>CM028129.1:640532500-643032500 GCA_016271365.2 Neoceratodus forsteri | reverse complement strand
CGATCGCCTTTCTGCAATCACCATTATCACATGGAACCAACTTTGCTGGTTCTTCTTTGTAGAAACTGTATATGTGCCTTTTAACTATGTCACAAACTAAAATGTAACTACTCAGGGCCTTATCTATGAATAAGGCTTGCATATGGGTGATGTACTTATAGTTGGCCTATGCTGCTTCACTCCACCCCCTTTACCATTGCCACTCACCATGTCTAGCTTACAGGCAGCATTAATTCCTGCTGCCAATGTCCACTACCACAGAGCTCCTTTTGGTGGCATGAGGTTACCACTGGGATGGAGCTGGGCCAGATACTGGGCTTCCAATTAGAAGCCCAGTCACACTGTAGAGCAGGGGATTCTGGGATAAAGTAATCTGCCTATGGCTGCCGTATCCCCTCTAACAAACTTGAGCTTTTTTAAAAAGAAAATAAATGTTGGCCAGAGCCCCCCTCATAGCCCTTTAAGCATAGGGGGATTTGTGGCAGTGTGTGTCAAAAGCCTATTGGACTCCAGAGGCCAGTGGATGGATGTTGCAGAAAGGCACAGGCCAGTTACATCAAATTTCCCTGTATGTCATCCACTCACTCCCAGAGCCTGATGCCAGCCTCGCTCTCTGCCTATCTCCCAACAATAAGTCATCATCTGAAGATGATTAGGTCAGCTTGTCAGGGGGCCTCCTGTAAGGGTGCATGGGGGTTGTGGATAATCTGGAGTGCTCTGAATGCACTGAGGTGTATGCTGTGGTGTGCACCAAGCCTATACAAGTGGATAGCCACAAGGTTATTTTGAGACTTAAAGTCTCTATGAGCAGCTCAGGAATTTCCACTGGCATATTTATTTCTTTTCAGTTATACATTTGTGGATGTTTCCTATGTTCTTTCAAGATCACTAGCTTGTAATGTATTCTGTAACTTTCTTATTATCTTTACCAAGTGCAATGGATTAGAGGAGCAACCAGCCACTGACTGCTTCACTGCTCCACACCTCACGAAAGAATGCAATGTATGTTCAAGGTAACGCACACAACATGTAGAATATAGGACATTACACATACAGTATACACTGTCAAAGTGTAGCAATTCTTTACATCCTTTTCCTTATAGCCTTAGGCAGATACAGTACTTGGCTGTAATCTAACTCACAGAGGTAATAAAATGAAGCAAACTAAAGAGCTGTAGGACATCAGTGGTAAAAATCATTATTGTGTGATTGTGGCTACTGCCAAAGAGTAGTGTCATGTAAGTGTGCTCCTCCTGTATGAAACATTTACAAGATAATCACTAGTACCTTTACTTACTATAATGGGTTGTGTAATGTCATATCAAGGTGCCATACAGTACCGCAAATCACCTTCATTTTAGATCTAGAGTATTAAGAACATTTATAACCTTCCTGCAGGGAGCTAGTCATGAAGGTCATCCTTCCCATCTTCAACTGCAGCAACACTGTCTCCAGCACCACTCTCAAGTTCACCCTTGTCAGATTGGACCCTCTGTTCCATTCTTTCTGCCATTTTGCCTTGGAATGCCCCTACATACACACCACTGCTCTCTCTAGTCCTCCCTGTCCCTTCCTTCTCATGATGCCAGATGTCTCACATATTGTGCCACCTTTTACTCCAAATTCTGGTTTGGCTCTCTCCCTCCCTACCTTTCTGTCCACCTTTCATCCCCCATCCTTACTCCTATCACCTCCAGAACATTGCTTCTCATTCCCTCTCCATCTCCCCAAGAAAAACCTTCATGGGCCAAGCTGCCTTCTCATATAGTTTTCCTAAACTCTGATTCTCACCCCCCTTCCTATCTATTTAAACACAGAAACATAGAAACATAGAATTTGACAGCAGATAAGGACCACTTGGCCCACACAGTCTGCCCATTTCCCTACCTAATGGATAAGCTGCAGATCCTAGTTAACCAGCAGCCTACTTCTTTCTACCCCAACCCCCTAGAATTGCTTTATGACTGTCCAATGCATGCTTGAATTCAACCACTGTTTTGACTCCACAACCTCCTCGGAAGGCCATTCCATGCATCCACAACCTCTCTGTGAAAAATACTTCCTTACATTACTCTGAGCTGCCCCCATCTTCAAATTGTGCCCCTTGTTCTTTGCACGCCTCTTTTTTAAAAGATGCTACCCTCTTGGACTTTGTTGATTCCCTTGAGGTATTTGAAAGTTTCTATCATGCCCCCCCCCTTTCCTCGAGGCAATACATATTAAGCTCCTTTAGTCTCTCTTCATGTGTCTTCCGGTGCAGACCCTGCACCATTTTAGTTGCCCTCCTCTGGACAGCTTCCATCTTGTCTATGTCCTTGTGCTTCTCTTCCCCCAAATCCTTTCTTTGAAACCTTGCACCCCATCTTGCTATTGTTCCTGATCACTGACCATTGTATTCCCATCTTCAGTGTTGTTGTTGTTCACCTTGTTCCCCCAGCAGTGTGCAACTTTTTACCTGCTCAGGCAATTGTGCCTTAATCAGTTGTCCATCTGGTAATATTGTGCCCCTGAGCCCACTTCCTGCACTGGCTTTGTTAGCTCCCATCTAAGCAGGCTGAGTGGTGCTATATCTAACATTTCTCCCTGTACTCATAACACTTGCATCTTAATTTGTAATTTATCTTATCTTTATTTTTGTAACCCTGCATATTCTTCCTGTAAATTGTAACTGTGCACTGCTATTTAATTTTTACACAGTTTTATTGCATGCCTTTTTACTGTACTTTTTTTTATAACTACTGCACCTCACATAATGTATTTTTAAATGCACATCTTGAAAGGTATACTTTCCTTCCCCCATCCCCCAGGACACATCTGAAAATGAGCTGTTACAAGCTCAGTATGTCTTTCCTGGTGAAACATTTGACATAGACAGATAGATAGACAGACAGACAGACAGACAGACAGACAGACAGACAGAGAGATAGATAGATAGATAGATAGATAGATAGATAGATAGATAGATAGATAGATAGATAGATAGATAACCAAATTAAAAGGAAGCATATTACTAAAACAAATTGTCATTCTTGTACTGTGTCATTGTATAACAAAATGAAATAGGTGTTACTGAACATATGTTTTCCTTATAAATATTTAAAGCTACATTAATCTTTAGTATGACAGATTGGAAATACCTTAAGTAACCACTCTTTTTTTTCCTGTAATTCCAGCACTTTTTTTCCCAGTGGATTTCTCCCATATATAAGTAGTAGCACAAAATAGATTTTGTACTTGAAAGGCAAATGGGCTAATGTTTCTGCAAGTTATCTACACCTTCAGCTTGCAGGGTATATGCCTTGCTTTCTGCCTGCTTAGTGCTCTGTAGATAAATTTGTGCAGAATTTCTTTAGTTGTCACATTGATGGATGGTGACACAGTAGAATGCAGTCAGCTAGAGCAGGCAGGGAGACTTTCCCATTTATCACTCTTCCTGCTGTCAAATCACTAATCAGGGCCGTAGAGCGAACCCAGGCTTGTGGAGGCCAGCATGCCACAGGGTAAAACACAGTCAGTCTCAGATTTACTTTTGCCTTAAAAACACTTGACATTTGCCATGCACTTGAATTAGTTCTGACACTCCGATGATACCTGGTGTATTCTCTTTCGTGTGTATGTATTGTAGACCATATATTTTTGCTTTCTCTCTAGGACTCAAAATATCTGCTGGTTGGGAAAAAGCTATAGGGCATTGTTCTACTGTTCCTAGCCTTCAGTTAATAATTCAACACTTGTAAGAATGGTTATTTAATTCTGACTGTGAAAAGTCATAAGGGATGCTGGCCTCTGTGGGATACCAAAGGTATACAAAAACACCCTGCTGTGCCTCCAGCTAGTTAGCCTGAAAAGAGGATAAATATATTTGAATGTGAATGACTGGTCTACAAGAAGCTGGGCTAGCCCAGATTAATGTAGTCTTCTCTTGCAACAGGAGAGGTCCAGGTCCAGGAGAAATGTGATGGTCCATAGTCCTGTGAATTTTTAGACTGGCTGCTCTTATACCTGACAATTTTTTAAGCTTGCACGTCACTGAGGTCTGATACATTGTCTCCTGCACTTGTGAAGGGAGCTTTTTCAAGTCTGTACAATTTACAATACTGAGAAGAGAAATCCTATGTGTCAAAGTCTATTTTATGGGGAAAAAATGCAGTAAAGTCTGACCTGAAGAAGAGAGTATTGTCTCAGGAAAGCTAGTCCCAGAAATATTTTTTTAGTCCAATAAAGGTATCACCTGTAACATTTTTTTGGTTTTTTTGTTACTGTGCACCAGAAAAAAAAAAAGCTTGAGAGGTGAGAATTTGTATACAAGTCTACAATAGTTTAGCCTTTTTTTCTATCTTGCATTTTTTCTTTCATATATATATATATATAAAAAAATATATTTATTACATAGAAACATTGAATTTATGGCAGATAAGGACTGCAAGGCCCATCCAGTGTGCCCATTTCTTTTTCTGCCTTATGAATGTGCCATTGGCCTTTGCTCTGTCAATGGCCTATCTTTTCATACTCATCTGTATTGCTCCCTTATGCCTGTCCCATGCCTGTTTGAAGCTCTGCACTGTATTCATATCCACCACTTCCTGAGGTAGGCTGTTCCATGCATCCATCACCCTTTCTGTGAAAAAGAACATCCTCACATTACCGCTTAATCGGCCTCCATCTAATCACATGCTGTTTCCTCTTGTCCTGCTATTCTTCTTATATTGAAACATGTTAGACTCTTTCACCTTGTTAATGCCCTTAAGGTGTTTGAATGTTTCAATCATATCACCTCTCTCCCTCCTTTGCTTTAGGGTATACATATTGAGCTCCATTATTCTGTCCTCATATGTTTTCTGATGTAGTCCCTGCACCATTTTGGTTGCCCTTCTCTGGATTGCCACAGTTTGGTTAATGTTCTTGTGAAGGTGTGGCCTCCAATACTGCATGCAGTACTCCAGATGAGGTCTAACCAGTGTCTTGTAAAGAGGGATTATTACCTCCCTCTTATGACTTGTGATGCCCCTACAAATACACCCCAACATCCCCCTAGCCTTACCTACTGCTTTAGTGGTCTACTTGGATGATTTCAGGTCATCTGTGATGATGATGCCAAAGTCTGTTTCTTCCCTTGTGACTACCAGCAACTCCCCTCCCAGCCTATAGGTGGCTTCAGGGTTTCTCTTTCCTATGTGTATGATCTTGAACTATTTTCTGTTAAACCCCAGTTGCCACACTTCTGACCATTTTGCCAGTTTATCCAGATCTCTTCTCATTCTGCCCACCCCATCTGGATCATCTACTCTGCTGCAGATCTTCATCTGCAAACAGACAAACCTTACCTTCCAGTCCATCTGCAATGTCACTGATGAAGAAATTGGAGAGGACTAGCCCCAGAACTGATCCCTGAGGTACCCCACTTGTGACTTGCATCTCTTCTGACTGTGTACCATTTACCACCACTCTCTGTTTTCTGCCCGTCAACTAGTTTGCCACCAAGTTGACCAACTTCTGACACATCCTGAACCTACCCAGCTTATTAATCAATCTTCTATGTGGAACAGTAGCAAACGCTTTGCTGAAGTCAAGGTAGGTGACATCAACTGCTCTCCCTTGGTCCACCATTCTGGTTACCCAGTCAAAAAAATCTATGAGATTAGTTGGACAGGACCTTCCTGTTGTAAACCCATGCTGTCTTGGATCCTGTGCTCCAAAGGATTCTAGATGTTGCACTATCCTTTCCTTAAGGAGTGCCTCTATAATCTTGCCCACTACTGAGGTAAGACTGGCTGGTCTGTAGTTCCCTGCCTCCTCCCTGCTACCACTCTTGTGGAGCAGGATCACAAGAGCCCTTATCCATTCTTGTGGGACCTCTCCTGTGCTCAGAGACTCACTAAACAGTTCTGATAATGGCTCTGCTAGTTATCTTCACATGTTATGGATTTCTCCATTTATTATGTTTATATATTCTAAATGTTATAAATATTCAAATATGTCATAGTTAATTTATGCTAATATGCAAATTGAGTAGCCTACAAGTGGGTCCAAAAGTGGTAAGCTGGATATGAAATTGATTAGGTAATAGATGGTAGAAGATGGTGGTAAATGGAGTTCACTCTAATGAAGGGAGGGTGACCAGTGGGGTGCCTCAGGAATCAGTGCTGGAACCTGTCCTATGTAATGTCTTTATAAATGATATTACGAGGAAACTGGAAGGGAAGGTCTGCCTCTCTATGGATGGCACCAAAATCTGCAATAGGGTGGGCACTCCAGGAGCCACGGAAAGGATGAGCAGAGATCTGAGACAACTCAAGATGTGGTCAAGGAAGCATGGTGGTGCTGAGGGTTGAGTAAATGGATGCCACACCTCACGCCATGCCGGTGACCCATATTCGGAAATTAGCACAGGTCACCATAGGTTGGCAGGGAGGAGATGGATTGAGTGTCCGATGGACTGCTCTCCATCTCCGTGGTGGAGGGAGTGCAGCAGCCAGTGCTTGCTTGACCCATAGTGGAGTCTGGTGCTCATCAGCATGACGCCACATGAACAGGGGTTGGGGGACACAGCAGATGCCTGACATGGGCAGCATGGGAGAGTGTGTGTGAACACCATCACTGGCATTTTTCGCTCTCCTGCAATGGGAGAAAAGTGAAACTGTAGCTCAAGGTGGTGAGGCTTGATGGCCGTTCAACAGCATGTGCCATTCCTCGGGCTCCACCACCTGTTCTGGATCCATGCTTGGTGGTGGATTGGGGTTCCCTTTCCTTCCCACCATGGAGGGTAAGCTGTGGGGAAGTACAAGGTGGTGACCTGGGATCAGTGAGGGCAGATGGCAGACAGAGGAGGAGTGGAGGAAGAGAGCTGACTGGGGGGGGGCATGACCAGAAAAAAGTAAGGAAAAGAAAATGAAAAAAAAAGATGTGGTCAAGAGTATAGCAGCTGGGTTTCAATACATAAAAGTGCAAAGCAATGCACATGGGGCACAGAAACCAAGGGGCAGAGTACAAAATGGGGAGAGAAGTACTGATGACTGCCAAGCAGGAAAGAGACCTGGGGGTAATCATATCAGATGACCTAAAAGTGGACAGGTAGTTCAAAATAACAGATGGGAGGGCTAGTGGGATGCTGGGGTGCATAGGGAGCGGTATCACTGGCAGAAATAGGAAGGTGGTTTTGCCTCTGTATAGATTGCTGGTAAGACCCCACCTAGAGTGATGTGCCCAAATCTGGAGACAGAAGAACATAGAAAGAGTGGAGGTGACCCAGAGAAGGGCAACTAAAATGGTGCAGAGTCTGCACCAGGAGCCCTATGAAGAGAGACTTAAGGTCTTAAAGATCACGTGCAATGTTTTTTACATGTTAATAAAAGCTTGAATTTGCTTGAATTCAGGTCCCTATGTTATGATTAGTGTTTCCTGAAAATTTCATGATGTTTGGTTTTGTGGTTTTCTTTAAATCAACATTTGTTAACTTGGTCTGCTGTAGCTGAAAACAGTGAAGATGTTTCTTTCCGTCTGAGTGAGACTTGGAGACCGATGACATCATATTGGTGTAGATTGCTGCTTCAGCAGTCAAGTCCTTGCTTCACTGAACAGCTGTTTCACTTCCCAATCAGAGCAATGCGAGAGTTAATTGTTTGCTCCCTAGGTTTTTTTACTAACTCAGTCTCTGGTTTGTCTATAGATAGAGTAGCTTAAAATCTATCATTCTGTTCTGATAAAAAGTTGTTAATTTAAGTACCAGTGCTGAACTGAAGTGGTATGAATGTTTCTCTCTGTGAATTCAGCTTGTTTGTATCACAGCTGTCCATTCTTTCTTGTCAAAACTCTGCATTGTCTCTAGCTATATAATACAGGTTTTTTTAATAGGTAGAAAATAAATCTAAATTTTGTTCATTAATAGAAGCAGAAGTAGTCTTTGATGTAGGCTCCATAAATTGGTTCATGTAAGAACATTTTTACTTCATGTTAGATTGACAACAATTTGTTATTTCAGGCACATTGTACTGTGTGAACTCACAATTTTCAGTTCTTTGAGGGTTTCTGTATGAAAATACAGTACATCATGTATGTGTATAACTAGAAACACTGAATAGAGGGAGTATAGCATAGTGATTAAGGGTACTGAGCTGCAATCCTGGAGACCTGGGTTTGAATCCCATCTGCCCTCACTTGCATATGGTGTGACCTTGAGCAAGTCACTTAACTTGTTTGTGCTCCGAGGTCACACCTGGAAACAAGATCTGGCTAAGCGTGCCTTTCCTGGTTAAACAGTTTCCCATTCCCCCCTCTACATAGATACATAGATAAATAGACACTGTCGGCAGATAAGGGCATATGGCTCACCCAGTCTGCCCATTTGAGCTTGTAAGCTCCCTTTATGTTTTTCTAGAAGTCTGTTGCCCCTTGCCCCTGACCTCTAGAATTCCCTTATGTCTATCCCATACATTCTTAAATCCTGTGATTGTTTCAGCCCCCACCACTTCCTCAGCAGGGTGTTCCACTTGTCCACCACCCTTTCTGTGAAGAAATTCTTCCTCATGTTTCCTCTGAATCACCCTCCTCCAACTTCATCCCATGCTCTCTAGTCCTGGAAAATCTTTTTCACTGGAAAATAGTGTATTCCTTCACCCTGTTCCTCCCTGTAAGGCACTTGTATGTCTCTATCATATCCCCTATCTCTCCCTTCTCTCCTCCAGGGAGTACATATTCAAGTCCTTCAGCCTGTGCTCATAGGACTTGTGATGCAACCCCTGTACCATCTTTGTTGCCCTCTTCTGAACCTTCTCTACCCTGTCTATGTCCCTATGTAGGTAAGCTCTCCAGAACTGTACACTGTACTCCAGGTGGGGCCTCCAGGTGTCTTGTATAGTGGAATTATGACCTTCCTTTTCCTGCTGGTGATACCCCTTCCTATGCATCCCAGCATTCTATTTGCTTTATCTGCTGCCTTGTTGCACTGTTTCCCTACCTTGAGGTCATCAGAGATGACAACCCCAAGGTCCTTTTCCTGCTTGGTGCATGCTATATCCTCACCCCCTAACTGATATGTTGTTTCAGGGTTTTTTTGGGGGGGGGAGGGAGAAAATAGGGAGGACTACCATGGGGGTTAGACCCAGGTGTAGAGAATGACACGGTAAGGAGGAGTGAGGGTGGGAGCAGGTCCAGTGGGTGCACTAGAGCACAAAGAAGAGATAGGGACACAAGGGGGGCAGCAAAGGACCTAGGGACAGGAAGGAAGGATAGGGGAAACAAGAGATCAGGAGGAGTTGAAGGTACAGTAGTAGGTTGACAAAAAATAAGGCAGACACCTGCAACTTGAGGGCAGAAATCAATAAGGAGCAAAACAGACAAAGTGAAGGTAAGCAAGGGTGCGGAACAGGAAAACAGATTTGCTCTCCTTGAGCTATTAGTGGAAGATGATATAGAGGACAGTGGATGTGAGGAGCCAGTAGGGGTGGGAGCAGGAGCAGGGAAATTGGGAAAGACTAGAATAGAACATTTGGGTTCAAACCAGGGAGATGTACTAGTAGAAGATTATCTTAGGGTAAGAGGCAGTGAGGAGCCCATAGTGATATGAGCAAGTGCAGGGAAAACAAGAGAGCTGGAGATTGACCCTTTGGGGGCCAGCCATGGAGAGGAGTTCACAAAGGGAAGGAAAAGGGGTCAAAGAAATAAAGAAAATGGGAGTTGTACCTGGGGTGGCAAACAAAGAGGAAATTCTCCCAAAAGAGCAAGTGGTGAGGAAGAAAATTCCCTCAAGATAGACACAGAGTACAAAGGAGCCAGGAAAAGTGAATATATCAGGAGGAGGGAGGGAAGGAAAGTGATGGATGAGAGGTGAAGGGGAGTAGTGCATGCTCCAAAAGAAATGTAGGCAGTAGAAAGGTAACCATGGAGCACAAGGAAGGGGCAGAGTGAATGAAGAGTGTGGATAGGAAAAGAGGGATGGAAGGAAAGATCATGGAGGGGGGAGGAGAGGAAGTGGAAATAGGAGAGACTGAAACTCCAAAAAGGGGAAAGGACAAGGAGAATAATGTGAATAGGGTGGCCAAGGGGAGACAAGAACAAAAATGAAAGCTAGAATACCAAAAGAACAAGCAAGAAGAGGGGAGTACAAAGGTAGTGCTCATAGGGGACACAATTATAAAGGGAATCAGAGGGGGGAGGAAGGGAGCCAGAAACAGCGCAGTCATGGTTCAATGTATGTCAGGAATGACAGTGCTAGAGGTAAGGCATAATATGCCATCTTGGGGCAAGCAGCAGGATGGGAAGACTCACTTGGTGTTTCACCTTGGCACCAATGATCTGGAGGAGAACAGCCTACCAGAGGTGCAGGCAAGGTTCAAGAAGCTTGCTAAGTTCTTCAGTGGCAGTTTTCCCTTCCATTTCCTTCTCAGAAGTGTTGCCGGTGCCAAGAGTAAGCACACCAAGAAGTGAAAAGATTGAGGAATTCAATCAGTGACTGAAAGGATCTTGTAGGCAGATGGGGTTTGGATTAATAGGTGACGGGGGATCAACATGAGATAGGCTGCACCTGAACTTTGAAGGGACAGCTGTACTAAAGGGCAAACTGGAGGACTTTATGGTAAGGAGGTTACATTTAAACTGATTCGGGGGCTGGAGTTAAACAAAAGACCACTCAAACAGGCAGAAGAGTTGGGAGACTATCAGCCTCCCCCCAGGACAAAGATGAAAGACAGGCAACATGCAACAACAGGAAAGGATTAAAAGGGGTGGATAGGGAAGAGGAGCTACCTGGTAGAAGTGATTAGTAGCAAATGCCAGGAGCTTGGGGAATAAATAAGTGGAATTAGAGGACACTATGGTGGAAGAGGGTCTCGACATAGTAGCAGCAGTGAGTGAGACTTGGTGGACAAAGCACTATGCCTGGGAGACAGTCATACCTGGTTACCAACTGTTTAGGAAGGACATGGTGGGGAAGAAGGGAGGGTGTAACATTATATATCAAAGAAGAAACTGGGGCAACAGAGGGGCTAGAAGAGGAAGGGAAGACAGAGATAATGTGGGTCACTGTAGACAAAAGGCCTGGGGAATCATTGAGGGTTGGAGTAGTTTACAGACCTCCTACGCAGGGGGAGGAAGGGGATAGACAGCTTATGCAGTCAGTGACAAAGATGGCACAGAAGAAGGAGCTCCTGCTCGTAGGGGACCTAAACCCTCCTTGGCATCGACTGGGAGATCCCAGCAGTGGTGTCAGCTAGGAGCAGAGAGATCTTAGAGGCACGTCAAGGGATGTTTCTGCAAGAACTGGTAAAGGAGCCCACTAGGGGAGATAACCTGTTGGACTTAGTCCTCACAAATGGGGAAAGTGTGCAGGAGGTGGTGGTGGGGGAAGGATTAGGCACAAGTGGCCACACAGCTGTAAGGTTCAGGGTGAAAATGGGGAGGGACATAAACAGGACAAAAACTAGGGTAATGGACTTCAAGAAAGCAGACTTTAACAGAATGAGGAGGATATTAGGGGAAGAAATGTCAGGTATGGGGAATATAAAGGATGTGGAGGAGCTATGGACAGTTATTAAGGGAGGGGTGCTGAAAGCCACAGAAATCAGTGTCAAGAAGATTAGGAAGAACAGAAGAAGGAGGAGGAGTCCTCTATGGTTCTCAAAGGGAGGTGGTGGGGTGGGCAGGGAGAGGGAAAAGGGTATTCAGGAGGTATAAGAAGACACAAAGGGAGGAGGATAGGGAGGCATATAGAGAGATGAGGAGGGAGGCAGGGAAGAAAATAAGGAGGGCTAAAGCAGTCACTGAGGAGAAAATAGCAAAGCAGGCCGGGAAGGAAGGTAAAACCTTTTTTAGGTATGTAGGAGAAAGAAGGAAGGCGAGGCAGGGAATAATGAGATTGACGGGGGGAAGGAAGAATAAAACTGGAGGTGGACTTTGAAAAAGTGGAGGTAGTAAATAGCTACTTCTGTTCGGTCTTCGCGACTGAGGGTGAGGGTAAAGGACCAGAGCTGGAGGGGATGGGAGGGAAGGGGAATATAGGGGAGTGGATTCTAGAGTGTTCACAATTGATAGAGTAAGGGAGGAATTGGGCAGGTTAAAGGTGGATAAGGCAATGGGGCCAGTCAACTTGCACCAATGGGTACTCTGCAAGCTGAGGGAGGAGCAGGCAGCACCTTTAACAAGACTGTTTAACTTGTCCATGGAGACAGGGTGAGTGCCTGGGGACTGGAAGAGGGCAGAGGTGGTTGCACTGCACAAGGGGGGAAGCAAGGAGTAGGCTGAAAATTACTACCCTGTCAGTCTCACCTCGGTGGTGGGAAAGATAATGGAGACATTAATAAAAGATAGGGTTGTAGACTACCTAGAGGCCAGAGGTATGCAGGATGAAAAGCAGCATGGCTTCATGAATGGAAAGTCATGCTAGACTAACCTGATAGTTTCTCGATTGGGTGACACAGGTAGTGGACCAAGCAGGGGCAGTGGACATGGCCTATGTGAACTTCAGTAAGGCCTTCGACACCATCCTGCACAGAAGACTAGTAAATAAGCTGGAGCATTTAGGGGTGGGTCAGAAAATAACTAGGTGAGTGGAAAATTGGATGACAGGAAGGAGCCAAACAGTGGTAGTAAATGGGGTACATTCCAGGGTAAAGGGAGTGACGAGTGGTGTGACTCAAGGGTCAGTACTGGGACCCCTACTTTTAAGCATTTACATCAGTGATCTAGCTGAAGGACTAGAGGGTAGGATTTGCCTATTCGCGGACAATACTAAAATCTGCAATAGGGTGGACACCCAAGTGGGAGTGGAGACCGTAAGGCAGGACCTTGAGAAACTGGAGAGGTGGTCGGAAACCTCTCAACTAAAATACAACACAAAAAAATGTGCGGTGATGCACCTTGGGCGGAAAAACATTTGAGCAGCATACAACCTTGGGGTTGGGGGAGGAAATCAAAGAAACCAAGCAGGAGAGGGATTTGGGTATTATTATATTGAGCAATCTTAAGGTGAGGAACCAATGTAGCCAGGCGGTGGAAAGGCAAATGGTATGTTGGCCTGCATCGGAAAGGGCCTAATTAGCAGAAGAAGGGAGGTGCTAATGCTGCTGTACAAAACAGTGGTGAGGCCCCACCTGGAGTATGGGGTACAGTTTTGGAGACAGCACCTGCATAGGGACATTGAGGGGATGGAGAGGGTTCAGAGAAGAGCAACCAAGACGGTGCATGGGATGAGGGGAAAAACATATGCTCAGAGGTAGATGGAGCTGAATCTATATCCACTAGAGACTAGAAGGGGGGGGATATGATTGAAACTATTAAGTATATAAAGAGGATAAATAAGGTGAAGGAGGGGAGTATGTTCAGAAAGAAAGAGGGAGCTATAAAAAGGGGGCATAGCCTCAGAGTGGAAGGAGGAAAATACAAAGGCAATGCAAGGGGCAAATTCTTCAGAGAGAGGGTGGTGGAAGCCTGGAACAGGCTACCTGAGGAGGTGATGGCATCCAAAACGGTAGGGGGATTAAAGAGGCATGGGACAGACACATGGGGTTGGGAGGGTGGGGAGATAGGAGCCAGTAAAGGAGGAGAGGGGAAAGGGAGAATATAGGGGCAGACTACATGGGCCGGTGTGGTCCTTTTCTGCCATCAAATTTCTGTGATTCTGTGATATGCATTATCTTGCACATCTTTGCATTGAATTTCTACTGCCAAACCCTTGACCCTTCTTCAAGTTTCTGCAGGTCCCTCCTCATTCTGTCTACACCCTCTGTTGTGCCCACTCTGTTACAGAGCTTTGTGTCATCAGTAAACAGGGAAATTCATTGTCAAAAGACATTGAATATGACCGGTCCCAGCACTGATCCCTGTGGTACCCCACTAGTCACTCTTCCCTCTGTGGCGTGACAGCCATTTACCTCCACCCTCTGTGTCCTGCTGCCCAGTCACTTACTGACTCGCCGCACTACTGTTCTACCCACTCCCATGTTCCCCAGTTTGTTTAATAGCTAAAGCTACCAACTTTCCAAGGGCAAAAACAACTGGGATGGTCCATCCTGACCATGAGTACCCCCCCACCGTCACTCCCACGGGCACCATCGCAGACAACGCTGCACACGATCAATTAAATTTTGCTGCTTGCTCTGGCCATGCTGCCACACAGTAACACCAGTAGCAAACATCCAGATTAAAACAATACATCATTCTGCTGCAGCAAGTTCCTAATCATGATGTACATAAAGTTTATTAGAAGCAATCCTGCGTTAAATTGCGATCAGACATTTGAGTTGCATGTATTACTCCTCTTGACAGTCCCGTCCAACCCACTTACACTCACCTCATTTGCTGAGCAAACTTCACTTCAGTGACTCCCACCACCACACCAGATTGTTTTCACACACCTCCCTACAGCTGATCTGGTTCAGGTACCTTAGTTCACTGCTGCTGGTCTTGTCTCTGTCTGGAATCCCTCTCAGCTGCTGGCAGGCAGATGTCCACATGCACTTGTTTGCAGTACTATCCAGTCTAATCCAACAGGAAGGAACATGCTCTACTGAGCTCCCACTGACATGCTTGCGGTGCAGCACAGGCACAGGGACAGAAGTTGCAAACTATTGTCCAGCCTGAGCAGCACCACAGTGGTGCTGAAATAACTGTCCCTCATAGATTAGCAGTCAGCCAAAAAAAAGGGACAAAACTAGGACAAGTAAGCAAAAACCAGGACAAAAGTGACATTTTGCAAAACTTGTGGGGACACTGGGACGTGCTGCCTAAAATAGGGACTGTCCTGGGAAAACAGGGACTGTTGGTAGCTTTATTAATAGCCTTCAATGTGGCAAAGTGTCAAAGGCCTTGCTAAAGTCCAGATAGGCCACATCCACTGCCCTCCCCTGATCCACCTCCCTTGTTACCCAGTCAAAAAATTAAATGAGGTTGGTCTGGCATGTCCTTCCCTCTGTGAAACCATGCTACATTGGGTCCTGTAGTCAGTTGGCAACCAGATGTTCCACCAATCTCTTTCAGTAGTGCTTCCATTATCTTCCCCACTACCGAGGTCAGGCTGACTGCTCTGTAGTTACCCGCTTCCTCTTTGTTCCCACTTTTGTATAAGGGGACTACAGTACATCTGCTGCCCTTCAGTCTTTGGGTACCTCACCTGTTTCCAGTGATTGGCTAAACAGGATTGCCAGAGGTTCAGCCACCACCTCTTTTAGTTCCTTTAGGACCTGTTGGTGCACCCCATCTGGCCCCATTGCTTTATTGACTCTTATTCATTCCAGTTCCTTTAGGACCCTTTCTCATGTAAAGGGACTTGTGTCCATTTCCACCCCTTGTACTCCCTTCAGGCCCATGACTTGATGGATTGTACGGTCCCCATCTCCCAACAACTTCTATGTTTCTATTACCTTCCTCTTCCTCAGTTAAGACTGAGCAGAAATATCTGTTTAGTATGTCAGCTTTACTGATGCCATCCTCCACGCAGTCCCCGTCCTCCCCCTTCAGTCTCACTATCCCTCCCTTTGCCCTTCTTTTTTCACTTATGTATCTGTAAAAGGTTTTTTCCCCTCTTCCCACTGATTTTGCAATGCACTCTTCTTTCTGAGTTTTGGCTTCCCTTATTGATCTCCCTTCCTCCCTTTGCTTCTCCTGGTAAATTCTGCCTATCCCCTTCTTCCTGCATCTTTTTGTATTGCCTGAATGCGATCTTTTTTGCTTTCACTTTCTCCGCTACCTCCTTGGAAAACCATAATGGCCTCTTTTTCCTTTTCCCCTTGCTAACCTGCTTAAAACTAGAAACACTATATGGCATCTTGATGTCCCTGTCTCCTGCCCCACAGTTGAGGCAGCTTCACTCTGCTGCTCCCTTTCCCTTCCCTCACAGGCTCCCTGTCTCCTGCCCCATATTCAAGACTGCTGTACCCTGAGGCCAACTGTTTTCTCCCACAGTCGGGGCTGCTGTACCCTGCTGCTTCCTGCGCAAACAGATGTGGTTGCTGCATCCTGCTGCCCTCTGTCCTCCACCCCCACAGTCAGGGCCAGTGCACCCTGTTGCCCCCTGTTCAAGCCTCCACAGTTGGGGCTGCTGTGCTCTGCTACACTCTAGAGCCCTAGGTTCCCCATCTACACAGTTGGGGCTGCTGCACCATGCTGTCCCAGGCCACCAGAGGCGGGGCTTTTGCTGTGCCTGCTACCCACTTCCATTGCCCCAGATGGGAAAGGCTGCTGCACCACACTCCCCCTGTCCCTCAGTCAGGGCTGCTGTACCCTGATGCCCCATTATGTCCTGCCCCACAGTCAAGGCTTCTGCACCATACTGTTCTCTGTGTCTGCCTCCACAGCTAAGGCTTTTGCACCCTTCTCCTGTCTACACAGTCAAGGCTGCTGCGGCCTGTTGTGACCTACAGCCCCATGCCTCTGCAGTTAGGGCTGCTGCACCATGATGCCACTTTTCATAAGAGTCAGAGCATTTGCTGTACCCTGTTACCTGCTTCCACAGTTGGGGCAGTTTCTTCCTGCTTCCCCTTGCCACCAGAGGCAGATCTTTTGCTGCACCCTGCTGCCCATGCCCTTGTCCCAAACAGAAGTAGCTGCTGCACCCTGCCTCACAGTTTGGGCTACTGTATCCTGATGCCTCCCCTGTCTCCTGCCCAAACAGTCAGGGCTGATGCATCCTGCTGCCCTCTGTCCCCCACCCCATAACACAAGATAAAAGCATTTTTCAATGTTTTCTTTCAAGCAGTTTTTGCAGTGTAGCAAAGGATCTGACTCTGGTGGCAGGGAGCAGAATAGTGCAACAACCCTAAATGTGGAGACAACAAGCTCTATGGTGCAGCAGGGCACAGTGGTGGCTGGGGACAGAGGATGGCATGGTGTAGAAGCTTTGCCTGTGGGGAAGGACACAGGTGGGCATCAGGGTACAGCAGCCCTGACCATGGGACAGGGTGCACATGGTGCAGCAGCCCAGCCCATTTAGGGCAATGGAAGTGTGTAGCAGGGTAAAGCAGCCCTAACTGTGGAGACAGAGGCCCTGGGACTCTAGGGTTTAGCAGAGCACAGCAGCCCTGACTGTGGAGACAGAAACAGGTTCAATAGGTGCAGCATCCCTGAGTGTGGAGGTGGGGGACAGAGGGCAGCAGGATGCAGCAATCACAACTGTTTGATAAGGGGATAGCAGGGTGCAGCAGCCCTGATTGTTCAAGCAGGGGTTGGAGGCAGCAGTGAGCAGAATCCCCAGCTGTGTGGGAGAAAGATGATGGGCAACAGGGTGCAGCAGCCTCGAGATGTGGGGCAGGAGATAGGGGGCTTGTGGGGCAGTTCTTCAATGGTTTCTCTGTGAAAATACATCATGTATGTGTATAACTAGAAACACTATATTGCATCCCAATACACTGTGTCTGTGCACCAAAGCTGAGGCAGCTGCACTCTACAGTCCCCTGCCCCATAAGCCCCAGCATGCTGCCCCCATTCGAGGCTGCTGCACCTTGCTGCCCACTGTCTTCTCCCACACAATCAGGGATTCTGCACCCTGCTGCCTCTATCTCCTGCCTGAACAATCAGGGCTGCTGCACCCTATTGCCCCCTGCCCAAATAGTTGTGGTAGCTGCACCCTGCTGACCTCTGTCCCCCACCCCTACAGTCAGGGATGCTGAATCTGTTGCCAATGCCCCTGTTCTCTGTGGTTCTGTAGCATGTGGGCAATTGCCACAGTAATTAAAACCTGTGTCAGAATTTGGGTCTGGCTGCAGAAATTTCCCCAGTAAGTTACAGACACCACTCCTTTCCACCGATTCCTAGACTTGCTTGTAGCTTATAAGAACTAAAATTTACCCCCAACCATCTCAGTCTCTCAAACCATCCCCACCAAGCCCTGAGAGCCCCCCCTTGAGTCACCCTATATTTTTTATATATATTTCACCCTTTTTTGGTTGAAGGTTGTGTGATGATCCATTGCCTTTTCCTATCACTGCTGGTGGGCCAGAATGCTTGTTTCTTATCCTAGTAGTGCTTTCTGGGGCACCCACAAAGCCATACTGGGGCATGAATCCCACATTTGGTCCCAGCAGTAATAGGAAGAGGCAGTGGATTGTCCAACAGTGTTGGACCAAAAAAAGGTGCCAATAAACTGAGTGACTCAGTGAGGCTCTGGGTGGAATGACTTTGGACCCAAGATATGCAGGATTGGTACTTCTTGTTTTATGAGGGGGCAGAGTAATGTAAAAGAGGAGACCTTACAATACTTGTGAGGGAGGAAGGATCACTGTACAGTATTGGGCTGCATAATGACATGCATTTAAATCTACAAGGCCACTCAATGAACATTCTCAATGCTGGTTAGGAAGTTGTTGGGGCTGAGATGGGCATTGGTGGGTTTGACCTGTTCTAAAATCATGAGGTGGAAGATTAGGTTTGCTGGTCAAGGCACCTAGCTTCACCTGAGCTCTTTTCTTCTAGGTTGCTTGAAAGGACAGAGCAAAGAACCTTACCAGTGCAAGGGAAATGATTAAGGCTTCTTTTGGCTAGGCAGATTTTCTGTGTATTGTTATTTTTATTTTATTTTGTGCTCACAGGGATTGTTACTGTTTGTTGCTAACATTTTATAACTTTATTTTTCTCTGATTCCAATTGTTGTTGCTGGGTGTACCTTCTGCTGCATTATTACAGGGTGTGCCTACAGGTGTGTGCTAACAGATTACTGCTGTAATCTTCTGATTCAAATTGTCTTTTGCAGGGTGTATCTTCTGTTACGCTTTATTTTTCTCTGTAGCAAAGTGTTTCTTACAGGGTATAGCGTCAGTGAAATTATTACAGGTGGTGCTTACATTTTTGTGACTTTTTATCATTAGGCTAGGCAAAATTACTGTTTGCCAATATTTTATTTTATTTTTTTGTGAAAGGTTTTTTTTTTGTCTCAGAGTTGTTTCAGTCTCCTTCTCACACTGAAGGAGCTAATTGCTTTCCTCCCACAGCTTTTCCAGGTGATTAGACGTGTATCTGGGCGGTGGAGCTGACAAACTATCAGTAACTTCCAACAGAAAGAAAGGTTAAAAGGTCAGGTTAGTTGATATCTTGGAGGTGGAAGACTAAGTTTGCTGGCCAAGGCACCTTGCTTCACCTGAGGTCTTTTCTTCTAGGTTGCTTGAAAGGACAGAACAAAGAACCATACCAGCACAAAGGAAAGGATTAAGGCTTCTTTTGGCTAGTCAGATTTTCTGTGTGGTGCTATTTTTATTTTACACCCACAGGGATTGTTACTGTTTGTTGCTAATGTATTATTGCTTTATTTTTCTCTGATTCAAATTGTTGTTGCTGGGTATACCTTCTGCTACATTATTACAGGATGTGCCTAAAGGTGTGTGTGCTAACAGATTACTGCTGTAATGTTCTGATTCAGATTGTCTTTTGCAAGGTATATCTTCTGTTACACTTTGTTTTTCTCTGTAGCAAAGTGTTTCGTACA
The DNA here is from genome assembly GCA_016271365.2 of Neoceratodus forsteri. NCBI lineage: Eukaryota > Metazoa > Chordata > Ceratodontiformes > Ceratodontidae > Neoceratodus > Neoceratodus forsteri. Next base: position 643,013,098 of record CM028129.1, on the reverse strand, counting down.
GGGTATATCTTCTGTGAAATTATTACAGGTGGTGCTTTACAGGTTTTACAGTTTTAGCTATCATTAAGATAAGCTTTCAGGGCTACTGCATTTGTTGCTGGCTGATTGTTTCTACTCTTACCTCCTTGTTTCTTTTGTCTGTGGTTCTTCTTTTTTGGTAGGGGAAGGGCCCAGCCACCCTCCCACATCCACAGCCAACCCACACTACACTTCTTTTATAGGGTAGCACAGTCGCAACATTTCCTGTGTCAAAGCAGGAAGGGACAGACCAGAGAGATATCCACACAGTGACCTCATTTACTGGACACTAATAATTTAACTTGTTGTAACAAGTTATACAAAAACAAACCAACAAAACACAAAATCAAACCTTTGTTTTCATTTTTTTCCTTCTAATTACTCTGAAGAGGTTATAAACCCAGCAACTTATCTGGAATGGACATCATTAACTGCAGGTACTGCGGAACACTTTTCAGAAGGGCAGTTTTACAGGATTTAGATCAATGTCCTACATTCTGGGCCATTGGAGATCATAGGGCTCAGCTCCAGGCAGCATGGGCAGAGATTGCGCACCTCAAATTGCATATTCAAGAGGAAATATAAGAATTGCCCACCATTTCCCCAACATCCAATAGAAGCACCTCAACTGCAGAGGGTAGTTGGTCTGGGAGATTGGCAGGTGGTGAGGAGGGGCAAAGTGGGTGCCCTATCACTCTGTGTTCTCCAACATATTACCTCCACAAAGCATGTAAAAACTACAAACAGGCATCTACCTCTATCTCTGAAATCAAACAAAGGGGCAGAGGACTCTGCAGAGCAAGACACTGCAGCATAGGAGCTAGCACAACAAAACTCACCCAAAACAGGAACCAAAACAAAAAAGTAAAAAGGAAATCCCAAAAACTTTTGATCATAGGAGACTCCATCATTTGGGGAGTTGATACCTATCTCCAGCCAGGGGTAATGGTCACATATCTCCCAGGTACGTCAGCATGAAGAGACACTGACCATATTGCTAAAATTGTTCAGGAAGCAGGAGAAAACATTGATGTTCTGGTACACAGAGGGGCTAATGATATCTCCAGCCGGGCAGTTGTGGAGACCAAGGAACACCTGACTAGCCTGGGTGACAAACTATCATCCATTTTGTCTGGCATATCTCCTTCTCTGAGATCCTCCCAGTCTGGGAGAGGGGGGGCAGATGGACAGAAGGTCAGAGAAGGAGAGATAGGGGAGCCAAACATGTGGCTTAAGGGCTGGTGCCAGGAAAAAGGACACAAATTTTTAGGGAACTGACAACAGTTTTGGGAGTGAAAGTCCTTTAAATTTGATGGACTGCATCTGACTAAGGAGGGAGTCAGTGCATTGGGGCAGAAGTTTGATGTCTTTGCAGAATATTTAAACTAGCAAATGGGGAGACGGGTGCAGCACCCCATACATTGAATGTGAAGAACACCCCTTCCCCCTCAGCTAGTGGTCAAACAGGAGTTCAGCATGTTTGCAGTTCATTTGCAACACCAAGTAAGGAAAAAGGTCTGGATCCCCATACGATGCATTGGGGAAACGCCAGATGTCACCCAACAACTAACACACTGAAATCTGGCCAATGAAAAATCATGTACACAAATGCTTGCAGTCTGGGAAACAAGATCCCAGACCTGCAGGCAATAATGGCAGAGGCTAAATTGGTTAGTAGCAATTAGTGAGATGTAGTTTACCAGTAACCACACTTAGGAGACTTCAATACCTGGCTATGTACTGTTCAGAAGAGACAGAGGTGCAAAAGGGGGGTGGAGTGGCTCCGTATGTCAATGAAAATATCAAAGTTACAGAAATTGAACCAGAAGAACTGTGGGTCACCCTGGAAACAGGAAATGGGACAGCCATACACACAGAGGTTGTCTAGAGGCCTCCAGACCTGGGGGACGACATAGATACATTACTATTAGAAGATATACAAAGCATGACAGCTAAAGGGGAGGTTCTGATGATGGGTGACTTCAACATGCTAGATACAGATTAATCAATACCAGCAGGAACATCTACCAGAACATGACACATGGTGGATTCCCTGCAGGAGGAGGGCCTCAAGCAACTGGTACAACCCAGAAGAGATAGGGCTATCCTGGATCTAGTACTGACTAATGGGGAAAGGATCACAGATCTCCAGGTAGAAGGTCACCTGGGGGCCAGTGACCATCATATTGTACAATCCACTTTGGCCATTAGAATTAAATCATCCCAATCCAAGGCAAAAATATGGGACTTCAGAGGAGCTGACTTTGATAAGATGGCCAACAGAGTTAAGCTAGCCCTGGCAAAAAGAAATACAGGTGAGGGGGTACAGGCAAAGTGGGCAAGCATTATGGATGCAATACTTGAAGCAACATCCCATTGTGTTAGAGAGAAAAGAAAGTGCAAAAAAGAAAGAAACCACTTTGGTTTTCAAAACCAGTAGCAAAAAAGGTCAGAGTCAAAAGGCTGTCCTTCAGGAAATATAAGGGAATGCAGTGGGATGAAGATAGGGAGGCATACCAAACTTCCCTAAGGGAAGCACGGAAGGCAGTAAGGCAGGCAAATGCCCAAACTGAGGAAATACTAGCACAAACAGTAAAAGAAAGTGACAAGACTTTCTATAGATACATTAGTGAAAGGAGAAAGTCCAGAGGGGGTATTGCTAAGATCAAAGGGGATAAGGAGGCATGTGAGGAGGAGGACCATGTAAAAGCACCTATTCTAAATAGATACTTCTGCTCAGTACTTACTGAAGAGAAGGTAGGACAGGGTCCACAGCTCAGCACCATGGATACAGGAGGGAAGGAGGTGTGCACAAGTCCCTTCACAAAAGAAAGGGTACTACAAGAGCTAGATAAGTTCAGGGTGGACAAGGCAATGGAACCTGATGGCATACATCCCAGGGTACTAAAGGAGCTAAGGGTGGAACTAGCAGAGCCATTATCAGAACTGTTTAGTGAGTCTCTGAGCACAGGAGAGGTCCCAGAAGACTGGAGAAGGGCTCATGTGATCCCACTCCACAACAGTGGTAGCAGGGAGGAGGCAGGGAACTACAGACCAGTACGTCTTACCTCAGTAGTGGGCAAGATTATGGAGGCACTCTTAAGGAAATTATAGTTGCAACCGCAGAGAAGACTGATGACAACTGTCACAAAGGAGGCCCACAGGAAGGAGGCAGAGGACACCACAGGGAAAGGAAGCAGCTCCTGGTGGGGGACTCAATTATTAAGGGTATAGAACTGGGGAACTGGGAAAACTGAAGTAAGGTGCCTGCTTGGTGCCATGGCTTGGAGGGACAGGGCGCATCCTCAGGATCGAGAACAGCTGCAAGGATTCTGAGCTGGGCGTGATGTCCACCTAGGGACAAATGACTTGGCTCATCATGAGATTAGAGCAGTGCAGGAGGACATTGCAGAGTTGAGGAGGGACCTAAGACAAGTAGCACACACATTATCATTCTTAGAGGTGCTGCCTGTCAATGGCATGGGGGAGGCGAGGGTAATTGGCACCATGCAGTTTAATGAATGGTTGAAAAAATGCTGCGGAGCACAGGGGTTTGGCTTCATTGGGGACTGGGGTTCCACCTGGAGGGACACCAGCCTATACTGGCAGGATGGTCTGCATCTGTCCAGGAAGGGAACAAGTCTTTTGAGCAATTGGTTTAAATGCTTCATTTGCAAGCTTTTAAACTAGTCAAAGGGGGAGGCACTGACAAGCAGCAGGAAAATCCCAGCCTCTCTCTCTACAAAACAGGGTACTAAATGAGAAAAAGACCGAGGTAGAATGGTCAGTGGGGGATGCTGCAACATAAGGTAAAGCCATCAAAAAATGGAGAGCAATGAGTACCAATGCCCGTAGTTTGGGTAACAAGCTTTCTGAATTAGTGGCCTTGATGGAGGAGGAACATCTGGATAGCGTGGCAGTCACAGAAACATGGTACACACAAAACCATGACTGGACATAAACATACCAGGATACACTATCTACAGGAGGGACAGGGAGGGTAAAGAGGAGGAGGAGTAGTTCTTTACATAAGGGAAGGAATAAAAGCAACAGAACAGAAGGGTAAACAGGGAGGAGAAGAAGCACTGTGGGTAAATTTGGAGACAGGCAATGGCACCACAATACGCTAGAGGGTTGTGATACTAGAACCCCTTCTCAGGGGAGAAATGGAAAAGAAATGGTAGAAAGTATACTTAGAATGGCAGAAAAAGGGAGATATTGCTGATGGGTGATCTGAATATGCCAGATGTTAACTGGAGTGCATGCAGCTGCCACTCGAAGAGTGCAGTTATTCTAGATGCCCTACAGGGGGCATGCCTTAGACAACTAGTACAGGAGCCCACTCGAGAGGGAGCAATATTAGACTTGATTCTCTCAAATGGAGATGGAGAGAGGATCACAGATGTAGAAGTGGGTAGCCATCTGGGAACTAGCGACCATCGAACAGTATGGTTCACAATAAACACAGCAATAGAGTCAAAGCCATAAAAGACAAAGTACTGGACTTTAGGAGGGCTGACTTTGCCAAAATAGGTGAGTGCCTAAGGAATGCACTAGCAAATGGGCAGGAAGGAGGGTGGAAGAACAATGGGGAATAATAAAACTGCCATCACAGAGGTAACAAGCCTTTGTGTGAAGCAAATAAACAAAACAAGATGATGTAAAAACCACTATGGTTCTCAAAGGAAGTGGCAGTGAAGGTTCAAGAGAAAAGAAAGCATTCAGGAAGTACAAGGAATCGCAGAAGGAGCAGGACAGAGAACTGTATCAGTTAAAGCAAAAGCAGACTGGGAAGGCAGTTAGAAGAGCAAAGGCCCAAACCGAAAAAGATAGCCAACTCAGTTAAGAAGGGATAAAACCTTTTATAGGTACATCAGGAGCAAAGGAAGACCAAGGGAGGATAGTGAGGCTTAATAAAGGGAGGGAGGAGGGTGGGCAGAGGGAGACTGTGAAAAGGCAGAGATACTAAACAAATATTTTGCTCAGTATTTACAAATGAAGAGGGGATACATAAAACAAACAGTAGTAACACTCTGGATACAGAAGTTGATACCAGCCCATTTACAGAAGAATGGGTTCTGAAAGAACACTTAAAACTGAAGGTGGACAAAGCAATGGGGCCTGATGGGATTCATCCCAGAATTCTAAAAGAACTAAGGGTAGAACTAGTGACACCACTGACTACCCTTTTTAACAAATCATGGGAGGATGGGGTGGTACCCGAGGACTGGAGGAGGGCAGATGTGATTCCCCTTCACAAAAGTGGGAGCATGGCAGAAGCAGGAAATTACAGACCTGTTAGTTTAACCTCAGTGATAGGGAAAATGATGGAATCACTTCTGAAGGAAAGAATTGTTGAGTATCTAGAGGCCAGAGGGGCACAGGACCCAAGGCAGCATGGATTCTCAGCGGGAAGGTCATGCCAGACAAATCTGATAGATTTCTTTGACTGGGTGACCAAAGTAGTAGATCAGGGAGGGCTGTGGACATGGCCTACCTAGACTTTAGCAAGGCATTTGACACAGTCCCACACAAAGATTAATATCAAGTTAGCCAGCCTGGGGTGGGTCCCAAGATGACAGACTGGGTAAAAAATTGGCTGGAGAATAGGACACAGAGGTAATAGTAAATGGAGTCCACTCTGAAGAAAGGAGGGTTACTAGTGGGGTACCGCAGGAGTTCAGTACTAGGACAGTTCCTCTTCAATGTCTTTATAAGCGACATTGCAGAGGACTGGAAGGAAAAGTATGTCTCTTTGCAGAAGACACTAAGATCTGCAACAGAGTTGATGCACAGGTGGGGTGGAAAGGATGAGAAGGGACTTGGAAAGGTTAGAGGAATGGTCAAATGTATGCAGCTTAGATTCAATGCTAAGAAGTGCAAGGTAATGCACCTGGGAAACAAAACCCAGGAAGAGTACACAATGGGGGTGAGATACTAACAACAACAAAAATGGAAATGGACCTGGGGTTAGTCATATCAGATGACCTAAAGGTGGGCAATGCAATGTGAGAGGGCAGCAAGGAGGGCTGGGGGGATACTGGGATGCATAGGGAGAGGCATCACCAGTAGAAAACAGGAAGTTATTATCCCTCTGTACAGACAGCTGGTGAGACCCCATCTGGAGTACTGTGTGCAGTTCTGGAGACCCAATCTCTGCAAAGACATAGACAGGATAGAAGCTGTCTAGAGGAGGGCAACTAAAATGGTGCAGGGTCTGCACCAGAAGACATATGAAAAGAGACTTAAGGAGCTTAATATGTATAGCCTCAAGGAAAGGAGGGAGAGGGGACATGATAGAAACTTTCAAGTACCTCAAGGAATCAACAAAGTCCAAAGGTAGCATCTTTCAAAAAAGGTGTTCAAGAACAAGAGGGCACAATTTGAAGATAGAGGCGGCTCAGAGGTAATTTAGAGAAGTATTTTTTCAGAGAGGGCTGTGGATGCATGGAATGGCCTTCTGAAGGGAGGTTGTGGAGTCAAAATCAGTGGTGGAATTCAAGCATGCATGGGACAGTCATAAGGCAATTCTGGGGGTTGGGGGTAAGAAGAAGTAGGCTGCTGGTTAACTAGGATCTGCAGCTTATCCAGTAGGTAGGGAAATGGGCAGACTGGGTGGGCCAAGCGGTCCTTATCTGCCGTCAAATTCTATGTTTCTATGTTTCTATGATAGTGCAACATGTGGAATCCATAGGAGCACAGGATGCAAGACAGCATGGGTTTACAAAGGGAAGGTCCTGTCAAACTAATCTCATAGATTTCTTTGACTGGGTAACCAGAGTGGTGGACCAAGGAGGGGCAGTTGATGTTGCCTACCTTGACTTCAGCAAAGCTTTCAATACTGTTCCACATAGAAGATTGATTTATAAGCTGGGTAGGCTCAGGGTGGGTCAGAAATGGTCAACTAGGTGGCAAACTGGTTGACAGGGAGAAAACTGAGAGTAGTGGTAAATGGTATACAGTCAGAAGAGATGCAAGTCACAAGTGGGGTACCTCAGGGATCAGTCCTGGGGCCAGTCCTCTTCAATATCTTCATCAATGACATTGCAGATGGACTGGAGGGTGAGGTTTGTCTGTTTGCAGATGACACCAAGATCTGCAACAGAGTAGATGATCAGATGGGGTGGGCAGAAGGAGAAAAGATCTGAATAAACTAGCAAAATGGTCAGAAGAGTGGCAACTGGGATTTAATACAAAGAAGTGCAAGGTCATGCACATAGGGAAGAGAAACCCTGAAACCACCTATAGGCTCGGAGGGGAGTTGCTGGCAGTCACAAGGGAAGAAAGAGACTTGGGCATCATCATCAACGGTGGCCTGAAATCATCCAAGCAGACCACTAAAGCAGTAGGTAATTCTAGGGAGATGTTGGGGTGTATTAGTAGGGGGTATCACAAGTCGGAAGAGGGAGGTAATAATCCCTCTTTACAAGACACTGGTTAGACCCCATCTGGAGTACTGCATGCAGTACTGAAGGCCACACCTTCACAAGAACATTAACAAAATTGAGGCAGTTCAGAGAAGGGCAACCAAAATGGTGCAGGGACTACATCAGAAAACATATGAGGACAGATTAACAGAGCTCAATATGTATACCCTAGAGCAAAGGAGGGAGAGAGGTGATATGATCAAAACATTCAAATACCTTAAGGGCATTAATGAGGTGAAGGAGTCTAACATGTTTCAATATAAGAAAAATAGCAAGACAAGAGGACAAAGCAGGAGATTAGAGGGAGGCCGATTAAGGGATAATGTGAGTAAGTTCTTTTTCACAGAAAGGGTGGTGGATGCATGGAATGGCCTACCTCAGGAAGTAGTTGGTGTGAATACAGTGCAGGGCTTCAAACAGGCATGGGATATGCATAAGGGAGCAATACAGATGAGTATGAATAGATAGGCCATTGACAGAGTGAAGGCCAATGGCACATTCATAAGGTAGAAAAAGAAATGGGCAGACTGGATGGGCCTTACAGTCCTTCCCTGCCATTAACTTCTATGTTTCTATGAGAGGGCAATGGGCAAAGTGCTGGCTGGGGGACCAGTTTACTATCCTTATGGGGTTTAGAGCAAATAAGGTTGCTATGGATGGTGCTGGGGGTTGTCAAACTATGGGTTAACTCTGGTGCTTGGGGGAGAAAAATGTAAATTATAAAAAATGCAAGCAAAGGGACAGCTAAGTGAATAAAATTGCTGGGGCAGGAAAAGAATGACAGAATTCTGGATATAATGAAGAAATAAAAAAGATGAAGCCAAGGTTAGAAAAGTGAAAAACTAAAGATAAAGATTATGTAAAATGTGGAAAGTAAATAAGGGAAGAGGGAAACAGACAGAAAACACAGAGAAAGTCACAGTGAGATTGCAGATGAAAGATTTTAAAATGTGTTAACATTTATACATTGCTCCTGGACAATATGCAAGGGTGGGCAAGATAGATTTCAAGCTCACTGCATCCCAATTAAAAATGTCACTGAGGGACAAGTACTGTAGATTTACTTAGAGCATCAATGACTGTTCAGTACCGTAGTCAGCTTTATTTTATTATTTTGTAATCGTGTAAAGTTACCAAAGAATAAATCCAGTGTAGTTCTCCCTGATCTGAATTAATCAAATTTTGGCTCTGTGGAACTGACAGCCCTATCTCTTCAACATCCCTAGTCTGACAGCCAGCCCCAGTGCATTAATGTTCTGTGATAAAATTGTTTGGAGAGCATTGCAAATAACATCCTCTTCCTTCCTGGGATAGGTAGTGGTGCTGAGTTGGGCAGGGTGGGTTACACTAGATTTTAAAAACTGGGATCAGGCAACAGGCTGTTGATGGGCAGGCTCACATTAGGGAAAGGAGAGAATATATTGCTGCCATTAGGTCTAGAGTAGAGGGTGGTTGCCAAAAGCATTACTATCATTAAGGTGAGGGTGGACATGTGATGAAAGAGAGCATTGCTGCAATTAGGTCTGGGAAAGAGATGAGAGGAGGGGATTATTGCTGCCATTATGTAGACATGGGGGGAGAGAGTATTGCTGCCATTAGGTAGGTGGGAAGGTAGGGAAGGAGAAAGCTTTTTTTTTACTAAGCTTGGGAGGCCACAAGAGAGCAGAGAGCAGAGAGCATTGAGCCTTTTGGTCTGGAGTGGAGGAGAGAGCACTGCTGCCATTTTTTTTTCCCACTGGGGGGATGGGGAACTTTGCATCACTTAGAAACTTAAGCTGTGTTGACACGACTGATTTTGCTCCTTCTGTGAAGTGTTGCAGCACTGTCCTGACCATAAAAGAAGCTCAGCTTCTGCGTCTACACAGCCCCTCTCAGCACCGATGCAAGATGTGCTGAAGAGGGGCTGCAGGTCAAGGGATGGTTGACTGATAAAAGCAAAATATGCCCACAGTGGTCTGGTGTGGGAGAGTGAGCAGTGCAGCCTGTCTACATGGCCGCTTAAACCACTTTATCCAGAACATGTTCCCAGACTTCATGTGACTGCAGAAGCAGAGTAAGGACTGGCTTCCCATGATCTGGTAAGTGTCCACATGGTGGCATTTGCACCGCAGCAACCCAAGTGCTTAGGTTGCTGTGGTGCTAATACGGCTGTGTAAACAGGGCCATAGACAATGAGACTACAGTGGCAGAAGAAAAAAGTGAAAATACAAAATGTTAGCTGAGACACACTGATAGGCCAGAAGTAGCACATTTAGGTTCCATGAGGGCAACCCATGTTCAAGTGTGATCTTGCAATCACCTGCTCTAGGACAGTCCATGGCCAAAGGGCACTACAGCTGCCAAGGCTTTCAGGCTAGGGGAGGGAGGTGCACATGAAAGAACATAAAGTAAAAATGAAGCCAATGTAAGAAAGGTGACAACCAAGCTAAAGATTATCTGTTCAAAATGTGAAAACTAAACAAGGAAAGAGCGATGCAAACAGAGGAAAAAAGAAAACCGCGCTGGCACTGCAAATGTTTAATTGTTTATATTTTTAAGATATGGCAGTTTTCTGGCTGGCAGTACAGGAAGCCTCTGTATCCACCCATAGGCAACTACAGCTGTGTATGGGGCCCCTGATAGGTGTTCACAGAGGAGAGGAGTCTTGGGTTTTACATGGCTAGACTACTTCAAACTCCTCCTTGGGTCTGAAATACATTTGATCTGTTGGATAGAGCATACCCTGTACTATGTTATGTAGAGAATTACGTGCTATGTATGTTATTACTATAAACATTTTATATACACATAATGCATTTATTGATTATTAGTGTTGTATTTCTAAAGGAGTTTTTTCTACTGGCCATGATAAATTGTTTTTACATCTGTAATAATATTCTCTTATGCTTGAAAATTCAGTAAAAAAACTTTATAACAAAACAAAAAAAAAAGGTCTCACTTGGGGAAGAACTATCTCAAATATTTGTTTTGTTGCCAGTACATTGATAGGTGCTTGCCAGTAACTGTTAATGCTGCATGACAGCACAGGTTCAAAACCGCTTACGGCAGAATGTCGTGCGGCAGAAGCACATTGCACACTTCCCCTGTATCTTTTTTTCTGTAAGGGGCTCCATCCCCCACCCCCCCATTACAGGGGTCTGCATCCCCCGGAGCCCCCCCCACTAAGGATTCTAACTCTGGGAGGGGGTCCAACACGGAGAGCACACAGGTCCGGGATTCGGCATAATGTCGTGTGCTATTATGCGTATGACATTATGACCTGGTATGCTGCATGACATAGCACTTAACCCTAAATAGATTTAGTTGACTATGGAGAACCAGAACAGCTGCTGAAAAACATCAAACTGGAGGTTTAAGTGGAATTATGAAACTTGCATTAATGTGGTGGAAGTCAGGGGTCTGTTTCACAGGCCATCCTTGGTGGGGGCCCCCAAAACTGTAATGCTGTCGCTGTATTATTTATATATAAATGTGCCACAGAACTTTAAACCTTGCAACATAACTTGACCAAACAGTGCTGCAGAAGTTCTGAGTCCCTGCTACAGAATTACTTCTTCAATGCCACAGAGAATGGGATTACACATATTACTCAATGGCTCACTAGACATATAGTCAGACTGATTTACTTTTAGTATCTCAAGTTTTATCAGGCCAGTCCCTTCATATTTCCATTGAGCCAATTCTTAGCTCAGACCACTCCTCTTTAACATGGACATTTATAGCTGACCAGGGGGGGTGGCAAAATGGCTCAATGGAGATGTAATACTAGCTTCCTGTCAGGCAGCTCTTTTAGGGCCTGTCTGAGGGACGAGGTTCGAGAATATTGTGGGAGAATGGATCTGAGGAGGTGGCCTCCTGTTGGCTTTGGGGGATCTATGATGCTAGTTCAACAACTATGTTGTCGAACAACATCACAGTCATGGATTTATGTCAACCGCAGGTTGTGGTTGACATAAATTCAGCAGGAGACCCCAGCTGTTTTTCTCTCGGGGGCCTTTGCTCCCAACCCCCCATGTGGGGGGCTCTGTCCCTTGCATCTTCCCGAACTAAAGGATTCCAACTCTGAACTGGAGTTGGTTCAGAGAGGGGTGTAGGACTGGAAAACAGAGTGCCGAGGTCTTGGGCAGACCATCACAGCAAACTGTAGATGTTGTCGACATCGACGTGTTTGCTGTTATGGTGTCGCCATGCAGTTGGCATACCAGATTTGGGAAGGCCTCAAGGCTTATATATGAGGCAGGATGATTTCTTACTCCTCAGTGCATAAAAAAGATCAACAGGCTAAAATTAGGGCTTTAGAGTTGCAGCTAGCAGATCTGGAGAGGCGGCATAAAAGTGGCTCTCAGGATACTTCTCTTGTCCAGAAGTTGAGGGACTTGAGATTTCAGCTTAAATTATTGAATACCCAGCAGGCAGAGCTTAGTTTATATAAAATGCAGCAAGCCTATTTGGAAAGTGGTAAAAAGGCTGGGCATTCATTGTTTTATAGACTTACAAAAACGGAGAACTCATGGATTTTCCCGGGGATTCGGTCAGATAGGGGCATGCTATTAGATCCAGAAGGAATTAATCAAGCCTGTTATGATTTTTACTGTTAGTTGTGTTCCTCTAAAAGAGATGTGGCTGTTGATGTATTTGCTATTCAAGCTTTCTTAGACTTCTTTACACTCCCCTGTTTTTCAGAAGAACAATGTAGTGCATTAGAGGTTCCTTTTACACAAAGAAAACTGGAACTGCAATTAAGCAGATGCTGGGGGTGGGGGAGTCCTGGACCACATGGGTTTTCAGCTGAAACATAGAAACATAGACTTTGATGGCAGATAAGGACTGCTAGGCCATCTAGTCTGCCCATTCCCTACCTACAGGATGAGCGCAGATCCTAGTTAACCAACAGCCTATATCTTCCTGCCCCCACAAGAATTGCCTTATGTCTGTCCATGCATTCTTGAATTCTCCACAGTTTTAGACCCACCAACTTCCTCAGGAAGGCTGTTCCATGCATCCACTACCCTCTCTGTGAAATAATACTTCCCACATTGCCCCTGAACCGCCCTCCTTCTATCTTTAAATTGTGTCCCTTGTTCTTGCAAGTCTCTTTTTCTGAAAGATGCTACCTTTTGGACTTAGTTGATTCCTTGAGGTGCTTGAAAGTTTCTATCATGTCCCCCTCTCCTTCTTTCCTCAGGGTATACATATTAAGCTCTTTAGTCTCTCCTCATCTGGCTTCTCTTGCAGACCCTGCACCATTTAGTTGCCCTCCTCTGGACTGCCTCTATCCTGTCTATGTCCTTGCGGAGATGGGGTCTCCAGAACTGGACACAGTATTCAGATGGGGTCTCACCAACTGTCTGTACAGAGGATAACAACTTCCTGTTTTCTGCTGCTGATGCCTCTCCTATGCATCCCAGTATACTGACCCCTCCCTACTGCCTCCTCCATTGCTTGCTAACCTTAAGGTCATCTGATATGATTACCCCAGGTCCCTTTCCTGTTTTGTTGTTGTTACTACCTGCCCACCCATTGTGTATTCTTCCCCTGGGTTCTTGTTTCCCAGGTGCATTATTAGCACTTTTTGCATTGAATCCTAGCTGCCATCGTCTGACCATTCCTCAACCTTGCCAAGTCCTTTTCATCCTTTCCTCGCCTCCTTGTGTATCAACCCTGTTGCAGATCTTTGTGTCATCTGCAAAAGGCATACTTTTCCTTCAGTCCTCTGCAATGTCACTGATGAAGACATTAAAAGGACTGGACCCAATACTGAACCCTCACGGTACCCCATTAGTAACGCCCTTTCTTCAAGTGGACTCCATTTACAATTACCTTCTGTGTCCTGTTGTCCAGCCAATGTTTTACCCAGGCTACCACCCTGGGACTCACTCCCAGGCTGGTTAATTTGACTGTCAATCTTTTGTGTGGGACTGTGTCAAATGCCTTGCTAAAGTCTAGGAAGGTCATGTCCACGGCCCCTCCCTGGTCTACTACTTTGGTCACCCAGTCAAAGAAATCTATTAGATTCGTCTGACATGACCTTTCCACTGTGAACCCATGCTGCCTTGGATCCTGTGCTCCACTGACCTCTAGGTACTCAACTATTCTTTCCTTCAGAAGTGACTCCATCACTTTCCCTACCACAGAGGTCAGACTGACAGGTCTGTAGTTTTCTGCCTCTGTCTTGGTCCCAGTTTGTGAAGGGAATCACATCCGCCTTCCTCCAGTCCTCGGGTACCACCATCCTCCATGATTTATTAAAAGAGTAGCCAGTGGTTTCACTACTTCCTTCCTTAATTCTTTTAGAATTCTGGGGTGAATTCATCAGGACCCATTGCTTTGTCCACCTTCAGTTTTAGGGTTCTTGCAGAACCCTTTCTTTGTGAAAGGACTGGGATCAACCCCTATCAAGAGTGCTTCTGTTAATTGGATTAGGCACTTCCCCTCCTCTTTTGTAGATACTGAGCAGAAATATTCGTTCAGTATCCTGCTTTTCACTGTCCCTCTCTGCCCACCCACTGTCCATTCTATTGAGCCTCACTATCCTCCCTTTGTCTTTCTATGCTCCTGATGTACCTATAAAGGTTTTATCCCCTTCTTAACTGGGTTGGCTATCTTTCCTCAGTTTGGGCCTTTGCTATTCTGACTTCCCTCCTGCTTCTTTCTGCCTTAACTGGTACAGCTTTCTGTCCTGCTCCTTCTGTGTTTCCTTATACTTCCGAATCTATCTTTTCTTCCTGACTTTCACAGCCACCTCTCTTGAGAACCATAGTGGCTTTTTCTTTCATTTGATTTGTTTATTTGCTTCACACAAGAGCTTGTTGCCTCTGTGATGGCAGTTTGATAATTCCCATTGTTGCTCCACCTCCTTCTAGCCTGTTTGCTAGTGCTTTTCTGAGGCACTCTCCCATCTTGCCAAAGTCAGCCCTCCTAAAGTCCAGTACCCTCGCTTTTGTATGCTTGACTCTGTAGCTGAGTTTAACGTGAACCACACTGTTTGATGGTCACTTGTCCCCAGATGGCAACCTACTTCTAGATCTGAGATCCTCTACTGCCCCGTTTGAAATGCCGAGGTCTAAGATTGCTCCCCTCACAGTGGGTTCCAAAACTAGCTGTCTAATGCCTGCCACCTGTAGGGCATCAAGAATGGCCCTGCTCTTGGATGTGGCTGCAGCAAATGTGCTCCAGTTAACATCTGGCATATTCAGGTCTCCCATCAACAGTATCTCCCCTTTCTCTCCCATTCTAAGAAATGCCTTCCATCATATCCTTGTCCATTCCTTCCCCCTGACATCGGGGTCTGTACACAACCCCTGTGTGGACTGTGGTGCCCTTTCCAGTCTCCAAGGTGACCCACAGTGCCTCCTCTCCTTCCCTCCCTGTTTACTCTTTTGTTCAGTTGCTTTTATCCCTTCCTTTACATAGAGAGCTACTCCTCCCCCTCTTCTCCCCTGCCTGTCTCTCCTGTAGGTTATGTACCCTGGTATGTTAACATCCTAGTCATGGTTCTCTGTGTATCATGTTTCTGTGACTGCTATCGATATCCAGGCATCCCTTTTCCATTAAGGCCACCAGCTCAGGGCTGTTGCCCAGACTACAGGCATTGGTATCATTACCCTCCATTTCCTGATGGCCTTACCCCATTTTGCCCCATCCCTGTCCTTCTTGCCTTTGTCACTTTCTCCATTTACCTACCTTCTCTATCGACACCTCCATGTTGGTGTTGCCACACTTACTACCGTGATTGTTTGGGGGCTAGGATTTTCCTGCACCTTTCAGTGCCTCCCTTGGCTAGTTAAAAACTTGCCAATGAAGCATTTAAACCTATCACCTAGGATCCTGGTTCCCCACCCAGACAGATGCAGCCCATCATGCCAGTATAGGCTTGCATCACTCCAGGTGGACCCCAGTCCCCAATGAAGCCAAATCCCTGAGCTCCACACCAGTTTTTCAACCTCTGATTAGATCCATGGTGCGGAACACCTAGCCTCTCCTATTCCATAGATGGGTAGCACCTCCAGAAGGTTACCGTGCGTGCTGCTTGACTAAGGCCCTCCCCAATTCCACAAACTCTTCCTGCACTTCTGTAATCCCTTTCTTAGCCAAGTCATTTGTCCCTAGGTGGACAATGACATCCACTCCCTCCCTGTGCAGCTGCTCGGCAATCCTGAGGATTCGCCCTGTCCCTCAAGCCATGGTGCCAGGCAGGCACCTTACCTCCCTCCCTTCCTTGCCCAGTTCTACCTTCCAAACAATGGAGTCCCCACCAGGAGTTGTTCTTCCCTGGGGTCCCTGCCACCCTCCTGTGGGTCTCCTTTGTGGAGGTTCCCAGCATCCTCCTTGGTCTTCACTGTAGGTTGCCTCCATAGAGGAACCACACTTTGCCAGAATGGCATAGGGTGTGGAGGGGTACAACTGGAGGGATGTGCCTCCTGTTCCACCACCGTCACCCTCCCTGAGCCCACTGTGGTCCAACCGCTCCTCTTTCTTGGCAACCTCTGAGGCAGCGGCAGTGGCACTGGTGGTCCCTGGATGGAAGAGGGTCCCAAATCCTGGCCAACTCAGCCTGGAGATGAGCAACCTCCTCCCTCAACCCAGAGAGGTGCCTGCAGATGGGACAACACCGCATCCTCAGAATATCTCCCAGAAGACTGCTGCTCCACAGCCACTGCACTGCCCATCAATCATGTCTTATTTCTGACCCCTTAACTGTTTCAATCCTTACTCTTTCGTCTGTTTTTCTCTCTCTCCTTACTTTCTGCCTGTGTGCCCTTAAGCTCCTGATTGTCCTGTTCTGAGACAAGAATATCCATATTTCTCAGTAGACACTTACTTGTTCAGAGGCAGACCTCCAGCAGCTAGAGGGCAGGCTACTCTTGCCCTTCTAGGATGGTGGGTCCTTGGTGGTTCTGTGATCTCACTTCCTGCCCCTAAACGGAAGTTCCTGTTGTCATTCAAATCCTGTGCCTATAAAAATAGAACTAGCTTTGGGTGGAGGGGAGGGAAGGAGGGAAATATAGTCCCAGTAGAAAAGTTCAGTCACACAGCAGTCCTTTCTCTTGGTGTCTTCTGCCAAGCTATTAGCAGAATCTTTCTAAGGCAGTCTTTAAATGTAGCTTCCTTCTAGCTAAGCCACTCCCCCTACTTACCAGATCTTTCTACAAGTAATTTAAACCTCACAGCAGTTAAGTCCTTTCAGTCACCTGAGATTTACCCCTAGATGACTTTTCAGTTACTCATTCAGTTCAGTTAACCCAAACGCACACTTTTTTTTTTTTTTTTGTATGTTAATTTTTTTACCCTAAATTAAAGGTCCAAATACAAAAGTTCTTCTACTTTAGTCGCAGCAGAGAAGTTCAGTCACACAGCAGTCCTTTCTCTTGGTGTCTTCTGCAGGGTGGTGGGGGATTTACTTTGATTGTAGCTTGCAGAGGTTATTGAGGGGGTCTGCAAGCAAGGAGAACTTCCCTTCATAATGTATGATGTAGCTGTATCTGTCCTACCTAAAAAGGATAAGGACCCATAAGAGTGTGCAAATTATTACCTGGTGTCCCTTCTTAATGTTGACTACAAGTTGCTGGCTAAGGTCTTGGCTGCCAGAATGACTAAGGTCTTGCCTACACTCATACATCCTGACTAGGTGGGTTTTGTTGGAGGAGGGATGGTGCAGATCATATTTGCCTTTTTTCCCTGGCCCTCTTCTTGCTGGCTATTGAACTGCTAGCCCAGAAAATTAGAGTCCCCTGAGAGCAAGGGTGTTCGGGTAGGCCTCCATTTGAATAAAGCTATGCTATTTGCCGACAATGTTCTGTTGATCCTGCTTAATATCAAAACATCCTTGCCTAACTTGATCCAAATGCTTAATGTTTTCTCCTCTCTTTTGGGCCTGCAGAACAATAGGAACAAAACTGAGGTTCATCCTATGTGCCCCAGGAGAACAGCCTTTCCTTTGTCTGTACCTAGCCTACACTTGGCTATGGGCCTCATAAAATATCTGGGTATAATTATTTTACCTAAAGTATTGGAGTGGCCCTCCTTGAACCTTCTGCTGGTATTCCATCTTCTTCCAAGTTGTGTAACAGGGTGTGCTTTGAAACAACTGAGAAACTGCATGGGATATACTATATTGGACTAGATATCTGCAACAAATCTCTCTCGTTTACATCTGAGGGAAGTTTTCCTTACTTTACAGTCTTACATAGGTATTGCTTTGTGTTTATTTTTGTTTTTAATTCAGGAAGGGGGTTTTCAAAACTGCTTATCTTGTGACCATCTTCAGAAGGGTTGAAATAACTGCATATCTGATTTTCGTTTGTGGGTAACTGGACTGTCTACTAGTATTCTGTGACAGTTTGCATCAAATTACTTTTAAATAGTTCACAAATCAGTTACTGGATGTTAGTTGAATTACTATAAAGGGCAGTACTCACCAGGGTGGTGGAGCAGTGGTGTATTTGATTGTCTCTAACAGTCACCAGTAGTTGTGGACTACCCACGCACCCTTCCCAACCCCCACTGCCCCAGGCGAGATGTTTCCTTTATAGACAATGTTATGACATCACTTCCTCAACAGGTCTTGGGGCAGAACTGTCATATTCTTAATAACCCAGGACAGTGCATAAATGGTAAGTACATACCACAAAAAGGAAAATAAATAAATAAATAACTGTACACACTATTATATATATATATATATATATATATATATATATATATAATATTGTATATTATAAGGGCGAGGGACATATGGGGAGTGGTGCAATGCACTGGCTGTGGGACAGCAGTTTTCCGGGTGACATTCTGGAACTTGCGTAGCTGTCCTATTTGCAGGCAACTGTCAGCTCTGAGAAAGAAGGTTGTCCACCTCCAGGCTGAACTGGCAAGGACTAAGGAGGCCTCCCCCACCCAAAGAGCACCACTGCCACAACCACTGCCTCAGAGGCTGCCAAGCATCAAGAGCCATTGGACCACAGTAGGTTCTGGGAGGGTGCAGGTGGTGGAACAGAGGCAACGCCCCCTAGTTGTACCTCTACACAAACCATGCGCTAGTCTGGCAGAGCAAGGTTCCTCTATGATGGCACCCTCAGTGGATACCAAGAAGAATGCTGATGACATCCACAAGGGAGACCCACAGAAGGGTGGCAAGGGACACCACATGGGAAGGAAACAGCTTCTGATAGGGGACTCCATTGTTAGAGGGGTAGACCTGGGGAAGGGAGAGGAGAGGGAAGTAAGGTGCCTGCCTGATGCCATGGTTTGGAGGGACAAGAAGCAAATCCTCAGGATTGCAGAAGCAGCATCACAGGAGAGGGAACTAGATATCATTGTCCACCTTGGGACAAATGACCTAGCTAGGCATGGGGTCAGCACAGTGCAGGATGAAATTGTGGAGTTGGGGAGGGGCCGCAGACAGGTAGCAAGCATGGTTATCTTCTCAGAGGTGCTGCCAGTCCATGGCATAGGTGAGGCTAGGGTACTATACACCATGCAGTTTAATGAATGGTTGCAAAACTGGTACAGAGCACAGGGCTTTGGCTTCATTGGGGACTTGGGGTACACCTGGAGAGATGAAGGTCTATACTGGCATGATGGTCTGCATCTGTCCACAAAGGGAACCAAGATTCTAAGTGACAGGTTTAAATGCTTTCTTGGCAAGCTTTTAAACTAGCCATGGGGGGAGGTGCTAATAAGAGGCAGAAAATTTCAAGCATCTCCCCAGAAAACATGACAGGTAGTAAGGTAAACACTGAGGTACAGTGCTCAACAGAGGGCAGGACAGGGGTAAATGGAAAAATAGACAAGGGCAAAAAGAGCAGGTATGGGGGAAAAAAGATAAAGCCAACATTAACTGTAGGGCAATGAGTACCAAGGCCCGTTGTCTGGGAAACAAGCTTCCTGAGATAGTAGCTTTGATTGAAGATGAACAATTGGATATTGTGGCAGTCACAGAAACATGGTACACGGAGAACCATGACTGGGATATCAACATACTGGGGTACACAGTCAACAGAAGGACAGAGAGGGGAAAGGAGGAGGTGGAGTAGCTCTATACATAAGGGAAGAGATCAAAGCTATAGAACTAAAAAGTAAAGGGGGAGGACAAGAGCCACTCTGGATCACCTTGGAGACAGGGAATGGCATCACAATCTGCACAGGGGTTGTATACAGACCCCCATCTCAAGGGGAAGAAATGGACAAGAAAATGATAGCGGACATTCTCAAAATGGCTGAAAAAGGGGAGATACTGTTGCTGGGGGACCTGAATATGCCAGATGTTAAATGGATGACATGTACTGCAGCCACATCCAAGAGCAGGGTCATTATCGATGCTCTACAGGGACAGGCCTTAGACAGATAGTGTTGGAACCCCCTCAGGAGGGAGCAATACTAGACCTGGTACTCTCAAATGGAGAGAGGATCACAAATTTAGAAGTCAGTAGACATCTGGGAACAAGCGACCACTGCACAGTGTGCTTCACAATGAGCACAACCATGGAGATGAGCCATACAAAAACAAGCATACTGGACTTTAGAAGGGCTGACTTCGGCAAAATGGGTGAATACCTGAGGAATACACTAGAAAATGGCCAAAAAGAAGGGGTGGAAGAACACTGGAGAAAAATCAAAACTGCCATCATAGAGGCAACAAGCCTTTGTGTGAAACAGATAAAATAAAGCTGAGTAAAAAAAACACTATGGTTCTCAAAAGAGGTGGCAGAGAAGGTTAAGAAGAAAAAGGCTGCATTCAAAAAGTATAAGGAATCACAGAAGGAGCACAACAGGGAACTGTATAAATTAAAGCAGAAAGAAGTAGGGAAGGCAGTCAGAATAGCAAAAGCCCAAACCAAGGAAAAAATAGCCAATTCAGTTAAGAAGGGGTTAAAACCTTTTATAGATACATTAGGGAGCATAGAAAGGTTAAGGGAGGAATAGCGAAGATTAATAAGGGAGAGGGGAGGAGGGCAGAGGGAGACAGTGAAAAGGCAGAGTTACAGAATGAATACTTTTGCTCAGTATTTACAAAAGAAGATGAGGAGGAGTTACCTAAACCAGACAATATAAGCACTCTGGGTAGGGGGGTTGACACCAGTCCATTTACACAAGAAAGAGTCCTGAAAGAACTCCTAAAACTCAAGGTGGACAAAGCAATGGGGCCTGATGGGATTCACCCCAGAATCCTAAAAGAACTAAGGGAGGACCTAGTGACACCACTGACCATACTTTTTAACAAATCATGGGGGGATGGGGTGGTACCTGAGGACTGGAGGAGGGCAGATGTGATTTCCCTTCACAAAAGTGGGAGCAAGGCAGAAGCTGGAAACTACAGACCTATAAGTTTGACCTCAGTGGTAGGGAAAATGATGGAATCACTTCTAAAAGAAAGAATTGTTGAGTACCTAGAGGCCAGTGGGGCTGGGACCCAAAGCAGCATGGATTTACAGCAGGAAGGTCATGTCAGATGAATCTAATAGATTTCTTTGACTGGGTGACCAAAGTAATAGATCAGGGAGGGGCTGTGGATATGGCCTACCTAGACTTTAGCAAGGCATTTGACACAGTCCAGCACAAAAGATTGATAATCAAGTTAGCCAGCCCTGGAGTGGGTCCCAGGGTGGTAGCCTGGGTAGCAAGCTGGCTTTACAACAGGACACAGAAGGTAATAGTGAATGGAACACATTCTGAAGAAAGGGGGGTCACTAGTGGAGTACCTCAGGGCTCAGTACTAGGTCCAGTCCTCTTTAACATCTTTATAGGTGACATTGCAGAGGGTCTGAAGGGAACGGTATGCCTCTTTGCAGATGACACAAAGATGTGTAACAGAGTTGATACACAAGGGAGGGTAGAAAGGATGAGAAGGGACTTGGCAAGGTTAGAGGAATGGTCAGACATATGGCAACTTATATTCAATGCAAAGAAGTGCAAAGTAATGCACCTGGGAAACAAAAACCCAGGAGAAGAGTACACAATAGCAGGGGAGGTACTGACAACAACAAAAATGGAAAGGGACCTGAGGGTAGTCACATCAGATGATCTAATGGTGGGTAAGCAATGTGAGAAGTCAGTAAGGAGAGCCAGGGGGATACTGGGATGCATAGGAAGGGACATCACAAGTAGAAAAAGGGAAGTGGTTATCCCTCTGTACACACAGTTGGTGAGACTCCATCTGGAGTACTGTGTGCAGTTTTGGAGACCTCATCTACACAAGGACATAGACATGATGGAAGCAGTCCAGAGGAGGACAGCTAAAATGGTGCAGGGTCTACATCAGAAACCATATGAAGAGAGACTGAGAGAGCTTAATATGTTTACCCTTGATGAAAGGAGGGATGGGGGGACATGATAGAAATGTTCAAGTAACTCAAGGGAATCAACAAAGTCCAGGAAGGTAGCATCTTTCAGAAAAAGAGATATGTAAGAACAAGGGGGCACAATTTAAAGATAGAGGGGGGACGGCTCAGGGGTAATGTGAGGAAATTATTTTTCACGGAGAGAGTGGTGGATGCATGGAACCACCTTCCTGGGGAGGTTATTGGGTCTAAAATAGTGGGGGATTTCAAACATGCATGGGACAGACATAAAGCAATTGTAGTGGGGGGTAGCAGGAAGTAGGCTATTGGTTAACTAGAATCTGCAGCTTATCCAGTAGGTAGGGAAGTGGGCAGACTGGGTGGGCCAAGTGGTCCTTATCTGCCATCAAAGTCTATGTTTCTATGTTTCTATTTGCTCAGTTGAAAGGGGATACAGCTAGGTGGAGGCACCTTCGTTTATCTCTGTGGGGTAAGGTCCAGGCTATTAGAATTATTTTTCTACCAAAGGCATAATATATCATACAGTATCTCCCCCATAGAATTTCAGAGAACTGGTTGCACCAATTCTCATTAGTGATGTCCTCTTTTTTATTGGGAAGGCCAGAAACCTAGGGTCTCTGTGAGCAGGCTGATGGCTCCATACAGTAGAGGGTTTTTTGCTTCCCCCCTGGTTACAGGGGTATTATATAAGTGTAGGATTGCACCATATTTGGTTATGGTTCCACACAGAACAGTGGGTGTCTACTGTTTGTTGGTTGGATTTGGTGAAAGATTAAAACCCTTCATGCCTCCCTGACTGTAGTCTATGGAGCCCCATCTCCTCCTCCCAGCATCTGCCTACTCAAGAATATGCAGTTTATGTTTGGAAACTGGCTGGGAAGTACTTAGGAACAGATTGGAAATTCCCCTTGTCCCTCTGGTCCTTATGATGTAACCCTTGATTGACCATGTGACCATGGGGTGTTGATTGGAAGAGGAAGAATGGAAAACTGTATGTGCTAATGTATATGGGGCTTGCAGAGACTCTGTGAGTAGATTGATGCAACTGAAAACATTGTTGCTGTGGTACAAAACTCCTGCCTCTTTGTATCAGATGAGGTTAGTTCGACATCCAAGATGCTGGCATTCTGATAAAGATAGAGATGCAGCAAAATTTAATTTTGCCGGCCTAAGTTTGGCAAAGTCAGGAATTTTGCCCCATGAAATATTTCTCAAATTTCATGTATTTCACAAATTATTTCACCTGTGCAAAATGCAGAATTTCACCTGCATGTGGGTATAGTTCTGCATTTCGATGGTGAAATTTTGCACCCGCAATATATTTTGCAAAATATGCGAATTTTGCAAAATATTTCGCAGAGTGAAATTTGCAGATTTTGCCCATCTCTAGAAAAGGATAAAGGCACATTGATACATATATTATGGGAATGTCCTAAAATAGCATTTTGGTGGAAAGAGGTGGTGCAGATAATTAAACATGTTTTCCCCTTTGACAGAGAAAAGGACGATGGCACATTCATATGGTAGAAAAAGAAATGGGCAGACTGGATGAGCCTTGCAGCCCTTATCTGCCATCAACTTCTATGTTTCTATAGGTTTTAGGGTGTACTATACAGGCTGAGGCCTCACTTCTGGTGTTGGGGGAACACCGGGAAACTTCCATGTGTCACTAATTATCAATGTGCTTTGTTAATGATGGCCATAGCTGAGGCTAAACACCTTTTATTACATCATTGGAGATCAGTGGACATTCCCACTATGGATGACTGGATTGATTGCACGCTAAGGGTGGCAGGATTCGAGAGGATGTCCTATGTTGCAGTTGATAAGTATGGGAAATTTGCCTGGCTCTGGCATCCCTTTCTGGATTATCTGTCCAATTCTATCCCAAGAGGGTGGGTCTGGCTGGCTCCCCATACTGTTCTGAGTGTGGTGGTATCATCAGAAACCTAGATAAGTGAATTTCTTAAGGCTTGAATAAGGTTGATGGGATCAGTGAGAGTCATCTTCTCCCCCCTTTAACTCCAGCAGCAGCAGGATCCTCCCTTTCTTTGAGACTTTTGGGCTATATTAGAACTTTTTCCAGGAAGATAAGGTTAAGGCCATGTTTGGCTCAGCAGACCTTCATTTTGTTCTATCGTTCACTTCTTTTTGTGAGATGTTTTGTCTTTATCTCCATAGATACTCTTACATTGTATAATCATGGAGTGATAACACTTAGACTGGGTGGTCATATAGTATGGTTGTTTTTCATTTATTGTACACTGCTATAGTCTTATTGAAAACATAATAAACTATAAATAAAAAAAAAGAAAGAGTGGTAGATTCCTGGAACAACTTTCCAGCAGAGGTGATGGGCAAGGACCCTGGTTTTTCTGATTTTACTGGTAACACCGGTAAAAATCAAGGAATCCTGCTTGGTTTGCGGACTTTGAATTCTTATAACGGTGCCTCATGGAAATTGCATTTCACTGCACAGAATCCCTAAGATTTTAGCATCTTTTTAATTTTTCTTTTCTTTTATCTTTCTACGTCCTCTTCTCACAACATCAGTCTCCACTTTTCAGAGATCCCCAGGCTGTGTAACCCCTTGTTTCACCCCAGGTAATGCTCAGGAGTTCCTGTGGGCCTGCCCCATCCTGCCTAGTTTGCACCCCCAGGTGGAAAGGGAGAGGATCCCATAGCACTCTCCACAGTCCCTTTGTGTGTGTCAGGTAGCCCAGTGGGTCCCTCATGGAGCCAGTTATCAAGTCTGGGGCAGCCAGGTCCCTTCTACCAGTGGCCAATGTGGGGTGATTGTTACAGGCTTTCTGGTCTCTGTCCCTGAGGACACTGACAATCAAAGGGATCCAAGGAGATAAGGCACATAGAGACATGCCACTGCTTCAGATCCTGGCAAGCATCCTCTCCACCCAGTAGCTCTTAGCCCCATTGCACCACCACCATCTGTGGTCTCCCAGGTGATAGTAAAGCAGCAGGACCTGCAGTCCACCTTTCCTGGAAGAGGAGAGTAGCCCCCTAGGTGCTCGATCCTACTCCCCTGACCAAACCTCTAGCAACCCAAGTTCGCTTTTGACCCTGGGTCACTGGCATTGTAAGCAGTAGTGCTACCACAGGCTATTTACAGTGCTCTGTCAACTGTTCATCCACTTTGGTGTAAGAAAAACATAAGCAGATGGAGTGGCAAATAATTTGGTTTTAGTAAAATGTTATAAAGTGTTTAATGTTCATAATTTGAACTGTAGGTACTGTACACTATTATTGAAATCATATATTAAAACATTATATATGAATGTTGCTGTGGCTGGCAGTACAACCTAGGGGTTAGACTAACAAACAGTGATACACCTGGGTACATCCAGCAGATTTTGGTTTGATTCCCACAACCTCCACTTGCATAATGTGTGACTCCTAGCAAGTCACTTGACCTCCCCAGTGCACCTGAGTCTTCCCTGAAAACAGGCAGTTCTGGCTAGTTGATCATACTTGGTTTACAAAGAATATATATATAAAAAAATACCAATATAGGTTTACTACATCGTACAGTAGTCAGGGTACCATGTAATTTACCCGAGTTTTACTCTGGCTTCAATGATTTTGTATTAGTAAAGATAAATGTTCAGATACATTGTATGTGTCTTATAAGCTTGTTTTTAGACTTTACACAGGTTTTTATTGTATTCTTTGCATGTGCGCATTTAGGTTGTAGATTGTTAAGTACAGGATCACTGTTACCAACTAGTTTATTCAAGTTTCCAATCAGCAGGGCTGTCCAAAATCCACAGTTGTTTGAATAAACTAGTCTAAATGAAAGTATGTTCACAAGGAAGAAACTGCCTTACTGCTTGCAAAAAAACTTCACAGTCAGCACCCCATTTAGGTGAATGGGATCATTTGCACCATTTCTCCCACCTGCTGTTTCAGTCTCTGTGACAACAAAAAGTTTTCTGATAGACTGCTTCAACAAACAAGCTCTGGCAGAGCCACTACGAATGTGAATGCATTAACTAGATAAGGGTGTTTCATGGGCTTAGCATAAACATTTATTTATTTATTTATTTAAAAAATATCAGATTTACAGACCTTTGAGTCAGAGACTCATTTACAAAAGCACCTTGTTGAAACTAATACAAAAACTGCACAGTTAACAAGTCCAAAAACAATGGCTCGGAGAGCAGACAGTTATAATAATCATTCACTGGAGATACATGGGTAGCAGTAGATAAACAGATTACATAGTTTAGGGACACAGGCACCACATTAAGAAGACCAAAGCAGTTCAAACAAAATACAATAGCTAACGCAAATAGAAGCCCAGAGTGTTCACATGAAGGCTGTTGCATACACTAACTGAATCAAAGTATAGTACATTGAGAAAGGGCATATTTAAGCAATAAGGCATGATGGGGTGTGTGTTATCATGTAATAACATCACTCCTGGGGTGGGTTGAAGCACGAGGCGAAGCCGAGTATTTGTATATTTATTTATTTATTTATTTGCACGTATTTATTTGATCCACTGGATCAGCAATATTTGAACAAGCTTTGCCCAGTGCAGATTTTACAGCACTGGTCCTGGTCCAGTGATCTGGGTTTCACCCATACCAGACTGCATATGGCTTACTGATATACTGTGAAGATGGTTGTAGAGTCTAACCCTTTGAAGGCTGAAGTTTCAGTCACAATTAATCCTCTACCAAAGTCATGCTTAAATACTGGTGCCTCTATATTCATGCCACTAAGCTTTTAATGCCTACATGCTTCTTCTGCTGCTGTGAGTTAAACTATTTAAAAACATTTTGCTGAGAAATTTTTGTTTTAGTACATCCATGGTCAGGAAAAATGAATTTGCACAGAGAATAAAAATAGTGAATTAAAGCTATTGAGTAGCTGTTGTCTTACAGAAACCCCAGTTAGCTAGCTCTCCCCCGGACAGGGAAGGGAGAAGCCCGAGAGGGTGGGGAAGGGGGGCAGAAAGGTCAGCTCCCAGGGTGGGGACTGACCAAAGGAGCAGACATGAAAGCCCACTAGGCCTATTCTGCTGGCATTTTTGTATGTTAGTATGCTTACTACACCAACACCATGAACCATAAAACAGATGACTGCCATAACTAGGGAAGCAGTATAGCACAGTGGTTTAAGGGTCTTCTCTGCAAATCTGGATATCTAGGTTTGAATCCCACAGCCCCACACAAATGTGGAGTATCATTTTAAGAAAGTATAAAATACTGTGAAATGATTTTAAAGCAATGCACATGCTAAATCATACTGCTACATTCAAAACATCATACCCCACATACTTACCACATATAAACTCAACTATACTAAAACAAATAATTCTAGGCATTTTTTTACCAGGAAAGACACACTAAGCTGAAAGCTTGTTTACAGGTGTGACCTGGGAGCACAAAGAAGCTAAGTGATTTGTGCAGGGTCACTCAGTATGCAAGTGGGGGTTGTGGGAGTCAAACTCAGGTCTCCAGGTTTGTAGCTCAGAGCCTTAAACCACTGCCTACTTAACCATTTACAATGTGGTTACACTTATATATAATACATACTTATCAAACTTGAAAGAAAAAATACACTTCATCATCAAAGTCTATATTTACCAAGTACTGTGCCCATGTTTAAAATAATTTAAACCCACCAACAAAATGAGCCCTGACATGAAACTGTATGTTTAATTGTAAAGGCAATTAAAAACTATATTTCTAAATGCACTAGTAACACCAATGCTTCATGATTAAAACAATTTCAACCCTTCCCCCATGACAGATTGCATTCTGAGAAGACTGCCTTTTTCAAGATGCTATAAAAAAAACCCTGAAAAACAGGTTTAATGGAGTGAATGCTGACATCCTATTTCTATTGCCCATGAGAAAAGAAAAAATAGTTAAGATTTTTTTATGTCAGCTCTGATCAGAATAGCTTTTGAAATCACGAATTGTTTTCTTGTTCAATGTTTTCTAATATATCTCCAACTTAAAAGAAAAAACACACTTTATCATCAAAGTCTGTTTTCAGCTTCATACCATGCACTTCATTTGTAAAAAACAAATGATCTTGTCACAGACCACAATCAGCATTAACTACTAACAAAATGTTGATACCTACATTTACAATTTAGCAAACACTTGAAATCAAAGATTCTGTGTTACCTACAGTAAGTCAAACAGAAATTAGACACAAATGCCTAGCTATCTGCAAGTGAAGCAAATGTGGTCATTATCATTCAGTTGTAAACACCTATAGTCACAGCCAGGATTCACATTGCTAGACTCTGGGTAAGTATGACAAGTTTCCTAAATACTGGTACCTTTTCCAGCTGTGTTCTGCTTGGTGTGTGCATATGTGTGTGTGTGTGTGTGTGTGTGTGTCAATGCTTTCAAAGTTTTGAAACTGCTGAAGACAAATTATATATAAACCATATATATATATATATATAAAATGTTTAAGAAAAACATGTGGCTCTTACTGTAAATTAGAATGTGTGTCTAGATTTCCTTCTGAGGCCCCAGGTGGCTCTGATAATCATTTGTTCCAAAGGATTTTTAAGTCAATTTGAAGGCATTAAATATCTTCTGTTCTGTTCTGTACTCCACTACACAGGTATGTCTGTGTCCCAAAGTATATCTGTATCTTGTTACAGCATACTAGAAATATTTCATGCCCCTCCCACATGAATCAGAAAAAAGACTAGGGTGGAGGCGGAGGTGGATCTTACTCCAAAAAAAAAACTAACGCAGCCTCCCACTACTCAGGTTCCAATTCTTGTACCATCCATTTAAGAAAGAAAATAGTACCCTGCAACAATTGACTAGCATGAAAGTGTATTTATTTGAGGGCAGAAAACATTGCTTGGACGAGGGTAAGGGGGAGGAGACTATTTACACCTTCAGTCAGTTCCATGGACAGAAAACATGACATCACTCCTTTTGTACATGCAATACTCCTGTAGGCTCAGCCCACAGTCATAAATAGCAAACATTAAGTGTTTAAGTGTACTTCTGCTTGGCCAGTGGATTCTGAAAGCACATTCAGTGACACACAGAAGGTAAGACCCCAGGACTGTATAATGCTGGTGGGAATAGTGGTGCTTAATTCACATCTGAGCTCAGACATGAAAACTGAGACACCTTTTCATGGAGATCAAGGGGAAAAAAGAGGCATCCACATGTTTGGAAGATGCATGATTTTCCATTAGAAGGTCCTCCACTAATCATTTGTGGATTTTTGGTGAAGACACTTTATTTAAAAGAAGCAAGTTCAGGCAGGTTTTTTTTTTGCTCCTCCTACTACAGGCCATCCACTCATTCAGGTCTGCCAAGGTCCCCTACCATCGCTGCTGAGTCCTGATCACCATCCACTGCCCCTTACTGCCATGCTACCAGGTAACTTGAAGTAATTCTTCTACCCCTATGGGGTGCTTCCAGAGGAGGAAAATCAACCCAAAGAGATTCCTGCATATCACTGGCATGGCAGGGGTCAGAACAAAACATGTGTCTGGGGCTTTGGGCATATGGAGGGATCAGCAGCCATCCTCTGGTTAGCCAGTTGGTGTTTTCCCATTTTTTGGGGAGCATGGCAGGCCACATGGTGTCAAGGCACAAGCTGACATCCATCATGTATCCTCTGGCAGTGAGGGCCAACATGTTGCTGTGCCTCTGGCCTCCACCAGGGCCAGCAAACACTGACCTATGAACCCACCCTCCCTCCCAGGTGAAGACAAGTGGTCATTGGACACTCAAGCCTCCCCCCCAACCCCAGTCAGCCCTCCAACACTCAGGTCTGTTCCCAAACTCTGGTCAGTGGTGTCACAAGCAGCAATCCAAATCAGGCAGTTAAATGATCGATAGGAAAAAACAAAGGTGGTCTACCTTAGTGATGATGGTTTAGATTAATTCATATCTGAGTTCTAACAAGTGAAGAGATCAAGTAATTTCTAACTTGTGTATGTGGGGTGTGGGTGTTGAAGAAAGGGGATCATGATGCTGTCACTACTGCCTCACCCCTGAGGGATGTGGGCTGCATTGCTACTACTGCCATCACACTTGAGGGGTGGTGGCCATAGTGCTTCTGCAATCACAACTGGTGGATGGGGACTGTAATACTGCTGTCATCCCACCTGATGGATGGGGCCCATAGTGCTGATACTGCCATAACACCTGAGGAATGGAGAATGCAGTACTGCTGCCATCACACCTAAGGGAAGGGAGGCCACAGTGCTGCTGCTTCCATCACACCAGAGGGATGGGGGGCATAGAGCTGTTTGTGCTGCCATTACAGCAGAGGGATGGGGGGGTTGTAGTGCTGCTAGTGCTGCCATCGCACCTGAGGGGGGGCCATAGTGCTGTTTCCAACACACCTTAAGGATGAGGGCTACAGTGCTGCTGCTGCCATCACATCTTGTACCTAAAACAACTTCAAATTGGTACAAGGATGGATGGATGTGCAATAGTGGAGGACAGAATTGCTAAAATGCATGTTGGCAAACTTAAAAATTGTTAAAGTACACAAAACCAAATACCAGTAACAACGGATTTTGTCTTAGCAGACACCAGTGACAAGACCATTTTCTACAATGTGCAAAATGGAATTTGCCCTTTTTCAATCCCAGTAAACCAGTGTCCCTGGCTGATGGGGGCAAAAACAGTACTGGGGTTCAAGAATGCATGGGATAGGTGTAAGGGAATCTTGGGGAAAGTGAAAGGGGTGGGTGAATGGGATGGAAACCAAGTAGGATATGCGGTGATACTATAAGCAGGGAAAATGGATAGACTAGCTGAGCCAAGCTGTCCTTATCTGCTTGCAAATTATGTGTTTCTGTGTTTGTTTCTACAGTATGTTATTAAAGGAATAATGCATGACAGGGTGTGTTTCATGCTGGGATAATGCCACGCCTGGGGGGGTTGGGCACGAGTCTGCAGGCCGAGTGCGTCCAATGCTCCAGGCGTGTCGTTATCCCAAACGACACATACCCTGGAATGCATTATTCCTATTATACAATGGTTCGCTGTTATATATAAAATAAAAAAATTATTTTAAAGAATGTTTTTTTAGTGTGGAAAAATATTTTTGTTTCTTAAGAGGAGATGCAGAAAAAAAAAGGTGGTGGTCCATAGCCATATCATCCATATTGGTTCACAGTACTGAGAGTAGACCTGTGGCGTCGTGCTGGGATAACGCCATGGGTCCAGCCCCAAACTGACCAATCACAGTCCCTGACCAATCACAGTCCAAGTTTCTTTCTTGCCATTGTATAATGTGTAGTTTGAAAGGCACAGGCAATTTATTTTATTGTCAAGTTATATTGTTCCATCACTACGAATAAGTACAATACCAAGTTAAAGGTGAGGCTGCTTGTAATAATGAAATAGGTTATTGAGTACCTGAACATGAGCTGGGCCACTTAGCCAGGTCTTGTACTGTGTGAACAAGGACCTAAAGTAGAATGAAAAGTAAACAAGCATTTGTCAATGCCAAATGTTGCTTGATTATATGTGTTGTTTAGGTATTTGGAAGTGAAAGTACCATGCCTTAGAACTGTCAACGGGTGTCAGAAGCTCATGCTGCCTGACCGTAGCCATTTTCCACTTTTCTCCCCTTTGCATAGTGCGGGCAAGCAATGACACTTAGGCACAGAATGCCAACATCCGCCACACTCCACTCCCTTTACTACACCACTCTAGTAGTGCCCCCTGTCATCACCAGGGGCCGCAACAGAGCAGTGGGTCCCTGGATCCCACCCAGGGATAGGAGAGGAGTCCTACAGATGCTCAGTCCTATCTCTCCCCTACTGAGCCTTGGTGGCCTGGGCTTGCATCCGAACCTGGGTCGCCAGCATGGCACAAGGTGTGGCATCCAGCGCCTCAACCGTCAGTGCCAGTGGGCTGGCAGTAATGCTGCCTTTAATACTCCCTTCCCCTTCCTGCTCCAGTGTACCCTGTCCCTCGCATACCAGTCACTATTCCCCCCAGATCCTACCCCAGTTAGTCACTATCCCATAGTGTTTGGTGTGGCACCAATCCCTCAGCCACTCATTGAACTCCTGAAGCCTGCCCTTCCTCCCCATGCTTGCATATGGTACTGGCAGTATCTCCAAGAAGGCCACCAACTTCCCCATCCCCTCACACTGCCTGTCCAACTACTCAAACCCCCCCTCACTTCTTCCACAGTGTTTCCCACCAAGTCATCTGTACACACATGCAACAATAAATCAGGTTCCCCCCCCTCGCTGCATGCTTGAGTTGTGCCTGCCCTGCCCCTCCTGTATTTATTTATTTATTTATTTATCAAGTCTAGGATTACAAATACCTTTTACAAAGGTTCCACGTCAGAGAAATACAAATTATGGGGAACATCAAGACAGACATTACAACAATGGGGACATTGCAAACAGAGTACATATTAATACAATTCAATGGTAGCATTGTAACAAGGCAGCCAGCGGCATTTGTCAGAGAAAATAGACAACAGGTAAGAAGTGCCAGAGTCATAGGGAGAGGGAAGAGGTGAGGGGGGGGAGAAGGAATATAGGAAGGGTGGGGAGAGGGTGAAAAGTGCAGCATTGGGTATACCAAGATGTGAGGGTAGAATCCAGTGAGGAGGGGAGAGGGGGACCACTAGAGCAGGCAGAAAAGTGGAGAAACAAGGTTAAGTTGGGCAGTCACAGGAGCTGTTGGTAATGAGATAGTCCCAGAGCCTATTTTTAAACATACCAGTTGTTGGGGCAGAGGAGATGGTGGGGCTGAGGCCATTGAACTGGAGTGGCACCCAATAACCAAAAGTGCATTGTCTCTGTGAAGTGTGGCAGTGGGGGACTTTCAGTAGCTGTAGCGTGGATCTCCTAAGGCACCATTTGTTAATTCGGTGTTGTAGCAGAGTTGAGACCCCAGAAGGTGCAAGGCCAAGGTAGATTTTTTTTGTCATGGAGCAGGTGTGAAACTTTATGCGGTTTGATAGTTGGAGCCAGCCGGTCTGAGTGTACAGGTCACATGTGTGGGTGAGACGGTGAGCACCAGTGATGAGCCGACATGCTTTATTTAAGGCAGTTGAGAGGTGTCTAGGGTTGTGGTTGTGGCCAAGCCATAAATGATGAGACCATAGTCTATTACAGAGATCACAGAGCTCAGGACTGCAACCTTCAAAGCTTCTGGTGTGAGGTGTGGTCTGTGTTTGTAGAGGAGACCAAGCCATGTATTAGCAGCTCTAGCTATATCTACATGATGTCCATAGGAGAGATTAGGGTCAAGCTGTATCCCTAAGTATTTGAAGGACCCCACCTGATCTAGAGTGTTCCCCTGGGTGGTGGAGATAGCCAAGTGGTGTAGCTTGTGTGGGTTATGGGAGCTGCAGAAGAGAACAGGTTTGGTTTTCTTGTCATTGAGGACCAGTTTATGATTAAGAAACCATGTCTCTACAAACTGAAACCAAGTTGAAGGTTGTGTTGAAGAGCTGCAGGATCTTTGTCAGTGGAGAATACAACAGCATCATCGGCATATAGTATGATCTGCTCAGAGCAGTGGTAAGGGACGAAGTTTAAGAAAAGGCTAAAAAGGAGGGGGCCCAGTATGGATCCCTGTGGGACACCCGAGCGAACAGACAGGGTGTCAGAAAGAGCGTCTGCAATTTTTATTCTCTGCGACCAGTTTTCTAAGTAGCTTTTAAACCAGAGAGAAGAGTCAGGTGATAGCCTGGCATTCAGTAGTTGGTGAATTAGTAGTCCATGGTGTACTGTATCGAAGGCCTTGGAGAGGTCAATGAAAACGGTCCCTATGAGAAGGCCATTGTCAAGGGATTTGTGCAAAGCTCCAGTGAACTCAGGAAGGGCTGTGGTGGTGCTGTGACCTTTCCGGAAGCCGTGTTGTTGTGGACAAGGTATATTGTATTCATCCAAGTGGTCGGTAAGTTGATCAACCACGATGCACTCGAGTGCCTTAGAGAGTGGGGGCAGTATGGAGATAGGGTGATAATTTGAGTGATTCATCTGTATACGGAGACAATAGTCAGGGCTTTATGGTTGGGACCTAGGACAATTTTTATTGGTAGAATCTGGGCCGGGGCAGAAAGTGATGGAGTTGCAACAGGGTGCCAAGACAGGGAGTCTTTGATATAGATTGTGCAACCACCACCTTTTTTGGATATCCAGTCCAGCCTGTGGACATTGTAGCCCTGTATTGTTACTGTTGAGTCAGGAACTTCAGGTGTCAGCCAAGTTTCCACCAATGCAAGGATGTCAGGGTTGTGTTGGCATATGAAGGCTTGGAGTGCATCCAGCTTTGGTAGTAGGCTGCAGATATTAATGGTTGCAAGGATAAGGGCAGCTGGAGTTTGTTTGTGGCCTGAGCTTCTAGGGCCAGGATTGGGATGGATGCTGCCTGAGATGAGACGGGGGGAGTAGGAGTTTTAAGGAGCAGAGCCGCAGCTCTTTGAGAGATAGTTTTGATCATTGTTTCCAGGAGTAGAGGTTGCAAGGTTCTAGGCAGTATCCCATATTGACTGCAAGGTGGTACAGTGAGAGGTGACCGCACTTGTTGAGAGAAGTGGTCAGGTTAAGTAACCAGGAATATCCAAATGGTGTACCAAGCACAAGTCTTGAGTGGAAGTGGAGAGTTCCCTTGGAGTAGCTGTGGAAACCAGAGTAGAGGGTGGTGGGGTGGGGGTGGCTAGAACCAGGGAGAGAGAAGAGGAGGGGCAGGGCAAGGAGGAGGAGGAGGAGATCAGGAGAGGCGAGAGAAAGGCAGAGATAACCCACATGGCTTACGTACTAGATAGAGATAGAGATAGAGACAGAGATAGAGATAGAGATATACCCTCTAGTGGTGAGAGGATATAATTTGCTAATGGAAAAAGTCAACAGTTAAAAAAAGTCAACATGGGGACAGCTTCAACCCAAATAAGGCTGTGTCTTTCCCCCTTTCCACTCTATCTCACCCATTTCAGTATAGAATCCCCAGGATGAGTA
This sequence comes from Neoceratodus forsteri, assembly GCA_016271365.2. Classification (NCBI taxonomy): domain Eukaryota; kingdom Metazoa; phylum Chordata; order Ceratodontiformes; family Ceratodontidae; genus Neoceratodus; species Neoceratodus forsteri. The sequence goes on along the minus strand of CM028129.1, from coordinate 642,978,392 downwards.
CCCCCACCCTTACCCCTTTCCTTCCTATTCCTTCCACCACCTAGATTCCTCTTCCTCCCCTTACCCCGCCAGCTGCACCCTCTGTGACTTCTGTATCTGTACCCCCTACTTCGCCCCTTTTCTCTGCCTTATTCCTCCCATTCCCCTTGCACCCCTTCCCAGCCTGACAACTTCCTACTGGGCTTCTCATGTCAACCTCTCCTCTTCCCCTGCTGATTTCCAGCCCCTCTTTTATCCCTGCTGTTGTTGATTTAGGGCCCCCATTCCCTTCTACCCCAATAATGATGCCCCTCCCATCCTTCCCCTTTTCATAGACTTCTCTCCTCCAGTCACCAGCCCCTCCTTCCTTAGTAGCCCCCTTCTACCCTTTCATCCTCGCTATTTCTTCCCCTACCTGTTGCCATCCCTCTCATGCCCCGCATGTCCTCCCCCCTTCAGTATGTTCCTACTCTCCCTCTCTCTCTCCCATAGCAGAGGTTTGAATCTATTCCTTGTCGATACCCCTCCTACATCTCTTCCCCTATCAATTCCCCTCCTACTTGTTCCCCTCCATGCCACCACTAGTCCCTCCCTACCCGCAGCTATCTGCTCTCTCCACTGGTACGCCTCGTGCTCTCTTCCTTCTTCATCAGCAGGCCCCCACCTCGCCTCGGGCAGCCCTTCCTTCTCCTGTCTTTTCTGTTAGTGCCTCTAATACTGGGGTCAGTTTCACTCCTTAGTTGTTCTTCCTGTGTCCCCCTTTGCCATCCCCCATTCCCCCCGGATGCCTACCATACTCATCTGCCCTGCCATATAGACTCCTCCCTAACCTCCACAGTTCCTCCCTCAAACTATCCAGTCATCTACAGACCATACACCCCCGCAAGTCCAGTCCAGGATCATGGCAGACCCACAACCTGTACAGCCCACCACCCTTCCAAAGATGTCTGCCCTATTGACATGGGGCACCTGTCCCATTTTGGCCCCCATCTTATGTTACGGGCTCTTACTCCCAGGTTCTGTACCCTACTACAACTGTAAGACCCCTATTTACTCAAATTCCTCTTCCCCCCCCAAACACTAGTCCCCGTACTGCACCCTTGCCGACAGGGTTAATTCAATCTCAAATCTCATCCATTAGATACTGTAGTACTGTAGCAATCCTAAAGCCTCCATGTCCATTTTTCACCCCTCAGCTATGATACTTTTTGTTCTCAGCTCTCATATAGTTTCACTTAGCCCAGTTAGAAATCATATTATACTCCAAGTATTACTCAGCTCAGTTAGAGAAATAAACTGAAAAAATAAATATGTATTATTACAGCAATCATAACAGTTTAGCTCAGTACTTAGCTCAGTTAGAGAAATAAACAGAACAACTAAATCTGTATTATTACAGCAATCCTGAAAGTATCTAATCATTGCTTTATCTCCACTCCAGAGACCCTGCTGTAATATAGGACCACAAGGACACTGGGCGGGAGGGTGGGAAACTCTAAAGTCCCAGCAGAGCTCCATTTAGCTCGCTCACTCCCCCTGTCTCACTCGCTCATTCTATTTCCCCCCGATGCTGCAGGCTGCCCTTTTGTACAGGGCTCCTGATTGTATTAGTGCCTTTTTCTGCCCACAAAGAAATCTGCAGCAGTCCTAACAGAGCTCAGTTGAGCTCAGTCACTTCCTCTCTCTCACTTGCTCATTCTGTTTCTCCTGGAGCTGCAGGCTGTCCTTTTGTACTGGGCTCCTGCCTGCATTGGCACCTTTTTCTGCCCACAAAGAAATCTGCAGAAGTCCCGACACAGCTCCATTGAGCTTGCTCACTCCCCCTTTCTCACTTGCTTGTTCTGTTTCTCCCGGTGCTCCAGGCTGCCCTTTTGTACTGGGCTTCTGCCTGCGTTGATGCCTTTTTTCTGCCCTCAAAGAAGTTCAGAGCTGCCCCAACAAAGCTCCATTGAGCTTGCTCACTCTCCCTGTCTCACTCACTCCTTCTATTTCTCCCAGTGCTGCAGGCTGCCCTTTTGTACTGGGCTCCTTCCTGCATTGGTGCCTTTTTCTGCCCACAAAGAAATCTGCAGCAGTCCTGACAGAGCTCCATTAAGCTCATTCACTCCCCCTTACTCACTCATTCGTTCTGTTTCTCCCAGTTCTGCAGGCTGCTCTTCTGTACTAGTCTCCTTCCTGAGCTGGTGTTTTTTTCTCCCCAGAAAGAAATCTGCAGCAGTCCTGACAGAGCTTAGTTGAGCTCGTTCATTCCCCCATCTCACTTGCTCAATCTTAATCTGTCCCAAACACTGATTTCCCACAGTGACCATGCTATTCTGCCCCAAAAGTGCAAAAACATATTTTGGCCAGGCTGTGAAAAATGACAGCTGTACTGTTCATAAGGAGGTGTGAAAAAATGGCAGTGTTGAAAATCTGGCATGAAAATATTACAAATTTGTGAAGTTACAAGGGTGCGTGGAAACAGTGCAATGCATGCTTGCAACAGAGTCATTTTATGGACTTTCGTCACCCAATTTTCAACGTAGGCATTTTAGGACCTCTGCTCATGAACGGTATCACTGCCATTTTTGTAATCTGTCCTGAACACTGATTCCCCACAGTGATCGTGCTATTCTGCGCCGAAGTGCGAAAACACATTTTGGCGAGGATGTGAAAAATGACAGCTATATTGTTCATAAGAAGGTGTGAAAAAATACCAGTGTTGAAAATCTGGCATGAAAACATTACTGATTCGAGAAGTTATGAACGTGCATGGAAACTGTGCAACACACGCTCGTGAAACAGTCATTCTTTTGATTTTTTCACCACATTTGCAACATAGGCCTTTTGAGAGCCCAGCTCATGAACAGTGGCACAATCGTTTCATTAATCGGTCCTGAAAGGTTATTCCACGCAGTGACCGCAAAATCACCTTTCAGGACAGAATAACACCATGACAGTGACTGAATTCATGAGGAGGGGTCCCAAGAACCCCACATTGAAAATTTGGTGACAAAATTCCCCCAAATTCCTGAGATATGAACCAAAGTTCAAAAAACCCTATTTATACCCTTTTACAGCTTACCGGCATTTCCTCAGTTCGTGGTCGGCTTTGAAGAGTGCAGACATGTTCCCGGTCCACCGAAGATCATTGCGCTGAGCTCCAGAGGTAAGTATGGGGTGAGGGGAGTGTGGGGAGATGGGATGCACAGAGGTTGGGCTTGGGTTGGAGGAGGGGCCGCCGAACTCTACGAGGGACCGTTTTCTTATTTTACAGGTGTTGAAAAAAAAAAACCATAGCCAGACTGTTTTTTTCTTCAGGGACTTTGGCATGCTGGGGTGGGCTCCCAGCGTGCCACCTGAATATTTTGGGGGGGGCTGTAGCCGATAGGGGATTGGGCACCTCGTCGGCACATACCAGTTGTGGGAGAGCTGAGGGGGATTGGGCACCCCCCTCGGCAGACAACAAATTGGGGGGGACATTATGCAGAAGGGGAGGGGCTCCCCATCGGCAAATTCAACTTGGAAGGGGACTGAAGCCGATGAGGACTGGGTGCCCCATCGGCAAAGAAAGTGGGGGGCATGATGCTGAGGGGAATTGGGCACCCCCTCGTCATACAGCAGAATCTTGGGTGTGGGGACATTATGCCAACTGGGACTGGGCTCCCCATCAGCAAACTGGGTTGCGGGCATACAAGGTACCACCCTGCAATGATGGGTCGCTCCCTCATTGTAGCGGAATGGCTGACACTGCAATAACAAGGCGGCCCCTGATTGCAGCGGCTAAAATGTTTCAAGGTGATGGCACATTGGCTGAACTAGTGTCAGCAGTAGTGTGCCACCCCATTGGGGAAAGCGGGCCAAGCCTCAAAAGGCAGTGGGGGCATTGGCCACAACAGTGCCGCGCCTCAACAACCTGCTTCTGCAGCAAGCTGCTGCAACATGTTTCTTGCGCATGCATGCAAGCAACATAAAAAACTAGTAGTAAATTTGCATCAGACTGGTCACAACATTTCTCAAGTAAATTAGGCCAATTGTCAGTGGCACAGTGACAGTATGGTTTTGTAGTACATTAAAGTAAAAGTAGCAGTATTTGTTAGTTGACAAAAACAATTATATTGTTTTTTTAGTAATAATGTATTTCTGTCAAAACTTCAATATGCACATTTATCTTTTCATTTGATTTAGTTCTGGAACTAAGATATGTGGCTTTGATAATTTTAAAACTTCATACACTTTTACCATGCCCACCATGAAGAAACTGAGAAAACTTGATGTGTTGTGCTGTTTATAATTTATAAGATGAGCTAGCACCACTCAAATATAGCTGCAGTATGAGTCTAGTATGTGCAGTAAAAAGCAATCTCAATAAGGAATTTATCTTAACATTTTGCTCCACATTGTCATTGGGATTCATCACAAATGGATAAATGTACACCCCTCCTGGGGCAAATGTCACAGCCCAAGGTTGTAATCAGCATAGAATCCTGGGCACATGAACATTCTGGACAGCAGCAGCTCTCCAGTCTTTGCTGTACCATTGTAGGGGAAGCAGCATAGGAAGTTTTCTGAAGAAAATCTTTACTTCGATGTTTTTTTTTTCTTGACCTTTGGTGCTGCGATTCTACAAAGCAGGTTGGCTCTACCTGGTGACAGGGAGCACCCCTACATTTAAAATCATGCCTGTTAAGCTGTGGTTTTCAAATCGGCTAACCTTTTTTTTCTGTTTTCCATTACCACTGCTTTGATAGAAACATTGAAACATAGACTTTGATGGTAGATAAGGACCGCTAGGTCCATCTAGTCTGCCCATTTCCCTACCTACAGGATAGGCCACAGATCCTAGTTAACCAACAGCCTATATCTTCCTGCCCCCCACAAGAATTGCCTTATGTCTGTCCCATGCATTCTTGAATTCTTCCACAGTTTTAGACCCCACAACTTCCTCAGGAAGGCTGTTCCATGCATCCACTACCCTCTCTGTGAAATAATACTTCCTCACATTGCCCCTGAACCGCCCTCCTTCTATCTTTAAATTGTGTCCCCTTGTTCTTGCAAGTTTCTTTTCTGAAAGATGCTACCCTCTTGGACTTTGTTGATTCCCTTGAGGTACTTGAAAGTTTCTATCATGTCCCCCCTCTCCCTTCTTTCCTCAAGGGTATACATATTAAGCTCCTTTAGTCTCTCCTCATATGGCTTCTCTTGCAGACCCTGCACCATTTAGTGCCCTCCTCTGGACTGACTCTATCCTGTCTATGTCCTTGCGGAGATGGGGTCTCAGAACTGGACACGGTATTCCAGATGGGGTCTCACCAACTGTCTGTACAGAGGATAACAACTTCCTGTTTTCTGCTGCTGATGCCTCTCCTATACATCCCCGTATACCCCGGCCCTCCTACTGCCTTCTTACATTGCTTGCTAACCTTAAGGTCATCTGATATGATTACCCCCAGGTCCCTTTCCTGTTTTGTTGTTGTTACTACCTCCCCACCCATTGTGTATTCTTCCCCTGGCTTCTTGTTTCCCAGGTGCATTATTTTGCACTTTTTTGCATTGAATCCTAGCTGCCATACGTCTGACCATTCCTCCAACCTTGCCAAGTCCCTTTTCATCCTTGATGTGCTTGGATTGGGGATGGCACACCTGACACATTAGTAAAAGGTGGTTATTTTGCCAGGTTTCTGATTTTCTTCTGTCATGGTGCCTCAGGTAAGTACCTGTTCTAAGTTTCTAAGGTGCTTCCTGGTTTTCCCTTCCATCTAGCTTTGGCATCAGTCCTACCTCCTTTCCACAAGGACCACAGGATGGCTATTGTGTGTTAGTGTGCTAATCTCGCTCTGCTCTCAGCTGAGGGTTACTTTTCTGACTGACCTGGGATGCTAATTGATTTCTCTCTGCTGCTTTAATCTCTCAATAACAAGAAAGAGATAGAACACAAGGAGAGAGTATGCCATGATTTGAGCCTGTCAGGCAGATTTGGGGGTGAGAGTAGCCTTCTCAATGCTTTCCAGACAATTCTTAATGGATCTCTTGAGCCATGCTGCTTCCCACCATTCTTTCAGAGCCCTGGCCACTGGGATCATGCTGTGTTAGTTGTTCAGAGGCTTCTCAGAGCATTGGTGTGCCTATTCACGCATCTGTGCTTGGGCACGCACCCCCCTCGACATGCTGATGTCATGCTCAATGTTGACACGTCATACACATACATGTTCACTAGAGCACATGCACAACAGCACTTGTTCAGTGCTAGACACAGTGGCTGTTTTCCTGTTAGCTCAGTGCTTCTGACTGAATGTGATCAATCTTATTTCACCCTTGGGGTTTTCGGAGGCTGGTAGGAATCTTTTTTCCTGCTAGGGTGTGTTTTTCACCTCATCAGGGAGGTTGGGGGTCATGACATTATTTCATCTGCATATGTTTTACTGTTTGTTCAAATTGTGATTTTTTGGCAGCTCAGACATTTTCTTTGATTTTTGTTCATTTGTTGTTGTTTTTTTTTTTTTGGGGGGCACCATGTCCTATTGTTCAAACAATGTAAGACCTGCAAAAGGGTAATATAAACCTCTCCACTGGGATCCAACTGCCTCCATTGTGTTACTCAAGCTAATACATCTCTTACAGTTCCCCCTAGTTGAATCTCTGTGCTGGATGGGGCGGGGGGTGCACCTGGTGTACCAGCTGGCAGTGACAAAGCAGAATTTCATAAATTTGTTATTGCTCTAAGCAGAGCTTTTGGGCCTCAATGTTCTGCAGGACATCCCCTTAGACACACACAAACCAGGCCCCTCAGGGCAGGCGGGGCCCACACAGGCATGTCCAGGTACGGAGCAGGACAAGTTTGCTAATATGGATTTTTAGGCAGACCTCGATCTTGACCACACAGAGGATCAGGACAAAGATATCAGTGATTTTGGGGAAAATTGGGACCTAAAGAAGTTGCCTGATGATGAGGAGGATGAACCCTTTGAGGATAAGGAGAAGGAAGGGGAGTTGACGGAGCCTGAGAGCAGGATTCCTATCCCTCCCTTATTTGATACCAAATTCTTGTTCCATCTGATAACTGAAGCTTATAGGCTGTTGCAGCGGAAGGAGGTACAATCTATGGAGGCATTAGATGTAAGTCCTGTCCTGTCCATGTCCTCCTCCATTTCAAAGTGTTTTCCAAACCTTTTTCACTCTCACCAGATTATTGAACAAAAATGGTCAGTTGCGGACCAAAGAAAATATCTGCCAAAACCCAGGGTGCAGTGTTTTCACTTTTTGGAGGAAAATACCCACAAGTGGGGAAACCCCTCCCCTGGTGGATAAAGCTGTGCATAATTCTGTAAGACACACTACTATCCCAATTGAGGGGTATTTGGCCTTAATGGATTCACACAACAAGTGAGTGGATGCTTCATACAAAAGCCTTTACCTCTGACAGTGCAAACATCAGCACTTCCAATGCCTCCTTTATTTTTGCCAGAGCTTTAAACTAGTAGGTTATGACCCTGGGTGACTTTGTCTCCCTGGATTCAGAGGGGCAAGCATTTTGCAGTTGTCATTCATAACCTCCACCTTTCTAGGGGATGCCACAGTGGGGAACTTGTGCATGTCAGCTCACTCTGCTTATCAAATTATGTCTGCTATGTGAGGGGTGTGGCTTTGGCATTAGGTCAATGACCAGGCATCGAAGACTAAGTTGTTTAACTTAGCCTTTGAGGGAGGCTTGCTTTTTTTTTATTTGTGATTCAGTAAACCTTTGAGTTCAGTGCTCATTTCCAAAGGTTCCATGTCAAGTATTGTAACATACAGATTTTGATACAGGCAGCTCAGGTGAGCATTTGTCAATACAACCAGAAACCAATTTCTTATACATTATATTAGCCAAACAAGGAAGGTATGCCTGTAATAAATCAGTTGATAATATAAATGCCAGAACTCACAAGTTAGCGAAGAGAAAGGGGAAAGATAGGGGGGTGGCAGAAGATAAGGTCATAAACAGGCATAGGTGGGCCATGGGGGGAAGGGGGAAAGCAGAGGGGAAGGGTAGACAGGGTGGGACTGAGTTAGAGTGTTAAGGGTTAGGAGAGGCACTTGCACTATGATTCATGGGTGAGTTCCTTCTTGAGGGCCTTCTTGAAAAGCAATACTTTAGGTAACTCTGAGAGGAAGGTCGTTTAGCCATTGTGCTGCCCAACAGGTGAAAGATCATTGACCCTGGCTAGTTCTGCATATGTGTCTTGCCATGCTCCTGGTAGTATACTGGTTATAGACAAGGCGGAAGCCACAGCAGGGGTGGGGGCCAGGCCTGCAAGTGCTTTCCTGGCCAGTAAGATGCACTGGTACTTTAACTGTTCATGCAGGGGAAGCCAGCCAATGAGGGAATATAGAGTACAGCAATGTGTGAATCTGTTGAAACCCATGACGAAGCAACAAATCTTACTGAGCAGTACCCTCACCCTATCCAGCACAGTATCAGTGGCTGTCCCCTAAATAGAAATACCATAATCAATGAGTGGGAGGACAGAGCAGGTTACAGCAAGGCATTTGGCCTAGTGAGATATGTTCAGACAAACTGCCTGAAAAGGGCCCCTAGTTTTCTATTGGCAAGACCAACAATGTTGTCCACATGCTCTGCAAAGATGACGGACTTATCCAGTGTAACCCCCAGGTATCTGAAGGAGGACACTTGGTCAAGAGGGTCACCCTGTGCATTTAGAATGGTCCGGGGGGGAACGTTGCTTCTTAGGTGGGTACCAGCAAAGAGCATGGTTTTAGTTTTTTTATAATTAAGGGCAAGCTTATTCTGTTTGAACCAGCATTTTAGGGACTCAAAGCTGCTTTGAAGCTCACTAGTGAGGGACCCCGTGCTAAGGACTGCTATTGAAGATGACTGCATCATTGGCATAAAGCAGCATCCAAACATGGGGGCACACTCTAGTGAGGCCGTTAATAAAGACACTGAAAAGAAGAGGTCTGATTATTGATCCCTGTGGAACTCCAACAGAGACACATTGCATTTCTGAGAGCACCCTATCAATCTTAACCTTTTCCCTTGTTGTTTGGTTTAGGTCTGAATGATATTTTGAAGGTTATCTAGGATAAAGGCAACCTTCCCATGTCAAAACAATAGCAAAAGGCTGATTCAGCTTTGAGAGGTCAAGGAGGGGGCCACTAAAGGCAGTATTGATGGGTTATTTGCCCTTTTAAAACTTTGGGAACCAGAGGGGTGAAGAATCCTAGTCTGGTTTCAATGGCAATAGTAGCAGAGGAGCCCTTGCCCGAAGATGCAATGGAGGCCCAGAGTGAGGAAGTGGCACCTCACAATTAGGGTATGCGGGCCCATCTCTGCTTCCCTTCCCTTGGTGGAAGACTGCACTATTTTACAAGATGGGCTCCACATTTTTCAACATGGGGTTTTGGGACCCGCCTAATGAACACATGCACTGTCATTTCATTATTCGGTCCTGAAAGGTAATTTCATGGTTACTGCATGGAATCACCTTTCAGGACTGAGTAATGAAATGACAGTGCCTCTGTTCATGAAGTGGGGTCCCAAAAAGCCTATGTTGCAAATTTGGTGAAAAAATTCATAAAAATGACTGTGTTACGAGCATGCATTGTGCAGTTTCCATGCATGCTTGTAACTTTGGTAATTTCTAATATTTTCTCTACAGATTTTCAACATTGCCATTTTTTCACACCTCCTTATAAACAGTACAGCTGTCATTTTTCATATCCTGCCCAAAAAGTGTTTTTGCACATGTGACACTCAATGGAACAGTTGCTGTGGGAAATCAATGTTCGGGACAGACTAACAAAATCACAGTGAAGCTGTTCATGAGCAGAGGTCCAAAATGTCAATGCTGAAAATTTAGTTAAAAAATACCAAAAATAATTGTGTTACAGGCGTGCATTGTGCAATTTCTATACATGCTCATGACTTCACCAATTATTCATATTTTCACTCAAGATTTTCAACACTGCCATTTTTTACACCTCCTTATGAACAGTACAGCTGTCATCTTTCACATCCTGTCCAAAATGTGTTTTCACACCCATGGCACCAAATGGCGCAGTCATTGTGTAGAATCACCTTTCGGCTAACAAACTGATACTGCCACTGTTCATGAGGTGGGGTCACAAAAAGCCCATGTTGAACATTTAAAGTGAAAATACCAAAAACTCTTGGGGTGTTAGGGTTTCCAACCATAATGCCCCACCCTGTAGAGACTGACAGGTGTCAGGGGAGTGACTTGGAATTGTCGGCTGTAATGCTCACTCCATTTTGCCCCCACCCCTACCCTGCAGCCACTGATAGACATCAAGATGTGCCTTGGACTCCTCAGCACCAAAGCTCACCCCATTCTCCTATATTGCACCCATCTCAGCATATTTCCTTATTGAATGGGGTGAGCATAATTCTCAAAGACCTCAAGGCACACTGTGACACTTGTTGGTGCCTGCAGGGTAGGGTGAGGTGAAATGGCATGAGCGTTATGGCCAATGATCCAAAGGCACACCCTAATGCCTGTCAGGCCCTGCAGGGTGGGGGTAAGGTTGGCATCAGTTCACTACTTCACTGCCATTCCTATTATGCATCTCTCTAACTCCTGGACTATCAATGCCAATACCAGCAAGACAGCATTTGGCATGGACAAATGCTTGTTTCTTTTTGCAGTTGGCATATGTGGCAATATTTTCCCCCACACATTTTTTTCCATGGGTACTGCTTCTTAGAACCCATTTGTGATTAATTCCATTGACAATTTGGAGCCCTACAAAAAGAAATGTCTTCATACTTACCCATAATCTCCTTTTCTGTTAGCTTCAACATTCTCCATGGAGCTCGCCATGGGAGCTTTGCTCCTGCAAAAGAATATTGTCTGGTTTTCCAGCACTGGGATTTTCATTGTTTTATAATATATCCCTGATTGTACAGTATGTCAGTCTGGACATCCTTTTATAATTTATCTGCTGCTATATATATATATATATATATATATATATATATATATAGATGTGCCAAAAACAGGAACAGTTCTTCATTCAAATATTGGTTACTGGCACACAGAATTAACAGGTTCGATGTTGATGATAAGAGGGCCTCCACTGCTTGCAATCTTTTTTCCAGTGTTATCTGTTTGCATTAATTCCTTGACAAGTCTCTTCTAGTTGGCTTGGTACTGCATGGAATTTCCATACAGTAAAGAATTGGAAGACAAGCCTTATTCCATCCTCCCACTTGCCTGACAAGGTAGGGAACAGTTTATTGTATCTTATTCTGGTTAAAGCTCTTCCCATGTAGGCAGCTTACATGTGTTTCATAAACAGTTGAATGATATAATCTATGCAGATCTATTTTTACATATTTAGAGGCACTGCATGGACAAAAGTGACTGGAGAGTTGCTGCTGTCCAGAATGTTCATGTGCCAAGATTCTTTGTTAATTACAGCCTTATGCTGTACCATTTCCCCTAGTAGGGGTGCACATTTATCCATTTGTGATGAATCCCCTGGACAATGTTGGAGCTAACAGAAAAGGAAATTATGGTAAGTATGAAGAAATTTCTTCTACGGTGATCATTCTTTCTTAAAGAGCTGCTGGAACCAAAACAGGCAGACAGAGGGGGGCGTGGCCAGCAGCCGAACTGAATGGACGTCTAAACGTCTAGCTCCCAAAATAACCCCTTAAATCCTGCTTTTACAGATTCATTCCTGCATAATGGCACAAGGTCAGTATTCAGAACCTACTGGTTGTCGTCCCGGTATCTACTTCTCGACTGGCGCATGAAAATTTATTCGTTTGCAGCCACATATCTGGTGTCCTGCTTTGCCATCCAGCCTAAAAGTTTCTCTGTATGGAGCCTGTCTCTATGCCAACATCACCAGATAGCAATCTATTAGAAATACGGCAGATGTTTGCTGAAATTCTACATCGCATGAAGAGACTGGATGTAGCCACAAAGAAGAACATGGAAGATATTGTAGATCTATCTCAACGAGCTTGCATTTCCGAGAACAAATTAGCGGAGGCTGAGGATGGCTGGCGCAAGGCTGGGGCTAAATAATACGATCAAGAGCGGTTAATTTACCTTCTTTGGGCCCGCGTGGTAGACCCTGAAAATCGCAGCCGCCGGAATAACCTCAGGTTTGTGGGGTTTCCAGAGGGCTGCAAGGAGAATGATGTTATATCGTTTCTACAAAAAGAGCTTCCCCCTTGCTGGACTGTCGTTGTGAGACCCCCTGGGAGATTAATAGAGCTCATAGAACCCTGGCTCCACACCCGGCTCCTGGTGGACGCCCTCGTACTATCCTAGCCTGATTTCTCCGGTTCCAGGACTGTGAACTGATTACCCAGGTGGCTCGGTAGAAGAAAGAACTTTTTTGGAAGGGCCACAAAATTCAAATTTTTGCTCATTATTCGCAGGAAGTTGCTAACAGGCGAAGAGCCTTTACAGCGGCTCGTAGAGTTTGTGCTGAGCTGGGCCTCAAGTACTCTCTTCGATACCCTGTGTCTCTTCGAATTGTGGTCAATGGGTAACCACGGGTCTTTGATAACCCAGCATCTGCTGAGGACTTTATATCAACTCAAGCTCCTAAATTAAACTGGGGCAAGTTACGTGATACCCACAGCCCCTGGGCCCTGCCTGCACACTCTGCCCCGATGGACCCCACTGAACCCAGGGCCTTTGATGCTTTATCAGCTTCTACTCCCCAGTCTGTTAAACAACTTTTGACCCCCACTTGGACATCTTCCCTAAAATCTCCTGGCAGCAAAAAAAAAGAATAGGAGAAGGGCTAGGATTGAAGGAGGGCACATAGACAAAACTCCACGGCTCCGTTCCAGAAGCAGAAGCTGAAGTGGTAGCCCAGATCCCAATGGCTCTCAAGATACACTAATCCCAGATATGAGCAACAATCAGTATAAGGCACTGATGGATCTCCCTACTGAAGGTGTTCCTCATGATCAGCCTCTCCCTCCCAGACGCTCCTGCTCAGAGGGCTTGAAACCTTTAGTTGAAAATCATCTTCTTTGGGCTGAGGAATCAGCTAGTACTCCTTCGGAAGACTCTGTGACCTCGGCAGCTGTCCCAGTTCTGGAACCAACCTCAGGTGATATGGCTATTTCCACTCCTGCTGTTGAATTAGCAGGCTGACTGTTGCCACTATATCCTTTTTTTAGTACCATGTTTGTTTGAGGATAAGGCAGCCCTCTCCTCTGATTAGGGAGGATACCTATGGGCCCCAATGTTAAGGGGGGCCTATCTCCTTAGAGGATGGCTGCGATTGGCCCTTGGGCCTATGCCTGGTCATTTATCTAGGGTTTTTCCTTCTTTTTTTGTCTCCTGCTGTCTCAATATGCTGAACAGGCACTTTATGCATTAGCCTTCATGCTACAATGCCTGATGGTGTAGGGGGATGTATATATCTTTATTCAGGGCCCATTCATACCCAATCTTGGCAACACCGCTGAAGTGTCTAGAGGGACTAGGGTGGGCCTTTATCACTTCCACTCACCAATCTGATGGACGGCAGCTTACGAGGCCATCATTGCATGGAAGTTTCGTTTTTCCTTTTATTTTTTAACAGAGGTTACAAGGAGAACTGTTTCACTTTTTTGAGATGGGTCCCTGGGGCCACCTACCTCCCAGTGACTTCTACTGGTGTCCGGGCTATTTTTTAGCTGACACATACAGTGGATGCTGGTCATGTGTGAGATTGCATTGTAGTGAACAGGGGGGTGCGGGACTGGGTACTGTTAATAAAAATGGTTTAAATGTCCCCCTGTCATTAAGGGTTGTGAATGTTAGTACTTTTCTGTTTCAGGTTAAAATGTTTGTATTATGATGTTGTGTTAACTCTTTTTACGGCAATCTTATTAATGGGGTGAGGATGTGCCCCTCAAATACCAGATGGGGGAGTAAGAAGGGAAATGGCATTAGACTCAGACCCTCTCCATATTGTTTCCGATCACATATTCCTGCTGACATGTTTTACTGTTGGTTTAAATGGAGACTAAGCTGATTTCATGAAATGTGAGGGGGCTTAATTCTCCCATCAAATGGAAGAAAGTTTTACTCCACTTAAAAAAACTAGGCCCTATGGTGGCCTTATTGCAAGAGACAAATCTTTCTTCTAGGGAAGCCATGAAGCTTAAACAGGGTTGGGTGATTGAAGAACTTCACTGTGCAGCACCCTCTCATAAGCGGGGGGTCTCCATACTTTTTCATAAAAATCTGGGATGGAAGGTGAAGGACTATATATGAGATCAGGAAGGGAGATGGATTATAGCAGAAGTTGAAACCCCTGAAGGCCCCTTGGTCCTGGCTAACCTATATGCTCCCAATCAGGATTGCCTGCAATTTTTTCGTACAGTTAATCAGGCCCTGTTGGACTTTAACAAAAATAGAGCCCCAATACATTAAGGAGGGGATTTTAATTTAACATTAGATCATTCTATAGATAGAAGTAATAAATCCCCTGAACCTCACTGACAGGCTAGGAGAGCAGTAGAGAAACTAATTTCCGAACTCGGACTATTGGGTGCCTGGAGGACATTACACCCAGGAATGCATGATTATTCATGTTTTCTCCTGACCTATGGATCATCTAGTAGGATAGATCTCTGGCTCATATCTTCTGGGTTATATGAAAAGGTGGTTAGGGCCTTGATGCATCCAATTTATGTTTCCGATCATGCTCCTCTGGAATTAGTTATTAAAGGGGGACATGATCCCTACTAGTCCCACACATGGCGTTTGGACCCTCTCCTGCTAGAGGATGCAACTTTTTTAGATTGGATTGGCCCGGCAGTATTAGAATATTGGATGGACAATGATAATGGGAAAGTATCTGACTCGACTCTATGGGAGGCTTTTAAAGCTACCATTTGGGGCAGGATAATAGCCTTTGCTGCTGCCAGGAGGCACCGCCGTGAAGTGGATCAGAGGGCGTTGGAGAAGCAACTATATATTTTGGAATCCCAATACAAAGCTCTCAAAAATCAAACCCCATCTTCAGTTTTATTAGCACAATTAGCCAGCACACAAATCTCCCTTAATACCCATTTAACTCGGCAGGCTGAGCTAAGTCTCAGACGTGTCCGCCATGCTTTCTGGGAAAGGGGGGGAAAGGCCAGCAAGCTTTTGGCCTACCGTTTTAAATGACAGCAAGCCTCTAAGGTGATACATGCACTGGTGGACATGAAAGGGATTCCATGCCATACGAACTCTGGGATAAATTTAATCATGTCTCAATTCTATGAAAATTTATATGCTTCTCCGAACCCCCCTGATCCAGCTAAGATCCAAGCCTTCCTATCCTCACTACTCATTACCAGAATTTCCAGTTGTGATACCAAATTGTTGGAAACCCTGATAACAGCTGAAGAAGTTACTCAGGTGATTCATTCTTTGAATCCACGTAAAACCCCAGGGAGAGATGGATTGCCCATAGATTTGTATAGACTTCAGGGAGTTAACCTGGTCCCATATTTGGTTCGGGCATTCTGACACTCTTTACTTACTGGACATCTGCCTCCCTCCATGAAAGAAGCCACTATTACAGTGCTTCCCAAAAAAAGGAAAGATCCATTGTCTCCAGGTAGTTATCGCCCCATCTCCCTTATTAACGCAGATGCCAAGATATTGGCCAAGGTTCTTGCTGGCTGGCTTGAACCTCTTCTGCATGGCTTGGTTAACCCATCCCAAGCGGGCTTTGATAAAGGCCATCTAGGGTCAGAACACCACAGAACCTTAGGGTCCCTAATGCACTCTGTCAAACTCTCATCAATCCGTTCAGTAGCTTTGGCCATTGACTTCGAAAAGGCCTTTGATTCAGTCAATTGACCTTTTCTATTTCATACTCTCTCCACTATGGGTTTCAGCCCAGGATATATTGCCTGGATAAAGCTTTTATATACTGCTCCCCTAGCCTCGGTTCTGACCAATGGCACCCTGTCTCGGCCCTTCCAATTACAGAAGGGCACGAGACAGGGATGCCCTCTTTCTCCCCTCCTATTCATTCTAGCTATACAGCCCCTGGTCATTGCACTTAGATCCTCCAATTATATCCCTGGGATTCAGGTGGGTGTTGCCAACTATAAAACATTCTTATATGCAGACGATCTCCTTATTACTACTAAACATACTTCACTAGGGATTCCGACAATCTTAAACATCTTGACTGATTTTACAAAGATATCAGGTCTAAAATTAAAGCAGTCCAAAACTAAAATCCTTCTGCTGAATTCCTTGGCCTCTGGAGAAGAGTTTATTGCCATGGGGCTTAAATGGTCCCCCCAAGGTATAAAATACCTTGGCATTATCTTACATCCGGATTCACTTAAAATGCTTGCTGTTAATTTCAACTCCCTGATTGATACCCTTAGGTTAGATATAGAAAGATGGAAAGCATTGAAGATCTCACTAGCTGGTAAAATTGATTCGATCAAAATGATGGCTGCCCAAGATGCTTTATTTATTGGCTCACCTACCTTTGTCTATGACTCAGAAGTGGTTCCAGAAATTGGAGGCCCTGATGGGCAATTTCCTGTGGGAGGGCACACCCCCTCGATATAGTAAACTTAAACTTCGACAACATTGGAAAAGGGGTGGTTGGAGACTCCCCTGGTTGCAGTGGTATCATATGGCCTTTGTTCTGGCTCAGACTCTTAGATGGTTTTCTAAATTTGGACAGGCCTCTCCACACTGGCTCCACTTAGAAGCCTCCCTAACTCACACTCCCTCCCCAGCGGTCACTATATGGCAAGAAGAATTTACCCGTGGGCCTTTCCCCCTCTATATTACTATCAATAAAATATTGGAAGCAAGCAATGGCTCTGCTGGGCCATGACCCAGCTCCTTGGGAATATATGTCTCTATGGGACAATCAGGCCCTGAAAATAGGGGACTCCACCTTGCACTGGAAAGTTTGGATGGTACAGGGCATCTCCTCGATACAGGATCTCCTACTCCCTGGAACCACTGTTACAGACTCTTTTGAATCTCTGAAGGCAAGATATCATCTCCCTGCTTCTCACTTTTGGAGATACCTTCAGTTGAGAGATGCCATATCTCACCTTCCAAATTCCCCCTACAATAATTCACCACAAAAAAAAAACACCCCATATTTTCATGGGGTAAACTTACCAAGAATAAAGCTAGCAGCATATATAGTGCCCTTAGAGAATCCACCAAAGACCCCTCCCAAAAAGCCAGATTGCAATGGGAAAAAGAACTACAGACCTCTATTTCAGAGCAACAATGGGAACAAGGACGGGCACAAATCCATTTGGCCTGCCGGGATGGACGTACATGACTTATTATGAATAAGACCCTCCACAGATGGTATAGAGACCCGGCTAAACTAGTTAAGATGGGATTCATCTCAGAGGACACTTGTTGGAGATGTGGTAACCAAGGTGCCCATCTGTTCCATATACTATGGGACTGCCCCAATCTTCAGCACTTCTGGCTAGCAATTCAGGACATGTGCCAACAGGTGTTCCCCAATATTGTTCCGTACCCTCTTTTGCTCCTTCTTGGCTGTGGTAGCTCTGCCATGCTGAAGTACAGCCCAGGGGCACAATGGATCACATTAGTCGGGGCACTGGCCAAGAGACTCATACTGACGAGATGGAGAACCTCGGAGATTCTGACTTTTTATGAGTTCCTCCTGGCTCTTGCCCAAGGGGCCACATTTGAGAGGATCTTCAGGTTTGCCCATGGCTCTTTAGCCTGGTATGACAAATGTTGGCAGCCTTATTCAAGGTCTAAGTATTGTCATAATACTCTTTCCAGTCCCACTCCTTAGATTTCTCCCCTTCACTATAAAGGTCTGGGTTTTGTTATCTGTAGTCCCCTTGTCCCTTTCTCCACTCTGATTATATCTATGCTTCAGAAAAAGATTGCCTTTCTGTATATAGTTGATATTATAATACACAAGGTAGAAGGATATACCTTAGGTAGAGTAGTTAGAATATTTCTCAGGCCTTTTTGTCACATCTTTTTGTGTAATCTATGTATTTATCACTAGGCTCTCCTCCATTTGGGGGGAGCGACCTTAAATTGGCTTATTAACCTCCGGCTTCAAGGTCTGTAATATGGACATTATTTTAAGTCATACCTTTTAAGGTTCGCAGCTAATTGAGTGAATACTTTGTTAATTTCATTCGCTGGCTGTACCAAATGTTGCGGTATGAGTCTGACCTGTATGTGCAATACTCTGCCTTTGTGTGTGTTCTGTCCAAGAATAATAATAAAATGTTAACCAACAAAAACTGGCAGACAGAAAAATGATACAAATTTTAAGAAGTAGTTAGCATTCATTTTTTTATTTCTGAAGTATTTTTCTTTTTTGTTTTGTTCATTAGAAAGTTTTCTAATGTGATAATATTGTGCTGGATCTGTGAAATAGCTCTCAGCTTGGCAACTGACATATCTATCTTTATTTGCACTACTACATCATCAGCGTTTTGATCTCGCTGACAGAGACATTACAGGTGACTTGACCTGGTAGCTAGTGAGTGACTCTTCCTAAGCAGCATTGATGTCACACTCAGTGAGGTCACAATGCTGATGATGTAATGGGTGTTACAGAGCTAGATATCTCAGCTGCCAGGCAGAGTGCTGCTCCACACATCACACCTACTAACATCAGGTAAACAATCTCCCAATTAACCAAAGGGAAATAAGAAAGTAATTCATATATAAATGTTATTGGTTGATTGCTTTACAAAAGTAATATTAGTTTTACGCAGTACATCAGCTTTTTAACTTAAAGGATTAATCAGAAAATTAGTAATAAATTATATTTAAAAAATATCTGAGGTGATTAAAATACACCAAAACACGATTACACTCAAACAAGGCTGGCACAGGTACTTACTACAAATCACCAGATGAATTCCATACTGGGCAGATAAACATCAGCAGTAAGTACTAACTCATGCACGTGTGGAGGTTGTGCAAGCAGAAGCAAAACTGCCAGTAGTTCAGTTGTCTGCCCTGGTGCTTCGCTCCTCAATGGTGGAGGGGGTCGAAGATGTCTTGCACTGCATAACCAAACTTTATTTAATATTTGCAAAAAACTGTGTTAATGCTCCATTTAGGTTTCAGATTAAAAGCAACAAAATAGGTTACATAAAAACATAGAAACATAGATTTTGATGGCAGATAAGGACCGCTTGGCCCACCTATTCTGCCCATTTCCCTACCTACAGGATAAGCTGCAGATCCTAGTTAACCAACAGCCTATTTCTTCCTACCCCCCACACAAAAATTGCCTTATGTCTGTCCCATGCATTCTTGAATTCTCCCACAGTTTTAGACCCCACAGCCTCCTCAGGAAGGCTGTTCCATGCATTCACCACCCTGTCTGTGAAAAAATACTTCCTCACACTGCCCCTGAACTGCCCCCAGTCTATCTTCACATTGTGTCCCCTTGTTCTTGTACATCTCTGTTTCTGAAAGATGCTACCCTCTTGGACTTTGTTGATTCCACTGAGGTACTTAAAAGTTTCTGTCATGTCCCCCCCTCTCCCTCATTTCCTCAAGGGTATACATATTAAGCTCCTTTAGTCTCTCCTTGTATAGCTTCTGGTGCAGACCCTGCACCATTTTAGTTGCCCTCCTCTGGACTGCCTCTAACCTGTCTATATCCTTGCAAATATAGGGTCTCCAGAACTGGATGCATTACACCAGATGGGGTCTCGCCAACTGTCTGTACACAGGGATAACAACTTCTTGTTTTCTGCTGGTGATGCCTCTCCCTATACATCCCAGTATCCCCCCCAGCCCTCCCTACTGCCTTCTCGCATTGCTTGCTAAACTTAAGGTCATCTGATAAGATTATCCCCAGGTGCCTTTCCATTTTTGTTGTTGTTGCTACCTCTCCCCCGCCCTGTTGTGCAGTCTTCCCCTGGGATTTTGTTTCCCAGGTGCATTATTTTGCACTTCTTTGCATTGAATCCAAGCTGCCATACTTCTGACCATTCCTCCAACCTTGCCAAGTCCCTTCTCATCCTTTCCACATTTCCTTGTGTATTAAATTTGTTGCAGATCTTTGTGTCCTCTTCAAAGAGGCATACTTTTCCTTCCAGTCCCTTTGCAATGTCACTTATAAAGACATTAAAAAGGACTGGACCCAGTACTGAACCCTGCGGTACCCCACTAGTAACCCTTCTTTCTTCAGAGTGAACTCCATTTACAATTACCTTCTGTGTCCTGTTATCCAGTCAATGTTTTACCCAGGCTACCACCCTGGGACCCATTCCCAGGCTGGTTAATTTGACTATTAATCTTTTGTGTGGGACTGTGTCAAATGCCTTGCTAAAGTCTAGGTAGGCCATGTCCACAGCCCTTCCATGGTCTACTATTTTGTCACCCAGTCAAAGAAATCAATTAGAGTCATCTGACATGACCTTCCCACTGTGAACCCATGCTGCCTTGGGTCCTGTGCCCCACTGGTCTCTAGGTACTCAACAATTCTTTCCTTCAGAAGTGATTCCATCACTTTCCCTATCATAGAGGTCAAACTGACAGGTCTATAGTTTTCTCCCTCTGTCCTGCTCCCACTTTTGTGAAGGGGAATCACATCCACCTTCCTCCAGTCCTCAGGTACCACACCATCCTTCTATGATTTGTTAAAAAGGGTAGCCAGTGGTTTCATTAGTTCTCCCCTTAATTCTTTTAGAATTCTAGGGTGAATTCCATCAGGCCCCATTGCTTTGTCCACCTTCAGTGTTAGGAGTTCTTTCAGAACCCTTTCTTCTGTGAAAGAACTGGGATCAACCACACTATCCAGAGTGCTTCTATTAATTGGATTAGGCACTTCCCTCTCCTCCTCTTTTGTAAATACTGAGCAGAAATATTCATTCAGTATACCTGCTTTTTCACTGTCCCTCTCTGCCCACCCACTGTCCATTCTATTGAGCCTCACTATCCCTCCCTTTGTCTTTCTATGCTCCCTGATGTACCTATAAAAGGTTTTATCTTCCTTCTTAACCGAGTTGGCTATCTTTTCCTCAGTTTGGGCCTTGCTATTCTGACTTCCCTCTCTGCTTTCTTCTGCCGTAACTGGTACAGCTCTCTGTCCTGCTCCTTCTATGTTTCCTTATACCTCCTAAATTCTATCTTTTTCTCCCTGACCTTCCCCACCACCTCTTTTGAGAACCATTATGGCCTTTTCTTTTGTTTTGAATTGTTTATTTGCATCACACAAAGGCTTGTTTCCTCTGTGATGGCAGTTTTGATGATTCCCCATTGTTGCTCCACCCCTCCTTCTAGTCTATTTGCTACTGCTTTTCTAAGGCACTTTCCCATCTTGCCAAAGTCAGCCCTTCTGAAGTCCAATACCCTCACTTTTGTATGGCTTGACTCTATAGCTGAGTTTATCATGAACCACACTGTTTGGTGGTCACTTGTTCCCAGATGTCTACCTATTTCTAGATCTGAGATCCTCTCACTGTTCCCATTGAGAGTACGAGGTCTAAGATTGCTCCCTCATGTGTGGGTTCCAAAACTAGCTGTCTGACGCATGCCACCTGTAAGGCATCGAGAATGACCTTGCTCTTGGATGTGGCTGCAGCAAATGTGCTCCAGTTAACATCTGGCATATTCAGGTCTCCCATCAACAGTATCTCCCCTTTCTCTGCCATCCTAAGAATGCCTTCTATCATATCCTTGTCCATTCCCTCCCTCTGACATGGGGGTCTGTATACAACCCCTGTGTGGATTGTGATGCCATTTCCAGTCTCTAAGGTGGCCCACAGTGCCTCCTGTCCTCCCTGTTTATACTTTTGTTCAGTTGCTTTTATCTCTTCCCTTAGATAGAGAGCTACTAATGTGGTCTAGGGTTTTCAACCCAAACTCTCCACCCGCAGCCCCCAGGCAGCAAAAAGAGAAAACATAATGGTTTTGCCTTCCTGAGTCTTGATGAATCAGTACCGGGGTCTTCCTTCAGGTTCTCAACCCTAATGCTCATTCCATTTCTTGAGCAAACAAGGTCTGATGTCATCTGTTTTCTTTAGGCAGGGAAGACTATGTGAGAGTGGGGTGAGCATTAGGGTTGAGAACATAAGGGAAGACCCCACCAATGATTCACTAAGAATCAGGACAGACAAAACCATAATGTTTTTTCATTTTGCTGTTTGAGGTGTGAGGGTGGGGAGTTAGGGTTGGAAACCCTAACATAACATTTCCCTACTTTTCTTACTTTAATCTGAAGCATAACTGGTGCATTAATTAATTTGTACAGTTTCCTCTCTTTAATGATAGTAGAATCATATCTTCATTTTACATTGGTCCCTTTAGGACCTACATGAACACATCCATCTGGCTACAGAAGTGTAGGGCCCAGAGGGCCCCATGCTTTCCTGCCTCCATAGATGCAGACATTCATCTACCTGTGGAAATGCAGGACCCTCTGGCCCCTGCACTTCTGTGCCTCAGTTTGGCAGCATTGTGAAGTTATGAGAGAATTTTAGGGTCCTGTGCATACTCCATGAATTTCTTGGGGGGAGGTATGTATGCCAGCGTTGTTGACCTCATTGAGACCTCATCCATTAATTCTAAAGACTTAAGGCATAGCAGCTTGTTAAAATTGCAGTGTTACCCTATGGGAATTTTCATTTTTTGACTTTGTACGTTTTTTGTAAGGGACTATTGGCAATGTGGAAAGCAATGTATCCACTTTGTTGCAATTTTCTTTTGTCGGGCTCACTTGTGTATTTCCCTTAAGTCACAGTTTTTCATTATATACAAGCAAAAATGTGTTTTTACATGTTTTAGTCATAACTTGTTCAGTTTTTGTTGGTTTGGTGTGAGGCTTGCCATGGTTATACTCCAAGAGGAGATACACCTTTGGTGCTATTGTTATGATTATTAATCTTTAATTGTGAATTTGGCACCATGGTGAAATTGAAAGGTAATTTTGGGGTGCTGTTTGTATCCCACAGAAATTCTGGAGGGGGATATTATGTGTTATTCTTGTAGTACTCACTGAGACCTTTCTTTATATATTTATATATTTTTATATATATATATATATATATATATATATATATATATATATATATACACATATATATATAAATATAATCCTTTAACTCCAAAGACTGACAGAGTTATGGCTTTCTAAAGTTCCACTATGGCCAAATAATTTTTGTTTCATGAAAAATCATCTTCTTTCATAATATTTTTATGAGCTCATGAAAGAGGACTGCTTCTAATGAAAGAAGAAAATGAAAACACAAACTAAGTCCAAATTCTTTTTTCATGAGAATCAAATTTTCTTTCATGAGATTTTTGTAAGCTCATGAAATAAGATTAGTTCTCATGAAGAATGTGAAAAAAGTCCAAATTCTTCTTTCATATGGCCCTATTCTTCTTTTGTATGGCCCTAGTCTTCTTTTGTGAGCCACTGGAGCCAGTATAGTGCAGTGGGTTAACACTCTGAGCTGCAGATCTGGAGACCTGGGTTTGAATCCCACAGCCACCTAGGTGCATACTGTGTGATTCTAAGCAAGTCACTTAACTTTCTTGTACTCCCAGGTCACATCTGGAAACAAGCTTTGGCTTAGTGTGTTAGTCCTGGTTAAACAATGTTCCCTTTCCCATATGAAAGAAAATAATCTCATGAAAGATTTTTTTAATGCTCCAAAAACACATTTAGGGTTTTTCTTTTCTCTTTTTTTTTGAAGAATTAAGTGTGGAATCTAGCTAAACTGATCCTGTTTCGCTAGATTCATGTCTTGGTGCCACAGCAGGGAATCATTTTATGGGTTTTCAAAAAAAAACTTAAAAAAGGAAATAGGATGGCTGCCATACAAAACAAAAATGTTCTGTCATGAAAGAAGATTACCCCCTCATGAAAGAGGAATCCTCTTTTGTGTGGCCAAATTCTTCTTTTGTGTCAAACATCTATCCAAAAGACTCTATTTAGCATGCTCAGCACCAAATTTCAAATCCTTATAACTCTGGAAAGGATTATTATTTTTTCATACAACCAATGTAAGGCATCATTCTGGTGCATGCCATTTCTACCCTGAACATTTCAAACCAATATTCCAAACAGTCTGGGCTGTAGGTGATGACAAAAAACAGAAAATGAAAAGTTCCTAAAAATGCACTATCCATGTCTCAGAATCCACACATTTGACCAGAAAGAAAGTTACCACATCAAGAGACCTTGCCCCCTACACTGTGCATCAAAAATGTTGTGAAATTCCATTAAACAGGTGTGAAGCTATTAAGGTACAAAGTTAGGAGTTTAACATTAAACAGTCTACTGAACCTTAACTATAGGGGTACTACCATTCGCCCTATAATATGGTTAGTAAAACATTTTAGATCCATGCACTTCATATGGTGCTTTTCTTTCTTTCTTTCTTTCTTTCTTTCTTTCTTTCTTTCTTTCTTTCTTTCTCTTTCTTTCTTTCTTTCTTTCTTTCTTTCTTTCTTTCTTTCTTTCTTTCTTTCTATTGCTGTACAACTGAGGTGTTGGTCATGGACCCAGGTAGCTGGGAGGTGGGTTTGTTGGCAGGATCTTCCTCAGGTTTATGGCTTGGGGGTGTTCAGCTAACTACCTTAGACTGGGTGCAGAACCTGGGCATTGTGTTTGATGGCTGTTTGACACTTAAATCTCAGGTGTCGGCAGTTGTCAAAGCCTCTTTTTACCACCTGAGGAACATCACCTGGGTGAAGCACCTGGTTCCTCCTGACAATCTTCCTACTCTGGTCCACGCCTTCGTTACCTCCCATCTTGATTACTGCAATGCCCTTTATCTTGGGCTACTGGGGGTTGATATTCACTGCTTGCAGCTAGTACAGAATGCAGCAGCCAGGCTATTGACTGGTTCCTCTAGGTCCAGTCATATAACGCCTGTGCTCTGCGGACTGTATTGGCTGGCAATATGTTGGTGAATCACCTTCAAGGTCAGTTTGCTGACCTATAAGGCCCTACATGATCAGGGACCTGGCTACTTTAAAAATCTCCTTCAACCCTACTGTCCCTCCCGCTATCTCCAATCCACTGATGAGGTGATGAGGGATTGCTAGAGATTCCCAGGGTTCGTTTGAAGACCTCTGGGGCCAGATCTTTTAGTTTTATGGCCCCGACCCTGTGGAATTCTCTACCTCTTCAGGTACGAGATTGCCCCACTGTCCAAACCTTTAAGGGGGCATTAAAAATGTATCTTTTTAACCTTGCATATAATGATTTTTAATTGTTGTAGGATTGGATTAATTTTAATGTTTTTTAGTTATATCATTTTTATTATGTCAAGTACAGGCACCTTGGTTTTGGAAAGGTGCCTTTTATAAATAAAGTTTGACTTGACTTGATTTGACTTCCATGAAGATCGCAACATTAGATCAATCATAGTAAATAAAGTTTGGTTATGTAGTGCAGGTATCTGTTCTTTCCATCCCCTACCTATATCCTCTAACCCACCCCTAACTCCACTCTATTCCTGCTTTATACCCTTCTATTTTCCTATCCCCAGCATTACCATTCCCTGTTTGTCTTTCTAATTCTGCTGACATTTCCTTTTTCCCACCCTCCCCCATAAAATACCACCCCACACCAATCATCATCAATTCCACCTTCCAAATCCCGGGCCTGGCATCTTTTCAGTTGAGTACTTTATTTATTTATATTCAACATATCTATTAAATATTAAAGAGTTAATTAGAAGATTTAATGATAAAGGCATGATATGTTTCAGTCCGGTATGTATACTTGCATATTTATAGTTTTGTAGTTCTGTGTGGATTAAGGCCCTCAACACACACACTCATTATTTCATGTGGAAGTATACATTGGTGGACTATTGTCCTGAGATAGTATCATTCTGTGGGACTAAGAATCTGAAGTTGTAAGCTTCCTTCATTGTGAACAGCTGATCATCAGACATCATCTTAACATTACAGAAATGATCAGAAGAACCCAGCTGCCATGTCCCCTGAAGATAGAGGGGGGGCAGCTCAGAGGTAATTTAAGGAAGTATTTTTTCACAGAGAGGGTTGTGGATGCATGGAATGGCCTTCCGGAGGAGGTTGTGGAGTCAAAATCAGTGGTGGAATTCAAGCATGCATGGGATAGTCATAAGGCAATTTTGGGGGGTGGGGGTAGAAAGAAGTAGGCTGCTGGTTAACTAGGATCTGCAGCTTATCCAGTAGGTAGGGAAATGGGCAGACTGGGTGGGCCAAGCGGTCCTTATCTGCCGTCAAATTCTATGTTTCTATGTTTCTATGTTTCTATGTAAAACTCTACTGAGGAGTGTAGTATCAGGGCAGACAACTTAACTGCTGGCAATTTTACTACTGTTTGCACAACCTGCACCCTTACATGAGCTTATAATCACTGTTTATGTTTATCTACTCAGTATGGAATTTGATTTGCAGTAAGTACCTATTTTAGTCTTGTTTGAGAGTGATCAAACTTTGGTTTGTCTGTACTGTCTGGGGTTAGCTTCCCCTTTGATGCACACCATCCTACACTGCAAATGCAGTCTTAGATATACTTTTCTCAGGGGTAAAGCATACACTGATGATTAATATAAGGACACCAACAAAACATTATTGTTAAAAAACTATTTAAGGAATTGTTTTGCTGATGAGTAAGTACTGCTAGAGTTGTTTAAACTGAAGCATTCAGTATACATTTTTCTAATGCTTATTTTTTTTGTTTAATATTTTTATTGAATTTCATAAGATGGACACAATACATTACATCACAATAAAATGATGGGTAGTACAACTGGAATTAAAAAGCATAAAAAAATACACAACTTAATTTACACAATATTATAAGTCAGCCATGAGAAATGCATATCCTTTGTATTACCCTGAAGTTACCAGCTGGAAATCATAAGGGGAAAGTAACAATATAGTCTATGAGCCATACATACTCTGGACACATAGACAAACACAGTTCGTTCCTAGTTAAGTCACAAAGTACAGTTTCATATTTACTGTAACAGTAGGTCTTTGAGAGGATCTCTTGCAGCAGGTCTTATGCATGGGATGTCTGCCAGAGGGTGGTCTTTCATGCTTATGAATAAATACATGGATGGCCCCTAGCAGTATCAGTTCCAGGCTGGTGACCAGCTCACAGAGCAGTACACTGAGGGGAACTGAGAAGGCCTGAGGCATTGCCCAGTAGGACAATGACAACAGAAGCAGAAGTTGACTGTCCCAGAGAAGGAGAGAGAAAGAGGGTGGGATCATGACCTGCTGCAAGAGATCCTCTCAAAGATCTACTGTTACAGTAAGTACGAAACTGTACTATCTTCTTTGAGGGACTCTCTTGCAGCAGGTTTCACACTTGAGATGATTCCCAAGCAGTTGAGTAGGAAGGGCGATTAGGACAGGAGGCCCTGGATAACAGTGCGACCAAAGATGGCCAACCGCTTAGAGGCCATGTCAAGACTTTAGCTTCTGGTAAACATATGGACCATAGACTATGTGGTGGTGTCACATATATCAGGTATAGATATGCCCCTGAAGCATGCTGCAGAGGTAGAGACAGCTCTGGTGCAATGGGCATGCACAGCACCAGGGAGAAGCTTGTGGTATTTGGTGTAGCAGTAGGTGATACAGTGTGATAACCAGTTAGACAAGATTTGTTTCATGACAATGTTGACTTATTTCTGGGAGCAAAAGCAACTAAGAGTTGTCTAGATTTGCAGGAGGGCTTATTGTGAGTTATGTAATAACATAGGATGCAGTGCACATCCAGAGTACTGCGAAGGATCTCTCCCAGGTTAGTATGATCAGCATAGAGGACAGGTAAGTGAATGGACTGGTTTAGAGTGAAGGCTGAAATGGCTTTTGAAAGGAAGTTGGGATTAGTGTGGAGTGATATTCTGTCCTTATGAAAGACAAGGTAATGCTCATGGCACATGAGGGCCTGAAGTTCTGAGATGCATCTGGCTGAGGTGACAGCCACCAGGAAAAGAGTCTTCCAAGCAAGGTAGTGTATTTCAGAGGTGGCAACCAGCTCAAATGGAGACAGTGTTAGTTTTTCCAGAATAAAATTGAGGTCCCAGGGTGGGACTGGAGTCCAGATAGTAGGCATGAGATGCAAAAGACCTCTGAGAAACATTCTGGCAAGGTCCAGCTGCATGACCTGTTGGTCACCAGTGAGTGCATGGAAAGCTGAGATAGTGGCCAAATGCACTTTGATAGAAGACTAGCCTAAGCCTTGACTGAACAGGGTGAAAAGGTAGTTCAAAATGTTAGTTAAAGGGCAGGGGTAAGGATCCAGGCTCCTGTTGGCAGCCCAAATGGCAAAGCATTTCCACTTGGTAGCATATGTCTTTCTAGTAGAAAGGTTCCTGGAGGTCAAAAGAATCATGACCACAGAGGAAGAGATGTGATGCTGAGCTATAAAGACATCCTCAGAAGTCAAGAATGCAGATGTATGGATCTAAGATTGTGATGGAGGAGTGCCCTGTGGTTCTGTGTGAGCAGATCAGGATGAAAAGGAAGGGGATCCATTACTGACAGTTTCTGGTGGAGGAGGAACCAGATCTGACATGGTCAGAATATGGCGATCAGAATCAGAGAGGCTCTCTGCAGCTGGAGCTTCGGTAACACTCATTGAATGAGTGGTACTAGTGGGAAAGCACATAAGAAGCGCCCATGCCAGGAGAGGGACAGGGCATTCAGAGACTTGTGGCTGAGTCCAGGATGATTGAGCAATATTGAGGTCACTTGTGTTTGCCCAGGGAGACAAACAGATCTATATCCAGAGTGCCACACAGT
Organism: Neoceratodus forsteri; assembly: GCA_016271365.2. Taxonomy (NCBI): domain Eukaryota; kingdom Metazoa; phylum Chordata; order Ceratodontiformes; family Ceratodontidae; genus Neoceratodus; species Neoceratodus forsteri. Next base: position 642,949,680 of record CM028129.1, on the reverse strand, counting down.
TGAAATATGTTTTGGAGAACCTCCATGGCCAATGTCCACTTGTGACCCTGTGAGTGATAGTTCAGGTGATCTGCCACCATGTTCTGGGCTCTGGGAACTGGGCCACTACCAGATGAAGGTGAAGGGAAAGGACCTGATGCCAAATCTTCATTGCCTCTTAGCACAGAGCTATTGATTTCATGCCCCCTTGTTTGTTGATGTAAAACACTGTGCAAGTGTTGTCCAATTGAGTCAGCAGGGGACCAGGAACAAAGAAGGGCTGGAAGGTCTGACAAGCCAGACAGATGGCCCACATGTCTAGAATGTTGATGTGGAGGGATGTTGCACCTGGTCCCCAATGGCCCTGTGTTTGGTGCAGACCAAGATGGGTGCCCCAGCCCAGGGCAGAAGTATCCATCATGAGCATTTGAGTGGGGGTGGACTGGAAGGGGACACTGGTCCTAAGGTGCACAGGATCAAGCCACCAGGTGAGGGCCAGCCAGGGTGATGGCAATGTAGTCTTTGAATTCCCCCATCTTTTGGTGCCATTAATGGGAAAGGACCCACTGAACCAGGCACATGTGTAAACCGGAGTATGGCATGGTGGAAATGGCCACCACTATGTGGCCCAGGAGCCACATGTACTGGTGTATGGTAATGTGGAGGACCCACAAGGCACCACCATGTGAGGGAGAGGAGCTTGTGAGTCCTGCCCTCAGGAAGGAATGTCCTGCCTTGTGTGGTATCTAAGACTGCTCCTATGAATTGGAGGTGATGAGATGGTGCCATGTGGGACTTGGCCACATTTACTATTATGCCTAAGTCCTGGAAGAGCTCTAGGGTGTGTACAAGAGAATGGAGCAAGGTGTCCTGCGATGAGGCCTTTATGAGCCAGTTGTCCAAGTATGGGAATATGTAGTGTCCTCTGCAATGAAGGGCCATGTATACTACCACCAGACACATTGTGAAGACCCATGGGGCCAAGAAAAGGCTGAAGGGCAAGGTATGGAATTGGTAATGGTATCTCAGGAGCTGGAACATTGAGGTACTGCTGATGGGCTGTATGTATTTTGATATAAAGGTATGCATCTTCCATGCCTAGGGTGCAAAGCCAGTCTTGTTTGTTTAAATGGGGCAAGACCATTTGCAGAGTGATCATGCAAAATTTCTTGTACTGAATGAACCAGTTGAGATCTCGAAGATCCAGGACAGGGCAGAGGTTACCCGTGCACTTGGGAACCAGAAAGAAATGTGAGTAAAAGCCCTAGCCTAGCTCAGTTGGAGGCACAGGTTGAACCACCTGCTTTTGAATCAAAGAGTGGAGTTCATCCTTCAGGACAGGGACATGGTCAGGTGGGAATAATAGCTGTCGAGGCGGGTACGGCGGAGGAGTGGCTGTGAGCTCCAGAGGATGGCCTGTAAGAATAATTGTCCATTGTAATTTGTTTCCAGGTCTCTACATGGAGAGAGAAATGGACACCCACTGCCTCTGAGGCCTGCGGAGGAGGGCAGGGAAGGTTGGTGGTGGAGTCAAAAGTTAATAGGGGTGGCCACAGCAGGGGCAGCTCTACTACCCTTGGTTGCAGGGGCACCACCAAGAGGCTGGGCTGTTCACTTCCTGGGTGGCTGGTGGGCTGGACCTTTCTGGCAAAAGGCACACCAAAACTGAAAGGTCTGCCTCTGAAAGGAAGGTGGCTGAGCATGGTACATTGTATGGACTGTATGGAGAGTATGGCCCGAGGCCTGTATGTCATTAAGGATGTTTTCTGTTTCTGTGCCAAAGAGCTTGTGGCCACTAAAGGGAGCATTTAAAATGGGCTGTTGCACATCAAGGGTAAAACCTGAGACACTGAGCCAGGTTTGGTACTGGATGGAAACACCTCCTACAGAGGCATCTACAGCATTGAAGCCAGCACAAAGAAGATGCCATGTGAGACTAGTCCCCATCTTAAAAGTGGCCAGCAATTGGTTAGTATCTATCGATTGGGGAAGTTTGGTTGCCACTTCAGAGACGGCATCCCAAAATGTTTTCTGGTACTTGAGCATGTGTCCCATGTACTTCAGGACACGCATGACCAAGGTGGATGAAGCATATACTCATTTTCCCATCAGGTTCAATGTTCTGGACTCCCTGTCAGGAGGCAGAGTACTCAGGTGCTTGGGATGCTTGGTCCTATCATGGACCCCATTTATGACCACTGAATCCACCCGAAGAGCCATGGCAAAAAAGGGGCAGTAAATAGGGGCCTGGTAAAGGTGATCCACCTTTTTAGAAAAGGGAGGGACTGTGTAAGGATGGTGCCATGCTGCAGAGATTGCATCCTGATAAGCCTGGATGAGAGGAGGAACCACAGTGGCCTGGTCCTCCAGCAAGTCCAAGCATTCAGCCAGATTTCAGCATTACTGGTCTTGTTCGGTGGTTGTGAACCCTATGAGCTGCTGCAGTTGGGTCATTATCTCTAAGAAACTGGGGTCATCTGGAGGAGAGCAGGTGGTATACAGCCTGGGATCCTCCCCCTTTGAGGACACATTTGAGTAGCTAGAGGGGTATGCTCCACATCTGAGCAAGTTAGATCCTCCTGTTCTTCCTCCCCAATTAATCTGCATCCATATCCTCTTCCTCCATTGCAGGGAAGGAGGGAGGAGGGGAAGGCTCATGGAGAACTCTCTTTTTGGGAGGGGGCAACAGAGAAGAGGGAGCAGAGGTGAGGCTGTTGCATAGCCTACATGATCTCCAACACTGTCTTGACCACTAATGTCACATCGACAGCAAGGGCCATCAATGAAGCAGAAGAAGCTGGAGGAGTAACCCTCATGGACCCCATTTGAAAAGGGGGCATCACTGAGGGGATTGGTGTGGGCTGTGGATGGAGCCGAGAGCCCAAAGCCTTATTAACAACACCCGAGTCCTGAAACGATGAGCTGCGGTAGGACATGGGCTGAAACAGTGGTGACAAGGACGGTAAATCTGTCAAGGTGAAACCCTGACCCATACGAGAGGGCTGAGATGGGTCATAAAATGAAGACATCAATGAATTCTGGAAGGCAGAGGTCATTGACAAAGGACCCAGTCCCATGCTAGAGGGATGAGTCATCGATGAGGATTGAGAACTCATTGACAGGGGCCTGCTCTGTATGCAGGACCGACAAAGCCATGGAGAGGTACAGCAATGACAGTACCAGCAAGGTGCTCATCTAAGGAGGGGGCTCTTGATCTTTTTGGGATGCCTGAAAGTTCTGGGACAAGGCTGCCAAGACCATCTGTGTTTTTTGAACAGGAGTGGAAGAAGCCTGGGCTGTTGATGAGCACCGGAGGTGGAAGCCATTGACGACTGCAGGTCCTTACCTTTGTCACTCGAGACCTTGTCTTTGTCTTGGTGCTTGTGCTTAGATGTATAACGGTGCTTCAACTGGGACACCTTGGAGCTTGTCGACAGGGACTGAGATGAAAAGGAGAGGGACTGCAATTCCTTTTTTAGGAGAGCCACCTTCTGCTCCATGATGTGTGATTCTAGTTCCTGCAGTTATCAATGACGAGTAGCCTGGCTGAATTCCTGGCACTGAGAACAGGATTGAATGTCATGGGCAACTCCCTGACACGGAACGCAGAGACAGTGGTTGTTAAACCAGTAGATTTTTCTTCCACAATGACACTTGAGGAAAAGGGAATCTGAGGTGGACATAATGAAAAACGAAAAAAGGGAATGTCCCTCGTTGAACTTTCCTCATCGATGATAGCATCGACACACTTGCTGTGAAAGCAGCACATAAAGCGAGCTGAGAGACGGCAAGAAAAGAACTGATGCTGCTAGGGGCTGCCCACATATTTGTACTACAGTATGCAGGGACTGACATCATTGTGGGCAGCTCCCAGTCAACAATGCTGATGAAAGCTACCTTGAAAAAGTGCCCTCTGGCAGACATCCCAAGTGTGACATCTGCTGCAACAGATTTCCTCAAAGAAGATCTATCCAGTTTTACAGTACATAATATTCGTTTGGACAAGGGGATCTTCCATTTCTGTTTATGATCCAGTGTACAGGGAAGGTGCACCCTCTGAGATGCTCAGAAATTTCCTTGCCAAAGGAGCAGGGCTTCTGTAGCTGGCAGGGAGTCCAGGAATGTGCCCTAATTCCTGAAAAAGTACTCATCTCTGTCTCTTAGCTCATACGTTAGAAGTTCTAATGCTAAATTTTGTTTGACCAAAGTCCTTCACTGTGCTACTGTTGGTGTAATATGGGAGACCCAGGTAATCTGGATACATTATCGAGCCAGTATGAAAAGCACTCCTACCCACCATGGGTAGGCTTCCCAACCCTCCTCCCCTAGGTCCTCCTTCCCCAACAGAAGTGACATGTGGGGGGGTGCCAGGCCCCCAGTGAATATTTCAGTGAGTTCCTGAGATACTCCTCTCCAAAATGCATGTAACTCCGTGCACTCCTGGAAATAATGAAAATAAGTCTTTCACAGTTTTGCATCTCCCATGCATCAGGGATATTGTGGTGTTTAATCTGAGTACCGTAGCTGGTGGACAGTATACCCTATAGATAAATCTGAACTGGGATTCCTTGTATTTATTGCATATAAGTAACCCAATGTACGATTGCAGCAGTGTTTTCTAGTATTTATCTGATATGTTACAGCCCTGGTCCTGCACCCACTGGCTTTTCACCTTCTCTGACAGATTTGAGAAGCAGACTCTGTCATGTTTAGACACTGATGCAAACAGGCCCTTCAGAGAAATCCTGACTCACAGTGCAAAATATTTCAAGGAATATAGTGCAGAAGCCCCAGCTGGCTCCCTCCTCAGGCTACGTCTATATGCACTTATCTGCAAATATCTGTACAAGTGTCCAGTGGTACCTGATATTGCTCCTGGAGTTCTACCAGACTTTTAATATCCTCTCTTGTATACAGGTCTCCAACACAGAGCACCCCATGAGCCTCCCATTCCTTGAAGCTGGCATCCTAAAAACCTGGGAGGAATGCCATGTTCCCAGCCACTGGTATCCGCAGGGTCTGGTCTCCACCTGCTCCACTTCTCGTCTTGTCTTCTTCCCAGGCCTCTAGTGTATATCTCACTAATGAGTTGTTACCGCCTGCCATTCTGTATGCCTTATTGCCCTCAGGCCTCATATAAACTGACAGCCTGCCTGGTACACATTCTTCTTCCAAACCTACCTAGCTCACCACTTCACCCTTGTTCACCCAATCTTGGACATACTGGACTGATAAATAATACCCTCCCAGGTCTGGAAAGTTAAGGCCTTCCTGCTCAGTCCCCCATTCAGTAATTTCAAGTTCAGACGTGGTCTTTTGTTCTTCTAGATAAACTGGGTAAATCCCTTCTCCGGCCTTTTAATATCATCCCTGAAGGTCCCATGGGCAATATCTGGATGAGGTACCGAAGCCTTGGTAATACATTCATCTTCAGGAGTTTCATCCTTCCTAGCCAAGATATGGACAATGCCCTCCACCTCTCAAGCTCTGTTAAAATCTCTTGAAAGACTGGCCTGTAGTTCAGATCATACAGCTCTCTTAGGTGGTGCCCTACCCATATACTCAAATTCATTAAGGCTTTATCCACCATTTTAAAGTCCCATTTAAGTCTGTGACCATTCCTCTGATAGGTTTCTAACCACAATAACTCTGATTTAATAAGTTTCAGCCTATATCCAGAAACCCCAGAAAACCCCGTTGTGAACTGCAGTAGTTTAAGCACTGCACTCTGAGGATCTGTCACAAATAGAAGATCTTCTGTATAAAGTGTTAGTTTATGCATTCTTCCTGTCTGAGATGGGACTACCTTAATTGCCTCCTCTCCCCTAATTTGAATTGCTATTGGCTCTATGACAAGAGTTAACAGTAGCAGTGAGAGGGGACACAGTGTAACAGCCCAGGGATATCTCTTCTGACAACTCACCATTTACTAGTACCTGTGCCTTTGATGCCACATACTGTATATCATTCTCACCAAATGTATGCATGCATCCCCCAACCCAAATATCCCCATCTCCTCAAACATATAATCCCATTCTATATGGTCAAAGGCTTTCTAGGTGCCCATGGACAGCACCTGGGTTTCCCAGGACACTGACCCCCCCCCCAGTGCACTACATTTTGCAATCTCCACACATTGTGGTAAGAAAACTTGTACCTTACAAAGCCAGTTTGATCCACATGCACCAACTTTGGCAGCAGCCTTTCTAGGTGAGTCACCAAAACTTTGGCTAAGATCTTAAGGTCACAATTAAAGATAGAGATGGGCTGGTACAATGCACACTCAGCTGGATCCTTCCTGGGCTTTGACAATGCACAAATAGTCACTGTGTAGCGTGAGGCCAGGAGCACACCCTAGTCTCCCATCTCCTCTAACATATCTGCCAGAGGCCCTTCTAATTCCCTCCTAACATCTTGTAGTATTCTACCACTAGCCCATCTGGGCACCCCTGCATTCCCCTTCTTCAAGGACCCTATTGCCCTCAGGAACTCTGATCTGGTTATTTTAGACCCCAGCCACTCTTGCAGCTCATCAGTCAAAGTCAGTATCTGGAGCCCATCTAGAACAGCCTTAGCCTTCAGCAAGATACCCAGATGCTCTGCCCCATACAGTTAATTAGAAAATTCCCTAAATTGGGTGTGCAGTTCTTTCTCCTGGCTCACCAGCAGTCCTGTGGGTTTCTTAACAGCATGGACCACTGTCATTGTCCATCTGTCCCTCACCAGCTTGGCCAGCAGTCTCCCAGGTTTATTTATGCATTCATATATCTGCTGGTGTATGAAAAACAAGGATGTGCACACCTCCCTTTTCAGGAGGAGGTTCAGAGTCTCCTGTGCTGCCCTCAGTTCCTCAAACACCCCTTTTGAGCTATCCGCCACAGCCCTCTTTTCTGGGGTTTTTAGGGCCTGCTCTGGTGCCAGCTGTCTATCTCTCTTTGCTTCTTTGCATTAGCAATACAACTAATGATAATTCCCCTCTTGAAGGCCTTCCCAGTCTCCCAGAATACTGCCAAGGATGGTACTGTGGCCAAATTGGTCTGCATGTACCATTACCACTGGTTCCTTCAGATATTCCTTAAACTCCTTTTTGGTCAGTAAGTAGGTAGGGCATACACAGCCACTCTGCCCTCTCAGGTCCCCACCCCCCTACATGTAAGATTACCATGGCATGATCCGAGATGTGGATAGGACTGTAGTACACCTCTTTCACCCTACCATATTGTCCCCTGGTGATGTAGATGTAACCCAGCTTGGACCATGTTTTATGTGTGTTTGAGAAGAAAGTATACTCTCAGGCTCCGAAGTTAGCCATGCGCCATACGTCCAACATATCCGAATCTACCATACCCTGCTTCCATCTTGTCACTCCTCCCTCTTGGCATCCTACCCCTCCCAAATGGTCCAGGCTGGGTTCTATACTGAATTAAAATCCCCCTGATCACCAGGGTATCAAACTGCTCAGCTTGCAAAATATCAAGCAATCACTGGAAGAAATCAGTGTCATAGACTGCTGGGGAATGTATGCTGCCATATCACACCTTCTGTCTATGCAGTATACCTTGTATAAACACATAGCAGCCCTCTCAGGCGTCTGCCACCACCCTGGTAACCTGCATCAGGAAAGCTTTGTGCAGCAGTTTAGCCACCTCTCTTATGTGACTTATATGGAGTGGTGTAGCAGGCCGTCACCCAATCTATTACTAAATTCTTATGTTCCTCCCTCTTCAGGTGTGTCTTATACAGCATAACCACCTGTGTAGCCAGTTTCTTGAGGGCTTCAAGCACCTTCTCCCCCATACTTGGTGAGCAAAAAAACCCAATACATTCCATGTTATTACGCTGATATCTTTACCCATCAGAATGACTGAAGTACCATGCAAGATGCTTCCATGTCACAAGGGCGAACAAATAACGGTGACCCATCAAAGGGCACAGAACCCCCAGGGTGACTACTTTTTGGACAGTGTTTTCATGTGGGGGACTTTGCCCTCCACACCCCCCTTATTATAGATTCCTACTCCGGGAGGGGACACAACTCGGGGATGGGGGCAACACCAGGGTTGCCCAAATGTGTTGGCGCCATTGTTCCTTTGCCCTTTTGACGGGTCACAGTTATTTGTTTGCCCTTATGATGTGTTACTATGCAAACCCTTTCCCTACTTCTCCCTTCCCCCAGTAACCTTGCAATATGCATTCCTGCCTCCCTCAGCCTGTGTAGGACTGTATAACCAGAATTAACAAAGAATAAATTTAACAATTAAGATCCCTGAAACAGTCATGGCTCGACAACTACAACACATTATAGCAAAACCATGCCCCCCCAGAACTATATTTCTAATGTCATGAATAGCCAGATTCCTGTTGCCACAGGAATTTCATGCCACTTGCAGCCATACCTTGCTGCATCTCACCGCCCACTAAAGCTAGGAAACTTTCTGGATGGTCGCAAGTCATGGGTTGCTGTTTAAAACTTTTAATTTAAATTAACTGAAACCATGCCTTTGGGACTGTACGAGCTGCCTGTCTGCCTGCGGACCCTTGGGCCGGTGTTAAGGCCCGCCTGCCCACGCACCCCGTCCCTGACATCTAGTAAATGCTCACTTGCTGAGGTGTCACCTGACATTTGGACAGTACAGGGTGCTTTTTATTACTTCCAGGTTAATTTATTGTCATAACTGTTCTGTGACTTGGTGCAGGATGACCCATCACACTTTTTTGGCTTGTTCTGTGATGCCCTGTGTGTATTTCTGAGTACTTTGTCCTCTGTGCCACCAGAGCTGTACTATAATCATTTAGTCATTGAATTAATGTGCAAATCTTTGTTCCCTGTTACCAGGGTGTATCTGCTGGTCAGAGCTTATTGCATTATGTGCTAATTACTAGTCCTCATTTACTTTATAACTACTGATTAACAATAGGTTAAATTGGGCACTCCTGTTTCCAGGCTGCTCCCTGGATTGATGGTTGTCCTCTATTGCTAGTGACAGTATCTGATGCTTCTCCTCTAAGTGTCCCTGATCACTAGCAAGAACCCCTGCATAGATTGATCCCACTCAACTAGCCGGATTTGTCTATGATGATAATGAAGTCCCTGGGCTCTGTTGTTTCTTGGGGCCCTATACTGACCTCCATTTATTGTTGCCTAATAATCTTGACTGACCACTTACTGGCCAGCTCAGAATCTTTCAGCCAGGGTAAGGCTTTGCCCTCTACCAGGGGCTGGTCCAGCTTACTCAAGCACCATCTAAAGCTATTGAACTACTGTGGGTATTGAATGGCCTAAGTAAAAAAAGGGGTGTGCTACTCATTGTTCTATGGGTCCAAAGTGGAGATAATACTCCCATGAATCACAAAAATACTCCCTCTGGTCCTTCTGCTGCTATTACACCTGTCAGGGGACATCCAACCCAACCCTGGCCCTACAATAACAAATTATGTTGTCTGCTCCCCACATGACCCAAACTGGACCTCTCTCAAGGGCCTGAGGCTGACCCACATGAATGTTTGCAGCTTACAACCCAAAATACAAGAGGTACAAGCATGGGTGGATCTTTACTAGCCTGATGTGCTAGCAGTGTCAGAGACATGACTGAAGCCCCATATCCTAATCCACAAGATTGACCTGTTAGGATACACTGCCCACAGGAAGGATAGGGAGAACAAAAAAGGGGAAGGTGTTCTCATATACGCCAAAGATACTCTTGACGTCACCCTTACCCCCCTATCACTTAGTGACTGCTCTGGTTATGAATCACTCTTTGTTATGATTACCCTAGGGCAGGCTAAAACCTTGCTAATAGGTTGCCTCTTTAACCCCACAAAAGTTCCTTCCTAGGTACTTGATACCCTCACTAAGGCCCTGGCTGAGCAGGTTCTCTGGGAGCTAATTATCCTGGGAGATTTCAATCTGAACCGGGCGCGAGACACAGAGCAGGAACTAAGGACATCTCTCCTGGATGCTCGCCTAACACAGATCATTACTGTACCCACAAGGCACAATACAAAATCTGGGAAGCACACCACCCTAGATTGGGTGCTGGTATTTAATTCCCTTAACGTTCCAGTGGCTGGGGCTTTAGCGGATGCCCTTAGTGATCACACCCCAACCTTCTGCATATGGAAAAACCATCCGCCTAAGCCCCTACCTAGACTGTTCACAGCTAGGGACTTTTCCCAGTTCTCACCCTCAGCTTTCCAAAAGCATCTCTTTGGCATGGACTGGAGTTCCATCAAGTCTCTCCCCACCATTGATGCTGCCCTGGAATTCTTCCCAAACACCTTTTCCTTCTCTGCTAACTTATTTGCTCCCCTCTGGAGGTTACCAACTCAGGGGCGATGCTACAGGTGGATCATCCCTGTGCTGAAGTCGCAGATGATTCAACGAGACAGGGCTTGGACCAAATATAAAATGTCTGGTCTTTCTGCCGACTGGGCAGCATATAGGACACTGTGGAACCAGTGTAAGAAACTGGCTCTAGTCGCTAAAAGGGACTATGTTAAGACATTTCAACAGGCTAACCTGTCTGACCTAGAGTCCTTCTGGGAACAAATTAACTGCTTATTAAAGGGTAATGGCTCTTCTTCCCCATGGACCAATCACCTCTGAGGGACAAACACTTTGCGATAGTCAGATGGTTGCTGACACCTTTAACAGGTTTTTTACCAACCTTGATAAATGCAAGGCTGATCTACTTCCCTCCTGGGGAGCACAAGGCTTGTACATAATCATCCAGAATTTCAACCTAAAGTTAGCACATCCAAAAGAGGTACTCCTCCTATTTAAGATAGTCAGGGCCAGTGGTTCAACGGTTCCAGATGGTCTTGAAACTCAACTGCTGAAGGCTGCCTCCCCAGCCATAGCCTTACCAGTCACATGGCTAGTCATCAGATCCCTCCTTAAAGGTACTGTTCCAGTGCAATGGAAGCAAGCCCATGTGGTTCCTATACCCAAAGATCAGACTGGAAACTACAGGCCTATATCCTGTATATACTAGCCAAACTCCAGGGGAAAATAGTGCACGGGCAGCTCTGAGACTACTTGGAAGTAAATAAATTGCAAGCCTGCACCCAGCACGGATTCAGAACAAAGCATGGCACCGACACTGCCCTGATCAGTTTCTCAGCTAACGATCTCCAGGACCTTGATAATGGCAACCCCACTGGTGCTGTCTTCATTTATTTTAACCAAGGCCTTCAACTTGGTGGACCATGGTCTGCTTATGGACCAGCTGAAGTGCCTTGGTTCAGACCAGCATGCCCTGACCGGGGTTCTCCAGTTACTTATCTGGTCACTCACAGAAGGTCAAATGGTGCAATGCTAAATTTGACATGCTCCCCTTTAAGTAAAGGGTGCACCAGGGCTTCATCCTGGGCCCCCTTCTGTTTTCTCTTTTTGTAAATGACATTAGTGCACACAGTATGGGAAGTTCAGTAAATGGGTAAGCAGATGATGCCATGCTCTACAGAACCTCGGGCTGTGTAACCGATCTTGGTGAGCACCTGCAGGAGGATTTCCCATCCCTGTAAAGATGGCTACAGACCAACAGACTTCTCCTAAACACCACTAAAACAAAAGCAATGATGTTCAGCCCAAGGTTGCTTAACTCTGGCTGAAGTGTTATGCTGCCACTCATCTCGGCCTCGGGGTTGGCGATTGAGGTTGTAACAAAGTTTAAATACTTAGGATTGGTGATTGACCAGGGCTTCTCACTGAAACCCCATGTCAACAAGATCATCAGAATAATTCATCAAAAGCTGGGGTTTTTCTATCGGATAAGTCCACAGTTGATCCACAAAACTAGGACTACTATTGCAAATAGTATCCTACCTCCCATCCTAACCTAGGCTTCACCAATGCTGTACTCCCTTCAGATGCAGGAGCTCAGTAGGCTACTAATTGTACAACAAAATAGCCAGGTTCACTGCTAATTCACATCCTCAACAGCACCAATGTGATGTTCAGGCATCTCTGACTTGCCCTTCTCTTAGTCACCACCTCCAGTACCTGCTTCTGTGCTTGGCCTTCAAGCTAACGCAGGGCCCCCCTCCTGAGGGACCCACTGGCCTACTTAAACACAAAAACTCTAGCAGGCTGTTGTAGACCACTGGCCTGAAGTTGCTGGAGGTGCCCAGAATAAAGACTGCTGCTGGCAGCAGATCTTTTATCCACTTGGCTCCAGTACTATGGAACAAGCTCTCTGCTTACCTACAGCTCTCCAGTTCCCTGGGATCCTTTTGCAAAGGGCTATGAGATTACCTGCTAGTAAGCAGCACTTGTTCCTGTAGGTAAGCACCATGCTCTACATGGCTGTCCTACATCTAATCGCCCAGCTGACTATGATTACAGTGATGCTTTACCACTCAAGGTTCCCAGATACATCAGGGGAGAAAAGGAAGTGCAAGGAGACAACAGTGAGGATAAAAAAGGGTGGAAAGTGGACAAAAAAAGAGGGGAGGAACAGGCAGAAGCACTGAATGAGTACTTTTGCTCAGTGTTCATGGAAGAAAAGGGGGGGACCACAACCTCCATGGGCTGGGAGGTTGGGAACAGGGGGAGAGGAGGTGACAGATGGAAGGATTGAGGGAGACAGAGTCCTAGAGGGTGTTACATGAGGTCCCTGCACCCTAATTGGTACCCTCAGAGGTACACTGTAGACAGCTAGCATTTAGGTATATGTTATACTAACATTTAGGGCTAAGGACAGTACAAGAGTAGATGTCAGGATATGAATGCATATTGTTGTAATACACTTTGCTTGCTAATATATATTCTGCCATGTATTTTCTGTGTATTTCTTACTTGTAAGATGCCAAGACACCTGTGTCCTTGGAGTAATTATAATATGTAAGATGGCATTGCCACCTTTTGGTGATTTGTACCACTACACTGAGTTATGTAAACCTCTGTATAAGAACTCTTTTGTTCTCAAACTGATGACTTTACAGAATTGTATAATGTTATCTTGGACTGTGGAGCCACCTCTAATTTAGCCAATAGGGTTCATCTCTGTAACTAGAAATGTTTCTATTTTTTGGTAACCATAGTAATTATCATAGGTATATAATGTAATGCACAAGCCTTATACCTCGGAGACCTGAGAGACTCCAAGAGACCCAGAGAAACCTCGAGGTGTAGGGAACATGTAGCACTGACTCCCGGTTCGTATTGGTAAGAACTGCTTAGGGCAACTGTGATTTATCCCTTTTGTAGTAATAAATTGTCTATTACTCTAATGCAACGTGTCTGTGATTACTTGCATTCCCAGTATCGTCAAGAATCTGAAAGTGAGGTTTAGACCTCCCAACAAGGGACTGAGGGCACTGAGGGCAAATGGATCCACGATGGGAGCTCGACAAAAATTTTGTCAAATGTCCCGTCAGTGACACTAGCAGGTTGACTGCATTCTGCAGTTGGCTGCTGGTTCGTACTGTAATTCCTTGTTTTCCTTGGGGGGGTTTGCCCCTGAATCCCCCATGTGGAGGACTGCACCTCCCGCACCCCCCTCACCTAAGGATTCTCAACTCCAGTCAGAGCTGATTGGGGGGGTGCAGGAGCCCCGACAGACAGCGCCGGGTTCCAGTGGGTCTCCCACAGCGGCATGGCACTGTAGTCACTGTGGGGGACCTCACTGGTGAAATGTCACTGTTGGGGTGATAACCAAGGGCAAACAAGACACCAGGGGCAAATGGTATCCACCCCAGGATGCTGAGGGAGATGGCAGAGGTGTTGGCGGAGCCACTGGCAGATCTGTACAGCACCTCACTGGAGTCAGAATGTGTGCCACTGGACTGGAGCATGGCACATGTAGTGCCGTTACACAAGAGTGACCAAGGGACAAACTTGGTAATTATCATCCAGTAAATCTCACCTCCATAGTGTGCAAACTCATAGAAATGATACTAAAGGAAAGACTGGTGCTGTACCTGGAGGACAACAGCCTCCAGGATGTGAGGCAGCATGGGTTCATTTCAGGGAATTCCTGTCAAACCAGCCAGAGGCAATATTATGACTGGATGACTGGTGAGCTGGATAAAGGTCATGTGGTGGATGTTCTTTACTTTGACTTCAGCAATGCCTTCAATTTGGTGCCTCATTGGTGGCTTTGGGGGAAGCTAACTGCTGTAGGGGTAGGGGAAAAAATGACAAAATGGAATACAATATGGCTGAGTGGGAGGCTGCAACAGGTGGTGATGGGAGGGGAGCTCTCAACTCTGAAACTGGTGATGAATGGGGTGCCACAGGACTCTGTGCTGGGACCAGTATTATTTGGGCTTTTCATATCACACATTGCACACAGGATGGTGAGCAAGGTAAAACTGTTGGCAGATGACACCAAAATGGGTGCAGTGATAAATGGAGAGGAGGGATGGAAGCAGCTGCAGGGGGACCTAAGCAATCTACAGGAGTGGTCAGAGAGGTGGTAGCTGGGGTTCAATGCAAAGAAGTTTAAGGTTATTCACTTTGGGGCAAAGAGCCCAAGGAGAGAATACTGGCTGGGTGGGGTAGAGCTGAGGATCACAGAAGAGGAGGAGGAGAAGAACCTAGGGGTAATGGTAACAGGGACCATGAACAATACTGCTCAGTGCAGGCAAGCGGCAGCAAAAGCGAACAAAATGCTGGGATGCATAGCGAGGTCCAGGCTAAGAGAGGTGATTTTGCCCCTCTACAAGTTGCTGGTAAGGCTGCACTTAGAGTATTGTGTGAAGTTTTGGAGGCCATACCTAAAGCATAATATCAGGCTACTGGAGGGGGTGCAGAGGAGGTCAACAAAGATGATATGTGGAATGGAGGGGAGAGACTATGAGAGCAGGCTGGGAGACCTTAATATTTACACCCTGGAGGATAGAAGGGACGAGGGGACATGATAGAGACATTCAAGTATCTGAAGGGAATCAATAAGGATGGGGCAGATGGGATCTTTGAGCTAAGAAGGGGGAGAAACACCAGGGGTCATGGGCCAAGAATAGAGGGGAAGATTTAGGGAAATGAGGAGACACTATTTCACAGAGAGTGGTAGAAAAATGGAATGCACTACCAGAATGGGTGGTATCATGTAAATCTACCAACACTTTTAAAAAGGCATGGGAATTGGACAAGAAGCAGGAGAGAATGAGGGTGGGGGAGGTGGGGGTGGCAGTGGGATGACAAAGGAGAGGGAGGGTGGGGCAGCTGCAAACTAGGGGTGCTAGCTGCACACTCAAGCAGACGTAGATAGAACAGGTGGTCTGTTTCTGCTGGTACATTTGTATTCATATGTTCGTATGGTTATGGGAGTATCTAGGCTGCCCTTAGTCATGTTGAATGTTCTTTCATTCCTCTGCTAAGCTAGACTGTGACTGTTTTCTTCTCTCCTCATGTATGTCATCATCACACACTTTGTAGTTAATGAATGAATTGCATTGTATGATCCTCTGAACTATTTGCTCTGTTCCTCCACTCTGTGACCTGTATGTGCACTTGTTCTCTATTCCAGTATAATAACTGGCTTAGGCTTTTTCCCATAGAGAAACTGTGGTGTAATTTACTGTTATAAAGAAGTGTTTATAATTGCAAACACATGCATGGTTTCCCTCGCTATGCACATGCCCAACCTACAGCTCTTCCTGGTTTTCACTGCTCACCACCAAATTGCCTCCTCGGTCGAAACCGCACTGCCGCCACTATGTCTAGGCAGTAAGTAACTACTTAAAACAAAACCTCTTGACAAAAAATCATACAGTACAGTAAAGGGGACAAAAAATCAAGAAAAACTAATCTGCTGCAAACTGACTGTGGACTTGGCTAAACGTCATCCAGACCGCAGCCGCACCAGACCATTTATTTTATATAATTGGCTGTGGCGAGAAAGCAAAACCCAGCAATTATATAAAATAAAATACAGGGCTGTGTGTAAACTTGAATTTTACACACACCTGAGGGGTTGGATGCCATATAAACCCCTCGAGTGTGTGTAAAATCTTGTTGCACACACCACCCCGTACTTTATTCTCTATTTATTGTACATGTAACTAACTCCAGGTCACCCCTGAAAAAGGATCCTTCAGGATCCAACAATCCTACCTGGTTAACAAAACTGAAATAAATAAATCTGCCCCTACCCCCCTCCTTCCTTCAACCTTCTGCACATGATGGGCCCTATGCATGAATGAGTGGATTACCTATGTGCTGCATATCTGAGGTGTGTAGGCAACCCTAAGCTGGAATACCTCACAGCGGGGGTCCCTTGGAGTCCCAGCAGCATTCACAAACTGTGCTCACATCTGTTGCACACTGCATCCCCCAGCCACATGAGCATCCTTGTGCTACGGGTGGTCCGGGGGGAGTATCGGGGCCGTGCCGGCACTACATGGCATGCACAAAAGCATGTAGTGCTGGACACAGGTATGTGCTGATACGGCAAGGGGTGCACTGGCATAACCAGTTGTGTGCCCCCATGAATGACACCCACCAGCCATGGCAGGACTTAGAGTCACCCCTCCATGCTGCCCCAGCCCATTGGGCATATGGGAGGGCCGAGAGAAGCTATTCAGTCGAGTGCCCATACTTTGATTAATTTTGGATCCACACAATCCCACATTTCACTGCTCTTGTAGCACAGGGGATCCACTCTGGGACCCAGAACATGCAACTGATTGGATGCCTGTCTGGGTTCACTCCCCTGCAACAATCCTCCCCAGCTAACCTTTATGCTGGGGGGCAGGACACGGACAGGCGGACAGCGATAGTGAACACCAGTTACTAAGCACCTTTTTTGTGGGTGCAGAGTTGTGTGGGCTGGGTATGCCCCCTTTGGCATGTACTTTACGCCCTTTCTTGCATAGGGCTTAATAACTGTAAAGTATTGTTAAATTATTGCTATATGAATTCATAACACAGCTGACATTACTATCGGTGGTATGATCAACTAGCAAAACATTCCTTGGTACTCTTCTTTTTGCCGTCTCCATTTCTGTGTCAATTACAGCATGGTTTAGCAGCTCCCCCAGTCCCCCCCCCCCAAGTTCAGCTTATACAGAGGGGAGCTGACACCACCCCCACATGGCATCTGAACTGTGCAGCTCTGTTCCCCCCCATATGACCCAGGGAGCCTAGGCCCACCACAGACCCAAATAGACATTAAAGAAAGTCACTAGTTATGTGGAAACTCAATGTCCCAGGAAGCTTGGATGCACTGTGACTCATCCTCTTATGATCGCGCTTCCCATGGGGGTGATCAGCCACTGGATCAGGCCTCCAAAACTCAAACAGTGGTCCACCTGATCCCCCGGGATCAGACCCCATGATGTTCCCCATTGTCCTGTCTTCCATTCCACTGTTCTCATGTGGTGTGGCTAGGACCCTCCATCCCACTGCACTACAGTTCTTAACTCATTAGATCACTGACTGCATGATGCATACAGAAGTCCACCATTATAAGCTGACTGTTCCTCCAGAGCCCAGCACAGTATTACCATTTGTCCTGCTGCTCCATGCCAAACCTTGACAAGTTTCCAACCACACCAGTTCCACATTGTACCATTCTACATAAACATCATAATGTACTCACATAAGTCCAGGGCAGGACCAACCCACATAGTGTATGCTACATGGCAAGGGAAACTCACAGATGGCCCGCAGGCTACACAGTCATACAGCAACCCCATAGTTGCTCAGATATACTTATACAGCTCCACATCTCTTACTACCTCAGCAGCTCCTTGTTTTGAGGCCTTCCAAGAATGCCTTCACCTTGTCAGCTTCCCAAAAAAAAAAGAAGCTTGCTTCTTCATGCCAAATCCAGACCACTGCTGGACGCATAAAAGACAAGTCGATCTCTAATGTTTATTATAAGTGACTGTAAGTACTGTATTTGTAGCACACTGCAATAGTATGAAAAGGTTATCAAATAAGCCACTACGTGTGTGTGTGCGTGTGTGTGTGTGTGTGTGTGTGTGTGTGTGTATACATATATTAGAGGCAAAAAACTCTGTTTAATGCATTAGTTAGGGTTGTTCCACAGCGACAAAAGTGAGGAAATTCGCTGTTAGGGTTGAAAACCCTAACTCCGAATTCACCCCCCCCAGCACCACACACACACACACATATGCAAGTATAGGGGAGGACTAAGTCAACACAACCAATGACAGACATCCAGCAGCAGGTGACAGAAATAACAAACAATTGTCTAAATGTACTACGAGACATCCCCACCCACCTGACCAGGTACTGCATGCTCAGTGGAGATCAACAGCAAAACTGAGGCCATGTACACCAAACATACACATCCCTGATTGCAGCTGCACACAATGTACCATACTTAGTAGTTGCATGGCCTTACCTACCGATGCCCCACACCACACCACAACTGGTACTGTGCCGTTATTCAATATAAATGCTGAAGGTGCATGATGACAGTTGTAGAAAGGTTTTAACACTAGTGAGTATACATTAATTAAGAGAAGCACATAAATTAAGTACAAGACACTAGCATGCTCAAGATAAAAGTAGTGATACATTTAGTAGGTGATTTACATAGTAGTACATTTACAGCAATGGTTTACTCAACATAGAGAGGCTGATGTAAACGTATGGAAAAGCATTGCCTGTTCAACGCTGTGAAATTGGTACTGCCAGTATCACATGCATTCTTACTGATGAAGGTGTACTGCTGATGTACATACATAGACCTTCAGTGTGTTTCAATATTAAAGATTCAGTAAGTATTCTTTGTAAGAAACATTGTAATTGCATGGATCAGGCCAAGCAACTTCTAAATATCATAGCACTACTGAGCCAACAATGATGTACCTGTATCGGAGATGTATATAGGATAGATTTTCCTGTAGGCACTTACTGAGTATGTTGTACCTGATAAAGACAATCTCATTGCATCTGTGATGACTAACTTATTCAAATAGTAATACATTTACTATTGTTGCAATGAGTGATCTAAGCCACTTATCACAGTGTGATTTTTTTAACAGTTGTTTCATACTCAGGCTGTATGCCTAGTGTTTGGGTTTGCCACACTTCTGTCACTGATGCTATCAAAGTGATAACTATGTTAATTGTGCTACAACAGGAATCAAGTAGGTATGGTGTAGATATAAACAGAATGTCTTTTAGTATTGATTTAACTCATAATGGGGTAAGTGTACTAGGACAGCAGGGGTTATCCTCTATCACTGACTCTGTCAGTTATAATCACACTAGGGTTTCAATGACTGTAATGATCAAGTTACACTGTTCATCTTCATGAGTTCATATTCACAGCCATTCTCCAGTAACTAGACAGTGTATGGTGTAACTGGGTGGACACTGTGTTGCAAAGCTGCTGCAGTGCCTAGCAGAGGGAGAGTATCTACTCATAAAGACAATTAAGCAATAAGGCATGACCAACAGTTATGTTAAATGGTCTGTTAATCACCCTGTAGGGTTAATGTTGAATGAGGCATAGCTGAGTGCCACATGTCGCTAGACAGTGAGAAACTGACCATTAACATAATACCTGGGAGTGGCTTATTTCTATCATAATAAAACTGTTTTTTAAACAACATTAAACCATGTTCATCATATGGTTAGGCTCCACATGTATGTTAATAAAAACTAAATATAAGGCTGTTACAATGTTTACAGTCAATTAGAAAGCTGCATTTCTCAAACCCTTATTATAATCAGAGATATACCTGTACAACTCCTTGGTTTTGCTTAACTCTATTGCTCAGGTGGCCCACCACAAGTGGTGTAGTCTGGTGTGGGGCATCGGTAGGTAAGGCCATGCAACTACTAAGTGTGGTACGTTGTGTGCAGCTGCAATCAGGGATGTGTACGTTTGATGTACATGGCCTCAGTTTTGCTGTTGATCTCCACTGAGCATGCAGTACCTGGTCAGGTGGGTGGGGATGTCTCGTAGTACATTTAGACAATTGTTTGTTATTTCTGTCACCTGCTGCTGGATGTCTGTCATTGGTTGTGTTGACTTGGTCCTCCCCCATACTTGAATGTGTGTGTCTGTGTGTGTGTGGTGCTGGGGTGAATTTGGAGTTAGGGTTTTCAACCCTAACAGCTGAATTTCTCACTTTTGTCGCTGTGGAACAACCCTAACTAATGCAATAAACAGAGTTTTTGCCTCTAATATATATATATATATATATATATATATATATATATATATATATATTATAGTGGCATGGTAATGCATGAATTGTGTGTGTGTGTGTATATATATATATATATATATATATATATATATATATATTTATGCAATGGAGTGGACATATATTCAGTGTGATAAATGTGTTTATCTGAGTCACTGTATGTATAAATAGATTTATAAAATGGCAGAGACCAATTGATGAATCTGATTGGTTATTTATAGTGCAATATGAGACAATGTTGCACTATAAATAACTAGGTCTAGTAAAACAACCTGATAACAGAATGTGATGGCTCATTAATTCATTTTAAACATTCTATTCAGAATGTTTCATAACTTAGCCGTTGCCATTTTTTTTAGCCCGCTAACGTCATGACAAAAGCAACTTTACATTTCTTCTTCAGCTGGCAGGCGATAATTTTCTACCATTTCGTTGATGATTTTAGTTGGGACCCCCACCCCAAACAGCAGGAAGAACATTTTTGGGGTTTCTAATCAAATGTGCAGACACCAGCCCGCTTGCTGGTAGCGAGCATGACCTTAATTGGCCACCAACAGAGCAGTGCCTTGCTTCACGGTTTTCAAAACTGCCACCTTCTCCTCTGCAGTAACAAGTTGTTCAGTGACTCAATTAACAAACTTACAACTGTTTTTAATTACGAGAGTGAGACGAGGGCAGGTGGTGAGTCAAGCGGGTGGAAGTGTCATGCCAGACTTCCCATTTTGTTTTAAAGGAATTGCAGTATACTGCTGGTTCACAATGTGGTTAAAACTGCAACCAGCACCGGACAACGGCAGACCTTTGCTCTCTAATGTAAACTACTCATAAAGGGATCTATTTTGTCTCCATAAAGGTGGTAAAACAGTCTTTCCCTGCCAAAGCAGTTAGATGATTTTTTTAAAGCTGATTCGAAAACCACTGCTTAAAGCAGCCCGCTTGACTCATAGCAAGTGTATCCCATAGCAGACACTCTACAAAGCAACTTCCCACTTCGCGATTTTCAAACTGCTAAGCCCTGCTCTGTGCTGGCAACTTGTTTATTGGCTTTCTGTCTCTTTATGCACTGCTGTATCTTAATGTGTGCAAGTCAGGCAAGAACAGGGAGAATGAAGTTGATGGACTTGTCAGTTCGCTCTGAGCCATGCTTCTAAACTTTGGCCAGGATAAAACACTGTCTTAACTGAGAAAAAGGGGAAAATAAAAACATGACCTGATATTTCACGGCTTGGCAGGGTGGGAGACACAAACAGTATAACCTATAAAACATCAACCACTAAAACTAAGATAGTTTAATCACTGTCACTATTAATACCATTATCATTACTGTTACTAATTATACCACTAATTTAAGCTAGTAACAGTAGGCGGAAGGACTACTTTATGTTCACTACACATATTAACTTACATTTCTACATGTTTAAAAATGCATTTCTGAATAAGAAAACAGCTTTTAAAAATAAAGGGCTATTTATAAGTGCAATAAGACACTTTCGGGGTGTATGTGCATATAGCTGCACTCTGCACCGCCCACGGCCTCCAGACACACTACGCCCCTAGGAGTGCGGTTATCACACCGTAATGCACACCCCATCGTGTCTTATTGCTTACTTATACATACAGTGACCATATACACACAGTTACTATGTCACAAATCTCTTTAGAATCTATTTAGAATGTTCGGCATCAGAAGCAGTACTAACCATATTCAAATGGGAATAACTTTAAAACATAAAAAGATAGCATGGTACTGTGAGCACGACAATTGTTCAGCACAAAATTATCTACAAAATGAGTGGTGTTTCATGTATATATACCTTATAGATTTTTTACAATTAGCAAAAAAGCAGAAGAAAATTTAATTTTTTGTTCATTTTTTTGACAAACAAATGTGAATAACTTTAAAACAAAAAATGATATCATAGTTCTGTGAGCACGAAAAATGTTCAGCACAAAAATATCTACAAAATGAGTGGTGTTTCATTTATAGATACCTTTTAGTTTATTTTTATAATTAGCAAAAAGCAGCATAAAATTCAATTTTCTTTTCCCTTTTTTGACAAACAAATGTGAATAACATTAAAATGAAAAAGGTAGCATAGTACTGTGAGCATGACATTTGTTCAGCAAGAAGTTTTCTACAAAATAAGTGGTGTTTCATTTAATAGCAACCACTATGCTAGGCAGACATACTCTACGAAAGTTAACCAAAACTCCCAGAAATTATCATTTAAAATAAAGATAAACAGTCAAAAACAAATGTTCCTGCACTGATAGAAAGCATCCGTATTGCATAAATGAAATATACAATGGTGAGCTGTCATATAAATGATTTATCTACACTTGTGCTGTTTGACCTTGGACACCTCACTCGTGGCTTACGCCACTCTTGAGGTTACCCAAGGTCAAACAGCACTTGTGTAGATAAATCATTTATCTGACAGCTCACCATTGTATATCCCTTATATATATTGTATATACACAATTCATGCATTACATCTGAGCTACAATATATCCACACGTTTATTGAATTCATAACAAGGAATTGAAGTTTCATTTCTTAGTGATATAGTAAAGTAGGGTAAGCTGGATAGGCAGTGTGGTACTGGACACAACTTAAAATGACCTGAGGTCACCCAAGGTCACGTTGTGGGTAAAATGCCAGGTGGTAGAAAAAGGAATAGCTGGCATTTTAGGACTGGCTCTTCATCAGTGATAGGATGAGTCTTTTAATTTCATCTGTTAATTTCATCTACCTTGGATTCAGTCAAACCCTTAAATGTCTCTTGTACATAGAGTCTGTGGTATAATCCCTGTCTCCAAAAGTTACAATGTTTCTTCAGAAAGCCGGAAAGAAAATGGAAGATTTCTAGAATTATTGTGCATTAAAAGATCTGCAAAACTTGCTATCTCTTTTATTACCCTACCATCCATCTGATTTTTACTCCTCCCTCATTTGCAGCATTTACAGTCCCTTAATCTTTTTTCAACCATTGACTTTCTCTAATACTTTAAATATTCTTCTTCTTCCTCCTTTCCTTGATCTGTCTCTCACTGCAAGGTCTTTACTTCCTTAATTTTTCCAAAAAATGTCCTTCACTTAAGATAACATTGCATCTTACCTCTCCTCCTACTTCTACCATTCCTTTTACTTCACTCTTTCCTTCCCCTCTTGTATCTATTTTTATTCCTTCCTATAATGCCCAATTTGATAACTTCCCCTCACTTACCAAATGTTCTTTCCTTTTTGACCCTATCCCATATCATTTCTTCTCCATATGTTTTTTCAGCAGGTGATTGCCATAGACTCCTTGGCTAAATGATTTCATGGCATTGTGGGCTAATGTGCCTTATACTATATGTTTCTGTCTTTGTCAAAATAAAAACAAACACAAAAAAAACAAGGATGCTCTAGAAAGAATGCAGCTCTGGATGGGTTATATCAGAATATCAGAGATGCTTTGGGGGTTGACTTTTATCTATAGATTAGTCCTCTTCTGGCTGCCCTTCTGTGCTCCTGCACAGGATACTTAACTGCAGACACATTTCAAGGTGCGAAATGGTACTTTCCACTGGTGATGCCTACATCATCCACCATGGGTTTACCTGCACCACCTCTATCTAGTACACTGCATCACCTGCAAACATTGTGAAATCCATAGCATTGCTCAAACAGCCCATAGATTGAGGGACAGATCCATAGGATGTCTCTGTAGTATGTAGGTTAAGAATGACACCAAGTCAGTGTCCCATAACCTCATCACCCCGATGACCTAGCTCCAGTCTAAGGAGGCAAATGGTATTGCAGACACTTGGAGAGAAAGCTTATAAACATGTGTATTCTTCAGTCAAGGGGTCACAGCAAATATTTGCTTTTCAGTTAAGTCAACAACATCTCTCTAAGTATATGTTATGTCTACTTCCTTACCTTTATGTATGTGCTATTCTTTCCCCACTTATATAGTACTTCCCTCATTTAAATTATTTCTCACTCTCTGTCTCCCCTTCATCCTCTACATGCAGGATATTCTTTGTTTCTCTAAAAGCTAATTACCTTTCCCATAATCTGCCACTTTCTATATCCTCCCTGTCCATTGTTTCATCCTTGGCTTCTGCTACTTTCCTTGCCACTCCTCCAGTCCCCATTCATTCACACCTCCTTGTTCCTGCATAGCCCATAGAGATCTTATTAGAACTAGATTAATATCTCTAGAAAATCCACATAGGAACCATGTGACAACCAACATATTTTATTTATTTACTTATTTATTTAATTTAAACTTTTGGTAACTGGGAAAAGCACACTGAGCCGAGATTCATTCCCAGGTGCAACCCTGGGGTACAAGACAATAACAAAAATACAGAAATGAGGGAACAAAGCAATTACAGAAAATTAAGACTTAACATTTGGTAGGAAGCCATCATTAATAAGCTCAAGTGGTTTACAATGTCATCAGAATCATGAGATGGAATGAAAAGCCTAGTAGGTGATGATTTCCTAGCTGTTGTTTCCTCTGTACTATATGTGTAAACACACTTCTCCCCTCAACTAGCAGGAAAGAGTGTTACAGTGCAATTCTGTTCTCCCCTGGGAGTATCCAGGCCTTGAGCAGCAGGGGTTATGGCAACCAGACAAAACAAAGAGGCAGATATTCCATTCCAAACTTACTGTGCAGACAGATCAAGGGTATCTTGCACTGAAACATATCATAAAATAAGGCAGGAACACACAAGGTAACTATTATGTAGCATGAATCTGTAGTGCCCCAGGGTAATTGGGGGCACTACAGAAAACAGTGGAATTGGGGGCATTACAGAAAATAGGGGATCCTCAGAGATATTGGGGTTAGACAGTTATGGGGACCCTGGAAGCTTAATGGGAAACTCTTGAAAAGCTTTGGTGACCCTCTGAAACACAGAACAGGCCCCACTCCAGCAGACAGCCCTAGCAGTCTAAATTCAGGGTTTTAAAAGAAAACCATTTGTTTCCCTTCCTTGGTTCTCCCTTCCCCCTCTCAAGAATGACACCTAGTCAGCCAAAGCCAAACCAGTTGGGCCACATTCCTGTCCCACAGTGGAGAAGGAAGCCAGGCTGAGCCCTCTCAGCCAATCCCTGTGGCCAGGGTAGATTCAAATTTGGAGACTTTTTTTTTAATTCAATATACTTTATTGGGATTTTTACAATACACCAGTGAGTACATAACAATAGTCACTGAACAGTTTTATACATAAAGAAAAACACAAGCAACACAAAGACAAACACCCCCTTCCCCCCACATCTGCGCTCCAATACCGAATATGGCTAAATATTCTGAAAAATATATCCCGCACATCCAAACGCAGAGAGAATAGCCATAATCCCACAAATCAGTGATGAATTACCCTTATTAGAGTCTCAACAACATCAGCAGGGACAAAAGTGGCTCCCAAATCTTTTTAAACTTATGATACGAGTGACGCAGATAAGCTATGTGCTTCTCTACCTGGATTGCCAACAATATTTCTCGGTATCATTCAATAATAGTAGGAAGGGGCTCTTCCTTACAGTGCCGTAACATGACTAGTTTTGCCACAGATGAGATTAAGATTATGTGCGCTTTACGTACCTGGGGTGTCCCAGGAGGGAAAATTGCCAGCAGGCAACACTCCGGGGTGAATAAGGGATCCAATCCAAGAACTGGGTCCAGGACTAGCTGTATCGCACTCCAAAACTTTTGGATGATATGCAGACACGACCACAACATATGATACAGTGACCCAGAGACCTGACAACCATGAGGACACAAGGAAGAGGAAGTATAACCTATATTATTCAATTTCTCTGGAGTGTAATAGATGTTGGGTAAAATGTTAAACTGAATTAATCGGAGTTTGTCCTGCTTGATATTCTTATAGATATCACCCCATACCTTCACCCAGAAGTCGGAGTCCTCAGGCAGGAACAGTTCGCACACCCAGTAATAACATACCCCCTCAGGGAGAGATGACTCTAAGCCTTGAAGTTGCTTATAGATATTAGAGACTACAAGGGGTTGCTCTGCATCCTGGAGGGTCTTGAGGAGACCATCCGTTGATTGTGTCGTCCACTCTTGGTTACCTTTAAATGCAAGTATAGCTGCTTTAATTTGTAAATATTTAAAAAATTCCTGGGATCTTAGCTGATAGCGACACTGTAATGCCTGGAAAGAGGCTAAATCTGTACCCTGGAGAAAATCCTCCAGATTACAGTGCTTGAGTTGCAGGAGAAAAGAGGGTAGAATAGGAAGGATACTTTTTTTTTAAGCCACTGACCCAGCCTCAGGAGGCTGACCTCTGGATGAAGGAGCCAATCCCCTGGCAGGTAGTCAGGACTGCCCCAGCCTAAAGGAGGCTCTGCACAGGCTGGAGAGAGAGGAGAAAGAGTTTAACTAGGGAGGGTGAAGGACAGTAAGGCAATGGATGTTAGCTTCCCTGTTAGGAGGTTGAAGTGAATCCCCTGGGTCACTTCAGTCTAACTCCCTCCAGAAGATCCCCAGTAGCAGCTTCAGTCAGTTGTTTTGCAGAAATCTGATGTCTAGTCAGGTCTCCCAGTGTATCGAGTCAGTTTATTTGGCACAGAAACAGATCCAGTGAACCTTTCATGCAGCAGTCTCCAGGAGAAGAGGCCGTATCACTCCTTTGTGGTTGTGCATTCCCCAGAGTACAGAAATCCTTGTTGAACTTCAGGGGTGAGTAGGCTGGTTGCCCAGCATTTCCTTTAATAATTAGTCCTAGCTAGACCTGCTCCAGCCAGGGGAAGGATTGTTTGTTTAGCAATTGTATTGTTGCACTGTGTAATTATTGTTTAGAATTGTTAAATTGCTTCCATTGTACCCCCCTAAGGTGGAAGAAAGCTGATTGCTTTGTCCAATTGTAAAGAGAGAGAAAGAGAGAGAGAGAGAGAGAAATGAGAATCAAGAAGGCAGAAGCTAGGAGGGTTCAAACCAAATAATTGTTGGACCAAGATTAAAGGTGTTTGTGAACTCCTTTCTTGAAGGAATCTCTGCTAGTCTAATTTATTCTAGGCAGTCTGTGCTCCAAATAGAGAGATTTGGGCACTCCCTCTCAGCCAAGAGTCAAGGAAGTGCTAGGTAAAGCCAAGTCAAAGTATTATTGGTGAGAATGTGCATTTCATGCTGAATTTCTAATTGTTTAGCTGTAAGAAGCCAGTTACTAGAGGCCTGGCAGAGCCTTAGTGCATTCTTCTCTCAGAGTTCTAGGGTAATCTGAGCTCTAGTAATGGGGAAAACTTAGTCCTTTGTCCATGTAGTAGAAGGGTGGGGCAGCCCATAGCTGGGACAAAGAGACTAGATACTCTGGCCTCAATACTCAGAAGGCACCCAGGGCTGATCCATACTAACAAAGGGGTGGGTCATCAAACTGTTTCAATGCCCATGAAGCAAACTGCATTTTCTTTGTCTGCCCACAATCTCCTGTTGCTTGTCTGCCTCTCAGCTGTTTCTGATTTTCAGGGATGTCCCTGATTTTGCCTCAGAAATTTCTTCTGTCCTTCCTATGTCTGGCATTGTTGGCACTTAAGAGTAGGGACTGGGATCACAGAATAATGCCAGCCATTGATGTTACAGTCTAGTTCTCATTAAGAAAATGCTATTCACACTCAGAAACATGTTGTATTCAGCTTCTGGGACTAATATTACTATTTTATCTGATGTCTTCCTGATTTTGGTCATTTGTCCCTGATTTGTGATGAGGGAGGTTGAGAGGTATGGTTGCCTGGACACACTGCTTGCTGTGTCTGAACTGCTGTATTCAAGCCAACCATTTTAAGTTGTTGAACTGCTTGCTGTGACTGAACTGCTATATTCAATTGAAGAGTTTAAGCGATTGAACTACCTTATTCCTGAGGTATCATGACTGCACTGCCTTATTTGCTCAATTGTCCTGTGTGACTGCACTGTCCTGAGAGCATTGATTGCTGCACTTGCCTACTGCTTCTTCCTCTGAAGACATTTGGGGCCACCCCATCGCAAATGGTAGGGCTCTCGGTCATACAAGACGGGGGGAATTGCCTTTCAGGTTTTTAATTTTTGTTCTGTTCCAGGCTCCTGCACACAGCTCATCCAGAATTCCTCCGGTGCCTCTTCTTTGACCCAGGGAGGGCTCCTGGGAAGCCCAGTATCACCTGCACCCACTTTCAATGACCTCCACCAACTCCAAGTGTTCGGCTCGACACCCCAGTTTCAAGTTGCCAGTCGTAAGTGGTAGCCAGCTGGTAGCTAGGGCCCACCAAAGTGAGTGAGGTTAGAGGCTGCCCCAACTCTATCTTAAGGGACTTAAGTATTCTTCTGAACTCGGAGTCACATTGCCCATTCTCCTGTGTAGACATTGTCCCAAGGTGGCAATAGTACCAGTGGCCTATACCAAGGCCTTGCCGAGGATTGCCAGGCTTTGTGCCTCATTCCCTGAGATGGTATAAGTACCGGTGGCCCACGCAAGAGGCCACACAAAGAGTCGCCGCACTCTTGATTGTACCACCCATAGGTGGCTCGTGTTCTAGTGATGCATCAAGAGCTCACACCGAACATTATCGGATTCTGAAACTGCAGGGGTGAGGTAGTAAGGGATCCGGGGACCTGCTCAGAGGTCATTCAGTGGATCATCGCACCCAGTATTCTTTCCTTGACTGGAGATCACCTGCCCAAGGTCACCGCAGCCGACAACCCCAGATAAGGGCTCTCTTCCCCTACAACCCATCATCAAAACCCATCCTCGACCAGGTGCTTCCCTTTGGACGTTGCCTCAGTGACACCAGGAGTCACCTTCTTCCTAGTTTCAGGAGGCCTACAGTGTTTTACTTGGTTTCTGGCTCACTGGGGGACGTCTCATTTTATGGCCTGTATAGGAAGCACTTCCTTAGGTTCACCCTCAGCAGTCGGCCAACCAGAATACTAGTAACCCAAGCTTGGTGCATCAGATTGCTACATTCTTAGGACTTGAATAACCTGGAGTTTTGTAGGACATCAGTGGGGCCAGGTTATGGTTCCGCTAATCTTATTCGCTCTTTCTCATGTGTGATAGTGTTAGTGAATGCTAAGTCTTTGCTGTGTGCTCCAACTGTTGCTAATAAACCTTGCATCTTGGCTCTAGAGTACACCTCCAGCCTCTCCTTCCAGATTTATCTGGCATCACCTTAAACTATAGGGCTATGAACCACCACAGCTCGTCCACCACAGATCATATTCACAGACCATCCATAAAGTAGAAAGTAATCACTTCTCACATATGCACACAAGAGCAAGTACTTGGGAATGTCCACATTCTCAAACACTGACACTTCTATGAGCGAAGTGAGTGCTTTCACATTATGTATGTTTTGAAACTAAAATGTATTCCATATAATTATTATCTTGCATGTACAACCCTTTGTTTTGTGAAATGGTTAAGGCCATCATGCTCAGATTTCAGTGGGCATAAGCCCTGGATAAAAAGTAGCTATGCAGACAGTGAATGTGGAACCCAGAAACAAGGAGGACTGTGTGGAGGTCTCCCTTTACAGAAAGTGCCTGATGGTCTTTGGGCATACTGCACAATGCAGTCTAGGGCCAGCAAGGGACCCAGAAAAGGAAAAGGAGAGGCATGTGACCCATACAAACAAACATCACGCTGTTGAATGGTAGAGGAAAGGTACTGGATATTCTGAGCACCCAGGGAGTAAAGGGGGTAAGGGTATGAAAAAGGAAATTTGCCTGAGGGACTTTGGGCTGGAAAAACAGTGGGGGCAGGAATCCTATATGGGACAAGTTGTGGAACTCTGAACCCAGGAGCTTTGTGGGGTGGGGGCTGGAACCTCAAAACTGGTCTTTAGGCCTGAAGTTTATCATTTATTGCACCATTGTAGCAAATGGGAAGTAAAATTTTTTCCAGCAGTGTAGGGGCTATCATCAACACTTACCTTTTATGTGTGTGGCCAGAGTCTGTAATGGTCCATGGGACACAATAAATAAATGTTTATGATCATCTTTATGTAATCAATATCAATTCAGAGAAAAGTAAAGAAATCAATTGATGCACTACCTCAAGACTCCTGCATTCATTTAATAAAACTGTGTGGTTGTGTTGTGTGGTGAGTCTTGTTCATCCTTAGTTGTCACAGTCTTTGAACATATAGCCCAGGCCGGCCTCTTTACATCTGGGGTGAGTACTCTCACACAGATAGTGCATTGTTCGTTATTTGTTTTCATACATTCAACTGGGCTTAGTGTGGTACTTCAGTGCCACAAGAAAAAAGTGACACTTTGGCATTTGTTTAGGTGGGGCAGCATGCATCCTGTGGGCAGGGAAAATGGGCAGAGAGAGGGAGTCATACAAGAAGAACAGCATGCAGAAGTAAACAAGCTAGGCACTGAGGTAAGAATATGGATGTATGATTCATGTGTTGGAAGAGAAAGAGAGCAGCTGGTTAAGCCAGAATGTATCTTTTTAAGGGCTCATGTGTTTACTGTGAGAGCAAGAAGTCAGTGGAACAAAGGGTGTTCAATTGGACAGAGCTACTGACATCAAAGTCCTGGTGTGCATTGGTGTTAGGATGGTCTCTTTGGTAGCAGTGCAGATCTGTGGAGGACAGCCACTGAACAGAAAGCTGAGAAACAGCACCAGAGGTAGTTTCCTTTTCAGCCCTTGGTGGTGGTGGTGGTGAATGAGTAGCTAGCACAGGAAAAAGTTAAAGCTACAGACTGCTTCACACCAACAAAGTGATGCTAGGGTAAAGAAAAAAATATAGGTTAACAGCATGCAATGACCCAGCAGAGAGCTAGAGTGAATGAGTATCAGTTTGACATGGGCCACAATTTAAGGCCTGTGGAACGGTTAGGCCAGCCATTAGAGAGGTTAATCTATATCATCAATGCAGAGGGAATGGTCAGTAGCACCTTGAGAACACCTAAGAGAATCTGGATGCCAACAACAGGCCTCTGAAGGAAAACACTATGACATCTGAGGCACTACACATCTTAGAGGGGGGGACAGTGACTGTTTTGCTGGCCACTGTAGCCAGCAGGCCAGAGAAGAGAGTAGAGGACCCCATGACAATTGAAGTCCCTGAGGCCTTGCTCAGTACAGGGACACCAAAGAAGGGGGTGTCCATGTGGAGGAGGTCACTTAAGACAGAGGATGAATTCCCAGACACTTGGGACTTAAAGGCCCTAGATTGTTGGGGCCAGAACCCTGAGAATGAAGATTTGGAAGCACAGAGGACCCACAAACCCCTTCTATGTCCACCGCTAGAGTCAACAGACAAAAGTCATCTGCAGCTTGCCTGCCTGAGGAGGGGACCATAGTGGAAGATTTTTGGTAGCACACCACCTCAGGTGGGCTGTACCATGAGTAATGAGGAAGTGAAGTACAGTGAGCAAGGGATTAACTTTTTTTTAAACTGTGTTGCCCAACTAAACATTTATCATTTTAATAATGACTGGTTGAAAAAAATAATATATAGCAAAGGAAAAAAATAGCATCTCTAAATTTGGAGCAGATGGTGAAGGATATAACCATAAAACTATTCATTGCAAAAAAAACTATGTTAATGCATCAGTTAGGGTTGAAGATAAAGCAAAAAATGTAGGGAAATAGAATGCTAGGGTTTCTAACCCTATAACACCTGCTCCACCCTTGAAGCGAATGAGGAGCGTAGTCTTCCTTGGAGTTGTTAAATATAATGCCCACACCATTGCAGTAACAGAAAAGATAAGCTATGATGGAGACAGGTGTGTATGTTTCATGAGTGCATAAACTGGGGTGAGAGTTAGGGTTGACAACTCCAAGGAAAACTACACTCCTCATTTGCTCCAGGGGTGGGCAGGTGTTTTAGGGTTGGAAACCCTATGTTTGTCACTTTATCTTCAACCCTAACTGATGCACTAACAGTTTTTTGCTGTGAAGATCCTTACTTTTTGAGATAGTGTAATCATAGTATTATTTGCCTATAGTTTTTGAGATAGAGTAATCATATTTTTATTTGCCTGTTGGAGTGCAGGGTCCTTTGGGCCCTGTGCTTCCATTCCTCCATATATGCATATACAGTATGTACAGTATGTACTGTAACTGTGTAAGGGTCCTATGCTTCCATTTAAAGGACCACAGTGACCAAATTATTAGCATAGACATCTTATTACACCACCTCATGTACTCGGTACTGAAAATTTTCGAATCCGTGCCAAAGCATAATTCCGTGCAACTGCAATGCCATTCTGTGCCACAGATGCAAAAAGTCATTTGGACCAGAATTTGAAAAATGGCAGCTGTGACATACATGTGGTGGGATAATAAGAAGTCTATGTTGAAAATTTGAGGTCAAAATATTTAACATTTCTGAAGTTACGAGCTTACGTAGTGAAACTGCAATGCATGTTGATAACTCTAACATTTTTACATATTTTAACTCCACATTTTCAACAGTCTTCTTATGACCCCATCTCATGAACAAGATCAGGAAAATTGTCAAATCCCACTCAGAAGGTGAATTTGCCAACCGAGCATGAAATCACCTTTTGGGCAGGAGTTGCATAACGACAATCATATTGTTCATGAGGTGGGGTCTCCAAAAAGCCATGATGACAATTTGGGGTCAAAAGGTCAAAAAATGGCTAAGTCATGCATAAAAGTTGAACCCCCCCATTGAAATACATTGAACTGCATTTACTTTACTTTCTCATATTGCAGTTGTTGGTTCCAGCAGCAAGACTTGTCTTTGATTGGAGAGTGGATCTCAAACCTGGAACCTGTTCAGGTAAGTGAGGGTGTGTGGGGGTGGACTGGGGAGTGTGGGTTGTGGGGTGCTGATTGGCGAGGAACCATTTTTTTTTTTTTTTGCGGCTCACTGCTTCATATAAACATTTCCGGAACTGTCACCTGGCAATCAAGCTCCCAAATTTCACCAGGCCCCCTACAAAGAGATGCCTCAGTAGTGATTTTTAATGAATACTTGCTGTCCTTTGTTTACTTGGTGCCAGTGTCACTGTTGCAACCTCATTGATACACAAAGCCTCTAAACACACCAGCTTCACTTATTGCAGTTTGCTTTCATTCATTTGTACATCTCTGTTGTGTTTTAATATTTTTTGGTGGTTATGGGCTTGCATTGTGGCCATCTACTTACTTGCTTTTAGGTTCCTCATCCTATATGCAGTACGTTCCCTCCCCCCATCAGCCCCGGACTACTTAGTACTCATTATTGCTATTGTGTCCCACAGTG
The DNA here is from genome assembly GCA_016271365.2 of Neoceratodus forsteri. Classification (NCBI taxonomy): domain Eukaryota; kingdom Metazoa; phylum Chordata; order Ceratodontiformes; family Ceratodontidae; genus Neoceratodus; species Neoceratodus forsteri. Next base: position 642,916,340 of record CM028129.1, on the reverse strand, counting down.
TCTGTTTTGCCCCTGTAAAGTACTGTTTGCCAAGATACATGGACTGTCACAAATGGAGCACATGGCTGTCCCTCCCTCAAAGAGCTCCGTATTAGCATTCCCAACCAATGCTCCCCCATACAACCCACAATATGTTGTCTGGGTGTACTATGTTGTTTTTTTATTTTCCCCTGCCATCACATACCTGGTATAATGATTTCATATTCCACACATGACAAAATACTAGACAGTCTACCCACAACAGCTAATCCACAGTAGCATGCTGTCCAAATTTCCAAGCTAAGCTTCTGTGTGCCGATTGGAATCTGGCCACATAACAAGATTCTTGCTGCCATGGCCACTAACTAATTATAAACTCATTGATGACTGCCCATGTTTTTTTAGTGCTCAGTGGTGCTGCAGGGCATTCAGTGGGTGTCCTAATATCGGAAAAGGTTACTCAAATCAAGGGAGTAATGCTATCAAGTCATGAAAACTGTAACACTCCAGTGATAGCCCATGTTTAGATAGAGAACCTGGCATGGTAGACCACATGAAGAAATGAAAGAAGTAGGGAAGGGGAATTTTTACTAGACTAAAGCAATATCATACCAGGGTGATTGGAGAGCAGGGAAGGGGAGAGGAGAGGGGCCATTGTATTATCCAAGCAAATTTTCCATTCGAATATTAAAGTTTGAACTGTTATGTGCAAATAGTTATTTACAGTTCAGACAGTCAAGTTTGAACAGTTAAACAAATGAATAGTAATTACTTAATGAGTGATGGGGGGTATGCCTTTTAGTGAAAAAAACATGTATTTGCCATGCAGATATACTTAGTACAAACATCAAATTAAGCATATAAATGAGACCCAAACAGAGGTGTTTGGCCGTCCTTAATACACAGTAGCTGTGTACAACACTATTTTGCAAATTGTTAGGAAAACAAGATGGCTAACATCACCAACAGTAAATCCAAGGAGCAAGACCAGTACATTTACAATTCAAACAGTACATTTATAGTTTGAACTCCTTTCATTTACCTGCCTGTCTTGCAGCTATCACAAAACTCATCATAAGTCAAAAATGGTAATATATTTTTTCACCAAGGCATTGAAAGGCACACCCTTGGCACACATCCCACCATCCTTAACAATTTTAGAGAAAAATGTCATTCCATGTGTGCTGTAGATGATGGCAAATCCCATGTTAACCTACTGGGAAAAAAAATGTTTTTTCCCCCCTGTTTTTACCACTTTATGGGCCAGATATTCAAAACTTTGCACAAGGCAAAAACCATTTCCACAGGTTTAGTGTGGGATTAGCATGAGTTTGCTATATTCAAAAGGCCAAATAGGGCATGCAAACTACATTAGCGCTGGGCAAAATCGTAATGTATGCAAGGGGCAAACCGAGGGTGTGTGTACATGAATACAGGCACAATGCTATATTCAGTGACTAGCGCCATGCAAAGTGGTTTTGCTCAACTTAGCGTGACACTTAGCGTGGTGCACATTACAGCCCAGGAAAAGGTAGTCTTAACCCTGGGCAATCAGCTTTGCATGACATTTTGGCTTTGCATGGTGTTTGTGCAGCTTTGCGCGACCCTAACAAATAAATATGACATATAGATAAAGCCAGACATAGAGAAAACATGCTGTTCACTGATGGCATCATGATGATGCCATCATCTGCCGCCAGTCCCAGTCATGCCAGGCAATAAGAGGTGACCATGCCGCCAGTGGACACCATGGCAGGGTGGCCATACAGCACACACCTGTGGACCACTCTTCTGTGGACACCAATAGATGTGAGCACACACATGCAGCACTGTGGGCATGGAGGATGTTGAGGGGAGAGTGTACGGGTGGCCAGGATATGCCACAGACCAGGTGTGGCCACATGGCTGGGATACATCACACAGTGGACATGGTCCAGTATTGGGAATACCCCAACACCAGTGTGCCTTTTTGATAATATATGCCCCCTCCGGCCACATACCACACAGCTGTACAACTTCCACAGCACACAAAGCTGGACATGTATATGTCACAGTGAGCATCCCATGCCAGAGGTGAAGCATCTGTGAGTCACACAACAGCGCAACAGTAATGTCCACTGTCAGTAAACACCTGCATGTTGGGCCTGTCACTATATATAGTGCAGTCATCAGCAATGCCCTACACACCATAAGCAGTGATATGTCCACATACTACTAGCCCCCTTGCTACTGTAGTGTCTGCTGTGTACTGTAGCATCACCTACACTGTGACAGTTGCATGCAGCACCATCACCATCTGTCCCTATGCTGTGTTGTCCCATGAGGTATAATATTCTATGCCGTGCTGTACTGTTTACATGTAGCCTACAGCTATCATCATGCACTGCCAGACTGACCTATAGGTGGAGCTGCTGTCAGACCTGGCCAGCCCCTGTACTTCCAGACTGACCTACAGATGGAGCTGTGGGACCCTGCAGTAATGCTGGGCAAACTTCATGCAAATCAGGGCATAATGAGATGCTAATCTGGATGTTTGCCCAGAGACTACCTAAGTAGGCAATTTGCATGTCAGTTTTGAATATGGCAAAGTTTAGCATTGGGCAAATGTGTTTGTAACGGGCTAACAGTTTAGCCCTGCATTAAACCTGTGCAAACAGTTAGGGGAATATTATACAGTTTTGAACACTGTACGTTCACATATACACTTCTGCCTGCAGCTGTACTGGGTTCACACATTTGCTGGCACACACATTGGCCACATAGTTCACCTCTATCTACCTTAATGTCGCTGTGCACTGTGTTGCTGTTGTGGTTTGCACTTCCTGGTTGCTATATTCAGAGCTGTCTTATTCCAGGGCTAAGTTTGCCTTGCACTCCCAGTCCAGTTTGTCCGGCCACATTCCCATGCTATATTCAGAAGCTGTTTGCCATGGGCTATTCCTTTTGAATATATCTTGCTTTGTGCTCCAGGCTAAGTTTGCCCACCGTGCAGAGTTAATTTAGCTCAGGGGCAAAGTTTTGAATATCTGGCCCTAAATCTCAAAATCCATACTAGATGCCATCATGAAACTTTCCAGATCTTGAGATACTGGCAGAATGACCACGCAAGACAAATTTTGGGCTATTTCATCAAACAATACCAAAGTTATTAAGGGGAAAAAAATGGGATTTAACATTGAAGTGCTGTACCAACCCTAACTATAGTGGTGCTACTGTACCACTGTAATAAGACAAATACTGGCACATTATTGGACTGTGTACTAGCATCAAATTGCACACATATGAAAGGGGGGTTGAACTGCTCCCAGCTATTTTAAATGACTATCCTCCCACACTTTGTAATTGGTTTGTTAAACCTAAACCTGAAATAATTAGTACTAGAAAAATTCTAAATACAAAAATTGTAGTTTTTAAACAAATTATAAATGATACCAATTGGTCATATATAGATTGTTTCCCAAATGTGGACATGACATTTGTTATTTATTAGTGGACTTAATCAGATTTGTGACAAGTTTGTACCTATTACAACGATTAAGATAAAGGATATGGCATTAATGAAACATGAAAGGACATTACTCACCACTCGAATATTCAGCAAAAAATGACGTGTGTGCTCAAATGAAACACAAAAGGACATTACTCATCACTCAAATATCCAGCTAAAATGACACTTGTGACACCACCATCCTTGCATTTACCCTCTTCAAGTTGTGATATGGCACTAAATTGGATTATTGGGGAAGTTAGGAATATAATGAGAGAAAGGGGCAAAATGTGGCTAAAATTTAAAGAAAGTGAGTTATGCGGTACATGGACAATATAGATTATAAACAACTACAGAATAGGTGTAGATTACTGATTCAAAATGCCAAAATTGACTACTTTCCCAAAAAGTAAAGGTGAGGAGGCTGAAAACCCTGAGAAATTTTGGAGTAATATGAATCAGATTTTGGGGAGGGATAAGAAAATGGTACCAAAAGTCTAGTAGAAGAATAGTGGTTTATTGACTGATTCACTTGGAGTGACCAAAGAATTCAGTAACTTCTTTAGTTCATTGTCAGCACAGATATCCAGCACAAAGACAAGTAAGGCAATAATTTGTGATGGGGCTAGGAAAATTAACAGTGAATTCTATTTAAAAAAGGGTTTATAAAAAAGAACTTATCATAAGTTATCAAATACCTAAACAAAATGAATGCCGAAACTAGAATGAGTAGTGATGGGCTAGATATTAAAGTGACTGTTAATGAAGTAACACTCCCTAGTATGAAGATATTTAACTTTTCATTCTGTACAGAAGAAGTTGAACTTTGGAAACAAGCAATGGTTGTCCCAATGTATAAAGGGGCAATGTCACAATTACAAGTATGCACTGGCCTCTGGGGCACAGAAATAAATTCTTGCAGGAGATGGTGGCCCTCATGGTTGACCTGATCTTGGACTCCCCTTGACTTCCGGTGCTGGGGTACTTCAGTGCCTGGATCAATGAAAAATCCTAAAAAGTTTGGACAGCAATTCTTTCAACTGATGTTGTAATGGACCTAATACAGACAGTTACCACTGGAACCCATCTGCTTGGCCATGACTTGGATCTGCTCTTCTCATCAAGATGTGACACATGCAATGTCATGGTTGATACTGTCATTTGGTTGAATCGTCATGTCATGTTGTTCCACTGCTTGACCCTAGTTAATCACTGCACTGGCGGAGATGGCCCACTACAACCTAAAACACAATCAGGAGCCTAGCAAACTCTTGGTGGCACTGGATATCTCCAGTATGATAACAACGTGTGCTGGGGGTGTCAACAGAGCCATGGAGGATTATAATACAGCTCTTGCATCTGGTGCTGACTCTGTGGCACCTTATGATATCCATCCTTTGACCTTACTCTGCATTTTTCCATCTTATTATGAGGCGCTGTGGTTAGAACATTCTTGGTGAAGGTCCTAGTCAGTGGAGACAGATTGGCACTGAAGACTTATTATGATGAGTATCAGTAGGCAATCACTTTGAGAAAGACAGAGTTTCTGGTGAGGGTGATTACTGTGAGGAATTACTTACCAACTCAGCTCATTTGCACCATGCACAGGTGTTTATTTATTTATTAAGATCTTGGATTACAAATACCTTTGAGCAAAGAGCTCTTTTACAAAGGTTCCATGTCAGAAAGAACATAGTACACATACAGTACGTTGGCAAACTGAAACTGACACAGGCATATTAAACTTTTTAACAGGTGCTATGCAATTTAAATATGAGAGTATTCAGTGTACATACAACAGCGAAGTGAAGATGATGCAGCTGTATATGCATTATAACAGGTACTATACATTTTAGGTGGGCAATAGACTTCACAGGGATGCGATTAAACAATTATCCAAAAAAGACATATATACTAGGCAGCTGAGTATACATTGTCAAACAGTGAGAATCAGCCAAGAAGACTTTATTCCACATGGGGGTGAAAAGGGGATGGGGGTCAGGAGGGCAAAGGGAACAGGAAGGATGGAGAGCAAAGAAGGAGAGGTGGGGGAAAATTAGAGGGGAGAGGAGCAAGGTGGATGTTGAGGGGGAAGGTGGTCTAAGGCAGGCAGACTATTTGCTGAGTGCAGCGAAGTGACAGCATGGATTGTACTACTGTTTCCTGCTTAGGGTTTATGCTTATGCTTAGGTTGCTAAGCTCTTTCTGCCTACAGTCTTAGATACTCTTTTTCACAGATAAATATGAGGAATGCCATTGTTTCTTCATTCTTGCAGTTTTTTTTTAGATCTTCCTTCATTTTCTTCACCTCCCCCACCCCCAGTATGTCCACTCTGTTGCAGATTTTGTGTATGCCTGTTTGTGGATGACACAAAATCTGCAACAGGGTAGACACACCGGGGCACTGAAGAAAGATCTAAAAACACTGTAAGACTGGTCAAGAGTTTGGCAACTGGGCTTCAGTGCCACAAAATGTTAAATTATGCACATGAGGCACAGAAACCCAAGTGCAAAGTATCATTTTTTGGGGGGTGGGGTTGTTAACAACAACAAATAGGAAAGGGATTTGGGTGTCATCATATCTGATGATTTGAAGATAGCAGAGCAGTGCAGTAGGAAAGGCTAGTAGGATGCTGGGGTGCATTGTGAGGGGTATCACTAGCAGAAAAAGGGAGGTAGTATTACCCCTATGTAGATCAATGGTGAGGCCAAACCTGGAGTACTGTGTTCAGTTCTGGAGGCCCCATCTCAGGAAGGACATAGACTGGGTGGATGCAGTACAGAGTAGGGCAACCAAAATGGTGCATGGCCTGCATCAGAAGCCCTACCAAGAAAGACTCAGAGAATTAAATATGTACTCAGTGGAGGAAAGGAGAGAAAGGGGAGACATTATAGAAACATTCAAATACCTCAAGGGTATCAATAAGGTACATGAGGGAGGCATTTTGCACAGAAAGAGATGCTCAAGTACAAGGGTGCATAATATGAAGCTGGAAGGGGGAAGATGTAGAGAGAATGTGAAGAAATATTTCTTCACAGAAAGGGAGGTGGATGCCTGGAACAGCCTCCCAGCAGATGTGGTGGGTGCCAAAATGATAACAGGTTTCAAACATGCATGGGATAGACACAGTGAACCTTAGTAATGGTTATGGGGGGGTAGGGCCAGAGATCAGTTAGGGTCTATGGTAGCCCAGTAGTAGGGACTTTAGGGCAGACTAGGTGGACCAAGAGGTCCTTTTCTGCTGACAGCTTCTATGTTTCTATTTTTCCTTAAAATGATGACTTCCTTATGGGCTGGGATGTCAAGTGGCCTGTCATGGGCTAGCAGTACCCACTGTAAGATAACCGTAAGTATCCAGATTTCCTGGGAGGAGTTTCAGCCAGTTTCTGATAAAGAGGTGTTCTGGGTGCTCTTGCTGCTGCACCCTCATTACTATTTACTGGATCTAGGGCCTATCTGACTGCATATTGTGGGGGACCCTGGGACTGACTGTGTCATAAACTGTCAGGTCTTCCCTAAGGGAGGTAATTTTTCCTGCTGCCCTTGAAAGACACTAGTGAGGCTCCTTCTAAAGAAGCCATCTCTAGACCCTGACCTTTTACAGATTTATAGACCTGTCTTGAACCTCCCCTTTCTTGTGGAGGTCATTGAGAAGGTGGTGGTATTGCAGCTGGAGATGCAGCTGAAAAAATATGACATCTGTGAACCTCTCCAATCTGGATTTGAGCCATGCCACAGCATGGAGACTGCTCTTTTCATGGTGTTCCATGATCTCATAGTTAAGGACAGAGGACACCGGTCCAACTTGGACCTTTATCGGTGTTTAACATGGTGGATCATGAGGTGCTTTTTGATCAACTGAGGTACCATGTGGGACTCAGTGGAACTTTGCTGTACTGATTTGAGTCCTGCTTATCCATGAAAGCATAGCAGCTGGCGCTTTTTAATTCCAGCTTGAGCTGCTGTGCACAGCTTTGGGGTACCACAAGGCATGATCCTAGCTCCCATGCAGTTTGCCATGTGCATGCTGCTGCTGGATCAGATCATAAGAAAGTACTTTTTGCAGTTTCACTGTTGTGCAGATGATACTAAGCTGTACCTGTCTTGTTCGCCTGATGCTATGTAAACGAATTCTGTGCTGAGTCACTGCCTAAATAAAATCAGTAATTGTAAGGCCTCCAATTGGCTGAGGCTAAACCGTGGAAGATTGAGGTGTTTATCATTGAACCAGGCTCTGTTGATAGTTTTTGATAGGTGGTAATGCCCTGCTTCCATCCTTAAATAACATCACACCTGAAGCTGTGGATATGGTTACCGATCTCAGGGACATTGTGGACTGGAAGCTGACATTTGATTATCAGGTGTCTTCTGTCATCTGTAGTGTTTTTTTTTCATCTATGAAACAGCTTCTGGATTAAGCCATATCTTGCACCCAGGGACAAGGAGATGATACTTCATGCGTTTGTAACATTCAGGTTGGATTACTGCAGTGATTCACAGCATACGACCCGGGGGCCACGAATGGCCCCCACAGCAGCTGTCTGTGGCCCCCAAGGACCTAACAGCTTCCCCTTGCAGCCTTTGTTTATTTGATTTTGTTTTTAGTTTTAGTAACAGATAGATAGATAGATAGATAGATAGATAGATAGATAGATAGATAGATAGATACAGTAGATAGATTAGATAGATAAATGTTTTGATTTATTTTATGTGTACATTTAATAATGTCTTGCTGGACATTTTGTCACTTTGAGTCTTTTTACAGTGGTCCTTGGCCTTGACTCAAGTTTTCAGTCAGGTCCTCCACAAAAAAAAGTTGTTCAGGATTACGTGATGCAGCAGACTGTGTAGCAGCACTTGGATCCAGCTTCCGCTATTCAGAGCATTTATTTCAATCAAACCAGTTCCAAATTAGATTTCAATAATCGCTAAAACAGTAGTTAAGGTGTGGATTTATGTGTTGGTGATCTGGGCTGAAAATGGAAGCTGAAATGAGAGCTGCGATGCCCCGACACACCCCGCCTGTCTCCCCGGAGAAGCCCGGCAAAAGAAGCAAGGCCCAGATGACTGGGAGCGGTAAACAACCTACTACCACGGCCTCCCACACCTTGGCTCCGGATGCAAATCCTCTCACTATAGAGCTGTTTTTAAAAGAGCTGCAACCATTCAGAGAGGATTTGAAATTGGTTGTTGCTAAAATTAAGCAAATGTCAGGAGCGCTTGAAGATTTATCAATTAGAATGTCAGATTCAGAGGCCCAGCTCATTTCCATAGAGAAGAAATCAGATCGTATAGATAATGTTACAGTAGAAAATTGACAGTGCATCAAGAAGTTGGAGCAAAAAGTTGAAGATTTAGAGGGGAGAAGCCGTAGAAATAATATAGTGATTTTGGGTATTCCAGAAAAAGAGGAAGGTAATAATACCATCCTGTTCATGCAGAAGTTAATCGAGAAGCTTGCTGGCCCCTCTCCCTTTGGAGCCTCCTACATATTTGAAAGGGCTCATAGAGCACTGCGACCGATGCCTACCCCTGGTCAACCACCCCGGCCTTTGATGTTCAAATTTCTTAATTTTCAAGAAAAGCAATTCCTCCTTTCCAAGATTAAGGAGTTAGATCAGGTGCTCTGGGAAGGAAACAAGATACGTATAACTCAGGATCTCCCTGCTACAGTGAGGCAAAGGAGGGCCCATTTTCATCCCACTGTAACAAAGCTTATCACCGCGGGCATAAAATTTCAAATGGGGTACCCCACTCATCTCCAAGTAATGATTTTGGGTACTTGGATGTCCTTTGATAAAGTTGAATCTGCCTTGAAGGTACTACAGAAGGAGTACCCCGATCTCTTTAAGACCCATTGAAGGAACAGGACTATAGTGGTGACTTAGGAGAGAATTACCGGAGATTCTGTGTGTTCATGTTGAAGGACTGCAAAGGAAAGCTAGATTATTACTCAAGAACTGTTTAGGCCATTTATAATATCTCTTTACATGTTTCCAAAACATTGTGGGTCTGATGGCTGTTTATTTTGCTTTTTAACAAGACTGGAAACTAAAGACACTTCTGTGGGCTTATTCTGGGTACCTCATATTCTTGCATTTCCTTTTTGCTCCCTTTCCAGCAAATTTGCTTATTACCCGCGATGATAACAGGCTTTGTCGCTCACGAGTGTTTAATAATGAGGGTGGGTGTGATACCTAATAACTGTTTGGTTTGGGTCAATGTTATTTTAGTGTAGCCAAGTTGGAAGTGTTAGCATACGATTTCTCCATAAGAGGGCACTCTCCACTTACGTATATTGGCAGGGATGGCGAACAATTCGCAGTGGAGGTTACTTTGGATTTCTATATTCAGTTTTACATTATCCCTTTTGACTGATACATAGGGGGTAATACACGGAGAGACGGAAAATGTGTACTTTCTCAACTCCAGGGGATTTCCCTTAGTGCTATCCCACTTAAGTAAATAGAGGGGATTGTGAAGATTTCTGTATGGATATGTGTAGATGTGAAACCCTTGCCTTTATATGTTTAGGTGGTTTGGATTTATACACTGTTGACATTTTCAGTTTGGATTTTAAAGGTTGCCCCTTTAAACTCCTGGGTAGCGGGAGGGGGAATTCTTGGGACTGGCGCAGGACCAGCTGTGCCGCGTGCCAATGACAGGAGGGAGAGTAAGTTGGGGTTTTCTATGTAAGATGTTTTCTAGTTTTAATTTGTGTTGTTACATGTTTGTAAGGTGGAGGGAGCAGTAGGGAGGGGATGTTATCTGCTAGGAAGGAAATACCAATGCTGAGACTACCAGATTTCGGGTTTTCACATGACTCCTTGTACAGGAGATGGAGACCATTGTCCTATTAATTAGACACAATGGCTAACAGTTTATGTTTCACAATGTGGAACATCAGAGGGGGTAGAAAGAGGAGGAAACAATATCAAGTGTTACATCATTTAAAGTTATTGAACATAGACATTGTCTGTGTTCAGGAAACACATCTTTTGGATGTGGAAGCGTCCCAGCTTCGCAGGCAGCAGTTTGACCAATTTTTCAGGGCAGAAAGAACCACAAATAGCTGTGGGGTAATGATCCCCATTCGTAGGACAATCCCATTTAATACAATTAATGTAATTAGGGACCCAGGAGGAAGATATATTTTTGTTCAGGGTTTTCTTTATAATTAGGAAATAATATTGGGTTCATATGTGGGCCCAACAATGATGCACCCGAATTCTTTACCCAATTAACACAAGTCTTACAACCTTACCTCTCCATACCTATAATTATAGGGGGAGACTTTAACCTAGTGTATGACCAGACCATGGACCGGTCAAACCCACAGAAGACTGGTCTTTCTCCTGCCCAAAGGGCATTCCGGGAGTTTCTTGAGCAGACCAGAATGTGTGATATTTGGCGGATATTACATCCCCTAGATAGGAAGTTTACCTTTGTTTCCCCAGTTCATTTTTCCTCATCGAGGATTGATTATATACTTATATCTCATCCCCTTATATCCGGAACACTGGAATCCTCGATTTTACCAGGGACCCCTACAGATCACTCCATTGTCTCCTGCTTGGTGTCAATGATTTCCCTCCCAAAAAGAGGTTCCAGGTGGAAATTAAATGATTTATTGCTAAAAGATACTTCTCTTAGCAAACAGATACAAGAGCAGATTGATATTTTTTATCATTCCAATAATGATCCCCAGGGTAAGCCAGATATGTTATTGGGAGCCTTCAAGGCATACCTCCGTGGAGTCTTGATTAGCAAAGCCACACACAGGAAAAAGGCTTTCAGTGCTAGATTGTTTCAATTGCTCTCTCAAATTAAGACTCTAGAGGAAGACCTTTCCCCCACTTCCCAGCAAGATCTGATCAAATTGAGAGCTGCATACATGGAACTTCTTCGTGAGAAGACAGATTATTCTATTTTAAAAACACAAGCTTCGTATACTGATCAAGGGGAAAAGGCTGGTCGGCTATTGGCACTCAGGGTTAAACAAATGGAATCATCCTGTTATATTACCTCTATATCGTCCCTGCAAGATAGTTCCCTCAAAACGCACCCAGAGGAAATTATAAAAGAATTCATGAGTTATTATAAGGAATTATATAGCCCCATGTCTTCACCCCCTACAATACAACAATTGAAGGCTTATCTACATGACTCTGATTTACCCTGGCTTGTGCCAGAACAACAAAATAGACTTCTAGCCCCAATAAGTGCCACGGCAATCACAGCGGTTATTAATGATCTACCAGTGCACAAAACCCCGGGGATAGATGGGTACTCAGCCTTATTTTATAAAAAATTCCAGACTCAACTAATACCAGTGCTTCTCCCCTTGTACCAGTATATTCTATCAGGTGCAGACATGGACCCCTCATTATTCGAAGCAATGATTGTTTTGATTCCCAAACCAGGTAGACCTCTTGATTGTGTAACCAATTACCATCCTATATCGCTAATAAATCAGGATATAAAAATCCTGACCAAATTGTTGGCCTGTCAGCTTGAAAATGTAATGGACACTCTGATAGGTTCAGAACAGACCGGGTTCCTGAAGGGTAGATCATTAGCTGATCACTTAAGGACCCTGTCGCATGTCTTCTCGGTGTCCAGGGATGCACCCTACCCCGCGGCTCTGGTCTCCCTGGATGCCGAGAAGGCATTTGATAGGGTACATTGGGAGTATATTTTTCAGGTTTGGAGGCCTTTGGCTTCCCATCTGATTTTATAAGCTGGATACATGTATTGTACAAATCGCCATCTGCGTGGGTCTCAGGAAACAGGGTGATTTCTGAAAAGTTTACCCTCTATTCCGGTACTAGGCAAGGATGTCCTTTATCTCCATTATTATTTAACCTGTCTCTTGATCCACTAATTAGAAAATTATAAAGCTGCCCAAATATTCAAGGGATTCCCATTTATCCCTGTGAAGTAAAGGTCTCTGCCTATGCGGACGATCTCCTTCTCCAAATCTCTAACCCCGGTACATCTGTACCGTATATGCTGGGTATCATTGACACCTTTGCTAGAATATTCAATTATAAATTAAATATTGGCAAAGCAACGGTATTCCTGCTTAATCATAGGCTTTTCAGATCAGATATTTCCGCCTTTGGACTTAATTGGAAGCAAGACTCCCTCAGATATCTTGGCATAGAATTGTCCCGCAGCCCCAAGCAAATTATTAGGTTAAACCTGGACACTTTGGTAAACAATATTGCTCAAGATTTGAATAGGTGGGCATCCCTTTCTATCTCATTATGGGGAAGAATAAATTTAATTAAAATGAACGTGTTCCCATGCTTATTATATCCCTTTTCCATGCTTGATATCTGGCTCCCCCTATCCTGGTTCAAGAAACTACAATCGCTATTCACCAAATTTCTTTGGTCAAACAAGTCTCCTTGTATAGCCTATCATACCTTGATGGCCCCTAAAAGTAAAGGGGGCTTGAGGCTTCCTAATGTGACCCTCTATTTTTGGGCATCGCATGTCAATAATTATATGTAATGGATATCCCAAGGAAATTTATACACGGCCCCAGCCTGGCTTAAAATTGAACTTTCACTAATACGAACATCCGGTTTAAGTCCCGAGGGACTGTTACACATTAGGGAGAGTCTTCTCCCGATAAAATTCAAAAATACGACAATTTCTATATCTTTAAAAATTCACCCACAGATTTGCCGATTCCTTAGGTATGATCACACTAAAGATCTTAATCAACCTATAGTAGGCAACCTTAGCCTTAAAATAGCAGGCAAACCGATTTCCCAATCTTGTCTCCCTATATTACAGAACTTGGAGATCTCTGGGGTTATTAATGACCATAATTCATGGCTTTCAATTCAGCAAATTATCACCAAATTTGGTATTTCCAATAAATATACATTCAGGCTCATTCAACTGAGACATGCATTGGTATGATCATTTGGCTATAAGCCTAAGACAGTGCATTTCATTCCATTCTGTAATGAATTACGCAGGCTGAGTGGAGGCCCTAAGGTGATATCCAGAATCTATAGCATACTGTTCCTTTGGAAGTTTCCCAGTTGCTTTGGACCTGCCGGTCTATGGGAATCTTTTTTCCCAGACCGGAATATTAACTGGACGACTATTTGGTACACCTGCCACCAATTTATCAAGCAGGACTAGACAGATTAAGACTAATGCAACTCTCTATTTTATATAATGCTTATTATACACCTTGTAAACTGGTTAAGTTGGGTTTAAAGACTACCAGTTTATGTGTAAGATGTCAACAGCAGGAAGGAACTTTATTCCATATCTTTTGGACATGCCCAAACAGATCACCATTGTGGCATAATATTAAGCAGCTTGTAGACCCCCTTCTGGGTCTTAAGGACCTATTTACTCCTGAAATTTGTCTCCTGGGTGACCTTTCCGGCATAAAAATTCATAACCGGAAGCATTATGTAACACTCATTGCTATGTCCGTCAAGAAATTGGTCCTACGACATTGGCTTGACAAACAGGAAATCTCCTTTAGTGAATGGTTAGCAGAAATCCTGGCAAACTTACGTACTGAGAAAGCCATCGCCAATTTGAACAATACTACGAGCACATTTAAAAAGATATGGGACCCCCTCTATGCTCTCTATTCACTTTAGGATAGGTATGTGTCCGGTATGCATTACTAGGCTGCATAGGTAACACAGATAGGATAGATCTTAGCATGGTATATTATTTTACTTATTGTCCTAGCAAATAAGGGTGAGGGGAATGGTGGGGAAGGGATTGTTGGGGTTAAGGGTGGGGGTACAGCAGATTTAAGAATTATAAGTGTCTAATGTAAATGGTCTGTATGTACAAATGTCTGCTTTGTTTGTATTATGGGCAAAAAGGTTAATAAACTTTAAACTGCAAAAAAAAAAGTTGTGCACCACTGGATTACTGTAACACCTTCTACATAGGGTTACCTAAAAGTTTAATATTGCCTGCAGCTGGTCCAGAACATGGCAACACAGCTAATAACCAGTACCTCTCATAAGGAACATATAACCCCAGTGTTATATGATCTGTACTGGCTGCCAGTTTGGTGGTGCATCACTTTCAAGATTGGCTTGATAAATTACAACGCCTTGCATGCTTTTGGTCCCAGTTCTCTCAAAGGCATCCTTTTTTCCCACACCTCTGCCTGTCCTCTCTGCTCCTCCAAAGTGGGCCTTCTGGCTGTTCTCTGGCCAGGGCTGAGGCTGTCAGGAGGCAGAGCATTAGGGTTGGCTACCCCTCCTCTGGAACTCTATGCCACCTCACATTTGTTTGGCCACAATCAGTAGGGTGCTTTGCCATTTTCTCTAGTTCAACAGACCTTCCTCTTAATTAAAACATCAAAAAGTTGAGCACTCATGGAGCTGTGTGCAGCCAGAGAAAGGCCAAAATACTGAATGCAAAAAGAGGGAACTCAGTGCACACAATTGCTGCTGCAAAAATAATCACCTTTATTATTTACAGAAAGTGAACATGTATATAGTACCAATCAGAAACAAGCTAGCCCTAGTGTTTCATGGCATTTTGTCTCTTTGTTAGTGGTCTTTCTCTGAATTAAGCAGTTTTATTTGTTGAATTTGTATTATACTTTTATTCATATTCATGATCAGATATTTAACTTCTTAGTGTGTTATTGTCTGTATTGTGCCCTGAGCCTCAGGAATAGGGTGCCAATCCAATAAACTTGCTTTGTCCGGATGTAATGGTACTATGACTCCTCCAATGTCAAAACAATGGTATTTTTATATTTGCATGCCACTGGTTCTCTATGATAAAATGATGACCACCCATATATTCCATTTGAATTACATCCAATATAGGAACCTCAGCCAACATATATTATGTAACTGACTAAGAATCCACATAGCCTCATTTTTAGTGGCAGCAGGGCAGAATATGCCTATAGTAATTCCCATTCATTGCTCTAATCTCAAAATCTATGGTTCCTACATCACATCTAATTCAGAAGTGAAATGGTTCAAAGCTAGCCTGTCAGTGCAGCTGTAGGGCATCTGCTTACACCTGTGTTTGAGAATGAACTTGGGTCATGGGGGGGGGCTACCCAGTGGAAGGGGACAAAGATCTAGCATTCCAGTGGACATTCTCTTGCTCTAGGGACAGATAGTAGCTGCTGCTGCTACAATGCTGCCACCTGGGGGAACACAGGTGGCAGTACAGAGGAGGACAGTGGGGAGGATGCATATCTGCTGGGCTCCCTCAGGTATGCCCTGCATGTGTGAGTATGGAACCCCTAGTGTGCCAGCATCCCAAAGGCAGGGAACCGTGACATATGGACAACAACCTGACTTATGCAGCATGATTCTGAGTGCACTCAGACTCTGACCATAGCTACTATTCACTCTCTGCTATACCCTGTGCTCTCCTGCCTGTGCTGTCAGGAAAAGGTATGTGGTTGGATTTGGTAAGGCTGGATCACACAGCTGTGGCAAAGGGATCCTGTGGGTTTGGAAGCAATATGAGGTGAGTGGCAGAGATGCTGGGGGAGCTGGGTCTGACCTGAGGAAAGGGGTTGAGTCAAGTAGCTGATGCAAAAACAATACATTTTAAAAAGTCATGTGATTAGCAAATCTCTATGGTATAACCTATACTACAGTAACTCCTCTAGCCTTTCTGTTATTCATTATTTCATACTCTGTCACCACATCTTTGTATCATGATTTTCTTTTTATACAGTCCCCTACTGCACTTTCCATCCCCCACTCATTCCTTCCCATTTCCTATGCCCATCTCAGTCTTTACTGGTTTTTTAGTCATTTCACACTTTTTCAGTTGATTCTTGATGAAGAGTTAATATAAAAAATGCCATTGCTCTTTTTTGCTATAGGGCATCTCCCTAAAAATCAACTTTGTGTAATTCCTTGTTCATTTCACATTGTGTCTAGTACTGTACCATACTATCTATGCAGTCAATTGAGCTTTGTGGATTGTGTCTATCATTACACACTTGGTCTCCATTGAGAGTGTTCCTGACTCACATAAAGAGCTACTTAAGTGTCTGGGAAAGCTTTCAAAAGAATAATATTTAGACATACTTCTGGTTAGAAACATAGAAACTTAGAATTTGACGTCAAAAGGAGAACAAAGATCCATCTAGTCTGCCCTTACTATATTACCACACCAAAAAGCCCAAACCTGTATCTGAATGAAGACAGGTTGGAATCCAAAAATAATACAAAACTTGTACTAGTTTATTCAGGCATAAGTTAAGTTATTAAAGAACTACAGGCAGGACACAAAAAAGTACCTCAGTGTTTCATTTAATAGAACTTCATGAGGCCACCCACTAACAAAGTTCCATTGAACGAAGCACTGGGGTACTTTTTCTCCGTGTCCTATCTGTGGTTCTTTAATAACTTTAACTGTGACTGAATAAATTAGTATAATTTTTGTATAACCCCCATGCCAAATTGGGGGGGGGGGTACCAGGAAGATACCCTGTTGAATTCGGGAGGTGCGCATGCTGCTGGGCATGAGCATAGCCCAGGTGGCACATGAGTGGGTTTGAAGAACCAACTGGCATGATGAGAAGTCATTAGGGATTAGTCTGAGAGGAGTCACTGAGAGGAGAGGGCATGCCAGCTTCATGGCCATGGAGAAGGCCTCCAGTTTTGGCAGGGGAGGTCTGGTACTGAGTTGGGGATATTGCCTTTCAGTCCCAAAGTAGAAGAAGGGGCACCCACAGTACAGGAGTGGGACAGTGGATCCAGAGGGGGCAGCAACTGTGTAGAAGGTCAAAAGGAGCCTGCCAGGCTCCAGATTCCAATCAGAGAAGGGTGGCTGCCATGGAGGGCCTGAGAGACAGATGCGGGAGTGATGTCTCTGGTGGGGTAAGGTGGCAGACAAGACTCCTGTGCTTTTCCATGTCCACTCCAGGTATGTGCTGCTGGATTGTTGGTGACCACTTGTGCTTTAGGGAGAGTTGGCCCTGTCCTGTGCGAACCATGCCCATGTATCGGCAGGAGCCTTTGTGGAAAAGACTGTGCCTGTGAAAAAACATTTGACACCCTCTTCCTTTCTGAGGAGAGTTGCCAAATGTTGGTAAAGTGTGCACCCACTCCCACTGGTGGGGATATGTAAAGCTGCAACCAGTTAGGGGACAGGGAAGATGTCCCCAAAAGATTCGAGCCCATTTGGCTCACTAAGGAAAGGGATGAGCAAGTAGGGCCCAGGTACAAATCTTGATCCCCCAAGAGACTGTGCCATCATGCTAAGCCATAGAATTTGGGAACTGCAACAAAATGAAATGAGTATCCTCCATGGAGTTTTTGTAAGTTTACAGCTTGAGCTTTTGGACTAAATAAAAATGCCTGATTGCATCTCACTCCTGTCTGGACTAAACCATTTGGGGTCCTAAATCTGCTATGCTGTGCTTTTGCCTAACCAAATTGTTTTCTAGAGAACCAGCCGATCCTGTGGCCACCAGTTGTGAAGGGAGGAACTTCCAGCTAGCCTGCACTTTGATGGAAATCCATCTGTCAACCATGGAATCTAATACTTCAGAAACAAGGCACTGTGTTTAAACCTATTGTGCTGTCAGTTGAGGTGGTGCCCTCCCCCTTTTCCCAGAGACAATATTTCATCAAGACCCCTAGACAGGGAGGGGAGGAGGGTAGCTTTCTGGAGTCTTCAATCACTGCTTGGGACTGAAAGCTACTGCCTGCCTGAAGTAGAGCCCCATGACTGCTTGAGCAGGAGTGAGTACCAGGAAAAAGAACTGCTTAATTGAAAGAAATCACCTAACGTTAAATATAGTAGGAGGAGGGTTACAAAAATGGGGGCTCGTCCAGGATCCTAAAGATGAGGTTCAATAACCTACCTGGAACAATGAATGGCATTCACAGTGATGGAATGTTGGTGGGCCACAGTCTGTTTAGAAGTTTAACCAACAGTTTAAATGCATCGTGAGGAGACAAAATGGTGCCTGCCTCACATGAAGAAAAAATGTAATGACTGAGAATGAGGAAATGACATGATTTGATTGGTGGATGGAACTAATGAGATGGAGCACTAGAAAAGGGAGATCAGATGGTCTGGGCTTCAGGTTGCTGGAAACCTTTCAGGAGAAAGGAGTGTTGCTGCTTTGCAGAAAACACTTTGTGTTCGCCACCTCATGGTGGAGTTTGCTGTGTAAACTACTGCTAGCTGAGAGATAGGAAAGGAAAAGTTTAACTCACTTTTCTGTGTTGCAAAAACTTCTAGAGGCTAATCACTAACTGTTTTGTTGGATTATTCTGCTACACTGGACACTGGAAAATCAAAAATAGCCTATGCCCCTGGATTCGGCAGTCAGACCATCAATGTGCCAGAGGGACTGGTAAATTGGTTATGCAGCATCGTCAAGAGGAGCATTTCAGGTAAGTCGTGTATTTTCTGTGGACAATGTGGGAGTTGGGTGATAAGGCAGCCTGTATGTATTTCATGTGCTTGTGGGAATGTTCCTTGAGTAATTGGACCTTCTGATATGTCTTAGTAGGAAGGAAGTTATGTGGCCCCTGTGCCACCAACTACTGCACACTGACAATGTCTTCAATCAGCTGGAAGAGTCTCCCCTGCAACTAGTGTGGCCACTACAGTAGAGTCATCTGAACAGTGGGAGGAGGTTGCGACTGTTGAAATGGAAGCAAAACCAGAGGCGGCACTGGGACCCAGTCATCTGCCCAGCCCTGTACCACCTCCGAGTGCCCCAGAACTTCCCAGTGGCAGAGGGAGGGGCTGAGGGTGGATCTCAAGGATCAAGAGTACTGCTGGAGGGTATATGAAAGACATAACTGAGCAGTCATATTCTCTTGAGGCTGTGGTGTGAGGAAAGCAGGATAACACCAGGATGTCACCAAAAGCTAAATTCACCCAGGAACCCAGAGTGAGAATGAAGAACTTGCCCAAGAAAATTGAAGAGGACAAGCCTTTAAAGCTAAGACCCCTGATCCCCATGGCACAGGGAAAAACTCCTGCAGGAGATGACCCATAAGTCATAATAGAAGCAGTTGAAGGAGATAATGGATCTGAGTAAGAGAGTGCTGTTAAAGCTGCTGAAGCAATTTCATTATATGATTAGCCAATGGAGGATATCACCAGGATGTTTGAAGATATGGTCATAGAAAGAGACATTCTAAAGTCATATGTTATGCCCAGCCTGGGAATATTAGAAATCACTCCTTTGCTTCTCAAAACATGCAAGAGACACCTGGTAGATATGGATGCTAGGCAGTATCAGATCTAAGGGGTTTTAAAGGGTGCAGGTGTACCCCCATTGTAACTTGCTTGCTACTGCTGCATTTCACTTCTCTGGAGAAGTCTAATATACTGTGTATAAGAAAATCTACAATCAAAACAATAGATTACATTTATATTTTCAGTCACAAATTTAATGGAAAAGATAATATAAAGGGATTAGAAAAATGTAACAAAGTTGCTTATCAAGTACGCACACCACCACAGCACCCCCCCCCATTGTAAAATCCTAGATCCACCACTGATGTTAGGCATCACTTGGACTTCACTGTGCTCAATTACAGAGATGGACTTTGGTTACCCAGAGGAGTGGTCCCTCGGCCCAGCATCAGGTTCTTACCCAACTGGAGCCAGAAAGATATAAGGAGACACCTTAAGACGGAGTATCCTGGATCAAATTACCCATATGTAAGTGAGAGACTGTGGGACTTAATTGAGTGTAGGAAATTGGACTGGGTGTTGCAGGGAGCTGTGGATTTGCTTTGGTGCAAGATGGAGTTGGACACCGTTTAAAATATTTTGTGGTGGGTCATGACTGTCAAGGGGAAAAGTGCACCAAAGCAGACCCTTACTTTGTTTTTTGCACCAGAGGATGCAGCTGCCAAGTACAGAAAGGGGGAGGATGGGGGATGCGTGGAGGATGACAGCAGTAAAGCTGACATATTGAACAGGTATTTCTGCTCAGTCTTTACTGAGGAAGAGGAGGGTAATGGGTCTGAAGGGAGTACAAGGGGTGAGAATGGTGCAGAAATGGACACAAGTCCCTTTACACGAGAAGGGTCCTGAAGGAACTGGAAGTAATAAGAGTTGATAAAGCAATGGGGCCAGATGGGGTGCACCAGGGTCCTTAAAGAACTAAGAGAGGTGGTGGCTGAACCTCTGGCTATCCTGTTTAGCTGATCACTGGAAACAGGAGGTACCCAAAGACTGGAGGACAGCAGATGTAGTCCCCTTATATAAAAGTGAGAACAAAGAGGAAGCAGGGAACTACAGATCAGTCAGCCTCACCTCGGTAGTGGGGAAGATCATGGAAGCACTACTGAAGGAGAGATTGGTGGAACATCTGATTGTCAATGGACTACGGGACCCAAGGCAGCATGGTTTCACCAGGGGGAGATCATGTCAGACCAACCTCATTGAATTTTTTGACTGGGTGACTAGGGAGGTGGATCAGAGGAGGGCAGTGGACATGGCCTATCTGGACTTCAGCAAGGCCTTGACACTGTGCCACATAGAAGACTATTACACAAACTGGGGAATATGGGTGTAGCAGGACAGTAGTGTGGTGGGTAGGTAACTGGCTGGGTGGCAGGACACAGAGGGTGGTGGTAAATGGCTGTCACTCCACAGAGGGAAGAAGTAAGTGGGGCACCACAGGGATCAGTGCTGGGACCGTCCTATTCAACATCTTCATCAGTGACATTGCCAGGACCTAGAAGGCAGAATTTCACTGTTTGCTGATGACACAAAGCTCTGTAACAGAGTAGACACACCAGAGGGTGTAGACAGAATGAGAAGTGACCTGCAGAAACTTGAAGAATGGTCAGGGTTTGGCAGTTGAAATTCAATGCAAAGAAGTGCAAGATAATGCATATGGGGCACAAAACCCTGGCACAATATATCAGTTGCGGGTGAGGATATAGCATGCACCAAGCAGGAAAGGGATCTTGGGGTTATCATCTCTGATGACCTCAAGGTAGGGAAACAGTGTGACAAGGCAGCAGGTAAAGAAATAGGATGCTGGGATGTATAGGCAGGGCATCACCAGCAGGAAAAGGAGGTCATAATTCCGCTATACAAGACACTAGTGAGGCTCCACATGTAGTACAGTGTATAGTTCTGGAGACCATACCTACGTAAGGACATAGACAGGGTAGAGAAGGTTCAGAGGAGGGCAACAAAGATGGTGCATGGATTGCATCACAAGTACTATGAAGACAGGTTGAAGGAACTGAACATGTACTCCCTGGAGGAGAGGAGGGAGAGAGGGTATATGATAGAGACATACAAGTATCTTACAGGGAGGAACAGGGTGCAGGAAAACACTATTTTTAAGAGAAAAGATGTTCCAGGACTAGGGGCATGGGATGAAGTTGAGGGAGGATGATTCAGAGGAAACATGAGAAAGAATTTCTTCACAGAATGGGTGGTGGACAAGTGGAACACCCTGCCAGAGGAAGTGGTGGGGGCTGAAACAATCACGGGATTTAAGAATGCATGGGATAGACATAAAGGAATTCTGGAGGTCAGGGGTAAGGGGCAACAGACTTCTAGGAAAACAAACTGAACTTACAAGCTCAAATGGGCAGACTGGGTGGGCCATAGGCCCTTATCTGCCGACACTGTCTATGTATCTATGTATCTATAACCCACCAGAGGAAGAAAACCCCTTAGAACACCAATGCCTCATGGCATTGTGAGACTGTGCCTTAAGGGACTGCTACTACTCAAAGAACCTGTTTACTTTTATATTAAAATTGCAAAGTGAACAATTGCATGGACAGTAGGCTGATCATCAGCTTGTGTTGAGGGTAAGAAAAAAATATGTTTTTGAATTTTCTTCCAGTTTTACCAAATTGTAAATTTGCATTATGTTTGGATTCCACCCTGACTTCGTTCAGCTACAGCTTTGAGCTGTTTGAGTGCACGGACTTGTATGCATGTCTCTGTTTAGCCTGGAGCTAGCAACCCCACAGTATCACCGGTTACCTAACTGCCAGAATGCACCTTTGTTTTGTGTTTGTTGACATATGTTACCACACCTCATTGACCTACTGCCCTGGTGAACTTTATGCCTCCTACCTGCTGCACACCCCTCAAATCCTTGTTGCTGACTTGGGCATAAATCCCCTTGCTCTGTCCTAACCACATTTGAACCCATTAAGAGTAACTGCCCCCACCCCTTCCATCAGCAGTCTGCTTCACAGTTTCACCACTTTCTCAGTGAAGCAGAACTTCCTCAAGATTCTCCAGCATCTTCTCCATATGAGCCTCCAGTCATGTCCCCTAGTGACTGCATCCCTATTTCTTACACATAAGACCTCACTGTTTACCTTGTTTACATCCTGGAGAAACGTAGTTTCAGTAATGTCTCCTGCTCATGCCTGGCTCCAGTGAATATAAGTTCAGAGCCTCCAGCTGTTCTTCATATGCTCTGCCCTGCTGGTCCTGGATCATCTTGGTGGCCCTTCACTGTACGGACTAATCTGACAATGTCCTCTTCTGGTAATTGCTCCAGAACTGGGAACAGTGCTCCAGACGAAGCCTCACCAGAGATCTGTAGAGTGGTAGAATCACCTCATTTCTCCTAATGTCAACACCCCTCCCCATAAAACCAGCATCCTCTATGTCATGCTGTGTGCTTTGTTGCATTGATTTGTTTGCTTGAGGGAGCTCAGTGATTATGCCCCTGACATTTCTCTCCTCTGTTGAAGTGGCCAGTGTAACTCCTCTCATTCAGTATTCTGTGCGTGGATTCCATCCACCTAAAGTGCATTACTTTGCCCTTCTTGGCAATGAAACTCAGCTGCTAGACCTTACACCATCTCTTTAATTTCTCTAGGTACTTCTGGAGCTAATGAACCATTTAACCATGAACCAGCCTGCCACATAACTTTATGTAGTCAGCAATGAGACACAGCTTTTACTGGATGCCCTCCCCCATGTCATTTATGAACATAGGTCAAGTCCCAGGACTGATTCCTACAACATTCCGCTCATGACCCCCTGTCCCCTGATTTGGCCATGTTAACCACTATCCTCTTTTGCCTCCCACCTTTAGCCAATTTCTCCACTTCCAAGTCCTCCAACTTCTTCAGCAGCCTCCTGTGTGGTACCAGATTGAAGGCCTTCCTAAAGTTGAAGTAGAGCAGGTCTACTGCTTGTCCCTGTCCCTGTCTATTGCATTAGTGACCCAATTAAAAATCAGTATCAGGTTGGCCTGGCAAGACCTGCCTGACAGAAACCCATGCTACCTTTCATTCTGTATTCCTTTGTCCTCTAGGTAGGGTACAATGCTTTCGTTAACGATGGTCTCCATCAGCTTATCTATGTAGAGGAAAGGCTGACAGGCTTCTAATTGCACTGCTCTTAACAAAGTACTTAGATTGCTTTACTCGGGGTAGTCAACAACCTCCTTCAAGCCTTGGAGAACTGTGATCACTTCTTTTGATACATATATTTATCTACTGTAGCTAGAGAGACAGGCAGACAGAAAGACAGACAAATAGATCAATAGATATAATCTCTCTCTCTCCTCCTTCCCTCTCTCTCTCTCTCTGCCTTTCTCTCTCCATTTGCCTGGCCTTTAGTATTACTTTTGACACTATGAACCATCCTCCTTTTCTTCAGCACCTTAAAATATTTGCTGGCATTTCTTGTTGTCTTCTTGTTTCAATCTTACCTTTCTAGCCATAATTTACTTTATGGTTTTCATCAAGGCTCTTTTTTATTAGCTGGCTGTGTGACTTTATCTATTTCTTCATAGTAATATTTATCTCTAAGCTTAATCAGGTTTATCTTATTCTTTATTTGATAAACTTAAAAATTATTATAAGTATACACATAAAAGGAGTGGCAGTGCATTACAAGTTCTTAAAACCATTTACACATATCACATAACTACAGTGTGACTAGACATTAGAAATAAATATACAAAGTGCCCATGTGCTGATAAAACTATAGTAATGTGGAGCAACTCATATCCAATTGTTAATATTTTTGGTATGGTTTATCATATATTTACATGAAGCTTCAAATCATATCAAGATGCAATTTGAAATGTTTAGCAATTGTAAGGATAATCTCTGAATGAAACAAGTTTGGTGGGTAGTTTGGCTCTGGTAGCCTACATATAGTATTGGCATGTAAACACAATTCCCTATAGTATATGCACTTTAACCGTGGTTATCACCTTTATGCTCATGATACTTAGTTAAGTTATACATTTATTTTTTATGTTGTCTTACACATGCTCAAGCAACATCTTGTGGTAGCAGGAGAAATGCAGAGGTGTGTCAGTGTTGTCGAATGCCGGGAACGCTTTAGACGGTGTGGCCCTCTTTCCCCAATGAGCCAGCATGCTAGTGCTAACATAAGTATTATGCATAGTGCCACCAACTTGAGAGAAATGTGCCACTAAAATCAGAGACAAGCTCATCATGCAGCGGCACAGATGATACATCTCCCGTACCTGCCTTTCCTGGTGAAACATTTCAATAAACATGATAGCAGCTCCTGACAACCGCCATACAATCCCAAAGGATGGTCAACATCGGGGTTGCAATCCCTGTGTTGGCGTGTCCGCCACCCCCCATGTTGTGTGGCACACTGGGAGCCCACCCCAGTATGCTGCCACTCACAGAAAGCCGACTGAGTTGGCATGTTCCTGCCCCTGCCCACCTCCATTGTGTTTCACAATAGGAGCCCATCCCAGTGCTGTCAACATCATGCCCCCCTGAAACTCATGGGGCACACTGGGAGCCCACCCCAGTGTGCCCAACATTTGTTTTATTTCACCTGTAAGGAACGAAAATGGTCCCACAAGGTCTAGGTTTTTTTTTTTTGTGCCTGAAAAAAGAAAAGAAAATGGTCCATTGTTAGTGGTGCCTCCCCTCCCCCAACCTGCACCCACCCTTTGCACACCCCACCTCCCCACACACCCCCCTCACCCCATACTTACCTTGGGAGGTCTGGTGCTGCGATCTTTGGTGGAGCAGAAACATGTCTGAACTCTTCAAAGCTGAAATGCAAAATGAAGACATGCTGGCAAGCTGTATAATGGCATAAATGGGGGGTTTCAACTTAGGTAGATATCTCAGCCATTGTTTTGAATTTTGACTCCAAATTTTCAACATTGGGTTCTTGGGGCTCCACCTCATGAACACATGCACTGTCATCTCATTATTCAGTCCCTATAGGTCATTTCATGGTCACTGCACAGAACTCCTTTTGGGACTAAGTAATGAAATGACAGTGCAACTGTTCATGAGGTGGGGTCCCAAAAAGCCTAAGTTGCAAATTTGGTGAAAAAATTCCCAAAAATGACTGTGTTATGAATGTGCATTGTGCAGTTTCCATGCACACTTGTAATTTTGACAATTTTTTATATTTTCACTCCAGATTTTCAACATTGCCATTTTTTCACACCTCCTTATGAACAGTACAGTTGTCATTTTTTACATCCTGCCCAAAATGTGTTTTTGCACATGTGATGCACAATAGCATGGTCAATGTGGGAAATCAATGTTTGGGACAGATTAACAAAATCACAGTGACACTGTTCATGAGCAGAGTTCCCAAAATGTCTATGTTGAAAATCTGGTGAAAAAAATCCCCAAAAATAATTGCGTAATGGACATGCATTGTGCAGTTTCTATGCACGCTTGTGACTTCACCAATTTTTCATATTTTTACTCCAGATTTTCAACATTGCCATTTTTTAAACTTCCTTATGAACAGTACGGTTGCCATTTTTCATATCCTGCCCGAAATGTATTTTCGCACATGTGGCACACAATGGCGCAGTCACTGTGGGAAATCAACATTTGGGACAGATTAACAAAATCACAGTGACACTGTTCATGAGTTGAGGTTGCAAAATGCCTATGTTGAAAATTTGGTTAAAAAATGCTCCAAATAATTGCATTACAGATGTGCATTGCACAGTTTCTACGCACACTCATGACTTCACCAATTTTTCATATTTTCACTCCACATTTTCAACATTGCCATTTTTTACACCTCCTCATCATTTTTCACATCCTGCCTGGAATGTGTTTTCGCACCTGGGGTGCCAAATGGCACAGTCGATGTACAAAAATAACCTTTCGGCTAATGAACTGATAGTGCCATTGTTCATGAGGTGGGGTCACAAAAAGCCCATGTTGAGAATTTGGAGTGAAAATACCAACAAATGCCTAGGGCATTAGGGTTTCCAACTGTAACGCCCCACCCTGTAGAGACTGACAGACATCAAGGGTGTGACTTGGGATTTTCGGCTGTAATGCTCATGCCATTCCACCCCAACCCCCACCCTGCAGCCAGTGACAGGTATTGAGGTAAGCCTTGGACTCTTTGGCCCCAGAGTTCACCCCATTCTCTTATACTGCACTCATCTCAGAGTATTTCCTCATGGAATGGGGTAAGCGTAAGGCCTGAAGACCCCAAGGCACAATGCAACACTTGTCAGTGTCTGCAGGGTAGGGTGAGGAGAAATGGCATGAGCCTTATGGCCAATGACCCAAAGGCACATCCCCAATTCCTGTCAGTCTCTGCAGGGTGGGGGTGGGATTGGCATCAGTTCAGTACTTCACTGTTATTCCTATTATTCCTATTATGCATCTGTAACTCCTACACTACCAATGCCAATGCCAGCAAGACAACATTCAGCATTGATAGATGCTTGTTTTGTTTTATTTCAGGGGGACTAAGATGGCTAGCAGAACAACTGTCTTTCTGTTTTACTCTGAGGCCTAAAACATCTGTTACTCGGGGGGAGGGGCAGCTTTCTTAGCCGACTAAAAAAATATTCTCTGATGACAGATAAATGTAAAGTCCTCATATCATCCTTATTTGAGGAGTTTGCAACCCCCACTCATCAGGCCATTATAGAAGTATTTCAAGATGGCCAGGGGGGGGAGAAGATGTTTTGGGCTATCCCCCAGCTCACATGCTGTCATAGCCACTACTTGCACACAGACACACAGCCTTTTACCCACTCAATTGTGGGTCACCTAGAGCTCTGCTGAATCACAATAAGGAATCTGCTGTTATGACCAAAACATCCTAAGAGACTGAGGCTGAGAATTCTCAAGGCTAATTAAGTTACAGTGACAGAAATAAGCAAAATGAGCAGATTGCCTACATTTTCTATCTCACCTCTTTCACCTGCTTCAGCTAAGCACACAGTGCATTCTTTGGGCAAGTCAATGGGGAAAATGTTATCATAGATTGAAAAATATGGCAGAAGATTTGATGCTCTCTGCTCTAAAGTGGATTTTTGTACAGGCTGATGCCAAAAAATACAGAGAGAAACTGGATACTGTTGCAACTCAAGTATAAAAGAATACCAAGACAATCAATTGGATTTCAAACAGAATTAGGGGATTGAAGCTAACAAAGCAAATGTCCTAAGAGAAAATGATGCTATGAATTGTAAACTTGAAAATTTAAAGTAATCAGATTCGCTACTTCAGTTTGCATATTGTTGGACTACTAATGGCACTGGATGCAGGCTTTCAATCCACAAAGGAGTTGGTTAAGGACTTATTCATTACCAAAGCTTTCCAGGTCAAAAAATAGAATAATGTTTACTTCTATAACTATGATCACCACTACTAGTAATGACCAGACAAATACAGAGACAAAGGCAATAATAATGATCTTGTTCATTTTTGAATCTGATGAGGATTTAATTGTGGGACTGGCAAGACTTAAAGGGCAATTGATATATCAAGGCGATAGAGTTTACAATTACAGTCACTTCTTGCTATATGAACAAGGTCAGAGCAACCCAAGTCTGTGCATATAACCAATACAGCATATAATAGGAGTCACTATACTGGCTGTTCAGAAATTGAGTAATTGATTAGTAATTGTGCTTCAAGTGCTTCAAGCACATAACATAGTGAGAGAATATATGAAGCATTAAAAACTTTTGACATAAAAACTTTTTTATTAATTCTGTAAATTGTATTTATTTTCTTTGCTTATTTTAGCTAGAATATAGATTTAAAAACAAACTTTATCAGCGAGGGATAGAGTTTTCTGTTTAGTCATGGTGATAGGTGAGTAGGTGAATAGAAGGAGGAAGAGCTCTTACATACCACAGGCACATGCTTATTAGCTCAAATTAGACTTGAAAGCACCTAAGTGAGTTGTTAAAAGATGTTTAAGAATAACAAAACCTGGCAGGTTACCATGAAAGCTATCAGTCTGTTAGGAGAAATGTATGCAAAGTACATGTAAAGTATCTGGAAAAAATGGCATATATTGTACATGAAAATCAGGCTGCAACAAACTGAAACAAAATGCAGTAAGAGTGTATTAGAGTGGTTTGGGCACAGTGATTTCATGAAGCTCTAGGTTATAATATCAGAAAGAAATACAGCACAGTCAGAAATCATGCACGAAAAGTTGCAAAATAAATGGTAGCACTCAGGAAAAACACAGCACACTACAATGGGGGGGGGAAACAACAAAAAGCTACATTGTGTGTTTGCAGAGAGCTCCTACACCTGCACCCCCCTTTACATGGGGCTTCTGCCCCACATTCCCAACTATAAATAATCACCTCTGAGGGAAGCAACTCAGGGTTGGGGAGGAACCTAGGGGTGGGAAAGCAACTCGGTGACAGGGAGGAACCTATGGGGGAATCATGTTTCTGTTGGGAGGGTGCTGGGAAAGAAGTGCAGGTTGGGGGGGTGGACAAATTTAAATTAAAAGTCAGCAGGGGGAGAAAACAAAAGAGCTGCAGGGCCAGGAATCAAACCCTGGTGATCTGCACATTCTACCACCCTAGCAGCTCATTGCCCTAACCCCTTTAACACAGGAGCAGCTTGGCAAAGTAGCATGCACTACAACTATTGTCCTCTTCCTCTTGAGCAATGACAGCTACACGGATAGCATTAACTGACTTGTGCTACACTATGCCTGTAGTTGTACTGTAAAATGCTATTTTTCCAGTGCAGATTTTCCTGCATTATAATCCCAGCAACATATTGACCAGAGAGGGTTTCAGGAATATAACTGAAATGTGCATAGAAATGAAATGCATATAAATGGAGTTGTGCATACCAGGATTTATTGTTCTCTACACAAAAATGCAGCAGATGATTTCTCACCTTTCATCAAGAGATTTTGGAACTGGGTGCACAGTTTCATTTACTGGTACTTGATAAAGTTAAAATTATATATAAGGGCCTTAAACACTTCTTTTTCTAGACTTCCTAGCTTTTGGCCTTCTTGAATGAACAATACTATATGATAAAGATTCTATGATAGAAGGTGAATGTGAATCTCATACAGATTCAAAGAAGGAGCGGTTTGACCTAGCAGTAGACTTGGAAAATTAAATTAAATCCAAAAATTTTTGTGTCATTTAAAATTAGCTATTTGCTCGATTTGAATTATTGACAATGTAAATTAACTTTAATCAGAACTCACTAATAGTTGTATTAGATTAAATTTGCCTGTATAATTTAAAAGTTCAATTTGGTACCTGTCACATTCTATTAACCTGAACATAAAATTGTCTTGAAATTGGAAGGTTATGTGCATATACAGAAGAGCCAGACACAATACAATGCAATAACCTGCAGTAAGTGACATGTCACAAAATACTGCATGACAAAAGGTATTAATTGCCATTGAATTTTAGTGTTCCATGCAGTATACTATTGCTTTTTGTGATATACTGCAGCATTACTGTGTTCCATCCTGGCTGGCCCTGCTGTCAGTGGAAATGTGATTCTTTTTGATTTGAAAAGTCATAGGCTTGCATCATAATACTTAAGGCTGCAACCTAATCAATTTATGCATAAAAATCTTGATTCCTTCTGATGCAATGGACTTGTACTTTCTTAATGTGCAATAGACTTTTTTGTCATGATGTGTATATATAATTATTTTTAAAAGTTTGTAGTTATTTTGGCGCTTTTTGCAAATTCTATTTTGTTCTTCCATTTTTTCAGGCCTTGCTGTTATTAACTCCTTGTTACAGCCTGAGATTCTTTAGCTTAATACCTCAAAAACTAAAATAATTCTCCTGGATAAATCCATCGGGCATGATTTTCAAAACTTCATGTGGATACAGTGTGAACTGAGTCTGGATCTACTGTACATCCACCCAATTGTACAAGAGCAGCCCCACTGCTGTTTTCAATGAATACATCCATTTGTGACAAAAAGTGAATATATGTGATTAAACATTGATACAAATAACATTTTGTATCATTTCTTGTTGTTGCAGATTTTTTTGGATGCAAAATGAGTACACCGTTAGATCATCTGATTAATGGTCTAACAGTTTGGACAGATTTCCCTTTCAAAGCTAGTGGCAAATTGCTTGATCAGACCATTTTGAGAACCCTGCATATCATCTTTTAATATGTCTCAACAAATACATCTCTATTCTTAATTCATATCTTATCATCTTACTGTATTTGTCAAAAACTTTGGTGATATCCTTGATTCCAGACTTTACTTCAGTACTCACATCTCTCACCTTGATCAAGTATGCCTACTTTCACCTTTTTAAAACAGCATGTATCCACCAATGCCTTGATTCAGATGCTGCAGTAACTCTCATGTATGCCTTCATCTTTCCATGCCCTGGCCATAGCAACTCCCATCATTTTGTCAATGGAAGTCTCTGATTTAAAAAATCAATATATCAAAAGTAGTACTGCATATCTCTTGACCTGCACCAATCACATAACATCGATTTTCAAACACTGCACTTGCCTTGAGTCCCTTTCTGAATCCTTTCCAAGACAACTTTCACTGTTATTAAAAACCTTAATCATCTGGTTCCCTTAGGCCTCTCTAGCTTTATCTCTTCCCAATGCCTCTTTGTCTTCATTCATCTTCTGCTAGTCTTCTTACTCTATTCCCTTTATCGCAAGCATCTATGGGTGGATGCTTCTTTAGTCTTTCTGTTCCCCATGTCAGGAATAGCATCTTCCTATACTTCTGCCAAATTCAGCTCTACTTATCTCATTAAGTCTTTTCTGAAGACATTCCTTTTGTCACTTGACTAACCTTTCTTTGCTTTACCAACAAATGTTTTAGTATGGAGTCATTGCAGTTGTATTATGCATTATATCTTCAGCTGCAGCTGCTGTTCCTACTTTTTTAAAGTTCTTGTTTATCTTTCTAAATTAAGACACATGTTAAATTTATTCATGTTACATTCCTTCTTCTAATTACACTGCAAAGTGTTTAATCTTTGTGAATCCCCTTAATAACTCACTTTGTGATCTTCAGCAAGCAACTAAGCATTCATGTACTCTTGTAAAGCTAATTGGGATACAGTTTTTATAACTGTCACTATATAAAACTGAATTTGATTTCCTCCCTTCCTTTCTTCCTCCCCAGTAGCAAAACTTGTGTACCTCTCTTCGTTTTTGACATATGGGTACTGGAAGGCATCATGAGAGCTACAATGTTAGTCTAAGGGAAATTGCTCAATTTTGGAACAGTGTAACTTTGTCATGCTTAACTATTTTAGCACCAAAGCAGGAAAAGGCACATCTGTGGGACCAGGGCTTGCCGCCCAGCAAATTTCAGCCCAAAGGACCTAACTGTTTGTTTGCAGGTGGATGGCAAAGATGTGCAGTTATCAGGAGTATACTGTCACAAAATACTTTCTCAAACATGAAAGTGTCACAAATGGAAGACACAACACTTTTACATTTGTGAAAGTATGTAAAATACTTTCACAAAATACTGTTGCAAACATGAACGTGTCACAGATTCATGACATGACACTTTCACATTTGTGAAACTGATTTGCGAAAGTATTTTCATATGTGTAGTCTGTGTTATGTGTTGGTGGAAGTGTGGGGCCCAAGATGCCCAGTTGTCCATAGTGATATGTGTCTGGTGGAGCATGGAATGTCCAGGATCAGAGTTAGCAGTAATGACCCCATGCTACACCCCAGCATCTGTTGGTGTGTGGAAGATGGGAGCATGGGGGTGTGGTTTCGTGGTTTAGATAGTTATAAATTATTTCTGTTACCTGCTGCTGGTTGTGTGTGATTGGTTGTGTTGCCTTGCTCCTTCCTCTACTTGCATGTATATATGTGTGTGTGTGTGTGTGTGTGTATGGTGGAGATGAGGGGGATGTGCAGTTAGTGTTTTGAACCCTAACACCAAATTTCTCTGCTTTTGTCTCTGTGGAACAACCCTCACTGATGCATTAATGGAGTTTCCTGCCATGAATTTCCCTTCTTTTTGAGAATGTGCACTTTAAATAGTGAATGGTATGTGGTGGTGGGAGTGCGGGGCTGGACCCCATTTCCACCATGCTGTCCCTTTGTGAGTAATAACTTTAACAGTAACGCTAACAGTAACAATAACAGCAATGGTAACGATAATCCTAATGGGAACATTAATGCTCGCAGTAACACCAACTATAATGAGAACAGTAATGGTAACAGAAAAGCAGATGCATACACTAATGGTTACGGTAATGCAAACTGTAACGTTAGTGCAAATGCAAATGCTAATGGTAATAGTAACAGTGACATAAACGGTAACAGTAATGCCAATGTAAATGTGAACACAAACACAAATGCTAATGGTTATGGTAACACAAATGGAAATGCAAATGGTAACGAGAATGCAAATGTAACAGTAACAGTGACAGAAATGCAAACAGTAGCAGTAAAGTCAATACAAACCTGAACAGAAACAGAAACACTAATGATAACGGTAATGCAAAAGCAAACACAAATGGCAATGCAAATGGTAACGAAAACACAAACGGTAATGGTAATGGAAATGCAAGTGCAAACGCAAACAGAAATGGTCAGGGTAGTGGTGACGCAAACGGAAACAGTAATGCAAACAGCAATGGAAATGCAAGAGCAAGCGTAAATGCAAACAGAAATAGTAACGCAAACAGTAACAAAAACACAACCAGTAACGGTAACGCAAATTGAAGCACAAACACAAATGGTAATAACGCCAATGGTGAAGCTAAAGAAAACAGTAATGTAAACGGTAACAGAAATGCAAGTGCAAACGCAGATGCTAACAATAACAGTAATGGAAACACAAATGCAAATGATAACACAAATGCAAATGGTAACAGTAACATAAACGTAAGTGCAAATGCAAATGGTAACGCAAATGGTGATGCAAACGGAAATGCTAACACAAACGGTAATGGAAATGCAAGCAGAAATGGAAATGCAAATGCTAACGGTAACAGTAATGTTAACGCACATGCTTTTTGTCCAAAAAAGGTTCATTCAGAAGCACAGTGAATACCAAGAATGTGAGCATAATGGCTCTTGGACTGAAAAATGAGCACTTGTAATACTAAATTGCTTATATCTCAGGAACTGTATGGCATAGGGAAAAAAAATAAAATATCATATTATTTATGACTTTCCAGGCTACTTTTGTGCTTAGCCCCCACCCCCACCCAGCAGGAACTAAGAATTTTGCAACGAAAAGTCTGTATCTTGAACTGTTTTCAAGATAAAGGACCCGAAAGGCACGGCGGACACTGTAATGTTATCCTATGGGAAAAACCATCAACTTCGGAGTGCTGTAACTTTGCAGCCCTGTAATATTTTGCCACCAAACCACTAAAAGGCATATCTGTGGGATGTTGGCTTTCTTCCCTGCATATTTCAGCCCCAAAGACCAAACTGTTGTTTTGCAGCAGGGTTGCAAAGATTTCCTCTTGTTTTGGCCAAACTTTTGCAAATTACTTTCGCAAATCATGACACTTTCGCAAAAAAAAAATCATGAACGTGTCGCATTTGCGACACTATTTTGCGAACGTACTTTTCACAAAAAGTTTGAAAACATACTCTTGGGGGGGTTAACCCCCCAAAAAAGATATGGATAGCATCCTCAGGACTCTACTAGGTGAACACAACAAGAATTGTGTTCCTAGAGGGTCCCAATTTTAAATGGCAGACTCACCAAAGTAAAAGGCTCATTTGCAATAGTAAAAATTGCCATTTGCAAAAGTTTTTTTTTTTACATGCTGCTTGCTTCAGCTATCTGATTAAAGCTGTTTTAACTATATCTCCAGTTTTGGATGCATGTTTTCATCGATTACCGGGTAGCCGTTCTGTGTTTTCGTCTGCATTTGCAAAAGTGTTGCAATTGTTAACTTTTCCCATAGACTATAATGGGATACATTTTGTTTTAATAACTTTTAAACCATTTAATATTTTTTTAAGAAATCTTCGAAAGGCACATTGGGGACCCCAGTTGAATATTCCTTGAAGTTTTCAGGCTGATCATGCAAACTGTGCGGGCTGTAGGTGTGAGCAAAGAAACACACAAAAAGTAACTTTTTTGCATTTTTGGTGCACTGTAGCTCTGCAACTGTACATCCAACCATAATACAACTTGCCAGATCCAGAGATCTATTGTAGCAGACCATGCATTACTAATTTCAGGCAAATCTGTCATACGGTTGAAAAATTATTAAGGTGCAAAATTTGAGATTTAACCTTAAATGGGGTACTCAACCCTAACTATGGTGGCACTACCGTGCCACTATTTTTTTACATATATATTATAGTGGCACGGTAGTGTCACCATAGTTAGGGTTGAGTACCCCATTTAAGGTTAAACCTCAAATTTGGCAACTTAATAACTTTGCAACCATATGATGGATGTGCCTGAAATTTGGAATACATGGTCTTGTACCACAGATCTCTGGGTCTGCCACGTTACATAATGGTCAAATATACAGTTGTGGAGCTACTGAGCACCAAAAAAAATGCACAAATTACGCATTTTTGCATATTCTTTGCTCATGTCTACAGGTAGCATGGTTTGTACGACTGGTCCAACACCTTCAGGGAACATGCAGCGGGGGTCCAGATGTGCCTTTCGAAGATTTTTGTGAAAAAATATTTAACAGTTCAAAAGTTATTCAACAAACAAATGTCCCATCATAGTCAATGGAAAAAGTTAACAAACTATACGAAAGTGTCTCAAATGCACTTTTTACTTTCGCAAATGACCCTTAGAAACATAGAAATATAGACTTTGACAGCAGATAAGGACCACTTGGCCCACCCAGTCTGCCCATTTTCCTACCTATTGAATAAGCTGCAGATTCTAGTTAATCAACAGTCTACTTCCTGCAACCCCCCAACTATAATTGCCTTATGTCTGTCCCATGCATGTTTGAATTTTCACAGTGTTTTAGACCCCACAACCTCTCCAGGAAGGCGGTTACATGTGTTCACCACTCTCTCCATGAAAAAGAATTTCCTCACATTACCCTGAGCCGTCCCCCCTCTAACTTTAAATTGTGCCCCCTTGTTCTTACAAATCTCTTTCTCTGAAAGATGCTACCCTCCTGGACTTTGTTGATTCCCTTTAAGGTACTTAAAAGTTTATATCATGTCCCCCCGTCCCTCCTTTCATCAAGGGTATACATATTAAGCTCTCTCAGTCTCTCTTCATATGGTTTCTGATGCAGACCCTGCACCATTTTAGTTGCCCTCCTCTGGACTGCTTCCATCCTGTCTATGTCCTTGCGTAGATGAGGTCTCCAAAACTGCATGCAGTACTCCAGATGGGGTCTCACCAACTGTCTGTACAGAGGGATAACCACTTCCCATTTTCTACTGGTGATGCCCCTCCCTATGCATCCCAGTATCCCCCTGGCTCTCCATACTGACTTCTCACATTGCTTACCAACCTTTAGGTCATCTGATATGACTACCCCCAGATCCCTTTCCATTATTGTTGTTGTTAGTACCTCTCCTGCTGTTGTGTACTGTTCTGGATTTTTATTTCCCAGGTGCATTACTTTGCACTTCTTTGCATTGAATCTAAGTTGCCATATGTTTGACCATTCCTTCAACCTTGCCAAGTCCCTTCTCATTCTTTCTACCCCCCTTGTGTATCAACTCTGGCACAGATCTTTGTGTCATCTGCAAAGAGGCATACCTTTCCTTCCAGACCTTCTGTAATGTCACCTATAAAGACATTAAAGAGGACTGGACCCAGTACTGAGCCCTGAGGTACTCCACTAGTAACCCCCCTTTCTTCAGAATGTGTTCCATTCATTATTACCTTCTGTGTCCTGTTGTGCAGCCAGTTTGCTACCCAGGCTACCACCCTCGGACCCACTCCCAGGCTGGCTAACTTGATTATTAATCTTTTGTGTGGGACTGTGTCAAATTCCTTGCTAAAGTCTAGGTAGGCCATATCCATAGCCCCTCCCTGGTCTATTACTTTGGTCACCCAGTCAAAGAAATTGATTAGATTCGGCTGACATGACCTTCCTGTGGTGAATCCATGCTGCTTTGGATCCTGTGCCCTGCTGGCCTCTAGGTACTGAACAATTCTTTCTTTCAGAAGTGATTCCATCATTTTCCCCACCACTGAGGTCAAACTAACAGGTCTGTAGTTTCCTGCTTCTGCCTTGCTCCCACTTTTGTGAAGGGGAATCACATCTGCCTTCCTCCAGTCCTCAGGTACCACCCCATCTTCCCATGATTTGCTAAAAGTGTGGTTAGTGGTGTCACTAGGTCCTCCTAGCTTTTTTAGATTACTTAGGTGAACCTCATGTGCCCATTGCTTTGTCCACCTTGAGTTTTAGGAGTTCTTTCAGGACTCTTTCTTCTGTAAATGGACTGGCATCAACCCCACTACTCAGAGTGCTTCTACTGTTTGGTTTAGGTAACTCCTCCTCTTCTTCTTTTGTGAATACTGAGAAAAAGTATTCATTCAGTATCTCTGCCTTTTCACTGTCTCCCTCTGCCCACCTCCCCTCTCCTTTATTAATCTTTACTATCCATCCCTTAACCTTTCTATGCTCCCTAATGTACCTGTAAAAGGTTTTATCCCCCTTCTTAACTGAGTTGGCGATCTCTTCCTCAGTTTGGGCCATTGCTTTTCTGACTACCTTCCCCACTTCTTTCTGCTTTAATTGATACAGTTCCCTGTCGTGCTCCTTCTGTGATTCCTTATACTTTTTGAATGCAGCCTTTTTCTCCTTAACCTTCCCTGACACCTCTTCTGAGAACCATAGTGTTTTTTTATTCCGCTTTGTTTTCTTTATTTGTTTCACATGACAGCTTGTTGCCTCTATGATGGCAGTTTTTATTTTTCTCCATTGTTCTTCCACCCCTCCTTTCTTGCCATCTGCTAATGCATTCCTCAGGTATTCACCCATTATGCCAAAGTCAGCCCTTCTAAAGTCCAGTATCCTTGTCTTTGTATGGCTTGTCTCCATGGTTGTGTTTATTGTGAAGCACACTGTGCAGTGGCCACTTGTTCCCAGATGTCTACTGACTTCTAAATTTGTGATCCTCTCTCCATTTGAGAGTACCAGGTCTAATATTGCTCCCTCCCAAGTAGGTTCCACCAATATCTGTCTAAGGCATGCCCCCTTGTAGGGCATCGAGAATGACCCTGCTCTTGGATGTGGCTGCAGTCCATGTCATCCAGTTAACATCTGGCATATTCAGGTCCCCCATCAACAATATCTCCCCTTTTTCAGCCATTTTGAGAATGCCCTCTATCATTTTCTTGTCCATTTCCTCCCCTTGAGATGGTGGTCTGTATACAACCCCTGTGCGGATTGTGATGCCAATTCCTTGTCTCCAAGGTGGTCCAGAGTGCCTCTTGTCCTCCCCCCTTTACTTTTTAGTTCTGTAGCTTTGATCCCTTCCCTTTATGTAGAGAGCTACTCCACCTCCTCTTTTACCCTCCCTGTCCCTTCTGTAGATTGTGTACCCTGGTATGTTGACATCCCAGTCATGGTTCTCCATGTACCATGTTTCTGTGACTGCCACAATATCCAAGTGTTCCTCTTCCCTTGTAGTGTTGCAAATCAGAAATGCTTGGCATTTAAATGTGGGACCCTCTAGGGACACAATTCTTGTTGTGTTCACCTAGTCAAGCCCTGAGGATGCTAGCCATGTCTTTTGTTTTTGGGAGGGTTAAACACCCCAGAAATATGTTTTTTAAATTTTTGTAAAAAGTAGTGCAGCATATGTGACACTTTCATGATTTTATTTGTGAAAGTGTAGTGATTTGGATGCTACTTTGCCACACTATGCCCAAAATAGTAGGAAATATTTGCCACCCTGCTGCAAAAGAAGTTTGGTCTTTTGGGGTGACATTTGGAGGGAAGAATGCCAAGATCCCACAGATGTGCCTTCTGGTGGTTTGGTGACAAAACATTAGAGGGCTGCTAATTTTCTGCTCTGAGGGCCATTATTATGCATACATTATTTGTATTCACTGTGCTTCTAAATGCACCTTTTAGGGAAAAACAGTGTGTGCATTTGCTCAACTGTTACAGTTAGCATTTCCACTTGCGTTTCCATAACTCTTTGCGTTAGCATTTCCATTTAAGTTTGCTCTTGCGTTTGCATTACTGTTACTATTTGCATTTCCATTACTGTTTTTGTCTGCGCTTCCTTTTGCGTCACCGTGTGCATTACCATTTGCATTTGCATAAGCGGTTCTGTTTGCATTTCTGTCTGCATTTGTGTTTCCTTTGGTGTCATCATTGCTGTTACTGTAAGTGTTTGCATTTCCAATGGCGTTACTACGACCATGCACATTACCATTTGCATTTGTGTACATGCTTGCATTTCCATTTGTGTTACTGTACCTTTTGTCGTCATTGTTGGTGTTACTGTAACCATTTGTGTTTCCAATTGCATTACCATTACTGTTTGCATGTTTGTCACCATTTGCATTTCTGTTGGCCTTAGCGTTTGCATTTTTGGTAGCATTTCTGTTGTCAGTTGCGTTACTGGCTTCTTCTTCGTCACCGTTGCTGTTACCGTTTGCATTTCTGTTTGCATTTGTGTTACCGTTTGCATTTTCGTTACCGTTTGTGTTTGCGTTTCCATTGGTGTTAGGGTTTGCATTACCGTTTGCATTACCATTTCTGTTTTCATTAATGTTTGTGCTTGCATTTCTCTTACCATTTGCATTACAGTTTATGTTTGTGTCACCATGTGCATTACCGTTTGCGTTACCGTTAGCATTACTATTTTATTTTACCTCACTGTTTCCATCACCGTTTGCATTAACATTACCATTTGTGTTTTTGTGTTTGTGTAGTGCAGTGCAAAACGTTATGTTTTTGCTGTTTTTCTGCACCGTCTTCCGTGACGCATAGCATAGCTGGTGTGTGGTTGATTGGTCTGAAACTTGGCAGATAGAAAGACCTTTGTTCAGGAAACACGACAGATTTTGTTCGGTGAAAACATGTTGTTCCATTCCAGAGTTGTGGCCATTTGAAGTTGGTCTGCTTTGCAATTACTGATTTTTCAGCCATTTTGTGGTGGAAGACTTCTTAAAGGTATAGAAACATAAAAATTGAATATCTCTGGAATGGTTGGGTCCTTTCACATGAAATTTGGAGGGTGTTGAGTGGATGTCCTGGAGATGTGAATTATGCTATTTACATATATGAAAAATAATGTGCTGTGGAGATACTGCGTGAATCAGTTAACATTTTGGGCATAGCATTCTGCATGGTGCTACTGCCTTTAAATTTATAGTATAGGTAGCCTTAGTGGCATGGAGGTGCCTTAAAGTGGTTTTGTGTGTAAAACATTAACAGGTGTGGAATTATGCCACTCTGACAAATGAACATTTGGTTCATTATGCTTCAATAACTTCTGAACCATGTATCTGATTTGCCTGGCATTTGGAATATTCAAAGATTTTTACTTCATCTTTCACTGTGCCAATTTGTGGGTTGCTGGCACTTATGGTTGCTGAATTGTGCATGTTACGTTGTTTACTCGTGGTGTTGTGCGGCCGTTGAACGGATGTACACACAATTCTGGGCACACGGTGTGCCATGGTACATGTCTTCATTTAACAATTTTCATTTCAGTTGGTCATACAGTTTTGCTCAGCGATGTGGAAGAAAAGGGCCCAAGGCCCCACTGCCTCATTCCATTCACTGTTTATAGTGCACATTCTCAAAAGAAGGAATTATGGCTGTTGGTGTTAGCTATACAGTGTGCGGGTGGTTGCTACTTTCTGTTCCACCAATGTCATTGGGTGTGCATTGGGGTCACCATCCCCCCCATTCACCTGTACTGCACTGCCTTAGCTTATTTACACATGGAATGGGGTGAGAGTTAGGGCCAATGACCCCAACACACACCCCAATGACTGTTGGTGGGGACGTGGTGGGCATAGGGTGCAAGGGGTGGCAACCCTAACACTGAATTTCCTCACTTTTGTCACTGTGGAACAACCCTAACTGATGCATTAAACAGAGCTTTTTGCCATGAATATAAAAATACAGGTAAAAGTAAATACACAATAATGTAAACAAGAGAAGGGGAAAGGGGGAAAATAACTCAGTAAATAAAAACATATATACAAGTGGAAAGTTATAATAGCAGTATAATTCATCTTCCTTCCTTCCTTCCTTCCTTCCTTCCTTCCTTCCTTCCTTCCTTCCTTCCCTACATGCAGTTGTATTTTATTGTGGATTACAATCAGCTTCAGAATAAATAAACAGTAACAGTACCAGGAAGCAGAGCTATAGTTCAGGTAAATCCTTTAAACCAGGAAGAACATTGATATTTGGAAAAAATTAGGACTGAAATAAAATTAATTCTGTCAGAGCTAGCAACAGTACATTCGAATGTTAAGTCTGTTTTATAAAGCTGGCTGTTTGATGGGTAGAATGACAACCCTCTGATCCAGAAGCAACAAGAAGAATACATGATAACAGGTTTGGCAAACAAGTTAATTAATTATTATGTTGGCTTGCACACACACTCAAGAAACATAATGCCACCATACAACTTTTTGGAGGTGTGCAGCCTGCTCTGCCAATGCCCTGATCTATTTTGTAGGTGCGACCACACTGCACCAATGAAGGAGAGAGCTGTCTATGACAGCAGTTCAGATGCAGTGCAGTGCAGTTGAAAGAAAACCACCACTGCAATCAGCGGTGGTAACGTGTAGGCAATTTGCATATTGACATCAAGGTGGCTGTTGCGGGCCACCTTTCAGTACTCAGCTTCAATGCACATGAATGAATTTTCCATCTCACAACTGTTTTCTTGTGGAACTTTAGAAAGCAGTAACTGTCTCCATACTGTACTGCGTTCATTACATTATCTTACCCAGCTGTGTACAGTAAGTTACAAAGCTGTCCATCCTCAGTCACAGCGAGCATGCCCCCAATACGCTTACTCAGCGTGGTACAGGCTAAGCTGGATGGAAAATGGACTGCCAGTAAACAGACTTCAGTGATGGTGGCACTACTTCACTACAGCCTGCCCAGTTCCAGCACCACATCAC
This sequence comes from Neoceratodus forsteri, assembly GCA_016271365.2. NCBI lineage: Eukaryota > Metazoa > Chordata > Ceratodontiformes > Ceratodontidae > Neoceratodus > Neoceratodus forsteri. Next base: position 642,874,593 of record CM028129.1, on the reverse strand, counting down.
ACACTCCTGTTTACGTTGACCTGGCAAGAGAAGAAACATATAGTGCTGTAACATATAGTCCTTGAGTTACACAGAGCAGGTGTGCAGTTGAAAGAAAAGTACCGGCTGCATCTCAGTCCCTATGAAAGCTGATGGGGTGCCCAACCCTGTATCAGCATGCCCCTTCCCCAGTTCATTTGCCAACAGGGTAGCCCAATCCAATTGGCATAATGTCCCCCACATTTGTTGTGTGCTGAGGGGGGTGCCCAATCCCCCTTGGCTCATGAATCCACCATCCAGGCACACTGTATGGCTGATGGGGATACCCAATCCCTGTCACCTCCAGCCCCCTGCCAACAAGCACCCAGGTGGCATACTGGGAGCCCATCCCAGAGTGTCCAAAGCCTCCCATGTTGTTGTTTATTTTTTTCCCTGTAAAACCAGAAAACGGTCCCTTGATGTCTTTTGTGCAACCTTCCCCAACCCGCACCCACCATCTGCGCACCCACATCCCTGCCTACTCCCCATACTTACCTCCGGAGCATGGCGCAATGATATTCAGGGAACTGAGAACACATCTGCACTCTTCAAAGCCGACCGCAAACTGAAGAAATGCCAGTAAGCTGTATAATGACATAAATGTTTGTTTTTTTTCAACTTAGGTGGATATCTTGGCCATTTTTGCAAATTATGGCACCACATTTTCAACATGAGGTTCTTGGGACCTCACCTCATGAATTTAGTAACTGTCTGTTGTTATTCGGTCTCAAAAGGTGATTTCACAGTCACTGCATGGAGTCAACTTTTGGGACAGATTAACAAAATGACAGTGTCACTGTTCTTGAGGTGTCCTCCCAAAAAGCCTATGTTGCAAATTTGGTGAAAAAATTCAAAAAATGACTGCATTATGAACATGCATTGTGCAGGTTCTACACATGCTTGTAACTTCACCCATTTTTAATATTTTTTCTCAAGATTTTCAGTGTTGCCATTTTTGCACACCTCCCTATGAACCATATAGCTGTAATTTTTCACATCCTTCCTGAAATGTGTTTTCACATTTGTGGTGCAGAATGGTGCAGTCTCTGTGGAAAATCAACATTCAGGACAGAGAAACAAAATCACTCTGCCACTGTTCATGAGAGGAGGTTCAAAAATGCCCACGTTGAAAACATTTCAAAAAATGATTGTGTTACAGGCGTGCATTGCGCAGTTTCTACACACATTCGTAACTTTGCCAATTTTCCATATTTTCACTCCAGATTTTCAACATTGCCATTTATGCACACCACCTCATGAACAGTACAGTTGCCATTTTTCACATTTTGACAGAAATGTGTTTTCACACCTGTGGCACCAAATGGCGCAGTCACTGTGCAAAACCATCTTTCGGGATCGAGTAAGGAAATGATAGTGCCACTGTTCATGAGGTGGGGTCACAAAATCCAATCTTGAAAATTTGGAGCAAAATTAATAACAAATGCCCAGGGCATTAGGGTTTCCAACCATAATGCCCTACTTTGTAGAGACTGACAGGCATTGGGGATGTGACTTGGGATCGTTGCCCATAATGCACACATGATTCCACTCCCACCCTGCAGCCAGTGGCAGGCATCAAGGTGTGTCTTGGGGTCTTTGGCCCCAGCGTTCACCCCATTCTCCTATACTATACCCATTTCAGCATATTTTCTTATGGAATTGGATGATTGTAAGGCCAAAGACCCCAAAGTACACCACGACACCTGTCAGTGTCTGCAAGGTAGTGTGAGATGAAATGGCATGAGCGTTATGCCCGATGATCCAAATGCACATCCCCAATGCCTGTCAGTCTCTGCAGGGTGGGGGTGGGGTTGTCGTTAGTTCAATACTTCACTGCCTTTCCTATTATGCATCTCTCTAACTCCTGCACTACCAATGCCAGCAAGCCAACATTCAGCATTGACAAATGCTTGTTCTCTTTCAGTTTGCACTAGTGAGAGAGGAATGCATATGAGCACATAGTTGCATTTCTAACTTATCACTTGACACCGAGGGCCAGATATTCAAAACTTTGCCCCGGGGCTAAATTAGCACTGCCCAGCAGGCAAACGTAGCCCAGAGCACAAAGCAAGCTGTATTCAAAAGGAATAGCCCAGGGCAAACAACTTCTGAATATAGCGTGGGAATCAGGCCGGGCAAACTGGGCTGAGAGTGCAGGGCAAACATAGCCCTGGAATAAGACAGCACTGAATATAGCAACCAGGAAATGCAAACCACAGCATCAACAACACAGTGCACAGTGACATGAAGGTAGGTAGAGGTGAAGCATGTGGCCAATGTGTGTGCCAGCAAATGCGTGGACACAGTACAGCTGCAGGCAGCAGCAGATGTGAAAGAACAGTGTTCTAAACAGTATACTATTCCCTGAACCATTAGCACCACGCTAACACGTTTGCATGGCTTTAGTGCAGAGCTATGCCATTTGCCCAGTGCAAACACATTTGCCTGGTGCTAAACTTTGCCATATTCAAAAGTGACATGCAAATGAGCCTAGTTAAGTAGTCTCTGGGCAAACATCCAGACTAGCATCTCATTATACCCTGATTTGCATGCAGTTTGCTCAGCGTTACTGCAGGGTCCCACACCTCCACCTGTAGGTCAGTCTAGAAGTACAGGGGCTGGCCAGGTCTGACTCCAGCTCCACAGCTCCACCTGTTGGTCAATCTGACAGTGCATGATGGTTGCTGCAGGCTATATGTATGCAGTACAGCCTAGCATTGTGTACCACAGGGAACAACACAGAATAGGCACAGGCAGTGGTGGTGGTACTGCATGCAACTGTCCATTGTAGGGCATGCTACAGTGCACTGCAGACACCACAGTAGCAAGGGAGCCAGTAGTGTGAGGGACATAGCAATGCCTATAGTGTGTAGGGTAGTGCTGACCACTGCACTGTACACAGTGACAAGCCCACCTTGCAGTTGTGTACTGCCAGTGGACATTTCTGTCACACTGTTGTGTGACCCACAGATGCTGCATCTCTGGCATGGGATGCTCATAGTGACATGGACATGGCCGGCTGTGTGTGCTGTGGTATATGTATGGCTGTGTGGTATGAGACTGGGGGGGCATGTACAATTGGACAGGCACACTGGCATTGGGGTATTCCCAATACTGACCCATGTGTACTAAACATAGAAACATAGAAACGTAGAATTTGACGGCAGATAAGGACCACTTGGCCCACCCAGTCTGCCCATTTCCCTACCTACTGGATAAGCTGCAGATCCTAGTTAACCAGCAGCCTACTTCTTCTTACCCCCACACCCTAGAATTGCTTTATGACTGTCCCATGCATGCTTGAATTCCACCACTGATTTTGACTCCACAACCTCCTCCGGAAGGCCATTCCATGCATCCACAACCTCTGTGAAAAATACTTTCTTAAATTACCTCTGAGCTGCCTCCCTCTATCTTCAAATTGTGCCTCTTGTTCTTGCACACTCTTTTTGAAAGATGCTACCCTCTTGGACTTTGTTGATTCCTTGAGGTACTTGAAAGTTTCTATCATGTCCCCCTCTCCTCCTTTCCTCGAGGCTATACATATTAAGCTCCTTAAGTCCCTCTTCTATATGTTCCGTCAGACCCTGCACCATTTTAGTTGCCTCCTCTGGACAGCTTCCATCCTGTCTATGTCTTTGGGGAGATTGGGTCTCCAGAACTGCACACAGTACTCCAGATGGGGTCTCACCAGCTGTCTGTACAGAGGGATAATAACTTCCTGTTTTCTACTGGTGATGCCTCTCCCTATGCATCCCAGTAACCCCCCAGCCCGCCTTTCTGCCCTCTCACATTGCTTGCCCACCTTTAGGTCATCTGATATGACTATCCCCAGGTCCCTTTCCATTTTTGTTGTTGTTAGTATCTCACCCCCCATTGTGTACTCTTCCCCTGGGTTTTTGTTTCCCAGGTGCATTACCTTGCACTTCTTAGCATTGAATCTAAGCTGCCATACATTTGACCATTCCTCTAACCTTTCCAAGTCCCTTCTCATCCTTTCCACCCCACCCTGTGCATCAACTCTGTTGCAGATCTTAGTGTCATCTGCAAAGAGACATACTTTTCCTTCCAGTCCTTCCACAATGTCGCTTATAAAGACATTGAAGAGGACCGGTCCTAATACTGAACCCTGCAGTACCCCACTAGTAACCCTCCTTTCTTCTGAGTGGACTCCATTTACTATTACTCTCTGTGTCCTATTCTCCAGCCATTCTTTACCCAGGCTGTCATCTTGGGACCCACTCCCAGGCTGGCTAACTTGTATATTAATCTTTTGTGTGGGACTGTGTCAAATGCCTTGCTAAAGTCTAGGTAGGCCATGTCCACAGCCCCTCCCTGATCTACTGCTTTGGTCACCCAGTCAAAGAAATCTATCAGATTTGTCTGGCATGACCTTCCTGCTGTGAATCCATGCTGCCTTGGGTCCTGTGCCCCTCTGGCCTCTAGATACTCGACAATTCATTCCTTCAGAAGTGATTCCATCATTTTCCCTATCACTGAGGTTAAACTAACAGGTCTGTAGTTTCCTGCTTCTGCCTTGCTCCCAGTTTTGTGAAGGGGAATCACATTTGCCCTCCTCCAGTCCTCGGGTACCACCCCATCCTCCCATGATTTGTTAAAAGGGTAGTCAGTGGTGTCACTAGTTCTACCCTTAGCTCTTTTAGAATTCTGGGATGAATCCATCAGGCCCCATTGCTTTGTCCACCTTCAGTTTTAAGAGTTCTTTCAGAACCCTTTCTTCTGTAAATGGGCTGGTATCAACTTCTGTATCCAGAGTGTTACTACTGTTTGTTTTTGTACCTCCCCTCTTCAATTGTAAATACTGAGCAAAAATATTTGTTTAGTATCTCTGCCTTTTCACAGTCTCCTTCTGCCCACCCTCCCTCCCCTTTATTACTCCCCTGTACTGCATGCTGTGTCCCAGCCTTGTGACTGCACCCAGTCTTTGGCATGGCCTGGCCACCCATACACCCTCCCCTCATCATCCACCATGCCCACAGTGATGTATGTCTGTGCTAGCATCTGTTGGTCACTACAGACATATGGTCTACAGGTGTGTGCTGTATGGCCATTTTACCAATGTGGCCTCCAGAGGCTGGGTCACCACATACTGACTGGCATGGCTGGGACTGGTGGCAGCAGTTGGCATCATTGTGGTGCCATCAGTGAGCAACATGTTTCCTCCATGTCAGGCTTTGTCTCTATGTCATAGTCATATGTTAGGGTCGCACAAGGCAGCGCAAATGCCACACAATGCCACAATGTCACACAAAGCTGTTTGCCCAGAGTTAAAACCAGCTTTTCCTGGGTGGTAATTTGTACCATGCAAAGGGTCACGCTAAGTCACGCTAAACACCTTAGTGAGGCGCAAGCCACTGAATATCCCATAGCACCTATATTCATGTTCAGTGTGCCCCTTGCATATAATTATGGTTTTCCCAGTGCTAATGCAATTTGCATGCACTATCTGGCCTTTTGAATATAGTAGACCCGTGTTAATCTGATGCTAAACCCATGCAAACAGTTTGCGCCCATGTAAACCTTTGAATATCTGGACCCAAGTGACTTACTGGTAGCATAGCATATAACCTCACTTCCACTTAAGAGATGGGAGAGTAGAGCAGTCTGCTCACATTCCAGTATTTACTATTTGTACACTGTATCATGTATCTAGAATAAAAAGGAACATGTCTCTTTCAGTTAGCATAGCTTGGTGTTTTCAGGCAAATAAAACTCAGCAACAGAACAGTGCAACAGAAAATTAGGTTTACTGTTTCCTAAGGGTGGCTACAGCAACAACTGCAGTTCATCAGACAGGTTAAAAAATCTGCCACAATTTGGTAAGGAAAATTAAATTAAATTTGAAGACATCTCTGCCCTTGTGGTGGGCTGCCTTAAAATAAATATTCAACCAGCTGGTAGTCATCTTACTAACTCAGTTGCTCTCAGTGTGTTGGGTAAGTTACTTTTTCTATTACTTTCTATTACTTTTGGAAACTTGTTTCCAGAAACTCTGTGCAGCCACTAGCAAGGATGGAGAAGTACTAGAACAAGTAACACACCTTACAGTTACAGTTATTTATGTCTTTTTATACAAAAGTAATATGTAACTGTAACTGATTACATTTATTTGAAAGTAACTAGTAACTAACTTATTACTCTCAAAAAATGTAATCTAAGTTTTAATTACTTTTGTATTGTTTTTGTATGGAACAAAATATGTAACTGTAACTGTAAGGTGTATTACTTTTTCTAGTACTTCTGCATCCTTGCTAGTGACTGCACAGAGCTTCTGGGAACACGTTTTCAAAAGAAATAGAAAGTAATAAAAAAAGTAACATACCCAACACTGGTTGCTCTGGTGTTATACACACACACACACACACACACACACACACACCACTTTGCTTTACTTTATTGCATGTTTACAACCAAGGAATTATTTAAGTTTCACATATGAACTTAATCAAACCCTTAATATTACTTAAAAAGGGACTGCCACTTCAGGGACCATTTTGGAAAATGTGTTTAGACACAATTCTAGTTACATTTCATTTCATACAGTATATGTCTGCATTTATCTTTCCTTTGCTGTTTATTCCTAAGAACATCTGCATGGCAACTTGTGTCACAGAATTTGTCTACTGTATTACTTACTCTGCAGCTGAAGTTATCGTGCATATCTGTCAGGACAGGTGTATTTACCTAGACTAAATTTCAACAGTCTGCTGCTGTTCAAGAGGCACCTTGCTAGGTTGTATGAACACTAACCCACTTTCCTCTCTACTGCTGACTGTATTTCTCTGATATACCTTTATTTTACCACACCTGTACTAAATGTAAATAATGTCTATTCTATCTTCTATGTGTACTTGCAATTCTACAAACCAAATGTAAATATCTGTATACCAAACTGTAAATGTGTCCACTGCAAGTGTTGCTCTTTCACCACCTTGTGGCCCATGTCGTGACTGAAAATGGTCCACTGGATCAGTGTACTTACCTGGTTACCAAAACCATAAATAAAATAAATAAATAAATACATAAATAAATAAATAAATAAAACATCACAAGCTGTTGCTGTGGAAATGATGATTTCACATAGATAATTACAATTTCAGCTATGGAATAAGGAGTGTGAGTTTCTCCTAGACCCCCACTCCATTCATCAGATTTGTTGTAACTGCACCTTGTCCTCTAGCTAGGAGGGTGGGTGATTGACTGAGTTTGCAGCTGAAGCTAATTCAGCTCCACAGTTGGCTAGTAGGGGTGGGATGTGACAGCCCCCACTAGAAAGGGTGTGTGTTAGGGGTTTCTCATTTCTGATGAGTTGAGCCAGGTTGAACTGAGGAAAATGTAACCAAAACCAAAATTATATATGAGCTGAGCCAGGTTGGACTGAGCAATATGAAACCAAAACCAAAATTGTAATAGATGGTAAAGATAAATGGTGCAATCAATTAAAACATGCACTATATTGTTAGATGGTAAATTTGGGTTTATTGCACTGAAAAGGCCAGTGTGAACTAATGGCTCCCTCTTCTCCCCATCTGTTCCATCCCATTTACTCTGCTCCACTTGTACATCCACACGGGAATATTTCAACGGGTTAAGTCCAACAGATGGACCTGTTGCAAGTAACTAATATTAGACTTGTATAGAGCAGAGACAAACAGTATGTTTGTCTCTCAAAATAATGAAAGGGCAACTACTGCACCTGGGTTTATTGGTATTTTCAATGACAGTGAGGATTAACAGAGTGTGGAGGGCACTTTGCAGTGACACTAATTCAATGATGGAGAACGTGAGTTGCAGAAGGAAAAATAAAAATTGAGCATGTGTGGGCAGACACACACACACACACACACACACACACACACACACACACACATATATGCAGCAGCAGCAACATGTTATCATTCAGACTAAATAAATTAGAAATGTTGACATTGTCAGCTGTGTGCCAGCTTTGGATTACCTTCACCAGCCATTTACAACATGGCTCAGGAAGCAGAGTTGGCAAAGCAGTGGAGATTTCAACTGGCGTACATCTGCCAGTCATAGATACAGTGGCAGAGGGAAACTCTGACCCACAAGCACTAAATTGTATGATGCAGCATATTCAGTTTGCACCAGACTTTGAACCTGCAGCAAGTGATGGTGCTTTTTATGGTGCTACTGCTTTCTCTTTAATTGGATGGCTTGAAAAAAGATCTATGTTTTTATGTAGAAGACTGGCACCATTGAAAAGGAGCTCAAAGTTACTCAGAGTGAGATTATTACAGTTAAAAAACATTTTGGGAATTCATGATAGCCTCAAGATGGGTTCTATTAAATAACTGAGTGGCTCAGACTTCAGGTGCTGTGTACTTATGAACTGTGCTGAATGTTTGGGGCAAAAAACACAGACTTTTGGTTTAACTGGTTCACCTTGGTTTGCATGTTGAGGAACAGTTGAACCAGTTGAATGGGTTAGTTAGCCAAAGTCTGCCTCTGAAATAGTTACCTAGAGGCATTGTGAGTGATGGCCTCATTTTCATGTCAGACTTAGCTCAAAGCCATGCCACAGAAGAAAAGCTCACTTGTGCATCCACTATCAGGCTGATAGGTAGCTTAGGCATGGCACTCAAGATAATTTAGCTAGACTTACCAGAAAAATCTTCTAAAAAGCTGGAAATCTTCAAATTTCTTCAGCAAATCATTGAAACTAAAGCCTACAACAGTAGAGATGCTGCAGGGAGTATTGTTTAGTTTATGTATAAGGAAGAGAATCATGAAATAACCCTGTGTCCGGCTGAGCAATAACCACTGAAAAGCACCAGGCCTCTGGGACCAGGGGTTTACCTAGAGAAGAGATGCAGTGAATTAAATCTTCTCTGGTGAAGCTGGTGTGAAATCGGGGAACTTTGTTCTTCATGAAGCTTTTTTAAGTTACTGGCCTCGTGCTTAACTTTGCCAAAGCTTGCTTTTTATTGATAAAAAACATGCCCAAAAGAGCTAAATCAACCATATTCCTTTGCATTACGCTATCCCCATCCCACCACACCAAAAACTAAGTTAACTACCCTCCCTCACCCCATCACCCCCTGTGTGTTATGAATCCCCCTAGCTACCTAAGAACATGGTTACTAGATATAATTCTGATAATGAGTTATAGGATTTATGTCTTGTAAAAATGCTCTTATGCAGCTACTTCTATACTGTATATTATGCCTGAGACTGTTTCTTTTTATATATGTTTTTGTATTACAATTTATCACTAGCATGTTATGAACAGTAATATCTCTTTAAAGACAACCATTTTAGTGGCTTAGAATTTATTAATAATAGTAAGTCACTGGTCTGATGCCCTATCCTAAACACCACCCAATCTCCATCCCTGCTACCAATGCCCCAGCACTCTTCTTGTCCCATGGGGCTTCGAGGAGACAACCTATATTTAATGGAGAACAGGTAGCCTAATTAACTAGGGGTTCCTTATAAATTAAAGACACTATTAAGGCTCCCCTGTCCTACCAGACTCTGTCCCCTGACAATGAAATTTGTGGTAGAAGTTCCAGGACATTTGATTCTCTCTAGGCTGTTGCATTAAGATATGTGGTACATGGAAATGTTCATTTTTGATTACTTTTATGTATTTATTTAAAAGTTTTACCAGGAAGGCACACTGAGCAGAGTACTGCTCGATACCAGGTGTGTCCAGTGGGAAAGGGAGCAGTGGAGAAAAAACACACACACACACACACAACTATATATATATATATAAACAACAAGTATAATATGTACAGTCTGGGATGTAACAGAGATAGGTAGCTAAATAGAGAACCAACAGTTAGTTCATTACATCACTGTGACAAGGTATCATATTAGGACAAGAGACAGCAAAGATAGCATCAGATAGTTCGGGTGGGGGGGGTGTGCAGGCCCAACTAGCATATGCAGAACCTGAGATACTCCTATCAGAGACTTGGCATAAGCTTAGACTTAGCCGCAGCCACAGGTGGAGGAGAAATGTGCTTTGAAGTGGGAGTTGAGGAGCTGGGTTGAAGTCATGTACCGGATGTCCACAGGGAGGGAGTTCCACAGTCTAGGCATGTGATGTCTGAAAGCTGCCTGGAAAGCAGAGGAGGCCATGCATGGTACAGCCTGGAGCCAGGTGGCGAAGTTCCTGATGGGGTACACAAAAGAGGTAGGGGCTGTCATAACAGAGGTGAGGTATGGCGGTAAGGACTGGGACCAGAACTTGACCATGAGTCTCCCACAGTGGGACTGTCTATCATCCTGGAGCAATGGGAGGTTGAGAGTTTGGAAGAGAGTGCAGTGATGAGTGGAAGGTGGGCAATCAAGAGTGAAGCAGCAGAAGGAGTGGAAGAGGGGGTCCAGTCTGGCTAGGGTGGACTTTGACACGGCACTGTATACTACGTCTCCACAGTCAGAAACCAGGAGAATCATTTTCTGCACTAGAGCATGATGGGCTGGCAGCAGGATGTTACCATGGTTGTGATATAGGGCACCCAACCTTGGGTGGAGCTTTTTGTGGATGGCATCAACATGCACAGAAAAGCAGAGGTGCTGGTCAAGCCAGACCAGAAGGTATCTAAACGAGGTTCAGACTTCCATAGTAGCACCAACCATGGTGTTGAAGGAGGGGTTGGAGGGAACCCGGGATATTCTCTACCTTTTACCAAAGGTCATTGAGACCATTGTTTTGGCATTTAGAAATAATTGATTTGCATGAAACCAGAGCTGGATATTAATGAAGTCCCACTGTAACCTGATCTCTACCTCAGCGGTTGAAAGACCTGATGTATACAGCACTGTATTGTCCGCATACAGTATATGTGGATGGATGTGTGTGGGCAGTCAGTGTGGTAGGGCCCTTATATAGCTTCATTCTACCCCATCAGGGAATATGTATGCATATATATGTTTGTTTGGAATGAGTGAAGTTATGACTGGGTGTCTTTATGTTAGTTTGTCAGTGTGTCTTTTGAGAAACAGTAGGCGATGGACCGGCCACCCATTGGGTACTATTTCATTGTATCATCATCATTTTGTATTATCCTGGCATTAATATACTAACCAAGAGATCTCTTAGCAGATAACAGAGATAGCATTTAAATGTAGCATGTAGCCACTTTTGTAGGTATCCAGAGAAGGAATACACGTAGGACCCTGTAATGTTATTGTAGGCCTGTACAAAGACAGTCCGAGGACCCCCCCCTTTCTGTTACAGCGCTGCAGTGATCTTATTATCTTAACAAGAAGTTGCATAGGGAGAGCTCACTATAATGGGTAATTGCTGTACAGTACGCTGGCAGCCCTTAGAAATGCATCCCTTTCACACGCTACTCAGCCCAGGTAGGCTAAAGCCTTGGAGCTAGAGAATGTCTTATTTGTGTAAAATGAACATTTTCTTTTCAGGAAAATCCCCACGTACAATGCTCCAGATTCAAATTCCATTGTTAAAACACATAACAGATAGTAACATACCGGTAGCGCTTGTAATCCAGTAACGTATTATACGCCGCTGCAGCGTTTTGTTTTGAACATCTTGCAGCTGCTCGAAGGTGCGCATGGTCGCACCAGACCTGCTTGGGTGTTTTACAAGTTGGAGTTAAGTTGCAGTCATTTGACTAATGTGAATACACTTGGAAAAGGATAGTTTTACCAGTTAGTACTGTCAGTTGCATGATTTTATGTTCCTCTTCTTTCTTTTTTTTCTTTTTCATGCATCCGAGGTAGAATGCCACAACACTCCCCAGCAGTCTTTCTCTTTAAATCCAGCTGGCCTCAGTCCTTCAGTTTTTATGCAAGAAAAACTTGGGGCAGTGCTTGTTGGCATTCAGAAAATATTGCTTTGGGATTTAACATGAAATATTGTTCTTGTGCAATATATATATAATGTTATTACTGTATAATAAATGTCATAAGATATGAAACTGTCAATATTAAACCTGAAAACAAACATTAGAGTAAGGTAAAATGAAGTCATGTTTGATTGATGGATGGACGGACCTATTATTATGTCCAGCCCCTTATATATGTTTGATCAAAGTAAATATTAGTCAGAAGAGAGTAAGGTGTTGAATAGTGAACACCTAAGGAGTCTAGTCTGTTCTACTCTTATGACATATGAATTACCTTTTTGGTTTTGTACTCCTTTACAAATGCTGAATATAAACCTGTTGTTTTATTTCTGGAATCCTCTCTATTTTTTTTTTTTTGTTTTCTTTAAGTCATTCAGTTCGCTTTAAATTTTGTTCTGCTGCAAATAAAACCTTCCAGCAGAAATTCTGCAAGACTGACTATTCCAGTGTGTGTGCCCATCTGTTATCCCATAGCCTTTCACAGGCAGTGGGCAGGACATTGAGGAAGATGGAAAATAGGAGTGGTCGGAGGGTCCAGTGGTGACTGGAAGGGAGGTAGAGGTGGAGTTGCCAGTTCTAGCAGATTGGGACCTGCCTACAAGGTAGAAGTGGAACCAGCTGGAAGCCATGGTAGAGAGCCCAGCAAGAGGGAGCTTATCCAGGAAGAGAGCATGGGAGACAGTGTTGAATGCCTTAGCCAGGTCGACAAAAATAGCTGAGGTGATGTGGCCTTTATCCATATCAGCCAGAATGGAATCTGTGAACTGAAGAAGGGAAGTGGTGGTGGAGTGGGACTTCCTGAAGCCAGACTGGTAGGATGAGAAGAAGGAGGTGCTTCTGCAGTTTTGCTATTATGGGAGGAGGGAAATTGAGCAGTAGTTACTGGGGATAGAGGGGATGTCGCCTTTCAGAAGTGGGATAACTGTTGCATGCTTCCATTCTGATGGTAGAGAAGCTAGGGAGAACGAGAGGTTGTAAAGAGTGGCCAGGGGGATGGTGATGGCAGAAGCAGACAGATAAAGCATTTTGGAGTCCAAGCCAGAAAGGCATTTACCCTTGGACGGATTTTGGGCCAGCATGGCATTGAAAACAGCCAAAGGGGTGACCTTACAGAAGGAGAAGGAGGAATCAGGAACTGGGGCCTCAGTAGGTGGGGAAGGAGGAGAGGGTTTGCTGGTAAGGAGAGAGTGCAGACAAAAGTGCTGAGGTGCAATTTGTGAAAAAGGAGTTAAATTAGGAGGCCACTACAAAAGGATCTGTTACAGAGGTACTATCTATGTTTAAAACAGGGGTAGGCAGCTGGGAGGGTGGGGAGAAAAGTGATTTGACCACCTCCAGAATTTAGCTGGGTAGTTTAGATTTGAATGGAAGGTGGCTTTGAAGTAATGTGCTTTAGCCTGGCAGATTAGCCTGGTGCAGGTGTTGCGTAGGGAGTGATATTTGATGTGCTCTATGAGGGGGAGCTGGAGGCTTTGAATGACTTCCATGCCTGGTCTCTGGCTCTGATGAATGCTAAACTGTTGGCTGAGATTAAAGGCAGGTGGGAGCCCCTCACACGAGACCACCATAGTGGTGCATAATGATCCCATACTGCGAGGAACTTTGACTTGAAATACTCCAGTGCAGTGTCAATAGAGATAGCCCAGAGGATAAAAGACCAGTCTGTGCCAGCCAGGTCCTTTAGGAGTGAGGGAAGGTCCAGGGAATTGTATGACCTGGTAATAATTGTTCTGGGAGGTGGAGCCATGGGCCTAAAAATTTTGTCTACCGAGTATATCATGTGATGGTTGCTTATGGAGTCAGGCAAGAGACCTGAGGCAATTATTCGGTGCTGATGAGAGATAAGGGACCAGTCCAGAAGACAGTGGTTTAGGGATTTTGTGTTCAGTCTTGTGGGTTTATTGATCAGTTGGGTCAGTTTAAGAGTGACCCCCTGATTGCAGAACTTGTAGGTAGCAGAGGAATGCCAATTTAAATTGAAGTCCCTGAGGATATGTAACTCACCCCCTGAGGCATTAGACTTCAATGTGTCCAGATGGTCCAGGATAGAGGGAGCAGGGGAGCAGTATGAACCAGCAATGAAAATGGGGATAGATAGGGGGAGGGAGAGCTTGATCAGCAGTGCATTGATGGACTGAATGGGCAATGGTAGATTGACAAGGGTAAATTGGAGGTTGGATGAGATATACATGGTTATGCCACTTCCTTGTTTGCTGCCTTGGCGGTCATATTGGATAACTGTGTAACCTGGGATGTTGATTTCAGCATCCTTGATCTGTGGCTTTAGCCACATTTCAGAAATAATCAAGATGTCAGGCCTTAGTGACAAGACAGTTGGCTGCAGCATAGCTAGTTTAGGCAGTAGAATGCAGATGTTGAGGTGTAATAGTTTTAGGCTCCAAGGTAGTGAGCAGAAGTGGGGTGATTGCCCTGGGGTTGGGCTTGACATCCCCTGCTTGAAGGAGTAATAGCATTACCAAGAACTTGGAGTATGGCATGGGCACTGAGGCTCATGGGTAGGGAAAGGTAGCTGGACAGCCTCAGTGGGGGGGGTAAAGAATGGCGGTAATTAGGGCTAGAATTCCAGCGTCAAAGCTAGGTGGGAGGACTGATGGTCCAGCTCACCAATTATGTAGTTGAGGTGCAGGGGGCAGCCCAATGGAGGATGTAGAAAATGATAATGGCAGGGATGACATGGTACTAAAAGCAAAATTATCTGCTGGCTCTTTGGGGTACATGGAGGGAGGAAGGGAGTGACATTATGGGTATTAGGGAGGCAGTTAGAGCCAGATAGAGTGGCAGCATTGTGGAGCTGAATTTAATAGTATGCCGTAAAAGGATTAGGTAAACTAGTGGCCACTAGTGGGGGGGAATAATATAAGCAGCAGAGAGTAAAGCCAGTTGATAGGTTTTGAACTGCACGTGACCCACACTATAAACTAAGTGGATCACCAAGGATGGTGGTGGGGGCCGTGGGTTAGCCGACACATAGCATTGGCAGGGCAATTCTCAGCAAGACAAACCTCCATGTCTCACAAGAACTCCATACCTACCTGTGACTTAGGGTCTTGAGCAACCAAGAGAGGGTAGCTTCAGGAGCCGTCATGACCTCCAGGGGAGCTGTGGAGAGAAGAAAGTAGGTGAGCAAAAAGGAGCTTTTAAAATCAGGTAAACGGGGGGGGGATTGGTCTAGCAGGGGGAGGGACAGAGACACCCTGAGGCTCTGGAGGAGGGCTAGTCCCTGTATAACACTAGCCCTAGAGTAGCAGGAATTAATTTGCAGATCCAAGTTGCTGAACTTGATGAACTGAGGCTTTAACACAGTGCAAAAAACCATTGAGTGATTTTAGTGGCAAGCCCAATTGCAAGGATTATGAATTTACTTTCAGTGCAAGTTGAGCAAAAATAAATTGAGTTTAAATACTCAGCAGAAGCCCTGAGATGAGTTAATTATTGCAGTACAATTAAAGTTAAAAAGATGAATTAAATAACTCTGCAGAAGCCTTGAGCTGCATTAAACATTACAGTGCATGATTGAGACAAGTAGAATTACAGTACACAGCAGAAGTCCTGATCTAGTGCAATAACTTAGCAGCAAGTCCACTTTACAGTATTATGTTCTAAAAGTGTCCACAGAGAAATAACAAGAGCAACATCAAATTACAGCACAAGTAGAGGAAAATAAACTATCTACATTCATGTGCCAACAGTTGTAATGGGCAGCTGCAGACCAGAGTTTGAATGTAGGAACTGATGCCAAAAATCCTCAGCGCGACAAACCTCCATGGCTCACACGAACTCTGTACTTGCCTATGACTTGGGATCTCAAGCAATTGGGGGAGGGCAGCTTCATAGAAACATAGAAACATAGACTTTGACGCAGATAAGGACCGCTTGGTCCACATAGTCTGCTCATTTCCCTACCTACAGAAAAAGCTGCAGATCCTATTTAACCAATAGCCTATTTCTTTCTACTCCCCACAAAAATTGCCTTATGTCTGTCTCATGCATTCTTGAATTCTCCCACAGTTTTAGACCCCATAACCTCCTCAGGAAGGCTGTTCCATGCGTCCACCACCCTCTCTGTGAAAAAATACTTCCTCACATTGCCCTGAGCTGTCCCCCCTCTATCTTTAAATTGTGTCCCCTTGTTCTTGCACTTCTCTTTTTCTGAAAGATGCTACCCTCTTGGACTTTGTTGATTCCACTGAGGTACTTAAAAATTTCTATCATGTCCCCCCTCTCCCTTCTTTCCTCAAGGGTATACATATTAAGCTTCTTTATTATCTCCTCATATGGCTTCTCTTGCAGACCCTGCACCATTTTAGTTGCTCTCCTCTGAACTGCCTCCATCCTGTCTATATCCTTGCAGAGATGGGGTCTCCAGAACTGGATGCAGTACTCCCGATGGGGTCTCACCAACTGTCTGTACAGGGGGATAACAACTTCCTGTTATCTGCTGGTGATGCCTCTCCCTGTACAACCCAGTATTCCCCCAGCCCTCCCTACCACCTTATCACATTGCTTGCCAACCTTAAGGTCATCTGATATGATTACCCCCAGGTCCCTTTCCATTGTTGTTGTTGTTACTACCCTCCTATTGTGTAATCTTCACCTGGGTTTTTGTTTCCCAGGTGCATTATTTTGCACTTCTTTGCATTGAATCCAAGTTACCATACTTCTGACCATTCCTCCAACCTTGCCAAGTCCCTTCTCATCCTTTCCACACCTCCTTGTGTATCAACCCTGTTGCAGATCTTAGTGTCATCTGCAAAGAGGCATACTTTTCCTTCCAGTTCCTCTGCAATGCCACTTATAAAATCGTTAAAAAGGACTGGGCCCTGTACTGAACCCTGTGGTACCCCACTAGTAACCCCTCTTTCTTCAGATCTGACTCCATTTACAATTACCTTGTGTCCTGTTGTTTAGCCAATGTTTTACCCAGGCTACCACCCTGGGACCCACTCCCAAGCTGGTTAATTTGACTATTAATCTTTTGTGTGGGACTGTGGGGGCCCTCATGACCTCCAGGGGAGCTGCCTGTGACTTGGGGTCTCAAGCAGTTGGGGAGGACAGCTTCAGGAGCCCTCATGAACTCAAGGGGAGTTGCCTGTTACTTGGGGTCTTGAGCAATTGGGGAGGGCAGCTTTGGGGGCCCTCACAGCCTCCAAGGGAGCTGCCTGTGACTTGAGGTCTTGAACAATTGGGGAGGGCAACTTTGGGGGCCCTCACAACCTCCAGGGGAGATGCCTGTGACTTGAAGTCTTAAACAATCAGGGGAGGGCAACTTCGGGGGCCCTCATGACCTGCAGTGTCTTGTTTATTGTAAAATAAACTTTGTTTCTCATTGAGCTGCATATACTTTATATGCAATCTATTGAGTGACTTTTTTCTGAGTTCACTATAACCTGTGTTCTGTGTTTATTTACAAAGTGGCCTGCCTTCCCATTTGGAGAAGATTCCCTTGGTTCTGAGTACATGGCATGAAACCTTGTTTTTCGTATGATGATACCACTGTGATCAATCCAGAAGTGCACTGAAGTTTCCTCCTCCTTCTTTAAATTCTGCTAGTTCGGGTTCCAGCTTACATACATTAAAACAAGAAAGAAATTACTCACCTGTAAATGTAAAACACAGCACTCCCCATCCATCTCATAAGAACAGCATAGCAACTGCTATCATAGCTGCTAATATGTGGGCAGTGACACTTGCCAGTCCACACAGAACTATCTTCCCCCACATGTCACACAGCAGCACCACACAACCTAGTGCTGTTCACTAATGTACTATCCGTGAAAAAGCTGACTGTGAGTCTGGCTCTGGCATGGATGCCACTGCAATGTTGTCAACAGAGAAAAAAAACACAGTTGTTCATTGGAGGAGCAGGATGTATACTGCTACCACAGTACTACAAAATGATGCAAGTAGCACCAAAGCAGTTTTTAAGGTAGATAGAATTAAAAGAAAACTGAGTAAACCCACCTGTAAGGGTGCTACAATGCCACTGCAGATATAGTACTACAAAGCATAAAACAAAAAAAGCAGTGCACATGCCGAATATGGAGCTAAAGCTATTTTATTGACAAATTGACAGACACGATGCAAACACCCCTATGTAGTGCCCTACATATGGGGCTTCATCAGGGTGTATGTGTATGAACACAAGACACACCTAACAATACAATACATGCATATTCATATGTAGTAGGGTTGTATGGTCTAGGAAACTCTGCCATCAAAATTGCTGCAGAATGGTAGTTCTGTTTCTGAAACACTTTGCAGAATTTCTTTTTAAATTCTGCAGAATTTCAAAAAGCATTTCTGTGCAAACTGCAGAATAATTTTCCACAAATCAAGTGAACTGTGGAATAATTTTTCATGTATTGCAAAAAAAAAAAGAATCTGTGGTTTCTGTGAACTGCAGAATATTAATCTGCAAAAACATTTCCCATGTAGAATGTCGAAATTCTGCAAATGATGGAAATTAGTGGAATGTTCTGAATTTCAGCAGAATTCCTTTCCATTGGAAATTCCACATTCCCCTTAGCCCTACTAAGGAGTGCATATATATTCAATATCAGGCTGGTGATCAATAAAAAAGTGATAAGTACAAATCATAGACAATATGTAAATATATAATTCCAAACCAGCTATCAAAATACAATACATTCATATTTGAAAACTGCAGCATATGCATTATAAGCTACTAAACTGGTCCCATTTGTTTCCTCTAAAAACTGATATAATACATAAATAATCTTCCATGCAAAAACGCATTGCAGATTACATACAACTGAACACAAGGAAATAGTCGGGAGTCACTGACTACAACTGAAATGGGATTAGATATATTTCAAAAAGATTTTTTAACTTTTGTATTTTTCGTGTATAACAAATTGACTATATGAAATCCCCTCTGTTTGGCTTAGTTGAGTTGTATGCATTTCTTGCAGAAGGAGAGAAGTCCAGAATACTATGAGAAAAATAGATAAAAAGAGGGGGAGAAAGGAAGCAGAGGTAGTAGAAGGAGGGGAGGTGATCTGTGTTGGGGTGTTTATGGGCGTATGGGGTATAAAGAGTAGCAGTATAGTAAAAGAGAGATCGGCTAAAGAAAGACGAACGGAGTTGAGGCATAAAACAATATAAATTCATACATTTCTAGTATTGATAATATATACTGCTTCACTCATGTCAAGTTACAGATCCTTACATTGTCATTTCTTTGCCCCAAAATGGCTTAAAATTGATTTTCTTATTTAAACCTGAAAGCTGCCAGGAATTAAGTTTTGCAGTCCAGGAAGTCTCCTGTTCTAACAGGAGATGAGTTCCATCTCCCCCATGTGACAATGCCAGAACATGATCCAAAGCTTTAAATTGAAAGTCATAGGGACTACAATTATGTTAATCATCAAAATAAACTCCCAGGGCATTGTTTTCATTTCCATTTACAATAGGTTTTGCTTGCTCTTGCACTATCCTCTTTAAGGGTCAGATAGAGCCGCCTACATAAATGAGACTGCAAGTACACCATACTAAGTACTGTACACAGTAAAAGGATTACAACAGTTAATGTACTGTTTCAGGTAATATTTTTCTTTGGTCTTTGAATGTTCAAAAACATCCCTGTCTTGGGATATTTGCAGACGTTGCAACATCTGCAAGTAAAAAGGCCTGGTCTATTTTGTTTTGTATGGTAGTGGGATTGATAAAGTGACTGCTAGTCCTTACCGCTTGGATTTCTCTCTCTACAGAATGAAATCCTGGGGCTGCTTCCCACTACTGGTCCAAGTTCAAGGTCTCGGGTAAGGATTTCTACCTTTCCCTGAATATTTTACTAATCCCTCCAGTCCTATGATTGTAATCTAGCACCGCCATCACCTACTGATTTTCGTTTTTCTTTTCTTGACACTTTGGCTTACATTTCAGAAGATTTAAATAAATCACTGTGGCTGCTTTGTCATAAGCCATTTTTTACACTGTTGCTGAGTAGCCTGTCTCTTGCAACCTTGTGAACAGCATCTCAGCCACCCATTCATAAGCCTTTTTCTCAGCAGAATCCCA
This sequence comes from Neoceratodus forsteri, assembly GCA_016271365.2. Lineage (NCBI taxonomy): Eukaryota > Metazoa > Chordata > Ceratodontiformes > Ceratodontidae > Neoceratodus > Neoceratodus forsteri. The sequence goes on along the minus strand of CM028129.1, from coordinate 642,854,644 downwards.
TTTAGTTATCAAAAAATCAACCAAAGCTTATGCTGTCAATCAGGTTGCATGGATTACAGCTTTCTGCCCTGAAAAGAGTGTTCTTTGCTATTGGCTTTCTATATAGGAGACACATACTGTGTGATCCTGAGCAAGTCACTTAACTTCCTTGTGCTCCCAGCTCGCACCTATAAACAAGCTTTCAGCTTAGTGTGTCTCTCCTGGTTAAACAAACAAACAAAAAAATAATCATCCCTTTTTTTGCTGATCCCAAGTTTAATATCCAAGTATTCATTCTCAGTAATGTGAGGGATATACATATCTGATATTACTTTGAATATCACTAAGCCAGCTTATGAAACCTTAAATATGTTCGGTAACCTCTCCCCAGAGATGTACAATGTTATCATTAAATTAAAGCCATTTGATTATGTGTCTGGGGTGGAGGTTCCCAGCATTCATAACCACCTTCTGCTCCCAATTAACAAGAAAAAACATTGCATATGGTGGTGCTGAAGATGCACCCATAGCCATCCCTTGTGTCTGCAAATAATACTTTTTATCAAACTGAAAATAATTATGATATAAAGCAAAAGAGCGTAAGTACAAAATAAAAGTGTGTGGGGCATTCACCATGTCACAGTCCATAAATAGGTCTTCCTCAATGGCTTTAAGACCTTCAATATGATTGACGCTAGTATAAAGGGACACAGTATCAATTGTGAGCTAGCAATATCCTGTTTTATACTCTAGGCCCTCAATTTTAGAAATGAGGTCAGCTGTCCCTAACATAGCTAGTAACCTTCAGTACCAATCTTTTCAAAAATTGTCAGCATATCCAGAAGGACCCTCACCGAGTCACCCAATGCCAGACACAACCAGTCACTTAGGAGGGTCCTCATGGACTTGTGGACCTTTGAAAATATGTAGAATGTTTGACAAACTGGATACATACAAACGTACAAAGAATGCCAGCAGATACAGATCTGATGGACTATCTAGTCTGCTCGAGTGTGTAGCTAGCAGTCTGTTACACTGTAGCTTCTCCCCCATCTCATACCTGAATATCCAATTTCATGCCCTTGCTAGCTGTTACTCTTCCCCCAGTGCCTCATTGGTGACCTTACTTAGGTTACATAGGCTTATTCAGAGCATAGAAGTCCAAAGTCCATGATACTTGCTTCTGTGTTTAACTATGTGTGTTTAGACATAATACTGGCTGAAACCAAGAGTGTGTTCAAAAGCAGATTAGATAAATACATCCTCTGTGGAGCCAGGTTAAGGAATTACAAATAAGGAAGGAACACAAATGGGCTTTTGGCCCTCATGTTCCTATTTCTACCTTAGTACAAACCTTAGTAGTACATACCCCTGAATCTTGTTTAGTATTAGGTGTTTATCTAGTTTGGATTTAAATTCCATCATACTTTCACTAGCCACTACCTTTGCTGGGAGACCATTCCATACTTTAGCGACTCCAATACTAAAGCAATGCTGCCTTTTATTAGTTTGAAACCTCCCCCCTTTTATCTGCAGTGGCTGAGCTCTAGTACAAGATCCCAGCTCCTTTGTAACTAGTCCCAGTTGTTCCCACAGCCCTTCATCATATAGGGTCCTGAAAACCAGGCACATGTCTCCGCTAAGCCTTTGGAACTCCAGTAAGTACTGTACATCCCCAGTTCTCTCAGTCTCTCTTCATATTCACTATCTTTCAGTTCCAGAATTAAATGCGTAGCCTTCTTCTGTATCCTTTCTATTGCTTGGATTTCAATTTTATAGCCCAGAAACCATAACTGCACACTGCATTTCAAGTGTGGTCTTACCAACGAAATATACAATGGCACAGATCTGCCCCCTGACTTTGTCCCATCCCCTCTGAAAACTACCCACCATCTGCAATGATACCACCTCCTCAGGCAGTGCGTTCCACCCTGTCACCACTCTCTCCATGAAATAGTGCTTTCTCATTTCCCTTCTGAATCTACCACTTGCAAACTTTATATTGTGCCCCCTAGTGTCCATCCCTCACCTTAATCTTAAAATTCCCCCTGTAGCATCTTTATTTATGCCTTTCATATATTTAAAGAGTTATATCATGTCCCCTCTAACCCTCCGTTCCTCCAGGGAGTACATGTTGAACTCCCCCAGTCTCTGTCCTACTAGGGTTTGTCCTCTATACCAAGGATCATCCTAGTTGCTCTGTGTTGGATCCCTTCAGCAATTTAACATCTTTCTTTAAGTAGCGGCACCAGAACTGCATGCAGTACTCCAGGTTCTGGATGTGCTGTTTGTAAATAATTCACCTTGTCTTTACCAATTAAACCAAAGGCTAAAGTTTTATCAGTTTGATCATCCAGTAACAGTTTAAAAGCTGAAGTACAGTAGGGCTGTAAATCAATCTGCTATATCATGTAACATTGTTCAGCTGACTGTTAATTTCCATTGTGTATGGGTATACATCCTGTACCACCACCATGACACTCTTATATGCAGGTTTAATGATAGCATGTTGCTTAGACTGTAATTCCATAACAGTTAACTTTTCACCTGCAGACAATATGGTAAATGGTGGTTCCAAGTGGGGGTCTCTGAGAGATTTTTTTAGGTTATCTTAACTATAGATTCAAAGATTTTTATAGTGGGGTGTCTCATTTGGTCAGGACAGAATGTACTTTCCCCCTCAATCCTCTGCTATTACATCTGGAAATCAAAACTTAATTAACACTTTCAATTGAATATATTTCACCCCTTCTGTAGACCACACAGTACATACAGTACTTTATTCAAATAAGTCATCTATAAGTGACATTAACGGAGCAAAAGCTTCCATAGATTTTTCATCTGTATGAACTATTCTAGTACAAATATTTTCTGCACTTTCTTCATATGGTGGTTCTAAAGCAAAATCTAGAATAATCTCCAGTTCAGAAGCAGGATTATGGAGTTCATCCACTGGCAGAAACCCCGGGCAGGATTCTTAAAACCTTTGGGACCAAAGTCCAACTGCAGTTGCAGCTGAAATCGCCCGTAGCTGTGCTGGTTGTGATTCTCAGCCGCAGCAGTTGCGGAGGATGTTACGGCTGCTCCCACCAGCCATAGCATCTTGCCACATCTGCGGAGATCTCCCAGGCAACACCTCCCGCAAACAGCTGTATATTGTGGAGCCAGTCATAATCTGGCTCCAGCTTTGAGAATACCAGCTGCTGCAGGATTCCTGTGGATCCACAAGTGGTCACCCTTTGGTGCCAATGTCTTGCCGCAGTTACAGGAATTTCGGGATCTTTGTGAATCCTGCCCCCCATATTTACCTGATTATTATTATTACTGTTTCTGTAGAAACATCTATGGTGAATATTTCTGGGGAGTTTAGAAATGTACACTTCTAACTGGAAAATGTCTCATTCTGTGGTTGTGACAAATGACAGGTCTTTCAATAATATTTTTGTGTGGTTCACAGTTCTTGTTTAGCTAAATGTATTACTCGATGTGGGCCCATTTGTTCTCATCTGACCTCTGAGGTAACAACTGAGCATCACCTGGCCCTTTACCCCCTCCTTGTCAACCTTTACCTTTTACTTTGCCTATTCCTCTGACCTGTTCCTGTTATTGCTCTGTCTGCACCTGACTTTCTAAAACATTGACCCTTCTATTTTCACTTGGGTCCATCTGGTCACTGTTACCCCCTGTTTAGTTGTTTATATTTTGCTTTCTTTTTCTAGTCAGTGATCAGTGATCGCCCTCTGTTTTGTGATCTTAATGTTTTTCCCACCGGAGAAAATTCCCCCTTCCTCATAATCATTTTCTTCTCTTTCAGATTTGGAACATTTTATGTCTTCTGTCTCCTTTTCATATTTCTGGATCTTTACTTTCAAAACTTGATTTAAGCTCTGGAAGTCTGCGTTATTGTGATGTTGTTGTAATTCTGCTCTCAAATCTTGTAAATGTTCTTTTTTGTAAGCCTTTTGTCCTGCTCTAAAAGGATCATAACCAGTTCTTTAGAGCAAAAGCATTTAAGTGGTCATGTCTCTCAACTGTCCCTGATATTTGGGGACATCCCTGATTTTACCTCAAAAAGTTTCCTCTGCCCCTCTAAAAATTTGCATTTCCTTAACAGAACAGTGGGGATTTTAACTCATTCACACCATAACAGCTCTTTGAGACTTCCACCACTTGTGCCCTGTATACTCTTAGCACTGCATCCTGGACATTTCTAAGCAAAATCAAGCCATAATTAGCAAGCCACAAATAAATGCAAATACCAATTGAACCATAACTACTACACACAAAGTATGAGTGGCAAAATTGTTCAGCACAAAATTACCTTTCCAATGGTGTTATGCAATCAGTTGTAATCAATTTGTTTTTTATTTTATACTAGCTGAAATACCAAACAACTGTTGTTGTTTTTTTGCATTTATTCAAGGTGCTTAGGTAAGGCTTGAGAGACAAATGTCAGCCATGCTTTCCATACCATAAACAAATGTGGACAACTCCTAAAGTATATGTGATAGACCCAAAGTATGAGTGGCAAAGTTGTTCAGCACAAAATTACCTTTCTAACAGTGCTATGCAATCAATTCTAAGCAATTCAGTTTGTTTACTATGTACGTAAATACTGCCAACTTCCTCAGACATTTTCAGGCCTGAATGAAAGTCAACTGAGTACATCTATAGTCATTATTGGCCTGAGTGACTTTGCTTTTCATTCAGGTATATCCCGGCCTGAATGAGTTAAGACTAAAATATTATCAGACATTAAAACTGAATAATTTTTCTTCTTCAGAAAATGCATGTATACTAAGCCCCTTAATCTGCTAGTTTCCTGTGTAGATATCCCCAATTTCAGGATGTGCCCCTGATTTTGGTTATTTGTCCCTGATTTTTCAGAACTTTGTCCCTGATTTATAAAGTGGAGGATTGAGAGGTATGGGTAGAGTGCCAGTGATGGGACAGTTATGGAAGTTAAGCTGTTTGAGAGAGAAGGGAACCGAAGAAGAGCCACAGAATGTAAAGCATGGAGAAACATAAAAGGAGCAGGTGGAGGGATATCCATGAGAAGAGGTTGAGGGATGGGGCAGGGTAAGCAAGACTGGAGGTAGAGAAGCAAGGCAAAGAAGCACAAGGTGAGGAGGAAGATGTATGAGAGGAATGGCATGAGGAAACACATTCATAAGAGGAGGATGAAGAATAAGAGAAACTTAAATGTGTGATGTCAGTTTTCACCACTACTGTTGGTGATGACTGTTGTACTGAGGAGCGGATGCCATCACAGGAGATGATACCCAGATAGCAAACAAACAAAATAATGGAAAACAGAAAAAAGCAAAAAAGTACTGTAAGTTTGTCAGTCAGGGACATCTGAAGTCAAACCATAACCCTACATCAGCCCCATAGTACTGTACAGTTGCAGCCACTGACATGTCCAGATATTTCCTAAAATTTCTGTAATATCTTTAGAATAATTTTCTGCCTACCTGCAGTGCCACTGCTGGGTCACCAGAGAGAGTTCCTTTACAAATATAGAGAAATATCTGGAAATATCCAGACAGCTTGATGACTACAACTGTACCACCTTCTGCTGCCCATTCTCAGTAATAACATTACACAATTCCCCAAAAACAATAATTTTGAAATTGCTGCCCAATTCCTCCACAAGTACCCACTACACACATAATCACCAAAGTGACATATGAATGACAAAACTCGTGAGATCATGGCACATAATCTTCAACCATTCTCCATGGTGGAAAACAATGGTTTTGAAGACTCTTGAAGGAAGTAGAGTCCAAGTACAAAGCAGTTTCACTGCATGTTAATACAAATTGAACTAATAAAAATATGTATTTTGTATATTACAATATAATCATAGTACTACAATTATGCTACAGCCATTATATACCTCTCCTACCTATGATTTTTTCATAAAAAAATAATGCAAATAAAAATATAAATATGGGATGCACAATGTGGACCAACTCAAAATAAGCAAATTATCTTCATGAGTCAGGGGGCAAGATCATTACTCACAAGTAGCAAAGCAATGAGGCAGTTATATAAACCTTGCTCCTTCTCAGGTGAAGATACATTGCATATCTTCAGTCTGGCCACTGTGTATTCATTTAATACAAAATCATTTTAAAATTATAACTTTTCAGTCAGCTATTTGTGTGATGATTTAACTGTTTCTCTTTGAGTTCAGCAGCTGGCTTCAGGGCAGAACAGTGCTATTGTAATGCCATCAGCTTTGTTAAAGCTGTTTTCTGATTTGTTCTGATAAGAGCTGTAGCTGTAGAATGTGTTGTTTGTGCCTTATGCAACCACTAAAATAAGTGCTTGTGACATATGCAATATCTAAACTAAATGATTGTGACACATGTAGCAGCTACAATATTTTTCTGTTTTTGCAGTCATATGTCATCAGTTAAAATAATGCATTTATTTGTGTATGTCTCATTCAATTTGTTTCATATATATATATATATATATATATATATATATATATAATATATATATATATCATTCAAAAAACTGCATTAATGCAGCAGTTAGGGTTTTTTACGGTGACAAAAGTGAGGAAATTCGCATTAGGCTTTTCAACCCAAACTCTGTCTTTCTCCCTACCCCCACTGCCCCACCCCCACTGGCACACACACACACACACACACACACACACACACAGGTACAAACATACACACACACACACACACACACACAACACACAGCTATGGGGGGCAGTACAAGGCAAGACAACCTTTATTTATTTATTTATTTATTTATTTATTTATTTCAACCTTGTACTGTACTGTATACACTTTTTCTTCCATGTATATTATTGCTTTTTGTATACCTGCTTCTGTACTGTACTTTGATGTATTCATGACCAGGTCCACCTTGCAAATGAGCCTTGCTCAATGGTGCCTGCCTGGATAAATAAAGATTTTGATTGATTGATTGATTGACTGATTGAGAACCAATCACAGACAGACACCATAACACAACAGAAATAACATACAACTTCTTAAACATACCACAACAGGCATCCATCATCATGTTTCACCAACTGTATCAGTTCTTGTGCCATTTCACTTTCCTATATGTGCACAGCCTCCTACATAATAACATATGACTGATACTAATGCACATGTGTTGTTTGCAGTGTAGACCCATTTCATCTACCACTGTCTTAGCAACTAGTCAATTTCTCAATAGAGGCATAGCAGTGTGCCACAAGCAATGTTGTCACGTTTGCATAAATCATACTGCACACCTCCACTTAATTACTAGTTACTGCATAATAGTATAGCTGCACAGTATCACAAAGTTGCCAATTGTGCAAAAGACGGCACCGTGATATGTCAGCCTATTTGACCATTTGTGCATAACAGAATAATATGAATACTTAAATAAATTTATTGTTAAGGAAATGGTACTTAGCCCCTAGTGATTTAACAATTTGTGCATAAAAGCATTACAGTATGCTACAATGAACTTTAGCATTTCTGCCTGCCACCATACCTATGACTCCACCTACTTGCCAGTTGCTCTATAAAATGTTTAAATAACTGGTAACAGAGACATATTACTAGGGACAAAGGACCAGCAATTTGACCATCCCCCATATAGAAGAATATCCCAATCTTTCCATCTAATTGTTGAGTTTTGCATCTCACCATGATAAAACTAGACAAACACATGGCTTGGTGAAAACACAGAAGGTTTAGACCCACTCCAGTTGCAGCAAGTTTCAAAAGCTACCCATTTCTGCATAACAGTATGATGTAAGAAGTACATCTCATGTATTTGACAGAGTGTGAGGCTCTCTTACATGCCATCCTACACCAGCTTGTACATTTGTGGATGATGACATAGGCCATGTTGTCACCAAGTTACCCATTTCTGCATAGCACTATAATATGAGTAGCAACATCATCAATTACTAACTACTCTATATTTAACCAACAGGGCACAACAGCATGTAGGTTATTAGGGGTTTACCCATGCCTTGAGTGGTGTGTCATGAGGTGCAGCCGAGAAACTTAACCACAAAGGAAGTGGGTAAATCTCGAGTAACTCACACCCTGGAGTGCCTTATTGCGATTATACAATGGACCCATGTGTAAAACAAATGTTAAAATGTGTTTAAAAATAGTTTTTATAAATACCATTCTTCAGACATAGCCAATTGAGGATTTACCCATGATCATGTTAAATGTTGTTACCAATAAGGTTACAACATTTTCACACATCATTGTATGATTGTAACATGACAGCATACCATCACATTTTTATCAAGTCTTTTATTTATCTCAAACACTACCATATAAGTGATGAGAGAGATGCATAGGTAGTTCTACCTGAAATGCTTCTAACACATCTCACTCTATGCAGACAACAGAGTCCGATGCTAGCACAAGTGATACAGTTGGTAAAACATGATGATGGATGCCTGTTGTGGTATGTTTAATAAGTTGTATGTTATTTCTGTTGCGTTATGGTGTCTGTCTGTGATTGGTTGTCTTGCCTTGTACTGCCCCCCATAGTTGTGTCTTGTGTGTGTGTGTGTGTGTGTGTGTGCCAGTGGGGTGGGGTGGTGGAGGGTTGGGGGAGAAGCCGGAGTTAGGGTTGAAAAGCCTATTGCCGAATTTCCTCACATTTTCTCACTGTAAAAAACCCTAACTGTTGCATTAATGCAGTTTTTTGCAATGAATTTCCTGACTTTTTGAGAAAGAAATAAAAATGAGATGTTCTCTTAACAGAGTACATCTAAACTAGTTTATGGAAGCATTATACAAGACACATTCAGAACATTGCCTTACCCAAGTTATCACTGCAGCATTGCATAACAGGTGCTGTATGGTGAGCCAACAGTCATAGCCCAACCAAGACCATAAACAGCAACAGTATATCGGTGTGATAGCAACTGTTCAGTAGGTCTCACACTCATGATTTGCATGTCATCAGACATGAATGTGCTCACTTTCCCCCCTTAAACTAGTAATTACATGGTGAGTGAACAATAACAGGCAAACTAAAGACATACACTTTAGTGGTATACCTTTGTCATGGACTTAAACAGTATTTCTCACTGATATTAGTTCTACAGTACTTGCAACACTGAGTAGTTGCAGAACATCACCGAGGCAATGGTCGACCATCTCTCTGCAAACATGTAATTCATGCGGAGTGAAGAACCAGAGGCTAAGTAAGCACATGAAAATATATGGTTTACTTCTACATACCCATTCAAGAACAGTCATGACACTCAACATTTGCATGGCCTCAGCCAAGGAATGTTACTGTTCCCCCACCACACACCATGGAATCCATGGTGACTCCACAAATATAGATCAACTAAGCGCATAACATCAAGAAAATACCTGTTGCATACCAACTACAGACTAGTTCTGATACTCAACAGGCGTATTACATCAGTGACCCAATGCCTTCCACCCCCTCCTGAACAGAAACTGAATATCAGTGCTATATATATTCTAGTGGTATGTGTACAGCTGTTAGGATAAACAGTATTCACATCCCTCAGCTAGAGAGTGGGCCACCCCTTCTGAAAGCACAAACTTTATATTCACCCCAGAGGCAGAACTGTTGTGATGCTGTGAACATAAACTGCATATTTCCTAGATAGTAGGTCAAGACATGGCACACACTTAGTTGCTATACGTGGTGCAAATAAGCTGATGCCCTCATACATGTACACATCAGTAACTTTATCTTGACTGCAGAAGCACACCTCAAGTAAAGGTGTCGACATGCACAAGATACATTACTGATACCACTTGTACTTTTGTAGGATACTGATGAGTTGCATGACCTGAGGCAAAGAATGTCCCCAAGTCCTGCAGATCAAGTACAACATTATACATGTAGAGAGACAGAGAGCAACTAAACTCATAGACATAAATGCAATAGTTAACTGGTAGCAGAAGCACACATGCATGTTTCAAAAGGAGCCAAAAGCGTAATTGTGAAATATAATATTTAATAATAAAAAAAAATGTGTCACACAAAAATATATCTCTTTTCAATAATTATTTACATATATAAAAAATAAAAATAAGTGTTTGATCACACAAGAAGGCTGAAGAGGGATAATAAATAAAACATAAAACAAAGGCAAGCAAATAAATATACGTGTTACTTCACACTTGGGGGGCATCATTAAAAAAAAGTAAAATGCAATAAAAGCACAAGTTACAATGAAAAGAAGTGATGGGGAGATGCTGGCCATTAAGGCTGTTTTGCCCTGGGGAGAGGAGGAGGAGGAAGAGGAAGACAGCATAGGAACGGGTATGACTTGGTGCCCCTCATCTGCAGATGGCGGTGCTATTGATTGAGGGGAACCTTCGAGGGGCTCTTCTTGGTGAGGATGTGTGGAGGGTGGGTCATCCTGGACAGGCTGCCAGTCTTGTCTGAGCATGATATGAATTGCTTCAGTGGCCTCCAGCTGGTTCTCAGCCAGCTGCACCATGAGACTGTGCGTGGTCTCAAGTGAAGCAACAGAGGCCTCTTCCAAGTCCCTCAGTGAACATACAGCTTCGGTGAGGCCCCCGCTGCTCTGCTCAAGACCACGGGTGGCAACTAAGGCTGCATGCCCTACACGCCCTTGTAGCTGGAGCAAATCAACTATTCCTTCAGTTTGACTAATTATATAGTCAAGATTTGCTCCAGTGACATGGGCATGCTGGGCTGCATCCCTGTTCTCATTCCGTATAGCCTCAAGCAGCTGGCTGGGAGTGTCACTCATGGTAGTGAGAATGGCAAGTTGCCCTGTAAAGGCAAAAGGATGAATAAGAGACTTGTCAGTCAAATAATCTGTTCTGTACTGTGCTGTCATTGTACTTTAGTGATTTTTTTAAATGACAAAAGAGCTGTATTGACATCCATATAACATCATTATAGCTGTGTTCAACTAATAATACTCTTGTTTACGCTTATTACTGACACATTTGTACACTACTGCTATTCAGCTTTTCTAATCTGCCACTCCTTGCATGATAATGTGGCAGCATGAACACCCACACTAGCCACAGATATATGCTGTCAACTGTAAAGACATAAAGATTCTGTGTATTGCAGCATATGCAGTACTTGCAGAATAATAAAAGATAGCGAAACCTATAACCGGCGACCTCATCCAGACTACCATCTCCCTGCACCACAGCATGTTCTCAAAGCCTAAAGAGCAGAATTATGTAAAACAGAGTTCAACTGGAAAAGTACATATACATCAGTTATGTATACATGCCACAGTTGTGTGCTAATAAAGTTATTTTAACAGTACTCTGTAATGTATTTCGTACTCATGAGGTTTGTCAAGCTGAGAGATACTGTTCAAACAAGTTGACTGTCACTCAACTGTAGCACACATATCACAGCTATATGTATGCAAAACGCAGTTTCAACAGTGAATTTGACATTGAGCAAGATAAACAATAGAATTATAAATAACTTTTATCTGGAGAGTGGCTATCTGACATATCTGTGAAGAAAAGTTGAACAAAATAAAGTAAATCAAATAGCTGTTGTTAAATGTCTTTAATACAATGCACATTTAAGTATCGTAGATTCATTTCTCAAAACATGACAGTACGTTGATAAATTGTGCAGTATGTCCACAATGAAAGGTAAATATGAGTATTGTAACAAACTAAATACTTAAAATAGTAGAACAGCAAGATGCTTGGTATCCCGTCACCTGTCACAGACAGAGAGTAATATGCAATGAACTAAACTGAGTGTATCCTAGTATTGACAATTTGTTGTGTACTTAAGGTACCTGAACATCACTTGTGTACAAAACACACCAGGGACTGCACATTCAAACTGCTTACTCATGATGCAACCCAGTTGCACAAGTGGAAGTGCGGTAATGTACCAAGGAGCAATATTCAGTGGCAGCCAGTGTGCAACACAAGTCACACTGTGACAATCAGCATCCATAACAAATGAATGTGCAGGACCATAGGGCATGCCTATGAATATCCAGTGTACTCTGATATGAAACTGAGGAGCCACGGTGCAAGTGTGGAGCAAAAGCAAGATGTAGTCAGCAGATTTGAGGCTTATAAACACATGGCAGAAGTACATGGGCAGGAGCTGTGGCAGTGGAGACAGAGAGAGAGAGAGACAGAAATAGAGGAAGACAGAGAGGGTGTTGAAGCCAGTAAGCCCAACAGACAGACCCAGAGCAAGGGAGGCAGAGACAGAGTGTGACATACTGAAAGACACAGATAGATAGAGAGGTAATGCAATACAACTGCCACAGATATGTGGGCCAGGAATTCAGACACAGAGAGAGGGAGCCAGGGACAGTGCCACGGAGACAGGAGTAAAGTATCACAGAGCCAGCAGCAGCACCAGCAGCTGACTACTCATCAGGAGACAGGACAAGAAGGGAATGGATGGCATACCCTTTGTAATGGAGGCTCTAATGAAGGGTGTGAGGAGGAGAAGAAACAACAATGGGGTCGTGAAAGAGCCTGCCAGTGGTATGTTCAGAACAGGCAGTACCATGTACACAACACCTTCGACTACTTCAATGACATGGACATTGCGGGCTGGTATTGTCTGACTATGACTATTGTGACTCAAGTCTGTGAGCTGTGCAGTGAGGACATGCATTCAACCAAATGATGGAGCCAATAAATGTATATAGAGATGAAATCAACAGCAGTCATGCGCCTCTTCACCATGGGAACCTTGGAAAGACTAACTGATAACACAACAGATACAGCCCAGTCAGCCTTGTCCTGCCCCCTCACATACTGCCTTAATCATGTGTGTTTAGGATGCTGAAGGCATGGTTCTGTTGCCTACACATGTCTGGCACCACTATATGCTACAGTCCCTCAAAAGTCTGTGGCCTATTGTGGCATGTTCCATAGTGGACAACATGACCATTGACTATGAGATAGCTGTCAAAGCTGATGAATTTGACAGTAGATGTGAAGACAAGACAAATAGGCCAGAAGCTGCAAGACAGCCCCCCCCATTGTAGGGATCACCTACTGTAGTGTATGGCATGGTACCACGAGATACCATCATGGAGCATCAGTTCAGTGCACACAGTTAGGTGGCAGAACAGCCATGCATAGAACAGAGACACAGGCACAGCACAGGGTCTGGAACAGGAGTGGGGGGGTTGCAGTGCAACATGGGCACAGACAATACCACAAGTAAGTGTACAGCAATGCGCACACACACATGCACTGAGAGACACACACACGCACACCAATACACGCACACTACTCACACACACACACAAACACACACATTCACACATATGCACTGAGAGACATACACACGTACACAGGTGGTAGCTAGTGGCTTTGATCAGATTCAGTACACTGGTACACAGGGGCAAGCAGTGCAGATATGCTCTCATCATGCTCATGGCACATGTTCGAGCAGGTGAGGTATGCACACAGGCAACGCATGCCATAGCACACAGACAGCAGTACTGTGGCAAGAACACATACACGCCTAGTTGTGCACAGCGCAGTGGTACTGACTGGACAGACAGTAGCATGCAGCTCAGGCACAATGTGGAGGACCATGTCCATGTTAGTATCTGCTTGTCAGCCATGGGGAGATTCTGCAATTGGCCCACCCAGGCATACTACTGCATCAGTCCTACTGGGTCTACGCATGCCTGCATAGCCACCTGGATAGACCCGACACAGGCATACACAGAGGCCAGCAGAGGACCTTGGTGTCCACAGGGTGTCTGTTGGCTCATGCTACAATAGTGAGATGGAATGTGTACTCTGTGGTGCTCATGGTCGTTGACCATGAGCAGTGGCAGCTAGTAGTGCAAGGCCATCCATAATCACATGTGCTAAACAATCCTGGCACATGATTCACTTCTCCTACAAGTGCTGCATAGCCACCACAAACTGCAAAATGCCTCTTTCATGCTGCTCAGCCACCTGCCGCACCTCTCCACACACTGTACACACCCCATCCACTAGCAGCACCTATTGCTCCATGTACTCCAACAGCAAATGGACATGGTCAGGTAATGAGTCAGTGTCCAAGGGTGCCTTGGTGGGGTGCCAACCCTCCAGTGTTGCTTGACCGTGCTCTGCAACCCCTGTTCAGGTGGAGACTGCACAGTGCTGTCCTCATGTGGATGGTCCGTCTCAGGTGTTCCAGCTGTAGCTATTCATTGTGCCACCCCATTGGACCCTCTACCTGCCGGTGCTGCCCATCCAGCTGCTGACTGCTGTCCAGCTCCTGCACAGCTGTGCCACCACCAACACACACAGCTGCACCTGCAGTGGTGGCAGTTAGTTGTGTCACTGTTGTCATGGTGTTAGGGTCGTTGGGTAAGCTGATGAGTGATATAGCCATCTCACCCCCCACACCACTCAAGCTGTCCAGAATCATGTCAAGCTCATCATCATAATTGCACCCTACCCCGATCTGTGTCTGCTGGTATCATATAGTAACACAGTCAGGGTGCTGTGCAACCCCATGCCCAGGACATCTGGTTGTACAGTGGTGGGATGAAGCAGTTGATCAAGCCCACAGATACCTGTGGAGGTAGATGACTGGTCATTTGGGGCTGAGCCCGCCCTCAACGGACACTGCTGGCACACTCCCCTCCACATCTTCAACTAGTATTCTTATTTGCCTTTATTGAGTGTTGAAAAATATCTGTGTTGTCATAAAAGTTACTTACGTTCCTCAGCTGGAGGCCCAGGCTGACCTGCAGCACATGATGGATGACCCGCTGCTGGAGAGTGTGTTCTTCCCTCCATAGAGGGGTCGATCACTAGCACCTTGACCTCCGCGGTGGGTTCTGCTCCTCCAACAGCACTCTCCACAGATGGTTCATCCTCTGTAAAAGAAATAGTAAAAGAGAAAAATATTACTTGTCTGTGGATGTAAATATGTGAAAATATATCTCTATACCACCAGTTGAGCACAATGTTAAATTCTGAGGAGTACAATAGCATCAACCACTGAATTTCCAATGCCTGCACCCCCTCACTGAAGCAGAACAATTACTGTATCAATAGTCAACAGACACAAGCTAAGTAAAGATATGGCTATCAATAGTATTGCAGACCTCATACTAGATGAACACAAGGTAAGATGATGACAACTCTGAAGTTATCATATAGACAATATCTCACTCATGCCCCCATTTTGATCAATTAGGTTAAAAGCATCAAGAATACAATACTCTACATTCAAACCCCACCCCCCCAACATGTTCAGATAAAGTATTGTATCCACAGTAGAGAGGCACAGTACTAAAAAGGATGTGGACATAGATCAGATCCTTTTCTAATGACATGAATGCAGAAATCATACTACTGAGGGCTTGCATGTACAAATATAGTCAATACTGTTATATATCCACAGCATTGAGTGCCTCCTGAGACAGAAAGATGAAATAAAGGTGCATATACAGATCTACTAAGTTGCAGATACAGATTGTACATATAGTAGTACAGTGACAAGTTGACCTGTGGCAGGCAGGAACTATAGCATCCTCCAGTGTCACAAGTACTGTTTGTTCAGTGGACAGGAACAGGCAACATAAATATGTAGACATGAATGCAATACCTGTTTAATACCACATAGAGGCAAGCTAACACACTGAGTGGTATTAAGTGGTCCTCCAGAACATGCCCCTACCCCCTCTTCACACAGTCATACAGTAAGTGGAACTGTAGATATTGATGTTACAGCAACTATGTTATCAGCTGTGCTGATCTCAGGACATTGAGAAGTTGCAGTGCTTCAAGAAGCAAATGCCCCCCGCATTCCAAAATGCATAATATCCTGACTACAGACCCAATTCTCAAAACAGTGAAGAATTGGACAGTGGCAATCACATACTACACCCCTCTTCTACGATACAATACACTGCATTATTACTACAGACCTGCAGGTTATATTAACCTGTCGATAGCTTCATTTGACAGTAGGCACAAGATTTTAAAGATTCCATATGACATGATCAGTGCAGACTCACATCAGAAAGATAACTGTTTACATCAACATAATATTTTGTGACATTAGATGCCACAACACAAAAGACCAAGTACTATAAACTTTCTGCCATAGAATAATGGCAAGAAAGACCACTACATAGTAAAGGTTTACTTAAAAGAGAGATTGTAGTATATAATTCAATTAATCAAAAATCAATCAGAATCTTTATTTATCCAGGTGAACATCATTGAGCAGATCTCATTTGCAAGATAGACCTGGGTAGGATACGCTGTTACATATGTGTGTATTATAGTGGCACGGTAGTGCCACTATAGTAAGGGTTGAGGAGCCATTTCTATGTTAAACCCCCAAACTTTGCACCTTAATAACTTTGCAACCGTTTGACAGATATGCTGAAATTTGGAATACATGATCAAGAACCAAATGCCTTGGGATCTGCCAAGTTTCGTACCGGTCGGATATACGGCTGTGGAGTTATTAAGCGTGATCTGTGCGCGTTTACGCTTTTTCTGGAATTCTACGGTCACGCCTACAGGTCATACGGTTTGTGCGACCAGCCTGAAATCTTCAGGGAACATGCGTCCAGGGTCCCCGATGTGCCTTTTGAAGATTTGGTGAAAAAATATTTAACGGTTCAAAAGTTATTCAAAAAATAGTTTCCCATTATAAGTCAATGGGAAAAGTTAACAAAAAGTTCGACAGTGTTGCAAATGCATTTTTACTTTCACAAATGGGCCTGTTACTTTCGCAAATCAGCCATTTTGTTTTCAGTTGGTGATCAGAAAAATGATTGGCATTTAAATTTGGGACGCTCTAGCAACTTAATTCTTTTTGTATTCACCTAGTCGGACCCTGAGGATGCTTGCCATGTCTTTATTTTGTGGTAAAACACCCCAGAAATATGTTTTTCAAATTTATGAAAAAAGTACTTTCACAAATTACTTTCATGCTCACGAAAGTGTCGAACTTTTTTGCCAAAGCTTTCGCAAATTGTGACAGTAGTTTTCCATCTGTGGGAAAGTGACAGCGATTCTTTGGCACTGCGCTGCAAAAGAACCGTAGGGAGTTTGGGGCTTAAATTTGGAGAGAACGGAGCCGACATCTCACAGATGTGCTTTTTAGTGTTGTATTGAAAAAATATTACACAGCAGCAAAGTTATGGCACTTCAAATTTGACGTTTTCTCCCATAGGATAACATTACGGTGCCCGACGCATTACAGAAATAATTTGGATCCCTGCTGCAAAATAAGGCTTTGGTCTTTTTTCCTGAAATTTGGAGGAAAGACAGCCAACAGCCCACAGATGTGCCTTTCAGTGGTTTGGTGAAAAAATATTACATGGCGGCAAAGTTACGGCACTCCAAAGTTAACAGTTTTTCCCATAGGATAACATTACGGCGTTCGCCACGCCTTTCAGGGCCCGTATCTCGGAAACGGTGCGAGATATGGACTTTTCGTTGGAAAAATTCTTAGCCCCCTAATACAAAATTATCTAGGACAGTTGTAAATAATATGACTTTAAAATTTTTTTTCTATGTCGTACGGTTCCTGAGATATAACGTATTTAGCATTCCAAGTTCTCATTTTCTGCGCTAGTACTCATTATTATGCATACATTATTTGTACTCACTGTCTTTCTCTATGCAGGTTTTTGGGAAAACCAGCCTGTGCACTTATATTACTGTTACTGTTGCCCTTTCCGCTTGCGGTTCCGTACCAGTTTCACTTACCTTTGATGTCTGCGCCACCATGTTGCGTTATCCTTTATGCTTTCATTTGCACTTATGCTTTCGTTATTTTTGCCATTTCTGTCTACAGTACTGTTTATCTTTCTGTTTCACTTTATGTCACCATGCCCATTGACATTTCTGTTTGCAGGCACCATGTTATCTGTGACACAACATCATGTGGCAGACCGTTCGCCCACGCCACCATGTGCGTACTCTTTCTGTTCTCATTTGCACTTGTGTTACCATGTGCCCCACTGTTATCATTTCTGTTTGCATTGCTGTCCCTGTTAGTATACCACAAGACATCATGTGGCGTCTCAAGGCCCCCGCCATGTGTGTATTATATCTACTATTTTCTCGTTATCATTCTCGTAAAAAGAGTAATTAGAGGCAAAATTATTTAATGTATTAGTTAGGTTAGCGCAGTTTATTGTGAGAAATTGCTGTTAGGTTGAAATCCCCTTGACTGCTTCATTCACCGATTGGGTATTGGGACAGATGACCGTCCCTCACCCCATTCTCCCATACTTCTGCTGCTTCACACATGTCATGGGTGAGAGTTAGGACCCACGATCCCAATGCACACCCCAATGCCGGTTGGGGGTGTATGAGGGGTCCAAGGAGTTTTCAACCCTAACAGCGAATTTCCTCACTTTTCTCGCGTGTAACAACCCTAACTAATGCATTAAACTGAGTTTTTTGCCTCTAATATATGTATATATATATATCTCTATATAAATATATATATATATATAAAACCAGACAAGGTATAACATGAAGTTTTGCAATTTACAAGGCAACATGCAACATACATGGTTAGTCATGCAGATAAATTATTTACAAATGTGATATTGAACAATCAATAACATAGTGAACCTAAGAATACAAAGTAGTGCAATTGAATACAAATAAATATTGAAAACAGGTCAACAAGAAACAACAGAACATGCAAGCATGTAGCAATTCGAAGCAGTAGTGCAAAAGAGGGAGCATGTACATATATTCAACCAGGACACAGTAATGGGGGAGAGGAAAAGGGAGGAGAGAGAGGGAGATAGAAGACACATGATTGGAGTAATGTAGTAGAATGAGAGCAGCTTAAACAGCAGGAAGTCAGAATAGAGGGAGAATAGGGAAGAGGAGATAAATGGGGGCGAAGGGGGAGAACAGGTAGGGTAGGAAAAGGGTGTATGCTAGTGGTAGAGGTGGGTAATTGAAACTCACCACCAGAGTCGAGTACAAGCAGCTGCTCGACTGCAGCCCCTCAGTCCTCACCTTCTGGGAGTGGCACCAGGTGTACTCTTTGGGAGGAAGAAGGAGTAGTTGATGTACTCTCTGAGTGATATAAAAAGAAAAAAACACAATGTTTTATTAATGTATCGCATCCAATATCATGTTAGTAGTACTTCAGCTTGAGATGGAGTACACAACTATCTGTGACATATAAATGTCCCAGTTGTGCAACAAAGACCCATATTTAGATACATCATCAATAACAGCTCATACAGTAGACACCATTCAGTGACACCAAACAGCCCAGAGTTTAAATAAAGTCCAAGACCACCGTTGCAGTATCTGATAGCCAATGCAAGGAACTGCATACCAAATATCAGCAAACCTTGTAGGGTACAATTGGACTTACAAAGTCGGCAATATTTTAAAATGGAGTTGACAATCAGTTTCTGATTAAATCTCTTAGCAATTACATAGAAACATAGACTTTGACGGCGGATAAGAACCGCTAGGCCCATCTAGTCTGCCCATTTCCCTACCTACAGGATAGGCCGCAGATCCTATTTAACCAACAGCCTATATCTTCCTGCCTCCCACAAGAATTGCCTTATGTCTGTCCCATGCATTCTTGAATTCTCCCACAGTTTTAGACTCCACAACTTCCTCAGGAAGGCTGTTCCATGCATCCACTACCCTCTCTGTGAAATAATACTTCCTCATTGCCCTGAACGCCCTCCTTCTATCTTTAAATCGTGTCCCCTTGTTCTTGCAAGTCTCTTTTCTGAAAGATGCTACCCTCTTGGACTTTGTTGATTCCCCTGAGGTACTTGAAAGTTTCTATCATGTCCCCCACTCCCTTCTTTCCTCAAGGGTATACATATTAAGCTCCTTTAGTCTCTCCTCATACGGCTTCTCTTGCAGACCCTGCACCATTTTAGTTGCCCTCCTCTGGACTGCTCTATCCTGTCTATGTCCTTGCGGAGATGGGGTCTCCAGAACTGGACACAGTATTCCAGATGGGGTTTCACCACCTGTCTGTACAGAGGGATAACAACTTCCTGTTTTTGCTGCTGATGCCTCTCCCATACATCCCAGTATACCCCGGCCCTCCCTACTGCCTTCTCACATTGCTTGCTAACCTTAAGGTCATCTGATATATACCCCAGGTCCCTTTCCTGTTTTGTTGTTGTTACTACCTCCCCACCCATTGTGTATTCTTCCCCTGGGTTCTTGTTTCCCAGGTGCATTATTTTGCACTTTTTGCATTGAATCCTAGCTGCCATCGTCTGACCATTCCTCCAACCTTGCCAAGTCCCTTTTCATCCTTTCCACGCCTCCTTGTGTATCAACCCTGTTGCAGATCTTTGTGTCATCTGCAAAAAGGCATACTTTTCCTTCCAGTCCCTCTGCAATGCCACTGATGAAGACATTAAAAAGGACTGGACCTAATACTGAACCCTGCGGTACCCCACTAGTAACCGCCCTTTCTTCAGAGTGGACTCCATTTACAATTACCTTCTGTGTCCTGTTGTCCAGCCAATGTTTTACCCAGGCTACCACCCTGGGACCCACTCCCAGGCTCGTTAATTTGACTATTAATCTTTTGTGTGGGACTGTGTCAAATGCCTTGCTAAAGTCTAGGTAGGCCATGTCCACAGCCCCTCCCTGGTCTACTACTTTGGTCACCCAGTCAAAGAAATCTATTAGATTCGTCTGACATGACCTTCCCTCTGTGAACCCATGCTGCCTTGGATCCTGTGCTCCACTGACCTCTAGGTACTCAATTATTCTTTCCTTCAGAAGTGACTCCATCACTTTCCCTACCACAGAGGTCAGACTGACAGGTCTGTAGTTTCCTGCCTCTGTCTTGGTCCCACTTTTGTGAAGGGGAATCACATCCGCCTTCCTCCAGTCCTCGGGTACCACACCATCCTCCCATGATTTATTAAAAAGAGTAGCCAGTGGTTTCACTAGTTCCTTCCTTAATTCTTTTAGAATTCTGGGGTGAATTAAATCAGGACTCATTGCTTTGTCCACCTTCAGTTTTAGGAGTTCTTGCACAACCCTTTCTTCTGTGAAAGGACTGGGATCGACCCCCCTATCAAGAGTGCTTCTGTTAATTGGATTAGGCACTTCCCCCTCCTCTTTTGTGAATACTGAGCAGAAATGTTCGTTCAGTATTCCTGCTTTTTCACTGTCCCCCTCTGCTCACCCACTGTTTATTCTATTCAGCCTCACTATCCCTCCCTTTGTCTTTCTACGCTCGCTGATGTACCTATAAAAGGTTTTATCCCTCATCTTAACTGAGTTGGCTATCTTTTCCTCAGTTTGGGCCTTTGCTATTCTGACTTCCCTCCCTGCTTCTTTCTGCCTTAACTGGTACAGCTCTCTGTCCTGCTCCTTCTGTGTTTCCTTATACTTCTGGAATGCTATCTTTTTCTTCCTGACTTTCACAGCCACCTCTCTTGAGAACCATAGTGGCTTTTCTTTCATTTTTGATTTGTTTATTTGCTTCACACAAAGGCTTGTTGCCTCTGTGATGGCAGTTTTGATAATTCCCATTATTGCTCCACACCTCCTTCTAGCCTGTTTGCTAGTGCTTTCTGAGGCACTCTCCCATCTTGCCAAAGTCAGCCCTCCTAAAGTCCAGTACCCTCACTTTTGTATGGCTTGACTCTGTAGCTGAGTTTAACGTGAACCACACTGTTTGATGGTCACTTGTCCCCAGATGGCAACCCACTTCTAGATCTGAGATCCTCTCACTGCCCCGTTTGAGACTACGAGGTCTAAGATTGCTCCCTCACGAGTGGGTTCTGAAACTAGCTGTCTAATGCCTGCCACCTGTAGGGCGTCAAGAATGGCCCTGCTCTTGGATGTCGCTGCAGCAAATGTGCTCCAGTTAACATCTGGCATATTCAGGTCTCCCATCAACAGTATCTCCCCTTTCTCTGCCATTCTTTTTTTTTTTTTTATATTTCTTCTTTTTACCCTCGCCTCGTCATCCCTCCACTCTGGTCAGGAACCCCGGGCCCGGCCACGGATATCCCCGACTCCCGGTCATCCCTGGCTTACCCCCAGAGAGTGGGGCCGCGGTTCCGACCCCCTATATCGGACCAGCGGAACTGTAACTGGTTGGAGGAACGGCTCCGGTGGCCAATCAGGGCATTCCTGGGGCAGAGCATCATCTAGACGCTAGGCATGGGATTTTTACTCCCATTTTTACCTCCCCTGAGGAGGCGGGGACATGCAATGATGCCAGCGTCTGCCCTGCCTCCTTCCCCCCCCCCATTTTGAACATCGGCAGCGTGAGTTCTCCAGGCCTCCGCCAGGAGTCCCCAACGCTCCGGATGTTGCCCGCACCCTCCCTCTGAAGAAGGAGAGCTGTCCATTGGACGCTCAATCCTACTCCCCGCTGGCCTCCGATGATCCAGCCCCGTTCCCGAACCCGGGTCGCCAGCGCCACAAGCGAAGTCCCACCGCGCGCCGCTGGTTGTTTCTCTGCCATTCTAAGAATGCCTTCCATCATATCCTTGTCCATTCCTTCCCCGACATGGGGTCTGTACACAACCCCTGTGCGGATTGTGGTGCCTTTTCCAGTCTCCAAGGTGACCCACAGTGCCTCCTCTCTCCTCTGTTTACTCTTTTGTTCAGTTGCTTTTATCCGTTCCTTTACATAGAGAGCTACTCCTCCCCCTCTTCTCCCCTGCCTGTCTCTCCTGTAGGTTATGTACCCTGGTATGTTAACATCCCAGTCATGGTTCTCTGTGTACCATGTTTCTGTGACTGCTACGATATCCAGGCATCCCTCTTCCATTAAGGCCACCAGCTCAGGGAGCTTGTTGCCCAGACTACAGGCATTGGTACTCCTTACCCTCAATTTCCTGATGGCCTTACCCCTTTTTGCCCCATCCCTGTCCTTCTTGCCTTTGTCACTTTCTCCATTTACCCCAGCCCTTCTCCCTATCGACACCTCCATGTTGGTGTTTGCCACACTTACTACCATGATTGTTTGGGGGGGCTAGGATTTTCCTGCTCCTTTCCAGTGCCTCCCCCCTTGGCTAGTTTAAAAGCTTGCCAATGAAGCATTTAAACCTATCACCTAGGATCCTGGTTCCCCTCCCGGACAGACACAGCCCATCATGCCAGTATAGGCTTGCATCACTCCAGGTGGACCCCCAGTCCCCAATGAAGCCAAATCCCTGAGCTCCACACCAGTTTTTCAACCACTGATTGAATCCCATGGTACAGAACACCCTAGCCTCTCCTATGCCATAGATGGGTAGCACCTCCAAGAAGGTTACCGTGCGTGCTACTTGACTAAGGCCCCTCCCCAATTCCACAAACTCTTCCTGCACTTCTCTAATCCCTTTCTTAGCCAGGTCATTTGTCCCTAAGCAGACAATGACATCCAGCTCCCTCCCCTGTGCAGCTGTTCCAGCAATCCTGAGGATTTGCTCCCTGTCCCTCCAAGCCATGGCGCCAGGCAGGCACCTTACCTCCCTCTCCCCTTCCTTGCCCAGTTCTACCTTCCTAACAATGGAGTCCCCCACCAGGAGTTGTTTCCTTCCCCTGCAGGGTCCCCTGACACCCTCCTGTGGGTCTCCTTTGTGGAGGTTCCCAGCATCCTCCTTGGTCTCCACTGTAGGTGCCTCCATAGAGGAACCACACTTTGCCAGAATGGCATAGGAATTGTGGAGAGGTACAACTGCAGGGATGTGCCTCTGTTCTACCACCCTCACCCTCCCTGAGCCCACTGTGGTCCAACTGCTCCTCTTTCTTGGCAACCTCTGAGGCAACAGCAGTGGCACTGGTGGTCCCTGGATGGAAGAGGAGGTCCCACAAATCCTGGCCAACTCAGCCTGGAGATGAGCAACCTCCTCCCTCAGCCCAGAGAGGTGCCTGCAGATGGGACAACACCGCATCCTCCAGAACATCTCCTGGAAGACTGCTGCTCCACAGCCACTGCACTGCACCCTCCAATCATGTCCTATTTCTGGCCCCTTAACTGTTTGCAATCCTTACTCTTTCCTCTGTTTTTTCTCTCTCCTTACTTTCTGCCTGTGTGCCTTTAAGCTCCTGATTGTCCTGTTCTGAGACAAGAATATCCTATATTTCTCAGTAGACTGCTTACTTGTTCAGAGGCAGACCTCCAGCAGCTAGAGGGGGCCGGAGAGCTACTCTTGCCCTTCTAGGATGGTGGGTCCTTGGTGGTTCTGTGATCACTCACTTCCTGCCCCTAAACAGGAAGTTTCTGTTGTCAGTCAAATCCAGTGCCTATAAAAATAGAACTAGCTTTGGGTGGAGGGAGGGAAGGAGGGCAATATAGTCCCAGCAGAGAAGTTCAGTCACACAGCAGTCCTTTCTCCTGGAGTCTTCTGCCAAGCTATTAGCAGAATCTTTCTAAGGCAGTCTTTAAATGTAGCTTCCTTCTAGCTAAGCCACTCCCCCTACTTAACAGATCTTTCTACAAGTAATTTAAACCTCACAACAGTTAAGTCCTTTCAGTCACCTGAGATTTACACCTAGATGACTTTTCAGTTACCCATTCAGTTCAGTTAACCCAAACACACACTTTTTTTTGTTTTGTTTTGTATGTTAGTTTTTTTACCCTAAATTAAAGGTCTAAATACAAAAGTTCTTCTACTTTAGTCCCAGCAGAGAAGTTCAGTCACACAGCAGTGACTCCGGCACCTATGCAGCGGTCCTTTCTCCTGGAGTCTTCTGCCAAGCTATTAGCAGAATCTTTCTAAGGCAGTCTTTAAATGTAGCTTCCTTCTAGCTAAGCCACTCCCCCTACTTACCAGATCTTTCTGCAAGTAATTTAAACCTCACAACAGTTAAGTCCTTTCAGTCACCTGAGATTTACACCTAGATGACTTTTCAGTTACCCATTCAGTTCAGTTAACCCAAACACACACTTTTTTTTGTTTTGTTTTGTATGTTAGTTTTTTTACCCTAAATTAAAGGTCTAAATACAAAAGTTCTTCTACTTTAGTCCCAGCAGAGAAGTTCAGTCACAGCAGTGACTCCGGCACCTATGCAGCAGTCCTTTCTCCTGGAGTCTTCTGTAAGCTATTAGCAGAATCTTTCTAAGGCAGTCTTTAAATGTAGCTTCCTTCTAGCTAGCTCACCCCTACTTACCAGATCTTCTACAGTAATTTTAACCTCACAACAGTTAAGTCCTTTCAGTCACCTGAGATTTACACCTAGATGACTTTTCAGTTACCCATTCAGTTCAGTTAACCCAAACACACACTTTTTTTTGTTTTGTTTTGTATGTTAGTTTTTTTACCCTAAATTAAAGGTCTAAATACAAAAGTTCTTCTACTTTAGTCCCAGCAGAGAAGTTCAGTCACACAGCAGTCCTTTCTCCTGGAGTCTTCTGCCAATACCTAATACGCAATACCTAAAAAAAATAACTACTAACAAGTTGTTCTGGCAATATAAAGAAATGGGTAAATAAGAAATAGGTCAATATATGGTGCTTGGACACTAGTACAGTAAATAACACTTCTATCACATTAAAATACCAGAATGTTATCATCTTGTTGGGAAAAAATTGTCTGTTATTTTGCTCATCAGATACTGAACCTCATAATAATATAAGGGAATAAACCCTGATGAACAGGTGATAACCAAGATATTATCACCTACAGTGGTTGCTAGGGCATCACTAAAGCTATACAGCACAACTCAAGAGGTTAACAATTGCCCTAGCAAGCATGAGAGATGACAACACCATGGTTATCAGCCATAATCAAGGCCACTGTTTTTAGGTGCCTGAAAAAAGCAAATTCCGTTTTGACCATCCTGGATTCCAGGATTTTAATGGTGTTTGGGAATCCAATTTCTGGGATTTTTCCGGTGATCCAAAACTTTATGTTATTCACTATTTTTAAGTAATAACATTTGTCTGTCAGTGGTTTATCTTGTTTTATGCAGATTTAAGTCACATCAGCAGAAAACAAGAACATTTAATCTCATATTGCATGTTATATCAGCTACCCAAGTTTTGTATCTACCAGCTATCAAGGCTTATGAATGATGATGATGACTGTGGAACTCCATTGGCCAAACTGGCACATAATTATTAAAATATTCCCTTCTCAGATCAGTGCAGCCAGTGAAAATAAATGGTCTCATGTAACAGTAACATTTTTCTCACAGGGATTCACCAGTTCTGAAGTCTGTTCGATACTAAATAGACACCAAAATCTGTCTTTGTTTTAATGTTGACAATGTGTTCTGTGACATGTATAATAAAAACTTCCCAAAGCTAAAATGCAATTAATGTGTTTTATTTTCAAAAGATTTACAAAGATAAACCTGCAACATATACAACTCAAGTATTGACTACTGAACATGGGTCGACAAACACATTTCCCAAACAAACATGCTATCCAGACAAACACGCTACCCAGAATAAATGAACTAAAGCATACTATGTGAAGGACAGTAGAATCTAACCCGTTGCTGCAGATAATGCAGATACTACATATTGCATGTCTACACTTTGTTGCACATTGAACACCATTTTATCCCTACAATACTGCACCAGAACTGCACGTCTTCATCATTGCATAGTGGAGCACCACTTTGTTTTCTGCAATATTGCACTAGAATTGCATGTCTACAACTTTATTGCACAGCAGAACACTATTTTTCTGCAATAGTGCATCAGAGCTGCAATTACACAAATGAGGGTGGGAGATTCTAGGTTTACTTATTGAATAGCAGCATTGAAAATAATTTTAAGTTGTCCACAGTCCGGCTTCTCTGTTGGTCAATCAGGATTTGTCCATGTGCAGAAAATGACTGCTGCACATCTGTACTAGAAACAGGGGCCCAGATGGCCTGAAGGGCTGCCTTTGCCAGAGCTGGTACCTGTGAGGACATAGAGATCCAGTACTGGTGAAGATCAAATGTTTAAATCTCTGGTAATTCCCACACATCCTGCCATATGTAGATCTCCCAGTCCCTTAACAATTGCATTCCTATTGTGTAAACATGAACATTGGAATATAGAGCAAGTATAGTTGGAAGTCCTTATTGAGTTTGGATAGGTTGAGTGGGTTTAGAACTCGATAGGCCATAAGAAACTGTACAGATGGATTTGATTGCAGGTGTTTTGCCAGTTTCTCCAAACTGAACTTGAAAGCATTTTTGAACAGTTTGATGTTTTCATCCCTTACTTTATTCCTCAGTTTAGAGAGGTCCAGCTCTGCCTTCTCACCAAAGCCATCATTTTTAGTTGTGCCAGCCTCAAAATGGCTCTTAATTGACATTAGCATGTCATACATGGATGTCGCAAGAGGTTTCTCCTTTGACTGCAAAGGTTCTATCCCAGCAATAATGTCACCAGAATTATCTGTAATAAATGTCTGTTGTGCTCATAGCTCATCTTACCAGTCATCCAGTAATGCCTGTAGATTGTTTGTTGAGGTGGCATCACTTGAGTCTGCCATGAAAAGGACCCTCATGTATTGTAGTTGTGTCGAGCAGTTTGCCACAGCTGCAAACCATGTGTTCCATCTAGTTAAAACAGGAACTGGTGATAAAGCAATCATTTCTCCTGGAGCTTCCATATCCTGCAAAAATGTGATAAATTCTCGTTTGCGTTTTGGTGATTACTGAAAAGCATATTTTACCAATGAAACCAGTTCTTTCACTTTTTTGAAATGGCGCAGCCATGTATCCCCAACAAGGGACAAGACATGTGCCCAGCAACACACATGCACAACATGGTCCCCAAGAACCCCACGAAGTGCGTCATTAAAAAAACGTAATCATATAACGAGCACTGTCTCTGACAAATGAAACTACATTCATAAAGTCAATGTCATAACTCTGGAGAGTCTTCCAGACAGCTTGAGCCACTGTGGAATGGTTGACAGAGTCTAGTTCTGTGCTGTTTCCAAGATATGTCTTGCCCCCTTCCGACACAAAGATGACACTAAGAATGCACAGCGACTGTGCATCCGTGCTCTTGTCACATATCACAGACAATGATTTCCCAGTTACAGCTGCTTTAAGGTCTTCATCAATGTGCTCTCTTATCTTGGGTAGTTAGAGTTGCCTCAGGGTGTCTGCTTTGGGCACCACTCCACTCCCCTTCATATACTTGCACATCCATTCCCTCAGTTGTGGATGATCCAGCTTCTCCAATGGGATATTTGAAGCCTCCCATGCCTTAACTGTGTCCATGACCATCTCATTTCTTACTATGGATGATTCTGTTGCAGCTCTGAAACTGCTGGTCAGGGTCACCTGCCTTGCTGGTCTTCCTTCGCTAGCAGCTCGTTCCTTATTCCTAACATGTTTCTTGCTGAGCAGATGATCTTTGACTGTATCTTTTCTGGTATGGTCCAGGACATGTTTGCAGTAAGGACAGAAAAGTTTTCTTCCATCCTCATAGAGGCCATCAGATTTAAACTGAAGGGCTCACCCCTTAGCTGACATGTAGCAAAGATTGGCTCTCTTATTCAGTGGTGCAGCAAACATCATGCAGGCAGAAAGTAGGAATACTGAAATCACAACCAAATAAAAATTATTAGTAGTGTGTTACACTATTCTGCTTGATAAGATAATTCAGAAAAATGGAAGACTGATCCCATGGATAGGGCAAACCATGACTTTTATCCTCTGGCTATGATGGTATTAGCCACCCGCATAAAGCCCCCATCTTCCAGGTATGATGGAAGCAGCAGCATTCTATGACTCCCATCCTCCAGGTGTGAAGGCAGCAGCAATCTGCGAATCACATTCTCTGGGTACGACAGCAGCAGCATTATATGACTCTCATCCTCCAGGTACGATGGCAGCAGCAACATATGACTCCCATCCTCTAGGTATGATGGCAGCACCAGCCTACACCTTCCATCCTCCAGGTGTGATGGCAGCAGCAGCCAGCGCCCACCATTCACTAAGTGAGATGGCAGCAACCGTCTACAACTCCTATCTTCCAGGTACAACAGCAGCAGCAATCTACAAACTCCCATCCTCCAGGTGTGAAGGCAACAGCATTCTATGACTCACATCCTCCAGGTGTGAAGGCAGCAGCAATCTACAAATCGCATTCTCAGGATATGACAGCAGCAGCATTGTACGACTCCCATCCTCCAGGTACGATGGCAGCAGCAGCCTAAGACTCCCATCCTCCTGGGATGGCAGTAGCAGCCAGTGACCACTATTCACTAGGTGAGATGGCAGCAACCATCTACAACTCCCATCCTCCAGGTGTGAAGGCAGCAGCATTCTACGACTCCCATCCTCCAGGTCTGAAGGCAGCAGCATTCTATGACTCCCATCCTCCCAGGTGTGAAGGCAGCAGCATTCTATGACTCCCATCCTCTAGCTGTGAAAGAAGCAGCAATCTATGAATTGCATTCTCTGGGTATGACAGCAGCAGCAGCATTGCACAACTCCCATCCTCCAGGTACAATGGCAGCAGCAGCCTATGACTCCCATCCTACAGGTATGATGGCAGCAGCAGCCTACGACTCCCATTCTCCAAGAATGGCAATAGCAGCCAGTGCCCACCATTCACTAGGTGAGATGGCAGCAACCGTCTACAACTCCCATCCTCCAGGCACAATGGCAGTAGCAATTTACAACTCCCATCCTCCAGGTGTGAAGGCAGCAGCATTCTACGACTCGCATCCTCCAGGTGTGAAGGCAGCAGCAATCTATGAATTGCATTCTCCAGGTATGACAGCAGCAGCATTCTGCAACTCCCATCCTCCAGATGGGAAAATAGCAGCAATGTACAACTTCCAGATCTTCCGCAAGAGAAACAAAAACAGTTATTTATAGAACTCAATGTAACAGCAGGTCTTGAGAGAATCTCTTGCAATAGGTCATGTCTTAGAAACAGCAGTGCAACCACAAGACACCAGGACCACACAGACATTTTTGCTAGAAGTCCATCTGGAGCCATGCACAGCTATATAGGGAAGTTCAGTGTGACACCAATATCGTTATGTGTGGCCCTAAATAGGCTGCTAGCAAAAAAAATTTCCATGTGGTCCTGCCGTCTGATGGTTGCAGTTCCTAAGGTGTAACCTGCTGCAAGAGATTCCCTTGAAGATGTACAATTACAATAAGTTCTTACACAAGTGTTCTTTGTTTCTCTTGGGGAAAAAACTCAAAAGTTTCCTGGATCCCCGCTGTAACCCTCCTCCAGATCTACCTACTATGCTTCTGAGACCAACCTAGGTGCAGTGATTTTTTTCCAGTTTACTTTATGCAGAGGCATGTTTTTCTGCTGGTGAAAACAGGGACAACCCCCCACACACACATTCCCACTGCAACTTTGCCTAGCCATACCTGCCTATCATCTAAATATTCTCAGAACTGTGAGACCATGGTCGAGGTGGTGCTTAGGAGGGTGCTCACTCCCTCCCCCACACTCTGATTCACACTCTGGGACACAAAATACTCAGACCCCCCACCCAAGCCTCCCCCCAAAAGGGTTTCCTGCTAGACACACACACACCATCCCCACCCCCACCCCACCTACTTTTGGGTACACAGAAGGTATAGACACTGGGTGACCACAGGTGGCGACAGTGCAGTAGGGTAATCCAATAATAAGGGAGAGGCTGGCAATGACTGGGGACTGGAGCAGAGGCATGTCTCAGCATGTCCCCATCTCACTGGTCCTCCTAGAATGCTGCTGTCAGAGAGGGCGGAACCAAACAAGGAAACACCCCACAGGTTGCACCTGTAGATGGGCCTCAGCATCTGGCAAGCAAGGAAGGAGCCGGGGAAGCAGGAACAAAGTACACACTCTCTCCCTGAAGATAGGAGGGGAAAGGGAGACTCCTCCACCCTAGCCAGGGGGCTAAATAATAGAGAAAAGTGGGGTCGCTCATCTCGGCTTGCGACCCTGATGCTCCCATTGCCAGGGCATATTTGAGATCCCCGAAGAAAAGAGCAGCTGTGGTCCTAAGGAGTAAAGTAAACACTTTGAGGGCTTTGTTGGTATTCCCACATAAAGCAAACACAGTGCTGTACACCCTTTTGATAACTAGAGAAAGAGCACTACTTGGGTTTAAACTTCACAGCAGCATAGAAACCACTTGCCACTCTCCAGATGCAGCATTGCCAGCTCTAACATCCAAAATGCCCATGCTAGTGTGCAATGGCATACAGCAAATTAGAGGATCCTTACACACACACACACACACTCTGGGGTACACAGAAGCTGCTTGGAGCTCCTCGGACTTGCCTCTCTACCTGCAAAGTTTGATGGCATGGCCTGTGTGGATTTCTGTGAGCCTCAGAGCAATTTTGCAGGCAAGGGCTTCATAAGTGTGAGGCAGGGTCTGTAACACTAACACCCCTCACCAAGCTTGCTCTGGGGCACAAAGAAACCACACTACACATGGCAAGCTTCAAGATCCTTGCCCCCCTTCCAGATGCAGTATTGCCAGCTCTAACCCCCAAAGTGCCCATGCTAGTGTGCAATGCCCACATCCTTACTGTGGCACACAGCAAATTAGAGGATCCTTTCACACACACACACACACACACACACACACGCTCTGGGGTACACAGAAGCTGCTTGGAGCTCCTTGGACTTGCCTCTCCACCTACAAAGTTTGATGGCATGGCCTGTGTGGATTTCTGTGTGCCACAGAGCAATTTTGCAGGTAAGGGCTTCATAATTGTGAGGCAGGGTCTGTAACACTAACACCCCTCACCAAGCTTGCTGTGGGACACAAAGAAACCACACTGCACATGGCAAGCTTGAGGATCCTTGTCCCCCTCCCAGATGCAGTATTGCCAGCTGTAATCCCCAAAATGCCTATGCTAGTATGCAATGCCCACATCCTTACTGCAGCACACAGCAAATTAGAGGATACACACACACACACACACACACGTACACAGAAGCTGCTCAGAGCTCCTCAGACTTGCCTCTCCACGAAGAAACCACACTGCACATGACTAGCTTGAGGTTCCTTGTCCCCCTACCAGATGCAGCACTGCCAGTTTTGACCCCCACACCACCACAACAGACACTCTGACCCCTTCTTTCTTTTTTGTTAAACACCTAAAGCAAACACAGTGCTGTACACTGTCACTACTTATTGGCTTGGGTTAAACACAGCAGCAGTATGTATGTATTTTTGACCCCCCCCCCCCCGAGCAAAATGCACACACAAAATTACTAAAATAATGCAAACTAAGCATTTCAGGGTGCCAAGTTTTCTGAGTTTTGCTGTCTGCAAGCTCTGTCTGCACTGAGATGCTACTAAATACTAAGCAGTTTCAAACCTCCCAAGTGTAACCCCAGCAGTTCGATCCCAAAAATACAGCAGCAGTATGTATGTATTTTTGAACCCCCGGACAAAATGTACACACAAAAATTACTGTCTATAATTTAAATAATGCAAACTAAGCATTCAGTCCCAAAAATAGCAATACAGCAGCAGTATGCATGTAATTTTGAATTTCCCCTCTCTCTGAGCAAAATGTACACACAAATTACTATAAATTACTTCTGTGTGCTCACTTGCTTGCAGATTGCATGCAAATATACTGTAGTAGGGCATTTTTAGCACTGGACAAAAAGACCTGAAATCACTTTTGCTGGATAAGGAAGTTTGTTTTTAGATGTTCTGACCTGAATGTAGCAGACCCAGCAATTGCTCCTCTCTGCATGTCTCAAAGTTTCACTTCCTTATATGACCCTTTTATACCCTCTCAGCATAAATGAGAAATATGTTCTTACAGTCCTGAATGTAGCAACACCATGCTCCTCTGCACATCTCAGAGTTTTACTTCCGGGCTTTTATCACTAATATCCTGAAGTATACAACAATTCCTTTATTGCTACAGCTCTTGCAGCCAGCTTGCTGGTATATCTGCTTTCTGTAAGGCACTTCTAACCTCCCAAGTATAACCCTAGCAGTTCCACCAGAAAAAAATAAACAGTACCAGTAACCAAAATGTAGGGAAGGGAGAGGGAAAGGTTGCGATGCAGCTCTGCTCGTGTTTGTAGCAGAATATGGCACAAACAGCAGTACGGCAAATACCACTAGAGTACTGGAATTTAAAACCACTTTTTCATTTGTTTAACCTCCTAATTTGCCCCTTTTATACCCCTATCAAACCCATGCTCCTCTGCACATCTCAAAGTTTCACTTCAACACGAATTTCTTGAAGAATATAGCAATTACTTTATTGCTGCAGCTCTTTGCAAGCTTGCTAGTACATCTGCTTCACCCAGAAAAAAAAAGAAACAGT
Source organism: Neoceratodus forsteri (assembly GCA_016271365.2). Taxonomy (NCBI): domain Eukaryota; kingdom Metazoa; phylum Chordata; order Ceratodontiformes; family Ceratodontidae; genus Neoceratodus; species Neoceratodus forsteri. The sequence continues at coordinate 642,821,462 of CM028129.1, read as the reverse complement.
ACCTGAAACGTAGGGAATGGAGAAGGAAAGGTTATGATGCAGCTCGGATAGTGTGGCACAAATACCATTAAAGTACTGAAATTTAAAAACGCTTTTTCATTCATTTAAGTGAAGTAAAAAGAAAATATGAGGTGGTGGCATCTCCAGCATCTTTACTCGGCAGTAGACTAGCTTGGCTTCTTTCGGCGTCCTCTGTAGCATGGTCTCTAGCGTGGTCTTGACTCCTGCTTCCTCTTTCTTCTGGCTTCTGGACAAACTGGGAGAAAGGTTGCTAGCGTGCCTCCTCTTATACCACTGAAGTCCTGAAAACTCATGCTAACAGCATGAGATCCGTGAGTTATCGTGGGACACTTTCAGATTCCAGCTAGCCAATAGAATTCCGTGATTCTGTCCATGATCACGGAATCATGGATAAACAGTGGCCTTGGCCATAATGATATATGTTGTATGATACTCGACACTAAGACACTACAAGTTCCCCCCTTACAAACACAAGAAATTGAACCGTTCCTTATTAATAAATCTGCAGTACAGCCACGATTGTGTAGGAAAACAATTTATTAGGATAGATGGACTAAATGACAGAGGCCCCAAAAATAGCAGCAGATTGAAACACACTATCAGACATAGAGATTGCTAGAGTCAGTAACAGTAAAGTGAGACAACTGGCTTGTAATTTTAATACTGTACTGACGCTAACAGTCACATCCTGGGTGTGTACAATACTGTTAGACCATTAAAATAACTAAGCAGCCAGAGAATATGATCATTGCAACAGTTAGTTTATCACCATTGTAAATCCTCTGATGATTACACCATGGTTATCACCTGAACATCAGTCATTGTCATTAATAATGTATGATACTTGACATGGCACCTAACCCCCTGCGAACACAAGTACATTAGCATTACCTTATGAATGAATGTGCAGTGCAACCACATGATTGTGTAGGAAAATATTTATTAGCACAGAAGGAGTGGATGAAAGCAGAGCAAAATACTACCAGAGTTAAAGAGTCTATCAGACATAGACATTGTTATACTTACTAACACTAAAGTGAGACAACTGAAATGTTATCTGAATACTATAGTCTGTCTAAAAATCACATTGTGGGTGAGTACAATACTAAACTACACTGATATTCTGTCTTGTGAACTCAATGTCATTCCATAGTTGAGACAGATTCATAGCCTTTGAGATCACAACAGTGGGATTACAAGGGTCTCATCTGCTTGATTTCAGTGGCTGACAAGGCCCACCCATAGATTATAACAGGATAGTTATCTTGAAATGTGTGAAATATGACATTGTGCAATAATACTGCATAAAAAATGCTAGGCACACACTAAGACTGTCAGTTGATTAATTGAACTAGTCTAATGGATTTCATCTACATACATAACATCAAAACATTTAAAAAGGAACTGTACCTTCATGAGTTGTAAATGTGATTTTTTGTACATCTCAGTACACAAGTCTTATCATTCAGTTGGTACCGATATATGCAACCGTTTAACTCTATTTTCTGCACCAACGGTAGGTCCTGTCCCTAATCTCGTAGTTAACGTTTAATGACTGTTGAAACTGCATTCTCCATGAAAGCTGGATTAGCTCATGAGAAGCTGCATGGCAATCACAGAGCATAGCATAAACAGTAAAATCAGATGAAAATATTTCCATACATCTTTAACAGCTACATGAAAAGACTTGCCTATTGACATGGGCAGAAATAACATTGATAATATCTGACCGCACAGTTTCCCTTTAAGAGCACTAACAACATACACTTACCACCATGATATCGTTCACCAAAGCCTGGTTTCTCTGCCTCCTCCCACATAGCATGAACTATGTCATGCCACTCCCGTACGCTGCTGTGCATTTCACCCGCCACTGCCATAGCTCTAAAAAAGGTCTGGCGGGTGACCTTCCACTTCCTCCAACAGGCATCTGGTGATTTGTTGATGCCTTCTCTCCTCAAGGCATGACTAACCTGAATAAAAACATAAAAACAAAGCACTGTGAATAATTAATAAATATTTACATAAATAGATTCAGTAAAAAACTAGAACACCACCTACTAAAATATTATTATAGTATGTACTTGATATCTGTATATCTGAAATATGTAAACAGTGTTTGTCAGCATGTCCTGTTTTTTCCTGTTTCATAATTTCTTCCACATGCACAGCTAGAAGGAACATTCTGCACCAACATACCAACTACATGCTTATATTATGTTTATGCTGACTATTACTCTATGCAATGCTTTTTGTTAACCTATTCACACCCTTAGTGGTTAATAGTAAACCTCAAGACCCCTAGCAAGCATGAGACATCATAATACCATGGATATAACCTGTACATCACACATTGTGATTTGTGGTGTATGGGACTCAGCATGAGAATTTATCCCCCTCCCCCCAAACACAAGCAATTAAGCTTTTCTTCATTAATTAATCTGTAGAACAGTCGCATGATTGTGCAGGAAAGCAGCCTATTAGGATACATATAGTGAATGACAGCAGCTCAACATAACACCAAAGTAGAAATGTCTACCAGACATATAGATTGCAATACTGAGTAACACAAAACTGTGTCAACTGAGTTTGACTTTCACATTCTTGCATAGTGCTATGGTAGGATATTCAAAAGGCTGCCAGACACAGTACTATCCTCAATACGCATGACTGCAATGTAATCCTATGAACTACAGATCCATATGCAGCATACCCTGCTATTCAGTTTGGGAACAGCAGTGGATATGCCACTGCAACACGCTATTGTGTCACACAGTGGGGCTCAAACTCAAGTCCCATAAAAGGAGGACCAAGTCCTGGCTACCCACAAATGTACAGCTGTATTTCAAGGTGCAACACAGCAGCCACCAGCCTTGGTTGCCAAGCCACCCATGAGTAACACTGTCCACAATGCTCCTTACCCCCTAGCAAGTTAGAGCCCCCCAGCACACCTGATCATGTTCATCTGTAGAAACTACATCAATTGCTGGTGGTCTAGTGGCCCTCCCCAATCACAGGCATCTGTACAAAGTACAACTATGCCCACTAGTGTAGCAGTCCCCCCATGCGCCCAATAACAGGTCATTGTGGAAAAACAAATGTACGTGGTCAACAGTGGTACCCCACTGCCCAGTGACCCACAGAGGTCATATGGCAACCCAGTACTCCACCTGTCATCAGTGCATGGCAGCATCCCACCAGTATGCCACCTGCACACCTGCTGAATGACAGCATACAGTGTGATCTGTACGGCTGTTGCCCAAGAGTGTGTATCAATGGGATGCAGACCATACTGCACTTAACAGTAACAGATGTGTGAATGAATGCAGGTAGGTGGACAGGGAGGTATGCCTACAGGTCCAGGTTCATCTGTTTTCCAATAATGACCTGCGATCGGCTGTACAGAGGGTGTGTGGGGGGGTACCACTAGACCATCAGTCGCCAACGATCAGAGTTACTGATAGGGATGCTGCACCACAAGGAATACTTGCGTGTTTTACAGATGGCCATGACCATCCATCCAGTAGCAGGGGACTGCAATAACCCTCCAGGGTGTCAATCCCTGATGCCACCAGTCTGGCAGGACAGTAGGTGAAATTCACTAGGACAAAACACATCGGCAAATGACCCAGTTAGTGGCTTGCATACATCTAGCCTCATTTGCATGCCCCATTGCTAAAAAAGCAGGGTGGTGCACCAAACGTGACTGCAGTTGTACTGGGGCATGGCTTTGCTCCTTTTCTCTGTCTTTTGCTTACACAGTGCCAGAGCACCATGCACAATATAAGCATCTGCCCTGCCATATTAAACAGTACTGAGCCAGTACACAGCACCGTTGAATATGATCTCATCCTGGACCTAGCACAGTCCAGTTGTGCTGTTCCCAGGCTTGTACCACTACCCAACATGTTCTGAATACCTAGGCCAAATGTGTTTGCACAAGTTCACATTAGGAGATCAACCACTAGTATCATACCTGAAACTAAACTACACTGGTATCCCAAAGATAGTATAATAGTAATATGATTCATACGTAGAAAGAAAAACACAAAAAGAAAAGTATTTTGTTAATTGCAGTCATAACCTACCTTACCCCTGGTATGTATGAGGCTAAGGTTGGTGGCTCTCATGACAAACCTGGGGTTTGCATAGTCTCTGACAGCTTGAACATGGGCCAGCACTTCCCCATCACTCCATGACTTTGGCATTTTTCACAGTTCTGCAGGAAAAATATGTGTTTGTTTAGAAATCTTTAACATACAGTTTATAGTTATTACAGTATTTGTGTACAACTCATTATTAAGTATTACATTCTAGCAATACTAAAATCATCATTTAATCTTGCATCACTGTCTACTGAGCTGTTCACTATTTAAACAATATAAATGTGACCACTCACTTTATTGTTGTCTAACAGTTCAACAATTCTTGTCAAATCTCTGCCAATCTGTTGAGACAAAGAGAGAGTAACTGTTATAACACTGTGAAGAGCCAAACAAAGCCATCAAGATGTACAGCACACCTCACTGATATGAACTATATATGTACAAGGACACTCATTAGTTGCGAAGTGTCACCCAGGTCCCCCCCCCCACCAGAACACTAACTGTTATTTAAATCCAAACACTGAGTCTGACTGAAGCCTTGGACATTTGCAGAACACCTATATGATGGCAAGTGCACACATGTAACAACACTGAGTAGTGTGATTGCATGAGTCACATAATAGCTCACTCTCCTAGAACAGGCAAAAGATTCTGACTACAAAAGCACAGATGAACCACAATAATGTAGTAATACACTAGACCTACAGCATAGGGGTTGTACACAAGTTAGAACACTGACAAGTTCCACAGATTCAAGTACAATTCCATGACACTCCTCAACGCATGTCAAGGTACAGGTTGTATCCCACCCTTTCCCGCAGTTGTCAGCTGCTTGATCATAGTCCTCCCCTGCTGACCCCAAATGGTACGGGCTCAATTGCAAACCCAGATTACCAGTACAGATCAAGATGTGTCATCTAGCAAGTCAAGCCTCACTGACACTGGCTCAGCATAACTGCATGATACCAACTGCACAGTACTTAGAACACTAAGGAGTTGCATGTCCCTAGTCAGATAATAGACCCCCCTTAAAATCAACCATACTCCATCCTCAGTGGAAACTCAAATACCAAGAAAAACTTGTGACTACTAACAGTACACATGTCTCAAACCAGATGAACACATGTCACAAAAACAAACAGTTGTACAGCAACAGCCAACCAATACATACCCCCCCCAAAGAGGTATAACATCCGGAGTACAAGTTGACTTCCCAACCAACTGATGACCATTAATGTAATACCTCCCTGATAGAAATACCACGTACAGTATGCTCACCAAACACTCACACTCTAAGCTATAGACAATGCTGTGTATAGAGTAACTTTTTCTATTTTTTGACCATTTAGATTGGCTCTTAAAAGAGTCGTTTTTGTCACTGCCTATGTCATCTGCTCGAGAGGTACAGTTGTACAGGTACACAATCACAGAATTGTAAGGATACTATTTTGAAGGTCCCCAACAAAAATGTTTTTACCTGTGCTTGAGAGATGCACACCATCTTTTAGATACAGCCAATATGTGTAATATGTAATTTGGGGTTGACGAATGGTATGCATTCCCATAGCAAGGAGGAATCCAGATATTTGTATGTTTACCTTCCTGCATGATCTTTCAAGTGCAGGACAGTAATCCTCACCTCTCCAGATCATATGCTGTGTAATATCTGAATACAGAATTTTACAAGCTGGTAACGTGCTCATAATATGCTACAAGTCAAACCATGCAGCTTTAATTAAATCTACAATCTTTGTTCCCCAAATCATTACCTCCAAGATGTGTAAGGAGTATGTCTGGTTTTGGCTGTGTCTCCAGCAAGTGGTAGATGGTAGGCATGAGCTGCTCCCATCTCATGCCACCCTTCCCAAACCAAGACACTGAGTAGAGAGGTAGGTGCAAGTCATTGCCAGAATGACTAACATACTAACATACTAAAATGCCAGCAGAATAGGCCTAATGGTCTTTCATGTCTGCTCGTTTGGTCAGCCCCCACCCTGGTTGCTGACCTTGCTGCCCCCCTCGCCTTCTCTGGCTTCTCCCTTCCCAGTTCTGGATATTCTTGCTGCATTGGATTTTGCTTCCAGAACCCTTCCCCTGTACCTGTCCCACCCCTTCTTGAACCCCTCCACTGTCTCTGCCTCCACCAGCCCCTAGGCAGCGCATTCCATGACTCCACCACCCTCTCAGTGAAGTAGTACCTCCTCCCTTATCCCCTGAATCTTCCACCCTCCAGCTTCCACCCATGCCCTCTAGTGGCCCCCTCCTTCTTCCTTTGAAGCACCCTGACTGTTCCTCCCCTATTTACCCTCTTCATGTACCTGAAGACCTCTATCATGTCCCCCTGGTCCCTTCTCTCTTCCAATGTGTACATATTTAGATCTTCGAGCCTCTCCTCATAGGTCCTGTCCCCCAAGCCCCAAATCATTTTGGTTGCCCTCCTCTGGACCCTCTCCAGGAGGTTAATGTCCCTCTTTAAGTGTGGCCTCCAAAACTGCATACAGTACTCAAGGTGCGGCCTCACCAAGCAGTTATACAGAGGGAGCATCACTTCTGTCCTTCTGGAGGTGATCCCCCTAGCGATGCATCCCAGCATCCTGTTGGCCTTGGCTGCTGCCCTCCTACAAGTCTCAGAGTTGTTCATCTTGACATCCACCACCACCCCCAGGTCCCTCCACCACCTCCCCCAGTTTTGAATCATCCGCAAAGAGACTCATCTCACTCCTGATTCCTTTCCTTATGTCAGAGACATAGGTGTTGAACAGAAGGGGCCCAAGGACTGATCCCTGTGGGACCCCACTAATGACCCTCTGGGGATGAGACTATCCCACCAACTATGACCCTCTGGGTCTGGTCCTGAGCCAATTGCCTATCCATCTGATCATCTGGTTCCCCACCCCATTTCTCCCAGCTTATCCAACAGGCCCACGTGAGAACAGAATAAATGCCTTGCTGAAGTCTAGAAAGAGGACGTCCACTGGTCACCCAGGTCCAAGGCACTCATCACCCAGTCATAGAACCCACCAGGTTTGCTGACATGATTTCCTGGGATGAATCCATGCTGTCTATTGTCCAGGCACCCTGACTTATCCAGGTCCCCCCCAGCCTCTTCTTGACAATGCCCTCCATCACCTTGCCCACCACCAATGTCAGGCGGACAGGTCTGTAGTTCCCTGCCACCTCCCTTGATCCTCCCTTGTGGATAGGCACTATATGCGCCACCTTCCAGTCCTGGGGCACCCACCCTGTCCTCAGAGAGATGGTGAAAAGCTCTGCCAGGGGTTTTGCCAGGACATCCGCAAGTTCCTTCAGCACTCTGGGATGTAATTTATCTGGCCCTGGTGCTTTCTCCGTCTTAAGGGAGCTGAGGGCTTCCCTCACTCTCTCTCTCTGCTGTGATTTCCACTTCGGTACCTCTTCTCCCTGCTTAGCCCTCTCCCCTCCTGCCAGTGATGCCTCCCCCTCTCTCCAGACCCGCCGATCGGTGAGGGTCCCCCCCTCCTCAGTATCTCTGTCTCCTCCCATGTATGATGCAGCACCCCCATTTTCCTTGGTGAAAACTGAGATGAAGTACTCATTTAGTACCTCAGCCTGCTCCCCTGGGTCTCGTGCCCATCTCTCCCCTGATTTAATCCTGCTAATCTGCCTCTTCACCCTTCATTTTTCCCCAATGTATCTAAAGAACCCCTTGTCCCCTCTCCTAATTTCCCTGGCCAGGTTCTGCTTCTTCCTTGCCTTAGCCGCCCTCACCAGCCTAGTGGCCCTTCTAGCCATCAGCTCGTACTCCTCTCGATCCCTTTCAATCCTTGAGCACTTGAATTGCTTATAGGCTGCCTTCTTTCCCCCGCACCACCTCCTGGACCTCCCTGGTCCACCAGCAGGGTTTTTGGACCCTACCGCATTTTCGTCTTACTCTTGCACAGGTGCTGGTAGCATCCTGCACCCCTCTCCTGATGATTTCCCACCTACTATCAGCGTCCATGTCTGACCCAATCCCATCCAAATGCTCCTTGAGGATCCTTCCCATTTCCTAAAAATCCACCCCCCTGAAGTCGGTTACTTCCATCTTTGTGCAGCCTTCTACCCCTCCTAGGTCCAGGCAGAACCAGACTGTGGCATGGTCACTCCCTGCCAATGGGTCCCTTACCTCCAGGCCCCAATCTGGCACTGTCTGCCGGACCACATCCAGTACCCGCCCCCTGGTCGGTTCCCTCACCTGCTGAGTTAGGAATGCGTCTTGAAAGACATCCAACAACCTCTGTTCCCTGGTCACAGAGGATGTCATAGTCTCCCAGTCTGTTCCTGGCATGTTTAAGTCCCCAGCACCACCACCGTTCATCTGCCCAGTCTGCAGTGTCTCCCAACATCTGCCACCAGACTGTCCTCCAGCTCCTCTGCCAGGGCAGGGGGTCTATACACCACTCCTATTTTTACTCTCTTGCCCCACCCTTGTTATCAAGGTGACCCAAATCATCTCCATGGTTCCCTCCACCTCCTCTACTCCCCCATGCCAATGTAGTTTTTGACTATCATTGCTACCCCTCCTCCCCTTCCCTCCCCCCTGTCCTTCCTGAACATAGTGCAACCCTCCAGGTTCAGGTCCCAGTCGTGTCCTGCAGTGGCCCAAGTCTCAGTGACCACCACAACATCCACTGCTCCCTCAGTTAACATAGCCTGGAGCTCCAGGCATTTTTATTGCCCAAGCTCCTGGCATTTACTCAGGACAACCTTCCACCTTTCCTATAGTTCCATTTCCCTGCTCGTGTTCCCATGGGGATTCTGTTTTCCCCTGGTTTGCACTTTGCCAGTTGGCCTTTTCCATGATCCTCCAGCTCCCCAGGGGGGTGGAGACAGAGTCCCTCCTTTATCGACACCCCCTTGACAGCCTTTTCTCCCATCCCCCCTTCACAAGTTTAAACCCCACTTTTCACCAATGAACCCCTCTATTTTCAACTTAAGGATTCCCTTCCCTCTCCAAATTGAGATGGAGTCTATCTCTAGCATACAGCTCCTTATCCTCCCAGGTCTTCCCCCAATCCCCCATCAACCCATACCCTCTGGCCTCACACCACTTCCTGAGTCACTGGTTTATCTCCCTAATCTTCCTTTTGTGTTCCCCACTAGCCCTTGGCACCGGCAGGATTTCTGAGAAGGAAACAGTGCATCCTATGTCATGACAGACCCTGGCAAGCTCCCTGAATCTTGCCTGTATCTCTAGCTCGCTATTTCCCTCAATGTCATTTGTACCTAGGTGGACCAGTATGTCCGGGCCCCCCACAATCCTTTGCCAGCTGATATACTTGCTGAGGCCTCTAGGCACCAGTCCGGAAGCATCTTGTTCGCCAGGCTTCTCCTCCCTATCCCATTTGATACCCCCTGATCATAGAATCCCCAACAGGAGCACTCTGACCGCTCCCTTTCTTCCATTCCCCCCTTCCATGTCCCTCATCCTTTCTACGGCTCCTCCACCCAGCCGGCTCCTTGTCTCCTCCCCTATCAGGGTGCCACATGCCACCCCCTCCTTATTCACCATTGCCACCCCTCCCCTCAATCCTATGCCTCTCTTCCTCCTGAGTATCCTTCTGTACCTTGCTAATTCCCCCCTCACTGCTCATGACTGGTCCTTCTCCCCCATCTGCTAAACTAGCCTGGCTCATCCTCCCTCCCTTCCTTCCTTCCTGTCTCCATTTAGTTCCTCCTTGCTCATCGTGCTCTCACGGCTAAACCCTCAGCTCCCTTTACTGAATCCTCCTTGTACTCTGGTCCTTCCCTTTACCTTTCCTCCCAACTGGTCCTTCTCCTTGTGCTTTCCTCCTCTTCCCCTGCCCCTCCTGCTTTGATTCACTGCTCTCCCATTTTCCGCATTCCAGGTCCCCCTGTTCTTCCTGCTATCTGGCCCCTGCCTCCTGCACCCACTCTTTCTGTCTCTAACCACCCTGTCATAGTTACATCACCCCCCTCATCCTCGAGCAGAAAGATTTGAAGCAGTTACTGAGTGAGGCTGATCCACCTCCCTGCCTTGCTTCCTTCTGTCCAGCCCTGCCATCTGCCTACTTCCCTGAGAATGTTGCCCTCCATCCCTCCTTTGTGAGGTTCCCCAGTTCCCTGCTTCTCGGGTAGTGTCCTCTTGGACCCCTCTTCCAGGGTCCCTATGTGACCCTGAGTATTCTCCTGCACTCCTTTTCCTATGCCCCACCCCCAGTGCTTGGTGCAACTCGCATGGGAGATCCCCACCCCTTCCCCAACCATACCGGCCCTCCCCCAGCTGTCTCCTAATCCCGCAACCTCCTCCCTAAGCTGTGCCATCTGGTAGCACACTGGGCAACCACTAAACTTCAAGCCCAGTCAAGTATCATGGCTGCTCCACACCGTGTCACCCACCACCCTCCAAAGATGCCAGCCCTAATGGCGTGTGGTTCCATCCCTTCCAAATAGGTTTCTTGGGTGAGCCACCAGGTTCCCCCTAGTCCAAGATACACCCTACTGCCTAATCAGGTCACCCACTAATCTTAGAGACAGTCACTGTCACCCAGTAACCCTGTTACTAGGTGCAGTATAACACATTAAACTTATAAGGGAAATTAACAACTCCTAAGCTCCTCTCTCCCAGCCTTTAAATCCAACCCCCAGTGGCTAGAACTACATGAGCTGCACCTGCAGCCCTTTCCTCAAATTGCAGGGGCAGGTGTTCCCCATAAATTAGCAGAATTCTGGGGAGGGATGGGTGGGGAGGGTGGGTCTTGGGCAGACACCTGACTCGAGAGAGAGTGTATCAGCTCTGTCTCCCCTACAAGCCCAGCAGCCAAGAGCCAGCCCCAAGCAAATCCCACCAAATGAGGTTTAAATCAGAAGAAATAGGCCTCCACCAGTGCAGCCTGTTACACAGTGAAACATCCACAAAATGAGCCCACTTACAGCCACCAAACTAGTTTTCAAACTTCAGCATCCCCAAAACAATACTGCTAGCCCTTGGAGTAAGAAAGAAAAGAACTAACCTTCTATTAAGTAAAATCCACAGAACCCTGTGAAAACAACAAGCAGCAGCTACTGTCCCTGAACACAACTGATCCTGTCCCTTCCAGTTCTTTCTGAAGACAAAGCAGCTAACACCTCAAACCTGATTCAGCCTGCCTCCAGTCAATTGGCTGAGTGAGACCTGGCTCATGATCCATTAACACCCTTCCCCTCACTCATGCACTAACCTTGCAGCTTAGTGGAGTCAGCAAGAATCAAATTCAACTCAAAAGCCCCAAAATATGTTTGCTGCAAAGGAAACAGGTCTCCAATTTAATCAGCTTCACTAACACCACATCAAAATAGGCTTGAAATTAGCAGATAAGGTCTCCAATTTAAATAACCATCTCCAAGCAAATCCACCAACAGATTATAAATCAGAAAATAGGCCTCCACCAGCGCAACCTGTTTACAGTAAACATCACAAAATGAGCCCACTTACAGCCACAAACTGTTTTCTAAACTTCCAGCAGCCCCAAAACAATACCCTGCTAGCCCCTTAGAAGTAAGAAAGAAAAGAACTAACCTTCTACCAAGTAAAATCCACAAGAACCCTGTGAAAACAACAAGCAGCAGCTACTGTCCTGGAACACAACTGATCCTGTCCCCTTCCAGTTCTTTCTGAGAAGTAGACTACCTCTACTGAAAACTGCTGCCCTTCTCACCAAACTTGATCCCACTATCCATGTATTCACTCTTGATTTTTCAGCCATTCTGAGTGAGAAATCTCAAAACAATCAGATGAAGAAATATCAGAATTGTGTCTGTCTGACTACCAAGCAGTACCAAGCCTAATCAGCAGAATGACCAGTATTCACTTGTATCAGTAAGATAAATACAGTCAAAACAATCACAAGTAATACCCTGATCCCAGATTGGCTCATATAGCCTAAAAGACCTAGTTATGTCTGTAAAGGCTTTTTCTATTGGTATTTTGTTTATAAAACATTATTTTTGTTTTGGTGGGAGAACACTGGCTGGTCATTGGGCACACTTCATAACTAGCCAACAACACTGATTTTCATTGGATAAACTTAGTAGTCATTATGGTCTGTAAAGCTCATCTCCCTCTCTTTCTCAGCTAGCAGCTTGAGTGGTGAGTGGAAGCATAGCTATGTACTTCACATAGTCTTCAACAGTTTAAAAGTCTACTATCTATTTTTATTATCTTGCTATACTATGATTACAGCTGTGATAATTCAGTGCTTAGTATGTATTTACAGAGAATTAATATTATATATGTTAAGTACAAATAAGTTTGAATGTCTCTGTCTAATAACAGTAAAACAGTCACTAGCATATTAGCCTAGACAGCACAGAATGTCTTTCCCAGGCTGGATTAAAGATGTGTTAAAATAAACACATATTTAAGCAAATTGTAATGTTATTCTCACATAACAACTAAGCAACTATCACAAACTGTATTACCAGTAAAATGCAGTAGATCTACTTTATGCAACAACTGTTAAATGTAACAAATGTCTCATAAAAAATGAGAAACTGGTACAAGCAATAACAAACCTAGGGCAGTATAATCACCCACTTATAATAATTCTCACAATAACAGTCTTAAGATAACTACTATCAACAGTAAAAAAGAATATGAATCGATATTAAACATGTAATTTATCACAGCAAAACTTGGCAATAGATTGGCAAACTCTAGCATAGAAGTGGCTTCTTATGCTCTTGAAAAAATCATATGTGTTCTCTAACTAACTGAAAACTTAATTAAAATTATCTAAAGTTGTACTGAGAAAATAACTCACTATTTGCCCCTGGAGTAGCTGCTGCTCGAGTACTAGTCTCAAAATGCCCCACGAAGTGTTATTGTTTGATTCAATTGGATCAGGAAAGTCACATGATAAAGTTAGCTGTTTCTTTGTTCCCGAGAAAGCAAAATCTTTGATAGCGACTCGCATTGTTCATGAGGATTGATCACAAACGTGCAAAATCTTTGATCGTGAGAATAACGTGAGACTTCATTGTTACAGTCTCTGTAGTTGTTGAAAACACTAGATTCTGTATTTTTTTAACACACTTAGTACTCCTGAACCTTTCTACTACTTATCACAAATAAATATGATGGCAATAACCATTTTTACTAAGTTTTGCAAAATGTAATGGTATTTTTACAATCTTTGATCACGAGCATGCAAATTCTTTGATCACGACGTGGTTTGACCGTGAGGACAGTTCACAAGCCTGAAAAATGTTTGATCATGAGAATAACATGAGACTTCAGTGCTGAAGCCTCTCTAGTTCAAAAAAGTTTCAGTTTATATTTTTTCAACACACTGACTACTCCTTTGTCTTTCCACCACTCAGCAGACATAAATATCACAGTAATAATCATGTTTACCACGTTTTGCAAAATTTTACAATATTCTTATGATCTTTGATCCCGTGCATTCAAATTCTTTAATCACGACTCGGTTTGACCTTGAGGATCGTTCGCAAGCCTGCAAATGCTTTGACAGTAAGGATAACCCGAGATTTGAAGTTTGAAAGTAAATAGAAATAAAATAAACATTTTTATCACTAACTTTCAATAGACTGTGTGGGAATATCTGTTTTCATGACTTACAAAACTTGTATATAGTGTTAATTAAAATATTTCATCATATTTGAAACAATAACAGTACTTTAAAATCTTTGATCGCGCACGCGCAAAATCATTGATCGTCACCCGGATTGATAGCGAGGATCATTTGTGAGCTCACAATTTCTTTGTTCACAAGAATAACTCGAGATTTGAACTATTTTAAATGAGTACTTGTAAAAAACTCTGTTTTTTTAGACATTCTCACACCATATAGACAGATGTCTATTTATATGTTAGAAAACCTGTCTACTGCAGTAACTATGCTAAATAAACATCTAGTGTTATTTTATTATGTTTTCACATTCTTTGATCGCTAGCATGCAAATTCTTTGATCGTGACCCTCTTTAATCATGAGGGTCATTCACAAGGCAACAAATTCTTTGGTAGCGACAGTAATGTGAAATTTTGTATGTACAACTCATGGAACATTGTGTTGCTTCAGTTTCCTACTCAATTCACATCGCATTGATATAAATATGTAATTACATTGACCAACATAGCTAATATTATACCTCCCAGTCACTATTAAAAACACCAGTTGTACCTTTGTGCAGAGTTATACCACTGTGTTCTATCTTCATTGAGTAATAGTACCCTGGCTATCCTGTCATTATTACAGGTTGATATAAGTGGCCGAAAACATTTAGCAAGTCACATTTAACAATTCCGCAACTTTACAACTTGGTTGTAAGCAGATATATGTGCCACTGCACTTGCCAAAGGTGGTATTTCGACAACCATTACTCTTCTACAATCTGACCCAATATTCAGATGACACTGTGGTGCACAGAATTATTGAATCTGGTCACACACTGTGATACAAATTTTAGCATTAACAAATGACATTTTTTGTAGTGTGGTATACTGTCAATGGCTTATGCAGTATGCACCTCTTATTAACCTATAGCACATTATTCTTACACTACTTTCTTTTTTCTTTTTTCTTTCTTAGGAGACTACAACAGACAAGAGATTGAACATATACTTGAGCTCTTTCATCATGGCCATTTGCCATAAAGTAAAAGAACAAAGTAAAAGTGCCAGGTGCACTGCTTGTTCATCGTCACTCCATGTAAGCAGTAAAGGTGCAAAGTGTCAGCAGAAGAAAAAGAAAATTTCTTCTGTTGCAAGTACACATATCATAACATGCACACATTTAAACAAAGACAACACCTCTGCTAGTAAAACTATGACCAGCAGACTTTCTAGAGAAACTGTGCAGATACAACGTCCAGCACTGTCATCAACAAAGCACAGATCTGCGAGACAGAAAAATAATGCTGGCCGTGTCAGTTCTGCTACTTCACAACACAGCAAGGCAAGTTTTTTCCAAAAATCATGTACTTAGAGCTAAAATTGACCATGTGATCTCTAGAATAGTGAAACGCAATGGGAACAGACTGTGAAGTAAAGTTGCATTAATGAAATTGCACTTGAGAGTAAGATGATTTGTTAATGTAGCTCTAGCTATTCATTCCCAGTTATGGGCTGAAATGATGTCAGCTATTGATAAATTAAGTTTAAAGATTGAAGAGATGAGAAACAAACTATTGTCTTTTGAACACTTGAACACAGAAAATATCTCTGTGGTGTTTCAAGGAGACTGCTTTCATTCAGAATACTCAGAAGCATTCTTCTGGGAAGAGACATACCATGCACACAACAGAAGTGTCAGTTTGACCATTAATGAACAGGGAAAAGTTCAGAATGTCTTAGTTCTATCTCCTGAAACCCTTGACTTGCAGAATGAAACTGAAGTTGAACAGGTTGCAAATAACCCAAAGTGGTCAGCTAAGAAATGGGCATGTGACACTACATGCAGTGTAAGGGAAGAATCAATAATGTCTATTGTAACTTTCCTCTCAACATTTCTAACCAGAAAGAGATCTGAACAACATACACTGATTCACACCATTGACAAGTGTGAGATTCAGCCTCACACAGGCCTAATGGGTCACTCCCTTGCATGCTTAGACAGCATGAACTGTGACAGTGCATTTTGTCACTTTCGTATGCTAGCAGTGCATAACTCTGGCATTCAAACGTTTGAACAAAGATTATATCAAATGAGATCTGTTGTTCGAGACTATATGCACTTTCAAGCATTGCTCGATGATGGAGATGTGGAAGGACTTATGGACTTCATAAAACAGTTGCAAACAACCCAAAGATTGTGGTCTAATGCTACTGTTGCCGAACACACACACCCAATGGACACACGACTGGTGCAAGAAGCTCAGCTTCTGAAGAATTTTGGATGTGAGATTGCTAAATTTAAAATTAGCAAGACACAAAAATTCTATGTAATCTGCGTATCATGTGAGCACCTGTTCTACAAATATTTATGTGTCACAATAGACCTGCAGAACATTCCACGCTGGAGTGTAATGTGGGATCGTCTTCATTCATGCCTTCTCTTAAAGTCTGACTTTGGAGAAGTTGGAACTGTGTCACTCTGTTCTTACTGTTATAATAAGATTAAGAGTAATGGTTAACATTGATTTTTATCAAATGAAGCAAGTGGAGGGCAATCCTGTAAGTATATGGGAGGCTACTCTAGAAGCTCATTGTTTTTCTGATCTGTTTCCACTTGGCTCAGGTGGTTTATTAGATGAACAAGAACATCATATTCCAGGAGCTGACTATAGAGCCTCAAGAGTTTTACATAAGGGTGTAAAGTTTTTAAGAAACATTGCATACCCCTTCCACCTTCTTTGGGAAAGTGAACTTAGTGTTCTATTTGCTAGTATTGCTCATACATTGAGACTTGGTACAGAGTTCACCAATATGACAGCTGCACAGTTGCTACACAAGTTGCAGAGCAAAGATGAAATACTGCAAGTCAGTCTTTCTTCCATTTTGTCTAGCACACATGGTACTAAGGAATATTGACACAGACGACACTCTGAGGTGATGTGCATGCTGAGAGAATTTGGACCAGCAACATGGTGAGTTGTGCTGAATATTACTGGGATGGTCTGCTTGATCTTCTCAGATGGGCAAACTCTGACGTTGAGAACATACAAACTATGACTCTGAATGAACTATCTTCACTTGATCCAGTAACTGTTTCATGTTACTTCCACCACTGGTTCATTGTTCTTCTAAAGTTCATACTGTCTAAGACAAATTCTCCTCTTGGCATTGTCGAGCACTACTCCTGGAAGATTGAGTACCAAGCTCGTGGAACTCCACACATACATATGTTGTTGTTGATAATAGATGCCCCACGTATTGGAGACAACGAGACAAGTGAGAGTCTAAGCTGCATATTGAAGTATGTCACATGCCTGATTCCAGACATGTATGACAGTGCAACACTGTGGGAACTGGTTCAGAAATTCCAATGACACCTGTGTGGCAAGTACTGTCATAGGAAAGTTAAGAACAAGGGACAGTGGTACACTCAATGCCATTTTGGTTTCCCAAGATGAGCTTGCCTGGATGCTTGTCTCAATGATGTATTTTCTGCCATGCAACACCACTTGAAGGCAAAATCAGCAAAGCAAGTGTATGAACTACCTCACAGAGAATCGTAAGTCTATATCAATGACTATAGCCCTTCTCGTTTGTTGATGTGGCAGGCAAACATTGAATTATTCAGTTTTATTTGCTAATTCAATGGCTCTCTCCTGAGGGTATGTCACCATACATCACTAAGCATGAGCAGAAAAACCTACAAGTAATGTGGGAAGGGTTGTCTAACTGTGATAGGTCAATGTCTTCTAGGCTATGGTCACTGGGACTTAAGACTGTCTCACACTGTGAGTGTGGAGCCTATGTAGCAAGTGACCGACTTACAGGTGTATGTCTATCTGACAAGTCAGACTCCACTCATTTCTTGAATGTGAACTACAAGCAGAATAGGTGTTGCATCCTTAAGAGCCATGAAGAGATTGAGGATCTGTCTGCTACAAGACCAATATCCACAAATATTCTCAAGAGCATATTAATTGACAACTACTATCCACAGCGCCACAGTGCTATGGATGATCTCTGTCTCTTTGAAGTTGCTCAATGGTGTTATTACAAGTGGGCTGTTTCTTCTGACCGAGAGAAGAGCAGATATAAAGTCACTGGGTTTGATGGCTCACTTGTGAAAAAACAAAATCTATGGCTAATTGACCACTGAAAACTCAGTCTGAGCTCAACAGAAAACAAAGAACATTACTATTTTGCTCTATTGTTTCTGTGCAAGCCTTGGAGATCAGAATCTGAATTGAAAGGATTATCTGACACATATGAAGAAGAGTTCATAGAAACGTATGATACCTTTAAGAGTCATGTCTTTGACACTTACATTGACAGACTCAAAATCGAAAAAATCTGTTGGAAAACACTAAGAAAGTTCTGGATGATGACACCCCAGTAACATCACAGGAAATGGTTGATGTTGAATGAGAAGGGACTCTTGGTGCCCCTTTTCCTCCTAATGACCCAACTGTGCTAATGTCAGTGGAGGGGAGCTGTTGCAACAAAGCATGCAGTTCTCAAGATAACTGCAGACATTGTTGAACTTGATACACCCAAAAGTCATGTATCAATCTGTGACACATGCAGGTAACATGGCATTTCATACAGTACAAAGACTTTATGTTTTGAGCACACACAAATTGAGGATATTTATTGGTAGTGCTGGGACTGGAAAAAGTTTCTTGTTTGAAGCTATAAGCAAAGGTAACACATGACTATTAACTCTGCAACCTCAGTTGTATTTGCTGCCTCTACAGGTTTGGCAGCATATAACTAAGTGGCATCACACTTCATAGGTTATTCATATTGCCAGTTGAGCATGGCAAAGAGTAGTGATTACAGGAAATTGTCATATGATAGCTGCTCTGCAACTGAGGTCAATGTTTGACAAGATGCATTTGCTGATAATAGATGAGATCAGCATGGTTTCCAAATATTCTCCACCACATGTCACCTGTACAGGAGATACTGCCGGTACTGATGATGATTTACCATTTGGTGGCAAGAATATTATTATGCTTGAGGATCTCCTGCTGGCTCCTGTAATGCGCAAACATGTTTTCTGTACTCTTTCCATTGAAGAGGCAAAGAAAACAATTGGATGCATAGGTGGAGTCAGTCTTTGGGAGTTCTTCTCTTATGTTGAACTCTCACAGAATATGAGACAGCAAAGTGACATGTCTTACAAAGCTTTGCTTGATGAGGCTTGCATTGGTGCATTGTCATCCACTCATGTTGAAATGCTAAGACAGCGCATGATCACTAGAAATAATGCTCCTATTCAGAATGCTTGTGATATCTTTGCAGATGTGCAGAAATCTGAGGTGCATGTTGTGTGTCTATTCCCAAGACTTAAACAATGTGTTGCGTTCAATGAGATCATGATGCAGAGAGAACAGCAACCCATTGTCACTCTCACATGCATAGATACCATAGATGGTATAACTCTGTCATGAACAATGGTATCAAAAATGGTTGAGCATCTCACAGAGCTGACAAGTGATGTGTCATGTACTGCTGGCTTGGAAGCTGTGCTACCACTGTGTAGAAATGCACGTATCATAATTCACAGAAACATAGATGTTGAGTGAGGTCTTGTGAATGGAGCCATGGGGTACATCCATGAGTTCCAGCACAATGCAAAAAACAGCTGTAGATTTATATTGTTAAGTTTGACAACTATGAAACTCCTCGACCAATAAACATAGTTATAGTCAAGTTTGAGCTTGTGAAAGACATATATGTGACATGGAAACAATTTCCATTGTGTGCTGCTTATACAGTGTCCATACACAAGTCACAAGAGCTCAGCCTTGATAGTGCCATTGTAGATATAGGCACTGGCATATTCAAGGATGGAATGTCTTATGTTGCTTTGCCTCTTGTCAGACAGTTGTCTGGACTACACATAATAAATTTAGCAGAAAGTAAAATACGAGCTGACACAAAATGCATTGTTGAGTACAACAGATTACCTATGTTGTACCAACCAAATGCTCCTTTGTTACCAGTTCCAAGATATGCACCAGGAACAGATATCCCAATGGATGAAGGGTGCAAACTAAAAAGAAAGCACACTAAAACTCCACAGTTGTCACCTCGCCATTCAATTATTGAGCATTCTCTCCATAAACAACTCGCATCTCCACCTGCGAAGAAATGTTTCAGGGTTAACACACTGCCAATATTTGACAATAGCACAGGAGTGAACTGCTATGAAAACATTACAATGCAAGCACTTCTCCACATCCCTGAGTTTGCTGGTATGTTGAACTCAAGTCAGTTACATCTCTGTCGGAAGCATTAAAGAGAGTCATTAGAGGTAGTCAAGAGTGCTGCTCAGTTTAAAAGCTTTCTTGACCTCTACGACTAACTCTTGGAAATATGGTGACAATCAATGTTTTCTGACAATGCATAATAAGATGTCACAGAGTTTATGGTGGGAATGATAAACAGTTTAGCAGTTGATGGCACTGATCTGCGTCAACACTTTAAAGTTGACTATGTGTGTAAGTACACATGTTTGTCATGTAGCCACAAAGAATCACAAGCAACTCAGGAAATTATCTGGCTGACTGTCTATGTCCCTGAACAGAGAACTGTGAAGTTTTGTAAGTTGTTTGCAAATGCAGAAACTGGTTGGCTGTGCCGAAGATGTGGTTGTTCTTGTGTTTGCTCTCTGAGAGTTACATCTTCAAGTTCATACATAATGATTGTATTGCAACGTTTTAACTTTCAAGGCATGAAAATCACAGCACCAATTTCTCACTTCATCGATGGGAGAACTATGTTTTCAAGAAGTCAATTTGACACCCATGCAATCATCTTCTATCGCCACCTATCCATTCACTTTGGCCACTATGTCACTTGGTAAAGGTTCAGAAAGGGATCAGTGGAGTGCAATGGCACAGTAAGCACTCTGAAGGAAAGACTCCAAAGGAATCTGAAAGATGCATACGTCATCATTTTCTGTTGCACCAATGTTGCACAACATGTGGAGGAGTGATGCCATCTAATCACGGCACTACACTAAAGCAGCATCTTTGCAACAATAATATCTCATGTCTATTCCCATCCAGATACTATTTTCCACCAATGTACATATGTATTTTTCTTAATAGAAGAAGTAACACCTTTCATCTAAAACTACTGGTGTGTAAAACCACTCATGGTGATCTATGTGTTCTACTTGGTGTACACTATCACCACAGTCCATGTTAATTGCTTTGATTTCTTTGCCATTGCAGAAGATAACCACAAGAGTACACCAATGTAACAGACTGTAGTAGACAATTACTTGTTTATCACACTGTCATTCTCATACGTTGGATGCAAAACAATTCTGTTTTCATCATTTATTGCAATACAATTTTCAAAAATTATTTGTATTGTGATACTGAGAATTTGCAACTTGATGTACTCACTACAAAAACTACAGTGTTACTGCTCACGTAGACTTGAGGGTATTGAGCTGTAATCATTAGGCATTCAGTGAGTCATGTCTCTGTAGATGCCTCAGTTAAGTCTGTATGTCTTTGCACACAATTATTGTTTCACAGTACAATCTTACATGGTGATGACAAACTCAGTAATCTAGTAACACACCTATCAGAGTTGCAACCACTATTCTCCAATTATTGTGTTAAGAACTATACTTGTTTGAACAATACACATCAGGTTAAGTTCTCACTCCTTTCCCTGTTGTTGTCTACATTCTTGACCTTGACTATGATACTTACTGAAATGACTTCCACCAAATCCAAGCAGACTCGAGGGTGCTGGATATTACACAGATATCAGTGAGTTATGTCTTGGCAGTTGTAGTTATTACACTCACATTAATAGCATGACTCCCTACATTATGGTGTCATCTGCTAGCACTGAACTGCATTTCTTGAACACTATCTGACAGGATTATCTGTCACTGCTCTTGGAATACACTCTCAACACTGAATATGACAAACTGTACCAAGAAATGCAATTCAGACTTGTACATATGTATATACTGCTGAACTTAAAATTTTATGCATATTGTTTAGATAGACTCTGAGGTATTTCTGTTTGTTTAAAAAAAAACTGAAAAATTGCATGCATTCATTCATTAACTGTGCCAAAACTGCTGTATCCATGCATTTAATGTTATTGTAATGCATTAAGTGCTACTGTTCATATTGCTCATAGCTGATTATAGAGATGTATACATGTGATTATCTGGCTTATTTCCACTGTACAATGCATTTCTATATATCTGTGCAGATGTGTACATGAAAATTCAACAGAAAATGTAAACAATGATTGTGTACTTCTGCTCCACAACGCAAACAATTGGTGTACTCTTGCTTTAACAGGATCGTCCATGTTTTGGAGGTTGGATGAGGAATTGTTTCCAGTTCCACAAATGATAAATAGTTAAAAAACACAATGATTTGCAGATGGAGCAACCTTTTCAGCATCAGGTATAAAGTAGCTCTGAAATAAGTATCCTCACCACACCATGATATTGTAAAATATGTAACAAAATTCTTTCATTGCTTTCATCTGTTTTTTACTTCTTGATATTGGTTTGTCCACTATAAAATAAATAACTGCAAGTAAAAAAAAAAAACTATTAAAAGTTATGTAGACATCACTTATAACGTACAATACTCAAATTCAAGCTGTAAAAATGTCTGTAATTTTACTAATACACAATAAATACATAAGGACAAATAAAACTTCGTAATGTCTCTGTTAGCATCAAACTGAAACTGTCTAATCACATGTAAAATATTGTCACCTACTTTAACACTGTTGGCATAATCTACACATGTGGGTTTCCTATTAAAAAATGTATGAATATGCTCATGAGAACCACTAAATGTTTCTTACTGTCTCATGTGCACATGCAGTCAATAACTAAATGGCATAAAAGCAACAATTAGGTAAAAATCTAATTCTATTCTAATGACTTGTCTTAAATAGGTGTCAAATGGTGTTAACCACATGCAAAATAATGTATTGTTAGTCTTCATTCTCTTAATATCTAAGTGGGCAGTCTACTTCATCAAAAAATAGTGTCAATGGACACATTACTAATACTACTCAGCAAAAAATGTAAGCAAGATAAAGATTTGCTCACATGTTCTCTAACATAAATGTCCATATGTAATCACTTACTAATTCTACATAAAGTCTTAATTCTAAACATAATTCATATTAAAATGAAACAGTGTAGATTAAGTTAGTAAAATACCAAAAAACAAAACAAAAACAAAAATGGTCAAGAATATATACAAGGAACTGTTGTTTTACCCATCCCAAGAGCAACCAAAAAATTTGGCCTAAAGATATTTAAATACTGAAATAAACTTATTATAAACCTTATCCTATGTGTCTTGAGTATTATTAAAAAGCAATTGTTGTCACAGAGGTATACTATTGATCTACATGTGTTTTATTGGACTGTGCCTGTTCACTAACAACCCACTGCCTGCTCAAGGCTCTCTGACAGGCATTACCTGCCTCAGCCTGTGCAACCCTTCAGTTTAACAACTACTCAGTACTTGATATATACATTGATACCATTCAGATCACCCTATTACTCCAGCTGTACCTCTCGTCTCAGTATGCACTGCACGGCCCTGAGTATGCAAAGAGGGGAGAGCAGTGGAGAGAGGATCTCCTGGGGGGGAAGGGATCAGGGACAGCTAAGCTGACACTGTGCAACTCCTCTGAGTTCTAACTTTTTGCAGCTGACATGAAGTAGTAATAGAATCCATGTCCATGCCATTGATATGCGTTCTTCATCTGTACTCAGAAACAAATTCCTGGTCCATAAGTGTTCGCACACTACCTGGTTAAGGCTGTACAACTGATCAGTGTTCTAACCTCCCTACAGCTGGAATGAGGCATGCTTAACAAATAACACAGAACACGGCCTGGGTTACTGTGGGCTTACCCACACCTTGAGAGGTATCTCACAAGGAACAGCCAAGTGACTTCACTGCACACAAAAGTGGGAAAATCCACAATAACTCACATCCTGCACTGCCTCTTCCATATGTGTGTGTTTGTGTGTGTGGGGATATTGTGTGATTCAGCCAGCACAATTGCTTACTGTTGTTAGTTGTGTGCAGCTGATATGAAGAACGCACACAAAAAAATGATAACATATGTATTTCTGCTGTGACTCTCAACTTACCATCCAATTCCTGGCCTAACAGATTCTGAACATCCTCTGACTGATGCCATGCAACTCTTAACTGTAGTGATAAGTATGCACTTGCTATCACAGAGCAATACCATTGATGTAAATAACCTTACTAGATCTCTAGCTCTGTAGTCACTACACAGTGCCTCTTGGGTACAGTGGGGGTATGACACTATGTGACTGACTCCATCCAACTTATCAGTACTCAAAGTAGTGTAGAGCTGACTCCATCCAACTTGTCAGTACTCTAGTTGTGTAGTGCTGTCATAGTACACCTATACCATTTATTTCCATGGACCCAATTCTACAAGGTTGGCACAAGTCACCACCAAACATAACTGGTGCCACTTGCAACTTCAGTATTGACCCACTCATTCTAGAAGCTGCAGACACTCCACAGCTAACTCATGCAACCAGGTACACTGAAATCTAGGTGCACCTTGCAAGCATGTCACAACCTGGAACCCAGATTACAAGTCCCCCAATGCCAAGCTACCCTCAATACATACTCATTTGTAGGCCTGCATAAGTGAGTTGGAGGCTGGGAATGTAGGTGAGAGGTGAACTGTGCCAGTCGCTGACTGTGGATGGCTGAGTATTTTGTGGAGTGGCTGGCATGGATGAGTGGGGGGCCAGTAGAGTATCAGGTGTTGTTAGGTTATGTGTTACATTTCCGGCCAGTGACTCTGGGATTAGGGGCCAGGTGGGGTGGATGAGAGTGGCACCCTGAGGGGCATTTTACAATGGGGGATTTGCAGTGCTGGAGGTGTGGGTAAGTCTGTGAGACAGTCATTTTAGGTTTTGGAGGCAGGTGGTAGGTATCCCTGTGGAGCTCTATGCATACACATGGGGGTGGCACTTGATGTGAGTTGCCATGTGGGGCACCTATTGAGGCTAGCTTCACATGGGAAGCACTTGCAATCTGCATTGTGTCTTGTGGCCATGTTCAGTGCCTGTTGACACTAGCTTGTCATGGGGGGACTTGCAATCTGTTTTCCAGGTTGTGACATACTTGCCACATGCACCCAGAGTTCAGCGTACCTGGTTGCATGTCACAACGCAGATTGCAAGTGCCCCCCATGCCAAGCTAGCCTCACTAGGTGCCCCACACGGCAACCCACATTAAGTGCCACCACCACGTCTACACATAGAGCCCCACAGGGTTACCACCCCTGCCCCAAAAACCTACAATGACTGTCCCACAGAGCTACCCACACTCCCAGTGCCCCAAATCCCCCATTGTAAAGTGCCCCTCAGGGTGGCACTCTCATCCCCCCCACCTGTCTCCTGATCCACAAGTCGCTAGCTGGAAATGCAACAACTAACCTAATAACACATGCTACTCTACTGGCCTCCACCCCCACCCACCCATGCCTGCCCTCCCACTACACACTTACACATCCGCTGCCAGCAAGTGTCACAGCCCACCTCTCACCTCCATGCCCAGCCTCCAACTCACTTATGTAGGACTGCAACTGTAAAAATGTGCTCAGAAATAACTATCTTGGCAGATTTTACAATAGCACTCTGACATAACTCATTCAGCAACTCGCTGTGGAGGTGAGAGTTCATTGTGCCAGTCATCAGCTGGGGCCAGGTGTGGAAGGGGGTGCTGAAGTGCTGGCATGACTGCGTGATGAGATGGGGACCACTAGACTACCCTGCTTTGTCACATTATTTTACAACATTTCTGGCTATTGACTCGGGCATTGAAGCACAGGTTGAGTGATGACAGAATCACCCTTTGAGGCCTTTATCAACATCGAATTTGGGGTGCTCAGGGTGTAAGCCTTGTGGGACAGTTAGCATACACATCACCATGTACTTGGTGTGAGTAGCCCTGCAGGTCCATCACTGTACAGGGAGGCACGTACAATACAAAGATCAGGCAGGATCATGCATAATGTCCAATGTGGCAACAACAGGGATGGTCTGACCATGTCACGGGTGGTGGTTCAATAATCATGATCCACAAGACTGTCAGAGCACAGATGAAAGTTACAGCAGCTAAACAGACTTAACAGGTAAAACCTACATTGACACCAGCAAGAACAGGTGCCATACAAATTTCAACCCACTAACGCAATAGAAAACACTGAATGCAGAACATGCAATACGCAATCCAATATCGGCACCAAAAAATTTTCTTCAAAGCATAAACACTATAATTCACATCTACAGGACACGTAATAAACACCCTCCAAATATCAAGTAAAACCACCAAACCATATCCAAGATATTTAAAATCAAAGAATGTAGACATTTACTTATTTATTCCATTATAAAATCTGGCCATCTTGTCCCTCCCTCGTGATCAAAGATGGTGATCAAAGAATCTCACAATCAAAGAATTTGCAGGCTCACAATCAAAGAATTTGCAGAGTCATGATCAATGAATAAAAAATGGTCAGACTTGACTTTTAGCCACAGTAACATGAAACCACCACCATGCCTCGATAGAACAAACCCCTCTGAGCAAAACCCACCCGCATTTCACTTCCTAGGCCATCCCTGAGCTGAGAAATGAACATTTTAAAAAGGGCCATCTCATCCCTACCTTGCGATGCAAGATCACAATTAAAGAACCTCACGATGAAAGAATTTGCAGCCTGGCAAGTAAAGAAATTGCTGCCTCATGATCAAAGAATAAAAAATGGTGAAAGTTGACTTTTAGGCATAATAAAATAAAACCACTACCATGCCTCGATAGAACAAAGCCCCTGAACAAAACCCACCCTCATTTGTGTTCACAATCTACCCCTGAGCTGAGGAATCTGCATTTCTTAAAGGGTCATCTAGTCGAACCTTAATGATGCAGGATCATGATCAAAGAATCACATGATAAAAGAGTTTGCAGGCTAGCGAACAAAGAAATTGCAGTCTCATGGTCGAAAATAATAAAACAGTGAAACTTGATTTTTACACACAATTACATTAAACCACCACCTTGCCTTGACAGAAGAAAGCCCCAAGAGCAAAACTCACCCTCATTTAACTTCCTAGGCAACCCCTGGGCTGAGAAATTTGAATTTTTCAAAGGGCCATCTCATCCCTCATTCATAATGCATGATCATGATCAAAGAATCTCACAATCAAAGAATTTTCAGGCTCGCAAACAAAGAAATCGCATGCTCATGACCAAAGAATAAAAAATAGTGAAACCCGATTTTTTCACCAATGCAAATGGATCCAATGGCATGCCTCAATAGAACGAAGCCCCTGATCAAAAACCACCCTCATTTGTGTCCCTAACCCAACCCTAAACTGAGATATTTGTATATTTAGCTCATGATGCAGGATTGCAATCAAAGAATCTAGCGATCAAAGAATTTGCATGCTTGTGATCAAAGATCGTTAGCAAGCTGCGAACAAAGATTTGTAAAGCTTATAACTCTATTTTTTGACTGATTTGGATGAAACCAAAGACATGGCTCAATAGATTGGAGTCCCCTGAGTAAAACCCATCCAAGTTTTACTTCATAAGTGACCACTGAGCCGAGATATTTGTGTTTTTCTGATCAGAAAACAAAAAACAAGATGGCGGACCTCACGATCAAAGAATTTTGAAAATTCTCCAAGACAAAGATTCTTGAACTGCAAGGCTACAAATTCTTTGATCGTCAGGTGGGACCAGATGGCCAGAACCCCATTCTTTGTTTGTAAAACATACGTATAAATTTTCCCTTTGACTTATAATGGGAACTTAAAAGTGGCATAACTTTTGAATGCCATAATATTTTTTCTCCAAATGAAAGGTGGCATGTTTGGCCACCAAAACTCTTTCAAATTAGCCATCTTGTAGAGCAGCATGCCACATGATGGATGTGCAGGGCCACATCCAAAATCCCCAAAGCTGCCCCCAAAAATGGATAATTTAGCATTTTTCAGTGTTTTCATATGCAAAAACCGTAAGTCCAACTGAAACGCAATTTGGTAGCTCAAGAGATCTACCATGCCCCACTGTGCATTCCAAATTTCAGGCAAATTCATTGAACTGGTCCAGAGTTATTAATGCCCAGACTATTGACTTTAGTATGTAAGTGACAGCTGAACCCTAACTATAGTGGCGTGACCGCAACACTGTAATATATATACACATACACAAAATGATGCAAGAATTAATTATTTAATGTGTTATGTCTATAGAGAAACTATTTATTACTATTAAAATGCAGCTGATACATATCTGATCTCTTCTATACATATTTTAGATGAAATATTAATGTATATAAAATGTTAATCGGAATACAAAATAATACTTTTTTTTGTTTGTTTGTTTATTTATTCATTTATACTTTGATAACTGGGTAGCTGCACTGGCAGTTGCCTTTTTCAGGCATGGCCCAGGTACTGCAAGTACATTGAATGAACAGTAAAAATAATAATACCATAGTTCATGGTACAAACATTTGAGATGATGCACTAAAGTGACCCAGGTTGACATTTTTGCATACAGTATTTACAAGGCACATGATAATCGCATGGAAAACTTGCTAGACAGTGATATGACAATGGACTATACAGTATACATTTTACAACAGTAACAAAGCTATTAATATATTCATGCAAGAGGCTTATCTATGTGAAAAAGGAACAATCACCAAGGTTTAACAGATACAAATTATAATATATAGAATAAATACTTGAGGTGGTGTGTATAATGAGAATTTTACACACCCTGAGGTGTTGGATGCTACAGAAATGTGTAACAAGAGACTACACCCAGAAGCACGAGTGGATCTACAGTACGTAAATAGCAGTCATTCACTCAAAATGCTGGTCATATACACTCTTCTCCATTTGAAACATGGAAGTCAATATTCTTCTTTTGATGCAACTTTTATTCCATAAATAGCACAAAGTTTAAAAGACCTACACCCCACACATATGCCCACAAAGCACTCCAGGATGTGGGGTGTAAGTCTTTTAAACATTTTGCTAACAAGGACAGCTTTTTGAGTGAATGGATGCTACTTAAACCCTTGGAGTGAAGTTCAAGGGATTTATTTAATAATCCAACACTAAGGGTGTGTGTAAAATTTCAGTTTTACACACCACCCCATGTTTTATTTTATATAATTCTTGGGGGAACACTTTCTCGCCTGCTTCATTTAAATTAATCAAAAATAAACAAAACAAAAGAACATTGTGGCCAGTACATGGCGCTGCTGTTTATAGCAGTAAAGCAGCATTGATGGTGCTGTTTAAATTCCCCTAACAGCAGAAGCTTGTGATCACTTACCCCAACTCTCATCCTTTCTCTCTCTCTCTCTCTCTCTCTCTCTCTCTCTCTCTCTCTCTGTGCTTCTTGCCAGGTGTATTGCTAGGGGAGCTGCAGTGGTAATGGTAGTTTTGCTGTGGTCAGGCTGAACTGCCAGTTTTGCTATCCCTTTCCTTTTTGATTTTGAAGTGGGAAAACCAGAAAATGCAGTAAGGAAGAAAACTGAACTGAGGGAGGTTAAGGAAAGTAAATATGTCCTCAGTTGATGTCTCTGTCTGGTGGCATAGGTAGCAATGGGAGAGTCTGTCTGGTTCAGATCGCACCTGCGCAGAACAAGAGAATCCCAGGACATGTTCACCATTATAATCAGCTGGTTATAACAGCAAATTATAACTGGGTTTCCCTATGGGAGAAAATAATTCCCAGTTATTATGTTCCTGTTATATTATTTCATCTTAGTACTACTACTTATCACTATTACAACTAATATATCTCCTCCTGACTGTTATTAAAGAAATATTAATATATTAATGTGAATCAAATGTAAATATAAATGATAACATTACTATCATAAGATTATACTAATTGAAGAAAGGACATTAATGCATCTATTAGGGTTGAAGTAGAAAGTATACAATGAAGAGAACCAAAAAACTAGGGTAGGAACTGACAAATTGATGCTATAGTGTTTCTTGTGATTTGAACAATCACGTGATACAAGGTTAGCAATACTGTAATATCAACACTACCTATGCAAGCACTGCTGTATCATTCACTTTGTCTGACAAGGCACCGCCAATATAAGGGTAACAGCAACACTGCATTACATAATTTTTCAAACTTCAAGGAACATCATAGCACCTTTGCCAAGGTTCCATTGACTTATTACCATAATTATTTATTTTCCTAGTTTATATGGTTTGTGCTTTAACACTAATGGATTCATCAGCATAGTTTTTTGCAAATAATTCCCTTACTTTTGGAAAAACTATATAACAATTGATACCTTTAGCTTTTGCACTTCTTATACCCCATGTTGAACACTGCATATATACTCTTACTGTGCTAGACCTGCAGCTTGCTTCAAGAATGGCCTGGTGGGACACTCACAAAGCAACCACATATGTACTGGACTTCAGCTGCATGTTACATAACATAGAAACATAGAGGTTGATGGCAGATAAGGACCGCAAGGCCAATCCAGTCTGCCCATTTCTGCCTTATAAATGTGCCATTGGCCTTTGCTCTGTCAGTGGCCTATCTATTCATACTCATCTGTATTGCTCCCTTATGCCTGTCCCATACCTGTTTGAAGCCCTGCACTGTATTCATAGCCACCACTTCCTGAGGTAGGCCATTCCATGCATCCACCACTCTTTCTGTGATAAATATTTTCCTCACATTCCCCCTTAATCGGCCTCCCTCTAATCTCATGCTGTGTCCTCTTGTCCTGCTATTTTTCTTATATTTAAACATGTTAGACTCTTTCACTTTGTTAATGCCCTTAAGGTGTTCAAATGTTTTGATCATATCACCTCTCTCCCTCCTTTGCTCAAGGGTATACATATTGAGCTCCATTAATCTGTCCTCATATGTCTTCTGATGCAGTTCCTGCACCATGTTGGTTGCCCTTCTCTGGACTGCCTCAATTTGGTTAATGTCCTTGTGAAGGTGTGGCCTCCAGTACTTGCATGCAGTACTCCAGATGGGGCCTAGCCAGTGTCTCGTAAATAGGGATCATTACCTCCCTCTTATGACTTGTGATACCCCTACTAATACACCTTAACATCCCCCTAGCCTTACCTACTGCTACTGGATGACTCTACATAGCCATCTAGACTCTTCTTGTTTTGAGACTTAAGACCCCATGTTTGAAACACTATGTCTGCAGCACACACAAAATACTTATCTTATGAACAAATTATGTGCCATCATAGTTCTATGTTGGAACACAAACTGTGTACATTCTAAATATTCAATTGCTGTTCCAATACTGAAGTATTAGAACAATGCACCAACATGAGCCAATGTGCAAAACAGAGATACCAGCTGGCGTACAAAGTGGTTTGCAGCCAGCATGTTAAATATAGGTGTGCAGAACAGTAGCACATCCCAAACAAGAAGGTGCCTGTGCTCTACATTGCCACATTCATAGAGGAGAAAGTCATTTTTGACCTTAGCAATAGGACACTATCAGAACTGGAGTCAACAGTACTGAGGAAAAACCTATCATTTGGCCAAGAAATTGAACTGAATAGAAGTTATTGAAAACTAAGACTTCTGAAACAATTTAGGGTAAAGAAACACAAATAACTAGAATATGCTAGGACTCAAAAAAGCTCTCAAGTATAAATCATCTTTCAACCCCATAAAAAATCTATCAACACAGTACAGGCGTATATAAAAGCAGTCACCAAAAAGGTAAAGGACATGGTCTCAAAGAACAAACAAACAAAAAATTATTCCAGAATAAAATTTAACAAGATCAGAATCCACTGCCTTCAAAAATCTAGAAGAGGACAAGACTATGGTCATTAAG
Source organism: Neoceratodus forsteri (assembly GCA_016271365.2). Taxonomy (NCBI): domain Eukaryota; kingdom Metazoa; phylum Chordata; order Ceratodontiformes; family Ceratodontidae; genus Neoceratodus; species Neoceratodus forsteri. Next base: position 642,789,796 of record CM028129.1, on the reverse strand, counting down.
CCTACAGACAAGGGGTGAGGAATAGTTATCTTCACCTACCAGAACAACCAAATTGAATGCTTAATATTAATAGGGAAAATTACATCCCACTAACCAAAGATCTAATAAATGAAAATTCAGAATGACATCAGAGCTGTGCTGTTAATGGGACACAACATGGAATGGATCTCAGAGTGGGAATGCAAAAATCTGGATAAAAGTAACCCAAGAACCCCTATTTTCTATGTAATTTCCAACCACTGGGTAGACCCAACAATTCAGCACTGGGTCTTTCTTAAAACCCCTGTCACATTTTATCAGTTACTTCATTCAGCCACTAGTCAAATGAATGGCAACATATATTAAATACACAGCACGTAGGATGGAAATGTTATGGTATGTTAAGAATTCAGAGACAGTACATGTGTTAGGCCCTGAAAACATCTGGTTGTGCATGTATGACATTAAAGGATCTGTACATAGGGGATATGCAATGGGGACCTGTGTGATACAATATTTTTCTACAAAATAGCAATTTAAATGAGTAATCTCATGAGTGTCATAAACCACGAGTGTTGTCTCTGAAGTCAAACTGCTTGAGTGTAGATAAATGATGTATCACACATGGTCTGCATTGCATGTCTTGTTTGCAGTAGACTGGTGGGCATGAAGGAGGAACAATTGACAGACAGTGTTTATCCAACATATGCATGATAAATTCCATGTGGTAAAATCTACCACTCATATGTGGAGATTACATTTTGTATGACATTTGTTTTGTGTCCATGCATATTCTATAAATCAGCATTCCTCATCAGGGTGGCATCAGAACCTACCTAAGGCATGCACCAGCAGAGACCCAGGTGACCTACCACCTGTACACTTACTGCTCCAGTTACCCAGAACTGGTGCTCAACCTTAAGTATTTGAGATTTAAGAACAACTCATATACAAACAGGTTTTCAGCACGCCTATGTGCAACACCATGGCCCTAGCCTATGAAAATCTGTATGCCAGGAATGTTGAACAAGACTGAATCAGATATGAGATCTGCTAGTGCCTTCCCATTGGTCCTTGCATTAGTCAACAGGGTGGTACTAATGCCCAGCCAATCTGGTCCACCTTCAGCCAACCAGTAGTCGTGGATATAGTAAGGATCATCCAGACTCTGTGGCTAACCTACTGTAGTTGTGACCCGGGCCCTACATGCCTACTAGTGGGGTGTGTAGAGGTCATTGACCCGGTCCTTGCTGGGATAGTGGAAGTTTCATTGGAGAGAGGGATCTTTCCAGATCCCTTAAAGAAGGCAATAGTTCACCCCTGTTAAAAAAAAACCCTCCCTTGATCCTGACTGCCCAGCTAACTACAGACCAAACTTGAACCTACCCATTACAGTGAAGGTTATTGAGAAGGTGGTTGCACTGCAGCTGGAGGATCATTTGACCAACCACAATATCCACAACCCTCTCTAGCCTGGCTTCAGGAAAAAGGCATAGCACTGAAACGACCCTGGTGAGGGTACTTAATGACCTTCTGATGGTGAGAGATTGGAGACCCCATTCAATCTTGGTTCTCCTTGATCTCTCAGCAGAATTTGACACTGTGGACCATGGGTACTGCTCCAGTGCCTGTGGTTTTTCTGTGGACTGAGAGTGGTGGACCACAGTTGGTTTAAGTCCTTCCTCGAGGGTAGGTTCCAGAGACTGGTGTTGGGAATTTATTCCTCAGACCATCATGGACTGCCCTGTGGGGTTCCACAGGGCTCAGTGCTGCCCCCCCTGCCCCCCCCCCTTGTTATTCACAGTGTATTTGCTTCCATTAGGGGACATTATAAGGTGGCACAGTTTGAGGTTTTATTGCTATTCTGATGATTCTCAACTGTACATGTCCTTTGTACCTGACCAGGATTAGATTCCATTATGGTGTTTGATAACTGCCTACTGGAGATTCAGAACTGGATGAGTGCCAGTTGACTTCGGTTGAATTCCGAAAAAACTGAGGAATTGGTTGTGGACCCTGGTCATAGGATGATAGGACATGGGTGGGAAACCTGTGAGGATTAAATCTTGGTGGGATCCTGCTTATTGCCTCTAGGCAGGTGCGCGAAACCTAGGCATTGTTTTTGATGAAGGCCTGACCCTGAGGGCACATGTTTCAGCTGTAGTCAAATCTTCCTATTACCATTTTAGGAACATAACCTGGGTGAAGCATCTGGTCCCGCCTGAAAATCTTCTGACCTTGGTCCAAGCCTTTATCAACGGTCATCTTGATTATTGCAATGCCCTCTACCAAGGGCTACCAGGGGTAGATATCTGCCACTTGCACCTAGTGCAGAACATGATGGCCAGGTTGCCGACTTGAGCTTATAGATCCAGTCATATTACACCTGTGCTGCATGATCTGCACTGGTTGCCAGTACAGTGACAGATTACCTTCAAGGTTATGTTGCTGACCTATAAGGCCCTACAGGAGCAAGGTCCCCACTATCTGAAAGAGCTCCTGTGTCCTTACTCTCCCTCCCGCTCACTCCGATCCTCTGGTGAGGGATTGCTAGAGATTCCCGGGGTACCTCTTTAAACATCGGGAGGAAGATATTTTGCCTTTATGGCTCCTACCCTGTGGAATTCTCTACCTCACCAGATACGAGAAAGCCAGACCATAGAGAGTTTTAGAAATCTTCTAAAGACATATCTTTTAACCAGGCCTTCTCAGGAATGTTTTGAATTTTGAATTTATGTGGATGTGCTTTAATATGTTTTTATATGCGTTTTATGATATGTGGTGAGTTTTTAATGTTATAATGTAAAGGTGCCCTGAGCATCGGAAGGGCGCCTTATATAAATAAAAGTTTGATTGATTGGTTTGATTCTAAATAGAGAGAAAACTCTATGTCACAGTAATGTGGTACTGTGGAAATGTTACATGTATGGTAATATGGTATGGAGGAGAGGAAGTCTTGAGACAGTTCCACCTCTTTCTCAGCTAATGTACCACACACTTACAGTTACACAATCCATGAGCCAAGAGGCTATATCATTTCAATTCCCCCAAAAGTCTCTAAATTGGAAACCACTCTGTATAGGAAGGAAACAGACTAAATCACAATTATGCAGGATGTGACAACCCCCTATTGAGTCACAGTATTCCTTACTCTCAACTACCTCAACTACTCAGGGCAAAAAAAAAAAATATAGCACCTCAGAGGTTTATCAATCAGAAAGAAAGGTTTTAATGACAAGACTGAAGAATAGAGGTCATCCATCACAAACTATCACACAGACAGTGAACAGAGCAGATGCAGTACCCTGAGAAGAGACACAGAGAAAGATGCAAACAGTAGGAGACTTAGGTTGGTCTTTTACATCAAATACACAGGTGTAGCAAAGTGCACAAAATAAGCAAAAAGAACTGCACATACCACAGGCATCACAAACTCCATAATCCAAGATTTAACACAACCCAATTAGCATACAAAAAAACAGACATTCAAAGATAAAGCTGTTCACATTGATCACCTAAGTCATAGGGCAGAACAGATGTGAGGATTTCTCCTGAGACCCCTGAAAATGTACAGCTATGCATGAGGTAGATGGGCTCAGTGTTTACCTTTCATAAGAAAATAGGAATTCAAATACCTGTACACTGAACAGAAATATAACATAAAATGCCAAATGACTTGTAATAGTTTTCTGTGACAAGTTCTATATTAGCGTGGCCACTAGGCCACATAAAGGAAGAACCTCAGAACAAAAAACCTTGGTTTCAAGGAAGATTGGAATATCTCCAGTGGCCCCACAGTTGGTGGAAGCAAACCACAGTTTCATTTATGTATTTACAATTTTTGACCAGGAAAGGCACACTAAGATGTGATAACTTGTTTGCAGGTGTGTCCTGGGGGTGGATTACATGGACCTGTTTTACTGATAGGGGAGTATTGGCCGTGACACTGAGGAAGCTCTCCTACTCTTGGCAGGAGGTGCTGTTGGCTTCTGATTCAAAATGGAGGATTCACCGCTGTTGAAGGAAGAGGACGGATGGGTGTGGGCTGAGGGAGTGCTCTCCCTCTTGGTCTCTGCTCCATCAAATCAGGAGAATGCCATTTTGTTGGAGATTCACTTGGCTATGGATATTGCTTATGCTGATCAAGGTTCATCAAATAACCCTACTTTGGATGTAGAAATGTATGCTCCAGTAGATTTACTGATGGAGGTCAACAGAACTCATCCTGGTGTCTTTCAAAGTTCTACTTTGCCTGGTAAGGTGCTTAATTCAGATTTCAGGAACAGGTCGCAGGAACAGTTACCACTGAGGCTCCCGCAGAGGATTTCAATGTATTGGAGGATTCCGTAGTTACAGCCCCAACTCCACGAACAGAAAGGTCAGAGGCATCACAGTTAAATGATGCTTTTCATGTTCAGTTGATTATGGAAAGACTTGGGAACTGGTCCCTGGACACCACACTGCATGTGGCTGGATGGATACCAAATGCAGAAGGGATATGAATTCCTGACCCAGACTGGTCACAGGATGCAGAGCCACTGTTGGATACATGGCACCCTGGACAGGAGCTGGATATGGCTGCAGACATGTTGAATATTGCTACGCATCAAACTATAGGTATTTTTTTCAACTTCTGAAATACAGATTCTTCTAAAAGTCTCCCCTCTTCTTGCAGGTGCCAGGTTGCTGAATGTAGGAGAATGGAACTCTGTCAGTAGGCCCTTGCAGGATGGTATGAATATCTTGGATGGTGGTGTTGTTGGGGAAACAAGGCCTCCTGCTATGATCACAGTGATTAACCTCCCTACCCAAGCTGAACCCATTGTGGGTTGTTCCTCTACAGACTTCCCAGGGGTCACAGGCCAGCAGGGACTATCAGCTGCTGCCAACTTTGTTCTGATATTTTCAGATAACATGATGAATTCTGGTAGTGTTGTAATCACTGGTGGTACAGAGTGACCTGTTGCTAAAACTGTTTCAGACCCTTCTACTCAGGCTGTGCCAGTGGAGGACAGTGCTGCTGGGAGGTCCCCCAGGGCCAAGGGATGACATGAACCATTTGCTGCCCCCACTGGTTCAAAATGTTCTGGCTTTTTAAAGAATAACCCTGAGGCCTTGCCCAGACAAAATGCTGTTCGACTATGCTATGTGGACAGTCTGGAAGTGAGACCTGATCGGGTATATGTGGGGAAGGTTCTACTTAAGAACTCCTCACATTTCATCCCTTCTGAAGTGTTTGCTCTTATTAACATCTCCGGGGGGAAGAAAACTTCAGTATGTTTAAATACCCCAACTGGACTTCAATGATTTTGGGGCCTTTATGAGACTTTCATGTGCACCCCCATGGATGCCATTTCTGGTGATACCACTGACTAAACCAGTGATCAACACTGTTATTTTAATGTTCCAACATGAAAATGTCAATGTTGGGGCTATTCATTACTGGCTCAGCTGTAAGTGTGACGTTTTGGAACCCCTTGAGGCTATAATTGATTCTGAATGTTACTGGACTGGGGGATGAAAGTTCTGAGTGAGGCTATGGATGGGCCCCTTAAGTATAAGTCATATCCCTAACACCTTTTTCCTGGGTAGAGAATGAGGGATCTGTTTTCACACAGGCCAGCCTAAGGCCTGCTACAAATGTAGAGTCAGAACGTATCTGTCTAGTGCCTGCTACAAGCTCTGTTGTGGGTTGCGTAGAGGTTTGTGGCACATCAGTCACACCTGAACTGACTGGAATGTTTGTAACCAATGTGATGGTGCAGGGCATATTTTTCAGGACTGCCCTTGGGCTTCTTGTAACAGACCTTTGCTTTTCAATTAGTCTGACTTGATACAGAAGGCGCAAAAGGCTAGTACTGGGATCAGGCCACATACTTCTGTTCCTAAGCCCCCACCAGAACATCAGTCACAAAGGCCTCAGCCAGCTCCAAGGAGTGCTCGGAGCTCGGCTGCAACTACCCCATTGCTGATGGCTGCTCTACTTGAACAGGCTCATTCACTCCCATTATCTCCCACAGTTGTTAAGACTCCAATTGCAGTCTCTTCCCCAGTTGTAGGGGTTTCTGAGGTAGTCCTGCCAGTGGTACCCCCTGTATTGTCTAAAGAAGAACCCAGTATGCCTCCTTCACCTTTGCTGACACCTTTACCTTTGTGCCATGGCACCAGATCTATGAAAAAACTCCAGCTGAGCCCCATTTGTCACTTTCCAACAAATATGAGGTGCTCCAAATATCAAAGAGATGGGGGCCCCAGATATTCCAAAGGTTGCATATGCATCAACAGGGTTCTGTTGCAACTCAAAAATACGCCATTCTGCAATATTCAGAAGGGGCCAGTTCACACAGAAAACATGCTGAGCAACAGCGCAATGGAAATGAAGGCATGCGCAACTCAAGGGGCGGGTCCATGCATAAAGTGCGCAATGCGACATCCGAACACTCAGCAATGCGCAAGAGTAGGTGAGCCGGAAGTTGCGAGTAACCGGATTTGAGCCAAAATAAAAGGCTCAAGGGAAGCGCGCAAGAACTCTAGCAGGCCACAAACTGGGGAGAGAGACAGAGAGAGAGAGAGAGAGAGAGAGAGAGAGACAGGAGCTGGAAGGGCAGAGAGGGACAGTGGGTCCAGGAGGACAGAGAGCCAGTGGGGGTGCCCGTGCAGTGAAGCAGCAGTGGGGGCAGCGGGGTAACACAGGAACAGCAGCCAGGGGCAGAAGCCAGGAGAGTGGACAGTGTCAGCTTCCACATGGAAGCTGTAATGAGGTGAGACACCATGCTGCAGGGGGCGTGGCGCGGAGGAGGCCCATCGGGTATGCCCCTGACAGGCGGTATCGCGCCCGGGATCAGCCTTTGAGCTGTACATTGATGCCCAGGATTGTGGCCCGCACCGCCTGAACAGGGCAATACTGAGACGGCTCTGCAAGCTGTGCAGTGATGTGATGCAGGCACCCTCACGACGGAGTCATGCTCTGTCCGTGGAGACCAAGGTGACAGCCTGCATGTGCCTGCTCACCACAGGCACCTTCCAGAGGCCGACAGGGACACCACAGGCATTACACAGTCGGCCATGTCACGCATCCTCACCCAATTCCTCAGCGCACTGCTGCCTCATGCTGCGGAGTACATCCATTTCCCCAGCACCGCGCACAGCGACAACAAACATGCAGGAGTTCCACAGGGTAGCACATATGCCCGGCGCATAGGGGCCATAGACTGCACCCATGTGGCCATTCGACGCCCACCTGGCCCCAACGGCCAGGCGTATCGGAACCGAAGGGCTTTTCCAGTGTCAACTGCCAGGTGGTGTGTGATGCCACTGGGCACATTATCAATGTCTGTGCCACACACCCTGGCGGAGCACATGATGCCTTCATATGGCACCAGTCTGCACTGTGCCATCAATTCGAGAGTGGGAACATCCCCACGGGTCATCTAGTGGGTAAGTACACATGTATGGAATGCAAACTCTGTGCAAGGGTGGGAATGACACAGGTGCCATGGTAGTGGCACACAAGGATATGGGCAATATGGACCTGACATGACACTGATCTCCACTATCTCCACACAGGTGACTGCGGATACCCACTCGTCCCTGGCTGCTCACACCATACCGGCGCCCCACGACCCCAGTGCAGCTAGGTTTCAATGAGGACATGCCGCAACACGTAACATCATAGAGCTGGGGTGTTTGGGATGCTCAAGGCACGCTCCGATGCTCTGGACACCAAGGAGTCTGTGCAGTACAGCCCCAAAAAGGCCTGTGGGATATTCCTGGCCTGTTGCATCCTGCACAACATGGCCAAGGACCATGGGATAGCCGTACAGGTCCAAGAGGGGGACAGCTGATGGGGACGCCAGTGGCGCCAGTGATGTGGGTGATGAGCAGCCCCCCAGGATGGAGGGACCCCGACTGACCTGCAGGCCCAGCTGCACTGGGACACCATTGCAGAAGAGCACCACGCCCAACACAGGTAAGTCAAGGGGACATGTGCAGGCAACACTGTCCATCGCAAACCACAGGCACACAGGGAACACACCGGCATGAAGGTCAGGGAGTTGAAGTTCCAGGCATACCAACACACCATCAGAGAGGGGAGCACCTCATGGACACACACACCAGGCAGCATACATGGGCGCAGCACAGCACTGCGGAAATGACATTGCCAACACACAGCACCACCAACCACCCCACTACCTGGACTGTCCATGCACGCTGTGTCAGACCTGGGCACCCTTGCACCTTGGTGTACAGTGCAATGCAGGCATCATCATGCACACGCACCTGTGGACAGCAGTTGGGAGAGTGTGAGAGGTCCGTAAGTCAGCTTGGCGAGCAGAGCACCCAGCAGTGCACTGCCCACCATGACACACACATTGCACACAGGGCAGCATAAGACAGGGCCTGCACTGGAGACAGTTCAGTCAGGTAGCACTGTCCCACGCCACCACGATGCGGGCAGCCCCGCCATGGCTCAGCAGCACTGGCAGGCTGAGCAGGGGCTACATCGGGTGGTGCTGGTGCACCACCAGGGTCCCACTGTGCGAACGCCGACCTTGCGCCGCACAGGGTCTGCATCCTGCCAAACAAACTTGCACCAGGTGCTCGGGATGCCCACAGCAGAACCCGGCATCGACAGGCCTGGTGTCACACGACACCGGAACGGGAGTGGAGAGCGCACTGTGTGGGGTGTGTGTGGCACGGGCACCTGACAGTGTGGCCACGCGTCCGCTGACAGAGACCACTGCCTGGGTCGCCAGCCTGTCAATGGCAGCGGTCACATCCGTCCCCGCGATAAGGACCAGCTCGGCTCAGTCCCGAGCACACTCCCTGCTATGCTGCTCCACGGACACAGACAGTGCCTCCACGGACCTTGCAACCTGCCCCTGCAGCTGTACCGACTCCTGCAGCAGGCGGGTGTGCTCGTCCAATGGGTACTGTGCCCCAATGGCATCGTGACCCCCAGGGTGTGGATGGTCCTGGTGCACAGCACCCCTTGAGGGTGGGCGCTGTTCACCAGGACCAGGTATGGGCGGATCAGAGGGCGGTGGACATGTGCCACTGCTGGACACTGTACCCCCAGACCTGGTGTGCAACTGCTGCTGCCGCCCTCCAACTGCTGAGCCCTCAGGTCCACCTGTTCCACCTCCGCTGTGACAACAGTGCCAGACACCTGCACAGCCACCGGTGGCTGACAGGCACAGCCTGGGACTGGCCAGCATGCTGGTACACAGGTGTGAACCAGGAAGGCCCAGGGGCACGTGCTGGCCTGCCATGTGTCCGTCATGGGACACACACCTATCACTGCCCATTGCAGGCCTGCTATCATCAATGGTGCAGGTGCGTACACTGCCATAGGCACAGCATGCTGGCATACCTGCGCGACAGACTGCTGTGACACAGGCTGTGCATCCCCTGCACCCGTGATCACTGACACCGGAGTTGTTGGCTCCAGCGGCATGCTGCTGCAGTGCCTGCAGGCTGGTGGCAGAGGTGGATGCTCCCCTCCTCCACGCCCAGCAGGTCTGCCTCACTGTCTGGACCCACCACCACCACCACCGCCTTCTGCAGACGAACAGGATCTGTAACAGAAAGAGAGTACATGTGAGTGCATGTGAACAACAGCCCCCACCAACAACATCACACATGTCATACCGTGCAGTGATGGGCTTCACCTGTCTGGAATCCCTCCGCCTGGTATGCCCGCAATGGCACTCGCTGCATGGCGCGACCAGTGTCTCCTCTGTAGGGGTCAGCTGCAACACCACTGGTGGCCCCACCCAGTGCCAGCATCACGCACCCTGAAGGCTGCCACCTTCTCCTTCAGCCTCCTGCGGTCAGTCCCCATCTTCTTCCTGCATTCCTGCACGGAGCGCTGGTGGCTTCCGTGCAGGTTGATGGCCCGAGCTACCCCCTCCCATGCAGCTGCATGCTCCTGAGGGGTGCCCCTCCGTCCACTCAATGTTGGCTCATCCTCCAGGTAGGCCTGGAAGAGGGCCTCTGTCTCTGCCGTGGTGAAGTTCGGCCTCCTCCTACGCCCGCCGTCCACACCCTCAGCTTGGCTCTGGTCAGTCATGGTGATCTGTATGGGTGGAAGTGGACACCTGTCACTGTGCAGTCGACAGCATTTCCCCATGAGCATAGCTGCCGGCCCGGGGGTGCAGAAGCCCCCCCCGTTTCCTCTCCGCATGGCAGATACTGATAGAAAGGGTGCCCTTTGTCCCTTTCTAAGTGCCCTTTTCATGCTCAGCCCCCTCAGCCTTTATCATCCTCCGCCCATGAGCATTGTCCTGAGCATCGCATGTAACTCACCTCTCACCTGCAGTAACCAAATCTGGCCAGCACAACCCACAGTCGCATTTTTATAGCGCAACACATGCAAATAAGGTGTGGCTCAACTTTAATGACATGCTAATCGCGCCACTGCGCCTTTGAATAGCTGATCGGATGATTTGCATATGTCGGCTGAATCTCGCCTATTTGCGCTTTTGTGCAATCTGGAAGGTCCGCTGAGACAATGGCGCAGGTTTGTGGCTCGCGTGCCGCACCATTACACATGCCCAGACAGCTTACGCGTCATCGTCCTAGCGCTGCAGACCTGCTGGCGCGATAGGTGATTCAGGCCATGGCCACCATTGTGCCAGTGGTGCTACAGCACTGGGCACTATATGGCGCTGTGGCACTACTGCGCGATAGTCCACTGTGGCACTGGTGCTCAGCTTGGCAGTCGCGCAGGATGCCTATACGTCCCATGGCACTGTGCGTAGCCTTGCGTCATTGCCGTGACCTTGTGTATGCCCTCTGACCCTTGGCGCTGTTGGCATGCCATGTGTATGTCCCTATTGCGCTGTCCGGTGACAGCACCATGTAAAGTGCCGGCGCTGTTCGAACAGCGCAGTTGGACTGTGGTGGTCTGATTAGCAACAACTCACGTGGGGTTACGGTGCAGCGGGGTGCCATATTGCCTGCTGTAAAGTTGGTGCCATGGCTAGGAGGAGGGCTGTCCTGGAGCCAGCCCAGAGTAGCCAACCTGGTGGCTGGTGGAACCCACTGTGAGGCACTGTATGGTGAGCCCCCTCACCATGCCTAGGACCCGCGATGTGGCGGCAAGTGGCCACTGACCTGGTGGAGGTCACTGGCCGGAGCTGGTCTGCTGAGCAGTGCGGCACGGTACAGTGACCTCCCCAGAGGGAGCCGGAACTCCTGATGCGCCGGCGCTGCTCACGCGTTACCAGGCGGGCGTGGTGCCTAGGCCAGGTGAGTGTACCATCTATGCACCTATATTCTCTGTAGGGGTGTGTGTGTGCTTGGGTGGCTGTGCATAGGTGTGTCAGTGTGTGCAGCTGTGCGATGGTTGGTTATGGCTGTGTGGGCAGGCACTCTCACTGGGGCAGGGGCACTCTGCTTTTTGAGTCAACTTTGTTTGTCTCAACATATGTCTCCCACAGGCCAGATTGCGAGGACACAGGACCAGGGTGGCGTGGGCCATGCCAGGGCCCGGTGCCGGGGTGTTGTGCCCCAACAGCAGCAGCAGCAGCAGCGTCAGACCCAGCTGCTGGAGGTGTAGTATCATTACTTCATGGATGCTATTGCATGCTGGGGGGCAAGACCACCAGCCATGCGGACACAACCAAAGGGAGGTCATAATTCCACTATACAAAACACTAGTGAGTCCCCACACTGGGTACAGTGTACAGTTCCGGAGACCATACCTATGTATGGACATGGACTGGGTGGAGAGGGTTCAGAGGAGGCGACATGGATGGTGCATGGATTGCATCACAGGTCCTATGCAGACAGGTTGGCGGAACTGAATATGCTACTCCCTGGAGGGGAGGGAGGTGTGGGGATATGATGGGGACATACAAGTATCTTACAGGGGAACAGAGTGCAGGAAAACAATATTTTTAGCGTAAAGGATGTTCCAGGACTAGAGGGCATGGGATGAAGTTGGAGGGGACGATTCAGAGGAAACATGAGGACGTGTTTCTTCACAGAATGGGTGGTGGACAAGTGGAACACCCTGCCAGAGGAAGTGGTGGGGCTGACTTGGTCACGGATTTGTGAATGCATGGGTTAGCCATAATGGAATTCTGGAGGTCAGGGTAAGGGGAGCGGACTTATAGGACAAAGAGTGAGCGTGACAAGGTCAAATGGACAGACTGGGTGTCCCATAGGCCCTTATCTGCCGACACTGTCTATGTATCCATGTATGTAGGCATGACACAGGTGACCTGCATCACAGTGCAGTATCACGGCACGTCTGTGTATGCATCACTGGTGGTCCAGGCATGCACTGGGCACATAGCTGTGTAACTGACATCGCACTCGTTGCCACATCCCCTGCAGCCCTAGTTTGTACTGTGATTGATGTGGGCGGTGTGTGTGGGTGGTGGTGCGCGCCATGGTGCCGCCTGTTTGTGATGGCCATGTGCATGTTCACTGTGGGTGGGTGCATGCCATCACAGGTGCGGTTGTTGGGCTATATGGCTTGCAGGTTAGGTGGTGTTCAGGGTTGTGGTCAGTCCAGCCATTGACTGTGTTCCCATTTTCCTGGGCCTCGAGGGTACTCAGGAGGATGTCCCAGGATCTTCGGCACCTCAGCCAGGTTGCAGATCGAACCAGGAGGTCCTGCAGGCCATACAGCGCCAGGGTGATCGGCGAAGGAGCCACAGGAGGGGGCGCCAGCAGGGGGAGGACCAGCAGCCAGCTGGGCCATAGCCCACATTCCCTTCCCACTTCTCCCATCCCTATCACCCTGCCTTCCCTCTCCAAGTTGTTATTCCCTCCCCCTTGAACACCCCTGCCTTTTACCTGTCCCCCCACTTGTACATAGTTTCACTTTGTTTGTGATTAGTCCTTTAAATATACATTTCTATTTGATATAGAATACTGTGTTGGTCTCTGATTTGCAGCTTGCTATGGGTGCTCAGTTGCAGGTGTACATGCCATGGGCTGGTATGGTCCTGGGTATGTGTGTGTGTGTGTGTGCATGTGTGTGCATGGGAGGTATCTCCAGCATGGCAGTGCCTTTCGTTGGTCTTACCGTCTACTGCCACCCACTGCTGGGTGCACAGTTGGTGTCTGGCTTGTAGGCTTCTGTGTTGCACAGGGCTGATGAGTGCTGGGGACTGCATGGTTTCCTGAAGTGCCAGTCACTGCACATAGGTGGTGTCTTGTGAGTCACAGTGCAGTTGGCTGTGTCATACGGGGGCTGATGCACTGTGGTTGTCAACCCCTGTCAGGCACTCCCCGCCTGCCAGTGGTCTGCTGCTGGGGTGTCAGGGCTCTGCTATGCTTTGTTGGCTTGTCCCCATGGGCACGTGGATCATCCGTCCCACCCCAGTGATGCTGTGCTTGGGGTGTGCCGGTGTGGTGTGGGTTCTGCAGTGTGTTCCTGTGCCCATGTGTGGCATGGCTGGCGGTGGGCCCAGCCTGCCTCCCTGGATGTGCAGTTCCATTTGCTCTGGGGGGCTGTGCTTGCGCTATGCAGCTCTGGAATGCTCCAGCTGAGCTTCCATGGTTTAGCCATAAGCGCAACATTTTAGCTCAGCTTCTCCTTCCTGGTTCTTGGCGATGGCGCGGTATAGCGATATTCAGGCGTTGGTTGTGCGCTATTTGCTCTGCTCCATGTTTGAATATCGCACCTGTTGCGCATTTGCGCAACTGGTTTGTGCTTGCTCCTGCTGTTGCGCTACTTTTGAGCGCAGTTTGAATATCTGGGCCGGGGTGTCTATGACTGGGATGAAGTGAACTCCAAAACATCTGTCCAATCACTCCTCCAGGTGGAAAACAATTCCCAATCCCAAAAGATGAGGAAACAGAAGAGAGCTTCAGAGACCACCAATAAATTAGGGGGAGGGAAAGGAGTCACCTAATTTGTTCTCTATTAAGAGGGCTGGCTTATTTTCTCATTATTTTCTCTTTTTTGGAGCACTTTAAAATCACCTCCCTGAATGTATGTAGTTTGAAGAATAATACCAAATGATTACCAATATATTCCTTTTTGCTGCATGAACAATGTGACCTAGTTTTTCTTCAGGAAACCTGGATGCCCACTCTGTCTGACTTACATTTTGTGAAGAAAGATTGGTAGTAGGGGCATTCTTTTTGGTCCTTTGGACAGGATAGGGCTGATGGGGTTGGTATTCTTTTTAGAGGCTCTGCCTTTCAGATTCTTAGACTAGTGGATATTTCTCCAGATAGTGCCTTAATGTTGGCTATCATTCATAATAGTACATTTCCATTTTATTAATGTCTATGGCCCTCATGTAAAAACTTGAGTGAATTGCATTATTCCATCTGATTAAACCTTATTTAGATACTTCTCTCCATATTATTTTGGGAGGTGATTTTAATTGCTTCCTGGATTTCTCAATTAAGCATGATAGTGGCAAAAAGTTTATTGTGATACTATTGCTTTGAAAGCCATGGTGGATACTGACGGGATCCTGGATTGTTATCGGGCACTTCACCATACATGAGGTTTTACATACTATAGGGGATCTATTCATGCTAGAATTGATTATCTTTTTACTTCCTCAGACTTATAGATTTCTGCTGCAGACATTTTACACTGTGAATTTTTGGATCATATATTATTACAAATTACATTGGGTTGTCCCACACTCCTGCTTCATCCCTCAGGAAGATGGGGGCTGAATATTAGTGTCTTGCAACTTCCTGTGGTACAGAGTGGTGTCAAATCCCTGCTTTATGCTGGGATTTCGGCACGCTGTTTTTATGATTCTGCCTTTACTTGGTGGGAAGATATGGAAAAGAAAATAAAAGGTTTTCTTTCCCATGGGAAATCCAAAGCCAAATCTGAGTATTTAACCTATTTAACACTATGATACCGATTGCACTGTCTGATTTCTCTGGCTAATTCTAGTAAATCAGAGGTTTCTCAGCAAATAAAAACCTTAAAAACTGAGTGCTGACACATGAATTTCTTCATTGTTGTGACCAATACTAATCATTTTCCTGATTACCTTGTGGTGTTAATTCTCCTTTACTGTGTAAATTATTTTACTCTGACTGTATGTGAATTTTTATATCATGTTATGTTATTTGGCTATATGTATCTTTTTTTTTACTGACTATTGGACCTGTGCTATATGTAATATTTCTGTACTCATGCTATGTATTTGTTTATGATTGTTGTACTCTCCTGGGTCATGCCTGAAAATAATCATTTCATGGCTAATGCACTTACCCGGTTAACAAAAACTAAATAAATAAAGATGCAATGGCATCAATATGATAGGACGGTGTCACTGGAAACAGAACTAAAATATGGGATGCAAACTTGTCTGTACAGTGAGGTAATTCATGATATAAGCTACTCAAATTGAATGACTCAATATGAGTGACTCAACCTGAGCGACTGTGGAGACAATGAGTATTACTAAAGAGCCACAGAAAGTACAACGAATCCAAAAGATGGCTATGTATTGAATAGCCAGGCAGAGGTATGACATGAAGGATAGAGGGTGTGTTTGGGACAGTAACAGCCACAGACACTGCCAGATATTTCCTGAAAATTCTGTGATTTTTCCAGAAATATCTCCTGCTTTCTGCATTTCCACAGTAGGGGCAGCAAAGAGAAACTCCTCAGAAATTTCACAAAAAATCTGGAAATAGCTGGCAATGTCTCTGGCTACTACTGGAAGTCTGCTTCCAGCTGATCATCTGGCATGGTGAGTTAGGTGATGGCTTGTGATGCTGATAGACTGAGGTTCAGGACTGGAGTGGTGCTTCTGTTTTTTTTTTGTGTGTGGTTTTTGGTTGTTGCAGTTTATTTATTTTTTTATGTTTCTAGAGGCATTCCATTCCCACTGAGTTTGTTCTCCCCCCAATGTTCTTCCCTTGTGCACAGGTAGCCCCCTATGATGTAGCACCCTCCTGTGATTTCCTCTTTCCCCCAGTGTCATGCCCCCCCCGAAGTTGATTACATTAGTTAGGGGGTGCGGGGGACAAGGGGGGCAAGCCCCTCACAGAAAATTATGTTTTTAATTAATTTTGTAAAATTTAAGTTTTGATCATTCATATTGTAGGTCACTGTGGTGTCCATGGCTTTTATTGCTGTCATCAAGATGTAGTCACTGTTTAGTTTGCTGCTGTTTTTGGTGGGGCTGTCATCACATGGTACCGTACAGTGACCCCTGTCAGAAATGTAAAGAACAGGTAGACACATCCCAAATTAAGAGTCTGAAAAATGCTAATGGGGAACTTCTTTCTGACCCCGTGGATTTGTCACATATCATCCATAACCACTTACATGATCTATTTGGTGTTTTACCTTCGGTAAGGACTGATTATGATAGTTGATATTTAGCCCAAATTCCACTCCTTACTCAGTTTGAGAAGGTTGTCTTATCCCTCCCTATTTCTGAATCTGAAACTGTAGGCACAAGCTTGTCCTTGAAATTCAGGGCTTCTCCTGGTTGGGATAGGTTCCCTCATGATTTTTATAAAATGTTTGCTGCAGACCTGACTATTCACCTTAGGGAAGTCCTTAATGCCTTGTTGAATTATGATGTATTTCCTTCTTCATTTTCTTAAGGCCTAGTGATATTTCTTAATAAATTTGTGGATAAAACAATTTTGGATAACTGGAGATTGATTTGTTTATTGAATTAGGATTACAAAATGTTGTCAAAAATTTTGACTTCTAGGTTGTTATAAGTTTCTCTCATATTAATCCACCTGACTCAAACCTGCTGTATACTAGCCAGGAATTTAAGGGATAATTTATATGTTATTCAAGACATTATAGTACATTATAAGAAGGATTCATTACATGGATATTATTATCTCTCGATCAGTCAAAAGCTTTTGACCGAGTACGGCATGAGTTTTTGTTCCATACCTTACTTAGGCACAGAATCCCACAGACCTTTGTTTTACGGTTATCCAATTTTTTTTTCTGTCTATTTTTCCTCCTTGAGCCACCAGACTGCCTAACTTACTGCTTCTGGCATCCCCTTCAGGTCTCCGGCTGCCATCTCTGGGAATCCGGTGCTCCTTGTGAGTCCCACAGCTACCCCCACAGCTTGCCCCTCGTGGTGGGGTGGATGGGAGCTTCTCCTCCTGAGCTCAACCCCCTGAACAGAATCTAGTGCTGCATATCCACTGAGCTGACCGGCCTTCCTCGCAAGGGATGGCCATCAAGCCGCCATGTCTGGTGGCTGTTTTTCCATTTTTCTCCCTCCCCATCGTCTATGGTGTGCAATGATGCCCAAGGACCTGAGCGCATGTGTGTCTGCATGCCCTCTGATCCTGGCATCCTGCCACAGTACAAGCCCCATACATCCTACCCATGCTCAGTGATCGCCAGCCATGGCCAGGGGCTGCCAGAGCACTGGCAGCAGTCCACCCCCGACCCCAGAGAAGGAGAGCAGTCCTGTGGAAGCTCAATCCTTCTCCTCCTCTGCTGACCCCTGATGGCCCTGGCTCATTCCCAAACCCAGGTCACCAGTGTACAGTGAGGTGTGGCATCCAGTGCCTCAACCCTCAGTGCCACCGGGCTGGCTATGGTTATCCAAATTATATGATTCTGCAATTATGGTTTCCTATAATAGAGGTCTGATAGGATCTTATATTAATATTTTGAATGGGGTTAGACAGAGCTACCCTCTTAGCCCCTTATTATATGTATTTTTTCTTGACTCATTAATGCAATGAGTAATTGTGACTCCAAATATGCAGGGCATTCCCCGGCTGGGAGCATGGAAGTTTTAAAAATCTTGGCCTATGCTGATGATCTTAATATATTTTTAGGTAATAATTCTTGTGGTTGATTCTCTTGCAAACTTTAGAAGATTTTTCTTTGATTTCAAGTGCAGTCATAAATTTATCAAAATGTATAGGGAACCATTTGTCTGCATTATATATTGCAGATTCTAAGGTGGCGGGTCTACCTATCGTACAGTGACCAATAAAACTATTATGGATCGAACTTGGAGGTGAAAATTTGTACTTTTTGAATTGGTTGGACAAGTTGGCACGATGTGTTGCAAAAACAGAGAAATGGAAAGGTGGCCCTTTTTCTAAAATGAAAGTGGTCTGGATTATTAAACAGTTTTTACTTCCTTTTTTATTTTACATTAGTTATGTTTTTCCATTTCCTACTCATCTGGAAACTACAGCTTATAGTATTTTTTAAATGATTTGGGACAGCCGTCTCTACCCCATCAAAAGAGACTTTATTTATTTACCCAAGAATAAGACTGGGGTGGCGATGATACACTCATTTTTTTTCACACTATTTTTTGGTCTAATATTCTGTGCCTCACTTTTCAGGCTGAGGATTCCAACACTAATGTCTTGTTCAAATGTCTTTTGGAACCTTATTTAGCTCATTGGGAGGCAGCCCCCCCCCCCCAAGTTATCCGTTAAATTTAAAAAATCCTAGTTATTTGAGAAGTACAGTTCAAAAACTGAGGATATGGAAGGTGTCTAAATCAAATTTGATATCCTTCAGTCGAAAACATCTCTTTGAGGATGTTTTAACTCGGGTTTGTAGTACAGAACCTGACTTTAAAAACTGTATTGTCAGTAAAGTGCCTGTGGTGGTGGAACAATTATTACAGCCCGGATTCCTAGGAAAATGTGAGATGTGATGTATCTTTGCTCTTCTGGCAGATTGAATGTGAGAGGGAAACACAAACACAAGCCTTTAGAGGACTGATCTTGTCCATTCCCTGATTGCTTGGCAACCATTGAGACTATAGAGCATTTCTTTTTAGAGTGTACCTTTGTTCGAGGTTTCTGGACATATGCCACCCATCATTGTCTTGGAACGCCTTTCATAAGAATGTTTCGTTTTGAGGGATTATTCATTTTTCTTTTTCGTAAGTATCACAAAAGTACACTTTGGTTGATTTTTGCTTGTCTCAAATTCTCTTTGTGGCAGTCCAGATGCAAACTGGTTCTACAACAATTACATATCCCATATGCATCAACAGTACACATGGCTGATGAATCTTTGCTGGATGTATTTCTGATGGAGGGGAGATCAGTTTCTCCAAACCAGCTTTCAGTTTTTTGGGCATATTTTTTGGATTTATGAACCACCCTAGATGGTATGGAGCAGGTATGCAGTTTTGATGCTTTCTGATGAGTTTGTTGTTTCTTGGGGTTATTACTCTGCTACTTCGAAGCTAGCATTCTATTTTTCTTATGTGTGATGTTTATTTTTCTTTGTAGGTTCCTTCCAGGAGGGTTCTGAATTTGTTAGTTGTTTAGTTTTCTTTTTGTTTACCTATCTCCCTTGTGATTGTGTTTGTTTTTATTTTTGGTTTTCTGTATTTTTATTTGCTTTTATTACTTTAAATTCTTGTTTTTGTATTATTTTTTCTTTTGTTCTTAATAAAACAACTCCCTACTCTTCAACAATACGTGCCATGTGATCCTTTACCTCCACCTGGACAGTGACAGTTAACATCTCATCTGAAAATGGGCAATTTTACTCACATACCTTTCCAGTACAAAATAAAAAAAAACTTGAAATTTGACAATTTTGCACCTCAATTCCACAGCACTTCCTTATACTGCACTACAGTGCCAGTTATGGGTATTACCCCAAGTATCTGGTGTGGGGCTAGAACCCATGAACATTTGATCTTCCAGACCGAGAGATGAGTGTGTTTTGTACTGAGCCACTGACAGTGCATCAGCACTGACATTTGGGGCCAGGATTTAGTTGATAAACAGAAGAGGGGTATAAATTGGGAAAAAGCCATTCTATGGTAATAAATATGGTAGATCCACAACTTTGGGATGCTTAATAGAGACAGGGACATGGACAAAGTATCAGATTGGTCAATTTTCTGGACTGACAATTAAAGGTTCACTAAACAAGGTGTCTGAGTGATGAGGTATCCAATCCACCAGCAAATATTTTTATAACATGGTGCAATGGTACCACAAACAAGAGTTTCAGGTCTGTAATACTACTCTCATATGATATAAACAACATTTGTTTTGCCCTATCCCATTCTTGAGCCCCTTGCCCCATTTCTCTCTTTTTCCCCTTTTCCTATCCATTCCTCCTCAACCCTGTTTTTTCCACAACCTGAACTCTGCTTCCAACCCCCCATAATCCTTCCTGTCCCAGTGGACTATGTGTTGTTCTACTTTTCTGTTATTTCACTCTGTTTAAATTAGTGTACAAGATGCTTATAATTAGATTCTACTTCTCCATGCCCTTTTCCTACTACATGATAAGCTTGGTGAAATCCAGTACATATTAGTAAGTCATGATATACTGTACAGCAAATGCTTCTACACAGAGCGATTTGCCTATAGAAAGCACTAACAGGGCCAGCGAAGAAACTGGGGCTCCATCCTTGATATTGTTATTCCCCTTCATCCAGCAGTCATGATTTCTTCCTAGCAGAATTCAAGAATGCATGGGATAGGCACAAGGGAGCCCTAGCAATAGGAAAGAGAGTGTAAACACCAGAGATCAAGTAGGATCTGCAGTATTGCAGTAGGTAGGGAAGATGAGCAGACTATGTGGGCCAAGCAGTCCTTATCTGCCATGAATGTCTATGTTTCTATGACTGAGACCTGGTGGGTGGTCTGACATCAATGTGCAGCATGCACATTTTCCTAAACCTGTTGTATCAAAGAGGTAAATGGGATATAACATAGACTGCCTTCATATATTATGTTTATGTTTATTAGAGGGTATTGCTCTGTCAATATCTCATGAATGGTGAAGCTGCCCATGGGTGTGATAGTATTAGCCCAATACCCTCTAATGAAGATAAGAATAATATCTGAAGCCAGCCCATATCACATTTGATTTATACAACAAGTGTATATGTGATTGTGTGCTAGAAATGGAAAAAGTTGCAAAAGGAACAAAAGTGCCAAATGTAAACCATGCCACTCAGTTGAATGGTTCAGCATAAGTGCAACTAGTCAGTAATACTATATTGGGAATGATGTCTACTATAGTCGAAAAATAAATGGCATATCACATGTGTAAATACATTTGTGAGCATGCTTACTTGTATCAACAAGTTCTATTCAGAGCTGACATGGCTGTGAAGAGCTTTTGGGATGCCTTTACCCATTATTTCTAATGAATTGCACAATGCAGATCTGTGGAGAGGCAGTTTCAATGTGGTCTTCCTTTTACACATTTTTACAATGTGTTTTCCTGGAATATGCTTGCTGATTCCTCTATATTTAGTCTGGATAGTTCACAGAAGAAATGGCATCTTTTTTTCAGTGGAGCTCTACACCTACACAATATTATGCTGCATTGTATAAAATCAGAATACACTAAAAACAATATTTTACATCTGGGGGGATATATTAAGTGTTGGATCGATGCATAAGCAGAAAGATGCATTGCACAAAGAGGGTGCACCGGTTGGCACTGATACAATATTCAAAGAGAATGCACCACCAGTACAGGGTGTGCATCCAGTGAAGCCCACCAGGATGAAGTGCAGTACTGCAGAATTCTGCAAGCAAACAATGCAGTTTCAAAGGGAGTTAACCCCTTTTGTCATGCAGTAAACCTGTGATACTGTGCTTCATCCTGGTGGGCTTCATCATTCCTGTTGAAAATGTGACCCTGGACAGGAGTCACAGTGCAGGTAGCTGCCAAATCAGGTGCATCAAGGGTGACCTCAAATTAATACCTTCCAGGGGGGGAATGCATGGCACATACCAGTACACACTGTAGCCCCCATGGATGATATTCAGCCCAGGAATGCAAATGAACTAGCTGAGTATGCAGGGTGCAAAGGGGCATTATGCATGCTCATTACCAGCCCATTTGCATGTTAGCATGGGAATGAATGCGCCAGAGCAGCTCTTGCCCCCAAGCCCCAACCCCAATCACTCCCATTTGGGACAGACCCTGAAGTGTCTGGTGGTATAGTGGCACCCCCCAACCCATTCCACCAGCCCAGATCATACCAGACTCCAGGCTTTATCACTTCCATATTGTAGGGACCCCAATGCCATCCCTAATTGCACCTGAGTAAACCTAAAGTCCATGTCCATAGTGTAGTGGCCCTCGCTTCTCCTTAATGGTGTACAGACACCTCCTCCCTGCCCCCTAGCCCAGTCCACTGCAATGACTGGCTCTGTAATGGAATCATACCACTCTATTGGCAGGTGGCAAAGCACTCACAGTAGGATGCCGGAATGTGTTCTATGTAGGCACGAGCTGTGTGTGGGTGATAACACCCAGTGGCCATATTCCTCAGGCACTGACATGCAGATCCATTATCCTTGTGCCATTGCACTGCTCACTGTGGGTGATGGCCGATGCCGCACCCACTCACACAGGTCCCAAAACAGGCATGTTGCAGCTGACCTCCCATTTGTTTGTACAACTGGGGAACTGCAGATGAACTATCTATAGCCTAAAGCATACACTGCAAATGGCATTACCGGATACTGCACCCCATGGCACCCAGGATACTTCAGCAGTCTGGAGGGTGGCATGTTACACAAGGAAAAGGGGGAAAGTGTGGACTTGCAGCAGTGTATGACAGCAAGAAGCTATAGTATTGGCAAGACGTGCATTAGAGGTATGGAAATGTCCTCTTCAGTTTGCTAGGGATGTACACACAGCTGAATACACTGGTGGATCCACAGCTGGCATGGTGCCCCAATGCATGGTACAGTGAGTTGGGTCATACCAGAGTCAGGTCACAGCCCGGATTCAGTGCACTCAATGGCTGGCCATGGCAGGGTGTGGAGGGCAGTGCCAGTCTTTGCAACAGGTTGGGTATGGGGGGAGTGAGGGTATCTGTGTACAGGGGTGGTGGATGGGAGTCCTCTAGACTATGGATATGGACCATGGTTTCCTCTGGTGCAATCAGGTCTGGGGGGTCCTACACTATGGAACACTTCAGGAATGGAGTTGGCTAGATTGGGGATTGAAAGCGGGTATCTCAAGTCCACCAGGGCTGCCAGGCTGCTGTGCACCTGGGTGCACATCTGCGACCTGCCTGTGGATGGTTGGTTGGGTTAGGCCAGCTATTCATGGCCTAACTGTTGGCCATGGTGCTCTGGACTGCGAGGGCACATTCCCACTGAATATACTACAGCATGGCATATGCATTGGACTGCCATCTCAACTTGAACGGTTTACCATTTGTGTGTTCCCTGGCCCATTCCCTTACGGCTCTCACATCCTGCATGTTTGAATATTGCGCTGCTGCGCATTGTTGAAGTTGTGCAGCACAACTCCATTTTCCACTGGGATGTGCTGTGTATTTCCTTTGAATGCAGGGTCCCTGGACTAGGTAGTCTGAATAAATACATTATAAAAACAAGCATTTGTCAATGCCAAATGTTTGCTTGCTGGCATTGGCAGTGGTAGTATAGAAGTTACAGAGCTGCGTAATAGGAATGGCAGTGAATTATTGAACTGAAGCCAACCCCACCACCACCCTGCAGAGAGTGACGGGCATTGGGGTGTGCCTTTAGGTTGTCAGGCATAACGGCCCCGTCATTTCACCACACCCCACCCTGCAGACACTGACAAGTATCACGGTGTTCTTGGGGTCTTTGTTCTTGCGCGCACTCCCATTCCATTAGGAAATACAGTGAGATGGGTGCGATATAGGAGAATGGGTGAACTTTGGGCTGAAGAGTCCAAGGCATACCTGATGCCTCTCACTGGCTGCAGGGTGTGGAATGGTATAAGCATTACAGGCAAGAATCCCAAGTCACACCTGATGCCTGTCATTCTCTCACAGGGTTGGGCTATGGTTGGAAACCCTAATACCTCAGGCATTCATTGGTATTTTCACCCAAATTTTCAACATGTTTTTTGTGACCCCACCTCACTAACACGGGTATATCAGTTTGTTAATGAAGCTGCTTATACACAGCTTATCACGTGCATTTAGCACCACAGGTGCAAAAACATTCCGAACAGGATGTAAAAAATGACAGCTGTACTGTTCATGGGGAGGTGTAAAAAATGGCAATGTTGCAAATCTGCAGTAAAAATATTTAAAAAAATGGTGAAGTGACGAGCGTACATAGAAACTGTGCAACGCACACCCGTAATATAATTAGGTTGGGGATTTTTTACAGCAGATTGTCAACTCAGGCATTTTGGTGCCTCCGATCATGAACAGTGTCACTGTGATTTTCTTTATCTGTCCGAACAATGATTTCCCACAGCGACCATGCATCTCTACGCTGAAAGTGTGAAAACACACTTCGGCCATGTTGTGAAAAATGACAGCTGTACTGTTCATAAGGAAGTGTGGAAAAATGCCACTGGCGAAAATCTGGACTGATAATATTACAAAGTCATGAACTTACTAGGCTGCGTGGAAACTGCACAATGCTCACTTGTAACACAGTCATTTTATGGACTTTTGTCACCAAATTTTCAACATAGCCATTTTAAGACCTCTGCTCATGAACAGTGTAACTGTGATTTTCTTAATCTGTCCCAAACATTGCTTTCGCACACCAACAGCACCATCATGCGCTACATGTGCGAAAATACATTTTGGGTGACATAAGAAAAATGGCAGCTGTACTGTTCATAAGAAAATGTAATAAATGGCAATGTTGAAAATCTGGAGTGAAAATATTAAATTCAGAAACTTATGAGCATGCATAGGAACCAAGAATGCACGTCAGAAACAGTCATTTTTGGGAATTTTTCACGAATTTCAACATAGCCATTTTAAGACCTCTGCTCATGAACAGTGTCTCTGTGATTTTCTTAATGTGTCCCATACATTGAGTTCAGACATCGACTGTGCCATTGTGCGCACTATGGGCGGAAACACATTTGGCCAAGATGTGAAAAATGACAGCTGTACTGCTCATAAGGAGGTGTGGTAAAATGGCAATGTTGAAAATCTGGAGTGAAATAATTAACTTAAGCACGCCGTGAAACAGTCATTTTTGAATTTTTCCAATTTTCAACATAGCCATTTTAAGACCTCTGCTCATGAACAGTGTCAGTGTGATTTTCTTAATGTGTCCCGCATAATGATTTCACACACCGACTGTGCCATTATGAGCTACATGGGTGGAAACACATTTTGGGTGAGATGTAAAAATGACAGCTGTACTGTTCATAAGAAGGTGTGGTAAAATGGCATGTTGAAAATCTGTAGTGAAAATATTGAAAATTTGCGAACTTACGAGCGTGTGTAGGAACTGCACAAAGCACGCTCGTAAAACAGTCATTTTTAGGAATTTTTCCATCAAATTTTCAAAGTAGTCTTTTTGAGAGCCCACCTTATGAACACTGGCAGTGTTGTTTTGTTAATCATTCTGGAAACGTGATTTCACGCAGTGGCTGTGAAATCACCCTTCGGGCCCGAGTAACGCCATGGCAGTGCAAGAATTCATGAGGAGGTGTCCCAAAAACCCCATGTTGAAAATTTAGTGCAAAAATTCCAAAAAATGCCTGAGATATGCAATAAAGTTGAAAAACCCCTATCTATCCCATTATACAGAATACCGGCATTTCCTCAGTTCGTGGTTGGCTTTGAAGAGTACAGACATGTTCCTGGTCCACGAATCGTCTGGCGACGAGCTCTGGAGGAAGTATGGGGTGAGGGGGATGTGGGGAGGCAGGGTGCAGTGGGTGGGTCGGGTTTGGGGGCAGGGAGACTGCGTGGGACCGTTTTTGCTTCTCAGGGTTTTTTTTTTTAAAAGACGATGCGGGACATTTGCCATACTAGGGTGGGCTCCCAGCATGGCACAAGGATGGCTAGGGTGGACGTGAAGCCAACGGGGGATTGGGCACCCCCATTGGCCATAGCATCAGTTGCCACTCTGGGGTGGGCTCCCAGCGTGGCACCCAGTACTTTCGGGGGGGAGTGCAGTGGAGCCGACGGGGGATTGGGCACCCCTGTCAGCTATATGATAACTTGCCATGCTGGAGTAGGCACCCAGCATGGCATTTGGAAGGCTTTGGGCAGGGAAGCACAGCACAGCTGATGGGGGATTGGGCACCCCTGTCAGCTATAGAGTGTGTGCGTGGGGGGGCAGCACACAGTATGCGTGCGTGTGTATATATGTGGG
Organism: Neoceratodus forsteri; assembly: GCA_016271365.2. Classification (NCBI taxonomy): domain Eukaryota; kingdom Metazoa; phylum Chordata; order Ceratodontiformes; family Ceratodontidae; genus Neoceratodus; species Neoceratodus forsteri. Next base: position 642,763,777 of record CM028129.1, on the reverse strand, counting down.
TGTGTGTGTGTGTATGTGTGTAGGGGAGCTGCACATGAGCAGGTGATATCTTATCGCTGCTCACTGAAGCATAGCTCCCCCTTTCAACTGTATGCCACTGCATTTTGGAGCTTGTCATAGACAGCTCCAGCATGCATTGGCGGACAGGGGCCGCGCCTGCCAACACACACTGACTGAATTAGAAGAGGGGGTGACACACCTCTGAAAACTCGGATGATGGCACTATGTTTCTTGCACATGCGTGCAAGCAAACATAATGATAAAATCATGACCCCACTGAAAACAAGATTTTGAATCTGGGATAGCCTGAGTAAATACAGTGCACAAAGGTGTAAATGAACATCCCTGTGACAATGAGATGTAGCATCTCCCCTGCTCTATCCAGGATAGAAAATATAGTATAAGAAATATAATTAAAAAAAAGACTTCCAACCCTTACCCCCACCTTCTTACCCCTCTCACCCCGAGTTCCCACCCCCTCCTCTCCACTTGTCTTGCACTTCCCCTAGGCTGCCCCCATGCATACAGCACTCATCAGCTTGTTCTTCCTCATCACTATATCCCCTTCTCCTATCCCCTAATAACTTTATGCAATATGCCTCCTCTGTACCCATGCCAATACTCTTCAAACCTCATCCTTCCTCCCCTTTTCCTTGACAAAGCTGATTTTGGCTGCAAACTACAAGCAACCTGCACATAGTAACTAGACCTATAGACTAGAGATATTTCTGTTATAAAAGTATTTGTATTGGCCCAGTGGCACTGAGGATTGAGGCGCTGAATGCCACATCTTGCACCGCACCGGTGACCTGGGTTCGGAAGTAGACTCGGGTTGCTGGTGGGTCAGCTGTGGGGAGATAGGCTTGAGCATCCTATGACAGCTCGCCTTCTCCGGGGAGGGAATAGGCCACTGCCTGTGCACTTGCTTGACTCCAAGGGGAGGCTCAGAGTACTGCAAGGCCAAATTGTAGGGAATGATTGGCCGCTGTACAGTGTGGACATCGGTGCCTTGAGCCATGATGTTGGGGGAGTTGCACACTGTATGGGGAGGGGGAAAATGAGAAAAGAACCTGCCACCACCGGGGAGATGGGGAGTCAGGAGACATGCCCATGATGTGCCTGCACCTGCCCGATGGACCCAGATTGACAAAATATTAGTTACTGGTTGTCTGCACCCCACCTCATCCCTGCCCAAGGGGTAAAGAGCAGCTCCATGGGGCCCTGGGGTCCATTCTTGGCAGGGAGGCAGGCAGTGAGATATGTTTACCATATCACTCCTGATGGGTCTGGGGAGGCAAGCTGGGGAAGGAGGTAAAAAGAAATTAAAAAAAAAAGTGTTAGTATCTGAGGTTATACTCCACATTTATCTTGCTTGTAAAATAGCCTTGTCACTTGGATATTGCATGTTCTCGACTTATGATGTAAATTGTATTGTTTTGTCTGTTCTTCTACTGACTTGGAGCCTTTGTGAAAGAGCCAGTTTGGCTCAAAGGTTGTAATTCTGAAACTGAAATAAATAAATAAAAAGAAATAAAATATTCAGTTCTCCCAGAACCAAATAACCATTAATCTGCAAGAAACCTTCATTTTCCCTGTGTTTTCTTCACAAAGGCAGAATCAAATCCCTGTATAAATCCCTGTAGAGTTTTCCATATGCCACTAGTTCCTTATTTATGATTTTGTTCTTTATTTATTATATCAGCATCCTTTTATTAGGAAAAGAGCTCTAATTTACTGCTCAGTATTAATATTATATGTCACGATGGCCTTGGAATGATTTGGATGTATGTGCTATGTATAAGGCATAATGGGGGATTATATGAAATAAATATCAAGCTCATTATTTCATGAACTATACTCACAATTAGTAATCACAAGTCAGACAATCTTTCCAAAGATTCTAGGAATACCTGTAAACAAATGTATTGCAAATAGACATATATATGTGTGTATATGTAATAGATAATCCACTACAGGGCGTGTGGTCATGCTCCGATATATGCAAGCTTTGGTGTGCATTGTGACGCACGAGGCCCCAGGCTGAGTGCGTTCAACCACCCAAGGCGTGCATATATCAGAGCTCAACCGCGTGCCCTGTAGTGGATTATCTATCTTATAAAATGGCCACAAATATTGTTGGGGGGGAGTAAAAGTAGTTCCTGCACAAATATTTAATATGCAGTAGGTGATCTGATTGCTGGAGTAAATATTTAATTTACTGTAGGTGATCTGGTTATGGTGCTATAACTGTACTAGGTTTTGAACCTATCTGGTTGATCCTGCCTTGGTTTGTTTAGGAAATAGTTATAACTAATGTATCTGGTTGATCCTGCTATTTTTGCTGTCGCGCCCATTTCTAAAAATGTTTACTTTCATATGTAACCCGTAATGTGACCGCGTGGTATTTATTCTGAGAATGTACGTGGTGGCAGAGTTTAAAATATGGCATCTGTTCTCTAAAAAACAAGTAGGCTTGTATTTTAAGCTAAAGGTTCTATAGTTTCTTGTCAGTGAAGCCTCCAACTGTAGCAGGAGTGGAGCGAGTGAGTCAGTGGCTTGAGAAGGGACGATGCAAGTGAGAGTCAGCGTTGCTATGCAACGCTTGCTCACGCTTGCATCTTCCCTTCTGAAGCAGGTGACTCGCTCGGTCCATTGCCGCTACAGTCGGTGGCTTCACTGAGAAAAAACTACAGAAACCTCAGTTTAAAATGCAATCCTACTTGTTTCTTAGAGAAGAGAGATGTTTTCTTAAACTCTTCCACCATGTACATTCTCAGAATAAACACCACTCGGTCATGCTACGGAACACATATGAAAGTGAAAGTTTTTTTAAATGGGAGAGACAGTGAATATGGCAGTCTCAATCAAATATTTTTTTAAAGAATGCTGCTGCTTAAAACATGATAAATTTATGGTAGGATCCATCTGATAAGAACAGTGTGGGTCAGCTGCACTGATCTGCTATGGGTGTTGGTGTCAGGCTATTTGTGACAGCCTGCCTATGCTATGCTAGGTGTGTGTGTGTTGGAGGGGGCAGCCTTTCTGTGCCAGGTGTGGAGTGATCTCTTTACTAGTGAGAAGGCTGTAAGGACTGGAATGGGGCTTGAATGTAGTACCGGCGTGCAGTCGTTGTGGAATGATGCACGGTCATGTGACATGTTTTGGTCAATCAGGATACTGGATTGTCACAGATTTTTCCTACCCATTTTATAAAAAAAAAATATATATATATATATACTCTGTATCACGGAAACATGGCTCTCTGCCAAAATCTCCAACCCCTCTCTTGCCATCCCAAACTACATCTTGTTCCGGCAGGACTGTGGCAAGTGAGGCAGGGAGTAGCGCTGTATGTCAGGCACTCCATAACATGCACCGTTACCTTCAAAGAATCATACCCATCCTCCCACGAATCCTTAGTCGCTCACCTATCCTTTCCCTTATCCACCCCCCTTTACATAGGGCTTCTGTGTACCCCTCCAAAGCCTTCACCTGACTCCCTCATCAAGACCATCTCTGCCATTTCCTTGATCACCTCAAATGGCAAACTCATTCTACTAGGCTACTTCAACCTAGACTGGCTCTCCTCCTCTGCCAAATCAGATGCTCTGAGGATGGAAGCCCTAAATCTCTCCCAACTGATACAAGAACTCACCCGACTAAACTACCAATCTCAAAAACACTCCCTTCTGGACTGGATTTTAACCACCCACCCCAATAGGATCTCTGCCTCAGGCATCCTCTCTGACACCCTTAGCAACCACTGTATCACTTACTGTATCCACAAAATCCATTCACTGCACTCTGGTCCCAAATTCATCTTATCTCATCTCCTACATCTCCTTGATGAATCCGTCCTACAGCGTGACCTGAGAAATGTGGACCGGCGCCCAGTCTTTGACACCCAAGATGTTGACATCACCCTATCCCACAGCTGCAACATTTTCCTAAGCATATGGGACTGCCGCGCTCCACTCAGGAAAACCATAGCTAAAAAACACCATCAGCCCTGGATCACAGACAACCTCATCACCTTGTGTCAATCCAGGGACAAGGCTTGGGGGCAATACAAAGCCTCCTTTGCCTCTTGCAACATCCTATCCTACAAATTCTCAGAAACAAATGCACCAAAGAAATTTGACAGTCCAAGGCCCACTACTTTAAGGTTCAACTTACCCTTCACCAAGCCTCCCCAGTGTCCTTCTGGAAGGTGACAAACTCTCTCATCAACCCACCTGCCAAGCAAGCCAGTCCAATCCTCAACACTGATGGCAAAATTGTCTCCAGTCCTGCTACTATATCTGAACTTTTCAACTCGTTCTTCATCTCCTGTGCCTTGCCTGACTCACCCCCTCCTCCACACACCTCCACAAATCACCCCCACCATGGCTTCCTCTTTCCTTCATTCACACCCCTGGAAGTCTACACTACACTCACCTCTCTGAACCAGTTCAAAACCAGTCCTGATGGCTTGCAACCTAGACTGCTCTGTATCTCTGCCTCAGCCATAGTCACACCTCTGACACATATAGTAAATCTCTCTATCACCACAGCTACAGTTCCCTCCACCTGGAAACTAGCCAAAATCCTTCCTCTCCACAGAGGTGGCAACCCCTCCCTACCGGGAAATTACAGACCCATCTCACTCCTCCCTTCCCTCATCAAAATCCAAGAATCTCTCATGCTGTTAAAACTGTCCTCCTTCCTATCAACAAACAGTTCCCTCTCCCCCTTCCAATCAGGTTTCAGAAAACTTCACTCCACCACCTTGTTACAAGTAACCGACTCTATTCTTTTAGCCATGGACAATGGCCAAACCACCACTGCCATTTTCATTGACCTGGCAAAAGCCTTTGATTCTGTTTCCCACCCTCTGCTGCTTTGTAAATTAGGCTCTATCGGCCTTGCTAAACCTGCCATAAACAGGTTCCACTCCTACCTCCAAAATACGAAGCAGTCAGTACAAATAGGTGACACCCTCTCACCCATCCTCTCAGGCATCCCCAAGGCTCTATCCTTGGTCCCATCCTTTTCTCCCTATTCATAAATGACTTCCCCTCTGCCTGTCTCTCCTCAAACATTCACCTGTATGCTGATGACACCATCATCTATGCCTCAGACCCCTCTCATGACAGTGTGCTCCCAAATCTCCAAAGAGATTTCAACTGAGTACAAGCCTGGGTCCTGAAAAACCAGCTCAAACTTAATGCCAAAAAGACAGTCACCATGGTATTCAACACCAGACGAAAGATCGCCTCCCTACCTGCTCCACCTCCTCTCTTCACTTTGGATGGTGTTCCCCTCAAGTCAGTACCCACCTTTAAGTGCTTGTGAGTCTGGCTGGATACCCACCTCAACTTTTTCACACATGTCAATGCCATCTATACCAAACTCCAGCCCATGCTGGCCATCCTCTATCACCACACAGCCAGCCTTCCCCTTCCCACCCAAAGTGAACTCATACACAAAACCATCCTAACAGTTCTGGACTATGCAGACATCATCTATGGCACAGCCCATGCCTCCTTTCTCTCAAAACTTGATGTCCTGCTCAATTCTTTCAGTCAATTCACCACTTCCTCCCCTCCACTTACTCATCATTGCCTCCTATACTCCACACTATCCCTGTCGCCACTCTTGCAAAGGCGGACCACCCACAGCACCTCCCACATAGCTAAATATTGTCTTGGCTCCCTTCCCCCCCACCTTTCTTCCTGCCTCTCTCCAGCCATCTCCCCAGGCTACTCACTCCACCATAGACATGCATGTACTTTCCACCTCCCATGCCCCCTCTCTGCCTCTGGGTAAGCTGCCTTTTCCTTCCGGCTTCCTCTCCTTTGGAACAACCTCCCACCCACCCTCCACCAGACCTCCGCCCTATCAGCCTTTAAACAACTCCTGAGACTGCTCCCTCCTCCTCCCTGCCCAAGATGCTCCTCTGAACCCTCCTTAACTTGGGCCCAGCCTACCCTCAGTGCTGCCTTTCAGATAAATACAATTGCACATGCCAGCCCCAAACCACATAACCACCTACTTGCCATTTTTTCACTGTGCTAGTATAGCACACCCTGGACAACCTCTACTTGTAAATATGTCTATAAATACACTTGTAATACACTGTAAATACAATTTTGTTAGAAATTTGTTAGAAATGAAATGTCCCAATGTTCTTCTAATCGTCTGTTCCTGCAGAATTGTTACTTTACTGCTTACTACTATGAAATGTCCTTTTTCTGTACTATACGTCTGGAACAAGATATTGTTTGTACTTCTCTGATTTATAACAGTGTACACCTTGTACCTGGGTCATACCTGGAAATGAGCTTCAGCTCCATGTGCCTTTCCAGGGCACCAATTTTAAATAGGTAAATAAATATATTATATACACACACACATGCTATTTTTGCATTTTATAGTTGTTAGTTTTCAGTCAGATTTTTATAGACTTTGCTCTGTTCATCTGATGGAATCTTGAATGAGTTAAGTAAATATTATTTTATCAAGGCCCAGGTCCAGCAACTTAATAAATACACACTCAGTATATGTTATTATAAAATGACAAAAACAGTCTTCTGATTGCAGTTGTTTGATCAGGAATTTTATAAATGATGTAAGTTATTTTTGTTACATCTATGTTGGTCCAATAAAAGATATCAAATGATTTGCTTCTGTATCATGCATGGTTTGTCAGCAGTTATATCATTAGATAAGGTCTCCCTTGCCAGAGTTTGACTGTTTCTCCGCCCCTCCCCAAACACGCACACACACACACACACACACACACACATTTGGTGTTCAAGCACTATAAAAATGACAAAGTTATGACTAAAATCTCATCCCCCCATTGAAATACATTAAACCAGACTTATCTTGTTTTCTCATAATATGTTTGCTGGTTCCAGCAGCAAGACGTCATTGGTGGAAGAGTGGATCTGTATCATGGGACAGGACATGTTCAGGTAAGTGAGGGTGTTTGTGTGGGGAGGGTTTTTGGTGCTGACTGGGGGCTCAGATCAGTGATGGATCATTTTCTTTTTTATGGGTTTTAAAAAAAATCAGTGAGGGACGGTTTTCTTTACTTCAGTGGAGTTTCCAACATTGGGTATTGGGCATCCCAGTGTCAGGCTAATGTTCATTGGCATCTGGGGTGGGCAACCTGGTGTTGCAATGATAATATAACTGGAAATGAGGATGAGTGAACTGGAGGGGAGGGAGGCATGGAGAAGCTGTACTGGAGGTGGGCATACCTTTCCACTTATTTCATATATGTCAAAAAGAAATTTATGTATTAAGTTTGGATAGTTCACTGAAGACCTGGCATTTTATCAGATAGGTCTTGAGAGGTTAAAAACAATGCAAATCTTTACAAAATTTGCTGGGAAAGGGTAACATTTATGAGGTATGAATCTTTCTTGAAAGATATCTATTCCCAACTGAAGTTAGTAGCAAAAAAAGTTTTAAATGCTAATCATTTAAATGTGCAAGCTGTTGCATTTCAAAGGGGGTAAACAAATCTCCAGTTTAATAGGCAACCAATACAGTGGAGCCCACTTATAAGAACATCGGTTAATAGAACATCCCGGTTATAAGAACATGACTCTTATGTCCTGATTTTTAGTAATGTATTCCTATGGGCATAAAGCCCATTTATAATCACTTTCAGCCTAGTTAAAAGAACATTTTCTGTTGCAGCTTCTGTGATAGTTCACTTTCAGATGTCAGTGAAACTCACTGATTTAGCTGTCTCACTTTGGCTCTGGCGATTAACGCCTTCCCTGGTATGTGGCTAGGTGTAAATGGTGCCAATTAACATTACCACTCACTGCATTCTGATGTGAATTCAGCATTTAAAATGTGCTAAATGGCCATTGTTTTAGGTCCCCATTAATCATTTTAGTCAGCAAGTCACAGTTACAGTACTAGTCAGGGTTGTGACGACAATGTAGAAACAACAGGCACAATTACTGAGGAGGAAATAACCAGAGACGTCCTTACTCTAAAAGAAGAGGAATCTGATGAAAAGGAGGCTTTAAGAGTACTGTCAGCCAATGTGGACATGTCTGTAAGCAGTCAGCAGATATGGCAACATTTTATGCTCTGGATGCATATCTGGGCACGCAGTCTTTAAAAAATACACAACAGCTAAATATACCCTTTTAGTGTTTTTCTATGTTATGTTTTGTTGTGCCCTTTCATTCATTTTTATTATGATGTGCATGTTTTTACAGCACAATTTACTACAATTTAAGTAAAGTATTTATCAATACAGATATTGTTTTCTGACATTAAAGCTTTGTGTACAACTTAAGCTGTATTATGCGAGCTTCACCTTGCAGTCCGAATAGCTAATTTCAGGTGAAAAGCCATTTAAACAGGCAGCCCGTGTATAAGAACAGCCTGCTTATGAGAACATTTTTTGTGGCAAATGGGGTGTTCTTATAAGTGGGCTCCACTGTACTTAACAAATTGTTTCAGTTTCCTAATGGCCATCAGATAAGCAGCTTGGCGTTATGACGCCAACATTCTAAACAGAAAGAATGGATTATTTTATTTTAGTTGTTATAGTGATTTGTAGATGTGTACGGTTACATTGAAATGTCCAAAAAATGTGTTCCATGAAACTCCATTTTCAAGCTACAGATAGAAAAATAGTTGTAGGCTCTACCCATAGCCATAAAAATGAGTGAGATAAATTTTTGGACATGCTTGGCAGAAGCCACCAGGAGGAAGGACTGCTGTGTGACTGAACTTCTCTGCTGGGACTAAAGTAGAAGAACTTTTGTATTTGACCTTTAATTTAGGGTAAAAAAACTAACATACAAAAAGAAAGTGTGTGTTTGGGTTAACTGAACTGAATGGGTGTCTGAAGAGTTATCTAGGTGTAAATCTCAGGTGACTGAAAAGGACTTAACTGCTGTGAGGTTTAAATTACTTGTAGAAAGATCTGGTAAGTAGGGGGTGGCTTAGCTAGAAGGAAGCTACATTTAAAGACTGCCTTAGAAAGTTTCTGCTAATAGCTTGGCAGAAGACACCAGGACAAAGGACTGCTGTGTGACTGAACTTCTCTGCTGAGACTATATTGCCTCCTTCCTCCTCCACCCCCACCCAAAGCTAGTTCTATTTTTATAGGCACAGAATTTGATTGAACAGGAACTTCCTGTTTAGGGACAGGAAGTGAGTGATCACAGAACCACCAGCACCCACCATCCTAGAAGGGAGAGTAGCTCTCCGCCCCTCTAGCTGCTGGAGGTCTGCCTCTGAGCAAGTAAGTGGTCTACTGAGAATATAGGATATTCTTGTCTCAGAACAGGACAATCAGGAGCTTAAAGGGCACACAGGCAGAAAGTAAGGAGAGAGAGAAAAAAAAAAAACAGAGGAAAGAGTAAGGATTGCAAACAGTTAAGGGGCCAGAAATAAGACATGATTGGAGTGGTGCAGTGCAGTGACTGTGAGCAGCAGTCTTCCGGGAGACGTTCTGGAGGATGTGGTGTTGTCCCATCTGCAGGCACCTCTCTGGGCTGAGGGAGGAGGTTGCTCATCTCCAGGCTGAGTTGGCCAGGATTTGTGGGACCTCCTCTTCCATCCAGGGACCACCAGTGCCACTGCCGTTGCCTCAGAGGTTGCCAAGAAAGAGGTGGTTGGACCACAGTGGGCTCAGGGAGGTTAGGGTGGTGGAACAGAGGTGCATCCACTCATTGGTACCTCTCCACAATTCCTATGTATTCTGGCAAAGTGTGGTTCCTCTATGGAGGCACCCACAGTGGAGACCAAGGAGGATGCTGGGACCTCCACAAAGGAGACCCACAGGAGGGTGGCAGGGGACCCTGCAGGGAAGGAAACAACTCCTGGTGGGGACTCCATTGTTAGGAAGGTAGAACTGGGGAGGAAGGGAGGGAGGTAAGGTGCCTGCCTGGCACCATGGCTTGCAGGGACAGGCAGAATCCTCAGGATTGCCGGAGCAGCTGCACAGGGAGGGAGCTGGATGTCATTGTCCACCTAGGGACAAATGACCTGGCTAAGAAAGGGATTAGAGAAGTGCAGGAAGAGTTTGTGGAATTGGGAGGGCCTTAGTCAAGTAGCACGCACGGTAACCTTCGGAGGTGCTACCCATCTATGGCATAGGAGAGGCTAGGTGTTCGCACCATGGGATTCAATCAGTGGTTGAAAAACTGGTGTGGAGCTCAGGGATTTGGCTTCATTGGGGACTGGAGGTCCACCTGGAATGATGCAAGCCTATACTAGCATGATGGGCTGCATCTGTCCGGGAGGGAACAGGATCTAGGTGATGAGTTTAAATGCTTCATTGGCAAGCTTTTAAACTAGCCAAGGGAGGCACTGGAAAGGAGCAGGAAAATCCTAGTCCCCCAAATAATCATGGTAGTAAGTGTGGCAAACACCAACATAGAGGTGTCGATAGGAGAAGGGCAGGGTAAATGGAGAAAGTGACAAAGGCAAGAAGGACAGGGATGGGGCAAAGGGAGTAAGGCCATCAGGAAATGGAGGGTAATGAGTACCAATGCCCGTAGTCTGGGCAACAAGTTCCCTGAGCTGATGGCCTTAATGGAAGAGGATGCCTGGATATCATGGGAGTCACAGAAACATGGTACACAGAGAACCATGACTGGGATGTTAACATACCAGGGTACATAACCTACAGGAGAGACAGGCAGGGGAGAAGAGGGGGAGGAGTAGCTCTCTATGTAAAGGAAGGGATAAAAACAACTGAACAAAAGAGTAAACAAGGAGGAGAGGAGGCACTGTGGGTCACCTTGGAGACTGGAAAGGGCACCTCAATCTGCACAGGGGTTGTGTACAGACCCCCATGTCAGGGGGAAGGAATGGACAAGGATATGATAGAAGGCATTCTTAGAATGGCAGAGAAAGGGGAGACACTGTTGATGGGAGACCTGAATATGCCAGATGTTAACTGGAGCACATTTGCTGCAGCCACATCCAAAACAGGGCCATTCTTGATGCCCTACAGGTGGCAGGCATTAGACAGCTAGTTTTGGAACCCACTTGTGAGGGAGCAATCTTAGACCTCATACTCTCAAACGGGGGCAGTGAGAGGATCTCAGATCTAGAAGTGTGTTGCCATCTGGGGACAAGTGACCATCAAACAGTGTGGTTCACGTTAAACTCAGCTACAGAGTCAAGCCATACAAAAGTGAGGGTACTGGACTTTAGGAGGGCTGACTTTGGCAAGATGGGAGAGTGCCTCAGAAAGCACTAGCAAACAAGCTAGAAGGAGGTGTGGAGCAACAATGGGGAATTATCAAAACTGCCATCACAGAGGCAACAAGCCTTTGTGTGAAGCAAATAAACAAATCAAAATGAAAGAAAAAGCCACTATGGTTCTCAAAAGAGGTGGCTGTGAAAGTCAGGAAGAAAAAATAGCATTCCGGAAGTATAAGGAAACACAGAAGGAGCAGGACAGAGAGCTGTACCAGTTAAGGCAGAAGGAAGCTGGGAGGGAAGTCAGAATAGCAAAGGCCCAAACTGAGGAAAAGATAGCCAACTCAGTTAAGAAGGGGGATAAAACCTTTTATAGGTACATCAGCGAGCGAAGAAAGACAAAGGGAGGGATAGTGAGGCTGAATAGAATGAACAGAAGGTGAGCAGAGGGGGACAGTGAAAAAGCAGGAATACTGAATGAATATTTCTGCTCAGTATTCACAAAAGAGGAGGGGGGAAGTGCCTAATCCAATTAACAAAAGCACTCTTGATAGGGGGTGATCCCAGTCCTTTCACAGAAGAAAGGGTTCTGCAAGAACTCCTAAAACTGAAGGTGGACAAAGCAATGGGTCCTGATGGAATTCACCCAGAATTCTAAAAGAATTAAGGGAGGAACTAGTGAAACCACTGGCTACTCTTTTTAATAAATCATGGGAGGATGGTGTGGTACCCGAGCACTGGAGGAAGGCGGATGTGATTCCCCTTCACAAAAGTGGGACCAAGACAGAGGCAGGAAACTACAGACCTGTCAGTCTGACCTCTGTGGTAGGGAAAGTGATGGAGTCACTTCTGAAGGAAAGAATAGTAGAGTACCTAGAGGCCAGTGGAGCACAGGACCCAAGGCAGCATGGGTTCACAGCGAGAAGGTCATGTCAGACAAATCTAATAGATTTCTTTGACTGGGTGACCAAAGTAGTAGACCAGGTAGGCTGTGGACATGGCCTACCTAGACTTTAGCAAGGCATTTGACACAGTCCCACACAAAAGATTAATAGTCAAATTAACCAGCCTGAGAGTGGGACCCAGGGTGGTAGCCTGGGTAAAACATTGGCTGGACAACAGGACACAGAAGGTAATTGTAAATGGAGTCCATTCTGAAGAAAGGGGGGTTACTAGTGGGGTACCGCAGGGTTCAGTATTGGGTCCAGTCCTTTTTAATGTCTTCATCAGTGACATTGCAGAGGGACTGGAAGGAAAAGTATGCCTTTTTGCAGATGACACAAAAATCTGCAACAGGGTTGATACACAAGGAGGTGTGGAAAGGATGAAAAGGGACTTGGCAAGGTTGGAGGAATGGTCAGAAGTATGGCAGCTAGGATTCAATGCAAAGAAGTGCAAAATAATGCACCTGGGAAACAAGAACCCAGGGGAAGAATACACAATGGGTGGGGAGGTAGTAACAACAACAAAAAAGGAAAGGGACCTGGGGGTAATCATATCAGATGACCTTAAGGTTAGCAAGCAATGTGAGAAGGCAGTAGGGAGGGCTGGGGGTATACTGGGATGTATAGGGAGAGGCATCAGCAGCAGAAAACAGGAAGTTGTTATCCCTCTGTACAGACAGTTGGTGAGACCCCATCTGGAGTACTGTGTCTAGTTCTGGAGACCCCATCTCCGCAAGGACATAGACAGGATAGAGGCAGTCCAGAGGAGGGCAACTAAAATGGTGCAGGGTCTGCAAGAGAAGCCGTATGAGGAGAGACTAAAGGAGCTTAATATGTATACCCTTGAGGAAAGAAGGGAGAGGGGGGACATGATAGAAACTTTTAAGTACCTCAGTGGAATCAACAAAGTCCAAGAGGGTAGCATTTTTCAGAAAAAGAGACTTGCAAGAACAAGGGGACACAATTTAAAGATAGAAGGAGGCGGTTCAGGGGCAATGTGAGGAAGTATTATTTCACAGAGAGGGTAGTGGATGCATGGAACAGCCTTCCTGAGGAGGTTGTGGGGTCTAAAACTATGGGAGAATTCAAGAATGCATGGGACAGACATAAGGCAATTCTTGTGGGGGGTAGGAAGAAATAGTCTGTTGGTTAACTAGGATCTGTGGCCTATCCTGTAGGTAGGGAAATGGGCAGACTAGATGGGCCTAGAGGTCCTTATCTGCCATCAAAGTCTATGTTTCTATGTTTCTATGCTCGGTAACCAGCTTCATTTCCCTTGCTATACTGGGTCAAGATAACAATTTTTATCTTGTTATTTGTCAGTACACATTTTGAAAAAAAAAATTAAGCAGTATAGCATCCCATTCACTAGCCTGAATCTCACAGGGGTTCTTTTAATAGAGAAGGCAACCAGAGAGCAGCTGATACAATGACGACCCTAGGCCATTAAAATAAATGGTCTTCTGTAGGGATTTAATTCCCCAAACTATTCATTTAAAAAGAAGTTAACACTACATATCACAAATAGTAATGAACTGATCATAAAACTGACAGTCAGCTCTAAACATTGCAAAAGAATGCAAGCTACAGTATATGACAAGCTGGGCATGTGCAGTGTCATTATATTATGTCATAGTCAAATTACCTCGATCTAGTACAAACAGAGGTCTCATTTCACTCATGTTGTGCTTCTGATAATGGCAGTTGTAGCTCTAACAAATTTTACAAACTCAATGGATTAGGTGAAAATTATCTGCTGTTACAAGTAAACAGAAAAAAAGATGTTCTTAGACAATTGGCTACTAACATAAAACCATACAGATATCAACAAAGAGTCAAAGAGTGTTTAGTTCAAAGAAAAATAAAAATAAAACTTCTGGGCTACAGTTTCAGTGTGGAAAGGTGATACAAACCTAGCACATACTTCATAGGGAAATGGCAGTGCCATTCTAATGTAAAAAATGCATCTCTATGGTAAACCCTCTATTTTTGCATGTTACTGCAACAGCCATTTTTGGACAGAATACCCTGATATTTGATATGCATTCTGCAATGCTGGATCCCTGAATAGTGAAATTGTGGAAACATTTGATTTAGCAGTGTAAAAGTGCTAGAGGGATGATATACATAAAAGTTGCCAAATAAAAGCCTTGTTTTGCTCACCTGTATTTCAAATATGGTTGGCAGTTGAAACTTGCAATATTCAGTATTGTTAGAGTTTGATCCAAGGAGGTGAGTTTGATAGGTGTTCACTGAAAAATGTTTAATTTTTAAATTGCTAACATTTAAAATGCTATTATCAGGAACGCACAAAGCATTTTTTAAGTGTTCTATTCATGATTTTTTTTGTGAAAACATTTGCTTTAAGAGGAGCAAACATTACCCTTTTTATAAAACATTTGCCCTTAATTTGACAATTGTGGGTCCTCTTGACCCCAAATTTTCAAGGTATGCATATGCCCACCCACCTCATGGACACATAAGTACCATGTTGTTAATGCTTCCTGAACTGTGTTTTTGAGGATGAAACCCAGATGTGCTATAAGCCCAGCACAACCAGAGTAAGGGAAATTAAGGGGACTGGGATAGATGTTGGAAAATGATGTGCTGCAATGCAATTATCTTCACAACACAATGCCAGAACTTCAGGTGACTGTCATTTAAGGGAACACTGAGCTGGTGGCTGTCACAGAAATGTGGGTAATTTTGAACCATGACTGGGATATGATCATACCAACGTAGTCACTGTTCGGGAAGGACAGAGCAAAGGACAGGGGAGGAGGAGAAGCAATTTATGCGATAAAAGGAATACAGGGAAGTGAGACAAAAAGCCAAGAGGATTTGGAAAAAATAGAAATCCTGTGGGTGTTAGCAGCAGCAGACTGGGAAACAAGTTAGGATTGGGTGGTCTACAGACCACAAGGTCAATATCAAGGGGCAGACAAAGATCTGGAGGAGATGTTTAGGGCCGTGGCCAAGTCTGGGGAGGTAGTGGTTGTAAGGGAGTGTAATATCCCAGATGAGTGCTGGATCATCCCAGTTGCGACAAGTACTAGGAATCAACTCCCAGTTCCGTAGGTGCATTCCAGGAGGTATTCCTAGTTCACTTAGTGCACTGCCTGACAAGGGAATGAGCTGTGTTGGATCCGGTGCTCACCAAAAGTGACAGGATCCAAAATGTAGTTGTCTTGGAACCCCTTGGTTCTAGAGGCAACAGAAGAGTGGCACTGGAGGTCAAGATAGGAACTGCTACAGGGGAAATGCAGTAAGGGTATGGGACTTTAAAAAGACAGATTTCAGATGATGAAGGAGCTGCTCAAAAGAGGTATGAGGAGAACAAAGAGGTAGAAGGGGTGGAGGAACATTTGGAAGAAATTAAAAAACAGTAATTGAGGTAGTAGAAAGCTCATTTTGGAAATGTCAAAGAAAAAGGGGCAAGGGTCCAATATGGTTCTAAAGTAAAGATGGTGCTAAAAGCCAAAAGGAGGACATTCCTGGAGTGCCAAGGAAGATGAAGGGAGGAGGACAGAGAGAAGTACCAGGAGGCAATAAATGTAGCCAGCAGAAAGGTGAAGGACACCAAAGCTGAGATGGAACTCAGGATTGCAATGGGAGTGAAGCAAGGGGAAAAGGCATTCTTCAGGTACACCCAGGAGTAGCACATGGTTAAGGGGATATTGTGAAGTTGAAGAGGGAGGTAGGATGAGAGGAGAATAACAAATGGAAAGCAGAAATACTGAACTTTTTTTTCAGATCTTTACTATGGAGAAGGATGGGCTGCTATGACAATATGGGGTTAGAGTAGAAGACAGAAAAGTGAGTGATAGAGTAGCTTGAACCAAATAACAGGGAATAAAGTGCTAGAAAAGCTTTAAGGTTTAAAAGTGGATAAATCTGTGGGATCTGATGGCTTACAGCCTAGAATTCTTAAGGAGGTAGTGGAGGTGATAGCAGGACCTCAAGTAAACATATTTAATTGCTCGCTGGACACAGGGGTGTCCAAAGGACTGGGAACAACAGCTGTGGTCCTGCTACATAAAAGTGAAACAAAGGATGTGCCAGGGAATTATAGATCAGTCAGCTTGACATCTATAGTGGGAAAGATTATGGAGTCTATAATAAGGGAGAAACTACTGGACTTCCTGGAGAAAAATGAGCTAAGGGCACTAGACAACATGGATTCACAACAGGAAGGGTTTGTCAGACAAACCTGGCTTATTTCTTTGAATGGCTGACCAAGGTGACTGAAAGGGATAAACAGTTTATGTAGAGTATTTGCATTTCAGCAAGGTCTTTGACTCCATCCCCTTCATTTTTCATTTTTTAGTTTATTGATATTTGGAAGACCTTTGAGCTTAAAGTCCTATTTCAAAGGTGTTCAAGTCATAAAATATAAAAAAATACAATATAATAAATAACAAACAGTAGTGTACAAAATAGATCAATAACATACAGCATAAAAAACTGAAAAAGGAACAGAATAAACAATTCAGTTCAAAACTTTATTGTTCGACTCAATATGAGTCATGACAAGCACATAATGTACATACAGTACATAAAAATACATTGCATGTTACAAAAAATGACAAAGACAGTTCCTAATGCATAGGAATTTCTCAAAGTCAAAATATGTAATATTACGAAAAGCATTCAGGTAGCTAACTCAGTACAGAAAATATTGAGATCTGTGGAATAATATTATGCTGAACATCATTATTTTCTGTGGAAAATCATTCTGCAGCCACTTCTGTGAACAATATTGAGATTGCAGAATAGAATTACATGGGAATGTTGCAGAAAAACTAATTCTACATTTTTCTGACACAGAATTCCACCACTCCATTTCTGGCAAAATTCATCAGAATTTCAGAGGAATTTTGAAAATTCCACAACATTTCATTCCACCAGAATTTGAAAGTTCCATATAACATTAATCTGTGGGGCTCGTTGAATATAGTGTATTTATTGCTTACAATGTTGTCTTGCATAGACTGTTAAAAATCATGTGGTTTTGATTCCAGAAGAAAATTATGGATGGATTTGTGGCTCCAGTATGTTTGTCTTGTCCAAAGAATATTTTCCATTTGTGCAGTAGCTTTTGCCACTTCAGCCCATCACATAGCAATATGATTTCAGCTAAATGTAAACAGGATGTTCAATAGGCTGTGACTACCTCTAGAACGTGATTTAGCCTGTAATCCCAAACATCCATTATAGGGCAATAAAAGCCTGATTAAATTCTTAGATTTATAAAAAGATAGTCTTCCAATGGATCAAAGTTTCAAACAGAACTTAAACATTAGAAAACATTATACTTCATATGAAGATAAGAGTTATTTACTACACGATTGTTCATATTGCTTATCCTAGAATACATAAAAGTTACTATGTATATATATATATATATATATATATATATATATATATATATATATATTATTTGTTAGTTTTTACTTTATTATTTCACATTTTAGTGAAAATCCATCTCAAACATTTTATGACATCCTGTGTCACAATTTCTAAAAATGGATTCATAAGTCCTCTTAAGATATCTTCTGTTGAGGCAGATGCCAGTGATAAAAATAAGGATACACATTTGTTCCTAATCCTAGAAAATTTTGAACAATACAGAATAATGTGAGACAGTGGGCCAGATTCTCAAAGCCCATGAAAATCTTTCAGCCATAGGGAAAAACTCAGCACAAGTGGGTTGCCATTTGCAGAACCACAGTTTCTCCCACAGCTACAGTATTCTCCAAAGTAGAGTCAATTTATGACTGGCTCCACAATTTATGGCAACTTGTGGGTGTTTTGTTCCCTGCAGCTGCAGTGGACTGAGAATAGCATTATCTGCAGCTGCTAAGATTTCAGTCCATATCTGCAATTTCAGTGTGGGACTTAGTCCCAAATTGCTTTGAGAATCCAGCCCAGCATTTCAAATTCTCCATTTCCAAAATCATATTTCAGGTCAAGCATAACCTTTTTTTAGATTAGCATTTATCATATCTAAATTTCAAGATCATTGGTAGAAATGTTTAAATCTGAATTTAAGAAATATCCTCTTATCATAAAGATCAATCGAGAAAATAAGATGAGGTTCAAGCATATGATTTAACTTATTTTTAGACTACCACATGTAACATTTCAGTTTCCTAATCCTCTTCATGTCAGCATTTTATGAAATTGTTTTAAGTCATGAAGAAATTAATGGCATGTAATTTTGTAATATGTTTTTTTTTCAAAGAATTAACCAATGATGTTGCATTTTTATCACATCCAAGATTTCCTTTATCTCCTTTAGCTATGATGAATGAATATTGTTAGTATAGCAGGAAATATTTTCCTCCACACATATTTTCACCTACTTATTGAGCTCCATATTCATGCATTTTATCCAATAAGCTACCATTCTACACCTAAGCAATACTTCCATTTTGGATCGTCCTAATTCTGCTCTGAATATCTGTGCAGGGGGAGACCTAGATACTCAAAGGATGGCCCTGTAACATTGTATAAATCACTGTTCAAAGATTATACTCATACCAAATTTCTGTCATATATAAGACTACATTATTCATTTTCATCTCAGCTGCATGAACAACAGGTATAAGAATGTGCCCCCCCACCATCATATCTAGCATTAAATATTCATTAAGCATTTTTTTACTTGTATTAATTTGTTGCTGAAAAATGACATGTTTCAGTCAGTTACTATCACCTGAGAAAAATAAGCCCAAATAACAATACATTTTCACTACATTAGGCCTATTAAGCAATAAACCATGTCAGGGTGTGGGTTATGCTGGAATTTACCCATGGCAGGCATGGTTTGGCCATGAGACCACAGGTCACATGATCAAACCAGGTCAGCCATGGGTAAATCCTAGCATAACCCACATCCTGGAGAGGTTCATTGCGATTATACAATGTTGTCTTTTTTTATTAATGATAAAAAATAAAGACAAACATTTGTTTGTGTTTTAGAAGAAGAAGAAGAATCAGCATTTATATAGCACTTTTCATACACAGTATCCCAAAGCGCTTTACAAGCAATGCTAGACTGGTAGTGAAGTGACTGAATGTGTGGTGGCGGCTGTATCACACATCATCACCCACACACAGCCTGGATAATTGCATGAACTGTTTATGAGAAGGGGAATGTTGGCCAGGACACTGGGAATGCTCCCTGCTTTTTGTGAAGAGTGCCCTGGGTTCTTTTACTTCCACCTGGTCACCCATCAGGACAACACCAGGATGGGCAGAAGGGACATCGGTTTAATGTCTCATCTGAAGGACAGCACACCCCAGCAGTACAGCACCCCCCAATACTGCACTCGGATGCCAGTGATTTTTAGGTGCAAGTCCAATCCCTGTGTGGGACGAGAACCCATGACCTTCTGGTCCAGAGGCAGATGTGCTGCCAACTGTGCTATGCTCAATTTTATTAATTTAATTACTACACTACATAAAGTAGTCCAGTGTTGCTAGGGAGATGCTGTGTGTTGGTAGGGGGATGCTAATGCCGCTCCTTTTTTTTCTTGGCATGGGAGTGTGTAATGGAGAAATACCCATTTCAGCCTCCCGGGTGCCTAGCCCATTCTATTCTTTCCTTTTTTTTGATAATAAGGAAAAAAAGAAGCTGCCCCGTCTGTCACTAGAAACACTGTGACAGAGCGTGATGTGGGCACTACTGGGCTGCATCACTGTGGTTTGCTTTCGGTTGTTTCTGTGATTAGAAAGGGGGGGCTAGTAATTGGGAAGCCTCAGCTGTTGATCTGTCTTTTTTTTTATCAGAAATGGCTGCTGGACAGACAGCTGAAAAGACAGCATAACAATTTTTTTTTTTAAGCTAGCATGCTTTTGTAATAGGAAAGACTTGCCGGTGTCATCACGTTGCAGGTCTCAAGAGCAGATGCGCATCCTCCATTGATGGCCCCCCCAACACAGTGCTGCCACATTTGTTCTGAAAAAAATGTGCTTGGATTTGGTATTTGAATAGTAACTTTTTTTTTAAATGATGGAAAACCAGTAGGAATCCATGTGAGACAACTCTGACAAAGATAGAGGAAACACCATGTTTTACTTTATGTCGTCGAACATCGGGATGGTAAACAGAAGGAGCAAGTAAGTTTTACAGGAAAAGAAAAAATGTTTTGTGCTATGTAACATGGGTTTTTATACAGTTGGGATGTGTGACTGTATATCTCTCAAGTCTGTTTGAAACTCCTGCTTTACCGTCGAGTCGTTCTGTTTCCTGTCAGTTGGACATTCCTACCTAGTGATTCTGTGACCATCTTGCCATCTGACCGTTGCCATCTATGCCAGTTCTGGCTCTGTCATGGTCAGAGTGATTTCAGGAGGGCTCCTGCTGTGGCTGACTGGTGGCTGGCACCTTTTCCCATTGGTATATAGAAGGATTTACCACAGGTAATATGTGCCCCAGTCAGCTAATTAGAGTAAAGAATTCTCAGGCCCCATTGTATAATTATCAGTTTACCACTTCCATTTACTGTTGGACTCCTTTTTCAATAAACAAGTATTTTACTTCTTGTTACTTTCATTTTTAACTTATTTTCAATACAATCATTTTCTACATGATGCAAGCTCTGACTTAAGCCTATTGGACTTACAGACAGAAGGATCAAATTGTCTGCATACATTAGTGCTGGAACAGGGATACTTTAACACAAGGACGATGGCCATCAAAAGTGTGGGGGGGGGGCAGATCCTTAGTAAAAATATTAAACAACAAAGGAGAAAACAAACAACCATGCTTCACATCAATAACTGAAGATAAATATTCTGTAGTTATTCCCTTTTAAGCCATATCTGACTGTTGACCAATTATCTGTGTAAAGGGCAATTATGATTACATATAACATGATCTAAGTTCAAGGTATATAACTTTTTTCCATTACAGTGATCTTGACACTCTATCAAACGACCATTTGAAATCAGTAAAGGCCTGATGTAATGGTATATGTTTTTTAAGATAATATTTTTACACTATATATTGCAAAATTAAATATTGGTCTACCTCAAAATACAATTTCCCGAACCCTGCTTGAAATTAGTTTACAATATTTTCTTTATCAGTCCATATATTTATTCTGTTAAAGAGCACATTTCTACCCTTTTAAAATTCTGCCCCCCAAAGCAAGAAGCTTACCTGGTCCAAAGCTTAATGCAGTATACATTTTTATTTATTGTTGCTAGTATTTATGGAGGGAAGGGACTGTATTTTGCCTCTGTGGAGCCAAGAGCTCAATCCTTTCCACTTACCTATTCAGAGACACACATCCGTGCTAACACTTTTACAATGTCAGTAGAGGGAGAGCTTGGGGATGTGCCCCATAGACTACAACAGAGACTTTTTGAAGTGCTTATTAGTATACTTTAATGTTCTGATTATGACAAATCAAGGCCATCACTCAATTTACAAGGACTTAGTTGAGTGGTGGCCTTGATTTGTCATAATGAAAACTCTAAAGTATAGCACTTAAAAAAGGCCCTATTGTACTCTATGGAGCACACCCCATGCTCTCCATATACTGACTTCATAAAATGTGCTAGTGCATGGGGCATGTCTCTGTAGAGGGAAGTGGAATGGATCAGGACCTTGGCTCTACTGAGTCAAAATGCAGTCCCTTCCCTCCCTAAATACCAGCTGCAATAAACTAACATTTTTACTACATTAGACTTGAGGCCAGGTAAGCTTCTTTATATGTTTTGTGAGGCAGAAATTTAAAAGAGTATAAATATGCACTTTAAGAATAATCCTGGTGAACATTTTGCTTAGATAATCCATAAGACATATTGGTTTATCATTTTCAGGCAGGACAGGGTTTTCTTTTTTTAAATATTGGAATTAGTATACTGTCCAGCAGGTTGAATTTGTGTCCATAATATTAGGTGCATTCAGCCTGCTGTACACATTCACAGCTGATAGAATTCATGTGGTTGTCACATCCTGAAATAAAGTATGTCAGTACTGCTGACAGTCAGCTGTAGTACAATCTCTGCAGTAACCACTGTCTAGCACTCATCAATAAGTTGTCAGGCAACTGTAAAATCTATTTCACTAATTCGCTCTAATCCCATTAGACATTCAATGACACAAGATTTCAGGTTTCAGGTTTCTCACCTCTTGGTGTAAGCAGAACTAGAACTCTGACTCTGACATGCTGCTAAACACTGCTGAAATGTCAATTTTGAATTGTATACAATTTCCAAGCAAGTAAAATGGGAGTATCGATATGTTGTTGCAGACATCGATAGTAGCAATTTGTCTGCTAGTTCAAGTGTGGATGTTTTGGTGGGGGTGCCTCTGTTGCTGAAGAATTAAATGCTTGTACCTCATCAACTTCTAAGAAAAACTGCCCCTCATCATATGCCACATACACAGCAGAAACAAGATTTGAGCTGTGGGAGTATTTTATAGAGAATGGGGTGATGGCAGCAGTTCAGTAACACCAGTGCAAGACCAATGTAAAAATTAACAAGAGCAGCGGGAAAATTCAAACCAGACTATCTCACTGAGCTTAATAAAACTTCCAACCCAACTCTACTGTTCCCTGTCCGCCCTAAGAAACCTCATGTATATCTAAAAATGCTGGTCAAGGAGACAGAAGAAAAGCTCAGGGAAGTTGTTAAGTCTCTCCAATCAGTGGGGCAGTTGTAAACTTCTGTGTTATTCAGGCAGTGGCACTCAGCACAGTCAAAGTCAATTTGCCTGACTTGGTAGTGGAGAGCAGTAGTCACTTGACCCTCACATGCAAGTGGGCTTGTTTGTTTTTTTTTTCCATAGAATGGGGTTTAGTAAGCTCAAGGGCACTATGCCAGGTAAAAAACAAACAAACCCTAGCGACCTTCCCCAAGTTAAAGGAGCTATATCTGTCCTGAACCTCCAAAGCATGGGCACAATAATTTATTCTCCCTGAACTTGTAGTAAATATGGATGAGACTGGTGTCAATATGCAGCCCTTTTCTGAGTGTACTATGGTTGCTACAGGTTCAAAACAGGTAGCCATCACAGGACTGGAGACAAATGTTAAGTTTCAGTCATACTAGCCTGTACCATGGCAGAGGGCATGCTTCCACCACAGGTGATCAAAGGGAAAACCCAGGCTTGCCATCCCCCCCCACAAATTCCCAACTGACTGGCACATAACCCACTGTATTAATCACTGGAACCAAGACACAATGCTACAGTACACTGATAAAATTATGGTGCCCTACTACAACTTTACAAATCAACATCTCAGATTACAACCTGAGCAAAAAGAACTTTGCATTTTGGAGTTGTTCAAAGTACACACCACTGAGACTGTCATTAAAAAAAAAACCTGAAGACAGCAGCTACATCTTGATCTATATCCCAGCATCAGGTACAAATGCACTACAGCCCCTGGACATTTCTATTAATAATATTTTCAAGAATTTTCTAAAACAGAACTTCACAATATGATATGCTGTGTTGCTATCAGAAAAGAATGCTGTTGTGGTCACTGAACTGAACATCAATCTGAAGCTCATAAACCTCAAGGAAAACCATGTTATAGCATGTCCAGCCACCAAGAGGATGTGATACAGAGCTTTCAGGGCATCAGCATTCACGACGAGGCTCATCAACACTGTCTCAACTTGGTGAGGCTATTGCACTTACTGTACTGCCATTCTTATTTCCTGGTTTCCAGTTAGATATTGCACAAATTTATTTACAGGATGTAGTTGGGACACCGTAAAGGTGTATGCCTGCAATGGAAGACCTCACCAGAAAGGAGGGACACATCCACACTGACGTCGTGGAGGTACTAATGGGCAGTGGCAGCAGGCACACTGCGTTAAAGTCTGGATATTGTTTCTGATTTTTTTTTTGCATCTTCACTTTTAGAAACCCTGATGAAATAAAGGTTACTCTCCACACAGAGAATCTGTTGCAACTTTTTTCCAGCTGTGATGTTACCATAATAGCAGGATCCAGCAGGATGTATTCACAATCCATTTATTTTCACTGAAAACTTCAAATAGTGAATATAGTAAAATCAACAGATCATGAATATAAGCTGCTATACAATATTTCCCTTCTATTGTCTCAGAAAAAAATCATCAAATAAAGTTGTCATAAAACAAGCTCAAGTTAATTATACCAACACAACATTCTGTCATAAAAGTAAAACCTCACAGGTTGTTTAAAGGTAAGCGGCATGAATTTCACAATAGTTACTAGGCATGGAGTTCCATGGTTGGTGGCACTGTAAAGGAAAGACTGTTTCCCTTGGACAGTCTTCCTTAATGTTGTTTGGAGCCTACCACAGCACATTGATGTTCCATTACCCATTGGATACAAAGATAAAGAATTTTTGAATACTGATTGGCACAAGTCCTAGTACAACCTTAATGATAATAATAAAATGTATTTATAAAGTGCAATTCCAAAACCAAAGCACTGTACAGAATTATAAATAGAATCAAATTAAAACAAATAAGATAATAAAACAATCCTATTTCAAATCACATAAAAGTTCAAATACAAATACAAAAACAGGATTATTATGTAAAATCTCCAAAGACCAGGCAAAACAGATGGGTCTTTAAGGCTGTCTTGAAGCACCTTTCCGTCCATCACTCTCAAATTTGATGAGGTAGAGAATTCCACAGGTTAGGGGCTGTATACATAAAAGCTTGGGACCCAGAGATTTTCAGCCATACCCTGGGAATCTAAAAACCCCTTATCAGCTAAGCTGAGTGGTCAGGTGGGACAGTAAGGATTCAGGAGCTCTTGCAGGTAGCTTGGACCCTGTTTGTGCAGGGCCTTGTAGGTCAGAAGACAGACCTTGAAGGTGATCCACCACTGTACAGGCAGCCAGTGCAGTTCTCACAGCACAGGAGTGATGTGGCTTGAATGAGGAGTCCCCGTCAACAGACGTGCTGCAGCATCCTGCACCAGCTGCAAGTGGTGGATATCAACCCCTGGAAGCCCTAGGTAAAGGGAGCTACAGTAGTCCAGGCACGAGGTCACAAAGGCATGGATCAACATCAGAAGGTCACTGGATGGAACAAGGTGCTTGACCAGGGTGATGTTTCTTAGATGATAAAACAAGGACTTGACTACTCTCAACACCTGTGAACACAGTGTCAGCCCATCATCAAAAATCACCCCCCAGGTTTTGCACCCACTCAGAGGAAGGCAGCAGATTACCCCTGAGCAAAAGCCAAGAGGGGGACCCTGCCACCAACCCCTCTATCCACAGACCTGGATCCACCACCAGCACCTCAGTCTTATCGGAATTCAGCTTCAGACAGCTGGATTTCAACCAGTCCTGGATTTCTGTGAGGCAGCTGGTAAAGATTGGGACCAGACTATCCTGGTCGGGTACAAAAGACAGATAGAGCTGGCTATCATCTGCATAACAGAGAAACCTCAGCCCACACTGTCTCACAATGTCTCCCAAAGGCAGTATATACACGGCAAACAGCATTGGAGAAAGCACTGAGCCCTGGGGACCCCACATGGCAGAAAGAATGAGTCCTAGGAAAAGAGCCCAGACACCACACTCTGAGATCTGCTGTGAGAAACAATTGAAACCATCTGAGGACTGAACCTGCCAGGACACAGATGACTCTCAGGTGCTCAAGCAACACCCCATGGTCCATGGTTTCAAAAGCTGAAGAGAGATGAAGAAGCACCAAGATGGAGTAGTGCTTCTGATCTCTAGCATTCAGGAGATCATTGAGCACTTGAACCAGAGCAGTCTCATTACTATGCCTTTTTCAGAAACTGGACTGGAGAGGATCATAGATATCATGGATGATAAGATGGTTCTCTAGCTGCAGCACAACTACTTTCTTAATCACCTTACTTACAAAGGGAAGGTTAGAGATAGGTCTGTAGTGAGCAAAGCAGTTTGGGTCCAGAGAAGCTTTCTTAAGGAGCGGTGTCAGCACCGTCTCCTTCAGGGAGCTAGGGAACTCACCCATCTCTAAGGAGCACCAAACAATCATAACAAGGACAGGGCTGATAGAATCCACCCACCCCATTATAAGGTGTTTTGGGCCCGGGTCCAAACTACAGCATGTTGGCTACATAGTCTGGCAATCCACACAATATCTGCAGTCTCTGGTTGATCAAAAGATGTCCAAGAAAACTGAGGAGCAGTGACCAAGCACCAACTACCATCAACCCCCATAGAGTGAGCTGGTTGGATCTCAGCCCTGATGTTGACCACCTTTTCAGCAAAGAATTGAGCAAATTCATCACACTTAAATCATGAAAACGCACTTCAAACCTGCAGACAAGTTGGGTTGCACAACCTGTCCATGGTTCGAAACAGCTGAGCTGGTTGATTCTGAGCTGCATCAATCTCCCCAGACAGGAACTCTGCCTTCTAATGGGTGATTGCTGTTTGACAGATCTGATAATGTTCCATCAATCTAAGGTGGTCAGCATCCAGGGTTGATTTCCGCCAGAATCACTGTAACCTTCTTCCAACTTGTCTCAACTCCCTCAAGGTTCCATCAAACCAAGGTGACCAAGGGTGAAGAGAGAGAGGACGAACACAAACAGGTGCGATCGAGTCCAGGAATTTTGTCACGGCCTTATTATAGGCCTGGACCAAACTCTCTGGACTCTCACTTGCACCTGGCAGTCCCAGTAGGTTTAATACCATCTACAGTATAGGCCATCAGGGGTCACATCCCTCAAAGGGTGATATCTGACCATCTCCACAGGGGCAGATCTATGGGGGGAGCCCGGAAATTGAACCTTATGGTATGGTGATTGGACCATCTGACTGGTTCCACCACCAAATCAGAGGTGTCCATCCCCAGGAGGAAGACCAGATCATGTGAGTGACCATGATTATGGGTTGCAGAGGCAACTACCTGTGTGAAGCCCAATGAATTCATAAGTTGGAGGAAGTCCTGCCAGCCTGGTGGTGCTGAGGGTTGAGGTGCTGGATACCACAACTTGTGCCATGCTGGTAACCCATGTTTGGAAATGGGCATGGGCCTCTGGGGATTGGCAGGGGAGGAAAAGGATTGAGCATCCAGAGGACTGCTCTCCTTCTCTGGGGAGGGGTGTCTCTCGGTGTCAGCGCCCATTTTCCCCCTGGTGGAGGCTTGGGGACAGGGCACAGTGCTGTAGCAGGGAGGAGCTGGGGACAGACACTTGAAGGAGAGTGTGCATGGAAGTGTGCGTGCTATCATCTCCGTCAGTGTCATTGCACGTCCTTCGGCTCCAGGGGGAAAAAGAGAAAAATGCCGGCCCCCTCATATGAATCGGCTCCAGTGCCTGATCCCTCTGGCCATGACAATTCCATCATGGTGGCCCCACTTGGGGGGGCA
The DNA here is from genome assembly GCA_016271365.2 of Neoceratodus forsteri. NCBI lineage: Eukaryota > Metazoa > Chordata > Ceratodontiformes > Ceratodontidae > Neoceratodus > Neoceratodus forsteri. The sequence goes on along the minus strand of CM028129.1, from coordinate 642,736,313 downwards.
TCCCCAAGTATGAGGGAACAGGTTGCTGGAGCCTGGCAAACCCGCTCGCATGGCATGGGGAGCCCTTGCAACAAAAATAGAAAATTAAAAAAAGTTAGACAAAGTCCTGACCAAATTGTGAGAGTTCATCATTGACCCAGGTGTTAAAGTCACCCAGCACCATCAACCTAGGTGACTCGAATGCCATGTTGACAATGAAGTCCACGACTTCCTGTGGGAACAATTTCTCACCCCAGGGTTGATGGTAGATGAGAATGAGCCTACATCCCACAGCTGCAACCACAGTACACTCAAATGATCTGGATTCCTATACTGGCACCCCTGTAAGGCCGAATTCCGATCTAAAACAAATGGCTACACCCCAACCCCTGTGGTCCAATCTCGAGCAATATATCATCAAGAACCCAGCCCAAATAGCCACTTCTAGAAAGGGGCCAACAATATCAGGAACTCAGGACCTACCTCCTGATTTTTGCAAGACATGAAAGACCTGCATGAAGCAAGTTGAAACTTACATATCATTTGCAGAGGGTCTGATGGGTCCTGCTTGTCCTGCTTCACAAAAGGCCCAAAAGACCACAGCTGTTATCATCAGTAAGACTGCCCAGTGACTGAACATAAGTGATTGCACACTTCACTACTCCTCACTAGTCAGTTTACAACTGCTATTTTACCTCTCTGTCTTCCTCTTTGTCATCCTTCTCCACAACAATCTTTAGACAGCACAGCAAAGTATAATCCAAAACTGAAAATAGTTCAAAGAATCATCATTGCTACAAAATGAGCACCATTGCTCCCTGCCCATACCTGAGTGAGTTCCCAGCTCATGTACCTTATGTTTCAGCATCAAACGACTCCTTCATCACCTGATGAAGGATCTGTCTAAAGATTTACCTGCCTTCTGGAGTGAGAATCCTGCATGCTGTTAACTTTTGAACCACTTAAATAAACTTTGGTTAATTTTTTATCTTTGGTTCAGTGCCTATCTGTGATGCATTTGGAATATACTTTGAATAAGTTCTGGATTACCTACTTCACACAGATGGGTTACAAGGAGTGCTGACCCACCCTTCTCTTTATTGGGCTTTTGTGCCTACATTGTGTCATATACTAGGGTAAGTGCACCCTTCAGCTTGTGACTGCCATTTTTTGTCATTACACTTTGAATAAGTTCTGGCATACCTAGTTCACACAGATGGCCTACAATGAGTGCTGACCGACTCTAATCTTTAGAGTTATAATTTGTTTCACACGTGGTCCTTTAGGAAAAGAGGAGCTGAGTCCTAACATGTTTCACGCATGGCCCTTTGGCCTTTTCACAAATCTGGATGCACATGGTCCTATGGGCCCTGTGCAAAACAGGATCTGAGTCCTGACTTGCTATCTTCAGGCCCTGTGTCAAGTACATTAGGACATGCAGGGCCCTTCAGGCCCTATATGAAGTATGCATGAGTCCTTACCAGGACCATCTCATACCATCACCATCTCATCAACATCTCATACTCACTGCTATTCCTTATACTTGTCCTCCTCCCTCTCCCCTCATGTTGCCAGTCTCACTATGTTTTCTTCAACTCTAAATACTGATTTAGTTGCCTCCCCTCAAAACTATCCTCAAACCTGTCCTCGCTCTTCTCCCCATCCCCCTACTCCTGCTACATCATATGCTTTAGGGACCCTTGCACCTTCTTCCTCTGCAACATCACTCCTCAGCTGGGAGATCTGCATTATCCTATCACCTCCTCTCCCTCTGAAACCAGCTACCTTCCTCCATCCATCTCTACACCTCCTTTCTTTCCATTAGGCACCAGCTAAAACTTCTCCCCTCTCTCTACTGCCCCTGCAAACTGTGGCCATGCCTTACTCCTTAGCCCATCCTAACTCTTCAACTGCAGTTCTGTCATTCCCTTTCCTTTCCCTTCTCCCAACCACATGGTTTTGGTTATTTTGTGTGTAGTTTCATTGGCCTGATTCATAACTCTAGTGAAGACTAGGACAGTCCCCACTAATTTAGGCACTAAGCACTTTTTGATTCTGTCCAATTGCACAACTGATTTGTATGCTAATTTACTTGACCTCTGTTATATGTAATGATCTTGCTTTCTTGTTTGTATTGTACTTTACTAGCACACTTTATTGTCATTCTGATTGTAACTGCATCATCTGACTAGCAGTAATCTTTGTAATTGTGTTCTTCCCTTCCTCCTCCCCTGGAGCACACCTGGAAATGAGCCAGTTTTTAAATAAATAAATGATAAGTAATACATTTTTCAAGACTGTTGCGCTGCTTTAAAAAAATTTTAATGTTGGGATTTGACAACTTTTTTTTGACTCTTTTTCATTTCTATTTTCATGTTCTTTCTAAGCAAAGAAATGTATACTTTGCATGCTTTTGAATTAAAAAAATCCATTATGATTTTCATGTTTTGTTTTTAACCCATGAATGTGTATTCTGATGGGCAAAATCCTCCCTTGCTTTGTGCATTACTCAGGTGCACTATCACCTGATGTTATGTGGGTGGCATTAGCACTGTGAGACATATTCCCCTTCCTGTAAGAGAGTAGAATTTGCTTATGCACCAATGTGCATCCTCAGGAGTAATCATTTTCAAAATGTGACACAAAGCCAAAACGGAGAATTGTGTAGGCTGTTTGGAAGGGAAGCAGTATTTATAAATTGTTTTAAATTGCTTTACAAAGGTGGTATGGTAAGCTAAAAATCAGCTGTTTCTGAATGCATTCCAGGTGTAAGGAAACCAGGAAAGGGCACTTAAAATATAATCCAGAATATAAAACATATAACTCATCTATAATAGTAGTACTTTGACCCAAATACTTAACAATGATCCTAGGTAATGGGGGATATATAATAATGTATATATTATTTATTATGTAGCTAGCATACCACTTTGTATTATATTTTGCGTGTACTGTCTCTAACATTTTAGATTTTCTATCACTGTGTAACTTGATATAAAATCTATTTTGCAGCTACTCTGCTGCTGAGCAGCTCCCCAGGATCTCCTTGAAAACAAGGTATTACACCTAAATGGAGCTATCCTGGGTATCCTGAAATGCAAAATTCTAATAAAGAAACAAAGTAATGTAATTACATTAGTAATAGGAGGACTAAAATATAAAAAAGGACAAAATAAATGTAAAAAAATAACAACATCAGGGTTCCACCATGTTGGTTCAACATCAATTTCATCGACTGACACTACAGCAACAGCACAATGCCAATGGCAACCATGTCACCTGGCAATTTTGCTGCCCAACCACCATCGTGGCAAAGCACTGGAGCACGTACTGGCTGCTTGTGGGGGGGGCTTTGCCCCCCCAGACAATAAGATAATCAGCTCCAGGTCAGATGTGTAGTGAGGAAAGAGCACAGTGCCCCTGAGGTGGCAAGACAGTGGGTGCTGCAAAATCCCAATCAATGGAATGACTGTTGATTGGGTTGCAGCATCCACATTGCCATCAATGTAAGGGTCTTGCTGCTCTGATAGCACACTCAGTATGGTAAGTCTTATACCTTTGCTCAATTAATTATGCCCATATATTGATGATGCTTCTACCGTACATACCAGAAAATCACCTACAGATATTTCTGGATATAGCAAGGGAAATACCATTGGCTTGTTTCCTGTGAAATATCTAGATAATTCTAGATTTACTGGGACTTATCTCTAGTTACCACGGTACTGGAACGTTCATAGGTTTTGCTGAATGACAGTTTTATAGTATTAAATCTTGGATGATAAATAGAAACATCATTGATTTACCAGCTATTTTTATAGCATCTGTATACAGTTTGTGTAGGCAAGAAGCTGAAAAATTAAATGATTACTGGGTGCTGTAAATAATACAGGTAAATGATGCACACACTGTATTTATGAAATAGTTTTCTAAGACAGAGTTTTTATCTCACTATTCATGAAGTATTTTTTCCAATGTTTTCATTTTATATGCAGTTGTCATGCAGTAGTACTTTATTTTTTTATTCAATACTGCACATTCAAAGTTAAGTAAAAACAACAACAATGGAGTTAAGTAAAACATTAACAAAAGTAAAATAAAAGTACCACTAAACGTGCTTTATGAATAGTAGGGTAAAATAACATTATAATGCTATTTGATTCATAAATATACAACTGTATACCTCTTTTTCTTTGATTGATCAAGCTGTACAAGATCTTGGTTGCAGCCAGGAATTATATATAGCTACACATAAATCTTTGATGAGATCAATTTTTGATAAGGCTGCATACAATCTAACACATTTCTCCTTTTATTCATCATTCAATAAAACAGCATACATATTAATTGCATTAAATATTTAGAAGGCTTAATACATTCAGTTGTGTAGTATCTGACTATATTAAAAAATATACTAATTATGTTAAAATATGAATAGTTTGGTGGTACAGTTTTCTGATGAAATATTGTAGTCATTGAATTTTATTGCATCTTTGCACTGACAATGAGGATACCCAGTGAAATATCCCCAAATCTGTATACTGTACCATATTTTTTTTGTTCTTGAGATGTTTGTTGTATTTTCATAGTGCATGTACATACAGAGAGACAGAGAAAATACAGACAGTTGTACATTAGTTAGACATGATTGTTTACAGTGACAAACCAGATGTAATGTACTATCAAAGACGGGGATGTGTCTGATATTTCTTTCACATGATCTGAAACATCTTGGTTATAGCAAATCTCAGTGGAAATGGAACAAAGAAAATAAGGTACTGAGTCATTCTTTAAGGTGTAGCAGGGAGAATATAGAAGGGGGAGGAAGTAGAAAAGGGCAGGACTAGGCTCTATGGGCATGTGGGCAGTGAGCAACTGAATTTATGGAACAAAAGAAGCATCATGGTCCATAATATATGGCTCCCACTGCTGTCACCTGACATTGAACTGTAGGAGCCTCCCCTGTAGAGTTGAGATGAAGAATTCCATCCTCTACATAAGGAGCTCATAGTAGTCAAGCACCTTGAGACAGTCGGGGGGGGGACCATGAAAGCCATAGGTAGGTGATACATTTTTTAGCTGCCAGTATGTGGGTAAAGAACAGGTAACAATGGGAGATTTGGTTATTCTCAGCCTCAGTAGAAAAAGGGTCAATTGTGGGGTTTACAGATGTGGGTTATTGTACATTTCTAAAGGTATCTCATACAGAGCTTTCCAAAAGGTCTGGAGAATTGGGTAGTTCCATGATATGAGTATAATTTATCCTTTCTTTTCTCAAAACATCCCCAGAATATCCCATAGTCTGGCTCCATATACTGGGCTTGGACATTAGGATTGCAGAAATAATGGTTCCAACATTTATAGACACATTCCTACCAGGGGACCAAGGAGGCATTTTTAAGAGAGAGGATAGCTGATTCAACTATAAACCAGAGGGATTTGGCACTACCAATTCTGCAGTCTACTTTAGTAGAATGGGGGATGTAGTACTATCTGAAAGTGCTACCAGCCCTTTATACATGTTCCTGATAAAGTGCCCCAATTGTTCTCTACTGTAAGGCCCCTATAAAAATATTTAAAAGGAGAGTGAGGGAAGCCACCCATACCTTGGGCCTCATAAAATGATATTGCATTTTGACCAGTTTCACATATTAATAAAGTGATAAAAAATGAAATCTGGTGTTTGTGTGTGTGTGTGTGTGTGTGGGTGTGTATAAGAGTATATACATTTTAACCATGGCTATACGATTTCAAGAACCATATCTGAAGTTTGGATTCTCTTACAACCTCTGCAAAGCTCTGAAACTCCCTGTGGCCTGTTGTATTTTCAGAGCTGACAGTTTACTCAATTTTTAGTCGCTTGCATAACAAATGATGCATGGACTTTTTTTTGATGCATGTCATGCAGTGCTAGATGCAGCTTGTTACTAACTTTTATGTGGCTTAGCATTTCCACTCTAGATGTAGCAAATCAAGAGAATGGCCTGGTGCAGTTTCAGAAAATCCAGCCCATTGTTTTCAGGTCCAAAGCCTAATATACTTTCTTGTTTGGCTTTTGCAAGTTCATATTCTACAACTAGGAAAGTAGCCCTTAGAAGACATATGTACAGATAAAAATAAACACAAAATGCATTTTCAAAATAAACATCTCGAAGAAAAGTAGATCTTTCAAAAACCTCTGTGGAATTGCATACTTAGTCACAACTAAAATATTATGTTCTTGTAAGAATGCCATTTAATTTATGGAAAATGTTTATGACCTGAACAGTTGTTTGAAAACAGTGTGCTCTGTGCAGTTTCTAAAACTCCTCATTAAACCTAATAAATATCAAAACAGATATTTCTTTGTTTTGTGTTCTTTTAGAACTCTTTGCTATTCTTGAGAGGCTGGGGAGAATGTAAGAGGCAATTTCAACAAGTCACACTACACAATAATTACCTAAACCCTATTTCATATGTTCATAATAGCTATGTTCAATAAAGAAGGGGGGCTTACTTTGTCAACTGTGGAGTAGTTGAAGCTCACAAGAAGACTCATGTTTCAGACCTAGGGCCAAAAGTGAAATTACTTGCACCCAGACAGGGATGGTATGGACTGCCCCATCTCCACAAGGACATAGACTGGATGGAGGCAGTCCAGAGGAGGGCAACTAAAATGGCACTGGGTCTGTAAGAGAAGCCATACAAGAAGAGACTAAAGGAGCTTAATATGTATACCCTTGAGGAATGGAGGGAGAGGGGGGACATGATAGAAACTTTTAAGTACCTCAGTGGAATCAACAAAGTCCAAGAGGGTAGCATCTTTCAGAAGAAGAGATGTGGAAGAACAAGTGGACACAATTTGAAGATAGAGGGGGGACAGCTCAGGAGCAATGTGGGGAAGTATTTTTTTCACAGAGAGGGTGGTGGATGCATGGAATAGCCTTCCTGAGGAGGTTGTGGGGTATACATGGGACAGACATAAAGCAATTCTTGTGGGGGATAGGAAGAAATAGGCTGTTGGTTAACTAGGATCTGCAGCTTATCCTGTAGGTAGGGAAATGGACAGACCAGGTGGGCCAAGCGGTCCTTATCTGCCATCAAAGTCTATGTTTCTATGTAATTTACCTGATAGTAATCAGATTAATTTGACAATACTGATAATTACATATGGTATCCAATAGCATGATACAGTAACTGATGCATAATAATTTCATCTGGATGCTAATTATCATAACATATGTAAAGGCTCTACTGTTTTTAGTTTAGTATTTATTTTATGGCTATCCATTGTATATGAACATATGAATGAATGAAATTGCCAGCAGATAAAGACCATGTGGTCTGTCATGTCTGCTGGAGTGTGCAGCTAGCCATCCTCTTACTTAGCAGCTGCCCCTTCCTCCCTGACCCTCATAACAGTGATCCTCCCCCTCACTTTGTCCCACCCCCTCTTAAAACTGCCCACCAATTTGCAGGAAACCACCTCCTCGGGTATGTATCTCTTTATTGTTCTGTACTGGTTATAGCAGGGTACCTGTACTTCATAATATTACTGTTCTTTAAGAATGGTTTCTGCTGTAATGTGTTGTTTGTATCAAACCTATGAACCTTCCCTGGGACACAACTGGAAATGATTTGCCTGGAGCTCAGCACATTCTTTCTAGGATGAACAGATTTTAAATAAATAAATGTATACAATGTAGGTGAGAGTCAAATATTACAAATTAATGATTTATTCAGCCACAGATAATTCTAAATGATGGAATCATGTACCTCAATGTTGTGTCCATCATTGACATTTATCTCCACTTTAGATAGATCACAAAGGGACCTTTAACTATTAGAAAACTGATTGCATAATGCCTGATGGCATCATACTGTCTCCGGCACAGAAAGCAGAGCAATGAAATCAAACACAAACAGTTAGATCTTCATAAAAAACCTAATCTATAAGTTTAGCAATTTAAAATAGATTGTATAGAATACACACAATGGCCTGACTGAATATGCCACTTATCATCATTTGAGAACACCAGAAGGAAGGAGTGCTGTGTGACTGGACTTCTCTACTGGGACTAAAGAAGCAGAACTTTTCTACTGGTACCTTTAATTTAGGGTAAAAAACAAACAAACAAACAAACAAACTAAAAAATTAGTATGTTTGTCTCAGTTAGCTAAAGTGGCTATCTGAACAGTTATCGAGGTGTAAATCCCAGGTGGCTGAAGGGGCTTGATTGCTGTGCAGTTTACATTACTTGTAGAAAGATCTAGTAAGTAGGGGGAGTGGCTTAGCTAGAAGGAAACTAGATTTAAACACTGCCTTAGAAAGATTCTGTCAGAGGCTTGGGATAGGACACCAGAAGGGAGGAGTGTTGTGTGACTGGACTTCTCTACTGAGACTAAAGAAGTAGAACTCTTCTACTGGTACCTTTAATTTAGGGTAAAAATAAACAAACAAAAAAATTAGTGTGTTTGTCTCAGTTAGCTAAAGTGGCTATCGGAACAGTTATCTAGGTGTAAATCTCAGGTGGCTGAAGGGGCTTGATTGCTGTGCAGTTTAAATTACTTGTAGAAAGATCTAGTTAGTAGGGGGAGTGGCTTAGCTAGAAGGAAACTAGATTTAAACACTGCCTTAGAAAGATTAGTCAGAGGCTTGGCAGAGGACACCAGAAGGAAGGAGTGCTGTGTGACTGGACTTCTCTACTGGGACTAAAGAAGTAGAACTCTTCTACTATCTACACTCTTCTAAAAAACTATATTGCCCACCTTCCTTCCCCTCCACCCTCCCACCCAAAGCTAGTTCTACTTTTATAGGCACAGGATTTGACTGACAACAGGAACTTCCTGTTTGGGAGCAGGAAGTGAGTGATCACAGAGCCACCAAAGACACACCATCCTAGAAGGGCAAGAGTAGCTCTCCAGCCTCCTCTAGCTGCTGGAGGTCTGCATCTATGAAAGTAAGGGGTCTACTGAGAAATATAGGATCTTCTTGTCTCAGATCAGGACAATCAGGAGCTTAAAGGGCACAGAGGCAGTAAGTAAGTAAGTAGAGAGAGAAGGAAACAAACAAAAAAAAACAGAGGAAAGAGTAAGGATTCCAAACAATAGTGAAGGGGACAGAAATAAGACATGATGGGAGTGGTGCAGTGCAGTGGCTGTGGAGCAGCAGTCTTTTGGGAGATGTTCTGGAGGATGCGGTGTTGTTCCATCTGCAGGCAGCTCTCTTGGCTGAGGGGGGAGGCTACTCATCTCCAGGCTGAGTTGGCCAGGATTTGTGGGACCTCCTCTTCCATCCAGGGACCATCAGGGCCACTGCCGTTGCCTCAGTGGTTGCCAAGAAAGAGGAGTGGTTGGACACAGTGGGCTCAGGGAGGGTAAGGGTGGTGGAACAGAGGCACATCCCTGTAGTTGTACCTCTCCACAATTCCTATGCCATTCTGGCAAAGTGTGGTTCCTCTATGGAGGCAGCCACAGTGGAGACCAAGGAGGATGCTGGGAACCTCCACAAAGGAGACCCACAGGAGGGTGGCATAGGACCCCACAGGGGAAGGAAACAACTTCTGGTGTGGGACTTAATTGTTAGGAAGGTAGAACTGGAGGAGGAAGGGGAGAGGGAGGTAAGGTGCCTGCCTGGCACCATGGCTTGGAGGGACAGTGAGCAAATCCTCAGGATTGCCAGAGCAGCTGCACAGGGGAGGGAGCTGGATGTCATTGTCCACCTAGGAACAAATGACCTGGCTAAGAAATGGAGCAAAGCAGTGCAGAAAGAGTTTGTGGAATAGGGGAGGGGCCTTAGACAAGTAGCATGCACGGTAACCTTCTCGGAGGTGCTGTCTGTCTATGGTGTATGAGAGGCTAGGTTGCTCCACACCATGGGGTTCAAACAGTGGTTGGAAAAACTGGTGTGGAGCTCAGGAATTTGGCCTCATTGGGGACTGGGGGTCCACCTGGAGTGATGCAAGCCTATACTGACATGATTGGCTGCATCTGTCCAGGAGGGGAACCAGGTTCCTAGGTGATAGGATTAAATGCTTCATTGGCAACTATTTAAACTAGCCAAGGGGGGAGGCACTGGAAAGGAGCAGGGAAATCCTAGCCCCTCCCAAAAAGTCACGGTAGTAAGTGCAGTAAATACCAAAATAGGGATGTCGATAGGGAGAAGGGCAGGTGCAAATGGAGAAAGTGACAAAGGCAAGAAGGACAGGGATGGGGCAAAAAGAAGTAAGGCCATCAGGAAATGAAGGATAATGAGTACCAATGCCCATAGTCTGGGCAACAAGCTCCCTAAACTGGTGGCCTTGATGGAAGAGGGATGCATGGATATCGTAGCAGCCACAGAAACATGGTACACAGAGAACCATGACTGGGATGTTAACATACCAGGGTATGTAACCTACAGGAGAGACAGGGAGAGGAGAAGAGGGGAAGAGTAGCTCTCTATGTAAAGGAAGGGATAAAAGCAACTGAACAAAAGAGTAAACAGGGAGGAGAGGAGGCACTGTGGGTCACCTTGGAGACTGGAAAGGGCACCACAATCTGCACAGGGGTTGTATACAGACTCCCAGGTCAGGGGAAGGGAATGGACAAGGATATGATAGAAGGCATTCTTAGGATGGCAGAGAAAGGGGAGATACTGTTGATGGGAGACCTGAATATGCCAGATGTTAACTGGAGCACACTGCTGCAGCCACATCCAAGAGCAGTGCCATTCTCAATGCCCTACAGGTGGCATGACTCAGACAGCTAGTTTCAGAACCCACTCATGAGGGAGCAATCTTAGACCTCATACTCTCAAATGGTGACAGTGAGAGGATCTCAGATCTATAAGTGGGTTGCCATTTGGGAACAAGTGACCGTCAAACAGTGTGGTTCACGTTAAACTCAGCTACAGAGTCAAGCCATACAAAGGTGAGGGTACTGGACTTCAGGAGGGCTGACTTTGGCAAGATGAGAGAGTGCCTCAGAAAATCACTAGCAAACAGGCTAGAAGGAAGGATGGAGCAACAATGGGGAATCATCAAAACTACCATCACAGAGGCAACAAGCCTTTGTGTGAAGCAAATAAACAAATCAAAATGAATGAAAAAGCCACTATGGTTCTCAAAAGAGGTGGCGGGGAAAGTCAGGGAGAAAAAGAAAGCATTCAGGAAGTATAAGGAAACATAGAAGGAGCAGGACAGAAAGCTGTACCAGTTAAGGCAGAAGGAAGCAGGGAGGGAAGTCAGAATAGCAAAGGCCCAAACTGAGGAAAGGATAGCTAACTCAGTTAAGAAGGGGGATAAAACCTTTTATAGGTACATCAGGGAGCATAGAAAGACAAAGGGAGGGATAGTGAGGCTGAACCAAATGAGCGGTGGGTGGACAGAGGGGGATAATGAAAAGCAGGGATACTGAGCGAATATTTCTGCTCAGTATTCACAAGAGGAGAGTGCCTAATCAATTAACAGAAGCACTCTGGATGGGGAGTCGATCCCAGTCCTTTCTCAGAAGAAAGGGTTCTGAAAGAACTCCTAAAACTGAAGGTGGACAAAGCAATGGGGCCTGATGGAATTCACCCCAGAATTCTAAAAGAATTAAGCAGAGAACTAGTGAAGTCACTGACTACCCTTTTTAACAAATCATGGGAGGATGGTGTGGTACCCGAGAACTGGAGGAAGGCGGATTTGATTCCCCTTCACAAAAGTGGGACCAAGACAGAGGCAGGAAACTACAGACCTGTCAGTTTGACCTCTGTGGTAGGGAAAGTAATGGAATCACTTCTGAAGGAAATAACTGTTGAGTACCTAGAGGCCAGTGGGGCAGAGGACCTAAGGCAGCATGGGTTCACAGTGGGAAGGTCATGTCAGACGAATCTAATTGATTTCTTTAACTGGGTGACCAAAGTAGTAGACCAGGGAAGGGCTGTGGACATGGCCTACCTAGACTTTAGCAAGGCATTTGACACAGCCTCACACAAAAGATTAATAGTCAAATTAACCAGCCTGGGAGTGGGTCCCAGGGTGGTAGCCTGGGTAAAACATTGGCTGGACAACAGGACATAGAAAGTAATTGTAAATGGAGTCCACTCTGAAGAAAGCAATGTTACTAGTGGGGTACCGCAGGGTTCAGTACTGGGTACAGTCCTTTTTAATGTCTTTATAAGTGACATTGCAGAGGGACTGGAAGGAAAAGTATGCCTCTTTGCAGATGACACAAAGATCTGCAACAGGTTTGATACACAAGGAGGTGTGGAAAGGATGAGAAGGGGCTTGGCAAGGTTGGAGGAATGGTCAGAAGTATGGCAGCTAGGATTCACTGCAAAGAAGTGCAAAATAATGCACCTTGGAAACAAAAACCCAGGGGAAGATTACACAATGGGGGGTAGTAACAAAAACAAAAAAGGAAAGGGACCTGGGGGTGATCAGATCAGATGACCTTAAGGTTAGCAAGCAATGTGAGAAGGCAGTAGGGAGGGCTGGGGGTATACTGGGATGCATAGGGAGAGGCATCACCAGCAGAAAACAGGAAGTTGTTATCCCTCTGTACAGACAGTTGGTGAGACTCCATCAGGAGTACTGCATCCAGTTCTGGAGACCCCATCTCCGCAAGGACATAGACAGGATAGAGGCAGTCCAGAGGAGGGCAACTAAAATGGTGCAGGGTCAGCAACAGAAGCCATACGAGGAGAGACTAAAAGAGCTTAATATGTATACCCTTGAGGAAAGGAGGGAGAGGGGGGACATGATAGAAACATTTAAGTACCTCAGCGGAATCAACAAAGTCCAAGAGGGTAGCATCTTTCAGAAAAAGAGACCTGCAAGAACAAGGGGACACAATTTAAAGATAATGGGGGTGCAGTTCAGGGGCAATGTGAGGAAGTATTTTTTTCACAGAGAGGGTAGTGGATTCATGGAACAGCCTTCCTATGGAGGTTGTGGGTCTAAAACTGTGGGAGAATTCAAGAATACATGAGACAGACATAAGGCAATTCTTGTGGGGAGTAGGAAGAAATAAGCTGTTGGTTAACTGGTTTTAGGATCTGCGGCTTATCCTGTAGGTAGAGAAATGGGCAGACTAGGTAGGCCAAGAGGTACTTATCTGCCAACAAAGTCTATGTTTCTATGTTTCTATGTTAGTGAGGGGCAGGCCATACATAACTCACTTGTGGCTCTGCCACTCATGAGTAATTGCTTTGCTTCCCCACTCATGAAGATAAATGGCATATTCTGAGTCCAAGCATCAGCTGCTCTATACACCTGATTGCCTGCTGCTACTGTGTCGAGAAGACCAGGGATGGTCATGATGGTCCTATGACAGTATTACAGTAAGTTATAGTGGTATGCATTTGTAGCCACAAGTTATCCAGACATTTAGAGAGATTTCACCATATTTCTAAAGGAAATCTCTCAGGTGACACTAGAGTGGTACATCATGGCAGTAGTATATTTCGCTACACTATAGAGATATCACATACTTTCAGGAAATATTCATACCACTCAGTCCGGCTGCAACTGTATTAGGATAATGGACATTTTTCACACAAAACATATTCATAATCTGAAGTATAATATGGTCATTTGTCCCCTACCCATCCCACCCACCCACCCACAGATGACCACCCTGCACACCTCCCTCTTACTGTTGTGTACTGTGATGATCTACAGTACCTGATATGGTGACCAGCACAGCCTTCCTCTCATTTTCTTGGCCAGCTACCATATGAGCTGTCAGGGAGTGCACATACAGTACAAGTGTTTTATGCATGCTCTCTGAGAGCTCATATGATGACTGGCTGAGGAGGTGAGAGGAGTACTGTGCCAGTCACCGTATCAGGCATCACAGATTGCTGCAAAACACCTGAGTAAGGGGGCTGTGCAGGGTGGTGGTCTGCGAGTCAGCAGGATGAGTGGGGGGACACTGAACCACCACTAAATACGTTTACTTTCATCAAAAGGCAGTTCGGGGATGGGGAACCACTGGACACCAGGGATAAATAAAATAGGATGGAACAGATGTTCTGGGGGTGGGGTGGTGCCATGAGACACATGAGACACGGATAATAAAAGAGTGTACAAAATTAGTGTTTGGGATGTGGAGGGTGTCACTAGACTCCAAGAAAACTGAGACATTGAACAGAACATGTGTTTGGGGTGGGGGTGCCACTAGACACTAGGGATAATGGGACAGTATATGGCATGGGTGAGCAAGATTGTAGCTGCCACTAAATGCCAGTGAATTCAACTGCAGGATGGACATTAATGTACTACTGCGTACATGGAAATGAGCCCATAATGGGCATGCAGATGTCTCCTTAGCACCTTGCATGAGAATTAACTCATTAGCATGCTGTTACTGTACAGCCCACAGTGGTTTTGGTACTATCCATTCTGGGTAGCGCTAGTCCTTGTGGGCTATATACAGCCTAGTCCCATATTGGGGGCAGCACAGTTTTATTTAACAATGCACCAACATGGTCAGATATTCAGTCAGCTATCACTGTCCCACTATCTTACTAAATATAGCAGCAGCCGGTTCATGCACTAGTGCGAGTGCAATGCAGATATTTACAGCATGCTTGTGCTCCTTTTTCAGGATCAGGACCAAGTATTTTCTTTGCACTGTTTCCAGTCATTTAAATATGCAATATATATTGCAGTTTATTAAAACTAAATTGTACTTCGGTGTACTAGATTTGTATATTACATGGACAAGCAGCATAGTGGCCTGGATGGAAACACTAGTCAGTTAAGACTCTAGTACAAAATGATTTACACATTGCTGAGCCTAAAATGAAAAGTCCATTTTCTCTAATGTAAAGAATGTCATTTGGCACGAAAGGGGAAAAAGATTACAACATTAACATTTATCATAGAAATACTGTCCACAGAAGAAAAGAAAATACGGAGACGCTTTTGTAATTAGCTAACAAATCACAATATATGAATAATATTGTTACCATTTTGAACCCTAATGATCAGCGTTGACAAAGCTGTTAGTGAGCACACATTTTTTAGAGACATTTTCTTTATTTAAATTCAGTCATCAGTTTATAGTACAAGCAGGCAGAAAAAAAGTGCTTAAAACAGGAATGATGTAAAATGGGTCAAGTTACCATCTTCCAGATGCTGATCATTTTAATTAAGGTTAATTTAACATCGCTTTGTTACCACAGCTGTGTAAAGTCTACATTTTGTTCAGTTACTGCGTTGTTGAGACAAATGCATATCATTATTTTATTTAAAGAGCAACTGTACACTTCAACATGTAGCCATTATAATTTATTAGCGAATACATTTCCTTTTCAGTATTCCTTTCCAAGTTTCACAGCACATCTTGCTAGTCTATCTAAAAAGTTTGTATAAAAAACGTTTGCATCTCCCCTTTTAACCTCACAGTGCCTTTCTTTATGATATCATAATGCTCACCATGACAACAGACTGTGGTGCCACAAATAGCAACTGTGTGGTTAGTAGAGGATAGTCTGATATATTTTTAAAAAGTAAATGAAATATGTGCTGGAGTATCTACATAATTTAGTAGACCAACAGCAGAGGAAAGTAAAAAAAAAATAACAAAGTAGACCAACAGCAGGGGAAAGTAAAACATAACTATGTAAATCAGGTGTTTTTAAGCTTTTTCTGATAGAGTTGTTCTTTAAGTAATTACAATCAAGTTGATACGATATAAAAACATAGCTTTCTTGCTAATGTTCAATAGTGCAGAAGACTGATTTAAATCAAGTTTTCCCTCATCATATCTGCTTTAAATTAATCTATCTGTAACTTTCAGTCCTCTGGCCAGGATATCAATGATAACACAATGCAACAGATAACTTTTGCCATCAAACTCTGCTACACCAACATTAGCTATGTGCTGCAGTTGAAAGGCAAAGCACAATATTATACATGTTGAATTACAAATAAAGGAATTGAAAGCTGTGGGATATAGATGGGCAAATAATTTATCATGGAAGGAGAGCAGTAGTGGTACAGTATTATGGTATAACCAAAGTGGAAACCTATGAGGTAGAAATGTGTTTCAACACAAAATAATAATAATACAGTATTTAAGGAACTATATGATGGTGGCATCCTTATAATATTGATGTTGGCAGCATAGTCTAGAGGTTAGAGAAATGAGCTGTCAATGAACTTGGTAAATACAGCAGACAAGGGTTTAATTTCCACAACCTCCACTTGCATACTCTGTGACTCTGAGCCCCAGTCCTCCTGGGTTGCTCCTGAAAACAGACACTTGTGGCTAGTGGACCTTTCCTGGTTATCAAAGAAAAAAAAAGTAATATGAGGAAATAAACTGATTGTTGAGTGGCTAATGTCGAGGCTGAAGTTCAAGCACTTTATAACAAGACAATTAAATCATTGTCTCATACAGTGATGACGCTATATTATGACTATGGTGCTTCATGTGTAAAAGAAGCATCCCCCTACTATACATTAAAAATAAGTTATCAGCCAGCCTGGTTACACTGAGGGTTGAGGCGCTGGATGCCACATCTTGTGCCATGCTGGTGACCCATGTTCTGGAGCAAGCGTGGACAGCCAGGGGTTAGCAGGGGAGGAGAAGGATCGAGCATCCCAGGGACATCTCTCCTTCTCTGGGAAGGGGGAAGACCAGCTGTTGGTGCATGCCTGGCCCCTAGCAGTGGCTGGGCATTGGCACACCAATGCTGTAAGACTTTGGGACAGAGGTGGGGCAGATGCCTGATGGGATGCATGCACGGGAGTGTGTGTGGTACCGTCACTGGCATCCTTGCACGATGTGCCCCTGAAGCGGAGAAAAAACAGAAAAATGGATCCTAGATCATGTGGCATGAGGGTCCATTCCTTGCAGGCCCCAACACTGAGGAGGCACTTCCCCAGAATCTGGATCCTGTAGTGATCAGTTGAGTTGGGGGCTCCTTGCCACCCTGCAATGGAGGGGAAGCCAATGGGGAAGAAGGGGAAGCTGGCCTCCTGTCAGGATAAGGGGCTGGGGGGACAACTGGGATGTAACAAAACAGCGGACTGGGACACGAGGAGAAAAAGAAATAGCAAGATGATAAGTTATCTACTTTAGCTGCATAAGTTCTCTAGTTTGCATCCCAATATTTGCAGTTCTAACAAAACCAGCAAATCAACATTTTCTTTTGTTTTCATTTTATCATAGAGTTTTACACAGTACTTTGGACAGATTTGGTTGAAATTTGAATGCAGAGCTGAGTGGACTGAATAGGGAACAATTTTATCATAGCTTTGCACAGTACCTTGGAGAGATAATGGTTGAAACTGGACTCTGGAGAGCAGTGGAATAGAGTATGGGCCTATTTTGTACATAAACAAGCAGCAGAGAACAACCATTTTTCTGTGCAGTTATTTGGGGATTCGGGAGAGAAGACAAACTGGAAAGACAACTCTGTGGATGGTACATATTTTCATATGCAGGTGAGCAGGCCATTTATCACTGTGCCATACAATCAAAGACACCCCTTCCCCCACCCTTTTAGCCACACTCATTCTCCATCCTTATGCACCCACTAAACTGACTGTTTAGCCAAATCAAATGGAACCTATGTTTGACTGAAGACAGACAGTCCTCTGTAACAGTAGGCACCCCAGTGTCTTATATCCAGATGTAACAGCTCATCATCCTTCTGTCTGACTTGTCTATAATTCAAAACAGTACTCACCCCTTGTCTGACATGTGCTGTCTACCATTCACCACCTCCAAACACCAGGCTGTGAGCCCCCCGGTAGTGCTCATCATCACAACTGTCCTTACTGCAGACTTCCTGAGAGTTCCACCATTCCCCAAGTCAAGTCAAGTCAAGTCATGTTTATTTATAAAGCACCTTTCGAAACCAAGGCGCTGTACAGAAATAGATAGGACAATAAAATCCATATATTTAAAACAACATAACTAAGAAGAATAAGCCAAAGTAAAAAGGTATGTCTTTAAAGCAATTTTAAAACTATCAATGGTTGGGCATTCTCTTAACCAGCGAGGTAGAGAATTCCACAGGGTTGGAGCAGAGAAGGCAAAAGCACAAGATCCCAATAACTTCAATCGAACCCTGGGAACCTCCAGCAATCCCTCGCTGGCGGAACGGAGAGGGCGGAGGGGGCAATAGGGAATCAGAAGATCTTTCAGGTAACCGGGTCCCTGGTCATGTAGGGCTTTAAAGGTTAGTAAACCAACCTTAAAGTTGATCCGCGACCGAACAGGCAGCCAGTGCAGTTCACAAAGCACAGGCGTAATATGACTAGTTCTAAGAGTCCCAGTCAGAGTCTGGCTGCAGCGTTCTGCACCAGCTGAAGGCGGCAGATATCAACCTGGTAGCCCTAGGTAGAGGGAATTGCAGTAGTCCAGACGGGTAGTGACAAAGGCGTGGACCAAAGTTGGAAGGTCCTCCTGTGGAATCAGATGTTTCACCTGGGTGATATTCCTCAGATGATAGAAAGAGGATTTGATAACAGCTGACACCCGAGATTTCAGGGTCAGACCACCATCATCAAAAATAACACTCAGATTTCGCACCTGTCGAGATGTAGAGAGCGGTATGCCACCAAGTAATAAACCTGATAGCTGTCCAGCACCCAAACCCACCCCAGGACGACCTGGATCCACAACCAATACCTCAGTCTTATCCGGATTGAGTCTCAACCAGCTCGAACTCATCCAAATTCTGATCTCATCCAGGCGAGTTATTAAGTACAAAGGTGCATCAATCTGGTCAGGGAGAAAGGACAGATACAGTTGAGTATCATCTGCATAGCAGTGAAAACTCAGACTGTATCACCTGATGATTTCTCCCAATGGCAGCGTATACACTGCAAACAACATGGGAGCTAAAATGGAGCCCTGTGGTACCCCACAAGGCAGGGAGAAAGCGTCAGAGGAATAAATACCAGTGACAACTCTCTGAGACCTGCCAGTGAGGTAAGAACAAAACCACTTGTGAACTGAACCAGACAGCCCACAAAAGACCCGCAGTCGCTCCAATAACACCCCATGGTCTACAGTGTCAAATGCAGCAGATAGATAGAGAAGGACCAGAATGGTACAAGCCTTTCGATCGCTGGCCATTAGGAGGTCGCTCAATACCCGAACAAGGGCAGTCTCAGTACTATGCCTTTTCCTGAAACCAGACTGGAGAGTATCATAGACATTATGAGATGTGAGATGATCATCCAATTGCAATGCAACTGCCTTTTCAATAACCTTACCAACAAATGGCAGGTTAGAGATAGGCCGGTAGTTAGCTAGACAGTCTGGGTCCAAGGAGGATTTTTTTAGGAGTGTCGAACCACTGCCTCCTTAAGGGGTCAGGAAAAAAACCCTCTCAAGGATTTCCAGATAATGTCAGCAAGGATTGAGTGAATAATTCTCACACAACCTACTAACAAGATGTAGGACCCGGATCCAAACTACAACTAGTTGGTCTCATTGTTTGGATGATCTTCACAATGTCCACGAATTCTGGGCGGTGAAAGTCTAACCAGACAGACCGAGGATAAGACACCACCAGTCGTCCACCACAATCCCCCATAGGAGAGGTCGGACCGATGCCGGACCTGATGCTGGCAACCTTATCTGCAAAAAAGCGAGCGAACTCCTTGCATCTAAGCTGAGAAAAGGCTTCTCTAGGCTGAAGACAGACTGGATTGCACAGTCTGTCCACAGTCCGGAAAAGCTGAGCCAGTCGATTTTTTGCAGCAGAAATCTCTCCGGACAGGAATTCTGCTTTCTTACGAGTGATTTCTGATTGGTAGCTATCATAATGGGCCAACAATCTAAGCCTGTCAGCATCAAGGCCCGATTTCTGCCAGGCTCTCTCCAGCCTTCGGCCTACATGCCTTGATTCCTTCAAGGAGCCATCAAACCATGGACTCCTTGGATGGATGGTGAGAGGCCAAACACGAACAGGTGCAATTTTGTCCAGGGCATCTCCCACAGCCTTATTATAGGCTAATACAAGACCATCTGGACTCATGCATTCACCCGACAGACTCGATAGATCCAGAACTGCCATTAGGTCATTGGGGCCAATACCCCTTAAAGGGCGGTACTGGACCATCTCTGTAGGGGCAGACCTATTAGAGGGGGCCCTGAAACTGAACCTTATGGTGTAATGGTCCGACCAACTGACTGGTTCCACCCCCAAATCAGTGATCTTCATACCCAAGAGAAAGACCAGATCTAATGAATGACCCCCTATATGGGTAGAGGAGGTAACAACCTGTGTCAGGCCCAGTGTATTCATCAACTGGAGGAGATTTTGACCAAAATAGAGATAGTTCATCGTCGACCCAGGTGTTGAAGTCGCCCAGGAGTATTAATCTGGGAAATCTCAACACCAGGTCGACAATGAAGTCTGCAATCTCCTGTAGGATTTCGCCACCATCACCTTGTGGACGGTAGATGAGGAGAATCCCACAGCCTGCACCCTCACCCAGGATGTATTCAAAAGATCTGGTGTTTCCCAATGGCACATCCACAAGGCCCAGTTCAGATTTAAACATAATGGCCACACCTCCACCCCTACGATCCAGCCTTGGACGGTGTATCACCGAGAACCCGACTGGAGTTGCCAAGGCCAATATAGGGCCTGGATTTATATCCAGCCAGGTCTCGGTGATGCAAGTCAGATTGGATGAACCAACAAGATCAGCAATAATAGCTGTCTTGTTCTTAATTGATCTGGCATTGCACAACACTGCCAAGGCAGGATGAGCTGTCGAGGAAGACCTTGGCACCTGTCCGATTTCTTCGGGACTCTTGGGTATGGGGACAAGATAAGAGTGACCTCTATCCTGATCCCATTTCACCCCAGTATGTCTTCTGGACCCTAAAACCCCAATCGCCCTCCTTTCCTGTCCCCCACAAGGCCAGCTTTCCACCTTAAATGCGTCGCCTCTTCAGAATGCCCAATGCTCAACACCTAAAATAGGTGTCAGATGACAGTGGTGGGCACTCAAAGGACATAATTCCCTGAGCCTAGTGGAATAGTGCTAACCGTCATTAATCAAATCAAGAAACAAACAGAATAAAACAAACCTATAAATATCAAACCTATAGATAACACCCTCTGTAAATAACACACTCTCCTCCCTCTCTCTCACTGAGGGAAGGCAAATAAAACAAAATAAACTAACTTAAACCGAAAAAAAACCCAAATAACCAAAATAATAAAAATAAAAATAAAATCAAATGATCTTAAAACACAGTAAAGTATACCACTGATTATTAAAACAAATTTGTGTTTTAAACAATGCAGCACCTCTCACGTGCGACACTGCAAGAGATGTTATATAATCTCCCAATACCACCTCTCACATGGCAGGGAACCAGTTAAATAAATCAGATTTATAGTCATACAAAATAAAATAAATAAATAAATATACACCACTCTCACCACCCTCAGTCCAAGAGTTGGTAAAAATCAGAGAAATCGATTCTCCAGCAGTCCAAAAATGAATAAAATCCGGATAAATCCCAAAAATTCTCAGCAGGTAAGTCCAATAATAAATATTCAAACGAATGAAACAAGGGAGCCTGGAGGTGTCCGACAGATCTTCCAGCGGATGCTCTTCAAAGACCGACAGTTCAAGCAGTTAATTGTCCAAAAGCAGCAGGATACTTCAAGGAGGCAAAGTAAGTTTCTTCAGGGAGCAGTATCCCCACCCAGTCGACGACCTGCGGCTACAGCTGTCTCATAAGTCAGCCCAAATAGCCGACCTTAAGGCAGCTTAGAAGAAGCCCTAGTCTCTCCCAGCTCCCTGGGAAGCACCCAGGGTGACTCCTGCCCGGTCGGAGACCAGAAGGTGAACACTCCCCACAAATTCCAAAATAGTCCTCGTACCAACAAATCCACCAGAAGCCCCAGCAAAAGCTCGTCCATGTAATCGAGCCCTCCGGTGCAGCAGGAGGTAGAAAAATCCACAGTTCCAACAAAAAACCTCCTGACGAGTTCCCCGAAGCTGATCCACAAATCTTCAGCAGTCGCCACCTCCCCAGTCCTCCACAGGACAACCTGCAAATCCCAGGAATCCAAAAAACTCGATCAGTCCCAAAAGTTCAGAGAGCAGCACGGTGGGACAGCAGGGAACCAGTCCGCTCCACAGCACAGGCTCAAAATCCTGCTGTACAACCAAAAATATCTGGAACAAAACTCCAGACTCCAATAACAACTCAATGGCCACAGGTGGAAAGCAGCAGCACGAAGATGCAAACCGCCAACAATAGCCGTCGGCAAAAAGTCGATAGACCAAACGGAGACCGGAGAAAGAAACTCAAGGTACAATTTTACACGTTAAACGCGAAATTACTAACTACCTCACTCCTTCAGCCCTATCTAGCTAAAATAAAAACGATGGATAAAATAAGGCTAAAAATAAAATTAAAAACGAGTAGCGCTGAAAGCTAAAACACTGGCAGGCTCAGCACAGCCGCCATCATCCAATCCAGCAATGGTCAAGTAAGACTCTTCTTGAGAACTCCCATAATCAGACCCAGGGCAGGATTTTCAAAGGCAAGTGAATGACTCATGTGCTTGTGTCAAACAAAAATGATGCAAGGGGCATCTTGCACCAGATCATGCATCATTCCCAGTTTCACAACATGGCAAGCACCACGTGCATCATTCCCAGCTTCACAACGTGGCAAGCACCAAAAGTGGGGCCACCTGCACTCACTGTCTTATGCCAGGTATGCACCACACAGCTGGGTGTGTCTTGGAAGAGAGGGAGCTTGCAACAAAAAGTGGCTGCACCATTTCTGTTGTTGGCCATTCTGGAATCTGGCAGGTCCCACCAGTGCTTAGACCAGCCAGAGCTGATCTAGTAAGCACATGTGCTGCCACCCCAACTGTACAGTGCTAGTCTTTGTGATTGGTCATGTCCAAGGAAATAGATCTCCCCTGTGCCCCATTGTGCTGTAACTGTCAAAGTAGCATTACTCAATACTAGGTAATCCACAAAGGTATGCAGCCATGCAGCTGTGCCTTACAAAACAACACAGGCCATCAAGATACCTCAGATTGAAATCCGCAAGTCCACAACAGTCTGAATCCCAACTGCACACGTCTCAGTCCCATGTCGTTATCTGCCAGAGGCGAATGCTGCCCCCACAGTTGTCCCCTTGCATTGTCCATAATGGCACCCCATAAATGTACATGTGAGCAAACACAACAGTCAGCACATACAGTAGTATATGTGGTGGTCTCACATAGTTCCCTGTAAATGCATGAACACCCTCATCATGTAGAATGGTTGGGGAATAATGACGTGCTGTCTTGCACCACTAGCAGCCAGTCATCCTCAATGTGGAATACATGTAGGAGATGTAGAACATCAGTCATAGCCATAACATAAGATGGGACAGATATTGCCACATTTGTGATGTGTGCATCACTGTATTTCACAATGGGTGGTGTTGCTGGCACAAACTAGTGCATGGGGGGGTAGCTCATGTTCATATGGTTTTAGGGAGGCAGTGAACAGTACAGTGACTGGGCCATTGCAAGTACAGAATGCAATAATGTCTGTAGAAACTATTCCACCAGTGCATGCTTACTGAATCCATTCTCTTGTTATACTTCATTGTAAGATCCATGGCTATGGGTGGGAAACTGCATCATTAGGTATGTGCTTACTGCCTGTTCATACTGTGTGCTATCCCATACAATAATAGTGCCCCCCATGTCTGACAGTGTCATTGCCATGTGAGTGCAGAGGTGATTATCTCATACAACCTGGACATGTTGCACATATATTGGGATGCCCCAGTCTATAATCGGAAGCATGGTGTCAGAGCAAAACCACCACAGCGACACCACGAAACTGTTGGAATCAATGCCAAAAACTGCAATAGTGTCCAAGTACAGGAAGCAACTTGCCCCACACAGTGTCAGCAGGTACACTGTTGGTGCCTACAAAGCTGATCTACGTACCTGCTGTCCCATGCTCGATACACACAGGGGACATGTCGTCTGACTACAGCAACAGCAGGAAGGGGCACAAGCAACTGGTAGTGCAAGGAAGCACCTACCAGCATGAAAGGACACACAGTGAGTGCACCAATCGGGAATGCTGCTGACCCTTGTCCACCATCCATTGTGCTGCCTGCCTCCTATCCAGCATGTTGTCCTACTGCCCGCCTACTGCCTGTCGGGGTCCACAGTGGCTCGACTGTCGTCATGTCACTCTCCAAGGTGTCCATAGGTGGTGCAGCATTCAGTGGCCAGTCGTGACAGTGTCTGTTGGGTTGTCCACTGCTTATTCTGTGTCAGGATTCAGGCTGTTGGTCAGGGGTGCATCTGGTTCATATGCAGTGGTGTGTTGGTGGCGCTGTTGGGGATGCCAGCCATATCTC
This sequence comes from Neoceratodus forsteri, assembly GCA_016271365.2. Lineage (NCBI taxonomy): Eukaryota > Metazoa > Chordata > Ceratodontiformes > Ceratodontidae > Neoceratodus > Neoceratodus forsteri. The sequence goes on along the minus strand of CM028129.1, from coordinate 642,712,004 downwards.
CATCACTCATGTGTGGTGCTTTCTCTGTAATCTTGAGTATGGCAGTGTCTCATGGGTAACATTGCTGATGTACATTTCATCCCATATAACTGTTTTGCCCTGTTTCCAGGATGAAGATGCAAAGATCTGTGCTGCCACTGTAAGCAGCTGGTCTATGCTATGCACAGTACATTGATGGACAATGTCAAAGCCATCTGTGTCTTTGGTATTTGCTGACTATTATTTCATTTATGGAACACTGTCATATTGTGAGAAATATGAATACTGGGGTGGCTGTAGGTGGTGTGCCATGTAGTGTCTAATGGAGTCCCATGATTGAAACAGCAGTAATGCTCAGGAGTATGTATGCTTAATGTTCTACCATATTCTATAGCTGTACTGCTATGGCAGATCATAGAACAATATGTCACCACATCAGACCTATGGACTACATATGCACTGATATGCCACCACAGCCAAGAGGGGGAGGGCTCCGATCATGTTTAATGCAGTCAGTGTGACTACATATTGAATTCAAGGGATGGGCTGGGTGATTTATCCAATGTGTGCATTCAGCGGGTTCATGAAGTGTTCAAGGTAATGGTGGGTTGGATTTTCTTGGGCCTGAGGATGATGGCAGCATTTGTCAATCCCCTCCCTTGCCCCATCTGTTTAGCATGAGGAACCACTTGCAGCAGCTTTGAGGACTTTGATTCCAGGACCCCACTTTACCAAAATCTGGCACAGAGTCTGTGGTGCACTGGACTTGCCACAAGCAGATGCTGGGACATCTTGCATTTCTTTATGGGCTCTTTCAAAATCCAGCTCCTGACTTGATCTTCCTTCTTCTCTACATGCATTTCTGTGATATGGGGTGACCATCTCAAAACCCTAGTTGCCACTGATCAGATACTTAATTCATTCTATATAGAGCCTGCTCAGTGGAAACCTAGGGTGTTGTGCTGGTTAGATCAGATCAAACAAATGCATGTAGTGGTGAAGGAAGAGGGAGTCTGGGTGTAAGTAAGGGAGGTCAGGAATAGAAATACTATTTCATCAGCACAGGGGAGTCATCTGAATGGAAATCTTGGAGGAAGACCACAGTGACAGCAGTTGGGCACTGGAGAGTGTGTTGGTGGAAAACCTGGCATAGGGCAGTGGCATGTGGCAGGCAGCAGGTAGCAGGCAATTCCAATTTTAAATAATAGACTTTGAGCAGGATAGGAGAAGACTAGACTACTATGTGACTGGATTGGACACAGGTGGGGCAGACAACTATTCCAGGGGACTGTCTTTGTCTTCAATCAAGCAATGAAATCATTTGGATTTGACAAAACAGTAAGTTCATTGGGTGTGGAGGTAGAATGGGTGCTTTTACAAGTGGGGTGTCTTTAATTGTAAGGTTTGGTGGGAGAGACTGTCCCCAAATCAGGTGTGTGTGTGTGGGGGGGGTGGTAATAGAAGTCAGAAGCAGAATAGGAATCCAGTTTGGAACCTTACCTTTTTTAAATTAAGGAGTTTTTACATTCTATTCCAAATTCCTATAAAAAAAGTTTGGAATTTGATCAATCTGATTTTGTGGATTCCAAGCAAGCTTAATTTTCATGCATTCAGTGGGCACCATACTTCATTTGGTCCAGAGGAAGTTGCATTCTTCTTCTGTCTTCATTCCAACTTTCATGTCTTTCTGGGGCAAGGCATCTCAGTTCATCAAGCAGTTGTTTTCTTTTTCATTTCCTTTTTTCACGTGTTGTTTTCTTTTTCATTTTCTTTTTTGACATTTTCATTTTTCAAATTGATTATTAATAAATGGTTTACTATATGGAACCTGTTTGCTAAATAAAAAGAAAATAAAAGTGATACTTGGAATTTGCTCAAAGACGTGCAAAAGAAACACCTCATCTATCTATAACTGGTCAAAATAACAGTCCCTTGGAAATTATGCAGAACCTTAAATATCTTGATTTAACATTGAGTCCCAGTCTATCATTGTTGAGCTCTGCTGCTCAACTTTGGCTCCAATTGATTTATTTCATGCTACATTTATTTTTTTCATTACAATAATGCTTGTGATTTGTAGCGTAGCATTAGTTCTAATGCCTTCCATGTTCCTTAAGGTCAGAGAGCAATGTTTGTTTTATGTTAGCTTGTCTTAGTTACTAGAACATTAATGTTAAACTCTGGGGTCTTGATTTTCATGGCTCCCAGCATGGCTCAAGGGGCTTGTACCACAAAGAATGGTGCAAAGTACCCCTTGCACCAAAAGATGTGCCGGGAGTGATTCTGAAAGGCAGCCTGTGTCAACAGCAGACTGCCTGCCCTAGACAGAACTTGCACTGCCCATGCACCCAAAATGGGCTGCAGCATAGTGCTAGGGGGCATGTGGCAGACACAGGCTGCTATATCTCCTGATGTGGGATTCTCAAAACTCTCCCAGATGGAGAAATTCTAAGTACCCTTAGACCAGCCAGGGCTGGTCTTAGGATACTAAGAATATTCCACTCTGGAAGAGGTGACCTGTTTGTGGTGGCAATGTGCTGTGGCCCCCCACCCCAATCACCCATGTCCCAGAAAGTAAAATCTAAAAACTCCCTGTGGTGATATAGTGGCCTCCCTCCCTGATCCCCGATGTTGTCCATTATTAATTTATACTGTAAGTGTTTCCCTGTTGTGCTGGTCTAGTGGTCCCCCTCCCTGATGCCTAATGTTGCCCTTAAGTTTAATAATTAATATTTCTCCCTGCCCTGGTGGTCCAGCAGTTCCCCCACCTTGATTACCGATGTTGCCCGTCAGTTTAATAAATAATATTTCCCCATGCCCTGGTGGTCAAGCATTTCCCCAATCTCAATCCCTGATGTTGCCCGTAAGTTTAATAATTAATATTTCCCCCTGCCCTGGTGGTCTAGTGGGTCCTCTCTCCCCAAGTCATGATGTTGTCCATACCATTAATAAATGCTATTTTCCCATGCAGTGGTGATATAGTGGCCCCCCCAGAAGATAATGCTCACCAGCCCACTCCCCCATCCTGAATCAGAGCCGGCAACCAGCACAGCCAACCTTGCACCTCTGCAGCTGACCACTGACTGAACTGTCAATGAGCCAGCATGAGTACTGTAAAATGTATACACTCATTAATGAGCATGTACAGTTTATAGTACATGTACATTGACAGTTCAGTTGGTGACCAGCTGCCTAGGTGTGAGATGGGCTGTGCGTCCTCAACTCTGATTCCTGCTAACAGGGAAATATTAGTTATACACTCACGGGCAACATCGAGATGGGGTGAGAGACCACTGACCACCAGGACAGGGGGAAATATTAATTACTAAACTTATGTGGAAAATCGGGAACCGGGATGGGGGGACTGCTAGACCCTTGGGTTTAGTGCAAGTGTGATCCTTTGCTAATTAAGCTTTTTCTTACTATTTCCACTTTTGAGTTATTTGCAAAAATATGTTTATTTTTGGATATGTGCAGTAGTGAAAATTAACATTCTAAAGATAAAAGAATTTTTATGGAGCTTTGTTTTGTCTTGTGTATCGAAAAAATCCTTCTGCAAGGTAAACAAATTAGCTTTTACATGAGTTAACATGTATGAAAGTGTAAAAAGCAAAAAAAAAACCCAACAACTACATGCTTATAACAGAACATTTAGGTAATGGAGAGGTTTGTAGTTTGCATGGTCAACAATTTAACCTTAAACAAGTGTCCCTGGTATTTTTTGTTAGTAGATTTTGTCTTTTGACTAAAAGTATGAATTTCTAAAAATCATTATTCCCAAAAGTTTAATATTTTTTTTTTTGTTTTTATGCTTTCGTCACTCTAATTCATGATTTCATATGTTGTTCTGCTTTTGTGACACTTTGAAATTATTGCGCACTAACAATTTGAAAACAAGTTGTGTTTCATAGCTGAATCTTGTGTGTTTGACAGTATTAGTTGTGTGGGGATTCTTTTAGGCATGTTTTGCTGAAAAATTGCCCTTAGTTTATCTAAGAAAGAAAATGTGTTAAAGCATGCATAATGAAACCAAAACATATTCATGGTTTCTGATATAAAATTATTCCACTTTTTAGAAACAAAGAATGATGAAAACATACATATAGAATAATGCGTGGGGAAGCGTGATTATTGAGGATTTATGCACATCCGAGGTGTGTGATGCCCCAGCATCACACACTGAGGGTGTGCATAAAATCCAAATTACCACACTTCCCCATGCTTTATTTTTTATATTTACTGGTTACCACTGGTTAGTTGAGAAATTGATAAATGAAATTCCTTTCTGTGGAGACCAAGATGTATTTCACTTAAAGAGAACAGAGTAAAACTGTAAATAGTTGGTTATAAGAACATAACAGTTGAACCGTTTTTCACAAGAGCTTATATTACTATTTTTAAGAAGTTTTAAAACACAGTTCATTAACTTTTAAACATTGTTTTGAGAACAACGTGCCCTGTTTCAGCTAGAAACCTGCAGAGCAGTTTGTGAGTTTGAAGTACGGTATATGCAGTCCAGTTAGACAGAATGGAGAACTTATCTGTAGGGAAGCTTTTAGTGAAGAACAGTCTTTTCAGATGTTTTAATTTTTTTTCCATAACTTTTTTTTTCATTTGCTGCGAGCAGAAGCCATTTAATTGCTAATGTTGCACCTAAGGGATAGAGGTATAAGTGGATTCATTTGGGGGCACAAAAGGAGATGCGGTACCATTGTTTAACAATGTTTTGGTGACAAAACCTTATTTTATACTCTGCCTGTTTTTTTTTCTTCTTCTCAGTTGTCCAATGGATGTGCTTTTTTTGCACTGGCAGTTTTCTGTGAGGAGCAGGAGTGGACTGCCAGCAGGAGGACATCATCTCAGACAACTGCTGAGGAAGACTTGAGGTTGTTTCTGCCAAACATGGTTGATGGAACTCCATAATTCACAAGTGTGAATTATGGAGTTTCAGAGGGTCTGCTGGAGGTAGAGTATTGGCCTTAACCAGTAAATATATGATGGTAATGCTTGGAAATAAACCATGATGAAAGCATGACTAGACATAATGTCATTGTTTCTGTTTCCATGAAATCTGGAAATGCTTTCATTATATATATATGTATATATGTACCTGAGTGGCAAGATCAAACACAGATTTATGGTTTCCTGTATAAAATAGTTTCATATTTTGGAAACAAAAAGTGATGAATGCAGAGAAACAATGTCATTTTTTATGATTCCTTATTATGCAAAACCACAAATACATGCAAAAAAAGAGTGACAAAGGCATAAATAAGTATTTTTAAAGATTCTGGATGATGCAAAAAGGCTTTTATCATTTATTTTTGTACTTTAATGTTTAAGATTTTTATATAAAACGGTGCTGTCTTGTGAAAAAAGGAGTAACAAAAGCATAATTAGAAACACTTTTGTTTCTTTATGATTCCATGTGACACAAAAGTGCTTTCCTCATTCTTGTTTCCCTATACAGCTTCCCCCCCCCCCCCAGGCATGAGGGAGAGGGACTTCTGACTCTTTTCAAAGTTATTGGAAGGATACTGACTTTACTATTAATGATCTGTATGGTCTTAGTCGTATTTTCTTTTAATTTACTCTGGGTTATCTTCCCTTTTCTAATTTTGCTCAGTGTACACAGATTCCCCTTCATATCTGCCATAAATTTTGTAAGTCTTTCTCTTCTATTGAGCTCAGTGTTATGACAGCATTAGCATGGTTGTGCGCAACCAGTTAATTGAGTTGGATGTGTTTCTGTGTCAATGGGCTAAACAAGGTTTGATTTATTATCATCGGGTATTGGAGTCTCAAGGGATGCATCTTTTCTCTGGTTTATTGGCTGCCTATGCTCTACCTTATATGGATTATTATTGTTACTTACAGTTGCAGACCATTCTCAATACTTTACCGTCTGACAATAGATGTATTCCTGACTCCTTTTCTCCACTTTTGACTTTAATTAGTATACATCAATCTGGAGAGCTCCATCCCCATTGGGTAGGACTTATTATTCTGCTTTGAGATCTCAAATGATGGATTCTTTGTTTTCTATTTTAGCCCAATGGAACTCGGATCTGCATTCTACTTGTGTTTTTTTCAGTTTGGGAAAAATAATCTCTTACAACAGTTAAGTTATTCTCTTTGTACTTACAAGAATATGCTTGGAAGTGTCAAATGTATTTCTTTAGGACACCAGTCATCATGGTGAGGTTTCAGGGTGGTTTATCAGGAGAGTGCTGGAGGGGGGATGGGGTATCAGTGGTGGAACATGTTCATATTTTTTGGTCATGGCCTCTCCTGAGGCCCTATTGGGAGGAAATTTCAAAAGATATTTTCTCTTTGTTTGATATCCTTAATCCACTTTCACCACATTTAGTTCTTTTACATATCCCCCCCCCACGATACTCAGATTAGTACTCAGCAACTAAAATTGTTCAATATAGAAACAGAAAAAGCCCTGTACTACTTAAAGCAGACTTATTATGAGAGGAGAGCCAGAGCAGAAAAACAGCTAGCATATTGCCTTAGACAGAGGGCAGCCAAGGCCACAATAACAGGGATTAAGGATACGTATTTGGGAACACTTGGGCAGAAATGGGAACAAATAACTGACTCATTTGTTTCATACTATAAAACCCTCTATAAGGTAGAAGTGGGGATACCAGTAGCACATACAACTAAATTTCTGAGAGATCTAAGGCTGCCCAGGCTAGATGAATCTCAGACCCAGAAACTGATGGCCTCAAGCTCCATGACTGAGATTCAGGCTACAATAAAAGCATTAAAGCCAGGTGAATGTCCAGGACCAGATGGATACTGCAAGGAGTTCTATAAAACCTTTGCCCTAGAAACAGTACCATTGCTCAGAAGTGTTTATAACAGTAATACCTAAAGAAGGTAAAGATCCAAAAGAATGTAATTCATATAGGCCTATATCTCTACTGAATGTAGACTATACAATCTTCACAGCTGACTCAAATTATACAGCCAGACCAAACAGGTTTCATTGAGGAGAGACAGGTGCAAGAGGGGGTCAGAAGGACATTAAACATAGCCAACATAATAAACAGACACCGAACCCCTGCCTGCCTCCTCAAATTAGATGCTGAGAAGGCATTTGACTGGGTCAATTGGAATTTTCTGTGTGCAGTTTTATAGAGGATGGGATTCCCGGATAATATCTTGACAGAAATCAAAGCATTGTATGCTGCTCCACATGCATATGTTAGAGTAAACAGAGGGATATCATAAAGGTTTACACTGGGAAGGGGAACCAGACAGGATTTCCACTTATCACCACTGTTATTTGCAGTGTACATCGAACACTTGGCACAGGCAATTAGGGAAGATCAGTGCATTAGGGGCTTTAGAGCAGGGGAGACAGAACAAAAGATCTCCTTGTATGCAGATGATGTACTGCTATACATAACTAACCCAGAAGAGACATTACCAAGGGTATGGGATCTCCTAAACAAATCTGGACAACTATCAGGTTATGCCTTAAACAAAAACAAAACAGAAATATTAATTTTTTTTACACTTCCTCTACCAAAATAAATGAACTGCTCCCCTTAAGATGGAACACCCCCAAAATAAAATATTTGGGGACATATATTCCCAAAAATACTAATCATCTCTTCACCAACAACTTTGACCCTCTTATTGTGCAAATTAAACAGGATATCAAAAATTGGGAGCTCCTTAATCTCTCCCTCTACTCAAGGATAGAAACAATTTCTATGAATATACTACCTAGATTTTTGTACCTTTTTCAGTGTCTACCTATAAAAATCCATCCTGAGCAATTCAAGATATGGCAAAGAATAATTATGAGGTTCATTTGGGCCAACAAAAAACCTAGATTAAAAAACCTGATACTACAAACCAACAAAACATTTGGGGGAAGAGCAGTCCCAAATCTAGAAGACTACTATTTAGCAGCACAACTCAGAAATGCCTTATTATGGGCAGTACCAAAATATCAGGTGCTCTGGAAGGTAGTCGAGAGGGAGGACACTGAGGGAACCCCACTGTTGGCTACAGTCTTTACCCCCAAACTACAGAACAAAGATAAGGGAAACACACTGAACTCAGTTAAGAACACCTTAGAAGCAGTGCACATGATAGGGGCAAAGCATAGGATCTCAGAGAACCTGTGGACCCTAAGATGGCTTGCTTGGGACAGAGAGTTTGGGCTCGCCAAATAGGATCTCACCTTCAGGAGATGGAGTAGATTAGGTCTGAACACCCTGGGGCGGTTTCTGAATGAGGACACGATTAGGGAATTTGCTGACCTTAAAGCACTGTTTCAACTGAGGCAAACTGACCACTTCAGATATCTTCAAGTGTGACCCATATACAAAAACTACAGAAACAGTATGGAAATATATCAGAACCACTAGGTATACAGGTCATCATGGGAGAAATACTGAACTCCCAAAGAGGCATGGGACATATCTCAGCCATTTATGGGGCTCTTAGAGATATGGGAAAGGGACACACCACCCCCCTGAAGAACAGGTGGGAGAGGGAGCTAGGTGAAAAACATATGGAAAATGAGTGGGAAAATATTTTTACTCAAGCTCACAAAACTACCTACTCCCAGAGATGGAAGGAATTTGAATGGAAAGTTCAAACAAGATTTTTTATTACCCCAGTAATGAAAAATAAATGGGACAAGGGGCACACACCAAACTGCTGGACAGAGTGTGGAGAGGAACATGCAGGACACTTGCATATTTTTGGGCAGTGTCCACAACTAGCTCGGTTCTGGTATGGAGTAATGAAGGCTATGGAAAGCATTTCCTCCCCCATGGAGACACTAACCTAAAAACATTTGGTGCTGGGCCCATTTCCAGCGAGAGTGAAAAGCAGGGACCAGGTATACCTGTGGAATGTTCCGGTGGCAGCCACCCATAAAACTGTAACCAGGCAATGGCTTACACTGGATCCACCCACATTAGGGCACTGGTATGAGATAGTTGGGGAGATACAGGAAATGGAAGAGCTGACACATAAGATTAACTCCAGGACCTCATTATTTGTAAACAAATGGACTAGATGGATAATGTGGACACATGCTATGAGGGAGGAGGAGTGGGGAGAGGAGAACTGATGAAGGGAGAGCCAAATGAAGGACTCTATGCCAGATCCTGATCACTAGGGAGAGGAACACATTGATTTACTATCTTGTTCTCTATGGCCTGGTAGCCAGGATTTTTTTCTTTTTCTCTTTCTTTTGGGTCTTCCAATAAAATGTCTTGTTAACCTTTGTTTCCCCAGAACTCTGTACTTGGGAAAGAAAGGAACAACTGTTTTCAAATGAATGTCAAATGATCTGTAACCTAATGTAAGAACTGTGACTTTTAAATGAGAAGATGTACTTTGTAAAGATGCCTGTACCTTCAATAAACGTGACTTTAAAAAAAAAAACTAAAATTATTGTTAGTTCTTTTGGTTTGTGCTAAGAAGAGTATTACTAGGTTATGGTTCACTCCACACCCTCCCTCTTTTGTGCACTGGGCACAGTTGGTTGATTCTATTTATTATTACTAGAGATGTTCTTATTGATATTTAAACTGTTTAGTGGCATTTCAGTTAACTTGGCAGAAATGGGTATTATACAGGTTGTAGACTTTTGTCCCATGAACTGTTTTTTTGTTTTGTGGTGTTACTCTTGCTTATTGATGGGTTTGTATCCTGCCTGGTTTTTGGAATGCTCAATGTATCTGACTCCCACCCTGCTGGTTAGTTACCCTGTCCCATCCCGGATTCCCTCCTGATAATGTTATTCTGTGGCTGTTAGCTCTGACTTACGGTATTTATTAATTTGAATAAAACAAACAACCAAAACAAACCTGTGCTTATTGTATTTTTGGGAATATGATAATCATTTTGGTGTTTTACATGCTGCCCATCAGTTTTAGAAGTTTGCCCTCTTTTATGAAATATTGTAGGTTACTGCCGAACAGCTTTTAGTTTAGTATTCCTTGTTCATTAAATATTGCAGTGGTGTATACACTACTTATTAAGTGTAATGTTTTCTATTCTCTAATTTGTACATTTGCTGTCTTTGAATTATGTCTCTTGTTTATTGTCCAATAAAGATTTTGTTATAAAAAAAGACATAGGCATGAGCTCCTCAGTCTTTTTGATACCATCCCTGACCAGCAACCTCCTCCCGGGACCTGCCTGGAGTTGCAAACCCCCATGGATTTCTTCCCCATTGATGCTCATCCAGAGGAGCTACATTGGTTTAGGCAGTGATGCAGGTCAGGGAAGGCATGTAGGGCTTCATGTAGCCTGTATGTCTCTATTGTATATTCTTCCCCCAGGCCCCAGCCATAGCAAAATGTAAGTACAAGCACATGGAGGTGAGCACACACTATGGAACCTTGATCTCTCTGGAAATAATCTCTCAAGCCTGGATTTTTTTCCTGGCCTCCACCTGGTGGCAACATTTGGTCAAGATGGCATGCCTGCCCTCTTTTGGAAAGGACAGCAGTTCTTTGGATGCTTGATCATCTCCCCCCCTCAACTGACTCCCAGCAACCCAGGCTCCCTTCCAAACTTTGGTTGTCAGTGTGACAGGCAGTAATGCTGCTGCCAAGCCACTGGGCTGGCACTCTTTATTTTTAATTTTTTTATGTCCATATTTATTGTTTACTGTATAAAAGAGTGACATATTTTTTTTTTTGGGGGGGGGGAGTAACAGAAGTATAAATAGAAATAATGTAATCTGTCATTTTCTGTATAATAAAAAAACAATTTTATCATAGTTTTGTTTATGTCCCATCCTATTCATGGTTTCTTATAAGAAATGCCACTGACTTTTTTTTAATGTGTGATAAAAGCATACATAAAATTAATCTTTTTGTTTCATGATTCTGCATAATGCAACATGTTGGTGCAGGGCTCTCACATTCTGCAATGATGGTGGTTAATGTTTTGTGCAGGGCCTGCCCACAGACAGGCAGACCATTGTATTGGTGCAGGGCTCATCAGACCCTGCTCATTTTGTCATGAGGTCAGTTGGTGTCTGGCTGGGTGCAGCTCACATAGGGACCTGCCATCATCCAGATAGAACATACTGTTGGCACAAGGACCAATGGGCCTTGTGCACTCTGGCATTAAAGTGGTTGGTGATGCAGGGTTCACAACATTGCAAATATTTTTTTTTGTTCAATTTCGGACATGTCCTAAATCAGCATACAATTCCACAATCACAAAAAGAAAGGAAATTCACAGCAAAAAAAAAAAAAAAACACATTAAGGCTGACATTAGGGTTGATGAAAGCAAAGTGCACAAAGTAAAGAAATAAAATATTTAGGGTTTGCAGTTTCAGGAATCGTGGAAAATTCATGGTACCATGTTCCTTAGAGTTTTCAACCGTAATGCCCACCCTCTCCCTTGCATATCCAATATCCTTCCTAGGGCTGGCACGGTGTATGGCAATAGAGGCAGAAAGCCTGGGGCACTCATGGTTCCTTTTCAGAGAACTGCACTTGGTCAGCACGTCTTGTTATATAGAGCCCCTCACTGGCTAAACTAAATTCCTGAATCTGCTCTCAACTCCCTCATTGTCTTTAACTTCAAATCTGAACTCAAGCACTACCTTGCCTCTAGCTCTGCCTGTGTTTGCTTCACGAATGCATAACACAGCATCCCCGGCAGGCCACTGTAATTAGCTCTTGGTCTTCCCCTCCACAAGACCAGGGCTGTTTCTATACTCCCCTGACCAGCCTCATATCCCTTTGCCCCCCCTCCCCTTCTTCTCCCTTCTCTCCCCCCTCTCCATTATCTTCCACCAATACTTGTGGCCCACTAGTCCCTCTTACAGCACATCTTGTCCCCATGCCCCTCCCATGCCTTACCCATTGCCAGATAAGGCCTCTTAGCTTGAGACTGCTCCTTACCCTCCCCTAACATGACAGTATCACAACTGGAGCAGGGCTTCTCCTGAATTCAGCTCTGCTCTAGCCCCTTTGACACCTGCTCAAGCCCAGCAGACTGGTGGAGTCTCCCTGAACCTGCCCTGCCTCCTGCTCACTTTGTCACTTGTAGAAGATTATCTCTTTTGTTCTTGTGTATACTAAGGTAATCCTGCATTACAATGTAGCTGATCTGTTGTTTGTATCAGACTCATGTTTGTATTTTATGTTTGCATGATGTGGAACCTTTGTAAAAGAGCTCATGCTCAAAAGTTGTTTCCGAATCTCCAAATAAATTTAAAAAAATGAAATCTCCATCAGACCCTAGTCTCGTGAGCCCAGGACAAGTTACAGCTCCAGTGCATGAGGTTGCTGTAAGACGAAAGTCATGAATGGACTTCTGCTTCATGCTATGCCTGCAGGACCCTTTGCAAATAATGTAATGTAATGAGCAATGTTGGTCTAATGCTTTGTGCATGATCCAGTACAAAGATTGTTATGGTTAATTCTTTGGGCTTAATGTGAACAACTGTTATGACAGAAGCTTTCAACCAAATATATCTTCTCAATATCTTCAATAATTATTATATTTTTTATTGTGCTCCAAAAATATTTGTAAACTCCCTTTAAAGTGCCAAACTTGTTATTAATGTTTCAAAACAATCCTGTTTCTTCTTCTGAACAATGTAGGGCTGAATAAAAAATCTCAAACAGTAAAGATATTTTTTTTAGAAAACATGAATTAATATTGTTGCTATAATTCAAATTTAAAAAAAAAATATTAATAAAATATAATGCAAGGCAGGGGAAACAAAGTTGCACTTTTTCTGTATTATAATATTATATTATTTTGGAATTAAGCTTACAATTGTGGCTTTCAAGTCCTAGGTGCTTACTGTCTTTAGAGATAATGGGGGTGGGGGGAGCGTTTCAGAAAGGTTAAAACTGTTAGCATTTTTTAACTTAAGGTGTTATTATTATGAAAAATGTTTTTGGAGATCTTTTTATAGAAATGCAGATCACTCACTTTCAGTATCTATACACACTGGGCCAGATATTCAAAAGGGTTGCACATGGCGCAACCCACTGATGTGCCCCGGTGCGATATTCAAAAGGGAAAAGTGTGCCGCACAAACCCCGATGCACCGGAGTGCATCAGTAATTATGCAGGCACAGGTGGGGAGGGTTTTCCCATGCATAACCTGCACAGCTCAATATTCAGCCTGAGATGTGCAGAGCCATGCATGCCCAGCCCCTACTTGTGCCTGCACAAAGTTAAGCCAAAAAAAAAAAGGAACAACTGATGGCCACCCATTGGTGAGCAGCAGCATTGCAGGGCGCTACATGGCAACTGCCACCTGTAGGTGGCCACCCGAGTTCCGGCTGCACCTGGCAGTGCCCCCCATGCCCAATCACAGGCATGTGTTGAAAAATAAACTCCCTGTCCAATATCCCTGGTGGTCCAATGGACCACTATGTGCCCAATCGCGGGCATGTGTTATATTAAAAAGGACTTCCACGTCCAATATCTCTGGTGGTCCAGTGGACCACTATGTGCCCGATCGTGGGCATTGTTATAATAACCCCCCGACCAATATCCCTGGTGGTCCAGTAGACCAATTGCTGCCCAATCATGGGCATCTGTTCCAATGAAAAAAAAAACCCGCCCAATATCCCTGGTGGTCCAGTGGACCAATTCATTCACATATCTGGAATATGTAGTATGGAAGGGGCTGCACGCCCATTGGCTCACACTGTGAACCAATGGGCATGCAGCCCTACCAAGGTGTCAGTTGGCGGGTGGCGGGGCAGCAGGTGGGTGGGGTGCTGCCACCCACCGGCTGACCAAGGGGGGAGTGGGGCGGTGGGACTCAGTGGACAGGTGGGGAGGGGGGTTCCCTAGATCACCAGGGAAATAGGAAGATTTCTGTTAAATGGATGCCTTTGATCAGGCAACATTTGGTCCACTGGACCACCAGGGAAATTGGAATTTTTTTTTTTTTTTTATTGGAACAGATGTCCGCGATCGGGCAGCATTCGGTCCACTGGACCACCAGGGATATTGGACGAGGAAGTCTATTTTTAGACAAATGCCCATGATCGGGCTGCAGGGGGCATCGGTCCCTGTTGGCTGCTGCCTGGCAGGGCACCAGGCCAAGTCATCATGGATCAGCGCACCAGCATGCTAATGGGATGCAAATGGGGCCATAATGACATGCAAATGGCCCCATGTGCGCTTTGCATAAATTATAGTTCCATTTGCATATCCCCTTTTGAATATCGCAGGTGCTGTGAATGGCGCAATGGCACTTGCGCTAGTGCATCTCCATGCTCCACTCTGGCCACTTGCGCTGGTGCAGTGCCACTGTGCCATGCACAGTGGGGGTGGCCAGAGTGCGATATTCAAAGTTGCTGAGCCATAGTGCAGCTCCGTTGAATATCGCCCAGGCCACACCCCTGTGCAGCCAAGTTGAGCTGCGCCCAGGCTTGTGCCACAGCCTGGTGCAGTTTGAATATCTGGGCCTCTGTTTATACACTGCTTCCAAAACCTTTTTCCCAAAAAGTAGTAGATTCCATAGTTTTTTTGTGTTAACTGTCTACAACAAGGAGAACTTTTATTTAGTGCTTTTTTACCAAAATGCTTATTATGTTCTTTATAGCGTCCACTACATCATATCAGGCTTACTCTTTCCGTCATAGCATTAAATGCAAGGAGCAGTCAAACGAAATGCTTATGCAGACCTTCTCCGAGCTTAAAAACTTCCCTTCTCCATCACCATTACCTATGATGCCAACTCAGTTAGTAATGCCACTCCCTTTCTTTTAGGGGGCAGAAGGGGCTGGGACCCCAGGTTATCACACTGCTAAGCAGTGCAATTACATCATTAGATGACATAGTTCTGCAGTCCAGTCATTATGGAAACCACTTTGTTTCCCTGAAGGTGAATGAGTGGTTCACCTTCCATAATATTTATCCAAGGTTTTATATTAAATGTATCTTTTAAAGCTATGTTTACAGTCGCAACCCCTCTGATTTGAATTTAAGTTTCAAAATGGACGAAACAGCTTTTACTGGATAGTGGGACAGGAGTATTGAGATTTTATTTTTATTTTTCAGACAAAATTAAAGGGCCGGATATTCAGACTGTGCAGAGTGGCACTGCACCAGCGCAAGACACAGAGAGGGTGCACAGAGATGAGCCAGCGCAGGTGCAGTTGCGCTAGGTGCATCACCCATGATATTCAGCCAGAGGCATGCAAATGAGGGCATAATATATGCAAGGCACAAATGGGTCCATTTGCATGTCATTATGGCCCCATTTGCATGCGATGTGCTGGGTCCTGGTGAATTGCACCTGGTGCCCTGCCAAGCTGTTGCTGTCGGGGGTCAGCACCCTGGTGGGCTATTGCAGCCTCCACCTGCTCCCGTGCACCCGATCGTGGGCATCGGTACAATAGAAAGTGAACTTGGTGGTCTAGTGGTCCCCCCATGCCCAATCATGGGCAGCTGTAATTAACAAAGAGGTACCTGGTGGTCTAGCAGTACCCCTCGTATGCCTGATCGTGGGCTGTCATATAGCTCAAGACAGACCTGGTGGTCTAGTGGTACCCCCCTCACCCACCACCCAAGGGTGCCCCTGGCCACCAGCACCCCTGTCATGGGCGGGTGGCAGCACCCACCGCCATACCACCCGGCCACCCGCCAAATGACAGTGTACAGTATGATCTGTATGCCTTTTGGTCCACAGTGTGGACCAATGAGTGTACAGATCATACTGTATGCTGTCATTTGTCGGGTGGCTGGATGGTATGCTGGTGGGAGTGCTGCCACCTGCTGATGAAGGGGGTGCTGGGTGGCCAGGGGCCCTCCATGGGTGGGTGGGGATGGGTACCACTGACCACCAGGTATGTCTTAATCTATATGACAGCCCGCAATCAGGCATATGGGGGGGTACCTCTAGACCACCAGTTATACTTCTTTAATATTTACAAATGCCCACAATTGGGCATGGGGGGGCCGCTAGATCACCAGGTTTACTTTATTTCATACAGATGCCTGTGATCGGGCATGGGGGGGACTGTTAGACCACCAAGTGCTTCTTTAATATTTCCAACTGCCTGTGATTGGGCATACAGGGGGGAGGGGGTTCCACTAGACCACCAGGCATATGTACATGCCTACTACTGCCTGTGATCGGGCATTGGGATTGGTGTGTGCACACTAGTGCCTGTGATCAGGCATGCGGGGTGGGGAGGCACTGGACTACCAGGAGGACAGCGTGCTTGTGGACGGTGGTCCTGCTGGCCATGTGGCCACCCACGGCTGGCGGCTGTTGTGTTGCACCTAGCAATACAGATGCTCACCTGTGTGGTGGCCAGCATTTGAGCCTGTTTTTTTTGGCTCAGCTTTGTGCACCACTGTGCAGTGCATGTAGGGGTTGCACCAGCATATGTGCCGCACATCCTGGGCTGAATATCGGGTTGTGCACATTTGCATGGGCACGTCCCCTGCATCTGCACTGCAAACATTAACAATGTGCTCCTGTGCAGTGGATGTTGCGCCACGCAACATTCCCCTTTGAATATCGCATCAGGGTGCATTGAGGGGTTGTGCATGGTGCAACCCATTGGAATATCCCGGCGAAAATGCATAATAATCTATTAACCCTGCAGCTAATTGTTCTAAATAAACATTAATTCCCTACTGGTTTCTGATGGTGTAAGCTTATTTCCAAAATAATATAATATTATATATAATACAGAAAAAGTGTAGGGTTGTTCCCTTTGCTTTGCATTATATTTTATTATTTTTTTTTTCAAAATTTGAATTACAGCAACACTATTAATTAATGTTTTCTAAAAACATCTTTATTGTTTGATGTTGAACTCAGAAAAGACTGAGGTGCTGGTTGTGGATCCGGGTCGCCAGATTGGGGGTTTGGGGGCTAGTCCACCCTCTGGTCTTTTTCTATGGGGTTTATCACTTCTGACCTCTGAAAAGGTGCAAAACCTGGGGGTAATTTTTAATGAAGGGCTGACCCTGCACTCGCAGGCATCAGCCGTCGTCAAATCCTTTCCTGAGGAATATCTCCAGGATCAAGCACCTTGTTCCATCCACTGATCTTCCTACTCTGGTCCATGCCTTTGTGTCCTCACACTTAGATTATTGAAACTCCCTTTACCTATGGCTACTGGGGGTGGAAATACGATGCCTGCAGCTAGTGCAGAATGTGGTGGCCCAGCTTTTGACGGGATCATCTCGGTCCTGTCTTATTTTGCCAGTGCAGTGCAGACTGCACAGGCTGCATGTACACTGGTGAATCATCTTTTAAGTTGGTCTTCTGACTTTTAAAGCCCTACATGGACTGGGCCCAGACTATCTGAAAGAGCTCCTGGTTCCTTACTGCCCTGGACGATCACTCTGCTCAGCCAGCAAGGGGTTACTAGAGATTCCTAGAGTGTGCTTGAAATCTTCTGGGGCCAGAACATTTATACAAGTGGCCCTAACCCTTTGGAATTCTCTACCCCATTGGTTACGAGAGTGCATGACCGTGGAGGGATTTAAGCAAGCTTTGAAAACATATTTATGGCACCAAGCATTTGGCGAATAACTGTACAGTATAATGATATCAATGATTTTATAAAACTTATGCTGCTGGGATGTTTGATTTGTGATTTTAAATTTGTTAGGAGCCTTGGCATTTGAAAGGTGCCATAAAAATAAAGATATTATTATTATTATTTTCTATTCAGCCATACATTGTTCTGAAGAAAAAATATTAACAAAATGCTTGGCACTTTATAGGGAGCTTACAAATATTTTTGCAGCAACAATAACAAATATTATAATTACTGAAGAGACTGAGGAAATTTATTGGGTTGAGAGCTTCTATCAATACAATTGTCTGCACCAGTTCACAGAAGCACTCCCCCTCACTTTGTTGATGTACATATAAATCAATAATTATTCTTTATAAACTTAAAAAGGGAACTGTTGTAGACAGATAATACAATTGCTCCATGTGAACAGCCATAGTTGTTTTTTTTAAAAAAAAAACATGTTTTATTGAAGAGCATATGTTTGTACAATACACAAGTCCATTCAACATTACACAAAATGTAATCTGAATTACTATACACTAAGACATCATAGCACACTGCAGGTCAATTGACTGAACATTGGCTTATGCATTTGTACATAGACATAGCAAGATAGCAACATATATTTGAAAGTGTGATCCTTGCCCCTACCTTAGATAAGTCAGTTTGAGTACTTTCATATACCTCTTCATTGCCACCAGTCCCTGAGTTTAGTAATTCATTTTGTATACTTATTAATATCACATCTCTATAATTCCATCCTTTATTGCATTAATCAAGGGTTGTCAGGCAGCTTGGAATAGCTATTCTTTCCCATTAGCCATTAGCTGGCATCTTTCTAACTTCATACAAAGCGTAAGATTATTGAACCAGTGCAAGTTGTTTGGCGGGGTCTCACTGACCTAATGCTGTGCTATTGTTTTCGTCACATTTACTAGGGTTATTGACCAGAGTCTATAATTTATGTTTCTCCCAAAAGCAGAGATCTGCTCCTAACATAAATTCTAATGGGGCGTTATTCAATATCTGGCCCAGCACTTTTTGCATTAAAGCATGCACAGCTGTCCAAAACGGTTCAACTTTGTAACATGTTAGGGCCATGTGAAGAAATGTATCATCCTCCCAATGACATTTCGGGCACACTGGTGACCTAGAGGTTGTAAACTTGTGCAGTTTCTTCTACAGAGGAAGTTTAGTTGGACAAGGCATAATTTATTTGAGCTAGAGCAGTTACACACATGTATTATTTCCATCTTCCATTTATCATTATCTATACCTATATCTATATCTATATCTAGGTCCTCCTCCCATGCAGTTCAAGTGCTATTTTTTGGGGAGAGGGGTGAGGGAGAGCACAGTGCACCCAAAAATAGCCTATAAAGGGCAGACAGTATCAAGTTATTTGGTTGGGGGTGATACAAAGCTTCTTCTACTGGAGACCATGTTAGACATCTATTCATTAAGTAATATCTGAATCTTTAAATAAGCAAAACAGCTTGTCTACTCTAATGGTTTCTGATTTTAGCAAAGAATTTAAGGGCCCCACCATTAAACAGATCTCCGACACATGCCAAACCAGCTCTCCTCCACCTTAACAGAGCTTGATGTAAAATACATTATAGTCTTTCTGATCTATAAATCATGCATGGATGGCAGCATTTGTGGATAGCTCTTTTTCATGCCCAATGTATTTATGTGTTCTTATCCACAACTGTGCAAGGTGATGTGTGAGAGGAGTTTTAACTTTGGAGGGTGAGTAAAATTCAAACATGGTGACAATAGGACTTGGAGGAATCCTCCTAAAATTTGTTCCTCCTCTATTTGACTCCATGAGGGGACATCACACATACTTGGATATTTTAAAAAGGCTAACTGTGCAGCTCAATAATAATATTTAAAATTGGGCAGTGCAAGTCCACCATTCTGTAGGGGGAGTGACAACACATTTCTTCTTATCCATGATTTTTACCTGCTCCATAAAAATTTATGCAGGATGCTATTCAGCTGTTTGTAAAATATCCCTGGGACACTAGAGGGAATATTTTGGAAGAGGTAGGAACATCTTGGGAGTATTCTCATTTTGATAGTATTCACCCTTCCGATTAAGCTTATGGGCAGACCTTCCCATCTCTCACCATCCTTTTTGATACTGCTTGAGAGAGTGTTATAACTCTGTTTGTATAATTGTGGTAGTTTACTAAGTAACATGATTCCTAAATACTTTAGGGACATTAACACCTTCATGTTAAGAGGATTGTCTGTAAGGAAGGTATCATTCACCTGACCAAGAATCAGCACTTTACTTCAGGACCAATTTACTTTGTGACTTGCTATGGCCCCATATTCCTGTAAATCGATACATAGATGTTGTCATCAGATAAGGGCCTTCGGCCCACCTAGACTGCCCATGAATCCTAGTGCTGTGCTTCTTCAAGCTTCCCAGGAACTAGGTTGTCACTTTCCTCCCAACTACCAGGATCCTCTTATGCCTATCTTATGCATTCTTCAATCCTGTAATCGTTACTGCCCCACCACTTCTTCTGGTAGGCTGTTCCATTTGTCCACCACCCTCTCTGTGAAGAAGTTCTTTATCACATTCCCTCTGAACCTCCCTCCCTCCAGTTTCATCCTATGTCCCCTTGTGCTGGAGCATCTTTTCATTTGAAAAATTGTATTTTCCTGCACACCTTGTTCTTCCCTGTGAGATACTTAAATGTCTTAGTCATATCGCCCCTCTCCCTCCTCTCCTTCAGGGAGTACATATTTAAGTAATTCAGCCTATACTCATAGGGTTTGTGATGTAATCCCTACACCATCTTGGCTGCCCTCCTCTGAACTGCCTCCACCTTATCTATGTCCTTATGCAGGTATGACCTCCAGAATTGTACACTGTACTGAATAGTGGAATGATTACCTCCTTTTGCCTGCTGGTGATACCCCTGCCTATGCATCCCAGCATCCTGTTTGCTTTTCGTGCTGCCTTGTCTCACTAACTTCCCACCTTGAGGTCATCAGAGATGATAACCCTAGGTACCTTTCCTGCTGGGAGCATTCTATATCCTCCCTCCCAGCTGATATGTTGTTCCTGGGTTTTTGTGCCCCATGCTCATTATCTTACACCTTTTTCCCATTGAACCTCAATTGCCAATCCCTCGACCAGTTCTCAAGCTTCTGCAAATCTCTTCTCATTCTATCCACACCCTCTGACATGTCCACAAATTTTCCCTTTCGGGCACTCCGCAATGTCAACGATGAAGACATTGAAGAAGAATGCTAAAAAGAATAGTGATACTTTGCTCTGGATTTTTAAGGCAAACTAAGATGTCATTGGCAAATAACACTACTTTATGTTGCTTGCCCCCTGATTCTAATCCCTAGATGTTTGCATTTTGATTTATGGCTGCAGCTAGTGGTTCTAGTGACATCTCATAGAGAAGGAAGACAATGAGCAGCCCTGACTTGTGCCCCTGGTTAAATGAAAAGGTTTAGTGAGGATTCCATTGATTAAAATTTGGGCCGTGGCTTAATGATATAGGATTTCCATCCACTGAAGCATGTTTTCACTGAGCTCCATTCTTCGCAGTTCTTCAAACATATACTCCCAGTCTACATAGTCAAATGCCTTTTTGGCATTGAGGGCTAGGATACCTGGACTTTCCTTCTGGGATCCCCCAAACCATCTCCAAATGAGATTAAAGGTTTGCCTAACATTAAATTTGCCCTGTCGGTCTTGCATGAAACCAAACTGGTTCTCATGTATTATAGACAGTAAAATAGTTTCCAGTCTGCATGCAAGGATTCTTGCCAGAATTCTATAGTCAGCGGGGAGGAGGAATATAGGTCTGTAAGATGAATACTCTTGAAGATTTTTACCTTGTTTGGGCAGTATCCTTATTGTAGCAGACCACATAGAGTGGGCAGCACCCACTGGGTTAGTCATTCATTAATTATTCCTTGGAAAGGAGCCTGTAATTGTTGATAGAATATCTTAAAAAAGTTGATGAAGAAGCCATCTGATTTTGGGGCCTTCCCACCCTTAAGATGTTTAATAGTTTTTATTATTTCCTCCCATTGAATAGGCTGTTCTAGCTGCTTCTTACAATCTTCTTCTAATTTTAATATTGGTGCTTTAGCAAAGAACTCTTCATATTGGTTCTGTGTGCATGCTTCACCTGAGGTATGAAGGGCCTAGTAAAATGCTGAAAAACACTGCCCTATTTCTTCATCCCAGTTGCTTTCATGTGCCATTGGCTGCTTTGACGCTACCTATGTTCTTGGCATTCTTTCTGTTCTGCAATTGCCAAGCAAGCCATTTTCCCCCTGTACTCCCCACAAAGTATGTGCCTGCCTGCGTCAGGAGTAGTGCCCTCTCAATTTGTTTATTATGGGTTGTGTTAAGTTCCCATATGAGTCACTGCAATGACTGATATCTTTCAGAGGTAGGCTGATCAATATGAATTTTTTCTGCCTTTTTTATCTGATCATCTAACTGTTTTAAGTACTTTTCATCTACTTCCCTTTTGCGCAATGCATCAATACAGCCTTTAGAGCATCTCACCTAACCACTGCAGACGTTCCATCCTCAGGACTGTTGGCTAGATTATCTAGTATTTGAGCCATCACAAATTTCTGAAATTCTTTCTTTTTTAAGAGAGTGGGGTCCAGCCTCCAAGCTCTACTGTGGTAATTGAAGCCCATTCCTGAAATGGTTACTTGGACAGGAATGTGGTCCACAATGGTCATAATACCATGGAATACAAATTGCAAGACTGGAATCAGCTTTTGTGATACTCGGGCCATGTCCAAGCATGTATACATCTTGATAGAGTGTGAATGAAACATGTAATCCTTACCGGAGGGATTCAGGTATTTTCAGGCAACAGTATGTTTCTGGTCCTGCATGAGGGTAAGCAATGCCCTAGTGCTTCTTGAAACTAGTCCCCCTGCCCTTGAGGAATGGTCTAATATATTATCCAAGACACAATTAAAATGCCTGTTAAGGGCCAAGGTGCACTCAAAGTCTGCTATTTCCATGGATAGCTGGGTAAAAAAGTCTACATTGTCAGTGTTTGGGCCATGTATTTATTTGTTTATTAGATTTTCAGAGAAACACCTTTGATCACAAGTCCTCTTTTCCAAAGGTTCCATGTCAGTTACAATACAATTAAGATACAAGAACTAGCTCATGTTGAGCTTGGTCAAATGAAACATTTTGGAGACAAAGACAGTTGCAGTGAGGGCCCATATAGGGCCTAGTTATGTACATAAAAAAGTGCAGTTAGAGAAAACTCTGTCAGTTATAAACCTAATAAAAATATTGCACTGCCCCAATTGGGGCTTTGGAATGAAAAGCACCAGACTAGAGAGCAACTCAGATTAAGGGCCTTTGCTAATTTGTGGTTGGCATACTAGGAGTGGCACCGAGAGGGGCAGTCAGCCAGAAATAATCGGATGCTGTAGATTTCAGGCATGACAACAGCATGATGCCATTTTACAAGTACCTTTTTCGGGGATGATTTAAACTGTGAGATCTTAGGGACGTATCGTGAGGGTTCTGGCAGATCATTCATTCAGCATGCAACATGTACAGCAAAGGATCATTTCCCTAGGCTTGTTTTACAATAGGGGACTTCAAGAGCTTGTCTGGTCATACTCCTGGTTGAGTAACTATTGTTCACTGGCCAGAGAAGGTCATTGATTGCTGATGGAGTGAGGCCAAACTAGGCTTTTCTCACCAAGAGGCAAGTCTGATATTTCAGTCTTTCTTGGAGGGGGAGCCATCCAGTTTGGGAGTAAAGTGAGCAGGTGTGCATTAGTCTATCCACATTGCTTACAAAGTGACAGGCCTTGTTTATGACCAGGTAAATCCTGTTATGGTCTTCTCACTGACTGCACCATAAATGTAGAGACAACAGTCTATGATGGGAAGTATTGTCCCGGTGACTGCCATATGTCTTGCATCAGTGGTTAGGTTCAGTTTTTGCTGATTTAGTTGTCCACATTTTTGATTGGTCTGGTTTTTATGTTTGCTTGCATGCATGTGCAAGAAACATAGTGCCACCATATGAAAATTCATAGGTGTGCCTCCCCCACTTCCAGTGCCAATGAATGTCTGAGCTGTCTATGACAACCGTTCAGATGCAGTGCCATTCAGTTGAAAAGAAAACACTGCAGACAATTTGCATACTGTCATCAGCAGTATGCAAATT
Source organism: Neoceratodus forsteri (assembly GCA_016271365.2). NCBI lineage: Eukaryota > Metazoa > Chordata > Ceratodontiformes > Ceratodontidae > Neoceratodus > Neoceratodus forsteri. Next base: position 642,688,290 of record CM028129.1, on the reverse strand, counting down.
GCCTACATCGGCACTGCATCTGAACTGTCTGTCGTAGATAGTTCCCCCCCTTCCACAAACACATAGGTGCACGCTGGGAGCCCACCCCAGCATGCTCATGCACTCCGCCATACAGCCAACGAGGGTGGCAAATCCACCTTCAGCTCAGCGCCCCCTCCCCCAACACACTTCCAGGTGCCATGCTGGGAGCCCACCCCAGCATGGCAAATGTCCATCTGCTGGGCCCCCCAAACACACTTCCAGGTGCCACTCTGGAGCCCACTCCAGTGTAGCTAACCTCTGTATGGCCAATGGGGGTGCCCAGTCCCTTATCGGCTCCACTGCCCCGCAAAAACAAAAGTTCCAGCTGCCACGCTGGGAGCCCACCCCAGCATGGCAAAAGTCCTGCATCATCTTCCTAAAAGAAAGAAGACCTAAAAACAAAAAACGGCCCCTCGTTGATTGTCTTGCCTCCCCTTCCCCAACCTGCACCCACTCTTTGCGTACCCTGCCTTCCCACCCCCCACCTCACCCCATACTTACCTTCGGAATCCCATGCGATGATCTTCAGTGAACCGGGAACACATCTGCACTCTTCAAAGCCGACTGTGAACTGAGGAAATGCCGGTAAGCTGTATAATGGAATAAATAGGGTTTTTTCAACTTTGTTGCATATCTCAGGCATTTTGGGGAATTTTTTCACCAAATTTTCTTGAGACCCCACCTCATGAATTCTGGCACTGTCATTTAGTTATTTGGTCCCGCAAGGTGATTTGGCATTCACTGCATGGAACCACCTTTCAGGACTGATTTATGAAACAACAGTGTCACAGTTCATGAGGTAGGCTCAAAAAAACCCTATGTTGAAAATTTGGTGAAAAAATTCCACAAAATGACTGTTTTATGACCATGCGTTATGCAATTCTTATGCACGCCCGTAGGTTCATGAATTTTTAATATTTTCACTCCAGCTTTTCAACATTGCCATTTTAACACACCTCCTCATGAACAGTACAGCTGTCATTTTTCACAACTCACTCAAAATGTGTTTCCGCGCATGTAGCGCACAATGGTGCAGTCGGTGTATGAGATCAATGTTCAGGACAGATTAAGAAAATCACAGTGACACTGTTCATGAGCAGAGGTCTTAAAATGGCTATGTTGAAAATTTGGTGACAAAAGTCCATAAAATAACTGTGTTACGAGCGTGCATTGCGCAGTTTCCATGCACCCTCATAAGTTCACAAATTTGTAATATTTTCAGTCTAGATTGTCAACACTGGCATTTTTCAACACCTCCTTATGAACAGTACAGCTGTCATTTTTCACACCCTGGCCAAAATGTGTTTTCACACTTCCGGTGCAGAAATGCGTGGTTGCTGTGGGAAATCAGTGTTCAGGAGAGATTAAGAAAATCAAGTCACACTGTTCATGAGTGGAGGTCTCACAATGCCTGTGTTGACAATCTGCTGTAAAAATTCCCCAAAATAATTACATTACGGGTGTGCGTTGCGCAGTTTCTACACACGCTTGTGACTTCACCAGTTTTCTTATATTTTCACTCCAGATTTTCAACATTGCCATGTTTTACACCTCCTCGTGAACAGTACAGCTGTCATTTTTTGCCTTCTGTTTGAAATGCATTTTCACACCAGTGGCATAGTCACTGTGCAAAATCAGCTTTCTTCTAACAAACTGATATTGCCACTGTTCATGAGGTGGAGGTCACAAAAAACCCATGTTTAAAATTTGGAGTGAAAATACCAACGAATGCCTGGGACATTAGTGTTTCCAATCATAACGTCCCACCCTGTAGAGACTTACAGGCATGAGGGGTGTGACTTGGGATTGTCGCCTGTAATACTGCTGCCATTCCACCCCACCCCCACCCTGCAGCCAGTGACAGGCATAGAGGTGTGCCTTGGTCTATTTGGCCCCAAAGTTCACCCCTTTCTCCTATACTGGACCCATCTCACCATATTTCTTATGGAATGGGGTAAGCATAAGGCCCAAAGACTCCGAGGCACACTGTGACACTTGTCGGTGTCTGCAGGGTAGGGTGTGGAGAAATGGCATGGCTATTATGCCTGATGACCCAAAGGCACACCCCAATGCCTGTCAGTCTCTGCAGGGAGGTGGTGGGGTTGGCTTCAGTTCAATACTTCACTGCCATTCCTATTATGCATCTCTCTAACTCCTACACTACCAATGCCAATGCCAGCAAGCAAACATTCGGCATTGACAAATGCTTGTTTATGTTGTCGACATACGTGGTAAATGAGAGGGTGTCATCCAAGGTGATAGCCAGCTATTTGAAAGTGTCAACTTGTTCCAAGGCAGCTTTGCAGGCATTGAGAATGACCAGTGGAGAGGCATTCTTCTTGTAGTGTTGCCCCAAGAACAGTATCACCTTATTTTTTTGTAGTTTTGTACCAGTTTATTTCCAACAAACCAGTCTTCTAGCACTTTGAAGCTGTTGTGAATCTCTCTGGCTAAGTGAGCCATCTGTGAGCTAATGTTGCAGATTACTGCATCGTCAGCATATAGTAGCATTTTGGAATGAGGGCAGTCTTCAGGAATGCTGTTTATGAAAAGGCACATAAGGAGAGGGCCAAGTATCGATCCCTGGGGGACCCCAACTGTGACTCTTTTGGCATTTGAGAGTGCCCCCTCAATCTTTACCCTCTATGACCTCCCTGAGAGATAGCATTTGAACCAAGAGAGGGTTTTGATTGAGATCCCAATACAGATAGCTTGTCATGTAGCAGTTGATGGTTTATGAGGTTGAATGCTTTGGTCAGGTCTATATATGCAGCTCCAATCAGGTGTCCTTTATACAGTGCCGTATGTGTATTGTTGGTGTACTTGACTAGTGCAGTACCAGTCTTATGGAGTTTACAGAAGCCATGCTGCTGCTTGCTGAACAGGTTATTTTTGTTCAGGTAGGAGACTAACTGGTCAGAAACAATTTTCTTCAGAGCCTTGGATGGGGAAGAGGACTGAGATGGGTGTGTAGTTGGCTATGTTGGTGCAATCACCTCCTTTGTGGATTGGTGTGGCAATGGCAGCTTTCCAGGTTTTAGGGAACTGGGAGAATTGTAGTGATATATGAAATATTTTGGCAAGGGGGGTTGTTAGTACACCCAGAGCTTGGGCCAGTAGTTTCATATCTACCTTGTCTCCACCCATTCTTGTCTTACCCAGGACATTTTTATGTAGTTGCCAGTTTTGTTTACTGCTACTTTCTTAAAGTAAAACTTAGGAGGATCCCTTACAGGGCCAGGAGGGTTGCTTTGTCCAGCACATTCATCTTTGTTGCTGATCCAGGGGAAGGAATGAGGTCAGATCTGTGAAGGCCTCATTAAAGATATCTGCTATTTCCGTAGGCTTGACAATGGTTTTCCCCTTGGAGTTGAGCACAGTGGGGGATGCTTTGGAGTTGTTGCCTAAGTAGGTCTTTTAAGCAATCCCAGCATTTCTTCCCTGTGTGCCATGTTTTTTTCTTGTTTTTCTTTGTAGAAATCGGCTTTAGCTTTCCTGACATCTCGGGTGCATTTGTTGTGGGCTGCTTTGTACTTCTGCATGTCTGCAGACAGATCTGAATCTTTAGCATGGGACCAAAGATTGTCCCTGGCCTGGAATTGTTTTAGTAGCTCAGGAGAGATCCATTCTGTAGTCATTCCTTTAATTTTGCACTATTTTAGAGGTGCAAAAAATTCACATGCCATTGTAAACTCAGAAATGAAATAAACCAGTGCAGTGTTGTTGTCTGGGATGGCATCTAGGAAACTCCAGTCCACTTAGGTCAAGTAGGGCTTGAATGCTGCAGTTGACTTTTCCAGGAGGAATCTGTAGGTTATAGTTTTGGAAGGGATCTTTGTTTTTTTGGTGGACCATTCACAGAGTACAGGTGAGTGATCACTGATAGCGTCTGACAGTATCTCAACCTTGGTTACCTTTTCCAGGTGTGTGGTTAGGGTCCAGTCTATTAAGGTTCTTTGCCCTTTTTGCAATCTGTTCTTGTGCAGTCTTGGACCATCTGCATTCGGTACAGGCTGGTAACCAAGACTTTGTGGAGGACATTAGATTTTGCCTTCCAATTGATGTTGAAGTCCTCCATGACTATATATTCTTTTGTGCAGGTCTTGTTGTAGTAACTAACAAACATCTCCAAGCCATATTTTTGTTTCCCAGGGGGACTACAGACAGACAGAACAATTAGGGATTTGTGTCCACTCCCTAGGTGGATGTTTATTGCCAGGCACTTACGTTAACTTGAGGGATTGTCAATATTCAGTTTAAGACCATTTAGACTAGACTGTAGATAGATGAGACAGCCCCAACTTCTTTTACCCTGATGATCCTCCCTGAATAGGCTGTAGCCCTTTAGGGTGATGGAAGAGTCAAGTATTTTTGGGGTGAGCCATGTCTCCATGAGTGCTATGATGTCCAACTGGGCATGCGCAACCCACGCTTCAAACTGTGGGAATTTTGGAAGCAGGCCACCTAGGTTTAGAGACATGATCCTGAGTTTTCTCTTAGAGACTTTTCCTGAAGTATGGTTGATCTGTAGGCCAGGGTTTAGGTGGATATTTCTGGCCAAGAGGAGGAGAGTAAAGATGAGTTTTTGCCATCCCTTCTCCCTTGGATGGCCATCCCAGGCCTCCTTTTTTGGTGATATTTTCTTTTATGCTCCATGTACTGTATGAAACATAGTATAGGTTGAGTACTGCACATTGCCTTTATACTGAGGGCTTGCCTGGAAACATGTGGGGGTCTGTCCTGAAGGTGGTTAGACTGTGTGTTCCTTTGAATATGGAGACTGGTTCAAGGATGACAGACTTCAAATTCACTGAGTGATGTAGAGATTCACCGTCATGAAGTTAAGTCAATGCAAGGGTTAGATAGATAATCAGTAAAATCATGTATTTGATATATGGCAGCCTTGGCTGTGGGGGGGGTGAATAACCCCAGGCTGGATTTTGCCAACAGGGGCATGGAGGAGGGCACACTGAATAATCTGATTAATGAAGGTGGTTAGCAGGGTTATTCATAGGGGCCTTTCTATTCAATAACAAAGCAGAGATGGACCTAGTGGTAGGGTTCAGGAGCTAGCACTGTAGGACATACACCAAGTATTTTTAAAGAGGGTAGTTTCCTTCACAGGTCCTAGGGGTAGGGCACTGACTGTAAAATATCAATAGTGCAATTGATAAGCTAGTAGACTACTTAACCAGGAAAATATGATTCATAAACATAGGCATATAGATTCGCCGACTATTTCTAAGAGAGTGGTTTACAACTCTGATCCCTGGGTGTAAAACCCCTGATCCCTGGGAGTAAGACCCTGGGGATTACCAGCAGAATATTAAATAAACTGGCAGGCTGAGGCTAAACCATTTAGTCTTTACTTAATTATAATGTTCAAAAGCAATTCAAAGCAATTTCTGCTGCTTGAGGTACTTACTAGGTTTCTGAGAGACCCCTTGTGATTTTTGCAACAAATGAGTTCCTCCACATGGCCATTATTCATCCAATCCTTGCTCCCCGGGCATGGCCTTGGACCATTTAACTGGTTCTGGGGAAGGGTGAGAGTGCGTGGGCAAAAAATGAGCTCTCGGTGCAGTCTGGTGACTTCAGCCCTTAATATGGGCTTGCAGGGGAAGTTTAAATTTGGTACCTTTTTTTGTATCAACTGTTGAGTGGCTGGTCCATTTAAAAATTCCACAAAGCATACAAAGGCACATAAAGTCAAGACGAGCTTCGAGGACCTTGTCTTTTTTTGTGTGTGGTAAATCTTGACTTTTTTCTTTGAGCTCCGGTGAGTTATCTCCTCTCTTCAGCAGCTTTGGTGTGATCATGTTGAGCTCCGATGAGCTCTTGATGCAGTCCATTGATTTCAGCCCTTAATATGGGCTTGCAGGGAAAGTTTAAATCTGGTGCCTTTTCTGTACAAGTTGTTGAGTGTCTGATCCATTTCAAAATCCCACAAAAGCTTAAAAAGACACAGAAGGGCAAGTCAGGCTCTGAGGAGCTTGTGTTTTTATTTTGTGTTAAATCTTGATTTTTTTCTTTGCGCTCCGGTGAGCTCTAGCCTCTCAGCAGCAACTCCGTGTGATCACTTTGAGCTCCGATGAACTTTTGATGCAGTCCTTTGACTTCAGCCCTTAAAATGGGCTTGCAGGGAAAGTTTTAATTCTGGTGCCTTTTCTGTATCAGCTGTTGAGTGGCTGGTGCATTTAAAAATCCCATAAAAGCTTAAAAAGGCACAGAAAGTCAAGTCAAGCTCTGAGGAGCATGTAGGTGTTTTTGTGGAAAATCTTGATTTTTTTTCTTTGTCAGCGTGGCTCAGTTGGTAGCACATCCATCTCTGGACCAGAAGGTCGTGGGTTCTCATCCCACACTGGGATTGGACTTGCACCTAAAAATCGCTGGCATCTGAGTGCAGTATTGGGGGGTGCTGTACTGCTGGGGTGTGCTGTCCTTTGGATGAGACGTTAAACCGAGGTCCCTTCTGGCCATCCTGGTGTTGTCCTGGTGGGTGTCCACGCGGAAGTAAAAGAACCCAGGGCACTCTTCATAAAGAGCAGGGAACATTCCTGGTGTCCTGGCCAACATTCCCCCTTCCCATAAACCATTTCATGTAATTATCCAGGCTGTGTGTGGGTGATAATGTGTGCAATATGGCCGCCACCACACATTCAGTCACTTCACTACCAGTCTAGCATTGCTTGTAAAGCGCTTTAGGATACTGTGTATGAAAAGCGCTATAAAAATGCTGATTCTTCTTCTTCTTCTTCTTTGAGTTTCAGTGAGCTCTATTTTCTCTGCAGCAGCTCCAGTGTGATTACTTTGAGCTCCGATGAGCTCTTGATCCCACTGCTATCTTTTTTCCTGTATTCAAGAATACCTGTACCAGAATGCACCTGCCTCCACATTCATCTATGGATACTTTAGAGATTACCCTGGAAATCTAGGTTGTAACCATACAGCTGTCCATCAAGCTTTATATTTAAGGTACAAGCTGTATCACTCCCCTCCCCAGTTCTTGGCCATGTGGCTGACTTCCTTCATCATCATGTGTGTTTCTTTGAGATATAATACATCTGTTTGCAGAAGTTTTGTTTTCCCCAGTACCTTCTTTCTCTTTGTATGTGTTTTAAGGCCATTGATGTTACATTAACATATTTTCAGTTTGTTATCCAGTATTACCTAACAGTAAAAAAAATTTGTGTGTGCAGAGGAATGATGCTTAAAATTCAGAACTTACAGCATGAGCAATAGAAGCTATTTTAAGATAACAGTAGAACTATAAACTCCAAAATGTGACCAAATCCCCTGACATTTCTTAGAACATAGAAACATAGAAACATAGACTTTGATGGCAGATAAGGACCGCTAGGCCCATCTAGTCTGCCCATTTCCCTACCTACAGGATAGGCCGCAGATCCTAGTTAACCAACAGCCTTTATCTTCCTGCCCCCCACAAGAATTGCCTTATGTCCGTCCCATGCATTCTTGAATTCTCCCACAGTTTTAGACCCCACAACGTCCTCAGAAAGGCTGTTCCATGCATCCACTACCCTCTCTGTGAAATAATACTTCCTCACATTGCCCCTGAACCGCCCTCCTTCTATCTTTAAATTGTGTCCCCTTGTTCTTGCAAGTCTCTTTTTCTGAAAGATGCTACCCTCTTGGACTTTGTTGATTCCCTTGAGGTACTTGAAAGTTTCTATCATGTCCCCCCTCTCCCTTCTTTCCTCAAGGGTATACATATTAAGCTCCTTTAGTCTCTCCTCATATGGCTTCTCTTGCAGACCCTGCACCATTTTAGTTGCCCTCCTCTGGACTGCCTCTATCCTGTCTATGTCCTTGCGGAGATGGGCTCTCCAGAACTGGACACAGTATTCCAGATGGGGTCTCACCAACTGTCTGTACAGAGGGATAACAACTTCCTGTTTTCTGCTGCTGATGCCTCTCCCTATACATCCCAGTATACCCCCGCCCTCCCTACTGCCTTCTCACATTGCTTGCTAACCTTAAGGTCATCTGATATGATTACCCCCAGGTCCCTTTCCTGTTTTGTTGTTGTTACTACCTCTCCACCCATTGTGTATTCTTCCCCTGGGTTCTTGTTTCCCAGGTGCATTATTTTGCACTTTTTTGCATTGAAACCTAGCTGCCATACGTCTAACCATTCCTCCAACCTTGCCAAGTCCCTTTTCATCCTTTCCACGCCTTCTTGTGTATCAACCCTGTTGCAGATCTTTGTGTCATCTGCAAAAAGGCATACTTTTCCTTCCAGTCCCTCTGCAATGTCACTGATGAAGACATTAAAAGGACTGGACCCAATACTGAACCCTGCGGTACCCACTAGTAACCGCCCTTTCTTCAGAGTGGACTCCATTTACAATTACCTTCTGTGTCCTGTTGTCCAGCCAATGTTTTACCAGGCTACCACCCTGGGACCCACTCCCAGGCTGGTTAATTTGACTATCAATCTTTTGTGTGGGACTGTGTCAAATGCCTTGCTAAAGTCTAGGTAGGCCATGTCCACAGCCCCTCCCTGGTCTACTACTTTGGTCACCCAGTCAAAGAAATCTATTAGATTCGTCTGACATGACCTTCCCCGCTGTGAACCTATGCTGCCTTGGATCCTGTGCTCCACTGACCTCTAGGTACTCATCTATTCTTTCCTTCAGAATTTCAGTTTCCATGTCCCTCCCCCCCGACCAGTAATAACATGGAGGAAATAATAACATGCCTTTTAACAATAACTGTCTCCCACCATTCCCCCCATTCTATTTCTTGTAGAGTTTCTACCCATTCCCCCCTGCCCTTCCACTGTGATCCCCCAAAAACATTCCTTATACCCCCCTTCTGATTTATCACGAGTTGTGCAGCATCCCTCCAGTTACAAGGTGGTTCGCTAATAGACAGGCACCTCAAGATTATAACTAGAGATAAGTGTGATTTTTATTGTTAATGAAAGACATTAACTGGTGATAAACATGTCCACCTCCCAACTCATAGGTTGGAGGGTGGAACTGTTCCCACCTTTCTAAGTAGAGAAAAGAGATCCAAATTACAAATAAAAGAGATAAAGTGAATGTGTTTAGCTATGTAAAGCATAGGTGGCTGAACCACATATGTTTAACTGTGACTTCTCTGTACTAACTTTTGAGAAGCTTTATTTTGAAGAAAAACCAGCACAGCTCTAGTGAGGAACACAAATCTTGCATGGTGAAATAATTTATCGCATCTTAGGACCATATGTATTGGATGCCTTACATGACCGCAATGATAGTGTCTGTATCAGTTTCCTGGCAACAAAGAAAAAAGGAGATTTATGTCAGAGACACAATTATATGAGAATGGTCTTGCAGATGGCAAGAAAAAAAAACATGGTGTGGGGGCTGCTGCTGAGTTAGGACCAAATTGAGGATATTTAAATATAGTAGAGAATAAGAGTTCACTGTAAGAATGCCTGGGCAGGTCAGAGTAAGGAGAATATTCTAAGGTCAAAAATTTCAAATGTTTGCAAATCAATATACTGGGACACATAAAAGTGAAGGCAGCTGAATGGAACAAGGCAGGGTGAAATAAAGTAATATTCCAAAAATCATTGTTAATAAAGGAAATTCAAATGCAGGCGATGATATTAAGAATTCCAGTGTAGAACTGCCTGGCAGGTCAGAGGAGAATATTTGGGTCAAATAACAAAATCGTTTGTAAATCAACATATTGGGACACATAAGTGAAGGCTGCTGAATAGAACAAGGCAGGGAAAATAAACTAATATTTCTGTTAAGGATATTCAAATTCAGGAGAGAATATTAGGGTTTCCAGTGTAGACATGCCTGCGCAGGTCAGAGGGAGGAGAATAGTTGGATCAATTTTGACAGAAATGGTTGTGAATCAATATACTGGGTCACACAGAAAGTGAGGGCAAATATGAATAAAATGATGGAGGGGGAAAATAAAGTAATATTTCTATGCTGGTGAGGTGATGTCTACATTGGCAGAAAAAATAGAAAAACAAGATAGATTTAAGCCACACTATTGAGTGTGAGAATGGATGTGAATCAGAAATGAAAGTAGGGAAGTGAAAATTAAAATAAAAACTTAAAAGGAAGAGCTGGAAAAACAGTGAAAGTGGTGTAGGGATAATAACAGAATGGGAAGAGCTCTGATAAGAGAAAGATGGAAATTTTACACCCATGAGAAACGAAACCAGAGTTCAACTCAAAGACCTGGGACCTGGGAGGGATGAGACTGACAATTTGAAGTTTGATGCATTTTGTAACTCAACAGTTATTGTCTAAAAATGTATTAAACTGCACCATTTAACTCCTAAGTTTTCAAAATGTTTTGTGGGAGCATGCCCCCAGACATCCCTATAAATATTTGGAAACACACCCACAACATTTTTGGCTATGCACCCGGACCACCCGACATGCAATAAGCATAAAGTTCAACAGTAGATATGGATTTTGACTGAGCAGATAGATCCTCCTTGTTTGTCTTCACCTACCTAACTGGCTGTGAAAACTCAAGATATAGGCCAGTGTGGTCAAATTTTGAGGATCCCATTTGATCTACATGCCATCAGTGTATTCCACTCCCCCCTTGCAGCTAACCGCAGCTGTTACTAGTGGCAGTCAAGTGATCTGGTGGGATATGAATCCATCAAACTAGTTATAGAAATCCATATACACTGCTGTGCCTGTTAGATAATGCACTGTCCCCAGATAAGTTATAGGCAGGTATGCCTATGCACAGTCCTCCATATTAGATCTCAGTAGAGTTCCGTACTGCAGGTTGCGGTGATTTTGCCATCAATTTGGAACTGATTTGCATGCTTCCAGGTTAGTCTAGTAACAGATGCATGGGATCAGATCACTATTGAGGTTAATGTCAAGATTTATAATTATTTCTGGTGGATATTATGCTGGCAGCAAAAATATTTCATATCCATATGTCTTACACTTTATAGGTCCATCAGAACCCGTATTGAGCTTGGTTGCCATGGCAACCTGGACCACACCTTTTAGCAGAATATGGGTGGGCAATGGGGTGCATAGTCCACTGGTGATTGGTTGAGAGGGTCTAAATCTGTTTTATGACTGTCAATTTCACAGAGATCACCCATTGAGATTCTGAAATGTTCAGCTGCTTGCCAAATACAGGCTTTTATTTCAATATAGATGTTTATCCTCCTTGTGTGCCATGGCATCTGGCTCCATCCCACCCCTAAATCCTCCATCTATCTGCTGTCTTCCAGTCTCTCTGAGCTCCATACCCCTATGGATTGCCCCCATGGCAGGTCCAGGAAGGGGAGGGACATTCTCCCCCCACCCAGTGATCCTGTGTCCAGTTTGGGGGTCCAACAGATTGGTGAAAGAGTGGGACAAGGGCAGGAAGGCAGTGCTTCATGAAGCCCACAACCACCATTTTCCTTGGTGTTTTTCCCCACCACAGTGGCCGTACATGCATGTTTGTGGAGGTGCACACACACTATGTAACTGTGGCCCCTATATTATGCTGCTTATCTGTGGCACAGTCACCCAGCCTCCACCAGATGGCAGCTATGGAATGAGACAGTGGATACCCCCCAACCCAGGAGAGGAGAGCAGTCCATCAGACACTCAATGCTCTCACCTTCTATCTGACCCCCAGTAATCCTTGCCCATTGCCAAACATAGGTCACTGGCATGGCAGGAGGTAAGGCTTTGAATGCCTCTGTCCTCCATGCCACGGGGCCAGCACAAATCCAGGCTTTGATCACTTATACTAAGTAAAGATCTCACCTGGCTTCCCCTCTGACAGAAGGTCCCCTCAAGTCCCCATGATCCAGCATTGTGTGCTAACCTGTTCCAACCAAACTCCCACTTCTGTTAGATACTCACCCAGGGCATTCACAAACCAGAGTTCCAAACTGTACACAGTCTGAACAAGGGATGGAGTGCTGCGGCAGAGTGACTCATCAAAAGTGTAGAACAATTCTAAAAGGTGCAGCGCTTCCACAAAATAACTACAAACTACAAATAAATCAACTACTGATGAATTTTATTCCACCATTCGCAAACCAGACAGCAATCTCCAGTGCCTTCCAGATCCATCCCACATAAACAAGTCAGATCAGTTCATGAGGCATTGATCGTTGATTGCAAGAAGGACTTATCCCCATTCAATCTGTTGACTGTGATCCCTTTTTGACTCCCCCCACCTTACTGACATGTCCAACCCTTGCTGTGGCCGAGACCAGGGGAGTTGGAAGGTCGCACTTCATGGGAATTGAACAAACACAAGTACCAACTTCCTTAACTTTACTGGCTGGGCTATGTGAGTTTAAAATCCATTGATTGTAATACCTCCTAGATTACCACTTCAATGCAGAAGCCTTGCTGTCGAGACACCACCGAGCTTCCGAGAGCTTGCAGAGTCCAAGAGCTGTATAGTGCAGCTGCAGCTAATTTGGATAAGTTTCCAGGGGTGCCAGTGCAAGGTCAAACAGGCATTTAGTATTAGGGGTAGTGTTTAATATCTGTGGTAGTGTTTTTATGTGGCATGATGGTTATTTTAAGATTCATGATGCCTGTTATGATCAATTCAGTCTAGGTTGACTTGACAACTCAGGTCGCATCATCGAGGAGCAAAGTAGGCAGGTACTGGGTGCTACATTCAGAGACACTGGATTGGCTGCTTACCAGGCATGTCAGTTACAATTTGTTAATGTCAATAATGCTGCCAAATATGTGACTTACTCTACCCACAAAGTACTATGCAAAGATAACATCAATGGATTATGCCTTCTCACTCATCTGCCATATTATTCAAGAGATTCTGCCTTGATTATCTTGGTCATACAGAGTTGAGGGATTGTTGGGGCAGATCATGCTTCCACACTGGACACAGTAGTACAGTTAGGCCCAGATATTCAAAGCAGTTGTGCATGGCGCACCCGAGTTGAGCCAGCGCAAGTATGAAGATGTGCCGAGGAGCTATATTCAGTGGGAGCTGTAGCGCAGTGCAAAACCCATTGCACCAATGCACAACCATAATACATGTGGCACAAGTGCAGGAGGCATTCCCATGAATATGCTGCGCAGCTGCATATTCAACCGTGAAGCTATGGTGCAAGTATGGAGCAAACCGAAGATGTGCCAACCAGACCTCTTCCTATAAAAACAGGGCGCTAACACACAGACAGCAGTTGCACCAAGAGTGAGAGAGGGAGCAAAGAGTGCAAGATAGTGAAAGAGACAGACAGACAGAAGAACAGACACAGAGGAAGAGAGACAGAGAGGTGGTGTGGGATAGGGAGAGGGGACAGAGAGAGAGAGAGAGACACACACACACACACACACAGATAAACAGTGTACCAGTGGTGGCACACAGACAGTGGCAAATTGGCCAGGGGGACACTGGACTGGAGGAGTGAAGGAGAGTGCACCGTTCCTCATGAAGGCCGAAATGAGGGGTAAGAGGAACAGCTATGTGGCTGGTGAAGGGCCTGGTACCATGCCCACATCACCTTTGAGAACTACAGTGACATAGAGATCATGGGCTGGTACTGCCTGAACAGGGCCATTCTGAGGCAGCTCTGTGAGCTGTGCAATGAGAAGATGCAGGCACCCACCAGACGAAGCTACGCCATGTCCGTGGAGACCAAGGTGGCCGCAGCAATGTGCCTGCTCACCATAGGCACCTTCCATGACCAACAGGGGACCCCATGTGCATCACCCAGTCAGCCATGTCCCACATCCTTACACAGTTACTCAATGCTCTCCTGCCACGTGCTTCAGAATTCATACATTTCCGCAACACACAGGTGGCGCATACAGCAAATATGTAGGACTTTCACAGGGTGGAAGGGTTGCCTGGTGTGCTTGGAGCTATTGACTGTGCCCTCGTGGGCATCTGCATGCCTTCTGGCCCCAAGGGAATGGTGTACATCAACAGGAAGGGGAGCCTGAGCATCAACTGCCAGGTGGTGTGCAATACCACAGGGTGCATCATCAGTGTCTGTGCCACACTCCTTGGGAGTGCACATGACGCATTCATCTGGCACAGTTCTGTGCTGTGCTGCAGGTCTGAATGTGGGGACATCCCCATGGGCCACCTAGTAGGTGAGTAGGGCATGGGCAAGGGGCGATGGGCATAGCAGAACTGAGGATGGGGGGTGGCCAGGGTGTGCAAGGTGGAGTGGGTGACAGGGACAGGCAAGGTGCACACTATAGAATAGCATAGGGCTAACCATGTCATTCTTCACACAGGTAACAGAGCGTACCCACTGAGGCCTTGGCTGCTCACCCCCTTACCGGTGACCATCGTCGCCAGCAGAGGAGTGCTACAACAAGGCACACACTAGCACATGCAACATCACCAAGTTCATGTTTGGCATGCTGAAGGCATGATTTCATTGCCTAGACAGGTCAGGTGGTGCCCTACAGTATTGCCCCTCGAAAGCCTGTGGCCTATTATGTGGGCAGCATGTGGCACAACACACAGGTGCACCACGAAAGGTATGGCACACACACACCACCCATGTGTGTACAGGGCATCAGCAGCAGACTGCAATCAGGACAGCACTCAGCTCAGGGCAGCCAGCTGGTACTATGGCCACCACGGCCATGGGGGCGGCTGCATTCGGGCCGAGCAGCAGCTGCAGGCTGTGCATCAGCTGGGGGGTGTCCAACAGCCCCCCCCATGGATGGAAGTGCAGGACAGTGACTGTGTCCTTGTGGGGGTGTGTAGGCACCCAAATAGGCCAGCCCCAGGTGTGCCTGGGATGTTCACATCTGATCCCGGCATCCACTGTATTGGGGTCACCGGACGCCGGGTCCATGGGGTGGACAGCACACTGTGGGGGGCCTCCTGTGCATGACCACACCCTGTGGCAGCCAGCAATGCAAAGCCAACTGCAAATGCACCGGTAATGTGATCCAAGGCCGCAGCTGTGGCCTCCTGCATATGTTGCATCCCCTCCAGGATCTGCACAGTGCCCCTGTCCTGCTGCTCAGCTAGCTGGTGCACCTCTGCCCACAGTGTACACACCCCAGTGGCAAGCAGCACATGTTGCTGAATGGACACCTGCAGCAGCTGGGTGTGCACCACCAAATGGTCCTCATCCTGGGGCTCCCGGACAGGATGCCAATCATCAGTTGGTGACCTTCCACACTGCACAGCCCCCCCTCTCCAGTGGATGCTGCACAGTGGGGTCTGCAGGGGGAATGGGTATGGCAGGCACACCAGTGGTTGACCTTGTGTCTGGTTGCCCGGTGGCACCCACAGCCTCCTGCCATCACCCGTCCAGCCACTGTATGCCTCCCTGCACCTGCACGGTCACACCACCACCAATGTAGGGCACAGCTGTGGCAACATACACCACTGCACCCACAGTGGTGGCAGGCAGCTGTGCCACCGCTGGCATTGAGCTGGGCCCTGTAACCACCTGTGATGCTGGCAGTAGCAGCTCACCCACAAAGTCACACATGCTGTCCAGGATCTGTGTGAAGTCATCATCGGAGTTGGACCCCACCCCAATATGTGTCTGCACACAGGACACCAAGGTTGGCATCCTGCAGGAACACGGATGCAGTGGATGTTGATGGGTCCTCCTCTGGGGCCATGCAAGAGTCCACAGGTACTGCAGCCACTGCTGGCACCCCATCCTCTGCACGGAGGCTTGCTGGTGTTGCAAGAGAAGGATGGCGTTTTAGTGCTGCATTGCCCACATGTGCCCCCCTGTACACTGCTGCCAGATGTGTCCAGCAGCATGGCATGCAAATGGGTGTGCACACATGCAGATGGCATGCAGGGTGGCTGAATGCATGACAGCACACCCGTGTATGCACCTTCTGGGCCATCAGCTGTGAGTAGCTGCCATACATATCATGCAGTGATAGCCCATCACCCATCTGAAAGCCTCCTCCAGGCACACTCTCCACCAAGGTGCGGTGGATGGTGGCTGCCACCAACCCATCTGTGGGCATCAGTGAGGGGGCATCTACTGGCCCTCCTCCGGTGACATTACGGGACACTCTGATGGCTGTCACCTTCTCCTTAATGTGCCTTCTGTCAGTCCTGACTTTCTTGCAGCACTCCTGCACTGACTGCTGGTGGCTGCCATATCTGGTTTACATAGGTTGACGCCTCCTCCCATCCAATGGCCCTTTCCTGTGGTGTGCCCATGGCACCACTCAACAGGGCCTCCCTGTCGAGGTAGGCCATGAACAGGGCATCCGACTCCCCATTAGTGAAGTTGGGCCTGTGCTTCTCTGCAGGCCCCTACTCCTCACCCTCCTTAGGTGCCAACATGTTGCCTCCTGTGAACATGGACAGCACAGTGTGTCAGCAGCATCATCTCCCTGGTCCATCCCACCTTGTAGTGCTGTCTGCTTCCAGTCTGCTGCTGTGGCATCCTCCACTTACCTGTCAAGGTTGCAACACCGGTCCATGGCCTGTGTTGTTCCGTGGTGCTTATGAAGTGCAACACATGCAACTGAGGTTGTTCGCAATGGTAATGATATACTAATGCACCCCACTGCATCTCGCATTGTCTAATGAGCTCATTTGCATGTGGCATCTGAATATCGAGACGATGCACCGTTTGCAATGGTGTTGTGCCAGAGCAGGCCAGGGCGTATTGCCCGTGCATGCATGGTGTACAGGGCTTCAATGCGCATATGTGCTGTGCTGTCATGGTGTCAACTGTGCACCTCGTGTGGAAAGTGCGATGCAACGGCACTGTGCATGTTGCACATGGGCAGCTACGCACATGATCATGCATGGTGTCATGCGCCCTATCACTCACATGTGCACTGCACACTGGTTGGTGACCTCTGACCCCTGGGTCACCTTCATGACCCCGTGACCCCCAGGCCATGCCGACTGTGCATCCTCAGCAATGGGTGATGGCCAGACACAGTGCATTCTCCCGCACATCACGCATCTGGCACCTGAGGCTGCCACATGTGCCTGTTCCTGCCATTTGCACCACTGAACCATGAGAGAGCCATGGCACAGGGTCGGGGATGCAGTGCCTGTAACTGGAGGGACCTGGAGGTGATCAACCTGGTCGCATGTGTGGAGCCCTACAGGTGCACAGCTGTATGGCCAGGTGCCCCTGCAGCAAGTCAAGGTCAGTGTTTGGCAGACTATTACCATCCACCTGGAGAGGAGGACAGGAGTTCCCCAGACAGCAGAACAGTGCAGGCACTGGTATGGTGACCTGCGCCGGAGGGACCCTGAACATCTCCGGGGGCTTGAGTCATGCTTCAGGCATGGTGCAGTGCCACAGCTGGGTATGTGTTTGCATGTTACATGTCTGCCCGTGCTGTACTGCAGTGTTGGCTTTGCTGCCTGTCATGCCCTGCAGTGGGGTACACTGTCATCATGCGCTTCGCTGACTGTCCTTGCCGGCTGCCACGTGTGTTGTGATGCTGCTGTGATGGCGTGCAGGACCTGTCAGACAGGGGCACACCCTGTGCACAGAGGGCTGGGGGGCAGCTGGTGTGGTTGGGTACTAATGTGCTCCTGTCTTCCTTCCATTCACAGGGCCAGAGGACAGCAGGTGAGCCAGGGCGGTGTCAGAGAGTGACCGGGAGGTGAACCCTGATGGGGCGGACCTGTGCAAGCTGCACCACTGGGGGTAGGTAAGCACTGTCATGGTCAATCTCACTGTACATGGGGGGTGATGGTGGGGAGTGGGTGTGGGCATGGACTCCAGTGCTATGTGCCGTGACAGCTGTGTGTGTCGCACTGTGCATGGTGCATGCCACTGTGGCACATCCCTTGGACCCGTGTGCTGGCTGTTAGTGGGGTGGGCATGCACCCAGCTGCCACCATTGTTGCTGCAGTGCTGCTGGTGCAGTGTGCCATGTGACTGTCCCTGTGCAGCTGTGTGGCGATTGTATGGTGGGGACCACCTCTATGCAATGCCATGGTGTGCCGTGTTGCTGGCTTGCATTGGCCCACCCCTCTATGGGTGTCTGTTCCGGGCCCTCCAGGGGTATGTGATCCCACTGCCCATTGCACACTGTAGGTGGGCATGGTTCCTTGGGCCGTTGCACTGATCACCTGTTCTGCCTCTTGCAATAGGTGTCTGGCATCTGGCATGGAGAGTGCCTTGCAAAGTGCTGTCGAGGCTGATGCAGCAGATGATCCTGGTTGTCTCCAGTATCCTGGAGGTGGTCATCGTCATCTGGAGGATGTTGGCAGCAGAGAAGAGAAAGTGGCTTGGTGGAGTGGCTGGATGTGGCCACTGTTGATATTTCAGTTCTTGGCCCCATTTTCCCTGTTGCACCTTCACCTACAGACCCCCTCCCACTGTACAGTCCCTGTTCCTTGTCCCCTACCCTTGCTGTAGTTACCCTTTCCCTGCCCCTGTTATGTGTTGTACATAGATACCTGTTTTATGAATCTTTTCTAACATACCTGCCTGTGTCCATGTCTGCTTTGCAGGTGGTGTGTGGAGCCATGCTGCAGTGGCCCAGTGTCTGTCTGCGGTGTGTGTATGTGAGGGGGCATGTGTTGTGCTTCCATGATTCCCTGCTGTGTCCTGTGGTGTGTCTCACTGTGGTGGTGTCCATCCCCTGGTTCAGTGGCTGTGCTCTGGGGTGTCCATGGGGCAGCATTCAGGGGTGTTTGGTGGGTGTGTGCATGGTAATGGTGCACGGCCATAGTCGTTGTTCTGGTACTGTCCGCACACTGTTATTGGATCCTCTGCTTGGCGTTGTGTGACCCATCCCATGTGGTCTGCCACACTGCCTGCATCCTGGACCATTCAGTGGTTGGTGTGTGGGCTTCCTATGTGGCACTTGTGTACTTGGCAGCATCATCCTGGGTGTGGCCTGCCATGGTCTCGTGGTGGTGGGGCATGGCCGGTGGCCTTCCTGGGGGGTGCCCTTGGTGGCCTTCCATTGACCGTTGGCACCTTCTGTTGCCTGCTATCCATGCCAAAATTGTGTTCTGGGGTCCGGTCTCTGGGTGCCTATGTGTGCCCTGCAGTGCCCTGCTGGTGTGGGCCTCCTGCGGCCACTCTCACTGTGCTTCCATGGCTGTGTCCCTGGGTCTGTTCTCTATGCCCTGTCCCCCTCTGTTGCTGTGCTGCTCTGCACTGCCATGGTTGCACTGGGGCATCTCTGTGTGTGCAGTAGCACAACTCTGCCATATTCAGTTGCATTGCACTGGCACTGTTCAGCCTATGCATCTTCTGAATATGGCTCCAGTTGCATCATGGCGCACCATGTTTGTGCTGCACTGGACTTGCACTGGACTTTGGTGCATTTCTGAATATCTGAGCCTTAGTATAGTACAACAGAAATTCAGCAGTACTGTAAATATACCAGTCTGAAGGGCTATTTTTATTCACTTTGGGCTTTCATAAAAGTTGCCCTGTAAAGTGCTGCTCTGCCAACATTAATGTTATCACCCAGTCCACTGAGTAGTCACCGGCTACTGCAACAATACATGTGAGGATCATGCACAGTCCAACTATAATTTTAGCAAAAATATATCTCCTACTATGCTTTCATTGTGCTGGGGCTGTTGATCGGGGTTTAGAGTGCCCCACTCCTATGGCATCCTCTCTGCTGATGTATTGTTCAGCCACTTGGAGAGCTTTGTGAAATATTTTGGGGGACATCCTGACTTTGTGATTCAGAGCCTTGCTGGATACATTGAAGTGAGTAAGTAGGTAAGTAATACTTGATTTAAAGTTTGGTGCAGTGGCTCTGGGTGCCATTACAATCAAAGGCAGATATGGAAAGTACAAACAATATTCTTGTAATTACTAAAATCAATATATATAATCATAAATATCTACAAGCAAAGTCCCAACCTCTCTAATGCAAATTGGTTTTCATCTGAGCAAACTTCTGCCTTTGAATTTCCAAGTTACTCTTGTAGTCCTTGAATATGGAGACACAACTATCCTCTACTGCACTGTGGCCATGTGAATGGGCTGCTCAGAGGATATTTTCTTTTTCAGGAAACTGGAGATGTTTACCGAAGTAGAGGCAAGGTTTATATCCCAGTTTGGGCTTTGGGTCAGTTCTATTCTCCTGCTGTGTTTCTCAATTAGTTGCTGCTGCCTTGAGACCTAGCTTTTCAACTAGCCACCTTTGTACCACTTTACCACCTTCTTTGGCCTCCCACCCCTTTTGTAAACCAGTTATCCTAGTACTAGATTGATGGGCTCATTGTTCCTGGTCTTTGGCCTGACTCAATTATTCCACTTGCTCCGTTAGAATCACTCCCACTGGACAGGTCTGTTACAGTGTCCTCTGATTCACTTATCCATTTCTTCTGCTCATCAAGCCTCATTGTGTGGCTTGCAGATGTGTCTGCTACCTCCATAACCACTGCCTGGAGGTACACTATCTCTGCAGCAATATTTGTAAATCCAGATTTGACTTCTTGCTGGAGGTTCACTAAAAGTCCTGGAAAAGCAGCAATTGCAGGTTCTTGGCTGTGCTTTCCCATTTCCATCTCTGTTGTTTGGGACTGTGATCTTGTACAGACCTCTGGTGTGCTTAAAGCTGCTAGTGCTGCACTTTCAAATGGCAGTATAGTCTACATTTTTGTAGATTTCTGCATTGCAGTTCAGATAAATAGTCCTCAGTTGTAGTTTCAAAAGGGAGTTAAACTCAGGGGGCTTGATATTCAGAGGAGTTGCACATTGTGCAACTGAATTGCACTGGTGCAAACACAGAAATGTGTCCCAGAGCCATATTCAAATAGCAGGAATGTGCAGTGCAATATCCATTGTGCCGCTGTGCAACAACAATGTATACAGCTCAAGTACAGGAGGGCATGCCCATGGATATGCTGTGCAATGGCATATTCAGCTGAAACACACGGCGCAACTGAATAGCAACCTACAGAATATGCCACACAGAGCTGAGCACAGATAAAGGAGGCTCAACCACACACACAGCAGATGTACAATCCAGGGGAGCATAAGCTGTGGATGCAGGACCATTCCTAATGGTGCAGGTGATGAGGAGGGTGAGGAAGAGGGAGAAATAGCAATGTAGTTGAAGAAGGGCCCGGCAGCAGTATGCCCAACACAGACAGTACCCTGCCGGCTTACATTCAAGGACTACAGGGACACCTAGATAGTGGGCTGGTACCATCTGAACAGGGCAATTCTGAGGCAGCTATGTGAGATGTGTCATGATGAACTGCAGGCACCCACCAGAAAGAGTCATGCCATGATGGTGGAGACTAAGGTGACAGCAGTAATATGCCTACTCACCACAGGCACCTTCCAGACACCAGTGGGTGCAACCGCTGGTATATCACAGTCAGCCATGTCCCACCTCCTCACCCAGGTCTTCAATGCTCTTCTGCAACATGCTTCAGAGTACTTAAGATTCTCAAGTACACAGGCAGCGCATACAACAAATATGCAGGAATTCCACAGGGTGGCACTCATGCCTGATGTGATAGGGGCCATTGACTGCACCCATGTGGCTATACGTGTACCACCTGGCACAGAAGGGGCCATATACATCAACAGAAAGGGGTTTCCCTCCATTAACTGCCAGGTGATGTGCAATGCCACTGGGCGCATCATCAATGTGTGTGCCACACACCCAGAGAGTACACATAATGCATTTATATGGCACGATTCTAGCCCATGCTAGCAGTTTGAGGGTGGGGTGATCCTTATGGGACACCTAGTAGGAGGAGCAGGTCCTGGGAAGAGGTTACAGAGTGGCTGTGCAGGGCACCACATGGCTACAGTATTGGGTGATGGAGGTTGTGGACAGCGAATGGTGAGGGGACAGGACAGGGAATGTGAATGGAAATAGTGCAGGGGAGCATGGACAGTGCTGCCCAGGCATGCTGAACACAGATGGTGTAACATGAATGGTGGCACAGCAGCCATGGAGGGGAGGCCATGGCCAAGGCACACAGGGTGGTAGGAGGGGGAGGTGTGAACCATAGGGGGTGGTCGTGGAAACAGGCAATGGCAGGCGTTAACCATCACGTGTTCCCCCCACAGGTGTCAGTGTGTACCCCATCTGGCCCTGGCTGCTCACCTCCATCCAGCGACTATTCAGTGCTGCAGAGGAGTGGTACAGCGAGGTACACATTGCCACACACAATATCATAGTGAGCGTCTTTGGCATGCTCAAGATGTGATTCTGTTGTCTAGATAGATCCAGTGGTGCCTTACAGTAGAGCCCTACAAAAGCCTGTGGCATATTCCTGGCCTGCTGCATGCTGCACAACATGGCCATTGACCATGGAATAGCTCTCCAGGTGGACGAGGGCAACAGCAGTGATGATGATGAGGAAGACCAGCCAGATGGGGTGAGCAACCAACCATGGAGAGAAGGGACCCCTAGCTGGTGGCCCATGCCAGGAGGTACAGAGACACCATTGTTGAAGAGCACTACAGAAACTATAGTTGAGGACCACACAGGGCAGTAGTGCATGCTTGGCACCCCACACACACACACACACACACACACACACAAACACACACATGCAGACATGCATGGACACACAGGGGTGCATGCAGAGACACAGGCACAAACACAAGACACACAGGTGAACTCACAGGCATGCAGATCCATGCCCACACCACATTGGAGCAGCACAGACAGAAACACCCATCCACGTGCCATGTGTTGAACACACATGTGGCCATACACAGTCCTGCACATGCAGCAGTACCACTACAGGGTGCACATCAGACCAGGTGGGACACAGACTGGTGCAGTTGGTGAGGAGTCATCACATGCAGCAGTACAGCAGACTGTGGCATGGATCAGAGTGTATGCGCCGGCACACAGGCAATGCCAGCACAGTGCTGCTCTCATCACGCCCATGCCACATGGTCCAGCAGAACTGCCCGCACACATGCTAGACATGACCCAGGTCCCACATATATGACAGCACACAAACAAGGCCACACCCAGCCATGCATGCAGCAGGTAACAGCAGCAGGTAACAGGACCAGACAGTATACCTGGCAGGACTACCATGTGGAGCCACTGCCACCATGGCCATGTGGGTGGCCACACCATGACTGTGCGGCAGGCACAGTCTGCACAACAGCCATAGGTGGTGTCATCAACACATTAACTAGGATAGAGGCCTGAGAACATGACCTGGTCCTCACGGTTGTGTACAGACTGGCAAACAGACTATTGCCAGGTGTGTCTGGGGTGGGCATGGCAGAGGACGGCATCAGCCTTGCTGGGGTCACTAGACATAGTGCTATGGGGAGTCCTGCATGCTCTACTGCACCCAGTGGATACCAGCGATGCAAAACCAGCAGCGATGGTCCCGGCTATGCGGTCCAGCGATGCAGTCATGGCCTCCTGCAGTTGCCAGATCTCACCAATCAGCTGAGCATGTCCAGTGTCCCCTTGCTCAGCTGGCTGATGCACCTCTACCTTTAGCACATGTAACTCTGCCCCGAGCATTGTCTGATTGTCCATAGATTAATGTAGCAGCCTGGTGTGCTCATCCAGCTTGTCAGTGCCAGGCATCTCATGGTGCAGCCACTGACATGCTGTAGGGGTGGTGGCATGCCGTGCAACATCCCTTGACTGGTAACACTGCACAGGCATCTGTGCAGGTGGTGCGGAGTGATTTGGTGCTCCAAAGGTGGCCCCTGTGGAGGGTTGCACAGTGACCCCCACTGCCCACTGCTGCATGCCAGCAGCCTGCTGGACTTGCATGTGGCACCGGCACCCACACCAGCACCCCAACCATAGCCAGCACCAGCAGCAGCTCCACATGCCACTATGCAGCCATGGTGTGGGGGCTCTCTGTGTTTGCCATACTGCCCGTGCTGCCTGCTGCCACCTATGTTGACACCTGTCCACAGGGCAGTGTGACTATTCCTGTGCTGCCCATGATCAGGGTGAGGTCATCATCACTGTCACATGCACCATCTTCCTGTGTTGCAGGCATGAGCACCAGCAGGTTGTCCGGGAGAAGGAGGTCTGCCAGTGGATCATCATCCCCCAGGACAAGGAGCTCCATGAGTCCCACGCTGTTATGGTTCCCCCGGTCTGTGGCCATAGTGCTGGATGATGAGGATGGCATGGCATCATCAGGTCCAACGTAACCGGTATCATCCCACACTGCACCTCTGAGATGTGATGAAGCTGGAAGACAGCATGTGTGGTGTCACCGGTGACGTTGCAGTGCATGTAGTGTTGTGTATTGTGCAAAGTCTGCATGCATGACACAGGCATGCCAGGCCACACCAGCGGCTGTTTGTGCAGCACTGAAAGACAGGTCAGCCATGCCACAGGCGTGGCACAGGATGTCGACCATGATGTGTAGCCACACAATGCTGTGTTGCACCTGTACACGGCCAGCAGTCATGCCCCCACCAATATGCATCACAGCCATGTCCTGTGCAGTGTGTTGTGACACTGAATGAAACTGCTGTGGCCCTGCATGCACTGACACACACTGCAGTGCCCGCACAGCCATAGGGCATGTAGGGTGACATGCACCACCTGGACCCTGCACCATCCTACCATCACATGCCCCATGCAGTGGACACACTTCGCATATGGGACAAGGGACATGCATGATGTGCCCAGGCATGACATGCACCACACCATGCTGCAACAGTCACAGGTGTGCAGCACACCCGCAATGTACTGGACAAGCCGGGTGGCATGTACATGCCTCCACCCCACAACACCACCCGTCATACTCACAGTGCTGTGACGGGCTGCCACCTGTCTGGAATCCTCCTCCTCCTGGGACACCTTCAATGGCCGCTCGGATGATGGTGACTGCTACAAGCTCCTCCCCTGCCGACAGGATGGATACTGTAGCGGGTCCACCACCTGTCCTATTGCAGGATGCCCTGATGGCAGCAATCTTTTCCTTGATGTGACTCCTGTCAGTGCCCATCTTCTTTTTGCACTCTTGTGCCCTGCGGTTGTGGCAGCCGTGGGTATTGACATACGTTGCCACCTCCTCCCACCCAGTGGCACTGTCCTGTGTGGTCACAGTGGCCCTGCTCAGTAGGTCCTCTTTCTCCAAGTAGGCATCAAATAGGGCCTGCTTTTCATCCTTTGTGAAGTCTGGCCTGTGATTCCTGGCAGACACCTGCTCCTCAGCTCCCTCCAAATTTGACATGCTGCAACCTGTGAAGAGTAGGATGGTGCAACGATGAACAACATTATAGCAGTGCAGCACTGGCTCACAGCATAGCAGTAACTGTGAACCATCACAGTGTGAACAGTCCTACCTTAATGGCTGCAATACCGGTCAGTGACCAGTTCTGTGTGGAGGTGCTTTTATAGCCCAACTCATGGAAATGAGGCTATGCTCAACCAGTAATGAGATGCTAATGTGAGCGACTGTGCCTGGCATTGGCTCATGAGGCTATTTGCATACACTGGCTGACTATTGCAGAATTGCTCCTTGTGCAACAGACTGTGTCATGCACAAAGTGAATCCACTAAAGCAATCCACAGGCGCACTTCCGGTGCATGCATGATGCGCATTAGCACACATGCCATGCACAAAGGTAGCACGGTACCATCCCATGACACATATCACACAGCCAATTGCACTGAACATGCCTGTCCTACCACACAGATGTCCAAGAGTGTGTGCCACGCATGCAGCATGAATGCTGAGTGGTGACATACCATGCACCTGGCCCTGCTGTGCATTGCCATTGACCACACATGGGCGGTCACTGCACCATTGCTGTGCGGCATGTGTGGTGATGCATGCCTTTCACAGTGTGGCGGCTACGCTGGCCTGTGAATACTCACATCGCAGACATGACCCCGAACTCCCGCCCTCACTTCTGGCAATGCGCATGTGCAGTATTGTGCTATAGGCCACGGTTGTGCATGTCAATTGCGCATCTACATGCTGCATGATCATGTGCTGTGTGTTCCTGTTGTGCATGTGATGCAGCAGTGCTACATGTGATTCCAGTGTATGCCACATTACTCAGGATCACCAGCGGTCTGTGCAGCAGTTATGGTGCTGTCGGCTGGACATGGGGGAAGGGCCAGGAACTGATCAGATGTCAAAATGGACAACCTGGAGGCATTGGTGGAATCCCTGGTGGACCAACTGTTTGGGGCAGGGGATCTGCAGGAGGCCTGGACCCAGGTGTGGGCCAGTGCAACAGTAGGACTGGAGAGGCACATAGGTGTTGCCCTGATGGGGGAACAGTGTTGCCACTGATACAGGGACTTGCGGTACCATGATCCTGAGTGGCAAAGGAGGCTGCAGGACCATGCCACTGTGGTTCAGTCCCACATCCAGGTAGGTGTCTCTGTGCATTGTGCATGCTGCCACTGTCCAGTATTCGTACAATTGGGTGTGCTGCATGTGCATCTGCACCTGCCAAGGGGGGCCCAGCACGGGTGGGGTATGTGTGTACATTGTTGGGGAATCACTGCAGTCTGTGTGTGTGTTGCACGGCACCAGTGGCCTCAACACCATACCCTTCCTGTGGGTGAGGGTCACTGCATGGGCTGCAGCGGTGCTGTGCACCATGTCTGACCTGCATGGGCGGGGGGGCTAGGTGTCTGTTCATGGCATGCCACTCATGTTCCTTTCTGTATGTGTTTCCTCCACAGGGCCGAAGGCATGCAGGAGGCCCAGAGAGGCCACCACTCAGGTGGACCAGTGCCTTGATGATGGTGCTGCAGCAGAGCCTGTGCAAGGGGTCACAGGTGAGTGTGTGCAGTCTGCATCAGCCATCATTGCAGGGTTTGAGATGGGTGGGGCCCGTACACCTCCAGGGCACTACCACCATGCAGGGCTATGGTATGTGTTGGTGCACTATAACCACTGCCTGTGATGGTCAGAAACATGGGTAGCCCCATCATATGCTTGGCCTCTATGTGGTGGTGTCCTATTGCTGTCACTGGTGGGGGTGTGGGTGTGTGTATGTGTGTGTGTCCCATGGTGCTCACATGCTGCTGCTGACTGGATCCTGTATTGCCCATGGGGGAAGTGGTTGTACGCTGTGGAGCGCCTGTTCACAGGAGTGGGTGTATGGCACTCTATGACTTGCCACCCAGTATGTATGTGGGACACTGCCCTGGGCTGCTGTGGCTGTCCACTGTACATGTACAGTTGGTGGCATCATCCATGGGGGGCACCACTGCTGTTCTATGCACACACAGACCTTGATGGGAGGCCATCTGCTGTGTGGGGCCTGTCACTTAGTGGCTGTTCTGTGTTTCCCTTTTGTATGATGTCCTGGGCCAGGTGGGGGATGGAGGTGTGTCAGCATCCTCGGCGGTGGACTGCTTCAATTGCAGTGCCTCACACTGTTTCTTATTTCACTTACTGCAGCGCACTTCCGGCTGAGCGGAAGACAGCTGGCAGCTACAAGGGATTTGGTGGTGGAGGTACACAGGATGCATTTGACCTTGAGACGGCTATGGCAATAGCCAGTGGACACTGCCCATTCCCTTCTTATTTAACTCTCCCCCACCCACCGACCCATTTGGACTGCTATGTGTGTTCCCCTGTACTCCCTACAATGCCCCCTGACCATACCATTTGGTACCCCTATTTCAGTTGAAGAGCATTTTGTCCCCTTGTCTGTTCCTGTGTTTGACCTGTAGGTACCTATGTATCTGTTTGTGTTGCTTTGTTAAACCTTTTATAGTAAAAAGGCTTGTACCTTATGCTTGTGTGTTTCTCTGTCTCCTTCACAGGCATGCTGCTGCACTGTGCTGCTGTTGTTCTTTGCTGTGGTTAAGCAGGTCCCTATCTGTACCTGAGCTGTCCCCGCAGTGCAGTTCTGTTGGGTGCACTGTGGCCTGTGTGCCACATCCCAGTGTGTCATGGTTCCTAGGGTGTGGGTTCTGCACCTCTTCTGTGCATGGCATGGTACCTTGTGCCCCAGTCTGCCTGTGCAGGACTGTACACCCCCAGCCATGTTGTCCATCCCAGTGACACTGTGCTGGGCTGTGTCCTGTCTCCATGTGTGTCTGTGTGGCATGTGTGACATGCAGCCTGGTGCCTGTGTGGTGGGGTGGCTGTGATACACTGTACTTGCATGGTGCCTTCACACAGTGGCTGCAGTGTCTGCCTGTCCTGTGTTGGCTGTTGGGACTGTAATCATGGAGTGCCCAGTCCCTGCAGCTGTCTATTCCATGGGTGTTCCATGCTATGTCACATTGGTCACCAGAGTCTGTGTGGGGCTATGAACATTGTCCATGGCCATTGGGCTCAGTGCCTGTCTTGTGCCTCATGCCCACTTGTGGGTCACCCCTGTTTCCCCTTCCATGCTACTGTACCATTGTGCAGCCCTGCCTTTGTTCCCTTGTGTATGGTACACCTTGCTCCTCCTGCTATTTTCAGCATACACACTTGCTCCAGTGCAGTTCAGGTTGCTACGGCGCATGTCTGTTTGCGCAATGGTGCATATGTGCTATATTCTGTGTGGTTTGCACAGGTGCATTTCTGTGGCACATCTGCTGAATATTGTATATATTTCCTATGGCAGAACTGGGTTTCACTGTGTATCCCATTGCGGATGTTCAGGGCACACTTTTGAATATCTAGCCCAAGAACTACAATTTTTTTACCAATTTAGTGCACGTGCCTTGGGGAGCCCAACTGTTACATGACCACCATGCTGTGTAGCCAGGCCATGCCCCCCTCCCACCATGAACAGCCTAGTTGTCTAGCTCCAAGCACCAGACATAAGGGGCATTGACTTGGACCTGTGGCTTGTGCTTGGGTTACAATTGCAATGTCAGCAATAATGTTGCTTTTTTGTAATGAGTAAAAGGGTATACATATAAAATATTTACTCTGCAATGAATATTTGATTTAAGATAACTAAAGTAAGTTTTAAAATTAAAAGAACAAATACTGCTATTGTTTAAAAACAGATTTCGGTTTCTACACATATTAGACCAGTAAACTTGTCAATCTTCCAGAAAGTGTAAAGGTTTTAAAACTTACAAATGCAGCAGTAATTTAGCTCAAGTAGCTGAATGGCTGATCAAAGTAGTGCAATTACATGCTTAAAGCACTTCAGAGATTTGTAAAGGAAAAAAGTAACAAAACCAAAACATTCCCATGGCATACATTTGAGGAACTTACACAAATTGCGATGAAGTAGAAACTGATTTTCTTTGTACTACTGCCAAAGATATCAAGTAAAATAAAATTAAGTATTACTTAATTACAGATTCAGTACAAGTTACACCCAGATGGCAGACTGCCAAGTTTTGATTCTTCCTGTATGAAATGTCCTTTTCCAAATATTGCAGTGGAAGAAAAATATTCAACACCTTTCTCTTCCTGTGCACATTTGCAATCTAAACAAATAAAGGAAGCTCTTACTGATTATATAATTTTTTTGAAAGATACTCTCAACCTTATATGATTATTATTTGATAAATACATGAAATGAGCAAAATGTATAATTTATATTACACAAATAATTTCCTAGACCACTAGAACAGCATTTTTTGCCATTGTGGTCCAAGAATAGTTACTATATTGTAGTTGCAAGGAATTGCAGCTCATGGCAATCTCTGTTGAACATCACTTTGCATCCATCACATATGTGATTAGTAAATGGCAAGTGAAATATCACCAAAAAGAGTAATCTACTGTGAAAAGTTCTTTCTTCTGATCTAGGTTGGCATAGGTTGGGTGGGACATTGCCAGAGCAGTGAAATCATCTCCTAATACTCATCAAGTACTCATATTTGGGTCTCAAAAATATTTGTTATTCATTATACTTCAGAATATCAATGCACTGGTGAGGCTGCCACTAAAAAAGCCAGATATCCTGGCAAATTATCAACCAAATTACTAACCATTCTCTAGCCTACTCTTCTGGGGCAAGGTTATTGAGAAAGTGGTTGCTCTGCAGCTTGAGATGTACCTCATAGCCTCTGAAATCCATGAGCCTCTACTGTCTGACTGTTAGTTTAAGCATAGCACTGAGGTCAATGTGCACAACAATCTTCTCAGAGCAAGAGACAAAGGAGAGTGCTGAATTTTCATTCTCCTTAATCTCCCCATAGCTTTCGATGCTGTGAACCATGGGCTGCTTCTGGATCAGCTGAGAGAGTACATAGGACTTGTTGTCAAAGTCATCTGCTGGTATTTTTACCGAGCATTGATACTGTGTATGTTTTATTGTGTCTCATGCTCCCTTCCCCTGGGCTGTGCCCAGAAATGAGCCTCGGCTCAGTGTGCCTTTCCAGGTTACCAATTTGCAAGAAAGAAAGAAAGAAAGAAAGAAAGAAAGAAAGAGAAATTTAAGTTCTGTCTCAGGGCTTGGACACAGGGTGGCGTTAGGAGTTTTCTCCTCTCTCCCCATGTCACTCTCATCTGTGTTGTTTCAGTGTACATTCTGCCCCTGGGAGGGATCATTAGATGATATGGAATGGACATTCACTGCAATGCAGATGATATCTAGCTCTACCTGTTGTTTTCACCTGGGACACCAGGTGTGGGAGATGTGCTAAATAAATACTTGGTCAAGATATAAGATTGGATATCATAGAACTGGTTGAGACTCAACCCTGACAAGAATGAAGTACTAGTAGTCGAGCTGGGTCTGAGGAGGAGAATGCCAGCTGCCAAGAGGAAGGCAATGCTTTGGCTCAGCTCTTCTAGGCTCCAGTCAGCGACAAATGTAAAAAATCTGGAAGTCAATATTTAAGGCAATGTTATTACAAGTGGGGTCACAGAGCTCTTAAATTATTGGCTTGTACTGTCAGTTCACAGCTATGAAAGTGCAAGCTCTTATACTTGAAGTGATGCATCTGAGGCTTGGAACCTCGGCAGTGACAACTGGGGAGATTACAGAGGCCTTTAAAACATAGTATGAAGGCCTATATTGGACAAGAAGAGCTGGGTTCACACAGGACATGCATACATATCTCTGTTCCCTTAACCTTCCTAAACTTTCAGATGTCCAAAATGAACAGCGATGTGTCCCTATTAGGGCTGATGAGATCCGGCAGGCTATTTCCCATAGTAAGACAGGAAAGTGCCCTGATTCAGATGGCCTGCCAATTGAATTTTATAAATTGTTTAAGGAACAAACTATTCCTTTGTTGTTGGAAGCCTAGTGAGGAACTTTAAGAGAAGGAGACCAGATGCCCCTTTAATGGAATCAGGCAGTCATTTGAGTTCTCTCCAAGCCCGGCAATGACGTCACACATTGTTTGTCTTATCAGCCAATTTCAGTCCTTAACAGGGATTATAAATTATTCAAAGCCATTACTCCTAAATACCTAGAGTGTCTCATTCCCTTATTATTACATTTAGATCAAACAGGGTTTGTCATAGGCCATCAGGCATCTTACAGTGTGTGGCACATCCTGCGTATTACAGACCACATGAGCCATAATTCAGTACCAGTGGTAATAATGAGAATGGATACCAAGAAGGCATTTGCTCAAGTAGATTTTGCTTTTTTATATGGTGCCTTACTGGATTTGGTTTTGCCCAACAATCTGTGCACCAAATACAAACTCTGTATTCTAGGCCTGTGGCCTTTGTTAGGGCAAAAGGACACCTATCTCCTTCATTTTGATGGGGCCGTGGCACCAGATGGGTCTGTTCCCTATCCCCTTTGTTGCTTGCCCTATACATAGAGCCATTAGCTCAGAGAATTAGAAAAGACCCAGGGGTCCATGGGGTTACGGTGAGGGGTGGACAGCATAAAATTGCCCTGCATGCAGAGGATGTGCTCTTATACCTTATAGATCAAGAGCATTCTCTGCTGAGGGTGATGACACTGGTGGAGGAATTTGCTGCTCTATCGGGGTATACCCTGAATGCCTCCAAAACTGAGGTGCCTACCCTGACCTTTCTACCTTCTCAAGAGTTACTGCACACTTACAGTCACAGCCAAAGACATGGTCAGATATTTCCTGAAATTTCTGTGATATTCCTAGAGAAATCTCCTGCTTTCTGCAGTTCCACAGTAGAGGCAGCAGAGAGAAATGCTTTAGAAATTTTGCGAAATATCTGGAAATATTTGACCATGTCTTTGATCACTACTGTATCTTATGAATTGGAACATGCCTAGAGATGGGCAAAATCCACAAATATCCTTCTGCAAAATATTTTGCAAAATTTGTGTATTTTGCAAAATATTTTGTGGGTGCGAAATGCAAAATTCCACCAGTGAAATACAGAATTTCTCTGGTAAAATGCAGAATTTTGTCTGGAAATAGTGAGATGTCACCACTCGCGGGTGAAATTTCACCATTCACAGGTGAAATTCCTCATTTCACCACCAGAATTCTGCATTTTGCACACATGAAATATTTTGTGGAATGCGCACATTTTGTAAAATATTTCACATAGCGAAATTCATTTCACATGAATTTCACCTGCAAAATTAAATTTCACTGCATCTCTAAACATGCCCAAAATTAAATATCTGCAATCCTTTGAAATACAACAATCACTTTTTTCCAGGATAATTATTTACCACTTCTACAGCAGATGAAGGAGGACATCAGGAGATGGCTGCCCCTCCCCCTACAATTCGGTGCCCGGTTACAAGTGGTAAACATGAATGTGTTGCCATGGTTCTCATATGTTTTTCAAAGTGCTTTTGTATACCTTACTAGGAAAAAGCTGGTAGAGCTGTGGAGACAGATTTCAGGCTTTGTTTGGGCTATTAAGAAACCCCAGGTGAGAAGCTCCTTACTACTGGCTAAAAAAAGTTGGCAAAAATGGGCTCTACCCAACCTGGTAGATTATTGTCAGGCTGTGCATATTAGCTTGGGGATGGATGGATACTAAAATACCTGACCCTCAAGACTACCCACGGGTACCTCTAAAGTTCCCTAAAAATACCCATATGAAAAATGACTTGTTGGATCAGGATGGGAAGTTACTACCTGGTCCATTCTATTACCCAATTACCCGACCTTGACCATAACAAAAATCATGTGAAAGATTGCTTCTTTTACTATTACACTGAAGTTAGGTGCTCCAAGCCATTATACCCATGAGGGGCATTGTTGAGGCAGGTATGAGAGGTGCAAGTGCTCTTAGCAAGCCTGCTGCTGTGCCCAAACATTATACCCATGGCAGGCATTGCTGACAGGGGTGTAGCCAGAAATTTCTGTTTCGTACACAATCTCCAACAATTACACCCCCCCAATAACAAAATGTACACATCCTTTCCAAAAGGCACCCCTTCCAAACAAGTCAGATTGTTGTCAGATGATTCCTCTAATCTCTAAAGAGGTTATACATGTATCTGTCTCCTAAGCAACAGAAGTTTAAACAGAGACATTCCTCAGTGGCCTACACTAACCCAAATACTACAGATTAGAATGAAAATGTTAACAGAAAGGCATATGGTTTGTGACAGGCACTCAACAAAACTGTACACAAATGTGTACAGTGAGTATGCCTGTCTACACCCTTGATTGCTGAGGCAGGTACAAGAGGTACAGCAGCTGTGAGTGAGCCTGCTGCTGTTTGCAAAAATTATACCCATGATGGGCATGTTGAGGGAGGTACAAGAGGTGCAGCTGCTCTTAGCAAGCCTGCTACTGTTTCCAAAAATCATACACATGGCAGGCATTGCTGAGGCGGGTATGAGAGGTACAGCTACTCTTAGTGATCCTGCTGCTGTTTCTAAAAATTATATCCACGGTGGGCATTGCTGAGACATGTACAAGAGGTGCAGCTGCTGTAAGTGAGCCTGCTGCAGTTTCAAAAATAATACACATGGTGGGCATTGCTGGGTAGGTATGAGAGGTGCAGCTGCTGTGAGTGAGCCTGCTGCTGTTTCCAAAAATTATACCCATGGTGGGCATTACTGAGGTAGGTGGGAAAGCCACAGCTGCTGTGAGTGAGGCTGCTGCTGTTTACAAAAATTATACTCATGGTGGGCATCAACGTGACATAATATAAAACTGATGATTGACCAAAGAAAACTAAGAGTAGTGTGGCACATGTAGCTCACATGGTATCGGTGGTGATGGTTCTGTTTGTTTCGTACACAACCTAGTCAACATATTAAGGATCACTGTTTGCATGCTGTTGTTCATGTTCAGGGTCAGAATCACATAATTCAGTGTTTGGTACAATTGGTAAATTGTCAGCATTCATTCTGAGAAACAATGTTCTGTGGTAAGTGACTAGTCCTTCAGCTGCACTAAATAAGCATTCTGAATCTATGATTGAAGGTGAACAACCGAGGTGCATTATTACAAGATTTGCTGGATCTGGCCAAATTGTTCTCTTTTGTTTCCAACTAGTAATCGATCTTCGTAAGACAAATTACAGTATAGTCTGCACAATACTCACGTATCATTGTGCTGCATGAGTCCTACTGCTTTCTTGTGAAATATTGATGATTCCAAGGTGGCTATTGCATGCTGTAACTGCTGAGGAGGAGCTGCAAAAACAAAGATTGTAACAGCACTATAATAGCTGAGTGCCATTTTTTCTCATAGGAGAAGCTGGTTATAATTCGTTATTATAATCCAAGGGTTACAACGGTGAACATGCGCCAGCTTCTCATCAGCCATGCTAGCACTCACTCACAGCGCAGAAAATAGCACAGTATTCAGTCGCCAGAGGAATCCTCACAGGGCAACTCCGCCATAGAGACAACCATTCTGATCCCTTCGAAAAAAAACAAACATAAATATTTACCTTCACATTTCAGTCTATAGCTCAAATATTTACACTCCTGCTCTCTCTCAAATCTGCACAAAAATGAAAATGACCTACAGCCTCAGTGCCTCATAAAATATCACAGCGAGGACGACCTTAAGCACCCCCCAAATTCAAATAAAAAAAAAGAGACTAAATCTTGCCTCTGCTTTTTTTATATGCATTGCTTTTTATTTGCAGCAGTTCTTAATGGACATCTCTTTTCTTATTTAATGATTTCCCCAACTGCTGTTCTTACATAGCACTGAGTACGTATAACTCCTGCATAGATCTAAAAGCAACAATAATATAATCATTAAAAAAACTGATATTGATGTTCTTAATAAAAACAAAAAGTTATTCTACACTAAATATGTATGTGTTTAAAGCTGTGTCATACTACATACAATAAAATTAACAAATACCCTGTGTCACATTTACTTTTTTTATCTGGTGGGAGAAAAACCATCACTCAGCAATTACATAAAACAATATATGGAAGGAGTGCATTACAAGAATTTAATGTACACCCTCGGTGTGAGATGCTTTGATAACCCCCCTCAGGGCAATATAGTATCCCATACCTTGGGTATGCATTAAATTCTCGTTATGCACCCCCCTATATTATTCTATATATATTTAATATTAACAAGTATTCCACCATTGCCTGTGTTCAATTTCATAATGCTTTCTCGAATTCTTGTGTGGCCATTGTTGGTGTTGCAGTACTTGTTTGTGCTTCTGTGGCCAGCTTTTAGGATAATCAGGAGTCGGTGTGGTGTTAGAGCCTGACATTCCAGAGCTGAGATGGCAGAGCACCCTGCGGGGGGCTGATGCACTAATCCAGTGTTGCAGAAGTGCTGTAGAAGATTAACTCTTGGACCCCGGACTCTGTACTGAATGCTTTGAAGGCCCTGAAGTGAAGAAACAGAAGCGCTGAACTGGAGTGAAGTGGAAACTATTGGATGGAGACAGAAATGGCATGCCTGGCTATTTGGCCAGAGAAGTCTTATTTATTTGAATTTTGGTACCATGTAAGACCACTGAGACAATTACAGTCTCTTTTTCAGGGTCAACCAAGGGCAGAAAACAAAATGAAATACAAAGCAATTGCAGTAATTCAGGAAGTGACAGATTACAGGAGCAACATGAAGACATATATCAATTAACAGATCTAAGGACATAAAGAGAAATATGCTATGTCACATAACAATAGGCAATACAAAAGAAAGTAATTATTTACAAATTTGTAAATATAATACATGACTATGTACAAGTCATGGCACCATCAGCAGACACTGAATGCTAACAGGTATAGAAATATAGAAGTTGACAGCAGAAAAGGACCACAAGACCCATCCAGTCTGCCCATTTTTTCTACCTTATGAATGTGCCACTGGCCTTTACCCTGTCAATGGCCTATTTATTAATATGCATCCGTATTGCTCCCTTATGCCTATCCCATGCCTGTTTGAAGCCCTGCACTGTATTTCTATCCTCCACTTCCTGAGGTAGGCCATTTCATGCATCCACCACCCTTTCTGTGAAAAAGAACTTCCTCACATTACCCTTTAATTGGCCTCCCTCTAATCTTATGCTGTGTCATCTTGTCCTGCTATTTTTCTTATGTTGAAACATGTTAGACTCTTTCACCTTGCTAATGCCCTTAAGATCACCTCTCTCCCTCCTTTGCTCTAGGGTATACATATTGAGCTCCATTAATCTGTCCTCATATGTTTTCTTATGCAGTCCTTGCACCATTTTGGTTGCCCTTCTCTCGACTGCCTCCATTTTGTTAATGTCCTTGTGCAGGTGCAGCCTCCAGAACTGCATGCGGTAGTCCAGATGGGGGTCTAACCAGTGTCATGTAAAGAAGAATTATCATCTCCCTCTTATGACTTGTGATACACCTACTAATACACCCCAACATCTCTCTAGCCTTACCTACTGCTCTAGTGGTGTGCTTGGATGATTTCAGGTCATCTGTGATGATGATGCCCAAGTCTCTTTCTTCCCTTGTGATTGCCAGCAACTCCCTTCCCAATCTATAATTAGCTTCAGGTTTCTCTTCCCTATGTGCATGATCTTGCTCTTCTTTGCTTTAAACCCCAGTTACATAGAAATATAGAAACATAGAAGATGATGGCAGATAAGGACCACAAGGCCATCCACTCTGCCCACTTGTTCTACCTTATGAATGTTTCATAGGCCTGTACTCTGTCAATGGCCTATCTATTCATTCTCATCTTTATTGTTCCATTAGCCTGTCCCATGCCTGTTTGAAGCCCTGCACTGTATTCATATCCACAACTTCCTGAGGTAGGCCGTTCCATGCATCCACCACCCTTTCTGTGAAGAACTTCCTCACATTCCCCCTTAATCGGCCTCCCTCTAATCTCATGCTGTGTCTTCTTGTCCTGCTATTTTTCTTATATTGAAACATGTTAGACTCTTTCAACTTGTTAATGCCCTTAAGATGTTTGAATGTTTCGATCATATCACCTCTCTCTCCCTCCTTTGCTCTAGAGTATACATATTGAGCTCCGTTAATCTGTCCTCGTGTGTTTTCTGATGCTGTCCCTGCACCATTTTGGTTGCCCTTCTCTGGACTGCCTCCATTTTGTTAATGTTCTTGTGCAGGTGCAGCCTGCAGCACTGCATGCATTACTCCAGATGGGGCCTAACCAGTGTCTTGTAAAGGGAGATCATTACCTCCCTCTTACAACTTGAGATACCCCTACTAATGCACCCCAACATCCCTCTAGCCTTACCTACTGCTTTAGTGGTCTGCTTGGATGATTTCACGTCATCCGTGATGTTGATGCCTAAGTCTCTTTCTTCCCTTGTGATTGCCAGCAACTCCCTTCCCAACCTATAGGTGGCTTCAGGGTTTCTCTTCCCTACATGCATGATCTTGCACTTCTTTGAGTTAAACCCCAGATGCCACTCTTCAGACC
Source organism: Neoceratodus forsteri (assembly GCA_016271365.2). Lineage (NCBI taxonomy): Eukaryota > Metazoa > Chordata > Ceratodontiformes > Ceratodontidae > Neoceratodus > Neoceratodus forsteri. The sequence continues at coordinate 642,650,707 of CM028129.1, read as the reverse complement.
ATTTTACCAGTTTATCCAGATCTTTTCTCATTCTGCCCACCCCATCTGGATCATCTACTCTGTTGCAGATCTTGGTGTCATCTGCAAACAGACAATCCTTACCCTTCAGTCCATCTGCAATGCCACTGATGAAGATATTGAAGAGGATGGGCCCCAAGACTGATCCCTGAGGTACCCCACTTGTAACTTGCATCTCTTCTGACTGTATATCATTTACCATCACTCTCTGTTTTATGCCCGCTAACCAGTTTGCCACCCAGTTGACCAACTTCTGTACTAGCCCAAGCCTACCCAGCTTATTAATCAATCTTCTACGTAGAACAGTATCACAAGCTTTGCTGAAGTCAAGGTAGGTGACATCAACTGCTCCCCCTTGATCTACCACTCTGGTTAACCAGTCAAAGAAATCTATGAGATTAGTTTGACAGGATCTTCCTGTTGTAAACCCATGCTGTCTTGGATCCTGTGCTCCTATGGATTCCAGGTGTTGCAATATCCTTTCCTTAAGGAGTGCTCCATAATCTTGCCCACTACTGAGGTAAGACTGACTGGTCTGTAGTTCTTGCCTTCTCTCTGCTACCACTCTTGTGGAGTGGGATCAGATGAGCCCTTCTCCAGTCTTCTGGGACTCTGCTGTGCTCAGAGACTCACTAAACAGTTCTGATAATGGCTCTGCTAGTTCCACCCTTAGCTCCTTTAGTACCCTGGGATGTATGCCATCAGGTCCTATTGCCTTGTCCACTCTAAGCTTAATGAGTTCTTGTAAGACCCTTTCTTTTGTGAAGGGACTAGTGCACACCTCCCTCCCCCTTTGTCTATGGTGCTCAGCTGTGGGCCCTGCCCTACCTTTTCCTCAGTAAATACTGAGCAGAAGTATCTATTAGGATAAATGCTTTTCCTTGGTCCTCCTGCTCACACTCTCCCTTATCCCCTTTGAGCTTAGCAATACCCCCTCTAGACTTTCTTCTTTCACTAATGTATCTATAGAAAGTCTTGTCACCTTCTTTTACTGTTCATGCCAGTGTTTCCTCAGTTTGGGCCTTTGCCTGCCTTACTGCCTTCCCCACTTCCCCAAGGGAAGTTTGGTATGCCTCCCTATCTTTGTCCTGCTGCATTTCCTTATATTTCCTGAAGGCCAGCCTTTAGGCTCTGACATTTTCTGCTACTGTTCTTGAGAACCAAAGTGGTTTCCTTCTTCTTTTGCACTTTCTTTTCTCTTTAACACAATGGGATGTTGTTTCAAGTACTGCATCCTTAATGCTTGCCCACTTTGCCTGTTCCCCCTCACCTGTATTTCTTTTTGTCAGGATTAGCTTAACTCTGTTGGCCATCTTATCAAAGTCAGCTCATCTGAAGTCCCATATTTGCCTCGGAATGAATGATTTAGTTCTAGTGGCCAAATTGAACCATACCATGTGATCGTCACTGGCCCCCAGGTGACCTTCTACCTGGAGATCTGTGATCCTTTCCCTGTTAGTCAGTACTAGATCTAGGATAGCCCTGTCTCTTGTGGGTTGTTCTACCAGTTGTTTGCCACCATGTGTCTAGTTCTGGCAGATGTTCCTGCTGGTATTGACCAATCTGTAACTGGCATGTTGAAGTCTCCCATTATCAGAACCTCCCCTTTAGCTGTCATGTTTTGTATATCTTCTGATAGTAATGTGTCTATGTTCTCCCCCAATCTGGGGGCCTGTTGACAACCCCAGTTGGCATGGTTGTCCCATTTCCTGTTTCCAGGGTGACTCACAGTTCTTCTGGCTCCTTATGTGTATTCTGAATTTCTGTAGCTTTGATATTTTCATTGACATACAGGGCCACTCCAACTCCCCTTTTTGCACCTCGGTCTCTTCTGAACAGTACATAGCCAAGTAGTGAAGTCTCCCAAGTGTGGTTACTGGTAAACCACATCTTGCTAATTGCTACTATGTCCAGTTTAGCCTCTGTCATTATTGCCTGCAGGTCTGGGATCTTGTTTCCCAGACTGAGAGCATTTGTGTACATGATTTTCCATTGGCCACATTTCAGTGGGTTTGTTGTTGAGTGAGGTCTGGTGTTTCTCCTGTGTGTTGTATGGGGAGCCAGATATTTTTCCTTACCTGGTGATGCAAATGAACTGCAAACATGCTGAACTCCTGTTTGACCACTAGCTGAGGGGGGAGGGGGGTTCTTCTCATTCAATGTATGGGATGCTGCACCCCTCTCCCCATTTGCTAGTTTAAATATTCTGCAAATACATCAAACTTCTGCCCCAATGCACTGATTCCCTCCTTAGTCAGATGCAGTCCATCAAATTTATTGAACGTTTGATCCCAAAACTGTTGCCAGTTCCCTACAAATTTGTGTCCTTTTTCCTGGAACCAGCCCATGAACCACATGTTTAGCTCCCCTATCTCCCCTTCTCTGACCTTCTGTCCATCTGCCCCCCTCTCCCAGACTGGCAGGATCTCAGAGAAGGATGTAATGGATAATAGTTTGTCACCCAGCTTGGTCAGGTGTTCCTTGGTCTCCACAACTGACCAGCTGGTGAGATCATTAGTTCCTATGTGTACCAGGATGTCAATGTTTTCTCCTGCTTCCTGAACAATTTTAGCAATGCGGTCAGTGTCTCTCCACTCTGATGTACCTGAGAGACATCTGACCATTACCCCTGGCTGGAGATCGGTATCAAGTCCCCGAATCATGGAGTCTCCTATGATCAGAAGTTTTTGGATTTCCTTTTTGCTTTTTTTGTTTTGGTTCCTGTTTTGGATGAGTTTTATTGTGCTAGCTCCTGTGCTGCAGTGTCCTCCTCTGCAGTGTCCTCTGCCCCTTTGTTTGATTTTGGAGATAGAGGCAGATGCCTGTTTGTAGTTTTTATATGGTTTGTGGAGGTAATATGTTGGAGAGCACCGAGTGATGAAGAACCCGATTTGCCCCTCCTAACCACCTGCCAACCTCCTGGATCAACTACCCTCTACGGTTGCGGTGCTTCTGTTGGATGTTGGGGAAATGCCGGGTAGTTCTTACCATATATTTCCTCTTGAATATGCAATTTGAGGCATACAATCTCTGCTCATGCTGCCTGGAGCTAAGCCCTTAGATCTCCAATGGCCTAGCATATAGGACAGTGTCCTAAATCCTGTAAAACTGCCCTTCTGAAAAGTGTTCCACAGTACCTGCAGTTAATGATATCCATTCCAGATAAGTTGCTAAGTTTATAACCTGGTCAGAGTAACTAGACAGAAGAAAATGAAAGCAAAATTTTGATTTTGTGTTTTGTTTGTTTGTTTTTGTATAACTTGTTCTAACAAGTTAAATTACTAATGCCCCTGTAAATGAGGTCAAGGTGTGGCTACCCCACTGATCCGCCCCTTCCTGCTTTGCCACAGGAAATGTCATGACTGTGCTACCCTATAAAAGGAGTGTAGTGTGGGGTGGTTGAGGATAGGGTGGGTGGCTAGGCCCTTCCCCTGCCAAAAAAGAAGAACCACGGATGAAAGAAACAAGGAGGTAAGAGCAGAAACAATCAGCCAGAAACAAATGCAGTAGCCCTAAAAGCTTATCCTAATGATAGATAAAACTGTAAAACCTGTAAAGCACCACCTGTAATAATTTCACAGATGATATACCCTGTTAGAAATACTTTGCTACAGAGAAAAATAAAGCAGTAACAAAAGATATACCTTGCAAAAGACAATTTGAATTAGAAGATTACAGCAGTAATCTTTTAGCACACACTTGTAGGCACACCCTGTAATAATGCATCAGAAGGTATACCCAGCAACAACAATTTGAATCAGAGAAAAATAAAGCAATAAAATGTTAGCAACAAACAGTAACAATCCCTGTGAGTACAAAATAAAAATAACAACACACAGTAAATCTGCCTTGCCAAAAGAAGCCTTAATCCTTTCCCTTGTTCTGGTAAGATTCTTTGCTCTGTCCTTTCAAGCAACCTAGAAGGAAACATAGAAACATAGAAGTTGATGGCAGATAAGGACCACAAGGCCCATCCAGTCTGCCCATTTCTTTTTCTACCTTATAAATGTGCCATCGGCCTTTGCTCTGTCAGTGGCCTATCTATTCATAGTTATTTGTATTGCTCCCTTATGCCTATCCCATGCCTGTTTGAAGCCATGCACTGTATTCATAGCCACCACTTCTTGTGGTAAGCCATTCCATGCATCCACCACCCTTTCTGTGAAAAAAAATTTCCTCACATTCCCCCTTAATCAGACCCTCTCTAATCTCATGCTGTGCCCTCTTGTCCTGCTGTTTTTCTTATATTTAAACATGTTAGACTCTTTCACCTTGTTAATGTCCTCAAGGTGTTTGAATGCCTCTATCATATCACCCCTCTCCCTCCTTTGCTCAAGGGTATACATATTGAGCTCTGTTAATCTGTCCTCATATGTCTTCTGATGCAGTCCCTGCACCATTTTGGTTGCCCTTCTCTGTACTGCCTCAATTTGGTTAATGTCCTTGTGAAGGTGTGGCCTCCAATACTGCACGCAGTACTCCAGATGGGGCCTAACCAGTGTCTTGTAAAGAGGGATTATTACCTCCCTCTTATGACTTGTGATACCCCTACTAATACACCCTGACACCCCCTAGCCTTACCTACTGCTTTAGAGGTCTGCTTGGATGATTTCAGGTCATCCGTGATGATGATGCCCAAGTCTCTTTCTTCCTTTGTGACTGCTAGCAAATCCCCTCCCAGCCTATAGGTGGCTTCAGGGTTTCTCTTTCCTATGTGCATGATTTTGCACTTCTTTGCATTAAATCCCAGTTGCCACTCTTCTGACCATTTTGCTAGTTTATCCAGATCTCTTCTCATTCTGCCCACCCCATCTGGATCATCTACTCTGTTGCAGATCTTGGTGTCATCTGCAAACAGACAAATCTTACCCTCTAGTCCATCTGCAAGGTCACTAATGAAGATGTTGAAGAGGACTGGCCCCAGGACTGATCCCTGAGGTACCCCACTTGTGACTTGCATCTCTTCTGACTGTATACCATTTACCACCACTCTGTTTTCTGCCTGTCAACCAGTTTGCCACCCAGTTGACCAACATCTGACCCACCCTGAGCCTACCCAGCTTATTTATCAATCTTCTATGTGGAACAGTGTCAAAAGCTTTGCTGAAGTCAAGGTAGGCAACATCAACTGCTCCCCCTTGGTCCACCACTCTGGTTACCCAGTCAAAGAAATCTATGAGATTAGTTTGACATGACCTTCCTTTTGTAAACCCATGCTGTCTTGGATCCTGTGCCCCATGGATTCCAGGTGTTGCACTATCCTTTCCTTAAGGAGTGCCTCCATAATCTTGCCCACTACTACTGAGGTAAGACTGACTGGTCTGTAGTTCCCTGCCTCCTCCCTGCTACCACTCTTGTGGAGCGGTATCTCATGAGCCCTTCTCCAGTCTTCTGGGACCTCTCCTGTGCTCAGAGACTCACTAAACTGTTCTGCTAATGGCTCTGCTAGTTCCACCTTTAGCTGCTTAAGTACCCTGGGATGTATGCCATCAGGTCCCATTACCTTATCCACCCTGAGCATAGCAAGCTCTTGTAGGACCCTTTCTTTTGTGAAGGGAGTAGTGCTCACCTCCCTCCCCCCTGTGTCCATGATGCTGAGCTGTGTGCCCTGTCCTGCCTTCTCTTCAGTAAATACTGAGCAAAAGTATCTATTTAGGATAGATGCCTTTACAGGGTTCTCCTTCTCACATGCTCCCTTTTCTCCATTAAGCTTAGCAATACCCCCTCTGGACCTTCTCCTTTCACTAATGTATCTATAGAAAGTCTTGTCACCTTCTTTTACTGTTCATGCTAGTGTTTCCTCAGTTTGGGACTTTGCCTGCCTTACTGCCTTCCCTGCTTCCCTTAGGGCAGTTTGGTATACCTCCCTATCTTCATCCCGCTGTGTTCCCTTATATTTTCTGAAGGCTAGCCTTTTGGCTCTGACCTTTTCTGCTACTGTTTGAGAACCAAAGTGGTTTCCTTCTTCTTTTGCACTTCCTTTTCTGTCTAACACAATGGGATGTTGCTTCAAGTATTGCATCCTTAATGCTTGCCCACTCTGCCTGTACCCCCTCACCTGTGTTTCTTTTTGCCAGGGCTAGCTTAACTCTGTTGGCCATCTTATCAAAGTCAGCTCCTCTGAAGTCCCATATTTTTGCCTTGGAATGGGATGATTTAGATGTAGTAGCCAAATTGAACCATACCATGTGATGGTCACTGGCCCCCAGGTGACCTTCTACCTGGAGATCTGTGATCCCTTCCTTGTTAGTCAGTACTAGATCTAGGATAGCCCTGTCTCTTGTAGGTAGCTGTACCAGTTGTTTGAGGCCCTCCCCCTGCAGGGAATCCACTATGTCTAGTTATGGCAGATGTTCCTGCTGGTATTGACCAATCTGTATCTGGCATGTTGAAGTCTCCCATTATCAGAACCTCCCCTTTAGCTGTCATGTTTTGTATATCTTCTGTCAGTAATGCGTCTATGTCCTCCCCCTGGTCTGGGGGCCTGTAGACAACCCCCAGTTCTTATGGCTGTCCCATTTCCTGTTTCTAGGGTGACCCACAGTTCTTCTGGCTCCTTATGTATTCTGAATTTCTGTAGCTTTGATATTTTCATTGACATACAGACCATCCCCCCACTTTTGCACCTCGGTCTCTTCTGAACAATACATAGCCAGGTACTGAAGTCTCCCAAGTGTGGTTACTTGTAAACCACGTCTCACTAATTGCTACTATGTCCAGTTTAGCCTCTGACATTATTGCCTTCAGGTCTGGGATCTTATTTCCCAGGTTGTGAGCATTTGTGTACATGATTTTCCATTGGCCAGATTTTGGTGTGTTAGTTGTTGGGTGAGGTTTGGCATTACCCCTGTGCGTCGTATGGGGAGACAAATCTTTTTTCTTACCTGGTGATGCAAATGAACTGCAAACATGCTGAATTCCTGTTTGACCACTAGCTGAGGGGGGAGGGGTGTTCTTCCCATTTGACATATGGGGTGCTGCTCAGGTGAAGCAAGGTGTCTTGACCAGCAAACCTAGTCTTCTTCCTCCAAGATATCAAGTAACCTGACCTTTTAATCCTTCTTTCTGTTGGAAGTTACTGACAGTTTGTTAGCTCCACCTCCCAGATACACACTTAATCCCCCGGAAGAGCTGTGGGAGGAAAGCAATTTGGTCCTTCAATGTGAGAAGGAGACTGCAACACCTCTGAGATGAAAAACCTTTCAGCAAAAATAAAATAAAATAGTAGCAAACAGTAATTTTGCTTAGCCTAATGATAAAACATCACAAAAATGTAAGCACCACCTGTAATAATTTCACAGATGATATAACCTGTAAGAAACACTTTGCTACAGAGAAAAATAAAGCAGCAACAGAAGATATACCTTGCAAAAGGCAATTTGAATCCGAAGATTACAGCAGTAATCTGCTAGCACACACCTGTAGGCACACCCTGTAATAATGCAGCAGAAGGTATACCCGGCAAAAACAATTTGAATCAAAGAAAAATAAAGCAATTAAATTTTAGCAACAAACAGTAACAATCCCTGTGAGTACAAAATAAAACAACAACGCACAGAAAATCTGCCTAGCCAAAAGAAGCCTTAATCCTTTCCCTTGCTCTGGTAAGGTTCTTTTGTAAGGTCGACAAAGATGGCACCAGTGGCAGAACCTTGGTCCATGACTTGAAAAATGTCTGAGGTAACCTTTATCAAGGCTGTGAGGGTGATGTGGTTCTTTCTGAAACCATATTGAAAGAGGAAAAGCAGATTGTGTAATCCAAATAATCCCGAAGGTGACTGTAAATGAGGAGTTCCTGAATTTTGGCCAAAGGGCAAAGGATGGAGATCAGTCTGAAGTTCTCAACAGCAATGTTAGGTCCCCCTTTGTGCACTGGCACAACTACAGCTACCTTCCGTTTGTCAGGAATGGTGCTAGTCAGGAATAACCAGTTCAACAAGTCTTGAACAGGGTGAGCAAGGGCAGGAACTCCCAACTTGAGAAATTTAGGCTCAAGGGTGTCATGAACTGGGGAGCTCTCAACCTTCAAGTTTGCAAAAAGCCTCTGGACCTCATTGCGAGTGGTCAGTTTCAAATGGAAAGCAGGATGAGTTCTAACATCCTCCACATGGGATGGGACTGAGAGGGCACCAGGAGGATTATGGAATAGTGAAGTATATTTGTGAAGATCCATAAAAAAGTCATTATTTATTATTGCTAGGCCAAATACATAGGACATCTCTTATTTGTATTAGGACTCACTAGTAGGGGGGATTTTTTCATGTATAAGGCTTCCCGCTGTTTACAGGGCAGTGATGCTGATATTTGATGACTGAAAGTTTGTGAAGTGTTTGTTTGTTAGCCCTGAGTATTTTTGAGCAATGGGATGCATTTTGTAGTCTCTGAATATACCCTGAATATTTCTGAAAGTACCTTGGGTATTATTAGATTATAGGTAGTTTGCACTAAGGACAGGTATGCTATATTTTTTTAATATCATTTAGTACGTTTTGGATATACTCACACTCTAATTATAACACACATTTTAACTTTGGGGTTAATTTTTTGATTTAAAACATGTGCTTTTTAGTCATGTGGTGGTCGAGAATATAGGGTGTATGCATTGGGATATTGATCAGATCGCAGCCAGATGCCATTTACCTTTGTGGGAGCAGCATCGAACAGCGGGTGTGTGCTAGAACTCCCACTGAGTTCTGCTTTATACATTAACTAGAAGGTGCAAGATGTGTGAGTACTTATCCACATTTTCTTCTTCCCCTAGCTAATTTTACTGCATCATAGTTTACTGGCATGGCATGGTGAGTTTTTAATAACCCAACTGACAATTAGTGTTTAGTCAGTACAGTTAATGTTTTTATTTATCCCTTCTCTCTACGTTTTTAAAACTCAGGCAACAGACAGTTTACAATATTTTTTTCTTGCTGTTTTCTTTGTTTAGCGAAGTTATGCACCACAAAGAAGTGCCCCCGTAATCTCTGGTGGAAGGGTTTACAACTCTGCTGGAGCCTGGGCTTGATTCAAGTCTAACTTGCAAAGAAGTGCAGTAAGGGGAAATTACTGCTGGGGAAGACTGTTTGTTTACTTGCTACCTGTAAACTGCTTCAGATCTTTTGTACTTGAAAGGACAGAAGGGAGACATGTTTGATCTCCATGTGCAATATTAATAAGCAGTAAACCCATCTTACTGATTGACCATAATTGCAGGAGTGCAAAGGAACAAAGCAGAATTTGGAATCCTGACTGTTTGCTTCAGTCTGCTTGCATTTAGACAATGTATGTGGCACAGAAGGAGTGTTGATTTGGTGCTTTAATTACTTGTTTTAACTTTTGTCTAATTTTAATTTTTATTTAACTGTATTTGTAGTTTTTATTCATTTTGGTGCTATAGTTACATGGCATAGTGCTTGTTTGGTCATTACGAGATATATCAAAGACCTTTATTATAAATTAAGGTGTTGTGTGATCTCAAGTGCAATAGATTCAGGCATTATGTTATAGTGTACAGTTTAGTAATTCTGTAGTGTCTCTAAAACTAACAAAATTCACTTCCAAGAACTCTTTATTTTACATGTAGTATACAGAATTATTCACTGCTCATTAGTAATTGTTGGGTTTAATTAATTCAGCTGATTCTTGGGTAGTGAATGCACTGCAGGCAGTGTCAAATCTAAATTGAGTACCTTGATAATTACGTTTCACAGGTCTGACAACCTTTTCTGATTTCTATCTTCTTCCCTAATTAGGAAGATGGGAGGCAATAAACCAGTTAAAAATAAGATTAAAAAACACGGAAAATGGTGTTGAGGGTAAAGGGAACAATGCCTCATATTTATTGACCCCTCCCCTCGTGAGTCACTGGAATCTTAAAAAAAGTGAAAAACGTGAGAGAAAAGTGTACGACTCTAATTTTAAACCTAATGCCATCTCTTCACTTGTGATGTGGAGATGGGTTCTATTAATACAATTAGGTTAAATATAACAGAATATGAAGAACCAATACAAGAAGAGCAAAATCACAATATAATTGTGAAAGACCAACTGAGGTGGGACCCCAAATGAAAATCATGGATCCCGCTGACCCTGAAATAATCCTACAATCAAATTTAAATATTGATGCACTGGAATATGCTCCACAAGTATTTAAACATTTGACTGACTTACCTAGTCATGAATCACTGGTGTAAGATGATAATAATGATCCAAATAAGTCATATGTGGGACAAGATAACATTCTGAATGACTCTTTCTTAAGGGAATTTGATATCTTTATTATCCCCTATGATAATGAGTGCAAATTAGATCCTTCAACTAAAAATCCCTGATATTTCACATTTTTTGTCACACAAGATCTCCAAATTAGATGTGAATCCTTTGGGTGGTGCTAATAATCAGAGTCTGGAAGAGAACAATGGAAACTTGCTGGTAATCAGAGCGGATATATGTAGAGATAACACCTACAATATATTAGACAAATGTTACTTTTGTCTAAACTAGTTGAAAATGGTATACCTAAAAATGGAGTAGCAATAATAGACCAGACAAAAGGAATCCAAAACATGTCAAAGGCAGAAATAAAAAAAAGTTAATAAAACTATTTCAGAAGCACCACACGAACTGAATGTGAATCATACACTAACTATAGAAAAAACAACTAATAAAATAGCAGAAATGCAAATTGGAGACATTGAGGGTTTAGCGAAGGATTTGAATAAAATGAGGCAAGACATTTTGAATAGTAATATAAATTCCAATGGCCAAAAAAGTAAAAAAAAAAAAGCCTAGAGATGAAGATAGAAACCTCTGTTAGTAATAATCAAGGTAATAACCAGAACTGTAGAAGTGGGAAAAAAATGTGAAATTTCAAAGTAACAGTGTTAGCTCCAAAGGACCCAGTTATGATGACGTGAAGGAACAAAATAATAAAAAAAAAAAAGTCAGACACTTCTGACAATTTATTTGAAAGGTATACCAAAAACCAAAGTAGAGAATAGTTTTACAATAAAGCTAGCAGTATACAATACCCTGAAGGCCATAATGGGCAGTAAGTTTGCATGGATCGATATAGCCTCAGCATATAGATATAGGACTGCACCAAATAAAGGCTGGATTTGTGTGGTATTAAACTCTTGTGAAAAGAGAGCAGACATGTCAAATAACAAATCTGGATTAGTGGGAATGGGTGTCTCACTAGACAGCACAATCAGACTTCATTATTCAGGTTGTAAATCTGCTAGTAGAGAGATCCCAAAGGAAAAACAAGAGAGACAGGTAGCAGAAAAACAACATAGGATCACTGAATTTTTAAAACCAACAGAACAAGTCCATTAACAAGCAGGAGAGAAAGAGGAGATTGTTCATCTGTGAGAGAGAAAAGGAAAAGGTAATGGAATAAACAATATAATTGTCCTGACCAAATAAAGGCTGGATTTGTGTGGTATTGAACTCTTGTGAAAAGAGAGCAGACGTGTCAAATAACAAATCTGGATTAGTGGGAATGGGTATCTCACTAGACAGCACAATCAGACTTCATTATTCAGGTTGTAAATCCGCTAGTAGAGAGATCCCAAAGGAAAAGCAAGAGAGGCAGGTAGCAGAAAAACAACATAGGATCACTGAATTTTTAAAACCAACAGAACAAGTCCATTAACAAGCAGGAGAGAAAGAGGAGATTGTTCATCTGTGAGAGAGAAAAGGAAAAGGTAATGGAATAAACAATATAATTGTCCTGCAGGAAAGCGATAACCTGGACAAATTTGACATATACATTATAATAGATGAATACATTGAGGTGACAGAAATAGAATGTGATGCAACCATAGAACAATGATCACCAAGGAGGACTGATGCTGTGACATCTAGCATAAAAGTGCTTAACTGGAATATTGCGGGGTTAAAAATAAAATAGGCAGATAAAAAGTGGGTTAACAAGATTTCAGAATTTGACATCATTGTCTTACTGGAGACCTGGGTTGTAGAAAGAAATGGACAACCATTCACAGGTTATAGAAGCATAGAATATGCTGGCAGATAAGGACTGCCAGGACCATCCAGTCTGACTGTTAGCCTTGCACTTGTACGCAAGCCCTGACCCTCTCTGGTCAGTGGCTTTTCATCACTTCCTCCCACCTGAAGGTTCCCTTGTGCCTTTCCCAGGCATGTTTAACCTTCCCCTCCACTGTGGTTGCTACCACCACCTCCTGTGGCAGACCATTCCATGTGTCCACCATTCTCTCCATGAAGAAGAACTTTCTCACATTTCCCCTCAGTCTGCCCCCTTCCAATTTCATATGATGCCCCCTTGTTCTTGTACTCCTTCTACATTAGAATATGTCTCCCCCTTCACCTTGTTTTTTCCATTGAGACACTTGAAGGTTTCTATCATGTCCTCCCACTCCCTCTTTTCCTCCAGTGAGTACACATTGAGGTCCTTTAATCTCTCCTCATATGTTTTATGGCACAAGCCCCATACCATTTCTGTTGCCCTTCTATGGACCATCTCCACACTGTCAATGTCCTTGCACAGGCATGGCCTCCAAAACTGCACACAGTACTCTAGGTGAGGCCTCACTAGTGTTTTATACAATGGCATCACCACCTCCCACTTTCTGCTAATTATACCTCTGCCTATACACCCCAGCATGCCAATGTTCCTCCCTGCAGCCTTTGTGCACTGCTTTGACACCTTGAGGTAATCAGAAATGACAACCCCCAGGTCCCTTTCTTCCTTTTTTTTTATAGTCCCTTTCTGGCCATTAGAGTGCTGGCATTAGTGCACCGGCACATCAGGGTGCTGATTTTGGGCTTCACATCCCCTGCCCGATGTCCACCCCCCAGGAGTTAGAAAAATAAAAAAAGTGTGTGTGTTGGCACAGCCCCCCAGCAAAATTATCGGTTAGACAAATCCTGACTTGATACCCTGATGACCAGACGCACTAATGCTGGCACTCTAAGTGGGTGGAACGGTGATAGTCAGTGCCTCCCCCATCCAGTAGTCTTCCTTAGAGTTCTCTGTCCCCAAGTGCATTATTTTGCACTTCTTTGCATTGAACCTCAGTTGCCACTCCTCAGACCATTTTCCCAGCTTCCCCAAGTTGCTCCTCATTTTGAATTATGGAGTGTCCCAGCAACAAAAGAAAAGTGATTTGTCAGGGCCAAGGGATGTTTAAATATTTCTATTAGTTCACATTTAAAAGCAATTTGTTTAATGGTCAGCAATTACAATTTGTTCTGTATACTGTATATGTAGTTGTCCAAATTGACTCAGAAATGATAGCAATACAGTAACTGATATGTATTGTATAACACAAAATATCCACGCAAACAAATTTCTGCATGGTGTACAACCCCACAGTAATTGGCGTTACTTTACATTAGCGCTCTATAGGTCATTTTACAACCCGGAAGTCACCAGTCAAAAATCCAGATCATAGAAGCAGAAAACGAAGAAGTAGAGACGCCGGTGCTCATTGCTATTTTTGTTTTCTGACTTAACTGAGCATTAGTGGAGCCTACTGAACTACTGAGAACTACTGAAGATACTAGCTTTATGATGTCACTACTGTCATGGCTTAACAAGAAGCCGGCTGTGAAGAGAGACTTGTCCGGGGAGCTGCTTTGTGCTGTCAATTTAAGTCGAACTGCATCAGTCCCTTTGACAGTTGCTGAGGCTGTAGTGGCAGAACTCTCAGAGCCTCCAGTGAAGAAGTGTAGAACCGAGTACGTTAAGTACACTGCTGAGGTACGGTTTGAGGTTGGGAAGTATGCAGTAGAGAATGGGGTAATGAATGCTGTAACACAAAGCAGAAGTTCACAAAGCACAAAGCACAAAACACAAATGATGAATGCACACTGAGTTCATGTAACAGTATCCCATTGAATATGAGCATTCGGTTTTAAATGCAAGATGCAAGGTGCAAGATAATGCATATGGGACACAAAAACCCCAGCACAATATATCAGTTGGGGAGTGAGGATATAGCATGCACCAAGCAGGAAAGGGATCTTGGGGTTATCATCTCTGATGACCTCAATAGGAAAACAGTGTGACAAGGCAGCAGGTTAAGCAAATAGGATGCTGGGATGCATAGGCAGGGGCATCACCAGCAGGAAAAGGGAGGTCATAATTCCACTATACAAGACACTAGTGAGGCCCCACCTGGAGTACAGTGTACAGTTCTGGAGGCCTTACCTGCATAAAGACATAGACAGGCTAGAGAAAGTTCAGAGGAGGGCAACAAAGATGGTGCATGATTGCATCACAAGTCCTATGAGGACAGGTTGAAGGAACTGAACATGTACTCCCTGGAGGAGAGGAGGGAGAGAGGGGGATATGATAGAGACATACAAGTATCTTACAGGGAGGAACAGGGTACAGAAACACACTATTTTTAAGCAAAAGATGTTCCAGGACTAGAGGGCATGGGATGAAGTTGGAGGGAGGGCGATTCAGAGGAAGCGTGAGAATTTCTTCACAGAACGGGTGGTGGACAAGTGGAACACCCTGCCAGAGGAAGTGGTGGGGCTGAAAAAATCATGGGATTTAAGAATGCATGGGATAGACATAAAGGAATTCTGGAGGTCAGGAGTAAGGGGTAACAGACTTCTAAGAAAACAAACTGAACTTACAAGCTCAAATGGGCAGACTGGGTGGGCCATAGGCCCTTATCTGCTGATACTGTCTATGTATCTACGTGTCTATGTGTCTAGGTATCTATGTAAATGGTAAAAGTGCCATGAATGAATATTACTTCCCCAACACCATTGAATGAATATTAGTTCCACAACACCAAGGAATTAATATTAGTTCCCCAACATCACAAAGCTCAAATGAATGTACGATATGAGCACACGCTGAGCACATCGTTTGTTTTGCACAGATGTCCACGATTTATCCACAGTCAACAATTTCTCGCTGTAAACATATATCTGTGCATTATCTGTGTCCTGCAGATAAAGCGAATATTAATTGACAGCTAAAATAAGGCGTTATACAGTATATTCTAATTCATGTTACATATAACTCCTTTGTCAGTGTAATGATGGGAATTATGGTAGAAACTGAACTTTTGAAATCTAAGTTTCCCAGATTGACAATTTTGATGTATGATGATTTTAACTTTAAGGTTGGTGCTGAAATAGAAGTAAAAACATATGAGTTAAATATTGATAATGCACTGTATATTCATATTAGACAATCAAAAGACAAAAAGGTTAATAAAGTAAATACTTGTTACAATTTGCTGCAAATCAAGATTTAAGGCTATAGGATGGTCATACTAGAGGTGATTAGCATGAGGAAATCACTTATCCAGCAAGTTCAAGTGGTAGTCTGCTGGATTTGTACATGATTGACATATTCTTCCTTTCTAAAGTATGTTAGTTCAAGGTATTAAAACTATGTGATAGGGATCATTTTGCACTAAAACGCATTCTAAATGTTAATATCCAGATTGCACCAACCAGTGAGTGTCTTCTATGCGATGCAGAAAATAACATGTATTATGTAAACTAAAATAATTAAAAGGAACAAATATTCAGTTGAAAAATTGATGGAAATACTATCTAACATTGATTCACAACTGCTTGAACTGGGCTATGAGCAACCAAAGAACATAAGTCAGTTCTCAGCTGATGAAAGACTGCCAAAGTTTACCAATTTCTTGGATAATATAGAGTTTAAATTGGGATCCTGCAGTAGAAATTCTAGCGTGTAATATTGGAAAAAATAATCCCTGGTACGACCATGAGTGATTAGATTAAAAAAAACAACTATAAACAAATTAGGTCACCAGTTAGTGAAGTATAATGACCCAGTAATTTTGATTTCTCTTAAATATTTAAAAAAGGAATATACCAAACTGCTAACTCTTAAGAAAAATACAGTAACTATAAATTTGTGTTATGGAACAACTTACAAAGTGCAATTAGATGTAAGAATCTGCATGACATCTGGTCCCTGGTAGCTTTTGAGACAGCTGAAAATAACAGGCAATATAATATTACTGCTGTTATATATGCTAACAAATGGTTGACTTACTTTGACAAAATATAAAATGCTACCACTATGATAATGATACCTTTTCAGTTTATGGAAATAATAGCTTGTGCTTGGGTACTGCTTCATATTGGAACCCAGTCTCTCCTTTGGAAGTCAAGGCTGCAATCTCAGCTCAAAAACAAAATAAAGCAGGTGGTATTTATTTATTTATTTACTAGTTTAACCAGGAAGGCATACTGAGCAGTGTTGCTCAATTCCAGATGTGACCTGTGGGTCAAGACCCAAGACATTAGTACAAATCACAAGGTACAGCAGTTAAACAACACAATGAGTGGTCTTCCTATGTACAGACAGTTGTTGGGTAGAAACAGGAACATTTTAGAAAACACATCTGAGCACACAAAATACAATTACGTAGTTAGGCACTAACTAAAGCAAGTGCAGCTGGAGAAGCAGTGGGTGCTGAGTAGGCAATTGAGGTGGTTGGGGTAGGGTGAGTATCTGATATCAGCAGGCAGGGCGTTCCATAGCTGGGGGACACAGAATTTGAAAGCAGCCTGTCCTTTGGTTGTGTGCATGAAAGGGACATGTAGGAGCCTGGGGTCAGTGCTTCTGAGGGAGTAAGCAGGGGGAGGTTGTGGGGAGAGGGTAGAAGCCAGGTGGGGGGGAAGGTATTGGGACCAAAATTTGTCTACGGTCCTAGCATAGTGGGTTCATTTGTGGTTTTGGAGGGACGGCAGGGATTGGGAGCTATATAAGGTGCAGTGGTGGGTTGTTTGTGGGCAGTCAAGGATAAACCAACAAAAAGAGTGGAAAAGGGTGTCAAGGCTGGTCAAGGCCAAGGAGGGAGCGATAGAATAGACTATATTGCCGTAGTCAAGTATTGGGAGGATCATCTTTTGAACAATAGCTTTCCTGGCAGGAGAAGGGAGGCAGTTTTTGTTCCTGTAAAGGGTGCTGAGTTTAGGGAGTAGTTTCTTATGTATGGAATCAATCTGGGTGGAGAAATTGAGATGCAGATCGAGCCAGATGCCTAAGTATCTGAAGCTTGTGCATTGTTCCAGTAGGGTCCCATCCAGGGTTTTGAAAGGGGGGGTAGGGGGCTTGTCGGGAAAGTCTTTGCTGTGAGCCGAAGGTTAGTGACATAGTTTTCTTAGGGTTTAAGAATAGTTGGTTTGACCGGAACCATTCCTGGATGGTGTTGAAATCCTGCTGTAGTAGAATTGCCACTTCGCTAGTGGAGGGGCCTGTGGCATACAGTACCTGTGTCGTCTGCATACAAATGTATGGATGTGTTACGAGGTCCCTGCACCTAATTGATACCCTCAGAGGTACACCGAGACAGCTAATGCTTAGGTATAGGTTACACTAATACTTAGGGCTAAGGCATCTACTATACAAGAGTAGATGTCAGGATATAAATGCATATTGTTGTAATCCACTTTGCTTGCTAATGCACACATATTATACCATGTATTTTCTGTCTATTTCTTACTTGTCAGATGCCAAGACACCTGTCCTTGAAGTAATTATAATATGTAAGGCAACATTGCCATCCTTGATGATGTGCACCACTACACTTGGTTATGTAAGACTCTGTATAAGAACTTCTTTGTTCTAAAACTGATGACTTTACAGAATTATATAATGTTATCTTGGACCGTGGAGCCACCTCTAATTTAGGCAATAGGGCTCATCTCTATAACTAGAAATGTTTCTATCTTTTCGTAACCATAGTAATTATCATAGGTATATAATGTAATGCACAGGCTTTACACCTCGGAGACCCGAGAGATCCCAAGAGACTACAGAGAAACCTCGAGGTGTAGGGAACGCTTAGCACTGGTTCCCGGTTCATATTGGTAAGAACTGCTTAGGGCAACTGTGATTTATCCCTTTTGTAGTAATAAACTTGTTTATTACTCGAATGCAACTTGTTTGTGATTACTTGCATTCCCAATATCGTCAAGAATCTGAAGGTGAGGTTCAGACCTCTCAACAAATTGGCGACCGTGTGCAGGCGATATTTGGTGTTTGTAAGCTTTCACTTGTTGCTTAAACTTTTCCCTTCCCACGGGGACTGTGAGGTGTACATTCCTGTATCACCTCTCCGTTTTAAAACCAGTTTGTAGTCACTTGCAAAGTCTGGCTGATTTTTTGGGTGTGGTCGATGCCGTCTCGACCCACTCCATAGCAGCTTTGAATTGCAAGCCTGCAACTTATACAGTAGCCCAGCTGTGTTTAAAGTACTCATGTGGTGTATCGATACGCAGCACGCTGTCTTTTTCACAGTTTGGATTTTCGTTCCCTCCCACACAATGGCCATAGTATCAGATATCTGCACAGAACTGAGACTCGATGTCTCTAACTTCCTTGCCTCCCATGGAGGATGGGCTGACTTCACGCGGGACGCAAGTCAATCCGAAAACCCTGTACTGGGAATTTCAACCAAGTATGCAGAGACACGACAGTCAACCAATAAGCATCACAATAAAGGGTTGATGGTCACTGCTCTCTATGCTGCTTTGGAAGCCTCCGAAGCGAGGTTTCGAACCCTTGATTTGCAGATCGCATCTCTTAAGCAAGAGATGGGTTTACAGGAAACAGAACGTATTAGACTGCAGCAGAATTTGGAGTCCGAGCTCCAAACTCTGCGAAATGAAAAGGATTCACTATTGCATCATTCAGCACAGGCTGGTGAACAAGAACTGTGTACCTTGAAGTAGGAGTGTGAAAGTTTGAGACAGGATAAGAGTCAGGTTGTGCAAATGAATGATTTGTTGAGTGCTGTGAATGCTCAGTTGAGTGATGAAATGGGTGAGCTTCAGGACGAGATCAGCGAGTTACGTAATGATTTAAAAATAGCCTATAGGGACAATTGCAAATTGGCGCCGCGTACCGAGTTTTGCAAAAGCAGAAGCAGGATCAGGTTGATATGGATGTTGCAAGTGTGAATCATGATGAATGTAGAACTAAGATGGTACACTGCACCATCAGCAAGAGGTTCTGGCTGGCCATGTTAAGGCAATGGGAGGCGTAGCCCCTGCCTTTCACTCGTCATCAGAAGGGGAGTTATCTGATGATGACATTTCTCAATACAACGCCCAGTCATGCCCCTAGTATGGCCCAGAATCCCTACCCAGCCATCCACAGCATGGTGGGTCCCCACCCCCAACTCCACAGGTCACACGTCGACGACGTCATGATGCTCATCATGGGAAATGCCAACATGGCGGTGCCCATTATGGGGAAGGGAGCAGGCTCAAGCCTGGTCCCGACAGTGCCTCCGGTAGCTGTTATTAATGTGGAAGACAGGCAAGAGATAGAAACCATGATTGATAGAGCATTAGGCAATGTTCCTCTTCCTGAAAGGAGTATGAAAGCTATTAAAAGTCAGATTCGACAGATTTTCCAAGAAGCTGGCACTCAGGAAGGTGTTGTCCACACTGCAGCCGAAGCTGCAGCTCGCGCAGCCTTGGATGGTGCGCGAGACGCCTTACCTTTGCCTGATCAACCACCTGCTAATCTCCTACAAATGGCCTACTCTGTTCAGCAAATCGCTGACAGCATCAGTTGGATGAGCACGTCTGACAACCACAGCTGTCACTTGGAAAAGGTGCATTCTAAATGAGAGATGCTCAGCCTCGCTGCAGAATATCAGGTCCAAATACTACGCCAGA
Organism: Neoceratodus forsteri; assembly: GCA_016271365.2. Classification (NCBI taxonomy): domain Eukaryota; kingdom Metazoa; phylum Chordata; order Ceratodontiformes; family Ceratodontidae; genus Neoceratodus; species Neoceratodus forsteri. Next base: position 642,631,012 of record CM028129.1, on the reverse strand, counting down.
CCATCGATCCTGGTTTGTTGGCCAAACTCCCAGAAGCTGTTCGCCAGGATGGGAGCGCTACCTTTGACAATGTTGCAGCTGAGCTCATTTTGGCTCACAGCCCAGGTGTAGTAGGAGTGATGCTGGCATACCCCGTGAAGCAGAATGCAAAAGAAAGCCCAGCGACTTACCACCAGAGACTCTGGATGGCCTACTGAGCAGGAAAACACCTGGCACAGGAAGCTGCGGATGTAGATCTTATTGAATATAAGACCCTGTTCCTTAGGAACATGATTCCAGCAGTAAGAGAAAAGGTAGAGCCAACCACTTACCCAAATACGGATAGGTTTGCCAATATCCTTCAGAAAACCGAGAGGGTGTATCAACTGTACATCCGTGATTTGGGTTCCGGTTCCAAGAAAGTAGCTGCCGTGGAACCTGCCCCCGGGACCATGACGCATTATACAGTGAAAGGGCAAGCCCAATGCCAGCAGATCAAACATCCGTCAGTCCCTCCAGCTGGTAACCAACACCCCCAACAGGCCCAACAACAACAACAACAGCAGTGGGGTGGGAACTGGAATTGGCCAAAGAACAGGAGGCATAAGGGCAGAGGTAAACCATTACAGAGAACGGGTCCTTCATATAGGGAGATAGCTGAAGAAAATCGAAAACTTCGAGAGCTCCTGGGACAAGTGCGCTCCGTAGTGGATGCTGTTCCCACACAGACCCTTGCGGCGGTACAACCGGCAGTCAGGCCATGACCGGCCATGGAGATACCGGAAGTAAAAACCCTCAGGCCCACACAGGCCTGAACCCAGAAGCTCCTCCCTGTATACAGGGATTTATTTAACTCTAAAAATTGATTAGCGTTTTGCTCATAAAAGTGTTAAATCTTTGTGAAAATGCATAGCTCTTGCCTCACTGTGTTTAACAATCATAGCACTTCTAGAAAATCTATATAAATACTTTCTGTATAGTTAGTATAGTCCCAAGAAAAAAACTGCTAATCAATTATTTAATACCCTGATATAGCATCAGTACAGCACTGTGAAGTCATTCACGCAAGTCAGGCCCAACCTCTGCATGCTTCCGGCAATACGGATTGACAATTACAGGCCCCAGTCCGTATTGTAAACAAGCTGGTCTTGGATACAAACGGAAGGCCCTGCAGTGAGGCCAAGGTCAGGGGCCGCCAACTAGTAGTCTTACTAGATACAGGTGCAGCTGTATCTGTACTACATGACGAACACCCGGACACGTCCCCTTGGTCTACCGGATGGAAGACCAATATGTCAGGAAGTCGATGGTACTAGGCTGCCTGCACGTTCTCAACCATTACAGGTAGAGCTAGGCCGACTTGAAGGCCTCACATACTTTCAACTGATGGTACTCGCATGATCATCCTAGTATCATAGAATCGACTTCCTTGCACCACCGGCAGTGTGGTGGACCTACTAACATGCTACTGATACAGATTCAGGGTCAGTATCACACTATTCTGATTCCTGACTCACATGTCGTGGCAACAATATCTGCCAATGACAAAGAGTATGACGTTATAGATTTGTTCAAGAATCGTGAACTTTTTCCAAAACTCTTACCCATTCTGTAACGACATTTGGAAGCGTTTGCAGTTAACAAAGAATGACTGTGGTAGAATGCACACTGTCATTGAGGTGCCAGGCCCGGCACATGAGAGGCAAAGGCAATACCCTTTTCCAACTGAGGCCTTGCCTTCCCTTAGAGAAACGATCAAGTCACTCCTCAAGCAAGGAGTAATCAGAACTTGTGTTTCTACTGCCAACTCCCCAGTATGGCCCGTGAAGAAACCCACAGGCACCTGGAGACTTACTATTGACTACAGGAAAGTGAATCAGGTTACTCCCAGTTGTTCCCCAACTGTTGCATCAGCACCAGATGTGGTCAGACTTCTAACCCCTGACTAGAAATGGTTTAGTGCCCTGGACATTTCCAATAGTTTTTGGTCATTGCCATTGGCCCTTAAGAGTCAATATAAGTTTGCCTTCACCTTTGAAGGACGACAGTACATGTGGACTTGCTTGCCACAAGGATTCCATAACAGTCCATCCCTCTTCCATCTCCACATGATGGATGCCCTCCAGAGTTTCTCTACCCCCCAATATCTCTTACAGTATGTGGACGACCTGTTGCTGGCCACAGCCACGCAGGAACAACATCTGGATCTCTTGGATGAACTACTGACTCTCATTCAGAGAGCAGGCCTGAAATGTAACCCGGCAAAAGCACAATTGTGTCAGAAAGAAGTACTCTTTCTAGGTCTAAAAATAACTGACCAAGGTCGAAGCCCTACCTGGAAGAAGGTACAGGGATTACAAGACTTGCCATTGCCTACCAGTGTGGCAACTCTTTGAAGGTTTCTAGGTATGGTAAACTATTCGAGAGAATTCATTTGTGATTTTATCAGAAAGCTGCTCCTCTGTATGAATTACTCAAAAAGGATGTACCATGGACTTGGGGTCCTATTCACACACGGGCTGTGATGTCATTGAAACAGGCTCTGGCCTCCGCCCCATCACTGGTTAACCCAAATCCAGCACTACCATTCCATCTGGAGTGTGCCATCTCTGACATTGCCATGTCAGCAGTGCTGGCCCAGAAGGTGCATGGCACCTTGAGACCCATTGCATATGCATCACAGCTCTTGAACCCAGTGGAGCAGAAGTAAGGCCTTTGTGAAAGGAACCTTCTGGCCACCTACTGGGCTGTCAAGCACTTCTTGTATATCATTGGGTACTCACCACTGATCATTAACACTAACCATACACCAACTACCTTTTTGCTCTCAGATAGAGTGAAGGATGGGTAAGTCTCTAACACTAGGCTGACACACTGGTCACTTCTCCTTCAGGATAGAGATATACAGGTCCACCCGACCAAAGTTCCATCTATGCTAGCTCATGGCCTCCTTTTTCAGGGAGAAACATAGAAACATAGAATTTGACGGCAGATAAGGACCGCTTGGCCCACCCAGTCTGCCCATTCCCTACCTAATGGATAAGCTGCAGATCCTAGTTAACCAGCAGCCTACTTATTTCTGCCCCCACCCCCTAGAATTGCCTTATGACTGTCCCATGCATGCTTGAATTCCACCACTGTTTTTGACTCCACAACCTCCTCCAGAAGGCCGTTCCATACATCCACAACCCTCTCTGTGAAAAAATACTTCCTTAAATTACCTCTGAGCTGACTCCCTCTATCTTCAAATTGTGCCCCCTTGTTCTTGCACACCTCTTGTTTTGAAAGATGCTACCCTCTTGGACTTTGTTGATTCCCTTGAGGTACTTGAAAGTTTCTATCATGTCCCCCCTCTCCCTCCTTTCCTTGAGGCTATACATATTAAGCTCCTTAAGTCTCTCATCATATGTCTTCCGGTGCAGACCCTCACCATTTTAGATGCCCTCCTCTGGACAGCTTCCATCCTGTCTATGTCTTTGCAGAGATTGGGTCTCCAGAACTGCATAATACTCAGATGGGGTCTGACCAGCTGTCTGTACAGAGGATAATAACTTCCTGTTTTCTACTGGTGATGCCTCTCCCTATGCATCCCAGTATCCCCCAACCCTCCCTTGCTGCCCTCTCACATTGCTTGCCCACCTTTAGGTCATCTGATATGACCACCCCAGGTCCTTTCCATTTTGTTGTTGTTAGTATCTCACCTCATTGTGTACTCTTCCCTGGGTTTTGTTTCCCAGGTGCATTACCTGCACTTCTTAGCATTGAATCTAAGCTGCCATACATTTGACCATTCCTCTAACCTTGCCAGTCCCTTCTCATCCTTTCCACCCCACCTTGTGAATCAACTCTGCTGCAGATCTGTGTGTCATCTGCAAAATCGTACTTTCCTTCCAGTCCCTCTGCAGTATAAACATAAAGACATTGAAGAGGACTAATCTAATACTGAACCTTGCGGTATCCACTAGTAACCCCCCTTTCTTCAGAGTGGACTCCATTTACTATTACTCTCTGTGTCCTATTCTCCAGCCAATTCTTTACAAAGGCTGTCATCTTGGGATCCACTCCCAGGCTGGCTAACTTGTATATTAATCTTTTGTGTGGGACTGTGTCAAATGCATTGCTAAAGTCTAGGTAGGTCATGTCCACAGCCCCTCCCTGATCTACTACTTTAGTCACCCAGTCAAAGAAATCTATCAGATTCATCTGACATGACCTTCCCGCTGTGAATCCATGCTGCCTTGGGTCCTGTGCCCCTCTGGCCTCTATATAATCAACAATTTTTTCCTTCAGAAGTGATTCCATCATTTTCCCTACCACTGAGGTTAAACTAACAGGTCTGTAGTTTCCTGCTTCTGCCTTGCTCCAACTTTTGTGAAGGGGAATCACATCTGCCCTCCTCCAGTCCTCGGGTACCACCCCATCCTCCCATGATTTGTTAAAGATGGTAGTCAGTGGTGTCACTAGTTCTACCCTTAGTTCTTTTAGAATTCTGGGATGAATCCCTTCAGGCCCCATTGCTTTGTCCACCTTCAGTTTTAAGAGTTATTTCAGAACCCTTTTTCTGTAAATGGGCTGGTATCAACTGCTGTATCCAGAGTGTTTCTACTGTTTGTTTTAGGTACCTTCCCTCTTCCTTTGTAAATACTGAGCAAAATATTTGTTTAGTATCTCTGCCTTTTCACAGTCACCCTCTGCCCACCCTCCCTCCCTTTATTAAGCCTCACTATCCCTCCTTGGTCTTCCTTTGCTCCCTGATGTACCTATAAAGGTTTATCCCCTTCTTAACCGAGTTGGCTATCTTTTCCTTGGTTTGGGCCTTTGCTGTTCTGACTGCCTTCCCAGCTTCCTTTTGCTTTAACTGATACAGTTCTCTGTCCTGCTCCTTCTGTGATTCCTTGTACTTCCTGAATGCTTTCTTTTTCTCTTGAACCTTCACTGCCACTTCCTTTGAGAACCATAGTGGTTTCTTACATCGTTTCATTTTGTTTATTTGCTTCACACAAAGGCTGTACACTACAGTACAGGTGACTGTACACTACAGTCACCTGATCTTCCAGATCCAGGTCCTTTCCTCCCTGCCACGCCACAAGTACTTGAGAGTACCTCTTTGTGCCGTATTTTTACTGATGGTTCAGCATCCTACTATCAGGGAGAACAGATTGCAGGGATGGGTATTTTGGTGATCTACCCTTATGGGAACACTGTCAAAATATCTAAACGCTGTAGTGTAGCTTCATCACAATATGCAGAGATGGCAGCGGTGACCTGTGCCCTTGAGTTCATCCAATATGGAACTCAGGATACCATCATCTTTACATACTCTAACTGGGTTTGTTGTTCCCTTACAGAATTTCTTCCTTTCTGGCAGAAGAACTCCTTCCTCTCTTCTGACGGCAGCCCAGTGAAATACAAAGAATTGGTAATATACATACATGCATTGGCACAAAAATTCACACATAAACTTTATGTACACAAGTTTAAAGCCCACTCTCTTCATGACCCCTATCATGCTTTCAATGACACCGCAGACACCCTTGCTAAGGAAGGGGCCTGAGGGGGGATGTCTGTATGATGGACCATCCAGAAGCTAATGCAGCCCTCAAGAAGAAATCTGAATCTTTTCCCCCCTTGGACCTCTCAGCAGCCCAACATCTGGACACTGAACTCAAAGAGGTGTTCAGATTCCTTGACAAGGGTACCGAAGAAAAACTACCTACACATAACCCCTACCAAAGGCATGAAGGTAAGTTGCGCTTATCACCTGATGACAAGCTCATTTGGTTCCAATCAGATGACACTACCACCAAGTTGTGGGTAGTCCCCAGACACCTAAGATCTGAATTTTTGCACCAAGTGCACGATACTCCTACTGGTGGGCACCAGGGAGCAGAAAACACCCTCCAATGACTCAAGACCACCGCCTAGTGGCCTGGTATCACCAAGGATGTTAAACAATATATAGACAATTGCCTTGTTTGTGCACAAAACAATTCCATACCTACCAAATGAAATGCCAAACTTTTACCACAAAGACATTCTGGGCCTTGGCATGCCATCCAAATTGATTTTATTGGCTCTCTGACCAATACCAGTAGGAACAGTAAGTATGCTCTTGTGGTAACTGACCTTTTCTCAAAGTGGGTTGAGGCTTTCCCCACTAAGACATGCACAGCAAAGACAACTGCCAAAATCCTGGTGGAACAGATTTGCTCCAGGTGGGGCCTGCCTCTTAAGGTATACTCCGACAAAGAAACTAGTTTTACAGATGAGTTGATGAAAGAGTCCCTTGAACTCCTTGGAGTTCAACAAAAGTTCCACATACCTTATCATCCTCAATCCTCAGGTCAAGTAGAAAGAGCCAACAGACGGATTAAGAAAATGCTTTTCAAATTCATTGAGGACAATCCCAAAACCTGGGATTCTCTGTTGCATTTACTCCTTATAAATCAGGGGCACATCCTCAGCCACTACCCAGCTCACACCCTTTGAGGTGATGACTGGTAGACAGATGAGATTACCTGAACACTTGCTGTTTTACCTGCACACCCCCACTGCAGACCGCGTGTCTGTGGACCAGTATGTGGAAAAACTCAGAAAAGACCTCATACACACATGCTTGTATGCTGCAAACTGCATGGGCAAAGCCCAGCAACAATCCAAAATACAATTTGACAAACATGCACAAGAAGTGGATTGGCAAGTTGGATATCAGGTAATGGCACTTCGATTTGCATATCCCACCCACTCCTTCTCCAATAAATGGGAAGGCCCATACCCCATTGTCAATAAGCTCAGTCAGGCAGTCTATCAAGTTAGACTACACAACAACAAACTGACTGACAAATGGTTGCATGTAAACCAGCTGAAACTGTGCAAAGGAGCTTAACTTACTTTTCCTAACCCCATAGGGCGGAATTGTACTAATACACTAATCTTTGATCTTCCTTTTCAGATACACTGACAAGATGGCTATCTTGTTCCTATATTTCCTCCTCTCAGGAGTGATCCCCTGCATCCAAGGCATGGTACCGGACCTCCTACGACAACTGGATCCTCCAGCACCTCCTTCAGAGGGAGTTTCCATCAAAATACCAGATACCATGATCACTGTCCAGGAAGGTTCCGATGCTTACCTCACTGCCTCGGTCATTGCTCTGACAAATCTACCTTCAAATTGGTGGCAAACCACATCACAAGGACAAATTCTTCCTGTGTCAAACTCTCCAAAGGAACTTTTCCGGGTTGGCCCAATGCTAAATTATCCCCAAATGGTTCACTGTCCTTGTTACAAACTGCACTAAAACATTCTGGTTTGTACAATATTACTGCCTGAAAAAGATCCTTCTTACTGTAATTCTCTGTTCAAAGATTCCGCTCGCAGATTTTGTGCTATACACCACATGGCTTCTGCAGCCATGTATCTCTCTGTGCTACCACCCACTGATAAACAGCTTTTGGAATGTCCAAAACATAACCCTGGTCCCCGTAGTGGTCTCACAGCCACTGCCCACCCAGGTTCTTTGATTAATAATTTACAGTTTATGCATATACCTGTTTTGTTTAATCTTACTTACTGGAATATGAAAGAGTTTGGTATGTGTCACAATACTAATACATCCGCATTTTATAGTACATTATTGCTTGATAGTTTAGCTGCATTTCAGATTCGTACGCAGGATCCCTTTGCTGGGGTCTATTCTACTTAACATAGGGGCAATTTTAGGAGGAAGACCCCTCCTGGTAGTTTGAATCATAAACATAACAAATGTGAAGTTGACAGTTCTGATGTTACAGGTGCTACAGGTACTGTCACAGGTCTTATTGGTACTGCTATGTCTATCTGGAATAAAGCAGACATTGCTGCTATCAAAAGTCATTCCGTCAAGTTCTCCACTGGCTTGGTTAACAATGTTTTACCTCCATTATTGCATGGTGTGGATGGCCTTAGTCAGGAAGAAAGATACACTGTAGACAACATGCATGACATCGCTAAGGCATTCACTGATTCTAAAGATAAGATAAACGCACTCATACAATAGAACAATAGAGAAGCAGATAAACAATACATTGCTAGGGAAATACTCTGCTCTGCTTATGGCTCATACATTATCACTACCATCAACAACCTTTTCCGTGATTTAGAATCTGGAAGAATTCCTGACATCAAACATGATAGACGCATTTCCAAATGGTATTGTCCAAGATGTAAAACTTCTAGTTGTGTTTCCATGTGTATGCAACAGACTTTGTCTATTCCTCTCTCCACAGCTAGGAATTTGGGGTTTGTGACCAGACACCCTAATACTTGTCCTTGTTTCACTACTAAGAAATGTTCCATAACAGATACCATGGTTGTTTCTTTCACTGTCTCCTTACCACTTTTTGATCCCACTACAGCTTTGTTCAACAAGCTTGCACTGGCGCATTCAATAGGGCATTTGGATGAAGACATCTTCACAGAATGCCTGGATCTACCACCTCTACTGGTCTACCATTCTTTCTTGGATGCCTGGGTGGCTCGTCACACGGACTGCTATGCGAAAAAGCAATACATCTACCTGTGCCGATGTGATGTGTTTGATGTTATACACCCTGTTTGTGGCTACTCTCCAGACAGCATTGATTGGACTTTCACAATAGATGATGACATCACTGAGAATGGCACCAACTCTTTCGACTCAACTTTGGCTCCGGATCAGCTCTACCAATCCTATCGTGAGGAAGCTCATCACCTGTCAACATGGATTTTGAAGACGACCTACAAATGCCCTGTCCAGTTGCAAAAGTGGATACTGCCTACTGTGCGCTCACAGTGCAACTCAGATGGCAAGTACTGCATTGTCACTAATCACAAGACTTATACATATGGTTCTGTTACTTGTGCTATTGATTACCCCAACTTCTGTTTCATTCCCCACCAGAAGACTGTTATTGGACATACTGTTATAACCCCCGTCCCCATTATGGATGCAGACATTATTGATGGTAACCCAGATTATCTACTCACACTCTCAGAATACTTGCCATACTTTGACGTACACATAGACCTACTTACACTTACACTGAAATCACTTTTAGACAGGAAGGACACACACCTGATCCACATCAGCAATAATATTACCAAAGCCAATGAAGCTGTTCTTGACCTGATTAACGATGGAGATATGAATAATGCCTTAACTAACACCTGGTTAGAGATTACTTTTAAAGGTTTTGTTATTATACAAGCATTTTTGATATTCACTTTGATTATTATGCTTTGCTGCCTATGACGTACACTACGCCAACACTGTGAGCAGCTCGAGTTCCTTTACAAGGCTCGTGCGTGGGGATTATAAATGACCACTGTTCCTGTCCTTTCCCTAGACATTTGCCTGTGTTGCCCTTGGAGGCAACAAGTGGGGGAATTGATTGTTACACGAGGTCCCTGCACCCTAATTGATACCCTCAGAGGTACACCGTAGACAGCTAATGCTTAGGTATAGGTTACACTAATACTTAGAGCTAAGGGCATCTACCGTACAAAAGTAGATGTCAAGATATGAATTCATATTGTTGTAATCCACTTTGCTTGCTAATGCACACATATTATACCATGTATTTTCTGTCTATTTCTTACTTGTCAGATGCCAAGACACCTGTCCTTGAAGTAATTATAATATGTAAGGCAACATTGCCATCCTTCGGTGATGTGCACCACTACACTTGGTTATGTAAGACTCTGTATAAGAACTTCTTTGTTCTAAAACTGATGACTTTACAGAATTATATAATGTTATCTTGGACCGTGGAGCCATCTCTAATTTAGGCAATAGGGCTCATCTCTGTAACTAGAAATGTTTCTGTCTTTTCGTAACCATAGTAATTATCATAGGTATATAATGTAATGCACAGGCTTTACACCTCGGAGACCCGAGAGATCCCAAGAGACTACGGAGAAACCTCAAGGTGTAGGGAATGCTTAGCACTGGTTCCCAGTTCGTATTGGTAAGAACTGCTTAGGGCAACTGTGATTTATCCCTTTTGTAGTAATAGACTTGTTTATTACTGAATGCAACTTGTTTGTGATTACTTGCATTCCCAATATCATCAAGAATCTGAAGGTGAGGTTCAGACCTCTCAACAGATGAGTAATGACAGGCTGATGGGAAGTCATTTAGGAATATGGAGAATAGCAGTGAGCCCAAGACTGATCCTTGGGGGACGCCAGCGGTAACTGGTAGGGGGTTAGAGTTGTGGGAGGCAACTTTTACAGCCTTGAGTCTGCCCACCAGGTAGTCTTGGAACCATGTGGTGGCTGGGTTGGAGAGACCAGCTTCTTTAAGTTTAGAAAGCAGCAGAGTATGGGAGATGGTGTCGAAAGCCTTGGCTAAGTCTATAAAGATGGCAGAGGTGATGTGGCCTTTGTCCATTCCTGTAAGTATGTCGTCAGTGACTCGTAGCAAGGAGGTGATAGTTGAGTGTGATTTGCAAAAACCGGATTGGTATGGAGTGAAGAAGGAGGAGGCATCCAGATAGGGAGAGAGTTGGGCAAGGACCAGACATTCCTGTAGTTTTGCTAGAATCGGGAGTAGGGAGATGGGGTGATAGTTACCTGGGGAGGAGGGGTAACCCCATTTAGGTAGGGGTATGACGGTAGCCCATTTCCATTCAGTGGGTAATTTGCCCAGTGTGAAGGAGAGGTTGAAAAATGCAGCTAGAGGGGTGGATTTGGCTGGAGTGGACAAATATAGCATCTTGGCATCCAGGGACGTAGGGCATTTACTTTTGTTGGGGTTCAGGGATTGTAGTGATTTGAACACTTCAGCCTGGGGAACAGGGTGGAAGGAGAACTGTAAGGCTGGTGAGAGCGCTATTGGAGGGGGAAGGGGGCCGGGGTGGGTGGATGCTGGAGGGCTGATAGAAGTGGGTCGGTATAGCTGGAGAAGTAGGTATTGAAAGCAGCGGCGACTGCAGGGATCGGTGATGTAGGTGCCCTGTGCTGACAGAGTCAGAGGTAGAGGCTGGGTGGGGGATTTGAATGATTTCCAGAAGTTTGTCAGGTGGTTTAGGTTTGCGCTGAACACTGATAGAAAATAGTTCTTTTTTGCCTGCCGAATGAGGCTAGTGCAGAAGTTTCCGAGGGCTCTGTAGGTTTGGAGGGATGCCTGGGTGCCCAGTTTCTTGTGGGCTTTCCAAGTGTGGTCCCTGGAGTGGCATTTGCTGATGATATCAGTGGTGATCCAGGGAAGGTGGGCACCTCTGACCCTTTTTATGTGCAGGGGGGCATGTTTGTCCCAGACTTTTAGAAATTTGGCCTTGAAAGTTTTGAGTGCAATGTCAATAAATGTGGCTACTGGGATGAAGGACCAGTCTACTTGTCCTAGGTCTTGCACGAGCGATGCTTGGTCCAGGGACTTATGTGACCTTGTATGCAGTGTCTTCGGGGGGGGCTATGGGCCTGTTTACCTTCCTGATCAGGAAAATTATGTGATGGTAGCTTAGGGAGTCAGGGAGCAGGCCCGCACGTAGGATCCTGTGGGGGGTGGGAGGAAAGGGCCCAGTCCAGGAGTGAGTGATTTTCCATTTTGTGGTTTAGCTGCGTGGGGTCTACCTGTGAGATTTAGAGCCTTGATCTTGGTCTTAAGGAGGGCCTTATCTATGGCTAGCCAGTTGTGGTTATAGTCACTGATGGTGTGAAGCTCGCCTCCTATGGCTATGGACTTTAACATGTCCAGGTGAGCTAGGATGTCAGGTTGGGGGGTGCCGAGAGGGCAGTAGGTACCTGCAACGTACACAGGAGTGGTGCACGGGACCAAGAGTTTGATTAGGAGAGAGTCAATTTGGGCCAGAAGTGAGGGAATTTGCACCATTGTAAACTGCAGATTAGTGGAGATGTACATGGCTGTTCCACCGCCTCTCTTTTTCCCTTGTCTATCATGTCTAATAATTGTGTAATCAGGTATGTCTACTTCAGCATCAGTATGATGGGGTTTTAGCCAGGTTTCAGATATGACCAGGAGGTCTGGGCAATGGGACAGGGCAATTTGTTGCAGCAGAGTTATTTTGTTTAATAAGCTGCAGGTGTTGAGGTGTAGGAGTCCTTTAGGGAATGAGAATGGGGTGTAGGCATTTGTGGGGTTGGGTCCAGGGTTTGCTTTGATATCCCTGGCCAGGAGGAGAAGCAGTATAGTAAGCTGCTTGGATATTAGCCAGCGGTATTTTGGCCAGGTGGTAATTGTGTGCTCTGAGGTTGTGGGTGGTGGGCAACAGAGGGCTGGGGTGTAGAGAGCAGAATGACCAAGAAGAAAAGAAGGGGCCAAGATGGTGGTGCTAATGGCCCAGTTGTGAACATTAGCTTGGGCATGGGATGCTGGTGGTGAGGGGCATTACAGTAGGGCTGGGGATGTGGCGGGGGGTCACATGTGGGGGCAGTTCCCTGATTGGGATGTCTGCTGGGGGGAGGGATATCAGTGGAGCAAGTGAGAGGAGTAGTAGGGGTAGAATAGGCAGTGTCATTGGCAGAAAAGAGTGGAGAAATGCCATGTCTGAGATTTAGAGGCCACTAGTGGTAGCAGCTGATAAGCTGCAAATGGGAAAGTGGGTTTTTGCAGTCACATGGGTGAGCCCTATAAAGCGAGGAGCTTACCAAGGGCGGTGGTGGGGGTGGCAGGGAGCCAGCGCACTGCCTGCAGAATTGTTTCATTGTAAAGTTGACTTTTGGTCAGAATTGCTAGCTAATATACTTACACTAATTAACAACAGTTTAAAAGTTCCTGTAAATTGAAATAGTGGAGTAATTATACCTTTATTCTAAAAAGGCATGAAGAATGATCTGCAGTGTTATAGACCTATAACACTGCTTCTGATTGTACAGAAAATATACTCCTGAATTATTCTGACAGAATTCGAAGACCGAGTAAATGACAATAACCTGATTTCATGTTTTCAATGTGGATTCAGAAGATGATTTATTTTTTATTTATTTATTTATTTATTTATTTATTCACAATTCGGATTTACAACCTTTGAGTCAAAGACTCATTTACAAAAGCACCTTGTCACAGGGAAGGTAGACAACATTTTGGTGGTGTACAACAATGGAGAACATTACAGGTGAGATACAAAAAACAGCATACAATGCAAAGCAAATGGACATTCAAAGCAATTCCAGTGAAGCACACAGATTTCCAGTTGAGGTGTACAGGCCTCAATTAAGCTAATCTAACTAAACTAATATACATATAATACTATGGAACCCCTAGAGATGCTGGGTATGAATACCTGGGGGGGTGAGGAAGGGTAGTTGCTGGGAAGGGTGGGGGACAGAGGAGACTTTGTCCATGGATTGGGTCAGGCAGAGCTTTAGGTATGGCCCCGTCATGGGTATTTGCAGCTCTGAGAGTCAGTGAGGTGTTTATGGAGGGAGATTTTGAAGGGGCTGATTTTAGGGATGTTTGTGATCTGAGTAGGGAGGGAATTATACCAGGAGGGCGCTCTGGAGTGGAAAAATCTTTGGGCAAGGGAGGTCCTGGCTCTCGGCACCTGGAAGGTGGCTTTGGTTGCATTCCGGGTGGTGACCGAGTGAGTGGCCTGTTTTAGGGATGAGGTAATCCCCGGCAGGGAGAGCCCAAGTAGCGTTTTTTTGGCCAGGATACAGGTGTGGTATCGTAGGCAGTCTTCAAAGGTGAGTAGGTTCGAGGTGGAGTAAAGCTGGCATGTGTGCATTCTGCTGGGGGCACCTGTCAGGAGTCTGCAAGCCTTGTTGATTGAGGTCTGGACTTTGGAAAGGGCAGTGGGGTCAGCAGCTGCATAGATTGGGAGCCCATAATCAACCAAAGACAGGATGAAGGAGGTGATAGCCAGCCAGAGGGCATACTCAGGGAGGCAGTCTTTGTGGCGGTAGAGGAGTCCAATCTGGGCATTCATGGCAGAGGACAGGGAGTTAAGATGGGAGTGGAAGGAGAGATCCAAGTTGAAGGTGATGCCCAGGTATTTGTATTCTGATACCTGTTCAATGGAGTGTAGGGTGCAGTTGAGGATGAGGAAGGGGGCATTTCTGGAGTTACTTTGGCAGTGGGCAAAAATCATACATTTCGTTTTCTTGGGGTTCAGAACCAGATGATGGTTGAGAAACCATTTTTCATCTTGGCTGAAGGAGAGTTGCAGGGAGCTCTGGAGGGTGAGTGGGTCTGGGTGGAAGGCGACGAGGACCACATCGTTGGTGTATAGGAGCATTCTGCCCAAGCAGGAGCTGAGAAGGGTGTTTAGAAAGAGGCTAAATAATGTGGGACCCAGGATGGAGCACTGAGGGACACCAGAGCATATGGATCAGGCAGTTGATAGGGTACTGTTGATTTTGGCCCATTGGGATCTGGCATGGAGGTAGCTGGAGAACCAGGTTAGTGGGCCAGATGAAAAACCAAGTTGACAGAGGGAGTCAAGCAACAGAGGGTGACACACAGTGTCAAAGGCCTTAGCTAGGTCAATGAACACTGCCCCGGCAGTATCCCCAGTAGGGCTGAAGTGGTGCTGTGTCCAGGACAGAAGCCATGCTGTTCTGGACATAGTATGTTATACTTGGATAGGTAATCCATGAGTTGGATGGACACTATTTTTTCCAGGATTTTAGAGAGTGGGGGAGGATGGAGATTGGTCTGCAGTTGTTTGGTAATGTGCGGTCTCCATTTTTATGTATTGGGGTAATTTCAGCTGATTTCCATGCACTCAGGAGTTGGCCAAGGCATAGAGACTGGTTAAAAAGGTCAGTGAGAGGGGCTAGTATGACATCAAGAGTTAGGCGGAGAATCCTAGAATTAAGGAAGTCACAACTGAGGTTGTGGCTGGAGAGAGCTTTTAGTAGGAGAGGTTTGGCATCATGGTGGGATATGGTGCAGAGGAGAAATGGGGGTGATTCTTGGCGGGGGTTGGGGGCATGGATAGGGTCAAAGAAGTGGACAGGAAGGACTGCACTTAGGTCAGAAAAGGCTGTGTTGAGGCAGTTGGCAACAAGCGGGGGTCAGTGGTAATAGTGCCGTTAACAAGCATCTGAGAGAGGGGGAGAGTGAGATTTCCCATTAAGATCTTTGATATTATCCCAGAAAGCTCGTGCACAGCCCCAGGATGAGGCCAGGGTGGTTTGGTAGTATCTGGCCTTGGCTTGCCTTATGGCCCAGGTGCATTGGCTGCGAGCAGCATTATTGGTTCATACAGCACTCTTGATCTTGTCTTTACATTGAACTACATTCTGGATGCTTATGTACTTTACAACAATAGAACTACAGTATATATGTCTGTTTTATCGATATTATGTCAGCGTTTGACTCAATTAACAGAAATATACTGTGGGAAATTCTGTTAAAAAATAACACAGATCTCGATTACTTGCAATACTTCATATGTTACATACTAATACTGAATTCAACTTAAACTATCCAGAGATGCTGCCCTTTCACAGCCAATTACGATAACTTGTGGAGTGAAACTGGGCTGTGTGCTAGCGCCACTATTATTTTCATACTAAGGTTCATACTAACATAGGATTAAGAACATAAAGGTCAAAGGCCTATTTGAGTTCCATCAACATCTGTAATACCTTAAATCAGCACCATCTAGAATATATTTATCTAACCTGTATTTGAATATACTCTTGGTTTCTGCTATTATAATTTACAGTGGCAACGAGTTCCACAAATTTACCACTCTAACAGTATAGGAATGTTTATTAATATTTGTTCTTAACCTCTTTTCTTTGATTTGTAATGGCTGTCCCCTTATTTCCATATTATTTTCTTTAAAGCTTATATCAAATCACACATCAATCTAGGGTCCTGAAGAACATCGTACAGGAACAAAATGTCCCCATGAGCCCTTCGTACTTCCAAAGACATAAGTCCCAAAGAGTGTAGTCTTTCTGTATAGGTCCTATTGCTATGGCCATTAATTCTTTTTGCAAAATGACGCTGTACTTGTTCCATCTTTTTTCTTTCAGATACTTTATAAGGGTTCCAAATCTGAGATGAATACTCAAGATGGGGACAGACATATGCCCTATACAAGGGGACGAGGACTTTACTAGATCTGGACACAATGCTTTCCTTATAGACAATATTGCCCTATTTGCCCTGTTAGTGGCTTCCATAACTTTCCTCTGTGTATTCAAATTGTCACTTAAATATATACCCAGATCCTATTCACTAACCGTTTGACTAAGTAAAACAATCCAAGAAATAATTCAATTTGTTATTTTGTCTTCCCAAATGAAGTACTTTACACTTCTCCATATTGAATTCCATACCCCATTCTTGGGTCCAGAGTAAGATAGTATTCAAATCTTGCAAAAGTATTGCCCCTTCCACTGTGTTGGAACAAGGGCCACCTAACTTTAAATCATCTGCATATTTTACAACTGTACTATGTAGTTTTTGAGTGATGTCAGACGTATTTAATCTGTACATTGAATCTTTCGTAGCCTAGCAGTGGTAGATACAGTCCCCCCAACAATATATGAGACAAAAGTGCCAATATCATTATATGCAGATGATGCTATTGTCTTGTTCAAAACTCTCTTGGGGCTTAGACAAGGAATATCAGCAGTAATAAAACAACTGAAACATTTAGAATTAGATTTAAATGTTAATAAAACTAAGATAATGGCATTTAGTAAACAAAATGTTAAGATTGAAACCTGTTTGGTGGAGGTTTTAGAAATAGAAATGGTAAAGGAGTATAAGTACTAAGGTGTCACATTTGACACAAAATATACATGGAAACAACAAATGAATAATATGCAAAACACTTTCTCACTCACCAGGTGGCTAGGGGTAGACATATGGCCAGCTACTATGACTCCAGAGTGATCACTCATTCCACTCCTATTTTTTTGTTTTCAAATGTTTGGCCAACTGAGTCAAAGCTAATTTACAGGTGCATTCTTAGGGAGGCAGTATAACACAGTGGTTTAAAGCTCTGATCTGGAGACCTGAGTTTGAATCCCACAACCCCCACTTGCATACTGTGTGACCCTGAGTAAGTCACTTAACTTCCCTGCGCTCCCAGGTCACTCTTGTAAACAAGCATTCAGCTTAGTGCACCACTTCTGGTAAAACAATTACAAAACAAAAAAAAAGAATTCTGGGATCACAACAAGGCTATGTGATTAGGTTAGAGTCACCACGTATGTAAGTGGGGGTTATGGGTTTCAGACCCAGGTCTTTAGTGTCTCCAGGTTCACAACTTGGTACTTTAACCTTCTAAACTATACTACCTCCCTGTACTTCAACCTCCCAGTACTTCAACCTCCCAGTAATATAGTAAACTGGCATACTAGCACCTGCCCAACTACTGACATAATCTTTTATCACCAACCTCTCTAGCTTTATACCATCTTTACTCCAAAGGGCAATGACAGTATGGTACTGCCCCTTTGACCTCAATTTATGATGAAGGACAATAACATGAGCTTTACACCCTTCTTTTCAGTTCGTTCCCCTCCCAGTCCCAACTGTGTAACACACACAATAACTCTGTCTAGAAACAAGCTGTCGGCTAATAGCTTCATTGTGCCAAGAAAGGGAGAAAGTGCAATCTATCAAGCATTAGTAAGCAATACTAGGCATACCATAATATAGGACCAGTTAATAAAGAGATGAGCTCCAGTGTTGTCATCTATTGCAGCCTGAGCATCACTACTCAGTGATGCTAGGCAGGCCATGCTCTCCTGGCATTCTAAAGTTTTTAATGTGCTTTTAGATAGAGAAAGTATGTATGCTGCAGTGTTTGGGGGACCACATGAGCAACTTGGAGTGAGGCAGTGAAGCTTATACTATTATCTACCTCCATCATGGACTTTGGGGGCTAGGGTAGTCAAGTTAGGGAACTGGGTGTGGAATAAAATACAGTGCTGCATAGGGGAAATGACTTTCAGGATGTTAGCTCTACTATATGGTGGGGGGGGGATTGTTTAATCAGAAAAGGAACACTAAGCCAGAACTTGTTTCCAGGTGCAACCTAGGAGTACACGGAAGTTAAGTGACTTGCTCAGTGTCACACAGCATGCAGGTGTGGACAAATGGGATTCAAACTCAGGTCTCCAGGTTTGTAGCTCAGTGTCATTAACCACTACACTATTATGCCTCCTACTATGACTGGAAAGCTAGAGGCTGGAGATTACCAAGGGTGTTGGGTGGCCCTGGGACTAGCCCTAACCATACAGGGTGGGCAAGACCACTGTTTTAAATGTTTTTTTCTTTTTATAATGAAATATGTGAAAAGGAAAGGGGTAGGAAAAATGTCCATAGGCAATGAGCAATTTTTATGAAGAATTTTCGTTCTTGTCCAAAGCAGCCTTTACCGACGTGTTCATAGATAAGGATGGTTTCTCTGCTTCAGAGCAAGAGAAGTGGTAAGGCGCTGTAGAAATATGAATGAAGACAGATTATCCCATTTTCATAACTTCTTTCTTTATTATATAAAAATGGCAGTGAACTTAACGTTTCACCTACAGTGTAGGCTTTATCAAGAGTTGCCTTTCTAGAAAATACATAGATAAAAATAATTAAAAAATACTGTCCGCATCAAATTTCAGAAATAAATCAACAATAATTATATACAATTTAAGTATCATGACTCCCAATGATGCTACATACAAGGAATGATTCAAATAGTATCTCTCATCAATAAACAAGTCTTCTAAGGATAGATTTTTTCAAAATGACCTAAAAAATATATAAGATTAAGTTTATGTTTCATTCCAAACTTCTTAAGTACTAATTTGCATATGTTATGAGCCCTAACACTCATTACAATATGTACAACAAGTCACAAGAATATTCAATTACCTCCACACATCCTTTTGTTTCAGAAAATGAACTTGTCTCAGTATCATGGTGGTCCTCCAAACTTATTTATATGTTTCATAAATATTGTTGTCCCTTAGGTTCCTTTTCTTAAAAAAAAACAAAAATTGATGAGATCTCATTTCTATCAGCCCGATATACTATTTCAAAATAATACTTATATGCACATATACTGTTTTAACATGTTTTTTAAATAATTCATTTATAAACACAGCATCCTTCATATTTTCAACATAATCACAAGTACCTATTAACTATAGTCTACCTCATTGACATTTATTCACATTTAATGTTTATTTGCATTAATCTAAATGACTGTCTTTCTTCCATATAAAGCGCTAATCTCACCCCATTTCCACCATATCTAAATTCCTTTAAACAACAACTCGTCTGACTATGATATTATCCATTCATAAATAATCAGCAGAAATGCCACTACCCTTGCGGTATAAAGATTAACACAATTTGGTATATAATAAACAGTTTGCATGCATGTCCAGCTTTTAAACAGTACGGAAGACTCCCCTATTCATCTATATTCAGCATATATTGGATTACATTTCTTTTTCAGTAATTTGCACATAGTATCTAATGCCTCTATGTATTTTCTTGGAATTAAGTAGACCATCTCAGCTTATCCATGCTACCTTACAACTTTAAATTTTAGCAACAGTGAGAACTAAAAACTCCACTATCTATACAGTTCAGCAGATTTACCCTGTTCTGATGTTATTTTATAAACATAACTTCTCACTTAAACAATATGCTTACCATACTTTTGGATTTCTGTATTAAATAAAATAACAGCAACTTCCCCTCATATGTAAACGCAGTCGCCTTTTCAAAAAAGACACTCTGTAAATTACATCACTGTTTCTTTAAATTGAAGCTGTAGATGCTTCTATTCTTATTTCATTTACTACAAATAATCATAACATTTTAGCCAATTTAACCAGAAAAGGGGATCCTTTGGTAGATGTAATGTATAACATCTCATGTTTTTTAATCCATATTCTTCAAAAACAATTATACTGGATAATTCGCAAGTACATCTTACTTTCAGTCGACACACCAAACTCCCCCATACATTATATGCTAACTGAATACCTCGCATATGGTTATATGCTGCATTTCATTTTTAGTTATATACTCATTCTATCTTGTACCTTGATATGTTTTTTTTTTAAATTAACTCACCCTTTTTAACTCATTCAAGCTGCTTTACAGCTATACATCTAAACAACAGTGAGACTTAAGGAACTCTCCTTTATATACAATTCAGCAGATTCACCTTGTTTTAATGTCATTTCAATTTAGTTTACAAACTTCTGTCAGTAAAGTACTGTGCTTACCATACTTTTGGATTTTAGTGATACGTAGGACGCCAGCTAGTTCCCCTCGTGTGTGCATGTTAGTTGCGGGCCCTTTTTCAAATCTAGAGATGCTCCACCAATTACGTCACTCGTTTTTTAACTTAAAGCTATACAAGCCTTTATTCCCCTTTAAAATAATCATGCCACTTCAAATCTAAAAACGGTCTGCCATTTACGTCACTCATTTTTCAGCTTAAAGCTACAAAAGCCTCTATTCTCATTTCATTCACTAAAGATGCCATTTCAACCACTCTAATCAAAAAAATGAGTTGTTTAAAGGGCAGAATGCAAAATACCTCCCATGTTTTTCAATCCATATACTTCAAGACCAATTATACTTGATAATTTGCAAACACGTCTTACTTTCAAACAACACACCAAACTCCTCCTGTTTTCAAAATATGTTAGATGCTAGCTGAATACCTCACATACGGTTATGTGCTGCATTTCATCTTTGGTTATATGCTCATTCTATCTTATACCTTAATATGTTTAACTCACTCTTTCCAACTCATTCAAGCTGCTTTACAGCTATACATCTATGCAACAGTGAGACTTAAAGAACTCCACTTAATATATGATTCAGCAGATTCACCTTGTTTTAAAGTTATTTCAATTTAGTTTATAAACTTCTCTCAGTGAAATACTGTGCTTACCATACGTTTGGACTTCCTCAATGCGTAGGACACCAACTAGTTCTCCTTGTGTGTGCATGTTAGTTGTGGTCACTTTTTCAAATCTAGAGATGCTCTGCCAATTACGTCACTTATTTTTTAATTAAAGCTATACAAGCCTTTATTCCCATTTCAAATAATCATGCCATTTCAGATTTCAAGACACTCTGCCATTTATATCACTCATTTTTTAGCTTAAAGCTACAAAAGCCTCTATTCTCGTTTCATTCATTAAGGATACCATTTCAACCAATCTAATCAAAAAAATGAGTTGTTTAAAGGGCAGAATTCACAATACCTCCTGACTTCCTAGTCACTACAATTTAAAACAAATTAAATAACCAGACTGGATTCCCTCAATTCATCATCTCTCATTTTGCTGCAAACCCGAACAGGAAAACACATAGGGACAGAGAAGATGCTGCCCCAACAGTCCTGAATAATAAATTAAAGACCATCTTTTGTTTTTACAACCCATCCTCTAAAGTTAACATTATAAATGTGATTCTACATCTTGATTACTGGAATGTACTTACCAATCCAACTATTTGTCCAACCCATCGGACCATCTTTACAATTTAGCAAACTGTACCACTTTTCTCACTTTAAGATACATGTATATAAAATTTATAAATAAAGGACCATCTTTTAATTTTTGGTAATGGCCCCAAACCATATCAATAGTTTCACTAAACAATAAGAATGCAGTTAAAAGAAGTTTTTTTATAACTATGCATCTTAATTGCTAGGATGTCCTAAACACTCCAGCATCTTAATTACTATGCTGTCCTTCACCATCCATTTAGACATATCAGAATTAACAAATTCTCATTATAAAAATTTTTTTCAGTGCATTTAATTATTTTCTACAGCAATTCCAATTTATTTCTTTATTTAAACCTATTCTTGGTTCTAATGCATTCGATTCAAAAATCCAACAAGTTTCAATTTGCTCAACTGTTTTATTAAAATCTCCCCTCTTAAAGAGGGCTTTACAGCTTCTAACCCCCAAAATCTTAATGATGCCCCTGTATGCCCTGATTCTAAAAAATTATCTGACACTGGTGTAGATTTTTTATTTTGAATACTTGATTTATGTTCCTGAATCCGCTGTTTCAGTGGTCTAATAGTTTTGCCAATATAGATCTTATCACAAGAACACTGTAAGATATAAATAACTCCTGCTGTATCACAGGTTATAGACTGTCATATTTCATATTCCTTGTTCGTATATGGATGTCTATATTTTAGTTTTTTACTAGTGTGACCGCAAACAGAACATTTACCACAAGGCACCATACCAGGATGTAAGGGTCCTAGCAGTAACTGCTTATTATCCTCCTGGTGTCCTTGTCTATGGTCTGTATGGAGCAATTTGTCCCTCAGAGTCATGACTTTCCTTTCTGCTATCAATGGTACTGTGCTGAAAACATTATTTTCCATAGGAAAATCTCTTAATATTGACCAATGTTTATATATAGTATTCCTAATCTCCTTCATTTTATGATTATGTCTAACACTTAAGACCACAGATCTCTCTTGTTTTCTATCTTGATGTCCCATAAGGGCACCCCTCTGAGTGGTTTCTCATACACGTGCCATAGCTTGATATAAAGTTTTTTTATTATATCCTCTCTCTTTAAACCTACATGTAGCTGTATTCATTTCTTTGTCAAAATCCTTATCATCCCCAGAATTCCTACGTATATGCAGGAACTGTGAGTAAGGAATACTTTCTATTAGGCGTTCAGCATGAAAGCTGTCAGCATGTAATGTAGTATTCTGTGCTGTTTCTTTCCTATATAAACTAGTCATAAGTTTTCCATTTTCAATACTCACTGTGACTTCTAAATATGGTACAGATACTGTACTGTATTCCAGCATAAATTTCAAATTCAAATCACAAACATTGATGTAGTCTTTAAAGGCATTAAGATCCTCAACTGTGCCTATCCATAACATAAATAAATCATCTATGTATCTTTTATACAGCTTGATATGACTGAAAAAAGGATTATGTTGTTCATGCAAAATATACGTATCCTCGAAATTTGACATATATGCATTTGCATATAAGGGTGCCATAGTAGACCCCATTGCTGTTCCTCTTGTTTGTCGAAAAAGGTTTTTTCAAATCTGAAATAACTGTTTGTTAATATAAACTCTGCTAACATTTGTAAAGTTTTAGTTTTAGGATGCTTTCCATGTTCTCTGAGATCCAAAAGTCTCCCCATAGTGACCACCCCCTCCTCATGTGGTATTGAGGTGTAAAGATCTGATACATCCAATGTAACTAAAAGAGTAGAATTCTCTTCTTCATTTGCAATACTATTTCCTTTTCGATATTTATAAAGTGAGTAGTATCTCTCACATAAATAGACAAGTTCTCAATTAAAGGTTGTAAGTGATAATTTATATAGTTTGATAAAGGTTCAAATAAGCTCCGTATCCCTGATACTATGGGATGCCCTGGAGGGTCCCACATATCCTTAGAGGATTTGTTTATTGATGAGAGATACTATTTGAATCATTCCTTGTAAGTAGCACCATTGGGAGTCATGATACTTAAATTGTATATAATTATGGTTGATTTATTTCTGAAATTTGATGCAGACAGTATTTTTTAATTATTTTTATCTATGTATTTTCTAGAAAGGCAGCTCTTGATAAAGCCTACACTGTAGGTGAAACATTGAGTTCACTGCCATTTTTATATAATAAAGAAAGAAGTTATGAAAATGGGATAATCCTGTCTGCATTCATATTTCTACAGCGCCTTACCACTTCTCTTGCTCTGAAACAGAGAAACCATCTTTTTTTATAATGAACACAATAGGTATTGTAGGTCAGTGATACTAGGAAAGTTTCTTCCTTTTTTCCTCCTTTGCCTCCCATGCATGTACTGTTTATTTTAAATGCTACAATCTTCCAATGTGTATGTGGGGGGGTGGTGAGTGGCTGCCTCACAGATAGCCCCCATGCCACTCTCTGGCCAACCTGTAAGAAGTGCTCTCATACTGGGAGATTGTAGTCCTCACCCATTAGCAACTCAGCACCATACTTTGAAAATGCACTCATCTCTATTATCCTGGGAGCTAATGTTTAATCCTGAACTGAGATTCCCAGATAGCAGTGCGGAGCTATGACAGTGTACTGTACCATTGTGTCTACTCATTTCGGACTTGGGCATGAAGAAATCAAGACAGATGGGCTCTGGTCTAAGTAAAATAATAGAGTGTGCCCTTTAAGGGGCAGACCAAATTGTCCTGGTGCACCCTTCCCCTGTAAGGCAAGATGGTGTGCTCAAAAGGGGGAGGAACTAATGGGGGGCAGGGGAAGAAGAACAATGGGGAGATAGCCAAGAAGGGGAGGGGATAGAAGGGGTATTTAATGACCAACACATTGGAGGCTCAGCCACTTTCTGCTGGAGTTTTTTTGTTGGTTAACTACAGCAAGAACTACAACACATCAGATTGGCACTGGAATCACACAAGCATTGACTGAGGTTTGTGATAGAGCATCCACAACAGGTAAGGACAAGACGCACAAAAAAAATAACATTTTACATTTGAAGCTTTTAAACCTTTTGTGATGTGTTGCTACGATGTGGCATAAAATTCTATGAGACTGTTAGCATGTTGAGAAGCAAGGGAAGTTGTTGCAGTGCATTTGGGCCCAGCAGAAGGGGCGTTGTGCAAGACGTGGACCAAAGGCTTTGCTAGGAGCCAAATCGTTCAGTTCTGGTTTTATAAACTGACAAGGGGAAGCAGAGAGAAAGAAAGAGCAAGTGTAGCTAAGAATAAAATGCGCTAGTTTGGGGCCCCGTGAGAAGAAAGCTTTTTGTGCTGTTTTCTCGAGGAATAGAAGAGCAAAAAGGTTTGGGTAGGCATGTGGTAATGGCTGTTGTAGCATAAGCATAGAAGACCATGCAGGTGATGCCAGATGCTGCATTGGGGCCTCACAGGACTTTGGAAGCCGCTTAGTGGTGGGGAGCTGAGGCCAGATAAAGATATGTGACTACGAGATATCAGAGATATAAGGCAGGATGCCGTGCCTGCATTTACAGAAAAAAGGGGTGTTTTGGTGTAGGTCCTGACAAATGAAAATAAAAATTGGAATAGGCCAGCAAGAAAGGCCTTTGGTAGACAGAGCAATTAAGGTCATTGGTAGAGGGAACAGAGAGCGGTCACATGGAGTGGGTGACAGACACCACGGTAGAGTCTTATAAGCAGGTGGAAGTGATTCAACGGTGGAGCAGAGGCCAAGAATGTTTCTTTTGGTGGCAAAACAGCAGAAAGGAGAGGCAGGATGCCGAGCCTGCATTTAGAAGAAAAGATGGGGTTTGTGTGGTCCAAAATGCATAAATACAAAGCATGGGACAGGACAGCAGGAAGGCCCATTGCTATGGTGATCAAGCTAAGGCCATGAGGCGTGACATCAGATGCCGCGGTAAGGCCTCGCAAAAAGATGAAAGCCATTCTGTGGGGCAGGGGCCAGGAATGTTTTAAGAATGCTGCACCTGTGTTGAAAAGACAGGGAGCATTAAGAGCGCTGATTATGAGGGTGGGGATGAGATAGGCCAGGAGAAGTCTGGAGCACATGGGGGGTGCAGATGCTGGGGCCCGCGGGCAGCAAAAAGAAGTGAGGTACAGAGGGAGGGTTTTTCAATGGGTGACATCAGATGCCAATGAGAAAATGGCAATGGCTGGCTGGGAAAGGTGTAGGCGCGAGAACATGGAACAAGGAGAGGGCAAACAAGGTCACCTTAAGTAGCATTGAATGATCGGACGTGGAACGGAGCAGGAAGGGGGGAATACTGGATAAAAGGCCTAAAAAGGGGTCAAGGGGATGACAGAAGCAGACACTTGGGTTGCAAGGTGTGGCCACATGGCAGGGTCTTTAGCCCATGATGTGCAGGAGAGACAGGGGCAATAAAGAAGCCTATCCAAAAAAAAAGAGAAATGAAGGGTGTGTTGTGGGCAAGATGAGGCAAGGGCATAGTAGCAATATGGAACATTAATGAGGCCATTTCTTTTCAGTTCTTTTCACAGCATTTATACAGATTCCCAAAGGAGAGAGAGATGGCACCAAAAAGGAACAGGCCAATGAAAGAGGATGCCTACAAGGTGATCATGGAATTAGCAGAGAAGGCCAACAAGATGTGGCAGATGGTGAAGGAGGAGGAACTGGGGAGATCCGGGGAAAAGAGGAAAGCAGGAAAAGGAAAGGGGGCGGGGTGTGGAAAAAGGCAGGTGGGGAGGCTGCACAGCCCAAGAGGGTGCAGCCACTGCAGGTGACACCTCCCTGAGCAGTCAGCCCAGTCCCAGCATTACCCCAAGTACCGGAACCACCAGCACCTCCTCAGAAACAGGTGGTAATCCCCGCACTGAAATCCAGACCAGGTCCCTCGTGCCCACCAATCCCTCCCCCTCAAACAAGCATCCAGCCACAGGAGACCAGACAAGAGCATCCGGAGGAAAACAGGTCACAAGGAACGGATAAGGCCACAGGTACAAAATTAGGTGCAGTGGACAAAAGTATCAAAGACTACATAGTCCAAATTATTGCCGCCCTTGGGACGGGGGTCTGGGGCAGATGGAATCGGCCTTAGCTGAGATCAGATCCAAAAAGGGGACAACGGGGGAGGCAGAGAAAGTGGTTGATAGTACAGGAAAAGGAACATTGGATATAGGAGCCTCGGGAATGAGAATATGGGAGCACGTACCACTAACTACAAAAGAAAAAATTTGGAAAGGGGAGTATGTAGACATATTCGCCTTAGTGAGTAGAGAGGCAGCTGCAAAATACAAAGAATCAGAGAGTATCGGGAAAAGTGAGATGGCGGCTACTGTAGTTTTATTGGGGAAGAAAGAGGAGGACAAATTTACAAAGGAAAAAACATGGGATTGGTGGTTTGTGGGTTTTGCTACATACTCAGCAATAGTGCTAGAAAGAAAACCAGAACTGGGCATCCCACTTATTACGTACTCATTGATACTGAGAAGGGCTAAGGTAAAAAGTGGAGTTGGATGGATATACTATGATGAGTTTGTTCGACAAAGAATGGCAACGTATGAGGATGTGAGATGGGATACCAAGCAGTTGGATTTATGGATAGATTATGTAACTGATCAATCCATGCCAGAGGGAGAGATAGGAAAGAGAGGCGGTGTACCTCAGAAGTATTGCTGGGGATACAATAGAGCATTTTGCTCATGGTCTCACTGCCGATTCCTGCATGCATGCTCGAAATGTGGGGGAGCCTACCCGGCATGCAGATGCAGGACAGCATGGACAAAAGGGGCTCAGGTAGGAGGGAGCCAAGGGATGGGACAGCAGCCCTTTTGGAATGAACAGGGGTATAGAGCACAATCCTTACATGGGGTTCAAGAGGAAGAGGATATAGCGATCGGGGGGGGCAAGCTTACTGCATGAAAACAACAAGATGATGGAAGTGAAAAAGGGGCAGGGAGAAAAGAGAGGGAGGGGTAGCAGAGCAATTTCAAAATGCCAGATCCCCCATAAGGGTAGAAGAGTGGGAAAAATGGTTAAAAAGTATCCAGACAAAAAGGAGGCAGAAGCATTAAATAAGGGTTTTAGAACAGGTTTTCCATTGCTCTGTGATGGTCCCAGAGAAGCAAGAAAGGCTAACAATTTAGGGTCAGTCAAAGGAAAGGAACACATTTTGAGAAGAAAGATAGAAAAAGAAAAGGCAGTGGGCAGGATAGAGGCACCTATCTCATCCCCCCCTTACAGAACATGACAAATTCCCCATTGGGCCTGGTTCCCAAGAAGCAGAAGGGAGAATACAGGGTGATTCACCATCTGTCATATCCAGAAGGGGAATCAGTAAAAAATTTTATAAGGGAGGAACACAGTAAGGTTTCCTATGCCACACTGGAGAAAACGGTACAGATTATAAGAGCAACCCCAGATGCTTGGATGGCCAAGACAGATATATAGTCCGCTTTCCGATTGCTCCCAGTTAGGAAGGAAGATTGGGACCTATTGAGTTTCAAAGTGGGGGACCAATATTATTTTGATAAAGCTATGCCCATGGGTTGTTCCCTAGCCTGTGCTACATTTGAAGTATTCAGCACCTGCTTACAATGAATATTTCAGGAAACAACAGGGCAGAGGACAGTTATACATTATTTTAATGACTTTTTGTTAATTGGCAGGGGTAAGGAGGAGACAGAAGGGATGCTTGCCAGCTTCCAGGAGCTGTGTGTAGAATTGGGGGAACCACTAGCACCGGAAAAAACAGAAGGCCCCAGGAAGGTGTTAGAGTTTTTTGGTATAGAAATATACACACATAGAGAATTGTTTAGATTATTAGACAACAAGGTGAGCAAATTAAAAGCACTCATTCAGTTACACATGAACAGGAAGTGGGTGCAATTGAGACAGGTGCTACAGGTTATAGGTCATCTCAACTTTGCTTGCAGGGCAATTGGTCAAGGGAGGCCCTTCACAAAATGGCTAGTGATGGTTACGGCAGGAATAACCAGGCCACATCATTGGGTAGACATAACAAAGGAAGTAAAGGAGGATTTTAAGGTGTGGGAAGAATTCCTTAACAGCTACAATGGCTGTTCCTTTTGGCAGGAGGAGTGGATTTACAATACGGATCTAGAACTATATACAGACACGGCAGGTGGGCTTGGAATGGGTGGCTAAATGAGAGGAAAATGGTTCACGGAACCATGGCCTGAAAGTTGGGTAAAAGAAAGGAAAGTAAAAGACATCACATTGCTAGAAATCATGCCCATCTGGGCATGCACATTAGTATGGGGCGAGGAGTTGCGGAACCAGAAGGTTACATTTTGGTGTGATTATAAGGCTGTGGTAGAGGTGTTAAACAACATGGGAGCCAGGTCTGAGGTGGTCATGGGTGTGTTAAGGCAGCTGGTATTAAGAGCATTACAACTGAATATGTCATTCAGGGCTAAGCATATAGAATGGGTGAAAAACATCCTAGATGGCAGCCTTTCCCATCTGCAGCTGGATCATTTCTGGATGCTGTCCCCAATAGCAGAGGAGTGGAAAACACCCATACCATCGAACATCTGGGACGTTGGCGAGAGGGAGCCAAAATGCTGTTTCGCATCTCACGGGCACCAAGGACCTTGAGGGCCTACGAAGGGGCTTGGCGGGTGTTACAAACATTCAGGGAAACACACCACATGGAGGTAAGTGGGCCACTTGCAGAGGAACAATTAGGGAAATTCACAGTGGACCAATGGCAAAAAGGGATGGCTCACACCACCATGGGAGTATACTTGGCAGGGATTAGTTTACTCTGCACCCTGAAGAAATGGAAGGACCTGACCAAGGCGATGCTGATTAAGAGAATGATGCAAGGGTGGAGTAGGATAAAGCAAAGGCCAAAAGATTGCAGGCGACCAATAGTGGAACATTGGCTAACAAAACTTAAAGGGGTATTACCAGTCATTTGCAGATCTAAGGATGAAGCAAAGTTGTTTCACACCATCAACTTAGTAATGATTGCAGGAGCCCTGAGAGTGAGTGAGGTGGTAGGGCATGGAAGAAGGGATGAAGAAGGGGGGTTGGAATGGGAAGACGTAAGCTGGGGAAGGGATGAAATACAGATGAGAATTAAGAGGTCAAAAACAGAACAAGAAGGGACAAGTCAGTCTTACCTCAGTAGTGGGTAAGATTATGGAGGCACTGCTTAAGGAAAGGATAGTTCAACACCTGGAATCCATAGGGGCACAGGATCCAAGACAGCATGGGTTTACAAAAGGAAGATCCTGTCAAACTAATCTCATAGATTTCTTTGACTGGGTAACTAGAGTGGTGGACCAAGGGGGAGCAGTTGATGTTGCCTACCTTGACTTCAGCAAAGCTTTCAACACTGTGCCACATAGAAGATTGATAATCAAGCTGGGTAGGCTTAGGGTGGGTCAGAAGTTGGTCAACTGGGTAGCAAACTGGTTGACGGGCAGAAAACAGAGAGTGGTGGTAAATGGTATGCAGTCAGAAGAGATGCAAGTCACAAGTGGGGTACCTCAGGGATCAGTCCTGAGGCCAGTCCTCTTCAATATCTTCATCAGTGACATTGCAGATGACTGGAGGGTAAGGCTTGTCTGTTTGCAGATGACTTCAAGATCTGCAACAGAGTAGATGATCCAGATGGGGTGGGTAGAATGAGAAGAGATCTGGATAAACTAGCAAAATGGTCGGAAGAGTGGCAACTGGGCTTTAATGCAAAGAAGTGCAAGATCATGCACACAGGGTAGAGAAACTCTGAAGCCACCTATAGGCTGGGAGGGGTTGCTGGCAGTCACAAGGGAAGAAAGAGACTTTGGCATCATCATCACAGATGACCTGAAATCATCAAGCAGAACTCTAAAGCAGTAGGTAAGGCTAAGGGGATGTTAGGGGTGTAGTAGTGAGGTATCACAAGTCAGTAAGAGGAGGTAATAATCCCTCTTTACAAGACACTGGTTAGGCCCCATCTGGAGTACTACGTGCAGTACTAGAGGCCACACCTTCACAAGGACATTAACCAAATTGAGGAGGTCCAGAGAAGGGCAACCAAAATGGTGCAGGGACTGCACCAGAAGACATATGAGAACAGATTAATGGAGCTCAAAATGTATACTCTAGAGCAAAGGAGGGAGACAGGTGATATGATTGAAACATTCAAACACCTTAAGGGCATGAACAAGGTGAAAGAGTCTAACACGTTTCAACATAAGAAAAATAGCAGGACAAGAGGACACAGCATGAGATTAGAGGGAGGCCGAGTAAGAGGTAATGTGAGGAAGTTATTTTTCACAGAAAGGGTGGTGGATGCATGGAACGGCCTGCCTCAGGAAGTGGTGGCTATGAATACAGTGCACGGCTTAAAACAGGTGTGGGATAGGCATAAGGGAGCAATACAGATGAGTATGAATAGATAGGCCACTGACAACAAAGGACAATGGCACATTTATAAGGTAGAAAAAGAAATGGGCAGACTGGATGGGCCTTGCGGTCCTTATCTGCCATCAACTTCTATGTTTCTATGAACAGTTGTACCATAACCATCAAGCTTCACATAGAGGGCACCGTGTGCCCAGTAGAGGCTTTGTGGACTTACGCCGCAGAGCATGTTATCAAAAAGGTGAGGTTATTTGTACATGGGGACGGGAAGAAAGTGACAAGCTACCAAGTAACGGCCATACTTAAAAAAGGGATGGAGTTCTTGGCCGAGAACCCAGAGGATTATTCATCTCATTCCTTTCGAATAGAAGCTGCCTCACAATGGGCGGCAACAGGGGAAACAGTGGCTAACATGTTGGAAAAAGGGCGATGGCGGTCTGCCAGCTACAAAAGGTATATTTGGACACTGCAACTGGGAGATTAACATGCCAGCTGTGTTTTGTTTTGCAGGGCGGAACCAGATGGGGGAGAGAAAAGTGGGGAGCCGGGGGGGGTAGTCTTTTAGCGAAGGGGGGCAAGGGAAAAAAGGTGACAAATGATGTTTAAGCTGTATATTTCTGTTTAAATCCTATAGATAGAGGGAGGATCACAGAAGTATGGATCTGCGGGCATTCCTACATATATTGGGTGGAGAGGAGAGGAGAGCAGAGGAAAAAAGCTGGGGGAAAACAACTGTATCAGGACATAAGGAAATGTAGGTTGTCTTGGGGTGGCATACGAGGGATGAGATGGGGACAGCTTCTTCCTATCCTGAAGGAGATGAAAGAGTGAAGACCCACCCCAGATTTAATGATTGTACACTTGGGGGGAACGACATCAGGGGGAAACCATGGGTAGACATATATATGCAAGTAAAAAAGGACTTCAAGAAAAATCCAACAGTGGTGGCCAGGGTGGCCATAGCTTGGTCCGACATGATACCAAAAAGGGTATGGAGACATGAACACAGCCACATAGCAATAGATAGAGCCAGGAGAAAGATGAACAGAAGGGTAGGAAATATGGTCAGAAAGATGGGTGGGCATGTCATACTGCAGGGGGTGGAAGAATGGGTAGAGGATTTTTATAGGTCAGATGGGGTATACCTGTCAGATTTAGTAGTAGACATGTTTAACACAGAAATTATGGGATTTATAGATGCATGGAGGAGACAAGAAGAAAAATAAAAAATAAAAAAGGGGGGGATGGAGGGAGTTACCCAAAGAAGGGAGGTGAAGGCCAGCCATCCAACACAAGCTGCTAACTGGCTATGGGGAAAAAAGGGGTGGGGTGGGGAGGGAGGGAAAGAAAAAGATATGATGAGAAGAAGAAGG
The DNA here is from genome assembly GCA_016271365.2 of Neoceratodus forsteri. Classification (NCBI taxonomy): domain Eukaryota; kingdom Metazoa; phylum Chordata; order Ceratodontiformes; family Ceratodontidae; genus Neoceratodus; species Neoceratodus forsteri. The sequence goes on along the minus strand of CM028129.1, from coordinate 642,598,886 downwards.
AAATGAAGGAGAAAAAGCGGTTTGGTTCTCACCATTACCTACCAAAAAGAGAAGAAGAAGAAGGCACCTGGGGAGCGTAGAAGATGAAGAAAGAGGATGATCAGAGATTGATATATATATATATATATATATATATATGTATGGATGAAAAGATACAATTATGGAAGAGATGATAATAAATGATGATTGGAATTGTAAATGAAAGCATGATAATATAATAAATTAATTGCCAATCTGAGCACTACAACATTTAAAGAGTTTGTCATTTGTGGGGGAAAGGGGGAATCTGGAACAATAGTCAGCATGCACTCACAGTTTGGCCACACAGTGCTGGTTTGCAGAAAATTATGTGCTCACCACAGACTGAGTACAATAATAACCAATTTATTGGTGACAACAACAAATGCTTCTGCAGCAGAAACTCTCAACCAGCTTGATGTTTCATGCAGATACTTTGTGCTTTTTCAAGACCTTTGAAAAAGTGCAAGGAATTGATGCAAAATGTTAGACTGCTTGACAGCTGACATTGCAGTAGCTTTTGTTGTTTGTTACTAATAAATTGCTTATTATCGTACTCAGCCTGTGGTGTACGTATAGTTTTCTGCAAACCTGCACTGTATGGTGGAACTTTGAGTGCATGCTGACTGAGAATCTATATGTAACAGCCCTACTGGACACTCCTGAGCTACCTGTGTGGTGGATTCATAAATAAAATAATAAAAAGTTCAAATTTTTACAGCTGCATGGGCGGAGCCATGAATACATATTGCTATCAGAAAAGATCTGAATTCTTAATGCGCCACAGTTTCAGCGTTACAAGGGAGTGGAACCAAAGCACAACTTCATGAAAATCTCTCCATGTTCTCCCATTTACTACAATGTGATTTCTTCTCCCCCTTATGCCACACTATTTGTTAAGCAGAGTAGCATGTGCTGCTATTAACTCTTAGGCTGCCAACAGAATTACAATGTATAGGAATTCTGGACTGATATATCAGTCCATAGCACAACAAGGGTTAATATGCAGAGAGGAGAAGCTATGAACATCCCCACTTCTTGAGTTTACCTCCCTAACTGGCACACAGCAGCAGTGTCAGAGTGTTGGAGTTAGGTTACATTGTACTATGATGTCCTGCATAAACAACAAGGCTGTAACTATAAGAATGTGTGTCATATTAACAAGAAAAATGTTTTCTGATAACGCTAAAATGCAGCTATTAAACTTAGTCATGTTAGGAGGTCAGTGTGCTGCACATTAATTAAAATGTTATGTAGCTGCAGGGAACAAATTAAGAATAGGGGCATGAAATAAACTAAAATGGCGTCTGAAGTCATTCTGAGAACAGCCCAGTAAGCTATGCAAAGTGCAGAGGTTTATGGGGAAATGGGAAGCTACCAGATGACAAAAAACATCTGTTGTATGGATTAATTCCAACAATTTAGTTTACCTGTGCTTGGTCAGGGAGGTGCTTTGCAAAAAGGGGGGTAAACCCATAAACGACTAACAAGTATCCAAATAGCAGCACAGCAGTCAGACAGCAGAAAACACACTTGAAGCTATTGTCATTTGAAACAGAATTCCATATTTTATTCCTGTAGATTCAGGCAGTCAAGTATTTCACTCCAAGCAGGAAGCCCCTTATGCCTCGGCATATAGCCTTCAAAGGGGGCATATGGAATTCTGTTTCAAATGACAATAGCTTCAAGTGTGTTTTCTGCTGTCTGACTGCTGCGCAGCTACTTGGACACTTGTTTCATGGATTAACAGGCAACATGAAATGAATGGCTTTACACAGTCCTGTCATGCCACTTACACAGTACAGTACTTGTAGCCTTTATCTTTGTGTAGCAAATAATACATATAAAAATTATTCCATTCCCAAGAAAAAATAACAAAAGAAGGAATGAATATGAAATGGGAGAAGTGAGGAAAGCAAATACTGAGCACTGCAAACACAAGACTTCTCTTTTGTGTCTTTGAGTGTCATTCTTTACTGATTCATCAGTACATTACTACTGTGCAAAACGTAATATGTTTAGCTACTCATGCGCTCACCAGGGTATGCAGTGAGGCACGAGACAGATCCAAGTGTGTTAACGTAACAAAGGTGAGTATATCAGTTTGATCACACAAAAGTGATGCAAGGTTTGCAGAATAACTGCACTCAAAATTGTACATAGTGATCAAGAAAAGGTATGCAGTTACCTGGGTAGACACTAAGGCACAATGCAGAGCCCAGTGTGCACGTTTAACCAAGGTGAGTGTATATCAGAGAGGCCGATCACATCAAGTGACACAAGGTTTGCAGAATAACTCTACTCACAAATGTACATGGTAATGAACCATGGCATGCACTTACAAGGTATGCAGAGGGACACAAGGCAGAATAAAATGTGTTCGCATAACCCAGGTGAGCGTATATTAGAGGTTGATCACACAAAGTAAAAGAAGGTTTTCAGAATAAGTGCATTCACAATTGTACACAGTGATTAAGCAATGGTATGCAGTTACCTTAGTAGACACTGAGGCATGAGGCAGAGCTGAGTGTGTTCATTTAACACAGGATAGCATATATTTATTTATTAATGTCTTGGATTACAACAACCATCAGAGGCCAATTACTCAAAGTGAGACAAGGTTTGCAGAATACGTGCAATCACATTTGAACATAGGGATGGAACCGTGGTATGAACTTTTCTGTGTATGTGCTGAGGCATGGAGCAGAGCCAAATGTAGCCATGCAACCTAAGTGAAAGTATATCTGAGGCCATTCATAGAGAATGAGACAAGGTTTGCAAAATAAGTGCAGTCACATTTGTACATAGTGATGGAATCATGGTATGCTTTCTCCCGGTTATGCAATGCAGCATGAGGCAGAGTCAAATGTCTTCATGTAAGCGAGGTGAGCCATATAGCATGGGCTGATCACACAAAAGTAACAGAAGGTTAGCAGAACAACTACACTCATAATTGTATGCTGTGATGGAGTCATGGGCTTCATTTAAGCAACTTTGTAATCCTCAAAATAGAACTGGAATTAAATATATAAAAAATGGGGATAAAATAATTCAAGATGCAAAGGAGATGGCAGATCAATTTAATAAGTACTTTATTTCTAAAACTATCCAGGGGTAGGATGAAGGCTGCAACAAGGGTAATAAAGGTCATCAACTAAATAATCCTATGAACCCACTGTGCACCCACAGGTACTTCACCATCAGTGACTGGTGGACTGGTAATGGGCCCCCCTGCTACCACAGCCCACTAGCTGACGGAGAGGGCTGGGGCACCCGAACAGGTAAGTGTCAAGGAAGCTGTGGCAGTAGCCACTATGAGCCCACCACCCCACACAACAACCCCATACTGGGGGCCAGTCACGCAACACCCCCCACCCACCCACAGGTGCCCCAATCTCAGTGACTGAGGTGGCCCCCCACACACACAGACCCTTCTGCACCCCAACCCTATATGTGCACAGCAACACACACCCCCATGTCATACAGTACTGCCCCAACACAGCACAGTGCATGCAGTCTCACCCCGGAGGCCTCCAGTGGCATTGGGGACCTGGGGCTGCAGTTCAGTTCACCCCAGGTTCCACAGTATTGCAGAATATTATTTAAAAAAAACAAACAAGTTTTTCCCACTCCATGGATTCCTTTAACCCCGAAGTCCATGACCCCCTGGAGTTGATTATAATAAGTCCGGGGCATGTGGGGGGTGAAGCCCTCCACATTGGGGGGGGGGGGTTGGAGGTGGAGCCCCTCACAAAAACAAAGATATTGTTCTGATGTGTGCTTTGCTGTACTGGTCAGTGTCTTGTGCTGACCTTATTTTGCCACACACTTATTTGCATGCGGCATTGTTGATGTGCATGTTGTTTTCCATGACATTATGACCCTGTGCCAGTGAACATATAGCAAAGGCCGATCATACAAAAGTGACACAAGGTTTGCAGAATAACGTGCGCCTACCAGGATATGCAGTGAGGCATGTAGTAGAGCCAAATGTCTTTCTGTAGCCCAGGTGGGCATACATCAGAGGCTGATCACATAAAGTGACAGAAGATTTTCAGAATAACTATATTCACAATTGTACATAGTGATCAAGTAAAGTTATGCCATTTTCTGGGTAGACACTGAGGCACAGGGCAGAGCTGAGTGTGTTCATTAACACAGTTAGCCTATATCAGAGGCTGATCACACAGAGTGAAACTCAGGTTTGCAGTATAAGTACAGCCTCATTTGTACATACTGAAAAAGAGTCCATGAAGGACATGCACATATTTACGGCCTTTTTGCTCCTTCTTCTCTCTTGGCTCTCATCTGCTCCCTGCTCCAACCCTATGCTGTCCTCACCTTCCACTCTCACCAACTTTCATTTCTCTAACCTCCTTCTACTACCCACCAAATGATCCCACTATTATTCCCTAGAGGTTTCTTCTACCTTGTGTCAAACATTTTGAAAAAACAGTTTTCCTGCCGTTTGCTTCTCTCTCCTTTTTTTCGTCATAAGCTCTAGTATCTCATTCTCATTGCTCTCCTACTATCCAGGGATGTTGAAGTTAGCCCTGGCCCTCTGACACATTGCTCCCAGTCTGATGCATCCCTGAACAATTTAAAAGGGCTACATATCACTCATCATACTATCAGGAGTCTTGTATGTAACCTTGTGGACATTGAGGCATGGGTTACTCTTTATAAGCCAGATATCCTTTGCTTGTGTGAGACCTGGCTTAAACCCTCGATACCAGACTCAACCTGTTCCATAGCAAACTACAACTTGTTGTGCAGAGACAGACACTCCTCTAAAAGGGGGGGAGGGGTAGCCCTATTCAATAAGAATCACCTCCATCCCTCTGCCATCCCTACTCCTGCATACTCCCTCTGAGAGTCCCTTTATGCTACTCTTACACTAGGTGCAAAAAAACTACATATTGACTTGTCTGTAACTATAATCCTCCTCTAAATGACCCCCCGAGGACTTGAAGAATTACTAAATCAAACTAAAGGCAAAATTAACCCACACTGCAGAGTATCATGCAGCTTAGGTTCAGGATAAATATACCAACACTGATAAACAAATTTGAAAAAATCAAATTGCTTTAATGTTTATAGCCACAAATGCTGCAAGCACACACAAACTGTTCAGACTGAAACAGCCACAACGCATTAGGCCCTGCACTTTGCTCAAATGGAACTTCCTTAGGGGGCCCCCAATCACTAAAAGGTGCAGCACAGCGCAGCACCTGTAAAAGACAAATTAGAACTGCCAAAAGTACCTGCTGCAAAGGTTTATTACTTAAAGCTGCTGGGGACCCCAGGAAATTCTGGTCTCAGGAGAAAACCTTCCTTGGTTCAACCAAGTCCCTCACTCTTAATGACATAGTTCTAAAGGGTGTACACTGTAATAACCCTTCCACCATTGCTAACGCCTTCAACCTGCATTTCTCTGACCTATCAAATTATAACTCCTCATTCCCCTACACTCTATCTACCAATCAATGCCCCTCCTCCTACTATGAGGCTAGGATCCCACCTTTTCAATTCAAAGTCATAACTAGCCATAAGGTACTAAAACTCCTCAATACTATCTCCACCAATACCAATACTGGCTCTGTTGGTCTTGAACCCAGACTTCTAAAAATTGCTGCTCTGTTTATAGCCTCCCCCTGGCTAGAATTTTCACTATGTCCCTATGCCATAGCTAAGTCCCTGATATTTGGAAAATCACCAGAGTCACCCCTCTTTTTAAGAAAGGTGCTCTGAAAAACATTTCTAATGGTAGGCCTATTGTTATCCTCTCCATACTAAGAAAAATCATGGAAAAACTTTGTTGCCTCTCAAACTATTGATTTTCTACTTAAAGAGCTACTGACACCTCAAGGAAAACTTTAAAAAACATAATAATTAGGTAAAATTTTGCTTGCATTCCATTTATATTTTATATAGTTCTCCTCCCCATAATTTATTACTAAAGAAATGTGTATGAATATATGATCATTATCCCTTAGAGTTAATTTTGAGTTCTTCTGCCTCTATAGCTTACTCCCTACTTCAAGCCATAATCCTCTGTTTTGACATCAAATTCTGTTGCCATAGGAGTAACTGTGAGGTCACAAGCAGTGCTCTATGACTTCAGGTAGGGAGAAAGCAGCAGGAATAGACAAACTCTTCAGTAGCAAAGATCCTGTTTTCATGCAGATTACCTCATTACTAAATAATTGGGAGAAGGAAGACAGAAGTAATGGGAAATATAAGCCAGACAGTGCCTAAATTGTATGTTTGGTTAAAGTTCTCCTGAGTATGTCACTAGCTCTTTAAATACAACCTCCTTTCTGACAACCAACATGGTTTCCATAACGGTCATAGTACCACTACTGCCTTAATCAAATTTACTGATAATACTCTCTCTGCCATGGATTCTGGCCTTCTGGCAGGTGCGGTCTTCATTGATATGACAAAGGCTTTTGATCTGGTGGATCACCCCCTAGTCCTCTCCATCCTTTAATCCATGGGTTTCTCACTGCCTGTTTTTACCTGGTTCAACAGCTATTTATCTAATAGAGTTCAGGTTGTTAGATTAAATTTCACCTTCTCTAACCACACAACAATCATTATTGGGGTTCCCCAGGGATCCATTCTGGGCCCCCTCTCCTTTTCCATTTTTATTAATAACATTACCAAAGACATTACTTCATGCCAATCCCTCCTCTATGCGGCTGACCTTGTCCTTTCTACAAGATCCAAACACCTATTTGACATTAACCTTACGCTCTCCTCTGACTTCTCAACTGTCCATGCTTGGCTCATTGTGCATAAACTCATTCTAAATGTAAGTAAAATTCAAGCCATGCTCTTTGGCTCTGCCTCTGCCTCCAAACTTAGATCTTGCACAGACTTACTGAAGGTATCCTGCCCTGATGTCTCTATTATAGGTACTGTTAAATATTTTAAATATCTTGGAGTTCTACTGGACCAGTCCCTTGATTTTGACCTCCATATCCAATCCACCTGTAAATCAGTGAATGCCAAACTAAGGATTGCCTACAGAACTGGCTACGCCCTAACCCCCTCTGCTAGAATGACCATTGCCCATGGCATCCTGCTTCCTACTCTCACCTATGACATTGCCACCTATGCAACTGTGCCTAAAACTACACTTCATAAATGGGATACAACCTACAACAATATTTGCTGATATGCCTTATCATCCCCTTGATGAAAACATCACTGCCGGCTATATGCTGATATTAATTGGCTCCCCCCCTCTGATTCCAGACTCCTCTTCCTTGGCTCCCTGGTGGATAGTGTTATTAGATCTGAAACCCCTTAATCTCTTGCCTCCTTGCTGCTTCCTCAATCCTCCTCCTATAGCTTACAGTCTGTTGAAAAGTATCTTCTCCACATACCTAGATGTATAACCACCAAGGGTGCCTGTGCCTTTTCTCACACTAACCCCAACTCTGGAACTCCCTTCCCCTAGCCATTCATCAAGCTTTGTTTCATGCCATCTTCAAAAAGGAACTTTGAAGTTTCCTATCCAAATCAGTCCAAAGCTCAAGCTTTCATCATCCATAACTCACTACATTGGCCGACTATTCCATGCCACCTTTATATTTTCCTTTTCCTGCCCTCTTTTCCTTTCTGTCCTGGCCCTGGCAGGTCTGCTTGCTGCCTTATGGCCTAGCATCTCCTTATATCCTGATTTGCCTTCAGATGTTTGCACTTATCCTGTACTGGGTCTGATATAAGCCTTCCTTGTTACTCATTTTGGAGCCTGGCTGTTGTTTTTCCAATGCCATAAGATCTCTTTGTTGTTTGCAGTTACTCATTGTTACATGATAAACCGTTATATGTATTAGCCTAGTATGCTTCTTCATTGTCTCCCTTCTTCTGCTTATTGTTACCCCTTTTCCCAATGTTGTACTTAATGCCTGCTTATGACTCATATTGGACTCTATTCACAAAAGCTACACACCACATAAGTAGGGCGTGTAGCCACCACATAGCTGCATGCACTCACTGTGCCCCCTGCCCTATTCACCCTGAGGATAAGCCCCCCCCATGCACCCAATCCCCCAGCTGATCATGGAGCTCCATGCGGGAGCATGTCTGGGGGTGGTACGGGGGGTGAGCCAGCACTCTGTGCATTTATAAACCTGCAGAGTGCTGTGCATGGGGGCTGCTGGCTCCATGTGCAGAAGGCAGCTGTAAACCACCTGTGCTGGTTATGCACCCCCGGAGAAGCTGCCACTGGATGCGGCAGACACAGAGGGAGGCAATGGTGCCCCAACAATGTTGCCCCTGCCATCAGGGCACTTCAGGAAGATGGGGGTCTGGCGAATGGGGTACTCCCCCAAAGTGGCATGGTCAGCACTCTGCATGCTGGTTGGCAACATGGTGCCTGTTGCTCACAAGGGATCCATTGCAGGTCCCTGCCTGTATAGCTGATTGGCTGCCCACCAGGATCTGCGGCTCCACACACACACCTGCCCCCCATGGACCTGCATTCTGAGGGGGGGTCAGGGCTACATAAGGGAGCCGGGTGAGGCCGGTGTTCATGGATTCAGCCCCTGCATGGAAATTCCTAGGGTGAGGAGCTGCATGGCCCAATACGTGCCTCATGAATGGTTTTTTTTTGTGAATAGGTTCCACTGTGAACTGTTACCCTAGGTCTTTACTATTTGTTACATTATCACATTGCTTCTGCTATCTATTGTGTATTTTTTCCATGTATCCCAATTATCCTGTTATTGTACTGTACTGTTGTGTTTCAACTACTTCTGTAACCTCCTGGGTTGTGCCTGAAAATAGTCATTTTATGTCTAGTGCAACCACCCGGTAAACAAAAACAAAATAAAAAATATATATTTAACGTGCCCGCTTGGAGCAGGGCTGAGTTCTGGAGCAGCTGAATTAAATTTTGTTTCATACTTGCTCTTTATGGATCCAAGCTGCTAGCTGAGGAAGGGCTAATTCAAATTAATAAGCCCCCTCTAACACTGGAGGACTGAGTCCAGGAAGGGATAATTTTTTTTTAGGTGCTCACTCCAAGTGGGATGGAGACCAGGAATGGCATACAAAAATGTATCATGCCTGGTTGGCACAGGGATGAGCCAAGGAGAGGCTGTGTCATTTCACCTCCTGTGATCAAGTCACCTCCCACACCCTTTTTAACAAAGCCCCAAGAGGACTGCTGCCCACATCCCAGATCCCCCACTCCCAACTCTCTACATCAATTCCACTATGTAGATGGATCTAGCTCCTTGACTACTGAAGATTATACCTTTGTGCCTAGCCTTTGGCTGTTGTAAATTATACCTGTGTACCTGACAATGTTTGGCATTGTCATGTTTCTTTGCACTTACCAGGTAGCTTATGTCTCTGTTAGTAATGTTTCACCCTTGTAATTTGCTTACACTGGGGCTCCACCCTCCTTTGTTTCCTTGTTCTCAATTGTTCACACTTTGTTGTACCTGATGTGGAACCTTTGTAAAATAGCTTTTGCTCAAACATAATGTCCAATTCTTGAAATAAATAAATGAATAAAATTTATTTTACAAACCCACTCTTAGTGAGTCTAACGTATCTGTAAACAGAACGCAAAGAGTAAAAATTGCTGGTGTCCTCTCCAATGCAAGACCAGTCCACTCTGGAGTTCCTCAAGGTTCCATACTGGGTCCCCTTCTAGTCAGTCTCTTCCTGAATAGCCTCCTTCAATCCTGCCCAGAACAAATCATACTCTATGCTGATGATACTGTAATTTAAACCACCCATAAGGACCCACAATCTTTGCAAAACAACCTCCAGCTTGGTTTCGCTGCAGTTGATAAATGGTTCAGCAAACATAGACTCATCCTTGACTATAAAAATCCTAAATGGATGCTTTTCAGTAAGACCCACAACAAGAACCGGATGCATCCCTGGACCATCACAAACTGCCTTAAAATGGCCCTTGAACAGGTACATTCCTTAAAAGTATCTTGGGATCTCTCTTGACAGTAACCTGTCCTATGGTGCCCATATTGATAGCATCACCAAGGCTGCCAACACATGACTCAGTCTCCTTTACAGGCACAGATCATTTTTTACCCCAGAAGCCTTAAGGGTCACTGTTCAACGCTCTGTTGTCTCCAGTATTGACTATGGCCTCATCATTTATGGCTCTGCTACCCCAACAGCCCTCAGATGCATTTTCACCACCCTCAACAAAGCCTGCCGTCTTATGACTGGATCTCATTGTCTTACCCACACCTGTGACCTCTATGCTCAAACTTGCTGGCTACAACTCTCAAGCTGCCTAAAATACCAAACCTGCATTACGGCAAAGAAGATAACCATGGGCCTTGCTCCCCCGGGTGTCCAAGCCCTCCTTTGCCCAAGTAGCAATCTCCGCCATACTAGGGGCTCTGAATCTCAACTCCTGCTGGTCCCTCACTGCTGAACATCTCTGGAACAATGTTCATTCACCTACAGGTCCCCAATCTGGTTGAATAGTCTCAAAAGCAAGATCTCCTCCGTTCCCAAGCTTGGCCCCTTCAAAGCAAGGCTCTGCCTCTCTCTCACTGCCTCCAGCACCTGCAACTACCTCATCTAACCATCCCTCCTGTCTATGCTGCAGTCCTTGCTCCAGCTCCTCCACCTAACACTTAACTCCATCTCCCCTTTCTCTCCTCCTCCTTCCCTTCTCCCCCTCTCCAACTTACTCCACCACCTGCACTTCTCTTTGTGATTCAACAATGCTTCTGGCGGCTCTCATCTCCCACTGCCCTACCCATGTCTTGTAACACTAGTTGTACACCTTCATCTGCCCTTGTCCTATCTCCTTCAAAATGAATGTATGTATCTTCATGGAACTGATTATAACCTGTTTACCCTGCCTATTATACCAAGCTTGTTGTATTTTGTTGTACTGTCCTCAAATTAATGTGGAACCTTTGTAAAAGTGCTTTGGCTCAAAGGTGCTTGTTATCCTAGACATACATACATACATACATACATAAATAAATAAATAAAAATGTGCAAGCCCAGAAAGAGCTGATTTTAATATAAGTCCCATCCAAGCCCTAATGGGCTTTAACCAGTAAATGTCCTGTCTTCTTGGAGAGGGGCTGAGCCCCAGATTATTGGGTAATTAACTGAAATTTCTTCACTCCATAGGACCCTGTATCAGTGCATGTTTTGGGAGGAAGTAGTAGCATAGAATGGATCCTGATACTGATGCTCAGCTTAAGGTCAGGGTTCCTTGTTAAAGGACCAAGGACAGAGGAATTTATTTCTCTAGGGATTCAAAGAATTGGCTAGCTGTAGGCTTCAGGCTGGGGTGGTGAACCCCCAAGTTGTGGGTTATTGCCATTGATGAGGTCAGATCTGGGATTACAGAGACAAAAATAAAAATGTCACACTGGTGTAGTCAAAACTCCACTAGCACAGATATAAACTTAACTCTTCAGATATGGTGATGTTTGAATGTCTATGTAGTGTATTATGTCTTACAATATACTATCATTAAGTCTAACATTGACCCCCAGTTCAGGAACATGGTTAGGTTGATGAAACCCACCTACAACATGCAGCTTTCCTCCTTCCCGATAACCGCTAAGATCTCAGTTGAAAAATAAAACATGAAACATAATTAGAGACCACACCTCAACATTGCATGTTTTCATGTTTTTATATAATAGGAGTCATATGCTATTGGAGTGTTTGCCAATAGAGACCACACCACACAGCCTATGTTTTCATGTTTTTATAAGAGTCATATGCTACTGGAGTGTATATCAGTTAATAACGGTGTACAATGTGCATTAAGACTGCTCATAAATACACCCTTGTGTAAAAAGATTGTGTATTAGCAGTTGCAATATCATATGATAATCCCACAGTAATCTATTGTATATTCTTGGATAAGAGGGTGATGGAGAAACTGATCTGTGAACATACTAGCATGCTTTGTCATCTCCTGCCAACAAAAACCAGCTCCTAAAGATTATATATAATGTACTTTTAAGATCACTATGGTTCGTGGTTGTGAAGGGGGCTAGACACTAATGCCAAATGCATTCAAGACTATGAACGCATCCTCAGCTAAAAAGTAACAGTATAGTAGTAGCTAGAGCCTCAAGTTGTGGACCTGAAAACCTAGAAGACCTGGGTATGAATCCCTCAATCACCACTTGTATACTTTGTGATGCACCTGTACAAGAACTTCAAAATGAACTTCAGCACTGTGTACCCTTCCTAGCCCAAACAATCTAAAATAAAGAGTCTCTGATATGACAGGACAACTTTTTAAAATGCAATAGGTTCACACAATATAGACTTTATGTCATATGCAGGTACTTATCTTCCTCTCCTACTTCATTATCTTTGAAATTTTCATTGAAACGGGATCTCTGTCACTTGCTCTTTATCTACTCTGGCTTCTTTCATACACGTGACATCATAATTATGTTGTGTGACATCACAATGATTGCTGTAGAAATTATTATAAGGCCACAACAGAGGGTTATGAAGTCAGTTATGGAAAAGCAGCAAGTGCAAAAGAAGACCGAGTAACAGAGATTCTGCATTTATTGAAATTAAATAAGCAATAAATAAAATGGGGAGATAAATGCAGGCACTGTCTGACCACTTTAATGGAAGATGTGACATTCCTTTATGTATTTTGACCCCAACTTTTCAATATGGTCTTTTTGGAACCTCACCTCATGACCTGGCAGTGGAATTATGCAAATCTGGCCTGAAATGCAATTTTGTGGTCACTTTGCAGAATCATCTTTCAAGCAGGATTTGAACATTTTCACCACACGTGTTCATGAGGTGAGGCCATTAGAAGGCTATGCTGACAATTTGGTGTACAAATATGGTAAAATGCCCAGGTTATGACCGAATGTTACAGTATTTCAATGTTTACTTATAACTTTGCTAATTTTCAATATTTAAACTGCAAACTTTCAACATAGCCATTTTTCCAAAGTACCCATTCCCTACCCTCTAAAATGCAAAGGCATGTTTTTGTATCAGGACACACTAAGCTTGGAGCATGTGCATGCATATTACGTCAATAGGATTGCAGTAGCAGCCATTGTGGCTCTGATCAGAATTTGTTATAAATTACCATTGCCTCCACCACCTCCTCAATTTCATTCTCTTCCTGGTACTATATTCCCAGTCTTATTTTCCCAGCAAAAAATTCAGAATAAATGTAGATGGTGCTCTGTAACTGACATGCATGTTGTTTAGAAGCAATGATGCCTTCATCTTTAATCATCCGTATCAAAACTCTTGCAGGTTTTTTAAACAATGTCAGTCATCATTCTTCTCCTTCATCTCTTTATAAGTGTCACCTATTGGTAGATATTTTTTATCTATACTGAGTTACTCTGTAAATGAATACAGTATAATATTCATTCTGCTCTTGTGTGCAATATAACAAATCAGCACATAATAAGTGTCTTATAAAAATTATTTAAATCCAGCAGCAGACAAAGCATCACTGCAGTATGATCAGTGAATTGGTAGACACAATCACCTAATCAAAGTGCTAATGGTACTAAGAGTGAAGTAGAAGTAGGACTCCACTGCAAATGAGATGTGGCATCTCAGGTTTACTATTATGTATTAACCGATTGTAAAACATTTTGGGATACAGTGTATGAAAAACATTACATAAGTAAAAATTATATACAGAGCTTCTGATACCATCTATAGCCACAGGTGAGAGCTGCTTATGGTTAGTACTTTTAGCTGCTGATCTACTGACTGTTCTGCCCACCAGAGCACAGCCAGTAATTGTGCTAACATTTAAAACCAGAGACTGCTGTGTAAAAAGACTGCTGCTTTAATTCAACTTCATTACGTGTGTGTGTGTGTGTGTGTGTGTGTGTGTGTGTTTGTGTGTGTGTGTGCCTATTTATAAACTTTCTTATCCAGAAATGCTGCAGAGGGCGCTTGGGGCTCACTGGCTGCTGGTTGGTCCATCATGGGGGCAGGCAACAGCACTCCTTAAAAGCCTGAGCCGCCCAACTGAAGAGATGCATCAGCAGAGCTCCTGATACCATCTATAGCCACAGGCAAGAGCTGCTTATGGCCTGTAATGGTTTCAGGCCTTGACACCTCTAAAAATGGGTTATATTATACTATATTCGTTGCCTATCCCCATTGACCTCCTTTCTCCTCAGAGCTGCCAGGACTGCTGGTTAATAATCATGCCCCCACATACGTATGTACCCCACCTCTCCCTCTCCCCATCCCTCACATACCCTCCCCCTCCAACCTCCACCTACCTTTCCCTAACTTGTGTGCCTTCTGCTGACACTGTCCTCCACTATTGTCCATCTACACTACCCTCACAAAGGTGATGTGCTGCCCTATTTTTTCAAACCTCAAGTTTCACATGCAACTTTGTAAGCCTTGTCCACTTAAATTTGTATTGTCTAGCACTGTCTGCAACTGCCATCTACCTGTGTACCAATTGTTTATATCTGCCTCCTACAAATGCAGCTTATGGACAATGACTCTGCTGATGCGCTCCTCATCTGTCGACCATGATGTCACCATGTCATATTACATGCAATTATTTATGTCTCCTGTATAATTGACTAAGAGCTATGACCAGTTTGACTTGTTTTTGTTGATGTTATTGTTGCTATTAATCATTGCTGTGTGGTTAACCCAGGTCCATCTTGTAAATGAGCCTTGCTCAATGGTGTTCCACCTGGATAAATAAAGATATTGATTGATTGATTGACTTTTAGCTGCTGAATTAATGACTGTTCTGCCCACCAGAGCACACCAGATAATTGTGCTAACACATAAAACCAGACACTGCTGTGTAAAAAGACTGCTGCTTTAATTAAATATCATTATGTGTGTGTGTGTGTGTCTGTGTGTGTGTGTGTGTGTGTGTGCCTATTTACAAATTTTTCCATCCAGAACATCTGCAGAGGAGGCTTGGGGCACACCGGCAGCTGGTTGGTCCATTGTGGGGATGGGCAACAGCACTCCTTAAAAGCCCGAGCTGCCCAACTGAAGAGAAGCACCAGTAGAGCTCCTGATACCTTCTATGGCTGCAGATGAGAGCTGTTTATGGCAGGTACTTTTAGCTGCTGAACTGCTGACTGTTCTGCCCATCGGAGCACACCCAGTAATTGTGCTAACATTTAAAATCAGAGACTGCTGTGTAAAAAGACTGCTGCTTTAATTCAGCTTCAGTGTGTGTATGTGTGTGTGTGTGTGTGTGTGTGTGTGTGTGTGTGTGTGTGCCCTATTTACAAACTTTCTCATCCAGAACAGCTGCAGATAGGGCTTGGGGCACACTGGCTACTGGTTGGTCCATCATGAGGGTAGGCAAGCACACTTCTTAAATGTCCGAGCCTTCTCGACAGTGCGAGTGCTGTGGCAAGAACATGAGTGGCATGAGTGTCACTTGGAGAAATTTCTGTGTTTGAAACATTTGGTGGTAGCAAGGCAGCTACCTGATCTGAAAAGGTAAAATTTAAAGTGTGAGAACTGATAGATTTAAAACAGCTGAGGTGCAAAAAATAGATAGAAAAAGTCAGTGAGGAGGTGTGATGTTGTATATCAAGGAAAGTCTGGGACCAGTTTAAACAATATTGACAGAAAATGTAGAAGGAATGGACTGTTTATTGATAGAGTTATTATGCCTCAAATTAATGACAGGAGTAATTTACGCCTCACCCTGAACTAAAATAACACATTTTGATATTTTGGCAAATAAAATAACTGATACAGTAAAGAGTGCAAATCTAATACTGACTGGAGATTTTTATGCAGATTGTAATCAAGAGGGAGGACTGCAATTGAAAGAGAGTTTTGATGTTTAGGGACTGACACAAAAAATACACAGCCCAACAAGAAGCTATAATATAACAAAACAGGGAGCTATTCTAGATCTACTTTTTATCTCCTCCAAGGTTTGACAGCAGGAAATGGAGAGATTCTGCCTTTAAATCTGCAAGACCATAATCCCATCAAATATGTTGTAGACATCTAGAACCCATCTAAAAATGAAATTGAAACATATCGGGTCACAGATTTAAAAAGATTTAGCTTATTAAATATCAGGTGGGACATGATGTTCTTAATTCCTGATCCAAATTTAGCAGTTCAGGACTTCACTAATACTTTAAAAAATATAAAGCAGCATGCACCAATGATCCAAAAAATGAGAAAATAGAAGGGATGTATTATGGTTGGCTGATAAACTTAAGACCCAACTAAGAATCAGAAACCCGTTATGGAAAAAAGCTAAACAAACTAAAAAGCAAGAAGACTGGAATAATTTTAAAAAGTGGAGAAATAAATGAACCAAAAACATAAAATTGGCAAACAAAATTCTATGTTTCTATGTTTTTATCTAAATAGCATAAATCAGGCATCAGGCCCTAAAATGTTCCGGTACAGTGTTAAACATTTGCAAAACCCAATAAAATCAAGATTACTGATTAAATTAATACAAAATGATTCATTGATAGTATAGGCCTATTAAATGATTATTTTACTGATTTGCCTGATTTAAAGCTACAGGACCCTAAGACAAAAACATCAAAAAATCAGTATATCAGTGATAAATAGAAATAAGCAAAATAAAGGAAGACCATCTAAAGCCATTCCAAGACCTAGCTTCAGGTTTAAAAAACTTTTAGTAACAAAAGCAAAAAAAGAACTAAGACACCTAAAAGTGAATGTGGCAGGAGATATAGACAATACAAATGCAAGATTTTTAAGAAAGGGAGCAGACATTTTGGCTCCAATAATAACATACCTTTTTAACTGGAGTTTGTGTAGCTCTACCTTCCCTGAAATTTGGAAGGTGGGAAAAATCATCCCAGTTTTTAAGGGTGGAGAGAATACAATACAATACCATCAAATTATAGGCCTATAACTTTATTATCAGTATTATCAAAGGTCCTGGAAAAACAAGTACACAAGCAATTTTATCAATATTTAGAGCAGAATGATTTATTATCAGACTCTCAGTATGGATTCAGAACAGAAAGGTCTACGGACACTGCCCTAGCTGACTTTAAAAACTTGGTAACATCCTTGCTGAATTTAGGCAAGAGTACTGTGGTAGTGTTCATGGAGTCAGTAAAGTATTTGAGCTAGTAGACCATGGTTTGTTATCGGAAAGACTATATGGGATCGGGGTACAAGAAGAGCCATTAAGGTGGTTTAAATCATATTTTTCTTAAAGGCAACAATGTGTGATGTTTGTAAATGCTGTATCAGGCCTAAAAGAAGTTAAAAGAGGAGTCCCACAATGGTCAATACTGTGCCCTTTGATGTTTAACTCAGTTATACCTCGGCTGCCATTTTGCATCAGGGTTTAGCAATGGAAAACTTGGACTTCAAAAAGCGCTCCAGATGATAATGAGTTAATATATACATAAATTAATTAGCCTGAATTATTCCTTGCTCAGAGTCAGACCACCAGCAGCTAGAGGGGGAGAAAAAGCTACTTTTTTCCTTCAGGGTTGACAAAACTAAAGTTTCTCTACGATCCTTCCCTTCCTACTGCCAAACAGGAAGTTCCTGCTGTCATTCAAATCCAGTGGCTATAAAAGTAGAACTGGCATAGGGTGGGAGGATGGAGGGGTGGGATGGAGGGCAATTAGTAAGAAAAACATTAGCTTTTTTAGTTAGCTGCTTTCTGCTCTACCAGCAATATTTCTGCCTTCTAAAAGCTAGCAGCAGAAAGTTGTAATTGGAGTCACCTGCTGTTCTCCTGCCTAAGCCACTCCCCCAAATAACCTCTCTCCCCTCCTACTGATTTGGCAAAGTAAGTTGATACAGTACCCTTCCCAATACAGAAACACACACTTATTTTTCCTTTTTTTTTTAAACCCTAAATGAGACTCCCTCTATTTCTAATAAAGTATCTGTTTTTCATCCACTACATCTCCTGTGTTGGAAAACCACATTGGCTTTTCAACTTGTGTTCTCAGCAAATAAACAGCAGCTTGTCATATAGAGCAACAAGCTTGTTTGATCACTCGCGGACCCCAGAGGACTATGGGAATGGTACAGGCAATGCACTTACTCCTTCAGCAAAAGAGTTAGTTGTCCACTACATACCAATAGTTTAGACACACATTACAGCCAAAAATAATACATCTGAGAAGCAACAATTAATACAGAGGCAGTTTGAAAGAAGAGCAGTAAGGAAGAAGCATAAATAATAAAAAAAGATAATTTCTATTTTCTTTTGTGTTTGTAAATTTCCACAGGGCAGATGAATAGTTCTACAGCATAAAACACTACATAAAGCATCATGGGTATGCAGATCCTTTTGTATGTGGGTGGGGCAGTAAGCTGAATAGGAGATGATTACTGGCACTGCATTCTGCAAGGCATGTCACTACTCATACCTCAGTATCAATGGTACTGACAGGCATCATGCTGTCCCAAGCAAAAACAAAACCTTACAGAAATGAGACACAGCACCTTAGCTCAGATCTTCAGTTTAAATAAATTCCTTATAAATCACTTTAGGATACAGCTTATGAAAAGCACTAAATGAGTGAAAATTCAATACTTTTCTACAGTCTATGCATTACTTGTAATGATACCAACAGTAGTCAGAGGATCCAAAGAAATATTTCTCACTTTGACTTCTTATTTCCCTCAATCCCTTCATATTTTACATTTCCTCCACTACATTTCCTGGAGCGGAAAACCACAGAGACTATCAGCTTGTTTCCTCAGAAACTACCCAGCAAAGTACCAAATAGTCACAGCAATAAACTTGTTTGATTGCTGCCAGCTCTCAGAGGACTAAGGCAATATTGCACACAATACACTTACTAAGTAGAAAAGTCAGTCATCTATTACAGGCCCATGGAAGAGACATTCATTTAAGTTTGAGGTAACATTATTATCTGAGAACTTGAAGCAGCATAATACAGAGGCAGATTGAAAGAAAAGCAGTATGTAGAATGTACAAACAATAAAAACAGATGATTTCCACTGTTTTATTTTTGTAAATCTCTCCAAGACACATGCATGCATGCTAAAGCATAAAACTCTGTGTAAAGCATCATGTGTATGAAATCCTGCTGTGTGTGTGAATGTGCATGTGCCTGGGGGTTGTAAGCTGAATGTTGAATCCCAGCTGGCACTGCATCCTGTAGGCCATGTCACTACTCAGACCTCACCACAACCAACTAACACAGTAAACAATAATACTCATTAGAATCCTCATAATAGAGTAAACATGACTACAGGGGGTGCTGCAATCTATGCTTGCCACCTGAAAAGGTTGCCAGGAAATGTCTGATGAATTAACATAAGGAACATAGATGCTACACCCACAGGGCCTTCATCTCTGGGTGCTTATGTATTACATGACAGTAGAAGTTTTTGCACTGGGGTAGTTGGCATTGGAAAGAAACAATTGGAGGATTGCCATCCTCCAGGGTTCTTATGCTGGTAATTGTAGATGATTTCCAGCAATAACAGGGATTGAGTTACACTCTGTGGCAGGACAAGATGCTGACAGAGCTAATTCTCTTCTGATGCTCTGCTACTTCACTGCTAAATGGCTGGAGTGATACAGTAGTAGTCAGAGACAATGCCAGCTATTTCCAGATATTTCGCGAAATTTCTGAAGTGTTTTTCTCTGCTGCCCCTACTGTGGAAATGCAGAAAGCAGGAGATATTTCTGGAATATCAAAGCAATTTTGGGAAATATCTGCCAGTGTCTGTGGCTGCTACCGTAAAATGCTTTTTGCTACAGGAAATGACTCAATGTGAATGTATTTCATGCTGTAGTCATTGGCTAGAAAGTGTTAAACCAGACGAGTGATTTACTGCATATTAGGGTTACTACCTTTTATAAAGCCCAAAGTTGAACTTTTCATACTGGAACACGATTTTTCACAAGATAATATGTAACCTTGTCCAATGCAACAGATTTCCTTTCTCAGAATAATGATGACTAAGACTAATTGTTGTAGTTTTTGTAGTTGTTCATATTGTTTCCTATTATTAGTTTAGGTAAGTTATCAGATTTCTGCAACTTCTAGAAGGAAGCAAGAAAATATGTTTTTCTACTGTAAAAGCAGGGGCTAGATTCACAAAAAAAATCACAAAGTCCAGTGTAAGATGTTGTGTTGCTCTTTGCATTTGCCCAGGTGTCAAAAAATTGCTTTCCACAGATGGATAGCACACTATGCTATCCGACTGTCAATAGGGCTAGGTGGAGTGAGCAGTAATCCCATTACCACTAGTGCTACCCCACTAGCACTGCCCCGACATGCACCCAGGAGTATGGCCCTGCAATGAATAGCATAGGTGTACTATTTTCAGTTCACTAAAGCAGCCATATAAATGAGCCCATTGGGCATGCAAGGCACTAGGTGGCCATTTGCATGCCCATTATGGGTCCATTTACATACTGTAGGCTGCGGTGAGTTTAGTGCTCCCCCAATCCCCTTCCTCAGAAGCAGCCCTGTGTCCCTGGTGTCTTGTGCCCCCCCCCATGATCACTGGCCCAAGTTCAAAGCAATATGTTTCCCTGGCATCCAATGTCCCCCCTCGCCGATCGCCAGCTCATGTATGGAACAGGTATTTCCCTGGTGGCTAGTGGTCCCACCCCCCACCGATTACCATTCCGATCACACATAGAAATGTAGTTATATCATTCTTCCTTAGTGGCTTGTGATCCCTCCCCCTCCCACTCACTCAATCCCTGTCCTGGTATAACAAGTCCCCTCCCCAAGTAACATGGCCTTGGCCGTGTTCCTGTACAAGGATCTTTCCCTCTTCACCCCGAGCCTGTTTCCATTGCTGGTTAGTGGACTCCCTCCCCGATCTGCCTGTAACTCTATATGTATCACCATGATGTCTAGTGGACCCCCCTCTCAAACCCCAATCTGGTGAATGCCCATTCAAGATACCCCATTTCCTGATGATCAGTGGACCCTCGATCCCCCACCCTGGTGGGTAGTGCCCCACCACCCTACTCCCCCCATCCTGAACCTGAGCTGGTAACTGGCACAGCCCTCTTCTCTCCACCACAGCCGCCATAGACTGAGCTGTCAATGAGCATGTGCTGTATACATTATATGCTCATTTATTGACAGCTAAATTATACAATGTACAAAACAGTGGTTCAATAACCATTTCCACACCAAGCCTGTGTTGTTACCTAGAGTACCTAGAGGACCATGGAGTACTGTGTGCAGTTCTGGAGGCCGCACCTTTGAAAGGACATTAACAGGCTGGAGAAGGTCCAGAGAAGGGTGACTAAGATGGTACAGTGCTTGCACCACAAAACTTACAAAGAGAGATTAAGGGACCTCAATATGTACTCGCTGGAGGAGAGGAGGGAGAGAGGAGACATGATAGAAAGATTCAAGTAC
The DNA here is from genome assembly GCA_016271365.2 of Neoceratodus forsteri. Taxonomy (NCBI): domain Eukaryota; kingdom Metazoa; phylum Chordata; order Ceratodontiformes; family Ceratodontidae; genus Neoceratodus; species Neoceratodus forsteri. The sequence continues at coordinate 642,577,494 of CM028129.1, read as the reverse complement.
CTCAATGGCATAAACAAGGTGCAGGTGGGAGACATCTTCCAATACAGGAAAAGTTCAAGAATGAGGTAACATGACATGAAATTGGAAGGTGGCACGTTAAGAGGAAATGTAAGGAAGTGTTTCTTCACAGAGAGGGTGGTGGATGCATGGAATGGTCTGCCACAAGAGGTGGTAGGAGCAGGCACTGTGGTTGGATTTAAAAATGCATGAGGCAGTCATAGGGGAACCATAGAAGTAAAGCAGAGGAAGTGTCAGAAGCCATAATCAAGTACGTAGCCTACAGGGAGACTAGATGGGCCTAGCTCTCCTTATCTGCTGACAATTTCTATGTTTCTATTTTAGAGATTCTGATTATATCAGAACTTTTAATCTTCGCTCCTAATACCACTAATATAATCAGCACCCCTCCATGCAACACAGGCTCACAGCTTGCCCATGTACTACTCTCTATGAAATGCACTTCCATACAACAGTATTCTACTATATTTTTATGATGGTGATAATCACATGAGGCCAGGGCAATGACAGTCAACTGTCAGACTGAATATATATTCTGCAAAACAAAGCCAACAAATTTTTAGAAAATAATCTGCAAAACTGTATTTGCACAGTTAAATTAACTCCCTCTATCTAGTGCAAGAGATAATGGGCAGGATTTCCAAAAGGTGGCACAGGGTCTGCATCCAGCCCTGTGCCACAGGACTCTGTTGTTTTTGGCTGTGCACCAATCCCCTTTGCCACAACTGTACCTGATTTTCCAGTACTGGGTGCAGTTGCGACAGTTTCCCTGTTTTCCGGCAGCTTGCGCTACATATTTGGCACAAGCACTGGTACATTGATCCCCGGGAGTGGTGCACACTAGACCACGAAGTCGTGGTCTAAGGAGCGGTGTCAGGCGCAAGGGATGTAAAATCCCCAATGTTTGCCGGTGAATGCCGCAAGTTCTGTGCTGCATATGTTTGGCGCACAGGGGACGTGTTGCATTAATTGGCCTTTAAAAATCCGACCCAATGGGTCTACAAATAAAGATGTAATAATGTGTAAAAAATGCTGCCTTTGACTAAAAGAGAAATTATAGTCATTAAACTCAATTCATGGTTATAACATGAAGAAAAATGGCAACTGTAATTCGTATTTCTAAAGTTAATAAAAACATTGGTAAATGCTTCATGGTATACAGAGATGCAACACTCCTTCTACTGATGATTTACCTACTTGTCTGCCATCACTGGGCCGGATTTTCAAAGGCCAATTAATGCTGCATGCCCCCCTGTGTGCCGAACATATGGCACACAGAGCTTCTCTATTCTATTACTATGTGTAGTGATACCAGTCATTTGTTTTATGGCACTGAATTACAAGATATTGCTATATTATGGGATTATGACAGCAGTTCTGTAGCAAGGGTTTGATGGGTAGGTGATATTAAAAGTTAGTTATGCTCTGCTTATAACTCATCAGTTTTAAGGAGTAAAGATTTAGAATGTTCAATGCATGTTCTTAAGGACCAATCCACATAAGGCAGAGGAGTACAAGCAGGGGGGTGCCAGCATGGCCTTGTGATGTGCAACAATCCTGCTTCCAGGGCCAGCTTTATGGTTTTTAAAGGGCTTCAGCAGAACAAGTGAAGTCATGGGGCCCCCCACTTTGCCCACCTTCACCCCATGAGCTTGACTGTAGCCCATATACATTTAATGTTACTTTCAGTACAACCAGTTGTATATTTAATTTTTTAGGAGGAGATAGCAGTGTTAGTCCTTGGGGCTGTTATTCCCATTACATCCATTGCTGCCCGTTAGCCTATTTTTGACTGGGCCATAGCTTTTTAATGACATAATGATGTCACATCAGAGTGAGTTGCATAGTCCTTCCTTGCTGTTTCAAGAAGGTAATAAGATAAGATAAACTCCTTTAAAATCAATGATGTAAACTGCTGTGGCTGGAGGGCCCCATGATCGGGGGCCCGCAGTGAGTCAGCGACCACAGGGTTCACTGGTGCTTAAAACCCACTATGCCTGCTTCACACATGTAGAGATCTTCATACACCTATAGCCCATGGTGCATTCCCCTTCCTCACCCAATTCCATCTGCGGCACACGTACTTGCATAAACAAGCCAGGGACAGGCTCAGTGGTAGATGCATTCAAGCACCCTGTTTTAAAGACAAACTCTACAATTAGATGACCAGCAGAGGAGGCAGAGGCTACATGACCCAAGAAGATGCCATAACCCTTATGTCATAGCTTAGTGTATTATTTATTGTGTGCAATTTTGCCATAGTGCTTATATCATAGTGCTTATGTCATAGCAAATGACCAAAAGGTAGCCAGGCAATGCAACAAGGCAGTTGAGAATTCTAGTGGGATGCTGCATTCCATAGGGAGAGATACCACCAGCAAAAGGAGAGAGGTGATGTTGCCTCTATATAAGTCACTGGTGAGATCTCCTCTGGAATACTGTGTATAGTTCTGGAGACCACATCTGCAAAAGGACATAGACAGAGTGGAAGCAATCCAGGGAAGGGCAACTGAAAGTTGTGGGGGTCTACATCAGAAGTCCTTTCAGGAGAGACAGAGGGAACTCAATATGTACATCCTGGAAGAGAGGAGGGAGAGGGGAGGTAAGATAGAAACCTATAAATACCTAAATGGGGTAAATAAGGTACAGGAGGGGAGTTTTTTTCACCAAAAAAAAAAGTGCCCAAGAACAAGGGGACGTGATATGAAGCTGGAGGGGGTAAATTAAAGTGAGATGTGAGAAAGTACTTCTCACAGAAAGAGTGGTGGATTCCTGGAGTAGCTTATTGGCCAAGGTAGTTGGAGTGGAAGGGTTCAAGAAGCTTAGAATAGACAAGAGAATCTTAGGGAAAAGGAAAATGGGCAGACTGGGTGGGCCAAGTGGTCTTTATCTGCTGACAAATTCTATGTTTCTGCATACCCCCCTCTGCCAACCCACATGACAGTCCCTGGGGTCCCCTCAGAATCATCTCCACCTGCTCCCAGTGCTCAGAACCTGTACAGAAGACTAGGAGTTGTGCTGGTACAGTGTAGTAGTCACCATAAGTGGCTGGTAGTGTTCCTGCTAGGGATACAACAATCTTTGGAGGACTGTCATATCCCACCATCCCCTGCTTCATGTGGAGCTTGGGCTCTACTATGGAGCTGACCTAGACATCTGATCAGATGCGTGATATCCAGCACAGCTCTGCTCCTTGCTGCCCCTGTGTAATTCTCCACACTCACAGATAATGAAGGGCAGGATCAATGGATACGATGCAGTGTGGATGAGCGTGAGTTCACTGAGGCTTGTGGCTAGGATACACTCGAATCATACATATCTGAGGTTGCTTTTGTGCTCAGCCCTAAGTCATAATACATTATGATTACTGTATGTGGATTAGACAAAACATGGTCAGGAAGGTTTGGATATCCTATTATAGCTCATTTTCTCTGATTTTTTTTTTTCTGTTTGTCTATTTCTCCTGGGTCCCGGTCGGCAACCATCCGTCATCCACCTGTCCAGCCCCATACTCCGATATCAGGCCATGTACCCCTTTACTCCTATGGTTTACCATCTGTGGCAGGGCAGTGAAGAGCCCCTGCAGCTCTACTCACCTTGATCCGGATCCAGTTCAGGGAGCGACATTAAGAGTCAGGGCCTGCGGCGGGTGGCGGCATCGTTCCGCACAACCAAGGACCAGTTTCTGTGTTTTCTCCCCTTATGTGGATAGGGCGTGCAATGATGGTGGCAGAGGTAGTGCACATGCATCTGCGTGTGCTCCTCCAGGCATCTTCCCCACCTACACCCCTTGATCTACAGTGTCGGTGCACTGCCCCCCAGCATCCGATAGGGGCCAGTCAAGCACCAGTTAGTGATGACTTCCCTCCCCAGAGAAGGGGAGCAGTCCCTCGCACGTTCGATCCTTCTCCTCCCCTGCTGATCCCCAGTGGCCTGTGCTCTTTCCTGAATATGGGTCACTGGCATAGCACAAGGTAAGGTGTCCAGCATCTCAGCCCTCAGCACACTGTGCTGGCATTTTCTCCAATTTTTGACAAAAAAAAAAAAAAAATTAGCTATGATTATCCCACAATCTTTGAAGAGCTGCATTTTGAAATGTGGCAGTTATTTATGGGTTGATCTAATTTAAGCACCTTTTTTTTTTAGCTTTAAAAAAAAACTTCACAATTTAAGTTATTAGAGTTCGAGTTTCAAAAGTCTTAAAGCCAGCGTAATTCCATATTTTAAGTTGTGCCTGTCTCCGAATAAATGCGCCAAAATGTTTGAATGCAGTTTTCAAATGTTCTGACTCATTTGTGACAGTTGTACCTGTTTTACAGCAAATAAAATGATGCATGCATCACAGATTGGTGCATTTATCACTTTCTGACCATGTATGAGCCAAAGCGATGCAATCTACAGCAAATATGCCACAAAGACAGACTGCTGGTTGTCTAACACTTTTGTTGCAAGCTGTGCAATTTATACTAGAAAAGGAGCTCAAATCCTAGACTACTTACTGAGAACGAAGCCCTAAGAAGAGCTTTTCAGAAGCATTCAGAGGTCTTGTGTCGGAAGCTGATGTGTGTTAAACCACCTAACTCTGGATTTGATGCACGATGTTCCCCAAAAATGATGCGTACATCATATAAATGACCCATGCACCTTATTTGGTTGCCATAAACCACAGTAACTGCTTCAGATCCAACCAAACTTTTGAAAATAGCATTCAAAGGTTTGGACAGAGTTGGAATAGCACAGGCTGCATTGGAAACTAATCACTGCAGCTGCATCATGCCAATTGAGAATTATGCCCTTAGTGTTTTAAGTCATTCCATGCTCAGTAGGGATGTACGAGTACCTTTTTTCGAATATTCGGCCGAATATTCGGTATTTGGTGCCTGTGTGGCTGAATATTCATCCGAATATCCATGCTCATGTTCTGTTATGAAAGGACAAAAAAAAAGCCAAAAGCCAATACATTTTCCTCCCTAGAGCAGATCCAATGTTATATAGAGAAGCCCCCTTCCCCACCCTCAGTTAGCACCCAAATCCCCCCTCCTCCTCCCTGGGTTATGCCAGTCACCCATTATTGCAGTTTTTTTCTAATAAAAGAAATTAATGACATGTCAAAATGTGGTTGAGGAAGGAGGGGGACTGAGGAAACTGCTGATGTGAAAGGAAGAAAGAGACTTCTCTATATAACATCGAATCTGCTCTAGGGAGGAAAATGTGGGCGCTTTTGGCTTTTCCTTTATGTTTTAGATATGCACAAAGTTGTTTCCAGAATAGGGAATGAATATTGCACTATTCATTATTCACGATCCGAATAATGAACAGCGCATTGTTCGTGGTATTCAGGAAATAATATTCATTATTTACATAGCCCTAATGCTCAGTTTCATGAAACACAGAAGAAATTAGTAGTGTGGTGAAAATGCAAGCAAGTCTTCTCTCTTACTGACATATTTACAGACAGATTTTCACTGATTATTACTTAAAAATAGTTGAAAATGTGCCATCATATTAGCCTTCTTCTACACATAGATGTTTGAGAATTGTTTTGTTTAAATGAAATTATTTATTTACATATATATTTATTTCTTTATGTATTGATCGATTTGTTTTAATTTGAAAGCTTATCAATGACAATGATATTGCTGAGAAGGCCAATAACATGACTTTTTTGGCATTCTAGCAATTTTGCTGTTAGCGATTAATTGAATAAAACATGAAAAAAATACCTGGTTCACCATGTGCCCCCCAAATGAAGTATCTAAAACCCTTTAGCACCCACCATCACCCACTTCATCCAATCCATATTTTATTAGATATCTGGTGGATCCTGCCCCATCAACATACCTGGTTGATCCAGCCCACTGAAAAGTTAATACCACCTTCTACCAAACCCTGAAGCACCTACTACAACCCACATTCCTAATCCATTCATCCCATTTTATTATGTTTTTATGTTATACATTTGTTTACCAGGAAGGCTAATTGGAACCAAGGTTCCTTTTACAGGAGCAACCCTGATGTCAGTGCCACATATACAGATGCTGGTATATGCAATCCTGGGAAAAGATGTGAAGAGTATATGTAATATTATAGCACACAATATACAACTGAATAGATGTAAAATCAGAGCACGCTATACAGTAGGAAATACAGTGAATGAATAAGATCAAAGTGTGAAGAACGCATTGGTTCACATGCCTCGTAGGTGCAGTGACATCACTAATGACAGCGCATTGATGAAAGAGCTGTGTCGCCCCCCCTTTTAAGTGACATATTTTATATTATTTGTCTGTGTGCCCAGTATCATGCCTAATTAATATACCTGCTCATGCTCTCTGGCAACTATAACCTAAGCAATGTGGTTTATTGCTTTTTATGTTGGCTAGCGCACTTGCCAACATATTGCTTTAGTAGCAGATTTGGAGGTGTGGTCTCTGTTGGAGAAATGCAGGGCACACATCAGTAGGTGCGTCCCTCATTCCCCAATAAGTCAGCATGTAGGTGCCACACCAGGAATACATAATGTTGCAAGCACATCTAAGAAAAGGTCCACTGCAATGAGATCCAAGCTCGTCATGCAGTGGCACCAAAACACACTCTCCCTACGTGCCTTTCCTGGTGAAGCCCTTCAATAAACATGGTGGCACTGACTGCCACCACACAGAGAGCCAACTTCAGGGGTGTCCAATCCCCTTGTCAGCATGCCCCAACCCACTTCATTTGCTGATGAAGGAGCCCACTACCCGTCGGCATAATGCACCCCCCCAATTAAAGGGTGTACGAAGGAGGTGCCCAATCCCCCTTGGCATCATGTTCCCCCTTCCCAGTTTAATTTTCCAATAGGGAGCCCACTCCCTGTCAGCATAATGTTTCCCCCATTTGTTGTGTGCCGATGGGTGTGCCCAATCCTCCATCGGCTACAGACCCCCCCCAAAAAAAACACTCAGGTGGCACACAGAAAGCCCACCCAAGTGTGCCAAATGCCCCTGTAAAATGAAAACGGTCCCACAATGTTTTTTTTTTTACAACCTGCAAACGAGAAAATGGTCCCTTTTCAAGTCCATTGGCCTTCCCTCAACCCACACCCACCCTCTGCGCACCCTACCTCCCTATACTCCCCTCACCCTACACGTACCTACGGAGCATGGAGCGATGATCTTCAGGGGACCGAGAACACGTCTGCACTATTCAAAGTTGACAGTGAACTGAAGAAATGCCGATAAGCTGTATAATGGCATAAATTGGGTTTTTTCAACTTTGATGCATATCTCAGGCATTTTGGGGATCTGGCACCAAATTTTCAGCATGGGTTAAGTGGGACCCCTCCTCCTGAATTCAGTCACTATCATGGTGTTATTCAGTCCCGAAAAGTGATTTCGCGGTCACTGCGTGGAATCACCTTTCGGGACTGATTAACGAAACGACAGTGTGACTGTTCATGAGGGTTCCCTGAAAAAGCCTATGTTGCAAATATGGTGAAAAAATCCCAAAAATGGCTGTTTTACAAGAGTGTGTTGCACAGTTTCCACGCACACTCATAACTTCGTAAATTTGTAATATTTTCACTCCAGATTTTCACAATTGGCATTCTTCCACACCTCCTTATGAACCGTAGAGCTGTCATTTGACATATCCTGGCCAAAATGTGCTTTTGCACGTCTGGCACAGAATAGTACAGTCTCTGTGCAAAATCAGTTTTTGGGACAGTTTGAGAAAATTATGGTGACACGGTTCATGAGCAGAGGTCCTAAAATGCCTATGTTGAAAATTTGGTGATGGAAGTCCATAAAATGACTGTGTTACCAGTGTGCATTGCGCATTTTCCATGATCCCTTATAACTTCGCAAATTTGCAATATTTTCATGCAAGATTTTCAACACTGGCATTTTTTCACACCTTCTTATGAACAGTACAGCTGTCATTTTTCACAGCCTGCCCAAAATGTGTTTCCGCACCTGTGGTGCACAATGATGTGTTCGCTGTGGGAAATCAACTTTTGAGACAGATGAACAAAATCACAGCACCACTGTTCATGAGGGGAGGTCCCAAAATGCCTATGTTGAAAATGTGGCTAAAAAAATCCCCAAAATAATTGGGTTACGGATGTGTGTTGCACAGTTTTTATGCATGCTCATAGCTTCACCAATTTTTCATATTTTCACTCCACATTTTCAGCGTTGCCATTTTTTTACACCTCCTCATGAACAATATAGTTGTCATTTTTCACATCCTGCCCAAAACGTGTTTTTGTCCCTGTGTCGCCAAATGGCATAGCCGCTGTGCAAAACAACCTTTCAGCTAACAAACTGATTGTGCCGCTCTTCATGAGGTGGCATCACAAAAAGCCTATGTTGAAAATTTGGAGGGAAAATACCAACAAACGCCTATGACATTAGGGATTCCAACTCTAACACCCCACCCTGTAGAGACTGACAGGCATCAGTAGTGTGACTTGGGATCATTGGCTGTAATGCTCATGCCATTCCATCCCAACCCCCACCCTGCAGCCAGTGACAGGCATCGAGGTGTGCCTTGGAGTGTTCGGCCCTAAAGTTCACCCCATTCTCCTATACTGCACCCATCTGAGCATATTTCCTTATGGAATGCTTTAGGTATAAGGCTCAAAGACCCCAAAGCACACCATGACACTTGTCAGTGTCTACAGGGTAGGGAGAGGTAAAATGGCATGAGCTTTATAGCTGACAACCCAAAGGCACACCCCAGCATCTGCCAGTCTCTGCAGGGTGGGGATGGGGTTGATGAGAGTTCAATACTTCACTGCCATTCCTATTATGCATCTCTAACTCCTGCACTATCAATGCCAATGCCAGCGAGACAACATTCAGCATTGACAAATGCTTGCTAGACATGAATTAGTACAATACATTTGTCTGCCTGCCGCTATTAGCATGTACAGCATGAGTCAGCAAAAGAGAGAGAGAGAGAGAGAGAGAGAGGAAGCAAGATAAATAGGGAGAGAGAGAGCATGGGAGAGCATGTGTGGGTGGCATTCAGCATTGTTCGAAACCATAGTGTAAATCCACAGGATCCAGAACAAACATCTATGACTGGAGGAATGCAATATGAATGAAACATTTTAATGAAAAGAAATTAAAAGGCTTTCATATAAGGTATGAATCGAGAATGTTATTAAAGGGTGATATCTGCGTGAATTTTCTTGATGAGAAAAATACTGATCCAAAAGGTCTAGTGTAGTTAGCACATTTCTTTTTGAAACCCCCTCAAATCTGACAGTTGAGGTGCCCAATCCTGCTAGTGATACACATTACCTACCTCCCATGAAAGTCTGTCTAAGTATCCCCATCCCCCAACTCATAAAATAAGCAAAAAAAAAAACCCTTTCCTTCCATCTGTACACCCTACCACCCACCTCCCTCCACCCATTAGTACCCACTTCTGTCCCTCATATCAACTCTTCTTGTCCATAATGTCCAATCATCAGTGTCCCTCACAGAGCTGCTTCTCCGATGGCTGACTGCATTAAAATGAATAGGGCTTGTTCATTTTAATGGGCACATTCATTTCAAATGGGCTTTTTCTTTAGTTGATAACTTTTTTTTTTTTAATATTTTTAGCTTTTTTTCCTGTTGATGTTTTTTTTAGTCCCATCCTGATGAACCCTATTGGTGTTAACTTTGAATTCCCCCAAAATGGGTGTTTGGTGAGCTTGCTTGCATACACTGCAAACAGCCATTTTGGGGAAAATTTGAACATGGACACCAATAGTGTTCATCAGTGTGGGGCTAAAAAAACCTCAACAGAAAAAAAGTAGGTATCAATATTTAAAATCAAAAAGAAATGTGTGCCTATTTATTTCAGTGTTTTTTGTTTTTATTTACATCATAACTTTTTTTTGTTTTTTAATATTTGTAACTACTTTATCCTTCAAGATCTACTTTAGCCCCACGCTGTTGAACACTATGAGTGGAAACATTCAAATCCACCTCAAATGGGTGTTAGCAGCACACGCCAGCATCCACTGCAAATATCCACTTCTGGGTGGGGCTAAAAAAGACCTTGACAGAAAAAGGATGAAAAAATATTAAAAAAACAGATAGATTATGAACTAAATAAAAGTTGAATCCCTGCCTGCACAGGTTGTGGGTCATGGCAGGTTTTAACTCTCCATGAAATTACTGACCAGGAAAAATAATGCCCGCAGCCCACTGAGGAAGCTTCTAGGGCTAGGGCAGGAGTAAAGAAGGCTGGCTGGGACCAGAATTGTGATTTGTGGCTGGGTAGGGGGTGCATAGCCACTACTGATACAACTAGGCAGATGTACTGCTGCCCCCTCTGCTGGATCTCTGCACCAGAGTTTGGTATGAGGATTGGGTTTCTACCAGCACATGCTCCTGATCCACACCCATCTCATCCAGTTACACAGCAGGGCACACGGGTTGGGCTCAGTTGTGGTAGAGTCATGTATTAGCAGTTGCAGAATCTGCATTTGTCACTGTGGTGCACATCATGCACATAGGAGGCATTCTACAGCTTTCCCTGACCCCCTTCTAGGCCCTATGCAGGAAGGTGTCTTTGCCATATGCAGTGTGCAGGGCCAGAATACACACATCCCAGGTATCCAATGGACACTCATGGATGCACAAAGATCATGCACCTACTTTGCACCCCTGCCTCAGGCCATGTACTGGAGATCCCATGGAACAAGCACAACCAGTCTTTTCACATAGGGCCCCCCTGTGCAGAAGGGCTGGGAACCTTTAACATGATTTACAGTACATTTACTTATATGTACGGTTCATGTGTCTCTCATGGTTAAAAGAGATTGTTCCTGCATCTTTTGTGTGACAGAACTGCTCAGCTTCACTTCACATTTCACTCCCCAAAATAAACTTAAGATGCACTCTTATAATCACAAGACACAAAGTATCTGTACATGTAAACATATACGCACCAGAAAGGATACTAAAATGCATCATTTATTGCTTACATTTTAAAATGTTACAGGGGGCAAACCCCCAAGACCCCACTAGAATAGTTTGATTATCTGAGCCAATGCACCCTCCCGCTTTTACAAATTACTTAACCAGATCCTGTATGTGTTGATAGAAACATAGAATTTGCCAGTAGATAAGGACCACTTGGCCCACCTAGTGTACCCATTTTTCACTACCTACAGTATCACCACAGATCCTACTTGATTTCCGGTCCATTCAACCACCCCCTTCCCTTTCCATAAGATTCCCTTATGCCTATCCCATGCATTTTTGAATCCCACCACTGTTTTCACCCACCTGCTGGAAGACTGTTCCAGGGATCCACCACTCTTTTTGTGAAGAAGTACTTCCACACATCTCTCCTGAATCTACACACCTCCAGCTTCTTTTTGTTCCCCCTTGTCCGTGAGCACCTTTTTTTTCTGAAAATACTTCCCTTCTGTACCTTTTTTTACCCCATGATGTATTTAAAGGTCCTTATCTTATTCCCTCTCTCACTCCCTCCTCTCTTCCAGGGCTTACATATTTAGGTCCTTATGTCTCTCCTTGTAGGGTTTCTGATGCAGAACCTGCACCATTTTAGTTATCCTCCACTGGACCACCTCCACTTTGTCTATTTCCTTTCAGAGATGTGAACTCCAGAACTGGACACAGTACTCTAGTTAGGGTCTTACTAGCAATCTATACAGAGGCAATACCACCTCCCTCTTTCTGCTGGTGATATCCCACTCTATGCACAACAGTATCCCACTATCCTTCTCAACTTCCTTGTTTCACTGCCTGGCCACATTTAGGTAATCTGACATGATCACCCCAGGTCTCATTCCTGCTTGGTGGTTGTCAGTACCACTCTTCCTATTTTGTACTCTGCCTCTGGTTTTCTCTGCCCCAAATATATTACTTTGCACTTTTTCACATTGAAACCCAGCTGCCATACCCTTGACCACTCCTCATAAGTACCTCTTTGGTGGAGAACAAGGTGCAAGAGGAGAGTCTCTTTCAGAGGCGGCAGAACATCAAAGCATAGGTCATGCTATGAAGCTTGAGGGGGTACGTTTAGAGGGATGTGAGGTAATACTATTTTACTGAAAGGGTGGTGGTCACCTAGAACAGCCTTCCAAAAGAGGTAGTAGGGATAAAGACCATGGGGAGCTTCAAGCATGTGTGGGATAGCCCACGGGCATACTAGTTAGAGGAAATGGAGGAGAGAGGGGAAATCTGTGACCAACTAGAGTCCAGGGTGTAATAATAGCAGGGCAAGTAGGGCAGAGTAGATAGAAACATAGAAACATAGATTTTGATGGCAGATAAGGACCACTTGGCACACCCAGTCTGCCCATTTCCCTACCTATTGGATAAGCTGCAGATCCTAGTTAACCAGCAGCCTACTTCTTCCTACCCCAACCCCCTAGAAATGCCTTATGACTGTCCCATGCATGCATGAATTCCACCACTGTTTTTGACTCCACAACCTCCACCGGAAGGCCATTCCATGTATCCACAACTCTCTCTGTGAAAAATACTCCTTAAATTACCTCTGAGCCGCCCCCTTCTATCTTCAAATTGTGTCCCTTGTTCTTGCACACCTCTTTTTTGAAAGATGCTACCCTCTTGGACTTTGTTGATTCCTTGAGATACTTGAAAGTTTCTATCATGTCCCCTCTCTCTCCTTTCCTCAAGGCTATACATATTCAGCTCTAAGTCTCTCTTCATATGTCTTCTGGTGCAGGCCCTGCACCATTTAGTCTCCCTCCTCTGGACAGCCTCCATCCTGTCTATATCCTTGCGGAGATTGGGTCTCCAGAACTGCATGCAGTACTCCAGATGGGGTCTCACCAACTGTCTGTACAGAGGATAATAACTTCCTGTTTTCTACTGGTGATGCCTCCCTCGCATCCCAGTATCCTCCCAACCCTCCTTGCTGCCTCTCACATTGCTTGCCCACCTTTAGGTCATCTGATATGACTACCCCAGGTCCTTTCCATTTTGTTGTTGTTAGTATCTCACCCCCATTGTGTACTCTTCCCTGGATTTTTGTTTCCCAGGTGCATTACCTTGCACTTCTTAGCATTGAATCTAAGCTGCCATACATTTGACCATTCCTCTAACCTTGCCAAGTCCCTTCTCATCCTTTCAGCCCCACCTTGTGCATCAACTCTGTTGTAGATCTTTGTGTCATCTGCAAAGAGACATACTTTCCCTTCCAGTCCCTCTGCAATATCGCTTATAAAGACATTGAAGAGGACCGGTACTAATACTGAACCCTGTGGTACCCCACTAGTAACCCCCCTTTCTTCAGAGTGGACTCCATTTACTATTACTCACTGTGTCCTATTCTCCAGCCAATTCTTTACCCAGGCTGTCATCTTGGGACCCACTCCCAGGCTGGCTAACTTGTATATTAGTCTTTTGTGTGGGACTGTGTCAAATGCCTTACTAAAGTCTAGGTAGGCCATGTCCACAGCCCCTCCCTGATCTACTACTTTGGTCACCCAGTCAAAGAAATCTATCAGATTTGTCTGGCATGATCTTCCCACTGTGAATCCATGCTGCCTTGGGTCCTGTGCCCCTCTGGCCTCTAGATACTCAACAATTCTTTCCTTCAGAAGTGATTCCATCATTTTCCCTACCACTGAGGTTAAACTAACAGGTCTGTAGTTTTCTGCTTCTGCCTTGCTCCCACTTTTGTGAAGGGGAATCACATCTGCCTTCTCCAGTCCTCGGGTACCACCCTATCCTCCCATGATTTGTTAAAGAGGGTAGTCAGTGGTGTCACTAGTTCTACCCTTAGTTCTTTAGAATTCTGGGATGAACCCATCAGGCCCCATTGCTTTGTCCACCTTCAGTTTAAGAGTTCTTTCAGAACCCTTTCTTCTGTAAATGGGCTAGTATCAACTTCTGTATCCAGAGTGTTTCTACTGTTTGTTTTAGGTACCTCCCCAATTCCTTTGTAAATACTGAGCAAAAATATTTGTTTAGTATCTCTGCCTTTCACAGTCACCCTCTGCCCACCCTCCTCCTCTTTATTAAGCCTCACTAGCCCTCCTTGGTCTTCCTTCGCTCCCTGATGTACCTATAAAGGTTTTATCCCCTTCTTAACAGAGTTGGCTATCTTTTCCTCGGTTTGGGCTTTGCTGTTCTGACTGCCTTCCCAGCTTCCTTTGCTTTAACTGATACAGTTCCCTGTCCTGCTCCTTCTGTGATTCCTTGTACTTCCTGAATGCTTTCTTTTTCTCTTGAACCTTCACTGCCACTTCCTTTGAGAACCATAGTGGTTTCTTACATCGTTTCGTTTTGTTAATTTGCTTCACACAAAGGCTTGTTACCTCTGTGATGGCAGTTTTTATTATTCCCCATTGTTCTTCCACCCCTCCTTCCTGCCCATTTGCTAGTGCATTCCTTAGGCACTCACCCATGGGTCTACCAATCTTCTTCTGCTGACAAATTCTATGTTTCATTGAGGATTCTCAGGTCTCTGCTCATCCTTTCCACACACACCCGCCCCCAGAGTGTCAACCCTATTGTAGATTTTGCTGTCATCCACAAAGATGCAGACCTTTCCTTCCAGCTCCTCTGCAATGTCACTTAAAAAGACATTAAAGAGGACCAGTCCCAGCCCTGATCCCTGAGGAACACTACTGGTCACCCTCCATTCCTTTGAGTGAAGTCTGCTTACCACCACCTTCTGTTGCCTATCCTCTAACCAATTTCTTACCCAATTTCTTACCATTGGACCCACTCCCAAGCAAACCAGCTTGCTTACTAGCCTCTTATGTGGAACAGTGTTGAAAGCCTTACTGAAATCTAGGTAAGCAATGCCCACTGCTCCATCCTGATCTAATTCCTTGTTTGCCAAGTCAGAAATATATCAGATTCATTTGACATAACCCCCGGCCCCGTGAATTCATGCTGCCTCAGGTTTTGTAACTCATTGGATTCAAGATACTCTACGATCCTTTCCTTCAGCAGTGACTCCATTAACTTTTCCACCACTGAAGTCAGAATGACAGGCCTATAATAGTCAGCCTCTTCCCTGCTACCACTTTTGTGTATCTGCCCTCCTCCAGCTCTCCAGAGCCACTCCTGTTTCAATGAGCTATTATATAGGACTATCAGATGTGCAGCCAGTACCTCCCTGATCTTCCTTAATACCCTTGGATGCACTCCATTTGGCCATGGCTTTTCCATTTTCAGATTAGTGAGTCCCTTCAGGACCGCTCCTCTGAAAATGATTTGAATGCACTTCCTCCTCCCTCCAATGCTCCTGTTACCTTTTGTGGCCCTCCTTCTCCTTCCTCTGTGAACACTGAGCAAAAGTATTCATACAGGATGTCAGCCTTTTCCAGGCCCTCTTCTGCATAGTCGTCCCCCCTTCCCTTTTGAATCTTATGACCCCACATGTATTTATAAAATGGGTAGGAAAAATCTGTGAAAATCAAGGTCCCTGATTGGATAAAATACACCATATGATTGTGCATTATCCAATAATGACTGCACATCTCCCTACAACTGCACAGCTGCACTTTTTCATCCCTCAGAACCTTCTCACTAGCAGCCTAGACAGGAAGATCACTTCACACTTGACACACAGAGGGTGCCACACATTGCCTTACATTAACAACCATTAACTAAATCTATGTAGCTGTCCCACACCAAAACAGTTATCTAGATTATCTTGCCATGATTCTCATACATTCAAAGTTGATTAAAACAACTTATTTGGTAGATCCTGCCATTTCTACACTGTTTCCAGTCTAATGACATCTATTTTTGTGTTCAAGTGTAGCATGACTGAGTAGTGTTCATTGCAGGAAACAACATGCTGGCAAAGGTTTATAAACAGGAAATTTGTGTACAGAAAGATGTAAGTTGTCTGGTTTCAAACTTAATTCAGTTAGTTTTGTCAAAAAAAAGCTGGTGAATATAGTGAGGAGACTGAGCCAGTTAGTGGCTTCAGAAGTGTAGATGCAAGCATGAGTGACTGCTGCTATAACGGAATTGCATGAAAGTTTGCATGCATAGTTGGGATAGCAGGCCTCTTGATTTGGCAAGTTTTGTAATGGTCAGATGTCTGGATTCTGATATCCAGATAGTGAAAAAGTGGAAGAATGAGGGGTTTTGGCCATATTTTTTGTTTTCACCTACAGCCCAGATGGTTTGGAATTTTGTTCTAAAATGTTTATGACAGAAGGGCTTGTCCTAGAAAGAGGCCTTTTTTTCTGGTTTGGAAAAATAATTGTAATCAGTTCCCAGGTTCTATGTTTCAGTTCTGAGCATGTTCAGTAGGGTGTTTCTTTTATATGTCCAATTCTAAAGAAGAATTTCTGGCTCACTAAAGGTGATTCCTTGTACTTCCTGAATGCTTTCTTTTTCTCTTGAACCTTCACTGCCACTTCCTTTGAGAACCATAGTGGTTTCTTACATCGTTTCGTTTTGTTAATTTGCTTCACACAAAGGCTTGTTACCTCTGTGATGGCAGTTTTTATTATTCCCCATTGTTCTTCCACCCCTCCTTCCTGCCCATTTGCTAGTGCATTCCTTAGGCACTCACCCATGGGTCTACCAATCTTCTTCTGCTGACAAATTCTATGTTTCATTGAGGATTCTCAGGTCTCTGCTCATCCTTTCCACACACCACCCCAGAGTGTCAACCCTATTGTAGATTTTGCTGTCATCCACAAAGATGCAGACCTTTCCAGCTCCTCTGCAATGTCACTTAAAAGACATTAAGAGGACCAGTCCCAGCCCTGATCCCTGAGGAACACTACTGGTCACCTCCATTCCTTTGAGTGAAGTCTGCTTACCACCACCTTCTGTTGCCTATCCTCTAACCAATTTCTTACCCAATTTCTTACCATTGGACCCACTCCCAAGCAAACCAGCTTGCTTACTAGCCTCTTATGTGAACAGTGTTGAAAGCCTTACTGAAATCTAGGTAAGCAATGCCCACTGCTCCATCCTGATCTAATTCCTTGTTTGCCAAGTCAGAAATATATCAGATTCATTTGACATAACCCCCGCCCCGTGAATTCATGCTGCCTCAGGTTTTGTAACTCATTGGATTCAAGATACTCTACGATCCTTTCCTTCAGCAGTGACTCCATTAACTTTTCCACCACTGAAGTCAGAATGACAGGCCTATAATAGTCAGCCTCTTCCCTGCTACCACTTTTGTGTATCTGCCCTCCTCCAGCTCTCCAGAGCCACTCCTGTTTCCAATGAGCTATTATATAGGACTATCAGATGTGCAGCCAGTACCTCCCTGATCTTCCTTAATACCCTTGGATGCACTCCATTTGGCCACATGGCTTTTTCCATTTTCAGATTAGTGAGTCCCTTCAGGACACGCTCCTCTGAAAATGATTTAGTGTGCACTTCCCTCCCTCCCTCCAATGCTCCTGTTACCTTTTGTGGCCCCTCCCCTTCTCCTTCCTCTGTGAACACTGAGCAAAAGTATTCATACAGGATGTCAGCCTTTTCCAGGCCCTCTTCTGCATAGTCGTCCCCCCCCCTTCCCTTTTGAATCTTATGACCCCACATGTATTTATAAAATGGGTAGGAAAAAATCTGTGAAAATCAAGGTCCCTGATTGGATAAAATACACCATATGATTGTGCATTATCCAATAATGACTGCACACATCTCCCTACAACTGCACAGCTGCACTTTTTTCATCCCTCAGAACCTTCTCACTAGCAGCCTAGACAGGAAGATCACTTCACACTTGACACACAGAGGGTGCCACACACACATTGCCTTACATTAACAACCATTAACTAAATCTATGTAGCTGTCCCACACTGCAAACAGTTATCTAGATTATCTTGCCATGATTCTCATACATTCAAAGTTGATTAAAACAACTTATTTGGTAGATCCTGCCATTTCTACACTGTTTCCAGTCTAATGACATCTATTTTTGTGTTCAAGTGTAGCATGACTGAGTAGTGTTCATTGCAGGAAACAACATGCTGGCAAAGGTTTATAAACAGGAAATTTGTGTACAGAAAGATGTAAGTTGTCTGGTTTCAAACTTAATTCAGTTAGTTTTGTCAAAAAAAAGCAGGTGAATATAGTGAGGAGACTGAGCCAGTTAGTGGCTTCAGAAGTGTAGATGCAAGCATGAGTGACTGCTGCTATACCGGAATTGCATGAAAGTTTGCATGCATAGTCGGATAGCAGACCTCTTGATTTGGCAAGTTTTGTAATGGTCAGATGTCTGATTCTGATATCCAGATAGTGAAAAAGTGGAAGAATGAGGGGTTTTGGCCATATTTTTTGTTTTCACCTACAGCCCAGATGGTTTGGAATTTTGTTCTAAAATGTTTATGACAGAAGGGCTTGTCCTAGAAAGAGGCCTTTTTTCTGGTTTGGAAAAATAATTGTAATCAGTTCCCAGGTTCTATGTTTCAGTTCTGAGCATGTTCAGTAGGGTGTTTCTTTTATATGTCCAATTCTAAAGAAGAATTTCTGGCTCACTAAAGAAGATTCTTCTTCCATGAGAAGAAATTATATTCTCATGAGAAAAAAAAAATATCTTCTTTTGTATGGATAGCAACTTGTTTTTAATTTTTCCAAAAAATAAATAAATAAATTGAAACCCCATAAAAATTATTCCGTGGAGAAAAACAAACACACGAAGCTAGCTAAACAGGAACTGTTCAGTTCAATTCTGGATTTTACTTTTAAAAAAGACCCCAAAATATGTTTTTTGGTGCATCCCTCAAAACCTTGGTGGAAGGCTTAGTGATGATTTAGTGAGAGCTCATACAAATGAACTATGGTCAACAACATGAGATCAGCTGAGGGACTTTCTTGGTTTTTGTTTTGTAGTTGAATCTGGAGTGCTGCTGCTGGCTTGAGTGAGAGCAGTGAGCCAGCGATCACTAGGTCATGTGAAAGAACTATAATTCTTTCATGAGATCAAATGAAAGAACTATGGTTTTCCATGAGATCAAATGTGGGACTTTCTTGTTTGTTGTAGCTGCAGCTGGAGTGATGCTGCTGGCTTGAGTGAGAGCAGAGAGTTAACAATTGCTAGATCTCTCTCTTTCTTATCCCTCTGTCTGTCTGTCTATCTATCTATCTATCTATCTATCCATCCATCTACCTACCTATGTCTGTCTGTCTGTCTGTCTATCTATCTATCTATCTATCCATCTACTTATAGATCCATCTGTCTGTCTGTCTGTCTGTCTATCTATCTATCTATAGATCCATCCGTCTGTCTGTCTGTCTGTCTGTCTGTCTGTCTATCTATCTATCTATCTATCTATCTATCTATTACATAAAGAATAAGCAGACCAGTGTGCCCATCCCCAGTACTACTTCTCTTGCCCCCTCCTCTCCAGGTCGCCCACCCAGCTTCTCCAATGTATGTTTTGTGGCACAGGGGTGTCCACTCCAGTGCTGCTGAAGATAATCCTGACACTGGGGTGCCCAATCCCCAGTGCTGACTTATGTCTCACTGAAAAAATTAAAACCATCTCATTGATCTTTTTTTTTTTGCTAAACCTGCAAAAAAAAGAAAATGGCCCATCAGCAAATCTGATCTCCAGAGACCCACCCACTTGGCACCCACCACCCCAAACCCCCCATACACCCTCACTCATCTGAACATGTCGTACAACATGGATCCACTCACTGAAGACAAGTCTTGATGCCAGAGCTAGCAACTGTGATATGAAAAATTAAGGAAAGCATGGTGTATTGTATTCCAAAGGACTCTAAGGTTGCTTTCATAACTTTGTCATTTTTTAATATTTTTACAACATATTTTTCAGCATGGCCTTTTTGGGACCATATCCCAAGAACAAGGGTGGTCAAGTTTTACAAATTTATCCCGAAAGATGATTTCAGGGTCACTGCATGAAATCTATTAGGGCCAGATTTGAAAAATTTCACCACCCTTATTCATGAGGTTGGGTCCCAGAAAGGCCATGTTAAAATCATGGTGTTAAAATAAGGTACTGAGACCAAGTTACAAGTGAATGCTGAGCTATTTCAGCATTCACTCATAACTTCAGTAACTGTTAATATTTTTTTACCAAACTTTCAACATGGCTTTTTTTGTGACCCTACTTCATGAGCAAGACAGGTGAAAATGTTCAAATCTGTACCAAAAGGTGATTTCACAGTTGCTGCACAAAATCATATTTCAGGCAGGATGTGAACATTTTCACTTAGTGGGTTCAGTAGGTGGGCTCATAAGAAGGCTATAGTGAGAATTTGTTATGACAATATGGTAAAATGACCAAGTTGTGAGTGAACACTAAAATATTTCAATGTGCACTCATAACTTTGCTAATTTCAATTTTTTGACTCCAAACATTCAACATAGCCATTTTTTAACACCATCTAATAAACATGACAGGTGTTTTGTTTTTTAAATCCTTTTCAAGGCATGGCTTCTCACATGTGGTGTGAAATGTTGTATCGCCTAATAAACTATTATAAATGCCACATGTCATGTTTATAAGAGGGAGTCATAAAATGAGTATCTTGAAAATTTGGAGTCAAAATAAAAAAAAATTAATAATTATTTAGAAACGTGTGTGGCACCAGTCTTTACCTCAGCAGGTAGTACACTGTAATACCTTGCTAGTGAGTAGAGATCAGGGGAGAGCTCAGTGAGCCAGCTGGATGGGGCAAGGCTGGGGACAGTGCTGCACCACCCCAGCAAGTGAAGTTAAGGTGCAGGGTTACCCGTATGGGCCCAGGTACCATATAGTGAAGAGAATTCTTCTCATGGCATAGGGTCCTGCACATCTGCATCTATGTGTGGCAGAGGACCCTGCATATTGGCTGAGAGATGGACTGTTTACCCAGTGCATCTGTATCTGTGACCGCATGAAGTGTAAGGCCCAGAGGGCACTGCACTACCGCAAACCTCCAGGCAGCCCCATGAATTCTTGGCATCCATCACTGCACTTCCATAGATGGATGGAGTCGTTCCTTGGTACAGGGTCAAGAGGGCCCTCTGCATCTGTAATCTGTTCATGCAACAGGTACTATCTTCAGAGTGTTGATAAAAATTCCCAAAAGCTGACAGGTGCCTTTTAAAAATGGGACTAAAGTTATCTGAATGAAATATACAAAAAAAAAAAACTACTATAAGTTCTCAATACCAATCCCTCCTCCCAAATTCCTAAATAAGTAACAATTCTTTTTATTGGGCTGAGTCTGCTCCCCTAATATAGTTGAAAGAATAAACTGTAAATTTTACCTTCCATATTTACTGGTTGTAGATAGACATATCATAAATAAATACTGGAATAAAAATGTTTTTATTACATATACAAGTTTCTTTTTAGAAACCAAGATATATTTCAATTTTTGCACTTTTGATACAGCTTCCGGGCCTTTCTTTTCCCAACTGTACATTCTATCATCTTGTCCTCCAAACCAAACACCTAGTACCTAGTACTTGAATTCAACCCAGCACCAAATGAATCACTGCCACCTCTTGCAGCCTCTGGAATTATTTAAAGAACTCTCCATACTTTAAACCTGGTTAACGTTAGACACAGAAAGGCTAGAAAAAATATTCAAGTCCTTAACCACTTCCTGTCCTGCGTTTCCAATCTAATATTTCTGCATAAATCATCTGCATATGCCAAGGTTTTTTGTTGTTTATATTTTTCATCATCCATATACCATTAATTTCATTATTTTGGTTACTTGTACATAGCAATGGGTCAATCCCTACAACATATAGGGTGGTGCTTAAAGGACACCCCTGTCATATCACTCTAGAAATCCTGATGCAATCATCAAACTCTGTTTGGTGCAACCATTGCTTCACAATAACAAGTTCTAATCTACTTTATAAATAGTTCAAGTAAATCATACTGTTCTATGACTTTAAACATAAAAGCACATCACAGCTGGTTGAATGCCTTTTCCTGGTCTAGACACAATACAAAAATGTCAATTTGACCCTGTTTCCTACATTCCAAAATCTTTCTAAGAAGAAACTAGTGCTCCTGGACCTTCCACTTTGGTGCTATACATAACTGCGACAGGTTTATTATTTTTTCAAGTACTATCTTTAGCTTCATGCTCAGAATTTTGGACATGATCTTAAAGTCCATAGTTGGAAGACTTTTTTGCCTCCAGTTGTTCAGATCAGTCCTTTGCCCCATTTTATATATGAAAATCATAACAGACTTGTACATTCTGTCTGATAATTTGGAATTCCTCAAATGCTCATTATATAAATATGTCAGATCATAACCAATATAGACCACTGTTGCTTTATAAAATTCTATTACCAAACCATCTTCTCCTGGAGCAGTTCCAGAGGAAAAAACAAGACTACTATTCTGGCCTCAACTGTTGTAATCTCTGCCACTAAACCCTCCCCTAATGTTCTGCTCAATTCTTGACATGGGATGGGACCCCAAAGATCCACCCCCAGTGATGAGAAGGTTCCTCAAAGAAGGATCTGACATGCATGTTTACCACTTGAAACATTCCCTTGTGATCCTTAATGGTCTTTCCTTGTTCATCCATCACTTATATAATACAGCAGTGGCCAGTTTTCTTTCTACAACTCTTAAAGTGATTGAGTGGTGGCATTTTCCCCTTGTTGCCAAAGTTCTGTTGTGTCAGAAGAAATATATCCCAGCTGTATTGCAATTTTTTTAAATCTTTTCCTTAAATTTACTGATCTGATCTGACAACTTAGCAAAAGAATTATTGAGTTCTGAACTTACACAATGCATTCATCCACTCAAACTCAGATATTTATGGTGTTTATTTATTTTTATTTTCCAATTTTTTGAAGAAAATGTTTTACTTCTTTTTCATGCCCTTCCTCCAATTCCCTAAACAGTCATACATTCACATTGAACAGATTGGCAAAAAATGAGTACAATAAAGTATCCCTTATCTGTTCTACCTGAAAGGATTGTGCATTTATTTTATTACTGTTTAGTACTTCAGGCGGCTCTTTTATTTTAGACTTTTCAAGAAGAACAGCCTTGTGTTAATGTAGTGCCTTTTGAAGGTTTCAGGAAAAATATTTATTGGTCCCAGAGTTATAGGGGTTTTCAGATTTCTTTTTCTGAGTACGCTCAGTATGGTTTTTGAATAACCCTCTGATATGATATGAACATTTTTGTGTTGTGAGAACATTTTGTTTTCACTCCACTTAATTCCTACAACACGAGAAACACTTTTTCATGCCCTGATTGCTTCCATCTTGTTGTTTTTTTTTACAATAAAACAAGGAAAATATCTAAGACTGGTATATTTTTAAAAAACAAACACCTGAACCTAGATAAAGTGGACTCATTTAGCTGGATTCTGGCATCTTTTTTTTCAATTAGGGTCAGAAATACCTTTTCTGGGCACCCCAAAATCCTGGGTGTCCAGCTTAGTCAAAGGAGACATTTTTAGTGCTGTGAGATGACAATTCCTCTGTTACATACAGAGTGGTGTGAAAGGGGAATGTTCAGCTCACACTGACAACCACAGACATTTACAAGGTTCACCCCCTTCTAGGTCAACCAGTTCTCAATTGTCTTAAGTGATCTTCATTTTGTTTTAACTATTCTCCCTTTCTCTCTCAGCTAAGCCAGTCCTCCCTTGTTCTTACCGTTTACAGTTGCTTACCAATGTACATGGACTGGAGTGCCCACCCTACTACTGCTTCCTTAGACCACCCTCTCCCTCCAGATCACCCCTCATATATATGTGGTGACATCAGGGTGCCCACCCCTACTGCTGTCTAAGAGTATTCCAACAAGGGTTGATCAATCCCCAATGTTGGCTATGGTCCTCCAGCAAAAAAAAGAAAAACCTCCCTCGTTGCTCTTTTTTTTTTTTTGCATTTACCTGAAAAGAAGAAAATTGTCCTTCATTGATTTTGTAAATTGCCCACCTCCCCCATACATAGGTGGGGGCAGCATGATGCCCTCCTTCAGTGCCACCAACCACTACTTCAACACTGGAGTGCCCAATTGCCAGAGCTGGTTATGGTCTCACTGTAAAAAAAAAAAAAAAGGAAACTGTCCCCACTGATCTTTTTTTTCTTGTTGTCATTTTAATCTGAAAAGAAGTAAATGGTCCTTAGTTGATCTCAGCCTCCCACCCACACCACACTGCCTCACCTTCACTCACCTTACCATTGTGCCATGGTGTAGATCCACTCTCAGTCATAAAAATATCCTCTTGGTGGAACCAAGATTGCAAAGTGAGAAAATAATGTAAATCCAATTAATGCCCTTTCAATGCATTTTGAACTTTTTCTCATAACTTTGTCATTTTTAAAATATTTGTACACCAATTTCTCTTTACTTTATACAGTTTTATTAGGTATTAATCAAGAAAAGCATATATTAAAGAGAAAGTTTAAAAACAGACAGTAAATAAAATAACAACGATATATACTGAACTATGTTACATAAGTGTATTTTCATGCAAGGATTATCTAAAAGTCACACACTACCTTAAGGATACCATCAGCCATCTAAGTTAATAGTCATAGATACTACATTGTAAGGAGAAATGGAAAGACACTTCACTACTTTGCTAAGAGAAATGGAAAGATTCCTCTTTTTTAAATTTAATAAGCGTTATTGAAAAAAATGATGTAAGCATTTTAACACAGAAACATGTAACAGTGTGCAAAGCAATGAACACCTTTACAAATGTAACTCCCATCCCTGCCACCCCAACCCCCCTCCCCTATAATAAGCCTTAGGGAACAGGAACAAGACATACATTTTAAGAAACAGATACTATCATGTACCTTATATAATGTAACTAAACTGCTAGCATCAACAGCCAGGCATCCAGAGGGTGACATTGCCTAATGAATGTTTGATAGCAATTCCTCATGGAAGCCAGTGTGTGCTTTATGCACAATACCTCTAACATTTCCTTATGCCATTTGACAAATGAGGGGTTAGCCTGATACATCTAATGTTGCAATAGAATCTTCTTAATAACCATGGTGATTAAAGTAAAATGATAATGTATGGTGCCTATTAGTGCCTGGATGTGCAACCCCAGGATGTATCATTCTTTCATGAATGCCTTAGTCAAATCCAAATCAGGATCTAACACCTCCTGTATCCTCTTCTAAAAAGGGTGAACTTTAGAACAGTCCCATAGAAAGTGTATGAGGGTGCCTTCACCAGTACCACATCTAGAACATACCAATAAATCCAATAACTTCCAAGGAGTATTATGAGTGTTGTGGACCATTTTAAATCGAATAACTCAGTAGCCCACACTTTTTTCTACTGTTGTACATCTGGCCTCAATTCTAGTGCCTCAGGCCAGTATTTAGGGGTGGGCCATATCTGTGTGACCATTCCTATATTAGTGCCTGGTAAAGCACAGAAATAGCATGTCTATTGTTGCTTCTTTTCCCTCCATTCCACCAAGTTCACACACAGATTCTCCAGTGGGTGCACATTCCCTAGCTTTTGCTGAAGTAAGTGCTGTACTTGATAATTAAAAAAAGATCTCTTTGGTGTCCAAAGCATAAGTTTGCTGGAGAGTTAGGAAAGAAGTCCAGCGTTGCCCCTATCATAGATAAGAAACCTTAACTATGCCCTTCCTCTGCCAACTAGTATTGCAAAGTGGGTTATCCATAATTGTGAGGCTGAGATTCAACCAAAGTGTTTTTTTTTAATGAATTACTCAGTGGAGATTTAAGGATTTGCATCAATTGGTTATAGATCATAACTGAAGTACCTACTGGGCTGTCTCTAAGGGATTTGGGAAGATTTGCATGTGTAATATAAAAATGCACCTGCAAGCTGATGCCCTGTTAAAGACATAACTCTTCCTCTATGGTCCACCTTAGTGTAACATATGAAGTGGAAAATCTCAAAAGCTAGGAAGTCCATAAATCCTTTTTCTATAGTTAATGAAGTTGGTCTATTAATGAACCAGATTCAAATATCATGAAAAAAAATTGATGACCACAAAGCTGTTTTAAATATATGTGCACAGTATTTTTATTTTTTTATAGCCATTGTTCTTATAAATCTCTTCAACAAATGTAATGTTTCAAATCTTTTTATGGTCTCTTCTTCAGGGAAAACAGGCTGTAAATAAATAAAAATAACATGCATTAGTATAAAGCTCTGATTTGTAATTATTTAACAATAAATTGTGAGTAATTCACATCCATTCTTTATGATCGGAAATGCTCCTGGTTACCTTATAAATCATCATGAGGTGTACAGATCTCCTAAATCCTTAAATCACTCTGTGCTGTTAAATCTTTACTCAGTATCTAAAAATACAATAGATACTCACATGTTATCTAATTTTAAAGTAAATATTTACATGCATTGTCATCACAATTTATTGTTAAATAATTACAAAACAGAGCTTTATACTTATGTATGTTATTTTTAATTATTTACAACCTTTTCCCTGAAGAAGAGATCATACAGACAACTTGAAACGTTTTTTTTTTAATTGATTAGTTGCTGTATTGGTCCTTGTAAGAACAGATCCAGAAGCACATGGTTTGATACCTTTTATTGGACCAATAAAGATGTTACAAAAAGAAAACAATGTCCAAGCTTTAGAATCAGCCAAGTCCTTTTGTTCAGAGAGTCACATTCTATTAACACTCAGATCATACATAAAAAAAGGAAAACATTATCATTGGTTAAAAGTGCCTATTTCAAAATATCACAGATTTAAAAGGAATGAATAGCATCCCATTAGCTTACTATAACTGAGAATCTTTTCAAGGTCAAATGGCATCCATTATATAAGTTGAACATTCAAGCAAGCAAAGCCTGTAACTGAAATTAATAGTGACTGTGTGTATTTTGAGAATACTCAAAATTAAATGCAAGACCTTTAGATTTAATACCTCATATGTCCAGGTTAAAACTTGCTAGTATTGTATGATAAAAAACTGTACACCAGAAATGTATGTATGGAAATAAGAGAAGAATAAGAAAAATGTATCTTGTATGAACAACTATTTAAAACATTCATACATAATTAAACTTATCTGGAGATATTTTCTAAGCTATACTCTCAACCAGCTAACACACTCCATAAATATTACAACCTAAAGTGGTGTAATAGTATTTTTTTTACAAGATAATATCAATCGTCTGTATTATTTTCCCAAAAAAAATTATAAAAAATAAATCTCTCAAGGACCACCTAGAAAATGAGTTCATGCATCTTAAAACATTCACAGTTCAAAAAGGAGTCAGTATATAATCAATCACCTTTTTGAACAGAAACAGTTTTAAGAATTTGTGTAAAACCTCCATGGAATTAAACTGTCCCCCCACCCGGGAAAAGATAACTAGAAAAGAAGTGTATATTCACTATGTGTGTGAGCCAAGAATCCTAACACCCTGTAGCATAATTATGATATGTACCTAATATAAGCCTACCTAAATATGTAAGCACAACCCCAACCCCTCCCCCATACACACAGCCACCTCTTCACCAAAAAAAAAAATTTATCCTCTAAGCCCCCCCAAAAACACACACAAAATTAGTGGCAATGGGTCTTAAGAGTGCTGACAAGAATTGCACTGGCATGGTGCGTGTGGTAAAAAAGGCACTGATTTTATTTTTGTAGGGGGCTTTGACCCCCGCACCCCCTGGACTTAAGGATTCTCATGCAGGGGGGAGCAGACCATGGGGAAAGTTAAAATTTGTGGAGCCGTGGAGTAGTGTTTCCATGGCCCCTTGTAAAAAAAAAACTAAATCCCAATGCAGCAAGAGTTGGGAGACTGGGATTAGAACCCTGGTCTCCATTGCCACTGGCTGAACTGCTTTATGCTCCAGCCCTCCTCACCACAGGAGCAGTTCAGCCAGCCTCCTGTTCCTTTCAGCCCTTGCCCTTTTTACAGGACAATGAACAGCAACCAGGGGAGAGCTTACAGCAAGCACAGTAAATCCCCACTCACTGTCTATGTGAGCACTTACAAGACTAGCACTGTGAATTGCAGCACTATTCTGGTAGCACTCACTTGCCCTGATACCATCCCCCCCACACACACACATACACTAACCTCCCCCCATACACACTCACCCAAGACAACCCAACCCCCCCACACCCACACATATATTTGGTGAGATACCATCATATTGATAACCAGTTAAAAAGGACTCCATGAAAATAAAAACAAAACAAGAGAACACTGAAGTTCTGTTAAATGTCCATCCTATGAAGTAAAAGTCTGTGTAAGTTTAAAGATCAAATGCCAGTGTTTCATAGATTTACAATAAAAACATGGATTCAAGTTCCTGTGTCATGATTAGTTGTCCTGAAAATGTCATACAGTTTGGTTTTGTGGTTTTTCTTTAAATCAGTATCTGTTAATGTGCTCTGCAGTAACTGAAAACACTGAAGATTTTTCTGCCTGTATCTGTGAGTGATGACATCATTCCTGTCCAGCCTGTTGCTGTAGCATTTAAATCATTAATTGCCTGAAGTAACTGTTGCACTTCCCAGTCAGAGCAATCTGTAAGGCTAATTGTCTTTACTCGAAGTGTGTTACTAACCTATCTGGTTTGTGTTTAGATAGATTAGTTTACAGTCTATCATTCTGTTCTCATAAAGAGTTGGTCATTTGTGTTTCACTGGTTAACTGAAGTGGTATACGTGAATGTCTGTGAGAAATCTCCTGTCTATATCACAGCTGGACTCGTTCATATCAAAACTCTGCATTGTTTTTTGCCTATATAAACCCAGGGTTGTTTAATGGATATAAAATAAATCTAAAATGTGTTAAGTTATAGAAGCAGTGTTTCCTTGATGTAGCCTTCATACATATGTTCATCTGAGAACAATAATGTTGTTATGTCAAACTGACAAAACAGGTGTCTGCCACACTTTGCTATTTCAGGAACATGTACTATATGAACTCACAAAATTCAGTTCTCTGAGGGATTCTGTGCATCCTCCTTCCCTCTGCCCCCCCCGTCAGGTCCAATGCCACCTGTTGCCCCTTGTTCCAGTCACCGCAGACTGGACTGCTGTGCTCTGCTAAGCTCTACAGTCCCAGGACTTCTGTCTCCATGGTTGGGGTTGCTGTACCATGTTGCCTAAGTCCACCAAAGGTGGGTTTTTTTGCTGTACCCTGCTACCCACTTCCACTGCCCCAAATGGGCAGGACTGCTGCATTACACGCACTCTGTCTCACAGTCAGGGATGCTGTACCCTGATGCCACCCTTTGTCCGGCCACATGGTTGAGGCATCTGCACCATGCTGTCATCTGTCTCTGCCATCACATCCAAGGCTGCTGCATCCTACAACCATGTTGACACTCTCAAGGCTGCTGTGGTTTACTGTGCCCTAGAGCCCCATGCCTCCACAGTTAGGGTTGCTGCACCCTGCTACCCACTGTCCCCACCCCATAACACAAGATGAAAGTGTTTGTTTTTCCTTTCGAGCAGCTTGGGCAGGGTACCAAAGGATCTGACTCTGGTGGCAGGGAGCAGCATGGTGCAACAATCCTAACTGTGGAAGCAAGCGGCTCTATGGTGCAGGAGGGCACAGTGGTGGCAGGAGACAGAGGACAGCATACAGAAGTTTTGACTGTGGGGCAGGACACAGTGGGGCACCAGGATACAGCAGCCCTGACTGAGACAAGGTGCACGTGTTGCAGTGGCCCTGCCCATTTGGGGCAGTGCAGCAAAATCCCTATGTCTTGGTGGCCTTGTGCAGCTTGGTGCAGCTGCCCCAACTATGGGGGCAGAGACTCTGGGACTGTAGGGCTTAGCAGAGCATAGCAGTCCTGTCTGTGGAGACTGGAATGGGGGCAACAGGTGCCATTGGCCCTGACTGGGGGGGCAGAGGGGAGCAGGGTGCAGCAGCCTCAACTGAGGGGCAAGAGACAGGGTCATCAGGATGACATATAGTATGTCTAGTTACACACATACATGATGTATTTCTACACAGCATCCCTCAGAGAACTTAATTTTGTGAGTTCATACAGTTCATGTTCCTGAAATAGCAAAGTGTGGCAGACACCTGTTTGTCAATCTGGCATAGCAACAATATTGTTCTCACATGAATATATGTATGGAAACCACATCAAAGACACACTACCTCTATGACTTAACAAACTTTCAATTTATTTTATATCCATTAAACAACCCTGTGTTTATATAACCAAAAACAATGCAAGTTTTGATGTTAAAGAACTCAGCTGTGATACAGACTGGAGATTTCTTACCAACATTCATTTATACCACTTCAGTTAACCAGTGAAACACAAATGACCAACTCCTTATGAGAACAGAATGATAAATTGTAAACTAATCTATCTATAGACAAACCAGATGGGTTAGTAACACACTTGGAGTAAAGACAATTAGCCCTATAGATTACTTTAACTGGGAAGTGCAACAGCTACAGTACTTCAGGCAATCAAGGATTTAATTGTTGCAGCAGCAGGCTAGACAGGAGTGATGTCATCACTCACTGATAGAGACTGAAAAATCGTCAGTGTTTTCAGTTACTGCAGAGCACATTAACAGATGCTGATTTAAAGAAAACCACAAAACCAAACAGCATAATATTTTCAGGAAACGCTAATCATGTCACAGGGACTTGAATTCATGTTTTTATTGTAAATCTGTAAAACATTGGCATTTGATCTTTAAGTGGGGTGATGTGTTATGAAATCCAAATCA
Organism: Neoceratodus forsteri; assembly: GCA_016271365.2. NCBI lineage: Eukaryota > Metazoa > Chordata > Ceratodontiformes > Ceratodontidae > Neoceratodus > Neoceratodus forsteri. The sequence continues at coordinate 642,546,855 of CM028129.1, read as the reverse complement.
ATATTAATGCCATCTGCTACCATATTGAGAAGTAAAATAAGCTTAATCTCAAAAGTCCATCTCTGTTGCATTCATTCTAGTGCAGATTGTGTGGTTGTGAACTCATTTCCACTTCGGATTGTGTGGTTACATCACAAAACAGACTATTCAGGATACAGGGGAATTATACTTGTACATCATATAGTGTTTATTTCATTCATTGCAAGAGATGTCCACAAACAGGGTATGTTGGAGAGACAAGCAGGCTCTCCACACTAGAATGAACACGCACAGATATACAGTATATAACGTTAGTATGAAGATGACTGACAAACCAGAGGGCGACACTTCTCTCAGAATGACCACATAATCTCAGATATGTCAGTAATGGTCTTAAAAGGATTAAAAAAAATACACAACAGAGTCAGACTTTTGAGATTAAGCTTATTTTACTTCTCAATATGGTAGCAGATTGCATGAATATTGATTTGGGTTTCATGACACATTGCCCAATTTAAACTTACACAGGTTTTACTTCACAGAATGGATATTTAACAGGGCTTCAGTGTGTTGTTGTTGTTTTGTTTTTATTTTCATAGAGTCCTTTTTTAACTGATTATCAATATGTTGGTTTCTCACCAAAAATACTTGTGTGTGTGTGTGTGTGTGTTGGGGGTGGGGGAGGTTGGGTTGTCTTGGGTGAGTGTGTATGGGGGGTTAGCGTGTGTGGGGGTAATTTTGTGTGTGTTTTTGGGGGTTGGAGGATAAGGTTTTTTTTTGTGAGGGAGGCATTGGGATTGTGTTTACATATTTAGGTAGGCTTATACTCAGGAACATGTCATAATTCTGCTACAGGGTGTTAGGACTCTTGGCTCACACACATAGTGAATATACACTTCCTTCCTAGTTATTTTTCCCGGGGGGGTTAATTCCATGGGGGTTTTATACAGGTTCTTGAGATTGTTTCTGTTCATATAGATAATTGATTATATACTGACTCATTTTTGAACTTTGAACATTTTAAGATGCATGAACTCATTTTCTAGGTGGTCCTTGAGTGATTTTTTTTATTTGGCAATAATACTGGCAATTGATATTATCTTGCAAAAAATATTGTTACAGCACTGTAGCTTTTAATGTTTACGGAGTGTGTTAACTGTTTGAGTATAGTTTAGAAAATATCTCCAGATAAGTTTAATTCTGTATGAATGTCTTAAACAGTTGTTCATACAATGTACATTTTCTTATCACCTCTTATTTCCATACATACATACATTTCTGTTCTACAGTTTTTTAATCATACAATACTATCAAGTTTTAACTTGGACATTTGTGATATTAAATCTAAAGGTCTTGCTTTTAATTTTGAATGTATTCTCATAACACACACATTCATTAATAATTTTGGTCACAGGCTTTGCCTGCTTGAATGTTCAGCTTATCTAATGGATGTCATTTGACCCTGAAAATATTCTCACAGTATTAGCAAGCTAATGGGATGCTATTCATGCCATTTAAGTTTGTAATTTTTTGAAATATGTACTTTTAACCTATGATAATGTTTTCTGTTTTTTTTTTATGTATGATCTGGGTATTAATAGAATGTGACTCTCTGAACAATTGGTTGGTCCGAAAGCTTAGACATTGTTTTCTTTTTGTAACATCTTTGTTGGTCCAATAAAAGGTATAAAACCATTTTCTTCTGGATCTGGATTTTTTGAAGAATTTTTTAAGAACAATGGCTATAGAAAAATAAAAAAAAAACTGCACATGTAGTGAAAACAGCTTTGTGGTCCTGAATTTTGTTTTTTCCTGAACAAAGCAAGTGGGCTACACTGTTCCTAAATGTATCTACTAAAAGTACTTAGCACCCTGAGCTGCAAGGAAATAACCTAGGAAATCCAGCACATTCAGTCCCCTTCCATACTTGGCCACTGCCAATTTGAGGTATTGGAGCCTGGTTTTTTGCCCTTTCCATAGAACAATAGAGAGCATGGCATGGGGCTCCTGAAACTATCACGTAGCAAGTCTATGCATTGGCATGGTCATAGGATAGAGCAGATGAGGTAGAATGTTCATTTTAAGTGTATTAGCTCAACCCCACAGGGATAAAGTTAGCCCTTTCCAATAATCTAAATCAGATTTAACCATGTGAAACAGGTCTGTGAGATTCTTTTGTATCAACCGAGAAGTAGATGTAGTCAATTTAATACCAAAGTAGGTAATATCTTTAGTTACCCAGGTGAGCCCAATATCAGCAAGTCTCCCTTCTTAGTATAGTTATTTAGTGGTAGGACTTGTGTTTTATCTACAGTATGTTTAGTTTCTATAGGGAGATCAGGACAAACTGTTAGATCTCTTCTAGAGCCTTTTTACGTGAAGTGGCAGGATTTGTAAAGTGCAAAATAATATTGTTTGCATAAACAGATAATTTATATTGGTGGGTACCTAGTGGAATGTCTTCTGTGGAGGGGTTCGGTTAAGCCTAATGCACTATACAAGTGGTTCTAAATATAAATTGCAAAGAAAGAGGAAAAGTGAGCTGCCCTGTCATGTCCTGTTCTTTAAGGGTAAACTTGAGGAAAGGACCTTATTACATCATACCTGAGCAGTAGGGCATGAGTACAATAATTTTACCCACAGGATAAATTGGTCCAGAATACCATACTTACTCAGAACTCTGAAAATATATTTCCATGAGACCCTATTGAATGTTTTTTCTGCATCCAGGGAGGCCAAAATGGCTGGTGTCTTGTCATCCCTGGATGCATAAATAATATGCTGGAGTTTACAAATCTGATCTGATGAGAGATGAATGGACGTAAACCCTACATGTTCTGGGCCTATCAAATCAGACCACACTTGTTGTAACCTAAGGGCTAATGCCTTACCAAGTGTCTTAAGATTCATATTTAACAAGGAAATAGGTTAATAATTGAAGATTTTGGTGGAGTCTCGACCAGACTTGGGGAGAACTGAAATGAAGGCCTCCAGTTTACCCTCCTCATATGCCTCCCTGTAAACCTGCAAAAGATAAGGGAGAGTTTCTCTTAAAAGGGCTTTTTAAAGAGATGGAGAAACTGCATGACTGGGTGCATTGTCAGAGAACATCATTGTTAGGGCAGCCTGGAAGTCTGCAACTGTGAGAGGCTGCATCAGCCGATCATGGGCATTTTCATCTATCTGAGGAAGATGTACTTGGGCAAGATAAGTATCTATGTCCCCCAGATTAATATCAAGATCGACCTGGCCATATAAAATACTATAGTAGTTCCAAAATTCTTCAGCTATCTGTCTAAGTTGAGTTACTACTTCTGCATGACCTGACATGCACTGGTGTTTAATGGAATGATATGACTGTTGTGTTTTAAGCCACAAGGCTAAAGACTTCCCAGCCCATTCCCCTGAGGAGACATAAAAAAACCTTGGCCTTAAACAAGGTCAGTTTGGACTGACCATTGTTTAGTTCCTGGTACTTCACAGCAGGACCCTGATGACTTGGTTTGCTGGCCAAGGCACCTAGCTTCACCTGAGCTCTTTCCTTCTAAGATTGTTTGAAAGGACAGAGCAGAGAACCTTACCAGAGCAAGGGAAAAGGATTAAGACTTCTTTTGGCTAAGCAGATTTACTGTATGTTGTTATTTTTATTTTGTACTCATAGAGATTGCTACTGTTTGTTGCTAACATTTCATTGCTTTATTTTTCTCTGTTTCAAATTGTTGTTGCTGGTATACCTTCTTTTGCATTATTACAAGGTGTGCCTACAGGTGTGTGCTAACAGATTACTGCTGTAATCTGATTCAAATTGTCTTTTGCAAGGTATATCTTCTGTTACAGCTTTATTTTTCTCTGTAGCAAAGTGTTTCTTACAGGGTATATCTTCTCTGAAATTATTACAGGTGGTGCTTACATTTTTGTGACTTTTTTATCATTGGGCTAAGCAACATTACTGTTTTATTTTATTCTTTTTTTTGAAAAGGTTTGTTGTCTCAGAGGTGTTTCAGTCTCCTTCTCACATTGAAGGAGCTAATTGCTTTAATCCCACAGCTCTTCCAGAGGATTAGGTGTGTATCTGGGGGGTGGAGCTGGCAAACTGTCAGTAATTTCCAGCAGAAAAAAGGGTTAAAAGGTCAGGTTAGTTGATATCTTGGAGGTAGAAGACTTGGTTTGCTGGCTAAGGCACCTAGCTTCACCTGAGCTCTTTCCTTCTAAGATTGCTTGAACAGACAGAGCAGAGAACCTTACCAGAGCAAGGGAAAAGGATTAAGACTTCTTTTGGCTAAGCAGATTTACTGTATGTTGTTATTTTTATTTTGTACTCACAGGGATTGCTGCTGTTTGTTGCTAACATTTCATTGCTTTATTTTTCTCTGGTTCAAATTGTTATTGCTGGTATACCTTGTTCTGCATTATTACAAGATGTGCCTACAGGTATGTGCTAACAGATTACTGCTGTAATCTTCTGATTCAAATTGTCTTTTGCAAGGTATATCTTCTGTTACTGCTTTATTTTTCTCTGTAGCAAAGTGTTTCTTGCAGGGTATATCTTCTCTGAAATTATTACAGGTGGTGCTTTACAGGTTTTAGTTTTTTTTTAACATTAGGATAAGCTTTCAGGGTTACTGCATTTGTTGATGACTGATTGTTTCTGCTCTTAACTCCTTGTTCTTTCATCCGTGGTTCTTCTTTTTCAGCAGGAGAAGGGCCCAGTCACCCACCCCTATCCCCAACCACCCCACACTACACTCATTTTATAGGGTACCACAATTGTGACATTTCCTGTGGCAAAGCAGGAAGGGGCGGATCAGTGGGGCATCCACAAGGTGAGCTCATTTACAGGGGCACTAGTAATTTAACTTGTTATAACAAGCTATACGAAAACAAAACACAAAATCAAACCATTGCTTGTATTTTTTTCCTTCTAATTACTCTGACCAGGTTATAAACCCAGCAACTTATCTGGATGGATATCATTCACTGCAGGTACTGTGGAACACTTTTCAGAAGGACAGTCTTACAGGATTTAGGACACTGTCCTACATGCTGGGCCATTGGAGATCTTAGGGCTCAGCTCTGGGCAGAATGGGAAGAGATTGCGTGCCTCAAATTTCATATTCAAGAGGAAATACATTATAAGAACCACACTCCATTTCCCCAACATCCAACAGAAGAACCTCGACCGCAGAGGGTAGTTGGTCCAGGAGGTTGGCAGGTGGTTAGAGTGGGCAAATCAGGTGCCCAATCACTCCGTGCTCCCCAACATATTACCTCCAAAAACCATATAAACACTACAAACAGGTATCTGTCTCTATCTCCAAGATGAAACAAACGGGCAGAGGACACTGCAGAGCAGGACACTGCAGCACAGGAGCTAGCACAACAAAACTCACCCAAATCAAGAACCAAAACAAAAAAAGCAAAAAGGAAATCCAAAAAACTTCTGATCATAGGAGACTCCATGATTTGGGGAGTTGATACCCATCTCCTGCCAGGGGTAATGGTCAGATGTCTCCCAGGTACATCAGCGTGGAGAGACACTGACTGCATTGCTAAAATTGTTCACCAAGCAGGAGAAAACATTGACATCCTGGTACACATACAGACTAATGATCTCACCAGCTGTTCAGTTGTGGAGACCAAGGAACACCTGACCAGGCTGGGTGACAAACTATCATCCATTTCATCTGACATCTCCTTCTCTGAGATCCTGCCAGTCTGGGAGAGGGGGGCAGATGTACGGAAGGTCAGAGAAGGGGAGATAGGGGAGCTAAACATGTGGCTCAAGGGCTGGTGCCATGAAAAAGGACACAGATTTGTAGGGAACTGGCAACAGTTCTGGGAGCGAAAGTTCTTTAAATTTGATGGACTGCATCTGACTAAGGAGGGAGTCAGTGCATTGGGGCAGAAGTTTGATGTCTTTGCAGAATATTTAAAATAGCAAATGGGGAGAGGGGTACAGCACCCTATACGTCGAATGGGAAGAACACCCCTCTCCCCTAAGCTAGTGGTCAAACAGGGATTCAGCATGTTTGCAGTTAATTTGCATCACCAGGTAAGAAAAAAGGTCCAGCTCCCCATACGATGCACAGGAGAAATGCCAAACCTCACCCAACAACTAACACACCAAAATCTGGCCAATGGAAAATCATGTACACTAATGCTCACAGCCTGGGAAATAAGATCCCAGACCTGCAGGAAATAATGTCAGAGGCTAAACTGGACATAGTAGCAATTAGTGAGATGTAGTTTACCAGTAACCACACTTGGGAGACTTCAGTACCTGGCTATGTACTGTTCAGAAGAGACCGAGGTGCAAAAGAGGTGGAGTGGCCCTGTATGTCAATGAAAATATCAAAGCTACAGAAATTCAGAATACATATAAGGAGCCAGAAGAACCGTGGGTCACCCTGGAAACAGGAAATGGGACATCCATAAGAACTGGGGTTGTCTACAGGCCCCCAGACCAGGGGGAGGACATAGACACATTACTGTTAGAAGATATATAAATTATGACAGCTAAAGGGGAGGTTCTGATAATGGGAGACTTCAACATGCCAGATACAGATTGGTCAATACCAGCAGGAACATCTGCCAGAAATAAACATATGGTGGATTCCCTGCAGGGGGAGGGCCTCAAACAACTGATACAACAACCCACAAGAGACAGGGCTATCCTAGATCTAATACTGACCAACAGCGAAGGGATCACAGATCTCCAGGTAGAAGGTCACCTGGGGGCCAATGACCATCACATGGTATGGTTCAATTTGGCCACTATATCTAAAGCATCCCATTCCAAGGCAAAAATATGGGACTTCAGAGGAGCTGACTTTGATAAGATGGTCAATTGAGTTAAGCTAGCCCTGGCAAAAAGAAACACAGGGAAGGGGGTACAGGCAAAGTGGGCAAGCATTAAGGAAGCAATACTTGAAGCAACATCCCATTGTGTTAGACAGAAAAGGAAGTGCAAAAGAAGAAGGAAACCACTTTGGTTCTCAAATACAGTAGCAGAAAAGGTCAGAGCCAAAAGGCTGGCCTTCAGGAAATATAAGGGAACACAGCGGGATGAAGATAGGAGGCATACCAACTGCCCTAAGGGAAGCAGGGAAGGCAGTAAGGCAGGCAAAGTCCCAAACTGAGGAAACACTAGCAAGAACAGTAAAGAAGATGACAAGACTTTCTATAGATACATTAGTGAAAGGAGAAAGTCCAGAGGGTACTGCTAAGCTCAAAGGAGAAAAAGGGGCATGAGGAGGAGGACCCCTAAAAGCATCTATCCTAAATAGATACTTTTGCTCAGTATTTACTGAAGATAAGGTAGGGCAGGACCCACAGATCAGCACCATGGACACGGGGGGAAGGAGATGAGCACTACTCCCTTCACAAAAGAAAGGGTCCTACAAGAGCTCGCTAAGCTCAAGGTGGACAAGGCAATGGGACCTGATGGCATACATTCCAGAGTACTTAAGGAGCTAAGGGTGGAACTAGCAGAGCAATTAGTAGAACTGTTTAATGAGTCTCTGAGCACAGGAGAGGTCCCAGAAGACTGGAGAAGGGCTCATGTGATCCCGCTTCACAAAAGTGGTAGCAGGGAGGAGGCAGGGAACTACAGACCAGTCAGTCTTACTTCAGTAGTGGGCAAGATTATGGAGGCACTCCTTAAGGAAAAGATAGTGCAACACTTGGAATCCATAGGGGCACAGGATCCAAGACAGCATGGGTTTACAAAAGGAAGGTCCTGTCAAACTAATCTCATAGATTTCTTTGACTGGGTAACCAGAGTGCTGGAGCAAGAGGGAGCAGTTGATGTTGCATACCTTGACTTCAGCAAAGCTTTTGACAGTGTTCCACATAGAGGATTGATAAATAAGTTGGGTAGGCTCAGGGTGGGTCAGAAGTTTGTCAACTGGGAGGCAAACTGGTTGACAGGTAGAAAACAGAGATTGGTGGTAAATGATATACAGTCAGAAAAGATGCAAGTCACAAGTGGGGTACCTCAGGGATTAGTCCTGGGGCCAGTCCTCTTCAATATCTTCATTAGTGACATTGCAGATGGACTAGAGGGTAAAGCTTGTCTGTTTGCAGATGACACCGAGATCTGCAACAGAGTAGATGATCCAGATGGGGTGGGCAGAATGAGAAGAGATCTGGATAAACTAGCAAAATGGTCAGAAGAGTGGCAACTGGGATTTAATGCAAAGAAGTGCAAGATCATGCACATAAGGAAGAGAAACCCTGAAGCCACCTATAGGCTGGGAGGGGAGTTGCTGACAGTCACAAAGGAAGAAAGAGACTTGGGCCTCATCATCACCGATTACCTGAAATCATCCAAGCAGACCTCTAAAGCAGTAGGTAAGGCTAGGGGGATGTTAGGGCATATTAGTAGGGGTATCACAAGTTGTAAAAGGGAGGTAATAATCCCTCTTTACAAGACACTGGTTAGGCCCCATCTGGAGTACTGTGTGCAGTACTAGAGGCCACACCTTCACAAGGACTTTAACCAAATTGAGGCAGTCCAGAGAAGGGCAACCAAAATGGTGCAGGGACTGCATCAGAAGACATATGAGGACAGATTAACGGAGCTCAATATGTACACCCTTGAGCAAAGGAGAGAGTGAGGTGATATGATCGAAACATTCAAACATCTTAAGGGCATTAACAAGGTAAAAGAGTGCAACATGTTTAAATATAAGAAAAATAGCAGGACAAGAGGACACAGCATGAGACTAGAGGGAGACCGATTAAGGAGGAATGTGAGGAAATTCTTTTTCACAGAAAGGGTGGTGGATGCATGGAACGGCCTACCTCAGGAAGTGGTGGCTATGAATACAGTGCAGGGCTTCAAACAGGCATGGGATAGGCATAAGGGAGCAATACAGATGAGTATGAATAGGTAGGCTACTGACAGAGCAAAGGAAGATGGCACATTTATAAGGTAGAAAAAGAAATGGGCAGACTGGATGGGCCTTGCGGTCCTTATCTGCTGTCAACTTCTATGTTGCTAATACCAGGAGACCCCCACACCTTTTGAAATCAAATTAGTAAGTAGCTAATCCAGGCTGAAAAAATGTTAATTACATTTGACCTTTTCTTGGCTGTGGGGGTGAGGGTGTGCACTGACTTTTGTTGTTTTTATTGATGTATACCATATGCAGTAGCACCCCTCATTTAGAATCTCATTTATAGTTTGTTTATGAGCAAGGGTGAGCAGCTAACATTGGGTCAGGTTAGTAAATGGAGAAGTATGGTTCTCTCATTAGCTAGCGCCCCACCAGTTTCTTACACATTGGCTGGGAACTACACCTTAATTAAGTCCATTTCAGGCTAATGCTCCCTATATAATGGAAGCTAGCTACTTGAAGCAGATGCAGTTTGAAGTAGGGACCAGCTGATGAGCGGTCAACCTTGATGATGGTAGATGGGTGACTTCACAACAGGGCCCTGAGGTGAATACTATTAGACTCACACTCCTTTTGAAATCAAATTAGTAAGTAGCCAATCCAGGCTGAACCAATGTTTATTACATTTACCCCTTTCTTTGGGTGCACTGACTTTTGTTGTTTTTACTGTTCCCTAGCCAAGTTAAGCTTTAAACTGAGCTGATCTGAAGGACCCAGTGCCAGCTGTTTTCCAAAAATCTAATGTGCTGCAATATTCCCATTGTTTTGGCTTTTCTGTTATTTATAGCTTTAGTGACTAAACAATGCCCCCCCCCCCACGATGGCATACTTATGGGCTCCAGAAAAAGTAAGAAAAATGGCTACTCCTGAGACCATAGTTACTTGTAAATGTACTTTATTTCATAACAGAGATCCTCTTCATGCCCAATGTTTCACCAACTTGGCCTCATCAGGAGGGTGGATCTAGGGTCAAACAATATTTAACATATTATATCAAAAATATTTTTTAGCTTAAAAAGTCCTGTATTTTATATTAAATCTTAAATAAGTCTCATAATCACTCAAACACTGCTGCCTGAACTAATGGACACATCCTTACAGTCATAGTCAGTCATTTTATATAGTTAATTTCATTAATGACTAGATTTTTTTGCTGCTGCAGCAAAACATTTAGTCATTAATGAAATTAACTATATAAAATGATTGACCCTAGAGCCACCTCCCTGATGAAGCTGAGTTGGTGAAATGTTGGGCATGAAGGGGATCTCTGTTATGAAATAAACTACATTTACAAGTGACTTTGGTCTCAGGAGTGACCAGTTTTCTAACTTTTTCTGGACTTTGATCTTTTACCCACTGGCCCCCAATTAATGTTGTGCCAAAGCTACAGCAGGAGGAAACCCACCTTGAGCTGTATTTTGTGATACTTATAGGCTCCCCATAAAATAGCTGCCTTACAGACCATCTTTGAATTATCTTGTAAAACGTTAACAGTGAATTCCCTTAAATGGGTGACTGCCTGAGTGTCACTAAGGAATCACTCATCTAGGTTTTGTCGAGTTCTAAAGTTATGTCCAATGACATGGTGATGTGCACTGGGGAGTTGTCAGAAATAACTTTAGGGAGGTTTTCAGCCATCCCCACCCCTTGTAAAAGTAGTTGACTTATAAAAAAGTAATCTATTCTTGACTCTGTCCCATGTGGTGAGGAGAAAAAGGTATACTCTTTAGAGGAGGAGTGGAGTGTCCCCAATGATTCGATCAAGGCATGTGTATCAATTTATTCTCTTAGGACTCTCTGGTTTGGAGTTAGAGAATATATCTGTGGGTCTGATCTATCCAGATCACTGTTCAGGAGGACAATACACAGTCACCTGCTGTTATAAGCGGCAACTTGGGCCAAGTGGCGAAATCTTATGAAAAACTGACAAACGTTTGAGGGTCATCTTTACTGGGTCAATAAAAAGAGGCTAAAATTTGATCAATTCAGTTTGATGTGCCTTTTATTAATATATACCTGCCTTGTGGGTAAGTCAGTATTTGATGCATCAGAAAATGTAAATTTCTGGCTATCAATATAGCCACTCCTGCCCTTGCAAGGGTATCACTAGCAGAAGGTAGTGATGACATTGTATGACACTAGTAAGGCCTCACCTGGAGTACTGTGTGCAGTTCTGGTGGCCGCACATTTGAAAGGACATTGACAGAGTTGAGGTCTTCCAGAGAAGGGTGACTACAGTGATACAGGGCTTGCACCAGAAAACATATAAAGAGAGATTAAAGGACCTCAATATGTACTCATTGAAGGAGAGGAGGGATCAGGGGGACATGATAGAAACATTCAAATACCTAAAGGGCATAAAAAAGGTGCAGGGGGAAATATCTTCTAATATAAGAGGTGAACAAGAACATGGGGCATGATATGAAACTGGAAGGGGGCAGGTTAAGGGGAAATGTAAGGAAGTTTTTCTTCATGGAGAGAGCATTGGATACGTGGAATGATCTGCCACAGGAGGTGTGGGAGCGAACACAGTAGAGGAATTTAAACATGCCTGGGACAGGCATAGAGGAACCTTAGAGGTAGAAAGGAGGGCTGAAAAGCCATTGACCAGGTAGGGTCAGAGACCTCAAACTAGTGTAGGGCTTACAGGTTGACTGGATGGGCCTAGCGGTCTTTATCTGCTGACAATTTCTATGTTTCTATGTTTTTTTAATAACACCCACTCAAAAGACCTGGCCCACCCAATTACACATCAAGAGAAGTAAATCTTCCATTAGAAGGCGAGTCTTTTGTAGAAAAGCAATGGATGGGCCATCTCTATGGTGGTGGGTTAAGATACAAGATCTCTTCATGGGGGAGTTTACACCTTTGATATTCCAAGGTATTAGTGAGTATCAGAACATGACAGCATTTTCCATGTCATGTGGTGCTTATCTATCTGAACAAAGTTCCCCTGGATGAAGGCACTGCAATACTAGCCCCTGTCCAATAGGTAAGAAAGAGGAGGTGTGAGTACCTGTGTCTAGTCAAAGTAATTGTTTGTTCCTGTCCCTGACATAATCTATTTTCTGCATCTTCCCATGTCACTTACTTAGTTCCAAGAGCCCCCCATCCCCTCCCTGAGTCCCTCTGGGTTTAGGAATAAAAGTCACTCTGTCCCACCCAGCATACCTTGGATCCAAACCCCCTTCCCCCAAGCTGTGACCAGGGTAGATCCATCACAAAGCCATCACAGCAATGGTCCATTTAGGGTCACAATTAAAAACAAAACACAAGTAAAACCCCCAGAATCTTGATCTGGCCGAGCCCCACATTCAGTAAAGGACAAGGTATCAATCAATCAATCAATCAATCAATTAAAGTCTTTATTTAACCAGGTGATCACTGTTGAGCAAGTTCATTTTCGAGGTGGACCTGGGTTTGTTAACAAGGAACAAGGGAAAATATACATGGGATGCAACACACAAGAAAATAGTAATAATACAAATAAAGTGTGATACAATAATACAGTGTATACAAAGTATCAGCAGGTAGCATTGACAGTAGTATATGTTTGGAACAGAAGATACAGCTAGTTTTGGGTAGGACACAATTTTTCATAAAAGTAAAGAAATATACATAACAGGTGCACTGAACACAAATAAAACCTAATATAAAAAGATATATAGTGATATGGTATGGAGAATTTAGAGCTGGAACCAGGGACAAAGGAATGTGGAAGGGACAGATATGGGGGTAGAAAAAGGGGAGAGGGAAAAGTCGATTACAGATGTGATCAGTCTTTTATCAGTACTAATTAGAGAGTGCTTGGACTTATAGGAGTCACTATTTTGGGTAGACAAGCACAGGACTCCTTATTATGTTGTAGATATAGAGATTTAAAAGTTGCTAGGCTGATGGGGTGAGTTAATTTTGAAGTTTTTTGCAGCTTGTTCCACAGTTGAGGGAGCACAAAGCTGATGGCTGCTCTGCCAATGCGAGATTTTGCTTTGTAAACATAAAGGTAGATATATGAGATGCTTCTCAGGGCATACTTCCCCAGAGTGCACAAAGGTAAACAGACAGAGATATACTGGGGCAGTTTATCTGAGACAGCTTTGTATGTCCAAACCGCAGCATTTTTTTGCCATCTGTAAGCAAGAGATGACCATCCCACTGCCGTGTACAATGCACAGTGGTGGGTTGAGTATGGAAGACCCGTGATAAATCTTATGGCTCTGTGATAAAGCGTATCGAGTTTGGCTAGGGTACCTGCAGGTATGTATTGTCTGATGAGTGATTTATAATAGTAAGGCATTCCCTGAAGGAGAACTACCTATGAGCTAAACCTATTGATGAAACCAAACTGTGAACAGCAAGAAATCGCTCCTCTGTGTATTAGTTATTTGTATGCAAACCATTCCCCAAATGTAATTAATGGTAACACTCCGAAAGAATCAGCAGATATTAAAGCAACCATGCTTCTAGTAAATTCAACATGAAATACAGCATCATACTAAATAACAGAATTAATGCAGGACTGCATCAGGCTGACCACTTAGCTCAATATACACAGAACTCTCTATGTAAGCTACAGAAGAGCAGAAAACATTCAGTGAGCAACTGCCTCAGGATAGTCCATTTGTTCACTGTCTATTCACAGGACCCAAGGCAGCATGGTTCACAGCGGGAAGGTCATGTCAGATGAATCTAATAGATTTCTTTGACTGGGTGACCAAAGTAGTAGACCAGGGAGGGGCTGTGGACATGGCCTACCTAGACTTTAGCAAGGCATTTGACACAGTCCCACACAAAAGATTAATAGTCAAATTAACCAGCCTGGGAGTGGGTCCCAGGGTGGTAGCCTGGGTAAAGCATTGGCTGCACAACAGGACACAGAAGGTAATTGTAAATGGAGTCCACTCTGAAGAAAGAGGGGTTACTAGTGGGGTATCGCAGGGTTCAGTATTGGGTCCAGTCCTTTTTAATGTCTTCATCAGTGACATTGCAGAGGGACTGGAAGGAAAAGTATGCCTTTTTGCAGATGACACAAAGATCTGCAACAGGTTTGATACACAAGGAGGTGTGGAAAGGATGAGAAGGGACTTGGCAAGGTTGGAGGAATGGTCAGAAGTTTGGCAGCTAGGATTCAATGCAAAGAAGTGCAAAATAATGCACCTGGGAAACAAGAACCCAGGGGAAGAATACACAATTGGGGCGGAGGTAGTAACAACAACAAAAAAGGAAAAGGAACTGCGGGTAATCATATCAGATGACCTTAAGGTTAGCAAGCAATGTGAGAAGGCAGTAGGGAGGGCTGGGGGTATACTGGGATGCATAGGGAGAGGCATCAGCAGCAGAAAACAGGAAGTTGTTATCCCTCTGTACAGACAGTTGGTGAGACCCCATCTGGAGTATTGCATCCAGTTCTGGAGACCCAATCTCCGCAAGGACATACACAGGATAGAGGCAGTTCAGAGGAGGGCAACTAAAATGGTGCAGGGTCTGCAAGAGAAGCCATATGAGGAGAGACTAAAGGAGCTTAATATGTATACACTTTAGGAAAGAAGGGAGAGGTGGAACATGATAGAAACTTTTAAGTACCTCAGTGGAATGAACAAAGTCCAAGAGGGTAGCATCTTTCAGAAAAAGAGACGTGCAAGAACAAGGGGACACAATTTAAAGATAGAAGGGGGCGGTTCAGGGGCAATGTGAGGAAGAATTATTTCACAGAGAGGGTAGTGGATGCATGGAACAGCCTTCCTGAGGAGGTTGTGGGGTCTAAAACTGTGGGACAATTCAAGAATGCATGGGACAGACATAAGGCAATTCTTGTGGGGGGTAGGAAGAAATAGGCTGTTGGTTAACTAGGATCTGCGGCCTATCCTGTAGGTAGGGAAATGGGCAGACTAGATGGGCCAAGTGGTCCTTATCTGCCGTCAAAGTTTATGTTTCTGTGTTCTATATCTTTTAGTCTCCAGTGCTTATGGCACAAATATGAGCTGTAACTGTGCTGAGGGAGTAAAATAACTCTCAAAATATGCAATCATGGTGTCTCAATTAAAGTAGTGATTCAAAACTGAAAAAAAAAAACAGTGCAAGTAACTGGGTTCCAGGCTGTCCCCCATTAGTCCAATGGCACAGATCTCACCAAAGCTTCAAGAAGCATCAATGACATGCACTCTGTTGGCAAACTGGGATTCCATGAAAGTGAAAACATGACAGGATAGGTGAACAGATGCATTTTTTTGTTGATTAAAACCATTTCCCTGTAATAAGTTCTGTGGGAATGTCACTATGGCAGGATATGTGACCAGATGCATTTGTCTCTCCTTTTAAAAACAAAAAGCATTCTTCTGTACAGGGTCTGTTGTTGACTCTCATGGGAAATTTAAACAAGACTTACTGACAAGATACTGTGCAGGAGGCAATAAAGTCTTGAAACATGAGAGTTTCTCCCAGAGACATGTTCCCATACTGTAGGTTAGACAATGGGCCCAGGTGCTTGTTGCAAAATCTTATATAGACTAAGGAAATACAGAGGAGGTGATGTCACCCATGTGGGAACTGTCACTCAGATGGTGAAGTCACTCCCCACAGCCAAAGGGTATAAAAGTGTGGGGAAGGGGAGGGACAGGAAACTAGCTCTCTCTCTCTCTCTGGAACACTTAAAGATCATGTGCAACGGACTAGTTTTAAAAGATATTGTGCTGCATAGTACTCACATTGCTACTCATATGTTAATTGCCCACTTTCACTTACCTAGACACTATTTATTTTCTCTAATTTCATCATTTTCTGATTGCCGGTATTAGCTCAAAATCAGCACGCTGCCACTGTGACTGCAAAAGGGGCGTGGCCACCGGTGACGTATTGTTGGAGTGCCGTGGTCTCACTGAAAAGTTATCACCCCTGCGCTCACAACAGGCTGGTTCTTATTTTGTTTTTGGTTCTCCAATAATTGTCCAATCCTGCCGAAAAGTTTTGTCAAGCAAGACAACAAATTTCCTGACAGTGTTCATAAGCAGTGTACATACGCATTTATCAGCTGGTGTTGCAACCTTTCTCAGGGATCCCTAAACCTGTGTGGAACTAAAAGACTAGCAACTCATCTCATATGTCTGGCCGCCTCTTCGCTGCTCTATGTGTATGTTGGTATTTTATTATGGGTGCTTGAAAATGTACAGAATGAATATGAGCAGAAAGCCTCACCCGGTAGCAGTGTGCTGGAGTCAGAAAAGTGTGATGTCAGACAAAAGCAAGTTATTGAATCTTTGCCTGTACTCCGGTGGAGGTGTGCACTAGAACAGATGAATTCTATGCTCGGTGCATTTTTTTGGTTTGTTGCTGATCTTTTCCTTACCCCCATCCCCTTATTTTCATTTCTCTTTTGCAAATTCACCGAGTACCACCTCTCACTCTGGCAAGCCATTCTGATAGCCTGCACACTGGCACTTTGAGGAGCGTGTAACAAATCTATCACCTGTGCGCAAACTTATATTTGACTCCGCGCTAAATAAATAGTCACATCACCCAGCTACATGACTCAATGCCCATCTATCCAACGGCATCCACTGTCCCAGCCACCACTTGCACATAACCCACAGTGTTGTTAGGGACAGATGCAGCCTGCTTTGTGTACTGAGCATCCAGTCATATGCCATGCTTGCTTTACTGCATATGCCCTTTCAGAAACGGGCTGCTGAATATTTACTACTTTTATATTTTATGTCCAACCACATTCAAATACACCATCAGGCCAAAGCACTGTCAAGGCACTGTCAAATAGACAAATTGAAACCTGTGGCTATGTCGTCCACATAACAAGCATGGTCGCTAGCGGCAAAGCTGTACAACGTTCCCTCTGGACACTTGATCCTCTCCTCCCCTGCCAACCCCCAATTGTTACTTCCCTCATCTTGTTGTGTCAGCGATCTATCCATTACAGCCCGATCCTGCCTAACAGCACCATCCCACAGTATTATTTCTGGTTCTGAGGCATGGGAAGTGGCAAGGCTCAGAGTGCCAGGTACCACTACCAAAGGCACTAACTCCCGGATTCCTGCCTTCCCCATCTCATCCACGGTCACTTTCCCATTGTTGTTCTCAGTAATATAATAAATTATCACAAACCAAAATCAAATTATTTACCTCTGTTCCTAAGTAGCACACCCCACTGAGTGTCTTTTATGTCACGACCACACTTTCTTCTGGATTGTAAGTTCAGAGGCACCTGTGTATGGAGCGATGTATATCCCCCACACACACACACACTACATGGGCATTTTTTTTGGCAAAATGCAGACTTTCATCATCAGTTGCATAATGCAGTACTACTTGACACTGCTAGGTACCATTTTGTGAACCCTTGTAATTGAAATGCCTGTCGGGCGTTCCTTTGTGATTCCGTTGCTTGCCTTACCACTGGGGCCAACTTACCAGTGTTGCTGCTATCATCTATGATTGATTTTCCCCCATCCCCCTTTTCCCAACCCAATCATGCTTTCAATTCTCTGTCATTCCTTGTCACAGACGGGTCCAACCTTTTTCACACCTTTTCTGCTTTTTACAAAGGATATAAACTGAGGCATCAGACTGTCAACTCAGTACTCCAGCTAAAGCGGTAACGTTTATGTGTGTACAGTTCCGTGGCTAGCAATACAATTTGAGACTGGGAGCATAACTGGAGCAATCTTTGACTATCGGTGGCAATGGTATGAGCATCATTTGTTTCAGGCACTTTTGGGTTTCTTTCATCTTTTTCTCCTCTGTCTTCTATTACTGTCTCCTAGCATTTTTCCACTGCTGCTGCTACTACTGGCACTGGCAGTCCTTGTATCGTGATCTTGTTGTGCAACATTAGCATAATGTTATAGCAAAAGTTTGGGTTTTTATTATTTGGATGTTGTATATCTGATTCCCTTTCATATCTGTTTTTGGCATGCTACAGACAGCTGTATTTATCATGCCAGTTTACAGAAAAAAAACTGGTGGTACCGTTTTTCTGTGGCAGAAATTATTTTTGGGTTGTGTACACGGCAACAACTCACTTAGTCTTCTTATTCATTTTTCACCATTTGTGTCCAGAACATATAGCTTGTAGACTACATCACTTATTGTCATCTTTACACACCTTCTTCATTACAACGTAGTGTTGTTGTTGTTGCCTTTCTTGTTGTCCTACAGTTCTCTGAAATTGTATGTTATTTTATTAATATTTCTCCTGTGTCAAATACATTGCTTTATCACAGTGGACTGTATACCACTGGCCTACCACAGTGGATACTTCCATTGTTCTACCCGAACACAATTAATTTTTTTGCAAATGTTTGCCAGTGAGGCTCTTTCTTTCTTTTATTCTCTTTGTCCTGCTGTGTGTTTAGTTTCCTGTTGTAAGTTAAGTTTGTTCCAACTGCATGTCTGTCACTGAATTCAGAACACTAACAAGTACTGTACATCACGACTGCCTGCTCTACCTTTGCATCTCTGTACTATTTCTGATTTCTAGATTGTGTTCACACCTCTATCAATATGCCATACTGTGCTGCCTTTGGTTGCAAAAATGACGTTTCTAGTGGCTGCAGCTTTCATTATTTTCCTCTGGACAAAGCACGGAGGCAGCAGTGGATTGCAGCCGTTAAGCGGGAACATTGGACACCGGTCAGTCACAGTGTCCTTTGTTCTGATCACTTTGAACCAGATCAGTTTGACATACACCCCAGTGTTTTACAAAGCGTTGGCTTTCGCTTTGGTCAGCATCGGTTGAAAAAAGATGCTGTACCAACACTCTTCTGTCACCGTAAGGAGACCTAATAAGAACCAGCATGGCATCTGCAAAGCGACAGCGCATTGAGGTACAGTACATCAATACTTTCCTGTCACTGTATTGTCTATTTTTGTGTGCTCATCTGGTTTTAGTATGCAGTGCTTTCATTACTAACATTTCCACTTTGTTTACCTCCAAGGTTCTCAAAAGCTTGGGATCTTCGATGGCTCCAGAGAAGCATGTATCACTGACAATGCAGATCAAGACTTGGCAACCCTAACTTGGCCAATTCAATCGCTACTGGCACTGACAACAGTGAACACAGCAACATGGGTCATGCAGTGAAGCACACTCATCAACGCAGACAGACAGCCCAGTAAGTTCACATATCTTCCTTCCACTTTTATTTTGCCTTTACTTTTAGCCATAGATGCTCAATTATTGCAACCCCTAACTGTCCAGTCTAATGCCATTGCAAACACAACAACCTGTTTCCTGTTCTGTGCTTAGGGACTGTGGCATTACTGAGGCCCCACCTCCAAAGTATGTGGCATTCTCATTGCCCACCCAGTCCATGACCCGGTCAGACCATCCATTGTTCTATGCCATTTTACAAGACTGTGATGTCTGTGGTGCAAGTGACAGCAGAGCCTTGGTTATTGTCGCTCATCTGCACAGTGTGCATAGAAAGAGTAGTTTCATAGTCATTCGCACCCCACTACTAATCCAATCTTTATGCTTGAGGTGCTTTTAGCAGCATTTACCATTGCTCTTTGCAGCATGTACCAGAGTTGGGTTTTGTGTGTAATTTGGTGCATCCAGGCATGGACTCCTGTCTCAATCTCACTGTGCATCATAATTTTTAGAAAGTGTACTGTACATGGCACCAGACCATACATTTTGTGGATGAACCCATATAGGACACTATTTACAATCCAGTCTCCTACTGCTTAGGGACACGGTGGCTGCCGACGCCATGAAACTTCCTGCTTAGCTCTTGCAAATGCAACTGCCGCTAGCCTAGTGTAAAAAAAAAAAATATATATATATATACTCTGTTTGACAATGCTCACTGAGCGGCTCCCCCCCTTCCTTTCCCTATGTATTCCTCCTCCCCTATCTCCTCCTTCTACCCCCACCAGCTCTCCCCCGACCATAAGTTTTGCACCTTTTGTTATCTTTTGCTCGTTGGAGATTGTACTCTATTGTAACAAAATTGTAATTGAACTGTAACTTTTTTGTTTGTAAGTACTGTGTCCCCTGTACTACTGTTCTGATGTCCTCTTTGTGACGAGGTACCTTTGTAAATGAGCCTCTGGCTCAAAGGTTTCTAAACTGATGTTTAACTAAATAAAATAAATAAATGTATGGCTGGTGCTGTTACTGCACTTGCTGAGATATACAGTTGTGCCCCAGTCAGTGCTGCACTTTATTCTTATCACCCCCCATACAGCCCTCATCCAACCAACCCCCCAGCCCCCATCAAACATAATTACTGGGCCTTACCTTACACCCGGACCTGGAGCAGCACCTGTGTGGAGTTGGTTCCCATCCTGCTCCTGGTGATTTTCTCTCCGTTTACTCCTGGGGCATCAGGAGTGGGTATGCATGCATGTGGAGGCATGCATTAGTCCCAAAGCCCCTGTAGTGGACCCTTTCCTCTGACCCCAGGACTTGTGTCTGGCTCCTCCTGGCCCGTACTGTACCCAGCCTACACCAGGTGGCAGCCATCAGTTTGAGGAAGCTCTTACACCTACCTGTAGAGTAAAGCTTTCCTGTCAGCAGTTCCGTCCAGCTCCAGCTTTCACCACCCATTGCAGACCTTCAATGGCCCTGGCTTGTTCCTGAACCCAGCTCACCAGTGTGCTGCGAGGTAAGGTGTCCAGCATCTCAGTCCTCATCACCACCAGGTTGTCTATCAGTGCCACACTGTCAGTCTGTATCATTGCACATTGACGCACTCTTGTGTGCCATTGCAGTACCCACAAAGTGATGGAATGATGGGGTTGTGAAGTAGGGATGTGTCACTGATATTGCCACAGAATGGAAACGGGTTATTTTCACAGAGTAGATGGACTGAGAGCACCACTGAAACTCATGTTCCATGGGTAACTGTAATCACAATCTTTCCTGGATGAGTGAGGCTTGCACATGTGGTGCCAACTCATGAAAGCATCATTGTGGTTTAGGATGCAAAACTTGGGCTGTGGTGGCATCCTACCCCACAACAAGTGGGTATTCTTTTTGGCCGCCATTTGAAAATAGCTGATTAAAAACAGTGACCACTATAAAAATCCAATACAAAACAGCTTGTTCAAATACAGCAAGCTTTCTATTTGTGATACATGTGCCAACAACATAGGGGCACACCTTGGTGAGGATGGCAAATTTGGCTTGCTGTATTTGACTTGCCTTGCTGGACTTAGCTGGTTTTACTTACCTGCTTTTACCAGCCAACCCTACCCCCCGTGTTCCACATAACACCATGTGTCATGGACACCATTGGTGTGCATAGTTATCATGCATCTCTTCGTTGTGGTGTGGTTCGAGAGATACTGCACTGCACATCTTGAGATGCACAGTGTGGCAGTGTCGACTTTTAGCCAGCATTTCAAGCTGGTAAAGTGGGTGAAAACTCAGAATCTGGCACAGTGACACAAGCTGTTTGTCAACACCGCACATTTGCGATTGCAAGTCACCAGCAATAGTTGATCTCAGTGGTCTGGCAGTGTGCAGTACTTTGACAGGTACTACTCATGTGATGCATCAGGAAGGCATATGAATAGGTAGTAGCAAGTGTGTGATCATGGCATGCACACCATGATAGACAGGACAATATGCTATTTCAGATTGACATTCAGCATGCTACGTTGCGTGACTTTTACAACCCACTTCAGTTCTGTCGGTAGTGTCCCACTTGTCATGTACAATTGTACTCCAGTTTCAGTGGCTATGCACATGTGAATGGAACACTTCTATAAGCACCCCTATACGTGTTGCAAGTTGCACCATGCAATGTGTTGAGTAGCTTCACGGACTCTATGCATGAGTCTGTAATGGGCAGGCACCCTTAGACTAAGTCCGGTGACTTGCCATGATCTAAACAGTATGCCAAAGAAAGGGTGTTCATGAACAGATTGTCTCAAGTCGCAGGACATTACAACACAGTGCACAAGTGCACACCACACACAATCCCAGCTACATGTAACTCAATGCACTGCTGAGCTACTAATGCACCTCCTACTCCATCCCCTATCTGTGTATAATATTCCCTGTTGGGGCCATAAGGCACCTCAACCACCGATCCCTGATCAGCCAAAATTATTCCCCTCGGGTCAGCTCATGGTGCCTCCATCCACATGGACAATTGCAAAGTCTGTAGGATCGGGGCCGGTGGGTGGGTCCCCCAGACCTATGGTGCTTTTACTCCTGTCTAGGAGATTGGGGCATAGGTGGTTGACCTCCAGCCATATGATGGTTCTTCTGCTGGTGCTGGGCTTGTGTTTTGGTGGGGGAGGGCACAGACTTGTGGTTCTGGCAGGAGGAACATGTTTATGCACAATCCCCATTGGATGCAAGTTACACCACTGAAACAGAGATGGATGTACACTGGTCGGGTTGTTGTTGAATAGTGAAAATTCATATTGTTTAATTTTTTGCTCTTCCATAAAATGGCTTGACAGTTGCTGTAAACCCCATTAGCGCCATGTCTCAGAGTGGTAGTTGCCTAACTATTGCTGTAAGTCCTAATTTTTATGCAAATAGGCTGCCATGCAGAATCACAAATGTGGCATCACTTTTTTATTTTGCCAGTCAAGTAAGGATGCATATTGCTCCGAGTATCTTGACCAAGAGTGTCAGCAGTCAATACTGCAAGTAAATATCTTAGTTACTGCATAACACACCAATGGAATGTACAAACCACTGATGTGTCTTTAGTATTACCTGATTATGCTGCCCTATCTTCCATGCCATAAAGTTATGTTTAGTGTTTCCATCATTGCACACAGTCAGAAACAAAAACTACTAGTATCATATTGCCTTGTGCAGTAATATTGTGTAATATTTGCCAATACAGAACATGCACCTTGAAGGACACTGCTGGCCTCAGTTTTCCATATTGAAATGGTGCCAGGACAGATTGAGAGTGTGCTTACTAAACAATTGCATTTCTTTCATGTGTTGTGAGTAGTTTTCTGTTGAAGTGTGAACCATTTGCAGTTGTTATCTCACACAATGGCTTGCTTTTATATTGCTGTGCTGTATATCACTGTCCCTAAGCTATGTTCAGTTAATGTATTGTTCTCTGCTGCAGCATCGGTGAGACTCAGCCTGTCTGGTAAACTGCTGCTGTTATCATCTCCTCATAGTCCAGAAAATGCATTGCCATCAATTATTGTTCCCTTCCTTGATGTCTGTTGTTATACTATCCTTTGATCCATGGAATTTTCTCACCTTTTTCACAAATGTAGACTTTTGTTCTCTCAAAAACCACCCCTTTGCTATTTTCTATCTTGTCTTTCTTTATGTTATTCATACTTAAGACATAGTGTCTGCTCTCATGTGCTCCTCTTTTCACATTTCTACTGGCCCATCAATGCACTGCAATCAATGATAGTTTCTGTTCCCTTTTATCTTTTATTATCCGCTCTTTTTCTACTGGTTCCCCCATTGAACAACAGTTGCCATTTAGCCTTTGCACCTAAACCAATTATGTTGTTGTTAGTCTACAGAGTCTGTGTATGTTGAGATTGCTAATTTTATTTACTGCACAAAAAGTAATCAGTTTCTGTGGATCTAAACATAGGCACATAAAAGTCAATTGCGCATAAGGACCACAAGGCTCAACCAGTATGCTCATTTGTTCACTCTGGCAGTGGCCTATCTATTCATACTCATCTGCATTGCTCACTAATGCCTATCCGATGTTTGTCTGAACCCCTGCCCAGCACTTTATTCATATCCACTACTTCTGGAGGTAGGCCATTCCATGCATCCACCACCCTTTCTCTGAAAAAAAAACTTCCTCACGTTACCCCATAAATAAGCCTCACACTAATCTCATGCTGTGTCCTCTTGTGCTGCAGTTTTTCTTACATTGAAACATGCTAGACTCTTTCATCAATTAATGCCCTTAACTGAATGTTTCGATCATATCTCCCCTCTCCCTTCTTTGTTCTACAGTATACATATTGAGCTCTGTTTATCTGTCCTCATATGTTTTCTGAAGCAGTCCATGTTTTTTGGGTGACCTTCTCTGGACTTCCTCCATTTATTAATGTCCTTGTACAGGTGTGTCCTCCATTCTTATAGGTGGGACCAAGCATCTGTTGGCACTAGCCTCGTTCATGTCATTGCACATCTGCATCCCTACAGTGACTTGACCATGCAGAGAGTGCCAATAAGCCCCTGCTGCAAATAGGAAGATAGCCACCATGTTGTCCATCAAGCATCACTAAACAAAGCCCGACCTCTGGGCAGGATTTTACTGATGATGTGCTCTCCATTCCATGGCCTTCGAGAGTGTTCCATCATGGGGGTGGGGGGCAGACCAGGGTACTCATGGCTCGGGTGATCTTGCTGGAGTATGGCAGCTGCCAGAGTTGCTAAGCTCCACAACGGGGGGGGGGGAGGTGTGAGAATCCAATCACAGTCAAGAACAAAAGCTAAAAAGACAAAAAAATTAGGAGCCTCATCACCAGTGGAAATTGACAAGTTGTTATCCATTTGTACAGAGTATTATTGGGATCCTATCTGGAGTACTGTGTGCATTTCTGTAAACCTAAACTCCACAACAATATAGGCAGGATGGAGGCCGCACCGTGGAAGCAACAGCAATTGTGCGCGGTTTGCACCTGAATCAATACTTTCTAACAGAGCAATGGTGGACACATGAAATGCCCTTCCTCAGGACAAACTGAAGTCATGCACAGTAGTGGACTTCATGAATGCATAGTACACACATAAGGCCATTCTGGTGGGAGAGGTCATAGGAAGTCAACAGATGTGATGCCCTCTGACCAGGGATGCTACAGCTCCCACCATGCCACCTATCTTTCCATGCCCCCTCCCCATGCCTGGCACATAATGTAACTCCTCCTTGCCTCTCCAACCCTGCGCTCTCTCTCTCCTACACACTCCTACCTGGACACATTCTACTATATGTCCCCCCCCCCGTCCTACTCAGGCCCTCCACTTCCTGGACTCTTCTGCACCTACCTGCTTCTCACCCCACCCCTGTTACCAACACAAATGTCCATCCATGCCCCCACTCATAGCGGTGCTCTTCCGTTCCAAGCTCCCTCCATATACTAGCTCAACACCTATCCTTCACCCTCCTCCTTCTCTTAGCGGGACACATACACACAAATGCGGGACCCTCAACCACCACATCATCACCAACCTCAGCTGGCACCCCCAGCCCACATCCCATTGTCCGCCATCAATGTCTGTTTCTGCACTGCCACTTGTCATTTTCTGATTAAGGCACATGGAACACACTGTTGTGCAATGGCACATGAAACACACACATATCCATGGTTCAGCTGCATGGGCACCAATGAACTAACAGAGCTTTAGGTATGAGGTCCTGGTCATGATGCAGGCTACACCGGTAACGCACAATGGTTCATGTGGCGGGTTGGGTTGGTGGTGAATTGTCAACAGAACACAGCTTAGTGCTACGAACAGTGGAGCCAGGACAAGTAATGTTGTCACAGACTTCACATCGGATGTGCCATTCTGTTGCACTTGGTAGCCAGACCGATAAATAATACAAGCAAATATTACTGTGCTAGTTGTACAGTATGGGTAAGCCCTAGCTCCTTCAGCCAAGAACCTGCACTCTTCGGCAGCCCTGTTGTTCACCTTTTCCAATACAATGCATATTTATATCCGCATGGCCTTAGCTGGACCACACCATGGTGGTTTCTTTGTACTCTATCGACAGTGCTGTGACCTGAATGTGAACGTCTGGAGTGCAAAATGCACTGACAACTGACAACTGTATTTTTTTCTTTTCCTCCCAGACCATGGCAAATAAGAGAATTCAAACAATGAGGAATGTGGCACATGGTGGTGTAAAAACCAAGTGCACCAGATCAATGCAGGCAACACCATTCGTTGTTCACAGAGCCCTTCAGGTGAATATATCACCAGTGACAATGACCACTGTTGGGGTCCAGTGCAGTTTATCGGTGACCCAATGCCCGCTGTGCGACTCAATGCTTGACAGAGGACCATAATTTGGATAATCTAAGTGACAACCACAATGACAATGACAATTCAGACACTGATCCAGACTGGAACGTGTCAGAAGATTCTGACAGCGAGGTGGATACACCAAATATCATCATGAACCGTAAGTTATTAATCAAAGCATGCTATCCACTCACTGTCATAATATGTTCCATTCTGATTCTGAGAATCTAAACAATATTTTTTTTTAGGTTGACAGAGTTGACTGGTGGTGCTGACTCTTCCAAGGAAAGCAAGTTCATTGTGTTTGAAACCTCATTGTTGCTTCTACTACGAATCTGCACAGTATGCCATTCCACTTGTCGTGTGTTCATTCGCCAGATTTTAGGGACCATGGTTATCCTTCTTCAAATGTGTGAGAACGGGCACCAGCGAACATGGCAAAATATAAATAATTACTTACCCATTGGAAACCTATTGATTGCCATTGCAATTCTATTCACTGGTGGGAGCCCCAGTCGAATGCTAAATCTTTTCCGACATTTGAACATTCCCAGTATTAGTTTACACACCTACAATCTCATGCAGTCTTGTTACTTGATTCCAGCTGTGCAACGTGTATGGTTTCGCAAACAGACAGCACTGTTACATACATTCCCCGGTAATGCGGCATGCCTTGGCGGTGATGCCCAATGCTGTTCACCTGGACATACAGCCAAGTTTGGTTCGTACTCACTTATTGATTTAGTACGATCCAGAATAGTGGATTTACAACTAGTTCAGGTAATGTAGGATTATTGTCGGTCGCCATCAGGAATTTGCCTACTGCATGAATGTTTCTTATTGGATTAGCAGACCACTAAGTGATGTACGCACAGTAACACAACTTTTCCATTGTTTGCTTGCACAGAGTAATGAGGTGTGCAACTCTAATGCTATGGAACTGGAAGGTCTGAAAAGGTGCTTAGCCACAGTTCGATCAGCTGGTGTCATGATACAAAGTCTCACTACTGATCGTCACGTGTCAGTCAAAAAGTACATGAGGGAGACAGAAAGTAAGGTAGCATACTGGTTTGATGTGTGGCATGTTGCAAAAGGTATTTCTATGTATCACTAGCCTAGCCCAAAATCAAGGCTATGTGTTCTGGTAATGTGCATAATAGATTATCAGTGTCTGGCTAACATCTTTTTGAATGCATGTATTCTGTCCTTACTCTGGTAGGAATTAAGAAAAAATTGGAAGCAAAGGGAAAGAGAAGGGATTGTCTCATTCTTGGCGAGTGGGCAAAATCAATTAGCAACCACATTTATTGGTATGCAAGCAGCAGTGGAGGTGACGGTGATCAGGTTTACGCAAAATGGCGCTCAATTACAAACCATGTAATGGATATTCACAACGGACATGGAGAAGTTTTCCCTGAGTGTGCACACGGACATCTTGAAGATCGAAAATGGATCAAACAAGGTAAATATATGTTTTCTCTTACAATGGTTCACATTGCTTCATGTTTGACAAACATGTCCTCAACCCTTTTTGTCTCAGACAGTTTTTGGTGACATTGAGGTCAGCATTGGGCAGTGGTGAACTTGGTTACTGGCAGAGATGCACTGACATCAATGTTTTAATTCTATTTTACTTCTAGTTTATTGTTTAACTGTGTAAAGCCCACTAGGCACAAGAAGCTGTTTTCAGTGGTGAAATGGGACCATTGGTTGGTTGATTGACTTGCTCAGAGTAACAGAGTATGAAAGTGGAGGTGGTGAGAATCAAACCCAGGTCAGGTATACGGCATCATCTGCGTTCAGAACATATGTGCTGTGCATGTTTGGGTGAGGGGGTTGATAACAAAATTAATGCATGACGGTGTCAAGTGGTCAACCAGTTGGTATGGAGGGGGCTGCTATGGCAGACTGTCCACGTGGCATGATGCCCTTTGTGTCCATAGTATTCCAGAATTTCGCAGAACAGTTGAACCAGGAAAAAATGTGAGGATAAGTGGAGATAAACACAGTGTGGTAAGTCATGTTTACTTTGCATCCATAGTGACTTTCTATGTTTCCCACTTGCACAGGCACTAAACCATATAAAGAGCTTTGCAGCATCATCAATGGGACGATTCTATGCAAGGACATCCATGCAGCTCTCACCTGCTGAACAGACCTCTGCCTTGGAAGCTTTTCATAAAGTCGTCATCTTCTTTGCACCCAGGCGTGCACTACTTCTACCGAGCAATGGAGGCCTGGTAACGTGTACACGCCAAAACACTAGACTGTTTCCATACACACTGTGACACTGCATTGTATATTATCACTTTTCCAGCTTTGTCTGAGGCCAAGGGGCTGGAGGACGATATGTCAATGGCCAAGAAAAATATTATTTTTGCAAAGGAGGGATATGCAACAGAAACACACAGGAGCACGACCAGAGACCTGAGGAGAGAATGATGAAGTGTTGGGTGCAGGACACGGTTTGGAGATGGAGATGGAGATGGAGAAGGAGATGGAGATGGAGATGGAGAAGGAGATGGAGATGGAGATGGAGATGGAGATGGAGATGGAGATGGAGATGGAGAAGGAGATGGAGAAGGAGATGGAGATGGAGATGGAGATGGAGATGGAGATGCTACCAGCATAGGGGGCCAGGGTACAGTGGAAGAAAGTGGAAGGGAAAAGGAAAGGTGTGATAGACACTCATCATGATCAGACCAGTGATGGACCATCGCAGACATGCAGGAGACAGAAGTTGCAGGGAACTGGTAGCTGGACCATGGTGGTTGGTCCATGTACAGGAGGACATTGACAGGAGGGTGTGTGCAGAGAGTGACAGAGATAGTACTTTGCAGCTAAGTAAGAGTAACGGTGGGTGATGGAGGGAAACAGGCAAGGATGACACACTGGAGAAGGAACAGAAAGAAGGGAGGGTCCACCTTGTTATGGAGGGATCTTGGCCAAGCCAACGAGGAGAAAGAAATGCAGCAAGCAGGTCAAAGAGGGAATGATGACAATGCTGCTATGTTGGAGATGGAGTCACATGCGGTGCTGTAGGCACACATAGATGATGGGGGAACATGATTCAGGGTGAAGGTGAAAAGAGAAGGGGGTAAGCAAAAGCTAAGTCACAGGTGACACTAAACAAACTGTGAACATGGTACTGTTTGTGTGATGTTAAACATGTGATGTGTTTTTACATTGCAGGCTCATGATTGCAGCACTCCATTTCAATGAGAATTCAGCACAAGAACAAGGAATAACACTCAACGGAGAGTTGCGATGGGGTGTTTCATTCCCCAAATCAAGAGGTGGAGCTGCGGTTAGAAAAGCAGTCAAAGTACCAATAACCTATGGTAAGCTGCACCCTTTATCTATGTATTTTTAACATATGCAAATCAGTGCTCCATGTGTGCATGGGAACCTGCAAAAGGCTTCAAGAGAACCCTTGCTTCTGACAGGCGTAAAAAAATTTGGTGAAAATGATTTAAGCTGTACGTCATGTATCAAAGGAGGTGTAAGGACCAAGTTGTATGCATTAGAAAGCATAAGCAAAGATTAAAGTGTTTGGATGTGGGAGAGGGATTCATTTCCATGCATCACTGGGTTCTTTTACCTGAGATGCCATATATCCAACCATGGTTCTAGTTTGGCTATGTCCTCCTCAATTCCCTTGTTGCCTCAGGGTGTCCACTGTCTCCACATAGCTTGTTGTCATCTGTTGACATGAACATCTGCAAACAAATGCCATCCCCTGTGTCACTAATCATATCACTGACCCCTGTTGAATCCTGCTGGCAACCTCAACTGTACCAGGGAAATCTCCTGCCACTATAAGATTATAAGTCATGGCTTTAGCTTGTATTGCCATGGCAGAAAGCCCTACAAGCTTTAACACAGTACAGTGCTTCATGATTTGGTGCAACAGGCCAAAGCGGAAGGATAAAAGTAACAGAATGGTGCGGAGGTTTGGGTGGCTGCTAAATTGTGCAGTAGCTTCAATGTCATGTGTCCTAGTTATAGACCATGATGGCCATTTGCTGCTGGCAACTTTCCTATGTTCATATGCCTATACAAAACCACAAACTATGTTGAATTCTACAATGGTGAATTTAGTGGCCTTATAATGCTCGTAATTTGCTTTTCTACTTTTAGCAGCTGCTTACCTCATGTTTCTTGCCTGAATGCCTGAACAAGGTAAGCAAGAGGGTGTCAGACAGTCATTATTCCTTTCATTTTCTCATCACATTGAAGCCTTAGTGAAGTTCCATGCACTGAATGCCATGAACAGATGCTTACCATAGCTCTCCTGCCTGTACATGCTTCTGTGTGCAGATATATGTACCAGGCAACATTGGCATGCCATTCATCAACCGTCATCTGATCCTCTGTGCACAACGCGGTTGCCTACCATTTTCAGGGCCAAGGTATGACAGTCAATGTACCAGCAGTAACATCAATAGACATTACTTTTTTTGTTTCCTTTTTCTCAGGGTATGTAACAGAACTTATGGACGAAGTCCTCACTGTGAGAAATCTATACCCATCCTACCAGTCTGCTAGAGAAAGAGTTCACGAGATTGATATCCCAAGACCCCTCGCTGACAAGTATGAGAAACCGGAGAAAGGCCTACTAGTGCAGCAGCATCATAGTCGATTCAACCTAAGTAACAATGCTAGGTAAGGTTCCTACTGGTTCCAGGTCAATGCTGAGACACCACCATAGGTCCAGATAATGGTCTGGAGTACAAAGAAGTATGGGGCAGTGTTGCAAACATATTTTTTACTATTGTCCTCCGCTGAACCATCGCATCCGACTGCAGCCAGAAATAAACAGTCATCATCATATTGGATGGTAGTGGTGATTCACTGTGCTAATACAATAGTCCCTCAGTACAATTAGGGGGTGAGTATCTCCGACCCACACAATGCTGTTCTGCAACACTTACCACATACCACATTGTACGTGTGTGTGCCAGACACTGAGAAATGACATGGGTGCAATCAAATTAGTAAACTACAGAGGTTGAAAATATGATTTGCATTACTGGTGTGCTAGGAGCAGCTTGTCAACATGGATTCAGCTTCACATGCACAGTACATGTGTCATTTTACACATGATGCCAATAATGCATTTTGCCACCGGTGGCACAGAGTGGTGCAGTCACTGTACAGAATATCATCTGATGATTGCTGGATGATACAATATTACCACAGTGCATGCGGCAATGTGTCAAAATGCCCATGTTGAACATTTGGCACTGAAATACCAACACAGGCACTGTGGGTTACATAGAAACATTGATACCCTAATGCCCCAGCAGTAGTGCGTGTCTTACTCATGTGCATACACACCATATCGCATCGCCACAGCGATGACCCAATGTGTGTGGCACCAGTGTTCCGTGCTCCAGTTGTGGCTCAGTGCAAGCCATTCACCGACAACTGTTGGCTTCCACCACCACAAAAAGCCCTACCAGCGCAGCACCATGCATTTTCAACATAGCCTTCTTATCACCTGAACTTCTGTGTTCAGATGCAGTCCCAACGTATGATAGCTAGTCACCACAAGTTTCAGGCACTCTTTTGACACCACAAGAAGTGGTTTGCTGGTCTATGCTGTGACGTGGAACTGTGCAAATTGCCAAGAAACTTTCCCGTGAGACCTAAACGCTGGTTTTGTGATCGGTTAACTTGATGTGTTGACCTTGTCTTTTAGTGTGTTATTACAAATTTTGTTTAGTTGTTCAGTGGTAATGTAGTAGTGAATGTTCTCTGATTTTTTTTCCCATAGGCCACAGAACAACACAATTAGTGGTGATTCAGTGACAATCGATCCTACAAGTGACATACATCACCCATCAGCGTCTGTGGAACAATAGCTATTGAGAACCTCTGCGCTACACTAAAAATAAATAGGTGGTGACATTTCACAACACAGGATGCAGCATGCACATTATCGCCACAGTTGAGAAAACTGTGTATCAATGAAATGTGTACTAATGTCTCAGTATTGTTGTTGTGGATGGCTAGTGACATGGCAGTATGTGACATATACATTTTGAAAGGTGATCTTGAGGAAAGAGATGAACACATAATCAGGTGTTGCCTGTCAAGTATTGATTTTTTATTCACCACTAGCTTATTTGCTAATTGACCAGAAAATATTCCACACTGTTTTCTAACATCTGGATAAAGTCTAATTTGTTTTGGCATGTTGACACAACAATATTACTTGGTGTGGACACGCCATTCAAGGAAACACATTACTAACAAGTGTGTATGAACGGCAATCCCAAGTCATGGATCTTTCAATCACCTTAGTCAAACATGTCATCTTTGTATTTTCTTCAGAGACTGGAAAAACTGCCAGACCCAATTGTGAATGAAGCATCTGTGAATGTCCATAGTTGCACGAAGTGACATTTGATGCGTTATTTTTGACTTTGTTTTGATTGTTGACCGTTTAGGAAAAAGACATTACTATGCCTCACAATTGAATTCATGTGTTAATAACACGGTGTGGTGTATATTCACTGCAGTGGCTACTGACACACCAATGGATGTAACGTCTGTGATGCCCACCCTTTGGAAGGCCAACTATTTCATTGTGCATATCTTAAAAGTAAAAAAAATTGCTTATTTGCTAGTGGATTTTTAGTGGTAGGTTTGCTTATTTGAGTAATAATAAGTTGTTGCTGTGTGTTACAAGAGTGCTTGTATATCAGTACGATGTTACAGGTTAGAACGTCGTGAAAAAGCGTTGTGGTGATGTGAAACATGCATCAATGTTTTCACAGCATGTGAGGGAGGTGCCTACTCTGTATTTTATCCTAATAATACATTTTGTAATCAATTGCTATATAGCTGCAATGGCTCTTTGGATAGGAGAGTGGCCGAGAGTTGTTCGCTTGTAATCTAATATAGGCTGCTTGTATTTTGGCTACTCCCATGGCACCCTTAGCCGTGATTTTTTCACCTTTTTAATTTGCTGGCAGATAAGGACCACTTGGCACACCTAATCTGCCCAATTCCCTACCCAATGGATAAGCTGCATATTTCCTCCAACAACCACTTTGATTACATTATGTCTATCACATATATTCTTGAATTCCCACACTGTTTTTGACTCCACAACCTCCTCATGAAGGCTGCTCCATACATCCACAACCCTCTCTGTAAAAAAAGACTTCCTCACAATACCGCTGAACAGTCCCCCCATCTATCTTAAAATCGTGCACCCGTGCACTTGCACATCTATTTTTCTCAAAGATGCTCCCCTCTGGGAATTTGTTGATTCCCTTTAGGTACTTGTATGTTTCTATCACATCCCCCTCCTTCCTTTCCTCGAGGGTCTACATATTAATCTCCTTTAGTCGCTCTTGATAGGTATGGTGGTGCAGACCCTGCTCAATGTTGGCTGCCCTCCTCTGGATCACCTCTACCCTGTCTATGTCTTTGCGGAGATGGGTCTACAGAACTGCACACAGTACTACAGAGGGGGTATCACCAACTGTCTGTACAGAGTGATAACAACTTTCTGTTTTCTGCTGGTGATGCCTCTCCCTATGCATCCCAGTATCCCCCCAGCCCTCCTTACTGCTTTCTAATATTAGTTTCCCACCTTTAGGTCTTCTGATATAACTACCTCCAGGTCCCTTGACAATTCTGTTGCTGTCAGTATCTCCTCCCCCACATAACGTGCATTTCCCTTGGGGTTTTGTTTCCCAGGTGTATTACTTTGCACTTCTTTGCATTGAATTTAAGCTGCCATACATTTGACCCTTCCTCCAACCTCGTCAAGTCCATTCTCATCCTTTCCACCCCACATTGTGTATCAACCCTGTTGCAGAGCTGTGTGTTGTGTGCAAATAGACATACTTCTCCTTCCAGTCCCTCTGCAATGTCACTTATACAGGCATTAAAAAGGTGCACAGTACTGCATGTGTAACTGTTAGTCTTAGCCAGGAAGCCACACCTCACACATCTTCTGATCCAATCGAGTGTCTCAACCCTCCCTGCAAGGCCATCGATTCACAGTGAATAAGTAAAGTAACTATCCAAGACTGTACATTGTTCCCACCATCCCACACGTCAACCATTTCCCTTTGAATAACTACATGTATTATATATGGTAGTCAAGTGTTACCCTCTTTACCCTCTCTCCATGCCATTAAATCTGTTCCCTAACAATAATGGTAGTCTAGTGCACCCACATAACACAGTCATGACAGACAAGGAATGTGGGACACTACAGTACTAGTGCATACTTTTGATGCTTATGCAGGGTTTTTGGGGTGGTGCAACACATGTAAGGTGGATGCTGTGTGTGGTCGGTCAATACAGCAGCCCTTGTGTGGGTGGCAGTTTGGAACTGGTGTGCTTTTACCAGTGCAATAAATTCATTGCACAGAACCATGAACTTTCAGTTGCAACTATGATGCAGGATAGTCTGCAAAATGAAATTAGGAATGGAGCAGACTCTGCACCTGCCTTACAGCAGATGAGTTGACCAAGTGATTACTCACATTTCTTAGAAACATATCAGCAAATGCAGAGACAGTAGCACATATCAATGCAATACATAACTGACACCTTCTGCTATTGGTTGTGCACACATAGTGGGAGTTTGTGCCTATGAATATACTTTCATTATATACCCTTTTACAGGACTGTTTATGAACATGTCATGTTATGCTATTCCAGGTGCCCAACGTATCTTGCCATGTGGACACAGAGTTTCATGTGCTCCATTTTTTTATGTGGATGTTTTACATCCATCTACGGTAGTTTGATGTTGTGTGAAGCAACTATAAACAACATAAGCAAGCTTGGGTTGCCACAGAGTCACATCATAGCTGCATCACCAACCTCTATCCACTGTCAATTGTTCTCTGCATCCACCTCATCACTTTGTTGTGCTCTACCATGCTGGTTTGACATTGTTTATGTCGATTTGCATTTTGCCAAAAAGAAGCATGTCGACCGCAAATTGCACTCTACATGATTCCTGTGTGTCTCCCAGTCCTGTATTTTACATTGTGGGTCTTCGAGTCCTGAACTCCACATGCTCAGTGCTACACCCACCCTCATCTTTTCAATTCTCAACTACAGTTAGTGTTGATTCGGGGAGGGGTTGTCGGCAACACCAACACAGCAACCTGGCGGCAAAGTTGCAGGTTTGGTGACAGATGTGTATTTTGCTGTGTTGCTTTCACTGCAATGGGGGCATACCGCATTGTTGTGTGCTGAGGATGCTACATTGTACAATGTTGCTTTTTTTCTCCTACCTCTTGAGCAGCATTAGTTGAACAACACATTAGTTAACATACCAGCTGCAACCGTGCATTCCATGTTTCAGATATCTGAAATAGTGAGCAATACGGCCTACCGTACACTGTGAATCTTGACTCTTATTTTGTTGGTAATAAGTGCTGCTATTCTGTAATCTGTCATTGCCTAAGTAATGAAATGCTTTGTTGTTATCACTATGTTTCAATGCAACTGCTAGATGTATGACGAGACACAATTTTAGTTTGTTTTATTAAAATGTTAGACAGTATCAAATGTATTAAAATAAAGTGAGGCATTAAAAAAAATCCTTGTGTCACTGCACAAAATCTGCATTCAAGCATCCATCCCTGGGAAACACAGATTAGTCTCTATGCAGCGTCCTTATACCCGGTGTAGTCCACTGATGGGAATTTAGCCCTTATCTTCATCACTACACAGGATGGCAGGATTTTCCGATTCCTACGTCCCAGTCGCTGAAATATCCAGTATATGAATCGTCTGTACGCCATGTGTCTGTACATCCTGTGCAAAAACAACAAAAGTTATGTTAAACAGGAACAGTGCAAAACTGTACACATTTGAACAGTAGTAACTATTCACATCCGTCCAGAAAAGACTCCGGTAACAGTGAAAACATCACACATAGCAAAATGTTACTTTTGAAAGCTGTGAGAAATTACATGTTGTTACTGGAGACAGGAAAATTCACACTGAGCAAAGCCGGTTTTGCTACATCAATGAAAAGTGTCACTAAAGACATGGGGGTACATGACAGATGAAACAATATTGATCAGAGTAATGCAGTTTGCAAGCGACCTCAATGCCACTGAAGGCATCGAGGTCTGCTGCATGTACCAAGGTTGTGCTTATTGGCAGTACCACAAGAAAGCTGCGTGTGCTGATAACGGCAGTAGTACTTATCCAGCCACATATCCAGCAACACTGTCTGTGTTGTGACAACTTTTTATTGTCAGGCACCTTTTACTTTACATGGAAACATAAAAACATTGACGTTAACGGCAGATAAGGACCGCAAGGCCCATCCTGTCAGCCCATTTCTTTGTCTACCTTATGAGTGTGCCCTATCTATTCATTCTCATCTGTATTGCTCCTTATTCCTATCAGAAGCCTCTTCGAAGCCCTGCACTGTATTCATATCCATGACTTCCTCAGACCATTCCATGCATCCACAACCTTTTCTGTGAAAAAGAACTTCCTCACATTACCCCTTAATCAACCTCCTTCTAATCTCATGGTGTGTCCTCTTGTCCTGCCATGTTTCTTATATTGAAACAGGTTGCCCTTCTATGGACTGCCTCAGTTTTGCACTTGTGAAGGTGTGACCTCCAGTACTACACACAGTACTCAAGATGGGGCCTAACCAGTGTCTTTTAAAGAGAGATTATTATTGCCCTCTTACAACTTGTGATACCCCTACTAGTACACCCCCACGTTCCCTTAGCCTTACCTACTGCTTTAGTGGTCTGCTTGGATGATTTCAGGTCATCTGTGATGATGATGATGCCCAAGTCTCTTTCTTTCCTTGTGACTGCCAGCAACTACCCTCCCAGCCTATAGGTGACTTCAGTGTTTCTCCCTATGTGCATGATATTCCAAGATTCAAGCCAGACACATGGCACTGAGTGCTCAGCCCTGGCACCTTATCGTGCATGACAGCCATCAAGGATTGGGGAATTCCTTAGGTAGCCATGGATCATGGGGGAACCGGACTGAGCCTCTGCTCTCACCTACAGGGGTGGATGCCTGCTTCTCCATAGTCCCGCTTCCATTGGGTGTAGGCCTGGTGAGACACGTAGGCAGCATTAGCAGTGATGTAATGTCAAGGGTGGGCCACAAGGGTCCTGGTAGTGGCATGAGACTTCACATGCATTCACACATGTGTACGTCATAGTACCAGCAGGGAAAAGCACAGTAAATGGTAAACAAATGTGTATGGATAAAAAATTGCTCCAAGAGTACACAGTCACAGTACACAGCATATTTATAAGCAATACATGGCGATAGACCTGGGCAAAGAAAATGTTGCACAAAAATTGAATATGAAAGGAGACAGAAACTGTTGATAAATGACTAAAGTATGTTGGTTGATATTGCTGACTGTGTCATTGTTTGGAAATGAGCACGGTAAGCTGGAGGGCAGGCCAGGGGGTGGGGGGCTTGAGCATCACAGGGACTGATTGGCTTTTCTGGGGGGGTAGGCACGGACAAGAATCAGCACTTGACTGTTCAGGAGGTATCCGGTATGGCAAGCATAGCAAGTAGTAAGGGAGTTGTGTGTTAGACATAAGCACTCATTGCCTTGATGTCAGGGTGAAAACACATGGTGAAATAAGAGAAAATGGTCAGGGGAGCCTTCGGTGGATGGAGCATCAAGTCACTATCCCCAATGCCTCATGCATGCCCAAGAAATAAAATTGGGGAAAAACTATGAATAGGAGGTGTACGGGCAGCCTTGTTGACAATGCCAGGGTGGTAGAAGCAAGGCTCAGCGGGTGGATGAACCACTCCTGGAACAGGTAGAAGAGTGGGAACAGCAGGCAGGCAGTAAGCAACTCGAGAATATTTTTGTGGCTCATGCTGTGGGGAACATAAAGAGAAGGTAAAAAAAATAAAAATAGGAGGAAGAAGAAAGTACAGGATATGTTGTGTCAGCTTGAAGAGAGATTTTGTGGTGGTGCCAGTATGGACTTGTAGGTGGGTGTGGGGAATGCGGTCAAGCAACATGCAGAACAGGCAACAAGGCATACATTGCTGCAAGTTGCATAGGAGATAGGGTGATACCACGCTGCAGTGTAAGTGGACGCTCCTTTATAACGGCAAAGTAAGCCACGGTTTCAAAATGGAAAAAGACTAACCTAGGTATTATACTGCTGTAATGCATGGCCTCTGAGGCTGAATGAACATGGCATGTGGACTCATTACTCAATATGCCATTTGGCCATGTGTTATGACTGTCTAGGGCACACCTGGTTGTGTCTTATTGCTTATGAAAATAAATCTGAAGTACTGCTAGTGACATATGTTGTTGTGAGCAGTGCAGTACAAGTGTGTAATGCACTGCTCTGTCAAGAAGATACACTTAGGATACACAGAGCCATTGCATTAGTGCAAGTAGCCACACCCAGCATGTGCAAACAAATGGCTATGGGAGTGGATGTAGTAAGATGCCTGCCTCGTGTTGTGCAATGGACCCAAGCCATGAGTTAAAATTCCGTAAAGCACACCATGGCATGTTGAACTGTGGACTTATTCCAAAAACTAGACAACAAAAAGTATGACTTCCGGCACTTCATCACCAACTGGTCCCTCACTTTGTATGAATTCTGCAAGGCTGGATTGCAATACATAGATATCAGTAGACGTAGATTGAAAACCTGGATGCTGCATTATGCACTGTAGTGTAGGGAAGTCCTCCATCTCTGTTGTTATAGCATGATAATATACACAACATCAGTTTCCCTTGCCGTCTTCATGTTCTCACCTCTCCGTTCACACCTTTGAGACAAGGAAAGCACAATTGCTGAATGTGATTATAACACATGGATACCAACTGTAACTGTGTGGGGTCAGTGTTGACATGAGTAGACCTCAGCAGCACACCATCAAGCAATGGTGTGACCTGCGAAAAAACAGGTGACATGGTCACACCTTGTTATTGTGCAATCACTAGACCACACACACAAAGAGGCATACGCATAAGCAGACGCATGTGGAAACCCAAGCAGTCAGACACACACACATGCCACCCAAAGCTTGTATGCACTGGGCCATATATACACACAGACACACAGACACACACACACACACACGCGCGTGTGTGTGCATCACCCACCCACTCAAAAACACACCACCAACACCCATGGCCAACAAATCACAAATAATGAAGGACACACACAGGGTCAGGCGTGCGTGCACGCGCGCTCACACACACACACACACACACGCAAAGCCACATGCACACACATGAAACTAGAGGCGCAGTAGGGGGGTAATATGAGGAAGGTCTTCAGCAGTGGCATTGGTGGTGTGACAAACACTAACAACGTTATTAATGGGAGCAAAATCACAGGTGTAATGCAACAATGCATGAAATCTAATTTTGACACCATGAAAAGGCATATGCAGCACCAAAGAAAGAATCTGAATAGTAACAACAGCAAAGGGAAGGGTGGATTATAATGCACCAGCATTACAAGGGGGGAGGGAGGATCACAAAAGAAAGGGAGATGAGGAGGCAATATTTCCATGAGACAGTGGTGACTAAAGGTGATGCTGTAACGGAGGGGGTGATTTCATGTAACACAGGGAGATGTTTCAAGCGGGGCTGGACAAAGGTAAGGGGGAGGAGAAGTGTGCCAAAGGCAGAGGTAGGCAAGGGTGGAATGGAGGTGGAGGGGGTTGGGCGAACTGCAGGCTGGGTAGCTGCACACTCGAACAAACATAAATAGGCCAGGTGGTCTGTTTCTGCTGGCAAATTCTCCTGTTTGTATAAGTCTAGTGCAAAATCAAAAAGCTAGGCTATCTTCAAGACCACAGGTGTGCAAGTAGCACATCGCCTGAGAAGCTTGCATTTTATTGCGGGCACTGCTGAAGTGAACAAGCAAGGATGCGCAATTTTAGTACTGTGAGCAATGCATGCTTTACTCTTTCATCAGCAGAGCAGTGAATATCTAGAATGGGCACCAGTGTGTTGAAAAAGCGGCTATTGGTAGAGTGAAACAGACAGAGGGTCAAACACCGTGGAAGAGCAATACTGGACATATACATTGTTTGGAGGGTGGGTGGTGATGTTACAGACATGGCATTAGGAAAATGAAACTTGGAACACACACACAAATGATGATCTGCTGGCTATACCTGCAAATGAACACCCTAGCGGGAAAACAGGCATACTCTCGATGTGGTCCGCCAAAGCAGATGCATGTCTGACATAGATTAGGTTTGCTTCTGCAACAGAACACTAGTGAATGATACCGTCTGGGATAGTAATGGGCAGTCCATAGAGCACCAGTCTTTAGGACCAAAGAGCTGCGTACACTGGCTGCGATAAGAGAGGGGGGAAGAAGTGGTTGATACACAGGCAGGCAGGGCTGCAGCTATGAATCCTTGGGCCCCGGACAAGTAACTTGGAATGGGCCCCCGTTTCCCAAACCAGCTAATGATAGGGGTAATGCCAGCTCCTCAGGAGGGTCCCTCCTGAGCTTGGGGCCCCGGACAACTTCCCCACTTCCCCATTACTGCGGCCCTGCAGGCAGGTCAAATGGTGAAGGTCTTGGGGCAATCCAATGCAGTGATTTTCAAACAAGTGGAAGAGCAGGTAAAGTGAAACAGGTGGAGTGTCAAAGGGGGTGGGTGGGTAGGAGATGTTACAGGCACAGCACTTAGAAAAATGCAACTTGGGGCACACAAACATGCTGCAGACATTTGGTGCTCTGATGGCTGTTACTGCAAATGCACACCCTCACTGAAGAACTGGCATTCTCTTGTGGTCTGACAAACCAGATGGATGTCGCCCATAGGCCACCACACACTGATGAATGATGATTTATCTGATACTTGTATAAAATAAAGACCACATGCTTGTGCTACTTGTGTTTGCCATTAGTCACTCAGGGCATGAGCAGGTATCAGGATGCTATCCTGTATTTTGAATAGAGAGCAGAAATACACAACCTGTGCAGTTGCCAAAGGATGCATGTATAGAGAAACTGGGGGTGGGGGTGGGGGTTTGTGGGTGGAAGCAAATAGTCAAAACCATCACTGGATTGTGTGGGGTGGTTGCATCTTAGGGGGATTGCTCCAGCAAACCGCAAAGTCAGGGGACATCCAGGGAGATGGGCATGGCGCCATCAAGAAAAAGCATCAGCAGTCTAGGGCGGTCTATAGAGCATCAGACTTTTGGATCAAACTGATGCTTACACCGGCTGCAATAAGAAAGGCAGTTATTCCTCTGTCAGGTTATGTCTAAAATTGTAAAGCTTTTCTTTTCCGGGGCCGTTGAGCAAAACCTAACATTTCTGATGACAGCACATCATAATACAAATGGAGTTCACTTCAAGGAGAGGAAAAAACGATAATGTTGACAACAGATAACTAGATTAGCTGGCATAATGCAGTGATTCTTTTTTGCAGTGCCATAACCACACTAATACACCGGCACGACTAGATTACGGTAGGTTATGTATAAAATTGTGAAGTTTTTTTTTTCTGGGGGGGGGGCTGAAATGTTATTACAGCCGGAGTCACTGTAAGTGGAGCCAGTAGTCCCAGACATTCATCTTGCAAGCCCACAGACAATGTGACTTCCAGTCGACATAGTTGAAGGTACCCAGAACGTGGGGCTTGTGTTTTGTGGCCATAGTGTGGGGTGGAGGAGGCAATGATGGTTGCGGTTAGTTTTGGGGGTTGGCTAGATATGGCAGGTTTGAACAATTAGGCAGTACAGGCATGTGAGGCAGCAGGAATTATTTATGTCAGGCAGCATATGGAATGAGGAGTGTTGAATATGGAGGGCAAGACACTACATGAAGATATCAAAATATTTACCATTCATCCAGAGCCAAGTTCATCCCGGGTTCCTCATCACTGCTATCAGAGCTTGCTGATTGATCCTCCTCCGCCACCATGTGTGTCTGGCTCACAAGGGGTTCGTACAAATAGGGCTGAACTCCCCCAGATGCTGACACAAGTTCTACATCTCTGTTGCTTTCAGAAGACATTGTAGAGCTGCTTGGAATGTGTGCCTCTTTACGCGACAGTCAGAAATACTTGCTCTTTAAATTCCCCGCTCATCCACAATGACACGGCGGTAGGGGGGGATGTGCCTGTGGCTATTAACAGACCGAAAACGTCGGGGGTGGAGCATGGAACAAGATAAAATTGAAAATATTAAAACTCAGCTAAATGCAACACAAATGTATGGCACAGAATAAGACACAAACACAGGCTGGAACTGAACATGTCTTCATTGACAACTTTCATCAACAGAGCAAAAACGGCTTTGCACATGATCTTTAACATCTGACAAAAGGGGACATGCTATATAAAGCTAGCTGAATGGTGAGTAGAGCACAGACTAGGGCAAGCGTCTCTGTAAATAGTGGGCAGGTAAATCTTTTTAGGTAAGGGAAGCTCAGATTTCTGTACACTTCAACTGCCTGTGTAACTTGATTTATTTTCTATTTCTCAGTAAAAGTGTAATTATTTTGTCAGAAATAGATCCTGTTTGTAAATAACTGTAGTATCTTCTAGTAAAGAATCTAATTGTGATAGAACCAGTGACTGCTTCATTATTAAAAAGGTAATTGTATTATTTCTGCTGGACTCTGTGTGCAGTCTGTTTCTGAAGGGGCACCCTACCAGTAGTTATTGTGTTGACCTTCCTGACCTTTAGCAGAAGGCAAATGGTAGTTTCCTGGTTCCAAACAAAAAAGTTAGGTGCTGGCAGATAATTAGAAGTCTCCCAACCGAAACTGCCCTGTAAGCTGGGATGGCCCAAGGGGCAGTTGTTGTTACAGAAAGTCTATTTCTGAATTCAAGAAAAAAGGGGAACCATGGAGTTCAAATTAACAGCAGGGTTCCCCCAAAACCAATGCACTAATTACAGCCAACCCTGAAACCAGCTTTGAAAAACAAAGACAGACCTCTTTATTCAAACAATAATATTATCCCCATTTATGAGTGCTGAGCAAATGTAAATGAAGCGCTAGCAAAGTTTGCTTAGTTGAGCTGGCAGGCATCATAAATACATAGATCTCAGTCCAAAGCTAAGTACAGTAATAGTGGCTCCCATGTACAAAGCTTACCAATGCTGAGCCTTGTGCAAACATCACTGGTCCATCTTAGCCATGGGCATTCTAGACTGTGAGTTGGCAAACAGGTCAGGAAAAACATTAGGCAGGAGTTGCTTCACCACATCCTCAGAGTCAAAACTGAAGGTGTCATGGGGAAGCAGTAAAACTAGTTCCCAGGTGGAGCCAACATTTTATTTTGTTGTAAGCCTTTTGTTTCTCCCTCACTGACTGACTCAAATCATTGAAAATAAAGTATAGATGATTCTGCCAGTAAAGAACTGGTTGTGCCCATGCTATCTTCTAAATTTTCA
Organism: Neoceratodus forsteri; assembly: GCA_016271365.2. Classification (NCBI taxonomy): domain Eukaryota; kingdom Metazoa; phylum Chordata; order Ceratodontiformes; family Ceratodontidae; genus Neoceratodus; species Neoceratodus forsteri. The sequence goes on along the minus strand of CM028129.1, from coordinate 642,503,627 downwards.
GCTTGTCTTGGAAATTAAGGAGACGACAGATGAGGGCATGGTGTCAAGGCATGGGGTCACTCTCCATGCTGTGGTGCCAGATGAAGGGCTCTGTGAGCTCATTCAATAGCATATCCTTGTCCACTCTCCAGTGGGCCTGCTAGCTGGCAGAAGAGACTGCTGACAAATTTCAACAGATTTGAGCCCTCCGCACCCTCCAGCAATCTGATCAGGAGCAGGTTGTTCCACCTGCTCCTATTTTTGAAGTCATCCACCTTCTCATCTAGTCTTGTCACACTCCATTGTAAAGCTATCAGCTCCTGTTCCTCCACCTATGTCTGATCTTTCAGGGAGCTGACCCTTGCCTCTACATCACTCACTCAGGTCATCAGAGATTCCACCAAATGTCTGATGGACTTGACATCAGTCACAGCTTCATCAAGAATCAATTTTATTTAGACAAATTCTTGCATATATGAGTCCTGTTCTTTTTTCCTGGGCTGTTCTTATATGGGGGAAGTAGACCCACAATGAAATCCAGCTTGTGGCATTTGGGAGGTTGATGCTGTTCCGGGCTCAAGGCCAGGAAAACCAACTGCTTCATTTCTGCAGAATCAGTCTCTGCCATCCTTGTATGTAAAACCTAAGCAATTGTGCTGAAATATGTTCCCCTAGGGACGTTGCTTTTGTGTTAAGGAAAAACAGATGGGTTGCATAGATTGTACAAGAGAAGAGCTGTGACCCGCCATGGAGCTCACCACCATGCAACCACCACCATCTGCTACTTCACCAGAAGTTGGAAAGATACTTCTAATTACAGGACACCATTCTTCTGTTATTATTTTACCAAATACAAATAATAAAGCAGTTTCTTCAATTATTTTATGTGATTTATAGAATTATACATGACTTTAATATTAAGAACCTTCTCTACTAGACATACTCTAGTTTTTTTTAATGTTTTCCTGAAAGGGTGCCTAAATCTGGTTATATTCATGCAGTTTATCTATGGCCAAATAACTTAAGCTCTCATTTTCTATGATGATCCCCATTGAATTCAATCATTCATGGGTGGTTGTGACTGTTTCAGTTTTCCATTTAGCTAAAATGAATCTCATAAGGCATAAAGAGGCACTAAGCAACCAGATCTTAAATTCTTCTGAGATGTTCCCCATCATAAATGTATTTCCCAGGATCCATAAGATAGGGTTTTGGGACAAGGTTGCCATACAAATTCCTTCACAAAATGTGATTGTGTCAGTCCAGATTGCTTTAAGTTTGGGGCATTCCCAAAGTATATGGGTTGTTAGTTTTGGGATTATTAAATCTCCAGTAAAGGTTTGATTGAGTTGCATATATCTTGGAAATTCTCTCAGCTCTATAGTAAATGCCATAGAGTATTGTAGATGGTATTCCCTTACCTCAAATATCATGACTGGTCCTGCAAGCTACTGTATCTATTATAGTCATCTTTCATCTTTCTTCTGAAATGTGCACATTAATTTTCCTTTTCCCTGGAAATTCATTGTGAGTTTGGTGCCATCATTAATCATGAGTTTATAAATGCTACTCATTCCACCTTTCATACCTGAACTTTCTATGAGTTTCTCCCAATCAGATTTACCTAATATATTAATACCATTTTCAGGTATTCCCATTTAATGTCTGTTGCACATGTAGGTATTTCCATCTATCACATCTTCTGATATCATAAATATCTGTCAGTTTTGGGAATGAGTACAGGGGACTGGTTGTTGGGTATAAAGGTGTTCTAACATAGTAATGCTGTCCTTGACCCATTCAAAATTAGAAAGCATTTCCCCTTCAGTATTAACTGTGGGGGTTTCAACATGGCCTTTTTTGAGACCCCTACCTCATGATCAACACAGGTGAAAATGTTCAAATCTGACCTGAAAGGTGGCTTTGTAGTCACTCCAAGAAATCACCTTTTGTGTGAGATTTGAAAATTTTCACCTACTGGGTTCATGAGGAGTTGTCACAAGAAGACTATATTGAAAATGTGGTGGAAAAATATGGCAAAATGACCAAGTTATGAGTGAATGTTGAAATATTTCAGTCTTCACTCATAACTATTTTTCAGAATTTTTCAACCAAACTTTCAACGTGGCCTTTTTGGGATTCACCTGATGAACAATGCACATGAATTTTTTGAAATCCAGCATGAAAGGTTATTTTGAAGTTGCTTCACTAAATTATGTTTCCAGCAGTATCTGAAAAGTTTCACCTACCGGCTTCATGACACGGGATCATAAGACGGTTATGTTCAAAATTTGGGGTCAAAATATTACAAGTGAACATTGACATTTTTCCATGCTTGTTCATAACTTTGATAGTTTTCATTATTTTCACTCCAAATGTTCAACATAGACATTTTTTAAAACCATTTCCTAAATGTGACAGGTGTTGTTTTTTTTTAATCCTGGATGAAATGTAGTTTCACACTTGTGTGAAATTATGTTTTGGCCCTACTATTCTATGAATGCCATACATCATGCTAATAAAAGGCAGTCATAAAATGACTATCTTGATAATTGGGGTTCAAAATTCAAGAGCATCTGACACAGTTGAGGCAACTTTGAAAAAAATGCAATATTCAGGCATAACTGTTCCTTATATTTTGCATTTTAGTCTGTAACTCTCACCCTTATTTCCTTATTACTAAGGATATTTACATGTATACAAGATCTCTGCCCTTTTAACTGTAGATGCCTGCCTTCACCTGAGATCATAATCCTGTTCATTACATCAAAATATGTTGTTGTGGAGAGAATTATGATATCATAAGGAGGGGATTGTGATGTCATATGTAGAGAAGCAACCAGAGTAGATAGAGTCTAGGGGACAGGGATCTTGTTTTCATGCAACTGTTTTCAGTAATAAAGAAAATGGGAAATGAATTACTGAAAATACTGCATATGAAGTAATAAAGAAAATGGGATGGAGCTGAATATAAATAATACTTTTTGTAAGTTTCCCTAATGCTATCTGGGGCTCTTTAAAAAATAAAAATAATTACTGAGAAATGTTGTGTGTAGTCCCAGCCTTTACCCCAGGGGTAGTGCTTTGTGATACATTGCTGGTGAACTCAGTTTGGGGGCAAGCTCAGTGAGCTATGAAGTTGGACCGAGCTGGGGGGGATGGTACTGTCATGTGGCACCATCACCCCCAGCCTGGGATTGGAATGGGAGGTGCAGCATTGCCTGCACAGTTGAAAGTACTATTTAATGAAGAGAAATCTTCCCTTGGCATAGGCCCTGCACTTCTGCTTCTGTGTGTACCAGAGGGTGTGTAATTTGGCTAACAGAGGGACTCCTTGCCCTGTATATCTCTATGTATGGCCACATAGAAGTGCAGGGCCAACCAGACAGCCCTGCAAATTCTTCCTATCAATTTGCACATGGAAGTGCAGGACTTGCAGAGCCCTGCACTTCTGCAGGCAGCTGGAAAATTCCCTTTGCACAAGGTCTAGAGGGCTCTGCACATCTCCATCTGTTCATGCAGGTCCTAAAGGGGCCTGTGTGAATAAGGATACAATTCCACACTCTCAGAAAACTGCATTAATGCACCAGTTAAGGTTCAACTAAACACCACAAAAGCAGGGAAATGTGATGCTAAGGTTTCCAAACCTAACTCCCTACCCCCGCCCCCAAGCAGGAAAAGGACAAGACCATACAACCAACCACAGACAGCCATGATCAGGTAAGACAAACAACATTCAACTGTTTTCCCGATGACACAAATGCTACTTTTGTGGATTTCTATCTATGGCTGCAGAAGCATAGGCCCCACAAGATCTTGTGATTCTGCAACCACAACTGTGTGTATATGTCTTACATCATTCATGAGTACCTGTGGCTGTAGAAGTACTGTTGCAAGTTAAGTATCATGGACTTCTATATTCAGCTGTAGAAGTGCAGGCCGCACAGTGGTGTGTACTTCTGCAGTCAGAAGTTGGTGTGTATGTCTTACACCTGTGGCTGCAGAGGAGCAGACTCCTTAGGGGCCTGCACTTCTGAAGACAGAAGTACTGTTATAATTTGGGAATCATGGATTTTCTGTAGCCTGAGCTTTTACAGCCAGAAGTCACTGTGCATGTCTTATACCTGTGGCTGCAGAAGCATTGCACTTCTGCTGACACAACTGTGTGTATGTCTTACAGTGTGCATGACTACTTGTAGCTTGAGAATAGCTGACCCCATGGGGTCAGAGCTTCTGTAGGCAAAAACCTCTTGTAATTTAAGTGCTGTGAATTTGTATCTGTGAATGCAGGGGCCTGTGCTTATTCAGACAGCAGTAGTCTTCTGATTTCAGTATTGTTGATTTCTGTCTCCACCCAGAAGTAACTTTGTATGTCTTGCAGTGTGCATGATGCAGATACAAATCCATGAAAGTAGCACATTCCTAAACAGGGTTCCCCACACTGCCTGTTACAAATTTAAAGAAAAGACTCAAAGTACCCTGAACACTGACTATACATCTCTCCCCACTCCCACTTATGTAATAGACTCAAAGTGCCCCACACACTGACTACAAATCACACACATACATATATTACTGTGGATGCACTGCAGTTGGGAATAGACTCCTTCAAAATGCTACAAACCCAAATGTGTAACCAGGCCCCTTTAATACCCATGAGCCTATGTGGTTAGTTAGGCTACCTTAACATCTGGGGCCAGTAATGCTGCTGGGCCCCTTGAACACCTGCAAGTCTATGTGGCTAGCTACAGGCCTTGGGACTTGAGTTACCCCTGTAAGCGACTGTGGGTCTATCTCACCTGGTCCCCTTTAAATGCTGTGGGCCTATCTCACCTGGGCCCCTTCAAATGCTGTGGGCCTACCTCACCTGTGGGTCTAGATTGCCCTTCGAAATCCTGTAGGTCTGCTCAAGGCCTTCTTGTCAATATTCAGGTATGCCCTGCCTTTTCTCCACCCCTTATGAATATTTAATATTTTCCTCTATGGGTCTTAAAGCAGGCCCCACTCTGTGGGTGTCACTTGCCTAGATATTTAAATTAAAGTCTGGCTATCCCACCCGGTCCTCTGCTAGTGCTTACAGTGCTAACAAATAAAAACTTTTATTTAATTCATTTAGGCAGTCAGCACTATTCTACCATGCTGCTGCTGACTCACTGCCCTGGCCTGGGGTGAATAGACTTCAGTAGGGAGGTGGGAGGCATCTGGCAGTGGGATGGGATTGCTAGGGCAACCGCAGGCAAAGTGGAGAATGGCTGGGGCCTACTGAAGGTCGACAACTCTACAGGAGCAATGCGTGGCTCTTCAATGCCACCGACGAAGGACCAGAACACACAGGCACCATAAAAATAATAAATGAAGGTAAACAGAGCCCACACCGCACCACCAGGGACAAGATTTCACTAGGGGACTGATGGACTTGACCACAATCATGAAGGACAGATGAGCAGGAGCACAGCAGACTTCTCCTGTGGAACAGAAGCAGAGGTGCCCAGACAACCAAGGGGAATTCTTCCATCTCTCAGGTATGCCCTATTCTCTCCCTCTCTGATTTCTGGTGTCCTCCTCCTCCTCTTCTCAACACCAGTACAAACTCTCCCAAAAATGGTTATTTCAACTTTAAAAGTGTTCGAGGTTCCAGTTCTCAAACCTCGAGCCCTCGTCACTCACCACCAGCTATTTTTTTAAATCAAAGCACCACAAGCTTGACTGGACAGCAGTCCCAGAGCATGGGTGTCCTGTCTCGAACTGCTTGCTCAAAAGGGAGGGAGGATTTTCTGCTACACAACTCCCTTTCCTAAAAGGACATGTCCTCATGTCCAACATGTCTTTATTGACATAGTCTTGATGCCATCTAGGTGGCTGCCTCTCTTTCTGAGATCTACTGGACTCTGAGGTGGTAACAATTTCTGGTAGATCAGTAATTACAGGGTCAGTAACATCTGACATACTGTCCTCTTCATCCAGAACAAGTAGGGCATTTTCCAATTGCAAATCCCCTGAACAGTTTTTTATCATCCTCCGTTTCTAAAGTGAGGTTGTTGAGGTATCCATACTGGTGGAATATGTATTTCTGTATGTCTATCCTCAGAGGGAAGCATCTGACTACATCTGACTACCTTCTACTGGATTTGTTTCAGGGATCTCTATTTCACCAGTACTGTCACAACCAGTGAGTGGGGTTCCTTCTAGAACACTATTTTATTCAACTGGTTGTCTCACATAAGGTTTCATCCTATTAAAAGGGATCCATTTGACATGTCGAAAATGCATCAGCCTGATGCTCACACTCCCGACCCCGGGTGCCCGAAACATGGTTGTCCGACATCAGGATTTTCTCTGCTGCAGAGTAGGAATCCTAAAGTATGGGGGGAGGGTGGGCAGAGCCCCCCACATGGTGGGTGTTGGGCGTGAAGCCCCCAAAACATTTCCTGCAGATAAAATCCTGATGTTGGGCAACCGTGTTTCTGGCACCCGGGGTTGGGAGTGTGAGCATCAGGCTGATGCATTTTGGCATATCATAGTACATCCTATTAAAATGCACAGTTGATTCAACCCCAGTGGATAATAGTTTTACTTTATGCAGAACATCTGTAAACTTCTGCAAAATTTTGTAAGAACCAATAAACCTTTTTTGAAGTTTCAGACAGCATCCCTTGTGATGCCTTGAGTCCCTGATCCAGACCAAATCCCCTACCACATATGACTGGGGGGGGTTACTTTCATGTCGTAAAATTCTTTCTGCCCATTTGAAGCGTTTTCTTGGTGTTTATTTATGGCTTGTCTAGCCGTGCATAAGTAACCCTCTATCTGTCTAACAAATTCTAAAACAGACTAATAACTGTACCCCCGTGGTCTGTTAAACACCGCATCCACAGGAAGAGTGATCTCCCTCCCAAACATGACTTCAAAGGGGCTAAATCCAGTGGAGGACTATACACTGCTATGGTAGGCCATCATTATATAACAGAGAAAAGCATCCCAATTGTCTTGTTTGGCATTTACGAACATGGACAACACATCTAACAATGCTTGATTTTGCCTCTCCACTAAGCCATCTGACTGGGATTGATAGGGAGTGGTCTGGGTATTATTTATTTCTAATAAGGAGCATAATTCCCTAAACAGGGTGGATTCAAAGTTCCTCCCCGGTCAGTATGGTAAGAGCAGGGGGCCCTAAAGTGGCAGATTATTTCAGAGACTAAGGTCTCTGTCACAGTCCGGGCCTCTTGGTCGTGTAAGGGAAATGTTTAAGCCCATTTAGAAAAGTAGTCCACTACCACCATTATGTAGTGATTTCTTCACCTGGTAACCAGTAAAGGTCCCAGAATGTCAATTGCCAAGCTGCCCATAGGGAGCCCCACCTTTGACATCACAAGGGGTGCTCTGGGATTGGGTCCATAAGTCTTACAGGCTGCACAGTCCACACATTTTTGACCCCACTCCTTCACGGACCTCTGCCAGTTTGGCAAAAGAATCTTGCATGGACCTTTTCCATCACTTTTTCTCTTCCCGCATGTCCTGAACACCTGTCATTGTGTAGGGCTGTTAGAATGAGGGGAATGAGGGCAGGAGGGATCACCGCCTGTTCTATTTCTCTTCCTGAAGAGGCATGCACAAACCGTCTGAACAGAACTCCATCTCTGACAATTAAGGAATCCCAGACACCTTTGAATTTTCTTAGCTCAGGTTCATTCCAGTGTTCAGCTGGTGGTTTTTGTTCAGACTCCATTCTCCATTCCTTGATTTGCTTAATGACAGGGTCTTCATCTTGTTTGACTTTAAAGTCCAAACCTAAATATTCAGTCGGTACATAGGCCGCTAGAGGTGAAATTGTTGCACAGGATCCTTCCCCAGGTTTAGATTCCATGGGGATGACAATAGACTCCTCCAAATTTTAACTCCAATCTGGTCTCTATGACAATGCATCGGCATTATTGTGCATACACCCGCCTCGGTGGACAGTCTCATATTCGTACTGGTCTAGTTGCTCCAACCATCTGTCAAGTTGGACTTCAGGGTGTCTGAAATTGTGTAGCCATCTCAGGGATCCATGGTCTGTATGGAGGATAACTTTCCTTCCAAGAAGGTAGTGTCAGAAATGCTTAGTGAATACCACCATAGCCAACAGCTCTTTCTGAGTGGTGGCATACTTCTGTTCCACTGTAGACAGGGCCTTACTGGCATAGGTGAACATCCTTTCTTGATCCAAATCCCACTGAGAGAGTAGTGCCCCAATGCAGTGATCACTGGCATCAGTGTCCAAAATAAATGTCTTTTCGGGATCATGGTATGCTAAGATGAGGGTGGCAATAAGGCTGGCATTAAAGGAATTGAAGACTTGCTGACAGATCTCCGTCCATTCAAATTTTGCTCCCTTGTCAGCCAGACGGTGCATCGGTTTGGCAATCTTTGAGAATTTATGGATGAACCATCAGTAATACGATGCTAGACCCAGAAAGCTGAGTACCTCAGTGACATTTTTAGGGATAGGCCAAGTTCTGACTGTCTACACTTTATCTGGGTCAGTGGTGATACCTTGTGTGCTGATTACATGTCCCAGGTACTGAACTTTGGTTCTGAGAAGGTCACAATTGGATGGCTTGACTTTTAAGTTGGAGGCTTTAAGTCTGTCTAGTACCTCACCAAAATGAGCTACATGTTTTCGTCCAGTAGGTCTGCCAGAATAAGTTCCATTAAACACTGGAACATCCCAAGAGCGTTACATAATCCAAAAGGCATAACATTAAATTGAAAGAGCCCTGATCGGGTGACAAATGCAGTCTTCTCTCTGTCCTCTGGCTTGATTTCTACCTGCCAGTAACCACTGGCCAGGTCCAAGGTGGAGAACCATTTAGCTTTTGCCAGCATATTAAAGGTGTCGTCGATCCAAGTGAGGGGGTAAGCATCCTTGACGGTGGTCCTGTTGAGCTTACGGAAGTCCACACAAAATTGAAATCCACCATCTTTTTTTCATACTAACAAAACTGGAGCAGCCCAAGGGCTGGATGTTGGATGGATCACACCCTTCTTTTGCATATCACTCAACTATTCATTGAACTCATCTTGTAAATGCATTGGGACTCTTCTTAATACAACTTTTATGGGTCTTGCTTCTCCAGTATCAATAGTGAGGATTGTTTGGTTAGTCCAACCAAAGTTTATGTCCCCAATGCTGAAGGTGATTATGTGTTCCTGCAGGAGATCACAAACTGCTCTCTCTCTTTCTTCTTCTGGCTTTAGACCCTTATCTGCAAGTCCTAACCTCTCCATCAGGCTCTCTATCATCCAGGTCCCATCTAAGGATTTGTGGTTGATCCCCGTGCCATTTGACTCAGCGCTATCTACCAAGTCTTCATTATAAGGTTCGAACCTGCCCAGTATGAAGTTCTTTTCCAGTATTATTGGTTCAAGGTTCAACACTCGGATATGTATCTGGCCTCATCTACATCACACCAAGGCCCACCCCACAATGATCCCCTTAGGCCCAAGTGTTCCTCCTTCTGGTTCTACTACCCCTTCTTCTGAACACAAGGTAACTCCATCCACATAACCTGAAATAACCATCTCTGACTTGGGCAGGATGACCAATGGTGTGCATGTCACTACCATTCTGACGGTAGTCATTTCAGACTTCAAGGCTAGTGGAACCTGACACCCCAAAATAATGCACACTTGGACGTTCAGATCAATTATGATACCGAACTCAGTAAGGAAATCGGTTCCTAACAGGGCAGGAGCATTGGCATCTTGACTCACCAGGAACTCCCACCTGGTCTTGACATTACCAACTCTAATGTCTGCCTTCCTTACACCCATCACATTAAAGGACTGTCCATTTGCGACATTTACTGTGCCTCTGTACATCTCCAGGGGTTCCTCCTTCCCTCTGATGGCTTCTTCCCACAGATTTTTATGAATCAACAAAACTTGAGCACCAGAGTCCACTAATATCTCACAAGGGATATTTTGAATCCTCCCTTGTAAGTAAACTCCACTCCTTACTGCATTGTAGTTTGATGCACAGTTTGTTCGGATCTCTTCATTCATAGCAGGCATATGGCCCATTACCACTGCTGACTCTAGTTTCCTGAGTTCTGTTGGCACTCCCGGGCAAAGTGTCCCTCTGCCCCACACTTCCAACAGGCATAGGTGCGTTCTCCCTCCTGCCTCTCTCTATTAGGTGGCCCCCTTCTGGGGAATTGTCTTCCTCCATCCTTTGATCGGTTCAGCCAATTGTTACTATCTGTACCACTAGGTTGTTCATACTGCTTGGATGCTTGCAAGTTGGCTCACAGCTTCTGAACTTCTAACATGAGATCTGCCACAACACCAGTCAGCTGTTCTACTCTGTCCTTTGAGCATTCCTTCTTGGGTGTCTCTTCCATGGCTCCATGTAAGCAGATTTTTGGTACTGTCTTTTTGGGTTGTTCTAGTTCCCTGATAGCCTCAAATTCAGATGCCAGATCGATGACGTCCTCTAGAGTTTTGGGTTTGGCACTTCCCAGTTGAACTCAGATTTCAGAGTTCCCCATGTGACTGATGAAATGGTCTTTTACCAGCATAACTTGAGTCACCAAGTCGGCTCCTGGGTATGCCCGGTTGACTAGCTTTCTCAGGGAATTCCCAAACTCTCGTAAGGTTTCCTTTTCTTGTCTTCACCAATCCAGAAAATTATCTCGATACCAGTCTTCTAGAATTGGAGGCTCTAGATATTCTTTTATGACTGTTTCCAGGCATTCATAGTCAGTGCGGTCAGTGGGCACAAGTCCCTTATAAACTCCTCTGGTACGCCCTTTTAAAAGTAGAGTCATTAACTGGAACTTGGCTCCATCGTCCCAGCCATTGACTCTTGCTGCCATTTTGTATTGCTCCACCCAATATGACCACTCTCTTTCTCCTCCCCCAGTATATGGCTTGGGTAAAAAGATGGGTCGGGCCATGCGGCCCCCATCAGCCTGAGCAGATGTTTCTTCCCCACCACCATCCATACCATACTACTGATTCTAAACCTCTTACTGCTGAGCTCAGTGGTATCCCACCTCTACCAACAAATTTGTAACCGGCTCCACCAGGATTTGAAAGCCAATAACTAAGGATGGAGGGCAGGGGCCTCTTTGGGCTGTTTGGCCCAAAAACTGGGTGTCTGACTCCATCAAAATGCAGGTCTGTCAATACTGGCAACTGGTAAGTTTGGAGAGAGAGATGAAATAAAGGGGAGGCTCTGTTCTCCTATGTGGGTATCACTTGGTGATCAGCAGAAAAGAGACGGATATGATAGGAGTCAGATCCAATAATAGTTTTCTGAATTGTTGTAGAGCAGTAACAAACATGAGGGAAGGGAAAATTTATACTCTACAGGGAATGCAATGCCAGGGCAAGGTATTAGAATTTGGTAACAGTAAACAAGTTAGCTACTCAACTGTAAAAGGTACTGTAAACTCTAAAAAAACACTCTAACTCTAAAAAGTACTATATCGCTAAAAGAAAGTACTGTAATTCTCTAGATGAACATAGTTGGTTGACCACTGGAACTTATACTGTAACTAGGACTATAGTAAAAACATGAAGTCTATACAATATGAGTTCACTTCTGGTGAAGATCTTCATGCACAAGATAAGGGAACGATGAAGAAGAAATGAAGGGGATAGATGGGGAAAATCCTGTGGGCACAGCTCCTGAAGTGCCAGCCTAAGGAAGTCCAAGAGAACTGAGAGGTATTTCAATAGGCAATGGGTTACTCAGCTACACCCACCTCTCCTGGTTTGCCAGAAACAAGGATAATTGCCAAATTTCCTAAGTTAAGAACCTGATGGTGGGCCACTGGAACTTGAAACACACAAATCTAGTCACAGCCCACTTCTGGACTGCCCAGAGAGGGAAATGATGCAAACCACCTGGCCACAGCCTGCTTCTGGGCTGCCGGATGAAGAATATGAAGAAGATCACCCTGCCACAGCCCACTTCTGGACTGCCAGATGAAGAAGATGAAGAAGACTCCACAGGAATCAGAAGTTTGGATAAAGACTTCTCTGGATGTAGGAGAACAACAGTGTTCTGGGCTCCAAGGGTGGATGAGCTGAGGGCACACATAAAACAACAAACTGTGCGTCGAAGTGTGACAAAGTTCGGGCCTACATGCCCAGACAGTCCAGGGACCTACGCAGGACAACAACAGGGTGTCACTCATAGATCTGGATGGTACTCAGAAACAGATGATAAAATAAAGAAACAGATGGCAGATTCTGCACTGGGCCAAGCCGTACTTGTGGAACTGTCAAAGGAAAACAATAAACATGATATTGCAACTGAGATGACTGTGACACAATTCTTCATGAAGTTACAGCTGGCTGTGCCTGAGATGCACTGGAAGATGATTCCTGAAGAGTTGATGAAGATAGACAGGGGTGCACACTGGTGAAGTGACTCTGAAGATTGCTGAAGACCGATTCAGATTCTTTCCCAGCACTGAAATGCTGGCACAAAGCAATGCGAAGACAGTATGGCACTTATACTGTTTGCAAAATGGGCAGCAAATCAACAATGTCACAGTTCCTACTGTAGTGATCAACTGCACAGTCTCAATGTCCAAACCACAGCAAATAAACAGGCACTTTACTACTATGAGTGAACCCTAGCTTTCAGTGGACCTAACTACCAAGGGGTCCCTCTAGCTATAATCAGGTTCTCCTGTTACTGTGGATATACTCAGTTGGGAATAGACTCCTTCAAAATGCTATGAACCTAAAAGTGTAACCAGGCCCCTTTAACACCTGTGAACCTATGTGGCTAGCTAGGCTCCCTTAAAATCTGGGGTCGATAATGCTGTTGGGCCCCTTTAACACCTGCAGGCCTATGTGGCTGGCTACGGGCCTTGGGACTTGAGTTACCCCTTTAAGTGACTGTGGGCCTATCTCACCTGGGCACCTTTAACAGAAGTGGGCCTATCTCACCTGGGGCCCCCTTTAAATTAGGTTGGCCTATCTAACCTGGGCTCCTTCAAATGCTGTGGGCCTACCTCACCTGTGGGCCTAGATTGCCCTTTAAAATCCTGTAGGCCTGTGCAAGGCCTTCTAGTCAGTATTCAGAGTCGCTCCACCTTTGCTCTGACCCCTTATGAATATTTAATAGTTTCCCCTATGGGTCTTAAAGCAGGCCCCTCCCTATGGGCTTCACTTGCCCAGATATTTAAATTAAAGGCAGTTGGGAGGTGGGAGGTCTCTGGCAGTGGGAGGGGATTGCTTGGGCAACCGCAGGCAAAGCGGTGGATGTCTGGGGCCTATTGAAGGCCAACAACTCTACAGGAGTGAAGCGTGGCTCTTTAATGCCACTGAAGAAGGATCAGAACACATGGGCACCAGAAAAACAGTAAATGGGGCTAAACAAAGCCAACACTGTGGCACCGGGGACAGGATTTCACTAGGAGACTGCCAGACTCAACCGCAATTACCAAGGGCAGATAAACAGGAGCACAGCAGACTTCTTCTCCTGTGAAGCTGGAGCTGAGGTGCCCAGACAACCAAGTGGAATTCTTCCACCTCTCAGGTAAGCCCTATTCTCTCCCTTTCTGGTTTCTGGCATCCTCCTACTCTCGACACTAGTACGAGCTCTCCCAAAAATGGTTGTTCCAACTTTAAAAGTGCTTGGTGTTACCATTCTTGAACCCCGGGCCCTGGCCACTCACCACCAGTTATTTTTTTTAAATCAAAGCACCACACGCTGGACAGGACAACAGTCTCAGCGTGTGGGTGCCCTGTCTGGAAACTGTTTGCTTGAGGGTGGGGGAGGATTTCTGCTACAATAGTTACTATGTCATCACTCATTTATGTACACAGTTGCTACTGTATGTCATCAGCCAATTTAGAATGTTCGGCCTCAGTAGCAGTACTAATCATATCCAAATGCAAATAACTTTAAAACGAAAAGTGATAGAATGGTACTGTGAGCACAAAAGTTGTCCAGCACAAAAATATCTACAAAATGAGTGGAGTTTCATTTATTGATACATTTTAGTTTTTTTATAATAAGCAAAAAACAGAAAATTAAGGGTTTTTTGCACTTTTCAACAAACAAATGCAAATAACTTCAAAACGGAAATTGATAGCATTGTTCTTTGAGCACAAAAGTTTTTCAGCACAAAAATATCTACAAAATAAGAGGTGTTTCATTTATAGATGCCTTTTAGATTTTTTATAATCTGCAAAAAATGGCAGAAAATTACATTTTTATTCACTTTTTTGACAAATGCTCTCCCCCAAAAATGCAAAAACAAAACAATTGTGCATCAAACTTTTTTATTATGTACTGTCCATAATGTAAAGTTGGATCATCCATAACAACTGCTTAGCAACCACTATGCTAAGTGGAGCTACCCTGGGAAAACAACAAAAAAATCTATGGAAGTTAACATAAAAAATTAAATAAACAATTTAAAACAAAATTCCCTACATGATCCTAAAGGATTCCTATTGTGTAAATGAAATACCTAACAGGGACCTTGTGGAATACATGATTTATTTTCACTCAAGCTGTTTGTCCTTGGGCTCATCACTCGTGGCTTACACCACTCGCTAGACTACCCAAGGTCAAACAGCTCTTGTGAAAGTAAATGATGTATTACACAGGTCCCTGTTATGTAGTCCATATATACATACCTACCTGTATATCTATATATGTGTATATATATATAGTTATATATATATCTATATATAGATATATATATACATAGATATATATATATATATATGTAATAGATAACCCACTCTTAGGTGTGCAGTCATGCTCTGATATATGCATGCCTTGGTGTGCGTCAACCACACAAGGCGTTCATATATCATAGCACGACAGCACACTGTAGAGTGGGTTATCTGTCTTATAGAATGGTAAAATTGTCTTGATGGGGGTGTAAAAGTGCAGATGTGTGGTCACGCTCTGATATAAGCATGGTCACCTGATGGTGTTTGTCCAATGCCATTGATTTCTTTTTTCTTACCCATTTTATAAATATATATACTGTTAGGTTAAAGCTGGGTGCTTACTCTCCTCTCTGTCAGCAGTTCTCACTCTTACTGCACTTCTAGCTCAGGCCCCCAACTAATTGACCTTTAAATTTGCTGTCTCTTGTTAGGAGGAACTAAGTCTCTGGCAGCTATACCCCTCAAATGCACAACTGATTCACAGGGCTTTCTTAATCTACTCACCCCAAGATCAATTTCCTGAGCTAGGTTCCCCACACTACATATTACAAATTTAAAGACAAGACTCGGAGTCCCAGACACTGACTGCAAATCTCATTCCACCTCTTACACTACATATTATAGTAGTGCAGTAGCTCCATTGCAGTTAGGGTTGACTAGGCTGTTTAATGTTAAACCGCTAACTTTGCACTTTAATAGCTTCTCCCCCATATAACAGAACTGCACAAAATTTTGCAAGTGCTGTCTGGAGGTCTATTGATTTGCCAAGTTTCATTGCAGTTGGATGTGTGGATTCCAAGATCTGGACAGGAAAAAGTGGTAAAATAAGTTTTTTTTCATCACTTAGAAACAGAGAAACATAGATCTTGATGGCAGATGAGGCCCACTTGACCCATCCAGTCTGCCCATTTCCCTACCTATTGGATAAGCTGCAGATCCTAGTTAACCAACAGCCTACTTCCTCCTACCCCCCACTATAATTGCCTTATGTCTGTCCCATGCATTCTTGAAAATTCCCCCACTGTTTTTGACTCAATGACCTCCTCAGGAAGGCTGTTCCACCAGTCCACTACACACTCCATGAAAAAATACTTCCTCATGTTGCCCCTGAGCCATCCCCCCTCTATCTTCAAATTGTGCCCCCTAATGCCCAGATGTGGAAGTCTAGTCTGACATTTTCAAGGTAGAAAGGGCTTGTCCCAGAATGGTGCATTTAATTGGTCAGGTGAAAAAATCCATTCCAGAGTAATAAGGATATGAAATGTCAGTTCTGAGTGTGTTCAGTGGGTCTTCTGGATAGCTGTTTCATATGAAGACAGAATCTGGTCCTATGAAAGAGGATTCTCTTTCATAAGGGGGTAAATTTTGTTGTGAAAAAAATTATTCTTTTGTGTGGCTGGCATTTTCTTTTTTTCTTCAAAAAAATATTTATTTTTGAAACCTATAAAATGAGATCCTGCTAGGACACCAACACATGTATCTTACTAAATCAATCAATCAATCTTTATTTTGCCAAGAGAAACACCATTGAGAAGAACTCATTTACAAAGTGGTCCTGGGAGAACATTACATACATAGCACTGATATTATAAAGGAGACAAAAAAGCCATAAAAATACAGACATGTGCATAATATGTGAGAACACAAAGGGTAAGTTATGTACAGTGCAGACAAGGGTAATGTAGTATAAACATTTTGTACAATTTATATATAGTGTTAAAATGCAAAGGGAAAGCTTGTATTAAAGGAACACGGTCAGAGGGTGAGTACGTACAGTGGTGCTTACAGAAAAGTTTAACGATACCTCAGCATGACACTTGGCAGAAATGCAGTGCCGCAGTATTGCATTAATGCAGTAATGCGGTATGCGGTAGTGCTGTGTTAAATGCTGGGTACACTTGCTGGCTAAATGTGCTTCCTGCACCAGCCACAGGATGGCAATCACCACCCCTCCCTGAGTGATTTTCTTCCTCTAGTGTCATTATGTTTCTGTTTTTTAAATGGGTTACTCATTTGCAGGCAGAGAACTCCCTTTGTATTATATTTCAAATGAGCTAACAGGAGTACCGATTGTAAGTTGGTGTGTCACAGATTCGAATAAATATAGAGTAGCTCTTAAAACTGAATTTTTCCAGCTGAGGTTCAATCCACTACACATGCACAGAATGAAATAGGATAAAATTGGATTTCAAACATGCTTTAATTTGCCTTAACAGAAATAAAAATATGTAAATAAAAAAATAGAAGTATAAAATGTTAATTTCACACTGGCACAATATCTGTATCAGACTGTTGATTGCTGCACAGGACTGCATGAATGCTAGGCTAAATGCTGGGAGTGACGGTGTATGCCACTGTCTAAGATAAGCTATTAAATCCCACCTGCATCAAAGATAGCTCGAATTAGGAAATGTCCAAAGATAACTGAATGTACTTTATGATGTTATGCTTTAGTGTGTAACAGGGAATGATGTTTTAGCATGGTATCTCTTATTTACTGTGTACTGTGTTGAGCTGGTGTGTCTCAAATTATATTATGCCACCAGCTATAGCATGGATTGTCTGATTGAACCTGGGACACAAAATGAATGTGAGACATATTCTTCCCTGCACAAAAAAAAGCCAATTAGCATGACCTTTTTATTGGAATAGCAGAGCATGCCACTTAATTACTAATTCAGACTCCCTAAGTGAGCCTCTCCTCCCCCCCACCCCACCCCATCCAGTAGCTGGGATTTGTGAAAATTTAATACATTAGTAAATGATGGTGCTACATGCTCCTGACTCATGCCCCCACACAAATATATGTGGACTGGGCTAGAGCTTGAGCCTTGAACTTGTGCCTTAATCATTTACTGGATAATACAAATCCACTGTAAAAGCAATAGGCTCCGCTAGAGGTATGAGAGCAAATTTACAAGGTTTACAAAGGTAAAGCAGCAGCAATCTCTAGTGTTTAAAATTGCAAATGTAAACACTGCTATAAAAATGTATTCTAATTATTTGATTAAAATACAGTCCCTTGCATTACCTGCAAGACACAGTCCTGGCAGGTAATATAAGGACTGTATCTAAACACAGACTGAGCTTACCCTACCATTTACATGGTCTATAACCTTATTTATGTTCATTTCACTTAGTTTTTTTTTTATTTTCTCTAACTCTGTCACCACCACAAAGCTGTCTGTAGCATTACCTCTGCAGCCTTGGGATGACATTGCTCCATAGTCACAGGGCATACTGTTCATTATAGGGGTATCCGCAAAGCGTATTTACTCCCCACACATGCATCAGCTGTGCATCTTTCCTCTTGTGCCATTAGCAGGCTTTGAGGGTTCGCAAGGGGAAGTAGTGAATGAGTGCAAACACAGCTTAAAAAAACATAAACACAATAGGGAAATAGGGAATTTCAAAACAGTTGCATTGTCTCCAGCAGAAGAAATTCATATCTATGGTTGTAAACAGCACAGACCCTGACAGCAACTATTATCATCGGGAGTGACTGACAGCTCATTTCAACCCCCCCAACCCACCTGTCCATTAGCTGGCAGCAATGCAAACCTCTGCCTCTTTCTTGCACTGCTCCCTTCCAAAAATACACATTATGCTCTGTCTTGGAAATTAATGCTGTATGACAAGCATGTTACAAACCACCTCATGCAGAGTGTTCTATGCATGCTCCTTCCATTGTTGTACTTTAGATAATCTAATGCTGCACGTGAACAACTATCCGATCATGTCCCACACAAGTGTTTCCTTTTTTTTTTTCAATTCAAAGTTTATTAACAGTTTTGCAGTAATACAGGAGACAGAAACATTGAAAATGCGAAAGTGATAAAAGAGCAAGATGTATTATCTGCCTCCCCCCACCCTCCATCTCCCCTCCCACCCAGTACAACAGCATCAGCAAAAAACATCTCAATCAAATAACTAAGACATATTGTTAGCATCACCATAAATAGTGATTACAGTGTGCAAGAGATCCCAGATTCGCTTATATTTCTGTTGCCTGTTGTAAAGACCCGCAATGGCTTTCTCCGTTCTGAGGTTAGCTAGAATTTTATGAAGCCATTCCTGATAAGACGGACAAATATCATCCTTCCAGTGCTTGAGGATCACTTTTTTAACAGACATGGCTATCATGGAAATATGGAATCTCCGGGTGTTAACATCAATAGAGGATAAGTCCCCTAACAGGCAAATTTCTGGGGTAAAGCAGTCTTGTAGACCTAACAGGGGGATCCAATTTGGCCTTGATAGTATTCCACAAGGGGATTACCTTAAAGCATTGTCAAAAAATGTGGAGAAGTGTCCCTTTGTCCTGGGAACATCTAGAACATAAATCAGAATCCAAAAGGCCCAGCTAGCAAGTTTTGGGGGAGGGATTAGAGAAGTGCAGGAAGAGTTTGTGGAATTGGGAAGGGGCCTTAGACGAGTAGCATGCACGGTAACCTTCTCGGAGGTGCTGCTCATCTATGGCGTAGGAGAGGCTAAGGTGTTCCACACCATGGGATTCAATCAGTGGTTGAAAAACTGGTGTGGAGCTCAGAGATTTGGCTTCATTGGGGACTGGGGGTCCACCTGGAGTGATGCAAGCCTACATGGCAGATGGGCTGCATCTGACCAGGAGAGAACAAGGATCCTAGGTGATAGGTTTACGTGCTTCGTTGTGGCTTGTTAAACTAATGAGGAAAGCGCAGAAGGAGCAGAAATCTAGCCCCCAAAAAATCACGTAGTAAGTGCAGTAAACACCAACATAGAGGTGTCGATGGGAGAAGGGCTGGGGTAAATGGGAAAGTGACAAAGTCAAGAAGGACAGAGATGGGGCAAAAGGAGTAAGGCCATCAGGAAATGGAGGTAATGAGTACCAATGCCGTGGTCTGGGCAACAAGCTCCCTGAGCTGGTGGCCTTGATGGAAGAGTGATGCCTGGATATCATAGCAGTCACAGAAACATGGTACACAGAGAACCATGACTGGGATGTTAACATACCAGGGTATATAACCTACAGGAGAGACAGGCAGGGGAGAAGAGGGGGAGGAGTAGCTCTCTATGTAAAGGAAGGGATAAGAACAACTGAACAAAAGAGTAAACAGGGAGGAGAGGAGGCACTGTGGGTCACCTTGGAGACTGGAAAGAGCACCACAATCCGTACAGGGGTTGTGTACAGACCCCCATGTCAGGGGAAGGGAATGGACAAGGATATGATAGAAGGCATTCTTAGGATGGCAGAGAAAGGGGAGATACTGTTGATGGGAGACCTGAATATGCCAGATGTTAACTGGAGCACATTTGCTGCAGCCACATCCAAGAGCAGGGCCATTCTTGATGCCCTTCAGGTGGCAGGCCTCAGACAGCTAGTTTCGGAACCCACTAGTGAGGGAGCAATTTTAGACCTCGTACTCTCAAATGGGGGCAGTGAGAGGATCTCAGATCTAGAAGTGGGTTGCCATCTGGGAACAAGTGACCATCAAACAGTGTGGTTCACGTTAAACTCAGCTACAGAGTCAAGCCATACAAAAGTGAGGGTACTGGACTTCAGGAGGCTGACTTTGGCAAGATGGGAGAGTGCCTCAGAAAAGCACTAGCAAACAGGCTAGAAGGAGGGGTGGAGCAACAATGGTGAATCATCAAAACTGCCATCACCGAGGCAACAAGCCTTTGTGTGAAGCAAATAAACAAATCAAAATGAAAGAAAAAGCCACTATGGTTCTCAAAAGAGGTGGCTGTGAAAGTCCGGAAGAAAAAGATGGCATTCCGGAAGTATAAGGAAACACAGAAGGAGCAGGACAGAGAGCTGTATCAGTTAAGGCAGAAGGAAGCAGGGAGAGAAGTCAGAATAACAAAGGCCCAAACTGAGGAAAAGATATCAACTCAGGTAAGAAGGGGGATAAAACCTTTTATAGGTACATCAGCGAGCATAGAAAGACAAAGGGAGGAATAGTGAGGCTGAATAGAATGAACGGTGGGTGGGCAGAGGGGGACAGTGAAAAAGCAGGGATACTGAATGAATATTTCTGCTCAGTATTCACAAAAGAGGAGGAAATGCCTAATCAATTAACAGAAGCACTCTTGATGGGGTCGATCCCAGTCCTTTCACAGAAGAAAGGGTTCTACAAGAACTCCTAAAACTGAAGGTGGACAAAGCAATGGGGCCTGATGGAATTCACCCCAGAATTCTAAAAGAATTAAGGGGGGAACTAGTGAAACCACAGGCTACTCTTTTTAATAAATCATGGGAGGATGGTGTGGTACCCGAGGACTGGAGGAAGGTGTATGTGATTCCCCTTCACAAAAGTGGGACCAAGACAGGGCAGGAAACTACAGACCTGTCAGTTTGACCTCTGTGGTAGGGAAAGTGATGGAGTCACTTCTGAAGGAAAGAATTGTTGAGTACCTAGAGGCCAGTGGGGCACAGGACCCAAGGCAGCATGGGTTCACAGCGGGATGGTTATGTCAGACAAATCTAATAGATTTCTTTGACTAGGTGACCAAAGTAGTAGACCAGGGAGGGGCTGTGGACATGGCCTACCTAGACTTTAGCAAGGCATTTGACACAGTCCCACACAAAGATTAATAGTCAAATTAACCAGCCTGGAGTGGGTCCCAGGGTGGTAGCCTGATAAAACATTGGCTGCACAACAGGACACAGAAGGTAATTGTAAATGGACTCACTCTGAAAAAGAGAGGTTACTAGTGGGGTACATGAGGGTTCAATACTGGGTCCAGTCCTTTTTAATGTCTTCACAAGTGACATTGCAGAGGGACTGGAAGGAAAAGTATGCCTTTTTGCAGATGACACAAAGATCTGCAACAGGTTTGATACACAAGGAGGCATGGAAAGGATGAGAAGGGACTTGGCAAGGTTGGAGGAATGGTCAGAAGTATGGCAGTGAGGATTCAATGCAAAGAAGTACAAAATAATGCACATGGGAAACAAGAACCCAGGGAAAGAATACTCATTGGGGGGGGAGGTAGTAATAACAACAACAAAAAAAGGGACCTGGGGGTAATCATATCAGATGACCTTAAGGTTAGCAAGCAATGTGAGAAGGCAGTAGGGAGGGCTGGGGGTATACTGGGATGCATAGGGAGAGGCATCACCAGCAGAAAACAGGAAGT
This sequence comes from Neoceratodus forsteri, assembly GCA_016271365.2. Taxonomy (NCBI): domain Eukaryota; kingdom Metazoa; phylum Chordata; order Ceratodontiformes; family Ceratodontidae; genus Neoceratodus; species Neoceratodus forsteri. Next base: position 642,481,832 of record CM028129.1, on the reverse strand, counting down.
TGTTTTCCCTCTGTACAGACAGTTGGTGAGACCCCATCTGGAGTACTGCATCCAGTTCTGGAGACCCCATCTCCTCAAGGCCATAGACAGGATAGAGACAGTCCAGAGAGTCCAGAGGAGGGCAACTAAAATGGTGCAGGGTCTGCAAGAGAAGCCGAACGAGGAGAGGCTACAGGAGCTTAATATGTATACCCTTGAGGAAAGAAGGGAGAGGGGGGTACATGATAGAAACTTTTAAGTACCTCAGTGGAATCAACAAAGTCCAAGAGGGTAGCATCTTTCAGAAAAGAGGCATGCAAGAACAAGCGACACAATTTAAAGATGGGGACGGTTCAGGGGCAATGTGAGGAAGTATTTTTCACAAAGAGGGTAGTGGATGCATGGAACAGCCTTCCTGAGGAGGTTGTGGGGTCTAAAACTGTGGAAGAATTCAAGAATGCATGGGACAGACATAAGGCAATTCTTGTGGGGGGTAGGAAGAAATAGGCTGTTGGTTAACTAGGATCTGCGGCCTATCCTGTTAGTAATGGAAATGGGCAGACTAGATGGGCCAAGCGGTCCTTATCTGCTGTCAAAGTCTATGTTTCTATAGTAAAGGTTATGTAAAATATGGTATTGCATGAGCAGCAGTCTATCCTGTGACACAAACCTGTGGCAATTCCTCCACAATACGGGCCAATCAAAAGTATGCTGGGGAAAAAGTGAGGACCAATATTTAGTGGGACCATAGGAAACTCCAAATCACCATTGAAAAAGAGCTTAGTACAACTTCAAAATTACCTTGGAAGGACTTAACAATGGAATAAGTTCTGATAAGAAGAAAAATGCGGCGGGGGGTAGGGAGGGATATTACCCATTGTTTTAACAAGAAGGTGATTAAGTTGGAGAACCTTGAAGTAACTGGATGCTGGGATATTGAATTTAGATTTAATTTGGGATGAGGAAAGCCATGAATCATCATCCCCCAAGAGAGTAGATAGGATCCCTTCTCACAATTGAGGCAACCATTTAGTGGGAATTCTCTGTTTATTGATTAAGAAAGAGGGTGAATTCCATATGGATTGAGATAAGTCCAAATGGGGTTTATACTGCAGAAAAGAGCAAAGCCGAGCGTGTACTCTTAGTGATGTTGCTAGTGCTGGACAATTTTGAATGTCTTGTAAGGAACAGATCTTGGCATAAAGCAGATTCAGGGGGTCAAATCCTATGGACTGAATGAAATCCAATTCAATCCTGAGCCAGGTCGGCCTCAGGTTACAGGGACCCAGAGTCAACCATTTACAGTACTACGCTAAATGACTAACCTAGTAGTATATACTCAGATGGGAAATACGAAGACACCCATTGAGTGTCTGAGCTGCTAACTTGTGGTATGCTAACTGGGGATGTTTGTTAGACCAAATGAAATTAGTAAATAATCTATGCATTTTCTGAAACCGGGACAGTGGGATGAATGAGTTAAGAAGCAGTAAAGGGTAGAAAAGGCAGGGAAACACATTCATTTTAATTAAACTGATTAGGCCCCATAAGGAAATTGGGAGTTTTGTCCATCTATCAAGATCCTGAGTAATGACCTGAGTCAGGGCTTCCAGGTTCTTTTTGAACCATAAGGAGGGGTTACGTGTAAGTGTTATGCCAAGATATTTAAGGGTGTCCGGTGACCAGGATAGTCCTAGAGAGATAATGTTATGTTTAAACACCTTATGGTTGAGAGGAAAGACAGAAGACTTATTAGGGTTTAATTTATAATTTGGCAGGCTTCTAAACTTAGTGATCATAGCAAGCATAGCGAGGATAGACGAGTCTGGATGAGACAAATGAAGAAGGATATCGTTTGCATATGCAGTAACTTTAACTATGGTGTTGCATATCGGTATACCTTGGATATCCGGGTTTATTAAAAGATTACGAATGAGCAGCTCTAGATAAACATTAAATGATAAAGGGAAAGGGGGACAGCCTTGCCTTGTACCAGAGTGCAAAAGAAAAGGCCTGAGAATGCCCCATTTCCTGATATCCTGACGGAAGGAGCTTGATATAGAGATCGGATCCAATGTATGAATGTAGGAGGAAAACCAAATACGTAAAGGGTATGGAATAGAAAGTTCCAGTTCACGCAGTCAAATGCCTTCTTGGCATCCAGGGACACAAAAATAGCTGGATAAGAGGCATCCCTGGACTCCAAGAAGACATGGGAAAGAGTTTGAAGGTGGTCCAATGAAGACTTGCCTTTCATGAACCCGACTTGTGGCATTCCAATCAAATCAGGAAGAACCAGGATATGCCTATCAGCCAAGATCTTCAAGAGAATTTTAATAACCTGATTTAAAAGGGATATGGGCCTATAACTGTACCTTCTCTAGGTCCTTATCAGATTTAGGGAGGAGAGTAATTAGAGCTTCAAACAGGTGAGGGTCGGAAGCAGCCCCAGATAGGATGTGTTGGAACAGACTATGAAGGGCCAGAGCTATCTGGTCCTGGAATTTTTTATAAAATAGTGATGAAAAGCCATCCGGTCCTGGTACCTTATCTGAGGGAAGAGCCTGTATCACTTCAGCGATTTCAACTATAGAGATAGGAGAAGAAAGAAACAGCTTGTGAGCCTCCGACAAAGAGGGAAGTCAAGACTCACGGAGATATGCATCTAGGATCTCCGGGGAAGGGGGATTGTCCATGTTACTATATAAAGCTGATAGTATTATGCAAACTCCTGTACAATCTCCAAGCGGGACAATCTCATGGAACCATCGATATGAGACCGTACAGGTGGGATAAACCTAGCAGATTCCTGCTGCTTAATCCTTAGAGCCAACAGACGCCCAGCTTTTTCACCTTGGTCTGTATAAACAGCCTTGGTGCGAATGATTGCCAGCTCGGCTTTGTCCCTCAGCAAGTCTAAGTACCAGTCCTTAAGAGTAAGCAGTTCCTGCCTGGATTCCTTTGGAGTTTGAGGGGATAACTTAGCCTCCAGGGTTCAAATTTGTGATAGTAGGGAAATAATCTCTGCTTCATGTTTTTTTTCCACTTGGTAGCTAGACTAATCAAATCCCCCTCATGTACGCCTTAAAAGCACCCCATATGACATCTGGCATAGTGTCTTCTGTGGAGTTTACAGAGAAGAAAAAATCTATCTGGTCTTTAAGCTGCTTGAGGATGAGTAAATCTTTAAGTAGTTGGTCATTTAATTTCCAACTACTTTCTTTTTTAAGGAGGGGGAGAGAGAGAAAGGCCAAATAACATGTCACCAAGGAATGGTCGGATGAGGGACCTGGTTGGATTGAGGATGCTACCACTCCTGTGAGGAGAGACTGGGACATAAGTAAATAAACTATATGAGAATGCGACCCGTGGACTGGGGAAACAAAAGTATACTCCCTACTATTGGGGTGTAAAACTCTCCAAACGTCACATAAACCGTACTGATCCAGTAAATCCCTAACTGCTCTCTGCCCAGGGGAGAGTCCCTTTAATACGGGTCCTGACCTATCTAAAAAAGGGTCCAACACCAAATTAAGATCCCCGCCCATTACCATCGGGATAGGAAGCAAGAGCAGGAGCAGAGTTACTAGCTTCATAAAGAAGCTGGGGTTATCTACGTTGGGGCCGTATATATTACAAAGTAAAAGTGGCAAAGAAAAGAGTATACCTTGGACCATAACATATCTACCACCAGGGTCCCTAAAAACCTGCATGGGGGTAAAGGGAATATTCTTATTAATAATTATCATGACCCCACAACTGTTAGTGGATCCTTGGGCAGCAAAGACGTGCCCAATCTATTGTCTCCATAGATGTAAAGCCTCAGTTTCTAATAGGTGGGTTTCCTGTAAAAAAGTAATCTGGGATCGTAAAAGATTCAAATGTTTAAGTATTTGATATTGTTTGGGTTTCCTCCTGATCCCTTTCACATTCCAAGTAGGAAAATTAACATCCTTAGCCATCGTGTCTTAAAAAAGTGAAACAGACATAAGACACTTGAGTGTTGGTGAGAGATTTAACATGTAAACAAAATTCCGTAGATACAGTTGTACAACCCCCCTTTCCCCCTCCCTCCTAACAATTAACAACCCACCAACCTTACTATCAACCTCCCTTACATCCCCTTTCCCAGCCCACCCCCATCTATTTCTTATCCAACAAAACGTTCTGCAACTTCCCTCGTCTCCTCTTCTCCCCTCCAACCCTCCTTAGGTAACAAATTTCCTATTGTACCCGGGTTTCCACTTATTAATACGTGGAGAGAGATAGAAAAACCAATAAACACAGTATAAAAGATTCCTTCTCTCTGAAAACATCCTAAAACCCTAGAAATAAACCCACAGGCAGTAAATTGTTGAAAAACCCCAATATCTTATACACTACTCCCCTCGTATGGTCAAAAGGAGGAACTACATAAATAATCAATTGCCTACTTAAACAGTAAATTGCATTGAAAGTCCCTCTAATACAGAACTTTCCCACTCATCCAAAACTAGACGAGATACAGTGTCCATTTCAGATGGAACAGGACAACGGAAGAGAAGGTCACCCCCTATCAGACCAATTCTGATTACGCCATAATCCATCTTCTTTTTAAACATCAAATAAGGAGAAACGGCATTTTGCAGAGAACTATTGACAGAAACATGACAGTCCCTGAGTCCAAAATGCCCATTGCAATCTGCAGCATAACAAGACTACGGACAGACTGAACCTCACAAAGCTGGGCCACTTACTTGACATGTTGCTTCTTATATAGCTTACCATGACTTCCAAACACTTCAGGTGCCCCTAAACAGATTGAGAAGAGTTGCCTTAAGGCCTGCACTAGCTGCTTCCACCTCCTCAAAGGACAACCAGGACCCAGAAACCAAAACTTGCAGCTTAGCTGGATAAATCATTCGGAACCAGATACCCGCTGCTATGATCTTAGAAACAAGAGGATGAAAGGCTTGCCTGCACCGCCGAATCGTAAGAGAGAGGTCCTGGGTCACTCGGAACTTCTTTCCTTCCTTCCTTCCCACTGGAGATCCTGAACATCATGAATTTTAGATAAAAAAAATGCTGTCATTCCAGGTAGTTCAGGAAATGGAGAATCAATGGTCTAGGAGGTGTGCCAGGTCTAGGCATAGGTCGCAGGGCTCTATGCTCCCTTTCGATAATGTAATTGGAGCATATGGGGAAGGGCCAGCCACCCTTTCAACCAGCTTCTGGGCAAACAAAACAGCATTGGGACCCTCTTCCAGCTCTGGGAGCCCAATGATGATACATTATTCTGCCAGCTGTGCCCCTCTAAATCTTCAACCTTCTGCTCCATTTTAGAGAGCTTCTGGCGCAGACCGATGACCTCCATTCCGTCTTGTCTGCCCGCCTTTCCAGAGAGGCCACTCTGGCATCGTTGTCTTTTACTCTCCTTGCCGTGTCCTCCATGGCTGCTGTTAAGGACTTGATTTCCATGACCATACCATGTAATTCGTCCTGAAACGGTCAAAATTCAGTGAGGAAGTCTGCGAGCGTAAGTGGATCCAGCTCTGTTTTGGCAGTGGAGTACACTGTTACAGTTGGGGTGCCATGAGCCCTCTGTTTTTTTGGGACCGTCTCAGGCGTTATTGGTGGCATGTGCTGAGACCCCGGTTTCTTCATTTCTGCCTCCATTCTACACGGAAAACTCCTGACTTGGTGCCCTGTAGATAAGAAGGCGTTGGGGATCAGTAAACAAACCCAGATGCTGAGCAAAGGGGCATTTTAAATGAAGTTTGACACTAGGAGGGTCAGAGCTCAGGAGAAAGCGTCTTCTAGGCAGGCTGCATCACCTGTTGTATGCCACACGAGTGTTTCCTAAGAATGCTACCAAGGCCATACCTTCTGTATGATTTCACCATGCAGTATTTGCACTCCAAATAATTATATAAACAACAGTGGTGTAAATGGCTAAAAGTATATTTGACCCTGCTAATTTTGTAATCTCCAGAACTCTGCCATGGGTATGAGTCCCCAGACAGTTAGTTTTCTGTTTTTCTGTGCCATATTTGCAACATTTTTAACAGTGACCACCTGTTTTCTGTACCCTTTAGTGTGTATTGAAGCACCTATCAGCCATTTTGCCCTGTGTTTACAGTAATTACAGCCTGGGTAACGTAAGATCAACTGAGTTTGAACTACCAAATATTTGTATGTGATACAGATACTGTAAGTAGATATGGGTAGATGCCCATAATGTTTGCCAGAGTGCTATTATCTACCCTTGCATATATCATTTTTGGACAGATAAGGTAATGCACAGTACAGTACAGTCCCATTAGAATCAACAGAATCAATTGGCAGTTGTAACTCTGCTAGTTTTACAACAAAGATGCGTAAATTGAGAGCATAATTGCATCAGGAAGTGAACCGGGATCTCTGCTTGAGTCCTATGGCAGTATTATGAATCCTGAGAGAAGAGACTGAGAGTCTCACTGCAGTAGTTGTTAATATGGTGTGAATCATGTCACTTGTTAAACAAGGATTTGTCAATGCTGAATGTTGTTTGCTTATATGTGCTGTGTAGGTATTTGGAAGTCAGTGGAGTGCAAATATTGAAAATGTGCAAACTTACGAGCGTGCGTAGGAATTGCGCAACACACACTTGTGAAACAGTAATTTTTAGGAAGTTTGTGAAGAAATTTTCAACATAACCATTTTAAGACCTCTGCTCATGAACAGTGTCACTGTGATTTTCTTAATGTGTCCCATATATTGATTTCGCACACCAACTGCGCCATTGTACGCTAGATGGGTGGAAACACATTGTGGGAGAGATGTGAAAAATGACAGCTGTACTGCTCATAAGGAGGTGTGATAAAATGACAATGTTTGAAATCTGGAGTGAAAATATTAAAAATTCACGAATTTTCGAGCATGCGTAGGAAGTGCGCAACGCAGGCTCGTAAAACAGTCATTTTTAAGAATTTTGTCACCAAGTTTTCAACATAGCCATTTTAAGACCTCTGCTCATGATCAGTGTCACTGTGATTTTCTTAATGTGTCCCATACAGTGATTTCGTACACCGACTGCGCCATTGTGCGCTACATGGGCGGAAACAAGTTTTGGGCAAGATGTGAAAAATGACAGCTGTACTGCTCATAATGAGGTCTGGTAAAATGACAATGTTGAAAATCTGGAGTATAAATATTGAAAATTCACAAACTTACGAGCATGCGTAGGAAGTGCACAATGCAGGCTCGTAAAACAGTCATTTTTAGGAATTTTTCCACCAAATTTTCAACATAGGCTTTTTGAGAGCCCACCTTATGAACACTGGCAGTGTCATTTCATTAATCAGTGCTGAAAGGTGATTTCACGCAGTGACTACGAAATTACCCTTCGGGCCTGATTAACGCCATGACAGTGACAGCATTCATGAGAAGGGGTCCCAAAAACCCCAAGTTAAAAATTTGATGCAAAAATTCCAAAAAATGCCTGAGATATGCAGCAAAGTTGAAAAACCCTATTTATTACATTATACAGCTTACTGGCATTTCCTCAGTTTGTGGTCGGCTTTGAAGAGTGCAGACGTGTTCCTGGTCCACTGAAGACTGTCGCCAAGGTCCAGAGGTAAGTATGGGGTGTGGGTGTGGGGATGTGGGTGTGCAGTGGTGGGCGCTGCTGGGGCCCAGACAGCGAGGGACCGCTTTTGTGTTGCAGGTTTTTTTTTTAAAAACAGGAGGACGACGGGACATTTGCCACACTGGGGTGGGCTCCCAGCATAGCACAAAAGGCTGTTTGGGGCCGTGGAGCCGACCAGAGTTAGGCACCCCCGTTGGCGATAGTATTGCCAGCGCTGGGGTGGGCTCCCAGCGTGGCACCATGTACTTTCGGGGGGGGACAATGGAGCTTACGGGGGATTGGGCACCCCTGTCGGCTATACCATGTGCTGCCATGCTGGGGTGGGCACCCAGTGTGGCATGTGCAACTTAGTTTTTTAGAGGGGGAGCACAGCACAGCCAATGGGGGATTGGGCACCCCCCATTGGCTCTACAGTGTGTGGGGGGGCCAAGCATACAGTATGTGTGCGTGTGTGTGTGTGTGTGTGTGTGTGTGTGTGTGTGTGTGTGCAGGGGAGCGCGTGATGAGCAGGCGATATCTTATCACTGCTCACTGAAGTTAGGCTCCCCCTTTCAACTGTACGCCACTGCATTTTAGACTGCTGTCATAGACAGCTCCGGCAGTGATTGGAGAACTGTGGCTGCACCTGCAAACACACTGACTGAATTGGAAGAGGGCTGCCACACCTCCGAAAGCTCAGATGATGGCACTATGTTTCTTGCACATGCGTGCAAATGCCATATAAAATGTATAGTATGTATGGGCATATCCGTAATTTTTACATTTTTCCCCTGACCACCTGCTCTTTTAAATCTCTTTATTTTATCTGTAATTAATTTTTGTTTTATTTCTTACTGTCAGTGGATGTGGGGAAAAGGATACGTTCAGGACGAATGTGTTACAAAATAATGCATGTTCTACACAACTTAATGCACTGTACAGTCCCATTAGAATCAATTATCAGTTGCAGCTATGCTAGTTTTATAAAGAAAGATGAGTGCACAACACAATAATAAATGTGTTGCAAATGAAGGGCTGTGGGGAGTGGCAACATTGGGGTAAGGTCACAGATAAGAGCAGTACTCTGCATAAGAAGGCCCCCCTCCCCCAACTACATGAAGTCACAAATACAAGAAGTGCCTGTTGTTACGGTGACAGATCAGACTTTCTCACACTGAATTATATTTACTTCAGAACAATGGGTGATAAGTGATTAGTCCATCCCTCCCTCTACTGACTTGGTCTTTGAACTTTCACTCTGCAGTTGTGCTTCCATGACCAACTCAGTAATGCATGCCTGTAGACTTGCCACAACTACACTATTAGGGGACCAACTGTGAACCACATTTTGAGATTATAATTCATTTTAATTATTTCTGCCAATGGTGTATGAACACTTTATGAACTTGAATAATTCTGTGTCTCAATATTATTTTTAAATGTGTTTGCCAGACAAACGTTGTACATAAATTAAACACAGGTCTAAAAGGGAAACACTATTTCTTGTTGGAGATGTAATATTTAATTTTTTATTCCTTAACACATGCCCATTACCAACCCTAAACATATTTTCCATTAAGACAGTCATTCATTTCTTACCCTGTATGGTATACTAAAATTAGTATCCATTAATTTTCTTATGAGGATGTTATATACATTAGGTCCACAGTCGCAATCATACCTTAGCATTATTTCATACTTTTAGTACTGCCACGTGTTACAACTTGCTATACAGTATGTAGAATTTACTGTTATTTGTAGTCCATTCTTTTGCCTCAGGGCAATGTTCTTGTGTTCCCTTATAATACTCCTTGACATGTTTATTTACTGTACAAAGGTTCCATGCCAAATGTTGCTACATAGAATAAACAGTATCTAGTAGTAGTAATAGTGTAGCCATATTTGATTTTGCAAAATCTGCATGTCATTCCTGCAGTGACAGGTTCCCAGCAGAAAAGCTGCATTTATATTTTGCATGATTTCATTAATTTAATTCGGTTTGTGCACTGGACCCAATCCACCACGCTGACAATGAGAGCCACCATGGTTGCACCCTTTCTTCATTTTCCCTTTTCCAGCTATTCCCAGCCATTTGCTTGCCATAGCAGCCTTGGGGAGCATCTGGCAGCACCTGGTTACTCACACTGCTGTGGATATCACCACCAGGTCACAACCAAGAGCCACTGTTGTAACAATGTAAGTAACATAGTCCCTCCCCCCACTCCCCGATGAGAGCACCCAAAGGACACTTTGAGTGTTTCCTGCCCGCCTATACTTCAGATGACTCAAGCTCTAGGCATGAACCCAGGTCACCAGTATGCCATGGCAATGCCCCAGTTCTCACTGCCATGGAGCCAACATAGTGCAGTTTTTAAATACAACAAGCACTGAAGCATAACAGGAGCAAGTCAGCCACAGAAGGCCAGTATCTCTGATGCTTTGTATCACTATGCTTCAACTAGGGGCAGAACTGGGCTCTCAGTCATCACATTGACATGCCCAGTTTAAAGATACAGTAGGTAAAATACTTTCCTCAGTATAGAAAGATTTCATATGATGTTCCCGGGGGTGTGAAGGGGCAGTTTGTAAAAGGTAGGTGTTCACTGCTCTGATACCGTTAAACAAATGTATCCATATTATTGATACACATGGAAATACTGCTGATTCAAATCAATTAATCAAATAAAGTACCACATCAAGCTTATATATTTGAACTGTATCTGGAATAAGAGAATCTGAAGAGACTGCACAGCTTATTTTTATTTTTCGATATGCACCACACATAACATTAGCACTGTATACTGTACTTTGAGCTGGCATGTAAAGTATACCATGCTGCTCTCTCAAATAGGGACCTCATGATGTGAAATGTGAAATGGAGTGCGATATAATGCTCTTTTATGACATAACTAGCTCTGTCTTTCTGGGATCCGGGTGCAAGGTGACACTTCATGGAGAAGAAAGTTTGCTCTTAAGGGTATACTGAATGCTTATTATTTATGCTTGTTATAAAAGGAAAAAAAAGGAATGTATTACATCATTAATGTTGTGAAGTGGAATTGACCACGACATACTGTACAAGGAAACAATACAGAACAGAGGTTAGAGCACCCACCTGTGAATGTGGTGACTGCAATACCAGTGAATGTTTTTTTATAAATACCACTATATAAAGGGTCTAGATGAACTGATAAGTACCACTGTCCATGCACAGGTGGCTGTGACTGCTATTATTGTCTTGTTTCTATGAGACAGAAAGGGAGAGTGGTTGATTTTTCAGATATGGGTGGATTATTTCAACATCATATACCCCAGATCTTCCCTATTCCACAGCAGAATCATCTGTTTGAGACAGCACATCGAGCAAAAAGAAAAATCAGTTGATCATACTTGGCAATAAAATATTAAATCCTGGAAGTCCAGTGGTCCATCCCCCCTCCCTGTTCTCCTATCGCTATCTCCATATTCTTAAGTCTGAGTATTTTTAACATGTTAATTCACAACATAAGCAGTTGTAGAAAGATATTGCCCCCCCGATTTCCCCAACTGTGATCCAAAAAAAAAAACCCCACACTTCACCATTACTTAAAACTTAATCTCTTTGAACGGTTATTATTACACCTTTTGTGGAATTTGTTTTGTTGTTGTCATTCATTCAAATGTAAATTGTAAGTAACCTTTATTTGGATATTTTCAGATGCCTGTCTGCCTTTTCATAAGGCATCATTCTGAACTTCAATGCTGAATAAATGACAAACCATATTTCTGGAACCATTACTTGGTAAATGATGTCTAGATCGTGCATGTGAAACCGACCCAAAATAATTAATACAGTAGCACTGTGTGTCACTTTTTTCATGAATGCTTTGATTTAAGGAAATGTTAGGGCATATTGTTTCTTTCTTGCTTAGAACTTGTGTGTATACTCAGCAGTGTGGCATCAACACATCGTCAATTTCCATCTCAGATGTGTGTGTGTGTGTGTGTGTGTGTGTGTCTCATTTAGATCTTGTGTATACACTGTATACTTTGCAGTGTGGCAGTTTTATCTAGAGTGATGAGACACTACTTTTTTGTTGCAACTACTCAGACATTTCAGGAAATGTGTAAATATCTTTGGCTGTGTGACATTTAGACACAGTTTTGAGGACTGGGTACAGTTTCACCACATGGCAATTGCAATTTAATCATGCGACTCAATTCATATTCATTCTTTGCTATTGTTTTTACTATAATGTCTACAAAAAAACATTCAATCTTAAAGGCTGATGTCTAGTTAACTGAAATTCTATTATTTGTCTTTCAAGATGAGTATAATCAAGTGCATATCAATTAATTAGTAGGCATATCCATGAGTTAACAGGAGTGCACTATTTAATTTAAGGCTGGAATTCCCCATTCTAAGTAAATTACTTTAATGTCGGACCTCTTAGTATCTTGTTTTACAAAGAGCAGACTGAAGCTAGGACAGCTTGGCTACATTCATTTATTTAGTTTCAACAGGAACACTTTAATCCATTACCTCCAGAGGTTCACCTCTGAAATCTGGGTGGGGATTTTATATAGAGTGATCGTAATAGAGGAAAGATAGCAGACTATTACAAATTAAACAGTTTGCATTGTATTTCTCGCTTATTAATCTTTACTTTTTTTGTAAAAATCTTAAGAATAAAGTATTTTCTTTATTTTTATTTTACATAGTGTAAATATCCTCAAGAACTAAGATGACAGCAAAAATTACAGGGCCAGTATACTATCAGGCTCTACTAGAGAACTGTGACAGCAGTAAAATACTGTATATAGGGCCAGCAAACTTTTAGGCGTAATTCTGCTGAGATAAAGAGTGTAGTATGTGAACTGGACAAAGATTAATTCCAAGAAAAATAGTGAGGGTAATGCATTATGGTACCTAGCTCAACTAGCAACACAGCCTTACTTCTGAGGCAAAGTGGTGGGGCAAGGAGGTCGAGTAGACTAGTGAGCAGTTTCAAACTGTTAGAAAAATAAAATTATTCAAGCTTTTAGAAACAGTATTTTCTGGACTCCTCATTTTTTCCTGTTGGAGTGCACTCTAATTTGGAACAAGTAAAGAACATAGCTGACTGATTTTATTTTATTTTTTTTTCTGTCTGGAGTAGAGAAGGCACAAGAAGCTTTAGGATTTCAGGGCTGTCCAGTTATTTGTGTTTAATTACATGATGATTACTGGCAACTTCTGATCACTGCCCCCTTTCTGTCTAGTTTCTTCCTTGGCATCTAGTGGCACCCCCACCTTGACATTTCAGGCACAAGTTACCCTGAGATAAAGAAAACAGACCCTTGATTTTTTTAACCTGTAAAAAAAGAAGAAAATGGAAAAGAATACTGATTAATGCCCCTGTGCTCTTTATAGCTTTGATACTGTATATTTACTATGCACACACATAAGTGTGTGTGTATGTGTGTGTGCAGGGGCTACGTTATAGAAAAAATCTATCTATCTATCTACAGTACTGCCTACCAGGATGAAGCTGATGACAGATGAAAGAAAAGTGTTAGCATGACTTACTTACAGTTCAGAACCACTGCTTATAAGCTTTAATAGCACTCTAATGATATATACATTGTAGTAATGTACAACTACGACTATTCATATCTCCTCTTTTACCTTATACTTCTTCTATTTTTACTGTATATTATGTAGTGCTAAGCCTTTTTCTTTTTTCATTATAATATTGTAACTGTTCTAGTTTAGGTAGTTAACCCATAATTATTCTATTACCATTGAATAGTCTTTTTTTCCTCCTTTGTTAGATGTTATGCTACTTAGTTTATCATTTATATAACCTTGTATAGTATTGTTATAGGACATACTTGTTGTTTGTTTATCTTTTAAATACTTCAATAAAAAGATCAACTGCAAAAAAAAAAAAAAAGAACCACTGCTGAGTGAAAAACAAACAATTGGCAATTTAATTCCAGGTAACTGCAAAAAAAAAAAAAAAAAGAAAAAGAAAAAAAAAACAGCATTACTTGCTATGGTGTACAGGGGAGCTAGACCAGCCAGCAGCACAAAAGTTCTGAGTCAATATGCGGCTGTACAAACATTAAATTATGATTTTATTGTTAGCTTTTTTTTTTAACGTTGCTTGGTTTTGGGGGACTGAAAAGGAGATTAAACAGGGAATTGCTGTAGAAGGGAGAGCTGAGTGTCATAAAAAATGAAAAGAACAAATGCAAATAAATAACAAATAAAAAAAACAAACATTCATTTCATGTTGTGGTGTGGAACTGAGAAGGAGAAGTCAGCAAAATAGAAGCTCATAGTGAATATTGGGGCTGCTACTGAAAATAAAATTGAACTGCTACAGTAGCATATTGATTTGTTATGTGCTGTGCCTTTGTTTTTTGGTAATAGGAGAGAGGGCTCTATATGGAGTGCTTATTACAATGTTAAGCCTAAGTGTTAAATTAATGACTCGAGTCCTTAAAGATCAAGGATGTTCAGCCATTGATTCTGTGTGTTAATTCTATTGGAGCAGGAGCAGACAGCAACACAAAACGTCCCAGTAAATAATGTGCCTGTTAAAGACATGTACTGTACCTTTATTTTGGGAGACCAGCAAAGGGAGAGAGATCCCTTATGAGAGAGAGATATTGCAGTTTTTTTTTGTTTGTTTTTTACATGCACTGTTACACAAATGCTGATTTCTAACCACTGCTACTTAAGATTCTAATAATAAGAAAGATATTCAGCAGCACATATCCCCTGGTACTGAACCACTACTGCATAAGGCTGTAACAATACTTTCCCCCTCCAAGTCTGAAGTGTGTGTTTTGTAGATCAACAAATGGCAATTAATCCTCACCTACAAAATCAGGCAGTACATCTGTTTCAAATGTCAGTGTGATTGTCAGCAAGTTTATTTGACTGACAACTGCACTGACACTTCTTCCACACAAAGTACTGATAAAGTATCACATTGCAGAAGCAAATAGTTTAATTCTAAGTTAATACAACATCATTTTGCTGTGCAGCCTTTCATTCACAAAACATATTTTTTATTCCAGTGTTATGCAGTAGTGGTTTGGAATCAGGAGTTGTTTACTGAAAACTTGACTGACAATGTTAAAAGACATGCTGTCTCTCATTCAGAAAATACAGTACCTTGCTGATTTGTGTTGCATTCAGCATTAGAGTTTTGGTAACTGTGCTTGTGTAGGAGTTATCAATGAAACAAGTGAAGCTTTAACTCCCCCACTTGCCTCTTAGTGAATGTTAATTGATGAGTCACTGAGCAGGATCAGTGGCAGATCTTCTCCCGAGGGGTATTCAGACGTGCAGTATAGAGGGTGACAGTCCTTAAAATGTCTCATTAGATCCTAACTCCATAAGTGAATGTTCAAATTACGTCACACAATCAGTAAGATGTAACCAATGCTATTGTATGTCAGCACGAGTGTGCGTGAGTCAGAGATCTTTTGTATACCGATGTCAGCAGATATGCATGATGAAAACATGCTGATGGCATAACTTTATTTTTTACCATTCACTGTTGAAATTGTTTCTCTTGAGTATTTAGAAATTTATGTGAGAGGAAACAGCAACAATAAAAAAAAGAAAGAACGGAGAGTTGAGTTCTCTTGAATGTACAGTAATTGGCCTATTTTTTTTTAAATTACATATTTCTATAATCCCTTACTGTTGAGCTCTGACGTTAACAAAAAACATAAGTTATGGCACCAGGAGCAATGTAAAAATGTTTTAACACTCAAAAAGAACTAAAAGTGCTGTGCAGTTAAGGTGCAACATGAAGCACACACGATACCGGCATGGGTACAGACTTTGCTTGTATCGTGTGTGTTTCACATTGCACCTTAACTGCACAGCACTGTATGGTCTATTTGAATATTAATACATTTTTACACTGCTCCTGATGCCGTAACTTATATTTTGTTGTTATTTGCTCTGCTCATTTATGGCACAGGGTTGCATGGTAGCAGCTACTTTTTGTTGTATGAGCTCTATAGTTGCAGCCTAAGGCTACTGCTGTCCCATTGGTTGCATCAATGCATTACCCTCTCAGATGGAATGCATTTTGCAAAGGGCTATCACCCAAACTGTCTTCTGGATTCACAAATATATAAAAAAAGGATTCTATTCGAACACAAGTGGATTTTTTTGTTCATTTGTATAAATAGATTCCTATTTCTCTTCCACCCACACCAACTCCTCAGCATCTGCCGACCCAATCCCCTTGTCAGGTTTAAAAAAAATAATTTCAAGATGGAAATACTTTTATATTTATTTATTCTATTCCACATGATTCTAATCTACATTCACAGCTATCGGAAACCAGCAGCAGGGATACCTTTACAACCCACTCCAGGAGTAGCAGGACCGCGGTATAACATTTTTTTTCTATAAATAAACACTGCTGCACTACCAACCACACACCAACAATTCAGCACTAGCCAGCCCAATCTCACTCAGACACACTCCACTAAATATGCAGGAGAGGTGTTTGATCCTGGTAGACATTTTTAATTTTTTTAAGTAGGTATTAATTAGATATTTATGTTGATAGGCATGTACTTAGAATTTTATGTTTATAATCACTCACATCACTCTTGTTTTCCACCAGGGCCAGGAGTTCAGGCAGATATGTACTATAGGTTGCTATGTATTTTAATGTTCTAATATAGAACATATGTTGCTATCCAAATCACCCCAACCACTTTGCACTTGTCTCCCCCAACCTAGCAGACCCACTCTACTACTCATTGTTAGTTGCAACAATAAGTGTTTTAACATACTTCCTGTAACCCCTATGGTTTTGTACTATTTGCACTCCCCCTGCATTTAGCAGTTGTGACACCTTGCTGACCCTTTTTACTAATAGCAGGAATACATCCATCACATCTGGTATTTTTTTATGCTGGTTATTGCCATAAACAGACACTGATGCATACCACCCACACCAACACCTCAGCCTTATCTGCCCCAATCCCCATCCAACCAACTCCATTAATTATGCAGGAACATGGCCTGATGCCATGTCACCATTTTATTTAATTATTTATGTTTATATTTCTTTATTTTTGTATACTGTAGTCATGTAGTTAGTTATTTAAAATCCCCTGCTTATCTCCTGTTTTACCCTTCACCCAAACCCAGCTGCAATGTCAATGTATTGAGATGGGTACCAGGACCAAAGTCGGATACAAGGTGACATGTGTTTAAATATTCCAGTAAAGAATCCCTGGTGGCTTGCAACCCACCCAAACCACTTTGAACTCCCCCAACACACACACACATATTCTGACCCCCTCTATGACTTGTGCATGAACGTAATCAGTTACAAATGTGCCCATTTTTTTTATATGTGTAAAATGGCAATGTTTATGTCCTACTCTCACTCCCTCCCAAATCCAGCAACTGTGACACCAAGGGATTAGTGCCATGGGCTCGACTGACTTCATATGCTGGATTTTTAAGTTTTTTTATAGACACATTTATTTCATCATTGTTTACTGTACAGAGTGCTGCCTTTCTGTTTGCTTTAGACTGGTGTTCTAGGCAAGTGCCCACACAGCTGTTTTTGAGTGAATCTCCGCCTGAGTTCTGTTTGCCACTCCACCAGTAGCAGGATCTCCACTGGATACAATTTGATTTATTTCTGCTGTTTATTGATATAAATAAACCCTTTTGCACTACCACCCACTCCAATGCCGCAAATCTAGCCAACCCAATCCCTGTCCGACCCACTTCAATAATTGTGCAGGATAGAGCCTATTTTAATATTTATTTATGTTTACAAGTATGTATTTATGTAAATATTTCTTGTGGATATTAATGTAAACTCCAATGATTTTCATGGACTGGATGTGCACAACCAGAATCAGTAGTGCAGTTAGATATGAGTTAAGTATTTCAATACAGAATCCCTAGAGATGGGCAACCCATCCCAACCACCTTGCACCCCCACCCCACCCCATCACACACAAACATGCTGCTTCAGTTCCATGGCTTACATACCAGTGTACCTCAGCAGTGTGGTTATGAGATAAAAAAAATAAATAAAAATGAGATAAAAAGAATCAGTGATTACATTGCACGTCTGTGGTTGTTTCCATAGATACATACATAGATACATAGATACATAGACAGTGTCGGCAGATAAGGGCCTATGGCCCACCTAGTCTGCCCATTTGAGCTTGTAAGTTCAGTTTGTTTTCCTAGAAGTCTATTTCCCCTTACCCCTGACCGCTAGAATTCCTTTATGTCTATCCCATGCATTCTTAAATCCCGTGATTGTTTCAGCTCCCACCACTTCCTCTGGCAGGGTGTTCCACTTGTCCACCACCCGTTCTGTGAAGAAATTCTTTCTCATGTTTCCTCTGAATCGTCCTCCCTCCAACTTCATCCCATGCCCTCTAGTCCTGAAACATCTTTTTCGCTTAAAAATAGTGTTTTCCTGCACCCTGTTCCTCCCTGTAAGATACTTGTATGTCTCTATCATATCCCCTCTCTCCCTCCTCTCCTCCAGGGAGTACATGTTCAGGGAGTACATGATACATAGACAGTGTCAGCAGATAAGGGCCTATGGCCCACCCAGTCACCCTATTTGAGCTTGTAAGTTCAGTTTGTTTTCCTAGAAGTCTGTTGCACCTTACCCCTGACCTCCAGAATTCCTTTATGTCTATCCCATGCATTCTTAAATCCCGTGATTGTTTCAGCCCCCACCACTTCCTCTGGCAGGGTGTTCCACTTGTCCACCACCCGTTCTGTGAAGAAATTCTTTCTCATGTTTCCTCTGAATCATCCTCCCTCCAACTTCATCCCATGCCCTCTAGTCCTGGAACATCTTTTTCGCTTAAAAATAGTGACAAAACTAAGGTATAAATTTTGTTTTTTCACTCATCACAATTGCAGTATGCATAACATGCCTAAAATAGAATCAGTAAAGCAAGAAGACAGATAATAAAGTTAGAGAATTCAAAGTAGGTGCCTTTTTGTGCCTGGCTCCACCGATTTGAAAAATTCTTCCAAATTCCTCTCAGCAGGTCCAGTTTAGCAGGAACAGAACTTGGGGAACTCAGATTGAATTAAAAGATTTCAGTTACTGCTGTGGGCTGTGGTCTATGGACTGTGGGGACACATACCAGAATATTTCAAATTAGCAAGGTAAATTTAAAACAAACAGTGCCACCTGGTGATTTTAAGCTGATGATAGGTGATTCAGTTCATTAAGAACTTGGTCACCTTCTTACCGCATTAACCTGGTAATGAGGTATTTCTCTGTACTGGTTAAAGCACTGCTCAGTCTACCACTCTGGGGTACTGCGTCTGCTGAGAAATACCTTGTTACCAGTTTGCATTTCTGTAACAAGCACTTTAAATGAGACCCTGTTAGCTGGATTCTGTAGTTAGTATTTCTAAAGAGAACCCAGAAATGTGCTTTTAAAACATTTTAAAAATCCTCTTTCAGGAGGCAATTTTTTTGTTTTGTGTGAGCCATATGAAAGAAGGCTAGGTTCACATGAAAGAAGAAGTTAGATTTAGCTTTTTTTCACATTATTCTTTCGTATGAACCAATCCTCTTTTGTGAGCTCACGAAAATCTCACCAAAGGGGATTGGTTCATGCAAAGCAAAAAGTCAGACTTCTGTTAATATTTGGAGTTAAGGGGCAATCTGTATATCAAAAGAAAGGTTTAATTAAGTCCAAGACTCAAAAGGGGGTCATATAAAAAACATAAAAAATTAAAAATAAAAATTCCCATAGGATAGCACTGTAACTTTGACAAGCTGTAACTCTGTCAGTCTTTGGAGTTAAGCAACAATCTGTATATCAAAAGAGAGGTCTCAAAGAGTACCATCTGGTCACTGCAGTTCCATGTGGCTGCAGGTACAGACACACAGGGCAAAGAGTCCCTCTAACTGCCAATGCATAGGGCCCTCTACCACCTACAGGTGCAGAGGTGCATGCCCAATGCCAAGAGAAGAGTTGTGTTCACTATATTGTACCCTGGCATGGGTAGGCAACTCTATAGCTTTCATTCAGGGTATGGGGGGCACATAACATCTCCTTCCTCCTAGCCTCTTCCCATCCAGTGGCATCACTGAACTTGGCCCTGAACTCAGCTCACTGGCACAAGATTACAAGGCATACATGCTGTGTTCAAATCTGAGACTACACACAAAAGTTCTTAAATATATATATATATATATATATATATATTTAAATTTGACCCCACATGTTCAAGATAGTCATTTTATGACCTCCCCCTTATAAACAGGACATGCAGCATTTATAGTATATTAGCTGGAACATCATTTCATACCAGATGTGCAATAACACATCTTGCCTGGATTTTAAAAATGACACCTGATACATTAATGAGGTGGTATGAAAAAATGGCTATATTGAAAGTTTGGAGACAAAATATTGAACATTAGCAAAGCTGTGAGTGAATGTTTAAATACTGGAATGTTCACTCATAACTTGATCATTTTATCATATTTGTACACCAGATTTTCAGCACAGCTTTCCTATGACCCCATCTCATGAACCTGACAGGTGAAAATGTTCAATTCCATGCCAAAATGTCATTCTGCACCACAGGTGTGAAAACACATTTTGGCCAGGATTTGGAAAATGACAACTGTCATCTTCATGAGGTTGTGTGAAAAAATGGTTATGCTGAAAATTTGGGGTCAAAATATTGAAAATGATCAAAGTTATTAGCAAGCATAGAAAAATTTCAGCATACTCTCATAACCTTGTTTTTTTTAATAGTTTGACCCCAGATTTTCAACAAAGTCATACTATGACCCCACTTCATTAACAAGGTGATGAACATTTTCAAATCCCATCAGAAATGTGATTTTGTAAAGTGACTACAAAATCACCTTTCAGTCAGTTTTGCATAATTCCACTGCCATTGGTCTTGAGGTGATATCCCAGAAAGGCCATGCTAAAAATTTGGTGTTCAAGTACTATAAAAATGACAACATTATGACTAAATGCTCACCCCCCCATTGAAATACATTAAACCAGACTTACCTTATTTTCTCATAATATGTTTGCCAGTTCCAACAGTAAGACATGTCATTGGTGGAAGAGTGGATCTGTATCATGGGACATGTTCAGGTAAGTGAGGGTGTTTGTGTGCGGAGGGTTCTTGGTGCTGATTGGTGGCTCAGATCAGTGATGGACCATTTTCTTTTTTACAGGTTTAAAAAATCAGTGTGGGACGGTTTTATTTACTTCAGTGGAGTTTACAACTCTGGGTATTGGGCACCCCAGTGTCAGGCTAATGTTTGTTGGCATCTGGGGTGGGCAGTCTGGTGTTGCAATGTATATAACTGGAAATGGGGGTGAGTGAACTGGAGGAAAGGGAGGCAAGGAGAAGCTTTTCTGGAGGTGGGCATACTGTTCCACTTATTTCATATTAAATAAAACATGGGAAGGGGGGCAGTTGACCTGGAGTGGAGAGGGAAGGAAGAAAGAAGTGACACTGGTGTTGGGCACCCCAGTCTGCATATTATTACTAATATAGATATATAAAGAGACAGATGGAGAGTGCAAGGGATCACTGGCTTATTGATAGATAAATAGCTAGCTAGTTAGACAGATAGACAGACAGACAGAGACAGAGATAGAGAGAGTAGGGGATTTCCAGCTCACTGCTTCAGCTAAAGCCAGCAGCAGCAGGACTCCAGCTGCAGTTTCACATTTCAAGAAATTTCTGCTGTTCTCATACTGAGAACATGGGTGAACACACCATTGGACATCATTTTCAGGTTACTGAGGGTGTGTAAGGTGATGTGGGCTTGTGAGTGCTGTGTGGGAGGTTAGGGTGGGGCTGTTGGAAGTGTGTGTTGGGGGTCTTATCAGCGAAGTGGCCATTTTCATTTTTACAAGTGAAAACAATTCAATGAGGGATGGTATTCTTGTTTTCAGGGGACTTTCTGACTCTGGGGATTGGGCACCTCAGTGTCAAGCTAGTCTTCGGTGGCACCTGGGTTGGGCACCCTGGTGTTTCAATGTATATAACTGGAAAGGAGAGTGAGTGCCCTGGAGTGGAGGTGGGTGAAGAGAACTAGTACTGGTGGTGGGCACCCCTTTCCACTTATTTCATATTAAATAAAACATGAGAAAGGAGGGGCAGGTGACCTGAAGTGGAAGGGGGAGAGAAGAAACTGGTACTGGCAGTGCGCACCTCGTTCTGCATATTATTACCAAAATAGATATACAGAAAGACAGATTGACAGACAGACAGACAGGCAGACAGACAGACAGAGATGGAGAGAACAAGAGGTCACCACACTCACTGATAAATAGATCAATAAATAGATGACTAGACAGAAAGTTAGACAGAGACAGAGAGTGCAGGGGATCATCAGCTCACTGCTTCAACTGGAGCCAGCAGCATGACTCCAGCTGTGGCTTCACATTTTGAGAAAGTCCTACTTCTCATACAGAGAATGCACTTGATTGCATTGTGGGACATAATGTTCAGGTGAGTGAGGATGTGTGTGATGTGTGGGTTTGCAGGTGCTGTGAGGGAGGTTAGGGTGGGATGTGTTCATATGTGTGTTGGGGAGTCAGATCTGCAAGGAACTGTTTTCTTTTTTACAAGTGTAAACAAATTCAAAAAGGGATGTTTTTCTTGATTTCAGGGGACATTCTGACACTGAGGATTGGGCACCCCATTGTCAGGCTAGTCCTCGGCAGAACTGGGGGTGGGCATCTTGGTGCTGCCATATATATAATGGGAATGTTGGCGGTAAACCTGGGTGGAAGGGGGGTGAAGAGATGCAGTACCAGGGTGGCACTCTTGTCCACATTTCAAAATAACATTAAAAATGGAAAAGGATAGGTGGGTGGCAATCTGGAGGGGTGGAAAGAAGTGGTACCAAGGGGGGTGCAGCCCGGTACACTGCTAATATATAGTAGAAAGACAGATAAATAGACAGACAGATAGATAGATAGATGATAGATAGACAGAGACAGAGAGAGCAGAGGATCAGTGGTTCATTGCTTCAACTGAAGCTGGGAGAATGACTCCAGCTACAGCCTGAGAAGTCAAGAAAGTCCCAATGTTCCAATATGGAGAAAGTGGGTGAATGGCTCCTCTTGCTAAGCTGGGCACCCAAGATTTTTGTGTGCCCAGAAACATTATTTCCAGTGCAATTTTCAAAAAACAAACAGTAAAATCTAGCTAAATGGCGTCCCATTTACCTAGGTTTGGGTGTTTGTTTTTTGAAAATACATCATTGTTATGTATTTTCAATGTTTCTTATATTAAAAAAAACAAGTTGGTGGCCACCGCAATATTTTTTTCTTCTTCTCATGACAACTAAATCATGAAAATAAGCACTCATGATCAGTGTTTTTTTTTACATGTCAAGGTTGATGGTGATCCAAAAAATCCTTATAACTCTGGAGTCTTATATTTTTTCATGAAACCTTCAAAACACACTACCTTGGTTCAAGCAACTTCTATCCTGAAAGTTTCATGAAAAGATTCTGCACCATCAAGGCTGTGCATGACAGCAAGATAGATAGATTGATAGATAGACAGATAGATAGATAGATAGATAGATAGATAGATAGATAGATAGATAGATAGATAGATACCATGTTAAGTATAGGAAATTGAACACTTTTTTTGGCAGTCTATAGCACGAACACCAAATAAGATGCCAACACAAAACTTTTCATGTTTTCAGACCCTTCCAACCTGACTTAACATGCCAAATTCTGGGCTATTTCAGCAAATGCTGCCAACATTATTAAGGTGCAAACATTTGGGTTCAGCATTAAACAGTCAACACAATCCTGACTATATGGGGTGCTACCACTCCCGTATAATATATACCTTGAGGTTAATGCTGGTTGATTACTCTCCTCTCTGTAGCAATTCCTGCACATACAGCTTTTGCCTGCCTGATGCCTTTTTTTAAATTTTTGTCAGCGTTCTTTTGTATCACTCCCAATTCTCCTTGGTTTACTGTATTTTAGCCTTGTGCTTAAATGCCTTTCCTTTCCTCTTTCCATCAGCAGCTCTGAGATGATCCTGTCCATCCAGGCTGCACACTTCTTTGCTTTTGCCTATTACTATTCATTGGTACACAGTGATCCACAGCTTTAATCACCCCATCATGAACATGACATTGTCTAAGAAGGTACAGGCAGACATGCACTCAGTGCTGAAATCTCCATGTTCAGGGGTTGATCTTCAACAGATTTTCTTGGCTGACCCCTGAAATGTTCTTTGTACACAGGCTAAAATAGTTTGACTCATAACACTTAACCCAACTCCAAAAAGTAATTATGTAAATATTACATCCAATTTGGGATAAACAATATACAACTTTCATGATGACAATGGCACCCTCCTTATTTATGGCCATCTTAAAAATATAATAAATGAAAACATTATGGACTTGATTTTCAAAGGTGACAGAAATTACACAAGGGGTCTGCATCAAAGGATATTGATGCAAATGGTGACTTGTGTGTAAAATTGCGGCAATTGCAATTTTATGATGCAGCCTGCGTCAATGTCTGCCTGGCTTGTGTCAAAGTGCCTTGCACCAAGTTTGCATCAAAAATGTGGTGTGCCATGTTTTCTTTTTGTCAACTCTAGTTGTAGCCTCCTCCTGCACTGGCCTTATAGGACTCTCTCAGACGAGGTCCAGGGAGCTGGCCTTTTTCCTGCTCAGTCTGAGACCTCTCAGATCAGACCCCTGAATCAAGTCCACCCTCCTCTGCTCCAACCACCAACCCTCGGCTCTGCAACTCCAGCGGGGCAGGGCTGCCAACACATACTGGCACCCTTTCTATAATCTAATGGGTGGCAGAACAAGGAGGTAATCCAAGGGCTGACTGTAAGTCCAGAGGAGAGCTTGGGGGCCCCCTATGGACCCGTTGTTGCCTTCCCAGGTACCAGGGCTACTCTTTCCTTTTTCTGTTGCCACCAAGGTTTGCACATGCAGTGATGTCCAGGGCATAGTGGTTGTACTCCTGCACCTGCCCACAGGATGTCTTGTGCAGCCTCAGCCCTCAGCATTCTCCACGAAGTGTGCTGCCTCCAGTCTCCACTGAGAGCCACTCCAGGAGAGGAAGACACAATCCGCCTACCCCTAGAAGAGGAGAACAGTCCTCTGGATACTAAGTCCTCTCCTGCTTCTGCTGAATCCTGATGACTTAAGCTCATTCCTGAATCCAGGTCACTGGCCTGGCATGAGGTGCGGTGTCCAGTGCCTCAACCCTCAGCACCACCAGGCCAGCCTCGGTGTGACATGTTGCAAAGCAATTTGCATCCAAGAAATTATGTACCATCTTCTTTTTTTATTTTAGAAGCTGGACACCTGCTTACTGTGCCAATCATAGCAGGCACCTTGTAGATTAAGGTGGAGCTGGTCTAACTCGTACTAGCATATTAATAGGCCTTAGTAGATATATGCAGCAGAGTCACTTGGGAGGTAGCAGTATGGCAGAACAAACAATCTATTAGTGACAGTGAAGATGTCTGAACCACTAGCCCTACTGGGCATAATGATGACAGTGGAAAGGTGGTAGAGGCATGCTAGGCATCAGGCTGGGAGCATTTAGGGGAATGGCATGCCACCGGTGCAATGGAAAGCCACCAGGAGATATGCGCCAAGTGTGTTCCACTGAAGGACATCATACCAGGACCTCATGGAGGGGCAGTGCATAGCCTGGTATCACCTGAACAAGGCTGCCATCAGAGAGTTGTGCTAGGAGTTGATGGAGGAATTGCAGAGTGCAACCCAAAGGGGATATGCTATACTTGTTTATGTGAAGGTGAATGCAGCACTCTGCTTACTTGCCACTGGGAACTTCCAGCACCCCACTGGTGATACAATGGAAATCTCAAAGTTTGTTGTATCTAAGTGCCTGAGGCAGTTTCTGGAGGTGCTGCTACTCAGGGCACACAGGTACATCAGCTTCCCACAAGATGCACTGCAGCAACAGTCTGTGAAGCGGGGTTTCTACACCCTGGCACAGTTCCCCCATGTGCTAGGTGCCATCAACTAAACATACATGGCCATAAAAGCAACACCAGCAAAGGAGGAGATGTGCATGAATGGTAAGGGCCATCACTCCATAAACATGCAGGTGGTGTGTGACAGTCAGTGCTGCATTCTAGATGTGGTTGTTCAGTATCATGGATCCTGCCATGATGCCTACATTTTCCACCACATTGGCCTGTATGAGGCCTTCAAATGGTGAGGCATCAAATGAGGATCCTAGTATGTAGGTGCCAAAGGGACACATGTGCAACAGTGGTTCTGACATGCATATATCTGTGGGTGTCCAAGAAGAAATGCACAGGGGTAACCATTAGGTCCACCTGATGGGCAGGTGATGTAGTCTGACAGTGTGTATGGAATTATGTAATAGCAGTGCATGTGTGGTGGGTATTTATGTATGTGTGGGGGCAAGAGGCCTGGGGGTCAGTTGTCATGGGAAGCATACAGCAGGAAGAGTAAAAGGAGTGACTTGAGAGAGCATGATGTGGTGGCAGCAGTGGTATCTGATGGCTGTACGAGTTTAACTTTGTTGGTCCTGAAGCAGCAGAGGTGGTACTGAAGGGGATCACACACAGGAGTATGGGAATAATAATGTTTCTTCCCCCCCCCCGGTGACTGGATAGCCTCAACTGCTTTGGCTCATGACCCCTGTTCAACATCCACAGAATGAGGCAGAGGAGTGATGCAATGAGGCACTGGCATCCACAAAGTTAGTTATAGACAGAACTTTTGGCCCTCTGAATGTGCACTTCAGATTCATTGATTGATCCAGTGGGGCACTGCAGTATAGCCCCATGATGGCCTGCAGGATCTTCATGGCATGCTGCATACTACCCAACATTGTCCTGGCAGAGTACGTACCACTGTCAAATGTAGACATCATAGAGGTGGAGGAGGATGGACCGGAAGAGATCCTGGACATAGACAGTGGGCAAGGGCCTATATATTCAGGAGCCATGTCCGAGGAGCATCTAGTAAGAGTGGACATAATTCACAGTTACTTCACCTGAGGGAAAGAATCATCCCAAGGGAGGCACTGGCAGCTATAGATAGCATCCAAGTGGCATTGCATAATGAGGATCATGGTGATCTCAGTGGCAGTGTGACCATGCAAAGGCTAGGAGGATGCCTGTCTGCCTGGTGCTTCTCACCAGACATGATACCATTGTTGCACATTCAATGTCCATTGCCAGTGAGTAGCACCTGGTGGACACAACTCCCAGCCAGGAAGGGACACAAGGTATGCAGCGCCAACTCATTAAATGAGGTGAGTGGGAAGTGATCTATGAGGACAAGGGGGGGAGGATGAAAAGCAGCGTCTAGCCACAGGCAGTAGTGAAGGAAGGGGTAGGTTCAGTTCACAGTCATGCCAGTCTGTGACCCAACTGTAGTGTGGAAGGTACCATGGAGACACCATGCCTGCATGTTGTGTCCTGAGGCTTATGTGGCAATGAGGTGGCCCACACAGTAGGTGGATAGTGGGGCCAGGAGGTGTATCATCTGTCCAGTGGTTACATCCTGGGTGTGCCGAACATATGCATGTACTGCAGTACATGAGAGGTCACTGCAGGTGAGCCATGGCCAGTTTGTGTAGGTCAAGAGGGCAGAAGGTACACCGGAGGGGGGAGTCTTATGATCTCTGAGCCCAACATGTGTGTTACCATAGAAGACTCATGGTGACCACAGGGGCTCATGGCACATGGTGGGGGACACAGCAGCATGGAATTTTGATTGCTGAAGGCTGCATGGCTGGGGTATGACTGGGAGGATAATATAAAGGGTGGTGACATAGTATGGCACAGTGTCAGGGAAGAAGTATCCTATTTGGGGCATGCAGCCAAGAACTGACAGAGGTACCATGTCCACCACTGGCTTGTATATCAATGGGTCACATAGGGCCAACAGGTGCCACCAGGTATGGCTGGGGGCCAGAGGGCTAGGCCACATGACATACATGGGCATCTATGCCCAGCATGTCTGTATCATGTGGTTCATGAAGAATTAGCAAGGAAATGTGCCAGAAGTGTAAGCTATTTGTTCCTGTAATGCAATTGTGAGAAAAAATTGCCACAAACGTAAGGTGTTTGTGACTTGAGGCAGCTGTGGGAAAAAACAGATGCAGCATGCGTGTGAGACTTGAAATTGATGCTGTTGCATCCAGCATGCCTACGCAGTGTGCAAACACAGAAGTGTGACTGTACACGAGCAGCGCATCGAAAACGGGGCAATGTGCAACACCAGACTACACTGTTGAGCATTGACATGGCCCATTACAAAATCTCTCGCTGGCACAAAACTGTGTAACATTGCTACTTTAGGTGGCAGGGCACCAAACTTTAAAGAAGAGGATAACTAGTAGGCAAGCAAAAGAATGCACATCAGCCACTTAAAGGTGCTCCAGCAAGATAAGACACTAAAAATTAAAAAAAGAGCTAGGCACACCAAAATGCTGAGTTTCATCATTTATTGAAGAATCACAATACAAGGATGGCTTCTACCAGGCCAATACCACTACATATTGACCCAGTCACATGGGTCTTCCTCAGGGGGTGGAGTTAGCTGTTCTGGGCACCATTTAAATATACCCCCCTCAATCAAGGCTTAACTCAATTCAATTAATTCATTGATCAATTCATGCACCAGACAGAGAAAAAACATTTCAAAACACCAAGATCTTTGCCATAAATAAATTACTATTGCAGTATCCATACAACTATCCTATGATATTAAAGCATTTCGGATTTTCATCATATAATGTAATTTGTGTAGATAAAATGTTATAAAAAACTTATTCAGGCACTCCAAGGAAGTGGATATCATTTTATTTCAGTTATTCAGGAGACTGCCCAGCTTCTCAGCCTTGTGCAGCAATGGGGAGGATTCTGCTGCTACCTGGGTGCAGGAGGCACTGCCCCCGAGAGAGGGACAGGGTGTAGTGTTAATTGGGCCCTGGCTGTACAAGCAGTCTGGAGAGAGGAGGTTTCCCCACCAGCTGAAGCTCCACTGATAGGATATGTCCGGGAGGGACCCTACCATCCTGCAATAGCTGAGGGACATGACACACACAGCTGATGTGGCCATGCAGATTGGTTAGTGTCCAGCAGTAGATAAATGGCACATGTCACACATATGACAGCTGACATGCTGCTGAAATATAGTTGTATTCGGTGGGGTGCATTAACATTGTTTAAAATGTCTTTGTTACTTCACAGGAGTGCTTGAGAGAAGCAGCTTTACAGCTGCAAGGGATGGCAGCACTGATGGAGCTGAGGCTATGGACCAGGTGGCAGCTGCTGGTCCCAGTGGGCACGGTAAGTGTCATAAGTAATGTGGACCACCATGGCACATTCAGGATGTAACATGAGCCTCTGACGCCATGTCATACAGTTTGTATGACCCTATGGGTGTCAGGACACCTCCTGTGCAGTGACACAATTGGCATTAGTGCACATGCAAGTCTGTAGTGCAGTGCGCCCCCTCTGAATACCAGGGAAATGGCCACATGTGTCACATGGGCAAGCACAATTGCAGTACCTGCATGGCAGGCACTGCCAGGGCTTGCTCTGTGTGTGTCAGGAGTGGATAATCCCACTGTCAAAGACCCGGGGGGGTGACTCCCATGGATGTTAGCTGCCTACTGTGCCATGGAAGCCAATTGACTACAGTGCCAGGGAACCCTCTGGGACTGGCCCGTGCAGGGGCCATTTGGGACATGATCCCCAAACAGAAATCATCCCTTGTCATGGGTACACACATCCTGGGAACATGGGGGGGGGCATGATTATTGGGGGATGATGTATTCAGCGTCATCATGGGGGGTGCAAAGTGGGGTCACATGGTAGTGTCCCAGGGGCTCGTAAACACTGAATATATGAGGAGTTGGAGGCTTCAACATGTGGAGCAACCTGACTGTGTAGCCTTGTGTATTAGCGGCAGGAAGGGGATAAGTTGCTGTACATGAAATGTGGCACTACAGCCTGCAGGGTAATCCACTATATGTGCGGTAGGGTAGAATATGCATGCACATTCCATCCCCATACCATGAGTGGATTGGCGGACCCTGTAGACCAGGTGCTGTGTACAGGATGGAAAGTATATGTACTTGTCTTGTGACAGTGGGCATCTAGGGGCTTTGTGCACATTCCTTGATCATTCTCAAGGCATGTGCATGTGTGTGTCAATTTAACTACTTTATTCCTGTTTCGTCATGACATGGAACCTTGGTTAACAAACTTCCAGCTCAAACGTTGTAATCTTAGATTTCAAAATAAATAAATAAAACTTTGTGGCAACTACCAACCACAGTTGTGAAGTGGTTGGTGTTGTCCTAGCACTGCCTTGTGGACGGCAGTGGGATTTGTCATGGTGCATCACCATCCCATGGTACTGTGTGGCACCTGGCGGTGTGCACGATTATGCAGGACAGCAGTGCACACTTACTGGCATGCCCTGCTCCTGTTTAGCTAAGATTTATACCTGTTATGTAAGTGGAGGGTTGGGGACCAATGTCCGGGGCCTCATGTAGCTATCTGTTGGGTGTATGCAGGATGCACTGCAGCCTTCCATCCCTATGTTGCCCTCAATGTTCTTAGGATATGCTACGTGCCACAGGTGTGCTTTGATTGCTTTGCTACATTGCAGAGGTTGTGGAGGGAGCATGTGGCACCCATGTGTGAGGTGAGCAAGTGTGGGGTTGTATAACTTATGTGACAGCAGCAGCATCAGAGGCCCCATATGGGTTCCAGGATGCACAACAGTGAGGTTGCATATTGGGGGGGAGGCACCACATTGTTCCGTGCATGTTGTTAGCACAGACCTAACAATGCATAGGTATCATATCATATAAGGTGTGCATGCTGTACCTGTGGCATGCCATTCAGGGTGGAGGCTGTTAGTGACATAGCCATGTACATACCGGCCATCATGTACTTCATCCACACATATGACAGGCACTCCGGGCCAATGCCCCCACCATACCTGGCAGTAGCCGTGTCACCCATTTGTCCCATAGCCAAGCAGAAAGTTGCTGACAAATGTGTAGGGTCCCCTGTATGGTGTACAGTAGGAGGAGCCAGTGGGGAAAGTGGGAGCACAGGTGTGTTATGCACAGGAAATGGGGGAACAGTGTTGGCAATGTGCATGGCAAAGGGGGGGCTTCAAGTGTGACATGGGGGCACATCAAAAGCTACGCAGAACTGAGGCTCACTCATAAGACAGAGGGATTCAGAGTAGCAGTAGGTATGCCTCCTGTTTGTGTTGCAGGCCACACATTCACACATCAATACCCTCACCATAGGCATGGTTTACTGTGTTGGATTTCCCATAGTGCTGTGTGTGCTCCTCTGCAAGTATAATGTTGAATTCCCAATTTTGTGACACATGCATAAATAGGGTCACATGATTGCACTGCCCTGATGACATCCAATCTATAGTGACACCACTGAGGTACCCCATAGCATCCATGACCCCTGGGAGATACTGGGGGGAAGGGGGTCCACCCATGCTGGCTGCATTGCATGCACCCCCTTCCTACCTGCAAACCCCACCCCCAACACCAGTACCATTGACCCAGTACGGTAGCAGGAGCCAAGTTTCAGGGTAACACTGCAGGGGTATGCAGTGGCAGCCTTGCCATGCTCTTCTGACATGACACATCTGGAGGCATGGCCAACCCAGGTACCATATGGAAATGTTCACCTACTTATCCACGGTGGTGGACGTTGTGCTTCATTGTCTATGACCCCCCCCCGGTACCCAGAAGGCCACACCCTGGGGGGGCTGGTGGTGGGAACATGTCAACAACATGGATGCATGTGTCACATCTATCCCCCCAACCCCCTTGAGCAACTTTGACGTGTCTGTCCACCTTACGTTGTACTTCGATGTGGTCACATGCCTGGCAGTTTTCCATGGCACACGTGGCCTGCCTGTCATACATGGTGTGGGTAGGGTGTTTCCAAGAGGCAAGCAAACTCTGGATAGGACCACTGTCCACTCAGCCATCACCATGCTCCTGTTGAGTGAAGACCAACAAATCCCCTCTAACTGGGCCATTCTGCTGTTGTATTCCATGATGCAACCTGGTGGTGGCTGATAGTACCACTGCCCACTGCCTCCATTTTCCATAGTGTGCCCTGGCTTGTGGGTGACTCATAATAGTTCACTGCACACTGATGCCTGCACCCCATACCACAGCAATGGCTGCATGCATCCTGTCACACACACACTCAGCTGGGCACTTGGAGTGCATGCAACCATGTCATGCATCCAGCCAATGTTTGTGGCCACTGCCATTCTGAGCCCCATGAGGGCCACAAATCTCCCCACTCATGTTAACTCACATGGAGTTTGAGGCTGCATCAGGCATGTGTGGCACTCAGGGTCTGCCACCAGGCTGCAGCCTCTGATGTTGACTTGTCTTAGCCTGTGTAATGGCAACCCAATCACTGGTATAGCACTTGGCCCCACTGTTGAGGTGTGCTTGGCACCCCCTCACCATCTGCGCCCTTCTGCATGTGCCATCCCTTATCAGTACTGCATATGTCAATGCTCGCTCAGTGCCCCAACATGTGCTTCTGTTTTATGCCACAGGTGGGTGACAATGTGGAATAGGAGCAGGCCAAAGAGAAGACCCTTGGGTCTGGATGCTCACAAGAACAATGTGGTGACAAAAGAGGGATGATGCAGGTGCATACGCAGAGCACACATGCTGCTGGCATCGATCACTATGACGGTTATCATCATCAGCTGAAGAGGAGGAGGAAGAGGTAATGATAAGGATCCACTGGGGCCTTCGCCACATCAGGAGGGACACTGCCCAACAGACAGGGAAAGGTCTGGAGGACAGAGTAGCGGTGCATATGATAAGTGTTGTGGGGTCACAAGACATTGCTGGGCAGCATCTGGTGGAGGTGGAGGTAGATGTGGCCCTTGTGCAACCACTAGACATTCCAGTGGAGAATGATGATGTGAGTGACCCTGCAGGACAGCGTGATACAGCCACTGTCGATGACCAAGCAGCACACCCTGTAGTACAATGACATGAACTCCCAAATCACTCCCCCCCACCCCAGGACCTGCTGCAAAGGATGGAGGTGCAGATTGGGGCCATCTTGGAGGGCATGGAATGCCTTCAGGGGTCTCTGCAGGCCTTTACAGACACAGTGTGGCAGTGCCAACAGTTTTAGGCCACCATGGACATGTTCCTGCAGATCAGTACTGTGACACCCATGGTGGCATTTTCAAGCCCCTGTTGCCTTATGTTTTGCATGTTTTTTTGAAGTGTTACTGTTGTTGATGTTGTTAAGTTCCCTCTGTTTCCTAGCCCTTCCTGTCTCATGTTCCTACCCTACCTGTTAATTAAGCCTGTCATTGTTATGTAATAATCATGTTGTCTGTGTTCTTCCTTTAGACTGGGGACCCCCTTGAATGTATAGTTTAGCATTCTTCGTGCCAAATTGTCCATGTAGCCTGCAGTGACCATGGCAAACCACACTGGCATCCTACATCTGCTGTGGGCTACGCCATGGCCATCATTAGCAATGGTGCATAGTGCTGGGCCGCATGGATGTGGTGATGGTACACAAGGATGTGTATGGCCTGACACATCACATGCCACACCCTGATGGATGGGGGGGCTGGGGTCAGCCAGCTTTATGTGCTGCAGGGTACCAGCCAATGTGACATGCACTGACCACAGTGGCTTACACCATGTGCACAAGACATCCTGTGGCATTATGTGAGACAATGTGGAGAGACTTCACAGATGGCTGCTGCCACAAACCACTACATGAATGCTCTTCTGATGTGCCCCTACAGTATTGTAAGTCATATCCACCCTCACTGTCAGTGCACAGCAGTGCATACTGCCAGGCATGCTGGGCACTGTAAACCTCAGTTGACTCTGACACCCCTCCATCAACATACTTCCCGCACTGTACACAGGTATGCAATGTGCTCTTGCCTCCCCCCTATGGTCACATTCCCCAAGCATACAACTAGGGTGAAGCCCCATAGGCACCACAACATTCCCCACTGCAGGCACGGTTCATGGCCCACTTGTCAGGTCAAAAGGTGGAGCTGTATGTGAACTGCACTGATGCCCTCCTACATGTCACTTCACTCCTGCCACCACCCCCGAGTCTGGCATGCCATTCACAGTGCAGTTGTGTCTTCTAGCATTAGTCTGACATAGCACAAGTGCCACATATGTCCAGATTTAGAAGTCTTTATTGAGCAACAGGCAGTTGAACACACATTACTATATTTTCCAGTGGTACAGCAAACATATCTGTGTAACAGTTTGTGTTAGCTTTTCAGGCACTACTGCTCCCATTCCCCAAACCCCTCAGGTGGCCATTGTAATGTTCCACCATGTTGTCTAACCAACTGTGATGGCTTCCCTGTTCCTGTGTTTGACAGGGAACTCCTGCCACTCTTTAGGACCGACCTTTTCTTAAATCTGTGGCAACAGTTTTTCTATTTCTTAGCCTAATCTACCCTTTACAATTTCTAGTCCATAAGGTTCGCCACCTATGGACACCCCCTTCCCTTTCTTGACTATGCTGTAGTGTCCTCTTTAACTTTCCTTTTCCCCTCTAAGGTTCTCATACAGAGAGGTTATTGTGGTGACCTCCAAGTGTATGTAAAACAGGTTGTGTTTATCATTGTTATAGTTGGTGTGTAATAGCACTATGTCATACAATTCCTTGATGTATATACTTTATGTTTATGAAACCTGTAAATGTTAAAAATACCATTGCACTAGGTGTTTTTGATAATAGTAAAAAGCACTAGGTGACTGTTATAGAAATTACGTTAGCTGTGCTATTTAAAATGCATGTAAATTGTTGTAAACTGAACAAGTCTGAAATGTCATGGTGATTTGTATATAGCCCATGATGCTTTGCATTAGGGAAGTATGTGTGAGGTTATGTTTCTTTGAAACTTGCCTTATTGTCAAAGTCCTTTGGGGTAATCCTTGTTTCAGTGCTTCTGCACTGAGGTTCTTTGTTTTTAGCTTGTTTTTTTGTTTGTTTTTTTATCTGAGCCCCCACTACCCAAGCAAACACAGCTCACACAGGTGTGGGGGCTGAATCCCATGTGCTGAGTTAGATCAGGGATCAGTATCAGTAGGTGCTGGCTAAGTGCATAGAAGGGACATACATAGTCTGTTGCTGCAAACTGATGTGCTGAAGAAGGGATATGCCATTGCTCAAGGTTATCTGCTGTATTTTGAATAAACATCACAGAGAGAGTGTGTGTTGAACTTGAAGTTCGGTGTCTGGTCCATCTGTTATCCCACAACCGCTCCATACTGTGCTCAGGCACCCGGTGCCTAAGTACAGTTGTTATGTGCCATCCATGCTTCAGACACTGCCAGTGACACAGCCATGCATAGTATGATGCAATGCCCTATACACACCATCACTGTTGTGTCCTTGTCCTGGGAAGAGGCTTGCTCATCCACCAGTGGCCTAACATGGGCAGTTGTTGCTGAATGACCTTGTCTGAGTGCCTGGTTGCACTCCTTGCATCACTCCCTATGGCAATAACTCCTGCATCTGTGGCTGGGTTCAGCATGGCCATGTAGTTCACCTTACAGCCCATTTTTGGGGAGGGCACCTGTGAGTTGCTCTGCGTGTGCTTCCCCGGTGGCCTCACAGACTGTGGCCTCTGCTACCTGCACAGTCTGCTGCTTGATGTCAGAATGATGGTGTCCTGATGTGTAGGTGGCCAGTGTGTGCACGGGATCTTCTGACACTTATCTTGTGGTGTTACCAGTACAGCTTACTGTACCTGGAAGCCCAGGCAAGGTGTCGGTGGTTACAAATACATGAATTGCTTTTTGTGACACCTGTGGACCACAGGCCACATCTTCTACTAGGATGATGTGATGTACAGTGGCATCTACTCTGCTAACCCCATCCAGTGGTCATGTGCATCACTTGGCCATGGATCACTGCTGGCATGATGAGAGGATGGCTGCAGGGACACACTGGCAGCCCAGGCAGTGTGTCTGTGATCTTCAGTGTCATGCTACATGTGTTCCCTGCCACCATGCATGGAAGTCACCAGAGGGTGAGTCAGCAAGGCGCTGTGTTGAGGCACGTGACTGCTGCAGGGCAGGTGCAGCACCATGTAGGTGCTCAGCAGGGTCACTGGGTGTGTCATCCCTGGGTCAACTACCACTTCAGTGTGGTCTCATCCACAGTGCCACTGCTATGTCCTGAAATGCAGCTGTAGGGCACCAGTCCATCACTGCTGCAGTTCGGCCATCCTCTCTATTGCAGTGGTGAGTTGCTCTGTTGCCTCCATTTTCCCCTGTGCACATTCATGTAGGTCATTCAAGACCACCACTCCCCCGATGTCAGCAAACACTGCCGCATTATCACATGACACTCTATATGGCACTAGTGGCCCTGAGAGGATGTTGTCTACGCACCTATGATGACTTTCCAGGCAAAACCTTAGTGCTACCAGTTCGCAGGTCTGCTCCTCGTGTTTGTCCCCACTGTTTGGCAGTAGCTATCGAACTCAATTTGTGGCAGTGCCTGCTGGGAAAGATTACAGGCAGTCTCCTACAGTGTGGCCTTGAACTCTTCAGTGGTTGGGGGCTTAGGTCCTCTACAATATTGTCCACATTGCTGTGACTTAGGTCCATGTCTGCACCGTCTGTGTCTCCATCAGCCACCTCTGCTGCAGTTGTTGTATGGCTGGAACCCTATACGACATGCCATTCATCCAGTACTGTCTCCTGCTCTACCAGCACATGCTCCACCTGCAGGCCACTGTTACTGGATGTCCTGCTGCTGATGTCTTGGGCATCATGTGCAGGCTGTTGCATGGTGACTGTCCCTCTTGTGCCAGCTGTCACTGTGCCTCCTGCTCCACAGTGATATATGTTTGGAAAGAACACAATATTACTTGCAAACTCATCCCTCCATGTCACTACATTCCTGTCTGTTGATTGTAGCAGGTTGATCTGCCATGTCGCTGTCTCTGCCCTGCAGGATCTCACCCCTCTCACACACTGCTGAGCATGACTGCTGCCACAGTGTTTAGCCTTTCTTTTTTAGTCACAAAAACCCCTTGCTTCCATATTCCCAACATATCCATGCATGTATCAACACCTCTGCCTCACACTTGTTTAGCTCATGGCATGCATGTGACATGGCCCACCCCCCCAATATACATGTCGCTAACAATACAGTGTTAGTGATTCAGCATTCTACAGTGATTGTATGTGCAGCCCATGCCTTGCTGCCTTAGTGGTACTGTGGTGGATGGTAGCGCAATGCCACCTGCATGCCATAACACCCTGACCACCGTCCAGTGGCTCACTCTACCCTGAGGTGTGCTACTAAAGGTGTTTGCGCATGCCCTGTTTGCCATGTACATTGTTAGGCCAACCTGTTTGTCTTCAGAGTACAATGTTACTCTGTGCCACACTGCATCACAACTACTGCATCATGAGAAGGTGACACAATAGCCGCACCTGCACAGTTTGACAACCATCCCCCAGCCCTATGGCCATCCTGGACATTGGACAACAGTTGTACAGCACACACACACACCCCTCCCACAAGGCGCCCCATAAGGATGTGTCCCCTGCATGTCCACATGTAACAAATCTGGAGCTGCCAACACCTCCATGCCTCTGTGACACTCCCCACCACATCCAACTCACACAGCAACCACTTGGATGCCTGCATCCCTCACATTGTGACTTTCCATGCTGATACTCACATACGTGATGGCTTCCCCTTAGCCCATACTCCTCCACAGATCCAGGTGTTGTACAGGGCCCTCACAACACTATCTCCATCCATCAAAGCATCCCCATAAACCCACTGCAGGTTCACCCGACTGTGAGCTCCACATGGTCAGCCTGTGCTCCACTGCATACTACAGTGCCATGTGCCACAATCACAAGAACATCACACGTTGACCGTTAAAGTCCAAACCTTCATGCACGAGGACATACATGTACCATCACAATGCCACCCTTGACCTCCACAACATAAACCGTGCAGCACTTACACAGTGGCAGACACCCCTTTTACACATACCTGGGTAGGACTTCAGTTACAGAGACACAGGACAATTGTACTTCACAGGCACAGCATGCCCCATGTGTGTGGTCTTTGCCACACTTGTAGGCCCCCCCCACACCAACACCTGCTATGACTCCTGACCCAGTAGCAGTTGTGGACTGTTACTTCTCTGTTCTGCACACACACCAGTGTAGCCACACAAGACCCTCTCATTACTGGTACTAGTGGTGGCCTCACTCTACCCCCCAGTCTCCTGCTGCTATGACCTCAAACATACTTGTGCAGCTCTGCAACCAAAGGATATCCAGGTTGGTGACACCTTTAATAGTATGGCTGCTGAGATGTTCTGTGATGCGCTCCTCCAGACTGCTCAGGGGTATTTGCTGGCTAGCAGCATCACCAATGGACATAGCGCTCCACCTGATGTAGGCCAGCTTCTCCTTGCACCTCTGCATGCTGTCATGGTACCTCTTTTGAAGCTCCCAGATGGAGTGTCTCACTGGGTCCATGGCATTCACCCTGGTGGGCACCTCATACCAGGCTTTCTGTCTGTGGTCACACATGTGTTTGTCCCCACCTCTTGACAGCAGCAGCTCCACCTGGGCACAGCCTCTTCAATTAATACACCAGTCTCAGCCCAAAAGTTTTTTTTATGTCTCTGCCTGCCTGATACGACCTGCTCCATGCATTCATCACTCTCCGCCACCATTGCTTGCGCCACAGTCTCCTGTCACAAGTTGTGTTGTTTCTGCACAATGCATCACCTTTTATGATGCAGGCTGTGACTTGTGTCATTTCTGAAAAGATCAATGCAAGTTGTGAATCTTCTAGAATCAGGTGCATGGTGCTTGCCGCCAAATTTTTCTATGCAAGTTGTGACAGGATTCAACTTGCATTGATCTAAGACACCTTTGAAAATTGAGCACCATTTTTAAAAAGAGTAAACAAAACATATTTATTTTCTTTTAATTATTTCAATATCTTTACTATCAAGGTGCTCTGCCATTTCTCACCAACAATGAAATGATAAGGTAATACTTAGGAACTTTTTTCTTCATGTTACAGTGATAACTCATTAAAAATAAAGGCAGAGTGCAACTCCGATGGTCTGGTGGGAGCATATTGCACTCCCACACTGATGATCAGATTTGTGTACAAGCCCAATTCCCTGCAGTCATGTTGTACCATGGTCAAAATTGCATTTGCTTGCTGGGAAGAAGCATTCCTGCTAGGAGTGGTAGATTCAGTGGACTCCATTCTGTGGTAATCCATTGGATTATCAGAAATTCCAGGTCTGACTCCAACTGTGTTCTAGTGCCAGGATTCAAGAGTCAGTTAGGCATTGGAGTCATTGAAATAGGAGTCAGAATTGAAATGTTGATTCCACATCTGACTCCTAGAAAAACCTCTCCCCACCTGGCATTCACACAATAAAAGAAAATCAAAGCCCTCAACCTTGCCCAAGCTATGTTCCTCCCATCCCTTATCTGAGAATCAGTGGATGTAAGAGAGGTGAATACAGAGTCCATAGTTGTGGTCAGACAGTACTGACTATATTTTGTGTCCATCTATGGTGGGTCAATTCAGGCCACTGTATTTCAAAATCTATTGTCAGTTCACATCACCCAGGCCAAAACTGAGATCTTCCTCCCCTGAAACTGAACTTGCGTGAGCACACACTCCACTCTGCCACTCCACCATCTATTCAAGTTGCCCACTCCATCCAGGTGCTTTCCCCCATTTGCCACTAACCCTGCAGTGCTCACAGTGGAACTTGCCCTAGCCTTGACTAGCCACTACCCAACTTGCTCCTCCAAACTCTTTCAAGCATAATGTGCTGCATCCTAACCCCCACTCCCAGTATCTGCTGAATTAGAGATAGACTGGCCAACTGTAACAATACCCTGGTAAAACAGCCACCAGATGCATTACTCAGACAGCATCTGGCATGCAGTTGTTGGGTTACCAGGGTTTTGTTGTGACCGGAACAACTTTTTGGGTTTCTGGACTATATCTCTTGTGTGCTCACCACATCAATCCAGGTCCAGCATCTATGCCCAGAGAAACATACAATTTGATACAGATAAGGACCAGTCGGCCCACCCAGTCTGCCTGTTTTCGCTCCTACTGTATCACCACAGACCCTACATGACACATTTTATTTGTCAAGAGGCTGTCATATCCACTAATTATGAAGATAAGACATCAATTTGGGTAACACAGACAATGCTTTTCAATAGTGCTGTTCAGCAGTAGTTGGAGGCAACCCCTTTTTTAAATGGTAATTTAGATGACCAGCAAGCTACTTCAGCAGCCCGATCAGAGCCTTCTGCAACACAACCTGACAACTAAAGTGTTCCAAGATTTGCAAAAATCTACACTGAAAGCAAGGAGGAATTTTGGGAACAGGACCTCTCTTGAAACCTACATCCATGTAGGTTGAGCTCCATATGGATTTAGAGTGCTGAAATGGCCTGGCTATGGCCAGGACTGACAGTTGTTTATGAATGACTGTAAGGAGGATAAGCAGTAGTTATCCATGTTGTTTGTCAATTGTATAATTAAGGATTACAAAGCCTAAGAGGAGTCTATTAAAACAGAAGTAAATGAAAGAGAAAAAAATAATCTTGCAATTCAAGGGGCATCTGGATTTTAAAAAAAAAATTGAATTTATCCTTGAAATAAGCAGTTGATAAACTGAACACTAAAATCAAGTCACTCAAACTTTACAAGTGTGGGAGAGACAAAACCGACTACACCCAAGATCAGGCCTTTACCTGGAAAAGTCAAAAAAGGGACTACTTTACCCATAGCCAGAATACGGGAAATGGACCACAGTCTATCCTTAAAAATAACAATTCAAGGTTTCATATCTCCACAAGTGAGTCTGTGACAGAGTCAGAAAATCGTTTAGAGGAAACAACCAAGCCTCCACAGATACCAAGATGCAGCAACAGAGTGGTCCAATTCATCACTGGAGGAAGAGGACATGGAGGGGCAGCCACAAGAGTCATAACAGGCACCAAACACCAGAACTAGAAGCAGATAATGGGACCCCACAAAGGGAAAAGGACCTATATATTATACATCTCTCATCATTGGTCTTGTCTTCAGCACAGAAGAGTATCCTGAACAAAAGCCTGAGATTTGTTCCTACTGTCCCCTTGATACCCATTGTGCTTTTCCTCAATCTCCAGAAATCTGCCAGGAAATGAAATTTAAAGAGCTTCTTCAACAGAGACAATGTGTGCTGTGGCACAGGAAATACATGGAACCTGGATATGCCAAATAGCACTGGCACTCCATCACAGATGTACTCAGATCCCAGTGAAGCAAGTGCAACCACATTCAAGCCTCAGTCGACTTCCATCCACCCTTCTACAAATTTAACTGTCCAGGTGTTTGAGAAAGCCTGCATGAGGGACTTTGAAAGACTATGTGATAGGCAGGTGAAACATCCATATGTGACTATAACCTCTGCTGAGAGAGCTGCATTAAATGAGCTGGAAGGTAACCCTGATATCACTATAAAGCCAGCAGATAAAGTCAGGCTGGTTGTTGCTATGGATAATGGGAATTACATCCTGAGACAACTCAATGATAACAGTTTCTATAGGAAACTAGACCAAGAGACCATACATTAAATTTCAAGAGACATTAATGACTTTATTGATGTGCCAGTGGAGAGGGGGATTATCATTGAAGATGTGGCTACATTTTTACATGTGGCTAATCCTATCAGAAGCACTATATACATGCTGCCAAAGGTACACAAATCTCTCCAAAATCCCTCTGGCCAACCCACTTTGGTGGGCATCAGCTCACTAAAAAAGCCACTCTCACAGTACTGTACATCAATGCACACATAAAAGAACTATTAAGGATTCTTCCTTCCTATGTGCTCAACACTACAGATATTTTGAATGTCCTGGAGGTATCCAGATTAGGGCTGGGCAGACTGTTCTGTGGGAGATCCAAACCACTGGATTGAATCCACAATCCATGGTCCCGGATAGTTCAAGTTCAAGTTCAAGTTTATTACAGGAAAACTCCATTGAGCAAGTTCATTCACAAGGAGGTCCTGTGACATAAACACTTAAAGAACAAACACAGATAGGTAATAACAGTATATACATGAAATGCACGTTACATGATAGAGGCTGGATATACATACAAGGGTACCACATAGGGTGACCGCAGGTGGTAAACATTAATATGAGACAGGGAAGCGACTTACAGGTTGCATACTGATAAATGAAACATGATGACTGGTGTGTGCAATACATATACAGTATTTTGGCAGTTAGAACAAACAACAGTCTACAACTGATATGGGGGGAGTGATTTAAGAGTAGCAGTGGAGTGTAAGCAAAGATAAAGCCAGGAGTAGAAGGGAAGGAAAGCAGTTAATATGACAAATCAATTATACCTTACCAGTGGATAAATATGGCACACATGGGGAAGGAAGAGACTTAATGACAGTTACAGGTGTATTTTATTTTGGCTGAACTTAGCGATTTGTAGAAGTTTATTGAAACTGTGCTAGTTAGTTTCAGTACGGTTTGTAATTGGTTCCAAATGGAGGGAAAGGCATATACAATAACCACGTTACCAAAGGAAGTCACGTCCTTGGTATGTCAAGCATAATAAAGTCAGATTTTCTTAACGAGTATGCACTATGTGAGATACTAATAAGGGAAGAGAGATAGCTTGGCAATTTCTGCAGGAGCAGTTTAAGAGTCCATAGCCCAGCATGGAGCAGGCATCTAGTAGTAAGGGATGTCCAACCCCTAAATAAGGACTTCACCATAGAAGTCCGGTTCCCAGTCTGTGGAGATGCCTTTTCTGCAATTTTGTTGTCTGTTGCCATGGGAATGCCATTGCCATGTACAGGTGGCTGGTAGCATCCAATCAGGCAACAGAAGGTCATGTGATGCACTCGCAGTATATAGCCATGCTGAATGTGTAACGCAGCTCCAGATGAACGAGGAGGACAGGACGAGCAGGAGCTGTGCTCAGTAGAGCCAGGCAGCCAGCAGAGAGAGTCACCAAACAAAAGTTCCAAACCTCCCCAAAAATGCCATGAATATATGAGCTGGAGGGGAGGGAAGAGAAGAAATTAGGAAGAGTGAGAGAAAGGAGGGGGGAAAGAAACCAATCATCGGGGGTGGGTGAAGGTGGGTCAGGGGGTCAGGACTGGGGAGATAGTGGTGGCCTGGGTGGCTTCCGGGGGAGGATGCAGACTGAGTCAGTGTGGCAGTACTGTGTGACTGTATGTATGAGCAAGGACAGGCTGGCAAAATCTTTGACTTGTGCCATTCCAGATCCAGAGGAGAGAGTGAGAGACTACTAAGGGCCCAAGAGAGATTTTACAGTTACATCAAATCCCAAATGAAAGTTTGTTTTCTTTTCTTAACCTCATTCAGTGTAGCTGTATACATGAGAAAGGGCAGACTGGCAAAATCTTTTATTTGTGCCATTCCAGATCCAGAGGAGAAAAGGAGAGACTATGGGGGGCCCAAGAGAGATTTTACAGTTACAGAATATCCTGCATGAAAGTTTTTTTCTTTCTTGGATTCAAATAGTGTAACTGGCTGTGTATACGAGAAAGGGCAGGCCAGAAAAATCTTTGAATTGTGCCATTCCTGATCCAGAGGAGAGAGGGAGAGACTGCTGGGGGTTCAAGAGAAATTTTACAGTTACATAAAATCCCTTTTTTTCCTGGCTTCAATGTGGCTGTGTGTACAGAACAAGGACAGCAGAGTGGCAAAATAAATCTTTGACTTGTGCCATCAAATCATGAATCACAATCACTTGTTAACATTCATCAACAATGTTGTCCAGTGAGGAGACAGAGAGACTGTGGGGGGAT
Source organism: Neoceratodus forsteri (assembly GCA_016271365.2). Classification (NCBI taxonomy): domain Eukaryota; kingdom Metazoa; phylum Chordata; order Ceratodontiformes; family Ceratodontidae; genus Neoceratodus; species Neoceratodus forsteri. The sequence goes on along the minus strand of CM028129.1, from coordinate 642,438,290 downwards.
GATAAATGTAACAGTCCCAGAAAACCCAAATATAATTTATTTTCCTGTCTTCAGTGTAGCTGTGTGTGCAGGGCAAGGGCAGCAGGGTGGCAAAATAAATATTTGACTTGTGACATCTGGGGGGAGAGAGAGAGAGAGAGAGAGAGAGATTGAGAGACTGCAGGGGGGCCCATGATAAATGTAACAGTCCCAGAAATCCCAAGTAAAATTTATTTTCCTGGCTTCAGTGTGGCTGTGTGTACAGGGCAAAGGCAGCAGGGTGACAAAATAAATCTTTGACTTGGCGTCCAGAGGTGGGGGGGAGAGAGAGAGAGAGAGAGAGAGAGAGAGAGACTGCAGAGGGGCCCATGATAAATGTAACAGTCCCAGAAAACCCAAATAAAATTTCTTTTCCCAGCTTCAGTGTGGCTGTGTGTACAGGGTAAGGGCAGCAGGGTGGCAAAATAAATATTTGGCTTGTGACATCTGGGGGGGGGGAGAGAGAGAGAGAGAGAGACTGAGAGACTGCAGGGGGGCCCACGATAAATGTAACAGTCCCAGAAAACCCAAATAAAATTTTTTTTCCAAGCTTCAGTGTGGCTGTGTGTACAGTGTAAGGGCAGCAGGGTGGCAAAATCAGCCTTTGACTTGTGACATCATGAGGGAAGAGACAGAGAGCCTGCAGGGGAGCCCATGAGAAATGTAACAGTCCCAGAAATCCCAAATCATTTTTTTTTCCTGGCTTCAGTGTGGCTGTGTGTACAGGGCAAGGACAGCAGAGTGGCAAAATAAATCTTTGACTTGTGCCGTCCGGGGGGGGGAGAGAGAGAGAGAGAGGCTACAGGGGGGCCCATGAGAAATGTAACAATCCCATAAATTCCAAATAAAAGGTTTTTTCCTGGTTGTGTGTACAGGGCAAGGGCAGCAGGCTGGCAAAATGAATCTTAACCCTGTGCCATCCAATCACGGTTATTTGTTAACATTTATTCACAATTTGATATATTAAAAAAAAGCACATGCATATCATGGACCCGAGCAGGATATGCCACCATTACAGGCCAGCCATAAAGGGGCTAGTAGTGAGTAATTGCTTGTTTATTTAGCAGTTTTACATTATTTTTATGCAAATAATCCATTAAATTATTTCCTTTGGGCTGCTGTGTCAAATGTGATCAACTTTGTCCCCTTTTATGGATTTTTTCACTGTTTTTCAAATATTTGTCAATAAATCAGAACTAATCAGAACAAATCAAAACTAATCAGAACAAATCAGAACTTTACCATGTTTCTGTTCTTATTTAATAATGATCAGAACTTCACTGAGTTCTCCCAGCCCTAATCCAAGTAGAACAAGGTTGGATTCTATGTATTCCTGACATAGAATCACTCTACATAAACAACCCCATGGTGAAGGCTTAAGTGCCCTACATGGCGCCTTACAATACTATACCTCTCTGTCCGCTGACAAGCAACAATTTCTGGTAGAAAGCACCAGATTTGTTCTTACATGTAACTCTTTCATTTTAAAAACAGGTTACCATCAAATCAAGGGTACTGCAATGGGGGCCATCTTTGCCCTCAATTGTGCGAATATGTAACTGGGTGTTTGGTAAAAGATGTCATCTGTTCCCCAGAGTCCAGTTCTTTTTTTCAGATGATTGGGCTCTGAAAAACATTTTCATTGATTATACATGGCTTATATGGAAGGGTGGGGTGGATGAATTGAATGATTTCATTGTTTTTCTTCAGAACACAAATCCCAATTTGCACTTCCACTATGAATACAGTAATGTGACTGCACACTTCCTGGATTTGAAAATTAGTGGGAATGATGATGGCTCTATTAACACTGATCATTTCTGGAAAAATGCAGACAGAAAACATTCTATTGCTCCCTTCCAATTGCCATACCCACCATCTTATTGACAACATCCCTAAGGCACAGTTCCTTAGGGTCTGAAGAAATTGTTCTTTGAATGATGCATTTGAAGCTAGAGCTAAGGAAATGCAGCACCATTTCTTGGATCGAGGATACAGATCAGATTTGGTTAATGAAGCTAAAACAGTAGCAGGTAATATTAATATGAATAACCCTTTGACACACAACTAGAGAGAATAGCCACCAGAGCAAGTGTTAAATGTTGTCACTACATTTTCTGCAGGTCCAAATGTGTTAAACACATTATTAACAAATATTGGCATATCCTTCAGACAAAACCCCCACTGGAAGGGAAGGGGGACTCACCACTTCATATGGTGTATTGTAGGGGTAGGACCCTTAGGATTATTCTTGTTCACAGCCTTCAGCCCACCCCCACAGCTAGGGCCACATGGTTACCTGATCCTCCTAAAGGTTGTTTCAGGGGTGGACACTACTGCTACTGTGAATATGTGGAGAAAACTGATGTTTTTAATAGTCCAATACATCAGAAGTTTAATATATTGGAAAATCCTTCAGACAGAAACTGTGCTGGAGGAGAAGATGGACTCAACACCTCGTATGGTGTACTGTAAGGTTAGGAACCTTAGGGATATCCTTGTTTACACCCTACAGCTCACCCCCACAGCTAGATCCACATGGCTGCCCTGATCCTCCTAAAGGTTGTTTCAGGTGTGGACACTGTTGCTGCTGTGAATGTATAGAGAAAACTGCTGTTTTTAAAAGTGTGAGCATTCAGAGGAAGTTTCAAATCTGGCAAATTATATATTTTTTCCACTGGGATCGACTCTTTCATGACTTGCCAATGTAATGCCTTTTATGTAGGCAAAACTTTGCATATGTTAAAAACTTCAGAGTACACTACTCAATGATGATAGGCATAATGCACTCACAAATCATATAGCTGAGAGTTGAAATCCAGAGAACCATGGCCTAGATTCACAAAACTTTGCCCCTGCACAAACCCAGTTTATGCAAGCAAACTGGGTTTTGTGCCAAGTTAGTATTCACAAAAGCCCAGTTTGCAGGATCAAACTGGGTTTGCACCAGGGCAAAGTGTGGAGGAGGCCACAATGCAAGTGAAGGGGCAGGGAACCTGCATATCAGTGCAGTTCGATTCACAAAGCACTTGCTCCTTGAAAGGCCCCTTTGCAGGGTTCCCTTGCATGGAGCAAATACCACTGACTGAGACCTTGCTTTAATCCTGCGTAACCCTAGTGGTTAGCAAAGGTACTGCAGTGCCTCCCCCCCCCCCACCGATTGCTGACCCAAGTGTAAAAATGTAAGTATAGCCTGGTGGATAGTGGTCCCCACTCATGCTGATCGTTGGCTCATTATGAAATTAATATGTTCCCTGATGGCTAGTGGTACCCCCCCCACCGATCATCAGCCCATTATGAAATTAATAGTTTCTGTTGTGCTAGTGGTCCCCCCCACCTATCACTGGCCTATTATGAAATGAGTAGTTTCCCAGGTGCTAGTGGTCCCCCACCCACAAATCACCATCTTGTTATGAAATTAATAGTTTCCCTGGCATCTAGTGTTCCTCCCCTGTGACTACTGATCGCTGGCCCATGTTTGACACAGATGTGTCCCTGGTGTCCAGTCGTCCCTCTCCCACCCTACACCCATGCCCGCTGTACAAGTCCTATTCACTGGTGTCCATTGCCCCCCCCCCGCACCCAGGCCCGGTGTACAATTCCTATTCTTTGGTGTCCAGTGGTCCTTCTCCCAACCCATTCCCTGATCCACTGTACAAGAAATGAAACCCATTCCCTGGCATCTAATGGTCCCCCACCCCTGCAGGCAGAGTTCCACCACCCTGCCTCCCTATTTTGAACCTGAACCAGCAACCAGTACAGCCATCATGGCCAGCCACCAACTGAGCTGTCACCAGGAACATGTCTATGTCATACATGGGCTGGCGATTGTTGATCACAGTGGGAAAACACTAGCCACCAGGAAACTATTAATTTCATAACAAGCCAGCAATTGGCAGAGGTGGGACCAGTAGCACCAGGGAAACTATTATTTCATAACGAGTTGGTGATTGGTTTGGGGGGGGGACTACTAGCATCAGGGAAACTATTAATTTCATAATGGGACAGAGGGGCAGTAGGGCTCTAGCCACCAGGGACTGTGGCTGCATATTGGGCAGGGGCTAAGAGGACATGCAAAGCTCCATGCAGCCTATGCAAGTGGGCCCATAATGTGCATGCAAATGGCTACGTAGTGCATTGAATGTCCATTGGGCTCATTTGTATGGCTGCCTTTGTATATTGGCAATAGAACTCCTGCACTATTCATTTCAGGGCAATGCTTCTTGCTGGATGTTAGGGCTGCACTAGTGGGGTAGCACTAGAGATACTAGGGTTACAACGCTTGGACCTATCCCTATTCACAGTAAGGTAGCGTGGTCCGCTATCCGACTGTGAATAACAATTTTGAACTCCTGGGCAAATGTAAAGTTCAATGCAAACTTTTGTGCTGTGCTTTGCAATTTTTGGTGAATCTAGCCCCATAACTTTTCTCTCTATGGCATAGAAAAATGTTGGGAAATGTGGTGGAGAGATGGACAATTTGATTTTATGCAGAGAAGCTTTTAGGATTTTCCAATTGGGTGCACTAAAATACCCGAGTTTAAATCATTTGTTTAATATATCCCCTTTTTTGAGCAAGAAATATTATCCTGTAGATTCTGCTTCTTGCATGTCAGCCTGTATAGACTGTAAACTCCAAGAAATCCCCTCTTTTTCATGTTCTCTCCCACATTTCCTAGTAACACTACCCTACATGTTGCTTTACTCTGTTTTTATAAGCCAAATATGCTGTTTCAGTTTTTATTTCGGCAGTGCTTAATGAGAGTTCATGATGTGTGTGATGCACTGGAAAAGCACTTGTTAACTGCTCATTTTTCTGTTCCACATTTCGAATTATGTGGTTATATACCATGAGCATATTAGAGCTCTTGTTGACCTCTATGACCTCCCACTGAAAATTAATTGAATTGAACTGAAAATCACATTGTCTTGTCCAGATATTTATGAGGTTGATTTTGTACTGAAATGAATTATGATCTTACACTCATCGGCAGTCCAGTGTTTTAAGCCTGCTGTGCTGTTTATTTTGTTTGAGCATACTACAAGTGAAGTAGTTAAATCATGTATTTATTTATTCATTGCTATGATTATATAACCTTTGAACCAGAGGTTCTTTTACAAAGGTTCTGTGTCAAAAAAATACATATAATAGGTGAATATACAGAACACTGAATTACAGAAAATACAGGCAGAGAACTTACTGGTAAAATAGAGCTACACTGTACGGGAGGAGTGCAGTAACAAATAATTGTTTTAATTCTTTTTTTTTTTTTTTATAGTTAAAGATAAGAGCAGCAACTGGCAAGACCTCAGAACAATAAGAGCAAAACCATGCGTTACATGGTACAAGAGCACAGTGCAGTGCTTAGTAAACAATTCACTAGCAGTAGTGATTCAGTTGTAAGAGACTGTATGTGTACAGTAAGGAATACAATAACATTCGTGATGGGAAAAGAGAAATAAGGTGGAGTGCAATCAAAACAAAATGACTTTGCCATTTTGGCATTAGGGACCCAATGGTTTAACTCTGGGGTGGGCAGTCACAGCTGCTGAGTAACGTGAGGTGTCGGCGCAGTTTACATTTAAAGGGGCCAAGAGTGGGGGTGTTTAGGATCTCCTGGGGGAGGCTGTTTAGCCATGATGGGGCTCTGAATCTAAAAGATATCTGCCCCTGGACTGTTCTGCAATCAAGGACCAAGTAGTTTGTAGAGGATGCTCTGCGTGTGTTGCAAGGGTTAGGGTACTTGGAGGTGTTTGGCCAAGGCTGATTTTTTTTGCAAAGAGGCAAGTCTGGTAGGTGATCCTGTTTTTGAGGTTCAACCAGAGAGTTTGTGCATAGAGGTCACATGTGTGGGTATATCTGTGGGCACCCGTAACCAGATGACAATCATGAAACAGTCATGTTCATTATGTTCCATGGTATTTATCATGTGAAATCTATGTATGAGCACATTAGTACCCAGTGACCTCCCACTGTAAATTTACACTGAACAGGAATTTAAGTATTAATTTACATCCAGATTCGGTCATAGGAAGGCACACATCAGTTAATAGGCTGAATATCAATCGGTATTGTTCAAAACAGCATTAAATGGATTACTACGTGCACAAAATTATTATAAAACTACTGCTTTAAGTGCTGTCATCTGAAATTCTTAAGGAAGTTCTTTTATTTTCACTTTTTGTTTTGCACGTTGATCTATGTTGATCACCACTATATTCTTTATTTTGCACTGTTTATCAAATGTTGTGTGTACTGTCCCTTTAAATCTGGTACAGGTTAAAAAAAAAGTGCCAATATGCCAGACCAGAATCCTTAAGGAAGTCCACATATGTGAAACTGGTCAGGGCCAGAGATAGCATTGGTGTGTGTACCTGTTTGGTGCTGGACCTTGTGAGTAATTCTTTAATTGTCCTTATACAGCACTGTATGGAATAAATCTTGTAATACTTACAGTGCTTGTCCTGGTGCCAGTTTTCTTTGGAAGTTTTGCTGCAGTCATCCATCTCACTTGGTACTTCTTGTTTTTCCCAGATCACACTGAGACAGTGATGACTGGGTCGGCGGTTATGTGGAGAAAAGCTGAGTGACTGTCTGTCATCTGGTCAACAGCAACTTGGAGAAGCTCAGGACAGGAGGAAACGGAGCTGGCTGGGGGAGGAGGTGGTGCCCTAGTGAGCAACTTAGTGGTGGTGGAAGGCAAGAGCAATGCTTTGCATGTGGTGATGGTCAAGGGTGCAGCATGACAATGGTGGGTTGGTTTGGTTTCTGGGGAGGGAGAATGGAACTGTGGTCTATCTCATATGTCATGAGTTTTTTCTTTCAAGTACAGCACTGTGTGGATTGGAATTGAATCACCAATGTAGACCCTGGACCTGAAGTTGGAACCATCCAGGATACCTACCTACCACCAATCCATCCTCATTATTTAAGTACAGCAGGGAGTCACACAGGTAAGGGAGAGGAGGAACAAGGGAGGGGAGAAGAGGCTGTGAGTCCTGTCAAGTGGGGCAGCTTCTGTAGTTGGATGCAGAATTGGTATCAGATTTGGATTAAGATTCTGACTCTTTCAGACTTAAAGTTTTTGCTCTCAGACTCAAAAATCCTAAATCCAGAAACATTCCTGAATCTGATTATATCAAGTTTCAAGCTTTTGATACTGATCGACCCTAATCACTGCTCCCACCCCTCCAGTAACACATTTGACACAGTTATGTGATGTCATGAAAGAGATGAGTGGAGAAAGGAGGTCAGAAAATGGAGTAAAATCCCTCACCTGTTAGAGCCACTTGTACTCTTAGGCTCCATGACACAACAGTTGACCATTAGTTGTTAGGGCTGGAAAGGTGAGGACTGATACCTGATGGAAAAAATTTCTAGAGTGGAATGCGGTAAAAATCTACATTGGAAAAAAAATAATAATAAAATCTGGACTGCAAGCTCAGCAGGGCTTTTGCCTCCTCAAGCTGCTGGAGTGGCCACACTGGGGATCACCGAATCGATTCCGAAGGTTTCTGCCCGCCCCACAGCGAAAAGCCACATCGGCCCAAAGGTTTTCTCAGGGCTACTGCTAATACCGCCAACAGTGAATGAAGCCATTTCCTGGGCCACTGCTGTGACCACCAGCAGGGCCATCTACCTCAAAGCACCAACTCCAGGATTGCAAGCCCAGCAGGGCTTTTGCCTCCTGAAGCCGCGGGACTGGCCACACCAGGGAATCACAGCATCAGCGCCAAAGGTTTCAGCCCGCCCCACAGCCAAAAGATTCATTGGCCCAAAGGTTTTCTCGGGGCTACTGCTGAGATCACCGGCAGCAAATGAAGCTGTTTTCTCAGCCACTGCTGTGACCACCAGCAGGGCCATCTACCTTAAAGTGCCAACTCCAGGACTCTCAAGCTGCTGGAGTGGCCATGCCAGGGGATCACCGTATTGTCGCTGAAAGTTCCCACTAACCCCACAGCCCAAAGCCACATCAGCCTGAAGGTTTTCTCTGGGCTACTGCTGACACAACCAGCAGTGAACAAAGCCATTGTCCGGGCCACTGCCATGACTGCTGGCAGGGCCATCTACCTCAAAGCGACAATTCCAGGTAAAAGTCAGACTTCTGCAGTTCAGGAGCATCTGAACTTTCATTTTCTGGCACCTTGCTCTGAGAGACTATGATTGGCCAGGACTAGCTTTTCTCTGATTGGTGCTGCTGGGACTGGGTTGCTTTCTGATTGGTTGTGCCATGAGTCCTGCTTTAGCTGCCTAATGTAACTCCATGCTACCATTGTACTAGCCTCCAATTTAGCATAGTAGTGCTTGAATTTTGTTAAATTACTCTGAACTGCAAATTGTACTGAGCTACCTATTTTCTGTCTAGGGTGCAGTGTTGTGTTTCCCTCGCTACTCTGCTCTCTGTTTGACTAGCTAATCGGCAAAGCCGTACTACTAAGTTGGTTAAGTTTAATTTATTTAGCTACTTTGCCTCACTTTATTTTAAATGTTATTTGTCTTTATCTACCTAAATCAATCTAAGTTAATTAAGTTCCGTGCCTCACTGTATTCTAAAGTTGTTTCTGTGTATCTACCTAAATCTATCTTATCTTGGCTCTTCTACTATTCCTACTTCTTTACTGATTAGGTTTTTTCCTACCAGAGCTTAATTCTCCCTGCCTGGGTTTATTCTCCCTATCTGTGTCCCCTGCTCCTAGCACACACACTATCCTTCTCTCTCCCAATCCCCCCAACAGACTGCCCTTTGCACCAGTGAGCCTACCACGACCTACTGTTCCTCCCCTCCCTGTCTCTATCTGTCCTCCTCCGTGCTCACCCCACCTGCCTCTTTGTTTTAACTCTACCCCTCCCACTTGTTTTGTCTCCTGCCAGGAAATGCCCTAGCTGTGCCACTACTTAATTCCCTTCCCTTCCCTTCCTCTCTGCAGCACTGCAAGTCCAGCAGGGCTTTTGCCTCCTCAAGCCGCTGAAGTGGTCATGCCAGGGGACCACTGGATCGGCACCGAAGTTTCCCGCCCACTCGACAGCCAAAAGCCACATCGGTCTGAAGGTTTTCTCAGGGCTACTGCCGAGACTACTGGCAGCTAAAGAAACTTTTTTCCAGGCCACTGCTGTGACCACCAGCATGGCCTTGTACCTCAAAGCACCAACTCCAAGGAAAACCCTGCCCACCCTCCCACCCACCCAAGATGGGTTGTTACGTTTATAGCCATGGTCAGTCAGTCATTTGACTAACAGCCAACTTCATTTGCTCCTTATACCATCTCGCCACTTAGGGTGTTTCTGCTGATATTCTTTAACTAGGTCAAAACCCTTCCTCTTAACTCTCTACACCCTGGGTCGGCCCATGCTGCCCTGTCATTTGGCTGAAATAATTTCTAATCAGTTCTTCTCTAGAAGCACTAAGCTGCCAATGGATCAAATAGGCCCATTCCTACTCACCTCCTGTTTGGTGCTCCTGGACCTGTCCTGGGTATCCCTTACCCCATCCTTTCATAGTGCTGGACAGCAGCCACATGACATAGATCATATTACCTTTTCAAACCAGCTTACCATGAACCTAAAATATTATAAACTTATCCCACTGCTACTCCCTGGATTAGCCATCTTTATTTCAGCTCCTATAACTATGACAAAACTAAAATACTTGTTGGCCAGCTATCCACCCTTAGTGCACCTAATACTTTTGGTACTTTCTGCTTCTTACTCTATTACTGTCAGGTGACATTGAAGCTTACCCTGGCCCTCTATCCCAGCAACCTCTGCTTAGCATGGGCTGGATCCACACTAAGGGGCTCCGTGTAGCTCATATCCACATTAGAAGCCTGCACCATAATTTTACTGAGCTCAAGACATGGGTATCGTTCTTCTGGCCTGATTTTCTCTGCATTTTGGAGATCTGGCTAAAACCCACTATTCCAGACTCTGCCTGCACCCTAAGTGACTATAACTTGCTAAGGTGTGATAGACCCTGTAGCAAAAGAGCAGGGGGAGTTGCAATTTACTCCAAGGCACACCTAAATCTTTCCAGTGTGCAGACTCCTACTGTTCTTACTTGTGAATTCCTGCACACCTTGCTCCTCCTGGGCTCAAAGAAACTGCATGTTATATGTGCCTGTAATTCTTCTTGAGGAGGTGCTGCTGGTCTGAGTGAGCTTCTCGACTACACAATCAGCACGGTAGGGCAAAATTAATTGCTAATACTCTGAGAGCTGAATCTGAACTGGTTAGCCAAAAATCATGCCAAACTCCTATCCCTAGTGCAAAGCTATAACCTGCACCAAGTTATTTACGACCCTACTAGGGTAACATCCCCTAGTAACCCTGGCATTCTAACTGACTGGATATTAACAAATTGCATTGACAGACTAGAAACTGTGGGTACTCTAGCAGACATAATCAGTGACCACTCTCCCATTTTCTGCAATTGGTGCCCCTCTATTACTCTATCTCTGCCACTTCGGTACATTAGCTTCCGCAACTTTGCTAATCTTGACCAAGCCAAATTCCTGTTTGACGTCTCCTCAATTGACTGGTCCTATGTCTATCAAGTGAAAGATACCCAGGATGCATTAGACTTTTTCCGTCATAATTTCTGGGCTCTTCAAGACAGGCATATGCCCTCTATTACACATAGTGTTCAGGGCAAGAGTACCAGATGGCTCCACAAAGAACTTCTTGCCTCCCTCCATGCCAGGGACAGAAACTAGGAATGCTTCAAGAAGTCTGGCCTTGAATCAGATTTTAATTCCTACAGGGCTCTAAGAAACTGCTATAAGAGGCAAATAAGACTAGCCAAATGTTCTTATTGCAAAGAACTCCTAATGGATGCTACGGGTGACTCCAGGAAATTCTGGAGTCATGTAAAATCCTTCCTAGGCTCCAAACAAGAATGTAACACAAATGACATGGTGCTTAATGGTGCTCACTGCAGCAATCCTCTTACCATTGCTAATGCCTTCAATAAACACTTTTCAAATCTTGCTACTTTCATCTCATCATTCTCTACCACACCTATTACACAGCACCTACTCCCTCATAACCCTCAATTGCCCTACCCACCTCTTCACTTCAGGCAATTAAAAAATCTGAAGTCCTCAAACTCCTTAACAAAATCTCTGACACCACTAGTGTCAGCTCTGATAGCCTAGAGCCCAAACTCATGAAACTGGCTGCTCCTTTTATAGTTGCACCTCTGTCTAAAATGTTCACCTTATCTCTCTGTCATAGTTATGTCTGGGATATCTGGAAAATAACTAGAGTCACTCCAGTTTTTAAGAAAGGAGATAGAAAGATTATCTCAAATTACTGACCCATTGCCATACTCTCAGTCTTAAGCAAACTATTTGAAAAGCTAGTGGCAGCCTAAACTCTAGACCATCTTAAGTGCAATCTCCTCTCGATCAAGCAGCATGGCTTTCACAAGGGTCACATCACCTCCACTGCCTTACTCTAGCTCACAAATGACATCTAACTGCTATAGATGCTGGTTCCCTAATGGGTGTAATTTTCATTGACCTCACAAAAGCCTTTAACATAGAAACATAGACTTTGACGGCAGATAAGGACCGCTAGGCCCATCTAGTCTGCCCATTTCCCTACCTACAGGATAGGTCTCAGATCCTAGTTAACCAACAGCCTATTTCTTCCTACCCCCCACAAGAATTGCTTTATGTCTGTCCCATGCATTCTTGAATTCTCCCACAGTTTTAGACCTCACAACCTCCTCAGGAAGGCTGTTCCATGCATCCACTACCCTCTCTGTGAAATAATACTTCCTCACATTGCCCCTGAACCGCCCCCCCCATCAAATTAATCTTGTGGATCACCCACACATCTCCCCTCCTGTCTTAGATCCCTTGGTTTCTCACAGCTGACCGTTGTCTGGTTTCACAGTTTCCTTATAAATAGGGGTCAGGTTGTAAAGTTTAGCTTGGCCTTGTCTGAGAATGCTACAATAAACATTGGCATCCCACAGGACTCCATCCTGGGTCCCCTACTTTTTACCATCTTTATAAATCAGATTGCATTGGTCCCCCCTTCTGTTCCTCCATTCTCTACACTGATGATCTGGTACTCTACTCCAGCTTCAGGACTGTATGAGAGATAAACCTTTCTCTCTCCTCTGCTTTTCTCAGCATCCAGCAGTGGATCTCCAAACATAAGCTGTTACTCAATGTGGATAAAACTCAATCTATGCTTTTTGGATCTGGGACCAAACTAAAAACATACTGTGACCAGTTTAGGATCCTGTGCCCTGATGGTACTGTTCTTGAGAAGGTCAGCTCCTTCAAATATCTCGCAGTTGTCCTTGATGAGTCATTGAATTTTAACCGCCATATCCAGATCACAACAAAGTCTGTTAATACCAAGACTGGAATTGTCTACAGGATGAGCTATTCCCTCACTCCTTCAGCTAGACTGGCTTTTGCCCGGGGCATCCTTCTTCCTGCACTTACTTTTGGTGCTGTCACATATGCTAATGCTACAAACACTGCCCTCAAGAAATGGGACACATCATACAACAATATCTGTCATTTTGCCTCATTGTTCCCACATCTAAAGCATCACTGTCATCTTTACTACTATCTCAACTGTCTCTCCCCTTCAGCACAATGCTTCCTCGCACTAGGGTCTTTGACTGATAATGTTATCAGATCTGCTATCCCTGTAGAGCTCGCCTCCATGCTGCTTCCTCAAACCTCCTCCTATGGCCTATGGTCCACTGAAAGGTCCTTGTTACAAGTGCCATGGGCAAAAACAAAAAAGGGTTCTGGCACGTTCTCTATTATAGCTTCTAGCTACTGGAACTCTGCCACTGGATGCCTGTAGTGTGCTCAGTCATGCACTTTTCAAAAAGCAGCATCGTTCCTTTCTGACAAATTATGCCCCTTGTACCTGTTTCAAACCTCCCTAAAACACTCACCTCTGCCACCTTCATCCCCTGATCCTATGTCTACCCCCCAGGGCTCACAGAGACTCCTGTTTCTTTTACCCCTCCTATTACACTATTCACCCCCACCTCCCCTCATCTTGCTTACTTGCCCTTCCCATGCTAACTCTTTGACTGGGTTTGCTCCTATCTAGTCTGATAATTTGATTCTATTCTTTGTATTTTGGTAACATCATGTTGCTCAGCCATATCAGGCACTATCTGCCTCTCCACTTCAACTTGAACTATCTGGTATTGTGCTCTTTGTTTTAGCATACCTGAATTTTGTTTTGATCTGCATCTTCTATAAACATGTTATTCACTGTGGCACTGAGGATTGAGGTACTGGATACCACACCTCACGCCACACCAGCGACCCGGGTCTGGAAACAGACTCGGGTCACCAGGGACTAGCAGGGGAGAGGAAGGATTGAGCATCCCATGACTGCTGTCCTTCTTCTGGGGCAGGTGGGTGCAATGCGTCATGCTGCAGTGGCAACTGGTGGAGGCCAGCTACACTACAGCTGTGTACCTGGATGGGGGGAGCCCGGTGGGCGTCAGCACAGCTGTGCTCTGATGCCATTGCATGTACGGCTCCCAGGGGCAAGAAAAATAACAGAAAATAGTGGGGTGATCTCAGCGGCTGATGGCCATGCCCTGTGCCCTGGACACAAGAGGTGCTGTCACCGGGGTGTGGCTGACCCCATGTGTATGGGGCATATAAATCTGCATGCCAAACCTGGTCCGGGGGTGCAGGTGTCGGTGGACAGAGATTGCTAAGTCCACTCCACAGGGCCAAAAAACAGGAGGAATATAAAAAAAAATGTTATTCACTGTAATTGCTGTAACCTTACATCCTGTGTTGTATCAACTCTATTATTCTTTGTTATGTGTTTCCTAATTGCCTACCTGTAACTTGTAACCTCCCAGGTCAGGCCTCAAAATAGTCACTCGTGTCTAGTGCCCCTACCCAGTAAACAAAAACTAAATAAATAAATACAAAATCTACTCTGTGTGGTGATTGGATTTTCAGATACCATTTCTGGTTGAAAAGGCATAGAAGAAGAAAATTTCCTTTTAAAGACAAGGCAAAGACCATAGTTTAGTAAGGAACAGTATAGGACAACTCTCTAGAAATGTATTTATTTTACCAAGAGAAAACTCCATTGAGAAAACTTCATTTACGAGGAGGTTCTGTGTAGGACAGACCACAAACAATGCAACAATTTAGAATCAGAAGAAATACAACCAGTGACATTTGTCACAAGATACAGTAGCTAATAGAAATATTAATTATGGAAATATCAGAAAATAAAGAATGAAATACAGTGGCTTAATTGAATCATATTCAGTAAGCTTTCTGTATTGTTTTATACTCACACTGAAACACAAGTGGTAATAAAATTTATTAGCATTAGACATTTACAATAACAATTAAAAACAATACATAAAATCAAATTATACAAGAAAGAAGCTAAAACACAAAATATGTTCCAAAATGAAATAAAAAGCATGAATGTAAATAGAGGGGGGATACATACCACCATTACTATATATGACAGTCCATATGCTGTAGCTTTATAAAAAACAACATAATCTCCCATGTAGACTCATGGGGGGAGGGGGGGTTGGCAACAAGCAAAAGTATCATACAGTCAATTCTGCTTGTATGCCCAAGTTCCATACCATGGTAAAATGTGCATACAAGCGGAATGGTATACAAATGGGAACAGGGTTTGGGCATTTAGTGAGACAGTGTTTAAAATAACCCAACAGCAACAAATGGACTTGTGGCACAGCATATGGTAGAGTGATCACATTTAGTTTAATAATTTACTGTAGACAACACAAATGAGTTAAGAAATTATTAAAATGAGCATTGAACACTGCTAAGAATAAAACTATAAAAACGAGTACAGTGCAGTACATTACATTGCACCAAAAAGCATTGCCATATCTCAAGTATAGAATAAAAGCAGCACTGTTCAGTGTTCATGACAACTTGCAATGTAAGCTTCATTTGCAGTAGTAGCATTGATTTCAGTCTGATTTTAAGTCTGTCTTAGTATTCTCCCTGTTCTTCTGTGTCAGCCAGCTAGCAGTTGAAAGCTGTTTTTTCCATGGCATGCTAACATTTCCACACGCTTTTCAAACAAAAGAGTAAAACTGCTTTGTAGTCTGTATGCTCTCTGACTGCCAGATAGTGCCTTCTTTTCCCTATCATTTGCCATACCTAAGCAGTTGAAGGAACTGATTCCTGCTACTACTCTTCATCCTCATCATCTTTATAGCTATTGTTGTGCCGCAGGATATCCTCACAGATCTATTCTTCAGCTATTTAACCTCTTATTGCAACCACGTAACATCAATTAACACCTCATTAGGTAAAAAAGCTCATCTCCAACAGCACTTTACTGACTTGTCTTGCTTAAAAAAAAGCATATAACTGAAAATACATAGGCATAGAAACGGAGCAATTAACACTACAGGCATAAGGGATGAATCGGTATCGGGGCAAAACGGGCATATATCCAAAAAAGGCATACTGTATAACCGAATGGCACACAAGTGGACTTGACTGTATTAATAATCTATTATTAGCAGAACTCATTGTATTATCTTCCCCAAATACTTTACATTTTAAGTAATTTCACTGATTATTGCAGGATGTATTTAAATGAAAACCAGAACTTTACACTTTACAGTTCATCTACAGGTCAATTAAGGATTATTTCCAAACTGATATTATAATGTCCAATTTGTGGTATCAAAGTTCTAATCACAGCAACATGTTGTGATGATTTGACAAGCAAGGGATTTTGACATATAGGATGAACTGATTCATAGACACTGATACCAACTCTTGACCTATCCAGTCTGCCCACTGTGCTTAACTATTCTGTCTTGCCCTTGTGGCAATCCTTCCCTTCTTTACTGTTCCCCTTTTTTCAAACTAAACCTAACTGCCTGTCCCATCTCTGTTTGAAGCTGCTGATTGACTTGACCATTACATCTTCTTCTGGTAGCTTATTCCACTTATCCACCTCCCTTGCCATGAAAAATTACTTTCAGATGTCTTTTTTCAATCTCCCCTGCCAGCTTTAATGAATTCCCTCTTGTCCCTGTGTTTGAACTCAAGAAGAATAGTTCCTTGGAAAAAATGGGCAGACTGGATGGGCCTTGTGGTCCTTACCTGCCATCATCTTCAATGTTTCTACGTTACTTTATTTATCCAAATGCAGGTGCTTGTTCAATAATATCACCCCTTTCCCTCCTTTTTTTCCAGGGTGTACATGTTTAAGTCCTGCAGCCTATCCTTATATGACAAATTTCCAAAGCCATGCACCATTTTAGTTGCCCTGCAATGTACTGCCTCCACCTTGTTGCATTCTTTCCTGAGATGTGGGCTTCAGTACCTTGAGCAGTATTCCAGGTGTGGCTGCAACAGTGATCTGTACAGAGGGAGGATCAATTCCTGCCTTCTACTGCTGATCACCCTCCTTATGCATTCAAGAATTCTGTTTGCTTTGCTCACTGCCCTCTTGCAGTGTGTAAACATGTTTAGGGTCTTCAATACTAAGGTTCATACTAAGGTTAGAAGAAAGAGCTAGTAGGCCAAAGCCCATAATGCTCCTATGCTAGGCCATAGAGTAGAATGTTAAGTCATACCCAGACATAATTAGCATGTCGAGACGATGTTTAAAAATCTTTTTAGTATTACTTGTTACTACTATTCCAAGGCTCAATAGTTCTTACAGAAAAGAAAAACTTATGATTATTGTGTTTAAAAGATTTACCAGTTAACTGGAGGACATGACCTCTAGTATTATGTATTGATGACTTAAAAGAAAATCCTAACTCAGTCATGATATAGAGGTCATGAATAATGTCATATAGGAGGAGAAGGTCACCTCTAATGCATCTGATAGTAAGAGGCATTAGTTTCAATGTATCCAACCTAAACTCATAAGATGAGGATTCGAGACCAGATATTTTATTAGTGTATTTTCGCTGAACCCTTTCAAGAGAGTGACTATCTGATTTTTTAAAAGGACACCACAACTGTGAAGCATATTCAAGATGGGGATGGACATAGGACCTGAATAGGGGTAACAACACCTCCTGATCTCGAGATCTAATATTATGCAAAATAGACCAAATAATTTTATTAGATGTACTAATAACCGAATGCACATGCTTGGAATATGTTAAGTCATCTGAAATGTTTATACCCAAATCCTTCTCATCATTAGTGGCACACAATGGTAAATCGTCCAGAATATACTGGAAATTTAAATTATTAGAACCCCAAATTGATTACTTTGCATTTTGTGGAGTTTAACTTCATGCCCCATTTATTAACCCAGGTACTAATAATATCAAGATCATGCTGAATACAAGATATTTGGTCTAAATTAGAACACGGTCCTCCGATCTTCACATCAACTGCATAGTTAAATGTAAATGAAAGGCAGGAATTAGTTAAATCAGATATAAAAGCCTGAAAAAGACAGGGGCCAAGAACCGAGCCTTGTGGAACACCACTTAAAACTTTACCAGAGTTAAAAAATGCCCCATTAATCATCACCTTTTGAGTTCTGTTTGAAAGCCAATTATGAATCCATGTAATTATATGACTATTAATACCAAGACTTGTGAGTTTTTGAATTAGAGCCCCGTGTGGCATGGTATCAAAAGCTTTACTGAAATCAATAAAGACAATGTCACAGACTAACCGGTTATCCAAACAAGAACTAAAATGTCCATAAAAGCAGAGCAAATTTGTCAGACAGCTTCTACCCTTCTTAAAGCCATGTTGTTCCAAATCAGATGCATCAATAATAGGGGCAATAATATTCTTTAGTAGACTTTCTAACACCTTACATATGGATGAAGTCAAACTAATCGGCCGATAATTTTCCCATAGATGTTTTGATCCCTTCTTATGTATTGGTACCACAAACGCCTCTTTCCATTCACAAGGGATAAAATTGTATTGTAAAAAAAGGTTGAATAAAAGTTTGAGTGGAAAGGCAATATGTTTAGATAATAGGTAAAGTAAATGCCCTGCTATATTGTCTGGGCCTGAACAAAATTTACCTTTTAGTAAGTGTAGTTTTTTAAGAATAGACTCAACGGAGAATGTGATAAAAGTATCTGATGGTGAAATCATAGGTACAGGTGATTGAACTTCTGATGCATTGAAAACTTTGCAAAATTCATTATTAAATACATCAGCCATGGCTTTCGGCTCATGGATAAGTATGTTTTCTGTTGTAAGAGGCCTCACCACACTTGGACTTTTCCTGGGAGAGTTTATATCAGAGTAAAACTGTTTGGAATTAGACTTACTAGCTGTTGTTGCCAATTTCATTTCCCATCTAGATTTGGCCCTACGGATGACTAATTTACACTTCCTACTTGATTTTAAATAGGATTCCCAATTAGAAGTTGTCCTATTCTTTAGGTAGTTACAATGTTTTTATTTGTTATATTTATTAAACATTTTATGTTTTATTCCTCCATCTAGGAGTCTGTTTCCCATTAGAATTCTTATTTTTGATGGAATATAAGTATCACGAAGAGTCGAAATAAGTGATTTGAAAAGTACCCAACTTTGATATAAGGACTGGTTATCAAAAAAAGATAACCAGTTTATTTTTTCAAAGTATAGATTGATACTGTGAAGATCAGCTTTGCTGTACAGGTATATAATTGAAAAATTAGAATTAAAGACAATGGGCCAGATATTCAAAAGGGTTGCGCCATGCGCAAAAGGGTTGCGCCTGCACAAGTCCAAACTTGCTCCATTCTGCGATATTCAGCAGGAGGCAGTTGCACCACAGAAAACATGCTGAGTAACAGCACAATGCACATGAATGCATGCTGAACTGGAGGGGGAGGAACCATGCATAAACTGCACAGCCCGATATTCAGCCGGGCTGTGCAGAGTTGTGCAGGCGCAACCCCCAACCTGTGCCTGCAGGACTTTGAGGCAAAAAAAAAAGGCTTAAGTCAAGGGCCACCCACAGGTGAGCTGCTGTATTGCAGGGCGCAACACAGCAGCTGCCACTTGTGGCTGGCCCCCAACTCAGTCCCTGTGCCCCCCCCGCAGCCCGATCGTGGGCATAGTGTACTCCCCCCCACCAGCCCGATCACGGGCATCAATGTAGCTCCCCTCCCGTTCACATCCGTGGTGGTCCAGTGGACTGAAAGTATGTTTAATAAATCCCCCCTCGTTTCCACATCCCTGGTGGTCAGTGGACTGAAATGCCTGATGCATGGTGGTATTTTAATAACTCCCCCTGTTCCACATCCCTGGTGGTCCAGTGGTCGAAAGTATGTTTAATAAATCCCCCCCCCGTTCACTCCCGGTGGTCCAGTGGTTCAAAAATGGATCGCGGCGTATGTGATAAATCTCAAGAAGTTCTTCTGGTGGTTGCGGTGTCTCACTTTACCATCGATACCACTGATTTCTTCCCCGGCAGTTGGTGGGTGGTAGCATCTCATTTCGCTTCGTCACCTCGCCGCTTCATCGATGATTGCCCGTTGTAGGTTGGTAGAGCAAGAGCTATCGGGCTTGTAGCCCATACTGTATTAGCAGAAGTCCAGATTTGAGAATGAATCTTATTCACAAATCTGGACTGTCTTGTATGGTATAGCTGCATGCCCATTGGCTCTTGCTCTGCAATTATGGTGTGCAGTCTCACCGGCAGCCGGGTCAGTAAGTGACAGGGTGGCAGGAGGGTGGGATGCCGTCACACCGCCGCCGGGGAGCGGGTGGTGGGCTTCATGGGTGGGTAGGGTGGGGGACTACTAGCCACCAGGGCTATGTTCGAGGGGTTTATCACACATACCACCCGTGATTGGGCATTTCGGTCCACTGGACCACCAGAGATGTGAATGGGAGGGGGGGGAGTTATTAAACATACTGCCCGCAATCGGACATTTCAGTCCACTGGACCATCAGGGATGTGAATGGGAGGGGGTGGTTATTAAACATACCACCCACGATCGGGTATTTTGGTCCACTGGACCACCAGGGATATGTATGGTAGGAGGGGGGGAGCCACATTGCTGCCCACGATCGGGCTGCAGGTTGCGTCGGTCCCCGACGGCTGCTGCCTGGCAGGGCGCCAGGCGCAAGTCCTCGGGAATCAGCACACCTACACGCTAATGGCATGCAAATGGGGCCATAATCAGATGCAAATGGCCCCCCCGTGCCTTGCATGAATTATGGCCCCATTTGCATGTCACCTTTTGAATATCGTGATTTTGCACATATAGCGCGCAATAGTACTTGCGCCACCGCCAAGTTAATACTCCACTCTGACAACGCGGTGGCATTCAGTTCCACTGCGCCATGCACAGTGGCTGGCTGGGGTGATATTAAAGGAGTGCTAATGGCGCAACTCCTTTGAATATCGCCCCGGCCACACCCCTGCGCAACTATTTTGTGCAGCGCAAGGGCTTGTGCCTCAGAATGGCGCAGTTTGAACATCCAGCCCAATATGTCTCTGCAAGTTAAATAAAATAGAATTATGATCACTGCTGCCAATTGGTGATGAAATATGCACATCCCTAATATCTAAGGCGGTACTACTCAGAACAAGATCTAATATATTATTACCTCGGGTTGCAGAAGTTATCCATTGCTGTAATTCCAATTCCGAACAAGTGGACAAAAATTTATTACTAATACTGCTAGATGTTGTGAATGACTGCCAATTTATATCTGGGAGATTGAAATCCCCTGTAATAATAACATAACCCATTTGAGTAGCTATTTCAAATTCGGAAAGAATGGCATCCATAATTAAACTAGATGAATTCGGGGGAACATAACATGTCCCAAGGATAATAAAATCCTGTTTGGACAGGAAAATTTTAAGCCAAAGACTCTCAGTCGGGAGATTATGAATTTTTATAGAACTAGAAATATTGACTGAGTTGATTTTATTGTTAATAAATGAGGCAACATCTCCACCCTTTCTTTCACTTCGATTTAAATAATAAGTGATGTATCCAGGGAGTTACTTGATCCAGTGGGAGTTATAATCACCCCATGTTTCACAAACCGTAATAATATCAAAATCCTTATTCGAAATCACAGTTTGTAACTCATTGAATTTATATGTCAAACTTCTCACATTAAAACTAAGAAATTGTAATTGTTTACTGGAGACTTTATAAGAGTGAGACGAAGAGGAGTGTACATTTGCATTCCCCCTCCCACCCATTATTTAGTTTAAATTTATGTTAATTGTAGATAGGAATTGTTGACTCAGCAGTGTATTCCCTAGTTTGTTGAGATACAAGCCGTCAGGACAGTAAAGCTCAGATCTATCAGAGAACTCTTCTCAATGGGTCATGCACTGAATATTCTGTCATAAACACCATTGCCTAAGTCAGTTGTTAATAATTTTAATTTTATGATTAAGAAACCGGGAGTACCGTGGTATGGGTAGAATCTCTGAAAAAGTAATATCACACCCGAGATCAATCATTTTATTAGTCATAGAAAGATAGGCTAATTTGATATTCTGAACAGAGTCCCTGTAGATGTTGTTGGCTCCAACATGGATAATACACAGTGGATTTATGTCTTGAGAGCTAATAATATTATCGACCATATATGTTAGATCTGAGATCTTAGCACCACTGAAACTAGAACAAGTTCTATTATGTTTGTCAGGCTCGCATAAAACCCTATCCAGATGTTTAACTAAGGAATCACCCAGAACAAATATTTGTCTGGTATGTGACTCATTAGTATTAGGAACACACATAGAGGGTGCCTCTTCACCAGTTTGAATAGTAGCAAAATCAATCAAAGGAATATCAGTCGTGGAATTAGGTGGTGGAATTGAAGAATTTGGCATATCAACCATGACTTGGGAAGTGTTTTTAGAATTTAATCCTTCATTAGGGGACTCAATAGGAATACAGTTAGAATCGACAGGGGCAATGGACAATGGGCCAAAGCTATTATGTAGTGGAATGTTAAAATACTCAGCCTTTCTTCTTCTTTTTTTAGTAGCTTTAGACCCTTGCACATTATACCAAGTTGTATCTTCTATGCTGTTTACCAAACTGTGCTCATCTTCTCTAGCTCTTTTTTTAGAGACATCAGATGGATAAATCACTGAACTACTCATAGTAGTGTGATTATTCTCATTAAATATTATTTTGTCAG
The DNA here is from genome assembly GCA_016271365.2 of Neoceratodus forsteri. NCBI lineage: Eukaryota > Metazoa > Chordata > Ceratodontiformes > Ceratodontidae > Neoceratodus > Neoceratodus forsteri. The sequence continues at coordinate 642,416,144 of CM028129.1, read as the reverse complement.
AAGGGATGCTGTAAGTAGAGGTAGAGGAAGTCTCATTTAAAGGGATATGTTTTACATGCAAAGCATTTTGAACTGTTATAGGTTTGGAATCATTTCTTGATTCGAATGCCAATATCCGTTTATAGTATAAGCTATTCTCACATTGTAATACAATGTTGTCAGTACATTTTGCACATTGAAAGGGGAGATTTTCAGCAATGTCAGCTGATAGGCTAAACATATAGCAAGATGTGCATCATATACTTGTTTCCCCTTTAGTAGTGGTTACAAACACATTAATATTGCTTGGTAGATTTAAGGAGGATGCCATTACCACACATTACAGGTGAAACAACAGAACCATGTAATGTTATAGTACTCACAAGTATAAGTGAAGGTGACAACACGGCCGTAATTATTCTCCCTAACACAGCCTAACATGCTTAACACGCGCTGAACGCGTGTGTCTTAGCGCACGTCTTTGCACACGGAGTCGCACACGCCCTGCTCCCTTGCTTGCCCTGCTCACATGAGAAGTGCAATAAATGGAGAGGAGTGACCTGGAAGTACACAAACAAGGTCACAGAGCCCCTCGAGATTTAATGTTTTTAATGCCCTTTTAAAACTCTGCGAAAACCACTCATGCATGGAGCTGGTGGAGTATACAGTAAGTGTATGCTGGTCCCCAAATTAAAAATAAAAAATTCCTTTTTGAACTGTAGTTCCCAAGTCTGGTCAAAAGAACTACAGTCCCTCTTCCTGCTTTCTGACAAAACGTCAGCAGGGCTCAATCACACACTCCTAGTATGCACAAACACTAACACAAACACAGAACAGAATCACAGTATTTTTTAAAATAGCTTGTAGTTTTAAAGCAAAGAGCCTGCAGAAAGATCCAGACACTGCATAGGTTTAAAAATGGCAGAACAGAACAAACAAACCAGGAGGTTTAAATAGGATGTCGTGACCAGGAAGTACTCAAACAAGGTCACAGAGCCCCTCGAGATTTAATGTTTTTAATGCCCTTTTAAAACTCCACGAAAACCACTCATGCGTGGAGCTGGAAGAGTATAATATCATCACTGCTAAATTATTTTCTTCCAGAGTGCTATCCAGCACCACCCGTACTCCCATTTCTTACTGTACCTTGGGTTTCTTTTCCTAATGGCATTGCTTTATATTTCTTAGTATTAAAATTCAGCTGCCAAATTTTGGACCAGCTCTACAACTTGCCCAGATGCTCCCTTAGTTCCCGTCTCTATTCTTCCATGTTTTATTATGCACATCTGGGTGTAGTCTGCAAAAAGGCGTATCTTACTCTTGATACCTTCACCTATTTCAAAGGTGAAAATATTGAAGAAGACTAGTTTTAGTACTGACCCTTAAGGTATCATGCTGGGCATTTCCCTCATCTCTGAAAATGCCCCATGGACTACCATCCTCCATGTTCAGACCCTCAGTCAGTTCTTTGCTCAGTTTATCACCTTTTCTTCTACCCCAGGAACCCTAATCTTTTTGAGTAGCTTTCTGTGGGGGACTGAGTCAAACACCTTGCTGAAGTCAAAGTATATTATATCAGTGCCTGCCTTTTGTTTACTGCTGTGGTAACCTAGTTGAAAAACTCGACCAGATTTGCCCAGCAGGACCTTCCCCTCATGAACCCATGTTGTCTGGGGTCCTACAGCCTGCTCCCTTCTAGGAGGTCCACCAGGTTTTCCCTCATTAGAGACTCCAGTGTCTTCCCCACTACAAAAATAAGACAGATGGCCTATAGTTCCCTGGCTCACCCCTTTACTACCGTTGTGTTGCAGAACTCCATCTGCTCTCCTTCAGTCCCTAGGGACCACCTCAGTGGCTAACAAGCTATTAAAAATGTCCACTAATCACCCTGCTATAACTCTACTATGTCAACTGGTATCTTCACACAACAGCAGCAGCAAAGAAGAGGCTAGAAAATATAGGCTAGTCAGTATCACATCAGTAGTGGGGAAATTAATAGAAACCCTGATGAAGGAACCTACCTGGTCAATATAACATGGACAGAACCATGCACAGAATATAGCAAGTAACATACAGCACGGTGTAGCAGTGTGACAGGGTACAAAACCCTGCAAGGCACATATGTTGAACAGGGTTTTGTACCCTGTTGCTCATGGGTGGTGGGGAGGAGTGACATAGAGGACAAGATCTCTTTTGGGGAGGTGGTCCACCGAGCTGCCACCATGGCTCAGTGGGATGAGCTTTGGCAGTGCAGGGTCACTATGCATCTGTGGACCAGGGCTCGGATCCCAGTCCCTGACATTTGCAAAATCGCATTGTACAGTTTTCTTTTTTCTCCCCGTTGGTGAGTCCCCTTGTCCCCATATTGAACCTACTGGAGTTGATTATATTAATTGGGGGCTCGGGAGTGCCCCTGCAGAAAACAAAGAAGCCACTGGACTGTTTTGCCTAGCTGTGTTTTGACATTTTGTTACAGTGGCAGCAATGTATCCACTGTATAAACTGGGAGGGGAGGTACTTAAAGTTACCAAGCAAGATAGGGACATTGGGTAATGGTGTATGATGATTTCAAGGTGGCAGAGCAGTGTGACAAGACAGTAGGCAAGGCTAGTCAGATGCTCGGGTGTGGTGTCCAGTTCTGGAGATTTATGAATACCACATGTACATCATGGGTGTGAACAAAGTGCAGGATGGGAGTCTCTTTCAGAGGAGGAGGAGGAGGAGGAGGAACACCAGAACATGAAGGCATGCTATGAAGCTTGGCAGAGTTCAAAAGGGATGTGAGGAAATAATTGTTCACAACAATGGTGGTGGATGCCTAGAACAGCCTGTCAAAAGAGGTGGTGGGGGTGAAGACAGTGGGGAGCATCAAGCATGCATGGGATAGGCACATGGGCATAATAAGTAGAGGAAATGGAGAGGGGAGGGACATCTATGACCAAATAGTGTCCAGAGTGTAGACACAGGCAGTGAAAAGAGAAAAGACTAGATGGGCTTACTGGTCTATTTCTGCTGACAATTTTATGTTTATATGCTTCTATGTAAGCCATCAGGTCCCATAGATTTATCTACTTTCAGCCTTGCTAGCTTTTTCCACACCCAATTCTCCATTAGCTGGACCTTAGCTCTCTCCCTTCCTATCCCCAAAATCTCACTATGGTTCATTCTTCTCTTTAGTACATACAAAAAAAATAATAGTAATTGTTCACTATTTAGGTTTTCCCCTTGTCCTCCCTCCTCCCACCCATCATAGCTCTTAAGTTCACTATTCTGTTACGTAATGCTACATATGCACCTGTATTTGTTTTGTAATTTGTTACTCCCTGTAACCCTCCTCCCTGGGTCACACTTCGGGTTTTACACACTCATTCATTCAAGCTCATTCATTCAAGTGCTCAGTCGCGCTCAGTCGGGCTGCCGGCTGTGGTGAGGTGAGTGGAGGGCTGTACCGGTGGCCCGATTGGGGTACTGGGGGGGGAAGGTTGGGTGCTGCTAGCTCATGATGACAAGGTGGTGGGTCCACTAGACACCAGGGAGTAGGGGTTGAATTTTGTTTTATCTAAAAGAAATGAGGGGCCAGGGTAACTTTGACGGGTGCTTATTTAATTCAATTATGGCCAGTGATCTGCTTGGGGGTTACCACTAAACACCAGGGAATGGGGATAGAATTTTTTTTTAATTACAAGAAATGAGGAGGTCAGGTTAACTGGGGAGGTGCTTAATTCAATTATGAGCAGTTAGACACCAGCATTTGCGGTGGCTGGTGGGTGAAATTTCACCACAATTTCGTGAAACATTTCACAGGTGAAATTTTATTTCACTGCATCCCTAGTGAGGGACCACCTTTAGGCAACATGAAAAAATATGGGAGAGAAATGGACATCAGTCCATTTACAGAAGAGTGATTCCTAAAGGAAATCACAAAACTGAAAATGGATAAGACAATGGAACCAAATGGGATATGTCTTTGAATATTAAGGGAACTACGGGAGGTGCTAGTGGCACCACTGGCAGCACTGTTCAATGAGTCACTAAATACTGGAGTGGTTTCAGAGGACTGAAGAAGGGAAGATGTAGCTCCTCTTCACAAAAGTGGTAGTAAGGAGGAGGCTGGAAACTACAGACCTGTCAGCCTCACCCCATTAGCGGGAAGATTATAGAATCATTACTTCAACAAGGATCATGAAACATCTTGGATCCAGTAGTGCACAGGATCCAAGACAGCATTAATTCATGTCGGGAAGGTCATGTCAAGCAAATCTAATTGATTTCTTTTATAAACAGCGGTGTCACACTCACCCCACCCCACCCCACCAAACAAAATGCTGAAGACAGTGCTGGATTCAGATAATTATTTATTCACACCTCCTGACATAAAGAGTGCTGCAGTTTTCAGGAGCTTCTTATGTTTTGCCCAGACAATTCAGGGCTTCATCACAGAATTAAACAGTTTCTTATAGCCCATTATTTATGCAAATGTGACAAGTGATGAGATCCAATCAAATTACTACATTTGTTTTTCAAAAAATAATTAATAAAAACACACATCAGAAGGCATAATCAGGCCATAAAAATAATATATAACACATACCCTTCAGTGAAAACAAAAAATAAAACATTAATTCATGTTTTTAATCTTTAAGAGATAATGTTATTCTTTATCTCTAAGAGATCTGTTCACCATTGTCCACAAGTGGGTTTGCTCAGTTCCCAATAATACATCACACAGCCAGGAGGACCTGAAACAAGAGCCAGAGACATACAGTAGGAAATATTAAAAATGTGCAATAACATTAGTTTACCACACTAATGTACTAGTAGCTGAACAGTCTTCTAGCTGGGGAAGGGGGGTTTAAAGGACATGTACTTTTATTGTCATAATCCTTATTTCTTCAAGAAAGTAATGATCTTGAACTTGCCATTTAGACCTGGTGGTCTCAGGGTACCCAGTCTAAAGATCCACTCCTGTTCTTTCCTGTTTAAAACCCTTCCAAATCTCTCTCTCTGGCATTCAGTGGAATAGCTTCAATGCCCAAAAGCTTTAATTTTATGGGCAGTTTTGCTTTGCTGAGAATTAATAGGAACTGCTAAGGTATACTTCTCATTACTATTTTTAATTGATAACAGGCGTTCATTTATTCTCATTCTCCATTTCCTTTTAGTCCTGCTCTCATAGAATTTTCCACATGAGCAGGTGAAGAGAAACACCACAGCATCTGCACCACAACTGATTTGCCCTTCTCTTGTTTCTGTCAGACCTGTTTTGGGATTAATGAACTCAGTACTTTTCTCCATGACTTGATAAGTATGGCAATTTCTGCATGCTTTTGAACCCCATTTGTTTCTATCACTCACCAAAGGTCTATTCAAAGGTGGTAAATAACTATGGTCCAGGCGGTCACGTATACTAGTGCCCCTTCTGTAGGAAATCCTTACATGTTTGGGAAAAAGTGGCTCAAGCTGTGGTGTTCCACTAAACACCTGGAGATTTTTTTGTGCAATTTCATGTATCTCCTTGGCATCCCTACCATTGGTAGTGACAAATGTCATTCTGTCATCATCTTTTTTTTCTTTTTCTTCTTTGGTAGGGGCAGAGATTATTGCTGTATGTTGTCAGTTAACTCTCTAGCTGCCATAATAACATCCTCCAAGTATCCCCTCTCTCTCAGTCTGTCAGCTAGTTCATCAGCTCTATTTTCATACAGATCAATGTTACCACACTTATGTTGAATTCTTATTAATTGCCCCTTTGGAAGATTCCTGATAATATGGGTTGGATGGCAGCTTTTAGCATCCAACAGGCTATTTTTGTCATTGGGCTTCTTAAATAAATCAGTAAGAACAGAGCCAGTGGGATGCTGGGGTGCACAGTGAGAGGTATCACCATCAGATGGAAGGAAGAAAGGAGGTGGTGATGCCATTCTACAGATTATTAATGAGGCCTCATTTGGAATGCAGTGTCCAGTTTTGGAGGCTGCATTTCCATATGGGCATAGACAGGGTGGAGGCAGTTCAAAGAAGGGAAACAAAGATGGTGCAGGGTCTGCACCAAAAGTCATATGAGGAGAGACTGGGACACCTCATTATGTATACCCTGGAGGAGAGAAGAGACAAGGGAGATATGCTAGAAACCTACAAATATCTCAAAGGCATAAATAGGGTACTGGAGGGTAGCATCTTTCAGAAAAGGAGATGTCCAGGAACAAGGGGGCATGACATGAGGTTGGAAGGGGGTAGACTAAAGGGTAGCATAAGGAAGTAGTTCTTCACAGAAAGGGTGGTAGATGTATGGAATAGACTCACAGTGGAGGTGGTGGGGGCAAACACTGTGGGGGGATTCAAGCATGCATGAGACAGGCATAGGGGAACCCAACCAATAGGAACATGGAGATAAAGCAGGAAATCAAGTAGGACCTGCGGCTTTTACAGTAGGCAAGGAAAATGGGCAGACTAGATGGGACTAGCAGCCCTTATCTGCCATCAATTTCATGTTTCAATGTTTCTAAAAGATAATGCCACTCTTTAGGGCTTTTCTGCCTACTTATTTGCCTTTTAGGTTCAAGTAGCTTGAATGGAATATCTAGGAAAGAATTGGAAACAAAAATAATCCACCAGGACTGTTAAAAACACAAGGCTAAGAGGACACTGAAGGTAAAATTGTGACACTGGAAAATGTGCAATTTAAATAGAATCAGTTATTGAAAAAAAGATTAAGCACTTAAATACAATTAGAACATAAGCCGAAAATATTTAACATCAAGATTAATTTTGCTGTGGCTATGTTACCTTCATCACCGGTAATCAGCGGAAAGCTGGGGACATCAGCAGTGTATGGTGGCTAGACAGGCCATTAAGCAGGTACTAAACACTTCTCCAGATGAAGGAAGTACCCTTCTGCCAAAAGCTAAGAGTAGAGCGATCAGTTTCCATCTAAATGCTGCTGGGCTAGAGACAGATAAACTCAGAAAAATCAAGAGGTCACTAGGGTCAGAAAGCAGGCTTCAGAATTTGTCTGGCTAACTTCCTTGCTGGCTCAGAAAAAAGCTGGCATACAGGGGCTGTATGACATCCTAAATAAACACAGTCCAGCTCAGTGACTGCAATTTTCCATAGAATTAAGTCACCAACTATATAAACTGTTCAAAACCTGTTTTACATCAGTTCTCACTGCAAAAGCCACAACAGTGATTACAGTAAGGAATCCAAGAAAAAAGAATGGTTACATTAATTGCAAGAACAATTGTATTGGATGGCTCAGTCCAGCTTACTGTGTTTAAGAAAAAAAAAAATGAAGAACACAAATGTTTGTCACTGAACTCATTATTAAAATGCAGAGGCCATTTGTTAGTCAGTGGCTCACAACACAAGCTCTCAAGTCAAATTCCCCAAAAGTTGTGCATTCTTACAAGTCTACTCTGCTGCCTGTAAACAATTTTATTTCAAAAGTTCTTAATTGTGGAATCAATGTCCTATATCCTAAAAGTAAGGGACCCAATATGCATATCAAACATACTGGTAACAACATAGAGGGAAAAATAAGAAGGTGACAAACATTTAGCAACTAGTCTTTTTCATGTCATATTAGCTTGTTTTGATATATGACATGTCATGAAATGTCATGCCAATAAATGCATTTCCAAAACATTCATGTTTTCTTGTATCTATTGGTATTCCATTATAGCATTTGTATTATTGGTGTTGCTCTAGACCAGGGGTTCTCAAATGGTGAGGCCAGCCTCCTTGGGGAGGCCCCAATCTGTTCCAGGGGAGGCTCAAGCAAGTCTTGAAAAAGTATTAGATTTCAATTTAGAACTTTATAGATTTTGTGTGAAGGGATAAGGCAAACTGAAAGAGGATAATAGGTGAATTTATGTATTCATTCACAAGAATAATAGTAGGTGAATATATGTATTTATTCACAAGTATGTGACCAGAGAAGGTGCTGTACTCTGAGCCATGGTTTATTTCAGGTGCACCAGGGTGGTGAGAGAACACATTTCAAAATGTAGCTGCAAAACACACGAGCAATACAAAATGAACAAAAGTGCAAACAAGTTAAGAACAATAAACTAACAATGCAAGGAAAAACTGATCAATTAAACTGGCAGTAAAACTATCCAAATACAAGAGTTAACCATACAGGTACTAGGGATAAGAGCAGGAAGCAGCAAAACAATCCCTGAGAAGTTGCTTAAGAGCAGGGTGAGAGGCAGAGGTCAGCAGGAAGGTTATTCCAGATAGAGGGGAAACAGAAAAAGCAGTCTGACCCATGAAGGCACAGCAGTAAGGGGTAACAATGGTTCAAGAGTCAAAATATTGGAGAAAGTAGGTTGTCCTGTTGGGGGCGGGTTACAATAAGCTTAATAACATGAGAGCCACCTATGCAAACAGGTTTAACTTTATTCCTGATGTACTGTGAAAAGTAGGCTATTTTTCTATGGGGAGGCCCAAAAATATTTCAGTATTTTGGGGGAGGCTCAAGATCTTTTCCATGACTTAGGGAAGGCTCACTCTGACAAAGTTTGAGAACTGTTGCTCTAGACCTTCGTGACATTTGTTAATGTGAAGGTGCATTGATTTTTTCCTGGGATAAGCACATCTCAAACAGCTACTAAATACATCCCTGCCTTTATGATGTTCACTAGTCAGACAACTTGCTGCTGGTTCAGTTACCAATGAGAGAACTTGCTACTGGTTTGCTAAACAAAAAAAAAAACAAAAAAAATTTTGCTTGCCTTGTTGGATTGAATTTATATTTCAGCCTACCAAATTATCCCATGCTCTTACTTTGTTGAGGTTGGTAGATAAAGGCCATGATTATTCAACCCAGCTTTTCTTGCCTCATTGTGCTTAAATGTACCATGCTGCACTGGTACTAGTCCTGTATACTGTATGGGTAATTCACTTCTCCGCCCTCTTCTATGCTGATGCCTAGTTAGTGGCAGCAGTGCACAAATGAATATATTTGAACTTTGTTACTCGGCACTTTGAACTGTGCTTGGACTTCTCTTACCATTTCAACCAGTAGGTATGGTATGCTTCATTAACTGTTGTGGTCTTAGTCTGCTGATTTTATTTGTACTGTATATGACACATTAAGTTTGTAAAAGTATTTAACTGTTAGTTACAAGAACATTTAAGAACAGTGTCTCATTGCCAATAAGCACTATCAAAGCCACCACTGAACTCCAAGTTTCTTTTGTTGAAAAAATTGTTTCATTTCCTGTCATGTGCTTCCCGCTGTTTATTACATATGTGTATGCATACATGTAGGGGATAGTATGGCCACTGCTCTCTGTGCGTGTGTGTGTGTGTGTGTGTGTGTGTGGCATATGTGTGTTTGCATATGTGGTTTTGATGATGTGTATGGTACATGTTTAAGTGCTGTTCTCAGATTAAGTGTGTTTAGTTATTCAGTGTTCAGTACTGAGCAGTGTTTCTGTTAGTGTTTAGTGTTACAGCACTGTGATTTAGATTTTGTTACTGTTGTGTGTGAGTGCACTGTGTTGTAATGTTTGTCAGTGTTGTTTGCATGTCTTTTGGCTGGTGTAGTATGTGTGTCACTTTTCTGTATGTACATGAGTGAACAGCATGGGAGCATGTTTGAGCAGAAGCAGAGCACACTGCAGAATTTTAAGATTACATTTTTCATTGTAGCACAATAAACTTTATGATCAAGATATTTTTTAAGTAATTTTTATGTTTTCTTGCGCATGCACAAGAAACATTTTGCTGTGTTTCAGATAATGGCATTAGAGAGGTGTGTCATGGACTAGCCCAATGCAGAGCAATCTACATAGATCTCATCTCTGACAGACCAATGACCATGCAAGCAGAGTATGATGGTGGTCACAGTTTCATGAGCATAAACTTTGTGTACTAGAAAGAAATGAAACACTCCAATTAGAGAGCTCTTCAGTACTTTCATTTACATAAGGCTGCCGCAGCTGAGCAGTTGGAGGACTCCATCCTTCACACTCCCATCCCTTATAGCAAAAGATCTAGCTTTACACTGCCACAAGCTCAACATCGTATACGACCAGCCTGAATGAACGAATCATATAGGGCTGATGCATTATCCTGTAATTACAGCTGCTACCATAACAGATTAATGGAGATTATCTAGGCTGCGCAATACCTTTTGAATTCAGAAAACACATAGAGTGATGATCCAGCATCTCGGTTTCCTACTCCAACCATCTATACATAAAAGATCACAGCAAAATGCACATCTGCATTTTTCATTTTCTCTCTGAATTCGATGTGCCTTAAAGTGTCTTTAGTGGGCTTTTCTTTCTTAATCAAAAAATCCCTTTGATATCCAACTGTCTTTGCCAGCATCCTTCACCAAACTGGTTATGTTGAAGTACTCCAGCACACCAGCGATGTGAAGACTTTGTATGGAGCCAACTTTCAGATGCTGAGAATGCTTGAGAAAGTATTGTAGTTCTTTAAAGTTTTTTTATTTTATTTTAGTCTTTGGTAACCGAGTAATGCCCACTAGGCACAAGTGCCTGTTTTCAGGGGCGACCTGGGAGCACTGGGCGGTTAAGTGACTTGCTTAGAGTCAGACAGTATGCAAGTGAAAATTGTGAGAATCAGACTCAGGTCTGGTCTGCTGGATGTATCAAGCTCATTCACAACTGGTTCCTCTAACCTCTAGACTATACTGCCAGCAAGTGAACAGAACATGCACAGTGTGCATGCAAGGCTTCAGTATCGCCATGACGGCAGTCTTCACTTGACTGCCTTGATTGCCCATGCTGGTTCCAGAGCCATGAACTGACCAATTGGACAGCACTCATGCTCAGCAGCAGTGGTTACTCCAAGTCCCGGGCGGTTGCCCACAACTCCACATCTTAAACTCTTGATAACTGCTGCTTGTTTGTGTGTAGTAATGATTGTCACAGCAATATGCCACATTTCCAAAAGAATTAAGTAACGTAAATGGACAGGATTTGTCATTACAGTGACTGCTCTTTCTTTAGTAAAACATCCTACTGCAGCTCGTACCTGTTAGTTCACTCAAATGAGCTGCAGAAACAGTGACTGCAGTTTCCATTTGAAATTTAGCCTGACAGTAACCAAAGTGATAGAAATAGCATCATTTTACCCCTTGATTGTGTGAGAGAAATGAAAATGATGCTGCTTCTGTCACTTACCAACATTTCTCATCTCATAGTCAGAGAGAAGCATTACTGGGAAGAGGCTGTCACTGTCAATAAGATCATACAGACAAGCTGCTATATGTACTGATACATAGTTTACAGTGGGCAAGTCCACTGATTGTAACGTTGCTGCCGAGAGTACACTTGCTCATTCCCTGTTGCTGCATTGAGTTACTGTTACTATGGGGATGAGCACAGAGATCAGCAGATCCATGGAGTTCATGTGATCACCTACTAAAGAGAAAAAAATAAATAAAAACACATTCCAGGTGATGTAAAAAAATTATATGGATAGCAATAAAACACAAGACTTCTTTTTTTTTCATAGATTTTATTATTGTCAAAAAAGTGCACTGCTATCTGTCAATCTCCCTTGAAAAACTGTTTTATTTGCCAAACACTGCTTGACCATAATTACTGGTGGCATCACCAGAACATGCTCCTTTTTTGAATTCTGATGATATGTAGATTGAAACTGGGTGTAAAAAAAACAGTGAGATATGTATATACGTTCAACTATTTTCTGGACTCAGAAACCTTGGTTTATATTCATGTCCCTTGATGGCAATCTGCTACCCATCCCCAATACAAGACATGTGCTTCCGTGACTTACCATCAAATGCCACCTACCACCACTCCACCCAAGGATGTGATTTCCACAATTTCAGTGCAAGCACTATGTAGTGCACAGGACACATTGTTGTAGTGGCCTTAGGGGAGGAGATTAGATTTAATTTTTTTAATTAATAACCAATGTTATTTATGAGCATTTTCCATACACCCTTCCCATTATTAGGATATACAGTATAACAGGTCGCTGAGTTGAATTAATTTTCAGGAATCAGAAAAAGAAAGTGGATTAACAAAAAAAGGCTCAAAGGCAACATTTAACTAAAACATGGAGTGCTCTGATTAAAAAAGTCTAATACATCTCAAGAAGCTCTTACCCCAGACATAACAAATTCTAGCCAGAGCCAATAGGGCTGTGAAGTGCTACCAAGTGATGAAAGTTACACATGTGCATAGAACCTATTCAATGCCCAGATATAACTTTGCCATATGTTGGAGGTGTTGCATCAAATTTTCAGCATGGCCTTTTTTTAGACCCCTCCTCATGAACAGTGCCAGTGTCATTTTGTTCATTTGTCCTGAAAGGTGATTGCACGGACCAAATGTGCTATTCTGCACCACACATGCAAAAACACAGTTCAGGCAGGTTGTGGAAAATGACAGCTGTACAGTTGTGAAGGAGGTGTACAAAAATGGCTATGTTAAAAATGTGAAATGAAAATATTAAACATTAGCAACATTAGGAGTGTACATAGAAACTGCACAGAGCACGCTTGCAACGCAGACATTTGTTGGAATTTTTTCACCACATTTTCAATATGGCCTTTTTTGGACCCCGCTTCATGAACAATGTCAGTGTCATTTTGTTTAATTTTCCTCAAAGGTGATTGTGCAGAGCAAACATGCTATTCTGTGCTACAGATGCGAAAACACATTTCTGGTAGGTTGTAGAAAATGACAGTTGTCCTGTTGTGAAGGAGGTGTGCAACAATAGCAATTTTAAAAAATGTGGAGTGAAAATATTAAAAATTAGCAATGTTAGGAGGATGTGTAGAAACTGCGCAATGCATGCTTATAATGCAGTCATTTTTTTGGAATTTTTTCAGCAAATTTGCAACATGGGAATTTTGGGACCCCATCTCATGAACACTGGCACTGCCATTGTGTGAATCAGTCCGGAAAGGTGATTCTGTGCTGTGACCACAAAATCACCTTTCAGGACTGAGTAACAAAATGACAGTGACAGTTTCCATGAGGCAGGGTCACAAAAACCCCATGTTGAAAATTTGGGAAAAAATTCCAAACAATGGCTGAGATATTAGCATAAGCTGAAAACTCTATTGAATGGCTGTGTAGCAAGCTTACCTTTGATTCTTTAGTTCACGGTTGGGCTTTGAAGAGTGTAGACGTGTCCCGTCCACAGCAGATGACAGCACCAACCTCTGGAATTAAGTATGGGGTAACGGGGTTGTGGGGAGGTGGGTGGACAGTGGGAAGGTGGGGAGGGGGGAGGGAGACTGGAGTGATGATGAGGACCATTTTTCACTTTACAGGGAAACAAAATTGACAACGAAGGACCTTTTTAAAATTTACAGGAAAAGGAGACAAAAAAATAACATTTTGGCACATTGGTGTGAGCTCCCAGTGTACAACAGGAATGTCAACATGTGGATTGGGTACCCCATGTTGGGCATGACATGGCCGGGGGCACCGCAGGAGAAAGAAACACTTGATGAGGGACCATTTTCTAATTTACAGAAACGGAACACATTCCACACACTGGGGTGGGTTCCCAGTATGTGACATGACAAGGGCGTAACTTGGGAAGGGGGGCACAACACAGTAAATGGCATAGTGCCATATACAACATGACGGCACCTCAGCGCCATGCATGTGCACTACTCCGCTCATGTGCGCAACTCATGTGCATGCACAGTGTACGTATTTAAATGTGGAAGTAACAGCAGAAATAGTGTGGCTGTTGTTCCTTATGCTGATCGTGGTGGAGGGCTTTCAGCTCCATTGGACTTTCAGAAGGATACTTCCAAATGTCCAGCGGAAGAAGTTGTGAGATTGGCCTTTTTCAGAGCTGAAAAGCTCATGCAAAACAGCTGTAGACTCCGCCCAAAGCCCTAAAAATCAGAACAGAATGTGAACAAAATATATACTGAATCAGAATGTTACTTGACTTAGTTATCTTGGCAGAGTTGACATACTGTAACACTCAAAACTGAGTGAAGGAAATATGCAAGTTACTTGTATTCATGTAAAAAATAAAGATGGCCCTTGAACCTGGCCTGACTATTTCCTGATGTATGCCTGACTGAATGTGCGGTGGGACATAATGCATTCCATTATTAATTTGTGATTCAACTAACACAATACACCCCTGCCACATACACTATGCAAGGAAACATTCGGCATTGACAAATGCTTGTTGTGTTTGTTTCAAGCTGGTACAGCTCAGACAAAGTTTTGTTATACCAAGAAGCTAATAGAATTTTAGGTGGAGGGGGAGGTGTGGAACAAACATTGCAATGGGGCAGAGAGTGGAGGCCTCAGATGGTAGTTGTGCTTTCTGATATGTGGCATGTTGCAGGGGAGTGAGTAGAACAGCAGTGAAATGCACAAAGCAGCTATGGGAAGAGGTAACTAAAAAGTGCAAATGGAATGATCACCCCATTAAAATAACTACACAAGTCTACTATGTAACTAAGGATCTCATAAAGGAATAAACATTGTTTTTTCCTTTTTATCTTTGGTTCTTGGAGGAATCCTGTCTACCTCGTGCACTGATTCTAGGAACAGCATCTTTGAGAGACAGAAGCATTGTTAAGCTCAAGCGAGGCACTTGGTGCACCAGCACAGAAGGGGCACACTAAATAGAAAAAATAAGCAGAAATCAGCTTGAAATACAGAAAGTGTTAATATGAAAAACAAAATTGTCATCATTATCTCATTCATATAATTTTTACAACTTTTTGAAAGTGGGATGGGACATAAAGGAGGAAAGGGGGAAATGAAGGGGGCCCCACAAGTACAGTATGTCTTTGGGGAACAGTTAGGTCTAACATGAGCCCTATAATGAGCATATGCATTACGTTAGTAGTACAGCTAGTAGTACATCGTGTGTAGGTAGCCCTGACAGTCAGAACCTTTCCTTAACTTCTGTCTACTTCTATCTACCATAGTCTATGCACTACAGTCTTTAGAGCAGGAGGCAAAAGAAGCCCATCTGGATTGCCCTTACAACTCAGTGGTAGTACCTGTCAATATTATCCATCAGCATTAAATTGACTAAACCAAATTTAAACATCAGTTTTGTAATAAGGTTTAATATCACTAGTTTTGATTTGTTGGGGAGTCATTCTCTCCATTGTCATCCAGCACCAGGGGTCTTCCTCTTTTTTGGAGGTGGGCAGTTGTGACCATGATTGCTGCTGAGTGAAGAGTTACAGAGCTGCTGCATGCTGACCATTTGAGGAGTAGCTGGTAGTAGCAGGTGCTGCATTAAGCTTTATTTTTTCCAGAAAAGCTATACCGTCCTAGCTATCCATACCTGTCTGAGTGTACAGCCTTTCCAGGCCATCCTGTGTGGCCGTTTCCTGGTTTCCCCAGTGCTGTCTTCCTTTTTCTCCCTTCGCAGGACTGGAGTTTTACAGGTGGGATAGCCAAGCTGTGGGACAGTAGTAAGGAAAACACTGTGGAGCATATGACTGCAAAGGTTGAAGCCAAAAACAGAAAGTAGAAAGCTTTGACTTTCCCTATCCTCCCCGTCAGCATGTAAAGTGAGAAAATAGTGAATGAATAACATCCCTGACTCTGGCAGTCTGTGGAATTTGTATTTTTAAATAAACGATTAGTGTTTTTGTGCTTGTGTTTGTATTTAAGATTTTATTATAATTCATCTATTCTTACTGCCATGCAACTAATGTAAGATATGTAGAAAGCACGTTTATTTTCTACTTAGTGATCTTGCCTGTTTGGCTGTTATTATTCTAGTTATGTTGCTTGCTATATCTTTCAAAGTTCTAGTCTTATGATTTAATAGATAGTTTATTTAGATTTTAATCTTTTATAAAAACATTCCTTTTTTTAATTTTTGTGCCTTAGGGTTGTCACATGATCCACTGTCTTGCACTGATAGCACATGTATGGTGTTCTCACTCAGATTGTGGCCTTGCAGCAGTACATAGCAGTGGATTGAGAGGCCTCAGTTACTAACATACTAACATACTAAAATGCCAGCAGAATAGGCCTAACGGTCTTTTGCGTCTGAGCATTTGGTCAGCCCCCACCCTGGGAGCCGACCTTTCTGCCCCCCTCACCTTCTTTGGCTTCTCCCTTCCCAGTTCTGGATATTCTTGCTGCATTGGATTTTGCTTCCAGAACCCTTCCCCTGTACCTGTCCCATGCCGTCTTGAACCCCTACACTGTCTCTGCCTCCACCAGCCCCCTAGGCAGTGCATTCCATGGCTCCACCACCCTCTCAGTGAAGTAGCACCTTCTCCTTTCTACCCTGAATCTTCCCCCCTCCAGCTTCCACCCATGAAAGTGAAAGATTCCCTAGCAGGGAATCAAACCACGATCCTTTGAACCAATGTACTGCAGAGTTGGGTGCTCTAGCCACTCCACCATGGGAGCGGCTCAACAGAGCACCTGACCAGCAGTGGCCAGGTTGCTGAGAGAAGCGGGGTGGTTATTTCCCTGAATGTGTCAAATAAGGATAACCTGGTTTTATTTTTGTATTTTTATTTCTCTGAAGAGAACTAGATTTTTAAAACTTATCCTGCTGTTTTCTCTTTGCCCTCTGTGTTTATAAACTAGAATAATTGTGCTGATATCCTAAAAGGGAAGCATGCTTAGTGTGTGTAGAATGAATGTATTTATTAAGTAAGTAGTCAATAATAGACCTATGCACATGTTAAGTATTGAACAAAAAATTAGATTCAGACTTTTATCTTGAATTTGACAATAACTTGATTTTAACTGTCTATGACTTAAATAGTTTATCTTGAAAAAAGACTGAACTGTACTGACATACTGATTGCTTGGCAGAATTTTATAACATTATATAATACTGTGATGCTCTGATTCTCTTTTTTTGATTTTTGCCAAGCTTCTCAAGATTTGAAGTAATGATTAAAAGAATTTGCTGAGAATAGACCTTATGAACTTTGCAAATACTTTGAATTAATTTGGTTGTTTGGACAATTGCATACAACTTGACTCGAATTACTTAACAACTAACAATTAATGACTTATTCAAGCTTCAGACTCTGTGAACACTGATTTTGGATTATAAGCTGCATGAATTGGAGTACTTTTCCATATGGGTATGGGTATTTTGAGATTCTGATTGCAAGATTCTGATACTAGAACTGAATTTTGTGAACTTTGTGAAGAGCCTAAATTGGAATAACGAAAAAGCGAGGAAATCATCGAATGGTCAAAGCAAGAACCTAAGTACTTTGTATCTAAATATTTTCTCAGATAGTGATTAGGAGACTCTGAAATTAGAAGTCTGGATGATTGCTGCTTCCTAGAGATTTGGTAAAACTTCTATCTTATTCTCATTTTTTATTATATTACTACAAGTCTAACTCAAATCAGTTAATTAAGCAAATTATAGCTGATAAATATTATTGTGGAGATTTTTTGGGGGGTTAATTGTTTTATCCTGCTATTGACTTCTAGGAATATTAATATTGTTTATGGTGGCGGCGAATATTAGATTACAGAGAATTAATATTCCGCATCTCTCTCCTTTAACAAATGAAACATCTTTTGTCAAATCACTACAAATTAAACAGACAAAACAAACAAAAACAGACAAAACAGACTAAAATCATGGATCATTTAAATAAATTGAAAGAGGGTCTTAACAGTAGTAGAACCTCTACACCTACCAATAAATATTGTAATTCCTTAGAAATTATAACACAGATGCCACATACTAGATTTACATCTGATTTATCATCAATAGAAGGAATGGTGGAGGAGAATAACATTGGGTAGCAAGAAACTGAATGAAAACATTCTATTCTATGTAATGGGAAGGAAATAAAGACAATTAATCTTTTAACTAGTCAAGAAATGGCTACTCTGATTAGTCCTTATGAAACAACACCAGAC
The DNA here is from genome assembly GCA_016271365.2 of Neoceratodus forsteri. Taxonomy (NCBI): domain Eukaryota; kingdom Metazoa; phylum Chordata; order Ceratodontiformes; family Ceratodontidae; genus Neoceratodus; species Neoceratodus forsteri. The sequence goes on along the minus strand of CM028129.1, from coordinate 642,398,292 downwards.
CTATGGGATAATGAACGATATCAAACAAAGGAAAAAAACAGTGTTAGAGGATGTTTCAAAGGATTTATGGTGCATAATTTCAGGCTTGAAACAGTTTAATGAGCAGAATGAAACATCAGAGTTATGCAAGAAGTGTCAAAAAGAGTATGAAGGTCTAAGGTATGACTATCAATCAAGTTATTTGAGTGATAAATTAATAAATTTATTATCGCAACAACACACCGCTAATATTCTGATTGTGGAACAGGTTCTATTGAACAAAGAAATAATTGAAACAGCTAGAAGTGAAATCGCTCAAATTAGAACATTCTTAGTTGATACTTTGGAAACTAAAGTAGTAGGGGACAATGGAAAATATCATATGAGTAATGATGGTATCAGACCTGATTTTGATAGTATATATGTGCCAGAAAGTCCAATAAAGGAGAAAAAGAAAGCACATAGAAGAGGTGGAAAGAGTAATGTTGCAGGAAAAAAGACCATAGGTAAGAAGGAAAAGGAAAAAAAAAGTAGCTACTGAGAATAATTTAGCAGTGATTGATCTAACTAAGGAAGAAACTTGAGTTCTGATCAAAGAAAAAAATAAGGGCAAACAAATTATACTAAAGATAAATCAGGAATTGTGTCCAAGACCAATCCTATATACCTCACCAACAGATAGTGAATTACTCACATATTCTAAATTGACTACTTACTTACATCAATTAGAAACAGAAATTGCATATTTAAATTATGATTTGGGGGCCAGGAATGTAAATGGTGCTAACACTGTAAATGATGTACAGGCAAAAGAGACTGAAGAACCAGTAAATTATGTTGGAATTAATAAGGAAAGTCTGCATAAGAAGAAGTGCATTATTCATGATAAGATGGATGAACAAACATCTAGCAGTAATTTAGTAGAGCCTACAGAGTGTACCACACTAGTTAGGGTTTTAGCTCTAAATGGATGGTTTCAATTGGGAGGTGAATACCGAATAAGACAAGTGGTAGAGAAATTAAATACAGAGATGGATTTAGATACCAAGCCAAAGGACATTCTGGGAATTAAAAATATTCAAGTTGATTCAGCTCTACTAATTGACATCCACTTCTATTCACAAATTGCCAATTATGTCTGGCTAAGTGCATCAGTCCTTAAAGATAAAGAGATTTTTTTTTAACATTTCCTAATAGACATCTATTTAACATTCCTGAATCACATACTGAGAAATCAGAGCAAAGGGACATGGAGCTTACACGTTTTGATTTGAATAATCTTTATAGAGAAACAGATAGGAAATTAACTAGAGAAGTATGCAGCCTTTTAAGGAACTTCTTACAAATCCGGCTAGGTAGGGATGGTATAGCAACAGTTAAATGAATAGGAAGGGGATCTCAAGTTAATATCATAGTTAAGACTAAGGAAATTGCAGAATAAATTTTGAGGAAAACTTCAATCATGGATGCTATGGATCTAAATCTAATAGAGATAAAAGTATTGGATGGCCATATTGTAAAACAAGAGATAAACCAGGTTACAAATCACATACCACTTAAAAATAAATTTCAGTCTCTAGCTGGTTACCTAGATTGACAATCAGGGGTACCAGAAAGAGAAATGTTTATGGAGGTTAAAATAGGATTGGATTCCACCTTAATTAGTGGTATTAGTGAAGGTTATCAATATATTTCTTGGAATATAGCAGGTATTAGAGAAAGACAACAGGATGACAGTATATGAAGCAAAAAAACAAAGATTTATTGAAGGATATTAATCAAATTGAATAAAACATATAAGGCTTTCCTGAAAGATAAACCAAAAAAAAGCTATTATAAAAAAAACAATGGGAAGAAATGAATAGGGTGATTACTAACAGGGACCAAAAAGGATTTTGGCAGTTAATGGCTAGGGGCACAGCTAATGCCAAAGATGGTATGGACACCTTCATAACAGAAGATGTTTGGATCAATCATTTTACCCAGATTTTTGTGGATCCAAATTTAGTTAGTAATATATGTAAAATAGTAGGCCCACATAATTTAGAAATTACTCATCAAGAGGTATACTTGGCTATTAGCTCACTGAAATTATAGAAAGCCCCGGGCCAGATAACATCACAGCTGAGGTCTACAAGTGCAACACAGGAATATGGTGCAGAATGCTGACAATTTTGTATAATAAATGTATCCAGGATAATAAATATCCACAGACCTGGAAAGCAGCACATTTTTTCCTATACATAAAAAGGGCAATAAGTTGAATCCTGTTATGTATTGACCTATTAGTCTGCTGTATAATAATTTAAAGATATTTTCTAAAATAATTAAAATAGAAACATAGAAACATAGAATTTGACAGCAGATAAGGACCACTTGGCCCACCTAGTCTGCCCATTTCCCTACCTAAAGGATAAGCTGCAAATCCTAGTTAACCACAGCCTACTTCCTCCTACCCCCACTAGAATTGCCTTATGTCTGTGCCATGCATTCTTGAATTCCCCCACTGTTTTTGACTCTATGACCTCTAGGTAGCCATGTCCACAGCCCCCCGGTCTACTGCTTTTGTCACTCAGTCAAAGAAGTCAATTAGATTTGTCTGACACAACCTTCCCACTCTGAATCCATGCTGCCTTGGATCCTGTGCCCCACTGGCTTCTAGGTACTCAACAATTCTTTCCTTCAGAAGTGATTCCATCATTTTCCCTACCACTGAGGTCAAACTAACAGGTCTGTAGTTTCCTGTCTCTGTCTTACTCCCACTTTTGTGAAGGGGAATCACATCTGCCCTCCTCCAGTCCTCAGGTACCACCCCATCCTCCCATGATTTATTAAAAAGGGTAGTCATTGATGTTACTAGTTCTTCCCTTAGTTCTTTTAAAATCCTGGGGTGAATCCCATCAGGCCCCATTGCTTTATCCACCTCCAGTTTTAAGAGTTCTTTCAGAACCCTTTCTTCTATGAAAGGACTAATATCAACCCCCCAATCTAGATTGCTTCTATTGACTGGATTAGGTATTTCCCCCTGCTTTTCCATTGTGAATACTGACCAGAAGTATTCATTCAGTATTCCTGCTTTTTCACTGTCACTATCTGCCCAACCACCTTCCTCTTTGTTCAGCCTCAGTATCCCTGTCTTAGTCTTTCTTTGCTCCCTAATGTACCTATAAAAGGTTTTATCCCCACCCACTTAACTGAGTTGGATATCTTTTCCTCGGTTTGGGCCTTTGCTATTCTGACTGCCTTACCCACTTCCTTCTGCTTTGACTGGTACAGTTCTCTGTCCTGCTATGCAAGTAACAGGTGGGTTGTCCCCATATCAATCTGGATTCCAAAAGGAATATTCAACTTTGGATAATATTTATATACTGTCTCATTTAATAGAGAAGTATGTTCGTCTTAGGAAGCAAAACTTGTATGTATTGTTTGTGGATTATTCAAAAGCATTCAACACTATATCAGGGTCTAAGCTTTGGGATATTTTACTGAAACAAGGCATAGATAAGGTATTGGTTAATATTATACATGATCTTTATAATAATAATTGGGCACAGGTAAGATTGGGTGTGGGTGGACAACTTTCTGCCCCCTTCAAAATACATATAGGAGTTAGGCAGGGCTGTGTCTTTGCCCCTCTTCTATTTTCACTATATATTGATGAGCTATTAATAGATTTATGTAAACATAATTTGGATTCCCCAAAAAAACAGAATCAACCCTGTTCGGTTTTTGCTTATGCAGATGACCTGGTGTTACTTTCCCTCACTCAGAAGGGGTTGCAGGAAAATATAATTTACTAGAAGTTGGATCTAGAGAATTACAACTCAAAATAAATTTAACTAAGACAAAAATACTCATTATCAGCCCCAATAGTAGAAAGAAGGATGGCATTTTGAACTTACAGGGTAAACAATTAGAAGTAATTAAAACCTATGCATATTTAGAGGTTGGATTTAGTGATAATGGATTATGGAACCACTAATTTTGAAGATGTTTAGAAACTTTAAGTAAAACAATGCTAGGACTAGTCTGATTCAATAATAGATATGGAGGAACAAGTATTAAACCTTTGATTAAAGTAATTAAATATAAATTTGAATCCCAATTGTTATATGGCACAGAAATGTGGGAAGTGGACCATATGGAAAAACACACTATCCCTATGTTTAACAACGTAAGAAATATACTGGGAGTAGGAAGATCATATCCATCAGCTTGCATGAGTTGGGAATTATTAATATGAAAGTTTATGTGATATTAGACAGGTTCATTTTTGGGTACGGATAACAAAGCTTTTGACATCTAGAATTACTGACCTATGTATGGAGGAAAAACAGAAAAGGTTTGATATGGAATACAGGCAGGGATTTTGGTACTTAAAGATTGCCCATCTGTTAGAAAAATATAATTTAGAAGTACTAGCAAGGTATGTTAAGAGACAGATTTTACTAAGTAATAAATACAAAAAATAGCTAAGTAAAAAAATAGGAAACTACTGGGAAAAACAAGATTTATAACCTATTAAGAATTCTGCTTGCTCTAAATGGTTTGCACTAACCAATTTCTGTTTTGGTTATAAAGCTTATCTTGATATTTTGACTGACCATCTTCTGAGAAGAACTTTCACCGTATACAAATTTGAGCCATTTGATTGAAGTGTTGTAAGATGTAGATATAAAAAAAACTACAGATGAAAATTGTAGCTCTGCAATTGGCGGAAGTGAAGATTTAACCCATGTTATGAGGCATTGTGCTTGGTACAATAAGGAACGTCTGTATTGGTTGGGGCCTTTTATAAATAATATATATAATATTGATAGTGTAACTCTGACTTTCATATTAATACACACACAAGATCATTACTCTGTTGAAAGAATAACAAAATTCTTCTTGGCAGCAAGTAATATTAAAAAGAAAATTAGTAGTGCAATTATGATGGTGGGATTTTAATGTTTGTGAACCCCTATCTAAAGTATTTTTCTTTTTTATAAAAATAAATTTTAAAGTATTCTGATAAAGGAGGTTAGAGAATAAGATACGCTTTTATGTATTTGTATATGTGTATGTATTTATGTATTTTTTTTGTCTATATGTTTACTTGTTGAAGACTCTTGGAGTCAAACAATAAAATTTTGATTGATTGTGAGGAATGAGTAAATTCCAAATTTGTAGAATTTCCATGGGATTCTGTGGAATTTCAGCAGAAGTTTGTGGATTTTTTGAAATTTCTTAATTTGGTCATAATGCAGTCATGTATTGTGCTAGAGATTGGAGTGTTGGCATGGTTACTTATTGATTGGCTTCCTAATAATGCACCATATATAATGCCATTAGGATGCATTGTATCAGTTTTGGAGGCCACACTTAAAGAAGACATTAACCTCCTGGAGAGGGTCCAGAGGAGGGCAACCAAAATGATTCTGGGCTTGAGGGACAGGACCTATGAGGAGAGGCTCGAAGAGCTAAATATGTACACATTGGAAGAGAGAAGGGACCGGGGGGACACGAAAGAGGTCTTCAGGTACATGAAGAGGGTAAATGGGGAGGAACAGTCAGGGTGCTCAAGGAAGGAGGAGGGGGCCACTAGAGGGCATGGGTGGAAGCTGGAGGGGGGAAGATTCAGGGGAGAAAGGAGGAGGTGCTACTTCACTGAGAAGGTGGTGGAGCCTGGAATGTGCTGCCTAGGGGGCTGGAGGAGGCAGAGACAGTGAAGGGGTTCAAGAGGGGGTGTGACAGGTACAGGGGAAGGGTTCTGGAAGCAAAATCCAATGCAGCAAGAATATCCGGAACTGGGAAGGGAGAAGCCAGAGAAGGTGAGAGGGCAGCAAGGTCAGCACCCAGGGTGGGGTCTGACCAAGCGAGCAGACATGAAAGACCGTTAGGCCTATTTTGCTGCCATTTTAGTATGTTAGTATGTTAATATCTAAACCATAGGTGCACAAATTCTGACATTTTATTTTTTGAGGGAAATGTCATGAAAATGTGTATCTTCATATAACTCAGGCACCTTTGGAGCTACATATGTGAAAATTAACATGCACAACCATTTTGTAAGGGTTAATGAACTACCAACATATGGAGAGATTTGGTTTAGAAATGTTTAAGCTACAGGGATTCACACATTTACTGTGTAAACTTTTTTGAAGTTTTTGAAAACATTCTAAAAATGTGGATGTTTGTAAGTTCTCATTTCTTACAAGTATAGACATGACATTTACCATGCATTTCCAGAGTCAGTGTATTCTGGTATCTAATATAACTGGAAAGAAATGAGTTTAGCAGTTTTACATTTACAGTGGAAAAAAAACAAAAAATATTGGTAACATTTTGTCAGATATTAATGGTAGCATGTAAATAATGCCTCCAGAATTCCTGCTGTGGAATTTAACATTGACAGAACAGCCGGACCAGTGGCACTGAGGGTTGAGGTGCTGGACACCACACCTCGTGCCACGCTGGCGACCCGTATTTGGGAGTGGGCATGGGTTGCCAGGGGTCGGCAGGGTTGGGGAAAGATTGAGCATCTGGAGGACTGCTCTTCTTCTCCGGGGAGGTGGGACATCAGTGTTCTGTGTGTGGCAGCCCCCTGATGGCAGTTGGGGGGCAGCTCCACTGACACTGCACATGCAGGGGGCTGGAGGAGGATGGCACCAGGAAGACCGCTTATGGAAACATGCACGCTACATCCCTTGGCATCATTGCATGCCTCCTCCCTCAGGGGAACATCACCAAAATCCCCACTGGCAGCATGAAGGCTGCTCACTGGCACTGCCACAGTTGCATGCAAGTCAGCTCCCTCCCAGGCTGCTAATGGGAGGTATGAACTCTGTTCAGGGCTGGGGAGGCTGCCAGCCCAGCAAGCTAGATGGTGGGGGGAGGAACCAAAGGTACAAACCTCCCCCCAGCTGTGGAGCACAAAGAAATCATCAAAAAAAAATAACATTCACAAAGCATATATTACTACCTCATCTGATAAACTGAGCTTTTTAGCTGAGCTTTTTGCAGTCCTGCAGTTCCTTTCTGGGTGACTGACCCCCCCCCCCAAGTTTATCCAGATAGACCCAGTGGAACGACTAGCACCCCTAATATCCACGTCATTCTTTACAGGGACACAATACCTTAAAGGGGAACTGTTAGCACTAAGAGCCCCACAAGCAAGTGTGGGGCTGGTCCTAACTTACACTTTGTGTGTAAAAACATATTACTGTTTACTGCAGTATTGTAGTTTGTATCACACCAATGCTGTTCACTTGCAAGCTGACATTTACTATAACCCAAGATCCCAGAATCCTCTGCTGCTGACATCAGAGGAGGGCTGCAGCAGTGGGAGATTCAATTGCATGCAGTACATGTTAGAGCATTATGAGCTCTGATTTTTTGTTTGCTGTTCCTGCCATCCTCCCTCAGCTAAGTACAGTCACAAATGACTGTGCTTAGGCTCGGGAGAACAGCTGGATCAGCAAACATTTGATTGAAGTTTATAAAAGTTCCAAAATACACTGCAAGCTATTGAATCTCTAACTGCTGCAGCCCTTCTCTGATGTCAGCTGCAGGGAATTTTGGGATTTGTAGTAACAGAAAATGTCAGATTGCAAGTCAACAGAATTAGTGTGATACAATCTACTTTACTGCAGTAAACAGTAAGTAAACTTCAGTGTTTGGTGCATAGCAAAGTGCTTGTTTATACTTATGAACCTGAAGTTATTAAGTTGGAGTTTGGCCTTTCTCTAGTCTCACCTTGGTAGGAATGCTGGGTAGGTGTAGGGGAGAGAAGGCCCAGTGTCAAGGGTGAGAAGAGTGCCGGAGGAGTCAAGAGGAGGATGGTGGGTGATTCTGGAAAGTTCCAAGCAGAGCTAACAGAAGCTAACTAGCTTAAGTAGGGGATGTGGAAGGAGCTATTTCCTCCACACTGAACCATGAGATTTTAACCCTCCAATTCAATGTATGGTGTGGAGCGAAGTGCTTGTGTATACTTATGAACTTGAAGTTATTAACTTGGAGTTTGTCCTTTCCCTGTTCCCACCCTTGGTAATAATGCTGGGTAGATGTAGGGAATAGAAGGCCCAAAAAGATTGTTAATGATTTGAGATTACCTTCTCCAACTCAGGGAGAGTGTGACCACTAGCACGCAGAGGAGAAAAAACCCCAGTGGAAGAAACCTCTGAGGAACCATGGCTACTGATCTGCCTATCTTCTGGGCAATCTACAAGGAGATAATCCTAAATGATTTGGACCAAGTTGTGTTTCTGATTAGGTCAATGAGGTCTAATCTTTGATGGTGTGAGTAGGAAGGTCAATTCTGCTGGATGAAGGAGAATCCAAATTGGATGGATGTCCAGATGAAGGAGGATGGGTGGTTAAATGATATCCAGGATTTCATTTGTGGTATTCAATTACTGGAAGGCTGAAGGGAAGATGGAACCAGAGAATGAAATTAATGGATGGTTGAGCACTAGATAGTAGCACACTTGAAGGCCCCAAAAGGAATACAGAAAGAAGATGTCCAGGAAGCAATCCAGACCCACTCTGAAGGTGAGGAAGGAAATGGGTCTTGGTCAATAAGGTCACAGTGGAGCACTCTGAGGAATCTGATAATAGGCCGAACAATGGGGTGGGAAGTATCCACTGAGAAAGTACATAATGGAAAGGACCAAACAGTGAGGACTGGACTGCTGAGTCTTCAATGATGTAGAAGGGTCAATCCTTGAATTTGGTGGAGAAATCCAAGTAGGGGGAATAGTCAGGTGATAGAAGAAAGCTTGGAGATGAATAACGTCCAAGGCTTGTGACAATGGCGAATGAAGAAAGTCAACTGACATTGGAAGCCCCCTAGGCAATGATAGAGATGGAGCTGAAGAATGACAACAGCCAAACCTTGTTGGGAAGGAATGATGGAAAATGGAGGAACAGTACTCCCAGCCCCGGCAGACAGGACAAGCCCACCTTTGCTTGGTACCATTAGGTAGAGCTAGGGATGGAGCTGCAGAATGACGGTGGACAAACCATGATGACAGAAAAACCATGATTTGAAGAGATGATTGAGAACAGAGGAGCAGGACTCCCAACCCCAGATGATAGGACAAGCCCATCTTCACTTGATATTGTCAGGTAGAGCTAGGGATGGAGTTGCAGGTTGATGGAGGACAAACCATGAAGTGAAGAAGGAGGAAAAATGGAGTAGCAGGATTCCTAACATTTTGGTTTAAGAGCATAGGAGATTAAGCCCATCTCACTGAGTCTTTGATGATGTGCTGGAAGGGTAAGTTTTGGAGCTGAGGAAGAATGTCCTTTCTGGATGAATGTTTAGAAAACTACCACGAATTAAGTTTGGCTACTGCAGGAAGGTTCAAATGAGAACCAGAATTATTCAGTGGTATATAGGTGATTATTCATTGGAGGACAGGATAAATGAGTATGGAAGGGCTTTGGAGTCCTACACGGTGGAAGAATGCTAGAGAGCAAGAGAGGTGAGGAGTCCTTGCTGAGTCTTTATCCAATCTGCATGTTGGAGGGGCACTGAAGGGACCGCTATTGGAAGTGGTATAGAGCATGGAGTGAAGGGACTTGCATAGTCTTGAAGTGGAAGCTGCAGAATAATGATAGAGAAAGGAGAAGTCCTGGCCAAATCTGTACAGAATCTACAGGCCAATGGGGCACTGAAGGGACTGCTGTCAGAGCAGTTTAAGGCATGGAGCAAGTCCATTACAATAACTGGAAATGTCTTGAAGTGGAACCACTGAAGAATGAAACTAAGATGAAGGGATAATCAAGACAAATGTGCATGAGCAGCATGATGGAGGGGAACGAAGACTTTGGTTGGTGACAGGAGAGAAGCAACAGAAATCAAGAGAGCAGCACTTGAAAACAGGACTTGCCCGGACTTGCTCACCCACAAAGCATTTATATTCTGACAGAGCCAATAAACTAAAAAGACAGCAGAGAAGCAAGGGAAGCCAAGAGAGCAGCAGCTGAAATTGTTATTTTTGCAGGGTATATTTTCTGTTAAATTGATGTGCAGGTCGTCTTGCTGAAAGGAAGGAAAGCACTCACTGGAGTGGTGGGTCAGCACTGTAGCTGATTGCTTCTGGAAGGCATGGGCTTTGTCCCCCCCACCTCAAGGGCATCATTTCCTTTATACCAGGGGTTCAGACAGCACTTTCCCATAAGGGCAAAGGGCACACACATAGCATATCCTTAACAGCTCAGAACGCTGTGTAGGGGTAAATGCAAGCACATGCATGCACACACTAACAACAACAACAACAACAAAAAAATTAAAATTAAAGAGGAAGGGAGAGAGACATAGGGGTAGTTTTGCAGTGCACTGGCTGTGAGGTGGAAGTCTTCCAGGAGATGTTCTGGAGGTTGCAATGCTGCCCTATTTGCAGGCACCTCTCTGCACTGAGGGAGGAGGTTGCCTATTTCCAGGCTGACCTGGTGAGGATAAGGGAAACCTCCTTCCTCACCCAGGGACCACTAGGACTGCTGCATGAAAGGCTGCAAAGAAAGAAGAGTGGTTGGACCATGGTGGACTCACTGAAGGTGAGGGTGGTGGGAGAGAGAGGTGCATCCCTCCAGTTGTACCACTCAACAATTCATACACCATTCTGGTGGAGCATGGTTCCTTTATAGAGGCACCAGCAATGGAGACCAAGGAGGATGCTGGGAACCTCCAGAAAGGAGACCCACAGGTGGGTGGCACAGGACCTCGCAGGGGAAGGAAACCACTCCTGGTGGGGGACTAAGTTGTTAGGGAGGTAGAACTGAGGGAAGGAGGGGAGAAGGAGGTAAGGTGCCTGCATGGTGCCATGGCTGGGAGGGACAGGAAGTGAATCCTCAGGATTGTGGGAGCAGCAACATGGGAGAGGGAGCTGGACATCACTGTCCACCTAGGGACAAATGATCTGACTGGGAATGGAATCAGAGCAGTGCAAGAGGAGTTTGTGGAGTTGGAAGGGGCCTTAGACAAGTAGAATGCACGGTAACCTTCTTGGAAGTGCTGCCTGTCTATGAATGGTTGCAAAACTGGTGCTGAGCTCAGGGTTTTGGCTTCATTGGGGATTGGGGTTCCACCTGGAGTGATACAGGCCTATACTGGTGTGATGGTCTGCATCTGTCCAGGAGGGGAACAAGGATCCTAGGTGATAGGTTTAAATGCTTCATTGGCAAGCATTTAAACTAGCCAAGTGGGGAGGCACTGAAAATAAGCAGGGAAATCCCCCTCCCACACACACAGAAAACAGGGTAGTTAGCAAGGTAAACATCAAGGTAGAGAAGTTGGTAGACAGCAGGACAGGGGTAAATGTAGAAAAAGGCAAAGGCAGTAAGAAAAGGGAGGGGACTAAAAGGGGTAAGGCCATTAAAAAATGGAGGGCGATGAGTACCAATTCCCATAGTCTGGGTAGCAAGCTCCTTGAACTAGTGACCTTGATGGAAAAGGGATGCCTGGATATCATGGCAGTCACAGAAACATAGTACACAGAGAACCATGACTGGGATGACAACATACCAGGGCACACAATCTACAGGAGGGGCAGGGAGGGCAAAACAGGAGAAAGAGTAGCTCTCTACATAAGGGAAGGGATCAAAGCAACAGAGCTAAAGGGTAAACAGGGAGGAGAGGAGGCACTGTGGGTCACCCTAGAGACAGGAAATGGCACCACAATCCACTAGGGGGTTGTATACAGACCCTTGTCTCAGGGGGAGGAAATGGACAAGGAAATGACAGAAGGCATCCTTAGAATGGCAGAAAAAGGAGAGATACTGTTGATGGGGGACCTGAATATGCCAGATGTTAACTGGAGCACCATTGCTGCAGCCAAATTCAAGAGCATGGTCATTCTCTATGCCCTACAAGGGGCATGCCTCAGACAGCTAGTGTTGGAAGCCACTCAGGAGGGAGCAGTCTTAGGCCTGGTACTCTCAAATGGGGATAGAGAGAGGATCTCAAATTTAGAAGTGAGTAGCCATCTGGGAACAAGCGAACAGGAAACAGTGTGGTTCATGATAAACACAGCCATAGAGTCAAGCCATTCAAAAGCAAGGGTATTGGACTTTAGAAGGGCTGAATTTGTCAAAAAGAGAGAGAACCTCAGAAAAGCACTAGCAAATGGGCAAGAAAGAGGGGTCGAGGAACAATGGGGAAAAATAAAAACTGCCATCACATATGCAACAAGCCTTTGCTTGAAGCAAATAAACAAAATTAAATGAAGAAAAAAACCCACTATGGCTCTCAAAAGAGGTGGGGGGAAGGTTAGGGCGAAAAAGATAGCATTCAGGAAGTATAAGGAAACACAGAATGAGCAGGACAGAGAACTGTACCAGTTAAAGCAGAAGTAAGTGTGGAAGGCAGTCAGAATAGCACAGGCCCAAACTGAGGAAAAGATAGCCAACTCAGTTAAGAAGGGGGATAAAACCTTTTATAGGTACATTAGGGAGTGAAGGAAGACTAAGTAAGGGATAGTGAGGCTTAATAAAGGGGAAGGGATGGGCAGAGGGTGACAGTGAAAAAGCAGAAATGCTGAATGAATAATTCTGCTCAGTATTCACAAAAGAAGAGGTGGAGAGGTACCTAAACCATACAATAGAAGCACTCTGGATAGGAGGTTCTATAGCAGTCCATTCACAGAAGGAAGGGTTCTGAAAGAATTCCTAAAACTGAAGGTGGATAAAACAATGAGGTGTAATGGGATTCACCTCAGACTTCTAAAAGAACTAAGGGGAGAACTAGTAACACTACTGACTACCCTTTTTAGCAAATCATGGCAGGATGGTGTGGTACCTGAGGACTGGAGGAGGGCAGATGTGATTCCCCTTTACAAAAGTGGAAGCAAGGCAGAGGCAGAAAACTACAGACCTGTTAGTTTGAGCTCAGTGGTAGGGAAAATTATGGACTCACTTCTGAAAATAAGAATTGTTGAGTACCTAGAGGCCAGCGGGGCACAGGACCCAAGGCAGCATGGATTCACATTGAGAAGATCATGTCAGATGAATCTAATAGATTTCTTTGACTGGGTGACCAATGTAGTAGACCAGGGAGGGGATGTGGATGTGAACTACCTAGACTTTAGCAAGGCATTTGACACAGTCCCACACAAAAGATTAATAAACAAGTTAGCCAGCCTGGGAGTGAGTCCCAGGGTGGTAAACTGGGTAAAAAGTTGCCTGGACAACAGGATGCAGAGGGTAATAGTAAAGCGAGTCCAGTCTGAGGAAAGAGGGGTTACTAGCATGGTACTGCAGATTTCAGTACTGGGACTGTTCCTCTTTAATGTCTTTATAGGTGATATTGCAGAGGGACTGGAAGGAAAAGTATGTCTATTTGCAGATGACACAGAGATCTGAATCAAGGTTGATACAGAAGGTGGGGTGGAAAGGATGCAAAGGAACTTGACAAGGTTGGATGAATGGTCAAATGTATGGCAGCTTAAATTCAATGCAAAGAAGTGCAAAGTAATGCATCTGGGAAACAGAAACCCAGGGGAAGAGTACACAATGGAGGATGAGATAATAACAACACCAAAAATGGAAAGGGCCCTGGGGTAGTCATATCAGATGACCTTAAGGTGGGCAAGCAATGTGAGAAGGCAGTAGTTAGGGCTGGTGGGATACTGGGATGCATAGGGAGAGGCATCACCAGTTGAAAACAGGAAGTTGTTATTCCTCTGTGCAGACAGTTGGTGAGACCCCATCTGGAGTACTGCATCCAGTTCTGGAGACCCCATCTCCGCAAGGACATACACAGGATGGAGGCAGTCCAAAGGAGGACAACTAAAATGGTGCAGGGTCTGCACCAGAAGACATATGAAGAGAGATTAAAGAAGCTTAATATGTATACACTCAAGGAGAGGAGGGAGAGAGGGGACATGACAGAAACTTTCAAATACATCAAGGGAATCAACAAAGTCCAAGAGGGTAGCATCTTCCAGAAAAAGAGATGTGCAAGAACAAGAGTGCACAAGTTGAAGATAGAGGGGAGATGGCTCAGAGGTAATGTGAGGAAGTATTTTTTCACAGAGAGGGTTGTGGATACATGGAACAGCCTTCCTGAGGAGGTAGTGGAGTCAAAAACAGTGGGGGAATTCAAGAATGCATGGGACAAACATAAGGCAATTCTAGTGGGGGTAGGAGGAAGTAGGCTGTTGGTTAACTAGGATCTGCAGCCTAACCATTAGGTAGGGAGATGGGCAGACTAGGCTGTCCAAGCAGTCCTTATCTGCCATCAAATTCTATGTTTCTATATTCGTATGTAGAGTAAACATAGAGAGGCTCCGGGTCTGAAATGAGAAGGTCGACCTTAAACTCGGTCAATCTGATCCATAGAACAAGAATGCAGCAGAGGAGGAAGTGGAAGGCAGTTGAACAAAGTTGGTAAGGAACGGAATTGGTAGAGAAGGTAAGTGGATAAAACATACTGCCATCTTAGGGGACAAAACAGGTCCACAGCAATTAAATACATCCTGGGAATGAGACAAAGATGGAAACTGGTGAATGATGGCGAAGATGAAGAGATGACCAACATGTAAATGAGGTACAGGCTCCCAACCTGACAGACAGGGCCGGCTCATCTCCACTCAAAACTCCACTAGGCAGAACAAGGGATGGAGGCTGTTGGTGGATGGTACAGGATGGATGGATGGTAAAAATAAAATAATGAGATACAGGCTCCCAACTTGGCATGTAGGGAAAGGTCTCTGTTGCCCAATACCCCACAAGGCAGAACTGGAGACTGTCAGAAGATGGTGTAGGATAGACTGGTGGTAGAAACTTAAAAATTGGCAACAGGACTCCCATCCTCAGTAGACTGAGCAGGCCTATGCACCTAAGGCCTCTGTAGGCAGAATAAAGGACAGAGACTGTCAGGCTGATGGAACAGGCCGGAGGCAGCAGGAAGTCAGACTCCCATCCCCAATGGATAGCACAAACCCAACTGCACTCAGTACCCCAGTAGGTAGATTTAGGGATGGAAGCCAAAACTGATGGAATGGGTTGAGTGAGGAAAGGGCAGCTGAACAGTGTGGTAGATATCAAAAATTGAGAGAACAGCAGCAGGAGGAATAGGAGAATGGAAGGAAGGGAGGAACTGGAACAGCAGAAGGACAGGAGGAACAATACGAAGTAATTGTAGAGCCGTTCATACAAAACAGTCAGAAACAGAATATGAAAGTGCACTGATGTGGAAAAAGGAATTGAGGATCAAATACAGAAGGACAACTGTGAGAAAGGAACAGGAAAATGCAGGAAGGAGGCATGAGGAAATTAAAGGCAGATGATAGAAAGGACAAGGAGGATGAGCAGTGGTGTATATAGCATCAAGCTGCACAAAAGGAACCAGTTCTGGGCATGGCACAATATAACAAGCATGGAGATCAAACACAGGGGTCCAAGGACACATAGCACATCATAGGAGCTCTGGCACAGTGCATGTAGAACAATAAACATCGTGAAGGAGGTAATGGCAGTCAAAGCCAAGATAAACCGAAATATAGGAGTGGAAGATCATAGGATGCCCAGATTATGGAAAAACAGCCAGAGGGAGGTAGGGGAGGTAGAAGATGGATACCCAGGCCAATACAGGAAGAAAGCAAAAAGTAAACAAGGAGGATCTGGTGGCTATGGGGTTAGGTAGCGTTGTGAAGATCGGAAGGGAGTGCTAGACAAACAGCCATGGCCTGAGATGGATATCGATGCTGATAGAGAATTCCAGTCCAACCAAGTAATGAGGTCTTGAATTGTTGAAGTCATCAGGAGATGGTGAGGGACACAGAGTGAGTATGCAGACCAGAGCAGTACAAGAGGACATTCTACACCAAGGAGAGCTGAAAGATTGGCAAAAGTCTAGAAAGAGAATTGCACATCACCAGGTAAGAAGAATGGCAGGGGTGCCGCAGTCAGAGAATGGGGAAAAATGGAGCAGAACGGAGGGAAGTACAGATGTGGAGCATGCGTACTAGAGCTATGGAATATTGCAACCTAGAAGCACCAGTGGAAACCAAGCAGTGTGGCCGGGAGGAGCGAAAGCCCCAAATGGAAAAAAATAAAAATGGATTAGTACTTACTGTCTGCCCACATGGAAGGTCAGCTCTTGGGGAATCCCAAACTGAGGTCCGGAAGCACAGCTCAGAGTGGCCACGGTCAGGGCATACTCGAAGGTATTGCAATGATCTGGTGAATGGTTTGGGCAAGCCTTGGGGAAACAGAGGGGGAAAGTGCAGCAAAACCACTCACAAAGAGCCAGAAGGAGAGCAGCTGCAATGGGGAAGGAACAAGAGAAAACAATCAAGGTTGGGGAGATGGGATGGAAAAGAAAATGGAGAACAAGAGACAAAATACAGGGAAAGGGGAAGAAAGGAGGAATGAGGGAAGCAAAAGAGGCTCAGCTACAATCACTATGCAGGAGCCCATGCCCCAGAAAACCACAGCGTGCTGTTTCTCAATGCACCAAGCCAATTTTGAAATGCTCTAAGCGGAACTAACAGAAGTTGGTTAGCTTATGTAGGAGATGTGGGGGGAGCTATTTCCCCCACATTGAACCAAGGGCTTTTAGTCCTCCCAGAAACGTTTTTGCTTACAGAGTGCTAATTAGGACCAACCCCATCCTTGGGTGTGGGGCTGTTAGTGCTAACAGTTTCCCTTTAAAATGAGACTCACCTACTCATTTTCCTATTAACCTATCCTGCTGGAATAGCCAGAATTCTTCCTCCGTGTGCTTCAGACAGTTTCTTCTTGCATTGCATCTTTTGAGTACCTCTTAGTCCCAGACTTGCAAGTACATTAGGCTTCCTGGATCATCAGTTTACTGGGTGTGATTCTTATATATCATGCATTCAGGTTGAAATTGCTGACACTCAGTGCTTCCTTGCACCAAACTGGGGGTCTGCTATTGTTGTGCTACCCAGTTCTGTTGTCCATTTCTTGTCTAAATTATGCATCTAAGCCTTGTAACTGGTGATCCCCCTGCACCAACTGTCTTTCCAACCCCTATCCTTTAGCTTGAATCCCCCAGACTCTATATCCCTTGCCAAGACCAGTACCCCTACACACACACACACACACACACACACACTCACACAACAGCACATTCTGAGCATGCAGATATTATTTGCCCCAGAATGCCCTCTAACTTGCCAGAAAAATAAGACCCTTCCTCCTGTAATAGAATGTTAGAAAAATGTAACCTGTCTAATTGATGCCAGTGTCATTCCTCAAAGTCCCCAGAACAGTGAGGGCCTTGTAGAAGAACCCTCTAGGTATATTTTCCCTTTGGGACATCTCTTATTGAATAAATGACATCTTCATGTCCTTAGGATTTCTACTTCCTATCACAGTGCACACACCGGTCAGCTAATATCACTACGTGCAGTGCTTAATTATGGTAACACTCACTAGATCTACAATGCAAGCAGTCATATCACGTAACCTACATTAACATAAAGGTCCTGTAATCCCCACCACCACCACCACCACCATCCTGCTATGTTTAGAAGTCCTTGCATGAATCAAACATTTTTATTACTCTCACTAGCCATTCCCTTTCTCCTACATTGCAGGTCAGGTGTATGATTTGAAAATAATCATGGGTATGGCTTCCACAGAATTGTCATGAAATTCTACAATTTTCACAAAGGTCATGGAATTTGACTTATAGTACTGATTTTATTTTGTAATTTTTTTGGCAGCTTTGATTAATAAAATTGACACACACAGTCTTCTTTTAAGGTATAAGAACCTGCCAAATTGAATAGTTGTGTGTTCTCTTGTTCTAAAGTTTCAGGTGTTCATAAATATACAGTTTCCATATTTACAAAATATAGTTTAAAATGTTGTGAAAGTTTGACTGCTTATAAATTAGCCCCATTTAAAGCTATAAATGTTAACTATGTCATACATAGGGACTACTCTAACTTCCTCCCTGACCAATTCATTGGGTACTTAAATGGCATCGACTGGAGCAATATAAGACACCTTCCTAACCTGGAGGATGCCGTTAAATTTTTCCAGACATCCCTCACCAGAATTATGGACCTCTTAGCTCCTATGAAAACCCACAGAGTAAAGGGAAGCTGCTACAAGTGGATCTTGCCTCCTCTAAAGCCCTGATGTCCACCGGGACAAGGCCTGGAAAAAGTACAGGAAATCAAAGTTACACTGGGACTTAATGGGCTACAGGGCCCTAGAAACCAATGTAAAAGGCCATAAAGCTAGCTAAAAAGTCTATATCACCAACCTTCAAAAACTACCCTAGGCAATCCCTAGGCTCTTCTGTGTCGACATTAATGAACTTCCTCAAAGGGAGCAAAAAATTACACCAGCCAATCTTGGCTGATGGGCAATTAATCGATGAGGGATCTCTCATTGCTGAGACCCTTAACAGTTACTTCACGTAACCTGGAAGCATACAGGAGGCCCCTGACAGGAGGAGTGAGCCGAATGCACAACAGCCCTGGACCTTGACCGCCTTTGTTTCACCTGAGGTTGGTCAGGAAAAGGAGGTTTTGATCACCCTTAAATCCTCTACACTCAAGAGGATCTGGGGCCCCGGACGGATCCAAACCAGAATCCTCAAGGAGGGAGCTCCAGCTTAGCTGAGGCCCCCAACCTGGCTGATCAACCAGTCCATTATGGAGGGGTCTGTACCCAAGCTTTGGAAACAGGCTCTAGTGATTCCCATACACAAGGGAGGGTCAACAGAGCCCATTGAGAACTACAGGCCTATCTCTTTCCTGTGTGTCATAGCAAAAGTACAGGAGAAGTTAGTCTACTCCCAACTCCGAGATTACCTAGAAATCCACCGGTCAACCTCACCGTCACAGCATGGCTTCAGGGCCAAGCATGGGACGGACACTGCGCTAACTAAATTCTCAGCAGAAGTACTGAGCAATAATGACGGAGGGGTCAGCACAAGGGTGGTCTTCATTGACCTATCTAAAGCATTCGACTTGGTAACCCACAACCTCCTACTACAAAAATGCGCTCACTTGGCCTTGACACCCACTCCCTGGGATGGTTCAAGAGTTATCTCTCTGGGCACTTAGAGGGTCAAGTGGAGAAAAAGTCTCCAAGCTAGCTCCACTCAAAGAAGGGGTACCTCAGGTCAACTTCTCGGCCCCCTTCTCTTTACACTGTTCATAAAATGATCTGCATAAACACTGCGGGAGTAGCAGCGCTATCCAGTACGCGGATGATGCGGTCATTTACAGAGCTTCCCCTAATTTACCAGAGTTGGAGACAGCACTCCAAGAAGACATCCATCAGATGGAGAAGTGGCTCACTCTGAACAAAATGGTTTTAAACACCAACAAAATGAAGGTAATGCTCTTTGGCCCTAGATCCCTGGGAACTGAGAGGTCACATCTCCTACAACTTCAGTCCGGGGTGGTCACCTCCACCAAATACCTTGGCCTTACCCTGGACCAAGGCTTCACACTAAAAAATCACGTAGACCAAATCACCAAAGCCATCCATGGGAAACTTGGAATCCTCTATAGACTAAAGGACCGGATTATCCTGGAAGCTAGGGTAGCCATTGCCACTAGCGTACTCCTCCCAAAGCTCACATACGCGGCCCCGATTCTCCAGGGCATGGCCGTGATGGAGTTAGGAAGGCTGCAGACCTTGTACAATAAGATAGTCCATTGCCACCATGTCACACCCGAGGACTCACCACTGCGAGGCCCAATCTAGGCTCAGGTGGCTGCCTGGAAGCTCGCCTCCTACCCAACCTCTGCCTTACATTCAAGCTACTGGGTCCCACACCTCCCCAGCCTGAATGGTCTCATCAGGGTGAAACCCAACCCACGGTGCCTGCTCATCAGGCCAAACTCTCCTCGTGGTTCCAAGACTAGGACTAAAGCCGGGTCTAGGTCCTTTGCGTACACCACCCCTTCCATCTGGAACAACCTCCCCTTGGAGGTACGGGAGGCCGAGTCTGTCACCAGCTTCCAGACAAAGCTTAAGGGACACCTGCTCAACAGGAGCACATGTCTTTGCCACAGGACCTGACCACGTACAGCCACCCTGGTAGCTCAATAGACCCTGCCACACTTCACCATCCAGGCAGCATAACGGACCTCCCCCTAAAGATGGGGTGCACTTATGTCCCAACTTATCCCCCTTCCAATTTGCCCACAAAGAAGCTAACCCTAGGTCTTTAGCTACTGCTCGCCTTACCAGAGCACTTTTAATCTAATCACTAACTTGCAATGTATAATGGTCTCATTATGTGTAACCTCTATGTCCTTACAGCCTGCATGTCTTCCACTACCTGCCGCCCGTAAACCTATGTATTCTTACTGTTAAAAACTTTACAATCACCTGACTGTACTGATCTGTTGCCTGTAAGTTGTTGTTTCACCCGGGTCGCCCCTGAAAAAGGGACCTCCGGGGCCCAGCGGGCCTACCCAGTCATCAAAATTCAATAAATAAATAAAATAAATAAATACACGACCATGTGGTGTAGTCATTTAAATATTTCAAATTTGGTTATATTGTTTCAAAATTAGATTAAAATAACTGAAATGTAAATGTTGGCAACATGGCTGGCTACCTATAACTCAGTCCCCTTTGAAGCTGGAGCTCTGAATCTAGGTACAGTACACTTATAAATATAGCATGACCTGTATACTTGAAAATTGTTATAACATTTTGAGGACTGCTTTTAAAATTATACTGAAATCACTAAAATCGAAATTTTGACAAAATGTCTGACTGCCTATAACAAAGCTTTCTTTAAAGCTTGTGACCTAAACCTTGGTGCACATACTGTCCCCATAGTGTATGTTTCTGTAAAGTTTGAAACCATGGAAACATGTAGATAAGAAATTTAAATATTCAATGTAAATAATGGAAAATAACATTTTCATTAAATGTTTGGACATCAATAACTCATCCCCCTTTCAATATAGAATTCAGACATGTGTTACACTTACGCATGCTTTTTTTTTTTCAGTTGCTTAACCAGGAGTAGCACACTAAGCTGAAAGCTTTTTTCACAGGTGTGACCTGGGAGCACAGGAAAGTTAAGTGACTTGCTCAGGGTCACACAGTATGCAAGTGGAAACTGTGGGATTCAAACCCAGGTCTGGTCTGCTGGATGTCACCAGATTTGCTACTCAGAGCCTTAAACCACTGTGCTATACTGCCTCCCTAAATGCTTGCTATTAGTACATGTATACCTATCAAATGTGGTATCATGTGAATGCATACAGTACTTTTAACATAAGACCAAAATAACTTTTGGCAAAATTCCATGGAATTGTTGGGTAAATTCCACAAAATTTCACAGAATTAGGAAGGAGATTCCATGGACATTCCACCAGCAGAATTTTATGTTCCACACTACTTTATTCAGTAGTGATAAAGGAGAGGGTCATTGTTTCATTTGATACTAGTACTGTACATGTAGTGAAGACGTAGGGTCTTGGTCCCACCTGTGTGTAGCAAATGGAACCTTTGCAACCCTGGTACATTACTCCAGTAGCACTTCAATAACCTGCAGAATCTTAGAAGGGCCTTAAACATTTGGGGCTGACAGTGTCACCTAGAGGTTAGATATAATGAGAAGTGAATTATCTTCCCACAGCCTCCACTTGCATACTGTGTGACTCAAAACAAGTCTGTTAACCTCCCCAGTGCTCCTGGGTCACCCTTGAAAACATGCACTTGCAGCTGGTGGGCCCTAGTCAGTTACAAAAGAATATAAAAAAATGCATGTTTACTGTAGGAAATATGGCTATGCAATGGGAAATACCTCTCAGTTGTGATTGATTATTAGAGTTCTGATCTATGAACCTGTAGGCTCAGGTCTGACTCACCCTAATGTCACTTTCTTACTATGACACAGAGCAAGTCATGGGGGTGGGTGTTAGAATGCTGAGCTATGAATCTAGAGAACAATGTTTCACTCCCCCCACCAATTGTGACCATGAGCAAGTTCCTTTTAGAAGGTTGTTACAATACTTTATATGAACCCAGAGACCAGACTTTGACTGCTCTCATCACCACTTAACATGCTGTGGGCACATAAGGACAATGTTCAATACCTGTGACTATTCTCCTCTTTCCAGTTGTATGAATATGTATCCCATGTTGTCCCAATTAATTATCTTGTATTATGAAATGGATAAGAGAAATCAAGATCGATGATTGGTCAGATGTGATCACATGGCACTGTGTTATTCCATTACAACATCACTGGTAAGAAATACTTAACTTTCTGAACCTAATTACTAAATTTTCAATACATAAATCAGAATAATCATTTTATAATTACAATAAGTCACTTTAGAGTGTATGTATGGGATAATGTCACTTCTCGGGTCACTTCTTGAAGCATGCAGTTATTCCACAGTAACACACACCTTGTCATGCTTTATTGCTTAGTTTTGTAATTTCTGTGATATGGCATTACACAGTAGCACTTTTTCTCCCATCTGTGGCAAGAGACACCCATGAAAATGAGGTATTGTATGTCATGTGGGCATCCTGCCAGTACCGTCTGTACCATGCCAATTGCAAATAAATGCTGAGGTGGGGTTAAAATGCTGAGCTGTGAACTTGCAGAAACAAGATTAAAAAGGACATAAACTGATATCCAATTGGCAGCTGTTTATAATATTCCCATTTACAGTAATGATATCCATAAGCCTAAATGATCCATGTGTAACTATGCCTGAATAAAAAGTGATGTGAAAAACTGTATTTTGCATTATCTTTTATAGGTAGCATTCTGTTACAGTTTTCTTCATTGGAACAAGTGATCTGGAGTTCTAACTATGTCACTGTTTGAGCAAAGAACTCTAAGCATGGTTCTGATTGGACAATAGCTCATGTTTAGCTTTCTGTACACAAACTGTGACATAGTAAATACTCTACATTACTGGTTCCATGAAGAGAACACTGCAGAATGTTGTCCATAAAAAGAAAACAATTGAAAACAGTTTTTTAGATCAGTGTTTATTAACGGCACGGTTAAATATGGCTCATTTTGAGGCAAGTCTAATTTTTCCTTACTAGGAACATTACTAACTGTTGCTAATTAGCATGTTTTGTAAAAAGAGATTCTAACCATATTGGTCCTTGGAAAACAGGAGAAGCTGGAAGGTTTGATATGTTTTATTGGACCAACAAGTGTCTAGTACAAAGATAGAATTATACACAAGCTGTCAGGAACGCATAGGTCCCTTCTTCAGGTGAATCACTTGAAGAAGGGACCTGTGAGAACCAGAAAGCTTGTGTATAATTCTATCTTTGTACAAGGCATTGTTGATGCAATAAAACGTATCAAACCTTTCAGTGTCTCCTGCTAATTAGCACAAATTTCCTGCCTCCTTTATAGCCTCCCACCCATAATTCACCATGGCATTATGAACTACTCACTCCCTGTATGTACCCTGAAAATGCAAGAACAAACAAAACAAAAACAAAATTGTTGCCTTCGCAAACTTTGACTTTTTTAGATAGCTATACTTTGGTTTAATTCCTTCTCTGCTCTGTGTTATATCCTTCTCTGCAGTAGCCTCTGCTGGAGCCACTGGGCATTGCAACTGCCCCTTCACATCCCAGCTGGAATCTTTCAGTAGCATTGTTCAAGTCAGGCAGGCAGCACTGTTAAGGCAGAGCATAACAGTTGAATTAGGTTTTGCTTCTCTCCAGAGACATTTCTGTACAGAAACAGTCACCTGGGCAGCCATGATGTATCCTATTGCTCTGTTAAACATCAAGGGGAAGTCCTTTGCCCTTTGCTGGCAGAGTCTGGATTCAGTCATGCAACCCACAAGTCATGGGGACAAAGTGCACTAACCTGGTGCCACCATGACAAAGCCAGACTTTTATCTTTGAATGTCAAAGTTTGTTGTGATGTGTACAAACCATATTGAGATATGTGACTGTAAAGTTGTAAATGGTGGGGTGGGCAGAAATAAGACATCATAAATCCAAACTAGATAAGCTTTGGTTTAGTTCAATTAGTTCTGCAAAATCTGAACATTTGATGGTCCCAAACAATTTTAAAAGCTCGTAACCATACCTTTCAATGTACAGAATCACTTTGCATGTCCCCAGCTGCATGAGAGATGAACATACCATGGTACACATCTTAAGTTGTGGAGTCACAAATATGTTTTTCTCTGCACAGCAACCCTTCAAGCACATGCACTACTGTGGGGGAGATCAGTGTTCAAGTTTGAAGGTTTGAATCTGTTCTGAACATCCACAACTCCAAATGGAACTCCCTAAACTCCACACCACCAGTGCCAGTTCAGCACACCCCTAATTATTGGAGAATGCATGGATTCTTATTCACTTTCACTAGTGATAATAGATGGCTCACTAGTGATAACAGAAAGCTGAAAATCATAATTTTCCTTTTAATGGAAAATGTAATTTTTAAAAACAGATTTTGCCTTCTGTTTTCCTCTGTACAAGACATCACATCTGTATCTGCTTTACTTGGTATCCTTTTATCAATGCTGATAGTGACACCCACTGGTAGCAGTGAACAGAGCTGTGAAGTCCTTTACAGCTGATCCTCTGCCACTGTTGTCAATAGGGATCAAGTGGTGCAGGCCAGCGCAAATGTTCCAGGATGACCCCACTTCTTGCAGTTTCTCTACTCCCTTTAAACGGAGGGCAGCCCCACCCCATATGCTGAAACAGTACATGGCGAGAGGTGCTATAATTTCAGATTCTGGCTCTAATGGAATAATTAACTTTTGCAGCTTCTGAAAACAATTGGTTCAAATCCAGCATGCTGGTGTATTAAACCAGCGTTTCTCAAATGAAATGACAACACCATTTTTGTGACTACAAAAGCTCAGTTAATGTTAATGAACTGGCAAATTTGACATTTAAAAAAACATAGATTATGTTTTTCAATGGAAAGGGCAAAATGAACTTGATTGACTATATATCGTGTATATTATTTATTTATTTGTACATTGGCTTACAACCTTTGAGCCAGAGGCTCATTTCCAAAGGTACCTCATCACATTGAGGACAGACAGAACAACTTTAGGTTACAGCATAAAAGTCACTGACTTACAGTTACACAGAGTGGAGTAGACACCAGGGAATGAGGGTGTTTTAATTTTTTATATGGATGGACAATTGGTGAGTGGATGGGGGGACTGGACAAAGAGTGTAAAAAAAAGAGTTGCTGAATCTGGGTATATAAATGTCTTTCTTCTTTCTTTCGTTCTTTCTTTCTTTCTTTCTTTCCTTCCTTCCTTCCTTCCTTCCTGCTTCTTTCTGCAGACTAGGTGGGCGAAGCAGTCCTTATCTGCCATCAAATTCTATTTCCTTTCTTTCTTTCTTTCTTTCTTTCTTTCTTTCTTTCTTTCTTTCTTTCTTTCTTTCTTTCACAGAAGGCAGGATGGCCCCTTGAAATACAATATCTGATTTTCATGGGGACCCTTGGTTCAGCAGGGCACCAGCAGTGTTTAGTTTATTGTGCAGTAGAGAAGGATTCACAAGTGCTAGATCCAAAAGGTTACACAAATAAAAGTTAGTTATAGTACCAGGATGTTAACGGCAGTAGAGGAGAACAATTACTCATACCACTGTCAGGGCTGGTTCCAATTTGAACTTGGTATGCAAACACATTTTTGTTTTACTTGTTGATCACTGCAGCATAGTAGTTGTATCAGACTGATTCTTCTGACTTCCAAGCTGAAATTTTCTGTAATTACAAATCCCAGAATCACCACTGCTGACATCAGAGCATAGCTGCAGAAGTAGGAGATTCAATAGTCGGCAGTCATTTTTAGAAAGTTGGAGGCAGGTGTACCCACCTAGTTGAATGAGCACCACACAGTAATGCCTGTGAATTGACACTGATTCAGGAAGGCAGTCTTAATTCCTTAAATCAAAGCGTTCACTTCATTCAGTTGTACAAAATGGCAGTTCCTTTCACATGTAGAAAATCTGTCATGACTCATTCTGCTGCATGCTAGGAACGTGAACTTGGAAGTGACATGTTAACATTTCTGTGTGCATGCAGATCTTCATCAGAGCAGAGCTGAGTTTCTCTCACTTTGTAGGCATTATTGTGCGGTGCTGTGTAGACTTGGACAGGGCTGATAGCATGAACTCTGCAAACTGATTTCTAATTAAAACAATTATTTCCAGATTTCTATAATGTAATGAACACCCACATGGGGGGCAGTAGGGATGGGCTAAAGTTGTGAATTCCACCTTGGTGGAACTTTTGCAAAATTTCGGAAATTCTGCAAAAGTTTTTGCACTTTTGCCTATGGCAAGATCAGAGATTTCCAACCATTTTCCATGGATTTTAGTTGTTGTTTTCCACAGAATGTTTGGGCTGAACTGCATCCTAATACATTAAACTGTGGAATTTATTCCATCTGCAGTTAAATGTATTATTTAGTGATGCATCTCCCCAATTGCTGGCCCCTGGTTTCTTGTGCCCCCAACTGATTGTCAGCCCCATATGAAAAAACTTATTGGTTTCCAGTCCCCTCACCCACCTGTTGATTACCCCTCTATATAAAAATAATAATATCCTCATTCCCTTGTGTCTAGTGGCCCCCACACAACAATCACTGGCCCCATATAAAAAAAAACAATTGTTGATGTCCTGTCCCCCCACCCACCCACCAATTGCCCATCCATATAAAAATAAAATACCCTCATTCCCTGGTTTCTAGTGCCCCCCCCACCGATAATCCCTCCATACAAAAAATAAAATATATCCTTTCCTCATTCCCTGATGTCTAGTGGACCCCCCACCCTTGCAGGCAGTCATTCACCACCCCACTCCCTGCCATCCCAACCCCAAGCTGGCGACCAGCACAGCCCTCCTCTCTTCTCTGCAGCTGGCTGCCCGCTGTGCTTAATGAATGAGTGCAAGCGCTCATTCATTGCAGCTCCCAGTCACCTTACAGCAGTGAGCACAGTTTTCAGGAGGTAGAGATGCAGAGGGGGCTGTTCTGGTTGTCTGAAGGGTGGGGTCCACAATGTCATTCTCCCCCATCCTGCCATCCCCAAGGATGACTGGAACAGCCCTTTCCCCTTCTCTCCCCCTGCAAACTGTGCTGTAAGATGACTGTGCACTACAATGAATGAGTGCATGCACTCATTCATTCAGCTCAGTGGGTGGCCAGCCATGGAGGAGAGAAGAGGGCTGTGCTGGTCCCCCACTTGGGGTTGTGATGGAGGGGAGCAGGGTGGTGATGGACTACCATCCAGGGTGGGGGGTCCACTAGACACCAGAGAATGAGGAATGAATATATTTTATTTTTTATATGGAAGGGTGATTGGCAGCTGGGAGGGGGGCCACTGGATACGCGGGAATGAGGGTATTTTATTTTTATATGGATGGGTGATCAGTGGATGGGTGGGGGACTGGACACCAACAATTTTTTCATATGACACTGGTGATTGGCATGTGGGTGGACCACTAGACACCAGGGAATAAGGATATTATTATTTTTTTATATGGAAGGGTGATCAGTGGGTGGGTGGGTAGGTGGGGTACTGGAGGGATACAAATAATTTTTTTTTATATGGGGCCGGTGATTAGCGGGAGAGGCTCAAGAAAACCAGGGGCCAGTGATTGGTGGGGTTGGTTAAAGAATTAAACTGTCGAGCAAAAGCTGCAGACCTGAACACTGACAGTGATCAGTTCTGTGGAATTTTTTTCCTACAGTTTAATACAGTAACTGGCAGAATTCTTACATTTATTCTGCAGTTTTTAGGCAGAAAGTCCAAGAAAGTTGTCAAAATGATTTTCAAACTTATGTGGAAGTGAAAGTCTGACTTTTGCCAAATTTCTGCCATCGGAATTCTTTTTTCACAGATGCCAAGGGGGCAGTACTACATTTATTTAGCACACGATAACTGAGACACAGAAAACTGCAGGGCTGATCATGTTGTACATGTTTGAGGGGGAAAAAGACAGACTTTTTAAAGTGACCACACAGAGCCACTTCGATACTGAATGCTTTGGTGAAACAATTTACAGTCTGACAAAATTACAGAATTTTACATGATGACTGAATAACAAGGTTCAGCGCACAGTCACACATGACAGTTTTTTCATAGTAAAAGCTTCGCATGTTAAAACAGACAACATTCATAGGAAAATAAAAAAAATTGGTGCAAAAAAGATACAGCATTAAGTCTCCACTGGTATGTAGCTTAGTGAATATTTATAGTAGACAGTAAAATGGGTTTTACATTACTATACTGGAACTGCACTGAGGACTCATATCCACACTTCACACCACGCTGCTCTCTCGTCTAACAGCTGAGTGAGTTTGACAGCTCAGTTGAGAGATTGTGATGTGTGCGCCTTCTCATGGCAAGAAAATTAATCAAGGAGCCACTGATAGGATAGTCCACAGAAGCAAGCAACGGTTTTCAGCTTTATAGAGAGTCATGATTAAAATCAGACAAAAAATATGTTTTTAACTGAATGAATGTGGCAACTAGATAACTGAATCAATCACTAAATCACCTTACAAATAACACACTGTACACAGTCATATTAGTCAGACAATTTTTATTACATTTCACCTTTGATTACTTCTTCTTGACAAAAGGAAGGGGGTGCTCTATAGTGCTTCTCATTGATCTGTTATCTGCTGCTGATATTCTGGTCCATGGGGCTTTGATGACTCACAGCCAAACACAACATGAGTACACACTCCTACATCAGCTACTATGTACCCAAACAAAGATCCAGATAGGGGCAGGTTGTGAGACAAAACATTTTATTTTTTCTACTCACAAACCCAGAACATGGTATGGTTGATAGTAAAGAAATACAAGACTCCCCACTGGCCACAAATCACCAGATGATGTTTTGCACCATTCATGTACTTTAAGAGTGTTGTTTTTGTCTGTTATGCTGTTTTACATTGCAGACCCACTTTCTGGGGGTGCACACTTTTTGTTTTGGTGTGTTTTGATGGATCACCTGAGGCTCATGGGAGACTCTCCACAACAGTGTTGTGCTAGTCTAGTCCTTCCTTTTTGGCAGGACAGAGCAGGTGGTGCTGTTTTAGTTTCTCGTTGTAGCCTGCGGTGCTCAGCTGTGGAGTACCACAAGGCTTGATTCTGCACCCCATGCTGTTCACTGTATACATTTTGTCTTTGTCAGGAGACATTAGATGGTACAGTCTGACATTTCCCTGGTTTACAGATGACACCTGACTCTATCTATCATATACACACATGACAGGGAGGTTCTAGCCTCCATTCTGAATGAATATCCAACTGAAATAAATAACTGGATGTCCCCTAGCAGGCTGAGCCTCAATCTGGGAGAGAATGAGTTGTGACTGACTGAGCTGGATGCCCAGAATATCACAATAATGGGTAGGATCTCCAGATGACCATCTTTAAAGCAACAGTACTAGTTAACCAGGAAGTGGTCATCACATCCCAGATTTTTGCACTGCCTGGTAGTTTAAACTTTTAGATTTAACTTTTGCTGTTTACATTCATAATTTTGTGAGGATCCACAGGAAATACGGCAGCCCCCATATCATTTCCTGTTGTTCGCTCTTTCTTTTACATTGCTTGTACTATAAACACTCAGCAGGCAAAGGAAGGGGTGGTACATTGCAGTTTCATCAGACAAAATAACCCATGAGAGAATGGCATCACTCCATTTCTCTCAGAATTCAGTATGATGCTCCTGGCAAGGAACTGTGCTAAACTGTCATAAAAAAAATGAAGAATATAAAGCAAAGAAGACAAAATTAAAAGCAAAGGATTCAAGTTTTTCAATTGTGAGGCATGTTTGATGTAACTATTGTAACAAGCATTTGTCAATGCCAAATGTTTGCTTGCTGGTATTAGCATTGAAAGTGCATGAGTTAGACCGATGCAGAATACGAAGTGCAGTGAAGTACTACAGTGTCAGTAATGGTTATCACCCCAAGTACCTGGTGTGGGGCTACAACCCACAACCTTCCAATCTTCTGGCCCCAGAGGCAAGCGTGTTACCTACCGAGTCGCTAACCCTGCATGTACAAGTGAAGCTGGGCATCTTATTTCACAGCCATTGGGTGGGGGGGGGAGCTGCAGAGGTATCACTGCAAGTTGTGGGAATCAACAAAGAAAATTCCATGAGAAGGGCAAACCTCAGTTCTCAAAAGTAACTGATTTAATGTCCAGCTAGGAAGGCAATGTGATTGTGTTGTTCAAGCTGTAGTGGGAACCAATGCAATCTCGTACTAAACAGTGCTGGAAGGCTTCACAGACAAGCACCTCTCCACTCCTGCTTTACACATTCCCACACTTATTTTCAGAGTCAGTCCATTACATTTCTCCCCTTTAAACATGAGTGCTTCGCTGAGCTCACCTCTTGCTAGCCTGTCAACTACACCACATGTTGTGGGGAACAAGGCAACCTCCTATACAACATTGGTGGGAGGCTCCAGGCAAACATCTCACCATTCCAGCTGCTTTTATCTAACCCCCTCCGCGTTATTTTCTGAAGTGGAGGTACTGGGAATCGAAACTGGGGTGTAAAGAGAAGCCACAGCCATCTACACACAAACCTAACTCTTTGAGCATACAGTTAAAGGAGGCCCACTCCCCTAGCTACAGTTACAAATAGAGCTTTCCAATTTTCCCAAGTTCCACGCCCTTGGCAGCTGCTTGTATCTTACTCTGTTACAGAGATAAACACTAGCACAAACTCCCTTTTTGTTAGAAATTATTCGATAGAAAAGTTGAAAATGAGAAAAAGAAAAATGTTTTGTACAGAAAAACGAGATTTGAAAGTTGAACAGCTACAAGCTCAAATCCTCCCAGAGCCATTTAAAAGTAAAGAAAGTGTTGTAATAATGTTCATACAGTTGTGGCTACTTAGAGGATAAGCTGAATGAACTCCACCCCCTGAGGAAGGCCACACCTCTCGTCGAAGCACTGGGGAGTGCATTTGGGGAATGGAGACTTTGATTCCACAAGGAGAAAGACGCTGTATGGAAATCCTATAACAAACCGAGTATTGTTTAAAAGTAACTGGCGACTTCTCATTTCTTGCACCAAGAGAGTGCAGAGCCACTCTGGATTCTGTTACAGAGCATGAGCAGTAACTCTGAATTAAAATTACTTATGCGATTTAAACCAATCAGCACTCAGAGAAGCAGAGCCTCTTATACTGCATACTGCTGTCATCTCGTGTGGCAATGTTAGCAGCTTTCCACTTCAGAGGCAGGAACATTTCATCCATTTTATTTAATTAAAATAACAGAACACAAAGAAGGTTCCCAGTCTTTCCACACATGCACAGCACCAGGACAAGCTGCGGAGTGCCCCTGTATGTAGGATGTTCACCGCCATGGCATCCGCAAGGGATGTGTGCCCCCTCCACATACAATCAGTCTGCGTGTGTGGCTGCAGGGTGAGTAGAAGAGGCCAGATCTTGAGGCATGGGCAGGCATGCAACTGATATCCAACTCAGTTTCGACAGCATGGAGGTCCAGCCAGTACGTCTGACTAGAGCCATTAGTGACTACATACCCCATTCCACCTAGGGACAACTATGGATTTTGGGTCTGATCGGTCCTCCCTCCTACTTCTTCCAGCTAGGAGCCTCCACAGTGGGCTTGGGGTACTACCAGCACTGGCCAGTTTCCAGTGGGGATAAGGCAGTCCTGAAGGACTGCTGAATCCCAACATGCCCTGCTCCCTGTCTCCTCTTGTGGGATCACGGCATGCAATGCCATCAGTGACTGGGACCACACACACTCCCGTACGTGTCCCCCGGCAAGCAACTGTCACGTCTCCGGCCCTTGTTGTGAGGCTCCGTGTCATTGAGCCCCAGCCTCCGCTAGGGGTCAAGCAAGCACCAGTCACTGAATCCTCCCTTCACAGAGATAAAGAGCAGTCCATCGGATGCTCAATCCATCACCTCCCTGTCAACAACCGATGATCCATGCTCGTTCACGAACATGGGTCGCCGGCTTTGCGCGAGGTGTGGCATCCTATGCCTCAACCCTCAATGCCACTGGGCTGGCCCACTTTTGCACTTTGTGACATTTGCACTGTGAACTGAATACTGATTTTTGCCTCCTATTAGAATGCACACAATGAAATTGCTGAACATGCTGACTTTTTAATTAGGGCAAATAAAAGGAGGTATACTAGTTGCTCTGAGTCTACCTACAGTGGAAGTGTCAGAGTGACATGAAACATATCATTTGTAATCTGAGAATTTAATAAAAAAATAAAAATATGGGAGTGAGTCAATTGCCTTCCAGGGGCTCTGCCAGTATCTGATATTTTGTTTTTTATCTATTGTATGCTCCAGCACTCTTGCACCCTTTGAATTGAATAAACCTCCTGGTGTGCGAATTAGCTTGAGGGCATTTCCTTTTGCCTTTTTTACACACTGTGTTTTTTCAGGTAGCGGCACTACAACATGGGTCCACAGCAGTAACATCATCTCTCCCTCCTTGATTCCAAGTTTGTAATAGAAGTGTTACCATGGGACTTCACATGCACCTGAACTGGAATCTTTCCTGCAGTGTTTCCTTGCAGATGAACTGTCTTTACTAGTTAACCCAGAACAGTCTTTTATTTTTTCAGTCGAGTTCTGTCCCATAGCCTGTACTTACTAGGAAATGCCAACACTTTACCCTGGTATTAACATGGGGACCATCATGGATGAAAAACTCAAAGACAACTTCAGGAGCAGCTATGTGTCTTAGCCAGGCACCACAAATTCTGCCAATGCCACTTTATCCCTGCCTCTAGAATGTGTCAGTAGGAACAGCATGTCTACACAGAGCAGAGGACATTTTCAGAGAAAATACAGGCACACCTGTAGCATCCTTTGGAGAGCATTCAATGCAATTAATGGTCAAGCTAGAAAGCTTACTTTGTCATGAAACCAGCCTATGGTATAATAAAACTACATTAAGCAAATATAGAGAAAGGGTTGGATTCAACATGGCCTTCAGCTGAATGAAATTCCTTCAACCAACCCAGAGAAATTTAGGAATCATGAATGTTGGGAGCAGGCCCTTACCACATGTTCACTAACCAATGTTAAAATTCTAAGTCAAGTGAATTATTCATCAGCTAAACTAGCTCACTGATTGGCTGCCATGCCAGTCTGAAATATTTCAGAAATGACTGGCACGGCAGCTACACTCAGCTAATTACTCACTGTATGCTAAAAGTGGCAACGCCAAAACCTAAATAAAAGTTTAAAAAAATGAAAGTTGTTATTATGATTAGACTTATAAACACAATAACAACCTCAAAGCTGGTCATCTCATTGGATTAATGACTGGCTGGAGGAAGGTGGCCCAAGGCTGAGCCTCGGGCCACCCATCTCCCCACCCCGCCATTATTACCTCGGAAATTACCAGCTTCTCAGTCATTATTGCTTAACTGATGAGGATTTAGCTAATTGTGAAGATGTAACTAAAGAAAGTGAAGAGGTCAATAATGAACAAGTCAGGTTTCAGAATCACTCATATCATGCTACATTACGTGATAATGTTCTTTGCACAGTAACAGAACATATAAAAGAGGTAGTAGAATGAAAGAAAAACACATTTCAAAAGGATAGGGGAGACAATCAGGAAGGGTGTATTTATAAGCTGAATAAATGTCAGAAATCTGAAAGCAGAGTCTGTCCTTGATTGCGCTCCCTCTCCAATTATAGGGGACGTTACCAGAGAAAGTCAGTTGATCAATGAGACACTAACAGCAATAGAAATTTAGAAGACAATAGCTACCCAAACAGTGAACAGGCCAGTTCAGCTTCACCAGTGACCAGTGACCGAAGAAATTACTGCAACAAGAGATCTGACTCTTTTAGGACAGAGCCAGTCACAAGGAATAACTACAAAAACACATACAGAGGGAGATCCTGAGGAGGGGGAAGAAAACAAGGAGGATGAAATGGTCCAAGTGGTGCACAGAACAAACAGCACAGATCAAAGAGGAATGCTAACAACCCCCCGAGAAATTACAAGTAATTAATCTTAGTAAAACAGAACTGACTGCAGTGGTAATAGAGCTGCTGTAAAAGGTTCATTGTATTCCTTACAAAAAAAAAACAGATTCTTTTAATGTCTAGACAAGTCTGTTTAAGATCTACAGAAATATTGATTTAAAGTTACATTTCAGAGACAGTGCAGCTGCAACTGCTACTGCGACAGAAATGGGTAGGGACATCTCACACAGTCAGCACAGTTCTGTTGTTGACATTGTAAATATGACTGATGAAATAAATGATCAGCCTTAACAGGGCAACAAATATTGGAAGCCTGAAAGACAGTGAAGGAACATGGTCCCCAGATCAATATATGGACCAAGCATTAAATATTTTGAGAGTGGAAAGTATAGAAGATGGAACAACTAAAAATATGGGATCTACTCAGAATTAAAATCGAGAAATAACTCCATTCAAGGAAAAACCCAAGTTTTGTTGATCAAGCAATAGAGATCCTATTGCTATTGTCTTCAAAGCAGGCGAGGAGAGAAATAAAGGAGCTGATAAGCAATAATATACCACCAAAACATTAACAATGTATATAAAATCAGGAACCATGAGAACTGAGATACCTAAGCCAAAGAACTGATATATTCATTAAACCATCTGACAAAGGTGGCAATGTGGTAATTATGCCCAGGAAAATGTATGTTGCTGAAATAATGAAACAATTGCACCTTTCCCCACAATGGACCAAACAGATCTATTTATTTATTTATTTATTGAAATCTAGGATTACAAATACCTTTGAGCAGGAACTTCTCATTTACAAAAGTTCCACGTTGAGGAAATGGAAGGTAAACATACATACAAAGGTCAACATAATTATACACAGTTACACAATAAAAAGAAGCAAGAGGCTGAGGCTCAGTTAATTACAGTACCTCAAAATGTGCCAGTCTTAAGTAGAATGACACAACATCCGAGGGCAATCTTAGAAATAAGTGCTGCTGGTGAGATGGTAGGGAGGGTGGGGGTACGCAGGCAGAAAGTCCATTGTTAGGAGGGTATGGGGTGATGGTAAGAGCACTCAAGAGGAGGGATAATTGTCAGTAAGTGCCAGAGAGGTGGTGAGGAAGGGAAGTGGGGGGAGGGGGAGCCAGGAGAGGGAGGGCATGCAGGGAGTTAGCTGTCCTGACTAAAGTAGAGATTGGGTGGCATTTAAGCTACAACGGCCTGCTGCATCTAAAACTTGTTCCAAATAGGAACAAAAGACTCCACGCCACTGCAAGGGCAAGTTGGAGCAAGGTGGGAACAAACAGACATGGTGACCAGCCATAAGAAGCATTCAAAAGCAACTAATCACTGGAGGGCTCCAAAAAAGGCACCAGTTTTGAATTCACTGGCTGCCTTTAAATTTCTGGCCACTCACAGTCTTCTGAACACCACAGCATGAACTTAAAGCAGCACCGAGGGTAGAAGGAGAGAGGAGTTGTTATTCAGCCCTCCCACCACAACAAACTAAATAGACTGGGCAGCATTTGTGCTG
Source organism: Neoceratodus forsteri (assembly GCA_016271365.2). Classification (NCBI taxonomy): domain Eukaryota; kingdom Metazoa; phylum Chordata; order Ceratodontiformes; family Ceratodontidae; genus Neoceratodus; species Neoceratodus forsteri. Next base: position 642,362,842 of record CM028129.1, on the reverse strand, counting down.
CAAGGGACCCACTGAATCTAAGACTTGTTCCAAACAGGAATAAATGACTCTGCAGCCCATAATGCACTTTCCTCCCACCCATCCCAGACACCCTCCCATACAGAGCTATCTCTAAATGTAGTGTCAGTGGCTCAGCAGGTTGCATACTTGCCTCTGAGGCTGAAAATCAGATGGCTATGGGTTCTATCCCCACACCTGGCACTTGGGTTGAATCTCAATAGTGACACTGTAGTGCAGCATGAGGGGGGTGCTGCACTCTTGAGGTGCCCTCTTTTGGATGAGATGTTAAACCAAGGTCCCGTCTGCCTGTTTTGGTAGTAGTTCAGGTGGATGTTAAAGATCCCATGGCACTTCCTTAAAAGAGTAGGGGAATTTTATTGGAGGAAAAGGGGTAGTAAAATACAAAAGCGCAACATTTCTATTTACAAATATTTACAAGCTTTATAAACTGAAGTCATTCATAGGTACAATCAGTTGCATGTTTTAATTTAACATGCCATAAGAAAGTCACACCTGGGTGAAAACAATGTATTCAGTTCACACTTTAAAAATATTTTGACAAGATTTCCAAAGTACTTGTAACTTTATCTTAGAATATTTTTTTGTACAGTACCTTCTTCCTGGACATTTTATAGAGAAATAGTTAACATTTCTAAGAATATCAGCAGGAGTTACAATTTGTTGTTGCAGTACCCATTTACAGTGTGCTTGCCAGATACAAAATTTCAATATAGCTAGGATAACCTGTAAAGTATCACTATGGGATTTTTTCCATTGTTGTGGGTAAATGCCTAATATTAGAGTTTTGTATGTAAGGTTTGAAAACAAGATTGTTTTCTATTTCTGATCTAAAATGTCCAAAAAGTAGTTGTATAGGTATTACTCGGTATTACTCGGTTTGAAAAAGTGGAAGAAGGCCCATCGACACTACTTTCCCCACAACTGTGGGTGATATCTACAAAGTATTCCCTAGAAAGAATTTGTCCAATTCAGTTTTAAATTGTTTGCTTGTTGACTGTTCCACTATACGTTGGGGCAAGGAATTCCACAGTTTAGCTGACCTTAGTGTGAAATAATATTTTCTTTTGTTAGTGATTGCTCTTGAAATTTGAAGTTGCCTGTTGTTACACCGTAACCCATGCATTTTATTCATAAATTTTAGATTACAGACATTCTTAAGATTCTCGTCCTTTAGAAAGTTAAACAATAATAGAAGATCCCCTTTATCCCTTTTCTTTTGTAGATCATATTGTCCTAAAAATGACACCCTTTCATGATAGGACAAGCTTCTGGCTTCTGGTATTAATTTAGTTACTCTCCTCTGTAGAGTCTCTAACATTTTTTTGTCCTGTTCCAGGTAAGGAGCCCAAAAAGAAACAGTATAATCAGTTAGCGGATGAATATAAGACGTTTATAGTTTTATGATGCAATCCTTGTTACGTGTTATAAATGATTTTTTAATTGCAGATATTATACGATTACCCACTTGATTGACTTTATTGCATTGAGTACTCCAGTTTAATTTTTCATTTACAATGACACCCAAGTCTCTTTCTATATTCACCACTTTAATATTGATATTCCACAGATTGTAAACACAGTTTGGGTTGTTTTTCCTTTAGTGTATCACAGAGCTCTTATCGATATTAAAGGTCATGTAATTTTCCTGTGCCCATGCCTCGATGATTTGGAGGTCTGATTTAAATCTATCAATTTTCAGATTGCTATCCACCTCAGATGATATTTTAGTATCATCAGTGAATGTGCTTATCTGGCTATACACACCCAGGTGTAAGTCCCTTATAAATAAACTGAAAAGTATTGGGCCCAATACAGATCCCTATGTGACACCACTGGTCACTGAAATGTCACCAGATATAGTGTCCATTATTCTAACATTTTGTGACCTGTTATTTAGCCAGCTCTTGACCCACCTAATAGTGTAGCTATTAATTTCCATCTTGATCAGTTTTCTGATTAGTAAATTATGAGGTAGGTACATTTTATTGTTCAGCAAAAGCAGTTACAATATATGAAAACATATCAGGCCATAGTTAAAACAAACAAATAGCTTTAGTAGACAAACATGTTTTATACAAATATAAAAATTTCCATAAATATATTGTGCAATTTCAAACCCTCCCTTTACAAAGATCTACAAATGGGTCGTCAGGAGAAATTTTGCTAAAGTTTCTGCTAGACTTTTCTCCCTTGTAGAAAACAAATATTTGAGTAATTCCTCAAGGGGGAGGCTGAGATCACCTAACAGTCCACCAAATAATTTCTTCCTATGAATTTCAAATCTGGGGCATAGAAGTACCACATGCTTAAGATCATCAATTGTCCCCATTCCGCAAACACAGAGCGGGGAAGATACTCTATCCCTTTTTTGTCTGAAAAGAATGTACTGGGCATTATAACTTTCCATTGTAAATCTAGTATACAATCTCCTGAGTTTAGGGCAAGTTAGGAAAGAAATATATGGTTCATACCCCCATGTGGTCTTTACCAATCTGTAGCACTCATGTAGCTTCAGCTTGGAAAACTGAGCATGTCACATGTTTATACCTAGATCAGTAAATCTGAGCTCACATTCTGTCTAATTTCCTCAAAAGGCCTCAAATAGATTTTAGTAAATTATGAGATACTTTATCGAATGCTTTTTTAAAGTCTAGGTAGATGATGTCCACTGGACAATTTTTATCTAGGCTGTTACTGATACTTTCATGAAATGTTACCAAATTTGTAGTACATGCCCTTCCCCTTTTAAAACCATGTTAGGTCTCATCTGTCAATCCCTTATTATTGATTTCTGAATAAATTTTTTATTTAAGAATCCTTTCCATGATTTTACACATGATTGATGTGAGACTTATTGGTCGATAGTTTTCAGTGTTACTTTTGTTCCCTTTTTTATGTATGGAAATCAGTGTTGCATTCCACCAATCTCTGGGTACCTCACTATTTTTATAGGATTTGTTGAATATTATACTTAATGGACTCAAAAGTTCTTCCAACGTATGTTTTATGAAATATGTGTTTAAGTTATTTGGGCCTGGTGCTGAGTCTTCTTTCAAGGATTGTGCAGCATTTCTAATTTCCTCGTTGATGATTACTTTGTACTCACTATTGTATGGGTAAGCTATTTTACTGGAGAGATCTTTTTTGGAAAATACAGTCCCAAAGTATTCTTTAAAAGAATTTTCAATTTCTAGCCTGTTGGTAGTTTCTTTTCCATTATTTACAATGGTTATGATGGCTGAATTATTATTTTATTGTTATTAATATAAGAATAAAAGGCTTTAGTATTTCCTTTTGACGTAGATAACATATATTCGATTTGTTTCCTCTCCTTTAAATGAGCTATTTGGTAATTTTTACTTCATCCCTGTAATTTAATCTATTTGGAGCATTGGGATCCTGTTTATATTTCCTATACACCTTCTCCTTAGTTTTTATTTGAGTTTGTATGGTTGGTGTTAACCAAATGGGTATATTTCCCTTATGATTATGTGCATTTTTCAATAGGGATATATAACTGTTCTAGTTCAAAAATTATATCTTTTAGTATCAACCAGCATTCATTGGTCTGTAATCCAGAGAATAACAAGCTCCAGTTATAAGTATCCAAAGCTTCTTTTATTTTAAAATAATTTCCCTGGTTATAATTGAGTCAAAAAGTATTTTGTTTAATAATAGTCCGAGCTTGATTTAAAGTAAAAGTGACTGTGTAATGGTCACTAGTACCTAAAGATTCTCCATTTTCTATCTTAGTGATTGCTTCTGGAATATTAGTTAACACAATGTCTACAGTACAAGTCACATTAAACTGTTTCGTCAATGAGCTGGTTTAGCATTGTTTTTTTGAGTTGGCAATGCATTGCCAACTCATATTGCATTATTTTTCAATGCTTAACCAGTTGAAGAGCAATGTTTGTAGAATGTTTTTGCAACTCATTTGGAATGCATCTGCAGTCCAGTCACAGTGCAATGCAAAGCTGCATTTTAACTCTTAAGAAACAGTTTGTGCAAGGCTTTGTGCTGGATCCAACCACACTTATGCAACTCAGTCAGAAATACTGCAGCAACTCATTGGAGGAACCATTTAATGTGACTTGTACTATAGTACATGTGTTTCTCTAGTGGATTCCATGACCACCTGATCAAGACCCAGGGTTAAGGAAGTTTCTAGAAATCTCTGTTCAGTTTTTGTACTAGCTATTAAATTGTGCCAGTCAATTCCTAGTAGATTTAGATCTCCCATGATTATAACATCTGTTTTTTTTTCTGTTAAATCTATCATCATTTGTATCAAAGAAGAGTCATAGGTTGTATCTGCATTTGGTTGTCCATATATATATTTAAGTATGTTAGCTTTTTATTTAATAGCTGTATTTGTACACAGCAACTTTGCATCTCTGGTCCTTCTTCCTATTGGATAGGAATCTCACTTGTAGTTAATGTGCTTCTAACATAGATGCATACTCCTCCTCCCTTCCTATTTGCTCTATTTTTATAAAACAAATTAAATCCTGGAAAAGCATTATGCCATGTGGAGGCCTCATCCCACTCAGGTTTCTGTGATAGCTATTATATCTAAGTTCTTATATACTGTTTTCCCTAATAGTTCTATATGTTTTACAGTGTTCAGACTTCTTGCATTACACATGTAGAATTTAAAGTTGTCTGTACTCTCTGTAACTGGAAAATCCACAATAATTTTCCCTTTTGGCCCCCTAGCATTTAGTTTAAATGTTGTTCTATAATTGTCAAAAACTGTTTTCCAAGAAAAAAGCTCTCTTTTTGCTCAAATGTAGGCCATCCCAGCTGAAAAGACTATAGTCACTATTGAATTTCTCCCAGTGTGTTGTACAAGTTACATTATTTTTTAATGACCATTTCCTTAACCACTCATTTGCTTCTTTGATTTTAGCCTCTATTTTAGATGATGCTCGTGGGACCGGTACAATTTCAAATAAACAGATTTCAGATTTGGTCAGTTTTAGAGTTTTAACTATGGAAATATTACTGTTCTTAATATCTCCAGTGGTGAATTAAATTATATCATTAGTTACAACGTGAACTACCACCAATGGATTTTTGCCTGCAATTTGGAAAATGTTAGGAACCATTCTCCCAATATCTGTGATCCATGCCCCTGTAAAGATAGAACACATCCTGTTCTGTTTGTCCTTCTTACATATATGTCCATCTACAGTATGCACTTAGTGATGGAGTCTCCTAGTACTAATACCTGTCTAGGACTTGTATGTTCATTAAGGTCTTCTGTCTCATGTTCTGGCTGTATCATATCCTCCATCACAAATGTATCTTAGCTATGTTAGATGGTTCTATGTTTTGTCTTCCCTGCATCACTATTGCACTTTCTGCTAAAGACTTTGGCTCTACCATGATTTTAGAGTCAGTCTCCATTTGAGATAACTGACAGTCACTTTTGCCTTGCATTTCATTATGGATCTGAACAATAGCTATGTTACTTTGTGGTGCGTATGCTGATTTGGTCCTATTTCCAATGATCCATGGGCTATCAATATCACTATCACTATTACTATCCCTTTGAATAGACTCTCCCTCTCCTTCACCATCCTCAATAATTTCTAGTAACTGGAAGCTATTTTGAACTGTAATTGTGAATTTCATAGCTCTACATCCTTTTTTGTTTTTCCTTTTACTAATCATTGGGCTCCATTCATCACTGCTCCCACAACTTTCTTCTCTCCCTCTTTTTAGGGAGTCCTCAGGTTTATTATTGGGGCACCTTTAACTACCGAATGCAAATCTTTAAACATATTTAATTGGGAAATCAGGTGTTCATGTTCAACTTTCAGATCTTTAATGCTTTTTTCCAGTTCTTCAATTTTATTCTTTAAACTAATATTTTCAATACATTGTAGGCATTTCAGTCCCTTGAATCCTATGCTGGATTCCAGACAAAAATTGTGACACAGACTACAAGTCATAGCAATTTCCCTTGTTGACAGGGTAACAATTTCCTCATTTATATTCATTTTATTGTGTTAATATGGCCCACAAGTAGTATGCTTTACAAACAATGGCTTATCAAGTATTGTTTTAGCAACATAACAGAGAAAAACAGCTTATCTTACTGGTTTAATTGATTTTCACCTGAAAATAGTCCCTCCATTTTTATATGGTAGCACTAGCTGAATATGTGCCTAATTTGAGGCACCTTACAGTTTATTTCAGTGGGCTGGTTCACCCACATTCCCTCTGTTATAGCCTACTTCAACTAGGCTAGATGCAATATTTAAACACTACTACTGCTAGATATATTTATAAGAAAGTATTCTGTTTTCCTCCTTGTCCATCAGGTATGCCAGATACACCTGACATGCACCAAGATGCATGTGACTTTGGGTGCATCTTCATACTAGATGCTGTGTGCTCACTCTAGACAGGCTCACTCTGCTCACCGCAGAGTGCTAGAAATACAGCTCTGGTCACTCGGAAGTGCTGAACAGCTGATAGTCCTGATAAAACTATAAAAGTGCTTAAAAGCACTAAAAGGCAACAATTTCAGTGTTCCTTGCTACTCATAGCCCTCTAATGGGCAAAGGAGGATTGTGAATTAAATATTTTATCATTTTCCTGAGTTTGTAGTCCTCAGCCTTGCTGACATGGACTACAAACCCCTCCTCCAGGTTTCTAGTACTAGCAGAGCTCCACACAATGTTGTTTCACTCTCAGTAATTACAATTTATGCAGTGAGCAGATACACACAATATCGGTAATCCAGTAGCACTCAGGCTCTTTTGGTACATTCCAAAAATAAATGTTTATGTGTTTCCAGAAGCATATTGCAGTTCAATCTCAGACAGTACCTTTCTGCCACTTGTTTATGTTTGTTGTTATTCCTCACATTTAGTCTTCCATGTACACTTAACCAAAGCATATCACATGCACATTTTGGTATTCAGTTATTGTTTAACTGAGAAAGTGTTATCTTATAGTGTTCGGTAAGACATTTAGGAATAGACAAGTCAGTGTTAAACAAAATCCCTATAAATGCATTATACATTCCCTGCCTTGCATTTACAAAGACAGTTTAGTATGTGATTTTCCATTTTATGATTTTCTGAAACGTCAACTTGACATAACCAGGTGCTATCTGTACATTCACTATTAACTTGTACTTGGATTGACACCAAGCCTGTTTATAGATTTCTACTAGTGGTGGGCGAAGTGGTCAGAATTTGCTTTGTGGAGAAATCCACAAAATTCCACCCATTTCGCATAGCAGAACACAAAATTTTGCTTGGCAGAGTGATGAAATTTCACCTAGTGGAATGGCAAAATTTCACGTTCCACAGTAAGATTTTGCCTTCCGCGATTAAATTTTGCCTTCCGTCCATGGGTGAAATTTTACCTTAGGAGAGTATAAGTTAAAATAAGTAGATCCCTGGTGGCTAGCAGTCCCTCCCCACCTTTCCCACATGTAGAGACAAATCCCTGGTGGCTAGCAGTCCCTCCCCCACCTGTCCCACATGTAGAGACGAATCCCTGGTGGCTAGCAGTCCCTCCCCTCATCTGTCCCACATGTAGAGACAAATCCCTGGTGGTTAGCAGTCCCTGCCCCCACCTGTGCCACACGTAATTGTAAATAAATTAATAATTAAATTATCCATGGTGACCAAAGCTCTCCTGTCTCAGCACGCAGTGGCTTGTCTTAACCCCCCCTCCCCAAATCAGCGGAAACATTTTCTTCAGTCCATGAAAAGAAAATGTATGTTAGAGCCTTTTCTTCTTCAGATGAACCGCTAAAGCATTTTTCTCATCTTTATTTTCTATTGTCCTCAAGTGGTAAACTGTTCACCAACATGAAGTTTGAACTTGCGTGTTGTTTTCCCCACATAGCAAGAGTTACAAGTTCATATAGCCCTATATATAACATTTTCTGTGTGACAGTTAATAAAGGCATTTACTTTGTAAATCTTGTTAGTGCACATATCCCTAAATGTTTCCCCCACTGTTTTGTACCTGCAAAATATACATGCACCACATCTGAAATTCCCCTTGGGAAGCAATCAATACTCAGGGGCATCAGATTAAATCAAATGGCTTTTCACAACCTTGTCTGCAATATTTTGGTGCCCATTCAGCAAGTGATCAAGGGTGGTACATTTATCCATTCCTTCTGCTCTGTGTCCACTTTCAGTAAGTGCAGGTGTCTCTCCAATATTTCAGTTATTTTAAAACTTTGTGGTGTAAACTTCGTAACAAAATCCATCTGCTTTATATTGTCAGTATTGCTGTCTTTTTCACATGTAGTGAGTAAATTGGTCCTCTGCATTTCCTTAAACCTATGACTTAACCTTTCCAAGCATCTGTCATTGTACCCCCTCTTATGGAATTTTCTGAGCATAGTGTCCATCCCCTTCTGATACTCATGACCCTCTGTGCAATTCCCCTTCAATCTAATCAGCTGTCCCATGGGGATGTTTTCTACAGAGTGTCTCTCAGATGGCAACTCATATTATGTAATATAGTGTTCCTATCCATGTGTTTTCTAAATAGACTTGTGTGTACCCACTCTCATCTGTGCCATACTTCACAATATGTAAGTCCAAAAAATGAATTTATGTTTTACTTGCTGTCAAAGAGAATTTAAGATTGCTGTTTGTGGATTTGAGATACCTCACAAAATCATGCAGTTCATCCTATGTCCCTTTCCATATTATCAGGAGGTTGTCTAGGTACTTACTGTAATGGTCCAATTTATCACAGAATGGACTGCATCACTCTAAATATGCATATATCTGCTCCCATTGTGCTAGCTATATGTTGGCATATTGGTGGGTTCAAATGCTACAACCATTGCTGTGCCTTTTATTTTTAGATAACACTGATTTTCAGACAGAAATGCATTACTGGTTAGAACCTTTTTCAGTCAAGTTTACAATAAATTCAAAATGAATCAGGCCAGCTGTAGAGGAGAGAGAAAGGCTGTGCTGGTGTGCTGCAGCCGTGCTGGCCCAGGATTTAGGATGGGGGTGGGAGCAGGGTTGTGGCAGGGACATCTGGCTGCTGAGGAGGCTGGGTGGGGGCACTGGATCTCCAGGGATTGGAAACTGGGGATCAGATTCAGGAGGGGTTAAAATTTACAAAACCCCACTAGAACATTAGAGATTTTTATTTACAGGATAAGGACAAAAGGAGCGATACAGAGGGATGCGGTGGGGGTTACTGTATATTTCCACGGAGGTGGCAGGGCGGATTATTACTGGGTGGATAGGGAGGGACCACTAGCCACCAGAGATTTGTCTATACATGTGGGATAGGTGGGGGGAGGGATCGCTAGCCACCAGGGAGGGATCTACTTATTATAACTTTAGTTATACCCTAGTCTAAGGGAAAATTTCACCTTTGGAGGGAAGGCAAAATTTCACTGCAGAAGGTTCAATTTTTCCGGAGGAAAGCAAAATTTTGCCTAGGTGAAATTCAGGCTTCTGCGGGAAAATTTTGTGAAGTGCTCCACAATGCGAATTTGCCCACTTCACCATCACACCACAGGTGAAATTTAAATTTGCTGCATCACTAATTTCTACCCATTCTAACACTGCTTCTGCCTATGGTTTGTTTCCTGGGTTTCCTAATGATAATACATTATAGTATAAGAATATACTATAGTAAAATACAACAGGGTTTATCATTCCTAGGTCTCCTTCTCATATTGATCTATAAGTTGTTTCTCTTTTTGTTGCATTTAAGCGACTGCCCCACAGGGCATGAAAGAATATACTATAGATTTTAATTTCTAACTACAGGGGTGGTGGGAACAAATAGCTTACATACAGAAACACTCAAAGTAATAGTGTTTTGATCAATAGTACCCATTTTTGTTTGGAAATGTGTTTATATTTCCAATGTGCAGTTTGTTTTTCTGTCTTCTGTATACATTTTTCCAAATTCATTTGGGCTAAATTTCTGCTTCCGAACTGGATTCCTAACATTGCCGTTGTCTCATTCGTAACTGATATATTTGTGTAAGAATTCACTGTATTTTGTCCAGTGTCCCCTAGAATCACACATGTACTTTTGCTAAGTAAGGGAATTTTATTGCAACAAACAAAAACATTATATCATGTTGAAACAAATAATTTCACAATTTTATTTATACAGGAAGAAAAACAAAGGAAACATAACTATACATCATTCAGTGTATTTTAAAATATATTTCCCAAATTTCTCCACAAACAGGCACATTGCTGTGGTGAAAACCTCTGTGTGTCCCTTTCTTTAACTTTAATGACTGCTAACTCAGTCTGTTCAAACAAAACAGTATTCATTTGTTGTAATTGTTGGGTTAAAACTGTCATCTACTTTGCCACAAATAGTGTTTAATTATAGAAGAAATTACCGAAAGAGTACTGGCATGAAATTTCTTCCAAATCCCTGAATAAGTCACTAAAATTAAAGTATTATAGGACATCCTCATAACAATGGGCCATTGAAAAATAGAAACATAGAAACATAGAAGTTGATGGCAGATAAGGACCGCAAGGCCCATCCAGTCTGCCCATTTCTTTTTCTACCTTATAAATGTGCCATCGGCCTTTGCTCTGTCAGTGGCCTATCTATTCATAGTCATTTGTATTGCTCCCTTATGCCTATCCCATGCCTGTTTGAAGCCCTGCACTGTATTCATAGCCACCACTTCTTGTGGTAAGCCATTCCATGCATTCACCACCCTTTCTGTGAAAAATAATTTCCTCACATTCCCCCTTAATCGGCCTCCCTCTAATCTCATGCTGTGTCCTCTTGTCCTGTTATTTTTCTTATATTTAAACATGTTAGACTCTTTCACCTTGTTTATGCCCTTAAGGTGTTTGAATGCCTCAATCATATCACCTCTCTCCCTCCTTTGCTCAAGGGTATACATATTGAGCTCCTTTAATCTGTCCTCATATGTCTTCTGATGCAGTCCCTGCACCATTTTGGTTGCCCTTCTCTGGACTGCCTCAATTTGGTTAATGTCCTTGTGAAGGTGTGGCCTCCAATACTGCACGCAGTACTCCAGATGGGGCCTAACCAGTGTCTTGTACACGGGTATTATTACCTCCCTCTTACGACTTGTGATACCCCTACTAATACACCCTAACACCCCCCTAGCCTTACCTACTGCTTTAGAGGTCTGCTTGGATGATTTTAGGTCATCAGTGATGATGATGCCCAAGTCTCTTTCTTCCTTTGTGACTGCCAGCAACTCCTCCCAGCCTATAGGTGGCTTCAGGGTTTCTCTTCCTATGTGCATGATTTTGCACTTCTTGCATTAAATCCCAGTTGCCACTCTCCTGACCATTCTGCTAGTTTATCCAGATCTCTTCTCATTCTGCCCACTCATCTGGATCATCTACTCTGTTGCAGATCTTGTGTCATCTGCAAACAGACAAGCCTTTACCTCTAGTCCATCTGCAAGGTCACTAATGAAGATGTTGAAGAGGACTGCCCCAGGACTGATCCTGAGGTACCCCACTTGTGACTTGCATCTCTTCTGACTGTATACCATTTACCACCACTCTCTGTTTTCTGCCCGTCAACCAGTTTGCCACCCAGTTGACCAACTTCTGACCCACCCGAGCCTACCCAGCTTATTTATCAATCTTCTATGTGGAACAGTGTCAAAAGCTTTGCTGAAGTCAAGGTAGACGACATCAACTGCTCCCCTTGGTCCACCATTCTGGTTACCCAGTCAAAGAAATCTATGAGATTAGTTTGACAGGACCTTCCTTTGTAAACCCATGCTGTCTTGGATCCTGTGCCCTATGGATTCCAGGTGTTGCACTATCCTTTCCTTAAGGAATGCCTCCATAATCTTGCCCACTACTGAGGTAAGACTGACCGGTCTGTAGTTCCCGCCTCCTCCCTGCTACCACTCTTGTGGAGTGGGATCACATGAGCCCTTCCAGTCTTCTGGGACCTCTCCTGTGCTCAGAGACTCACTAAACAATTCTGCTAATGGCTCTGCTAGTTCCTCCTTTAGCTCCTTAGTACCCTGGGATGTATGCCATCAGGTCCCATTGCCTTATCCACCCTGAGCTTAGCAGCTCTTGTAGGACCCTTTCTTTTGTGAAGGAGTGCTCACCTCCTCCCCACTGTGTCCATGATGCTGAGCTGTGGGCCCTGCCCTACCTTCTCTTCAGTAAATACTGAGCAAAAGTATCTATTTAGGATAGATGCCTTTACAGGGTCCTCCTCCTCACATGCTCCTTTTCTCCATTAAGCTTAGAAATACCCCCTCTGGACTTTCTCCTTTCACTAATGTATCTATATTCTATAGAAAGTCTTGTCACCTTCTTTTACTGTTCGTGCTAGTGTTTCCTCAGTTTGGACTTTGCCTGCCTTACTGCCTTACCTGCTTCCCTTAGGGCAGTTTGGTATGCCTCTATCTTCATCGCTGTGTTCCCTTATATTTCCTGAAGGCCAGCCTTTTGGCTCTGACCTTTTCTCTACTGTATTTGAGAACCAAAGTGGTTTCCTTCTTCTTTGCACTTCCTTTTCTGTCTAACACAATGGGATGTTGCTTCAAGTATTGCATCCTTAATGCTTGCCCACTTTGCCTGTACCCCCTCACCTGTGTTTCTTTTTGCCAGGGCTAGCTTAACTCTGTTGGCCATCTTATCAAAGTCAGCTCCTCTGAAGTCCCATTGCTACCTATAAGCCAAATCTGACCAAAACTTCATATTATTTGGATGTTCTAAGTAAAAGTGAAGTATTGTTTCCTGTATCCCAGCACATGTATTTCTGGGAAACATTCTTTCCTGAATTGTTTTATGATTTAAATTCCCCCTAACCCCAAACTTACCCTGGCTATACAAACATAATGTGTTCCATGTATTCGGAGGCACCCTTTCGTCATTCAATATTTTTAAAGCTTGAGGCATTCTGGATGGAACACATTCTGGAAAAACTAAAACAACTTTTTGAACAACATAGACCACCTGATTATAAAACTGTTTCCTACCTAAACTTTGAACTGTTTATTTTCCTATTCTCCATTGTTTCAATTTTTGTAAAGATGGCATTACATATTCAGGTAATTTATAATTTGCCAATATTTTTGGTGGTTCCTGCTGCCACTTACTGTAGTTATAAATATCTCTAAAGCCTGCTGAATCTAAGATTGCCAATTATACTGAGGTGGACTCCAACCCCACATTAAGGTATTTTTAATAGAAATGGAGTGATAAAAAAACAATTGGATTGATCATACCAAGTCCCCCATCCTTATATTGTAAATAAGTAAACTCCCTTTTTACTGGATTCAAACGGCTTCCCCAAAGCATTTGAAAACAATTACTGAAAATTCTAGTTTCTAAATGAGCTGATGGTGCATATACATAACTTAAATATGCAAATTAGGTAGCAGACATTTTTTTATTATCATAATTCTTTTTTCCCCCTAATTTCACATTTTTCCATACTCTCACTTTCTTTTCACAAATTTCCATTTATCTTTCCTGATTTACAGTGGCTAAATCCCCATTTTCAAACCAGATACCAAAGATTTTTGCAGGAAAATTCACTATTTTAATTCTAGCTATTTCATTTTTAAGATCTGGAGGGGATCCTAAAGGCAAAATTATGCTTTTCTCTAAGCTCAATTGTGTTCCTGATACAGAGGAAAAACCCTGAAACATTTGTACCACTCTTATCCCAGAATCTGTAACCTTAAAAAAAATACTTATATCATCTGCATAAGCAGAAATTTTCTCTGCACATAAGCTAAGATGCAGAGCTAGCCCTGTAATTTGATTATCCCACTTGATTTGTCTAATTATGGGGTCAAGGGCAAAAGTGTATAATAGGGGCCCAATGGGCACCCCTATCTCACACCTCTCTTAAAAGCTACTACTTAACCTACATTCCCATTTACAGATGGAACCGCACATGCTCCTAGATAGAAAGGGCAGGACTCATGAGGCATTCCATTTCAAAGTCCCACTCCACAACTGCTGATGCAGACTGTAATCGCCCGCAGCTGCGGTGGTTGTGATTCACAGCTGCAGCAGTTGCGGAGGGTGTTACGGCTGCTTCCACCAGCCATAGCCCATTCCCGTGGCTACAGCATCACCCTGGTGACACCACCCACAAGTGGCCATCACCTGTGGAGCCAGTCATAGTCCAGCTCCAGCTTTGTGAATACCCGCCGCTGTGGGTAACCTGCGGCTCTGCAAGTGGCGACCCACTTGCACAGATGTTTATCCATAGCTGTAGGTCTTTCAAAAGTTTTGTGACTCCTGCTCAATGTCTCTATCCATCCTATTATAATCTTTGGAATGCTGTACATTGATAATACTTGGTGCAAGTATTGATGCCCCACACACTCAAATGCTTTTGATTGATCTAAAGTCATTCGTAACCCTGTAACAACTGTTTGTTTCCTTTTTCAAATAACTCTATTAATAAATATAAGTTATACTGAATTTTCCTTTGAAGTATAGCACATGTTTGTGCTGAATCTATCAGAGGTTCTGCGACACCCTTCAGCCTATTACATATGAGTTTGGAAAAAATTTTCTAATTACAGTTTAGAATGCTTATTGGTCTCCAATTACCAATATCATGTTTATCCCATACTTAAATACATAACTTCTAATTGCTTTACCATATTCCAGTATTACCCTGTTTTGGTCCAAAATATATTGAAATACTGGCACCAGAAAAGCTTTAAGTTCAGCTGCATATTTTTTATAGAACTCATTCATTAATCCATCCATCCCTGGGGATGTCCCTGTTTTTAATGATTTAATGACTTCCAAAATTTCATTCCATGTTATTGGTTTCCCTAATAAGCCCTAAAAGTTATTATCTTAATGTGGAAGAGGCACAGAGAAAAAGGTGGATAAATCAAATATTGGGACATATGCACTAGACAAAACTGATTATAATGAATCCTGCAATACCGCTAACTTATCTAAATAATTAATAACTATTGAACCATCCTGCTTATATAACCCTGACATGATTGTGTTATCTAATCTCTGTTTACAGGCCATATATGTATCTGAGATTGGCTGTTTTGTCATAGCATATCTCATTTCAGCCACTAATGATTTTGCTCCATCACACTGATATTTTAACATTTGTTGTTTTATTTCCTTAATCTGTGCTTTATAGTTTACCTGCTACCTAGGTGGATATGACATTAGTTTGTACAATGGGTTATGAAACCCTAAATATTTTAAATAATCTGAGTTAGATTTCTCACTCCCAAAGGACGTAAACTTTTGTTTTAAATCATTTTTGGTATTTTATTTTTATTTATTTATTGTAATCTCAAATTAAATATTTGAGCTAGAAGCTCTTTTACATAGGTTCCACATCATGATACAAATACAAGGTACAATACAGATAATGTCAGGAGTACAATGAACATAGAATAATAGAATTAAGAAAATTAATAACCACAGTCAAGCTTAAAAACAATCAATTGTGCAATAAATGCCAGACTAAAAGACTGCAATAGACAAGAGCTAAACTAGGGATTAGAATAGTAGGGGATTAGATTTTCTAAGTATACATTCATTTAAAATGCAGCATAGGGGCTTTGTCAAGGTAGGTGAGGGAGATCTAGGGTAATGGAGATTAGGTGAGAGGGAGAGAGGAGAGGAAATGGGGAGGAGGAAAAGAGGGAGGGAGTAACAGAGGTGGTGTGGTTGGAGGATGGAAAATGGGAAGTAGGAAGAGGATGAGGATTGGGATAGGCAAGGGAAGGGGGAGGGATGGAGAGGTATGGTGGGAGGGAATGATGAGCAACAAGAGATGGAATGGGGAAGGGGATAAATGTAGAGATGATATGGTGGAGAGGGGGGACAGAGTGCTGGTGAGATAGAAGAAGGAGCCAGAGGGGGGCTGGCCATTATCAATTTTAGCTATAGCAATCGCAAGTGGTGTTGACTACAAGATGTTGCTGCAATTTACATTTGAAAGGACCTAGTGTGACTGTGTTGGTGACATCACTAGGGAGCAAGTTAAACCACTGAGGGGCTCTGGCTGCATCATACCACCATTCCCATAAATCATCAAATAGACACATAGTAGAATACCTAGCCACTAAAAGCTGCTCAATTTGGTTCTCTAAATCATTTTGTTCTAAGAGAGTAGAATTTAGTGGTGGGTGAAGTGGCCAAAATCCGCTACACAAAGTAATTCGCAAATTAAGGCAGAATCTGTGAAGTAATCCACAATGCAAAGTGGAGTACTTTGCATCATAATGAGAAACACAAAGTCCATTGGAAACAATGACTTCATGTTACTCCACCTTTCCCCAACCACTTCTGCACCAATGTTAATATGAAGTACCTTGAAATCAATGTACTTTGCATCAGCTCTCCTTGTTGGTGAGCTCCAAAGAGAATTTTGCAGTGATTCATGGGATTGCAGGTCACATGGGCTTTAAATTGTTCTGTACAGCCTTAGTTCTGTGTAGTGTGTGTGTAGTGGTAGCTGGAGACAGTTTGTTCTCAAAGCTCTAAGATTCAAATCCTCTAAAAGCCATTCAAAAAAGCCTTTTGGGCCATTTGTTTGCTCAAAATTTAGTACATTGATTGTAGGAAACCCTCCTGTGCTCATATCATCAAGTGTTTATTATTTGTGTATGCATTTTGAATGTTAATTTAGAACATTCAGTCTGTGTAGTGACAGACACTTGAAGTGTGCTTGCGGGAGGGATGTATCTGTGGTGGAGGTAGATAAACTATCTGGGAGAAAGGTAGTCTTTCTGTTTTGGTTATATTTTACTTGTATAACTGTGTTAATATACACACAGTAATATTTTCAGTAATTTTTGAAATTTTTTTTGTCAATTGTGCAACAGTGCATAGTTTCAGTTTGTTTAAAATATTTGGTTATATTACTGAAGTTTTCAGTTTGCTGCACATTACCTGTAATGTGTGTCTGAGTGTGTGTGTGATACATGCCATCAGATCAGACACATTTTATTGTGCTACACATTAATTGCAGCACTGTAAATCTGCTATCAACCTGCGTTATTTTGAACTGCTTTGTGGTATCTTGGTAGTGGACTGTTACTGCAGTGCACTGCCCCCCCCCAACCGGCAAAAGGTATTCTTTTCCAGATTTGGGTTTGTGACTTGTGAGCACTGGTTAAAGTATTGTTCTGCCTTTGTGGCTGCATCTCTTGAGTGCGCAGTGCAATCTTAATCTGTCTGTGCATTTGCATTTGCTTAGTTCCCAATCTGCATCTGCAAGCCACAGTTGTTTTTTGGCTTCTCATCCACCGGCCCAGACTGAAAGTTCATAAATCTAAATTTGTTTGCAATTTTCTTGGTGAGCCCCAATAATGCCTGCAAAGAGATGTGCAAGCAAAGCTGTTTCTGGCCATGGCACTGCTGCCAGTGGCAAGATTGGCTGTGGACGTGGTGGTAGGCAGAAGTGCATAGCTACTGTCAGTAAAGGGATTTCACCATCAATGTATTTTACAGCACAATCAGTTGCTTCACTGATAGTTGGAGGAGATAATGTTGTCCCCACTGGTGAAGTTACTGCAGTTGCTGCTGGCTTGGGTATTGCTTCCCCAGGTTCCACTTTTGACCAGTTAACCATTTTAGAAAATATAGTTGATTCTAAAGCTGTGACTGACAAAGTAGAGGATGTCATACTGCCCAACATCCCCATGTTTGTCGAACATGATTCTGATCCTGACAATGATAACTCACAATGTCACATTTCTGCCAGTGCTGTTGAGGTCATGCCTTTGCCATCCAATGATTCAAAGTGTGGCACACAAATATCAGGTGTTGATGATGATGCTGTGTTTGGAACATGTTCTCCACAGGACAGCATCCAAAGAGAAATTGTGGATGTGAATGATGTTGATGAATATGATGATGATGTAAGTGACCCCTGTTGGGAACCAGAGAAAAAGAAAGTCAAGGTGGCTGTGTCTGGGCCTGTTGGCATTAAATCCCCCCTCCTCAAAAAAGTTGTGATTTAGTGGTTCCTGTTGAAGATGATCAAGATGACACAGAAATAATCATAGGTAGTTATGGTGGTCAGTCAGAGTCCAAGTGTGTCCAGCAAGAAAAATCATGTAGTACACCCCCATTTCAGGGTTTAAAAAAGTAGTCTAATAAGCAGCATCAGGGACATGTTAAAAGTAGGGAATCACAATCCCTTGTTTGGGATTTTTTGTCCAATATGGAAATGATGAGTCATTTGCAATCTGCCAGCTTTTCCATGCGTGTGTGAGTTGAGATAAAAAGAGGAGTCATCTGGGCACGTGGGGTCAGCATATACATCTTAAGAACAGGCACATGTCACTGTGGACTTGGCACCAGTGGGCAGCTAATGCAATAGTGGGGTGTTCACCCTTGTCATCAAACTTATTGAGCATGGTATCCACTTCCATTAGTGTAAGACCAAGTAGCAATGTCTGTAGTAGCATTGAAAATAACACTGGAGGATTACTACAGGCATGTTGAGGGTGAGGATTATGATTTAGAAATATTGTCAAGTGGTGGTCAGAGAAGCAGCAGTGGTCGTGCTGATCTGTGCGGTATGTCTAGTGCAAGTGGTACATCAACCCCTGTACTTAAAATGGGGAAAATAACTTAATTTGTTGACTTGTTACCTGTGCATCCCTCTTCATCACACATCTGCACCCCACCCACAGCCATTCACAAAGCAGAGCCATTTTTCACACCACATCCAAAATATGTAACAAGAAGTCAGCCCACATTGCAGAGTGTTTTTGCCCATTACCCGAAGTACCTACCCAATCATGCAGTGTCACGTGAACTTAATGCTTCTGTATTGATCTTTTGCCCTTCCATTTCATGGAGAATTCAGGATTCTGGTGGTTTGCAGGACAATCCTGTCCAAAATGGAATGTCCCATCCAGGACGTACTTCTCCAACCGTGCTGTCCCTGAGTTATACCGGACAGTGGCTGACTCTATAAGACATGCCCTTCAACATTCCTTCTCTCCATTCATCCATTTAAGTATGACTATGTGGACAAGTGGCAAAATGATGGGGAGTTCATATTTGTGTATTACTGCACATTGGGCACAGGTGCCATGGGTTGTTTGTGGTGGTGGTAGTGTGAATAATCAGTGTAGTAAGGCAGGTTGTCGTGGTAACAACCTTTCAGGAATTTGACAGCTTGCAATGCTTGCAATGTGCAGTGTGGCCAGTTCCCACACTGGAGAAAACATGCTGGACTTGCTACTGATGGAAATTAATGAGTGGCTGAACCCCCTGTCCCTGAGAATTGGATTTATAGTGAGTGACAATGGGTCAAATGTGGTTAAATGCATCATGAATGGTAGATTTGTTCAGGTTCCATGCATGGCCCACTGTTTAAATGTGGTGGTCAAGGAGTTTCTGCAGCACCTTGATATAAAGGAAATGTTGACAGTTGCACATTGTATCTGTTCACACTCTTCACACAATGCAAAGGTCCGTGACCAACTTCGGCAGCTGCAGATCCAAAACAGTCTCCCACAGCACTGCCTCAAGCTGGAAGTTGTCACCTGGTGGAACTCAACTTTATACATGGCAGAGAGGTTGTATGAACAATACAAAGCAATCTCTGAATATCTCATCATGCACACCAGCTGTGACACTTCGGGGGCCTCCATGTCTCTTCATGACTGAACTGTGGTGCCTCATGGACTCTGTTATAACAATTTAGATGCCTTTTGAACATGCCACACAGGCAGTGAGTGGCAAGTCTGCCTCCATCAGCTGATCAATTCCACTGTTGTGGGTGTTTAGGCAGATATTGCTGAATCTACAGCATAACCTTGATGGTTCCGGAGACTGAGTTAGTAGTGTGTTGCTGAAACATGTTGACAATATTTGATCACAATCGGTACATCTTGAGCATTCAGCAAAGTGACGACTTCACAATAGCAACAATGTTGGACTCATGATACAAACATGGAATTGAATCACTACTGTAGGGAGGGCCTGAACAGATTAAATATGTCAGTGGGCAACTGGTGTGCTTGGTTCATGGGGCACAGAAGTCACGTGCCGAGGTCAGCAAACCTCAGCATCATAACCAGGCTGAAGATCAGTTTGGAGTAGTACCAAGCACATCCTGTAAGGCAGCTGTGGTTCCAGATGGTCTGTCATCAAAACCGGTTGTCATTAACCCACTTTGGGGTGCTTTGTGCTAAGTCAGGATTTGTGACATCAATGAATATGGAGAACAGGATGATGAGTCAACCACTGGACTTCGTGCAGCACAGTGAACAGTTGACTCATATTTGGCTGAAAACAGGCATCTGTCAGTAATTGATGATCCTCTTTTATACTGGAATGGAAAGGTCAGTGAATGGCCAGAGCTGACCTCAGTGGCACTGAAGTACCTGACCTGCTGACCCTCCAGTGTAAGTGTTGAGAGGATATTCAGTTCTGCGGGGGGCAATTGTTCAGAACTGTCATACAAACCTCTCTCCTTCAAATGTCAGCTTGCTGACATTCATAAAAATAGATCAGGGGCACATACCAGCTTGAACTGCAACCTCTGTATTCATATCCCATCGTGGTCATGGTTGTGGTGATGTGGAAGAAGCAGACCATCCTAGTGGCAGCATGAAACAGCCTACCATTGAGGTAGGATGATGAAATCATGGAGAAAGAATTCCTTAGTGGGCAAAATTCAGACACTGATGACTGCGAGGGCAGCTTCCGTCTCATTCCATAATTTCATATTGGCAATTTGGCACAAGTAAATTCACAATCTTTCTATATTACCTTTCCTGTCTTGGTATTATATCTGATTAGACATAACAGAATGTGTACTGCTGTCATTAGCAAACACAGTCAGCCTCTTAAACACAACTGTCCATTTGTAGTACTAGGTGTTAGCAGCTTAAAACCTGCTTATTCAAGATATCTGCCTCCTGACTGAGAGTGAAATACTGTAACACAATACACACCATATCCAGCCACGCACCTGTATGTGTCTGACAGTAAGAGGGAATGTGTTGAAGCTGTTCCCATGATCACCGCCACCAGTAAACCGCTGTCAGACAAAGCCACCAGATAGTGAGAGGGAATGTCATCATGTGCCCATGACCACCACCAGTAAACCGCAATCAGCCAAATACTCCAGATACTATCTCATTGAGAGGGAATGTGATTGTTTTCCATCCTGTGCCCTGCCCATGCCATGGCAGATGGAGACCACATCCAGCAGCCACAAGGTTTCTTAGTAACCATACTTTACAGTGAGTATGTGTACTAATTTTTTCATATTGTGGAACTTCCATGATCTGTGTTATGCTTCCTGTTGCATTTCTGAGATGCAGTTGAGAAACATATACTGTCAACTTATTTTCTTTTTAGGGCTGTGGGCAGAGCCTACAGCCCTTTTAGGATCAATCAGATTGTAGCTCTAAAATGGTTGATCTTGGAACTCCCTTTTTGGACATTTGGAAGTATTCCTTCACAGCTGCAAAATAATGCACTTCCCTCTGATTGTTGCTATTTGCTGTTCTAAGACTGTGGACGTATATATATATATATATATATATATATATATATCGCCCAGAATCTACATACGCTCACACATATTCAGTTCTCAAAGGGTTTTTAAAGGCATCTGACGGGAGGGGGATGCTACTGTATTGTACCTCAGAATTTCTCAGGATATTAACAAAAAAAAAAATGTTTAAACTGCTGTTTCTATCATCTGTCCAGCTCAGTCTAATAGATTAATTCTATTTCTTTCAGCAACCTAGGGGTTAACTCATTATATGTTGTCTGGAATTTTCTGAAATTGAAAGTCAGACTACAGTGTCAGATTACAAACAGTAACTGCAGCTGTTAGCTATTTCATTCCTATGGGCAGGACAGGTTGCACGCAAGCACACACACACACACACACACACACACACACACACACACACACACACACAGCAGAAGTAGCATGTACTCTGACTAAAAGTCAGACTACAGTGTCAGATTGCAAACAGTGCAACTGCAGCTGTTAGCCATCTCATTCATATAGGCAGGAAAGGTTGCATGCAAGTGCACATACATGCACCCACACACAGCAGCATGTACTCTGGCTAAATAAATTCAAGAGGACTGATTTAACAGCATGCCAGTTTTTGATGATTGTGACTAAACAGCACTATATGGCACCACAAGAAAATATCTTTAGTCATTTGGTAGCTTTTCACAGCACTATTGGCTCTGGCTAGATCTTGTTTTACATAGAAACATAGAATCTGATGGCAGATAAGGACTGCTTGGTCCACCTAGTCTGCCCATTTCCCTACTTAATGGATAAGCTGCAGCTCCTAGTTAACCAACAGCCTACTTCCTCCTACCCCCCACCACTAGAATTGCCTTATGACTGTCCCATGCATTCTTGAATTCCCCCACTGTTTTTGACTCTATGACCTCCTCAGGAAGGCTGTTCCATGCATCTACAACCCTCTCTGTGAAGAAATACTTCCTCACATTACCTCTGAGCCATCCTCCCTCTATCTTCAAATTGTGCCCTCTTGTTCTTGCACATCTCTTTTTTTGAAAGATGCTTCCCTCTTGGACTTTGTTGATCCCCTTGAGGTATTTGAAAGTTTCTATCATGTCCCCCCTCTCCCTCCTTTCCTCGAGGCTATACATCTTAAGATACTTTAGTCTTGCTTTATATGTCTTCTGGTGCAGACCCTGCACCATTTTGGTTGCCCTCCTCTGGACAGCCTTCACCCTGTCTATGTCTTTGCGGAGATGGGGTTTCCAGAACTGTACACAGTACTCCAGATGTGGTCTTACCAACTATCTGTACAGAGGGCCAACAACATCCTGTTTTCTAGTGGTGATGCCTCTCCCTATGCATCCCAGTATCCTCCCTGCCCTCCTTACTGCATTCTCACATTGCTGGCCCATGTTTAGGTCATCTGATATGACTACCCCCAGGTCCCTTTCCATTTTTGTTGTCAGGATCTCACCCCGCATTGGTTTTTTGTTTCCCAGGTGCATTACTTTGCACTTCTTTGCATTGAATCTAAGCTGCCATACATTTGACCATTCCTCCAACCTTGCCAAGTCCCTTTTAATCCTTTCCACCACACCTTGTGTATCAACCTTGTTGCAGATCTTTGTGTCATCTGCAAAGAGTCATACCTTTCCCTCCAGCCCCTCTGCAATGTCACTTATAAAGACATTAAAAAGGACTGGACCCAGTACTGAGCCCTGTGGTACCCCACTAATGACCCTCCTGTCTTCACTGTGGACTCCATTTACTATCACCCGCTATGTTCTGTTGTCCAGCCAGTGTTTTACCCAGGCTACCACCCTGGGACCCACTCCCAGGCTGGATAATTTATTTATTAAGCTTTTGTGAGGGACTGTGTCAAATGCCTTGCTAAAGTCTAGGTAGGCCATGTCCACAACCCCTCCTTGGTCTACTACTACTACTTTGGTCACCCAGTCAAAGAAATCAATTAGATTTGTCTGACATGACCTTCCTGCTGTGAATCCATGCTGCCTTGGATCCTGTGCCCCACTGGACTCTAGGTACTCAACAATTCTTTCATCCAGAAGTGATTCCATCATTTTCCCTACCACTAAGGTCAAACTGACAGGTCTGTAGTTTCCTGCCTCTGTCTTGCTCCAACTTTTGTGAAAGGGAATCACATCTGCCCTCCTTCAGTCCTCAGGTACCACACCATCCTCCCATAATTTATTAAAAAGGATAGTCAGTGGTGTTACTAGTTCTTCCCTTAGTTCTTTTAGAATTCTTGGGTGAATCTCATCAGGCTCCATTGCTTTATGCACCTTCAGTTCTTTCAGAACCCTATCTTCTGTGAAAGAACTAACATCAACCCCCCTCCCCATCCAGAGTGCTTCTATTGACTGGATTAGGTCTCTCCCCCTGCTTTTCCATTGTGAATACTGAGCAGAAATATGTGTTCAGTATCCCTGCTTTTTCTCTGTCTCTCTCTGCCCAACCACCTTCCTTTTTATTCAACCTCAATATCCCTGCCTTCATCTTTCTTTGCTCCCTAATGTACCTATAAAAGGTTTTATCCCACTTCTTAACTGAGTTGGCTATCTTTTCCTCAGTTTGGGACTTTGCTATTCTGACTGCCTTCCCCGCTTCCTTCTGCTTTAACTGGTACAGTTCTCTGTCCTGCTGCTTCTGTGTTTCCTTATACTTCCTGAATGCTATCTTTTTCTCCCTTACTTTCCAAGTCACTTCTTTTGAGAACCATATTGCTTCTTCCTTCATTTTGATTTGTTTATTTGCTTCACACAAAGGCTTGCTGCCTCTGTGATGGCAGTTTCAAGCACTCTCCTTGACTGGAGGACTCAGGACTGTAATACTACAGTACTGTCTACAACCACCTATAGGATATCCATTTCTGGTAAGTATATCAATTTTATTTCATCAGTTCTGTTCTGCAGTTAATTTTTTCAAGAGAATGTAAATCATATAAAATAGGTGACATGTACATCACATAATATATTTTTCATGCACATCAGACACTGTATTGCTGCAGCAGGCCATTGCAGTGTTGAACAAAGTTTTATCCAGGTCATGACAAGACATCTTTTAAAATGTAACTTAAGTTGAGACATTGGGACCATGTATAGGTTACACATACTAAATTCGTTATTGTGATTTGGTCTTGGTGGGGCTTACTGAGAGCTTGCTATCTGTTACGCTGGATATATAACAGACAGTAACAGCCACACTTTGAACAGAATGAGTTACTGCGATTAAGTACTAATAATTTCTTGTTCATCTGTCTTTGCAGGAAACATTTGGGTGATATGTGCTGCCATCAGTGCTTTCTCCAAATAAGAAGTTCAACATCACACCCAGGCTGCAACAACTGGTATGAATCCTGACCATCAGGACTGCACTGGAGGATGCACACAAAAACCTGTGAAGAATTCACAAAAAAGAAAATATTAATGAAACTTGTTTCCAAATGATAATCCCCCTCCCCCCAAAAAAATACTTACCTTCACTGGCTTGACAGTATTCCAATGCCAAAATTCCGCATCAAGCCAAAAAATGCACACCCCAAGTTTGACTATATGACCTGTGATTCAAAAAAATGCAATGATTACATGTATATATATATATATATATATATATATATATATATATATATATATATGCAAAAGTTCACATTGCAAAGAACTTCTACTGGATACAGGGGGTGACTCCAGGAGGTTCTGGAGTCATGTAAAATCAATCCTAGGTTCCAAACCGGAATGCAACGCTAATGATATGGTACTAAATGGTGCTCGCTGCAATGATCTTCAAACCATTGCTAATGCTTTCAATAAACACTTCTCAGACTTTTCTACTTTCACCTCCTCATTCCCTTCCACACCTACTACACAGTGTTTCCCCCAGATGACCCTAAACTACCCCACCCACCTTTCCACTTTAGGGCAATTCCAAAATCTGAAATTCTCAAACTCCTAAATAAAATCTCTGACACCACTAGTGTCAGTTCTGATACCCTGGAGCCCAAAGTCTTGAAACTAGCTGCCCCTTTTATAACTGGGCCCCTGTCCAAAATTTTCACATTATCCCTCTGCCAAAATTATGTTCTGGATATCTGGAAAATTGCTAGAGTAACTCCAGTCTTTAAGAAAGGAGATAGAAAGATGATCTCAAATTACTGCCCAATTGCCATACTCTCAGTTTTGAACAAATACTAGAAAAGCTATTTGCAGTCCAAACTCTGGACCATCTTACTAAATGCAGTCTCCTCACTGCCAAACAACATGGCTTTCACAAGGGTCACAGCACCTCCTCTGCCCTGCTCCAACTCATGAATAACAGTCAAACTGCTATTGACTCAGACCCCCTAACTGATGCAATTTTCATTGACCTCATAAAAACCTTTGATCTTGTAGACCACCCACTTCTTCTCTCCTTTCTTAGATCCCTTGGTTTCTTGGGCCTGACTGTTGACTGGTTCCGTAGCCACCTGACAAATAGGGTACAGGTTGTCAAGTTTAACTCAGCTGTGTCTGAGCATGCTACTATAAACAATGCTGCTCCTCAGGGCTCCAGCCTTGGTCCTCTACTCTTTTCCATCTTTATAAATCAGATCCATAAGCCACCCCCTCCTACTCCTTAGTTCTCAATGCTGATGAAATGGTACTTTACTCCAGGTCCAGTTTTATATCTGTGATCAACCTCTCTCTCTCACCTTTGCTTTTCTCAACACCCAAGAGTGGCTCTCCAAGCATAAGCTGCTACTAAATATGAGCAAAACCCAATCTATGCTTTTTTGATCTAGAATCAAACTAAAAAAATGCCATAACCAATTTAGAATCCAGTGCCCTGATGGCACTGTTATGGAGAAGATCAGCTCTGCCAATTATCTTGGAGTTGTCCTTGATGAGTCACTGAACTTTGACCTCCAAATCTAGATCAGAACAAAAGCTGTAAATTCTAAAATTGGCATTGCCTGCAAGATAAGCCATTCTCTTACTCCTTCAACTAGACTAGCTATTGCCTGGGGTATCTCCTTCCTGCACTTGCTATGGTGCAGTCACATATGTGAGAGCTACAAACACTGCCCTCAAGAAATGGGATATGACATACAATAATATCTGTCATTTTGCCTCTTCATCCCCATACCTAAAGCATCACTGTCAGCTTTGCCATGATCTCAACTGACTCTCCCATTCACCTCACCGTCTCCTTGCACTAGGATCTTTGATAGACAATATCATCAGACATGCTATACTGGATGAGCTTGCCTCCATGCTGCATCCTGTTATATCTTCCTATGGGCTATGGTCTATTGAAAAGTCCTTATTTTGAGTGCTGCAGGTAAAAACAACTAAGGGTTCTGGTGCTTTCTCTATTATAGCCCCAAGCTAAGGGAACTCCTTACTCCTGGGTGTCCGTAGTGCACCCAGTCACACACACTTCAAAAAATGGTACTGTTTTTTTCTTAGGAATTTTTCCCCCTGTACTTGTTTCAGTCCTCCCTAAACCACTCACCTCAGCCACCTCATTCCCTGGACCCTAAGTCAACTCCATATATGCCCACTCTAGTCTCTTATACTTCTCCTATCACACTAATTGTCCCCCTTCCATCACTTCCTGCCTATTGACCCCTCCCATGCCCACTCCTAAAATTGGTTTATCATAGCTTCTCATGGAATTAGGATTCTCATATCAAGCACTGTACTTAAACTTGAATGATCTTGTCTTTTGTCCTTTGTTTTGCATACCTGGACTCAGCACTTATATCCTCTGTGAACATGTTACCCTCTGAAATTGCTGTAACCTTGTATTCTGTATTGTAATAAAATTCTGTAACCTTGTATTCTGTATTGTATCAGATCTGTTATTCATTGTTATGTGTCTCCAAATTGCCTACCTGTACTTTTTAACCTCCTGGATTGGGCCTGAAAATAGTCATTCTGTGTCTAGTGCCCTTACCTGGTAAACAAAAACTAAATAAAAAATATGTGTGTGGATATAAACATTTAAGGTCAGATTCTGTGTAAACCTTGATGGTGCCAGGTACATTAACTTACCAAGGGTAGTATGAATGTACACACAGAGGGCATCCTTCCTGTTTGAATCAGTGCAGCAGATTTTGGGTAACCAACAGCATCATCTTATCATCATGGTTAACTCAATGGTCAGGTCATCCTTCTATCACATCATTTGGCAAGACACTGTGCATCAGCCCAGTCAGGTCAAGAAGCTTTACATGAAATTCCAACAGCAGCAGCAGGTGACATAGTTCTTATTGAAGTGTGTGCATGCATGACTGAGTGTGGTATGAATTAATGGAGACTTTTCATTCTATGTGATGCTCTCATTTCTATTCATCTGGAGTCGGGAATTTTTAGGACATTTGAAGACAGCAGCATTTTGAGGATGCACAATTATGTGGGGACTGTGTGCACTGCATGCATGACTGAGTGCAGCATGACTTAATGGAAACTTTCATTCCATTTTATGCTCTCATTTCTGTTAATCTGGAGTCAGGAATTTTCTGGACATATGACAGCAGCATTTTGGGGTGCACAATTATGGGGACTGAGTGCACTGCATACATGACTGGGTGTGGCATGAATTAATGGAGGCTTTTCATTCCATTTTATGCTTTTATTTCTATTCATCTGGAGTCAGGAATTTTTGGGACATTAGAAAACAGCAGCATTTTGGGGGTGCACAATTATGTGGGACTGGGTGCACTGCATGCATAAATGGGTGTGACATGAATTAATGGAGACTTTTCATTCCATTTTATGCTCTCATTTCTATTCCTCTGGAGTCAGGAGTTTTTGGGAATTTAGGCAGCATCCCTAGATTTGTACAAACACTGACCAAAAACATTGTATAGAAAATAAGCTAAAAAAGTGGTGTCCTTCCCTTCCTTGTTATATTTTGACTTAATAATCTCTGTTTCCAAAAATAAATTATTTTAGTGGTCTCAGTAATGTTTTATCTCTGTCTTGCTGTGTGCATGTGTGGAAATCAGGAGTGAGCAGTGCAATAATCTGCTAAACAGCATGTGTGCACTGCATTGTCAGGTGCACACTGCCTAGCCCCCTGAAAACATATACGATAGTTGGCTTCTTCCACTGTTGATGGTATAAAGAATATATAATGTATATTTTATTTGTACCATCATCAACAGCAGACCAACTCATATAATATGTTTTCAGAGAGCACGGTGGGCTGTGTGCACCTGACAGTACACACATGCTGTTTAATGGATTATTGCACTGCTCACTCCTACTTTTCAACAAACAAACCACCATGACAGAAATGAAACATTGCTGAGGTGCCAAAAAAATTTCATGGTGAAAAGACACAATTAAGAAGGAATATAACAGGTGCAGAAGCACGCTACGCTAACATTGGGGCCAGGTGCTGTTGGAGAGCAGCTAGCTGCAAAAATGTAAGACAAAATCAGAAAGCCAGCACTCCAGATGAATAAATGGCAAGAAAAAAATGTTTACTGCTAGCGCAAATTTATTGATGGCCAAACAAGCCACACACAAATGACCCCTGCTCTTCAATGGTTAGACCTTCATTGGGAGCCACCTAATAAAGGTCTAACTGTCAAAGCACAAGGGTCATTTGTGTGCCTTGTTTTGCCATCAATACATTTGCAGTAGCAGTGAACATTTTTTCTTGCCATTTATTCATCTGGAGTGGTGGCTTTCTGGTTTTGTCTTGCACTTTTGAGCTAGCTGCTCTCCACCAGCACCTGGTCCCAGTGTTAGTGCAGCATGCTTCTGTACCTGTTATAGTCCTACTTAATAATGTCTGTTTACCATGAAATATTTTTAGTCTCTCAGTAATGTTTCATTTCTGTTGTAGTTTGTTTGTTGAAAAGCAGGAGTGAGCAGTGCAATAATCTGCTAAACAGCATGTGTGCACTCTCAGGTGCACACTGCCCACCAAACCCTCTGAAAACATATTATATGAATTGGTCTGCTATTGATGATGTTACAAATAAAACATATGTTACATATTCTCTATTCTTTATACCATCAACAGAGGAATATGTAAGCTATCATATATGTTTTCAGGGGGCTGGGCAGTGTGCACCTGACAGTGCAGTGCACACATGCTGTTTAGCACAATAATGCACTGCTCACTCCTGCCTTTCCACACACGCACACACACAGCAAGACAGAAATAAAACATTACTGAGACCAATAAAATAATTTATTTTTGGAAACAGTCTATTGTCTATGGGGAAATTACAGCCTCCCTCTTTGTAAATAGCTGTAATTTAGCTCCACTCAGTATAGCTATTCACTTACATGGTAGCCCAATTAGTGGTGGCAAGATTAGATTAGGTAGCCTTGCAGAGACAAAGGAAAGCCATATGTCCAGGCACCTCTGGATGCTGCTGACCCATTCAAACACAAATGGATGTGTGCATTGGCCAGCTCTGCTTAATTATTCTTTTGTCTCCTTTTAAATGATTTATTTAACTCTAGTGCCTGGCTAGCAGCTGACAGATTCTCTGCCCAGTAACAAGAGTTACAACATCATTCTTTTGGGCCCATGGCTTTCTTTGTACCCATGATTCCTTGCACTTATACTGGCCACCACAGGTGTCTCTGATGCATTATATACATAATATTATATAAAATATGACCAAAACAATAAGGTATGGCCTTATCTCTACACATCTACACAGGGACACTACAGAGGATAGACAAAAAGAGTATGCCCTAAGTATGGAGGGTCATAAGTAAAAATGCTAGGAGTCTAGAAAACAAGATCCCAGACCTAGCTATAGTTATGGTAGAAGCAGCCCTAGACATTGTGGCTATTATAGAGATGTGGAGTGATGGGGACCAGGACTGGGACATGACCGTACTGGGATATGCTCTATTATGAAGTGACTGGGAGGCAAGAAAGGGGGAGAGTAGCATTTTATGTGAGGGATAACATAAAGTCAACAGAAGTACTGGGCAAGTGGGGGGTCAGAGGCTCTGTGAGTCACCCTTGAGATAGAGAAAGGGGACGTTATTCACACAGGAGTGATATATAGGCCATCGACATAAGAGGGGGAGGTGGATAAAGCTATGTTAGTGGAAATACAGAGGATGGTAAACAAAGGTGACGTGCTCCTGTTGGGGACTTCAACCTACCAGATGTGGAGTGGAGCACTGCAGTAATGGCTTCTGCCAGGAGCAGAGATATCATAGACTTCCTACATGGTGCACTTTTGAGACTGCTGGTCAAGGTACCTACTAGGGAAGGGGCTGCACTGGATCTGATTTTCACAAATGGTGACAGAGTGGGGGGCTTCAGTGGGGGAAGACCTAGGCACAAGTGACCATAATACCATATGCTTCACACTAAGGACAGTAACAGAAGGGAAACACTGTAAGCCAAAGGCCCTAGATTTTAGATGGGCAGACTTTAAGAATATCGGTGACTGCCTCAAGAAAGCCCTTGCAGGGTTGGGGATATCGAGGGGTAGAGGGAAAATTGGGAAAAAATAAAGGGTGGCATAGTAGAAGCCACTAATCTCTGTGTCAGACAGGTCAGTAAAAACAGGAAAAATCAGGGAGGTAGCAGAGAAGGTCAGGGAGAAAAGGGCAGCATTCAGGAAATACAAGCAGATGCAGAGGGAGGAGAATAGGGTAGATTACCAAGAAAGACAAAATGAAGCAGAAGTAGAGGTCAGGAGAGTGAAATTAAAGACTGAAGAGAAAATAGCTCAATCAGTTAAGGGAGGGAACAAAACATTTTACTGGTATGTTAGCAAAAGGAGGAAGGCAAAGGGTGGGATAATTAGGCTGAGGGATAAGGGTGTGGAGGAGGTGGAGGGGGATCAGGAGAAGGCAGACACCCTGAACAGCTACTTCTGCTCGATGTTCATGGTGAGGAGGAGCAAGGATCAGGGAAGGGGAATAGTAGTGGAGGGGTGGACATCAGACCATTCAGAGTGGAGGGTGTCCTGAAGGAACTAGCAGGACTGAAAGCAGACAAAGCAGCCATGGGCCCTGATGGGATACACCCCAGGATACTGAGGGAACTGCTAGAGTAGCCCTTAACTGTCCTGTTCAACAGATCATTGGAGACAGAGCTGGTTCCAGAAGACTGGAAAAGAGCAGACGTGGTCCCTTTCCACAAGGGCAGAAGCAAGGAAGAAGTCAGCAATTACAGGCCGGTTAGCCTGAGGTCAGTGGTGGGGAAGTTAATGGAGAAAATACAGAAGGAAAGAATTGTCTGCCATCTTCAGGCAAATGACCTACAGAATCAGCATCAGCATGGATTCATGGAAGGAAGGTCATACCAAATGAATTTAATTGAGTTATTTGACTGGATGACCAGAGTAATAGATCAGGGTGAGTCAGTGGACTTGATGTACCCCAAATTTAGCAAGGCATTTGACACTGTGCCACACAGATGGCTTCTCTGCAAACTGTGAGATGGGTGAAAAATTGGTTGGAGGGAAGAAGGCAAAGAGTGGTTACTAATGGAGTTCCATTAAGGGAGGGAAGGATGACCAGAGGGGTACTGCAGGGGTCGGTATTGGGACTGATCCTATTCAACATTTTTATAGGAGACATTGTGGAAGGGCTTGAGGGGAAGGTACATCTATTGTCAGATGATACAAAAATGTGGAACAGAGTAGACACTTTGGGTAAGGTAGAAAAAATGTGTAGGGATTTGCACAAACTAGATGAGTGCTCAAGAGTGTTGCAGTTGAGCTTCAATACAAAAAAGTGCAAACTCATGCATTTAAGGTACAGAACTCAGTGAGCAGAGTACAGGATGGGTGGTCAAGCACTGGAGGCTTTAGAGCAGGAGAGGGACCTTTGTATAATCATATCTAATGATCTCAAGGTGGCTAAACAATGCGCGATGGCAGTAGTGAGAGTGAGTGGAATGCTAGGATGCATAGGCAGGGGTATCTCAAGCAGAAGGAGGGAGGTGGTGATACCCTTATACAACCAGCTGGTGAGATCACAGCTTGAGTGCAGTGTCCATCTCTGGAGACCATATTTCAGGAAGGACATAGACAGGCTGGAGAAGATCCAGAGGAGGGCAGTGAAAATAGTGCTGGAATTCATCAACTTGTCATAGGAGGAGAGGCTAAAGGACCTTAACATGTGCACCCTGAAGCAAAGAAGGGAAAGGGGGGGACATGATAGAGATCTTAAAGTACCTCAAGGGTAATAACATGGTGCCAGATAGCAGTATTTTTCAGAAAAAAAAGACACTCAAAAATGATTGGTCATGACATGAAGCTAGACAGGGGTAGATTCAAGGGAACATAAGGAAACGTTATTTCATAGGAAGGGCGGTGGACATTTGGAATAGCCTCTCTTAGGAGGTGGTGAGGGCCAAGACTGTGATGCTATTCAAAGCTGCATGCGACAGGCACAGGGGAATTATAGAGAGGGGGAAGGGTGGAAAATTACTTGGGCCCTCTAGGGTCTCTGGAAACATGTAGGTAATATACCTGGGCAGACTTGGTGGGCCTGGAGGTCCTTTTCTGCTGTCAATTTGCATGTTTCTATGTTTTTATGTAACCTGTTATTTAAAATTGAATAACAACCCACAGAAAGGGTATCCCATGACATTGGTGACCGCAATTGGGTGCTTTCAAAAAGGGCAACTCAATCTAGGTGCCAGTTGACTGGGCTACTGAAGAGGAAGGGCAACCAGATGGGGGAGTCCACAAATATAGCAACAGGATGTCGCTATATGTACATGCGCGTGGGAGTGAGAGTGAGCATGCTAAACAATGGGCAGAATGGGAGAGAGGGTTTATGTGGGGTGGTGCAGCAGTGGACTGCCAAGCTAACCCCATGGTGTGGTGAGTGAGTGGCAGGCTAGGGTTGTGAGGGTGCCGAGTTTGGGTCTGGGCATGCATACATTATGTTGTGCCCATCCCGAAAATTGTTTTCCCTCAGTTTGCACCTCCTCCCAACATGCATCCCTATGGAGTTGAGAATCTTAGTAGGGGCGTGGGGGCAAAGCCCCATGGGGTGCGGGTACAGTCTCTCTGCATAAACAAAAAAATCCTAAGTCCCCGGTGCCCTTTTGCTGTGAGCCAGTGGTGTACATCTCCGATACTGATTTTCAGCAATGTACACTCGCCCTAACACGATCGCCTTTCCACGATCGCCATTATGACATGGAACCACAGAAAGAGTCAAAAGAGAGGTTAATAACTTAAACAGTAACACCCTTTGAGCAGGAAAATCTACTTTTCAGGAAGTACATTTTCTAAGAACTGAACACCCCATTGTCCACACTTTTTATGTGCTTCCAAAGACACATACAAACTTGTTAAATCCACCTGGGAGACCCACTATGTTAGGAATAGGGTCAGTGACAGGGAAAATGCTTCATTAAATTGACTATTTGATTGAACTTACAGTATGTTCACTGTTCCTTCCTATTTAAAAGACACAATGGATCTCCTGGGCAAGCTCTAGATTCTGAAGTGGAAAAAGGCTTACAGACTGATTACCATTAATTTGCCTTCTCTTTATACATACATACTGGGGTTACTGGCAGTCAAAACCTTTCTTTCCAACTTACCGCCGGGAAAGGTGATGCTATCTGACTTCCTCTTGAGGGGTCTTGATTATTAGTTAACCCACATTCCTTTATTTTTGACTGCTTCTTCTACCTCCAGTTCAGTGGAATGGCAATTGGGGCCACTGTTGCCCTTCTTATGCCATTATCTTCCTGGGCTGTTGGGAAAGGCAGCACATCTTTATTTCTGACCTAAATCCAAACATTGGGAGGCTAGTCAGATGGCAACACTTCATTGATGATATATTGGTGAAAGAGGAGGGCATGGGTTAGAATGGATGATTTCTTATGTTGGATGAATAATAACAACCTTAACCTCTTTTTCACCCATCACACACATGAAATAAAAACAGACTTTCTTGATGCTGGTTTACAAATCTCTGAAGGCCAGAAACTGAAGATTAACATATACAGAAGGCTAACTGCACGCCACTCTCTACTGCATGCCAGCAGTGTGCATCCTAATGCTTTGATCTGGGGTATTTTGATTGGTCAGTTTTTGCAACACAATGTGGTGTATGAACAACAGGCATCCAATCTGAAAACTAGATTTCTTGAGAGAGGTTATTCAGCTACTATGGAGAACAGGGCATGCAAAACAGCTAAAGAAAGAGGGTGGGAAACCATGTTAATCCCCAAGAGAGCAAAGGTAAAATTCAGAAAGGCCAGAGTCAAAGGTATTAAATATAATGAGTAGGCACCTACAAATGAAAAATTGCATACATAAATTTGGGACCTCATTACTGTTAACAAAGAAATGGTCAACATTTTGGGCACTAGGCCGTGGATCACCTTTTCAAGAGAAAAGTAACTTTGGTGAGATCTTACTTCATAGCTTCCTGAAACCTGCACCTGGCCAAAACACTTGGCTGGGCACTGTACCAGCAGGCATGTTTAAGTGTCATCACTGCACTATCTTCTGATTTCTGAGATGAGCTCAACATACCTGGTTATCACAGGAAGCTACATCTTAAACAACATGTTACCTGTTGCACAAAATATGTGGTGTTCTTGCCCTAAAGTACATGTAGGGAGTAGAACAAGAAAAGTGAAGGATAGAATACAGATGCATAAATGAACAATTAGGATGGAAAGATAGATAATGCCCCGAGGAAACACTTTTCATTGGTACATGAGAGCAACCAACATTCATTTAAATTTACAGAGATTGAACAGATACCAGTGAACCCAAGAGAGGCTGATAGACATAAATCATGTTTTCTCAAGAAATCTAGTTTTCAGATTGGATGCCTGTTGTTCATACACCACATTGTGTTGCAAAAACTGACCAATCAAAATACCCCAGATCAAAGCATTAGGATGCACACTGCTGGCATGCAGTAGAGAGTGGTGTGCAGTTAGCCTCCTGTATATGTTAATCTTCAGTTTCTGGCCTTCAGAGATTTGTAAACCAGCATCAAGAAAGTCTGTTTTTATTTCATGTGTGTGATGGGTGAAAAAGAGGTTAAGGTTGTTATTATTCATCCAACATAAGAAATCATCCATTCTAACCCATGCCCTCCCCTTTCACCAATATATCATCAATGAAGTGTTGCCATCTGACTAGCCTCCCAATGTTTGGATTTAGGTCAGAAATAAAGATGTGCTGCCTTTCCCAACAGCCCAGGGTAGATTGCCAAGAAAGACAAAAGGAAGCAGAAGTAGAGGTCAGGAGAGTGAAGTTAAAGACTGAAGAGAAAATAGCTCAATCAGTTAAGGGAGGGAACAGAAAGAATTACATTTGATGCCTTGCCCGAATTCTCTCTCTCTATCTTTCTCTCTCTCTCTTGGACACCCTGCACTTGAGGCTCAACACTCCATGCATGTCTCCAGCACCTCTATGCACTAATCCCCAAGTGTTGCTGACAACTGACAGGCTCCCTATTGGGCACAGTTATTTAGTCTGGTCCTGTATGTATCTGACTGTGTTTACCTATTCCACTTTTAGTTTTCACTGTATTTTTTGCATTCCTTTGTTTAAAGACCAAATGTACCTAAATGATCTCACTCTAATTATAAGGTCTTGTTTGTCTCAATCCTCTGTATAATCACCTACTTGTTCTAAATGTACTAACATGGAACCTATGTAAGGAGCTCTGAGTTCAAATGGTTAAGCCGAGATCAGAAATAAATAAATAAATAACTAAATAAAAAAAGTTTGAAACCTGAGGGTTCAAATGAGGTTACTGGCTTTACACCCTTTTAACATATTTGTTAATGATTTACTAATACTCTTTCATATTTTTTTATTTTCAGCCACTCCTTTTTCAGTCAGTCCTGATTATCTTCTTATATTACATTTTGGACTGGAAGAACAACATGTGAATATGAACATTAATCAGCATGAGACTGGTTTAAATTTTACAGTCAAACCATACTTTATACTATGCTATGTTCTGTTTTGGATTTAATATTCTATAGCTGCCTTCATTTTTTTACCCTCTTCCCTTGTTTGCTTCCCTAACCATTATGTCCCTATTCACCACTCATATTACTGCTACCCCTTCTTTTCCTCTTTCCCTTCTCATTATTTTGTCCTTCTGTTCCTTTTTCCTATCCAAATCTCTACAAACATATCTCCCCTTCCTCCACCCTTCCATTCTTCTGTTAGTTTTCCCATTATTTCATAGATGCACTCTTTTGTCTAGTTTTGGATTGGATATTTTGCATACTGTATTCAACTGTATTCATAAACATTACAGGCCAGTAGAAATTAATAATTTAATCAGAACTCTGTGTAGATGTTGGTATTAGTGCATTTGTATTTGATTATATTTTTCAGTGATAAATTGTATGCATGAATTTGTACAAACTTAGAAACTAGTACTGTACATTTTGCACTTTTTAAAATTTGCACTTTGAACTGAATCCTAGGTTTTGCTTCCTATTAGAATGCATGCAACAAAAATTTCATGTTATTTCATTTCATTTTATCTTTTAGACTTGTAAGCAGGATGAGCAAACTGCCCATTTTCACTAGCGACAAGTTACAATAGACACTTAAAACATATACATCAATATATACAAACATGAAAACATTTAAACATTATACAAAAATACAAAACACATCAATTACATTACAAATAATCAGTATGAACATGTGAGAATATCATTATCCATCTGCCATTATTTTAGTCTTGATTTAAATGACCATACGGACTTACTTTGTACAATATCAACAGGTAATAAATAAAAAAAAACAGAGCCCTGTACAATATAGATCTCTGTCCAAAAACAGTTCAAAACAATGGGAGTTCAAAGGTAAATTTTGAATGGGACCTAGTTCCATAAAAATTCAAAAACCTAGAAAACAAAGATGATACTGCAGGAGATAGAAAACTGTTCATAACCTTAAACAGCAGAATGCCTAATTTAAAGGAAATTCTATTTTCAAGAGACAAGCTATTAGAACACTTAAACAAGAAATAATGATGGATTCTAAAGGGGGCATCGAGCATGAAACATATAATGGAATTATAGATCATCTTAAGCTTATCTAGAAGTGTACCAGAAAAAGATGAGTAAATAATAGTACCATAATCCATAACACTCATTAAAAAACTGTGAGAAAGAAGAAACCTAGAATCTCTAGTCAAAAAATGTTTAGCCTGCAAAATTAACCTAATCTCTGGTGAAGTGTGAAAAATGCTGACTGGTTCATTAATTAGGGTGAATAAAAGGAGGCATACCTGTTGCTGTGACTCTACCCCCTATAGAAGTGTCAGAATGACACGACTCATTGGGTAGTAAGTAAATTACCTTCCAGGGGCTCTAACAGTGTCTAGGTATTCAGGCTGTTATCTATTGTATGCACCTGAACTTTTGCACCCTTTGCATTGAATAAACCTATTGGTGTTCAAATTGGCTTGAGTGTGCTGCCTTCTGCCATTTTATAAACTGGATTGTGCACTGGAGGCAGACAGGATGGACATCGCCCCCCTGGCCTCAATGTGGGTGGAAATTTGCACAGGTAAAGATAGGTCCCAGGGGAGGCAGTTGCCACAGTGTGGTGGGGGTCAGACGTGATGGCCCAGATGGAACCATGGATCACTGGAGAAAAAGCTTGACTGAAAAGAGAAGAAAGGTATCATTTCAGATGTTAAATGCATAAACAGAACAGGACAGCAAGGTCCATGCCTTCTGCAAATCCAAAGCCAGTGTCTTTTTTTTTTCAGTGAGAGATGGCTAGCAACTCCTCACACTTATAAAATGATATTCATGTTACAAATGCACAGTATAATTGACCATATTAAACAAGATACAACAGGTAATTACTTGTCCCCAACCTATTCCAAAATCTACAATTTGGGAGGCAAGTAATTGCTTGTTGTACCTTGTTTATTACAGCCAATTATATTTAAGCAATAAGCTATGACAGTAGGGGGTGTTATGGTGGGATAAGGGCCCACCATAATCTCGTGCTTCAACCACACAATAAGGGCTATTAGTCCACCATAACACCCCCTCCTTCGTAGTACCTCATTGTGATTATGAAATGGATCCCAACCGTATTAGTTCATTTAAAAAATGAAAACATATATTCATTTAAAAAATTAAAAACAAGTAAACAAGCTTTTACACATTTTTTAAAATGACTCCATAGGCTTATAAAGGCAAAGCAGTTGTTTACATTTATACTGAAACTGCATTTATTAAAGTTGGAGAAATGCAGCTTCATAGCATTTAAAAATATTAAACACAGGCTCACCTGATTCAAAAAGCCTGCTCTGAGAATCCTAAAATAACTGTCTTGATGATGATGAGGTGAGAAATGCCAGCTGTGTATATGTATTCTAGCTCCACTAACTGTATTTAAATGTGAATAACATTAAAATGAAAAATGATAGCATGGTACATTAAGCACAAAAGTTCAGCACAAACATATCTACACAATGAGAGGTGTTTCATTTATAGATGTCTTTTAGTTTTTTTTAAATTAGCAAAAAAAGCAACAGAAAATTAAGTTTTTTTGTTGTTTTGGCAACAAATAGAGGTAAATAACTTTAAAACAAAAAAAATGATAGCATGGTACTTTGAGCACAAAAGTACTGTAGTTCAGCACAAAAATATCTAAAAAATTAGTTTTGTTTCATTTATAGATACCACTTATTTTTTTTTTTTATAATCAACACAAACTAGTAGAAAATTCTATTTTTTTGACACTTTGGCAACAAATGTAAATATCTTTAAAACAAAACATGATAGCATGGTACTGTCTGCACGAAAGTTGTTTAGCACAAAAATATCTACAAACTGAGTGGTATTTCATTTATAGATACCTTTTAGTTGTTTTTTTTATAATTACCAAAAGTGCAGAAAATTCCATTTTGTTTTTCACTTTTGGCAACAAATAAATGCAAATAGCTTTAAAATGAAATATGATAGCATGGTACTTTGAGCACAAAAGTTGTTCAGCACAAATATATCTGCAAAATCAGTTTAGTTTCATTTATAGATGCTGCTTAATTTTTTTATAATTAACACAAACCAGCAGAAAATTCATTTTTTTGTCACTTTGGCAACAAACAAATGTAAATTACTTTAAAACAAAAAATGATAGCATGGTACTGTCCGCACGAAAGTTGTTTAGCACAACATATCTGCAAAATGAGTGGTGTTTCATTTATAGATACTTTTTTTTATAATTATCAAAAACTGTAAACAATTCCATTTTCTTTTTCACTTTTTGCAACAAACAAATGCAAATAGCTTTAAAATGAAATATGATAGCATGGTACTTTGAGCACAAAAGTTGTTCAGCACAAAAATATCTGCCATGTGAGTGGTGTTTCATTTATAGATACCTTTCAGATTATTTATAATCAGCAAAAAATGGCAGGAAATTCAATTTGGTTTTCACTTTTTTGGAGGTATGGCATACGTGGAATATAAAAGACAAAGAACCTTTGTGCACAAATACTGAGGCAATAGTTACCCCAAAGGACATTTGGCTGGGAAGCCAAGTTTCAAGGAAATACAAAATTCACACATGCCCACACAATGCAAAGCATCATGAACTGCACATGCAAATCACCACAGAATATTATGCTGATTCAACTTTAAGCAGACTTGCATTATGCAGAAAGGCCTCTCACACAGTTTGCAAAGGGTGCTAACAGATGACACAGACGCGTGTTTCATCCTACCAGGACTCATCAGTATGCCTCACCTGTTTGACACTCCAGTGGAATGAACCAGTTACCCTAAGATGGTCTGTCTGGGTTATGTTGTAGTGAACCCATTAAAACAAAAAACTATTTAAAAGACAAAGAACCTCTGTGTGCAAACACTGATGCAATGGTTACCCCAAAGGGCATTTGGCTGGGAAGCCAAGTTTCAAGGAAATACAAAATCACACATGCCCACACAATGCAAAGCATCATGGGCTGCATATGCAAATCACCACAGAATATTATGCTGGTTCAACTTTAGGCAGAATTGCATGGTGCAGAAAGGCCTTTCACACAGTTTGCAAAGGGTGCTAACAGATAAATGGAATATGCTACCTCCCTACTGGAAATATTGCTCAAAATCTGGCATACTAGGTGTACAACAGTTTTGCATCCCCCCCATTCAAAATGCAGGAGGTGGGAGCTATTTGAAAAGAAAATTGCAGTTTGGTTAATTGGGAAAGACACAAGAACAAAAAGTATCAGCATTATTTCTGGTAGGGAGGTAGCATATTCCATTTATGACATACCTACAAAAAAAAAGGGAACAATTGATTTTCCGGCAATTTGTTGCTGATTATAAAAAATCTGAAAGGTATATATAAATGAAACACCACTAATTTCATAGATATGTTTCTGCTGAACAACTTTTATATTCACAATAAATACCATCAGTATCAGTCCTGCATCCGTGTCAAATAAATACAACTGGGTATGTCCCCCCCCCGGGTCTCCATGACTGTTCTCCCTGCCACCCCTACTGTTGCCACTTGCAGTGCCTCCAATAGACCAGGGAGTGGCTGAGGATATGGCCTACCTAGACTTTAGCAAGGCATTTGACACAGTCCTGCACAAAAGATTAATAATCAAGTTAGCCAGCCTGGGAGTGGGTCCCAGGGTGGTAGCCTGGGTAACAAACTGGCTGCACAACAGGACACAGAAGGTAATAGTGAATGGAACACATTCTGAAGAAAGGGGGGTTACTAGTGGAGTACCTCAGGGCTCAGTACTGGGTCCAGTCCTCTATAACATCTTTATAGGTGACATTGCAGAGGGTCTGGAGGGAAAGGTATGCCTCTTTGTGGATGACACAAAGATCTGTAACAGAGTTGATACACAAGGGGGGGTAGAAAGGATGAGAAGGGACTTGGCAAGGTTGGAGGAATGATCAGACATATGGCAACTTAGATTCAATGCAAAGAAGTGCAAAGTAATGCACCTGGGAAATAAAAATCCAGGAGAAGAGTACACAACAGCAGGGGAGGTACTAACGACAACAGTAATGGAAAGGGATCTGGGTGTAGTCATATCAGATGACCTAAAGGTGGGTAAGCAATGTGAGAAGTTAGTAAGGAGAGCTAGGGAGATACTGGGATGCATAGAGAGGGGCATCACAAGTAGAAAAAGGGAATTGGTTATCCCTCTGTACAGACAGTTGGTGAGACCCCATCTGGAGTACTGTGTGCAGTTTTGGAGACCTCATCTACACAAGGACATAGACAGGATGGAAGCAGTCCAGAGGAGGGCAACTAAAATGGTGCAGGGTCTACATCAGAAACCATATGAAGAGAGACTGAGAGAGCTTAATATGTATACCCTTGATGAAAGGAGGGACGGGGGGACATGATAGAAACTTTTAAGTACCTCAAGGGAATCAACAAAGTCCAGGAGGGTAGCATCTTTCAGAAAAGAGATGTGTAAGAACAAGGGCACAATTTAAAGTTAGAGGGGACTGCTCCAGGGGAATGTGAGGAAATTCTTTTTCACAGAGAGAGTGGTGGATGCATGGAGCCACCTTCCAGGAGAGGTTGTGGGGTCTAAAACGGGGGGAATTCAAACATGCATGAGACAGACATATGGCAATTATTGTTGGGGGTTGCAGGAAGTAGGCTGTTGGTTAACTAGAATCTGCAGCTTATCCAATAGGTAGGGAAATGGGCAGAC
This sequence comes from Neoceratodus forsteri, assembly GCA_016271365.2. Taxonomy (NCBI): domain Eukaryota; kingdom Metazoa; phylum Chordata; order Ceratodontiformes; family Ceratodontidae; genus Neoceratodus; species Neoceratodus forsteri. Next base: position 642,320,672 of record CM028129.1, on the reverse strand, counting down.
TGGGTGGGCCAAGTGGTCCTTATCTGCTGTCAAAGTCTATGTTTCTATATTGTGGATCCCTAGAGTCAGGACTGCAGTAACACAAAGATCCTTCCCTTTCAGAGTTCCTTCCTGGTACAATGCTCCCCCCCCCCCCCCGTCATTGCCTCTCTCACTGAAACAGGACCTTTCGAGGGCGCATTCAGGAATCACATTCTGTACACCTGAAACTGTGAGTGTCCTCTTCCAAAACCACCCTAGGCCTCTAGGTGTCTCTCTTCAGGGGCCAGAACCTAGCCAGCCTTGACAATATCTATCCTGAGACAGCACACTTTGTATCTCATAAGAAGTTACTGTGCTTGTATGTTAGCAACTGCCTAGCTACTGAATGTATAGGACTACAGCTCATTCTTCTAATGGATATGTTAGCAACTGCCTAGCAACTATTTGTATAGGACTGAAGTTCATCTGCTGAAGGACACTATCACCCTGCTAATTGTATTCAATGCTCTCCACTGTATGTATTACCTGTTCCTTCAATTTTCATTACTATTTGTATTTTTCTCTTTGTATCATGACATGGAACCTTTAGAAATGAATCTATGACTCAAAGGGTTGTAATTCTGATGTGCTTATAAATAACAAAAAAAAAACTATCATTTTTTGTTTTAAAGCTATTTGCATTTATTTGTTGCCAAAATGACAAAAGTTGAATTTTCTGCTGCTTTTTTTTGCTAATTTTAACAAAACTAAAAGGTATCTATACTGTAAATGAAGTACCTCTCAATTTGTAGATATATTTGTGTTGAACAACTTTCATGCTCAAAGTACAATGCAATCGTTTTTCATTTTAAAGTTATTAGCATTTGAATACAGTTAGTGGAGCAAGAATACATCTACACAGCTGGCGTCCGGGTCATGTTTCAAAATAGGCAGGGTTATTGCCTAATGCACTTACCCAGTCATCAAAAACTAATAAATACATAAATAAATCTCTCACTTCATTGATATCATCAAGCCAGCAATTTCAGGGTTCTCATAGTTGGATTTTTGAACCACTAGAGGCTGTGGTTAAAATTTTCAAATACTATGAAATTGCATTTCTCCTACTTTAATTAATGCTGTTTCAGTATTAATGTACACAACAGTCTCTCTTTTATAAGCCCATGGAGTAATTTTTAAAAAAATTAAATGTGTAAAAAGCTTGTTTACTTATCCTTTAAAATATATTGTTGTGTGTTTTAAATTACTGCCATGAAAGAAAAAAAGTAGTGCCTGCCTGCTCACTATCTGACCTCCTGCTCCACTACTTCTGGGTCCGAGTCCTGCTGCAGTGCCTGTCAGTGATGTCCATTTTATGAATGACTAGATTTGCTGGTAAATTACTACAGTATACTGACTTTTTCTGAAATGCTGCAGTCTGTGGCAAGTTCGGGGACAAACTCTGGAGTGAAGACAGACTGAGTAAGTGGCAGTTTTAAAATGCAGCAGGTACTTCAATTTAATGGGTACAGTGGGGGCCATTACTGTGAGCCACAAAAATGAGATGCATGGTCATTGGAGAAAGCTCTCAAACTGGGTGCTAGGTCCTGCTTGCCGGGAGTTACTTTCAGCCAGGCTGTTGTGCTGGGATAACAACCCAGCCAAAGGCAGTTCTCAGTCAATTAGGAGCCAAGATTCTTAGTACCCATTTCATAATTTTCATTTGTAAATTGATTTATACAGACAAAATGGACACCAGCTAAGGATTAATATAAGGGTTAAGCCTTGATTTACTATCTAAGCTTTTCCCATCACAAATGCTTTCTGTGTTCCTGTTAAAATGTAGCACATTTATATTATTATAAGACCAGTGGCTGAGTGCCTTATAGAGCCAGAGCATACATTAATTCAGGTGTTCTGGAGTGGCTTATTGTATTTATAAAATGGGAAAATGTTTATAAAATAATGACATATGGTGAGAAAGGGTTTTAAACTGCTAAAATAACTGAAGAACTGTATGACATGTACATCCATTTGTTAAAGTATTTCCTGTTCTGCAGTTGTAACTTACTACAGATTCCCCTTGCTTTGAAGTGGCTTGATTAACAAAGGGTTGAACTGTTCTTGCATACGTTGTATGCAGCTCATCTAATTAGAACTCTAGTGATACAGCATCAGCAGTTTGACTTTTTGCGCATGTTGTATGCAGCTTAACTAAGAGCTTTTTTCAGGTCACATCAAAGGTCTCTTAGAAAACACTTCCTAGTATGTGAAGTGGTTTTGTAGAGTAGTGATGTGGTGGATTGTATGTAGCTCAAGAAATTAAGAACTGTTTTTGACATGAGTCAGTACAGTTTGTCTTTTAGGAAACACTTCCTGTTTTGAAGTGGCTTTGTAGAGCAGTACAGTGGCAGATTGAGTTCTTTCAATATAAAAAATTTTTTACTAGAGTGGGTAGATTAAGTTAAGTTAGGTTACTGACAAAATATGCACTTTTTAAGAAGTTAGTCAATGGTCAGCAGATGTGCTTTGATGAATAGTGTTTTCATATTTGGTCACTTTCATGAACCCTATTTTCTAAGGAAAAATCAATAAATTATCATTTGCTCCTGAATTTGTTTTGCGTATATTTACTATTCTAACACTGCCTCATCATGTATCCCAATTACGTGACAATTAACTTAAAAAAAAATCTTCATAAGGTACCAAGTCCCAGTAAGGATTGAAAAGCTGGGGCTGGCTTTTCAAACACTCAGAGCTACCGCAAGCACCAAGTACATCAAATGTAAGGTACACGGGGCTTGCTGCAGTATAGAAAGAATTTCTATTCTGTGCATCCTATTGATACTCACTAGACCAACTTTTTTTGGTCTAGCCTGCGTCATTCCTGGGAATCCCAATATGCAGCTTGCAGCTGAATTTTGCTGCAAGCTGCCATAAAGAAGGTCAGCTGTCACAACTGTGACAGAGGTTCCAAAATCTGGTGCAGTTGCAGCACTTGTCCATGACACAGCAGTGGCACTCAAAGGGTTTGGTACAGAGCTTGACACAAGCCCTGTGTCTGCCTTTGAAAATCAGGCACCTGGCTCCCTGCAGAAAATACAAAACTGGAAAGTTCCTAGCTGGAATCAAACCCCTGGTCCTTTGCATTTATTGCTAGTGTAGTAACATTGCTTTTGCACCATCAAAGTAACCTGCATTTCCTACAGTGTAGATGTTAGGTAACAAACTAAAAATCAAGCAAAACAGGTCTCTTGGTTTTGAATCCAGGTTGTGCCTTTAAGCAAAATTATCAGATGTGCTATCAGGGGACTTCCCAGGGACACTAACGTGGATATGCAGTTCTCATTCAATAAGGTAGTTCAGGTGACATAAAATCTTCCATCAGCAACATTCTGAGTTTGTATAATTTTTAGTGTAAAAGTCCCAGTTGGGATAGGACCCAGGGGGGCAATTCCAAGATGAATGGTGTAACTTGCCGGTGGATGCAAGTTACGCCATTATGCCAGGAACCCTATACCACATTCCAAGAGTGGCAGGATCTCAGCACTTGTGACATGCAGGATATGCCATATGTAGGCTAACACCATGCGCATGGCATATATGCCCTTCATGTAGCAAATCGCGGCAGGTGATAGGCAGCCCCCTGAAGCCCTCCCACTTTGGACCACTGTGGCACACACACCAGGGGGCATGGGGGGCAGGGCTGATGGCACAGGTGATGGGGGTACAACATGGATTGAACCCTGGTCATCCTTGATGATCGGAGGGGTTGGGAGGCAGGGGTATGTGGGGGCTTGTGGGACAGTATGGTGCTATTGCCATGGTGGCATTTGAAGGTGCCAGCCATCGGATGCCACTTAAGATGGCTCTGAGCTGCCATAGGAACATTACGCCACTGCACCTTTCTGAATCATAACAGCGGGTTACGACAGCCACCTTCCTGGAATTGGGCGATGTTGCTGTCATAACCCACACTTGTGCCATGGTGTTGCAGGCTGTGGTATAGCAGGAGGCGCAACCCACAGTTGTCACAGCTCGCATCCACCATGGTGCAAGTCACCACATGGAATTCCAATTGGCATAACGCATGGCATAGGTCACGAGATATGCCATGGAGTTTGGCATATCTCGCCTTATGCCGATGTAGCCCATCTTGCAATTGGGCCCCAGGTCACCTTCTTTGTAAATTCTGACATAACCTCTATACCACCTGATCTGTGATCTGTTTGAAGGGAGTTCAGCAATGCATCAGTTACTGAATGTCTGGGGTTAGGAACCTAAGAATCAGATGTTTGAATCCATGTAAGAATGCAACAGTTTTGTATTTTCAGTATGAGACAACGATTCATATCTCAACATGTATGTTTACATTTTTTTGTTGGATTTTTATTAGGATGGTGACCCATGATGGCATAGAATTGGAATAGAAAATTATATTGAAAATAAACTTAGTTGAGAACAACAATTTGTGGAAAAGTGAAATATTCCAGCATGGACAGGATATTCTTGACAGGATTAGTTCATGCCACCTTTACTAAGCTTGCACATATGCTGTAGCAGGTTTGAATTAAGAGCAGTTCCTTTTATTGGGCAAATATATCAGAGAAACAATTGTATTTTAATTCAGTACCATAGCAGGGAAGGAGCACATTTAACACTCTGACAACTGTAGAAGCACTGGCATTATTGACTGCAGCAAACTCTTTTTTAATCCATAAAATATATTCCTATAATTTAGAATGTACAGTATATCTTAATGTAATAAACACTACTTTAATAATATAAATGCTCATAAACATTCTACTCATTGTTCCAAATGAACTCTTAACCTTCTGTTCCAAGGCTCAGCAATTTCACCACTACACTATCAAAGGTTCTCTAATACAGCCTTCAGTTTGCATGAAACAGTTTTGAACAATATAACTCTTCATGAAAATTCTACATATTCTGGGAATTGAATTGGAAAGTCCAGCTTCCTCCCCATAACACTATAGCAAGTTTACTCTTTCAGCCACAAGCTAACATTAAAAATGTACTGTATGTATAATAGTTTTGGAATTTCACTGTGAGACTCCCAACTCATTTTTATGTCAAAGTCCAGCTTCTTCTCACTGTTACACTACAGAAGGTTTCACATTTCAGCCTTGAACATGCTTCCCAGTCTATAGTATATCATACATACACTGAATCTGAAAAACTATGTATTACATTATTTAATTAAGAGAATTGGAGTTCAAGCATAACACGCTATCTAGTTCCTGTCAAGCTCTATCACCATATAACATTTCGTAAAAATAAAATTCCAATTATTATATAATTTACTTCTTCAACAAGGAAATATGTTTTAAACTTTCTGGCTATATCTTTCTCATAAAGTAGAACACATATGTAAATGTTTTAGTATCTGATGTTAGAATGACTAAATATGTATTGAAATACTAAGAGAACCCAGAATAGTTTAGGCAACACTATTAATTTCCCAACAGATTTGGTTCTGTACAGTAAGAAACAGAGGTAGTGCCTCCAGCAATATTTTTTCTAACTTGGCTGGAGTCACTGCAATGACTCCTAATTTGTCTGCTATTATTGTTTGTCTCTGCCACCTCTGTATCAATGGGAAAGCACTCTGAGTCTTCAGGAAAGGGTACTATATAAATGAAACTGCCTTTCCTTGCCTTGCCATGATTGTACTCACACCATAATCTTTTCATCCCTTTCCTCTGCCCCATCTGATGATTTTGATTGCCATGGCTACAGCCTTCCTCTCTCTTGGGGTGGTAGAGCAGGTGCAAGGATCCAGCGCAACAAATGTCAATGCCACTTTTTGATTAGCTGGCAGTAAGTGCATAAGAGTTAGGCAGCCCTCTTCCTCCCTTTCTTTCCTTTCCTCAGTCTATCACTTCTCCCACACCCTCCATGTATGTTCAGTTCCTCACCTCCATAATGCACTTGGCTCCAACCAGCCAGTGTGGGAATGCAGAGCTTGCTTACAGATCCCTGTCCCCAAGTGGTAGTGTGGTGTTCTGCCACTGGGCCACTTGTCCAGTATAAGAATAATAATTTGTTAAACATAATTTACTTATTCACTATAATTTATAGTTAGTGCTATGTATTCTATGCTATGTATTACATTTTGGCATGCCAAAGAACTGTCAGTTTCTCAAAACCAGCCAATAAACAGTAATAGAACTTGTGCTGAAGTAGTGATTGTGCAGTGGAAAGAGACTCTAAAAGCAGCCCTTGAAGAGGTCAGTGACTCAAATGGTAATTTATGCCCATGATTTAATTATGTTACAAGGAAGTTGGAAATGTTCTTTGATGCAGTCTAAGAGTTTCACGGTTCCAACGCCAGTGCACCTCTGAATTTCCCTGAAGAGGTCTGTTTTCACTTCCTGCTAATACTCTTAACTACAGCTTGTTATTATCCAATTTTACAACAGGATAGGGTTCCTCTTGATTGTTTATTTAACATTCCCCTGTGACTGGATGGCATAAAGAATACTTGTCCACCATTTCTGTTCATGAAGTGTACTTTCAATTCATTGCCTGTCTTTCTCATTGCTAAGTTTGGTTAAAGTGTTTGTGTGTGAGTGTGTGTGTATGTGTTTTTAGCCAAGTAAACCTTAATGAAAATGTGTGTTTATTTTGTTATTCTGTTTTTAGCCATGCTCTATCCTATGAGCCAATAAGCCTACACAAGTATATTTTTGTACATACTAAAGCAGTAGTGCAATGAAAATGTTGTTCCAAAATGCTAGTTTCAGTCACAATTGATTAACATATGAGCATTCCTGTCAAATCTTCTTTTCTAGGTACCACCTATGTTATGCAACATGAATATTTTCTATTTTCTTGACTCTAATCCTTGCCAAGTCTACAATGCAATTCTAAGAGAAAAAAAAAATAAAAATATTGATTAAATACTCAACTTTTCATGGGAATAGAACATTTTACCACCAAATAAAACTGGTAGATGCCAGAAATATTTTATAGTGAAAAAGATATGGTCATTTTTTTTGCCTAGTTTCATTGCACTGCTGCTGTTACTGAATTTGAAAAACAAAGAACATGATCTGTCCATATCTGTATTAGACTGAATGCATCCAAATGGGAGTGCTCTATTTTTAAAGGGCACCTGGCATTTGCAACACTCTTCATGATATGCAACAGTTCATGTCACAAAATGATGCATGTGTAAGTGCTGATTTTCAGGATACACCTGTGTCAGCACAGCAGACATAGGTAGACTACATATAATGTGGCCGACCAGCACATGTCCAATTTGAAAATATAGTATCCAAATCCAGTAAAGATCTGCACTGAAAATCCTGCTTAGAGTCCCCAAGAAATAGTGTTAAATGTAAATAATGATAACCCAACAGCAATTCTAGGCAGAAGACACATGGGAGGGATAATGTAAGGTGATCACATGCCCCAATAGAACATGTACCTTATTGGAATTATAAAATGTGTGGGAAAATGTGTGGGTACTCTTTTAATTTCAGTCACCACCACTTTCCTACTGTGCACACTTATCACTACATCACACAATGTCAGGGGACAAGCATGACCCTTTGGATTACTGTATGGCATAAATAGTTCTCAGACTTTGTTATAGTGAACCTCCCTCAAAGTCATGGAACAGGACTCAAGCATCTCATAAATATGGACCATGTCTTGAGCCACAGTATAGAAAGATACCATACAGTATCTTGCAGAGTGCATGAGGAATCAATTAATTTGACTTTATTGTTTTTTATTGTTCTACACACTTTATAAACCCCCCAATCACACCTAGAAAAAAGCTTCCTGGTCGCCAGTTTAAAGAAAAATAAATGAAGTCACCTGCCAACCCTTCCCATGTAATTCTGGTAACCCAGGTACAGGAAACACCATGGGCAATTGAGGGTGGAGAGATTGACCATCCAAGAGTAGAGATGAGAAAAGTTGGATACATTTGCTCCATAAATTAATCTGCAAATTTAGCACAACTCATGAACTGCAGAATGTTACCACAAACAGCTGAATTCTGCCCATGAAGTGCAGAATTTTTCCCCAAAAACGGTGGAATTTTGTCTACAAGTGGTGGAATTTCTTCAGTCGTGGGTGAAATTCTGCCATTTGTGGGCAAAATTTCAAACTTTGTGGGTGGAATTCTGCCATTTGCATAGAAAACATCACAATTTTGAGTGAAGTCAAAGTTGCTGAGGGTTGGAAAAACTTTGTGAACTCCAAGGATGTGAATTTCAGCCACTTCACCAGGGAATTAAAACTTCAGCACATCTCTGTCCAAGAGAAAAGAAGGGAAGGAATGTCACTGCCTCTGCTGTGAGTGGAATCTCAGATGTTGGTCTGGTCAAGGTATGGCATGCTGTTTTGCACATTTCTAGCCCCATGAGCTCTGAGTGTGGCAACATCCAAGGGGTAGGGCATAAACATGAAAAAAATGGCTGTGGCAGGATGATGCAGCTTCCCTCAAAGGCCCAACACCACTAACTCTGGTGCACATCCTTGAAATGCTGACTTAAGATGACATAAAGGGCATCACCTGTCAGAACTGGGGGAAAAAGCCCTGCCATGGAGCAGGGCAACCAAAAGGGGGCATACAGGTGAGAAGGGGCTTTATACAGTACCTTAAACAATAAATAAAGTCACCAGTCATTATCCACCTTCAGTGTGTTTTGACCCTTTACAAACAAACTCAGGTAAGAACCACAAAAGGATGTTAATGCATTAACTTGACAAGAGATATATAATTTATGCATGGATTGGATTGTAGTAAAGAGTGATGCACACACACACACACACACACACACACACACAAAGCTGCCCCCCCCAGTTCTGCTCCATATGTTTAAATCCAGGTACAGCCATGTGAGTTTCCTGCAGTAACACAACATCAACCCTCATTTTCCAGATACAGCTTTAAGTTCGTTAACATTCCAGTACATTATACATGGGTCACCCAATAGCTCATCCCTTTAGGAAAGTCCATGACCCCATCCAGCCATATTGTTTCAACTGAGTCTAGCCTACTGTCTGATTTTGCCTCTTGGTTTGGGATTTATTTGTTTTTTCTTCATGCTTTATATGCTGAACATAATTCCTGTGTACATTGTATTCTTTTTATAAGATGGTGATTGTTTATTACCTTGTAAGATGTCTGAGTTGACGTAACCATTTTTACCAAACTTTTAGCATCATTCTCTGTAATAAAATCATAAGCTCTGATATTTATGCTAATGCACAACATAATTTTCTATTCCCAAACCTGCAACACATTATGCATTTACTTGTGTCTCCCTAGTTTTTCACTCACTTGTTTTCACATGTGTGCTATTCAGATTAAAACTCTGTTACGACACTCTGTTGTGAAACGGCGACAGTGAAAACAGCGAGTGTTTCACGGTGATCAGAATTAGGGTGACAGGTATATTTGTGGGGGGCCATGATGCCCACAACCCCCTTTCTAAATACACCAATTCTAAGGTTGAGCACCTCAGGGAGAAGGGAATGCGAATGTCACCCTAATTCCGGTTGCTGTGAAACACTTGCTGTTTTCACGGTCACTGTTTTGCTTTCACCCACTTGACATGATACCATTGCTGCCTCTTCACGCTGCTTACTGTTGCTGTATAAGCTATACACTTGATTGTTGCAGTCTAGTACTAAGGTTCCTAGCTCTGTTAAATTACTAAACATTTTGTAGCACACTTTTACTCTAGTGTACTTGTATCACAGGTTTCAATTTATGCTGTATAGTGACAACATTAGCTCAGCACTTATCTGCTCCTTTGGCATGCATAATAGTTAAATACCTTGTGAATGTCTACAACATTAGAATTAAATCCTCGAACAATTGACCATGATTTATGGCTTTTTTCCCACATGTACAGTTTATGAACTTGCTCTGCATATATCTACTGTAGGTTATGTGCTCTGTTAAATGCACTATAGTTAGTTAATTCTTGTACCTGTAAATACAGCAGTACCATTTGGTCCAAAGCAGCACTTTAGCTTCTGACAGTTAAAATGTTTAAACATTTATTCAGTTCTGTCTGCTTTGCAGTTTCAATTGTGCAGTGCCATCCTCCTCAGTCCTGGAGGTGACATAACCATCTGACTTAATCATTTTATAGTGGAGCTCATTGTACCAAAGGGGAGTTGAACCTGTGCTAGGCACATGAAAGGGAATGCTAGGATAATTTGATCGCCGAGGAGTATACCACAATACACCTACAAGGCGAGCACTCTGTAAGTGTTAGGCACATTTCCTCAGTTTCCTCCATCATGTCCTTAATGGGACTGATGGCTAGCAAAGAACATTGCTGTGTTGTATTACTGAAATGCCATCCCTGGTTAGTACCTTATATTTTTTATAATGGGGTCATCTTGGGAACTTTTTCCCCATTTCTTATGTGCATGTGACCAATTGGCTATGTTATTCACACTACACTACATACAAGTGGGTGGGGGTGGGTTTATTGGTGGTGATGGGGAGGGTGTTGTGACATGCAGTAACATGGGTAAAAGGAGGGTTGGAGAGAAAACATGCTGGAAATATATGGAAGGGAAGGAGTGGGGGGCGGGGGGCAACTAAGGTGGGCATGATGTGGTTCACTGTGAAACAGTGTTGTGCTAAATAACCATACTATATCTGCAATTTCCAATACAATGTATGGCCATGGTTACATCGGAGAGGAAGAGTACAGGTATAAAGGATCAGCACAAAATTAAGTCCTGTGTGTTTTCCATTTCTCTATTTCAGAAGTTTCTACCGTGTCATTAAAGTTCTCAGTTCACAAATGTTTGTCCTTTCCTAATGTGAAGCCACTCTATGCCATCAACACTAACTCACTCCTCATCTTTCCAGCTAAGTCTTTGTTTTTTCTGTGCACAATCCAAAGTCATCACTCTCCCCTTTTGAGCAGGCAGAGGTGGGGGCTGTGGTACTCTGCTTCTTGGGAAAGAAGAATTTGCCAATGGCAGTCTATTTCCTACTGCGGTTTAAACTCACACTCCTTTCCGATTTTGAATTTTCACTTGGAATGATACATTAACTTAGCATTAGCATATAAAATGTACCCCTTATGTTGATTAGAGACTGAGCGGAGCAGAGCCCCCACAGTTCTGTGTAGGGAATGAAACAGCCAAAGCTACAAAACCTAGGAAGACTGTTAAAAAAACATAAAAAGAAATGCTCAGAAACATGGAGGAATTACTGAGAGATGGAGTGGAGCAGCATCGCTGCCATCTAGCTGCTCTGCCACTGAATCTGTGTTTCCTACATGCTCATGTGTTTGTTACATGCTCCTGTCCTAGAAATCTAAACAGAATATACACACACCATTACACAAAACTTCCAAGCAAGACTCCAGACTCATGATTGTTTTTGCATTAAGGACAGAGGTTTGCAGTTGGTCTGCAAAATGAACTCATTCATCTGTCTTGTAGGGTAAAAGGCTTCACATTTTACACTGTGACATTATATGATGCTACCTAGTGCTAAAGAAAGGATTTCTATAGTCTGTTTTTACCCTTTCAGTCAATCAGATGGTCATCTTGAAATGCAACTTATTTCAACAGATAATGACATCTAATACTGAAGTGTGCTGTATACTGATACTGAAGTGTGTCTAATACTGAAGACAACCCCATTCATAGAAATTCAGTCCTAGAAATCTCAGAAATATAAGTAGACTTTTATCACCAATGACAAACGGAGTTTTTGCTGCAGCAATGGTAAGTGGTGCTTTTTGCCATTTCAGCTCCTGTACTAAACTGGAAATTGCAAGTGGAATATGCATTCTTAAGTGTGCAATAAAAAAAAAGAACTGATCCGAAGAGCTCAGTGAAAGAAGCAAAGGTCACAAGGGTGGGGATTGTTTGGTGGTATTGCTATTTGCAGGAGAGTGACAGACTGTTGAGAAAAAGCTGCACTCTGTCGGCAACAGTCAGTTTGGAATTGCATACATTCTTGGCAGAAGAGTACATTGCTGCCCCCTTTGATGAGTGTCAGGTCCTCTCTCTCTCTCACACATACCTCTCTGCTGGACTGATGTTCACACTGGACTGACTGGCTCCTCTCTCGGTGCTAATCACAATCTGAACAGAGCGGAATCAAAAGTTAAGGAAAAAGCTGAGTAGAAAAGGGTGTGGTGTTAAATTTAACTCCTGAGTACTGGACCCACTGAAGAATAATACAAAACTACTTGATGTTATACATGGGTTGGCAGCCAGAAAATAGTGCACTGGGGGGGGGGGAGAAGAAGGAAACACATTGTAGTCAATGGGAAGGACACAAAGACATTTGCCAGAAGACGTGCTTCAACTCCACTCTGCCATAAGGACACAGATGTGCTGTGTTTCTTCTGTTTGCAATACACCAGCATAGCCCTTGGGCTATACAGCTGTAGAAATGTCAAAACTCCACATTTAAATACAGGGGATTTTCAGGTTTGTTCAAGCCTCCCATGGAACAGGTTGGGGCCTCCTTTGTGAGCCTGGTCTCAGCATTTGAGAAACACTGCTATATGGCATCCACATGGATTCCAGTCAATAGGCAGGATTTCTGCCTTCAGCTTAATAACAAAACATATTCTCAAAGTAATACATGTTAAAATCTTCTGCTAGTTTTCACAAAGAAGTGTGCAAAAACATAGAACATTTGGGATAATATGAGGGAGACTGAGACGTGATTAAATTGTTGATATAACGCTGAGGTGATATTATACAAAATTAGCACAGCACCTGTTTTGGTTAGGTAAAGTTCATTGAACTATAACCTTGTTAAGATTCAAGATACAGTACCCCACAATGTACAAGCTATGCACAAATATCACAGGGTCCAATCCATAAACAAGTACAGGATATGCTCAGTTTGAGCATATCATAACCATGGTGGTATGTATTTTGATGCCCTTCTGTTCTGGACAGCCTCCACAGCCTCTTCCTGCTGCATGAGACTCATGTAAGTAGGGGGGTGGAGCTATTCTGAACTATGGGCATCCAACTGATGCCCCTGCCAGGCTGACATTGAATCCACAAGAATATGGGATGATGGGATATGGCAGTCCTCCAAGGACTGCAGTACACTGCTGAGGTGCATAAATATTTTAAAAAGTCACTAACCAGTTCCAGTACTACCTCAGCCCATCATGGAGACTCTGTGGACTGATGGATGGAGGTGAAGGGCAATTGGGCTCTGAGGACATAGTTGTACCTAAGTTGAGGGGAGTGTACAGGGACTAATGCTGCCTGTAGGACTGGGTAAACTCAGCCCTTTACTGCCCTGTGCTCTGTAGGGAATGGTCTATGGATCTGGCATATGCATGTACCTTTTCCCTGGCCAACCAGTATCCCACCTGCTGGGTGTAGCTACTCACATGGCTTGGGCTCAGGTGTGGGGGGCCAGCAGCTAGACTATGAATTCATTCCCTGAATGGGTGGAGCAGGATCCCTGCACAACAAAAGCCATCATAACCATCCCTCCACAGGGGTTCATGGCTTCTGTAGATCAGGCATTTATTGGCAATTAACTGCTACAGATTTATTTGAGAGCTAGGAGAAACCGATTCATATGTTTGCACAAAGTATTCATGAAAATAAGAATTTTTGCAAAATTAAACTGTGTAAAAGGGGCTATTATATTGAGCAAAAATGGCTTTTCCTATGCGAAATGTTAATCCTGCATGCAAAAACTGCTATTCTGCACAAAAATTTAAATTTTGTATATGATCTATGACGTAACTTGAATATGTTGTATAGCAAACATTTTTTGCCAAGTATCATTGCAGAGCAGATAAGTGGTGACAGATTGAGCAGGGCCTTTCTCACTTTTTCTCACTGGAATCAGGAAATTAGGTAATATAAGATAAACATTTATTTTTAAACAGGTAATACTATCTAGGTCCATAGGCCCTGTTTACAGCCATCATCCTATTAGAAAACTGCAAAGCAAAGTTACAAAATTATAAACTTACATAGATATACTTTTAAAAATAGTTGATGTAGAAGACAGGCAATACTAGAAGCAGAAACATATTAGGTTATAATAGCTCAGTATTGGAAAAACAACCTATATAAAGTTAATACAAAATCACACATGCCCCCACAATGCAAAGCACCATGGGCTGCATATGCAAATCACCACAGAATGTTATGCTGGTCCAACTTTAAGCAGAATTGCATGGTGCCAAAGGCCTCTCACACAGTTTGCAAAGGGTGCTAACAGAAGACATAGACACGTGTTTCGTCCTACCAGGACTCATCAGTATGCCTCGTCTGTTTGACACCCCAGTGGAATGGACCAGCTACCCCTAAGGCAGTGTGCCTGGGATATATTGTGGTGAACCCATTAAAATAAAAAAATATTTAAAAGACAAAGAACCTCTGTGCATAAACACTGAGGCAAGGGTTACCCCAAAGGGCATAAAGTTAGATGACTTAACAATTGAGCACATTTTGTAGGCAGCCACAGTGGCTACTGTTGTTTCATCAGAGTTGATGATTTTTTTTCTTTATTAATTTTTGGGGATTGTATTGTAAATAAATCTCTCCTACTCACTCAGTTAGGGGATCTGCTTGTGTATCTCAGTTGTTTGTTTGAATTTTATAGCATGTTTTACCAAGAAAGGAACACTCAGCTGTGATAGCTTGTTTTTAGGTGTGCCCTAAAGGGTGGACTACATGGACTCACTTTATTGATGGGGGAATGTTGGCCATGACACCAAGGAAACTCTCCCACTATTCTTCAATAAATGCCATGGGATCTTTAACTTCCACCTTGACAGTGACCAGAGATAAGCAGAAAGGACTTCAGTTTAACATCCCATCTAAAGGATAGCACCTCAACAGTGCAGCATCCTCCTCATACTGCACTACATTTCAGTTATAAGCATTATCCCAAGTACCTAATACAGGGCTAGAAACCACATTCTTCCAATATTCCTGCCCCAGATCCAAGCGTACTACTCTGGCTGTCTTGGAGTCACAGGATCACAAGATCAGGATCTGTGTTCTACCTGGTGAAATATGCTACTGTTGCAGGCCATTTCTGGTCTGCTTTCATAGTCATAAGTATACATAATTTTTAAATCTTGTATCAACAAGGATGTGACAGGGTTGAGATAAGACTCTGTCTCATTTGTTACACAGAGAGAGTTAAAAGCAATGATCTATTCTGCCCTCTCCTTATTCTGTCACATGTCTATCTCTTGCCTTTCTGACTGCACAATCAAATTGTCATTTTGGAACCTAGAAATTAGCTACTCTAATGGTCCCACCATTTCCCCCCTGTTATCTTTCTCCTTTCACTTGCTGTTTCTGTTTTTTTTCTTCCCTTGCCTCTCCATGGCTAAAAAATACATGTGAATCTGTGTATGAAACTGGGATCCCATGGTTTGCAAATGGATACAATTATATTGTTGAAATGAATACAGACAACTACTTGGGTTTGTTGGAAAAGTTGCAGTTTGGAACACAGGGGGCTGAACTTCAGAAACCTTTTGACCTTCATAAGCCTGTTGACAGAGTTGTCAGTGGGAATCCAGCTTTGAACAGGATGTATTAATTGGTTACACCTGTTAAGAAGACTAATGTACTCTTCAGGCCTCAACTTCGAACAGTATTTTCTATGCATTTGTTTATTCCCAGAATGTTGTATCTCAATAAAACTAGACAGACACAAATGCTTGTATTAAGAGGAGTGGTGCCCTTAGTGATTGCACTGTTGTATGCTCAGTGTTCAATTAACTTGCTGTATGTTTATGTTTAAAAAAATAAGCATAAAGTTAAAAAAAAGAAACATTGGTGGTGTTAGAGTGGTGCTACCATGGTGTTATACACTTGTTTTTAGTACAATGAAGTATGCTTGTTAATTAAAAAAAAGTACTCTTCAGGCTGCCCACAAGAAGGTCAATGAAAAAAGTCTTGTTGCATTTTGTGAAAAACATACGATGAAACTTACAAGACCAGGGCCAGGATTCACAAACCATTGCCCAAGTGAAAACCAAGTTTCATGCGAGCAAACTGAGTTTTGTGCCAAGTTGGTATTCAAAGAAGCACAGTTTGCACACTCAAACTTAGTTTGTGCAAAGCGAAGTGTGGAAGGGGATGCAATGTAAATGAAGGGGACAGAATATGAATATTGGTGCTGTCCTATTCACAAAGCATTTTCTCCACCAAAGATCCTTTTGCATGGTCCCCTAGCATGGGTAAATACTGCTGATTGAAACCTTGCCTTATCCTGCACAACCTTAGTGGTTGGTGGAGGTAGTGCAGCACCCTCCCCAGCTGATCACTGGCCCAATAGGTACTGAAAATATGTCCCCGGTGCCAGTGGTCCCCCCTGCCCAATCCCTTCCTCTCCTGATAGGTATAGATGTCACTTTCCCTGGTGCTTGTGGTCCCCCCCACCGATTGCCAGCCCGATAGTTAATAAAATATATCCCTGGTGCTAATGACCCCCCCAATTGATTGCTAGCCCAATATGAAATATGTATTTTTCCCTGGTGTTCAGTGGTCCCTCCCCCCACCCAGTCACCCATCTGATATATAGGAAAGGTGTGCCTAGTGTCCAGTGGTCCCTCCCCACCTGATCACCCACCCAATGTACAGGAAAGGTGTCCCTGTTGTCCAGTGACCCTACCCCCAAACTTGATCCCTCACTCAATATAATATGACAGATTCACTGCTGTCCAGTGATCCATCCCCCCACTTTATCCCTTGCCTGAGGTAATGATATGTTTTCCCTGGTCTACAGTGGTTCCTCCCCCCACCTGCATCCATGCCCAGTGTCTAAGTATTTCCTGATGTCCAGTGATCCCTCCCCCCAGCCCAATCCCCCTGACAAATCATGTAAAACCAGTCCCTGGTGTCTAGCAGACCTCCTCCCTATCCCCATTCCCCTGTTTCACACAGTAAATCCAGTCTCTTTTGTCTAGTGAGCCCCACACCCCAGCAGGCAGTGCCCCACCACTACACTCCCCCCATCTCTACCCTGAGTTGGCAACTGGCATAGCTCTCCACTCTCCAGTATGGCCAGCCACCAACTGAGCTGTCAATGAGTGCATACTGTATACAGTAAATGCTCGTTGATTGACAGGAACGCTTTCTTTGCCTTGAAAAATCCACAGTATGATGTGAAACAGTGGTGGGGAGCAGGTGTTGTGATGTGTATTTTTTAAGCATTTTAATAATTTTAACCTGACCTAACTGTATGGGTCTTTTTACCTGTCAGTACACCGAGTGGCCAGATTTTTTTGGAATTGCTTTCGGATGTTTACATCATGGCACTGGTGGCATTTCATGTAGCTGCCTCTTCTACACTTGGAATGGTAGAAATGTATATGATTTGTTTTTAGTCCAGGTGAAAGAAAGAGCATCGATGGCCATAGATTTTTTGCTCCCTGAATTGGATAATGACTGGCTGACTTGTGCATTCTTGCTGGATGCCATCAGATCAATAGCTGTTGGTCCCCATCACTTCCATATTAGCTGGAAAACACTTGGATGAAATTGTAACTTCCCTGGATATATTTTCTGTCTACTTAGTCCATTGTATTGTTCGGTTTCCCAGCAAAGTGTATGGCTGTTATGTGAGTGAGATTAGGCTGTGCCAATTTCATGATCTTTAAAACCTCTTTCAGCAGGTTTGTGCTTTCAGTTCTGCATTGTTTCGTGATGTAAGTCACCACAGTCATTTTGTCTGCTCTGATTAGAACTGAGTTTCCCATGGGCTAGGGTTTAAATCCTGACCTTTAAAATCCCGACTGTCAAATGCCCATTTTATTTTTCCCATAATTCAAAATACAGATGAACAGAGAATACCAAATGACAGAATCCCAACTTGAACTGTTCTGTTACGTCTTGGTTTGTCGGGCACCACCATATTACTAGTTATTACTAGTTAAATAATGGATACATTTAGCACTGCTGTATTAATAGTTGTACATGCAAGCCACACTTAACACTTACCAGTAACTATGGCACAAGAATGACAAGGAGGCATGGAGGAAGTGCTGCCTGCTGCACGCTACCTGATGACGGGTTTACAGACGTTGGTCTATAGATGTCACTTTACCCTACACTCTTTCACCTTTACCCTTTGCACAGTACTTCAATGTTCGCTACAGCAGCATTTCTAGTGAAAGCAAACAAGGTAATGAAATCAGCTTACCTTTACCTTTCCTGTATCAAAAATCCACAACGATTAAAAGGCAATACTTTAATGTGATGCTTTAAAATTTGAAAATGCTAAAAATATTATTTAAAAAATCAGAACAGTTTATCAGGTTCTCAGTCTCTTCACAGGTTTAGACTGTGAGCAATGCCTCTAATATACTCAATATTGGTGCGAGTGCTTCTTTCCTAGACAATACTTTCGATTTTTGTTTCTCAGTCAATGTAACATTTTTTCATGGGAGATTTAGGCATTCCCAAGTTTATTTTTTCTATTGTGCTGTTGGTGACCTGTTGCTCTTTATGTATTTCTGAGACAAATTGGTGTACCCCTGTGTGAGCACTTCTGATTAATGCCCGCAACGTCCGGTGCCAAGCCTCAACATTATTTTGGGTATGAGGGTACCCACATGCCATTTGGTCATGTGCTGACCAAAAGGATGATGGAAACAGTGGTGGGCTTTGCACCATAGTGTTATTGCGCATACGGCTCCTTATTCTTCCCAACACATAGTTGTCCTCGAATCATTCCAACAGAGTGGCACTGGCTGGTGGCAGCTCCTCTTTAATTTCAATGAAGACTGCCTCAATTTGTTCTGCTGGCAAGAAAGCCAATGCTACAAGGTAGCTCATTTTTAAGCTGAAATCAGCATCTGTGCCGTAAAATGTTGCTAGCCCAAGACTTTGAATCTTGCGCCAGACTATTTGTCCAAAGTGGAAAAGGCACCCCTTGTTCTGACAGTTGTTGAATTTAACTTTACAAGCATTGATGGCTACTTGTTCGAAGTCCGTGATAAGCATGGTTGGTGATAGTGTGAGACTGTACTAATCTACAATGTCCTGCAAATCCTGGAAAAATCTGATGTAGCACTCCTGGGATTTGGAAGACATTAATGCATATACTAGGGGACAATTCGAGCCATTTGTGGGGTTCCAACTGAAGCATGTATTGAATAAAGCTGTCCAAACATCGTTGGCACAGTTTTGAAGGTGCCGCCCACAATGCAAAAGTCTGCATTTGCAAGTTTTTCCATATTGATTCTGGTGGTAAATATAATGATTTTTTCCTCTCTGAGAGTGGACTCCTGAGCTAGAACTCTCTACCCATTCACTGTTCTTAATTGTTAAGGAAAGTCCAAAGTGTCCAATGACTGTGGCTCTGGTGGGGCATTTTGTCTGCGAGCTCTTTTCACAACTTGCTGCAAATCCTGCCTCGAAAGCATGTTCTGCAACACTTCCTGGGAGACCTATGCCATCTCTGCTTGAATTACTTGTGCTGGGCAATCATGGTTCTCCAGAGCTCGAGATTTCAGTGATGCCATTGTTGCAGAAATAGGTAGGTCAGTGGCATTTGGGGAGTGATTGTGCTCTCAATGCTTACAGAGGTGATGCTGTCCTCCTACCAATACTGTTGATGCTCTACCAAGGCAGCATAGACTTTTTTGTGATTGGCAGCACCAATAAAATATGTCACCATGATGTCTTTCATGCACATACAGGTATCCCGCAATGCATATTTTATCTTTGCCCTTCTGTGACTTTACCATCTCGCACACAACTCCAGCTTCTGCCATTCTGCAATGCTAACTGTAAAAAGCCACCTCAGATTGGTATTGGACTTAAGTATGAGTCAGTTAATCATTAATTAGTAACACCTGATTAAGTAACAGTGAAAGTCAGCTGTAAGTAATAGTGACAGTCAGCTGTCAGCTGCAAGCGCAAAGCCAGGAAATGATTTCTTGGCTTTTCGCTATATGGGAATTTTTTATTTGGGCTTTCAATGTAGTTGGGATTTCAGTATCGGGAACGTTTTTGATGGGCATTCAGATGTTGGGATTTAGTACATATCCCATTTTCCATTATTTAATTTTGAATGCCATCAGAGCATTGTGCTGTGGTAATTACAAAAAAGTTGACCCGGTTTATAGTAAAACACAGTTGCAGTAAATATTTACCATGGTATAATGCAGTTGCAGTAAAAAACAAGCATTTGTCAATGCTGAATGTTTGCTTGCTGGCATTGGCATTGGTAGTGTAGGAGTTATAGAACTGCATAATAGGAATGGCAGTGAAGTATTGAACTGAAGCCAACCCCACCACCACCCTGCAGAGACTGACAGGCATTGGGGTGTGCCTTTGGGTTATCAGGCATAACGGCCAAGCCATTTCACCACATCCTGCCCTGCAGACACCGACAAGTGTCATGGTGTACCTTGGGGTCTTTGGCCCTTATGCTCACCCCATTCCATCAGAAAATACAGTGAGATGGGTGTGGTATAGGAGAATGTGGTGAACTTTGGGACTGAAGACTCCAAGGCACATCTCAGTGCCTCTCACTGGCTGCAGGGTGTGGAATGGTATGAGCAATACAGGTGAGAATCCTAAGTCACACCCCTGACACCTGCCATTCTCTATAGGGTGGGGCGTTATGGTCGGAAACACTAATGCCTCAGGCATTTGTTGGTATTTTCACTCCCAATTTTCAACATGGTTTTTTTGTGACCCCCACCTCATGAGCAGTGGCAATATCAGTTTGTTAGCTGAAAGCTGCTTTTGCACAGTGACTACAGCATTTAGCCCCACAGGTGAAAAACACATTCTGGACAGGATGTGAAAAATGACAGTTGTACTGTTCATGGGGAAGTGTAAAAAATAGCAATGTTGAAAATCTGCAATGAAAATATTACAAAAACTGGTGAAGTCATGAGCGTGCGTAGAAACTGCGCAACGCACATCCGTAATGTAATTCGTTTGGGGATTTTTTTACAGCAGGTTGTCAACACAGGCATTTTGGGAGCTCCAATCATGAACAGTGTCACTGTGATTTTCTTTATCTGTCCCGAACAATGATTTCCCACAGCAACCACGCATTTCTGCGCTGAAAGTGTGAAAACACATTTTGGCCATGTTGTGAAAAATGACAGCTGTACTGTTCATAAGGAAGTGTGGAAAAATGTCACTGGTGAAAATCTGGACTGAAAATATTACAAATTCATGAACTTACAAGGGTGCCTGGAAACTGTGCAATGCTCACTCGTAACACAGTCATTGTATGGACTTTTGTCACCAAACTTTCAACATAGCCATTTTAAGATCTCTGCTCATGAACAGTGTCACTGTGATTTTCTTAATCTGTCCCAAACACTGCTTTTGCACACCGACTGCACCATCGTGCGCTACATGTGCAGAAACATGTTTTGAGTGAGATGTGAAAAATGGCAGCTGTACTGCTCATAAGGATGTGTAATAAAATGGCAATGTTGAAAAGCTGGCGTGCAAATATTAAAAATTCACAAACTTGCGAGTGTGCGTAGGAACTGCGCAATGTGTGTTCCTAAAACAGTCATTTTTTGGGAATTTTTTAACCAAATTTTCTACATAGCCATTTTAAAACCTCTGCTCATGAACAGTGTAACTGTGATTTTGTTAATCTGTCCCAAGCATTGACTGCACACACCGACTGCACCATTGTGCGCTACATGCAGGGAAACACATTTTGGGAGAGATGTGAAAAATGACAGCTGTACTGATCATAAAGAGGTGTGGTTAAATGGCAATGTTGAAAATCCAGAGTGCAAATATTAAAAATTTGCGAACTTACGAGCGTGCGTAGGAACTGTGCAACACACGCTCATAAAACAGTCATTTTTAGGAATTTTTTTCACCAAATTTGCAACATAGGCTTTTTGAGAGCCCACCTTATGAACACTGGCACTGTCATTTCATTAATCGGTCTTGAAAGATGATTTCATGCAGTGACTGCAAAATCACCCTTCAGGCCAGATTAACATCATGACAGTTCCAGAATTCATGAGGAGAGGTCCCAAAAACCCCATGTTGAAAATTTGGTGACAAAATTCCAAAATAATGCCTGAGATATGCATTAAATTTGAAAAAAAAAACTATTTATTGCATTATACAGCTTACCGGCATTTCCTCAGTTCACTGTCAGCTTTGAAGAGTGCAGACATGTTCCTGGTCCAGGAAAGGTCATCTCACTGGCCTATGGAGGTAAGTCTGGGGTGAAGGGGGTGTGGGGAGGTAGGATGCACAGAAGGTGGGCATGGTTGGCAGGGAGACCACTGAGGGAACTTTTTTTGTTTACAGGTTTTGTTTTTTTAGGAAGACGACGTGGGACATTTGCCACACTGGGGTGGGCTCCCAGTGTGGCAGCTGGAAGGCTGTTTGGGGGGCCTGGCGCCAATGGGGGATTGGGCACCCCTGTTGGTCATAACAATTTTTGTCATGCTGGGGTGGACTCCCAATGTGGCACCTGGAAAGTTTTATGGGGGGGCATGGAACCGACGGGGGATTGGGCACCCCTGTCAGCCATACAGTGTGTGCATGGGGGGAAGCGCATGAGCATGCAGCATGTGTGTATGTGTACATGTGGAGAGTGGAGCACTGTTCACTAAAGCGGAGCTCTCCCTTTCAACTGTATGGCACTGCATTTTCAACTGCTGTCATAGACAGCTGCAGCGTTCATTAGAGAACTGCGGCCATGCCTGCAAACACACTGACTGAATTGGAAGATGGGTGCCACACCTCCGAAAACTTGGATGATGGCACTATGTTTCTTGCACATGTGTGCAAGCAATCATAAAAAGCATATTATTCAATGTGTTTGTTTACCACTTTGAAGAGATAGCCCCATACATATTGGTACTGTTCAGATATGATATATACAGTATATAATGAGCTGTATTTCAGAATTAAGCCACTGGCACTTTAAGCATTCTATGAGGAAAAACATGAGGAAAGATTTAAAAACTGAGTGCTGGATCTAGCAATCAGACAGGTTTACATATCAAAGGACTGGAAGCCATGAACTGGCTTGACTGAATCATTTAAAACTTAATTTGTGTTTGAATGTTCAGACCTCACAACCAGGAGAATAGTGATGTGGAATCTAGTCTCCTTTTGTACTCTATTTGTGGATTTCCTGAGATCAAAAGGCAGAAATGTATTTTACCAGAAACTGTTCAGCAGGGGGGCAGTATGCTAAACTAATCTTGTTATACCGCAGCAGGGGGGGAAAGGATTGTGGACAGAGACCACATTTTGAAGGATTTTCTGGTATTTTATACTCTGGAGAAACTAGAGTGGAGCAAGAGAGACACCTCCAGGAAAAAAGGTGAACTGCTGACACATCCCAGCCTGAAATAGCCGACCAATCAAAATCATAGGCTGGACTGACATCACTTGAGGTATAAAAAGGAAATACAGCTAGAAAACAGTGCTTTTGGGATAATTTTTCCAAGTGTAAGCTTTGGATAGTTTCGCTGTGAAAAAACTACTGATATTGAGGAGAACTTTGCCTCACTGAAGAAAGAGAGAAAAACTCTTGGGAAAGGAGCTTTTCTCTGAAAAAACGTGAATTTTGCTAAAGAAGGAAATTCAGAGACTGATTTATCATCTTGCTGAAACTTTGGAGAACTCTTATCAGAAAACTTGAAGAAGTGTTTTGGAAGATGGGACTTTTCATACCTTGGACTCCAAACATCAATAAGGTATCAAATTTTAGCATTCATAGTATGTAGGTCTATTGTTTAATTCCACATTTTTAACATTGTTGTCTGCAGCCCAATACCCTAAATTCTGTCAAATACTTTAATGTGTTTTCTTTCCTTTAAGTAAACTTTTTGTGATTTTGCTTATCATCTCTGTCAGGGTCTAATTTGTGGGTAAAACATTTTAAGGGAAAAAGTTTTGTCAGACTGGTGCCTCATAGTAAAGCCGCTCACTACTAACTACTGAATATTAGAAACAAAACTCTGATCAGAGCCGATATGGCTGTGGAAAGCTTTTAGGAGTGACAAGAGGGTGGGAAAAAAATATGCAGTACTTTTGCTGCACCAGAGTCAACTGTAAGTAATACTGCAGCAAATACAGTATTGTGCATGTGTGATAACTCGCACATGTGAAGTTTGCCCTTTAGTCAGCTCTTCACAACATGGTAATGCTGACATTACTATGAATGCATGATAGTCATGCACATGCAGTTTAAGTCAACATCACCATGTTGCACATGGTGGCCGTCAGTACTGTAGTTGCTGAACAGAAAAGTAGTACACCGGGAAGTGAGTATGTTTATATGGCCTGTGGAGGGGAGGGGCTGCATAAACAGAATCACTGGAAACAGTGTCAGAGCACTGTGGCAGCACATCAGACAGTGATCCGGTTACGTGCTTCCACAGTGCTGTTATACAAATCTGATGATGGCATAACATCTGTGGAGCTTGGCCCTTGCAGTCGTACAAATCAGACTCAGGAGGAGTCAATTAACAAACTAGAGGTTTGATCTGGAACTTGCTTGTCATTGCAATCACTTTCTCATTCTTTTCTAGGCAGTAATTTCTGGCAAATGTGCCTTAATCATATTGATCTTGGTGCTGGTAGACTACTTCTGGTTTTCCCCAGATTGTATTAGGAGGGGGTAGTAGAAGTAGCAGTGGTAGCTGCCGGTGGTGGCATGCTCTGGAAAAAAGCTGTCCCCATGCTTGTCTGCACATTTTAGAAATGTTGCATTTCCTTGTTTCTGCTGTTAAGAAACTGACCCCTTTAACACAAAACCAAAGGAGTCAGTTATGGCCTCCCCAACCCCTGCTTTTTGCTTCAAGTGAGGAATGTCATTATGGGTTTGTAACAGATGTGCAGTGGCAGCCATAGGTGCAAAATATTGTTAAACAGTAATCAACTGCATGTAAAAAGCTATTTTTTTGGAATGAGTGTTTTTTTAATGTTGTCAATACCACTCCATCCATGTGTACTCTGCCCCTGGATTTCTGTACCCTAAGTGCATTATTTTATATTTTTGCATTCAAGGCAAAAATGCCTTTCAAATGAGGGTAGTCACTAATCTAAATTCTTTATAGTTTTTTATGTTTCTTTGTGCATGTGCAAGAAACATCTTGCAGTAGAATAACTTTTCAGAGCTGTGTCAGGGATGAGTCCAATGCACAACAATCTAGAGTGGGCTTGTACCTGTCAGACCAAAAAGCATGCAACCAGACTGTGACACTAGTTACAGTTTCACATCTAGAATTCATTCTCTAGTTGAAAGAAATAAAGGGCTGTAATGAGAGCACTTCATTCCTTTCATTCATGCCTGTACTGATCTTACTGCTTGTCTCCCCACACATCCTGCAGATGTCTGGGTACCCAGCCATACACTGCAACCCCACTCTCTGTGTCATAAGCAGTAAACAGTCCTAGCAGTAAAGAACAAATAAATATTATTTATCCTTCCCCAGACAGATGTCCGCTTTGAACTTGTTTGTGTCTCTGTGCAAATGACAGTGCATGTTCTTGTCCCTGTGCTCCTCTCTCTCCAGTGCTTTACATGTGCCACAATGCCCAGCCTGAACATTGCTCTCTGTGATAGTACCCACTGACCCACCCCATGGATCTCCTAGTGTCCATGTTGCCTCAGTGTGCCGACCCACCCCGCCTCACAATACAATGAGCAAGTGGCTGAGAAGTGAGCAGCATTGCCTGCAGAGCTGTAGCTTAACCCTGGATGGCAGGGAGAGGGAGACATGGGCTACAGGGACAGACACCAAAAAAGTGAGGCAGCAATGCCCCACCCCCAAAAGAGAGCACAGGATCCAAAGAGGTGGTGAGTGGCACCAGTGTCAGGGACAGAGCAAAGAGAGAACTCCCAAACAGTGACAGCAACTTGCTGAGATATGGCAAGTAAGTGGAATGAGGGTGATCATTAGGTGACACACCGTCACTATTGCAGCACCACTTTGGCAGTGTGAAATTGGGGGCAGTGCAATGTAGTAACCATAACAACGATGACTGGTGGCTCCCAGACCTGCACCTGAATGAACATTCATTTAAATGGGTGGACTATCCACTAGCAGTGTCTACTCCCTCACCCCACCCCACCCCTCGAGAGAGAGAGAAACAGCAACATTGAAAGCCACTTCCAGTGCAGCATATATGTGCAGGTTCAATCTGTTACAGTCAGAGATGGTGTCATCCCTCCACCCAAGTAGAGAAGTGGAGTACAGTGTGCGTCAAAGCGCAGTTACTATCCATTTTATTTCTGCTCACTCTTCTGGCACCTTGCTGTTGGTCTGACTCTCTGTTTGTCTTTCTGAAGCTCAGTGGCAGAAGACAGCACATACAGAGAGGCAGAGAAAGTGACCACAAACGTGCCATGATCAGGACAAAGAGCAGTGCTGCAGAGTTTTCCTTTCACTGTGGGGTAGCAGACATTAGAGATAGAGGGAGAGAGAGAGGGAGTGAGAAACCAGAAGAGACACAGTGTAAAACAAACTTAGTGCACCTATTCCACTACTGCACAAAAGGAGCACTCAGACAGAGACAAATATGTGGTTCACATATCTGCCCCTTCACATTGACTAGCATAGTGTACGGTGGGCACTGGATGGGCACCCTTGGGTAGTTGCTGCCCTACATCTCCAGCTCACATCAGTACATATAGAACAATCTGCAGTAGCCACAGACTGATGTAGGTTACTCATCTTCCCCTCCACACCCATCCCACTCTACTCAGGATGGCACAGTGACAAGGTGACCTCCAGGTGGGCAGCTCAAGGTAAACAGTGGACTGTGGCCAGACAAAAGTTGGTGATTGGTGCCCCCTCCACAACTGTCCCACCACTACACATTGGCTGCCCCAGCCAGAGACAGAAATGTGAGTTGCACATTTGCCACACCACACTTGCTTCTACCTAACCTGGTGGGTGCCAGGTGTGTGGAAAAGGGTTTACGGTCCTGATCCACTGGATGGCCGGAGGTCATTGGCACCCAACACATCTATCCTCATTTCTGTACATGTGAAGTATTTTCTCCTTCCATTCCACGTCCTGCACGTTAGGAGCACTCTGCAGGAGCCAATGGCAGATGTGTTTCACACATGTCTCTAACTTCACACATCTGTGTTCCATGAAAGCTGGCTCTGGCATTGGGTGGGCTTCAGTCAGGTGGCTCTGGGAGAATGACTCCCCATCCCCCCATCCCACCTCCACACAAGGGTAGCACTCTGCAACAGCCATGGATAGAGATGCAAGTTGCACATCTGACCCTTCATACCTGCCCCTGCTCCACCAGAGCTACCATGAAAGTTGGAGTGGGATTTTGGGTGACTGGCACTTCCTCACCCTCTGCCACACCTCTACACTTGCAGAACACTCTGCGTCAGCCAGAGGCTGTCCCACCTAACATGCTCTATCCATGGAGAGCACTCTGAGATCCTGAGATATAAAAATATGGATCTTGTATCCCCCCTCCACAACTGTTTCTACTCTGCTGGGTGTGGGGGGGTTAGGATACTGTAGCTGCTCCTGACTGGCTTGTTCCCCTCTTGCACCCCCATCTATCAACCCAATACATTACAGCAGCCATAAAAGAGATGTGGATTGCACATCTGCCCCATCATAAACTGTGCCCATTCGGAAAGGTTTCACACACAGGCTGGAGTGGGGTCTAGGATGGTGGCCATAAAATGATTGCCCCCCCATCCCACCTCCACACATGGGAAGTACTCCTACCCCTTCATTACACATTTGTACATAGTGAGCACTCCTCCTCTCCATGCCTCCTTTGTGTATGTGGATCAATTCTCCTTCTCCACCCCTCTTCCACATGGAGGACATAGTGTCTTATGTAATCATATTTGGTCTCAATCCTTGTTGAATGCAACACTGTACATATCGTAAATATTAATGTAAAGAAAATTGCTATACTTTAATTTACATTGTGTCCTTACTTTATGTATCTCACACAATGTATTTATCATTGCTTGTACATGGGACCTCCTTGCAAATGAGCTTGCTCAATGGATTTTATCCCTTTACAATAAACTTGAACTTAAACATGGAAAGCACTTTTCCCTCCATCTCCACACAGATATCATTGCTCCACCTCCATCCCACCTCCATACATTGGAAGCACTCATCCCCTGACCCCACCAGTGCTTCTCCCACTACATTTCACCTCCCCTACATGAAGAGCACTTCTCCCACTGCATCCCACCTCCTGCACATAGGGCGCACTCCTCCCCCTCCATTCAACCTCCACAGATGGGGAGCATTCCTCCCACTTCATATCAGTTCTGTACATGGGGTGCACTCCACCCCTACATCCCACTGCCCTACATGGGGATCACTGCACCCCATCCATCCCACTCCTACAGATGGGGACACCTCCCACATTTGCATCACTCCTCCTCTACCACAATCCCACCTCTGCATATAGAGAGTACTCCTAACCCCATTCCACCTTTGCACATGGGAGCACTCTGCAACAGAAAGAGATAAAGATGTTAGTCTGGCATCTGCCTTTCAACACCTATTCCCACTCCACATGATAAGCTCCAAGTTGGGCAGAACAATGGTGGGGTTGAGATGTAATGAGTGGGTTGCCCGGGGAGATGGTGCCAACAACCCTCACCACCTCTCTGAATGAGAGGAGTCCCCTCCCTCTGAATCAATCTTTATTCTTTTCCTCACTCACCACTTTTCTGCTGATTATCCTCCTGTTTACTTGCCTTACCAGTCACTCCCCTACCAAGACAGGACTACAGGCTATTAGGCCAGAGTAGATTTTCCTCAACCTCTCCTGTCTTCTCTTCAGACCACACCTCCAGTCCAGCCAGCATCCAGCACAGTCAAGAAGCCACACCACGCGTTACTTGCAGCTCGGTACTAGATGGGTCAGTTCTTTCTGTAACAGACCATACGTCAGTTCTCCCACAGTTCAACTGAGGCTAGAGAAGAGCAGCACACAGTCCCATGCTACCACATTGACAGTCGACAGGACACAACAACTTGCTCAGTGCTGTACATATGACACAGCACTGCAGCATGCTCACTTGTCTGTCTCAACAGGCTTCTCCTGCTTTCTCTATTGATGATGTCTCCATCTCCCCTGGCCATCAATGGTCCTGTGCATGCACATTGTGTTCCAGCTAGTTCCAACTGCAATGGAGACTGCTGAGACAATGATTTTTTTTTTTTAGCAGCTGAGCCTGAGCCAGCTCAGAAATAAAATACAGGAATTTGAAATTTTCTGAGGTAATTTCTGGTGGTGGAGGGCTTGAACAACCTGGACACTCCCCCTGCCTACAGCCATGCAATCCTTAACAGTTCAGATGCATGCAATGCTTGCACTTAAAGGCAGTCCTTCCAACCCAGCCCCTCAGCACATAAATGAACACCAACCGAGACCCCTCCCACTTCCTCTACAAGCAGCGGGGATCCTTCACTCTCAAGCAGTCAGTCCTGTGCAAGTAGTAGAGTTGGAGGTCCCAGGCTTCAGATGGACCTGTTGCTGTAATGGAGTTGAAACCTGCTCAAAGAGAACAGGAAAACTAAACTTAGTCCCCTTAATCCCTACAGATGGAGGGCTGCTGCACAGATGATTGCTGCAGCCACTGAGGCACCACCGGGGATTTAAAACAAGAGCTGTACTATGGCAGGCAGCCTGCCATCCCCCTCCTCTTCCTTCTCCTACACTACTGACAGCTTTCAACACTTACCCAGCTCCTCCTCTGCTACCAGTGCCCACCAATGGTCAGTAGTGTCAGTGGGTGGCCCCCATTGAAGTGGTCAAGGGAGCTCCTAGATTAGTTACTAGCCCCAGCAACCAATACTCTCCTTTGACTTCCTTCTGTGTCTGGTTGCATTTGTCTGTTTTCAAACACCCAATAAACTTTTTTTCTAGTGTCTACTTAGATACAGAATCTTAAATGTATCAAAATAAAATATAATTGCATTGAAGAAGATAGAAGCCTTTATTATGGCTCGGCTTCAATGTATGGTTGGAGAATGCTGAAATCTCATCTTGATTGTGATCCACTCACACTGAAGCATTGAAGTAGTGAGATCACCACAATTTTGGCAGCATTGCACCATTCCTCTGATCCTAAAAATATGTATCACAATGGTTATATAATTGTAGGTCTATATTCAAATAGCTTTAATTCATTATTTATTTTATTTATTTACTGTGATCTCAGATTAACACCTTTAAGAACAAGCTCATTACATAGGTTCCACATCAGAATTACATTAACAGTGATTGAAAAAAGACATTTAGGTATACAGTAGAACTGTAAGTGCAGGCTAATAACAACTAGGAGTCTAAGTATAAATCTAAATATAAACAAGAAGACAAAGACAGTGGACTAAGTCAACAGTCTATTATAAGCACAGCGTATCTGAGAGGGTTAGAGCAGTTTAAGAGAGAGAGAGAGGACAACTCAGACTGGGGTGCCTGAAAGGCAGCGAGAGAGAGAGAGAGAGGAACTGCAGCAGTCTGAGTTGTCAGGATAGAGGGCAATGTACAGGGGTTATAGCAGCCCAGGGTGGCCACACCCTCTCAAGAAGTAGAGAAACATCAGCCCAGGAAGGCCTTGTCAAAGCTTTTTTGGAGGATTGGGCTGAAGGTAGATGGAAAGGATTGTAAAAGAAAGGAGGAGTGGGGTTAAGAGGGGAGTTTGAGGGAGGAAGGATTAAGACACAGGATGGGAGAGAAACAAAAAGTGCAGGATACTAGACGCCATGTGGTCATGAGGGAGTGCTGCCTAGGCACAAGGTAAAACAACAATTGAGGGGTTAAGGAAAGAAGTCACAGCTGGCATTAGCATTGAGATGTTTTCAGAGCTCACGTTTGAAGTGTGCTAAGCCGTTATAGAGGAGATGGCAGGAAGATGATTATTAATCCATTTGGGAGCATGGTGGGCAACAGTTTTTTGACCAAAGGAGATGCGACACCTAGGAATTTTAAAGATCATGCTATCTGAGCTTCTGGTGGAACAGCTGTTTTCATAGGAAGTAAGGTGCTTCTGGACATCCATTGGCATAAGGTCCAGACACATTTTCTTGGCCAGGAGGCACATTTGGAACCTGAGCCGACCTGTGAACTGGAGCCAGTTAGCCTGGTCATACAGGTCATACATATGTGTGGACCATGTGGCGCCACTTAAGAGTCAACAGGCTTTATTTAGAGTGACTTTTATACAGTGGAGGGCTGTGTCCATAGCTGAGCCATAGACTACTATGCCGTAGTCAACAAGAGAGGCCACTGTACTCTGGATAATGAGTTTTAGGGCCTCCAGGGTAAGACTTTGCTTATGTCTATGAAGCAAACCGATATGGATGTTCATAACCTTTGCAACATTTTCATTATGGTAGGCATATGACATAGTGCTGTCTATTGTGACCCCCAAATATCTGAAATGCTGGATGAGTTCCAATGTAGTTCCAGACTCATTTGTTATACTGAGTGGGTGTGAATGATGCCTATTCTGGAGACTGGAAAACAGCAAGGTCTTTTTTTTTTTTTTTTGTAGTTCATAATGAGTTTTTGTTCTCTAAACTATCTTTTAACTGTAGTAAAACTGTCTTGGAGCTTGTGTTCCAAGGTAAAGGGATTGGGATCACTTGTGTAAAGGACTGCATCATCTGCATAGAGTGGAATTGGATAGCTACTGGTAAGTGGGAGCCTGTTTAGAAACAAACTGAATAAAATGGGGCACAGGGTGGAGCCCTGGGACACACAGTAGTGAACAGGTCTACTGTCAGATAGGACATTATCAATCCTAACTTGTTAAGAAAGATTTGTGAGGTAGCTCTTATATTTACACTAAGAAGAATGGTCTTAATAAGATAATTTAAGGTTTCATAATTTGACCTTTTGCAATTTTAATGACCTCCCAATCCTGGAGTCTTCAATCTGTTTTATTTAAACATTTATTTTGCCCAGTTCATCAATAGTCTAATATGATTTAGAATAAAATTACTTTAGAACAAAAACTGTATAAACTTTGGGTTTGATTTTGCACAAATATTAACTTCTCTCCAAGTTGAACATGCATTGGAGATTAGTTGTACCCACTTTTGTATTTCTCCACACTTTTACTTCAGAAATTTGTAAAAAAAAATGTGAAAAATAACACTCAAAGGTCCAATACAATTTAGAATAAAATAACTTTTGAACAAAATTGCATACACTTTGGGTTTGATTTTGCATAAATATTAACTTCTCTCTGAGTTGAAAATGCATAGGAGATTAGTTGTACATACCTTTCTATTTTCCACACTTTTACTGTGGAAATTTGTAAAAAAATAAGAAAAAATAACACTTGACCTTTTCCACAGGTATTAACCTCCCATAAAGGTAGTGGCTTAAAATGTATTTAGGAGTCATTCAAGAGTTATCCCAAGGTCAAGATTTAGTAAACTATACCTTTAATGCATTTTAATAATAGAAATTGCCAAAGAGGACATAATAAATGAAAAAATCAGTGTTGCAGCATAGATGCCTAAATGTTTTACAGACAGACATTGTTTTTCTTCTCTGTCTTCCTTCTTCCTCCTATCTGGTCAGTGTCAGCTTCACACATATATCTCATAGGATATTGCTGGCTAATAATTGCTATTATTAATCTGCTGCTTTTGTTCTGAAAAGATTTAACATGATCTCATCCTGAAAATATTTAATGTGATCCCAGTAAGCAGATCATTTAGTTTTAAGCTGGTAAGCACTAAAGAATTTCATTGAAATACTAGTAAGCCATCATGATCTACTGTTAGATTAGGTATAACAAGATGGTCTGGTCTCATTGCACTTAAAGTGGTGTAGTGCTTTACAGAAATGAGGTGGTTACAAGTTTAATAGGGGTTATGGCAAACAAATGTAAATATTTCTAAAAGTATACAAATTACACATAAACCATCAGTATTAAAGTTGTTCAGGACAAAATGGCCTTTCCAATGATCTTATTCATTAAGCTGCACTAATTCTACTTTTTTAAACTATGGCCATCTGATTACCTGAATTATCATTCTTTTTTTCACAATTTTCACCTTTTGGATGACTATATTTAAAAAGAATCTAATGAATTCAGATTAGGGATTATCCTCATTTGAAAGGTCATTTTGTCCTGAACAATTTTCATGTTGTTTGTATATTTGTAACTTGTATACTTTCCGATATATTTACATTTGTTTGCCATGATTCCCACTGGGTTCACTCAGAGAGAGAAAAAAACAATGCGGTTGTTTGGAAGACCATATTTTACAAAACATAAAGAATTCAGATTAGTGACTACCCTCATGTGAAAGGTCTTTTTACCCTGAACAACTTTCACACTGGTTGTTTTTGTGCACCTTGAATAGTTTTAAAAATATTTAGATTTGTTTGGAAAGTGTGCACATTTGCTCACACAGAAAAGCAGCTTTGAGTTCTGTCTCCATCACTCTAAACAGAAAGAAGGGAGTATTTTTTAACTGCCATAGGAATTTGCAGTGTTATGGAAGGATACACTGAAAACTACTAAAAAAAATGTGTTCCACTGTCTGTACAAAACCACCACCACACAGCAGAGGGCAGAATTTGTAAAAGTGAAACAAATTGCTTGCAGGCAATAATACTCTACCCTGTTTAAATTAAATTTTTCTGAGAAATAATAAATAGTGTTAGTATAGGGGAAGAACATGGTTTCCAAGTAAACACTTGCACTATGGAACAGCTAAGGCAGCTGTGTGATGAAAAGGGAATTCCAACTGATAGCCAAAGTAAAAAGCAACTCACTGAAGCCCTCATGGTGGCTGATGCAGAGGTAGCCACAGGGAATGTCGAGCCACAGTTGGCGACTCAAGCTGATGAGACCCCAAATGTGGTAGGGCTAGAGAGGAACCAGAAGTAATGAGTCCAGAGGGAGGCATCCAAAGACAAGGAAGTGGAGATGCTGAGGTTCAAGGTGGAGCTGCAGAAAACACAGCTTGCCCAGCAAGCCCAACAGTAGAAGATGGAGCTGGAGCAGAAAAGGTTTGAAATGGAGATGGAGAAAAATTGACTCCAAAGAGAGGTAGAGGCAGAGGAAAAGCAGTGCAAAAGAGAGGCCAAGGTGAAGGAAAAGCAATGCCAAAGAGAGGCCCAGATGGAAGAAAAACAGTGCCACAGAGCATTTGAACTAAAGAAGCTGAAAATCTAACCAACTGCACCTGAGCAGGCAAGTAGTGGGGGTGAACTTGAGACTCCCGGGCTGGGGTATAAATTAAATTTAAAATTGATTGCTGAATTTAAAGAGGGAGAGGATATGGCTACTTTTTTAAGTTCATTTGAAAAGGTCTGTATCCAGGCCAAAATACCCTAGGAGGCCTGGAGCTTTAATTTATCCCCACTGCTTACTTGCAAGGGATGTAAAGAATTGTGACAGATGGATAATGTGGATAGCTGAGATTATGAAAAGCTAAAAACTGCATTGTTAAAAAAATAAGATTTAAACCCCAAGGCCAACAGGGCAAAATTTTAGAAATTTAGAAAGGTACCTGAAAAGAGTTTTGAGGAACTCGCCACCAAACAGCATCAGTATCTGAAATGTTTGTGGGAGGGGTTGAAAGCTAATTCAGTTTAAGTGATTGAAGAAATAGTACTGTTAGATCAATTCTTTTGGGCATGTTCAACAGAGCTAAAAACCTGGCTGGAAAACCGAGATCCTCAAACAGTCAAATAGGCTGCTGAGCTGGCAGACTTCTATGCTCAGAGCAGACCTGCTCTCAAGGGAAATGGGGGAGCAGGGAATGCAGGGGCAAAAGAAAAAGGTGTGCCTTTTGGACAGCCAAAGGCCACATTGCCTCTACAAAAAAAAAAAACAATACTGTACGTACAAGGGATTTTGGGGAAAGAAAAAATTATGAGTGTTGGTTGTGCAACATGCTGGGCCATATTTCTAGGCAGTGTCCTAAAAATACACAAAATGTAAAGGGGTCTACCAACTGAGCTGGTTGCAAACTGTATTCCTGAAGCTGTTCCTGCGAATATAAGAAGGTTCATTCACCCAGTCACAGTGAATGGAGTACAGACTCGAGGGTTAAGGGATACTGGAGAATCTCTTACCCTAGTAAAAGGGAATTTGGTGGGAACTAAACAAATCCTGCCAATTCAGTTGTATCCATAAGGGATTCCACTGGAATGGAGACAACCTACCTCTTAGCCAGTGTTTCCCTGGATTAGGGAGATGCAGGTAAAGGGATACGGAAGGTGGCTGTAGCCAACACCCTCATTATGGATGTTATTGTAGGAAATGATGTTCCATGGGGGTTGGTATGTGCTGTTTCCTGGATACAGATGGCTAGGGGTGCCCATGACCTTCAGGACCCCACAGAGATTCCTACAGGAAAGGTTAGGAGACAGGCCTGTTAGCCTATGGCTCTTGAAAGAGAGGGTGCTAACAGGGGGGACAGAACTTCGCCTAGCGGCAGTTCATCAAACTGCTACTGAGGTTTGCTCTAAAGAGGGAGGGGTAACACATAGCCAGAGGGAGGGGGATGGTTGTGATACTGAGTCCCCTACTTCCAAAGCTATGTACTTCAGTCTGGGAACTGATGGGGGCATATCCCCATGCTTTGGGCAAGTGTGAGGAGCTAACAACAGCACAGCAAACTGGCCCTAGCTTGGAGAAGCTGAGGGTCTGTACAGAGTCTGATGGGACACAGGGAGGTGATAGAAAACATAGAGTATTTTGAGACAGTGGGCTATTGTATACCCAGTACATAAAGACAGAGGGAGGGGTGATGGGCAGGCAGCTTGTTGTTCCTCAGGGTTATCAAGGTGGCTCATGACATTCCCATGTCCAAACATCTGGGCATTGCTAGTACCACAAAGTGCTTAGCCCAAAATTTCTATTGGCCAAATTTCACCAAGCAGGTGAAGGAGTACTGCCAATCCTGTCACTGGTGTCAGTAGTCATAGTATAGTAGTAGTAGAATTTATTTATTTGGGGCACCCTTCCTCATAGGTTCAGGGGGCTCTTACAACAAAATATACAAATAAAATAATAAAAGAGCAGTCAACACACAGTACATAAAAAGTTCCACAAGCCCATTAAAAGTCTAAAAACAGACTGATACCCAAACTATCTGATGGTCCCAAGACACATTCTTCAGGTCCCAAAGGCCTGCTCAAACAGGAAGGTCTTATGATGTTTCTTAAAATACTCTATGGAAGGCACCTCCCGGAGGAACCCCGGCAATGAATTCCAGAGGACTGGGGCTGCTACTTCAAACACCTGGCCCTTGGAAGATTTTAACCTCACCCTGGGGACCTCCAGGAGTGCCTCTTCAGCTGATCTGAGAGAGCAAGACGGGGTGTAGGGATGCAGGAGCTCCTTCATGTAGCCCAGATCCAACCAGTGTAGGGCCTTGTAAGTCAAAAGACCTACTTTAAAGGTGATGTGCCAGTGCACTGGCGGCCAATGCAATTCATGCAGCACCAGTGTAATGTGGCTGAACCTTGAGTGTCCAGTCAACAACTGGGCTGCTACATTCTGCAGAAGCTGAAGGCACTGCATCGCACCTCCTCTAATCCCGAGGTACAGTGTGTTACAGTAGTCAAGCCTTGAGGTGATGAAAGCATGTACCAGTGTGGCCAGGTCATTGGTGTGAATAAGGAACTTAATTCAGATGATGTTCCCGAGATGGTAATACCCTGTCCAGACAACAGTTGACACATGAGCATCAAGTGTCAGCTCATTGTCAAGAACAATGCCCAGATTCTTCACCTTTGGGGAGGTCTCCAGTTTGGTCAGGCTAGTAAAAAAAAAAAAAAACTATCTCTAAAGGCCCCCATTCCTCCCTTTCAACCCGGCTCAACCACCAGCACCTCAGTCTTCCCTGAGTTAAGTCCCTGCCAGTTCGATGACATCCAAACCCAGATCTCAGATAATCACTCGTTTAGCATGTTGACCACGTCAGATCTCCTTGGTGCAAAGGACATGTACAGCTGAGTATCGTTGGCACAGTAATGAAAACTCAGCTAACACTGCCTTATAACCTCATCCAGGGGCAGCATGTACACTGAGAACAACATGGGGAGAGGACGGAACCTTGGAAAACTCCACAGGGCAGGTCCATTGAGTCTGAGGAATAATTACTCAGTACTACCCTCTGAGACCTACCCTGGAGAAAGAAATCAAACCAGCTGATGTCCTTGCCAGTTTGAAGTTTATTGCAGGAATAACTCCATTGAGCAAGCTCATTCAAAAGGAGATCCTGAGGACATGAAACAGTTAAATATACAGACAAGGCAAATTATATACAATCAGTTGAATTCCAAGAATAAAGTGTAAGATAAATATATAAAAATTGCACACAAAAAAATGTAGCACATGTACAACTTGATAATAGAACATGTCGGCTGCATTGTAGTAAGAAGGGGTAGCAACATTCAAGGATATGGAAATGAGTACTTAAGAAATGAGAGAAAAGAGTGTGAGAAGGACAGAGGAGAAGGACAGCCAGTGGAGGTCCAGGAAAAGGGAGAACGCAGTGTTCAGATAGCAAGGCGTGACTGGGCCAGCATGGAGAAGATGTCCAGAACAATGCCCAAATTGTTCACCTTTGGGGAGGTCTCCAGTTTGGTCAGGCCAATAAAATTCACACACCTATCTCTGGAGGCCCCCATTCCTCCCCTTTGACCCAGCTCAGCCACCAGCCAGTGAGTCCTACATACTCTCTCAGCCTGTCCAACAACACCCCATGGTGCACAGTGTCAAACGCTGAGGAGAGATTGACGAGAGCAAGAATTGTTTGCTCTCATCTCTCCCTCATCCTGAGAAGGTCATTCAACATCCTGACCAATGCAGTCTCCATGCTGTGCAAGGCCCTAAATCTGGACTGAAATCGTTTGTAAATTTGGAAGTCAACTAGGTGACCCTCGAGCTGTTCCGGGACCACCTTCTCAAGAACCTTCCCCAAAAAGGGGAGATTCAAGATAGGCCGGGAATTCACCAAGACGTTGGGGTCCAAAGATGTTTTTTCAGCAGGGGCTTAACCAGGGCTTGTTTAAAGGACTCTGGGAAAACCACTGTTGACAGTAAACTCCCGACAATCTCGCCAAAAAATGGACCCAGAACCTTGATGCAGCCAACTAGTAGTCATGTCAGGCCCTGGTCAAGGTCGCAGAATGTTGGTTTAAGTATAAAGATCACCTCATGGTCCTCCACCATCATCAACAGCTGGAAATCTCCCAAGGGAGAATGAGTGCATCTGCTCACTCAGAGGCCGCCAGTGTTGGAGAATGGTATTCCACTTGGAGAAATCCCAGCCCTCATGGAGGACAATCTGTCTGAGAAGAACAGAGTGAACTCCTCACACCTGTGAGCTGAAAAAGCTCTAACAGTTTCCAGACAGGATGGATGTAGTAGCCTGTCTACAACTTGAAAGAGAAGAGCTGAGCTGGTCTATTCTTCACAGCTCTAATCATCCTAGGCATAAAAGCTGACATTTTTTTGGATGATTGCATTCTGATATTCATCATGATGAGTAATCAGAACAGGTCTGTCTTCTGGAGACCTGGCCTTCCTCCAACATCTCTCCAACCTTCACCCCTTGGATTTCAATGTTCTCAGCTCATCATCAAACCATGGCAAGCCAAGACATGATACCAGCGGGTGTACATGGGTCAGCACCAGATGGCCCATGGCCTTGATGACAGCCCTGTTATAGGCCATAACAGCATTCCCCAGACCATCAGTGCAAGCCTGAAGCACAGATTAAATGTCCAGTTCCGCCATCATTCCCGCTGGTTGTAAACCTTTCAGAGGGCAGAACTGAACCATTTCCACAGGGGAAGGGACATTTAGGGGAGCTCTGAAGCTGAACCTGATGGTGCAATGATCTGACCAAACAACTGGATCAGTCTCAATGGTATCCATCTCGAGCCACAGGGAGAACGCCAGGTTGTGCATGTTGCCAGAATGATGGATCCCAGCCATTGTCACCAGGGAGGGTTCCAGAGCCTCCATATTTGAGAGGAAGTCTCTGGCCCCAGATGACACCTCGTCATCCACCCAGGTGTTGAAGTCACCGAGAATGAGCCATCTCAGCAACTCCAACACCCTCTTAGCGACAAAGGCTGACATCTACTGCAGGAAACTCTGGTCCCACCCAGGTGGACAGTAGACCAATAGGATCCTGAACTCCACTCTGGGATCCCCTCACATGGTCACACACTCAAACGAACTGGTGTCCCCCACTGGGTGCACTACCAGGCCCAGCTTCGGCCTAAAGTAAATGGCCATAACCCCCCACTGTGTTCCTTCCTCGGGCAGTGCACCATGGTAAACCCAACTGGGATTGATGCTTCTAGCACAGGGCCCAAAGTATCCCCCAGCCAGGTCTCCATAATGCACGCCAGGTCGACTGATGCAACAAGTTCAGCCATTATAGCGGTCTTGTTCACTATCGACCTGGCGTTGCACCACAGTGCCTGAAGAGGATGAAAGGTTGAGGCTTGTCCCTCAGCTACCTGTCCTCACAGTCCGGAGAGTTTTCTGGACAGAGAGATAAGGCACAGGGGGCTCTGCTCCAATTGACTCCTCAGCCCAGAGCATTCCCTGGTCCTCACCACCCAAATCAGCTACTCCCCCAGCTACATCCATCTTCCTGTCTCCGCTCCAATGCTCCTCCTTATAATACACAATTCCTTACACTTCCAGGCAACTGGGGCGTAAAGCTTTTAACAATGAGGGGGAGTAATATTGTCCCGGGACCTGAGTCAGAAAATCCTTGTCTATATTTTACTAAGTGCTTTTACAGTTTCTCCCACTAAGACAATTAAAACAAACCAATTCAACAAACCATACACACCACACCACACCACACTCACTTACACAATCACCCACTCCGACCAATTAAAAATAACCCCCAAAACCTCCCCAACCCTCCTAAATAAACAACCTATAAAACAATTTTTTTTTTATCTCTACAGAGGAGTCCATAAGTCTGTGAAACAATTCACTGCAGTTCTTAGTCCAGGCAGCTTTAATATCTGGGCACTCTCTCCCGTACAGAGGTGCCACTAATATCTTTAGTTCTTTCAAAAGCAGTCTCTTAGAAGGGGGAGCACAGACAGAAAGCCACAAGTTCATAAATAGACCAAGTTCAAGCTACCTCAGGGCTCTGACCCTAAAGGCTTAGGCTCTTCGAAGTGAAACAAAACAATAAGACCCTCTTCCCCCTTTTCCTTAAAATTAGCTGTGAGCCACCCAGCAGACTTCCCAGCACAAAGTTTGAACCAGTGCTGTTCTTTGGGAACTAATATGGGCGTGCTCACAACCCGACACCCATCAGCAAGGTACACAGTCACACTACTCTCTCAACGGAACCTAAAACCAGTCAGTTATCTTTGGGCTCAGTCCATAGCACTATTACCATCAGAATGGCTCCCTCTTACCTCTGCAGGTCTGAAATACAGGGCGCTGCACACATACCATGACAGGAAATAGGAAAGTCTGGAAGCAAAGCCAAGACTTCCCTGATTCTTTTTGTGATTTTTAAACATCCACATTTTAATGAGGAATTTGTTATAAAAGACCATATTGATTGCAATACAGAAGGTGCTGTGTATGTATTACAATGCCCCTGTGACAGGTTATATGTTGGACAAATGAAAAGAGCCCTGAAAGTTAGGATACTGGAACACAAAAATGATATCAGAAATAGAGATGATAAATCACCAGTAGCTTTACATTTCAATCAAGCAGGACACACAGGAACCTCTTTGAGGTGTTGGGGGTTAGACGTTGTTAAAATGCCACTGAGGGGAGGTAATTATATTAAATTACTTGAAAGAATAGAAATGAAGTGGATTTTTAGTTTAAAATCATTAGAGCCAACGATTGGTATGAATTTAGAATGTAATTGGCAGGCATGCTTTTAAAATCTAAAACCTTAAAACGATCTTTTCTCTCAGTCCCAGTTGGTGTAAACATTTGATGCCCACCATGAGTGAATAATACCATATGTATTAAGTTGTTTAACTTGTAAATTTATTGTTTAGTAACACATATTTGTGTTTTTGTTATTTTCATACTTGTTCTCTGTATATTGGTAACATCTGTGTAAAATGATAGAAACAAAGTTTTTTGAATAATTTGGCATTCCTTATGTATTAGTTAATAACATTTATGGTTGTTGCCAGGTTTTGTTATGCCCTTACTAAATGGAACTTAAGCAGTGATTTCGAATAATAAATAAATGCTAAACAATCTACGTATGTTGCTTTAAAGAGCCGCTTGGAAGACCACAATCATTCCCCTTTCATCGGGAAAGAGTGTTTGGTTGCGTGGCAACACTCTCGTATCGCAAGAGTTACAAGGAGTGATAAGTCACTCCCACGGGAAATCCAAGCGAGCTCAAGAGGTCTAGGCAGCCAGAGGGAACACTTCAGCGTTCAGGAATGCCATTACTGACTTCAGGTCTTTGTAAATTACTTTTGCAACTGAAACGCGTGCTGCTTATAAATTATTTGGCAAACGACGTGTTAAGGAGTATGCACGACTTTGTTTGAGACCTGTTAAGGTAAGAAGTCAGTAATGCTTAGTAATAATTATAAAGATTAAGGGCTTTAAGCCGTTTTGAGTAAGTGTATATTCGTTCTTTTTTAGAGCTCAGATTGGGATGTGGCAGCTTCGTTTTGGCAAGACAGTCATTTAAAATATAAAAGAATAGTTCCCAAAGTATGCAAGTAATGGGGGGTTTTCAAGTTCAACACTGCTATTAACAATAGCAACACGTACATTGTTTGAGCATTTTTGCCCATAGTAAATGTGACTTATTTTACTTCCATAGGAAGAGCATAAAAGTTTATTGGAGCCTTTGAAGTAAATGCACATTTCCAGAAGGACCTAGGTAGATAAACAGTTTATAAATTAATTGATAAATATAATCGGAGACAATTATTTATGGTATTTATAAAATTGAAGGATTATAAAGTTTAAATTTGTGTTTTATTTCAAAATAGATGGAAAAAAAAACCCATGAACAAGCTCATAGGAGTGAAATGTAGGGGCTGGAATTATATTAAAGAAGAAGAAATTTTACACCTATCAAGTGTCTTTTTCATGCAGAAGAATGCTTTTGGACTCCCTGCTTTTGTTATTGTTGATATAAAGAAGTTGAAGGAGCTTATCGATATGGCTCAGAACATCCTGTCAGCTGCCAAGCAAAAACAAAAGACCTGGTATGATCATGGAGCCAGAGCTCATTCATATGGAGTAGGACAGGAGGTAACGGTTCTGATCCCTGGAAGGACAAGATGCAGGCAGAGTGGGTGAGACCATACAAGGTAGTCTGGCAGGTAAACGATGTGAACCACGTTGTAGAGTTATCTGACCAAAAAGCATACCCACAGAATGTACCATGTAAATATTAAGAAGCCCTATTTCAACAGGGCTGACATGGTACTTGTGGTTTGCAGTCCTGTGGAAGAAGTAGGTGAGGAGGATCTCCTTCTTGATTTTTGAGTGGAAAGCAAGCAGGAGTCATCTGTGGAGACCATTCTGTTGTCACCTGAACAGGCCCAGGAAGTAAGGACAGTTTTACAGGAATTTGCCTCTTTGTTTGCATCCAAGCCAGGACAGACCCCACTAGCAGTGCATGACAGAGACACAGGGACACAAGCACCCATACATAGGACAGTCTACCGGGTGTCTGAGACAGTCCTCAAAGACATTAGAAGGGAGGTGGGGGGGTGATGCTGGATCTAGGGGTGATCCAAAAATAACACAGTCCTTGAGCATCACCTATAGTTCTTGTCCCCAAGCCAGATGGGACTACATAGTTCTGCGCCGACTATCATGGGCTCAGCATCATCATGAAATGTGATGCTCACCTAATGCCCTGCACAGATGAATTGCTGGACAAGCTGGGAGGAGCGACATACATAACCAATTTAGACCTGACAAAAGGGTATTGGCAGGTGGAAATCATGGACAGGCTAGAGAAGGGTCAGCTTTCATCACCCAAGTCAGCCTGTATGAATTTCAGGTCATACCCTTTGAGATGAAGAACACTCCTGCTACATTAAAATGGTTAGTGAATCAGGTGTTACAGGGTAAGGAGGACTTTGCAGTCACCTACCTGGATGACATAGTTATATTCAGCCCTAGTTGGGAGGAACACCTGACACATTTGAGGGAAGTGTTTGGCAGAATACAGGCTGTAGGGCTGACTATCAAAGCAGAGAAGTGTCAGGTGGACTTGGCAGAGGTCATTTATTTGGGAAATGTCATTGGAAGGGGCAAGCTCCA
The DNA here is from genome assembly GCA_016271365.2 of Neoceratodus forsteri. Classification (NCBI taxonomy): domain Eukaryota; kingdom Metazoa; phylum Chordata; order Ceratodontiformes; family Ceratodontidae; genus Neoceratodus; species Neoceratodus forsteri. Next base: position 642,277,456 of record CM028129.1, on the reverse strand, counting down.
CCCAAACCAGGCAAAATTAGAAGCAATTGCAGCCTCACCCTGCCTGAAACCCAAAAACAAGTTAGGCACTTTCTTGGGACTGCAGGTATTATGGGAAATTTGTACCCAATTACAGTTCCCTGGCAGCTCCATTGTTTGAGCTGTTAAAAAAGAAGCAGCCTAAGACAGTAAAATGGAATCCAGTCTGTGACATGGCCTTCACACAACTGAAAACCTTGTGTAGTGCCCCAGTGCTGGCCAACCCAGACTACACCTGGCCATTTGTGGTGCAAATGGATGCTTCAGATGAGGGAATAGGGACTGCTCTCAGTCAGATATCTAATCAGGGCAAAGAATACTCCATAGTATACCTCAGCAAGAAGCTGCTTCCCCGTGAACAAGCCTGTTCCACAGTGGAAAAAGAATGCCTTGCTTTGGTATGATTGCTGAAAAAGTTGGAGCCATACCTTTATGGGTGACATTTTAAGGTACTGACAGACCATAACCCTTTAGTGTGGTTGGGCCAAATGGGTAAAATGAATGGAAAACTCCTTAGATGGAGTACTGCCCTATAGGCTAATGATATGGAAGTGACCCACAGGCCCAGATCTGAAAATGGGAACGCAGATGGCCTATCTCACATATTGGAACAATGATAGAACCATGAAAACTCTGCCATAAAAAGAGGTGTGTTCCCACAGGTTCAGTCTTAGGAGGGAGCAATGTTACAAGATAGCCCCATACATATTTGTACTGTTCAGATATGATATATATATATATATATATATATATATATATATATATATATATATATATATATTAGAGGCAAAAACTCCATTTAATGCATCAGTTAGGGTAGTTCCACAACCACAAAGTGAGAAATTCAGTGTTAGGGTTGAAAACCCTCCTTGGACTCCATTATCCCCCAACTGACGATGGGGTCATCAGCCTAACTCTCACTAGATGGTCCCAAATTTAAATGCCAAGCATTTCTGTGATCACTAACTGAAAAAAAAATGGCTGACTCACGACACTACTGGGGTCATTTGCAACACTAAAAATTGCATTTGCGACACTGTCAAATATTTTGTTAACTTTTCCCATTGTCTTATAATGGGAACTTGTTTTTTGAATAACTGTAGGCACGAGCAAAGAATGCACAAAAAAACATAAATGTGCACACAGAAGTTGCTTAGTAACTCCGCAGCCATATATCCAACTGGTACAAAAGTTGGCAGAGCCTGAGATCTATAGATATGCCCCATGCCTGACAAATGTCAGGCAAATCTATTGAATGGTGGCAAAGTTATTGAGGTGCAAAATTTCACCATTTAACATTAAAATGGCTACTCAACCCTAACTATGGTAGCACTACGTGCTACCATTTATATATATATATATATATATATATATATATATATATATTATATATTTTTTTAATTGCAAAAACTTTGTTAATGCACCATTAGGGTTGAAGTGTCAAAAGTAGGAAAATACGACCTTAGGATTCCCAAGCCTAAGACCCCGCTCCCACTGTGCATGCAGGAACAGGCTTTAAGGGAATGTAGGGTTCCCTACCCTAAGACCCCACCCTCACCCTCAGCTTTCAACCCTAAGACGCCACCTCCACCCTGCATGCAGGAACAAGTGTGACAGGTGTGTCTTGGTGTTTTGAAAACTAATGTTCACCCCATTCTATTATTCTGTACTCATCATAGTTTACTTCATCTTGGAATGGTGTGAGCATTAGGGTTTGAAATGCCAAGGCAGAAAATCTGTATCTCGAAGCATTTTCAAGATATAGCTGCCGAAAGGTACCCTGACCATTACAATGTTATCCCATGGGAAATTACTAAACTTTGGAATTTTATAACTATGGAACCAATGTAAATTTTATCAGCAAATCAACAAAAGACACATCTGTGGGCAAGCCCTTTGTACACTGCAAATTTCAGCCCAAAAGTCCTAACCGTATCTTTGCAGTGAAGTGACAAAGAAACAGAGTTTTTTTTAAAAAGCAGTGCCACAATTTGTGGCACAACCCCAGTTGTTTTGCAAAACAGTTCAGCAATTTGTGACATTATTTGTGAAACAGTGCTGCAATTTGTGAAACTTTCGCAAATGTAGTTTTTCGATTTGTGGCATAATGCTGCAAATTTGCAGCATTAAAAATGAGCCAAGTAAAATAAACATATGTCTGGGCATTTTAGGTAAAAAATAACAACAGGATCCTATTCTGCAAGCCCTGATGAGGTAAATACAAGTACTGGTGTTTAACAAGGGGCAATATTTTTTGAATTATTTCATTTTTTCCATGTCACCAACTGAAAACAAGATGGCAGCTGCATGACACTACTCAGGGCATTTGCGAAAGCAAAACCCACTTTCTTGAAAGCAAGAAGTGCTTTCACACAGCACTTCTAATTTTTTTCCCATAGGAAATAATAGGAAACTTGAAATTTTAATACTTTTTAATGGATTAATATTTTTAACCAAACCTTCAAAAGGCACATCTGTGGCACAAACACCATATACCCTGAAAGTATCAGATGAAACAGAGAAGCCATTTCGGAGAAATGGCATGACAAAGAAATTGGCAAAAAAGTGGTTGTTTTCATATTTTTTCACATACTGTATCTTACCACCCGTACATCTCACAGAAACAAAACATGCCCAATTCAGAGATCTATGGTACCAGACAGCACATGCAAAATTTCATGCAAATTTGTCTAATGGTTGCAAAGTTAATAAAGTACAACATTTTGGGTTTAACATAGACGTGAAGACTGAACCCTATCTATAGTTGCACTACTGTGCCACTATATATATATATATATATATATATATATATTAGAGGCCAAAAACTCAGTTTAATGCATCAGTAAGAGTTGTTCCACAGCGACAAATAGTGAGAAATTCTGTGTTAGGGTTGAAACCCCTTGGAACCCTCTAGTCCACCCACCAACTGGCATTGGGTGCGCATTGGGGTCATCGGCCCTAACTCTCACCCCATCACATGTGTAAAGCTGAGGAATGGAGGAATGGGGTGAGAGTTGGGGACGATAACCTCAACGTGCACCTGATGCAGGTTGGGGTGGGCTGGAGGGGTCCATGGGGGGTTTCAACCCTAACACCAAATTTCCTCACTTTTGTCACTGTGGAACAACCCTAACTGATGCATTAAAAGGAGTTTTTTTGCCTCTAATTTCCCTTCTTTTTGAGAATGATGACGAGAAATAGTGAATGTAACGCAGTGGCAGGAAGCGCGGTGCCCACTGCCATATGATGTCTTTTGATGTAGTAACAGGAACAGCAATGCAAAGACAAGGTGGAAACACAAATGGTAACATAACTAAAACACAAGCGCAAATGACAATGCAAAGGGTAACGCACACGGTGGAGTACATGGGAACAGTAACGCAAACAGGGACATAAACGCAAGTGGAAACAGTAAGTGTAACAGTAACGGAAGTGCATACCCTGTTTTTGCTGAATGGCTGCATAGAGAAACACAACAAATTTATGCATTGTAATGGGCATCGAAGCTTAAAACGAGCATTGGAAGTACTTAATTGCAAATATCTCAGCAACCACATGACGTATAAAAAAATTTAAATGTCACAAAAATTATGATTTTCCTGGCTAGGTTTTTGCACTTACATATCCCAAAGGGCTATGTAACTCACAGCAAAAAATCCGTGTCTCGCATTGTTTTCAAGATACAAGCCCCGAAAGGCGCGGCGTACGCCAACATGTTAGTCTATGGGAAAAAAACACCAACTTTGGAGTACTGTAACTTTGAAGCAATGCAATATTTTTTCACCAAACCACCAGAAGGCACATCTGTGAGATGTTGGCTGCGATCCCTCCAAATTTAAGCTCAAAAGACCAAACCATTCTTGTGCAGCAGGGTGGCAAAGAACTGCTGTCATTTTCGCCATAGTCTGAAAAAGTAGTGTCGTGATTTACGAATGCTTTCACAAGCATTTGTGAAAGTGTCATGTGTGCAACACTACTTTGCTACACTACTTTTTCTGGAAATTTAAAAAACATATTTCTGGGGTGTTTCACTCCAAAATAAAGACATGGCTAGCATCCTCAGGGTCCGATTAGGTGAACACAAAAATAATTGTGTTGCTAGAGGATGCCAAATTTAAATTGCAAGCATTTTTCTGATCTCTAACTGAAAACAAAATGGCAGATTTGTGACACTACTAGGGCCATTTGTGACACTAAAAAGTGCATTTGCAAAAGTGTTGGACTGTGTAGTATGGTATGGGCTACACGCCCATTGACTCGCGCTGTGAACCAATGGGCATGCAGCCCTACTGAGCTGTCAGTCGGCAGGCAGTGGGGCGGCAGGCAGGTGGGGTGCTGCTGCCCGCGGTTGACCAGAGGGGGCGGGGCGGTGGGGCTCAGTGGGGCGGGTGGGGAGGGGTACCCTAGACCACCAGGGTAATAGGATGTTTTTATGTTTTACAGATGCCCACGATGGGCAGAGTATGGTCCACTGGACCACCAGGGATATTGGGGGGGTGATTTAAACAGATGCCCGCGATTGGGCAGCGATTGGTCCACTGGACCACCAGGGATATTGGATGGGGGGGGTTATTATACCGATGCCAGCGATTGGGCACATAGCAGCCCACTGGACCACCAGGGATATTAGATGAGGATTTTTTTTAGACAAATGGCCATGATCGGGAACATAGCAGTCCACTGGACCACCAGAGATATAGGACAGGGAGGTTTATTTAGCCAGATGCCCGCGATTGGGCAGCACTCGGTCCACTGGACCACCGGAGATATTGAAGGGGTCTATTTACACAGATGCTCATGATGGGGCATGGGGGGTTGCTGCCAGGTGCAGCAGGAACTCGGGTGGCCACCCACAGGTGGCAGCAGCCATGTTGCACCCTGCAATGCGGCAGCTCACCTGTCGGTGGCCATCATTTGTTCCTATTTTTTTTGGCTTAACTTTGTGCAGGCACAAGTAGGGGTTGTGCATGCATTGCTCTGCACATCCTGGGCTGAATATTGGGCTATGCAGGTTATGCATGGGCACGCCACCCCACCTGTGCCTGCATACATTACTGATGCGCTCCGGCGTATCAGGATTTGTGCAGTGTACTTTTCTCTTTTGAATATTGCGCCAGGGTGCATCAGTGGGTTGTGCATGATGCAACACTGTTGCACCATGCACAACCCTTTTGAATATCTGGGCCAGTGTGTACAAAGAATGTATGCACAATAATGGGCCTCAGAGTAGAAAATGAGCTGTTGGAAAACTAAATTGCTTATATCTCAGGAACCATACGACGTAGAAAAAAAAATCCCATGATTCATGATTTTCCTGCTGGCGTTTTGCTAAATGCATAGCCATATGCTATGCATTGTTGTGTCGAAAATACCGTATCTCGCATCGTTTCCGAGATACGAGCCCTGAAAGGCATGGCGGATGCCACCATGTTAGTCTATGGGAAAAAAACATCAACTTCGAAGTGCCATAACTTGGCAGCTATGCAATATTTTTTCACCAAACTACAAAAAGGCACATATGTGAAATGTTGGCTGCCTTCCCTCCAAATTTCAGCCCAAAAGACCAAACTGTTTGTTTGCAGCAGGGTGGCACAGAATTCATGTCATTTTGGCCATAGCCTGAAAAGTAGTGTCGCAATTTGCTACCCTTTTTGCAAACATTTGTGAAAGCGTCATGCTTACAACACTACTTTGTGACACTACTGTTCCCAGAAATTTGAAAAATATATTTCTGGGCTGTTTAACCCCAAAATAAATACATGGCTAGCATCCTTAGGGTCCGACTAGGTGAACACAAAAAGAATTGTGTCCCTAGAGGGTCCCAAATTTAGATGCCAACCATTTTTCTGATCACCAATTGAAAACAAAATGCCAGATTTGCAACATTACTAGGGCCATTTGCGACACTAAAAAGTGCATTTGCGAAAGTGTTGAATATTTTGTTAACTTTTCCCATTGACTTATAATAGGAACTTGGTTTTTGAATAACTTTTGAACTGTTCAATATTTTTTCACAAAATCTTCAAAAGACACATTGGAGACCCTGGCCGCACATTCCCTGAAGTTTTTGGAACGGTCGCATAAACCGTGTGACCTGTAGGTGAGAGCAAAGAAATCTCAAAAGTTTATTCACAAGAATTGGTTGTCGCTATCACCTCTGCAGCTGTATATCGGACCAGCAATAAACTTAGCAGATCCTTAAGATCTGCCATGCCCAATTGTGCATACCAAATTTCAGGCAACCATTGAACGGTGGCAAAGTTATTAAAGTGCAAAATTTGATCCTTAACCTTAAAAGTGCTATCATTTAACCTTAACTATGGTAGCAACTACCATGCTACCATAATGTGTGTGTGTGTGGTATGTATATATATATATATATATATATATATATATATATATATATATATATATATAATATGGCTGTTTTCAGAATTTAACCACTGGCCCTTTAAGCATTCTATGAGGAAAAACATGGGGAAAGATTTAAAAACTGAGGGTCCCATATTCAGAAGTGGTGGGTATACATGACGCATCTAGATCCGCCACCCAAAACGTCATGCTGATGCATCCAAATGCTATATTCAAACAAGATACATGATCCCAACTGATTGCACATCATGTCTGAATATACCAACTTGGGCAGGCGGCGCAAAGGAAGGTGGCCACCAATGCACCTGGAGCATACAGGGACTGGGCTTAATACTGGGAATGGGGATGTGGGGTGCATTCCCAGATGTTCCAGTCCCAAATACCTGGTAATCAGTCAGAATATGCAAATGAGGCCATCAGGCATGCAAGGTGCAAACGGGCCATTTGCATGTCCATTATGGCCTCATTTGCATCCATTTAGCATGGTTGTGCTGGCAAGTTGCATTGGGCCAGCCTGTACCCCCCAGCCCCATGTACCGATGCCCATATTCATTCACCAAAGCCCTGTTTCCACAGAGTAGGACATCCTCTCCCTGCTTGATCCCATCTGATAATAATGCACTGCCCAACACCAGTACCATAGCATAGGGCCCCCCCCACCCTTCCCAATCCCTGAAACCTGATCAGACAGAGATACATCTGCCAGGTACACCATCCCACTTCAGATAATGAAAGCCCCACTCCAATCAATACTCCCACGTCACATCTGTTCCAAAGTGTAGCAGATCCCCAACTCCTACCCTGGTAGGCAGAACCCCTCCACGCACCCCCCCACATCACCCATGCCAGTGACTGGCACAGCTCTCCACACCCTGCCACAGCCAGCCACCAACTGAACTGCTCATGGTGACACTGTACTGTACAGAGTGTGAACCCAGTGGCTGTCACCAATGGGCTTGCACGCTGCACAGTATGGTGCCATCACAAGCAGTTCAGTCAGCAGCTGGCCATGGCAGGGTGTGGAGGGCTGTGCCAGTTGCTGGCATTGGTGGTGCAGTAGGTGCATGAAGGGGTCCTGCCTACCAGGGTGGGGGCCGCTACACATTGGAACAGCTGCGATATGAGACTATTGACTGGAGGGGGGACTTTCATTATCCAAAGCGGGATGATGGACCTGAGTGGATGTATCTCTGTCCAATCAGGATTCGGGAATTGGGAATGGTGAGGGGGTCCACTACACTATGGAAATGTTGGATAGGGTGTTGAGTGACATGTTTATACAGACTGGGATCCCTATTCGCACAGGGATTGTTATGCCAATGGGGATTGGGTTTCGTGGATGAGGTGGAGGGCCATACGCTATGGTGCAGGTGTTGGGTAGTGCAGTATTATCAGATGGGAAACAGGCAGGAAGGGGAGGTGTCCTACACTATGAAAATGGGGGTTTGGTGGATGGACATGGGCATCAGGGATTGGGATGGGGTGGGGGGACCCTACATTATGGAAAGGAGGATCTTTTCATGGGCATCGGAACATGATGCTTGGAGGTGTGCCACTGGGCTGCGGGGGCAGACAGGCTGCAGTGCTGCTGTGTGTACTATCGCAGCTTGCCTGAAGGTGGCCAGCCAACTTAGGCATGCTTTTTCCATGCCTAACTTTGCATGGTCTATCTTCTGCACTTGGGTGGTCCATCTTTTCTGAATATTCCATTGGGAGGAATATTCATGGGTATGCCCCCTCTACTTGCACCGCATACATTAATTTTGGGCCATGGCCCATCTCGATTTGGGCATCGCATCTGCCCTTTTTGAATATGGAGCTTTGGCACAAGTTTAAAGATGGGTGGCTCATCTACATTTTTTTCCAAGATGAGCAGCCCATCTCTTTGGAAAATGTGGGTCCAAGGGCTGGATCTAGCTTTCAGACAAGTTTACATATCAAAGGAATGGAAGCCAGGTACTGGCTTAAATAAATCATTTAAAATGTCATTTGTGTTTGAATGTTCATACCTCACAACCAGGGGAATGCTGACATGGAGTCCAGTCTCCTTTTGTACTCTATGTTGTGGATTTCCTGAGATCAAAAGGCAGAAAAGTATTTTACCAGAAACTGTTCAGCAGGGGGGTCAACTTGCTAAACTAATCTCATTAGACCACAGCAGGAGTGGGCTAGGATTGTGGACAGAGATCACATTTTGAAGGATTTTCTGCTATTTTATATTCTGGAGAAACTAGGGTGGCGTGAGAGAGGCACCTCCAGGAAAGGGTGAATTGTTGAAACATCTCAGCCTGAAATAGCTGACCAATCAAAAGGGTGAGCTGTATTGACATCACTTGCAGTGTAAAAAAGGAATACAGCTAGAAAACAGTGCTTTTGGTATAATTTTTCCAAGTGTAAGCTTTGGGTAGTTTTGCTGTGAAAAGAACTACTGATATTGAGGAGAACTTTGCTTCATTGAAGAAAGAGAGTGCAACTCTTGGGAAATGATCTTTTCTCTGAAAAACCCTGAGTTTTGCTGAAGAAGGACATTCAAAGACTGACTTATCATCTTGATGAAACTTTAGAGAACTCATCAGAAAACTTGAGGTAAGTTTTCTGGGAGATGGGACTTTTCATACCTTGGTCTCCAAACATCAAAAAGGTTGCACATTTTAGCATTCATAGTGTGTAGGTTATCATTTAATTCCACATTTTTTAACATTGTTGTCTGCAACCCAACACCCTGAATTGTGTAGAATATTTTAATGTGTTTTCTTTCCGTTAAGTAAACTTTTTGTGATTTTCTTATCAACTCTGCCTGGGTCTAATTTGTGTGGTATAACATTTTAAGGGAAAATGTTTTGTCAGACTGGTGCCTCATAGCTGAACTGCTCACTGCTAACTACCAAATATTAGAAAAAAGGTCTCCTTAGCTCTTCTTCTTGGCAGTCTAAGTCACAGGGTTCATCAAAGGGGGTATTCTGGGAGTAGGAGATCTGGCCGTGCCTAGCGGTGAGCCCTTGATGACCACAACTATGTGATACATCGGTAAGTTATTACCACAACTGCATTATACCCCAATATTGGGTTAACTTTTCTGTATAAGGCCCTAGACTCCCAATGCACACAGGATAGACAACTTTACCGGGAGACCCGCAACAAATGTGCCTGGGCCTTACGACAAGCAAAAGCTACATATTATCAACAAACCCTCACCTCCTCCAGGGGCAATGGTAAAACATTCTGGAACAATATAAAAGAACTCAGTGGGAAATCCCGCTCCCCTACCCCCACACAACTCACAGTAAATGGGGATACCACCCAGGACCCTTCTACCATCGCAGAAGCCCTCAACTCCGCCTTCTCAGACCTCTCCCACATACTCCTACCTAACTACTACAACCCGTCCCCCCACCTCCCACCGACACCTCAAACAACAACAATGCAACACCCGTTAGACTAAGAATAATATCCTGCCATGAGGCAAAACACTACATTTCCAAACACTTCCTAATGCCCGATATAGCAATGATTCCCTGGATCTGAAACTCATTCGGCTGACCCTGGATGTTACACTACCCCATCTCACAAAAATTCTCAACCTGTCACTATGCCTAGGTCAGTTTCCCACAACCTGGAAGAGAGCCATAATCACACCTATTCTGAAGAGCAGTGACCCCTCTAACACAAGCAGTGACCCCTCTAACACAAGCAACTATAGACCTATATCGATACTCCCACCTCTCTCCAAAGCTCTGGAAAAAATAGTATCAGACCAGCTCACTGAACACCTAACTAAACACAACCTTCTTTGCCAAGAACAGCACGGTTTCCAGAGAGGCCACAGTACTGTCAAAGCCCTTACTGAGCTCACCTCATTTATCCATGATGCCCTTGACCAAGGCTCTATGGCAGGGGCGAACTATGTGGATTTGACCAAGGCATTTGACACAGTCAGTCACGAGCTATTGCTTTGTGTCCTTCCTCAACTCAACATGGTCCCAGAGGCTACCGCCTGGTTCAAAGATTACCTCTCAGGCCAGTCACAAGTCAAGATAAACACTACCCTCTCCTCCTGCAAAACAGTATGCTCTGGTGTCCCACATGGGTCTATACTCAGCCCACTACTATTCACCCTCTTTTTAAACTCTCTCCCCAAGTCTTGAAGTGGTCACCTGCTACTCTATGCTGATAATGCGGTAGTGTTTTGGAAACACCCACAGCCGAGCACTCTCCAACTAGCCTTGCAGGACTTCTTTAGGGAGCTAGAAACTTGGTTCACTGAACACCGCCTTATCATCAACTATCAAAAAGTCCATGATATTTGCGCACCGACAAAGCCTGCACAGTCATTCAGCGCTCCTAATAAAAAACTCACATGGCTGTCCACTAGAACAGGTTTCATGTTTTAAATATCTTGGAATCACATTAGGCACTTCCCTCTCCTACCATAGTCACATACAACTTCTCTCCTCCACTGTCAACGCTAGAGTGGGTATCCTCTACAGACTTAAAAACTGCTTACCTACACAGGCCATGCATCTTGCAGTCTCCTCCTCCATCCTCTCCCTGGTAGACTATGGGATAGTCATATATGGCTCTGCGGAACCGACTGCCCTACGTAGCATCAACACTGCCTTGAATAAAGCTTGTCACCTAGTCACAGGCAGTGACAGGTTAACTCATACTTGTGAGCTCTATGCTTTGGCTGGTTGGCTAAACTTCCAAGGAAGACTAAAGTACCACTCCTGCATCCTTGCTAAAAAGATACATCTCCAGCTAGCCCCCATCAGCTTTCTCTCAATTATCAGTGCAGCCCCCTACAGGCGTACTACAAGACTCGCAGCCAACATCTCATTCCTTGTCCCCCACTGTAGAACATCCCTTGGGCAAAGATCCTTCCACTATCGTGCCCCACTTTGGCTCAATAATCTACCCCCCATCTCACAGACCCATAGTCTCTCCCTATTTAAAACAGGCCTCAAAGCACAACTCCTTGAGTCGTCAATATGTGACTGTGGATAACACACAGCCCTCCACTTGTGTTTTCACACCCTCTCCCCTGACCAAATACCTGTCACAGGGTCTCTCTAGATCCCATGAAACGGTATCCTGCACTTCTCTGATAAGGGACATCTTGAATGCCGCCAACTACTGTCACCTGTTATCTAAGATGAAGCCAGTACTGCATTACCCTGTACTGTTAAGCTAATACTGTTTGTATATGTTTGTTTTCTGTAAATGTATACCCTCCACCCTCTGTAACTGATGTGGAGCCTTTGCAAAAGAGTCTGTGACTCAAAGGATTGTAATTCTGATTATACTCAATAAATAAAAAAAAATAAAACTACCACTGAACATTGCCCTTATTTCCATTACATTTACATAGATACATAGATACATAGACAGTGTCGGCAGATAAGGGCCTATGGCCCACCCAGTCTGCCCATTTAAGTTTGTAAGTTCAGTTTATGTTTTCCAGGAAGTCTGTTGCCCCTTACCCCTGACCTCCAGAATTCCTTTATGTCTATCCCATGCATTCTTAAATCCCGTGATTGTTTCAGCCCCCACCACTTCCTCTGGCAGGGTGTTCCACTTGTCCACCACCCGTTCTGTGAAGAAATTCTTCCTCACGTTTCCTCTGAATCGTCCTCCCTCCAACTTCATCCCATGCCCTCTAGTCCTGGAACATCTTTTTCACTTAAAAATAGTGCATTCCTGCACCCTGTTCCTCCCTGTAAGATACTTGTATGTCTGTATCATATCCCCTCTCTCCCTCCTCTCCTCCAGGGAGTACATGTTTAGTGCCTTCAACCTGTCCTCATAGGACTTGTGATGCAATCCATGCACCATCTTTGTGCATTTTTTGAACCTTCTCTACCCTGTCTATGTCCTTACGTAGGTAAGGTCTCCAGAACTGCACAGTGTACTCCAGGTGCGGCCTCACTAGTGTCTTGTATAGTGGAATTATGACCTCCCTTTTCCTGCTGGTGATGCCCCTGCCTATGCATCCCAGCATCCTATTTGCTTTACCTGCTGCATTTATTGACACTGTGGCTTCTGACCTGCTCCATTTTACTTGTTCCACTCCGTGTTCTATGGAAACACCCCATTCCATCAGACTGTCATTTATATCTATGAACATGTCAGGTTGAATTTCTACAGGTATGCCTCTTTATACATTGGACCACATCATCCACCACTGCAGGGACTTTGTGGATCTGTAAGTTAGTTGTAATTTGGTGTGTAAGTTCTTTTCTGTCAGTGTGCCATACTGTACTGAGAGCATTTGTAGTGGCCACATATTACACCTTGCCTATGACTCCAAGTTCATGATGCCATGGATCCCAGCACTTGTGCTATCTGAGCTATTGTTGCAGATTGTTGTGTGCTCAGTTACTGAGCTAGTCTCGACATGCTATTTGGTTGGTTAGACATGATATTACTGCCAGAAAGCCATGCTGTTTGTTGTCTTGCAGCCCATTTACCTCTAGGTAAGCCACTAATCTTTCTTTGACCAGGGCTTCTATAAAGGTAGAAGAATCAGCATTTATATAGCACTTTTCTTACACATTGTATCCCAAAGTAGTTTACAAGCAATGCAAGACTGGTAGTGCAATGACTGTAAACATGTAGTGGCATCCATTTTGCACATCAACACTGACCCACAGCCATGGACATTTGTAAGAACTGATTTCATGAGAAGGGGAATCCTCTACTCTTGTGAAAAGTGTCTTGGGCTCTTTACTTCCACTAGGACACCCACCAGAATAGCACCAAAATCAAGTAGAAGGGATCTTGGTTTAACAATTCATCTGAAGGACAATACAGCTTGAACGTACAGAACTTGCTAGTACTGCACTCAGGTGTCAGAATTTACAGTGTGAGCCCAGTCCTGTTGTGGAACCAGAACTCAACCTTGCCTACAATATAGATAAGACTGACAGGTTGGTAGTTTTCCAGTCTACCTGTCACTCCCCCCCACCACTATTATTTAACAGAACCACATCTGCTGAACTTCAATCCCCTAGTACCACACCAGATTCCAATATGTATCTGAATAGCTCAGCCAGTTTGGAAGCCAGATCTCTAAGCACTCTCATGTGTAAGCCTCATCTACCTTGAGGGCTGCAAGCTCCTTCCTTATCTGTCTGCCACGAACATTGCCTGCCACCATTTCCTGAACCCCCATTGTGAATGCCTTCAAACCACTCTATGATAGAGGCCCTTAATCCTTCACTGTAAATACAGAGCAAAAGTAATTGTTTAAAGCATTAGCTGTCTGCTTGTCATCCTCTTCTCCCCTCTCCCCTCTAAGTAGTGTGACAATTCCCCACTTGCCTACTCCCTGATATACCTAAAGGATTCTATCTCTTCCCCCACTTGACACTTTCAGCAACATGCAGCTCAGACTGTCTTCGCCCTCCTGACCACAACTTTAAACACCTTTAGTTTGCTTTGATGCTGCCTCTAGTTCTTCCTCCCCTTCTTTTTGTATCTTTTGAAGGTCCTCCTTCTAGCCACCACCACCTTCCTCATTTCTATGGGGAACTAAATCAGCCTTTTATACTTGTTCTACTTGTTCCTCTTAATGACTTTCCTCATACAAGAATCAGTCACCTCCAAAATAAACTCCTTAATTACTACCCATTTTCATGAACTCCTCTGATCCCCCGAACTCTCTCTAGTTTCTCCCTAACCCTTTCCTTCATTATACTGAAACTCGCCCATCTGAGGTCAAGGTTCACAGCCTTCAATGCCTTTACAGCCTTCAGAGAGGGTTCTGGGGACAAGTGCTAGAGCTTCTCTCCATACAAGAGGTATATGGACTACCAGATTAGGGAGAATAGTTGGATAACTGGAAGCTGCTAGCTTTTGGAAGACAGAAATCTTGCTTGTAGAGCAGAAAGCAACTAACTAAAAAAGCTACTGTTTTTCTTACTAATTTAACACTTCTATCTCAGCAGCAGTCAATGCCTGTTGGGATTAAGCAAACAGATACCGTACTTTATTAGAAGTAGAGGGGGTTTCATTTAGGGTTAAAAAAGGAATAAAGTCAGTGTGTGTTTCTGTGTTGGGAAGGGTACTGTATCAACTTACTTTGCTAAATCAGTAGGAGGGGAAAGAGGTTAATTGGGGGTGTGGCTTAGGCAGTAGAAAAGCAGGTGACTCCAATTACAACTTCCTGCTGCTAGCTTTTGGAAGACAAAAATCTTGCTTGTAGAGCAGAAAGCAGCTAACTAAAAAAGCTACAGTTTTTCTTACTAATAACACTCTATCCCACCCCTCCACCCTGCTACCCTAAGCCAGTTCTACTTTTACAGCCACTGGATTTGACTGACAACAGGAACTTCCTATTTGGCAGTAGGAAGGGAAGGATCATAGAGAAAAATTAGTTTTGTCAACCCTGAAGGAAAAACGTAGCTCTCCCCCCCCCCATCTGCTGGTGGTCTGACTCTAAGCAAGGAAGAAGGAGACTACTGAAGAATACAGGAAGTTGCTGTCTCAGAACAGGAAGGGTGAGAGTTGTAAGAAGAGGAGAGGAGAGAGTAAGCATACAGAGAAACAGGAGAGGGGACACAAAATAAGACATGATGGGAGTGGTGCAGTGCAATGGCTGTGGGGTGGCAGTGTTCCGGGAGGCATTCTGGAGGCTGAAAACCTGCCCTACTTGCAGGCACCTCTCTGGTCTGAGGGAGTAGGATGCCCATCTCCAGGCTGACCTGGCTAGGATTTGTGAAACTTTCTCCTCCACCCAGGGACCACCAGGGCCACTGCCACTACCTCAGAGGTTGCCAAGAAAGAGGGGCGGCTGGACCAAGGTGGGTTCAGGGAGGGAGTGGGTGGTGGAACAGAGGTGCATCCCTCCAGCTGTACCTTTCCACAATTCATATGCTGTTCTGGTGGATAGTGGTTCCTCTATGGAGGCACCTGCAGTGGAGACCAAGGAGGATGCTGGGAACCTCCACAAAGGAGACCCATAGGAGAAGAAAACAACTCCTGGTGGGGGACTCAATCATTAGGAGGTAGAAGTGGGGGAGGAAGGCGCCATGGCTTGGAGGGACAAGAAGCGAATCCTCAGGATCGTGGGAGCAGCTGCATGAGGGAGGGAGCTGGATGTCATTGTCCACCTAGGAACAAATGACCTGGCTGGGAATGGGATCGGAGCAGTGCAAGAGGAGTTTGTAGAGTTGGGGAGGAGTCTCAGACAAGTAGCACATAAGGTAACCTTCTCAGAGGTGCTGCCTGTCTATGGCAATGGTGATGCTAGGTTACTCCACTCCATGGAATTCAATGAATGGTTGAAAAACTTGTGTGGAGCTCAGGGTTTTGGCTTCACTAGGGACTGGGGAGCCACCTGGAGTGATGCAGGCCTATACTGGTGCAATGGTCTATATCTGTCCATTGGGAGAACCAGGATCCTCGGTGATAGGTTTAAATGCTTCATTGGCAAGCATTTAAACTAGCCAAAGGGGGAGGCACTGAAAAGGAGCAGAAAAGTCCCAGCCCCCCCACACAAAACATGGTAATTAGTGAGGTAAACACAAAGGTAGAGAAGTCGATAGGGAGCTGGACAAAGGTAAATGCAAAAAAGGGCAAGGCAGTAAGGACAGGGATGAGGCTAAAAGGGGTAAGGCCATCAAAAATTAGAGTGTGATGAGTGCCAATGCCTGTAGTCTGTGTAACAAGCTCCCTGAACTAGAGGCCTTGATGGAGAAGGGATGCCTGGATATTGTGGCAGTCACTGAAACATGGTACACAGAGAACCATGACTGGGATGTCAACATACCAGGATACACAATCTACAGGAGGGACAGGGAGGGTAAAAGAGGAGGAGGAGCAGCTTTCTATGTTAGGGAAGGGATCAAAGCAACAGAACTAAAGAGTAAACAGGGAGCAGATGAAGCACTCTGGATCACCCTGGAGACAGGAAATTGCACCACAATCTGCATGGGGGTTGAATACAGACCCCCATCTCAGGAGAGGGAATGGACAAGGAAATGATAGAAGACATTCTTAGAATGGTAGAAACAGGGAAGCTATTGTTGATGGGGGACCTGAATATTCCAGATGTTAACTGGAGCACCTTTGCTGCAGGCACATCCAAGAGCAGAGCCATTCTCAATGCCCTAGAGGGGGCATGCCTCAGACAGCTAGTTTTGGAACCCACTCGGGAGAGAGCAGTCTTAGACCTGGTACTCTCATAGAGTCAAGCCATACAAAGGCAAGAGTACTGGACTTTAGGAGGGCCGACTTTGGGAAAATTAGAGAGTGCCTCAGAAAATCACTAGCAAACAGGCAAGAAAGAGGGGTGGAGGAACAATGGGGAGTAATCAAAACAGCCATTACAGAGGTAACAAGCCTTTGTGTGTAGCAAATCAACAAAACACAATGAAGGAAAAAAACACTATGGTTCTCAAAAGAGGTGGGAGGGAAGGTTAAGGAGAAAAGGATAGCATTCAGGAAATATAAGGAAACACAGAAGGAGCAGGGCAGAGAACTTTATCAATTAAAGCAGGAAGAGGCAGGGAAGGCAGTCGGAATAGCAAAGGCCCAAACCGAGGAAAGGATAGCCAACTCTGTTAAGAAGGGGGATAAGACCTTTTATAGGTACATTAGGGAGTGAAGAAAGACCAAGGGAGTGATACTGAGGCTTAATAAAGGGGAGGGAATGTGGGCAGATGGTAACCGTGAAAAAGAAGGGATATTGAATGAATATTTCTGCTCAGTATTCACAAAGAAATAGGGGGGAGGTGCCTAAACCAAACAATAGAAACACTCTGGAGACGGAAGCCAAAACCAGTGCATTTACAGAAGAAAGGATTCTGAAAGAACTTGTAAAATTTAAGGTGGACGAAGCAATGGGGCCTGATGGGATTCACCCAAGAATTCTAAAAGAACTATGGGTAGAACTTGTGACACCACTGACTAGTTTCTTTAATAAATCATGGGAGGACGGGGTGGTACCTGAGGCCTGAAGAAGGGTGGATGTGATTCCTCTTCACAAAAGTGGGAGCAGGGCAGAGGCAGGAAATTACAGACCAGTTAATTTGACCTCAGTGGTAGGGAAAATGATGGAATCACTTCTGAAGGAAAGAATTGTTGAGTACCTAGAGGCCAGTGGGGCACAGGACCCAAGGCAGCATGGATTCATAGTGGGAAGGTTGTGTCAGATGAATCTAATGGATTTCTTTGACTGGGTGGCCAAAGTAGTAGACCAGGGAGGAACTGTGGACATGGCCTACCTAGATTTTGGCAAGGCATTTGATACAGTCCACCACAAAAGTTTAATAAACAGGTTAGCCGGCATTGGAGTGGGTCCCAAGGTGGTAGCCTGGATAAAAAATTGACTGGACAACAGGATGCAAAGGGTAGTAGTAAACGGAGTCTACAGTGAAGAAAGGAGGGTTACTAGTGGGGTAACGCAGGGTTCAGTACCGGGACTGGTCCTTTTTAATGTCTTTATAAGTGACATTGCAGAGGAACTGGAAGGAAAAGCATGTCTCTTTGCAGATGAGACAAAGATCTGCAACAGGGTTGATACACAAGATGGAGTGGAAAGGATGAGAAGGGACTTGACAAGATTGGAGGAATGGTCAAATGTATGGCAGCTTAGATTCAATGCAAAAAAGTGCAAGGTAATGCACCTGGGAAACAAAAACCGAGGGAAGAGTACACAATGGGAGTGAGATACTGACAACAATAAAATGGAAAGGGACCTGGGGTAATTATATCAGATGACCTAAAGTTGGGCAAGCAATGTGAGAAGGCAGTAAGGATGGCTGGGGGATACTGGGATGCACAGGAGAGGCATCAACAGTAGAAAACAGGAAGTTGTTATCCCTCTGTACAGACAGTTGGTGAGACCCCATCTGAGTACTGTGTGCAGTTCTGGAGACCCCATCTCCACAAAGACATAGAGAGTGGAGGCTGTCCAGAGGAGGGAACAAAATGGTGCAGGGTCTGCACCAGAAGACATATGAAGAGAGATTAAAGGAGCTTAATACAGTATGTATACCCTTGAGGAAAGAATGGAGAGGGGGAATATGATAGAAACTTTCAAGTACCTCAAGGGAATCAACAAAGTCCAAGAGGGTAGTATCTTTCAGAAAAAGAGATGTGCAAGAACAAGGGGGCACAATTTGAAGATAGATGGGAGACGGCTCAGAGATAATGTGAGGAAGTATTTTTTCACGGACAGGGTTTTGGATGCATGGAACAGCCTTCCTGAGGAGGTTGTGGAGTCAAGAACAATGGGGTAATTCAAGAATACATGAAACAGACATAAGGCAGTCCTAGTGGAGGGTATGAGGAAATAGGCTGTTGGTTAACTAGGATCTGCAACTTATTCTTTAGATAGGAAAATGGGCAGACTAGGTGGGCCAAGTGGTGCTTATATGCCATCAAATTCTATGTTTCTATAATGCACTTGGGGAAGCCATCATGCAGATGACAAGTAAAGGGGAGGTGCTGATAGATGGTGACTCCAGTCTGTCAGATGAGGATTGGACCTTACCACTGTATCTTCAGCAAAGGGCAGGGCCATCCTTGACTCCCTACAGGGGCTTTTCTTAGACAGCTAGTCAATTAGCACACTAAGGAGGGGACAGTGCTAGACCTGGTGCTGATAAACAGGGATGGCATTGCAGACATCACAGTTGGCAGTCCCCAAGGTAGCAGTGATCACAGTACAGTGTAGTTAACAGGATGAGAACAGAGGCAAACCACATGAGGTTCAGGTTCCTGGACTTTAGGAGGGCATAGCTGAAAGAAATTGTAGACTGCCTTTAGAAACTTCTTTGTTGGGGGGATAACTAATGAGGGGTAGAGGCACATTAGGGAAAAATAAGGGAGGACATAATTAAGGCAATGAGCCTCTGTGTGAAGGAAGCTACTAAAAGCTGAATGAAAGAGACCGACCATTATGGTTCTTTAGGGAAGTTGCCAAGGAGGTGAAGGAAAAAAGGACAACATTCAGAAGGTATTAAAAAAACAGAGGAATGAAGACAGAGAGGTGTAACAAGTAAAACTGAGGGATGCAGGAAAGACAGTGAGGGGAGCAAAGGCATACACAAAAGAAAAGATAACCAAGGCTGTAGCTAAAGAGGATAAGACTTTCAGGTATACCATTGCCACAGTGACTCCCAGATCGTGAAGACCACCACAGTGACAGAAATCGGGCAAAATCGCTGTGGTGGTCTGTTTGGCAATCTGGACTGCCTCTCTGGGTGTTTGCCCCCCCAGTCCTACTCCAACTCAGAGTTAAAATTCTAGAGACTGGGGAGACAATTGTAAATTGTAAAGTTCACCTCCCTCTGTTGTGAGCACTACTCACTTTCTTGCAAATCTTAAGTCCAGTGTTGCAGCTTGCAGCCAGAGGTAGCTTCACCTGAAGACTATGAGGTTATTGCTAGTGTCTCAGTAAGCATTAAGGCATAGTCATTGCTGTGGCTGTCTGTTATTTCTTGCATTGGTATTATTTAATCTGCTTCTGCCTGTGTTGCCTTTGCTTTTAAATCTGTAGTCAATGTTATTAGCTGTGTATGTCCTGTTGTTGTGTTCTCCTCGGCTATTAAAAGCTATTGTTCCACCTTTTGTTCCACTAGTTTCTGTAGCTGCAAAACCAGCTTCTGAATAATACAAGGTAAGTAGTGTTAGATTTATCCTTGGCCAGATCCTTTTCTTCATCCCACTGTTTTCAAAATTCCTTAAGGCCTTCTCCAAAGAGATGCCCTCCTTTAAATGGTAGTTTCTGCAGTCTCGTCTTGAAATCATTGCCTACTTCCCACAAACTTAAGCCACAATGATCTCCTGGCTCTGTTCTCTACTGCCGCAGTCCTGGCATTGAGTCACAATGCATCAACTGCCATGTCCCACAGGTGACTGATTGACTTTGTGGTACATTTGGCTAGATCTGCTTTTCGGGATTGAGGGGTTAGGCTTTCTGACAGTTCATCCATCCATCTGATTTGGGATATCAATGCAAGGTTGTTGCAGTGGATCTAGCTGCCAGCCCCTACATTTCAAAGACCTTTTTTAGCATCTTCTCTAGTTTCTTATCTGCTGGGTCTTTTAGAGTGGATGATCCTAAAGCTGATAATATAGTCCTTTTGCTCAATGCAACAGTCTGTGGGTCTATTGCAGGGGCAGTGCACCATAACTTATGTTTGTACTTTTAAATTGGGTACATGCAGGTCCAAGGATATTCTTTCTGGACTGTGTGCTGGTTCTGATGCTTCCCAGTCTTCTGCCATTACCTCATCAATGGCCTGGCAGATAGGAAACATGTTCACCTGCTTTTGCTTGGGCTGGATCATTGAGTCCAGTTTGCTGTCAGGGTGAGGTGGAGGTAACTCAAGCCCTGTATTTGTCTTAACTGACTTCGTAAGTTCTAGCACAGACTCAAATGAGCACAATTTGGAAGTGAGGGAGGGTTCTTCTAATACCATAGGCTCTTCCTTTCCCTCTGATTCTTGGACAGATGTGTCCCCTAAGTTTGACTCCTCTTCCATCATGGAGGCTGGCCATTTTGGGTTCACTGGAGTCCTTGGTAGTGCTGGTGGGACAACATCTAGGTCTACTAGAATTACTGTTGGTTTTTTTTGGAACCTGGGGTGGGACCTGTTGTTAAGGAGTTGTCATTGCCTCCAGTCTCTCCATCACATGGAGCATGAAATTGTGTTGGCTCTGTATCATGTCCACTGTGGCCTCTTATGTTTGGAGCATAAAAGTTACTGGGTCTATGTGCCATTCTTTTTTGTTCAAGCTGTCCTTTTCCACTAGTGATGCCCTATTTGCAGGGACCTCTCTGGTCTGAGGGAAGAGGTTGCCCATCAGTAGGCTGACCTGATGAGGATTCAGGAAACATGTTCCCCGACCCAGGGACTACCATGGTTGCCATTGCTGCCTCAGAGATTGCCAAGAAAGAGGAGCGTTTGGACCACGGTGGGTTCAGGGAGGATGAGGGTGGTGGAACAGAGATGCATCCCTCCAGTTGTACCTCTCTACAATTCATACACCATTCTGGTGGAGCATGGCTACTCTATGGAGGCACCCACAGTGGAGACCAAGGAGGATGCTAGGAACCTTCACAAAGTAGACCCACAGGATGGTGGCATGGGACCCCACAGGGGAAAGAAACAACTCCTGGTGGGGAACCCAATCATTAGCGGGTAGAACTGGGGGAGGGATGGAGGGATGGAGGGAGGGGAGAGGGAGGTAAGGTGCCTGCCCCATGCCATGGCTTGGAGGGACTGGTAGCAAATCCTCAGGATCATGGAAGCAGCTGCATGGGAGAGGGAGCTTGGTATCATTGTCCACCTAGGAACAAATGACCTGGCTGGGAATGGGATCAGAGCAGTGCAGGAGGAGTTTGTATAGTTGTGGAGGAAACTTAGACAAGTAGCATGAATGGTAACCTTCTCGGAGGTGCAGCCTGTCTATGTCATGGGTGAGGTTAGGGTACTCCACACCATGGGATATAATGAATGGCTGAGAAACTGGTGCAGAGCTCAGGGTTTTGGCTTCATTGGGGACTGGAGGTCCACCTAAAGGAATACAGGCCTATACTGGTTTGACGGTCTGCATCTGTCTGGGAGGGGAACCAGGATCCTTGGTGATAGGTTTAACTGCTTCATTGGCAAGCATTTAAACTAGCCAAGGGGGGAGGCACTGAAAAGGATCAGTGAAATCCCAGCCTCCTTCCCCAAAACGGGGTAGTTAGCATGGTAAATACCAAGGTAGACAAGTTATTAGGGAGCAGGACAGAGGTAAATGGAGAAAAAGGCAGTAAGGACAGGGATGGTGCTAAAACGGGAAAGACCATCACAAAATGGAGGGTGATGAGTACCAATGCTCATAGTCTGGGTATCAAGCTCCCTGAACTAGTGGCCTTGATGGAAGAGAGATGCCTGGATATCGTAGCAGTCACAGAAACATGGTACACAGAGAACCATGACTAGGATGTCAACATACCAGGGTAGACAATCTACAGGAGGGACAGGAAGGTTAAAAGAGGAGGAGGAGGAGGAGGAGGAGTAGCTCTCTACATAAGACAAGGGATCAAAGCAATGGAACTAAAGAGTAAACAAGGAGGGGAGGAGAGGAGGCACTGTGGGTCACCCTGGAGACAGGAAATGGTACCACTATCCACATGGGGATTGTATACAAACCCCCATCTCAGGGGGAGGCAATGGACAAGGAAATGATAGAAGGCATCCTAAAAATGGCAGAAAAGGGGAGATATTGTTGATGGGGGACCTGAATATGCCAGATGTTAACTGGGGCATCTTTGCTGCAGCCACATCCAAGAGCAGGGTCATTCTCGATGCCCTACAGGGAGCATGCCTCAGACAGCTAGTGTTGGAACCCACTCAGGAGGGAGCAATCTTAGACCTGATACTCTCAAATGAGGACGAAGAGAGGATCTCAGATTTAGAAGTGGGTAGCCATCTGGGAACAAGCAACCACCAAACAGTGTGGTTCATGATAAACACAGCCACAGAGTCAAGCCATACAAAAGTGAAGGTATTGGACTTTAGGAGGGCTGACTTTGGCAAAATGGGAGAGTGCCTCAGAAAAGCACTGGCAAACAGGTAAGAAGGAGAGGTGGAGGAACAATGGGGAAAAATCAAAACTGCCATCACAGAGGCAACAAGCCTTTGTGTGAAGCAAATAAAACAAAATGAAGGAAAAAAAAACACTATGGTTCTCAAAAGAGGTGGCGGGGAAGGTTAGGAAGAAAAAGATAGCATTCAGAAAGTATAAGGAAATCACAGAAGGAGCAGGACAGAGAACTGTACCAGTTAAAGTAGAAGGAAGCGGGGAAGGCAGAATAGCAAATGCCCAAACTGAGGAAATGATAGCCAACTCAGTTAAGAAGGGTGATAAAACCTTTTATAGGTACATTAAGGAGTGAAGAAAGACCAAGGGAGGGATAGTGAGGCTTAATAAAGGGGAGGGGGTGGGCAGATGGTTACAGTGAAAAAGCAGAGATACTGAATGAATACTTCTGCTCAGCATTCAGAAAAGAAGAGGAGGGGAGGTACCTAAACCAAACAATAGAAGCAGTCTGGATGAAGGGATTGATACCAGTCCATTCACAGAGGAAAGGATCCTGAATAAACTCCTAAAACTGAAGGTGGACAAAGCAATGGGGCCTAATGGGATTCACCCCAGAATTCTAAAAGAACTTATGGGAGAACTAGTGACACCACTGTCTACCTTTTTTAACAAATCATGGGAGGATGGTGTGGTACCTGAAGACTGGAGGAGGGCGGATGTGATTCCCCTCACAAAAGTGGGAACAAGGCAGAGGCAGGAAACTACAGACCTGTTATTTTGACCTCAGTAGTAGTAAAAATTATGAAATCACTTCTGAAAGAAAGAATTGATGAGTACCTAGTGGCTAGTAGGGCTCAGGACCCAGGTCAGCATGGATTCACAGCAGGAAGGTCATGTCAGATGAATCTAATAGATTTCTTTGACTAGGTGACCAAATTGGTAGACCAGGGAGGGGCTGTGGATATGTCCTACCTAGACTTTAGCAAGGCATTTAACACAGCCCCACACAAAAGATTAATAAGGAGACAGTAGAGTGCAGTGGTTTAAGACTCTCAGCTGCAAACCTGGAGACCTGGGTTTGAATCCCACAGCACCCACTTGCATACTGTGCAACTCTGAGCAAGTCACTTAACTTCCTTGTACTCCCTGGTTGTACCTGTAAACAACTTTTCAGCTTAGCGTTGTTTCTCCTGGTAAAAAAACAAACAAACAAAAAAAAACAGTTAGCCAGCCTGGAAGTTGGTCCCAGGATGTTAGCCTGGGTGAAAAATTGGCTGGACAACAAGATGCAGAGGATAATAATATACAGAGTCCACTCCAAAGAAAGAGAGGTTACTATTGGGGTATCGCAGGGTTCAGTACTGGGACCGGTCCTCTTTAATGTCTTTATAGGTGACACTGCAGAGGGACTGTAAGGAAGAGTATGCCTCTTTGCAGATAATACAAAGATCCACAACAGGGTTGATATATAAGGGGGTGAAAAGGATGAGAAGGGCCTTGGCAAGGTTGGAGGAATGATCAAAGTATGGCAGCTTAGGTTCAATGCAAAGAAGTGCCAAGTATTGCACCTGGGAAACAAAAACTCAGGGTAAGAGTACACAATGGGGGTGGTACTAACTACAACAAAATTGGAAATGGACCTGGGGTAGTCATATCAGATGACTTAAAGGTTTGCAAGCAATGTGAGAAGGCAGTAAGGAGGGCTGGAGGAATAATGGGATGCATAGGGAGAGGCATCACCAGTGGAAAACAGGAAGTTGTTATCCCTCTGTACAGACAGTTGGTGAGACCCCATCTGGAGTACTGCATGCAATTCTGGAGACCCCATCTCTGCAAGGACATAGGCAGGATGGAGGCAGTCCAGAGGAGGGCAACTAAAATGGAGCAGGGTCTGCAACAGAAGCCCTATGAAGAGAGACTAAAGGAGCTTAATATGTATACCATCGAGGATAGGAGGGAGACGGAGCCACAATAGAAACTTTCATGTACCTCAAGGGAATCAACAAAGTCCAAGGGGGGAGCATCTTTTAGAAAAAGAAATGTGCAAGAACAAGGGGCACAATTTGAATATAGATGGGGGACAGATCAGGGGCAATGTGAGGAATTATTCTTTCACAGAGGGTGGTGGATGCATGGAAAGGCCTTCCCGAGGAGGTCATGGGGTCAAAAACAGTGGGGGAATTCAAGAATGAATTGGACAGACATAAGACAATTCTGGAGGGGGGTAGAAGGAAGTAGGCTATTGGTTAACTAGGATCTGCAGTTTATCCAATATGTAGGGAAATGAGCAGACTGGGTGGACCAAGCGGTCCTTATCTGTCATGAAAGTCTAGGTTTCTATGGACAACTCTGACTCTTCAGTTTCTAATACAAGCCATTGGGGTCTGGTCTGATGGGGTAGGAGTGGTACTTACTGTAGCACATGGGAAACTTTTTGATCTTCTCCATCTGTCAGGATATAAGAAGGCATAGGGTAGGGAGAGAGAATAGGTATGGCTTAATCAGTATGGAGCATAAATCAGAGGCAATCAGCAATCATCTGGGCAGTCAACATTAAGCTCCTATGCCCATTTAACTCATGGACTGGGCAGAGGATGATCATGTGTGTTCCACATATGTCAGTAATCATATACAGCATGTGCCCCTTGCGGCTGGTATGTCCCACCAAATTTGGCCTTCATAATAGTTTCTTCCCTGTGACTCTTAATAGTATGGCTAGTGTAAGCTCTTTCCTGTCAAACAGCATACTGTAGTGAAATGGCCATCTCAGTTTAAGTGACCACTGTGATCGAAACATGTTTTGTATTAGAAACAGGATGCAGCATATAGTATAGCTACAAATCCCTTTCTGGTAATAAAATAAATTCATTAAGAAGCCTCCAATTCTGTGAATTTGGTCATACTGTAAGTAAAATGGCCTGCCAGATGTTGATTCATGCATGTATGAACAGTAGAGGTTTCACTATGTGTTCTGACTCTCTGTGCAGTGGCCTGTGTGTTAAATGGTCACCACCAGAATTACCAATCATGCATACATGCATGTGCTTACCTCACCAAACATGGCCAACTGCAGAGTGGGCCATGCGCAATTATATCATGTGTGATCATGTAACCTAATGCACTAGGTGATGCCCAGTGCATGTGCAAAGTGTCATGCAGGCAAGTTCAATGAGGGAGAAGAATCATGTGATTGACAGGGCAAGGAATGGCACTGCATTTGAGGACCTTATCCTCGATGGCTGGTATTGGTACTTCCTGACACACGTGTAGATACAGGCATGTATTGTCTGCAGAAAACCCATGGCAGATAAACTACACTCTAAGGAAACAAAAAAAGAGAGACCAAATTCAAAGGTGCAAAACACTCATCATTTTTTTCAGCATCTCATAGAAGGCAGTGGCACAAAAAAAACAGCACTTTGGTTATTTTTGTTTCCCTGGAGTGCAGCTTATCTGTCTTTGGTTGTCTGCATATTAGCTCATTTTATTTAGCTATCATCCTCACCTATCTGGGCCAGAGTGCAAGGAGTCAGTTTTTCTATGTACTGTCTGCATGATTCCATCCATACCTGACAACCCCACTAGAAAACAGGTAACTTAGCTGCTACAGGTGGTAATACTCAAAATATTTATATTTCCATTTCAGTTGTCACTCAGACCCATGCTGCAAGTGAGAGTAAGCCATATGCAACTTCCCCAGCCTGAAAGAATGCCCACAATGTAGAAATGCAGTATCTTCCCTTGAAATATTAGTGGGTCTCCTCTGATAATATCTAGAGTTGTTCCCTAATTGCGTCCGCAGTTCCACAGCTGCTCAGAGAGGGACTATGGGTGGGGCACATTTTTTATTTTTGTTTCGCTCCCCCGTACCATCCTCATTCAGAGGAGCATTCCAGCCCCATCACCCCAAAGTCCACGGGGAATGACTTTTTCCAGCCCTATTCCCCCAGGGCTTGCCCCTCTGGCAGGATCAGTGGGGGTCTCTCAAGTCCTACCAAGGCATGCATCCAGTTCTGGACAGCGTGCCAAGCTGGTTGGGTGTGGGCACTCCTCTTCATTCTACTGCCAGGCATTTTCCTGTTTTCTCCCCATGAAGTACATGTTGTGTGCTGATGTCAAGGCGCACATGCCAACATCTGCCATGTCCCCCCACCTACTTAGGCTCCAGCTGCCTTTCCCTTGCTTCTGCCAGGGGCCAGTCAAGCACCAAGTTCCTCCCCACCCTCTACCCTGGAGAAGGAGAGCAGTCCCAAGCATGTCTAATCCTCCTTCCCCCCAGCAGGCCCTCTGACACTTTGGGCTCACTTCCAAACCCAGGTCATCAGCATCATGCCCAGCAGTGCTACCACTGTGCTGGTGGGTGGGACAAATTTTATACAGCTTCCCATGGTATGCAGAATGCACCGCTGCAGTGGGGGGCATTCACTTGACTAAAATGTAGAGCTGTGCAGAATATTACATTCCACCTGCAGAATGCCCATGGAATGACCACTCCTATTCTGTGGAATTCTGCAGAATGTTCATGAAAATTCCATGGAATTTCACAAAAGTTTGAATTTCAGTTATTTTGCTATACTTTTAAAAATATTTGTCCAAATAATACCAACTTTGGAACTTAAACAGTACCCAATGGTTTACATGAGTGTACCAAATTCAGGTTTGTATATTGAAAGGGGGCAGAGTTATGGGTGGCCAAACATTTAATCAAAATTGAATTTTCAGTTATTTTAAGATTATTTTAACATTTCATATCCAAATTTCTCAAAAATATCAGTATTTAGAGAAGTACAGAGCATGCATATATGTGTCATGTTTTTAAGTCTCACGCTTCAATGGGAGCTGAATTATAGATAGCCAAATATTTTGCAAAAATTTGGATTTCTGTAATTTTAGTATAATTTCAATAGTATGCATTAAAATGTTACAAAACTTGACATTAAAATGTTGCAAAACTTGTGAGGTATACAAGTTATCACTACATTTGTATATGCACATAGTTTTAGATTTCTAGCTTTAAATGGGACTGAGTTATAGCCTGCCAAACATGTTGCCAAAATTTAAATTTTGGTTAGTTCCCCCGAAAATTTTAAAACTGCATATCCAAATTTAATTAGAGTTGAAACATTTAAACTACTTAACTACTATACCACATGGTCATTTCTGAAAAAGGTGCAGCTTTAAATGGGATTGAATTAAAAGTAGTCAAACTTTCACAACATTTTAAAATTTTATTTTGCAAGAAAGTAAACTACACATTTTTTAAACTCCTAAAACTTTTAAACTAGAAAATGCAGTATCATTAAATTTGGTAGATTCTTAGACCTTACAAGGAGACTGTAAGTGTCAATTGTATTAATTGCTTGCTGTGAGAAAATGTAAAATAACATCTGTACTTAAAGTCAAATACCATGAGTCTTTGTGAAAACTGTAAAATTTCATGAACAATGCCATAAAACTGGAATTTTCTAATTTCACTCAGCCTTATCTGGGGGATTCTAATTAAAGAATAGGGGTATAAGAGGCAGTCAGTGCAGGGAGTCACAAGGTTCTGGAGTTAGATGCACAGTTTCAGCAAGAAATGGAAAGTTGAGATGGGCAGCACACCAGTGGTAGACCCTCAGGTTGGAGCAAGAGAGCACAGTGTCAATAATTCCAACCTGAATGCAGGATATTTAAGGATCACATACAGTAAATTTATGATCTGGGGAGCCTGGTGTCTAGGAATTAGAGGTACTCAAAAAGATGTAGTGGTGGAAGACAATATCTTGGACAGCAGGAAGAAAGAATTCTGGCTATCGTAACAGTGTAGGTCAATAGGAAAAGAAGTAGGTGACTCACATTTAAGGAAGTTTGTCACTGCAAAGAACAAAGAGGATATTAGTGGGATCAGTAGTTCTACTGGGTCAATCTGGCTATGCCTAAAGAGAAGGAGGGGGGGATTGTCACCCAGACACAAACAGCAGGACTGCAAAAAGCTCAGCCTAGCTTATCAAATGAAGTAGTGATATGTGCATTGCTAATGTTAAATTCCACAAACAAATTATGGATGCTTAATCTACAGTATATACTATCATAAATATGTGAGAAAATGTTACTAATCATTTTTTTTCTTCTGCAAAATTAAAACTGCTTAACCTATTTGTCCAGTTTTGTTAGACACCAGGATACATGGACCCAGATATTCAAACTGCGCCAGGCTGTGGGCAAGCTTGGGCACAACTCAACTTGGCTACACATGGGTGTGGAATGGGCGATATTCAATGGAGCTGCACCATGGCTCAGCAGCATTGAATATTGCACCCTGGCCACCTGCAGTGTGCATGGCACAGTGGCACTGTGCTAGTGCAAGTGGCCAGAGTGGAGCATGGGGATGCGCTAGAGCAAGTTCCATTGCGCTATGCACAGCAACCGTGATATTCAAAACTTGACATGCAATTGGGGCCATAATGTATGCAAGGCACAAATGGGACCATTTGCATGTCATTATGGCCCCATTTGCATGCAGGTGCACCGATCCCTGATGACTTGCACCTGGCACCCTGCCAGGCAGCAGCCATCGGGGACCGATGCCCACTACAGCTGGCAATGTGCTCCACAGCCCAATCGCGGGCATCTGTATATAAAAATAGAAATAAGTCCAATATCCCTGGTGGTCCAGTGGACTGCTATCTGCCCGATCGTGGGCATCTGAATATAAAGATAGAAATAAGCCCAATATCCCTGGTGGTCCAGTGGACCGCTATCTGCCCCGATCACAGGCATTTGTAATTAAAGATAGACATAAGTCCAATATCCCTGGTGGTCTAGGGTATCCTCCTCCCCACCCACCCACTGGCCCCACTGCCCCGCTCCGCCCCCACCAGTCAGCGGTGGGCGGCAGCACCACCACCTGCTGCCCGCTGCCCGCTGACTGACACCGTCGGTGGGGCTGTATGCCCATTGGTTCTGGCGTGAGCCAATGGTGTGCAACCATACCGTACTACACATTCAGATATGTGAATGATTCATTCACATATCTGGAATAATGTGTTATAGGCTGCACGCCTATTGGCTCACACTGTGAACCAATGGGTGCTACCGAGAAGGTGTCAGGTGGCAGGAGGCGGGGTGGCAGGGTAGCAGGCAGGTGAGGTGCTGCCCCACGCCCGGCTTACCAGTGGGAAGGGGTGGGTCAGTGGGGGCTCAGTGGGTGGGTGGGAGGGGGCACCCAGACCACCAGGATATTGGACTTATGTCTATCTTATATACAGATGCCCGCAATCAGGCAGATAGCAGTCCACTGAACCACCAGGGATATTGGACTTATTTCTATTTATATAGATGCCCGCGATCAGGCAGACAGCGTCCACTGGACCACCAGGACTTGGGATCTGATTATTTTACTTAGCCCGCGATGGGCAGGCAACAGTCCACTGAACCACCAGGGATATTGGACAGATGTTTTTTACAAATCCCACAATCAGGCATGGGGGGTGCCGCCAGGTGCAGCTGGAGCTCAGGTGGCCACCCACGGGTGGCAGCTGCCATCTTGCGCCCTGCAATGTGGCAGCTCACCTGTGGGTGGCCATCAGGTGTTCCTTTGGTTTTTTGGATCAACTTTGTGTTGGTGCAGGTAGGGGTTGCACATGCATGGCTCTGCACATCCCGGGCTGAATATCGGGCTGTGAGCAGTATGCATGGGCACACCCCCCCACCTGTGCCTGCATACATTACTGATGCACTCCGGCGCATTGGGATTTGTGCCGCGCACTTTTCCCTTTTGAATATTGTGCCGGGGCGCATCAGTGGGTTGTGCATGGCACAACACTGTTGCGCCATGTGCAACCCTTTTGAATATCTGGGCCAATGACTATGGATATGCATGTCAAATGTTAACTCTATGCATGCAAGAGCAAAGAAGTCACAAACATCAACATTTTTGATAGTTTTCATAAAGTTTTGCAAATATTTACATAGTAAAGTTTTGAACCCCAGTAAATTAAAATTCTCTTATCTAATTTTCTCCATATTTAGATCATTCTATAAGCATTTCAAAAAGGTTATCTGTACTAATCTACACATGTCTAGCTCCAAAAGTGCCTGCGTTATATATGCAGATGAATTTTTTTCATGAAATTTCCTGAAAAAAATAAGATGACAGATTGTGAGTACATATCATTTTGAGATGATGCATCACATTGTCTTGAAATCTGGCAGATTGCTAGAACATCTATCATCAATAAATCATGCCAAATTTAGTATCCCTGACCCAATAGATTGTTAAGGTATAAGCAGATAAAAATGTTCAAGAAATTTTGCACAAACAATAAAATGACAACATTTGAGCACATATAATTTTGAAACTGTTCATCCAAATTTTATGATGTTTGGCATGTAAGTGGCCACTGTCCAAATGTGCATATACAGTATTCAGAGTGCCAGCATATACAGTGGCTGAGTTATAACCAAATTACTAAATTTAAAAAATTCCATGAAAGTCCATGAAATTTCAGGAATATTGTGAAATATCGGTGAAATTTCACAGATTCAGAATTTTTCTATTTTGTACAGCTCTACTAATATGGGGCAAAGTGTGTTCACTATTGCCACTGACTCATGGACTGTAGGAACAAGGATGCTGCTGCTGCTGCTGCTCACATCCAAGAGGGTAAACAGCTGAGCGTGCTGTATGCCAGAATGAGGTAGAAGAATGCCACTTTTGAAAATATCCCCAGCACATGAAACATAGCAATTGCTAATCTTTGCTAGTTTGATCAGTACAACTGGAAAGCCTAATGAAAGATCTTAGGCCAACGAGTGCAGTCCTGTGTGCCGCTATGCTACAAGCACAGGCTGAAACATTTATGCGCAGAAACATTCTGCAATTTTTTCAGAAATGCTTAGTATTATAGCCTGTCTCTTTAGTAAGGTTCTACATATGAGATGAAGAGTTCTTCCCTTATTTTTCAAAAACAATGTAATGTTACAAGCTGAAAACAGGAGCTCAGGTGACTGTGCTATAGCCTAAACAGATGCATTAAATTAATGTAAAAAATTTACATAAGGGAAGGGATCAAAGCAACAGAACTAAAGGGTAAATGGGGATGAGAGAGGAGGCACTGTGGGTCACTTTGGAGACAGGTAGTGGCACCACAATCCTCACAGGGATTGTATACAGACCCCTATCTCAGGGGAGGAACTGGAAAAAGGAAATTATAGAAGGCATCCTCAGAATGGCAGAAAAAGGGGAGATATTGTTAATTGGGGACCTGAATATGTCAGATGTTATCTGGAGCACATTTACTGCACCCACATCCAAGAGCTGGGTCATTTTCGATGCTCTACAGGTGGTATGCCTCAGACAGCTAGTGCTGGAACCCACACAGGAGGGAGTCATCTTGGATCTGGTACTCTCCAATGGGGATGGAGAGAGGATCATAGACTTAGAAGTGGGTAGCCATCTGAGAACAAGCAACCACCACACAGTGTGGTTCACAATAAACATGACCATGGAGTCGAGTCATACAAAAAAGAGTTAAGAAGGGGGATAAAACCGTTTATAGGTACATCATGGAGTGAAGGAAGACCAAGGAAGGGACAGTGAGGCTTAATAAAGGGGAGGGGAGGTGGGCAGAGGATGACAGTGAAAAGGCAAAGACACTGAACAAATTATTTTGCTCAGTATTCAAAAAGGAAGAAGAGGGGGAGGTACCTAAACCAAACAATAGAAGCACTCTGGGCAGGGGGTTCAACAACAGTCCATTCACAGAAGAAAGGTTACTGAAAGGACTCTTAAAACTCAAGGTGGACAAAGCAATGGGGCCTGACAGAATTCATGCCAGAATTCTAAAACAACTAAAAGGAGACCTAATGACCCCACTGACTACCCTTTTTAACAAAACATGGGAGGATGGTGTGGTACCTGAGGAGTGGAAGAGGGTGGATGTTATTCCCCTTAACAAAAGTGGGAGCAAGGCAGAGGCAGGAAACTACAGACCTATTAGTTTGACATCAGTGGTAGGGAAAATGATGGAATCACTTCTGAAAGAAAGAATTGTTGAGTACCTATAGGCCAGCAGGGCACAGGACCCAAGGTAACATGGATTCACAGTGCAAAGGTAATGTCAGATGAATCTAATATATTTCTTTGTCTGGGTGACCAAAGCAGTAGACCACAGAGGGGCTGTGGATATGGCCTGCCTAGACTTCAGCAAGGCATTTGACACAGTCCCACACAAAAGATTAATAAACAAGTTAGGCAGTCTGGGAGTGGGTCCCAGGGTGGTAGCCTGGATAACAAATTTGCTGGACAACAGGACACAGAGAGTAATAGTAAATGGAGTACACTCTGAAGAAAAGGTGGTTACTAGTGGGGTACTGCAGGGTTCAGTACTGGGACCAGTCATCTTTAATGTCTTTATAGGAGCCATTGTGGAGGGGCTGGAAGGAAAAGTATGCCTCTTTGCAGATGACACACAAATCTGAAACAGGGTTGATACACCAAGGGGGGGGTGGATAGAAAGAATGAGAAGGGACTTGGCAAGGTTGGAGAAATGGTCAAAAGTACAGTAGCTTAGATTCAATGCAAAGAAGTGCAAAGTAATGCACCTGGGAAACAAAAACCCAAGGAAGAGTACACAATTGGGAGGGGGGTACTAACGACAACAAAAATGGAAAGGCACCTGGGGGTAGTTATATCAGATGACCTTAAGATAGACAAGCAATGTGAGAAAGCAGTAAGAAGGGCTAGGGGAATACTGGGCTGCATAAGGAGAGGTATCACTAGTAGAAAACAGGAAGTTGTCATTCCTATGTGCAGACAGTAGACCTCATCTGGAGTACTGCATGCAGTTCTCTAGATCTCACCTCTACAAGAACATAGACAGGATGGAGGCAGTCCAGAGTAGGGCAACTAAAATGGTGCATGGTCTGCAACAGAAGCCATATGAAGAGAGACTATAAGAGATTAATATGTATACCCTTGAGGAAAGGAGGGATGGGGGGACATGATAGAAACTTTCAAGTACCTGAAGGGAATCAACAAAGTCCAAGAGGGGAGCCATCTTTCAGAAGAAGAGATATGCAAGAACAAGGGGGCACAATTTGAAGATAGAGGGGGGGACAGCTCAGGGGCAATGTGAGGAAATATTTTTTCACAGAGAGGATGGTGGACACATGGAATGGCCTTCCTGAGAAGGTTGTGGGGTCAAAAACAGTAGGGGAATTCAAGAATGCATGGGACAGACATAAGGCAATTATAGTGGGGGGTAGGAGGAAGTAGGCTGTTAGTTAACTAGAATCTGCAGCTTATGCAATAGGTAGGGAAACGGACAGACTAGGTGGACCAAGCTGTCCTTATCTGCTGTCAAAGGCTATGTTTCTACGTAACTGATGAGTATGGGAGCACTGAGAGCTTAGGAGAGGTTGAAATGTGCTCCTAAGTCACAGGTGCATCTATCAGCCTATCAGGTGGACATAACTCAGTCTGTAAGTAATTGGAGTGCAAGGAATACACACACAGTACAGTGTAAGATTCTGTCTCCTTGATCATTCAACTGAAGTCTCAATGCTAACAGTTTTGCTTAGAATCATGCTAAATTGGATAGCACTTTCTGGGTATGTGGTCAAGATCATATGGGAATAACCGTGTGGTGAAATGCACGCTGAGAAAATAGCATGAGTGAAAACAGCTACATGGAAATAATAGCATGGACATTATAGCGCTGTACATGTAGCTGTTTTCACTCATGCCAAGCTGTGTAAGTCCACAAGTGTGTGCTATCTAACCATACTGACAGCGTAGCGAAGCAGTTAGAGTCACAAGCTGTGAAGGAGCTTACTACATCCAGCTGACCTGGGTTTGAGTCTAATATGGAATTTTTTTGTGTGTGTTTTTGCTGTTGCACCCCGTCCAGTTGCTTCCTCCCCAGAGTTATAACAGTAAATCTCCAACCCCCCCAACTTTGTCCCCCCAGAGGTAGAATAGTAAATCTGTTTCTGACTTTCTCCCCCGAGTTGCGTCCCCGTGGAGTACAATGTTTAATCTGCCCCCAAATCCCCCAGGTTGCCTACCCTGACTTGGCAACTGTATATCCACCCCCCTGACTTTCACCCTCCCCGAGTCAGTAGCAGATAATCTTACCCCTTCCTTGCAGAGTTGCCATGCTATCATGACTTTGCATTCTATTCCCGCTATGTGGTTTTCGCTGTTGGCTTCTTGAAAGCGCTATTTTTGACTGCTCCATTTTTTCCCATGGTTTTGATTTAGACCCCAGTTTGTGATCAGGACTCCTGTCCTCAATGAACTAAACAAAGACCACAAAATGAATTTCTCTTCTGACTTAAACAGGAACTGAAACTCTGATCTTTCACAGTAAAAGACCAGGGAACTTAAATCACTTAATACAAAGGCTGAAACATCAAGTGAAACATCTATGTGCCCCCAAGTATTAAAAAACATTTTAGGTAGGATTTGAGAAAGGATAGCTGTCACATTCATGAAGTGCTGTGAAAAAATGGCTATGTTGAAAAGTTTGGGTTTAAATATATTGAAAATTATCACAGTTCCGAGTGTGTGCTGATGAATTACAATGTAGACTCATGACTTTGTTTTCTCATAATTTTACCCCCACATTTTCAACATAGCCTTCTCATGAGCCTACCTCATGAACAAAATCAGAGAACATTTTCAAATAATACCCAAAAGGTGATTTTGCACCATAAGTGCAAAAACAAATTTTGGCCAGGATTTGAAAAATGGCAGCTGTCACATTCATGATGTGCTGTGAAGAAACGGTTGTGTTGAAAATGTTGGGTTAAAATATTTAAAATTACCAAACTTATGATCCTGTTTGTAAATTTCAACATAGGCTCATAACTTTGTTGTCTTTTTTATATATATATATTTTTTACCCCACATATCTTAACATAGCCTTCTTATGACCATTTCTCGTGAACAAATGCAGAGAAAATATTCAACTCCTGCCTGAAAGATGATTTCGCTCAGTGAGCACGAAATCATCTTTTCGGATGTAATAACCCATTTTTGCCAGGATTTGAAAAATGTCAGCAGTCACATTCACAAGATGCTGTGAAGAAATAGCTATGTTCAAAATTTGGGGACAAAATATTGAAAATTACCAATGTAATGAGCCTGTATTTGCAAATTTCAATGTAGGCTCAAAATGTTGTTGTTTTTCAAATATTTTTACATCAAGGACCCGATATTCACAATTGCACCTAACAATGGTGCAAGTGGTGGCACAGCAGAACTGAGTTGCACTGGAGCAGCTAAGGGATATATTCAAAAGATATGTGTCATGGTGCATTTCTTCTGAATATATCAAATAATGTGAGCTACGCAAATACAATATGCTGGCACATCCCCCCAGACAGGTCTAAATACCAGGAATGGGAAATGCGCCAGTGCACAAATTCCTGATATTCAGACACCAATATGCAAACAGGACCATAATGCATGTAATGTGCAAATGGGGCCATTGGCATGTCATTATGGCCCCATTTGCATGTGTTGTGCATGGCTGGCCAGCAAAATGTGCCTGGTGCACTGCACAGCATGCACTCCCTGTACCAGGGACCGCAGTAGTGCCCCCTCCCCATCCCAACCCACTGATTGCCAAAAAAGATGTATGCATATCCATGGTAGTCTAGTGGTATCCCTTCCCCCTCCCCATCCCGACCCACCAATCACTGAAATATATAAATTCAATTTCCCTGGTAGTCCAGTGGTTCTCCCCTCCCTGCCGGTAATCTTGATTGTGGTAAAATTAATATTCAAAACACCCTGGTGGTCCAGTGGTTTCCCTCTCCCTGCCCGTAACCCTGATTGCGGTAAAATTAATATTCAAAACACCCTGGTGGTCCAGTGGTTCCCTCCTCCCCACCAGTAACCCCGATCATGGTAAAATTAATATTTGAAACACCCTGGTGGTCCAGTGATTTCTCCCCTCCCTGCTCATAACCCCGATCATGGTACAATTTATTTTCTAAACACCCTGGTGGTCCAGTGGCTCCCCCCTTCTCGCCTGAATTCCTGATCACCATGAAAATGTCCATTGCAACTCCCTGGCAGTCTAGTGGTACCCCTTACCCCCCACCCACACAGGACACCCAACCCACCCAGCTCCCCTCCATCAGTGGTGGGCAGCATACTCACCTGCATACCTCCGTGGCTGCCCACTGAAGAACAGCTTTCAGTACATGCTGCAAACTCATTGGTCCACACTGTGGACCAACTGGCTGACAGTGCATACTGTAATAGTCATTCACAACTTTCTGAATGAAGTCATTCATTCACAGAGCTATGAATGACTATTACAGTATGCACTGCCAGCCTATACTGTAAGCTGTCATTCTGCAGGCAGCCGCAGAGGTATGTGGGTGGGCATGCTGCCCGCCAATGATGGTGGGAGAGCTGGGTGGGCTGGGGATCCTGTTTGGTTGGGGGTTGGGGAGGTACCACTAGACTGCCAGAGAGTTGGAATGGCCATTTTCACAGCAATCAGGGATTTGGGTATGGAGGGGAGAACCACTGGACCACCAGGATGTTTTGAATATGAATTGTACCATGATCGGGGTTACGGGCAAGGAAGGGGGAACCACTGGACCACCAGGGTGTCTTGAATATTAATTCTACCATGACTGGGTTACAGGCATGGAGGGGGGAACCACTGGACCACAGGGAAATTGAATTTATATGTTTTGGTGATTGGTGGGTCGGGTTGGTGAGGGGGGTACCAGTAGACTACCAGGGACTATTGTGTGTGCTTGTGCATGGTGTTGGGGGGGGGTTGCCACTCACGGCTGGCAGTTGTGCCTGTAGGTGGCTAGCACTTGAACCATTTTTTACAGGCTCAACTGTGAGCCCAGGTACAGGATACGGCACATATCTGGGTTGTGCCAGCAGATAAACTGGACATCCCGGGCTAAATATTGGGATGTGCTGCATATGCATGGGCACGCCCCCTGGAGATGTGCTGCATACATTATCTTTATGCCCCGGCACATCGGGAATTGTGCTGCACAATTCCTACTTTTGAATATTGCCCTGGGGCTTAGTTCTGACAATTGTGCTGGCACAACTCAGCTGCACCAAGTGTAACTCCTTTGAATACCCACCCCAAATGTTCAACATGGCCTTCTTATGACCCCACCTCATGAACTGCGACAGATAACATTTTCAGCTGCTGCCCGAAAGGTGATATTGTGCAGCTACTGCAAAATCACCTTTTGGGACAGATTTACCTAATAACACTGCCATTGTTCATGAGGAGCGGTCCTTAAAAAATGATGCTGACAATTTGGGCAAACATATTCAAAAATGGCCAAGTTATGCCACAAAGTTCAAAACGCAATTGAAATATCTGGAACCGCATACCAGATTTCCTCAGTTCATGGTCCAGTTTTGAAGAGTGAAGATGTGTCTGTGGTCCAGAGATGATTACGGCATTGGACCCCTGGTGGATAAGTAAGGGCTTGGCAGGGGGTGCTAGGGTTGTGGGGTGGTGGGTGCTGAGTGAGAGGGTCAGGTTGATGGACTAAAGGCAGAACAGACATCGATGGACATTTTTCCTTTTTTACAGGGTTTTAAAAAAAGCAACAAGGGACAGTTTTCAGACTGGGACAGTGATCAGTAGGTAGGGGGTGCCACTAGACAGCAGGGAAAGACAAAAACATTATGTGGATGGTGATCAAAGGGAGGGGGTGCCACTAGACACCAGAGAAACAGTAAATAAATATGGGGATGGTGATCAGAGGACAACATTACTTACAAAAAGGGATGGCAATGGGGAGCCTTTATATATGTTAAAAAAACTACAAGGTGGTGGCACTGGAGGATTGGGCACCCCCAGTGTCAGTGTTATGTTTATGGCAGGGTGTGAGGTGGTGGGCGCTGAGAGAGAAGTTCGGTTGGGGAGGGACAGTGACAGGGGTACCAGCAACAGGCATTGATGGATGGTTGTCTTTGTTACAGGGTGAAATTCCTCAGCAGGCTGATCTTGAGAGATCAACGTTGCTTGCTGGGTGGTGTAGATGAAAGGATAGAGCTGAGCAATTATTGGGTTGGTGTTTTCCTTTAAAATACATGAAGTTTCTGCCCAGCAAGCCTTGCTGATGATTGGTGTGACACTGATGAGCCCCTTGCAGACCAATCTGCATTGGACTGACAGTGTCACACCCCTCAGAAATCACTTTCCAAATAAAAGGTTCACTGTGCGTGTATGCACAGTGAACATAAAAATGGAGTGCACACTATAATTTTAGAATCTGGGGAGTTTTCTTCCTTTCAAGTCATTTTATTTGGTGATCCGTACTTTACACTTAAGAGTCTGTCAACGGAAGAGGCAGTCTGGCACAGGAATAGTGATCGGCACTGTATATCGTATTCTGATCAGGGCCAGGTTACATGGAACTTGTATTAATTTATTCCGTTAACCCTCTCAAGTTATATGGAATTTGTATGAATTTATTTTTTTGATGTTCCTTACTAGAATGATCTACTTGCACTGTAGCAAGTATGTCCTTGGGGTGATGGAACATATCACACCCATTACATTGTTGATGGATTACAATTTAGATTGCAATAGAAACATTAAGAGTCATCAGGTTAAAAGAAGAAGAAACAATTATCATAACACATTAAAGTATCAGTCCATGTTGGAGGGAGAGCAATTTATTTCAAAAATAAATTTGTTAAAAGACCTTAACAGAAAATAACAGTGCTGTAAAACCTTTGTTCACATTTGTTTTTAGTTTCTAGAAACATAGAAACATAGAAATTTGCCCATTTTCATTGTGATTTCTGTCAGTGCAGGCTCTCATTGGTTTATGGTATTGTCTCTTCCACCCCTTCCTTTCCCTAATGATTCCCTTGTGCTTATCCTAGTGCTTTTTGAATCCCAACACTATTTTTGCCTCCACTACCATTACTGGAAGACTATTCCAGGCATCCACCACCCTTTCTGTGAAGAAGTATTTCCTCACATCTCTCTTGACCCTACAGTCCTCCAGCTTTATATCATGAACCCTTGGGCTAGAGCATCCCTTCTTCCAAAAAATACATCACCCACCTATGCCTTATTTACCCACATGAGGTATTTAAAGGTCTCTACCATATCCCCCCTTTCCCTCCTCTCCTCCAGGGATGCTACCTGAAGAGGGGCATTAAGCTACTGGAGTGGGTGCGTGCAGGGCAATAAAAATGATCCAAGGAGTAGGGGACATAGCATACGAGGGCAGGCTGTGGGAGTTGAACATGTCCTCACTGGAAGAGAGGAGAGACGGGAGATATGATTGAGACCTTCAAGTACATGAAAGGAATAAACAAAACAGGTACGGAGGGGCTGTTCAAATTAATGAGTGCAGGGACACTCGAGGACATGATCTGAAATTGGAGGAGGGAAGGTTCAGGAGAGAAATGAGAAGACTCTTTTTACAATGAGGGTGGTGTCAAGATGGAACACGTTGCCTATTGAAGTGGTATCCTGCAGAACAGTAGGCTGATTCAAATGTAGATGGGGCAGGGTTAGGGGGAGGGTCAAGGGAGGGAGGGTGGAAGGAGGGGCAATTGCAGTTTAAGGGGTGCTAGCTGCACAGTCAATCAGATTTGATAGACCATAAGGCCTTTATCTGCTGGCAAGTTTGCATGTCCGTATGTACATACTGAGTTCCCTTAGCTTCTCTTCTTAGGGATTTTAATGCAGACCCCATATAATTTTGGTAGCCCTTCTCTGGATCACCTCCACTCTGTCAATGTCTTTCCTGAAATGTGGTCTCCAAAACTGGACACAGTACTCCAGGTGGGTTCCCACCAATGACCTATATAGGGGCAACAGCACTTCCCTCTTCCTGTAGGTGATACCCCTAATTATAGTCCCCAGCATTCCACTAGCTCTCCCAATTGATTTGTGACATTGTCTGTCCACCTTCAGGTCATCCAATATGATTACCCCCCAGGAGGCTTTCCTGCTTGGTCACTGCAAATATCTATCACCCCATTTTGTACTCCACACCCAGGTTACTGTGACCCAAGTGAATTATTATGCACTTTTTTACATTAAACCTTAGCTGCCAATATTTTGACCACTCCTCCAGCTGTTCTAAATCTCAATCCATCATTTGCACCCCCTACAGATCTTTT
This sequence comes from Neoceratodus forsteri, assembly GCA_016271365.2. Classification (NCBI taxonomy): domain Eukaryota; kingdom Metazoa; phylum Chordata; order Ceratodontiformes; family Ceratodontidae; genus Neoceratodus; species Neoceratodus forsteri. The sequence continues at coordinate 642,236,385 of CM028129.1, read as the reverse complement.
TCAGATCTTGGTGCCATCCACAAAGACTTTCCCTTCCATTTCTTACACTATGTCACTAATGAAGATATTAAAGTTGACCGACCCCAGCACTGTCCCCTGAGGCATCCCACTGGTCACTCTCCCCTGTTCAGAGTGAACATAATTTATGATCACTCTCTGCTTCCTATCCCCTAACCAGTTTCATATACAGATTACCACCTTATTGCCCACACCTGTGCTACTTAACTTGTTTACCAGTCTCTTAGATGGAACAGTGTTGAAGGCTTTGCTGAAGTGCAGGTAGGCCACATCCACTGCCCCTCCCTGATCTAACACCTTGGTAACCCAGACAAAAAAATCTATTAGTTTAGAGTTCCTTGAATTGAGAAATGTGAAGAGATGTGCATCTTTTAATGTGGCTGCATTTGATGTTTTATTTCTTTCTCCTCCCTGCTGCTCTATAACATCCCACCATCTTATGACTGGAAGCCTGTGAGAAAACAGTTCATGTTGGACATGGGGGGATAAGCAATAAGTTACTTGCCAGGGTCTGCTTCTTTATACCATGCAATCTTATGTATAAACTATGTTACACATGTATGTTATGTAATGTACAGTTTGTGTAACATAGTGTAACACTTCATAACTTGAATGTGTAAGAAAAGGATAGCTTTTAGAATCAAGATATTGCCTGAATTTGTGTAAATCATAAAACTTCAACTAGACCCTCCACAAGATGCACTGGCAGTGTGTAAATAAAGTTACTTACTTCCATATTTTACATAGAAAGTAATTGTGTTAGACCTGGCAAGAGTTAATTCCAATCTCCAACTTTATAGTCCTCTTTTCTTGTCAGTGTTTGTGGTTTTGCTTTAAATCAGAGTTCATTAAGAGTCTAGGATCCCACTCCAGAACTGCGAAGAAATGGAGCATAAATGACAGAAGGATGGTGGTCCTAGTTTCTCCATGGGGAGATGGGACAGTAAGGCAAGTATTTACCTCATTACTAAGATAAGTCAGTTCCCGCCCTGTCCAAGCTATGCATGATAAATGTCCATGACTATTTGGTCCTGTGAGTTTAGACCCCAGACCAAGCAATGATGTTGAGAAGTAAACCCATGACCCTTGGATGCAGCAGGTCAATAGATTATCAAACCAATACACTGATTATACTGCCTAGCAGTCTTATAGACAATCAGAAGATAGTCCAATTGTGGAAAAAAGGAGCAAGCATCCAATTATGAAAATAGGTTAATCTTGAGCCACTGATAAAAGCATTGTAATTACTAAACTTAAATGAAACTGAATTGATCATACATTCCATATTTGCTTGCTTATCTAAATACAAATGCCTGCCCAGCTTACTGCTGCAATTACCAAGAAGGCTTCCAGAACAACTAAAGGAAAAGAAACCAGCATGCTTCACAAATCATCACTCTGTCCCCGTTCTAGAGCATTAGACTTTAGGGAGCAGGTAGTTCAAAAGGATTCCTTTCTGTTAAAGTTAAGGAGCATTCCGAAAAATTGTTTCAGCTGCAGTTCTGTAGAGATACAGATGAGTGTTATCAGTAAGAAATAATACACAACAGGGTGTGCAGTTGCACTCTGATATACACACTCCTGAAGTCAGTTGTGAGGCATGAGGTGAAGACAACTGCTTTTAACAACTTGGGAAGTGTTTGTTTCAGATCGTGGTTGCACACCCTGAAATGATTAGAGTTAACAAAAGCTAACAGTGTTTGTTTTTGTAGGTGATGTAGAGAATAAGTTGAGGGGAAGAGAGCATTCTTGTTTAAGAGATATGGGGTATCCTGTGATGAGGATGCTGGGTAAGGAACCCATTGCGGCTGACCCACCAGCTGAATCCTTCATGGTGATAGGAGGGTAGGGCAGCCGGATTGGGGGGTTGGCGACTATAACGACAGGATGTCATTATACATAGAGGTGCAGGGGGGAAGCAAGCACACACAGTGAGGGGACATAAGGGGTTGTGCCATGGTGGTTGCTGAGCTGACCCTGTGGTGAGGTGGGTGGGTTGCCGGCGCTGGTCGATGAGGTACGGGGTTCGGGTCCGGGTGCTGGTGCAATTGTATTGCACCCAGCCTGAACCTTTTATTTTTTTAATGTTTTCACCCCCTCAACATGCACCCCCCTGGAGTTGAGAATCCTTTAGTTGGGGGGTGAAGGGGCAAAGCCCCCCATGGGAGGGTGTGGGGGGCACAGCCCCCCCCACAGAAAACATTAAAAAGTAAGTCCCAGGCGCCATTTTGCTGTGTGCAGGGGTGTCAGAGTGCAGAAATTGTTTTCGGCATGCTAGACTTCTTCATAACGGTGATCGCCTTTAGGCTTTCACCGTTATTACATAGAACCGAGATATGGGTGTGAGGGGGGCGACACTGAATGTTTGCAAGACTGTGGGTGATGGTAAATGAGCATGGGTGATCCGTGGGTGAAGTCCATGTAAGGTAGTGGCTTGAGGGGGTAACACTAGATACCAGGGATGTGTCTGAAGGTTTGGGAATAGGCAGGGGTAGCACTAGACTACTCAGACTACTCATCTGGCATGGTTCATCTTGGTAAGAGGTAATGAAAGATATCAATAAGTAACTCAGTCAAAAGCTCTTTAATTTCCACTGTTACCTTCACCTGAGTACAGTCTGGACTCTGAGAGTTTCATGGCCTCACACACTCTAGATACATTACTCACCCAGTAATCCTACCATGATCAGCACTGCATCCTGCTTAGCCTTCTCATCTCTTACCATTTCCACACACTGCAGACAGTGCCCCCTGACTCCCTTGCTGAACACTGATGCAAGTAGCTATTTACTGCCTCTGAACCCTTTGCCATCCACAATTCAGTATTTCATCTTCTTATTTTTATATTATCTGGTGAATTTTAATATTTTGACTTATTTGTTCATGACAGCATGTAATATTTCTTTGTGAAGCACTCCAAGCCATTTGAATGTGGCATTATATCAAAAAATGCCTTTCCTTTCCCCAATTGTTCTCCACACCAAAGTTAGGGTTCCATCCAATGTGTACCTCTCTTTTTTTTATGTACATATTAAAAAAGGGTTTAAAGGGAAAAGGTGCTATCACAGCTTTGTTGAACCATCAATATGATGTCAAGATGTTGCTATACCATCATTCCAATGTCAGGTCAATTGTTCAAAAGGCCACAAAAGTCATACTGTGATCATGCCAATGTTAAAAAAAAAGTATTACTTTTGTAAACTGTTTCTTTAAAATATTTTGTAAAAAGAGTTGGCCAGCCATAAACTGTAAAACACTAACAAATGGCCAAACAAAGCCCAACAAGGCTGAGTTTCCATCTCAAAAAAAACAAAACAACAAAAAAAAAACTTGTGACACCCTAGACCATCTCCAATTTTTCATTTGTGTTGCCAGTGTCAATGATTTAATGTCTGACAGACTGAATAAGCTGCCCAAAACATTGCAGCAGCTGTCCCTTTGTCCAGAGCCGCCCCTCCATGGCCAGCTGGCCAGAGGCTGCTGGAACCAGCCAAGGGGAGTGGTCAGCAGCCTCTGGACATAGCCTACGATAGGTCAGCTAGCTCCTCCGGCTGGGAGATCTGAGGGAGAGGAAATATAATGCTGGCTGCCCAAGCTTCAGCCTTTTGTACTTCCTCCCGATCAGCAGCTGCAGTCCCACCATCAGACCAGAAGTTAAGGTAGCTGGGGCCTAAGGGGGTGGCCTGCTGGAAGCATTGCCAGTAGAGCTCTGGCCTGTTGGGAACCGAGAATGTGTTGGTGCTATCAGTAGACCTGGGATCGATTCCCACACCTCCTCTTGCATACTGTATGTTTCTATCAAGCTATGTATTTATTTGGTTTCCGCTTGGTTCCCAGCATTCTGCATTAGTGGCCTGATCGGGTCTTTCAAGCTGGAATTGGAGGCTAGGGGGCTGGGGGAAGGTTGGCTGGCTCCCACGCGGTCCATAGGGTGCTCCCCTCAGTAGCCATGGAGGGAGCATTACGTTTGTAAAAAAAAAAAAAAAAGGAGCATTCGGTCGGCCGGTCACAAGCTGATTGTTAGGCTGCTAGCAGGGCTTACTTGGACCAGTGGTGCCATCATAGCTTCAAGGCGCATGGTTGCTGGCTCCCCTGCTGTGGGCCGGCTGGACGGTGGGCATCCAAGCAATAGGCAGTCCCGCACAGCTCTGGCTCTATGCTACTGTGGCGTTCTTTTCCCTGGGTCCTGCCCGCATGGCACAAGAGATCTCGGGGGACCTCGGGTCATCTCCCCCATGGTAACAGTCCAAGGGGATTAGCGATTCCTCTGGGGCCTCCCATTGTAAGTGGCAGAGCATCTGACATACTGCTTTTTCTCAGGAGCCTGGGACAGGTACATCCTCAGGCAACCTACCAGCAAGACCATTGGCAGCGTGGTACAGATCCTCATTTCGGTTTGTCCAAGAGGAGCTCACTGGGTCCTGTGGATGAAGCGCCTTGCCCAGTAGCATGCTGTGGGACTTTGGATCCTGGTGTGCCCTGTGGATGGCTGCTGGCGGGGATTGACTGGGCAGCAGTATCGTGCAGCGCAGGGCTTCCCACGAGATCGGCGCTCAGCAAGGCATACAGCCCTTGCAGATCTCATGGGAATGCTCATGAGAGGGCGGCCATCTTGGTTGGGCCTCCAGTGCTTCATGTGGCTGCTGTCTCGGGGGCTCTTTAAATACATATATATAATATATATATATATATATATATATATATATATAACATCATGAAAGCCTTTAAATGTTAAAAACAAAACAATGGGTGGGAAGAGGGCTGCTGAGACAGCCCTCAGCAGCTCACCAGTCGGGAAGTGGTTGGCCTTGAGGACGAGCACTGTCAGGTGGCCCTGCAAGCCTAGAAGTCCTGGGTTTGAATCCCATACTGCCCCCTTGCAGGCTGTGTGGTTCCAGGTAAATCTCTTAATTTCTGTGAGCTCCCAGGATGACTCTAGTATCATTTTGATCCCTGGTTGCATGTGGAAGGCGATGTATAGGGTAGCTCCCTTGATGCAGGGTTTGACCCCCATTGCAGCGGTGCACAGGCTGACACAATGGGTGTTTCTAGCAAGCATCCAGCTACGACTTTGGCAACAGAGCTGCTCCTGTGGTGTGGAGCAGTACTAATAGAGCTGCTTAGCCAGGAGGAGGGTCAAGACCAGGGTTCTAATCCTAGGCTCCACAATTTGAGGGCTCAGTGGCCTTGCATCCCTCCCAAACCCCCCCAATAAGAAAAAAGAAGGCCAAAGCAGTACTATGTCCCGGGTAGTGTCCAAAGGTGCATGAGTCACTAGCCCCCCCACATGAAGGGAGGGGTCATGCCCCATGCTCAGGGGCGGGTGGATGGGTTAGGGTGAGTAGTGGATGCCGGGGAGGCTAGGTGCCTCCTCCCCCCCAACTAGAATAGCGGGAATGGTCAGGTTGGAACACTCACTAACCATGTCTTGTGGGGGGGGTTAGTTGTCATTTCAGATCATGTCTGCCAGGAAGCGTGTGCCCACGTCTAAGGCAATTGCAGCTGCTGAAGACAAGTTAAGGGCTCTCTGCAGGAAGAATGGAGTGGCCTGGGTGCAGGCATGCCTGGAAGGGCTGGAGGACTCTGCTACACCCAACAGGAAGAAGAGAAGAGTGGTCCAGAAGTCACTGCGACCAGCGAAGTTATCTCGTCCAGCAGGTAAGGCAGGATGCAAAGGCCCCCAGGTGGGGGCCAGCCAGGTAAGGCAGTATTGGGGGCAGTGAGGGGTGAATCCTCTGTGGAGGACTCCTCAGATAGTGAAGGTGAGGTTACACTAGTGGCAGACTCCCCGGAATTGGTCAGTGACGAATCCGGGAGAGCCAATGAAGGATCAGAAGGGGAGGAGTCTGAGGGTCCTTAGCCCTTACCAGATGACAGCTGGTGGGCATCGACGGTTGAGTGACTGAAACAGCTGGTGGGGGTAGTAGCAGACCTAGTGTCAGAGATTAGGAATCAGCCATTGCCTACACCCCCCTTGGGGTGTTTGTGGGCCTTGCAGGGTCCCCAGTGTGTGGGGCCTTCAGGGCCTTTGAACACGTATGCAGGGAATTCGGAGTTCCCTTGGCGGAAGGCAAATCCGAACCTCCGAGAACATCCCTCACCTTCTTGGGCATAGAAATTGATTCCATTAACATGCTGTGCTGCCTGCTGCAGGACACACTGACCACATTTCAGGTCCTGTTGTGTAGGATGGCAGGGAGCAAGAAAATTTCACTGTAAGAGTTACAGCAGTTAATGGGACAACTTCGCATGCAGGGTCATATCTGAGGGGAGGACCTTCATGCGGCAGTTGGCTAAGAAAGGGGCCAGCTGCACTAGACCCCACCACAGGATTCGGGTCACCCAGCAGTTTCAAGAGGACTCGAAGGTTTGGCAGCTGTTCCTAGACCACTTCAATGGGACAGCTTTGTGGCAAGCACCACGGGGCAGCATCCCCTTGGAGCTGTACACCGACATGACTGGGGGTCTGGGTTTTAGGGCTTATTTTCAGGGGTAGTGATGCGCAGGCCAGTGGCTACCCACCTGGCTGGAGGCTGGGTTGGGGAAGGATATCTCTACTGGAGTTCATCCCATTTGTAGTGGCACTGTGCATATGGGGTCCCAGACTCCATGACCAGGTACTGCACTTCAGGTCAGATAACATGTGGGAGATCCACACCATCAACAGGCAGTTGGGTCATTTGGGACCAATGGGGGACTTAATGCAAGTATTTGTTCTAAAATGTATACTGCTTAACAAGACATTTCAAGCTATACATGTCCCTGAAATTGATAACGGCATTGCCGATGCATTATCTCATTCACAGTGGGACAGATTCTTCAGACTGGTACCAGAAGTGGACAAGGAGCCACAGGATGTGCCTCCCTGCCTTTATGTATGGTGATGGTGAAGGACAGGCTTGGAAATGCATAGAGTTGTCCTCCTTGAAGCAGAAATGGAGGAAGCTGGGGTGGCCTGGGAAAATCTGGATATGAACATAGGCACCCTGCATGCCCAGGAAGCACAGCCAGTCATCCTGGCAAAGAAGGTGCAGCAACCCATGGAGACTGACCATCCTGAAGTGTTTGTACTCTATGTACAGGTTCATGTGGCTGAGGTACAGAATAGGTCTTAGATCCCCAGTTTTCTTGGGGATGAGGAAGAAGTGGGAGTAGAACCCCCTTCCTCTTTGAGCCTGAGGGACAGGGTCTATGACGTTTTTGTGCATGACAGCCTAAATCTCTTCCCAGATGAGGAAGATGTGGGCCGCAGTGTAGAGGGAGAGCAAGGGAGGGTTTTCTGTGGGATGGGGTCCAGAAATTCTAGGGTGTGACTGTGCTTGATAAGCTGTAACACCCATTGATCTGAGTTCACTGCTCACCACCCATTGAGGTAAAGGGGAACCAACCCCTGACCCCCTCCCTCCAAGTCTCTGCAAGAGGAGGTAGGGCAAAGGGTCATTTAGAGGACCCTTGAGTGAGCAGAGCAGCTGAGGGGGGTTCTTGGGGATCTAGGAGCAGACACTTTGGCTGATGGGGTGTGGGACTTGAATTGAATCAGCCTTTCGCCTGCAGGCCCTTAGCGGGCTGGCAAGAGGGACGATGAAAGGACTGACATTGGGAAGTCCTAGGCTGAGATCAGTAGAGGGAATGCACCAATCTGAGGACTTTGCCCGACTCCTGGAGGTGGAAGATAATGTCCTGGGCATCTCCCCCAAACAGCACTAAACCCCTGAAGGGGACATCCAAAATGCTGGTGTGAACATTAGGTGCAAAGCCAGACACCCTCAACCATGAATAGTGGCAAAGGCAGATGCCTGTCACTGCCCCATGCCCGGAGGCAGGGCCTGGACCAACTGTGTTTTGGTAGAGTCCTCAGCAAGAACTTGAATGAGATCCCTCACTTGATCCCAGAGGGCATTCAGTTACTACACCATATGAACAAAATAGTTAAGCGCCTGGATGGCTCGGGTGGCTGAGGCATACATGTGCTTACCCAATAGGTCTAGCTGCTGAGACTCCTTGTCAGGAGGGTGGGTACTAAGATGTTTGGGCCTCTTCATGCAGCCATGGACTGCATTCATGACCACCGAGTCCGCCTTGGGGTAATCCCCAAGGAAGGGCTTGCCCACCAGAGCATGGTAAAGGTGATCCGCCTTCTTGGGTAAAGCCAGGTTGGAAGTAGGGTGGTTCCACGCTACCTTAATGATGTCCTCATAAGAGTCAATTCAAGGAGGCAGAACCAAAGGCAGGGTCTCCTTTTTCCTGAAATATATGGCCAGGTTATGGTGCTCTGGGTCAAGCTCCTTTGTTTCCCATCCCATGAGGGATTGAATATGAAGCATAACATCAAGGAAGGAGTGGTCCTCAGAAGGGAACATAGGGGGCCTCCTTGGTCTGGTCGTGTCCCTCAGAGGAGCCCTCAGAGCCCTCTGACATTCTGAACATGAAGAAGAGGAATGGTCTGCTAACTGATTACTGTCAGGGACTGGAGTCTTAGCGGGCTGGTCATCTACACACTTGCCAGAGCCCCCACCAGAGTGACCCCCAGAAGACCCTGTGGTACAAGGATCATTGGGTCCTGCCCGGTCTGTGTCCTGGGGAGGGGGGTCCTGGGGAAGATGAAGGGGAGAAGGCCTTCTAGGTGTGTCCTTATTCTGCATGAAGGACCACTAGGCATTAAACAGAGCATTATAATCCACCAGCAGAGGTGAGTTTTAAGGAAGATAAGAATACTGCAATGGAGGGTGTAGATACGTCGGTTGAGGAGCCAGTGTAGGGTACCCTGGCATAGGTTCACCTGGTGCTAGCTGTGGGTCTCAAGGAGGACCATCCAGCATTGACTGGGGTGCAGGTGGAGGCTGAGGTGACAATGGCTGAGGAGTCATCCATTGAGGAGTTGGCAGGGCTGGCACCGGCCTAATAGGCAAAGGCTGGTGTTGTTCTGGAGAAGGAACTGACTGTGGCTCCAGAGGCAAGAGTGACACCTATGGGGAAGAAGTCCCTCAAGGTCAGGGCAGAGGCATCACATGTGTGGGAGAGGAGTGCTTGCTCTGGGCGATTCCTACAAGAGCTGCTGGCCCCAGAGTCAGGGATGGATGAAGGCAACACCTTGGCTGGAGGGGTGATGGGTGAAGACCTGCTGTCAGAGGTTCCAACCACAGCTGAGTCACCTGGCTGAGGACCCATTGTGGCTAACAGCCTGATTATCAGGGGCTGAGGAGCATGTAATGAAGTCCACTGCCCCAAAGAGCTGCCGCCCAAAATGGAGATGAGGGCAGGTGGCTGCACCACTGGCAGCCCAGATGGAGTGAGGGTTGACAAAGAAGAAGAGGCTGACTCCCCACAGGAGGAAGACCCAGAGGCTGTGGCCAGTCTGTGCAGTGACTGTGAGCAACAGGCTGACTGGGGATGGTCCCAATGCTTGTCCCTGTGCTTTTGCTTCCTACTCGACTTCTTCTCCTTCCAGGAAGAAGAAGAAGAAGAGATGCCCCAGAAGACTTAGCCGGGGAGGTAGAAGGATGTTTTGTCTAGAAGCTCCATTCTCACCAACTTCTGCTTTAGTAAGAAGCTTTCTAGGGTCTTCAAGCGGTGTCTCTGTAAGGCCTGGTTGAAGTGCTGGCAGGCCTCAGTGTCATGTCTGTGGCCTAAGCAGACCAGGCAGGAAGAGTGACCATCTTTGGTGGGTATCTGCTTGCTGCAGGCACACTATGTCAGCTGGTCAGAAGACAAGAGTGGAGGAGAAGACATAAACCTGGCAGAAAAAACACCGAAAATCTGATGTAAAAGATACTGAAAAAGAAAAACTAAAGAGCAGGTAAAACATGTGAAAATGGAGGTCGACTAAAGTAGGCATCCATGAAGGTCCGACACACGCATGTCAATGGTGGGAAAGAACTGAGGGGACTGGGGGACAAGCCCCTTTATAGGATAGGCAGACATCAGCATGCTGACATCAGTGGGGGCAGTTCCCCGTGATAGACTGCTAGCTACAAGTTTTCTGTGGGGTCCTGGCCCCTGGTTGCTTCAGTCCTACTGGTATTGCCTGCTGCAAGAGCCCCCTCAAAGTAAGATCTGGTGTTATGCACCAATGAGCTACACAGATGGTGGTCTTCATACAGTCAGTACATTGCCTGCATTGAGCTCATTGGTTTATAATGGACATTTTTTACCTTATCCTATCCCTGTGGTGTCTTAAGCCCTCCCTGGTCTCCACCGGCATCCATCTTCCTTAGCCTAATCTGTGTCAAGCCTTTTGTGGTGCTAAAAGGGACCGCCTTTCCCAAGCCCTCCCTTGTGCAGGGATTGCTAGTAGAAAAATACATTAGTCAATATGCACACTAAGGTACTGGCAGCACAGGGAGTGTAATCTGACAAATAATAAAACACACTGATGAGTTCCATTCTACAGTTGTAGTACAGGGACTGCATACAGATAAACATGGCAGGTAATGCACACTGATTTAGTTCTGTACTGGTAATACTGTATGTAGACAACACAACAGTCATTATACACCAACTGTTTGAAGCTGGGCTGCATACAGTCCCAGTACTGAACCTCTTGGTGAATAAGTGATATCTGGCATCCTATCTTTCAGTACCCAAGTACTCCCTTTGATGCAGTGGCACCCACTTACCTCACCCTGCCCATGTCAATCACTCCAGCACTCCCTGGTGTTAAAAGCCCCCCCCCCATCCTCATCCCAAATATTCCCTGGTGCAAGGAGTGCATGTAGACAAACATGGCAGCCAATATACACTAATGGGCTTGATTCAGATAGTGCAGAAACTGTACACCGACAAACACAGCAGCTGTTATCCACAAGTAAGTTTGATACTGCTAGCGCAGAGAATGTATACACAGTAGTCAATATACATAAATGAGTTCAGTACTGGTAATGCAGGGAATGTACACAGACAAAATCAGCAGCCAGTATATAGAATGCCAATGAGTTTGACATTTTCAGAGTATGGACTGTGTATATACAGATGACTACTGCTCAACTTTCCAAAATGCTGTAATAGAAGCTTGGCGTTTCCCCTCCTGCACCGGGTCATGATGTCGTACGCTTAATAGCATACAGCATTATGGTGAAACATGGACCTGTGCGCAGTCTGGGGTTGGACCCCCTGGAGTTGGAAACTTTAGTGGGGGGGTCCGTGGTGTGCAGCCCCCATAACGGGGGGGGTGGAGAGCAGTCCCCCCCACAGAACAATAAATAAGAAATCACACAACACGATTCTGCCGTGCAACATTATGACCCCGTGCTCTCCCCTCCTTGGTAGACTCTAAACTCTGGTGCTGAACTCATATGTCATACCTCACATGTCATACCTGATTACACCTTTCCCTTATTGCCCCATATGGTACCATTTCCCCTCCAAACCCCTCTCACCCATTCTATTCAATGGATGTGCTAATATACTTCATGGGCGCACCAATTTCCCACATCCTGCTAGCACCTTTGCACCTCTTCCTGCTGCTTTAACCCACCTTAACCCCTTCACTGCTATTCTCTTCACCTTTTTCCCCTCCTACCTTACCCTTTCCTTCTTCCATCCCTTGTGATGCCTGTTTGTTACCATCCTCTGCACCCCCTTTTGACACATTGGGCTTGTGGTCTATAGTTATACCTGTCTTCATCCCATCCCTCCCTCTCCATCTCATTCCATCCATTTCCACCCTTCTCTCCATCCTTGATTATACCTGTCCTCTTCATCTACCTACACTGCTATCTTCTGATGATCTCAACATGGCTTTCTGTGCTGACTCTCTCATCCAGCTGTCTTTTACAATACTCATGTATGGGATGCTTCTGTAATGTTTCCTTGTATTGCCTGTATTAACAATCTAAAATTAACTGTACTGATTCTGTGTACTTTATGAGTTTGTTATGTATTCTCTGTGTTGACATTATGTTTCCAGCATTTGCCACCTGGCCACATGATTGACCTTATGTTTTTGCATTGATGCACTTATTTGTGTTCTCTGTTGCTTCAACTGTATGTACCGTATTATTTTGACATGGAACCTTTGTAAAACAGATTTTGGCTCAAAAGTGTTCTCCTAGTTCTTAAAATAAATAAAAAGCAAATGATGCAGTTAATATAGAAAAGCATTAAATATGGGTACTGCAGAGAATATATACAATCACTGCTGCCAGAATACACAAATGAGTTTGATACTGGTAGTTCAGAACTGCATTCCAAACAGCGGCCCATGCACAATGTCAAAAAAGAGACACTGTGAAATGGATAAGGTGCTGTTTAATTGCACACAAAAAAAGGAACCTTTGGCTATGGTCTCCACAAAAAATTCCATCAAGAATTCTATCACAGAGTACATACAAATCATGCAGACAAAATAATCCAAGTTTAACATGCATACTGCCTTCCAGCGTGACTGCAAGAGAGACAACCTAAGGCAGTCAATGAAACAAGCATTTGTCAATGCCAAACATTTGAAGCTTGTTAAACAATGTTTTTTTAATGTCATTTCACACCACAGGCAAAAAAACACATCTTGTCCAGGATTTAAAAAAATGACATGTCATGAAATCACCTTTCGGGCAGGAGTTGACCATTTTCTCTAAGTATGTTCATGAGGTGGGGTCATAAGAAGGCAATATTGAAAAATTAGTGTCAAAATATTAAAAAACAGCAAAGTTATGAGCCTTCATTGAAATTTGCAAATATATGCTCATAACTTTGGTAATTTTCAATATTTTGACCCCAAATTTTCAACACAGCTATTTCTTCACCACATCACGTTAATGTGATAGCTGTCATTTTTCAAATCCTGGCCAAAATATATTTTCATACCTGTGATGCGGAATGATGTTTTAGCGGAGATTTGAACATTTTCACCCACTGGGTTTATTAAGTGGGGTAAGAAGAAGGTATACAAATATGGTAAAATGCCAGATTATGACTGAATGTTACACTGTTTCTGCGTTCACTCATAACTTCGGTAATATTTAATATTTTGACTCCAAACTTTCAACATTGCCATTTTTGTGCACCACCTCATAAATGTGAGTTGTCATTTTTAAAATCCTGGGCTAGATATGCTTTCACACGTAAGTTCTTTTCTTATGAACTAAGTAGTCATTAGAACACTCTCAGTTCTCTGAATTTTATAGCCAGATTGTAACTCATTATGTCCCGACCAATCAAAAAACAGAATTCCCCACTGAAAGAGCTGAGACAGTGTCCTATTACTGTCAAGCCCCCACAGTTGTATACCAATAATGCAAGTACATGGCAACTTACTCTGTACCACATTAAGCAATCACACAGTTTGTTTATTCATGCACTCTTGCACATCAGGAAGCTAAAATAAGGTCAAACTGATTTATACATTAATAATATGTTGTTAATTTATCATTTTAGGCAAATGTCTGTATCCATATTCAATGATTTCAGACATAAAGTTCTGTGTTACCCATGCTCTTGTTATTCCTATCCCCCCTGCAGTAAATTCTAACCCCACCACGAGTTGCCCTACATTACTAACAATCTGTATTTCCTTTACAGCTATGAGGGGTGCTCTGTAATCAATGTATTTATTTATTTATTGAAATGTTTCACCAGGAAGACACACTGAACAACAAATGGCTCATCTCCCAGTGCTATGGGGTGGGGGGGGTACAAGTGGATGGTAACAGTAAATATACATACAGTCAGAGTTAACATGCATGGCAGATACGGTACAGAGAATAGAACTCCAATGTCACCAACACATGGGGTGTTGATGTTACAATTAAGAACAGATAAACAGTACATTTAAACAATTAAACAATTAAAGTGCCAGAGGAAGGAAGAGTAAGGAGGGACCAGGGAGGCTAACTAGGGGAAGGAGAAGCAAGGAAATGGAGGGGGCCAGGGCTATTAACAGTAGCAGGTACTAGACCCAATTGAGTGAGGCATTTCAGAACCGGTCGAGGGAGAGCTGAGGTAGAAGCTATGGCAGACAATAAATTAGCACAGAATCTATAGGAACAGGGGTAAGCTAAATAAGTACATTGGAGTACAGAGGTGGTACGAGAGGAGTATGGAGGAGAGGGGGGAGGGGAGGTTAGGAAGAGGAGAGGAGAGAATGTATGCCTAGCTCTAACCCCTCCAGGATGCAAAGAACCCTGCTGGGACAGAACCCGGTGATGACATATAAGTTGAGTTAAGTTGAGAAGGAATCCAGAGGAGGTGAGGGAGGAGCAAGTCATGCCTAGATCCAGCCCCTATGGGATGCTGGGAACCCTGCCAGGGGCAGAGTCAGGTGAAGACAATTTGGATGAGAAGGAAGAGGTTGGGGGGCAGGTGATATATCAGGGGCCTTGTTGGTAGGGAAAATAGGTAGATGTGGGGGAGAAAGGAAGGAAAGAGCTAGTCCCTCCAGGCAAGTAAGTTGGTAAGAGAAGATAGAGGGTGAGGTGGGAGAGAGGCAGGATATAGGCTAGGGGGGCTATTGTGGGTGGGAGAGTGGATATTGAGCTGGGGAACATGCTTTGGGAAGGAGCTTAAGGAGGATTAAAGCAGGAGCAGCTAGAGGAGAGATGGGTGTGTAAGGCAGAGGCATGGGAGTAGGAGGAGGAGGAGGGCCGTATTTGAGGGGGTAGCGACTTCCAGAGTTTCGGGAAGTGATGGGAAAAACTGGTCTGTCTGATGAGAGTGGAACAGTGGGGGACAAGCATGGTGCAAGTATGAGTGGATCTGAGGGAGTGGGAGGGATAATGAATGTGACAGTCTACCTGTAGGCTACAGTAAATCACTGAACTGGATAAGCCCTGACTCTTCTGTAGCCTCCTCTGCAGGTACCGATCCATAACAGATAGGCAATTGCACTGCAAATTACATGCATGCTAACCTTGACATTACCAACATGAGCACATATTTTTTCACTCAAAAGTTCAACTTGTCACAAAGGGAATAGGAAAGAAGCTAATCATCTCAAATAAGAATTAACCACAGCCTCAACAAAATAACACTTCACAGCTTAGCCTTCCTCCATCTCCCAGTCTCCTAACCTCGTCTCTTCTGCAGGGATTCCTTCCAGCAGCAAGGTTCTGCTCAGTAGGCTCCAAGACTGTGCTCAGCTCCAGTATTAGAGCCCTCAAAGACCAAAAAGAGAAAGTATGTGCTGCTGGTGTCAGTTCTCAAAATACCTACAATTCACTCTGACCTTCCTTCCCTCCCTCTATAATTTCCTACTACTTACTGTAAATACAGAAAAATCCTAAGGACAGATCACAGTTTTTCCTAGAAGTAAAGAATGACTGTTTGACAGAAAATTGACTGGAGTGGCTGAGGTGAAAAAGAGTGTTGAGGTGAAATAAAGAATATTAAGGACTATTTAAAAACATAAACGTGTAAGATAGGTTTCTGAACGATGGGTTATTACTTGTAAGTACTGAAAGTGTAGGCAAGCTACATCAAAATATGTACAAGTTAACCTCCCAACTGATACTTTGTAAGGGCCAGGGGTCAGCTCATATTGGTTTATAATAATTTTTTCTTGGTGTGTTAATATTTTCAGGACTTTTACTGGCCAACTCCCAGGACCTGTTTGCTGCTCCAAGAGACTAGCCTTTGATGACCTGCTGGGAAAGCATGCCAATACAATAGAGGTACCAGCAGAGGCGAGCTGTGACTGGGGAAGATTGGCAGGTATCGATTGCTTTTGTAACTTACCATTATTGATGATATGTGATTTGTTAGCGCTGCTGCATGCTGGCATTTTGATATACTGCTCTGTGGGACAATGCTGAGGACCTCCTACCATTCTCTCCTTGCATATACATAGGATGCCACAGGAATCAATTTGTGTGGTAGACTTGCCTTTTGATTTCTCTTGGATTTGGGATGTTGGGACATGTAGCAGACAATGTTTAGGATAGTGCGTATGTACACATTGATCATGGGTGGTTGCAAATCAGTCTTTAAAAAGAAACAGGGTCAACAGGATGCACAATTATTGCTAGCTGACTGGCTGACAGGCTCCTTAAGTTGAAAGCCAATCAGCTGCTCTTGCTGACCAGCTTCATGCATCTCAAAGGACCAAAGCCCTCTCTGATTGGAGAGGCTTTGGTCCTTTGAAACACAAAAAGTTTCCACCCAGCAAACAGCCAGTGATGTCATGACCACACTACCTGGTGATTGGTCTAGACTGCTGAGCCCCTGCTATTTTGAACTGCAATGGTCTTGGCAGTGACCCCCCCCCCAAAAAAAATTTGCTTTCACTGGTGCAAAACATTTGGTGTGCAGGCTCATCAAACATAAAAAGCATTCTGGTGCTTTATAGGCTTCATCAGAAAGTGAAGGGACTGTACATCAACAAACACAGCAGCTGTTTTATGCTGTATGCAAATACTGCAGCCAGTATATACCAATTTGTTTGATACTGGTAATGCAGGGAGCCTATGTAGACAAACACAACAGCCAATGTATGTCGAGTTTAGATACTGGTTTGCATGGATTGTGATTAAACAAGAACAACAGTGAATATATATATATATATATATATAGTGGCGTGAAAAAGTATTTGCCCCCTTCCTGATTTTCTCTATTATTGCATATTTGTCACACTGGATGTTTTCAGGTCTTTAGACAAAATATAATATTAGATAAAGGGAACGTGAGTGAACAAATAACACTTTTTTTACTTATTTCATTTATTTAATGAAAAAGTTAACCAACACCAACTGGCACTAATGTGAAAAGTAATTGCCCCCTAGTTAAATCAACCCAATTAAAGGGATAATTAGAGTCAGCTGATTGAACACAGCCAGGCTTGATTACAGCCAGCCCTGCTCAATATAAACCTCACTTATTTTGACCCTTACCATCAGAGTCATGTTGCCAGCACAAAGATTCAACAAGCACATTATGCCATGATCAAAGGAAGTTCCTGAAAAGATCAGAAAAAAATTTGTTGCCATCAGTCTGGAAAGGGTTACAAAGCTATTTCTAAGGCTCTGGAAATCCATTGAACCACAGTGAGAGCCATAATCTCCAAATGGAGAACACTTGGAACAGTAGTGAATCTTTCCAGGAGTGGGCGGCCTGCCAAAATTACTCCAAGGGCGCAGCGTAAAATCATCCAGGAAGTCTCAAAGGATCCTAAAACAACATCCAAAGAACTGCAGGCTTCTCTTGCCTCAGCTAAGGTCAGTGTTCATGACTCCACAATCAGAAAGAGACTGGGCAAAATGGGCTTCATGTGAGAGTAGCAAGGCGAAACCACTGCTAACCAAGAAGAACATAAGCGCTCATCTCTTATTTGCCAAGAAGCACCTGGATGATCCACAAGCCTTTTGGGAAAATGTTCTATGGACAGATGAGTCCAAAGTGGAACTTTGGACGACATGGATCCCTATAATGTCTCGCGTAAAAGCAAACACAGCATTCCACAGTAAGAACACCATACCAACAGTCAAACATGGTGGTGGTAGTGTGATGGTGTGGGGATGCTGCTACCTAAGGACCTGGATGACTTGCCATAATTAAAGGAACCATGAATTCTGCTCTGTACCAGAAAATTCTTAAGGAGAATGTCGGTCATCCTTCCGTCAGCTGAAGCTGAAGCGTAGTTGGGCCATGCAGCAAGACAATGATCCAAAACACAAAAGCAAGTCCACATCAGAATGGCTAAAAAGAAGTAAAATTAAAGTTTTGGAGTGGCCTAGTCAAAGTCCAGACTTAAACCCAATAGAGATGTTGTGGCAGGACCTGAAACGAGCAGTTCATGCTCGAAAACCTACCAAATGTTACTGAATTAAAGCAGTTCTGCGAGGAAGAGTGGGTTAAAATTCCTCCACAGCGATGTGAAAGACTGATATTGAATTATAGGAAGTGTTTGGTTGCAGTCATTACAGCTAAATGTGGTAACCAGTTATTAAGTGTAAGGGGCAATTACTTTTTCACACAGTGCCAGTTGGTGTTGATTAACTTTTTTTCATTAAATAAGTGAAATTAAAAAAAAAACCAAGTGTTATTTGTTCACTCAGGTTCCCTTTATCTAATATTACATTTTCTCTAAAGACCTGAAAACATCCAGTGTGACAAATATGCAATAATAGAGAAAATCAGGAAGGGGGCAAATACTTTTTCACGCCACTGTATCAATCAGTTTGATACTGGTAGTGCAGAGACTGTATACAAACACAGCAGCCAATATATACCAATACATTTCAACATTGGTAGTGCAGGAATTCTATACAGACAAACATCATAGCCACTATATACTAATAGCTTTGATTATGGTAATGCAGGGAGTGTATACAGACAATCACAGCAGCCAGTATATCTATCTGTCTGTCTGTCTCTCTGTCTCTTTCTGTCTATCTATCTATCTAGCTATCTATCATCTATTTATCCATTTATCTATCTAATCTATCTATCTATACATGTCTATTAAAGGGGTGTGGTAGCACCTCTATAATTACCTACCGGATCAATAAGTCATATGCTTTACAGCGCACGACATAACTGCGTAACAGGTACAGAGTGTTATGGAAGAGCAAGAGGGTGCTAAACTGTGAAAGGATGTAAGCACAGTAGTGCACCTTCTCACTCTTCCCTGTACAAGATAAGAATCCTGTTGGGACAAGGGACTGCTGAGCAGCTGCCGTGGCTTGATGGGATGAGCCACAGCCAGCAAGGGAAACAGTGCATCTGTGGACCGGGTTTCGATTACCAGTCCCAGATGAATGGAATTTTTATATTTTTCACACTTTGTGTGAATTTGAGTGTTAACCACACTACACTCCAATGTATAAATATCACACTTAACAAGGCATGTAGACTTGTGCTGATGGCTGACAGGCTTACTCATACAAGTCTCCTGTACGCCCAATCTGGCTGGCTCAGTCTGGAGTGTAGACTAAAATACCAGGTCTGCCTACTGGCTAAAAAGTCCACCCTAGGTATAATGCCTCCAGGAGTGCAAAATCTCCTCACTTCCATCAACTCAGCTGGAAGTACCAGGAGCTTAAACAACCACACCCTCAAGATCCTCTTCCCCAGCACCTCCCAGGGCCCATGCTCATTTGAATACAGAGCACCACTCTGGCTTAACTCCTTACCAGATGACTTTCATAATGAAGCTAAACTGAGACCGCTTAAGACAAATCTATGCGCATTTCTAGTAACAACCAGTAACTGTGACTGTGGAACCTAATTCCCTTGCTCTGCTATCCTCCCCATCAACCACATAATCCCTACCGCTGCCTCCTTGTTGTGCCCTGTCTATGTAGGATCTACCACTGTCTCTTCTCTTCAGACAAGTTTCTGTCCCTCTCCCTCCACTCACCCTTTCCTTCTCACTCTCTTCACCCTACCCTCTTCAGACTCTTCGTTTCATCTCTCTACTTCCTAGCTAGCCATGCCTATTTAGTACCTCAGCAAAAGAACTATTGATAAAACATGTCTTGCCAAGTTCTTCTGTGCTCCTGTACAGTTGCCACCACACAGTTTTGTACTATTATGTTGTTTTCTGTTTTAATCAATTTGATTTGATAGTACCCTGTAAATACTCATTGTAACTTATTAAGATTACAGTGGGAAGGTTTAAGCCTGAGGTTCAGTGGGCAGAGCAACAACATCACTCCCCCATCAGGCATTAAAAGGCCACTCCTTCTGGACTGTTCCAGGATTAGTTTCTCGTCGAGGCAGGAGATGCCCCCTTTCTTCATTCTGGGCTGTTTCCCTTCTGTTGCACCTCCGACTGCTCGTTCTGGTCCCTTCCCACTTCAGCCCTCCTCTCTCCATTGCAGCTTCATTCCTGCCCCCCCTTGTGGTTTTTGTCCTGGGCAGCCTTGTACCTCGCTGGTTTTACCCCCTCCTTTTCTCTCCTTTTCATCTCTCTCCGTACCTCTTTTGTCCACTGCTTGTCTTCTTCTAGTTTCCTGGGCTTGCTCCTGCATCCAGCCGCTGCTTCCTTTTTCTTGCTGCTGCTTGGGTGTGCCGTCACCCACTGGCTCATCTCCACTCCTCAGTTCTCCCCTTCCTCTCACGGCTTCCACTTGGCTGCCCCATTCCTCTGCTGGTGGTTCCCTCGCACCCAACTGCCTCTGCTCTCTGATCCCTGTTTTGGGGCATTCCTTTCCACTCACTGCTCCATTCTGTGCCTGCACTTCTGGGGTGTGACATCACCTGCCATGCTCGGCTCTTCACCGCAACCAAACAAGACTGGGATTTCAACACACTGTTCTACCGGACCTCCCAACATGCCTTTCAGCTCTGTTCTGACTTATGCTTGAGTTACACCTTCATCTGGTACAGACACCGCTCACCTTCTGGACTGTGCCATGGATCTTTTTCATTCTGCCCCACTGTGAAGCCCTGCCTGCAGTTGCTGTCCCTTCAAGTCCTGCCTGATTTCTGCCTCAGTTGTTTCTTTCAAATTCTTCCCTTGAATTTGGCCTTTCTTCCATTCGTATCTCATTTCCACCACCATTCATGCTGTTCTGCTTCATTCACATGTCCTATTCCCAGCTCCTTACCTCAGTCCCCCCCACCTCACCTGAGTTCATCATCTCCTCTCCTTCTCTTTTTTGTCCCTGGGGCAATCATTACCAGTACTGTGCTGCACATATTTGCTTCCCTTCTCAGTATTTTCTTCCATCACTTCCTTTGTTTCTCATACTGTTCCTTGCCTCTCCTTGTTAGCTCACCTCCTGTGCTGGTGTTCCTTCTTTGTTTTCTCTTGGCTGTATTTTGCCATTGGTGTCCACATTCATGGCAGCAGGCTTCACCCAGCTGTTCTCTTTTCTCCTGTTCATACGGTTCGATCCTCTCATCCTCCTCTCCTTCTTTGATCTCTGCTTTCTTTTGGGTCTTCCCTATCCTGCCATCCCGCTATTCCATCCTAATCCACCATACCCACTCATTCATATCACCTAGTAGTCTCTCCTGCATTTCGCCCCTCCTACTCGTCTCCTCCTCCTCCGACCCTATTCCCTAATTCTAGTCAAACCTATTTGGAAGTCCTTCTGATACTGCCTACCTCACCATCGGCTGCTGGCTTTGCCCAGCCGCTCTCACTCCTACCTTCATGCAATTCTATCCATTCCTAATGTGGCTGTCAATGGACCCATTTGGCATGCACTCCCATAGTTACCAATAACTGGTAGCTTCCTCATGACATGAGCCTGGTTCTCCTTCACTCAGTCCAACCTCAGGGTCTACTGATTCACATCAATTAATTGAGCATACATCTTATTGTGTCTTATGCTACCTCATCGTTCCACTCTCCACTTGGAGACATGCCTTCCATGTCCTTTGATCCTTGGCTCTGGGCTAGCCTGTAGCTGACATTCTCAGTCTGCACCCATGAAGTCCATGTCTAGAGTATGGGAAGCTCAGAGCGGGGTCCTTCTCCCTGGCCCATAGCAGGAGTGTCTTCGCTCTGGGTTGACCTTCAGTTATCTCTCATTTTGGCAACACCTCTGGATGTAGAATTTATGAATCCATCTGCATGGGTGGGGCTCTCATCTTCAGAGCTCCTTTGGCTGCCCGAGTGGGTTCAGAGGCACCCTCTACACTATTCTCCACCAAGACCACTTCTGGTTCACCTGGTCTGTTTCATAGGCTAGCATAGGCCAGCTGAGTGCTTCAGCAGTCATCTCTCTCCTCTCTTGCTTTTGAGCCTCTAGTTGCAGAGACATCACTTACAACCCTCAACAGCTGTACATTTTGAAGGACAGAGTGAGAGCTTCCTCTAAATTGGAATATTTTCCTCCTCCCTCGATCTCAACTCTAAATTGCAGTAGCTGAGTCATCACTAATCAATACGTCCTTCTGCCTGGAGGGAAGGTGACTTTGGCCTTGGATCCGTAGAAGTTTTCTCCTCAAGGGGTTTTTTCCTCTCCTCCATGCCAATAGTCATAATATTAGTCAGAGTTAGTGCTTTCATAGGTTCTGTAGTTAGGTTCCGCTGTTGGATGGAGTTGGATGGTGGCCCCGGCTGTTCCCTCTCTTTTTAGGAAGTCCACCCTTCTGCAGCTTATCAGATTTCCTTTTGTTCATTATCCTAGCCTTATATTGTTCTTCTCCTGTCCTTCCTATCCATGTCTGGCACATTTATTTCTGGTCTAGATATCTTCTGATTTCTTATGTCTTCGATGCTCAACACTCTTTTGGGTATTCTTTTTGGGCTTCTTCCTAAGCTACCCTTAGCCAAGGGAATTATTCCTGCAGCACCTTTGGGGGGCACTCTTCCAGGGTTCCTTGCATTATACCTCTACAGGGTGGTATATCCCACGGATAGAGAGGCGAACAGCCACAATGTATCAAAGTCACACAAGCATAAATCTTATCCAGTTGCATAAGCACAATTGAATTATTTGTTATCTCTTGTTCTATATATGAGCATTTATTTTTACAATGACATGGTACCTCTGTAAAAGATCCTGTTGCTCGAAGGGCATTTTTCAAAATGCAAATAAATAAAATACCCTCCTCCAAGTTAGTTATTTTAGTGGAGGGGAGTTTGGGGGGTGTTTCCCCCTCCCGCAAAACTTAGACTTATGCCTCTGGCAATATATTGTGCTATATTGGCAGTGCAGTATATTGCTGTGGCATAATATCTTGTGACATTATGACCGCGCGCCTATAGTTAGGGTTGGGTAGCCTGTTCAATGCTAAACCCCTAAACCCCTAACTTTGCACAATAATATCTTTGGCTCCTTTTGATGAAATGAGATGACATTTTGTATGTGTTATCTAGGAGGCAATGTCTTGATCTATGGACATTTTTGAGATGGCAGCTTGTGTGGTTTCTGAGATCAGAATGTGTCATTTTCTTGAAAATGTCTATGTTTTTTTCCTATACTTACCATGGGTTGTTTTTGCTGTCCCCTACAGCCTACATTGAATAGAATTTTCCCCCAAACTTTCAGTGGACATGTATTACTCGATATTACTCGGTTAGAAAAAAGTGGAAGTAGGCACTAGGCCCATTGAGACCACTTTCCTCACAACTGTGGAGGGAATCTAAATAATCTGCACCAAAAGAACGTTATCCAATTCAGTTTTAAATTTCTTGCACAATGACAGCTCCATTATATGTTGGGGTAAGGTGTTCCATAATTTAGTGGCCCTCGGGATTTGAATTTGTCTGTTATTACATCTTAATCCATGTTTTTTGTCAGAAAATTGTAGGTTACCGAAATTCTTAAGGTCTTCATCATTTAGAATATTAAATAATAGTAATAAATCTCTCTCTCTTCTCATTTGTAAATCATGTAATCCCAAGGAGGTCACCCTTTCTTGATAGGGTAAACTTCTTATTCCTGGTATTAATTTTGTTGCTCTCCTCTATAAACTCTCTATCATTTTTTTGTCTTGTTCCAGGTATGGGGCCCAAAAGAAGACTGCATAATCTGTATGAGGTCTAATATAAAGACTTATACAGTTGAATAATACATTCTTTATTTCGTGTTATGAATGAATTTTAATAGCGGATAACATACGATTTCCCACTTCAGTGACTTTATTACATTGATTGCTTCAACTAAACTTACTGTTTACTGTAACACCCAAGTCCCTTTCCATGTACACTGTCTTGACAATGAAAGTGCATAAAGTATGCTCGGTATGGGAGTTTTTTTTTCCCCCAGGTGTATAACCGAGCACTTTTCTGTATTAAAGACCATATTGTTCTTCTGTGCCCATGCCTCAATTATTTGGAGATCTTTTTTAAGTCTGATAATTTTTATTTCTGTGTCCACCTCCGATGATATTTTAGTATCATCAGCAAATTTGCTTATCTGACTAGTTACACCCAAATGTAAGTCCTTTATAAATACACCAAAAAGTGTTGGGCCCAGTACTGAACCCTGTGGCACTTCACTGGTAACCGGAATATTACTTGAGATTATATCAACTATTTTGACATTCTGTGACCTATTTTTCAGCCATCCCTCAACCCGCTTGATGATGCAACTATTGAATTTCATTGTTATCAATTTCTTTACTAATAAGACATGAGATACCTTATCGAAAGCTTTTTTGAAGTCCAGATAGATAATATCCACTGGGCAGTTTCTATCTATACTGTCTCTGATGCTCTCATAGAATGCCACTAAATTAGTGGTGCATGAAATTCCCTTTTTAAAGCCATGTTGTGTATTGTCAATCAATCCTTTACTTACAATTTATTGATTGATTTTTTGTTTTAGTATTCTTTCTATGATTTTACACATTATTGATGCAACGCTTATGGGTCGGTAATTTTCAGTATTATTTTTTATTCCCTTTTTTATGTATTGGTATTACTGTCACAGTCTGCCAATCATCAGGTACTTTACTGTCCTTGTAGGATTTGTTAAAGATGATACTCAGGGGACATAAAAGTTCATCCAGGGTATGCTTTATGAAAAATGTGTTAATATTATCAGGGCCAGGTGCTGAGTTGTCTTTAAGGGAGTATAATGCATTCTTTATTTCCTCAATTGTTATTACCTCATACTTACTCAAGTATGGATATATTGTTGTAATGAAGGGATCTTTTTTGGTAAATACTGACCCGAAATAGTCATTAAAGGTGTTCCCTATTTCAAGCCTGTTGTTAATTTCTCTCCCATTCTTTACAATAGAGGTGACTACAGAATTGCTATTCTTGGTGTTAATATATGCATAAAATGCCTTGGTGTTACCTTTAGATGTTGATAATTGATGTTCTATTTGTTTCCTCTCCTTATTAATAAGGTACTTAGTAATCTTAACTTCCTCTTTATATTCTGATTTATTTGTTTCAGTTGAATCTTATTTAAGTTATTTGTTTACCCTCTCATTTTTTTTATTTGGTTTTGAATAGTGGGTGTTAACCAAACAGGTATTTTTCCTTTGTGATTTCATTTTTTATATAGGAATATATGGTTGTTCCAACTGAAAAATAATTTTCTTTAATATCTGCTAGCATGCATTTGTTTGAAGACCAGAGAATAGTGAGTTCCAATTATTGGCATGAAGGGCTTTATTTATTTTATCATAATTTCCTCAATTTATAATTTAGTTAGTATGTATTTTGTTTAATGTTGGTCTTGAATTGGTTTACAGTAAAAATAACCACATTATGGTCACTTGTACCCAAAGGTTCTGCATTCTTCAACTTATTGATTATCTCAGGTGTATTAGTTAGGACAAGGTCCAATATATTTCTTTCACTGGTTGGCTCTGTAACCATCTGATCTAGCCCCAAAGTGAGAAAGGTTTCAAAGAATTTCTACTCAGTTTGTGTTATTGAGGTTAAATTTTGCCAATTTATTCCTGGCAGGTTCAGATCCCTCATGAATATTACTTCTGAATTATCTGTAAGGTCAGTCATTAGTTTAACCAAAGATGAATCATACGCTGCATCTGCATTAGGTGGTCTGTATATATTTGTTAGTATTAGATTTGTATTTAATTGATGTATTTGTACACAACATCCTTCTATCTCTGGTCCTTCTTCCAACTGGATAGGAATTTCTTTTGTCATGATTGGGTTTTTGATATAAAAACACACCCCTCTTCCTTTCCTATTAACCCTATTTTTATAGAACAAATTATACCCTGGTATAACATTATGCCATGTGGAGGCCTCATCCCACCAAGTCTCTGTGATTACTATTATATCGAGACTTTTTTGTTCTATTTTTCCAACTAATTCTGTTTGTTTTGTAGTGTTTAAACTTCTTTCATTACTCAGAAAAGCATGAGGTTGTTTTGAAGAGATGAAGGGTCTTCAGTTTTACTCCCTTTTGGCCCCCTTGTGTTTACTTTAAATGCTGTTCAATGATAGTCAAAATCTTTTTTTCCTAAACAGTAACTTCCTTTTTTTACTCAGATGCAATCCAGCCCAACTAAAAAGACTGTAATCGTTATTACATCTTTCCAAGTGCATAATACAGGTTACATTGTTTTTTAATTTCCACTTCCTTAACCATTCATTCACTTCTTTAATTTTAGCTTCTATTTTCCTTGATGCTCGGGGAAAAGGCAACATTTCAGAGATACAGATTTCAGCTTCTGTTGCTTTTAAGGTGTTTACTAGGGAAATATAACTACTCTTGATGTCATCAGTAGTAAATTTAGTTATGTCATTTGTTCCAACATGTACCACCACCAACTGTTTTTTTCCTGTGTCTTTCATTATGTTGGGAACTACTCTCTCTATGTCTCTAATCCATGTCCCTCTGAAACTTGAACACATTCTATTTTGTTTATCCTTTTTGCATATGTGTCCATCAATGTACTTTGTGACAGAGTCCCCCAGCACAATTGCCTGTCTGACATTTGAATTTTCAGTGTGGTCATCTATCTGATCTGTAGCTTGAGCTATGTTCCTATTGTTTGTATCCTCAATTATATTTATCTATATGCTCTACATTCAACATTTCCCTCATCTGTTCAGCACCTCTTATTGAGATCTACAGTGTTAACAGAACATTTGGATGACTCTCTACTTGGGTTGTTTGGGCCATATCCTTTCCATTTTCTTCATTATGAACTTGGTGTTCTTCTGTTTATTTAATAAATTATGCCCTTTATTGGTGGACTCAGAGTTACATATGATAGCGTCTGTGTTATTATTACAGTTGCTAGATTCTAAACCGGTATCACATTCTTCCTGAATTTCTAAAGGATGAACAATATTTTGTATTGGGATGCTGAAATCCAAGGCCCTTTGCCTTGTTTTAGTTTTCCTTTTGCTAATCACAGGGCTCCACTCACCACTACTCCCACTATTTTCCTCTCTTTCTCTTTTCAATGAGTCACCATGTATTCTATTAGGGGCACTATTCAATATGGAGGGAGAGACCTGGATTTTGGTTCATTGAGAATTTAGGTGTTCATTTTGGACCTTTAGTGCTTTAATGCTCTTTTCTAATTCATCAATTTTATTTCTTAAATTGGCATTCTCTACACATTGTGTACATTTCAACCCCTCAAATACTGTACTAGTCTCTAAACAAAAATTCTGGCACAAGCTGCATGTCATATCTATTTCTCCAGTGGACAAGGTAACAATTCCCTCATTTATATTCATTTTACTGAAAATTAAATATCACACAGGAGGTGCGCTTTAATCAGGAATCTGCGGCTATCTAGGCTTGGACTTGCCAACAGTATCCTAGTATTCACTACGACAAGCATGGTGCAGATACGTTTGTTTATATCACACAAAAGGATGCTGTAAATGTGGGCCAGAACCAACTCTTTTAGAGCAGGAACACTATAATACTGTAAATGCAATGTACGATCGAAAATAGAAAATACAGGATAATTTGCCTCATTGACCTTCTTGCAGACAGTGAACTACTTCTCAAATGATGTTACCAGAAGTTACAGGCCTACAATTCCCTATGGAGGTCAAACAGTTGACTTTTTGCCACTTCAGTACACCTGCCCCGTCTACTCAATAAGCTGGTAGTACACAATATTTCCTTATATTTGCCTAGTTAGAGGGGTGCCATGCAGTACTCAGCAACTGGACTTCTTATACAGATTACCACTGGAATGATACCCACTTACGGTAAGCCTAGTGCTGTATCATTTACTGCTGGTGTCTTGTATATATTCTGCAACATAGTGTAAAGTTCAACTCTGAGTCTGCCTGGTATGCCTGATACGCTTGACATGTGCTAAGATGTGCATCTTCACACACGATGATGTGCACTTGCCCTGCTCAGGCTTGCTCTGCTCACCACAGGGCATTTTGAAATAATGCCTCCATGACCCAGAAGAGCTCACTGGATCACTGCCACAATGTTTCTGTGAAAAAGTGCTACAAAGTGCTAAAATGGGTTTTAAAAGTACCTTAATAATAAGGAACTGCAATAAAAGACTACGAAGGGACAGTGGTCAAGTTTTGCACATTCAGAATGAATTTGTACTTCTCAGACTAGCTGACATGAACTACAAACTCCCCTTCCTGCTTCCTGTGAAGATCGCAGGGCTCCAAGTTCAGTCTAAAGAATTTTTACAAGTGAGCAAATACACAATCGCAGTACAAGTTCAATTTTAACAGCAATGCCTCATAGTGCCAGCAACCAGCAGCACTTTAGCATACAAAGGTAGTATCTTTGACAGGTCTGGTGAAAAAATATTAAAGGGTTCTTGAGCTATAAGGCTTCAAAATTTACTGTTTTCTGACCTGTGCATGTTCAGTAGGGTGTTTCAGATAATGTTCTGCAGTGCAAATGCTGATTTTTGCTTTCCCACAAAATAATTGGCAGGGCACAAAACATTTTTTCTGCCGTGCTAACTACCATCTTGTTGATTTTTTTTCACAAAGTAATAAACATGGAAACTACATAAAAATGCTTGGATTTCAAAAAACAAACATCAGAACCTAACTAAATTGGACCCGTTTAGCTAGATTCTGAAGTTTGTTTTTTAGTATGCTGCCCACAAATATCTTTTCTGGTCACCCAAAATCCAGGGTGCCCAGCATAGCAAGAGGAGCACTTCCCAGCATTCTCTGTATGAGAACAGCAGGAATTCTTGACTTTTGCAGCTGAACTCATGCTGATGGCTGCAGTGTGAGCTGTAAGTTGCCCTTGTCCTGGTTTCTAGTGGCACCCCCTCAAGCACCAATCAGTGTCCCCCTAAATGAAAAAAACATATATTCTCTGGTGGCCATCGGCACCACCCCAATTGCTGTCCTCATTATTTTATTCCCTAGTGCTTAGGGGCACTTCCCCATCCTCCAATCACCATTCCTGTTATTTGGATTTTATTCCCTGGTGTCTAGTGCCACCCTTCCACCCACCAAGCATCATCCCCATTATTTTATTTTATTCCCTCGTATCGAGTGGCACCCCATCCTCTGATCAACATCCCCATTATGTTAGATTTGTTCCCTGGTGTCTAGTGGCACCCCCCACCCTCCCATTGCAGGCAAAACTGAAATTAAGAAAATGTTCCCTGGATGATTTTGTTTTTTTAAACCTGTAAAAAGAGAAAACGGTCCTTCGCCAATCAGCTTCCACTCAGCAGCCACCACCCACACCCCCTAGTACACCCCCACACACCATCACTCACCTTAACAGGTCCCAGGTTCAACATCCACTCTGAGATTAAAGATACATCTTATTGCTGGAACCTGTGACTGCAATATGAGAAACTAAAGTAAATGCAGTTCAATGTATTTCAATGGGGTTTCAACTTTAGTGCATAACTTTGCTGTTTTCTTACATTTTGACCACAAATTTTTAATATGGCCTTCTGGGAACCCCCAATTCTTGAACAATAGGACTGTCATTATGCAACTCCCGCCAGAAAGGTGATTTTGTGGTCGCTTGGTGAAATCACCATTTGGGTAGGGACTTGGACATTATTTCTACCCCTGTTCATGAGGTGGTATTATAAGAAGGCTATGTTGAAAGTTTTGGGTTAAAATATATAAAAATGGCAAAGTTATAACCATTTATTGCAATTTTGCGAAGCATGCTTGTAACTTTGGAAATTTTAAATATTTTCTCCCCAGATTTTCAGCATAGTCATCTTATCATACCATTTCATGTATGTCACAGCTGTCATTTTTCAAATTGGCTCAAAATGTATTTTGCACCTGTAGTATGAAATGGTGTCGCGGTTGTAAAGAATTATGTTTTGGTGGGTATTCGGAAATTTTCTGTACCAGGTATATGAGGTGGGGTAACAAGATGGCTATGTTGAAAATTTGGTTACTGTCATACTATAAATGGAAAGCACAGGGCCCACCACAACTACATAAATATAAGCAACTATGGAGGGATGGAAGTGCAGGGCCAGGAGGGCCATGCACTCCAACAGTCAAATAAGGATGCGATTATACTGTCTCAAAAAGTAAGGAAATAAACTGCAAAAAACTTTGTTAATGCTATAGTTTGGTTAAAGCCAAAAAAGTAGGGAAATGTGGCATTAGGGTTTCCAAACCTAACACCCCAACCTCACCCTGCAAACACCAACAGGCGTCGGGGGGGTGCCTTGGTGTCATCAGCCCTAATGCCTTTTTGTGAGCTAAGAAAATCCCCTTTCGTGAGCTGATCCCCTTTCGCGAGGCAGCAAAATCCTTGATCATGACTTAGGGACCAGATGGTCCTATCTCATGAATGAGGATCAGCTCACAAAAGGGGATTTTGTCAGCTCACAAAAGGGGATTGGGTATTTGAATCCCCTTTCATGAGCTGACAAAATCCCATTTCGAGAGGTGTCAGAATCCTCTCTCATGAGCAGATCCCCTTTTATGAGCTGACAAAATTCTTGATCATCATTTTACGACAAGATGGCCCTTCTCACGAATGAGGATTGGCTTGTGAATGGAGATTTTGTCAGCTCGCAAAAGGGGATCGACTCATGAAAGGAGATTTTGTCAGCTCGCGAAAGGGGATTTTTTTAAAATTCCTTGTTCGTGAGCTGACAAAATTCCCATTTGTGAGCTGTCAGAATCCCCTTTTGTGAGCCAATCCCTTTTCATGAATGACAATTCTGACAGTTCGCGAACAAGGATTGTCCTCGCGAATGGGGATTTTGCCACCTCATGAACTAGGAATTTAAAAAATTTTGCTGGTGCACTGTAAATAAACGGTTTGGTCTTTTGGCTTGAAGTTTGCAGGCTTTAAATGGGGTGTCCCAGAGATATGAATTATGCTGTTTAGGTGTAAAAATGTCAATCATTTCCATAGATATGCCATCACAAATTTGAGATTTTTCGCATAGGATAACACTGTGGCACCCACAGTGACTTTCGATGCCCATATCTTGGAAACAATGTGAGATATGGATGTTTCACTGCCCACAGCTTAACAAGGAAGTTTTAAAGTCATAGATTACACCTGCAGTGGAATTGTTTTCCTACTTGCTAAGGTTATGGAGATATTGCCATAAATGTGTTACATGATTTCCTTTGGAGCCCTATGGGGCTACTTTATGGCTCCATTTTTATGTGTAAGTGGGCCCGTGCTCCCTCACATGCATATTGCTCTGCACAAATGGGCAGCTTTGTGGGCCTGCACTCCCACCAACACATACCAGTTACCAGGTACAGCACATTACATTTTCCAAAAAAAACTTTTTAAAAATGTTGTCAGTGCACTGTAAATAAATGGTTTTGTCTTTTGACTTGACATTCCCAAGGATATAAAGCTATTTAGGTGTAAAAAATGTTATCAGTTCCATAGATATGCCATTACAAAGCTGAGATTTTTCCCATAAGATAACATTGCAGAGCCCATAGCACATTTTGGTGCCTGTATCTTGGAAATGATGCAAGATACAGATTTAGTTGACTTATAGTGCATGGAAGTTTCACTGTCATGATCACAATGACATTTGAGTTTTTTTCATAGCTGCTACTGTTGCTGAGATATTGGCAAATAACTGTTACAAGTGTTCCTAGCCCTATAGGGCTGCTGTATGGCTCCATAGTTATGTGTAAGTGGGGCCCACGCTCCCACAGACACATATCACTATGCACAAATAGGCAGCATGGTGGGGCCCCACACTCCCACCAACACATACCAGTTACTAGTTATATTATACTTTTTCAAAAAGTAAGGAAATTCATTGCAAACAATTTTGTTAATGCATCAATTAGGGTTAAAGCAACAAAGTGAGGAAATGAGATGTTAGGTTTGAGCCCCTAACCCCACACCACAGCCCCCTATCCCCCACAGACTGACAGGAGCTGCGGTATGCCATGGGGTCATGAGGCCTAACTCTCACCCCATTCTCCTTTACTGTAGCATGTCAATCTGTTTACACATGGAATGTAGTGTGAGTTGGGCCTGATGACCCCATGGCACACCCCAGTGTCTGTCAGTCTGTGGAGGGTGGGGGTGGGGGTTAGGGCTCAACCTAACATCTCATTTCCCCACTTTTGTCACTTTAACCCTAACTGATGCATTAATGAGGTTTTTTGCAATGAATATGTATATAATATCTACAATGCATTATAGGGGAATGATAGTTCCCCTATATTAGGCTTCAACAGTCAGTGCTATGTTAAACCCCAAATTTTGCTCTTTAATAACTTTGCAATCATTTGACTGATGTGCATGAAATTTTGCATCAACCATTGGGGACCAAAGATCTCTTGATGTGCCAAATTTTGTTCTGGTCAGATATGTGTGTGTGGCGATGCGGAATGTCACAACATGTGAAAATTAAAATTGTTATGCAAATTTTTTGTCACACCATTTCTCAGAAGTGGCTTGGGAGTTTGGTCTGAAATGTTTAGGGTATTTGGAGTGTAGTTCATAGATGTACTTTTTGAAGATTTGGTGAAGGAATATTAATCTGTTCAAAAGTTATTAAAGTTTACAGTTTCCCATTATTTCCCATGGGAAAAATTAGATGTGCAAAAGTACTGTTTTGTTACTGCAAAAGTGGCTATCACTTTCGCAAATGCGGAATGTAGTGTCAAGATTCTGCCATCTTGTTTTCAGTAAGCAATGTGGAAAAACTTTTTAAACTTTAAAAATACTGCCAGTTGGTAAATATCAACACTTGTGTTTACCTAATCGGGGCCCCAGCAATTGGAGTTTGAGGTTACTTTGCACCCAAAATGTCCATAAATATTTTTATTTTATTCATGCCATTTTTGCTGTCCCAAATTGTGGCAGTGATGCTGCAATTTGTGAAACAACTTTTGCGAAAGTCCTGAGTTATTGCCGCAAACTGCAGCACTGTTTCTCAAAAGTCCAGATTCTTTGACTCAGATTGCAGCTCTGTTTCATGAAGGCCCTGGGGTTGTGCCACAATTTGCGACACTACTTTTCTTAAATGTTTGTTTCTTTGTTACTTCATTGCAAAGAAATAGTTTGCACTTATGGACTGAAATTTTCATAGTACAACAGCTTGTCCCACAAATGTGCATTTTGCTGGTTTGGTGAGAAAATGTTTGGCTGTTCCATAGTTATAAAACTTTGAAGTTTACTAATTTCCCATTGGATAATGTTGTAATGATCAGGGTACCTTTCGGCAGCTCCATCTCAAAAATGTTTTTAAATTATGACTTGAAACTCTCAGCCTAGTACACCTTTAGGTTCACTAAGCTGATTTGCATGTTTCTAGGCCTTGTTTAAATCTGCAGGGAAAATTTTAATGAATGGGGCTATGATGACTGTGTTATTGTGCCATGAATTCACAATGTTACATCTGTACTACTTTGCCTACATGCAAATGAGGGCCATGTACAGTATGCATGCATGTGAGCACAGGGCCCAGAGAGCCCTGTACTCCTACATGGTTATATAACATTATGGACTGATGGTCATGCAGGGCCCAAAGATTCCTGTGCTCCCACAGGGAAATGAGGATTCATTACAATTTCTCTAATCTTATGAATAGATGTAACCAAATAAGGATATAGTTATACTTTTTCAAAACATAAGGAGAGTCTGTGCAAAAATCTGTGTTAATGCACCATTAGGGTTCCAGTGCCAAAAGTTGGGAAATGAGATCTTAGGGTTCCCAACCTTAAGACGCCACCCCCAACCTTGGCTTCCTACCCTAAGAACCCACCCCTATACTGCATGCAGGAACAGGTGTGAGGGGTGTGCCCTGGAGTTGTGAGCCCTAATGCTCACTCCATTCTGTTATTCTGTAGCCATCTTAGCTTACTTACTCTTGGAATGGGTTGAGCATTAGTATTCGCAACCCCAAGGCACATCCCTCACATCTGTACCTGCATGCAGGTTGCAGGTGGGTTCTTAGGATTTTGGAAGTTGAGGGTGGGGTCTTAGGGTTGGGAACCCTAAAATCTTATTTCCCAACTTTTGATGCTGGAGCCCTAATGGTGTATTAACTAATTTGTGCATAGAATATATATATATACAATATAGATAGATAGATAGATAGATAGATAGATAGATAGATAGATAGATAGATTCAAAAGTGAATTCTATGTTAACCCTTAGGCTGCCAACATAATTAGAATGTATAGGAATTCTGGACTGATATATCAGTCCACATCACAGCAAGGGTTAAATCCAAAAGTTAGCACTTTAATAACTTTGCAACCGTTTTACCGATTCACATGAAATTTTGCAATCGCCATTGGGAAGCAAAGATCTCTGGACTTGGTAAGTGTTGTTCCAGTTGGAAGTGTGGGTGCAGAGATGCAGAATGTCACAAATTGTATCAATTACCATTTTTGTGTAAACTCTTTGTCACACTGTGTCTCAGAAACAGCTTGGGGTTTTGGTCTGAAATTTGTAGGGTATATTGGGTTTTAGTCACAGATAAAGGTTTGGTGAAAAAATATTAATCCATTCAAAAGTTATTAAAGTTTCAATTTTCCCAGTATTTCCCATAGTAAAAATTAGATGTACAATGCAAAACAACTGTTTTGCTGCCATGAAAGTGCTTTTTTATTGTCGCAAATGCGAAATGAAGTGTTGAGATTCTACCATCTTGTTTTCAGTTAGTGAGGCAAACAAATTTAAATATTTCAAAAAATACTTGAAGTTGGTAAACACCAACAGTTGTGTTTACCTAATAGGGCCCAAGGAATCAGATATTGGGTTCAGTTTGCCCCTAAAATGCCCCAAAAATATCTTAATTTTGTCTGCAGATGTATTTGTGCCACAAATTGCAGTACACTCCCATTGCTTCATGAAAATAAGGAATGGTGTTTTGTAGAACAGCTGCCGCAATTTACAGTACTTATGTCCATGGAAAAATATAACTAGTTAGGGGCATTTTGGGGACAAACTGATCCCAGAATCTGATTCCTTAGCTCCTGTGTTTACCTAAACTATTGTTTGCTCATTTAAAAGCCTCTCAGGGGAAGGAGGCTGAGGTATGCTAATATAGATTTTCCAACAGTGGGGTTCCCAATCCTTGTGCTGGCAGTAGAGGCCCACCCGCCAATGTGAGACACTAGAGAGCCCACTTCCAGTGTCCCAAGATATGCATACCCCTCCAGCAGTGTGGGACAATGGGGTTCCCACTCTCAGTGTCCCAAAATATGTATTAAATTTAAACCTGTAAAAAAAGAAAACAGTCCCCTGATGTAGCATACAGTTGCCGACATTGGTGGGCCCAACCCCATATCGGCACTAGAAGCCCCCCACCAGTGTGGGATACTGGGTAGCCCACTCCCAATGTCCCAAGATATGTATCTCCTCAGCAGTCTGGGACACTTGGGAGCCCACTCCCAGTGTCCCAAAATATGTATTTCTTTAAAACCTGTTAAAAAGAAAACAGTCCCCGATGTCTTTTTTCCCCTGAAAAATAGAAAATGGTCCCTCATCTTCTCCGCCATCTCCTTCCCCCATCCTGACCCTCCCACTAAGCACCCACCACCCCACACTCCCCACTTGCCCTATACTTGCCACTGGAGGTTGTCAGCTGTCATCTTCTGTGGACCAGGGCACATCTGCTCTCTGCAAAGTTGAACCACAAACTGAGAAATCAAGGTACATGCTGAGTAATGTATTTAAATGGTATTTTGAACTTATGCTGATAACTTTGCTATTTTTTTTTTAACTTTTTGTACCACATTTTTAATCTGGTCTTTTGGGGACCCCATCTCATGAACACTGTGACTGTTGTCTCATTAATAGAGCCCAGAAGGCGATTTTGAGGTCACTGCATGAAATCAACTTTTGGCCTTGAATAATAACATTTCACCCCCAGTGTTCATGAGGTGGGATCTCAAAAAGGCCATGTTGAACATTTGGTGAAGAAATTCCTAAAAATACTCATGCTACTTGGTTTGTTGCACTTTTTCTACATGTGTGCATAACTTTGGCAATTTTCAATATTTTGCTAACAAATTTTCAACATAGTCATTTTTTTATACCACCTCATGAACAGCATAGCTGTTATTTTTTTATATCCTGCCTGAAATGTATTTTAACACCTGTGACTTGGAATGGCATTTTGGCTTGGATTTTACAGTTTTCACTTATGGGGTTTATGAGGTGGGGTCATAAGAAGAGTACGTTAAAAATGTGGGGTCAAAATATGAAAAAAACACCAAAGTTATGACAACTAATTCAGTTTCACTATGCCCACTCGTAACTTTGGAAATGTTAAATATTTTTACCCCAGATTTTCAACATAGCCTTCTTATTACCCCACCTCATTTATGTCATAGCTGTCATTTTTCAAATACTGCCCAAAATGTGTTTTTGTACCGGTGGTGCGGAATGGTGTTGCAGTTGTGCAGAATTATGTTTTGGCAGTGATTCAAAAATGTTCTGTACCGAGTACATGAGGTGGGATAATAAGATGGTTATGATGACAATTTGATCACTGTTGTCTTATAAATGGAAGCACAGGGCCTGGAAGACCCTGTACTTCCACAGCTACATACATATACACATCTACAGAGGGACAGGAATGGAGGCCCTGCTCTCCCACAGACAAATAAGGATATCGTTATAATATCTGAAAAAGTAAGGAAATTCATTGCCAAACACTTTGTTAATTCATCAGTTAGGGTTCTTACTAAAGTGAGAAAAGCAGGGAAATGTGGTGTTAGGGTTTCAAACCCTAACACCCCACCCTGCACACAGAGACAGGCATTGTGGGTGTTCCTTGGTGTCAGTAGCCCTAATGCTCAACATCCATAAGCAAATAAGCTGAGATGGATACAATATGGGAGAATGGGGTGTTAGGGCTGCTGACTCCAAGGCACACCCCCAAGCCTGTCTTCTGCAGTTGGGGGCTGGAGTGTTAGGTTTGGAAACCCTAATGTCACATTTCCCTACTTTTGTGGCTTTAGTAAGAACCCTAACTGATGCATTAATGAAGTTATTTGCAATAAAAAAATATATATATATACATATATATACATATATATATATATATATATATTATAGTGGCACGGTAGTGCCACTATAGTTAGGGTTGAGGAGCCATTTACATGTTAAACCCCAAATTTTGCACCTTAATAACTTTGAAACCATTTTACAGATTTGCCTGAAATTTGGAATACCCAATCAAGACCCATACACCTTGGGATCCGCCAAGTTTCGTGCCGGTCGCATATACAGCTGCAGAGTTATTAAGCGTGATCTGCATGCACGTTTACGCTTTTTCTGGAATTTACTGTCGCATGTACAGGTCACACGGTTTATGCGACAGGTCGGTCTGAAATCTTCAGGTAGCATGCGGCCAGGGTCCCCAATGTGCCTTTTGAAGATTTCATGAAAAAGTATTAAACGGTTCAAAAGTTAATCAAAAAACAAGTTCCCATTATAAGTCAATGGGAAAAGTTAAAAAGTTCGACAGTGTCACAAATGCAGTTTTTACTTTCGCAAATGGCCCTTTTACTGTCGCAAATCCACCATTTTGTTTTCAGTTAGCGATCAGAAAAATGCTTGGCATTTAAATTTGGGACCCTCGAGCAACCTAATTCTTTTTGTATTCACCTAGTCAGACCATGAGGATGCTAGCCATGTCTTTATTTTGGGGTAAAACACCCCAGAAATATGTTTTTCAAATTTCTGGAAAAAGTACTTTCACAAAGTACTGTCGCACTTGTGACACTGTCAAATGATTTTGCGAAAGCTTTCGCAAACTGCAACAGTACTTTTCTAGTCTGTGGTAAGATGACAGCAATTCTTTGGCACCCTGCTGCAAAAGAACAGTTTGGTGTTTTGGCCCAAAATTTGAAGGGAACGCAGCTGGCATCTCACAGATGTGCCTTTCAGTATTTCATTGAAAAAATATTACATGGCGGCAAAGTTATGGCACTCCAAAGTTGACACTTTTTCCCATAGGATAACATTACGGCATCTGACACATTACAGGAATCCTTTGGCACCTGCTGCAAAATAACGGTTTGGTCTTTTTGGCTGAAATTTGGAGGGAACAGAGCCAACATCCCACAGATGTGCCTTTTTGTGGTTTGGTGAAAAAATATTACAGGGAACCAAAGTTATGGCACTCCAAACTTCTCTTTTATTCCTGTAAGATAACATTACGGCGTTCAACGAGCCTTTCAGGGCCTGTATCTCGGAAACGGTATGAGATATGAACTTTTCATCAGAAAATTGCTTAGCCCCCTTCTGGGGCTAAGTATAAAACTAGCCAGGAAAGTCATAAATCATATGACTTTTAAATTTTTTTTCTAAGTCGTACGATTCCTGAGATATAGGCAATTTAGTATTCCCAGTCCTCATTTTCTGCTCCGAGAACCATTATTATGCATACATTCTTCATACTCACTGTCTTTCTTTATGCAGGTTTTGGGGAAAACCAGCCTGTGTGCTTACATTACTGTTACCATTACCGTTTTTGCTTGTGGTTCCGTTCCCGTTTCACTTACCGTTCATGTCTACACCACCATGTGCGTTACCCTTTGCGTTTTCATTTGCTTTTGCGTTGTTTTTAACATTTCTGTCTACACTACTGTGTCTCTTTCTGTTTTGCTTTGCATCACCATGAGCATTACTATTTGTGTTTGCGGGCACAGTGTTACTATGTGACAAGACATCATGTGGCGGGAGCATTACATTCACTATTTCTCATTATCATTCTCAAAAAGAAGGGAAATTAGAGCCAAAAAACTCAGTTTAATGCATTAGTTAGGGTTGTTCCACACCGACAAAAGTGAGGAAATTCGGTGTTAGGGTTAAAAGCCCCCCTTGGCCCTCTCTGCCCACACCCCCAACTGGCATCGAGGTGCGCATTAGGGTTGTCGGTCCTAACTCTCACTCCATTCTCCTACACCTCTGCTTCTTTACACATGTGATGGGGTGAGAGTTATGGCCAACAACCTTAATGTGCACCCCAATGCCAGTTGGAGGTGTGGGCGGGGGGGCCAAGGGGGGCTTTCAACCCTAACACTGAATTTCCTCACTTTTGTCAGTGTGGAACAACCCTAACTAATGCATTAAATGGAGTTTTTTGCCTGTAATATATAAACATATATATATATATATATATTAGCTGCACGGTAATGCAGGTATAGTTAGGGTTGCCAGCCACTTCTATGTTAAACCCCAAATTTTGCACGTTAATAACTTTACAACTGTTTGACTGATTTGCCTGAAATTTCGCATGCGCCTTCTTGCACAATAGGTCTCAGGATCTGGCAAGTTGCTTTTCAGTTTGTTGTGCAGTTGTGGAGCTATGGAGCAGCAAAAAACACTTTTTGGGAAATTATTTTGCTGTGGGCTACAGCCCAAATAGTTTGTCCATCTGGTCTGAAATTGTCAGGGAATATGTGGTCTGGGTCACTGATGTACCTTTTTAAGATCTGGTAAAAATCAGCCTGGTGAAGCTGAGGGCTGAGGCACTGGATGCCGCCTCTTGTGCCAAGCCAGTGACCTGGGTTCCGGAACAACCTCAGGTTGCCGGGGTGCTGGCTGGGGGGAAGGGCTGGAGAGGAATTTCCCCTCCATGGGTGGATGCCCACTCATCTGTAGTCCTGCACCCATCAGGTGGAGGTTCGATGGGTGCACAGGCAGCAGGAGTTGTGACGTAAGTCTGGGGTGGGGATGAAGGGATCACTGGATTCTGGCAGGTGCGTGTGCCTATGCATGTGTATACCATGACCCCAGAAAGGGGAGTAAAAGGGAAAAAGATGAAAAAAAAACTTTATATGGAAAAAAAGATTTGGTAAAAAAAATATTAATCCATTCAAAACAAGATTCCCATTATAGCCTAAGGAAAAAAATTATATGTGTGGTGTGAAAGCATGTTGTACTGTCACAACATTTTATTGATCAAATGCCCTCAGTACTGTCATGTGGTGGCCATCTTGTTTTCAGTTAGCGGTGAAGAAAAAACATTTTAATTCAAAATAGCATGCCTCTGGTAAACTCTAACTGTTGTGTTTACCTAAATGGGGCCCTAGGAACATGATCCTGGCTTCAGGTTTTAAAAATAATGACCAGAAATGTGTTTTTCATGTTTTTTTCCTTCTGTACTGTCACAATATGTGGCAGTACAGCACAACACTGTCATGATTTTGGCAGCAGTGTGGTGGCATACTTTTACAAATCATGTCATCCTTTTGCAACCACTTTTGCAATTTGCAACAGTACTGGCCCCAAAAAACATGTTTCTTTGGCACTTCACTGCAACTAAATGGTTGGGATCTTTGAGCTGAAATTTACTGGGTAGATTAGGTTTGCAGCTCAGATGTGCCTTTTGCTGGTTTTGATTTAAAATTTACATCAGTTGCATAGTTATGACATTCCAAAGTTGAGAAATTTCCCATAGGATAACATTGCATCACCCACGATGCCCTTCTGTGACTGTGGAGGACTAAGTGCATGTGCAGGTTGCCAAGTCATGATTAAAACTGCAGTGAATTTTTTTCTGAAGTTGCTACAGTTGTAGAGATATTGCCAAATTAGTGTTATAAGGGTTAACTTGGAACGTCTCTAGGTCTGCGCTATGTCTCTGTAATTATGTGTAGGTGGGAGTGCAGGGCCCAGAGTGCCCACACTCCTACATATGCATACTTTTATGCAAAAATCAGAGTGGGGGGCATGCCATTATGCAGAGCTGGGAGCATAGACCCTGAAGGGCCCTGCACTCCTACAGGGAGATGAGGGTTCATTACAATGACTCTACACTTATGGATATATAGTAGCACAGGGCCCATAGGGCTCTGCACTCCAACAAATGGATAACATTACATATTCATGGCAGTGTGAAGGGAGTGCAGGTCCCACAACCACATACCAGTTACATTACACTTTTGCAAAAAGAAGGGAAATTTATGGCAAAAAAAATATTTTTTAATGCAGCAGTTAGGGTTTCTATTACAGCAACAAAAGTCTGGAAATTCAATGTTAGGGTTAATAATAATAATAATAATACTTTTTATTTATATGGTGCCTTTCTGATTTCAAGGCGCTGAACAATTTAAAACAAATTTAACCACATTATAAAATTCCATAATAATTAATACAGTTAAAATCAAATCAATAAACAATCAGTTCTCCAAGAAGGCTTTTTTCCAAAGAAACATTTTCAATCCATTCTTAAATTCTACCACAGAAATGCACTCCCATAATCGACGGGGCAGAGAATTCCAAAGGGTGGGAGCAGCATAGGAAAAAGCTCTAGCACCAGAAGATTTCAAGTTCACCCTTGGAATCTCTAGCAACCCGTCATCAGCTGAGCAGAGCTATCGCTATGGGCAGTATGGAACCAGAAGTTCTTTCAGATAGGCTGGACCCTGACTGTGTAGGGCTTTGAAAGTCAGTAAACCGACTTTAAAGGTGATCCGCCACCATATTGGCAGCCAGTGCAGTTCGTGCAGCACCAGAGTGATATGGCAGGATCTACTCAAGCCCAGCAAAAGCCAGGCTGCAGCATTCTGCACTAGCTGCAAGTGATGGATTTCAACCCCTGAAAACCCTAGATAGAGGGAGTTGCAGTAGTCCAGGCATGAGGACACAAAGGCGTGGACCAAAGTTGGAAGGTCGTCAGACGGAACCAGATGCCTAATCCTGGCGATGTTCCTAAGATGGTAAAAGGAAGTCTTGATGACAGCAGACACCTGTGACTGCAGTGTCAGTCTATCATTAAGAACCACCCCCAGGTTACGCACCCGTTCAGAGGTCGGGATAGAAACACCACCTAGAAAAATTCAAGAAGGTGCACCAACACCCGACCACCCTATCTGACAACCCGGGTCCACAACCAGTACCTCTGTCTTTTCTGAGTTCAACTTCAGCCAGCTAGAATCCATCCACTTCTGGATTTCTTTCAGACAGTTGTTAAAAACTGAGACAGCTCCATCCTGGTAGGGTGCAAAAGAAAGGTATAGCTGGGTATTATTTGCAAAACAGTGAAACCTCACTCCATACCTTCTTACAATGTCTCCAATGGGTAGCATATACACCGTGAATAACATGGGTGACAGTACTAAACCCTGAAGCACTCCACACAACAAAGCAGTAACACCTCTACCACCCCCCCACACACCCCCACAAACTCCAAACACCAACCAGCATTGCAGTGTGCCTTTGGGTTGTCAGGGTGAGAGTTAGGCATGATGACCCCAATGCACACCCCTCTGCCTGTGGATGTGTGGGGATTGGAGTTGGGGTGATAGGGATGGTAACCCTAATACCACATTTCCATGCTTTTGTCGCTGTGCAATGAACCCTAACTGATGCATTAATGGAGATTTTTGCCATGCATGTCCCTTCTTTTTGAGAAAGTGTAATGTATCTAGTAAGTGGTATGTGTTAATGGGATTGTGGGCCCTCTGGGACCTGCGTTTCCTTCATATTGTCCATTTTTAGCATAATCGTATGTGCATGTGGGAGTATGGGCCCTCCGGGCCCTAAACTCCCACTTATACATAACTATGGAGTCCTCCAGCAGCCCTACAGGGCAAGGAACCCTTGTAACACTAATCTGCTAATATCTCAGCAACCATAGCAGCTAGGAAAAAACTTCCAGTGCTGTTCTAATCATGACAGTGAGTACTCCACGCCCAAAAGCAGATCAGGGGTGGACTCTTCCTATGGGTTGTCAACACTAAAGTTCACCCATTAGGTGTGTATGTTTCTGGAGTGTATAGAATGGAGTGGAAGAATCAACCCCTTATTTGCTTGAGGGGTGTGGTTGGGGTTTTTAGCAGTGGAAACCCTAAAGCCCACATTTTTCTAATTTTGTTGCTTTAGTCTGAACCCTAAATGTTGCATCAATGCAGTTTTTTTGCAAGGAATTTCCTAACATTTTGAGATAGTATAATTGTATCATTATTTGTCTGTGAGAGTGCAGGGCCCTGCGCTCCCATACAGTACATGCATACTTTTGAGACAATGTAATTGTATCCTTATTTGTTTGATGGAGTGCAGGGCCCTGCACTCCCATATCTCCATAGATGCATATATGTATGTTTATGTGGAAAGTGCAGGGCCCTTTTTAAGACAAAAGCAACCAAATTTCAACATAGGCTTCTTATTACTCCACCTCATGAATCCAGTACTAAAACTTGTCACATCCATTCCAAAACATCAATCCATTCCGCCACAGGCACAAAAAGACATTTTGGCCAGGATTTGAAAAATGACAGCTGTCGCATACATGAGGTGATGTAAAGAAATGGCTATGTTGAGAATTTGGGGTGAGAATATTGAAAATCATGACCATCATGAGCGAGCATATTGAAATGTCAATGGCTGCACACAACTTTGCCATTTTAACATATTTTGACCCCAGGATTTCATCATACCCTTCTTATGATGCCACCCTGAGAACAAGTATGGTAAAAAGTTTGAAATCCAGCCCCAAAGGTGTTTTCACCAACCAACTGTGAAATAGCATTTTGGGCAGGATTTGTGAAATGCCACCAACATTGTTCATGAGTAGGGGTCTTAAAAAGGGTATGTTGAAAATTTGCTTTTAAAATCTTTAAAAATGACAAAGTTATGCACCAGAGTTGAAAAATTAATTGAAATACATTGAACCACACTTACCTTACTTTCTCA
The DNA here is from genome assembly GCA_016271365.2 of Neoceratodus forsteri. Taxonomy (NCBI): domain Eukaryota; kingdom Metazoa; phylum Chordata; order Ceratodontiformes; family Ceratodontidae; genus Neoceratodus; species Neoceratodus forsteri. Next base: position 642,193,003 of record CM028129.1, on the reverse strand, counting down.
CATTGCAGTCAACGGTTCCAACAGCAAGACATGTTTTCAATCAGAGAGTGGATCTTCAGTCTGAGACCTGTTCAGGTGAGTGAGGGTGTGTGGGTGTGTGTGTAGGAGGTGTGGTGTGATGGGTGCTCTGTGGGAGTTTGGGGGTTGGATCAGCATGGGACAGTTTTCTTTTTTACCAAGAAAGAGACATCAAGGGAAGGTTTTCTTTATTACAGGTTATTACTGTAAAACTAGAAATTTTCACTGTCAAATAATTTTGGCAATATTCACTGAAGTGTCAAAAAATTGCACTAATTAGGGCTATTACCACTTTTTCCCATTATAGTGAATGTGGCACTAATGCCTTAGTGCTAAAATAAATTTGTGTAATTATGGTTGTGCTTGTGATTGCGCTAAAGTTACTCTTCATGAAAATAAATTGTTTTCCAGTATATACATGGACATGAATGGGGGGTCCACTGGACACCAGGGAAATTAAATTATGAAGTGTATGGTCACTGGAGGGTGTGGTGTGCCACTAGACACTAGTGAAATGACAATATAATTACAGAGAGGCATTTGGGGGTGCCACTGTATAGCAGGGCAAATACATAAATAAAAATAAATAAAAAAGTATATGGGGAATGGCAATCAGAGGGTGGGTGGGGGGACACCACTAGACACCAGAAGATATTTAAAATAATATTTAAATGGACTCACACAGCCTCAGGTGACCATTTTGAATAAGGTTAAACATAGAACCTTTCAACTCATACTTACACTGTTTTACTGGGTGACTCTGAGCTAGTTACTTAACCTCCCCAGTGCTTAAAAGTTGCTCATGATAACAGGTACTTGTGCCAAGGACAGGGGAGGCAGATGGGGGAATCCTCTGGACACCAGGGAAATTATGATGGCTACGGTCATCGGAGGGTGGGGGGGAGCCACTAGACACCAGAGAAATGAAAAGATGGCAATCAGAGCTCAGTGTTTCCTTGTCTTTTTTTTGCCATTGTGTTTCAGCCAGATGGCTTGGAATTTTGGTCTGAAATTTTCTGGGCAGAAAGGGCTTGCCCACATATGTTTCCTTTGCTGGTTTGGCAAAAGAATATTCCATTCTAGAGGTATTTCACTGTAAAATCTTGGGTTCAGAGCATGCTCACTGAATAAGAAAAACAGAGAAGTGAGTCATGAAAAAGGATTAAAAATAATTTTTTAAACTACAATAAATAACTAGAATGGATTAATATTTTCTCACCAAACCAGCAAAGGAAACATCTGTGAACCAAGCCCTTTCTACACTGAAAAGTTTAGACCAAATTCCAAACCATCTAGCCATAAGGCAATGTCAAAACACAGCAGCAAAACACTGTTGAGTAGACATTTTTCATATCAAGGAATACGAAAAATCTGCAAATGAGTCACAAAAAATGATTAAAAAAAAACCCTGGTGGTTCTTTTTCCAAGAGGGAACTGCAGAATCCACCTAACAGTGTCCCAATGACCAACATTCATCTGTTGATCTTCCCCTACCATGTTATTTTCTGTATGTTTTCATTTTTTTTTTGATGAATACAAAAAACAAAATGGCAGCATAGGCAAAAACCTCACAAAAATGATTACCCATATGAAAACTTCATACAGGTTCTTTTTTTAGCTGACGGAGCATACTCAGAACCCAACATTTTAAAATGTAATAACTTTGGAATGAATTAATATTGTTTAACCATACCAGCAAAGGAAATCCTTCTGAGGCAAGCCCTTTCTACCCTGAAATTTCTGACCAAAATTCCAAACCATCTGGGCTCTAAGAGATGGCAAAAAAAAACAGCAAAATACAGCAATTTCTGCATTTTGTTGTTAGCTACAGCTCAGAATCTGCATATCTGATCAAAAATAAACATGGCACATCAAGACAGCAACTCCATGAGACTGTGCATGTGAAATTCTGTGCAAAGTTATTAAAGAGCAACATTTGGGGTTTAACATAGGAAGCCCTGCTCAACCCTAAGTGCAGTGGCACCACTGTGCCATTATAATCTATCTATCTATCTATCTATCTATCTATCTATCTATCTATCTATCTATCTATATATTATTTGAAAACAATCTCCATTAATGCAGCATTTATGGTTGAGGCTAAGGAAATGTGGCTTTAGGGTATCCAACCTTAAAACCCAACACCACCCCTAAAGCACATCAGGGGCATAGTCTTCCCAGAGGTTGTCAAAACTAGAGCTCACTCCATTAGGTGTGTATCTTTCTGGAATGTGTAGAATGGGGTGAGTTTTTATGACTGACAACCCCTAGGAAGACTCCACCCCTGATTTGCTTTAAGGGTGGCATTGGGGATTTAGGGTTGGAAAACCTAAAGCCACATGTCCCTACTATTTTCACTGTAGCGTCAACCCTAAATGTTGCATTAACAGACTTTTTTGCAAAGAATGTCCTTACTTTTTAAGATAGTGTAAATGTATTGTTATTTGTCTGTAGCAGTCTAGGGCCCCCGGGCCCTGCGCTCCCATTCATCTTTAGTTTTTTTTGATACTGCAATTGATACTGTAATTGTATCCTTATTTGCCTGTGGGGATCACAGAGTCCAGTGCTCTGTGCTCCCATCCATCCATAGATGTGTATATGTATATTGCTGTTTAAGCACAGGATCTAGAGGGTCATGAACTTCCATTTGTTGCACAACAGGAACCAAATTGTCAGCATAGCATTCTTATTAACCAACCTCAAGAACCTAGTCATGAAAGTTTTCAAATCCCCATCAAAATGTGATTCCACACCACCATTACGTCATTCCATGCAGGGATCTTGAAATCACCTTTTGGGATGCAAAAGCACATTTGGACAGGATCTGAAAAATTACAGCTGTACCAGTTAAAGCAGAAGGAAGTGGGGAAGACAGTCAGAATAGCAAAGGCCCAAACTGAGGAAAATATAGCCAACTCAGTTAAGAAGGGGGATAACACCTTTTATAGGTACATTAGGGAGTGAAGAAAGACCAAGGAAGGGATGGTGATGCTTAATAAAGGGAAGGGGGTGGACAGATGGTGACAGTGAAAGAGCAGGGATGCTGAATGAATACTTCTGTTCAGTATTCACAAAATAAGAGGAGGGGAAGTACTTAAACCAAACAATAGAAGCACTGGGTGACCAAAGTAGTAGACCACGGAGGAGCTGTGGACGTGATCTACCTGGACTTTAGCTAAGCATTTGACACAGTCCCACACAAAAGTTTAATAAACAAGTTAGCCAGCCTAGGAGTGGGTCCCAGGTTAGTAACCTGGGTAAAATGTAGACTGGACAACAGGATGCAGAGGGTAATCATAAATGGAGTCAATTCTGAAGAAAGGAGGGTTACTAGTGTGGTACTGCATGGTTCAGTACGGGAGACTGATCCTCTTTAATTTCTTTATAGGTGACATTGCAGAGGGACTAGAAGGAAAAGTATGCCTCTTTGCAGATGACACAAAAATCTACAAGATGATTGATACACAAAGGGGGTGGAAAGAATGAGATGGGACTTGGCAAGGTTGGAGAAATGATCAACAGTATGGCCGCTTAGCTTCAATGCAAAGAAGTGCAAAGTAATGCACCTGGGAAATATAAACCCAGGGGAAGTGTACAAAATGGGGAAGGTGCTAACAACAACAAAAATGGAAAGGGACCTAGGGTAGTCATAACAGACAACCTAAAGGTAGGCCAGTAATGTAAGAAGGCAGTAAGGAGGGCTGGGGGGATAATGGGATGCATAGGAAAAGGCATCACTAGTAGGAAACAGGAAGTTGTTATCCCTCTGTATAAGCAGTAGGTGAGACCCCCTCTAAAGTACTGCATGCAGTTCTGGAGACCCCATCTCCACAATGACATAGACAGGATGGATGCAGTCTAGAATAGGGCAACTAAAATGGTACAGGGTCTGCACCAGAAGACATACAAAGAGAAACTAAAGGAGCTTAATATGTATATCCTTGAGGAAAGGAAGGAGAGGGGGACATGATAGAAACTTTCAAGTACCTCAAGGGAATCAACAAAGTCCAAGAGGGCAGCATCTTTCAGAAAAAGAGATGTACATGAACAAAGGGCAAAATGTTAAGATAGAGGGGCGACAGCTCAGGGGCAGCATGAGAAAGTATTTTTTTCATGGAGAGGGTGGTGAAGCATGGAACAGCCTTCCTGAGGGGGTAGTGAGGTCAAAAACAGTGGGGAAATTCAAGAATGCATGGGACACACATCAGACAATTCTTGAGGGGTGTAGGAGGATGTAAGGTGTTGGTTAACTAGGATCTGCAGCTTATCCAATAGGTAGGGAGATGGGCAGACTAGGTGGGCCAAGCAGTCCTTATCTGCCATCAGAGTCTAAGTTTCTATTCATGAGTCTTTGTAAAGAAATGGCTATGTTGGCAAATTTGGCATAACAATATTGAAAATTACCAAAGTTACGAGCCTGTGTTCTCAAAATTCAACATAGGCTCATAACTTTGTTGTGTTATAATATTTCTACTCCAGGTTTTCAATATAGCTTTTTTTTCCTTTTTTTTTCTGGCTCATGTATCTTAAGAACCATGAGTTTCTTCTGAAATACTGTATATTCAGTAGTTATGGTCAAACTAAATCATCAAAGCCAGAGGGGTCCAGACATTATTTCCACACTATTTAAAAAATAAATTGATAGAATTCCTTGCTATATAACCGCATGAAAAGGGGCCCAGATTTTTTCAAATAATGTATCTTATTCTCTTTTTATATAGTAGATTTTTTCCAAATTCTCGGTATTTACGATGAATCCAATCCATGTTTCTACAGCCAGTGCGGCAGACTCTTCCCATTTCAGCAGGATACATTTTTTCACCATAATTGTTATTGTAATAAATGTAATTTGTTCAATGCTTAAGTTTCCTGATAAAATTGCAAGTAAAAGTAAATTAAGGAATGAATTTTATATTTATTTTGGTTGTTCATTCGTTATTTTATATTCATGATTGTTGAGCTATAATCTGACAAATAAGGACATGAGTGTATCATGTGAATAAGTGTTCCCTAGGCAGTGGTACATCTCCGACATTTTTCTGATACCTTGTTGTTAAAGCGGTGTAATCTGGATGGGGTATAATGTGTCCTGTATATTGTGTTTATTTGAATTTGTTGTAGTTTGCTTGTGCTAATATAAGTGGTAAATGCTGCCACAATACTTTGCCATATTTTTCTGTTATAATTAGCCTAGCTCCACTTCCAATTTTTAATGTGTTTTATGGCTCTTTATTATGTTTATCTTGTATAGCAATATATATATACAAGATATTAATTTAGTTTTATGATTTGTTTTCTTTTAAGGTTTTTAATATTGAAGATTCCATTTAATTTGTGTGGTTCTTTAAATAACTTTTAATATATTTGCCATTTTGGAGACATTGAAAATAATTGATTATGGGAATTTCATATGCAACTTGAAGTTGTTCAGAAGTTTTGAGTTGGCCATTTTGTCAAGTGTGTTTATTTCTTGAATTCCTTTTAATGGCCAATCTTAAAATATTTTGTTATTCACAGAGGGTATAAAATCATAGTTCTGATAAATTGGTGTATCTGGAGATATTTGCATATTCTCTTTTATTTTATTATGGGCTTTATACCATGACTGTATGGTTGTTTCAGTGGTTATACATCATTTTAGGTTCTTAGCTTTCTTATGATAATTTGAATATAATAATTGCATCATATTAGAATATAGTTGTGTATTTAATTCTGTTAACTGTGAGTTCAGTTTTTCCTTGGATTCTTGAAGCCATTCCTGTATCATGACTATTTGTGTAGCTAAATAGCAGCTATACATTTCAGGTAATGTGAGTCCACCATTATTTTTTGGTTTGATTAATACTGAATATGCAATTCTCAAGGTTTTATTGGCCCAGATAAATTTAGTTATCATTTTTGTGAGTTTCATAATATATGACTGTGGTATCTCAATGGGGAAAGCATGTTATAAAAATATAAGTTTTGGCAATATTTTCATTTCTACAATATTTATTCTTCCAATTAATGTTAAAGGTAAATTTAACCAGCTATTGAATTCAGTCTGAATTTCTTCATATGCAATGTCATAAATTAGCTCTACAGTTTGTTCAGGTTTGGCAGGGATCTGTGTGCCTAAATAATGTTTCTGTGTATTTGTTTGTTGACAATTTTTGACATTAGGAATCCTTATATTGCCTTGGTTTAATTTCAAAATGATAGTTTTGTCCCAATTTATTTTATATCCTCTTAATGCCCCGTATTGATCAGTGATATTTATTAGTTTTCTGATTGATACTTCTGGTTGAGAAAGAAATAATAGAGTAAGTGGCAGCCATGAAATGATCAGATATTTCCATATATTTCATGACATATCTACAGAGATTCTCTCTCTGGTGGCCCATAGTGGCACTGCAGGAAGGCAGGAAATTTGCATACATATCACAGACATTTTAGGAAATATCGGAACATGTCTATTGCTACCACTGTATCATCAGCATACAGACTGATTTTATATATTTGATCTTTAATGGTTATTCCATATATAGCATATCTGGATGTTTCTGATTTAAATAGCTAAAACTTCCATGATAATGGTGAAAATGAATGGTGATAAAGGGCATCCCTGTTGTGTGCCTCGCTGTAACTGTATGAATTGGGAAATATTTTGATTTGTTTTTACTGCTGCATAAGGTTTGTCATAAATTAGTTGTAACCATCCACTGAACTACTCTCCCATCACCATCTCCCTAATCACATCAATCATAAATTTAAGTTCAACAAGATCAAAGGCTTTTTCTGCATCAATTGCTAATAATATTGCAATGTTGTATTCATTTTCTGAGATTATATTTAGTGTATGCCTTATGTTTTCTTTAAATGTTCTACCCTTTATAAATCCATTTTTTGTCATTATTTATTATGTGCAGTAGTATTGTTTCTAACCTTTTAGCATTATTTTTGCAAATATTTTGTAGTCTGCATTTAATAGGGAGATGGGGCTATATAATGCATAGCTCTGCGGATCTTTATTTTGTTTTTTAAGAAACACATGAATTTTAGCTTCTCGGAAGAGTTAGGAATTTTCTGGGTTATGTTGAAGGAATTAAATAGTTTTTGTAGAACAGAGCTATGTTGTGATTTGAAAGTTTTGTAAAATTCAATAACTATCCCATCTGGTTCCGGTGACATATTTCCTTGTTGTTCTGATATAGCATTTTCTATTTCTTCTATAGAAATGTTTTGAGTATGATTCTTTTTGAGTTCAGTGGGGAATAATGGGAAGAAGATAGATTGTAAATATGTTCGAATTTCTTCCTCTTTTCTTGTTTGTTTCTCAGATTTGTATAGTTTGCTACAATATTGTTTGACATTTTTGTTTACTTCTATAGGGTCTTCAGTGATTGCCCCATCCAGTTTCTTTATAGCTAGTATACCACTTTTTTGTTGATCCTTTCTTGTCTGCCAGGCCAGGAGTTTCAGTGGTTTATCAGATAAGGTGGTTTATCAGATAAGTAGAGATAGTTAGATCGAGTTTGAGTAATTTATCTTTCTATAGTGTTTGTTTGCACAGTATTATACTGTTTCTTTTATGTATAAGTTTATTAAATATGTTTTATCTAACATTCTATTATGTATTCTTTGTAAGCTTTCAATTTCTTGTTCTAGGTGATATATAATAATCTTTTGTTGTGTATTTCTAAAAGAATCTAAGTTTTGCATTTTACCCTGAACCCACACTTCAAATGCTTCCCAAATACTATTACTAGAGATTTCTTGATCATTATAATTTATAAAAAAATCTTGAATTTCTTGACTAAAATTCTGTGATATCATGTTTATTTTGCTTTTCTACGCATATTTTATTATTTTAATTATTTTAGTTCTATTATTTTGGCCTCTTACATTCCAGGATATTATATTTAGCTCATCATACATTACTAAATCTTTGTTTATGATTTTCTTTTTTTCATTTTGTCTGGACCCCTGCTTCTAATGCCATCATTAACACTAATTTGTTTATGATTTATGAACTGAATCTTATTTTTAAGCCAAACTTTACTCTGAAATAATGTTTGAATAAACTTATCTATTCTTCCTTCCCCTATCTCTTCCCATAAGCTAACCTCCTAGCTAAAAAATGAAGAGATTCCAGTCCCCCCCAGTGATGACAAGAATTGACATCACAACACACAAGAGCATTAGGGAAGCATATTCTCTATTAATAACTTATCAAATATTAAAGAGATGCCCTATTTTTTCTGTTGAGCAGGGAATAAATTTATTATTCTGGTTCTGGTTCTGGAGTTGATCCATTGTGAGTTGTTGCATAAGGTTTTGTCTGTTTTGAGCAGGTTTGGCTGAAAAGTTTGCTGTTCTAGCTCCATATTCTTCTTCAAATGCTGCCATATCTTCATCTGGATCATCAAAGGTTTGTAGCTTACCTTTAACAATGGATCTTAATTTGGCCGGGTAAGATATTGATGAGCATATACCTTTTTGATAAAGCTTGGATTTTACTTTTTTCTGCTGAGCAGGAATACATTTATTATTCTGTTTCTGGAGTTGATTCATTATGAGTTTTTGCATAAGGTTTTTGTCTGTTTTGATCATGTTTGGCTGCAAAGTTTGTTCTTCTATCTCCATATTCTTCTTCAAATGCAGCCATAGCTTCATCTGGATCACTGAACATTTGCAGCTTACCTTTAACAATGGATCTTAATTTTGCTGAGTAAGACATTGATGAGCATATACCTTTTTGATAAAGCTAGAATTTTACTGGATTGAATAATCTTTTTTCACTGGTTTCACTTGACATGTCTGGATAAACGTTAAACTTAAATTCACTGTATGTTAATCTAATTTCTCTGTGTGCTTTCTGCAATATTGCTTCCTTATCTGTAAACTTGTGAGGCTTCATGAATATTGTTTTAGGTAAGTTATTATTGGAGAAATGGTATCTTGCATGGTGTGCCCTATCCAATTGAATTTTTTCCTCAGAGTACTTTTTGTCCATAGCAATGGTTAACATTTTTTCCAAAAAACAGAAGGGGGTCCTTGATCCTTCCAGTCCTTCAGGTAATTTACTAATGAGGAGGTTTCCCCTGCTGGCCCTGTCTTCTTGTTCAGTGATTTTGTCTTACAATATCCATAGTTGTTTCTCAAATAGATTTAATTTTGGTGGTAGTGGGTTAGTGACATTTTTCAACTTAGAGAGTCTATTTTCTGCTCCAATGGTCCAAAAAGTTAAATTTTCCATTTCAGTATTTATTTCATTTAAAGATGTGGCTACCATTACAATTGAAGATTTAATATCCCCCAGCATTTGCATCATTTCATTTTTGAAGTTTTCTATAACTTTTAGCATTTCTCCTTTGAACGTTGTTATGTCCAGTTCCTTATTTTCCTTGTCTACATCATTTTTTCCACTTCTCTGTAGTTTTCGTTCACATTCTTTTCCCTGTCTTTTTCTGGCATTTTGGAATTTAGTATAATAGGGTTTTCTATTTTATACATTTCCTTTACATATGCATTTGCTTCTGGAAGTTCTTTTTCTTGTGAAGCCATTTGGTTTTGAGACTGTTAAATTGCTATATCTGTATTTATTTGGCCCCCTCCATCCTCTTCTACCTGGTTGTTCTTACAAATATTCGAGATTGCACCCCTCTTATTACTCAGTTCAATTGGAATTTCCCACTTTGTTTGTATACCCCTCTCCCCTTCTGTCTGATTGTTTTTAAGAATCTTCAGTATTGCACCCCTTTTATTAGTCTGTTTCTTACACAAATTGGTATTTCTTTGTAAAAAAGGAAAATTGTTACCTTTGTTTTTCTCCTTTTGATTTGGAATTATCAGTAATGGCGATGTAGGTGATTCTTGTATCAGTCACAGATCCAGTAAACTCGTAAATTGAGAGGGGGGGTTTATACATCAGTGTATTTATGACCACCATTTTTTTTGGCTTTGGGTTGTATGTTTTACAGCAAAATAGTTTTCTGAGAAGTCACAGACTCAACAGAACCCTTTAGACATGCTGTATTCATAGCGTTTTCACCTCAGAGTATCACATTTCTCTATAGTGCCATGTTTTCCTTAGTAAAAGGTAAGGTATTCTTTCCATAGATTGAGTAGAGCATGCCTGGCCTGTGTGTACTCTGTGCTATCTCCACCTGGTCATCTCAGATTATGTCAAAGGAATGATGCTCTTCACAGGTGACGTGGCCCCTCAACATAGCCTTCTTATGACCCCGCCTCATGAACAATAGTAGGGAAAGTTCTGAACTCCTGACCAAAAGGTGATTTCATGCAGGGATCACAAAGTCACCATTTGGGACAGATTTGCCTAATGTCAGTGCAATTGTTCATTAGGTGGGGTCCGAAAAAAAGCATGTTGAACATGTTGGGCACAAATACAAACAAATGGCCAAGGTATGCCACTAAGTTCACAGCCCCATTGAAATACTGTACACTGAACCTCATATAGTATCTTTTTCTTCAGTTTGCAGTCTGACTTTGTAGAGTCAAGATGTATCTGCAATCCACAGACAATGATGGAATTCTACTCCCAGTGCTTAGGTAAGGGCTTGGGAGGTCAATGCAGGGTGGGAGGGTTGGGTAGGAGGGCAGTAACCACTGCAAAATATATTGATGGGTGGTTTTCTTTTCACAGACTTGACAAAAAAGACATTGATGGGTGGCTTTCTTTTCACAGGCTTAAAAATAGGTGAAAGATCAGCTTTTATTGTTAATTGTTACACTGGTGGATTGTGAACCCCAGTGTCACTGTTATGTTGGGGTGTGTGTGGGGTAGTGGGTGTTGACAGGGAGGGTCAGGGGAGCAGCAGCTTACTTCACTGCAGGGGGTTCACTTATGGGGAAGTGACACTGGGTGATTGGGCACCTCCAGTGTCACTGTTATTAAATTATCATTGGGACAGTGATTGAAGGGTGCCACTAGATGCCAGGAAAATACAGTATGTTTAAGGAGGATGATGAGATGGTGGGGGTGCAACTGGACACCAGAGATTTTAAAAACTACTCGTACAGGCCAGAATCAGAGGGTGGGGGTGCACTACACATCATGGAAATCCATAGAAGCAATGGGGAGAGCAATCAGATGTTGATGGCTGTCAGAAGACACTATTGATAAAGTTTGGGAACAGGGGCCATGATCAGAGGGTGGGAGATGCCACATGACACCAGGGAAAACATGTTTCCTGAGAAAAAAGTAAATTTCAATGAAAAAGAACAATCTTTTTCATCACTTGTAATACGAAAAATTATCTTTTTTTTTGTATCATGTCATGAAAAAAGATTTATAAACTAAGAAAAACACAAACAACTTTGGAAGGGGTTAATATTTTTCACAAAAGGACCAAAAGGCACATTTGTGTCACAGACCTTTTTTACCATGAACATTTCTGACCACAATTCCAAACAGTATGGGCACTAGCCTAGTTCTCATAAAACTACACAACATAAGGGTCAGGCAGTATGAAAATAGAGAACAAGATGGCAGCCAAATGATAAAGGATGTTCCTGTCATGAAAAAGGATGACATCTATATGAAAAAATAAAGCTTTTTTGTTTCATCCAGCTGTTTTTTAGTGCTTACTGAGCATGCTCAGAACCAAGTATTCAAAATTTCAAAATTAAATAACTTCGGAATAGATTAATATTTTTTTACCAAACAAGTAAAATGCACATCTGTGGGTCAGTCTCGTTCTACCCTGAAAAAGTTCAGGCCACAATTCCAAATGATCTGGGTGCCAGCCAAGTTATAAGAAATCCCATTTAAACCAATTGGAAAAAATCCTGAAAAAATTACTTTTTTCACTATCTATATCTCAGCATCTGATAAGAACAAAGCTTAGCACATCAAGAGATCTAGCACACATGACCGTGTATGCAAACCTTTGTGCAAATCTGTCAAATAGTTGCTAAGTTATTAAGGTGCAAATGTTGGGGTTTACACTGAAGTACCTGTACAACCCTGATTTGCCAAGTTTTGTTCTAGCTTCCCGATGACCAAACCATGATGTCGTTTGAGAAACTGCAGAACTGTTTTGCCCTAAATAAGTCAGATGTTTGGAGGTATCTCCAGATTAGAAGCGTACTTAACCCCCTCTGTCCAAACATAATAGTGAGGATGGGTGAAGCTTCATGGCCACGTTGCATAAATCAAATAAAGGCCAGGGTTTGGTGGCAGCTATCTATAGGGCCTTGAGAGATTTCCAGCCAGACACTACAGTAATGTGCTGGTTAATGTGGGAGGAAGAGCTTCAATGCCCCTTGTCCTCACAACAATGGCTTACTTACTTAAGGTTGGCTCACACAGCATATGAAGATGCCAAAAGTCAGTTGATACAGCTAAAAATACTTCTTGGATGGTATAGGACCCCTGCTATGCTTCATTAGCTGAAAATACTGAGCCATGCTAAATGCTGGCTGTGCCAGGCTTCTCCAGCTCATCTTCTCCATATTCATTGGACCTGCCCCGTGCTACATCAGTTCTGGACCCTGGTCCTGAAGGAAGGTTCTAAGATTGCGGGCAAGGAGATCCTCCACTCTCATGATAATCTTCTGTTGGGGGACATTTCAGCCCTGGATCCTCTACCTGCCTCGCGGGGTGCGTGGCTCCTAGTGGCAGTAATGGAGGCCAAGAGGGCCATTCTGATGAACTGGAAGCAACCAACTCCTCCCTTGATCCTTACCTGGAGGTCAGCTTTGACCAGACTTGCCATTTTGGAATAGATTACAGCTAAAGGAAAAGGTCACATCCCTAGCTACCTGAAGAAATGGGGGAGCATACTTACACTCCCACATCTGTATGATCCCACCTCCCCCCAGTAACCCCCTTCAGTCTGACCCCCATCATCTAGTATAACTCCCACCTCCCTGTTTTTCTTTCTGTCTACATATCTTATCTTTTACTACCCAAATTTGCTCATACTTTCTTATTCAGAAAGGAAGCTATCACCCATCTCAGTTTAATAGTATCCTATGACTTATCCTAACTGTTCTCTACCTTATTCTCCCCTTTTGATGGCATCTAGAGGATTACTGCACATGCTTAGGGATGTAAAGAGTTGTACTTGAAATATATATATATATTTGGTCATCATGTAACCACATGTTTGATTGCTGTTATGATTTTATAGAATGGGCAGTTAGTGTTAAGTATGTGTTCACAAAGAGCAGTGAGAACCCCCCCTTCTACTGGGTTTCCCTCAAAGAAAAGTGTTGGTATGTCATCATTGTATTGTTCTCTGCAAAATGTTGTCAGCTTTCAATATTGACAAGGGGATATGCTACCCGCTTGAGTGTAATCGTGTAACCCCCTGATGTGGGATACTTATGTAGTTGTTTGGTGTAATATGTCATGTTGTTAAAAAGATAAAACTCGATAAAATTTTACATGATAAAACAAAAAGTTTTGTTCTAGCTGGATCTGCAGATTCCAAGATCTGGAGAGTACATCTTTAGGACATTTTTTTTTTTGCTGTTTTTGTTTTGTCACAATCTACAGTCCAGATAGATGGTTTGGAATTTTGTTCTGAAATTTTCAAGGTACAAATTGCTTACTCCAGAATGATGCTTTTCATTGCTTTAGTGCAAAAATATTAATAATTTCTCAAGTTATAAAGATTTGGAATTTCAGTTCTGAGCATGCTCAGTAGGGATTTTTGGGATAGTTTTTTAATATGAAAGAGGAATTTGGTCACACAAAAAATTATTCTCTTTCATAAGGGGTAATCCTCTTTAGTGACAGAAAATTCTTCTTTCATAAGGCAGCCATCTTGTTTCATTTTTTCCAAGAAAACATTTAGAAAAACCATAAAAATGATATCCTGCAGAGAGACACCAACACGTATAGCTTGTTAAATTGAACCCCATTAGCTGTATTGTGGAGCTAGTTTTTTCAAAAATGAACCCAGAAATGTGCTTTTAAAACATTTTAAAAATCCTCTTTTGTGAGATGATTTTTTTTTCTTTCATATGGCCCACAAAAGAGGAATACAGCCCTAAAAAAGAGCATTTGGAACATCCAAAAGAATAAGTTAGAGGTAGTTTTTTTTTATTCTTCTTTCATATGAATCAATCCTCTCTTGTGAGCTCAAGAAAATCTCATGAAAGTGGATTAGTTCATATGAAAGAAGAATTTGAACTTCATGCCTTTTTTATTTGGCACATTGTTACATTAAGAAACCCTAACTCTGACATTTGTTCCAAGTTAAGGGAAAATCTATATATCAAAATAAAGGTCTCAATAAGTACTACAAGGCTAACACTTAGTACCCACTGACAATTTCATTGGGTACCCATAGCAGAAGCACCACTTGTGCTCGACACCAAAGTCCCTGACATTCTACACAGCAATGGCACAATACCGACACCAGTATTGTGTCATCACAAAAGACATACCAATAGATGAGAGAAAGAAGTAAGTGCCTCAGCTGGGACATGAACCCAGGCAGTCCAGAATACAGTTGTGATTGTGCTATCAGCTGTGCCACCAGGGCAGCTGGACACTGGGCTGTCCTTGAGCATGTTACTCTTTCTAAGATGCACACACCAGTGACTGCACAGATAAATACATTATTTCAAACATATGGGTGTGATGTGCACTTCCTTCTTTCTCTCATCTGTTGGTACATAACCCATGATACCCCTCAAAAAAATAATGGGCTATGAGCAGTACGGCAAAATTATCTCCCAATTTCCCATAGGATACAATTGCAAGTTTAGCAAGCCATTACTCAGTTAGTCTTTGGAGTTAAGGGACAATCTATATATCAAAAGAAAGGACATAATGAGTACTTGAGTACTTCCACAGTACCACATAACACCCCCAGCAATTCAGGGGGTATGCATAGCACCCCAAAATTAGCTCCCAAGTTCTCATAAGATAACACTGCAAGCTTGGCAAACCATAACTTTGAATCTATATATCAAAAGAAATGTCTCTATGAGCACTACAAGACTAACACTTAATAGCCACCCACAGATTCATGGGGCATGCACAGCACCCCACAGTTACTTTCCAAGTGCCCATAGAATAACACTGCAACTTTAGCAAGCCATAACACTGAAAGTATTTGGAGTTCTGGGAACAATTCCTATATCAAAAGGACATGGGGTCATGTCAGCACAAACAATAACCATGTGGAAAGAAATGACACAAGAAAAATAGAGGCATCCCAAACAATGTCAGGTAGAAGAGTGACCAGACAGAAAAGGTGCAGGCCCATTGAATACAATGGGACTTCTTTGTTTTTGCAGGTGGGATCCACCCCTGCATCCCCCAATGTGGTGGGCTTCACCTCCCACACACCCCAGACTTAAAATAATCAACACTGGAGGGGGTCATGGACTTTAGGGATGGGGAGAAAATTGGGAGGGGGTAAAAGTTATTTTTTTTAAATAGAAGTTTCAGCATGTGGAGACCTAACCAGACCAAAACCACGGTCCCAGGTCTCCTGCTTTGCCATATGATAGTGTCCTAGCCACTCCACCATGGGAGCAGCTCTGCCAGACACCACAGCAGCACACAGCTAGTTGATCCCTTCCAGGTGAAGAGCAGAGCGACAGGTGTAGTGGTAATTCCCTACCACTATTCTACCCCTGCTCCTCTAAATCCTTTCATGCTTCACACAGTGTGGTTCCCATAGCACTCTTCATGGTGTGCTATTTTGACCTGTTACCTATCAAAAGAAAGGTCTCAATGAGTACTACAAGACTAAAACATAATACCACCCCCCAAACAAATTCATGGGGTATGCACAGCACCTCAAAATGACATCCCAAGTTCCCATAGGATAACACTGCAAGTTTATCAAGCCATTGCTCCATCAGCCTTTGGATTTAAGGGACACTCTATATATCAAAAGAAAGGATACAGCAAGTACTTTCACAGTAACACATAATACTCCAC
This sequence comes from Neoceratodus forsteri, assembly GCA_016271365.2. Classification (NCBI taxonomy): domain Eukaryota; kingdom Metazoa; phylum Chordata; order Ceratodontiformes; family Ceratodontidae; genus Neoceratodus; species Neoceratodus forsteri. The sequence continues at coordinate 642,177,072 of CM028129.1, read as the reverse complement.
ACACAAAAATTCCTGGGGTATGTGCATCACTCAGAAATTACCTCCCAAGTGCCAATAGAAGAACTTTGTAGAAGTAGTAGTAGTAAAAATATTTATTTATATCAAAAATATGAACAGGGATAGGCTCCACTGAACCAAAGTTTAATGAGGTCCCATATAATTTCTAGTTACATAGATGCACGTATAACAAGTAATCCAGATTATCAAGACATAATAATTTCATAAAGATATATAAAATACAATAAATATAATGATATTTAAAAATAGTATTCATGCTACAGTACCACATAATTTTATCATTGATCAAACCCAAAGGGGTACAGATATAAATGGAGAAACCCAATTGGAGAGGGTACAAAATACATACAAGCATAACAAATAAGTAAATATAGGCTTATATAATCCAGGGGCACAGCAAGGTTAGCAAGACATAGCATTAAAAATTTAGCAAGACATAACTCCATCAGTCTTTGGAGCTAAGAGACTATATGTGTATGTATATATATATATATATATATATATATATGATACATGATGGGCAGGAGTTGAATATGGAAAATATTCTCGCTCCTGCAGAGTGAGCTCTGTATTCTCATGAGTGCCAAAGGCACGAGTGAGAATGCACTGCTCACTCTGCAGGAATGACAATATTTTCCATATTCCATGATCTGCACATCATGTGTGCTATTTATACAATGGGGTAGGAGCTTCAGAAGTGTTGTTATGTATCCTTTTTCTGTGTACTCTGTCTTTTTTATTTTAGTGTTTGATAACTGGATAAGTTTTTAGAGATGACTTGGGAGCATTATGCACTTAAGTGACTTGTTCTGAGTCACACAGTGTGGAAGTGGAGGTTGTGAGAATCAAACCCAGGTTTGGTGTGCTGGATGTAGCAAGCGTGGTCAAAGCTCATTACTCTAACCTCTAATCTATACTGAGAGCACTGTTTTTGTGTGTTATTAGTGTGTGTAAGTGTTTCTGAATGGGTTGGGAGTGTAACAAACACTATGAGAAACAGGTAAATGTGTTTGGCAGTGCTAATTGAGTTAATGTCAGCAAGCAGTGAAAAACAAACTTGTGAGGCACTGTGATTTAGAATACAGGTTTTCTTGAAAATGACTGTTGCATAGTCATGGGCTGGAAATTTTACACACACTATGGGAAAGAGCTGAATGTCCTTTGCAATGTTGAGTTTCTTGCAAGTACTGTAGCAGTGATAAACAAAAACTGAGAGGCACTATTATTTAGAATGCACGCTTTCTTGAAAATGACAGTAACATAGTATTGGGTTGGGAGTTTTACACACACTATTGGAAACAGCTGGATGTCCTTTGCAGTGTTAATTAAGTTACTTGCTAGTAGCGGTGAGATATGGAGTTGTGGAGAAGTTCAATTTAGTATGCAGGCTGGAGTGAGTGAGTGAGTGAGTGAGTGAGTGAGTGAGTGAGTGATGACATCCTCAGAGGAGGTATATTTCTAAGTTATTTTAACTCCGGTGATGTCATCATAAGTTATTTCACTGCAGTGGAAATAACTGAAGTTATCCCACTCATATTGCTCTCAGCCCCATTGTGTGTATACAGTATATACATATATATATATATATATATATATATATATATATATATATATATATATATATATATATATATATATATATATATATATATATATATCTCAACTGTGTCAAGGAGCACTACAACATCAATATATAATACCAAAAATCCATGGGGTACGCACAGCACCTCATAATTACCTCCCAAATTCACAATGCTGTCAAATCCCCAATTAAAGTCTGATAATCATTAAAAATGCACCAAAGATGAATCTCCCCTTGGAGTACACCAATAGCAAGCTTCAAACCAAACTAACACAAATGGGTTATGCCTAGAAAAACTGAAAAACACATGTTTGACCATATACATCGAACTACCAGGAGTTAACAGGCACACTTAATATATTTATTTTCTTTGAAGTGAGCCCAACAAAATACAATTTCAATGAATAATATAAATTGCTATTCTGGAGGCACAGAAGCACAGGGCCTCTGGGCTCTGTGGTTCCATACTCAGATGGATGTCTCAATGTATTGAAACAAGAAAGCTTTGCAGCCAGATGAATGTGTTCACATAGGACCCAAAAGGACCTGAATGAAAGATGATTCAATTCTAGTATCTAAAAAAGAAAGGAAATTATTTCCAAAATAATGTTGTTAATGCATTAGTTTGGGCTTAGATTAAAGCAACAAGAATAGGGGAATGTGGAGCTAGGGTGGTTTCCAACCCTAACTCTCCACCCCAACCCCCCAAGCAGCAAATGGAAAGAAACATTTCAGTTTGGGCTGCCCTGAGTCTTGGCAAATCAGGCATTGGGTCTTCCTTGGTGTCCACTTCCCTAATTTTCATTCCACTCTGATATAGTCTTCAAACATGCAGAACTGTGTCTCTCTACATGTTGCCAAAAACCCATGAACCCTGCCAGAAGAAAACATGTCACATCTCAACTTATTTGCTCAGGGAATAGGGTGAGCATTGGGCCTGAGAACTCCGGGAAGAGTCCAACCTGATTCACCAAGACTCAGGACAGCCAAAACTAAAAAAGTTTTTTGACTTTTTACTGCTTGGTGGTAGGAGTGTGGAGTTACTTTAGGAAACCCTAACACCACATTTCCCTACTTATATTGCTTTAATCTGAACCTTACTTGGTGCATTAACAAAGTTTTGTGACAGAGTATATATACACACACACATACACACACATATATATATATATATATATATATATATGTGTGTGTGTGTGTGTGTATATTGTAGCACAGTAGTGCTATCATAGTTAGAGTTGAGGAGCCATTTACATGTTAAACCTAAAATTTTGCACCTCAATAACTTTGCAACTGTTTAACGGATTTGCCTGAAATTTGGAATACACAATCAAGAACCATAGGTCTTGGGATCTGCCAACTTTCTTACTGTTCGGATATACAGCTGTGGAGTTATTAAGCGTGATCTGCGTGGACGTTTATGTTTTTTGGAATTCTTTGGTCATCTCTACAGGTTGCATGGTTTGTGCGACCGGTCCGAAATCTTCAGGGAACGTGCGGCCAGGGTCCCCGATGTGCCTTTTGAAGATTTTGTAAAAACATATTAAACAGCTCAAAAGTTATTCAAAAAACAAGTTCCCATTATAAGTCAATGGGAAAAGTTAACAAAAAGTTTGACAGTGTTGCAAATGCAGTTTTTGCTTTTGCAAATGGCCCTATTACTGTCTCAAATCTGCCATTTTGTTTTCAGTTGGTCATCAGAAAAATGCTTGGCATTTAAATTTGGGACCCTCTAGCAACCTAATTCTTTTTGTATTCACCTAATCGGACCCTGAGGATGCTAGGCATGTCTTTATTTTGGGGTAAAACACCCCAGAAATATGTTTTTCAGATTTCTGGGAAAAAGTACTTTCGCACTTACGACAGTGTCGAATGAATTTTCGAAAGCTTTCGCAAAGTTCAACAGTACTTTTCCAGGCTGTGTGAAAATGACAGCAATTCTTTGGCACCCTGCTGCAAAAGAACAGTTTGGTCTTTTGGGCTGAAATTTGGAGGGAATGCAGTCAACATCTGTGCCTTTCAGTGCTTCAGTGAAAAAATATAACAGGGCGGCAAAGTTATGGCACTTCAAGGTTGACGCTTTTTCCCAAAAGATAACATTACAGCATCCACTGCATTACAATAATCCTTTGCCGCCCTGCTGCAAAATAACTGTTTTTGTATTTTGGGCTGAAATTTGGAGAGAAGAAAGCCAACATCCCACAGATGTGCCTTTTACTGGTTTGGTGGAAAAATATTACAGGGAGCAAAAGTTATGGCACTCTGAACTTCTCTTTTTTTCCCATAGGATAACATTATGGCATTCGCTGCGCCTTTCAGGGCTCGTATCTCGGAAATGGTGCGAGATACGGACTTTTTGTTGGAAAAATGCTTAGCCCCCTACTCAGGGCTAAGTACAAAACTAGTCAGGAAAGTCATAAATCATATGACTTTTAAATTTTTTTTCTATGTTGTACGGTTCCTGAGATATAAGCAATTTACTATTCCAGCTCCTCATTTTCTGCTCTGAGACCCATTATTATGCATACATTCTTTATACGCACTGTCTTTCTCTATGCAGCTTTGGGGAAAACTAGCCTGTGCGCTACATTACTGTTACCCTTACCACTTCTGCTTGCAGTTCCATAACCGTTCACTTACTGTTCCTGTCTCACGCACCATGCCATTTACCCTTGGCGTTTCCATTTGCACTTCTGCGTTGTGTTATTTTTAACTGCTTCTGTCTACAGTACTGTTTATCTTCCTGTTTTGCTTTGCGTCACCATGCGCATTACCATTTGCGTTTATGGGCACCATGTTACTATGTGATAAGACATCACGTGGCAGGAGCACAGGGACCAACTGGCCCCGCACTCCCGCCGGCGCATTACATTCACTATTTCTCATTATACTTCTCAAAAAGAAGGGAAATTAGAGCCAAAAAACTCAGTTTAATGCATTAGTTAGGGTTGTTCCACAGCAACAAAAGCTAGGAAATTCAGTGTTAGGGTTGAAAGCCCCCTTGACCTCCCCCACACCCCACAACTGGCATTGGGGTTGTCGGTCCTAACTCTCACCCCATTCTCCTATAACTCTGCTTCTTCACACATCTTATGGGTGAGAGTTAGCCGCAACCCCAACACGCAGCCCAATGCCGGTGGGGGTGTGGGCGGGGTCCAAGGGGGCTTTCAACCCTAACACCAAATTTCCTTGCTTTTTTCGCTGTGGAACAACCCTAACTAATGCATTAAACAGAGTTTGTTGCTCTAATTTTATATATGTATATATATATATATATATATATACACACACACACACACACACACACACACATATAATATTCTCTCTCTCTCTCTCTCTCTCTTCTATATATATATATATATATATATATATATATATATATCCATGAGTTTAGATACTGCTGTGTATGGCTTGTATTTAAACAACCAGCAGCAACCAGTATACTGTATACTAATGTGTTCAATACTGGTAGTGAAGAGACAGCATATGGATAAATACAGATCTGCTATGATATACTGACAGTCACTTGCCCATTGAACAATAGCCAGACACCATTTGCCCTACAATCAGATGCCCGGCAACAGAAATTTGCCCACTGCAGAGGTGATTTTTACTTTTCAAGAGGCCCCCCCAGACCTCCCATACTTAAATATAATCACCTCTGCCGGGGGCAAAGTTCTACTGTTGGGCAAGTGACTATCGGGCAAATGGTGCTGGGCTATTGTATGTCAGGCGAGTGACTGTCAGTTTTTCATAGGACTCCCGACAAGCACAGTGACTAATATATATCAATGGATTTCTTTCTTTGTACTTATATTTTATTACAATTTTCAATATAGAACAAGACAAACAAAACTGAGACAGTATAGAAAATACAGCAATAAATATCGTGCATCTCATAATCTCATTGATAGGGTCATGGAGATGGAAGACAGACCCCGAGGATAATAAGTTCCTCTTAGGGCCATAATTCTAGAGCAATGACCCAGCTGTAACTAGAGAGCTCATAAAACCATATCACAACCATCTCCTAGCCTCCAAGTAGGAATCTGGCTGGAATCCACCTTTGCCTGAGAGAAGGACTTTATAAAGTTTATTTTATTTATTTATTTATTAAAATGTTTCACCAGGAAGACACACTGAACAACAAGTTGCTCATTTCACGGTGCAACCGGGGGGGAGGGATTACACAGGGTTGTGAAGGATGATCAGTTACAATAGTTTGTGGGTAGTACAAACAACACAACATTGTAAGATTGTGCAACAGTTGGAACACAAGGTATTGTACAATAAACAGTAGTGGAACATCGGGTAAATTACAATAAATGTCCAAAATCATACAAAAGAACATGAATGTAAAAAATAGTAATAATGCTATAGAGCAATTAATTTTGCATGAGTGTACCAGGAGCAGGCTCGAGGTAGTGCACAAGTGCTGTTGGAGTAACAAGGATGGGGTTAGGTTGTGTACACTCATGACCCAGAAGGGCAGGTGGAGAACAGGGGGGGGAGGCAAGAACTGAATATGAGGAGATGGGGTAGCCATTTCCTGATTTCCCTCTTCAGGATGTTGAGAACCCTGCCAGGGGGGTTCATGGTAGGAATGCAGAAACTGGGGACAGGTATTAAAGTGGGTTAAAGTAGGAACAGCTGAGGGAAAGGTAATTGTGTAAGGCAGAGGTAAGGGAGTAATTGGAGGAGGAGGAGTGTCATATTTTGAGGGGGGAGGGAATTACAGATTTTAGGGAAACGATGGGCAAAACCAGTCTGACTGATGAGGGTGGAGTGGCAAGGACCGTTAAAGGTGCGGGTGTCATTTGGTCTGAGAGAGTGGGTGGGGGGAAGTGACGTGGACAGAGAGGATGAGATAGGAGGGGAGCCCCCCAAACCAGAATTTGGAGATTAGTTTGGCACAGCGAGAGATGCGTCTGTGAGATAGTGGAAGGAAGGTTATAGAGAGATAGAGTTCACAGTGGTGGGAGCGGGAAGGGAAGTTGATAGAGAAGCGGCAGAAGGCATTAAAGAAAGTGTCCAACTTGGTCATGGAAGATTTGGGTGCAGCACCATAGACTATGTCGTAGTAGTCAAAAGATGGGGAGTATCATCTTCTGGACAATTTCATGCTTTGCAGTGAGCAGGATGCAACTAAGATTCCTGTACAGAGAAGCTTGGGGTACAGTTTCTTCAGGATAGCACAGATAGGTACAGAGAAGTTGAGGTGCCGGTCCAGCCAAACTCCGAGATATTGAAATGAGGAGGTGTCCTCCAAGATGATCCCATCAAGGGTGTAGAGGGTGGGCAGGGCCAGGAGCCTAGACAGTCTCTGCCTGGTGCCAAAGGTTACTGAGACTGTCTTCTTGGAATTTAGAAAAAGCTGGTGAGAAGCAAACTAGAGCTGAACTTGGTTGAAGTCATGCTGTATGCTTGGTTTGCACAGCAGCCAGGGTTTTTGCCTGAACTGTATAAAACAGTATTGTCAGCATATATGTGGCTAGAGGAGGCTGAGCAGGTTGTGGGAAGATCATTAAGGAAAATAGAGAAGAGTAGGGGACCAAGCACTGAGCCCTGAGAGATGCCAGTGTTGATGGGATGTGGAGGGGAGATGGAATCAAGGATTCTCACTGACTGGGTCCTGCCAATGAAGTAGGATTTAAACCAGTTGGTGGCTGATGGAGCAAGATCAGCTGAGAAGAGTGAATCAAGAAGCAGGGAATGGGAAACAGTGTCAAAAGCTTTGGCTAGGTCGACAAAGATAGCCGAGGTGATCAGACCATCGTCCATCCCTGAAAGGATGAAGTCAGTAAGCCTGAAGAGGGAGGTGGTTGTTGAGTGGTTCTTCTGAAAACCAGATTGGAAGGGGGTGAAGAAGGAGGAATCAGAGAGGAATGGTGATAGTTGAGAGAGAATTAAATGTTCTTGAAGTTTGGCTAGGGTAGGAAAGAGGGAAATGGGGTGATAGTTGCCAGAAGTGGATATGTTACCACCCTTGGGGAGATGAAGGACTACAGCATATTTTCAGGATGAGGGTACTTGGGCAGAAGTAAAGGACAGGTTAAGGATTAGGGAGATAGGATAAGCAATTGCAGGAGCAGAAAGGTAGAGAAGATTAGGATCAAGCTCATCTGGAGAGGAGCCTTCAGAGGGGTTGAGAGATAAGAGAGCATTAAGAGCTTCATCAGGGGAGATAGTAGAAAAGGAAAATGGGGGAGGGGTAGGCACTGGCTGAGATGAAGGGCTGAAGTTAATAGGTGGCAATGGGGAGATGGAATTTAGAAGAGAAGTGGTGCACAAGGTGTAGTAGGCATTAAATTTATTGGCCACGGAGCCAGGGTCAGAAACTAGGGAGTTATTTATTTTTAGAACTGGAGGGGGAGGGGGAGGGGGGAGAAAACAGGGCATGAAATGCCCTTCAGAATTTAGATGGAGAGTTAGTGTTTGTCAGGAATGAGGAGTTTAAATAATCAGACTTAGCCATTCCAGTAGCTTTAGTACATGAATTGCGTATCATTCTGTACTTGTCGTAGTCATTTGGATGTTTAGTAGATTTGTGTTTTCTACAGGCCTGATCATGTTAAAGTCCAGTTGTTCTGCCCACTCTGGGGAGCCCCCCCATGCAGTTAATCACCTGGGTGGTTCTGTGAGGAACAGTGGTTCCTGCTGCACTTGGTATAGCACCTATTTCCTCCAAAATTCCAGAAATTCCAAAGTTTTATCCTGCAATTGCACCATTACTTTTTCCATTCAATAAATGGCATTCACCATGTCCTACAGCTGCAGGAGAGTAGGAACCTTGCTAGTTAACTATTAAGACAATGTAACATACAATGTCGATGTGGACTCCCTCTGGGGGAGCAAAGAGTAAAAGCCATTGAGGCAATCAACATGCACAGTTTCACAAAAGTCTGGTTCAGTTTCTCTCATATTTCCTGCCTCTACACAGAAAGATAGAAACAGACACAGTAACAGTAGAACAAGACTAATAGTATATCCAGTCTGTGCATAAAACCCTATCATACCCAAAGACATTTTGTTCATAGAGGATTTTTGGCTACACTGTCAACCCCCATGCTCCCAGTTTTACTACCATAGCCCAAAGTAACAGCTAAGCCCTTAACTCTGTCCAAGTTGTGTTTAAAATCATTAATGGTTTGGCATTCACCACCTTTACTGCAGACTGTTTCATTATTCAGCCACTCTCCTGGTAAAATAAGGTGTTCTTGTGTCCCAAACAGTAAAAATCACTGATACACTCTTGGACCCTAGACCGGTCCACTCAGGAGTCCCCCAGGGCTCCATTCTGGGACCCCTCCTCTTCAGCCTATTCTTAAACTCACTACTGGACAGCTGCCCAGAACAAATAATTCTCTACGCCGACGATGCTGTGATCCTCACCTCGGACCCTGATCTAATCCAATTACAAAATAAACTTTAGCAGGCCTTCTCCTCCATCGAATCCTGGTTCCTAAATCATAAACTGCTCCTCAATCAGAAAAAAAACAAGTCTATGGTCTTCTGCAACCCCCACAACAAAAACAAACAACTCCACCTCTCCATTGCAACCGAACAAGGAGCAATCCAAGAGCAAACACAATCATTCAAGTACCTCGGCATCACCCTTGATCCTCACCTCTCATACACTGTCCATATCAGCAACATTGCAAAGTCTGCCAATGCGAAGTTAGGCGTGTTATTCCGGCACAGGAAACACCTAACCCCAGAAGCACTGTCAGTGACCGTCCAAAGCTCCATCATCAGCATCATAGACTATGGTCTTATCATATATGGGTCTGCAACTACCACTGCTCTCAAACGTATCGCAACCTCCCTGAATAAGGCCTTCCATCTCATCACTGGATCACATCACCGTACCCACACATTTGACCTTTATTCCCAATCTGGATGGCTTCAACTGGACAAGTGCTTAAAATACCAAACCTGCATCATGGCCAAGAAAATTATAATGGGGCTTGCCCCACCTGGTGTGTGTACCCTCCTTAAGCCTAGACATAGGAACGTCACTACAAGGAGATCCAATTCCCATCTACTACATATCCCATGATGTCGCACGACCCAAGGACAAAGATCATTCACCTATCGGGCATCCAACTGGCTCAACTCTCTTGGCAGCGACATAGTGACCGCTCCAACACTCGGCCTCTTCAAGTCCAAACTGCACCTCTCACTGCTTGTATCCTGTGATTGTCCATCTTAACATTTCCACCATTCCAGCTGCAAATGCCCCAGCACCCAGCACTTACAATCAGTCTTTGCACCCCTAGCACCTTACCTATCATATTCCCTCAACAAGGCCCACCGGCTGCACTGTCTCCCATCCTTGCCTACCTCCCCCCATATCTCCACTCCTGCCCCCTCCCCAACTACCTCCCGTACCTTACCCCTGCACCTCCTTCCCTCGATCTCCTACCCTCACTTCCCCACCACCCACCCCTTCCTTGTCTTGCTCATAGCTCAAGACTATGTACTGCTTATTACATGTCTGTAAGTCAATGACTATATGTTTGTAACTAATAATGATGACCGTTGCACACGCTGACTTGGAATCTTTGTAAAAGAGCCTCGGCTCAAAGGTATTGTAATCCTAGATTAAAATAAATAAATAAATACAAATTATTGAATCTCCCCCTCCACCCAGAGCTTTCACTCATGCCCTGGTGTTCTAGATTCACTGGTCCTGTTAAATGGTTTCTCACAGTTCACTTTGTTCATTTCTTCAAGAAACTGAAAGTCTCTGTCATATCATTTCTCTTTCGTATGGACTTGAGCAAGTACATGTTCAGCGCCCCAAGCCAGCCCTCATAGGATCTGCCCTGCTGCTCATGAATAAATGTGGTTACCCTATGATGCACTGTCTCCAGCCTGTTCTTGTCTTTGTTTAGGTGAGGACTTCAGATCTGGCACCATACTCTAGGACTGGTCTTTCCAGTATCTATACAGAGGTAGCAATACCTCCTTCCTTCTGCTGTCAAAACCACTTCCAATAAACCAAACATCCTGTTTAGCTCTTCTGTAGGCTTAATTACACTGCTAGATTGTTCAAGAGACTGACTTGACTTCCAGTTCCCATTTCTCAGAGGAGGCGTCCAGCTAATCCCTCTCTTCAATGCTGTCTTCTGGCATTCCTGTTCCCTATACCTATGCGCATCACCTTGTACTTTTTTACATTGAATTTCAGCTGCCAATTCCTGGACCACCTCTTCAGCCTTTGCAGGTCTCTCTGGATTTCTCATGCCCCCTCCTCATTATCTACCCTACCACAGAGCTTAGTTGCATCTGCAGAGGGACACTTCTTGCCCTGTATTCCTTCTCATATGTCATTGATGAACATATTGAAAAGGGCTAGATCATGGACTGATTTCTATAGCATGCCACTGGTGACCCCTCCTTCCTTGGATCTGACTCTGTTTACCACTACCCTCTGCTGCTTCACTTCCAACCAACTTCCCATTCATCTAACTATGTCCTTTGCTGCACCCAGATCCTCTAGCTTCTTCAGCAACCTTCTGTGCAGCTTTGAGTCAAATGCCTTGCTGAAGTCAAAATGGAATAAGCCCACTACATTACCCTTTTTCCATGTCCTAGTTACCCAGTCAAAGAATACTATCAGGTTGGTCTGTCAAGACTTCCCTGCCAAGAGTCAGTACTGTTTATTATCTTGGTGCCCATTTTTCTACAGGCAGTCCACTGGATCCTCCTTGACTAGCATCTCCATCAGTTTACCCACAATAGAGGTATGCTCTAAAAAAAGATGCCCCAGTCCACCCTTTGGCACTCACATCCCCTCCAGCAACTGCCAAACTCATCCCCTATGGACTTCTTCCGTTCCAACAGAGTACTGAAATACCAATGATGGCACATCCAGGCATATTCCTTCCATGGCACAAATATGCAGTCAGCTTAACTGCTAGAAGATCATTCCATTCAGAGACCTTAAGGCCTACTGGGGTATACAGTTCCTTTTTCCACTGTGCCAAAATTGAGAGAGCAAGATGTCTACTACATGTCAGTAGTCACTGATAAAAATTTCTATGAAGTGACACCAAGTCTCTCCCTTTAAGATACTGACAACTAAACTTAACATCCAAGGAACACTTTAGATAAGCTTCTGGATCCCTCTTTCCTGCATATTGAAGCATATTTGTAAGTACTGAAAAAAGGACTGTTGCGATAGTTGGTATCTCTACATCAGCTCTCCAAAGGGAACCAGCAACTTTTGGTATAGAAACTGAAAAACAAAATAAAAGTTAAGTCCTGTTGATCAACCAAGTCCTTATCTGCCTTGTTTGAGAGTAAAGCTTGATCATAACATAAAGCTCTGCATGACATTCAAAACTCCACCAATATAGAGATCCTGCTGACACTTAATCAGCATCTCACTGTCTCAGCCATGAATCCTGTAAAGAAACTTCAAGCAGATTTGCAAATAGAGGACATGTATCAAATACAGTAAATTCTCTAGGGCAAATTCAAGCTGCATTCAATATGTCTGATATCTGGCATGAGCCAACAAGCCATCACCCTAAGTTGCTCTGCCTGAGCATGCAATTTCAGTTTTGGTAAGGCAACCCAGCATTTATCCCTTGGTAACTGAAGGATTCCAAACTGAATCCTCTGGCACCCTCCCACCTACAAAAATCTATAAATTAATTTGTCCCGGATGTCAAATATGTGGGGCTAGGACTGACTGGGAGAGTGTTGAGGAACTACAGTATTTAAGACAGCACATTCACACATATTGTCTCCACCCCAAAGAGAAAGCTCAGAGGTAATGTAGTCTGTTTGTGCAGATTGGTGGCAATCTGGCATGAAAGAGTTTCATAACTGAGAATGTCAAAGTTATCAAAGTCTTGAGGAATGCAAATCCCCACATACAGTAATACAGCAATACCTTACGCCACTTAAAGGTTAAACTCAAACATAGGGTGTGTGAGGGCTGACAGAAGAAGGGGAGCAACTCTGTTTTGTGGATACTGAGTTAGAAACTGCTTATCTGCTCATAAATAACAAACTCCCACACTAGAGCCTTTATTGATTTTTCAGGAGCTAGAACAACAAAAAAGATTATCTGCATAAAGGGTGATTTTATGTTCCTTGGCTATGTTAGGAAGGCCCTCAGTCTCCTAGTTAGCCCATACCACAACTGCAAATTGCTCAATATAGTGTTCAAACAGCAGAGGTGAAAGAAGACATCCTGATGTGTGCCTTTCTCTAATACTATTGGAGCAGAGAGGGTGCCATTAACATGCAAGTAAGCTTGGGGGAACCATACAAACCACAGAGCATCTAGATAAATACCATGGGAAAGCCAAAGTTTGACAGAGTGTCCTGGTGGAACCTCCAGGACACCTTGTCAAATGCCTTTTCAATATCAAAGTTGAGTACGACAGAGAAGATCTGGCATTGTAGCATATAATCAATAAGGTGTAATGTTTGATGTACAATTATCTTGCATTTGCCACTGGTGGACAAACCCCACCAGATCCTTATCTATAAAGGGGGTAGAAGCTGGTCCACTCAATGTGTCATCATCACCATAAACAACTTATAATCCACAGTTAAGGACACTAGGGATTCTTCCCCGGTTTCAGGATTGCCAGTATGGTCACGTAACTCCACGATGGAAACAAAGAATTTATCTTCAGATAAGGACCTCTTGACCTACCTAGTCTGCTCAGCTTGTGTCTGCTATACTATCACAATAAAACCTACCTGATCTCTGGATAATTTCTTGGAGTTTCCTTAGATGCCGGAGATGTGTCTGCTGAAATCGGAGAGGGAGGGTGATTCACCAGGCCTGCAGGTACGTCTGACCCATAGAATTCAGCAGGATGTCTAGCTCATAAGAAGTCTATGAGGCTTTCAGGGGTCTTAAAGAGCAGAGGAGACACATTGTAAAAAAACCTGCATTGCCTCTGGGTATCGCAGCAATTAAGAGTAGTTAAGTTTATGTAGACGTTTCCTAGCCTGGGTGTATTCTTTCTGGCAATCGGTTAACTCTCTGGAGTAATCTTCGTAAATGTTCACTTTGTGACCCTGCCAGACTATTTGTCCTGCACTTCTAGCAGCCGCTGCAATTATGTCTTTTTGCCGATAGTCTAGAAATCTGGCAAGAAGGGGCCTAGGCCGTTCTCCAGGCCTCGGCATGGGAGCAAGCGAGCAGTGGGCCAGCTTGATCTGGGGCTTAAATTCTTTGGGCAAGTTGAGCAGCTTTGGGAGGGTGCTTTGCAAAAACACAATAGCACTTTTCTGTTCCACACCCTCTGGGAAGCCCACGAATCTCAAATTGTTGCAGTGACTGCAGTTTTCAAGGTTGTCGACTTTATTTTGTAGAAGGTGGATCAACTTGGTTTGCTTTCTCAGGGTGACTGTTAAATCTTGCAAGGCCCCATCATGCGAGCTAAGATGACGTTCCTTATGAAAGATCCGAACCTCAATGCCTTGCAGTGTCTCAGGTGTAGCAGTTACTGCTGTTGTAAGCTGAGCCACCTAGGCCATTAAATGAGAGAACATTAACTCTATTCTTGTTGTGTCCCCAGAGGCTTGCGCTGTGAAGGCCATGCTGCCGTCCGGTGCTCCAGTGGGAAAGTTCAGCAATTTCCCCCAATAGTAAGAAGCACTCGCGGTGAATAACATCACAAAAAGCTGTTAAAGGGATTCCTGTCTGCCACGGAGTTGTTTCTGGGCAGAAATGGAGGGTCCCAGTGTCAGATGCCACTGGATTTTATTCCAGCTTTCAGGGAGCTGGCAAATTAAGTGTCCATGCTGGTTCAGAGCTTGGCCACACCCCGTAATGCTCCAAGTTTAGGGAAGACTTCCTACTGAATGCCATCAAGATGGCCAACTCACACTCAGGTATAAGTTTTATATGTCTTTGCCTGGAAGCATTGATCATAGAGACTGCTTGTTTTTGCTGAGAGAGAGAGCTTGGTGGCTCTGAACCATTGCTAGTTCAGAGTCCAAGTCACTCTGGAGCCAAGCCATTAGTATGAATGAATGAATGAATGAATGAATGAATGAATAGATAAACAAACAAGCAAACAAACAAACAAATACCAAATAGAAATAAATCAGGACTTGCTGGTAACTAATTAGATGAAACAGGGTGTAGTGTGAGAGGTCAGGAATGATGCAACAGAAAAGAGGACAGAAAAGCACAGCTCAGTGGTGGTTAAATATCTTTTTAAATTATAAAACAAAATGCATTACTGGTATATGTTAGCTTCAAAAATGAAGCAACCTATTATAAGTTGCCTGTGATCTTTAAATTGATATGCAAAGGTCTGACCCATCACTGAGTGATACTGCTACTGCTCACAATGCAAATGACCCTAGACTGGTAATAAGCAGAGGTTCTAGGGGACCAGCTTGAAGGGGGCAGGGGAGATCAAGCATTCCTGAGGATACTTTCTTCTGGGAATGGAGGGTTTCTGCCTCCACTGCTTGACTGCCACCTGTATGACCACTGGCCACAGTGCCGCAGAGGTACTTCAATTGGGTGGCAAGCATTCCCTACTGGCTTTGCACAGTTTGCATATATGCACACTCAAGTAGTAATAATCTGAATAAATACTTTTGAGGGCAGAAACATCACAACATTCTGCTTTGGAAAACAATCTAAATTAATGCAGTTCTCTAAGTACAAAGATTCAATATAAACTAGATTAGAAAGTATATCAGTGAAGTCAAACCTGAGTGCAGAATAGTCTTCAGTTGTGGATTGAATAAAACTGAGGAATCTTGTCACAGAAGCAGAATGTCTTCACTTGCCTCACATATGCTGCAGAACTTTCAAAGCTGGCCTTTGCTTTGATAGAAAGCATTTTATGAGTACAAAGACCCAGCACTGCTGTATCAGCCCACCTAACAGGGCACACTTAATGGGATTTAGTGTCATCCTTATGGTAGAACAATTAAAGGAAAGTCCCGTTCACCTACTTTCTGAATACCTGTCTAGTCTGTAGCCCCCTAATTTCATCCTAATTTTAAATATAAATTAGGTTGCTTCACTCTGGTCTGCCTGGGTGTGAAAACCTGCTTGACTCAATTGCAAAGATGTTGACCCAACTCATGAAAGGCGTACTGGAATTTTATCATATTTCAAAAATTACAGCCTGCAGTATTTATACTGTATTAGTCAATGTTGTTGCTATCCTCTGCAGTCCCTATGTTTTAGTGTTATGCTCCAATGAAACTTTTCAAAGCATAGTAAATGCTCTGCTGTAGTTTAAAGTGTATCTGAGATATAAAAAAAATATATTTTAGAGAATACAGGGACTTTACAAGACATGTAACAGAACTGAATGAGAATATAACTGCTGCTGGCTTGTGCAGGTACTTATCATCAAATGCCGTAATTTGTATACTGTACATCAACTGACAGATACACAAATGTCAAAACCACAATGTCTTCCAAGCACTCAAAAGAGTTGCTCAGGGCACCAGATGCCTAGTGACATACTATACATTCATAACTTTAAAGGGAGGAAGTCACAGCACTCACCTCCATATTTTTTAGTAGAAAAGGGGAGTACACAACACTTGTAGAGATAAACTTTCCTTGATTTATTGTCCATGTAAAGAGACATGCATACAATTTCCACAGCAGATAAATCCTAATGTTTCACTTTATGTTAAAGCTAGATTCTGGTGTTTGCTTAAAAAAAGCCAGCAAAACACCTATTGTGGGCACTATGAAATTGATGGTGCCCACACTGTGAGAGGGTCCATTCATCTGCATTCTCAGTATGAGAACAGCAGGACTTTCTTGGCATCATAGCCACAGATGGAGATGTGCTGCCAGCTTGTGTGCCAGCAGTGAGCCAGAGATCTTGATCTCATTCTTTCATTCTCTATCTATCTATCTATCTATCTATCTGTCTGTCTGTCTGTCTGTCTGTCTGTCTATCTATCTATCTAACTGTCTGTCTGTCTGTCTGTCTATCCAGCTATCTATTAATTGACTGTGTTCATTCAATACCCCACTCAGCCCAGACATTCCTCCCTCATGTTTCCCTGATCCAGCACATTATAAAATAAAAAAAAGAAGATTAGGGTGCCCACCCATGGTACTGACTGCCAATCCCTTCCACTCCAGGTTGGCCGCCTGCCCTCCCAATGAATACATGGTGACATCAGAGTGCCCACCCCCAGTGCTACAGGTGAACTTAAGCTGACACTGGCATGCCCAGTCCACAGTGTTGGATCCAATAATATAGTAAACCTGCAAAAAAGAAAACAGTCCCTCTATGTTTTTTTTTAATGGAACTGTACAATAGAAAATGGTGTCTCAAAGATCTGATCCAACCACACACCCACCCACCCACCCACCACCACACACCGACCATGAATCCCCACTCAGCACTCTCGCCCCACACATACACACACCCTCACTCATCTGAACATGTCCCATAATGCAGACCCACTCTCCGATTGAACATACATCTTGCTGCTTGAACCAGCCACTGTGTTATGAGAAAATAAGATAAGTCAAATTTAAATTATTTCAATGGATTTTGAACTCCTACTCATAACTTTGTCATTTTTTATGCTGGCTTGTGCGCATGCTCAAGCAACATCTTGCGGTAGTAGCACTTTCAAAGGTGTGTCAATGTTGTGGTGAATGCAGGCGATGCTTTAGTTGGTGCATCCCTCAGCCACCAACCAGTGAGTATGCTGTAGATGACAGCAGTTTAAGAGAGAGCCATGGAGTTAAAAGAAATCTGCTGCTGCAGTCAGAGACAGGCTCATCATTGCAGCAGCAGATGTCATGTCTCCATTACATGCCTTTCCTGGTGAAACATTTCAATAAATATGGCGGCTCCTGCCGTACACCACACAATCCCCAGAAAGCCAACTTTGGGTTGCCCAATCCCCGTGTCTGCATGTCCCCCCCACCCACATTATGTGGCACACCATAACATGGTGGATCCTGCCACCCACCACACTCCCAATGAGCTGACATCAGGGTGTCAAATCCTCATGTTGGCATCCCCTCTCTTAGTGTGTCTTTCCTGGTCAAACAGTTTCCCCTCTCCTTTCTGAGACCGGGATGCCTACTCCCGGTGTTGGATTTGACCCCAACCCGTCTATATGGTTTGTTGACATCAGGGTGCCCAATCCCCATATCAGCGCCCCCTCCCCCTCATTGTGACACACTGGGAGCCCAAACTAATATGCCTATTTTTTTTGAGTGTGCGTAACGTGTAAAAATAAAGAAAACCTTCCCTCACGGTCTTTTTTTCCCCTTGCAAACAAGAAAGGGGTCCGCCATTGTCTTTCTCCTTCCCCTACACCATCCCCACCCTCCTTCTGCGCACTCACCTCCCCAACCCCACCTCACCCACACTTACCCTCCAGAGGTCAGGAGCCATGATCGTCTCTCTGAACCAAACACTCCTGCACTCTTCAAAGCCAAACTGCGAACTGAAGAAATGACGGTGAGCTTTATAATGGGGGGTTTCAACTTAGGCTGATATCTCAGTCATTTTTAGAAATTTTGGCCCCAAATTTTCAACATGGGGTTCTCAGGACCCCACCTCATGAACATGTCACTGTAATTTAGTTTCTCTGTCCCAAAAGGTGATTTTGCGGCCACTGCACAGAATCACCTTTCGGGACTGATTAACAAAACAACAGTGCCATGTTCATGAGGGGATATCCCAAAAAGCCCATGTTGCAAATTTGGTGAAAGAATTCCAAAAAGTAACTGCATTATAAGCGTGCATTGTGCAGTTTTCATGCGCGCTCATAACCACCAATTTTTAATATTTTCTCTACAGATTTTCAACATTGCCATTTTTTCACATCTCCTTATGAACAGTATAGCTGTCATTTTTCACATTCTTCTTAAAATGTGTTTTCACACCTGTGGTGAAAAATGGTGTGTTCGCAGTGGGAAATCAGCTTTTGGGACAGATTAACAAAATCACAGTGCCACTGTTCATGAGGAGAGGTTCACAAGTGCCCAGGTTGAAAATCCGGTGAAAAAATTACAAAAAATGATTGCGTTACAGGCGTGCATTGCTCAGTTTCTACGCACATTTGTAACTTCACCAATTTTTCATATTTTCACTCCAGATTTTCAGCATTGCCATTTTTTCACACCACCTCATGAACAGTAAAGCTGTCATTTTTCACATCCTGCCAGTAATGTGTTTTCACACCTGTGGCACCAAACGGTGCGGTCGCTGTGCAAAACCACCTTTCAGGATTGAGTAATGAAATGATAGTGCCACTGTTCATGAGGTGGGGTCACAAAAAGCCCATTTTGAAAATTTGGAGCAAAAATACCAACAAACAATTGGGATGTTAGGGTTTCCAACCATAATGCCCTACTCTATAGAGACTGACAGGCACTGGGGTATGACTTGATATTGTCAGCCATAATGCTCATGCCATTCCACCCCCACCCTGCAGCCAGTGACAGGCATCAAGGTGTGCCATGGGGTCTTCAGCCCAAACATTCACCCCATTCTCCTATACTGCACCCATCTCAGCATATTTCCTTTTGGAATGGGGTGAGTATAAGGCCTGAAGACCCCAAGGCACACTGCAACACCTGTCAGTGTCTGCAGGGTAGGGTGAGGTGAAGTGGCATGAGCGTTATGGCCGACGACCCAAAGCCACACCCCCATTGTCTGTCAGTCTCTGCAGGGGTGGGGGTAGGGTTGACATCAGTTCAATACTTCACTGCCATTCCTATTATGCATCTATCTCCTGCACTGCCAGTGCCAATGCCAGAAAGCCAACATTAGACATTGAGAAATGCTTGTTTATATTTTTTCCACCCATTTTCAACATGGCCCCTTTGGGACTCTAGCTCATGAACAAGGTAGGTGGAATTTTTCAAACCCATCCTGAAAGGTGATTTCATGGTCACTCCATGAAATCAACTTTTGGGCAAGGTTTGAAAATTTCCACCTATCAAGTTCATAAGGTGAGTCCATAAGAAGGCAATGTTGAAAATTGGTGTAACAGTACATTAAAATAACCATGTTATGTGTGAATATTGAAATATTTCAGTGTTCATATATAATATCACTAATTTTTACACTCCCCCCAACATTCTACATGGCCTTTTGGGACCCAACCTCATGAGCAGGGCAGGTGCGATTTTTCAAATCTGTCCTGAAAGATGATTTTGCAGTCATTGTGTGAAATCACATTTTGGATGGAATTTGAATGTTTCCACCTACTGGCTTCATGACGTAGGGTTATAACAGGGCTGTGATGAAAATTTGGTGAAAAATATGGTAAAATTACCAAGTTATGAGTGAACATTCAAATATTTCAATGGTCACTCATAACTTCACTAATTTTCAATATTTTGACTTCAAACTTTCAGCATAGCAATTTATTAACACCACCTCATAACATGGCAGGTGTCTATTTTCAAATCCTGGATGAGACGAGTTTTCACATGTGTGGTGGGAAAAGACATTTCAGTCAGTATTCTATAAATGCCACATGTCGTGTTTTCTAGGGAAAGTGATAACATTACTATAGTATCTTGAAAATTTGTGATAAAAATAAAAACTATATATAGTAATTATTAACAAATGTTGTGTGTAGTAG
Source organism: Neoceratodus forsteri (assembly GCA_016271365.2). Taxonomy (NCBI): domain Eukaryota; kingdom Metazoa; phylum Chordata; order Ceratodontiformes; family Ceratodontidae; genus Neoceratodus; species Neoceratodus forsteri. The sequence continues at coordinate 642,156,881 of CM028129.1, read as the reverse complement.
CAGCCTTTACTCTAGCAGAAAGTGCTTTGTGATCCTGTGCTGGTGAGAAAAGTTTGGGGGCAAGCTCAGTGACCCCACTGGATGGGCTGAGTATGAGGGGATGGTGCTGTCATGCAACACCACCTCCCCCACCAAAGAAGGGTAGGTGAGGGTTGCCTATACAGACCCACAAAACATTTAATGAAAAGAACTCTTGTCTTGGCAAAGGGTCCTGTACCTCTGCACCTATGGGTGCCAGAGGGCTCTGCACTTCAGTTAAGAGATGCCATACCAGGGTACCAGGATACCTGGATGTGCCAGGATGGTGTATTCCCTGCTCCATTTAACATTTAGCAACATGTCAGAAACAGGAGCCCCACTCCAAAGAGAGGCAGCAGGATGGAGGCTGGCAACTATAGGCTAGTGAGTCTAATGACAGTGGTGGGGAAGTTAATGGAAATATTATGTAAAGATAGACTGCCAGGACTGCCTTTGATAGAAAAACATTGCTGAAGAAAACTAAGAACAGGTACGTATACTGGTGAAAGAAACCGGACTGCGTAAAAAGAAGTATACCGGTGAAATAAAGCGGACAAAAGGCACATTTAGTTGTTGCCATAAGAAGTACACAATCCAAGTGAACAATAAAAGTAAGGATAAATCACCAAAATAAAAGAAAATAAAGTTTGCTCCCCAACAAAATAAAAGTCCACAAAGTAAACACTCCTCTACCAAACTCGCTTTCACACACAACCGCATAGCTCCTGTAACCAAATAGCTCAGTCCATAAAAGGTAAACAGCCAACAGCAGCAATGTAGAAAAGCTAATAACCAATCCAATCATACAGAACAAATGCCAATCAGATCACCCATTTAGAACAATACACAAAAAGTAAACCTCTTACAGGGAAACCAGACTCACTCCAGGAAATAAGAGAAATTAAGAAAGGAAAATGACGACCATCTCAAAGTATAACAGTTTTATCCTACTGTGTATCACCTCACCACTAATGTATAAATAGCACACATGATGGGTGACAGTGTGATACACTAAATATTTGCATTCATGTAGACAGTCTCTGATAATATCACTCGTGGCTTCGCCACTTGTGATATTATCAGAGGTCACTCGGCACTCATGCAAATATTTTGTGCATCACACTGTCACCCATCATATATCCCTGATATATATATATATATATATATATATATATATATATATATATATATATACACACAGGATATATATAAATACATTTCCAAAGCCATCAAAAACACTAGAGCAAGTGCTGACGCACTGGACCTCAAACGTCTGTCCCTCACTCTAGATGAGGTTCTGGGGCCTCTCACCAGGATCTTTAATCTCTCCCTGTCTCTCAGCCAATTCCCTGACAAATGGAAGGAAGCAACTGTCACACCTATCCATAAAGGTGGTGACTGGACCTCCCATGTGAACTACCGTCCTATCTCTATCCTACCACCCTTCTCTAAGGCCTTGGAATGGATAGTAGCAGACCAGCTCACTGATCATCTGGACAAGTACAACATCCTTTGCTGGCAGCAACATGGATTTAGAAAAGGGCACAGCACTGCCACGGTACTTCTTGAGTTTACGGGATCCATACACAACTCCCTTGATCAGGGTCACCTAACCGGATCTACTTTCATCGACCTGTCAAAGGCTTTTGACACTGTCCACCACCACCTCCTGCTTCATCAGCTACTGAACATTGGCCATTGGCCTCTCTGATGAATCAGTGAAATGGTCCAATAGCTATCTTGACAACAGGTCCCAATGTGTAAAAATATCAGGTGTGGTCTCCGACCCAACAGGTTCACTCCGGTGTCCCCCAAGGCTCCATCCTGGGCCCATTGCTGTTCAGCCTGTTCCTCAACTCCTTCCCCGACTCCACCTCTCAACGTCATACTCTATGCAGATGATGCGGTGATTCTTGCCTCTCATCATGACCAAAGCCACCTGCAACAAACCCTCCAACACGGCTTCACCTCTGTTGAAACCTTAGTTGAAAGAACATAAGTTAATCCGTAACCAGAAAAAAACAAAGACCATGATTTTCACCAGCCACCAAAACAAGCACAAACACCACCAACTCTCCTTAAACACCTTCCTCAGGGACTCCATGGAGCAGGTTGACTCCTTCAGATACCTAGGAATCACCCTAGACCCACACCTGTCCTTTGGAACCCGTATAACCAATGTCACTAAAACCGTGAATACTAGACTGGGCTTACTCTACCGGCTTCATCGGCACCTGACTAAAGAGGCCCACTTTGCCGCAGTTCAAAGCTCCATCATCTCCCAGATTGACTATGGTCTTGTCATCTATGGCACTGCCACTACCACTGCACTCAGAAGGATTACTACTACCCTAAACAAGGCCTGTCGACTCATCACTGGGGCCGAACGACTCACACACACCTGTGACCTCTACTCACAAGCTAACTGGCTTTAACTTGACAATAGAATTCAGTACCAAACCTGTGTGGTTGCTAAGAAAATACAGTTAGGAACTGCCTCTCTCGGGGTCTGTTCACTCCTTCAAACGAAAACCAGCACCAGAATTACCAGGGGATCAAAGTCACAACTTTTCCATATCCCTCTGCCACACAGCCATTGGTCAGGCTCATTTGCCTACAGGGCACCCACTTGGTTTAATGGTCTTGCCAATAATACTATCAATTCCACCGGGCTAGGGGCCTTCAAATCCAGGCTCCGTAACACCCTGGTCGCTTCCAGCAGCTGCGGCTGTCATGGATAATGTCTATGCAACTCCACTCCACTACCACTCTTTCCTAGATCTAGCCTCTTACATAATGTGCTTGCCCTAGTTCAGACTCTGCCCCACATGGTCTACAGCACCTGACAATGCCACCTTCCTGGCAGCTCCACCCCACCCCCCCTCCTTATCCTTACCTACCCCCCACCTCTCCTCTCTTCTCATTTTCTTATCTCCCCCTTGTCCCTCCCATTTCTTTCTACCACCCACCTATTGTCCTCTTCCCTTTCACTCTACCCTCTTCCTGTCTGTTCAAAATTAATATGATATCGTTTTACCCTTATTTGTGTAACAATTTTGTTTATTGTCATGTGATACCTATGTCTTGACGTGGAACTTTTGTAAAAGAGCCCTGGGCTCAAAGGTAATTGTAATCCTAGAATTGAAATAAATAAATAAAATAAATAAATAATATATATATATATATATATAGGGCACGGTCGAGCCCCTGTATTTAGGGTTATGAAGCCTTTCTACGTTAAACTTGAAATTTTGCACGTTAATAACTTTGGGCCTGTTCGACAGATTTGCATGGAATTTGGCATGCTTGGTGGGGCATGGCAGGTCTCTTGATTTACCAAATTTTGTTTCAGTCAGATGTATGGTTTTTGCACACCAAAACGCTGAACAATGCACTTTTCGCCAGTTTAGTGGGCAGTTTTTCAGATTTTGTTGACGCTGCATGGCTGTTGTGTGGTGTGCTGATCTGTAACTTGGGACATAGAAAGAGCTTGGCTCATGAAACATGTCACATTAAGTTTGGTGAAAAAATATTAATCCATTCAAAAGTTATTAAACTTTTTAACTCCCATTATAAGTATATCGGAAAATTTATATGGTTATTTTGCATAAGAAGAATGAGGTTTTGGCCATCTGGTCACTCCTCATGATCAAAGAATTTGCAGGATCATGATCAAAGAATCTTTGTTCACAAAGCATTCTTTGATCATGACAGCCGCCATCTTATTTTCATTTTGCAGTCAGAAAAAAACTAATATCTCAGCTCAGAGGTGACTTCTGAAGTAAAATTATGATGGGTTTTGCTCAGGGGTCTTCCCTTTATCGAGCCATGGCTGTGGTTTCTTGTAATTATCTCAAAAAATAGACTTTTAAAGTTTTAACTTCTTTGATCGTGGCTCGCTAATGATCTATGATGGTGAGCCTGCAAATTCTTTGATTGCGAGATTCTTTGACCACGATCTTTAATCGGGAAGGCGCGACTAGATGGCCAGATTTAAAAATCAAATATCTCAGCACGGGGGTGACTTATGAAGCCAAACTAGGATGGGTTTTGCTCAGAGGACTTCATTCTATCGAGTCATGCCTGGGGTTTAATATAATTCTGTGAAAAAATTGAGTTTTAATGTTTTTTAATTCTTTGATCATGAGCCTGTAAATTCTTTGGTCACCAACCTGCATATTCTTTGATCGTGAGATACTTTGTTTGCGATCTTCTTTCGTGAGGGTGGGACTAGATGGCCAGATTTGAAGGGACCAGATAGCCCAATTTTCACAACTCTTAAAATTAAATATCTCAGAAATCATTGGTCTTTTAACTTGAAATTTAGAGGGTGTTGAGGGGATGTCCCATAGATGTGAATTATGCTGATTAGGTTGGAAAATGTATTTGCTGCAGAGATACTACATGATGCAGTTTATGTTTTGTGGCTAGCATTGTGCAATGTGCTAGTGGCTTGACATTTATAGGGTAGCTAGTTTTACTGCCACAGAGCTAATTTTCAGTGGTTAGGTGTGTGAAATGTAAACAGGTGTGGAATTATGCCACTCTGACGAATGAAAATATCAAACTTTAAAATTAAATATCTCAGAAATGGTTTGGTCTTTTAACTTGAAATTGGGAGGGTGTTGAGAGGATGTCATGTACATGTGAATTACAGTATTTAGATGTTGGAAAATTAATTTGCTGTAGAGATATTGCATGACAGACTTTACATTTTGCAAATAGCGTTTTGCACTGTGGTAGGGGCTTGACATTTGTAGGGTAGCTAGCCTTATTGTCATGGAGGTAATTTTCAGTGGTTAGGTGTGTGAAATGTTAACAGGTGTGGAATTATGCCACTCCAATGAATGACATTTTACTTTGTTCCAAGCTGGTTTCAGGCCCCACGCTCCCACCAATATGCGCTTCCACCAATATATATGATATTCAGCACTTGTACTGTTAGGGTAGGCAGAAATTCACAAGTTTGTACTTTTCTATGCTTTCTCAAAAAGTAAGGAAATTCAATGCAAAAAACTGTGTTAATGCATCATTTAGGGTTAAAACACAAAAAATCAGGAAATGATATGTTTAGGGTTGTCCCCAACCCCCCCTCCTCTCGAGATTGACAAATGCTGTGGTGTGTCATTGAGGTTATGAGGCCTAAATGTCACCCCATTTTTCTTTACTGTGGCATGTGAACATGATTACACATGGAATGCAGTGACAATTAGGCCTCACAACCCCAATGAAACACCCCAGCATCTGTCAAGTTTGGGAGGATGGGCGGTACATGAGGGGGGGTAAGGGCAACCCTAAAGGTCTCATTTCCTGACTTTTTCTGTTTAAACCCTAAATGATGCATTAACACAGTTTTTTGCATAGAATATATATTATGGGCCAGATATTCAAAAGGGTTGTGACATGCGCAACAGGGTTGCGCGAGCGCAAGTCCGAAATTGCGCCATTCTGCAATATTCAGCAGGAGGCAGTTGCACCACTGAAAACAGGCTGAGCAACAGCGCAATGCAAATGAATGCATGCTCAACTGGAGGGGGAGTAACCATGCATAAACTGCACAGCCCGATATTCAGCTGGGCTGTGCAGAGTTGTGCAGGCGCAACCCCCAACCTGCGCCTGCAGAACTTTGAGCCAAAAAAAGCTTAAGTCGAGGGCCACCCATAGGTGAGCTGCTGTATTGCAGGGTGCAACACAGCAGCTGCCACCTGTGGCTGGCCCCCAACTCAATCTCTGTGCCCCCCCACAGCCCAATCGCGGGCATAGTGTATCTCCCCACCAGCCTAATCGCGGGCAGAAAGTAACTGAACCTCTCTAACATATTCTCAGGTCGAAGGCAAGCAGGGTTAACTGAATTTCTCACAGGTTCAGCGATCGTGGCAGCAGCAATTGAATTTTTGGGGCCAGTGTCTCACGGCTCACTCACGGGCCCCACCACCGCTGGACTGGCTTCGCACCCGCCTGCCTCGCATCTGGCTGCCGCCGCCGGTAAGACTGCGCCTATTGGTGCCAGAGCAAGAACTATCGGGCATGCAGCCCATACCTGCATATGACAGTTCAGATTTGTGAACGAACATTCATTCACAAATCTGACTGTCATGACGGTATACGCTGCATGTCCATTGGCTCTTGCCTGCACCACTGGGCGGCAGTCTCACCGGGCAGTCAGTCGGGCGGTGGCAGGGCGGCAGGCGGTGGGATGCTGCCGCCACCAGCTGCCGGGGGAGGGGTGGGGGCTTCGGGTGGGGTGGAGGACACTAGCCACCAGGGAGATGTTTGGGAGGGTTCAATTTACTTACCGCCCGTGATCGGGCATTTCGGTCCACTGACCACCAGGAGATGTTTGGGGGTTTCAATTTACTTACTGCCCACAATCGGGCATTTTGGTCCACTGGACCACCAGGGATGTGGAACGAGGGGGGAGTTATTAACATACCGTACCGCTGATCGGGCATTTCGTCCACTGACCACCAGGGATATGTACGGAGGAGGGGAGCCACATTGCTGCTCACGATCGGGCTGCAGGGTGCATCGTCCCTCGACGGGCTGCCCGGCAGGCGCCAGGTGCAGTCCTCGGGGATCGGCGCACCTACATGCTAATGGCATGCAAATGTGGCCATAATCAGATGCAAATGGCCCCCCCTGCGCCTTGCATGAATTATGGCCCCATTTGCATGTCACCTTTTGAATATTGTGATTTTGCACATGGCGCAATGGTACTTGCACCACCGCAAGTTGAATGCTCCACTCTGATAACTTGCGGTGGTGCAAGTTCCACTGCGCCATGCACAGTGGCTGTGGCTGGGGAGTGATATTCAAAGGAGTTGCTCAATAGCGCAACTCCTTTGAATATCGCCCGCCACACCCTGCAACTATTTTGCGCAGCGCAAGGGCTTGCACCTCAGAATGGTGCAGTTTGAATATCCAGCCCTATATATATAGGGGATACGTGATGGGTAGGAGTGTGACATGCAAAATATTCTCACTCCTGCACAGTGAGCTATGGATAATCATGAGTGCCGAAGCCATGAGTGACAGTATCCATAGCTCACTCTGCAGTAGTGAGAATATTTTGCATATCACATGATCTGCTCATCGTGTGTGCAATTTATACAATGGGGTGAGAGCGCCTTTCATATTTGTTTTGTAGGTTATATTTGCTTTGAGTGTTAAAGTGTGGTGGGTGAGGTTTTATGAATGGTGTGTGAACTCTGGTTGTGATTGGTAATTGTCTTTTTGAGTGTGTCTTTATTGGTTGTCGTGTGGTTTGTAGTAGTTTTTTATTGGTTGGTTTGTGTTTTAGGGTGGGACTTCATTAGTGGAAGTGATACAGAAATGAATCGGGAATAGTGGTATGGTGGTAAATGTTCAGTATATTTTCACATGGTTTTATATATTTTGGGTTGCAGGGTTTATTTTACATACAGTGATGGTGTCTGGTGTACTTTTTCACAGTTTATTTTATGTCTGCTTCGGTTATGTTCACCGAGGCCGGTTCACAAAAACTTTTCTTTCCAGAAGCAACTTTTATTTGTTGCCTGTAAGTGTCATACTTTTGTTGTGGAGAAACTGTTTTTTTTTTTCACAGAAAAGCATGTGCTTCTTAGCACAATATGAAATATACTACTGAATTGTAAATAAATGTATTTTGTTGGCTGCACCAGTGCCTCTTCCACTTTGTTCTGCTTTGCTAATCAGAGTCTGAGTCAGAAGATGTTACATGCTGCTGTTTTCCCTTTCTTCTTGTAGGTCTACAGCTTTGGCACTTCACTTTAGAGTGAGCCTGTTAATTCAACTTCGGGTTTCTGATTAAGCCATGGTGTTTTTGCTTAGTGAGTATGAAAACATTGCCGAAAGTTGCTTTTAAAAGATTTTCTTTTTTTGTAGGTCAGACAGCACAGAAGAGAGTTTTAATAGCACTTCTTCTCAGTTTGTGCAGATATACACCAGGAAGAATGGGGATTTTATTGTTAGCTGGATGGTTTTCAGGTGAGTGTGTTTTTATTTGCAAACGTGTATACTGACTGAGCTGTGATTTAATTTAGGGAAGTGGATTCTGAGTAGATGCTGTTTGGAGTGCAGGAGATAGTGAAGCTGACATCAACAGGGTATGTATAAATGGCGGATATTTTAACTCTACTGACGTCAGCTTCAGATATCTCACTCCAGTGGAAATAACATGTTTTATTGTCGCTGTGAGCTCTCACCCCCATTGTTTAAATAAATATATATATATATATATATATACATATAGATTTTATATATAGATATATCTATATCTATCTATATCTATATCTATATCTATATCTATATCTATATCTATATACACTATATATATATATATAATATCAATACAGTATATATATATATATATATATATATCTATATATATATCTATATATATATATATCTCCCTATATGATATATAGGCACCACACCATGAAGACCATGACAGCAACAGGAATTGGACAAAACCCGCACATCTCTGTGGTGGTCTGTGCAGTGACCAAGACTGCCTCACTGGATGTTTCGCCCCCCCCCAGTCCAACTTCAATTTGGAGTTTAAATCCTAGAGACCTGGGGATGTGGGGGGGTGGAGCCCCCTACAAGGGGGGAGTTCGGGGGCCACAGACCCCTGATTGAATGCACCAACATCCCTGAGGCTACAATGGCGACAGTCAGCATGGTAGCTGTCACCGTAGGGGATGTTGGTGCTAGCGCTGTCGAAGTGTTCTGGTAAAACATAGGTATATATATATATATATATATATAGGTTCCATGTCATCTCAGTGCAAACAATTTAGTCACGGTAATTATTAGTGCAGTCAAATCACTGTATGTAATATCAGCGCTAGTCAATTAACTCATATGGCAGCACTTCACAAACAAAACCTACATCTGTTTTAGATCAGCCTTAAAGAGGACCTTCCTACGTCTTTTTGACAGTCATGTAGTAATTCACCCTTTTTGAATTAATTCTTAATGTATAATTAATTAATCCTATCTGCATTTCATTTTTGCATTGTCAGATCTTAAAAACTGGATGCTGTTGCAGCACTGCTAGGCCAAGCATGCGGTGCTGATGGAGATGCACAGCTGATGGCTGTGCTGCAGATGTCACTGTACGGAAACCTTCTATTGTGGGTGATCCAGGGAGAGAGCTTTTTGTATTTTGCAATGTCTCAGACTGATGCATCAGCTTATCAAAATAATTTTAGTGGGCTGCTGTTGAACATAGGAATATACAAAAATTGCCAGCAGCAAAAGGCCATTATGGTCTATGTAGGCTGCTTGTGAATGCAGCTAGCTCCCTATTCAGCAGCTGCTGCACCCCACCTCTCCTTACTTCCATTTACCCTCCCCTTTGCCCTGTCCCACCCACCCATCCTTGAAGCATTCCACTGTGCAACATGCCACCACTTCAGCTGGTAGTGTGTTCCACTTTACCACCACCCTTTCTGTAAAGAAATGCCTCCTCAACTCCCTCCTGAATCTACCCCCTCCAGTCTCACGTCATGGCCCCTAGTGTCTCTCCCCACCCTCCTCCTGAATAGACCCTTTATGTCCATTTTGATTATCCCTTTCATGTATCTGAAGGTCTCAATCATATCACCCCTGTCCCTCCTCTCCTCCAGTGTGTACATGTTTAACTCTCTTAGTCTGACCTCATATGGCAATTCCCCTAGGCCCTGAATCATCTTTGTTGCCCTATGCTGCACCCCCTCCAGCAGCCTAATGTCCCTTTGTAGGTATGGGCACCAGTACTGCATGCAATATTCCAGGTGGGGTCTAACTAACGAACTGTACAATGGTAGAATAACCTCCCTTCTTCTTGAGATAATTCCCCTTGCAATGCACCCCAGCATTTTGTTGGCCATTGCTGCTGCCTTTCTGCATTGTGTGGAATTGTTCATTGCTCCCGTGATGAGCACCCCCAGATTCTTCTCCTCTTCTGTTACCTCCAGCTGCACACCCCTTAGATGGTAGCTTCTCCTCGGATTTTTTTGTTCCGAAGTGTAGGACCTTGCATTTTTTTTTTTGCTTTGAACCCTAGCTGCCATCTGTCTTCACTAGCCTTACAAACTGAGGATTCTGATGAGCAACTATGGTTCATGGTAAATACCAGTATGTTTTCATTGAAAGTGAGGTCCAAATATACAGGCATTCATGGTGGATGTCTTAATTGATAAAATAGTGAAACACACTAATAACAGTAAGATAAAAATACCTTTAACACTGTTTAGGCTAGCAGACAGTAGTAAAGTACATCTAAAAATGTTACCTACTCTCCCTTTGTCTGTCTGACAGAAATGCAGGGAGCTTCATCTGGTTGTCTCTAAGTTGATTGTTGCCAGTATATGATTCCGAGTGCAATCCCTGGTGCTTTTGCAAGGTCTACATAAAAGGAACTGGCTCAGTTTTGAATCCCAGAGAAAGCTATTTCAGAGCTATGTGCATTGCTCCCAGAGCTCTTCATGCCCAACTGACTTATTGGACTACTGGATCTGTGTCGCATTTCAAAGTGCATCCTAGTTGCTTTGTTTTGATTTTGATTCGATTTTATGCTTCAGTACATTTTTGTTTTGCCATCAGTTGCCCTATTAATTGATTTGGACTAATAAATGAGGACGTGACTGCCTGCTCTTTCTGATTGTTCTAGTGTAGCTGGAATGGGGGGCTTCAGAGCAGTCTTGATTACTGAAAAAAAAAGTGGTGTGCTGGGTCGGGCTTGTGATGCAATGTGGTTTATGTGCAATTTGCGTTTCGCAGTTTTGTATGCACTACATTGCTTGCACTGTCTTGACGTGATACCATATGTGTGTGTGTGTGTATGTGTATTTGTATTCTGCCACTCTTGTTAGTTTACAAAATGTTTTTTGCAAGAAGATCCACTATTTTGCTTTATTATTTAATAAGGTATACCTGGAGAATATAATATAATACATAGTACAGAGCTGTGGTGGAGGAGAGGTGTAAAGAATATGAGTGGTTACAGGGAATGGAGGCCCCCCCCACAGAGGGGTTTCACACAGGGTCTCACAATTTTTAAGACTGGCCCCATAAGGTGGCATTTAATATAGACCCCTCATGCATTATCTCACTGTTTATTTTCACCTCATGCATTACCTCACTGTTTACTCACTCCACCAACAAATTGGGGAATCACTTACAGTCCAAATTAACATTCAAACTCCCCTTTAGAAACATGACAGCTGGGCAAAAGTGTTCTGTCCTACAAGACCGTCAGCCTCTCTAGCCTCCTCCCTCCCCCAATAACCTCTGCTGTTAGCATGCCCTCCTTCAATGCCAGACTCCACCAGCATGTTATGGACAATATGCACTGTAGCAGCAACTAACTTGACTGCTGCTTCCCTGAATTGTGTTAACTACCTATAATGTGTTATACATGGAATTTGCCTATAGTTTGTGTGACCTGCTATATACTGTGATGTACCATCCATATACTATATTTTTATCATCTCTACAACTGGTCCCTTGTGAAAACAAGCTTGATAGCTCATCTTGCTCTTGAAATAAAAATAAAAATCCAAACATTAACTGAAATGTAAACCATGGAATAATATTCTGCAGTTTGTGTAATGTACATAAACTGCAGAACAAAATTCCATAGTTCACATTCCATTTTCAGAATTTTGGAATTCCACTTCCTCAGTCTTAGGCCCAGTATTATTTGGGCTGTATATAAGTGATATAGATAAGGGGCTTGGTAGTGTCATCTCTAAATTTGCAGACAACAGAAAAATAGGTGGGATGTATCCTCACTCCATAATCACCAGCTTTTTTGTAAAGATCTCCAGACTATTGAATGATGGGGTGTTGATAACAACATGAAATTTAATAAAGTTAAATGTTCTGTAATGCACTTGAAAAAAATAACCTCAGTTACCAGTATTTCCTTAATGGTAAGCCACTTAAATGCAGTATAAGTAAAGAAGATCTGGGTGTTTGGATTATCTCAAACCTGTCTTCATCCACCCATTCTCAAAAGATTGCCTGGAACTCTAATTGACTTATTCATTCAATAAAGAAAACTTTTATCTCCAGGGACAAAGAATGCATTTTGAAACTTTATAAAACATACATAATACCCCACCTAGACTACAGGACATCACTTTGGTGCCCGATCTTAAAAAATACATCAATTTAATAGAAAGAATACAGAGGAGAATGACTAAATCAGTTCAGGGATTAAAGAATTTGGATTATAATACAAGACTGGAGAAACTTAAATTATTCCCATTAGAAACTAAAAGAACTCGGGGAGACCTATTACTCATGTACAAAATTACAAAGGACTCCTCACTAATGAAACAATGTGGCATACACTACCTACATAAAAAGATAAATCTTAGGTCTCATAATAAACAAATTGAAATACCAAGAGTATTTGCAGCCAAACATTTTAATTTTTACAATGTACGTACTGCTAGAAAGTGGAATGCTTTACCTGACAATATTATCGAGGCACCTACACTAGACATTTTCGAAAAAAGGTTGGACGAGTACTTATTGGGAAATGCACTGAAGAAATAGACCCACTATGAGTGGGAAACAATTTAATGGGCATTTAGCCTACTTTGTCTAATAACACCAAGTTAAACCACTTCTGACAGAATTCCACAGATTTTCAGAAATTCTGCATAATTCTGGTGGAAACAAAATTAGAAAATTTTGCAAAGCTCTAATAATACGGTTCAAAGCCATGTAAAACATATTAAGTGCTTTACTACATTAAAGCAGTGAACTCCTTAACTGCTTTTATAACACTGATTAGCATAATAGAAAAACCCAGTTGGCCAAACACCATCAGGTGACCGTGGATTAAATGTCAGTTATGCATAGTTGCTGTGACTCACTGGCAAGCAGTATCCCAGGGCAGAGTGGCACTCATTATCGGTTGCCAAAATCAAACCAGAAAGGCATCCATTGTACAATTGGGAAGTGAGAGACAGCTGCAGAATGGTTGGCTGATACACTGCAGTACCTTGTCCGGTGCTACAGCTGAGGATCCTGACAGGCTGTCCACCATTACTGCTTCCCCTACCACCCATGGCAATGTTACCTCCCCATGCTCCCGGGTCTCCAAACAGCCTGTCCTTCATTGGCATCTCCCACCTTCCCCCCGCATGATCTCCAGTCGTGGAGTGAAGTGAGATCACCTCTCACGCTCCTGAAAGTCTCTCCTGCATTGGTCCTCCCCCCACAACAATATCTGCTCCCCATCAGTGTTTGCAGTAGCAGGGAGAACATATTGACAGCAGGTCATGATATGCAGGCATGGGACAGAGCTGTGACCCACTGTCAGTGTATGAAAGTGGTTGATAGGGATGTCATGACAGGTCCCCCACTGTTTGCCCTCGGTGGGTGAGGGACAGAAGGAACAGCACGGGTGCAAGAGACAAGTTGATCAACAGAGAGAGAGAGACAGAGATAGAGAGAAACAGACACAGTGAAACAGAAAGAGTGCATGCCAGTTTACCATCCCAAGCATGTGCTTGACAGAGAGAGTGAGCGTAGCTCACCACGGTCCTCTGACAGTGCATGAGAGAAAGAGAGAGAGAGAGATGCAGTGCAGACCAACACATTTAATTCAGACATGCTGCAGTCTCCTCTCACTCTCCGTCTCTTAAGCCATACAGCTACAATTGCATGTGAAATGTTGTGTTGCTCATTTGTTTAAAGCAGTTGAACATTGGCTGTACTTTGTGTCTTGGAAGGACAAGTCATAAATATTGTCTATTTCATCTTTAAAAGAACATTTCTGTTTATTTTACTATAATCATTCTTAAGCCATGTTATAAGAGAAACAACCCACTCCAGAGTATGGGGTTATTGGGGAGTAATCAACCCCCGGGTGCTGTGAGGACACTCTGCCTGCAGCCTCATGCCTCATAACACACTCAGGGAGTTGATTAATCCCCAAATAACCCCATACCCTGTCATGAGTTATTGCTTAATTAAGCTATCCTTAGTTTGTCTAAAACCATGGAATGCTAAATGTATATAGATGACTGTATAGGTACTATTCCTTAAGTATTATCAAGTCATTATTTGTAGATTTTAGGCTTGCATAATGAAAGTTATATTGCAGTTGCACTGCTGACACCTGCAATAATTTATGGTATAATTTTGCACATCAGGGGCCAGATATTTAAAACTTTGTACGGTGCACAAACTGTGCCAGCATTGCATGGGGTTTGCACCAGAGTACCTATGTTCAAAGGGGTGTGCTTTGCATGCTAAAGTCAAAAGTGCATGCAGTCAAAGACAATCTATGCAGCATGCAAAGGCTTGGGCGGGACCATGCATACTGGTGCAACAAGATATTCAGTATGTAAGTGCTGCACAACAGGGTTTGTTCAGGTCACTTAGCATCACAAAATGACCACTTATAAAAAGGTCAACTTAAACCCATGCAAACCCCAAAAGTGAACAAAGACACTGTAGCCAACAATCCAAGATGGTGATCGTGGGATCACATGTACTATACTTGCTGCAGGAAGCTATACAGCAGAAATTAGAAACATAGAAACATAGACTTTGATGGCAAATAAGGACCGCTAGGCCCACCTAGTCTGCCCATTTCCCTACCTGCAGGATGGGCCGTAGATCCTAGTTAACCAACAGCCTATATCTTCCTGCCCCCCACAAGAATTGCCTTATGTCTGTCCCATGCATTCTTGAATTCTCCCACAGTTTTTGACCCCACAACTTCCTCAGGAAGGCTGTTCCATGCATCCACTACCCTCTCTGTGAAATAATACTTCCTCACATTGCCCCTGAACCGCCCTCCTTCTATCTTTAAATTGTGTCCCCTTGTTCTTGCACGCTCTTTTCTGAAAGATGCTACCCTCTTGGACTTTGTTGATTCCTTGAGGTACTTGAAAGTTTCTATCATGTCCCCTCTCCTTCTTTCCTCAAGGGTATACATATTAAGCTCCTTTAGTCTCTCTCCTCATGGCTTCTCTTGCAGACCCTGCACCATTTTAGTTGCCCTCCTCTGGACTGCCTCTATCCTGTCTATGTCCTTGCGGAGATGGGGTCTCCAGAACTGGACACAGTATTCCAGATGGGTCTCACCAACTGTCTGTACAGAGGATAACAACTTCCTGTTTTCTGCTGCTGATGCCTCTCCCTATACATCCCAGTATACCCTGGCCCTCCTACTGTCTTCTCACATTGCTTGCTAACCTTAAGGTCATCAGATATGATTACCCCCAGGTCCCTTTCCTGTTTTGTTGTTGTTACTACCTCCCCACCCATTGTGTATTCTTCCCCTGGGTTCTTGTTTCCCAGGTGCATTGTTTTGCACTTTTTTGCATTGAATCCTAGCTGCCATATGCCTGACCATTCCTCCAACCTTGCCAAGTCCCTTTTCATCCTTTCCACGCCTCCTTGTGTATCAACCCTGTTGCAGATCTTTGTGTCATCTGCAAAAAGGCATACTTTTCCTTCCAGTCCCTCTGCAATGTCACTGATGAAGACATTAAAAAGGACTGGACCCAATACTGAACCATGCGGTACCCCACTAGCAACTGCCCTTTCTTCAGAGTGGACTCCATTTACAATTACATTCTGTGTCCTGTTGTCCAGCCAATGTTTTACCCAGGCTACCACCCTGGGACCCACTCCCAGACTGGTTAACTTGACTAATAATCTTTTGTGCGGGACTGTGTCAAATGCCTTGCTAAAGTCTAGGTAGGCCATGTCCACAGCCCCTCCCTGGTCTACTACTTTGGTCACCCAGTCAAAGAAATCTATTAGATTCATCTGACATGACCTTCCTTGTGAACCCATGCTGCCTTGGATCCTGTGCTCCACTAACCTCTAGGTACTCAACTATTCTTTCCTTCAGAGTGACTCCATCATTTCCCTACCACAGAGGTCAGACTGACAGGTCTGTAGTTTCTCTCCTCTGTCTTGGTCCCACTTTGTGAAGGGAATCATCCATCCTCCTCCAGTCCTCGGGTACTACACCATCCTCACATGATTTATTAAAAAGAGTAGCCAGTGGTTTCATTAGTTCCTTCCTTAATTATTTTAGAATTCTGGGGTGAATTCCATCAGGACCCATTGCTTTGTCCACCTTCAGTTTTAGGAGTTCTTTCAGAACCCTTTCTTCTGTGAAAGGACTGGGATCGACCCCCCTATCAAGAGTGCTTCTGTTAATTGGATTAGGCACTTCCCTCTCCTCCTTTGTGAATACTGAGCAGAAATATTCATTCAGTATTCCTGCTTTTTCACTGTCCCCCTCTGCCCACCCACCGTTCATTCTATTCAGCCTCACTATCCCTCTCTTTGTCTTTCAATGCTCGCTGATGTACCTATAAAAGGTTTTATCCCCCTTCTTAACTGAGTTGGCTATCTTTTCCTCAGTTTGGGCCTTTGCCCTTCTGACTTCCCTCCCTGCTTCTTTCTGCCTTAACTGGTACAGCTTTCTGTCCTGCTCCTTCTGTGTTTTCTTATACTTCCGGAATGCTATCTTTTTCTTCCTGACTTTCACAGCCACCTCTCGTGAGAACCATAGTGGCTTTATCTTTCATTTTGATTTGTTTATTTGCTTCACACAAAGGCTTGTTGCCTCTGTGATGGCAGTTTTGATAATTCCCCATTGTTGCTCCATACCTCCTTCTAGCCTGTTTGCTAGTGCTTTTCTGAGGCACTCTCCCATCTTGCCAAAGTCAGCCCTCCTAAAGTCCAGTACCCTCACTTTTGTATGGCTTGACTCTGTAGCTGAGTTTAATGTGAACCACACTGTTTGATGGTCACTTGTCCCCAGATGGCAACCCACTTCTAGATCTGAGATCCTCTCACTGCCCCCGTTTGAGAGTATGAGGTCTAAGATTACTCCCTCACGAGTGGGTTCCAAAACTAGCTGTCTAATGCCTGCCACCTGTAGGGCATCAAGAATGGCCCTGCTCTTGGATGTGGCTGCAGCAAATGTGCTCCAGTTAACATCTGGCATATTCAGGTCTCCCATCAACAGTATCTCCCCTTTCTCTGCCATTCTAAGAATGCCTTCTATCATATCTTTGTCCATTCCTTCCCCCTGACATGAGGGTCTGTACACAACCGCTATGCGGACTGTGGTGCCCTTTCCAGCCTCCAAGGTGACCCACAGTGCCTCCTCTCCTCCCTATTTACTCTTTTGTTCAGTTGCTTTTATCCCTTCCTTTACATAGAGAGCTACTCCTCCCCCTCTTCTCCCCTGCCTGTCTCTTCTGTAGGTTATGTACCCTGGTATGTTAACATTCCAGTCATGGTTCTCCTTGTACCATGTTTCTGTGACTGCTACGATATCCAGGTATCCTCTTCCATTAAGGCCACCAGCTCAGGAGCTTGTTGCCCAGACTCAAGGCCTTGGTACTCATTACCTCCATTTCCTGATGGCCTTACCCCTTTGCCCCATCCCTGTCCTTCTTGCCTTTCTCACTTTCTCCATTTACCCCTGCCCTTCTCCCTATTGACACCCATGTTGGTGTTTGCCACACTTACTACCATGATTGTTTGGGGAGCTAGGATTTTCCTGCTCCTTTCCAGTGCCTCCCCCCTTGGCTAGTTTAAAAGCTTGCCAATGAAGCATTTAAACCTATCACCTGGGATCCTGGTTCCCCTCCCGGACAGATGCAGCCCATCATGCCAGTATAGGTTTGCATCACTCCAGGTGGACCCCCAGTCCCCAGTGAAGCCAAATCCCTGAGCTCCACACCAGATTTTCAACAACTGATTGAATCCCATGGTATGGAACACCCTAGCCTCTCCTATGCCATAGATGGGTAGCACCTCCGAGGAGGTTACCGTGCGTGCTATGACTAAGGCCCTCCCAATTCCACAAACTCTTCCTGCACTTCTCTAATCCCTTTCTTAGGCCAGGTCATTTGTCCCTAGGTGGACAATGACATCCAGCTCCCTCTCTGTGCAGCTGCTCTGGCAATCCTTGAGGGGATTCGCCCCTGTCCCTCAAGCCATGGCGCCAGGCAGGCACCTTACCTCCCTCTCCCTTCCTTGCCCAGTTCTACCTTCCTAACAATGGGTCCCCACCAGGAGTTGTTTCCTTTCCTGCAGGGTCCCTGCCACCCTCCTGTGGGTCTCCTTTGTAGGAGTTTCAACATCCTCCTTGGTCTCCACTGGGTGCCTCCATGAGGAACCACACTTTGCCAGAATTGCATAGGAATTGTGGAGAGGTACAACTGGAGGGATGCACCTCTGTTCCACCACCCTCACCCTCCCTGAGCCCACTGTCGTACAACCGCTTCTCTTTCTTGGCAACCTCTGAGGCAACGGCAGTGGCACTGGTGGTCCCTGGATGGAAGAGGAGGTCCCACAAATCCTGGCCAACTCAGCCTGGAGATGAGCAACCTCCTCCCTCAGCCCAGAGAGGTGCCTGCAGATGGGACAACACCGCATCCTCCAGAACATCTCCCAGAAGACTGCTGCCCACAGCCACTGCACTGCACCACCCAATCATGTCTTATTTCTGGCCCCTTAACTGTTTGCAATCCTGACTCTTTCCTCTGTTTTTTCTCTCTCTCCTTACTTTCTGCCTGTGTGCCCTTTAAGCTCTTGATTGTCCTGTTCTGAGACAAGAATATCCTATATTTCTCAGTAGACCACTTACTTGTTCAGAGGCAGACCTCCAGCAGCTAGAGGGGCCAGAGAGCTACTTTTGCCCTTCTAGGATAGTAGGTCCTTGGTGGTTCTGTGATCACTCACTTCCTGCCCCTAAACAGGAAGTTCCTGCTTCAATCAAATCCTGTGCCTATAAAAATAGAACTAGCTTTGGGTGGGGGTGGAGGGAGGAAGGAGTGCAATATAGTCCCAGCAAAGAAGTTCAGTCACACAGTAATCCTTTCTCCTGGTGTCTTCTGCCAAGCTATTAGCAGAATCTTTCAAGGCAGTCTTTAAATGTAGCTTCCTTCTAGCTAAGCCACTACCCTACTTACAGATCTTTCTACAAGTAATTTAAACCTCACAGCAGTTAAGTCCTTTCAGTCACCTGAGATTTACACCTAGATGACTTTTCAGTTACCCATTCAGTTCAGTTAACCCAAACACACACTTTTTTTTTTGTTTTGTATGTTAGTTTTTTACCCTAAATTAAAGGTCCAAATACAAAAGTTCTTCTACTTTAGTCCCAGCAGAGAAGTTCAGTCACACAGCAGTCCTTTCTCCTGGTGTCTTCTGCCAAGCTATTAGCAGAATCTTTCTAAGGCAGTCTTTAAATGTAGCTTCCTTCTAGCTAAGCCACTCCCCTACTTACCAGATCTTTCTACAAGTAATTTAAAGCTCACAGCAGTTAAGTCCTTTCAGTCACCTGAGATTTACACCTAGATGACTTTTCAGCTACCCATTCAGTTCAGTTAACCCAAACACACACTTTTTTTTTGTATGTTAGATTTTTTACCCTAAATTAAAGGTCCAAATGCAAAAGTTCTTCTACTTTAGTCCCAGCAGAGAAGTTCAGTCACACAGCAGTCCTTTCTCCTGGTGTCTTCTGCCTAGCTATTAGCAGAATCTTTCTAAGGCAGTCTTTAAATGTAGCTTCCTTCTAGCTAAGCCACTCCTCCTACTTACCAGATCTTTCTACAAGTAATTTAAAGCTCACAGCAGTTAAGTCCTTTCAGTCACCTGAGATTTACACCTAGATGACTTTTCAGTTACCCATTCAGTTCAGTTAACCCAAACACACACTTTTTTTTTGTTTTGTATGTTAGTTTTTTTACCCTAAATTAAAGGTCCAAATACAAAAGTTCTTCTACTTTAGTCCCAGCAGAGAAGTTCAGTCACACAGCAGTCCTTTCTCCTGGTGTCTTCTGCCAAGCTATGAAGGCTTGAAGGGACAGGGAGTGAATCCTCAGGATCATAGGAGCAGAAGCATGGGGGAGGAAGCTTGGCTATCTTCTTCTTTTAGATGCACTTTTCATTGGTTGCCCCTTATTTACAAAACTGTGAATAATCAGATCTCTACTTACTTATCAGAAAGGCTTACTGTTCCCACCCACAAATATCACCTCAGAGATGTGTAATTTTCTTTTATCAGAGCTTAAAACTCAGTTTGGAAAAAAATGTTTTTACTAAGCTGCCCACTTTCATGGAGTAGCCTTCCTCCCCAGTTAAGAATTTCTTTTTTTGTTTTGTTCAGGATCCCCTCAGTCCTGCATTCAGTGGTCAGACCCACACCACCAGTAATCTCCCCATGCCCAGGTTTACCCTCCTGGGTGGAGCCACTGGGAGAGTTCCCCCTCCCAATGGACACTGTAGGCAAGTCCCAGCTTGCCCCCTGGGTCAGAGCCATGGAGCGGGACCCTCCTGGCAGCTGTCAGAAGGCAGTAGAGATGGTGGCAGGGCAGGTCATCATGCCCGAGGGGGTGGCATTTTCTGATGCTTGCTGGATCCTGGGGACAGGGATGTGCAATGATGTCCAGCATCAGCCCTGCCCCCTAAGGTGATGGCACTGGCTGCTAATGGTATACCCTGCCTCTTCCAGGGGTCCAGAAAGCATCAAACACACTTTCCCCTCCCCTGAGAAGGAGAGCCATCCACAGGATGCTTGATCCTTCTCCCCCAAGCTGTCCCTCTGACTCCTGGTCCATTACCGGACCCGGGTCATTGGTGTTGCAAGCGGAAATCCAACTGCTGCAATGGTGGACCCCAACTTTAGAAATGTCACCAACCCTTAGCATTTTTAAACATGGTTAGAAGAAATTGTTGTAGAGACAATCTACTTGTACTTGTTTTAATTGATTTTGTTTATGTCAGCTTATGTACCTACTGTTTTAACTGACTTGGGATGTTCTGTAAATGAATCTTGTTTCTCATAGACCCTATCCTGTAATTTATGCAACTTTTAAATAAATAAGAAATGAAAGCAGAAGGAGAAAGCAGATGCCCACCTTGGGACCATACATAGTCCACGTAAGCACTATGCTACACACAGACAGTACCGTTCATGAGTCACATTCGAGGTCCTCAGTGACAATCACCTCATGGGCCAGTATAGGGTCAACAAGCCCATGTTCAGGCAGTTCTGTGAGCTCCTGCATAACCAGGTCCAGACAGATACCAAGCACAGCCATGTGTTGTCTATGGAGCTTAAGGTGACAGCTGCAATGTGGTTTCAGGCAACAAGAACATTTCAGACACTAGTGGGGAATACCACTAGCATCTCACAGTCAGCCATCTTGCACCTGCAGGGACAGTTCCTAGACACGCAGCTGGTCATACTGGACACTGCCAAAGTCACATGGACAGGGGTCTGAGGAGCTATTTTGACTGTTTTTGTGCCCTCCCCCTGCAATCAGCAATTTCATTAATTCCTGGATGTACTTTAATACCTGTATTAACACTTCAGGAGATCTGCTCCTGATTAAAAAGTTTACTGGACCAGCAAAGGCTTCTACTGAACTGTTAAACAGCACAAAAAAAGATGTCTAATCCACAGGGTGCCAGTTCCACTCCACAGGGCTCCCTGGCTACAGTTCAGTTCATCTTGTTCCCTCATACTGGATGCCACTGAAGTCACATGGACAGGGGTCAGAGGGGCTATTGTGACTGTTTCTCTGCCCTCCCCCTCAACTGGAAATTTCATTAACTCCTGGATGGACTTAAATGCCTGTATTAACTCTTCAGGAGACCTGCTTCTGATCAGACAGTACCAGACTGACAAAGGATTCTACTGGACTTTTTTGGCCTTGCCCACCCAACTAGCTTTATAGGCACTCTAGTATGCACATCATATTGTCTCAGCTATCTAGGATAATCAAGCTGGCTTGAGCTGCACTGCTGCAGTTTGCCTCTGTGTCAAGTTCCTAGTCACAATGTTAAGAGATCTATGTCCGTGTCATTGTTTTTAACCCTCCCTGCTAAATTATACCTCCAGCAACCCTGCCAAGTTAACTGTTTTACCAGGGGACAGTAGTTGTCTTCTCAAAAGGGATGGGAAAGTGTCTCTGGTTATGTGGATATTGTGTAGTCTGAAATGTACTGCTGCAAGGGACCTCACAGGGGAAGGAAACAACTCCTGGTGGGGGACTCCATTGTTAGGAGGGTTGAACTTGGGGAGGGATGGGAGAGGGAGATAAGGTCCCTGCCTGGCACCATGGCTTGAAGGGACAGGGAGCGAATCCTCAGGATCATAGGAGCAGAAGCATGGGGGAGGAAGCTTAATGTCATTGTCCACCTACAGACAAATGACCTGGCTGGGAAAGGGATCAGAGCAGTGCAGGAGGAGTTTGTGAATTTGGGGAGGGGACATAGACAAATAGCATGAATGGTAACCTTTTTGGACGTGCTGCCTGTCTATGGCATGGATGAGGCTAGGGTGCTCCACACAATGGGATTCAATCAGTGGTTAAAAAAATGATGAGGAGCTAAGGCTTTTGGCTTCATTGGGGTCCAGGGGTCCACCTGGAGGGATGCAGGCCGATACTGGTGTGAGGGCCTCCATCTGTCCAGGAGGGGAACCAGGATCCTAGGTGATAGGTTTAAATGCTTCATTGGCAAGCATTTAAACTAGCCAAGGGGGAGGAACTGAAAAGGAGAAGGAAAATCCTAGCCCCCCCCAAAAAAAAATTCAGGGTAGTTAATGAGGTAAACACCAAGATAGAGAAGTCAAAAGGGAGAAGGGCAGGGGTAAATGGAGAAAAAGAAAAAGGCAGTAAGGACAGGGATGGAGCAAAAAGGGGTAAGACCATCATAAAATGGAGGGTAATGAGTACCAATGCCCATAGTCTAGGTAACAAGCTTCCTGAACGGGTGGCCTTGATGAAAGAGGAATGCCTGTATATCATGGCAGTCACAGAAACATGGTACACAGAGAACCATGACGGGGATGTCAAAATACCAGGATACACAATCAACAAGAGGGACAGGGAGGGTAGAAGAGGAGGAGGAGGAGTAGATCTTAATGTAAGGGAAGGGATCAAAGCAACGGAACTAAAGGGTAAACAGGGAGGAGAGGAGGCACTGTGGGTCAATCTGGAGACTGGACATGGCACCACAATCTGCACAGGGGTTCTACACAGACCCCCATCTCAAGGGAGGAAATGGACAAGGAAATGATAGAAGACATCCTTAGGATGGAAGAGAAAGGGGAAATATCGCTGATGGGGGATGTGAATATGCCAGATGTTAACTGGATCACCTTTGCTGCAGCCACTTTCAAGAGCAGTGTCCTTCGCAATGCCCTACGGGGGATGCCTCAGATACTTAGTGTTGGAATCAACTCAGGAAAGAGCAATCTTAGACCTGGTACTCTCAAATGGAGACAGAGAGAGAGAGAGAGAGAGAGAGAGGATCTCAGATCTGGAAATGAGTAATTATCTGGGAACAAGTGACCAACAAACAGTGTGGTTCACAATAAACTCAGCTATAGAGTCAAGCCATACAAAAGTGAAGGTGCTGGACTTCAGGAGGGCTGATTTTGTCAAAATGGGAAGAGTGCCTCAGAAAATTACTAGCAAACAGAAAAGAAAGAGGGGTGGCATAACAATGGGGAAATGTCAAAACTGCTATCACAGAGGCAACAAGCCTTTGTATGAAGCAAATATACAAATCAAAATTAAAGAAAAAAACACTATGGTTCTCAAAAGAGGTGGTGGGGAAGGTTATGGAGAAAAAGATAGCATTCAGGAAGTATAAGGAAACACATAAGGAGCATGACAGAGAACTGTAACAGGTAAAGCAGAAGGCAGTCAGAATAGCAAATGCCCAAAGTGAGGAAAAGATAGCCAACTCAGTTAAGAAGGGGGATTAAACCTTTTATAGGTACATTAGGGAGTGAAGAAAGACAAAGGAGAGGATACTGAGACTGAATAAAGAGGTGGGTGGGTGGGCAGAGGGGACAGTGAAAAAGCAGGGATACTGAACAAATACTTCTGCTCAGTATTCACAAAAGAAGAGGAGGGGGAGGTAAACTGCATACTCATCCAATGCATGTGAGGCCTGTAATATTAAAGTTGCAATTTACTTGAATAAAATGTAATGCCTTGTTGTGGATGTTTTGAGTTGGTTTGATGCACATGAACATATTAAATTGAACTTCTATTGATATTCATTCCTAGGGCGCATGACAGGAATACACCTATGTCTCTTTTAACCGAACCAATTGATTGACCCTTTTCGATCTCCCACCCAAATAGGGTTAATGTTTTAATCTCACATTCTTTTACTCTTTTTTTGTTATGATCATCAATTACTTTAGTAAGTCTCTGTAGCCATTCCTTATCCATCTGGTCTTTGTTTGAGTTCTCATTTTCTGGATGAGTCAAGATTATCAAATGAAGCAAGAATTGGGACCAACTGTGGTGGATAAACATAAATCCCTTGTCATACAATAACCCTTCTTTGTTCCAAATTTTCTGTGCAATGTTGTGAGACTGACAATGCAAAAATACACAATTTTTAAATTGCTGATTTGGGGGTCTTTTAATGAATATATCCCCTGCTTCCTCATTCAAATGTAATAAATTTATTACCCAATCTGTTAATTTAGATCTTGTTTCAAATCCCAAGCTATGAATTTCATACATCTCTATTAAATATTCTTCCCCTGTGTCTGTAGTCTGTCTATTTGAGGATATGCAAGTTTCCCATTCCTGGTTATGCTATACCTCTGTATGTGGCTCCAGTAAGGTACCCTTGGTCTCCTCTCTACCAGTTTTTACAGTATTACTTCCTGAACTAGCACCAATTAAAGGGCTATCAAGTAAAGTGTCCTTCTGTTTTTTGTGAGGGACAGTGAGTCTGCCTGGATTTGGACTTATTATTTGTACCTTTCTCTCTTTACTCTTGTCCATCAGGCTTTCATTCTTGACCATTTTTGTCTTTTTATTTTTACCTTTAATATGTTTGATTTCTTTTGCGATTCTTATTTGTTTTTTCTTTATTAACATTTTGAGTTAAAACTTTTTTTTTTGAAATTACTGTTTATTTCTCCTCCCAGCCTGCCACCTCTGACCCTTCAGGGGGGACAACTGGACATCCCACTGCCAGTAACCCTACCCACACAGACCCACAGACCCCATGGAGCCTCGGATTACCTCCTGGGTGGGGATGAGGTGAGGGGTCAAACCCCATTACTTACGTTGTGTCGGTCTGTGGTCTGCTGGGTGGACACAGGCAAATCGTGGGCACGGCCATGGTCCCCCATCTTCCTGGCTGTGGCAGGCTTGTTTTTCCATGATTTTCTCCCTCCTGAGTAGCAAGTACCCTCCCCGACGTCATGATGCGTACGCCAACGTCCGTGCTGCTCAATAGCCGCCCATCTCCCAGGTGGAGCTTGCAGTTCCTTGAGCCTCCACTCGGGGTCATGCAGGTGTTGGGCAATGGCTGAATCCCTCCCCGGAGAACGCGAGCTGTCATTGGGCGCTTAAGCCTATCTCCCTCCGGCCGACCCACCGACGACCGGAGTCCACTCCCGAACCCGGGTCGCTGGCGTGGAGTGAGGTGTGGCATCCAGTGCCTCAACCCTCAGCACCACCGGGCCACCCTTGAGTTAAAACTTTTAATTCCATTATAGATTCCATACCCTTCTGGATAGAAGAGGAAGGTTGACTTGATTTGCTTTGTTTCTTTTCCCTTGATGACTATCATTTAAAATGTCTTCCTCTATTATTGTATTAGTAGCAGGTTTTTCTTGTTTTCTATTCAAAGTATTTAATATTTCTTTATTGTAAGCTACCTTACCTCTTAGATTTTCAACCTCTCCTTTAAGTATCCATATATTTTCCAATAGTATCACATTTACAAGATATTGATGTTTAATTGCCTCCAACAATTGTGGTGACAGGACTGAGTTAAATGCATGGCTTACTAGGCCCCTCCTCATGATGTGCTGGTTTTAGAATAACTGCCTGCCATCTACAGGTTTTGAGGGGGATGGGGAAAATTGGAGTGAAGCTGTTAATACACTTATAGTGTCATTAGTTGTAACCAACTGTTTTAGATTTTGAAGAGTTTGTTCCAATTGTTTTAATGATTTACTAGCACCAGGTACTTCTCTTTTTTCCTTGATATTAGCCTTGTGAGGATTGTTATTCGTCTCATCCTCAGCCATGCCACCTTCTGCTAATAATTGTATATTAGTCTCTAGGTCCTGTACTTTTTCTCCTGATGTTTTTTAACTGAATCTAAGGATGTCTGTCCCAGAGACTGTACTGCTTCAGTATCATTAAAATCCACTTTTATTGGATATTTCAATTACATTTCCTCTTCACTGTAAGAATCAAAATATGGATCAAACAAAACAGGAGGGATCAAAGGTTGTGCATATGACTCTACAGAGATTATAGACTCATTTGTCCAACTATTTGCACTATATTCATCTAGTGTA
This sequence comes from Neoceratodus forsteri, assembly GCA_016271365.2. Taxonomy (NCBI): domain Eukaryota; kingdom Metazoa; phylum Chordata; order Ceratodontiformes; family Ceratodontidae; genus Neoceratodus; species Neoceratodus forsteri. The sequence continues at coordinate 642,130,513 of CM028129.1, read as the reverse complement.
ATCATTTGTTGGTTATTTACATCTAATGCTGGTGGAAAGTTCTCTTTTTCCGTATTGTCATACTGGCTTTTCCCCTGAGATGACCTTAAACTCTTTAAGCTGATTTGACATAACAGGAGTTGAGCTATCTATTTTAAACTGTGGTGATTTTTTCAAAAATGCTATAATTTTGGATTGAGTGCTTTTAGCTTTTGTCTTCACATCCATCTCTATCTTTGGTTCCTTTGTAATTTCGATCTTCCTACTATCTTTTCTTTTAAAAATTTGTTTAGCAGAAACCGACAGTCCACTTCTTGTATTGACCATTATTAACTAACACAATTCACTTTTGTGTAGAATCAAAATGTATCTATATATATATATATATCTATATATATATATATATCTATATATATATGTGTGTGTGTGTGTGTGTGTGTGTGTGTGTGAACTACTTAAATTATCAGCCCACTTCTAGATTACCAAGTAATGCCAAATATAATTCAAGCAAATTCTGTGGTCCCTTTATACTGGGGTGACAATTTTTACCTATTTGTATATTTGAATAATTCTGTTAATTTGCTTATGATAACCCACAAAGGGGTCCCTCAATAGGAGTATAAAACACAATACACCTATGCCTGAAGACATTGATGTAAAGTATCTAAATGTTAAGTATCTTTACAATCTATTGAGGGGTTAACCGTGTTGTAAACCAAATTATATGGTTAGTTATTCTCAAATCATTACATTCTGATTGGTTAATAAACTGATTATTATCCCATTTTCTGACCAGTATCAACCAGTACAACAATTCCTCAAGTGATCTAAACCTTAAATTCCATAGGGTAGACTCCAGTATTTAAATACAAAAAATAAGTAATAAAGTGCAAAAGTACAAAAATTCAGTAATACGGGAGAAAAAGGAGAGAGAAAAGAACACTTTGTACTTTGTAATATTCTAAAATGACTCAGATAAATGAAACAGCTCTTCCAATGTAGATGAAAAACAGTTTATATTGCAATGTCCAATTCCTTGATTATCTCTAGTACTTTCCATGATTTTCACAGTATATTCACAGTATATTTATGAGCTGTTAAAGTCTTAAAGTTCCTTATGCTTGTATCCACTTTGAATTTGAATTGAATACTTCAGTACTTATTTGACATCCAATATTAGGGAAAATGGGTAACTAGAAAGATCCAAATGTGTTGACCATGTGCTGACCAAGTCCAAAGTAGAACAAAGTCAGTGTCAGTGGCTCAGTAGGTAGCACACTCGCCTCTGAGGCCGGGAGATCAGTGGGCTGTGGGTTCAGTTCCTACATCTGGCACTTGGGTTAATATCCCAGTACTGACACTGTAGTGCAGCATGAGAGGGGTGCTGCACTTCTGAGGTGCCGTCTTTCAGATGAAACGTTAAACCGAGGTCCCATCTGCCTGGATTGGTGGTAGTTCAGGTGGATGTTAAAGATCCCATGGCACTTATCGAAAAGAGTAGGGGATTTCCCCGGTGTCCTGGCCAAATTTCCCTCATTCAGTAAAAATACCACCAACAGCTTAATCTGGTTCAAGGTCAGTTGGCATTCATCTGTATCTCCCTCCCCCGGGTTGTGCCTGAAAATAGGCAGGATTTGTCTAGTGCACTTACCCGGTCAACAAAAGCTAAATAAATAAATAAAAAAATTAAAGTCCAGGCACGCTAGAATAATATTTCCATAAACTGTAGACTCTTCTAATCTTGTAAGACTGCTTAGTTTACTTGTATAGATTGTCCGCATCCACTAAAATGTATAAAATGAGAGTGCTAAGTGGTTATCACTAAATACAACCTTAAAACTAGTCACTTTATAACCCTAAGGGTTCCTTATAACATTATGGCAGTTAAAATGTATACAACACAATGATATAATAAATACAATTATACTGTGTGCTATTCTGAGTAAGTTGGTTGACTTATTTCAAAAAAATATATAAAATATAAAATTTCCCATTTTCAGACCTTCTTAAAACTAGAATTAAAATTAGAATGAAAGTTGTGAAAGACTTACTGGTGAAGCCTCAGCAACGAGTTTCCAAGTCGTTCTACTTTTCACTTTTCAAAGCACAAGCCAGCTAGAAACCACTGAGGGAATTATTAAAGTAGTAAGCAGCAAGGTTCGGTAAACTGAGGCAAGCAGAGCTATTGGACCAGTTTCCAAAATCCTCTGTGTCCCTCCAGTTGCACATTTTAACTATTTGTTTTAAAAGTTGTTTAATAGCCCGAGTCACTGAGATACTCGGTATAGAAGGTGCTGGTATATAGAGCTCTTCTGTACTGCCAATTTAATTTACTGGCATCCTACTCCCTTTGATGCAGAAAATGGATCTAAAAGGAATGCTGTGATGGGAAATATTTTCTAAAAGCCCATCGCTTTCCAATGTTAAAGCTTATGAGCTATCGAGTGGTAAATTTTAGTTAGCATGGAGCTACTTCATTCGCTCATAAGTCCTGAGACCTCCATACTCTAAATGGTTTGCAGTAAGAAACAGCTCACCCTGAGATCTCTTTTTACCATTTAAAAAGTTGCCAGACATGCGCAGTACAATAGAGTTTCAAGCTTGTGTATTGTGTGCTCCACAAGCTCCACGGACACAACAATAACTAATCAAATCAATCAAGACAATCAAGGAAAGGCATTTTAATTACTAGATTATAAGGGGCTTAATAGATTTAGTGGACTAAAGACAACCCAAATGGCTACAATTAATGAATAAGTGGTTTAAATCGAACAAAATAACAAAGTCCTACTTTCCAGGCTTACCAGGCCACTTAAACCCAGAAATACAGATTTAACCCCTAAATGACAATGCCTTTTAGCAGATCTGAAAACGTAAAAAGACTGTGAATCAACAAAATAACTACTTCCTCTCCTAAAATGTGTGTGTATGCGATTCACAAGAGAGAATATAGAAAACACAAGCAAAACACACAGGCCTGGATATTCAGACTGCGCCAGGCAGTGGTACAAAACAGGGTGCACGCAACCAGGATCAGTGGGGTCAGGGCCTGGTGATGTGCCAAGGTGCAGCACGGTTGAATATGGCAAGGTCAACACACATACTGTGTATGGCACAGTGGCACAAGCCACAGATAGGGAGCACAGGGATACACCAGCACAAATGCAGTTGCACCAGGTGCATCACTCATGATATTCAGCATGGGGCATGCAAATTAGGTCATAAAATATGCAAGGTGCAAATAAGGCCATTTGCATGTCATTATGGCCCCCATTTTCATGCCTTATGCAGGGCAGACAGTGACTTGCACCTGGTGCCCTGCACAGCATGACGTATGCAGTGTGGATCCTGGGACATCCCCCGCCCCACAGCCATGAGCGTGGTATATGTCAAACATAGAAATCTCTGGTAGTCTAGTGCCCCCCTGAGTCCCCAATTCCCTGAGATATGTATAAAAGACCATCCCTCATGGTCTAGTGGAACCCCCCCCGCCCATTGCCATGATCACGGTACATCTCCATCAAAGAAATCCATGGTGATCCAGTAGCACCCCCCATCCCTCCTTTCCTATTTCCAGGGTGACCCACAGTTCTTCTGGCTCCTTATGTGTATTCTGAATTTCTGTAGCTTTGATATTTTCATTGACATAAAGGGCCATTCCACCCTCCCCCTTTGCACCTCAGTCTCTTCTGAACAGTACATAGCCAGGTACTGAAGTCTCCCAACTGTGGTTACTGGTGAACCATGTCTTGCTAATGGCTACTATGTCCAGTTTAGCCTCTGTCATTATTGCCTGCAGGTCTGGGATCTTATTTTCCAGACTGCAAGCATTTGTGTACATGATTTTCCATTGGCTAGATTCCAATGTGTTATTTATTGGGTGAGGTCTGGCATTTTCCCTGTATGTCATATGGGGAGCTGGACCTTTTTCCTTACCTGGTGTTGCAAATCAACTCCAAACATGCTGAACTACAGTTTTACCACTAGCTGAGGAAGGGAGGGGTGTTCTTCCCATTTGACATATGGGTTGCTGCACCCTGCTCCCCATTTGCTATTTTAAATATTCTGCAAAGACATCAAATGTCTGCCCCAATGCACTGACTCCCTCCTTAGTCAGGTACAGTCCATCAAATTTAAAGAACTTTTACTCCCAAAACTGTTGCCAGTTACCTACAAATTTGTGTCCTTTTTCCAAGCACTAGCCCTTGAGCCACATGTTTAGCTCCCCTATCTCCCCTTCACTGATCTTCTGTCCATCTGTCCCCTCTCCCAGACTGGCAGGATCTCAGAGAAAGAGATGCCAGATGAAATGGATGATAGTTTGTCACCCAACCTGGTCAGGTGTTCCTTGGTTTCCACAACTGACCAGCTGGTGAGATCGTTAGTCCCTATGTGTACCAGGACATCAATGTTTTCTCCTGCTTTCTGAACAATTTTAGCAATGCAGTCAGTGTCTCTCCATACTGATGTACCTGGGAGACATCTGACCATTACCCCTGGCTGGAGATAGGTATCAACTCTCCGAATCATGAAGTCTCCTATGATCAGAAGTTTTTTGGATTTTATTTTTGCTTTTTCTGTTTTGGTTCCTGTTTTGGGTGAGTTTTTGTTGTGCTAGCTCCTGTGCTGCAGTGTCCTCTGCCCCTTTGTTTGATTTCAGAGATAGAGGCAGACACCTGTTTGTAGTTTTTATATGGTTTGTGGAGGTATATGCTGAAGAGCACCGAGTGATGGGGCACCCAATTTGCCCCTCCTAACCACCTGCCAACCTCCTGGACCAACTACCCTCTGCAGTCAAGGTGCTTCTGTTGGATGTTGGGGAAATGGCAGGTGGTTCTTATAATACATTTCCTCTTGAATATGTAATTTAAGGTGTGCAATCTCTGCCCATGCTGCCTGGAGCTGAGCCCTTAGATCTCCAATGTCCCAGCATGTAGGACAGTGTCCTAAATCCTGTAAAACTGTCCTTCTGAAAAGTGTTCTGCAGTGCCCGCAGTTAATGATATCCATTCCAGATAAGTTGCTGGGTTTATTACCTGGTCAGAATAATTAGAAGGAAGAAAATGAAAGCAAAAGTTTGATTTTGTGTTTTGTTTGTTTGTTTTCCTATAACTTTGTTATAACAAGTTCAATTACTAGTGCCCTTGTAAATGAGGTCACTGTGTGGATACCCCTCTGATCTGACCCTTCCTGCTTTGCTGCAGGAAATGTCATGACTGTGCTACCCTATAAAAGGAGTGTAGTGGGGGTGGTTGGGGATGGGGGTGAGTGGCTGGACCCTTCCCCTGCTGAAAAAGAAGAAACACAGATGAAAGAAACAAGGAGGTAAGAACAGAAACAATCAGCCAGCAACAAATACAGTAGCCCTGAAAGCGTATCCTAATGATAGATAAAACTATAAATCTGTAAGCACCACCTGTGATAATTTCACAGACTATATACCCTGTAAGGAACACTTTACTACAGAGAAAAATAAAGCAGTAACAGAAGACATACCTTGCAAAAGACAATTTGAATCAGAAGATTACAACAGTAATCTGTAAGCAAACAGCTGTAGGCACACCCTGTAATAACGCAGCAGAAGGTATACTCAGCAACAATAATCTGAATCAGAGAATAATAAAGCAATAAAATGTTAGCAACAAACAGTAACAATCCCCATGAGTACAAAATAAAAATAACAACACACGGTAAATCTGCCCAGCCAAAAGAAGCCTTAATCCTTTTCCTTGCTCTGGTAAGGTTCTTTGCTCTGTCCTTTCAAGCAACCTAGAAGAAAAGAGCTCAGTTGAAGCTAGGTGCCTTGGCCAGCAAACCTAGTCTTCCATCTCCAAGATATCAACTAACTTGACCTTTTAACCCTTCCTTCTGTTGGAAGTTACTGACAGTTTGTCAGTTCCATCCCCAGATACATACCTAATCCCCTGGAAGAGCTGTGGGAGGAAAGCAATTAGCTCCTTCAATGTGAGAAGGAAACTGCAACACCTCTGAGACAAACAAAAAACCTTTCAGCAAAAAAAATAAAATAAAATAGTGGCAAACAGTAATTTTGCTTAGCCTAATGATAAAAAGTCACAAACTGTAAGCACCACCTGTAATAATTTCACAGAAGATATACCTCGTAAGAAACACTTTGCTATAGAGAAAAATAAAGCAGTAACAGAAGATATACCTTGCAAAAGGCAATGTGAATCAGAAGATCACAGCAGTAATCTGTAAGCACACACCTGTAGGCACACCCTGAAATAATGCAGAAGAAGGTATACCCAGCAACAATAATCTGAATCAGAGAAAAATAAAGCAATAAAATGTTAGCAACAAACAGTTGCTATCCCTGTGAGTACAAAATAAAAATAGCAACACACAGTAAATCTGCCTAGCCAAAAGAAGCCTTAATCCTTTTTCTTGCTCTGGTAAGGATCATTGCTTTGTCCATTGAAGCATCCTAGAAGAAAAGAGCTCAGGTGAAGCTAGGTGCCTTGGCCAGCAAACTTAGTCTTCAACTTTGTTGAGTTCAATGACCGGTTGACGAGGGCCCTAGACCAGGGTAGGCCAGTGGATGTCCTCTTTCTGGACTTAGCAAGGCATTTGATTAGGTTCCACAGTGGCCTGCTGGCTAAGCTGAAAGAAATGGGGGTAAGGGACAGTTGTTAAGATGGATAGGAAATTGGCTGTCTGAGCATACTCAGAAGGTGGTGGTTGGAGGGTCAGTCTCATGCCCAAGGTGGGTTACAAATGGGGTTCCACGGGGTCAGTGCTGGGGCCACTTCTGTTCAATGCCTATGTCTCAGACACCAGGAGGGGATCAGGGGTGAGATGAGTCTCTTTGCAGATGACTCAAAGCTGGGTGCAGTGGTGGATGAGGATGAGGGGAGGATGGCCTTGCAGGAGGACCTGGAGGCTCTGGAAATGTGGTCAGGAAAATGGAAACTAAAATTCAATGTGGGGAAGTTCAAGGTTCTGCATCTGGGAGTTATAAATCCAGGCCAGGGGTATACTTTGGGAGGAGACACTATTCAAGTCACAGAGGGTGAGAGGGACCTGGGGGTAGTAGTAGTAGATAACAAATGAACAACTCAGACACCTGCAGGAGGGCAGCAGCAAGGGCAAATAGGATGCTGGGATGCTTCGTGAGGGGTATTATTTCCAGAAAGACGGAAGTGATCCTTCCACTCTACAACTGCTTGGTTAGGCCACACCTCAAGTATTGTAAGCAGTTTTGGAGACCACATTTAAAAAGGGACATTACACTCCTACAGAGGGTCCAAAAGAGGGCAACCAAAATGATCTGGGGCCTGGGGGAGAGGACCTATGAGAGAGGTTTAAGAAGCTGAACATGTACACCCTGAAGGAGAGGAGGGATGGGGGGACATGATATAGGTCTTTAAGTACATGAGAGGGATCAATAAGGGAGGCCCAGTCAGGGTGATCCAAAGGAAGGAGGGTGAGGTAATGAGAGGTCATGGGTGTAAGCTGGAAGGAGGCAGGCTCAGAGGGGAAGAGGAGGAGATGTTATTTCATTGAAAGGGTGGTGGAGCCATGGAATTCACTGCCTAGGGAGCTGGAAGAGGTGGAGACTGTGGACGGGTTTAAGAGGGGATGGGATAGGTACAGGGGATGGTAAATCTGACCAGGCCTAATACAGGTGGAACATCTGGGACTGGGGACAGTATAACCTAAGGGGAAGGGGGACACACCAAAATCAGCCCTCAGTGCGGGTGCTGAAAATCAAGCAGACTTGAGAGACTGTTAGGCCTATTCTGCTGGCTTTGTTAGCATGTTAGTACGTAAGAATATGTTTTGGAGCCTCCAACAAAAAATATTTTGGAAAATCACTAGCCAAAGGATTGCGGCTTAAATGAAACCTAAGTGCTTCAAGACCCAAATGATGCTGGATTGATGTGTATAAAGAATGTATGATAACTGAAATCCAAACAAACTTTTCTGACCAGACAATGCCATCAAGTCTATCCAGTACATCCAATGTATCTCATGTATACCCTATGAGTGCAAAGTTAATATCATTTTTTGTAGAAAATAATCTACAAAAAAATATATCCTTTTAGTGAGGGAGCCATTACTAGAGATGACTGGATATCCTGGAGGTGTTACCTGTTCCTTATGAATTTTATGTAATATGTATATTTTAGGTACTGTTGGATTTTGTTTCTTCATAAACTCCATTTCTTGCTTAGTAATTTGTCCGGTGTAGTATGATTCAAGTAAGAATGCATGGACACAGTTGATTAAATTCTTTGTTGGGGCATTACATCCTGAAGCTGGTGATAAATTTCTGCCTTGTGGAATTCTTTATGCATAACCACCACTAGTCCTCCTTTGTCAGCATCCATCTGGGAGAGGAGCTGCAGTCCTCAGTGGACAGTTTAAATGTTACTTTGATAAACATTTAAACTAGCTGAGGGGGTGGCAGAAGGAATCAGGGAGGCAGAAACTGCCCCCCAGCAGGCTGAAGTAGAGAGTAAGGAGATCCCAAGGGGAGAGGAATCCTTCAAGGTGCAAATTAATATAGGAAGCCAAGTGGTAGAGATAAAAGGGGAAGGGAATGGGAGCATTAAAAAGAGATTGGGGAAGGCTGGAGGGTAAAATGGTAAAATTGGGGGCAACAAGCAGAGTGGAAACAAAATCTGGAAATGCTAAAAGTCTAGGAAGTAAGATTCCGGACCTAGAGGCCATCATCACATAGGCTGACAAGGATATTGTGGCCATTACTGTGTTATTTTGCACTGAGAACAATGACTGAGACATGGCCATACCAGGCTATACTGTGTTCAGGAAGGACCAGGTGGGAACAGAAGGAGGTGGTGTGGTGCTTTATGTGAGTAAAAGCATAAAAACAATTGAGATACAGGAAATACGGGGGAGGCAGCACTATTGTGGGTCACTCTGGAGACAGGAAATGGAGCTACTATTCAGTTGGAGTGATCTACAGACCTCCAGCACTGGGGGAGGAATTAAATTAGGTGCTGGTGGAAGCCAATGACAAGATGGCAAAAAACTTCCAGATATAGACTGAAGCATCCCTGCAGTGGTCTCAGCTAGAAGCAGGGACATCCTGGACTCTCTGCTGGGAGAGTTCCTCAGAGTAATAGTCAGTGAACCCAGTCATGATGGTGCAATACATGGTACTCACTGTGGGGGACAGTAGAACAGACATCAAGGTGGGAGGTCACCTGGAGACCAGTGATCACCGGATGGTGTGGTTTAATATAAGGATGGCTATGGAATCAAACCACGCAACAGCAAGGATCTTGGGCTTCAGGAGGGCAGATTTTATAAAATGAGTGAATGCCTCTGGGGTTACCTGGTTAGGGGGGCCTGAGTGGGGTGGAGGAATGGTGGGAGAAGGTAAAAGGGAGTATAGCAATGGCAACAAACCTCTGCATCAAACAAGTGAGCAAAAGCTAGAGGAAAAAGAGACTGCTATGGTTCTTGAAACAGTGGTTGAAAAGGTGAAGGCTAAAAGGGTAACATTAAGAAGGTATAAGGAGATACAGAGGGAGGAGAACAGGGAGGTATGTCAAGGAAAACAGGGAAACAAGAAAATCAGTAGGGAGCACAAAGGCACAAACTGAAAAGAGAATAGCCCAGGAGGTAATGAAAAGGGACAAGACACTTTTATGGGATGCAAGTGAAAAGAGAAAGACAGTGGTGGGATTGTAAGTTTAAAAGGGGGGTCAGGAGGCTGTGCAGAGGGGGAATAGGAAAAGGTAGACATCCAGATCAAATACTTTTGTTCAGTATTCACAGAGGAAGGAAAAGGAAGGGGCCACAAAAAAGTAAGCAGAAGCTTTCAAGGGAGGGAGGTGAACACTAGTACTTTTTTGAAGTGAGAGTCCTGACGGGACTTGCTAATCTGAAGACTGGCTAAGCAATTGATTCAGACAGGGTGCATCCAAGGCTATTGAGGGAGCTCAGGGAAATACTGGCTGCATCTCTGACCATTCTTTTTAACAGGTGACTGGAAACAGGAATGGTTCCAGAGAACTGGAAGATCCAGGGCAGATGTAGTCCCACTGTACAAAACTGATAGCAGGGAGGAGGCTGGCAATCAGTGGTGGGAAAGTTAATGGAATCACTGCTGAAGGAAAGGATTGTGAATATCTTGAATCCAGTAGGTTACAAGACCCAAAGCAGCATTGGTTCACAGTGGGGAGGTCATGTCAAATGAATCTGATAGAGTTTTTTGACTGGATGACAAAGAACTTAGATCAGGATGGAGCAGTGAATGTGGCCTACCTAGATTTCAGTAAGGCTTTCAACAATGTTCCACAAAAGAGATTAGTAAGCTAGCTGGGTAGCTAAGGAGTGGATCCAAAGGTGGTAAACTGGATAAGAAATTGGATAGGGCATAGTCAACAGAGGGTGGTGCTAAATTAAGTTCACTCTGAGGAATGGAGGGTGACCAGCAGGGATTATCTGGAATCAGTGCTGGGACCACTCCTCTTTAAAATCTTTATAAGTGACATTGCAGAGAAGCTGGAAGGGAAGGTCTGCCTCTTTGTGGATGACACCACAATTTGCAGTAGGGTAGCTACTCTGGGTGTGTGTGGAAAGGATGAGCAGTGGTCAAGGACATGGCAGATGGGTTTCATTGTGAAAAAGTGCAAAATAATGCACTGAGGGAATAGAAACCTAGTGGCAGAGTACAAAATGGGTGGAGTGATACTGACAACCACCAAGCAGGAAAGAGACCTAAGAGTAATCATATCAGATTACCTAAAGGTGGCCTGGCAGTGTGACAAGGCAGTCAGATGACTAGAGTGATGCTGGAGTGCATAGGGAAGGGCATCACCAGTGGAAAGATGGAGGTGGTGTTGCCTCTGTATAGATCACTGACAGGACCTCACCTGGGGTGCTGAGTCCAGTTCTGGAGACATCTCTGGAAGAACATAGACAGAGTGAAGGCAGTGCTGAAGAAGGCATTTAAAAAAGTACAGGGTCTGCATCAAAATCCCTACAAGGAGAGAATAAAGGACCTCAATATGTCTACCGAGGGGGGGGGGTATTTATTTATCTATTTATTGGAATTTTGGAAGCAACCTTTGAGTAAGAACTCTTTTACAAAGGGTCCACATCCATTAAACAGTACAAATACAGACATAATTGAATTCACAGTACAACTACAGACACAGTTGAAATAGTACATAATTGAATTCACAGTACAAATACAGACATAGTTTAATTTTCAGTAGAGGAAATTGCAAAAAGATAGAAAACAGCTAAGAGTTTTTTATAAGTTTCATTAAGGGTTTAATATTAAGTTCTCTATGGCATAAGAAAGTATAGGAGAGAGAGGAAAATATAGGATAGGGAGAAAGTGGTTAGTGAATGGAGTGTAGGGATAGAGCAGCCCAGGAGGAGCATTGTCACATTGCATTACAGATTTGGAGCTGAGGAGCTGGGAATGGTGCATGTGAGAGTGTGTGGCAAGGTGGGAGAAGGTGATTAGAGAGAGAGAGAGAGAGAGAGAGAGAGAAATGGAGGAGACAGAGAGAGAGAGAGGAGGGGGAAAGAGGGGAAGCAGGGAGAGACAGGGTTAGGAGTGGAGGTACATGAGAGGAGATTGATGGAGAAAAGAGGGTGGAGGGAGGTGAGGGGAGAGTGAGAGAGGGTGATGAGGCACAAGACAAATGAGAGTACGCAACCACTAATGGAATAAGAGCTATGAAGCATGAGGTGCCAGAGTCTGGGGAGCAGGGGTAGGGAGTGGGGAGGGGTGGCCCGTGTAAGTGAGTCCATGAGTAGTTGCTGGTAGGCAGAGTTGGTGCAGGCTCTGGAGACCTGCTCTGAACAGTTTAGCACTCACAGACATTCTTTTGCAGTAGAAACTGCTTAAGTTTGACTTTGAAGGTTCTAGGGTTAGTAACATTTAAAGTGTTAGCTGGGATCTCATTAAGCCACAGTGGGGCACAGTAGGAGAAGGATCTTTGCCCAAAAGCTGTCCTTCGGAATGCGACACAGAACAGTGTAGTTCTTTATTCCTGGTCCTGTACATGGAGTTGGTCAAGGTAATCAGGTCAGTGATACAGGGAGGAGTTAGGCCTAGCTTGACTTTCCTACCTAGGAGGCACGTCTGGTATGAGATTCTATTCTTGAGACTTGATATGTTTGCTTTCTCATAGAGTACACAGGTGTGCGTGAGCTGGTCAGCATCTAGTAACAGTCTGCAGGCCGTGTTTAGAGCTGTGCCTACCCTCTTGAGGGTGGTATCAGCTGCTGCTCCGCAGGCCACCAGGCCGTAGTGAACCACTGAGAGAATGGAGCTATTTATGGAGAGCCTGAGCGTATTGGTAGTGAGGCTTTTCCTATGTCAATAAAGTACCCCAAATTTAGTGTTTACTGCCTTCTGAACCTGGTCAATATGCTGGCCATATGAGATAGTATCATCTATTACTACTCCTAGGTATTTAAAAGAATGAACCTGTTCTAGAGGGGCCGACCTGTTGTCGGTAACTGTTAGTATGGGGTACCTCTTCTTTAGCTGAGGGCTAGAGAGGAGCATGTATTTGTTTTTTTTGTAATTGAGTAACAGTCTACGAGAGCTGAACCAGGCCTCCAGTTGTGGGAAGGTGGAGTGCAGCTCAGCCTGCAGTGTCTCAATGTGGGCACTGCTGCTGAGTACCACCGTATCATCTGCATAGAGAATAATTTTGCTGGCTCACGCCTCCGGGAGCATGTTCAAAAAGAGCCTGAATAGCAATGGACCCAGTATGAACCCTTGTGTAACTCCAGGCACTATGTCCCGAGAGGTAGAAACTGTTGGTCCAGTTCTGACCCTTTGAGATCTTCTGAATAGGTAATCTTGAAACCACTGGACAAGCATTGGAGGCCTGCCCAAGGGCCCGTAGTTCTTTGAGAAGGAGGGGATGACAGACCGTGTCGAAGGCCTTTGTCAGGTCAATAAAGATGGATCCAACCAGCTTATCCTCATCCATAGACTTGTGAGTGTAATCCAAGAAATCAACCAGTGCTGTGGCACTGCTGTTTTTTGCTGAAACCGTGCTGCTGGGGACACTGCAACTGATATTCTGGATATATTCCGTGATTTGGTCTGCTACAGTCCTCTTAAGTGCTTTGGGTGGGGGAAGAGGATAGAGATGGGCCTATAATTAGCTGTGCAAGTCCTGTCCCAGCTCTTGTGAACTGGGGTGACCAGTACTTGTTTCCAGAGGGAGGGGAACTTAGCTAAGGTTAGGGACTTATTAAAGATTTTAGTGATGAGGACAATAAGCACATCCACTGTCTGAGCTACCAGTTTCAATAACAATAGAGTTTCGACATGATAGAGAGCTTTAAATACCTCACAGAGGTAAATAAGGTACAGGTGGGAAATATTTTTCAGAAGAAAAAGAGCTCAAGAACAAGGGGACACAGTACAAACTGGAAGGGATTTGATTCAGACAAGATGTCAGGAAGTATTTCTTCAAAGAAAGAGCAGTGGATTCCTGGAACAGCCTTCCAGCGGAAGTGGTAGGGGAAAATACAGTGGTAAGGTTCAAGAATGCATGGGATAAGCACAAGAAAATCATAGTGGAAAGGAAGCAGCAGAGAAAAAGAGCTATAGATTGGGTACAGTCTGTGGTAATAGTGTGGGTAGGGAGGAACGGGCTGACTGGATGAGACAAGCAGTCCTTACCTGCTGTCAGATTCTATATACCTGTATCAAGTCAGGATTTTTCTAAGAAACAGTTTTGCATGCTTGTCCCCATGCCTTCCCAATAGTGGTGGGCGAAGTGGCCCCAATTCACTCCGCGAAGTGATTCATGGAGTGAAGGCGAATTCGAGGAGTGCTCCGCAACGGGCGGAGTACTTTAGTTATAATGGTAACGTGAAGTCCATTGAAAACAATGACTTCATGTTACTCCGCCTTCCCAAACCACTACCCCACCAATTCTCAAGGTAAAGTACATTGAAAACAATGTACTCCACCTCACTTCACCTTGTTTTTAAGCTCCAAAGGCAAATTTTGCAGTGATTCATGGGATTTCAGGTCACATGGGCTCTAGATTGTTCTGCACCGCCTCAGTTTGGGGCAGTGTGTGTATGAAGCTGTAGGAGACAATCTTCTTTGAGAGCTCTCTGCGATTCAAACCTTCTAAAAGCTGTTAAACAAGCCTTTTTGGGTCATTTGTTTTGCTGAATCTTTAGTTCATCGATTATAGGAAACCCTCCTGTGCTCATATCATCGAGTGTTTATTGTTTGTGTGTGGATTTTGAATGTTAATGTACAATATTCAGTCTGTGTACTGAGAGACAGTGGAAGTGTGCTTTGGGGGAGGGGTGTATCTGTGGTGTAGGTAGATTGACTTGAAGAAAAAGACAGTGCTTTCTGTTTTGGTGAAATTTTTCTTGTATAACTGTGTTAATGTACACACAGTAATATTTTCAATAATTTTTTGCCATTTTTTTGCTGATTGTTGTGGTGCAGTAGTGCATAATTTTAGTTTGTTTAAAATATGTGGTTATATTACTGAAGTTTTCAATTTGCTACGCATTACTTAGTGTGTGTGTATGTGTGTGATGTGTGTCATCAAATCAGACACCTTTTATTGTGCCACATAATTTCAGAAATGTGAACCTGCTATCCACTGCGGCTGTGTAATTTTTTGTACTTCTTTGAGGTATCTTTACTGGTACTAGTACTAGTGACTGTTACTGCAGCAGTGCAGTACACTGCCTCCCCCCCCCCCCCCGCGGACCGCCCCAAATGGCAAAGGAATTCTTTTCCAGATTTGAATTTCTGATGGTGAGCACTGGTTAGGTGTTGTGCCTTTGCATCTGCATCTCTTTAGTGCGCAGAGCAGTCTTCATCTGTCTGTGCATTTGCATCTCTTTAGGGCCCAATCTCCATCTTTAACTTAAGTCATAGTTGTTTCTTTGGCTTCTCTTCAGTGTACTGGACAGGTGTGGTGCATAATTCTGCATGAACATTGTACTCATTAATATGTGTTTTTAAGTCAGGACCATCATCACGATTCACTCGTGATACAAATCATGTTCTTCATCATCACGGTCACAAATGCAGTCACAAGTCATGATTTACGATCATGTCACGAAGCACAACATTAATTTTTTTAAATAGTTACTTGGATGTATTGTAAGCCTGTTTTGTTATATCTCTGCATGTTTCACCACCCCACCATTGTACTCATTAAATGAGTGTTTTTAAGTCGGGTAGTTTTGTGCCCCACCTCACTGGGGCCTGGGGAAGTACAGCCATAGGCATTCGCATTTCTTCATCATCACGGTCACAAATGCAGTCACAAATCACGATTTATGATTACATCATGAATCACAATATTAATTTTGTTACTAGTTACTTGGATGTATTGTAAGCCTGTTTTGTAGTATCTCTCCAGGCCTCACTATCCCACCACTGTACTCATTAATAAGTGTTTTTAAGTCAGGGATTTGTACAGTGTCTGCAGTACATACACAGACTGGAAAAAAGACTGACTGCACACATGCAGTTTAGCTCAGTATACTTGCACTGCTCAGAATACAAAGTGTCACGCATACGAAAGACAACAAAAAAGAGCATAATTACATACAAGGGTCAGGGGTGGTGGAGGAATACATTTTGTAACACAGCAAGGATGGTGTGGGGGGGCACATGGTGTGAGGAAAAAAAAAACTAATGTGGGATCCCATAATGATCCAGCAGCAGTTCCAGCATGGTCATAATTTGCAACTGATGTCCCTCTATGCGATCCAGCCGCTGCTCCACAGCACTCACCCTCTCATTGTTCTCCTCAACAGCACTCCAGAGAACTGCCAAGTCAGCCTGTGTTACACGCAGTTCTCTGGGGTCCACATGTTCTACAGGCTGACCTGCTGGTGGTGGTGGTGGTGGTGATGGGGGTGCTGGTGGAGCAGCAGGTCCTGCTGTGGCTCTCCTCTTCTTAGGGATACCGCCATGCACAGCTGCACCCTCTGCCACAGAACGACCAGCAGGTGCAGGCATGGTCCATTCTGTGGCAGCCTCCCACTCCAACTGGTGGTGATTGAGCATATGGGTGTGCTGGCCCCCAGTCCCCAGGTGAGTCCCCAAGGGGCACTGGTGCAACTCCTCCTCACATAGGTGGCACTTGACCACACTGCTGTCCCCCAGACACAGTCAAAAAACTGCCAAATAATGGAGGTGTGGGGAGAACCAGGCACAGGCAGGGAAGGGCCAGATAAACTGGCAGCCAACTGGTCATGGTGCTGAACAGGGATGGGATCCACACCTGGGCCCGAGGGAACAGGCACATCTTGCTCCAGAGGACCTGATGCTGGTCTTGGTGGTGGTGGTTCAACTGCCTCAGAATCAGGACAGGAGGCAATGCTGGTCCTGCTTCCGGGGGGAACAAACAACTAACTACTTATAAAGGTAAGAAAAATAAAATTTACAGAAAGAACAAATTAAGTAAAAAGGAGAACAGAAAAGACAAAAAAAAATGTAGCTTTTAAAAAGCTGTTGGGTCTAAATCAAAGTTTAAATCTCCTTCTCGCTCTGATCTCAAAGTATCAGCAGTCACAAAACACACTCCTCTCTGTCTGCACAGGAGAAAGTAAAAGTGTCTACTTGTATGACTCACTTCCTTCCTGCCTAGCTAAAGAGCATGTGACTTACAGTACTGTAACCCATGTGATGTGTGGGGGGGGCTGCCAAATCTGAAACACCAAATGGATCACTTAAAATCATAATGAGGAATGTGAAGTCTATTAAAAACAATGACTTTGCCTTACTTCACATTGCCATTCTGCCTTAACGCAAAGTGGTAATGACAAGGCAGAGTGAGCACTTTGCATTGCCCACTCCGCAACACGAAGTGCCCACTTTGCGTTCACTTTGCCAGCGGAATTTAAATTCACTGCATTTCTACTTCCCAGCCTGTCATGAAAAGAGGAGGGCAGGGCATGGGCCAACTTGATCAGTTATGGGTAGTCCCAGCCTTAGAAAATACCATGCTGCGTTGTGTGTAAGAACATATGGTAGATCCCCCCTGCAGTGTGTTCCACACTCTCCTCAATGTGGCCAGCTGCCATTGAAGCATAGAAACATAGAGCGGCCAGTCCACTGGCACAGCAGCAAGGTGTTCGTTTGTGGCTCTGACATTCCAATTTCGTGGATGGACTTGGAAGTCAGAGAGCTGGCCAGAGAGAAGGACTGAGCATCCCAGGGACTGCTCTCCCACTCTGGGGGAAGGGGGGAAGAGTGTCTGGTGCAATGCGGACCTGTGGCAGAGGCTGGGGGTTCTGCCACAGCTGGCACCACATGTTAGGGGGGCAGGGCAGATGCTGGCATCACTGCACATCCCCGTCCCAAGAGAAAATAGCAGTGAAAAATGACAGTCCCCACTTCCGCCACCTCTCCCGGTCAGATAACGGTCTGCCGGGAGAGGAGGTGGAACCTGGCCAAAAAAAAAAACATAGAAAGTGACAGAAGAAAAAGGCCCGTCAGCCCATCCAGTCTTCCCACCCTAACTAGCTACAATATGTAGGCCATAGTTCCTGTCCCTCTGCCATAGTTATGCACCCTCCCTTTTACTAAGGTAATGTGTCTGTCCCACCCTATCATTCAACTCTCAATTGATGTGGCATTCACCACATTCTCAAGCAATCTGTTGCAACTGTCCACAACTCTTTCTGTGAAAAAGTGCTTATTACCATCCCCCCCCTGAATATTTCTCCTGCCAGTTTCAGTGAGTTCTCCTGTGTTACTGTGTTCACTCTTCAGATGAATATGTCTTTACAATCCACTTTATTTATCCTGTACAGTTACTTATCTGTTTCTATCATGTTCTGCCCCTTTCCTCCTAGGCTGTTGGGTGTACATTAGAGCTGTGCGGAATGAGAAATTCTGAATTCACAGAATTTTAATTAAATGTTGTGAAATTGAAATTTCATGGAATTATTAAAATGTATTAATTTGGTCATAAGTAGGCCATCTTTTATGCTAGAGCTCTGAAACTTGGTGTGCTTAATTTATTGGAAGGCTTCTAATGAAGTGTTGAATAACATGAAATTAGGATGGATTGTCTCAAGGTTACAGGTGCTCAAAATCGTCATTTTTTTGTGGGAAAATGTTATGAAAATTCATATCTGCATATTCTTCAGTTAAATATTGGGCCAGAGATCTTACATTTGGCATGCTTACCTGACGATAGGTGTTCTAAAAATGTGCTAAATTTCATGACATTAGGATGTATTGTCTCAAAATTATAAGTGCTCAAAATCTGTTTTTATTTTTTTGTGGGACATTTCATGAACATTTTTATCTGCATATGCCTCAGCCATCTACTGGACCAGAAGTCTTTAATTTGGCATGCTTACTTGAAGATAGGTGTTCTAAAAATTTGCCAAACTTCATGACATTAGGATGCGTTATCTTAAAATTATATGTGCTTAAAATCTTTCGTTTTATTTTTTGTCAGAAATGTCATGAAAAATGTTATCTGCATATGACTCCGGCACCTTTGAAACTAGACATGTGTAAATTAGGACCTTTTTGTAATAGTTATAGAATCATCTAAATATGGAGAGACTTGGATTAGAGATTTTTAAGTTACAGGGGTTCAGAAGTTTTTTATGTGAATATCTGCAAACTTATGTGAAAACTCTCAAAAATGTGGTTGTTTGTAATTACTCTGCTCTTGCAGGCACAGAAATAACATTTGACATCCATATCCAATGTCAATGTACCCTGGTGTCTAACACAACTGGATCCAGAAACAAATGATTTGATACCTTTTATTGGACCAACATGGATGTTACAGAAAATAACAAAGTGCTCTAGCTTTTGAACCTACCCAGTCCTTCTTCAGAAGCTTTATGACAGTTATTTTGAAAATCCCATACTATTAACACCAGATTATGTTGAAAAAAACAGAAATACTTCTCATTGGTTTAACATATACATTTAAAACATAACAGAAGATTACGTCAGAGAAGCTAATTAACACCAGCATGCTTTTAACTGAGGAGCCTCAGAAGGGTAAAGGTTATTAAGAATTCTCAACAACCAGAGAGTTCTTCTCACATAAATTTTAAAATGTCTCAGTATGCTAAGAAAGCATTCTATTGATAAAAAAAGCCTCAGGATAACATTCTTTCTAATACATGTAAGATGAGGTTACAACTTACATTCCAAGTGTCCTGGTGTATTAAAGAACAGATAATGAGAGACAAAATCCTGAAATTAGGTATAACTGCAAGTTGAAAAAGAGCCCCAAATTAACGTACACATATATACATGATGCATGATAGTATCACTTGTAAGTGCCAAATAAAAATAATTGTCAAGGACCCCCAAGAAAATGAGACCATGAGCCTGATAAGTGCAGATTTCAACACAGAGTCAGTGTATAACAAAAATGCACAGAATCTGTCTAAGGAATCTAAATGAAAACATCCAAGGATGAAATTCTCCAGGTTCTCCTCCTTTTTTTTCTTTTTCTCCCTCTCTCTTTCCTTGGGAAAGATACTGTAACTAGTAGGAATGAGCTATACTGTATGTACAAGAGTCATAATACAGCATCATTCACACCAATATAATTGTCACCCAAAGGAATCACACCTTTTATGACCCCCCAAGTAAATGAGATATGTATCTTAATATGAGCAGATTTAAAAATTTGAGTGTGTAATCCAACCACTGACAACCAGTAGAAGGAAGTAAACATACACTACATGTGAAAACTAAGTGTTCTAGCCACATAACAATTATCCTGTGCCATGCTGCTCCCCCACAGACGTGTGTACCTACACCACACCACACCTCACACACACACACACCCCTGCACACCCAACACAACCACAACACACAAATATAACAAACACAACCCACACATACCATACCACTTTGCACACACAAACAAAACACACACACACACACACCCCATACCCACAACACACAAAAACACAACACATGCAAAACACACACACACATACATGCATCAGTACACACACACACACACACACACACTCACCACAGTGTTAAAGTGAGAAGTCAACATGCAGATAACCTTAAACTTACAAAATCAAAGGCCCACTGAAGAACTAAAGTATTTATGTCCATCTTTTAAAATAAAGTTCTGTGTAAACAAAACAGAGGCTTTATTTATATGTTTATTTATATGTCTTTATTTATATTATTTATCCAATAATACAAAAAAAATGTCGGAACAAACGTTTATAATATCACTTTTTATAATGATGCACTTGGATTCACCTCAGGCCTTACCCAAAAATTATTTTATAAATTACCCAAAATAATAACAATTAAAATGTATTATCCTATGTTCTCCAGATTCAAGTATAATGGCAAATGACACTTCTTACCACAATTATAATTATATGAAAAACAATATCATACGCAGCGGGCTCATCCTACGTGCTCGCTGAAATTATGAGCATGGTTGGTGAGTGGGCAGCAGCAACTACTGCCAACTTGGGGTGCCCTATCCCTGTTGGTTAACCCCACTTTCTTTGTGTGCCGTGGGGGACCCTACCCGTTGGCATAATTCCCCCCAATTGTTGAATGCCGAGGAGTGTGACCAATCCCCCTCGGCTGGCTCCCCCACTTTCTTTGTGTGCTGATGGGGGGGTGCCCAATCCCTGTTGGTATTGCTTCCTCACCCCCCCGTGTTGTGTACCGACGAGGGTGCCCAATCCCCCATTGGCTACAGACACCCCCCAAACAGTTAGGTGGCAAGCTGGAGCCCACCCCAGCGTACCAAATCCCCTGCAAAAAGAAAAACTGTCCCACGATGGTTTACTTTATTTTTTTTATCCTGTAAAATGAAAATGGTCCCTCATAGCCTCGATGCTCCCTTCCCCCACCCTCGGCCACCCTCTGTGCACCCTGCCTCCCCTCACCCCCCTTACCCCATACTTACCTGCGTAGTCCGGCCCGATGATCTTCGGTATACCAGGAACATGTCTGCACTCTTCAAAGCCGACCATGAACTGAAGAAATGCTGGTAAGCTGTATAATGGAATGAAAAGGGTTTTTTCAACTTTAATGTGTATCTCGGGCATTTTTGCAAATTTTGGCCCCAAATTTTCATCATGGGGTTTTTGGGACCTCTTCTCGCGAATTCTTACAATGTCATCATGTTATTCCGTCCTGAAAGGTGATTTCACAGTCACTGCATGGAATCACCTTTCGGGACTGAGTAATGAAATGTCAGTGACACTGTTCATGAGAGGGGCTCTCAAAAAGCCTATGTTGCAAGTTTGGTGGGAAAAAAAAATGACTGTTTTATGAGCATGCATAGCAACTGTGCAATGCACACTTGTAAGTTAGCACATTCACACTATTTTCATGCCAGATTCTCAACAGTGGCATTTTACCACACCTTTTTGTGAACCATACAGCTATCATTTTTCACATCCTTGCTGAAATGTGTTTTCGCACTTCTGGCGCAGAATAACGCGGTCGCTGTGCAAAATCACTGTTCAGGACACATTACGAAAATGATAGTGACACTGTTCCTGAGCAGAGGTCCTAAAATGCCTGTGTTGAATATTTGGTGACGATACTCCCCAAAATGACTATGTTATGAAGCGTGCATTGTGCAGTTTGCATGCACACTCGTAAGTTAGCAAATTTATAATATTTTCACTCCACATTTTCAACAGTGCCATTGTTCTGCACCTCCTAATGAACAGTACAGCTGTCATTTTTCACATCCTGACCAAAATCTGTTTTCGCAATTCCGGCGCACAATAGCATGGTTGCTATGTATATGCCCATGTTCGAGACACATTATGAAAATGGCAGCGACACTGTTCATCAGCAGATGACCTAGAATGCCTACGTTGAAAATTTAGGGACGAAAGTCAATAAAATGAGTGTTTTATGAGTGCACATTGCACAGTTTACATGCACGCTCGTGACTTTGTGAATTTGTAATACTTTCACTCCAGCTGTTCATCATTGGCATTTTTTCCATACCTCCTTATGAATAGTACAGCTGGCTGAAATGTGTTTTCACACATCTGGTGCAGAATTGCATGGTCACTGTGTGAAATCACTTTTTAGGACACTCTGAGGAAATGCCGGTGACACTATTCATCAGCAGAGGTCCTAAAATGCCTATATCGAAAATCTGATGGTAAAAGTCCAGACAATGACTCTGTTGCAAGCATGCATTGTGCAGTTTCCACGCACCTTTGTAACTTCGTCAATCTTCAATATTTTCATGCCTTATTTTCACCACTGGCATTTGTGCACACCTCATTATCAACAGTCCAGCTGCCATTTTCCACAGCCTGCCCAAAACACATTTCTGCAGCTCTGCCGCACAGTGGCATACTTGCTGTGCAAAATCACCTTTTGGGACACATTAACAAACTCACAGCGCTATGCCTCTCCACCTCTGCCACTGCCAATGCCAGCATGACAACATTCGGCATTGACAAATGCTTGTTTCAACACAATCTGGTGTTAATAGTATGGGATTTTCAAAATAACTGCCATAAAGCTTCTGAAGAAGGACCGGGTAGGTTTGAAAGCTAGAGCACTTTGTTCTTTTCTGTAATATCCATGTTGGTCCAATAAAAGGTATCAAATCATTTGTTTCTGGATCTGTTCTTAAAAGGACCAATACAGCACCTATAAAATTTTTTTGTAACACAAGTGGATAAATTGGTTTAGCAGTTTTAAATTTACAGTGGAAAAAACACAAAAAAAGATATTGGCAACATTTTCTCAAAAATTTATGGTAGCATATGGAAACATAGAGATATAGAAGGTGATGGCAGAAGAAGAACAGTGGTCCATCTAGTCTGCCTCAGAGTTTCAGAGATCAGCTACTGACCTCTGGGTCTAGCTCCCCACCCAGTTAATGACTGTTTCTGACTCTTTGGTAACTACTTGAACCCTTGCCCTATCCCAACTCCTCTTAAAGGCTACCATGGTCCATGCATCCACCACCTTGGTTGGCAGGCTATTCCATGGCCCTCAACTCTTTCCATAAAATAGTACTTCCTTATATCCCTTCTGAAGATCCCTCCCAGAAGCTTCCACTCATGCCCTCTAGTGGTTGAGCCATCTACCCTTTTGAATAATTCTTAGTAGAGGACTTTATTGATACCTCTCAAGAATCTGAACATCTTTATCATATCCCCCCTCTCTGCCCTAGTCTCCAGTGAGTACATGTTTAGTGTTTGCAAGCATTCCTCATATGAGAGTCCTTGGATACCCTACACCATCTTGGTTTCCCTTCTCTGCATGGTCATCAGTCTGTCTCTGTCCTTTGCAAGGTGTGGTCTCCAAAACTGGACACAGTACTCCAAATGAGGCCTCACCAAGGACCTGTAGAGTGGGAGGATCACCTCCTTGTTTCTACTGTTAATTACTCTTCCTACACACCACAAAATGTTGCTTGCCTTGCTGTAAGCTTCATTACATTGGCTCAACTGCTTCAGTGTGACATTTATGATGATCCCCAAGTCTCTCTCTCCCCATGTGAGGTGCTGAGTTGGACCTCATTGAGACAGTACTCTGTTTGGGTATTTCCTTTACCTTGATGTAACACCTTGCACTTTTTTGCATTGTACCTAAGCTGCCAGATATTGGAACATCTTTCAAGTCTTTGTAAGTCTTCCTGCAAGTCCCTGACTGCCTCCATGCTATTATCTCTACCACTTAGTTTTGTGTCATCCACAAAGAGTTCGGGATTGCCCTTAATATCTATTTCTATGTCACTAATAAACATATTAAACAGGACTGGGACCAACACAGAGCCTTGGGGAACACCACTAGTGACACCTCCCTCATACAGAAGACGCATCCAGAGTTCTTTTTGTTTGAATTCAACATTCACAATGCACATATCATTACTTCATTTGAGAAGTTGGGTTCAGCTTTTTGCAGTCCTGCTGTTCCTCTCTAGGTGACTATTTTTCCCTTCCCCCTTAGCATAGCCAGATTGACTCAGTAGAACTACTGATCCCACTGATTTCTTCTTTGTTCTTTACAGTAACAAAATCCCTTAGAATGAGAGTTACCGTCTCCTATTCCAAATTATCTTGTTGGAATTGCCAGAATTCCTCTTTCCTTGTGCCACAGACATCGTCTCCCCCACTACATCTTTTTGAATACTTCTAAGGCCCAGACTTGCACATACGTCAGGCTTCCTGGACCATCAGTTTATGGAGTGTGATCATTTCCTGCATTCAATTTAATTTTTAATTGAAGTTTATCTACAAAACATAATGCCAACACACAACAACTTTGGCCAGCATTTAGCTTACATACACTTCCATAAACATATGGCTCTGATGGGTTACACCATGCTGCATAAACAGGAATCCTGTTGAATACCATTACAGTGATGGCACAATGTCGACAGTCAGCATTGTGCTGTCCAGGAACACAAGTGATTTTTTGCAGGGGGCTTTGCCCCCTGCATCCATTGCAACCACCATACTTAAGATTACCAGCTCCGAATCAGAGTTGTTTCAGGGAGGGGGCGAACTCCCCAGAGACAGCAGCATCAGTAAGACAGCAGACCAGTATAGCCAACAGCCGATTCTGTCACTGTACTGGTCTTCGTTGTCTTACCATCACTGTAGCAATGGTATATGGCTCTAATGATATCACATCTTTGCATATGGAGTAGAAACTACACAAAAAGCTAAAGGTAAAGTGGGGGAGGTAACCATTAAGCACAAAACATTACTGGGGAATGGCATGTACCGAGGAATACACAAACTCAAATAGTCTACCCCATGTTATCAAATTGTTCCTTGCAAAAAGAACTGCTCTGTAACATTTTTGATCATATCTAAGATTGCCCCCCCAATGTTCATAAGTACATATTCAGGAAAGAAAAGAAAGAGTACAATGCATTGCACACTGAACATTGAATCAGCTTGCTGGCCAGCTGATAAGGATAGCAAAATCTAAACTGTCAAACTATAATAAGAAATGTAATAACAATAAAGCCATAAACAATGAAGGGCTAACAATGGCAAGGCAGTTGAGCAGCAAAGGTTCATCCAACCTTAACTCAGAAGGGTAAAGTTAAGTGAGGTACAGAACCCCACATTGAACCACTATATCCATAAGCTAAAAGGGAATGCAGTTGGGGAAGGGATAAGATTAAACTCAACCCTCACATGCATTCCCAGGCCTAATGTGCATGACCAAACTTTAAATAAGGATACCAAACTTAGACAAACAGAGAAGCTTCCCCCACTGCCCTATAAGAAAGGAGTTAGTAGTTAGCTAATTTATAAAGGCTTGCTTCCCAATCCTCTAGTGTTGGGATCAATTCAGTGTGCCATGTCTGAAGGATAAGGCATTTAGCCTCAGTAATGGTGGCCATGAACCACAGGAAGCTAGGCTTATCCTGCATAAGAAGCTGGTTTGTGTTGCCTAATATAAGAAGGGAGGTGTCTGCAGGAATTTGACAACAAAGCACCTTGGCAATGTGGGGTTCCCCCCCTCCCCCGAGGACCTGGAGGTCATGAGGGCTGCATCTGGAAGTGCCCTCCCTGAAGCCTGTAATCCACCACCAGGACACCCCCACCCCCCGAGGAGACGCTGGTCGCGAGGGCTGAATCTGGACTTGCCCTCCCTGTTTGACTTTCCCTACCGCCAGGATACCCCCACCCCCCGAGGAGCCATCGGTCGCAAGGTAAACCTCTGCCTGAAAAGAATACAAAATTAAAAAAGAAAGATAACACGAATCGCGACACAGTCAGTGAGCCAGCCTACTTGTTGGATACTCTGCTCGGCTCGGCTCTGCCATTTGAAATGCGGTTTTGGCGCCTTTTTCGCTAGGCTCTGTTTCTGCTTGTTTAAGCAGTCGGTGCTTGCTCTGGAGAAACCCCGCCGCCCCCACCACCACCCTTGCTCGGCTCTCCCTTATATAGGGTATATTTTCCTCGTCACATGAGGCTCAAAAACCAATCAGCCTACTTTCCCATTTGCTGGTTATATCGTTCCAGCACTAGAGGGAGCCTGCCCTCATTTCTTGTTCTTTACTGGGAAATGTCTCACTCAAGCATGGTCTTTACTGTGCTGGCCCTCCTCCTGCTACAGCACCCTACGCTCTCTCGCTGCCGATCTATACACCCCATCAACCTGCCCCCAACCAAAGCACACTGCCCCCACTCTGAACTCCAGGCTCCCCTATCGGACTACCCCAAACCTATCCCTCAACCCATTCCCCTGAATCCCTCCCGTACCCTGGATTACCATGCCACCCCCACCTACCAACCACCATTGTGCTACTCACAGTATTGTGTTTCCATTCACAAGTGGACACTCTCCTCGCTAACGCCCTCAGTTGTTCTCTCCCTTCCTATCCCCTGCCCCTCCCTGGTGGGGTCCCATCGGCCACATTTGCACCCTTCCGCCAGCTACAAACCCCACGCAAGGTGCCTAATTCTCCTGCTGCTCCTGCTCTCCGGCAATGTGAACCCAAACCCGGGCCTGTCATCCCTGCCATGCCTCTGCCCACTGATGGCAAAGGCTTTTGAATCGCCTTTGATTAACATATGCAGTCTCCTAAAGAAAACTGCAGCCCTCAATGTTGGGTCACCCAACACTCCCGGATATTCTCATGCTTGCGAAACCTGGCTCTCCTCCCTCACGCCTGACTCTGCCATCTCCCTTCCTGGTTTTACCATTTTCAGGGCCGATAGGATGGGCCAGCGTGGAGGGGTGCTATCTACTTGCGCAACTTCGATCCTCGGGCTTGCCCTCCCCAGCCCCGAGCTTAACCATGGGGCACAAGCCATTACCTTAAAAATCACCCCCTGCCCTGGACGCGGTCCACTCTATCTAACTGCGGCTTATTTACCCCCGGGGACTAGCAAAGACTCTGCAGCCTCCTCTCTCCTTGACTACCTGGCTACCTTACCCCCGAAAGCTGAACAGTTAATTATGGGTGACTTAAATTCAAATTGGCTCAGCCCCTCAGCAGATAATCTGAAGAATGAGCTTGCAGCCCTTGACCTGTCCCAACTGGTCACTCAGCCCACTAGACTTAACAAAGTAACAGGAACTAGCTCCTCCTGGACGTCATCCTCTCTAACCGACCTCATAAAGTCGTCTCCATTGATGTCCTTGCGAACTCACTCAGTGACCACTCCCCAGTCATCTGCTTCTGGTCCTCCCCCACCCTCAGCCCTGGTTACAGCAGGACCCCTCGCGGCCGGTTTCTCCCCGGAGGTCTCGCCAACCTCAAACGTCACCTCGTCCAAATCGACTGGTCCCCATTTGCCCTTACCTACCTCTCCACGGCCTTCAACCACGCCTGTGATCTGTATGCACCCCTCAACACTCGTAGGATAAAAAAATGGACTGCCGCATGGATCACTCTTGCGCTGATCCAACAACTAAAAAAGAGAGATAACCTCTGGCACTTAGCTAATGACTCCGGCAGGGTTGCAGACAGGCAAGCCTACAGGGCAGCCCGCAATCAATGCTCCTGGACAATCAAGCAAGCTAAAGCCAAATTCTACCAGGCTATGTTGACATCCACCTGGGGCTCGTCCAGAGCTTTCTGGGACAACATTAAAGATTTAAATGGTAAGACCCGCTCCCTCCCTCCATCCCAGATTGTCATAAATGGGACTGTCTCGACTGACCCCACCTGTATTGCTAACTGCCTTAATAAAACTTTCACTGACTTAAGCGCTGTCCTCCCGGCCCACTTTTCTGACCCGGTTGCCAAACCCTCCCACGCTCCCATTCCCAGGCCGCAATTCCACTTCCGAATGATCTCACCCCACGATGCCAAACCTTTCTTAATAAAGGCCCTCGCCTCTCAGAACCCTACCAATGACCCTCTCGACTCCAGGATACTTCACCTCTTGCTGGATGTCATACTCACCCCGCTGACGCTTATCATTAACAAATCCCTATTCCTCGGCCAATTCCCTAAGGCCTGGAAGCATGCAGAAGTAACCCCCATCCATAAGTCGGGGGACAGCACTCTGCCTAATAACTACAGGCCCATCTCCATCCTTCCCCCATCCAAAGCCTTAGAAAAAATAGTAAACACTCAGCTCTCAGAATATCTTACTAACTACAACCTCCTTTGTCCGGAGCAACACGGGTTTCGCCCTGGCCATAGCACATCCACTGCCCTTCTGGAATTCTCCCACCACATTCACTCAGCACTAGACAAAGGTCATCTTGCAGGGGCGGTCTTTATAGACCTGTCCAAGGCCTTCGACACGGTGTGCCACCCCCTGCTACTAAACTCCCTCAGTACACTAGGTCTCGCAGCCGGCCCCCTGAAGTGGTTCGCAAGCTACCTACACAACAGGTCCCAAAGAGTCAAACTAAATGGGACCCTCTCCTCCTACCTTCTGGTATACTGGGTGTCCCCAGGCTCCATCCTTGGCCCGACCTTTTCAGCCTATTCCTGAACACCTCCCAGCTCCTGTTCCAGTAAAATATTACTCTATGCTGATGACGCTGTTATCCTTGCATCACACCCTGACCCACTCCCTCCAAAGCATGCTGCAAAGCGCCTTCCTCCAAACCCGAAAAGTGGTTCAATAATCACCGCCTAGTCCTGAACCTAAAGAAAACTAAGTCCATGCTATTTTCTCATCGGCAAAACAATGCCAGAGACTTCCCCCTCCACATCACCACCAGCACACCCCTCCCTCTGGAGCAGGTTACATCCTATAAGTACCTGGGCATCACCTTTGACTCCGGCCTTACTTTCCATGCCCACCTTAAAGCTCTGTCATCTGCAATGAACTCCAGGATTGGTCTTCTCTACCGCCACAAAGACTGTCTCCCTGAACCCACCTTAAAACTAGCCATCACCTCATCAGTATTATCACTGGCCGACTCCGGTCTCCCTGTCTCGCTGCTGCTGATGCCTCTGCCTTATCCAAAGTCCAGACCTCTATCAATAAAGCATGTAGGCTCCTTACGGTGCCCACAGCAGAACCCACACCTGTTTGCTATACTCCATACAAAAATACTCACTCTTGAGGAAAGACTGATTTATCAAACCTGCCTACTGGCCAAAATCCTTGTCAGGTCTCTGCCCTCCTGGGGTCTCTGGACCTTTGCAGTGGGCTGCTAGGTCCCTGCCAACCCGGTACGCTGCTGCAGCCACCTTCAACGTTCCCAGAGCAAGGACCTCTCGCTACTAAAGATCTTTCCATCACCAAGCCCCGTCCTGGTTTAACTCCCTTCCTGAAACTATCTCCAAGATCCCTGGTATTGGCCGCTTCAAAATTGCCCTTCGCCAGCATATTATAGATAGCCGATGTTGTAAATGCTTGTAGCTGTACGCTTGATCTCTGCCTCTATGCGTCCCTACTAACCTTTTTCAAGCCCCTCGCTTCACCGTCTTATATATCTACATATTAGCTTGGACATGCTCAATTATGAATAATGTATCTATTATTGTTTTACCAATGTTAGTAACTATTAACTTGTGACTTGCTGTCAAATTGAGTCTCTTGTTGTTCTTACCAATGTTAGTACCTTCCACAAGTTTAATCCAGCGCAGCCTCGCTGTCTGCTCTCTCCAAGTGTATATTTTTTATGTATCTAACCTGTTTCGTCATTTCCCTGTCCTAACCTCACACTTTTGTTGTCTCCCCCCCGCCTTTTTTGACGAGGTACCTTTGTAAACGAGTCTTTGACTCAAAGGTTGTAAATCTGATCTCTACAATAAATAAATAAATAAATAAATAAAATAGATAGCTTTTCCCAAATCAAATTCCACCAATTGGTCAACCTAGGGCATGACCAAAGAATATGCCTTAAAGTACCAGTCTGTCAATGACACCTCCAACAATCTGAAGTGACAGGTTCATCTTATTTAATACCTCTGCAGTCCTATACCAAAGGCATAGAATTTTCCACTGCATAAGCCTCCCTTTCAGGTCCCAACAGGCCTTTGAAAGATTTCATCCAGCAGCACTCACAGTCAACTTCAAATAAGGAAAAGCCTAATTGCTTTTCCCATCTCGATTTTAGAGTGAGGGTGGAGGAAGCATATACTTGTAGCAGCCCATTATAAACACAACCAATCTTTGTGGGGTGAGGAATAGATTGTACCCCACCAGCCAAACCCAAGATGTCATCCCTGATGCCTTTTAATAGGAGGTGGAGCTGGGGTCCAATGTATGAGAATATCAGGTGCTGTATTTAAAAATATTTCCATAGGTGTGACTGCAGCAGTGAAGCTTGGGCCTTAATGGTTGCAAAGTCCTTAAACTGATCTGTCTGTGGGTGAAAGAGGTCAGCCACTCTCTAAATTCCACCCACTGCCCATAAGGGTCAATGAAAGGGTTTCCCACCAATCAAAAATGTAGGGTTATTCCATAAGGGAGAGCGTGCAAGGGAAGGCTACCATTATGAAACCAGAATTTTAGATAACCCTTTCCAAATGGCTAAAGTATAGTGATGTATGGGGTAGGTCGGCCAGGCCGCAAAAGGGTGCTATAGAATGGCATCAGGGGTCACATCAAGAAACAGCTGTTCCTCTAGTTCTAGTGATCTGGTGGAGTCTCAACACTTGTCGGCATGCAGCCACATCCAAATTTGCTGCAAACCAGAAGCTAGGTAATATCCACAAAACTAAGATATCTGGAGCTCACCCTTACTCAAAGGGGCTGCCAATCAAGCTAATAAGACTTTAGGTTTATCTCCACCCCAAAGAAAGTGTCTGAGAAGTTTATCAAGAGACTTTCAAACATTTTCCAGAACAAGCAAAGCCAAATGCAGAAGCAGGTATAACATTCTATGGAGGACCATCATTTGTATAGTATGCAATTTTCCCCATAAAGACAAATGGAGATGTGCCCACCAGTTGAAATCTTCCTGCAGAGACTTCAGCAGTGGGGAGAAATTAATATTTACCCATTCCTTCAAATTAGGGGATATAAGAATACCTATAGTTAATTGTGCACTGCACCCACTCGAGCCCCATACCCTCTAAAGAAATAGGCATTTTGAATTTAAAGGTAATACCTTAGTTTTTCCCCAGTTATTCCTGAGGTCTGATAGGGCCACAAAGTGACCCAAAAGCTCCACCAACCTTGGAATAGACTGAGCTGGGTTCCTCAGGGTGAGGAGAATGTCATCAGCAAACAGCATAGGCTTGAAAATTTCTCCTCCCAATTCCATGCCCTCTATGTTCTGACTCTCTCCCAGTTTCTGTCCCAAGGGTTCTATTGTAAGATGAAGAGGGTTGGGGATAGGAGGCACCCCTGCCTCGTGCCCTTCTCCAAAGGAAACATAGGAGAAACCAGCCCATTAGTTAATACCAAAGCTTTCAGGGCTGAGTATAGAGTCAAAACCCAGTTAATAAAGCCTTCCCCATCCCAAAAGAACAAAGGGAATGAATAAATAAAGCCATTTGAGAGAGTCAAAAGCCTTCTCTGTGTCCAGTGCAATAGCTGCTACTGATTCTGGAGAAGACTCAGCAAACCATAATAAATTAGTCAGTCGCCTAATATTGTCCTCCCCATCTCTCCCTGTGACAAAGCCAACCAGATCGGCATCCATCAAGAAAGGTAACAAAACTTGTAATCTCAATACCAACACCTTAGCCAAAATCTTATAGTCAACATTCAGGAGAGAGAGATGGGGCAGTAACTAGCGCATATGTGAGGTTCCTTCCCCTTCTTGGAGAGCACCGAGATAGTGGCTTCTGTCACAGTCTCTGGTAAGGACAACTATTCCCAAGATTCCTGAAAGGTAGACACCAGTATAGGGCACGACAGGTCCTGAAAGAGTTTATAGAACTCTATAGGGAGCCCATCAGGAGCTGGTGCTTTACCACTAGATATCTGCCAGATCGCAGTTGCTACTTCCTGTTCCATCACAGGAGCCTACAGCGCTCTCTTTTGGTCCTCAGAGAGCTTAGAAAGCATGACAGAAGCCTAAGAAGAAGCAATAGCCTCTTCTGAGTGTCCCTTTGTGTCTACCTTGGATGAATACAGCCCCTAGTAAAAGTCGTAAAAACCCTCATTTATTGCCTCTAGGGCAGTGGAGAGAGTGGCGCCCTTATGAATGCCAGGAATCTTCAACTCTCCTGAAGTTTTCTTTATAAGCCAAAAGATTGCCTGCCTTCCCTTCACCTTCCCAGAAAGCTTGTCATACTCTAGATAAGGCAAATTTGGCTTTTTGCGAGTTAAAAATATTTAGGTGGTACTGGGTGTTCCACTTCAGTTGTAATAACTCTGGGAAGCAGTCCCCATTTTTATGACACTTTTGCAGCTCAGCTAGCTGTCTCTCAAGGGACTGAAGGTCCTGTTTTTTCTTTTCTTATTTTTTGCTGAGGCATAGGCAATAATCCACCTCTGAACATAAACCTTGAAGGCTTCCAAGGTCCATCATGCTGCAGGGTCCCAAGGGAAATTTATCTGCAAATAGGACCGAATATCCCCCCTCAGCCACTCAACAAACACTACATCATTACATAAACTCACATTGAATCTCCACCTTTTAACAGGCTGTTCAGAGATTCTAGGATCAAAAATATAGGTTAGTGGGGAGTGGTCTGAGATCAAAATTAGCTCAATTGTGGACCTTATCGCCCTGTGAGAGGGGAAAGCAGAAGACAGGACCATGTCTATTCTGCTGTAAGACCCATGTGGAGATGAATAAAAAGTATAGTCATGCCCAGTAGAATGCTCCAGCCTCCAAACATCAGATAGGCCATGGTTCTGTATTAAACACTTCAAGGCCAAACCGCCCACAGACAAGAAGGAGTCCAGGGATCCACTTTTGTCACATAAAGGGTCCAAAACCTGATTCATGTCCACACCCAATAATATAGATGCAGGGCTGAGATCTAACAAAACCTGAGATGGCATGGAAGAAGTGCAGACAATCTTCCACATTGGGACTGTACAATGATCCCAAAACTACTGGTTGCTCATCTAGCTGACCCCAGACTAGTACCCATCATCCTTCCTTATCATGTTTAATTACATCTGCCACCTGGTTGACTGTCTTAGGGCAGAAAATAACAACCCACTGTTTTTTTTGAGGAAAAGGATGACTCATACATAGGCCCACCCCATAACTTTTTCAACTTATCTACTTCCTTTACAACTAAATGTGTTTCTTGTAAAAAGACTGTCTGACCCCCCCCAACTGCCTAATATATGTTAACACCCATCTCCTCTTTATAGGGCTGTTCAACCTCCTGATGTTCCATGTGATCACTTTATAAACTATTTTAGACAGATACTGCCTACCCCACATCATGCCCCTCCCTTCCCCCGAGTCTCCCCACCCTGAACAGATTAAGTCTGCCTTGTCTTACAAACCAAACCAAATACAAATTCAAAATGAACATGAACAAACTGCTGAACACTAAACCTAGACTAAATAAACTATACACAGGATATATAAAGAGAAATCTTCTCATTACAGGCAGAAGATAGTGTAGTGGCCACTGAGCTCTTGACCCATGGAACAGCCTCATGTGAAAGGCATATCCCCCTTCCCCCACTCCCAAATTTACCACACTCCCCCCACCTCAAAGGGGAGTGATCGCCAAAAGATAGGCAATAGAAACAAAGCTGAACATCTAGGCTGCATAGAGCATGGCTGGTCACAATAAAATCTTCCCATCAGGCCACCACTCAACAACAGGATAAAACATATCTTTGACCAATGCAGCCCTGCCCCTCAAAAAGAGTGATGTGAGTTGAGCTATTCTTTTCCACATTTAATGTGGATGGCTAACAATAAATGAAGAAAGAAAGAAAAAAGAAAAAAAGTTGTGCATTATCGTTCCCCAAATGAACCCAAGCCTCTGTATACAATGCCAATCCTGGCACCATCCAAGGTCCATTCAACCATTAAATAACTAGTATTTGCTATGAAAAGTAAATATACACATGCCCAGTGGATCTCAGGCTTAAATGGATAACTTTGGCCAAAAACCCTCCCAAGCCATGCACAACCCTAAACAAGACAAATCAGGTCCACAACTTAGAAGGAATGTACAGAACAGTAGCACCCCCCCCAAGACACCTGGCCATAAAGGTTAAACCAATTGAATAACCAGATGGCCCCTATGAACCATTATGCTATAACAGTCCCACAATCCCCTAAATGCAACAAAGGCATTAATTCACATAGAAACAAAAAAGATCCAAGTCAACCCACCTTCCAGTGGGCACTCTTACAATCTGGAGAAATAAATCAAAAGTCCTGTTGTAAAATAAGAGATGCTTGTCTCACTGAGCATCAATCGCTTGCAAAGCACAACCAGGGTGGATCACATTGTAGGTCAAGTCAAAGCCGGAGGGAAATCCATATCTGCTACCTCATAAAGTTCAGACTGTGCGAAAGACTCAGGATGAGTACTGGGATAATCTTTTGTACTAGGCAGCTCTAGCTCAGTTGTCGATTAACTCCAAGAAGGAGACTGGGACTGTCGCAGAGAGCATTGTGGCATAGGTGCCTGGTACAGTGTGCATTTCTCATTTGAAGTAGAAGGGTACTCCAGAGCAGGATTTAAGAGCAGTGCAGAATTCTTCCTCAGAGCAGAAGGCTGTGTCAAAGTAGGATTGCTGCTGGTGTCCTGATGTAAAAGAAATCATCGGGCTTCAACAGGAGAGGTAAATACTGAAGTAGAGGTGCCAGTTTGAATCTGCAGGGTTGCCAGAGGGATCAAAAAAACATTTATATCCCCTCTGCCTCATTATGTCTCAGATGGGGTCAAAAGATTTCCGATAATCCACTACCCATTTAGGGTAATCTGATGAGACAGCCAAGAGCCCTGTCATAAAATATCTTTCTTCCCCAAGGCTTTGCTCAAGATAAGCTCCCTATCCTGGTAGCTTAGGAATTTGAAAATGATTGGTCTGGGCCGCGGAGGTGCTGGAGAGGGAGACGGGCCTGATGGAACCCGCTGAGCCCAGTTGATCTTGATCAGAAGATCCCAGAAGTGGTCCAGCAATTTAGGGAGTAACCGTCGCAAGAAATCAATAACATTGCACCCTTCATTTGCCTCAAGGACCCCCTAAGAGCCATAAATTGTTCTGACAGCTCCTAGTCTCCTGATCATCCAATTTGTCCCATAAAAGTTGAATACGCCTCTCTGTGATAGCAAACCAGCAGTCGATCAAATGGACCCAATCCTCCAGGTTCCCAAATCTATCTTCCACCTCTGATATGCAAGCCCCCATCATGTCTATAGCATATTTGACTGCTTCCAATGCAAAATCAATTTGGGAGAGCTGCACAGTAATATTGCCCATAAAGGATTTTATTTCAGCCAAGTTCTGTGTCAGAGAATGAGAGTCCATGTCAGGCATAACAGCCACCATCTTGACCTCAGACATTGCAGAGCCATCCACACAAACTTCAGTTTTAGGCTTCTTAGGCAAATTGGAGTGTGCTGAAATGTCCAAATTTGACTTCAGAACTTCTGGGAGGGGGGGGATACAACATTTGCCAAGTGGGGTGGCAGAAACAAGAAGGATTGCTACAGATTGTGTTGCAAAAAGGCAGAGCTTGAGAGCCAAGCTCCTCTAAGCTCAGCTGTATCACGTGACCCCCATTTCCTGCATTCAGTTTGGAATTATTGACACTCCATGTTTCCTTGCTCCAGCTGGGGTGGTCTACCACTGGTGTGCACCTCAACTCAGCTGCCCATTTCTTGGGGAAAGTATGTATCTAACTAATGCAACTGGTGACCCCCTGCACTGCCTGCATCTCATACCCATATTCTTTAAATTGAACCCCCCAGA
The DNA here is from genome assembly GCA_016271365.2 of Neoceratodus forsteri. Lineage (NCBI taxonomy): Eukaryota > Metazoa > Chordata > Ceratodontiformes > Ceratodontidae > Neoceratodus > Neoceratodus forsteri. Next base: position 642,094,813 of record CM028129.1, on the reverse strand, counting down.
AAAGGCTGAGTGAAATGATCAAATTCTAATTTTATGGAATTTTCATAAAATTCCACAATTTTCATAAAGATTTTAGATTTTAAGTACAGATGTTATTTTGCAATTTTTGGCAGCAATCAATTAATAAAACTGACACACAGTCCCCTTTTAATGTCTAAGAACCTGTCAAATTTAATGGCATCGTATTCTCTAGCTTTACATTTTTAGGGGTTTATACATTTGCCGTTTAAATTCTTGCAAAATCAAATTTTCAAATTTTTTGAAAGTTTGACTACTTTTAATCCATTCCCATTTAAATCTGCAAATATGAACTATGTCAGAAATGACCATGTGGTATAGTAGTTTAAATGTTTCAAATCTGGTTAAATTTGGATATGTTGTTTTAAAATTAGAGGGAATAACTGAAATTAATATGTTAGCAACATGTTTGGCAGGCTGTAACTCAGTCCTGTTTGAATCTAGAAATCTGAAACCATGTTCATATGTAAATGTAGTAATAACATGCATACATGTAACATTTTATAACATTTCAATGAATTGTATCAAAATTATACTAGAATAACAAAATCTAAATTTTGGCAAAATGGCTGGCTATTTATAACTCAGCTCCCTTTGAAGCTTGAGGCTTAAAACTTGGAACAGATATCCATGAAGCAAGTTTCTCTAAACACTGAAATTGTGGTGAAATTTGGATAAAAAATTGTAAAATTAGATCAAAATAATAAAATATTCACTTTTGATTAAATGCGTGGCCACCCATAAATTAGCCTCCTTTCAACATACAACTCTGAAATTTGAAATATCTGTATGATCTATACCCAGCTGCCTACGTACCATGTTTGGTGTCATTTGGGTGCATGGTTTTAATATTAGAGCAAAATAACTGAAATTTAAAATTTGGCAAAATTCCACAGAATTTTCATGCATATTCTGCACAACTCCATGGAATCGGAATGATAATGCCACGCGCATTCTGCTGGCAGAATTTTATATTCTGCACAGCTCTACTGTACATGCTAGTGTTTTGCAACCTCTCCTCGTGTTTTTCACCCACATCCTCGATCATTTTATTCATATTGCCCTATGCTGCTTTTACCTCTTCACAGTCCTTAAACAGGTATGACTTCCAAAACCTTTTTCAGTACTCCAGGTGTGGTCATGCCAATGATTTACATTATAACATGGGGTCGAGAGGATCAGGAACCAGACTGGAACAAAGACGGCACCTGACTGTGCATTAACGCACCATATACCAACACTTGCTGTGTAGTGGCCTCTCCAGCAAAGTCTCTGGGTAGTGTGGCACTTGTTATATTCTGGATGAGTGAAGTGAGAACAGCAGCCATTAAACCCATCAAGAGAGACTCCCCCTGTGGGTTGATTGTGTGACCGAATGTGTCCTCCACTCACAGTAAACCCCCCCATGCCTGCTCCCAGTGCTTTATTCCCATCCCCATTGTTGACTGTAGAGTAGCTGGGAAGATATTTTCTTTTTTACAGTTTTTTATAGTTAAGAAGCAACACTTACAGCAGCATGTTTCTCTGTGTGAGAGAGAGCAGGACCAGGACATGCAATTGATATTTGTGGCAAACTCCTGTTTGTGTGTGTCTCTTTCTTTCTATGTATAGTCCTTCAAAGCCACATTCCCTAGTCTCTGCTGCAATTTGTTTTCACAGACAGTGAGAGAGTGACACCGGGACAAGAGTCTAAAGTGCCCCCCACCCAGTGTTCCATAGTGACTGTGAGGATAAGCCGAGTGTCTGTGATCCATCTCCCATTCCTGCAAGCAGTCTGTTAGTGGAACCAAGTGAGTGAGGGACAGCGATAGTCTGCTCCTGAGCAAAGGGCATCCCACAGTAAGGTGGCAATGATCTTATTTCACCTCCTGCCCTCCAGGAAGTGAATGTTGCAGATGAGTGGAGCACGTTGGGCTCCAGAATTGAGTTTCCCATTTGAGACATGCCACCCCCAAGGACAGTGAGGTAACGGGGAGAAAGCGGGACATGTAGACACTGTATGCAGTGTGCAATCAGGGTTGTGTGGTGTGTCCCTCTCTCCCATCCTTCTGTGACAGGCAGACCTGAGGACCTCAGCTCCCAGTCCTCCAGTCACAATCTGTTACTGTGGGTTGGCTCCCCTGCACCCACAGCTGTAATCTTGGCCCTTCCTCTGGACCTCACAGAGAGTGTGATAGATATAGAAATGCACTGCAGGAGCTGCACATAGAATTGCAAATTGCAGCAATCTATCATCTGTGTGTTTCTGTCTCTCTGTGCGCTGTCTTAGAGCAGCCGATTATTTTGTCTCCACTGCTCATCTCGGCTAACAGTGAAGGTTGCCAGTATCACCCTCCCAATGTCACACTGTCTGCACCCAAGAGAGAAAGAGAGACATTCTCTCATGCACAGAGAGTGAGACACACTGAGACACTGTTCAATTTAAATGTTGCTGCACTGTCTCTGTGTGTCTCTCTCGAGTTCCTGCACATACCGATCAGTGAGGAGTTAGCACTTTTGAAGTGCTCGGATGAGGCGGGGCTGAATTACAAGGAGGCAGTTGTGTTCAAGTTGCCATCTATGTTATGAACAAAAAATGTCAGAAATAATGGTAATACTGTTTTCAGGTATTTCTGTGTTCATAACATAACAGAAAAATCCATTAGTTTTTAGGGACTATTTCACAGTTCAGCAGGAAACAGGAACATTTCTCCTATTTTCCAGGCTAATTAAACACTTTCTGTTTACTATTTTTGTTTGTTCACACACCCCATTTTATAAGTGCAATAACCCTCTCCAGGGTGTGCTGGTATTGTGGCTTAAGTAACACCCTGGGGTGCTGTGAGGGCACTCGGGCTTTGCCCTCATGCCTCACAATGCACCTGTGGTGTTGATTATTCCCCAATACCCACACACCTTGTTGTGGGTTATTGATCTTGATTTCTGGTGCTGATTCACATACATATGCACCCCAGCATCTTATTTGCCTTCCCCATGTCCTTGTTACAGTGTGCCATGGATTTCATGTTTTCCAGTACTATAACCCTGAGATCTTTCTCTTCTGCAGTGCTTTCCATCACCACACCCAGACTGTGCACTGTGCTCTTGGATTCTTTTTCCTGATGTACATTACCTTACACTTTTTTGTGTTAACCCTCAGCTGCCACATCTTAGACCATTTTATCTGTTTACCCATGTCCTCCCTTACAGACCCTATTCCCTCCACAGTGTCCACCCTTGGTCAGATTTTAGTATCATCCATGAAGAGGCAGATCTTGCCCTATATGCTCACATCTATGTGAATTATAAATATGTTAAAGAGGACAAGGCACAGGACTGAGTCCTGTGGCACCCCATTCATCACCTCTTTAACATTCTTGGATTGACCATGTACCACTATGCTCTGAATTCTTTCCTCCTCAACCATCTCTCCACCTATGCTGCTATTCATTCCTCCACCCCAGGATCCCTCAGTTGTTTAACCCGTCTCCTTTGGGGGACTAACTCAAAGGTCTTATTGATATCAATGGTACAGTATAGTATGATGCCTGTATGTGCCTTGTCGGCCACCGTAGTCAGCCAGTTGAAGAACTGTATTACTGTAGGTGCATCTGTCATAACCTTCCCATTGTCCAAGCTGGCCAGCTGGAGCAGAGGTTGGATTTCTGCTTGCAACACGAGTGACACAGGTTCGGGAACAGACCTGGGGAACTAGAGGGCCAGCCAGGGGGAGAAGGATTGAGTGCCCCTAGGACTGCTCTCCTTCTCCAGGGGGAGAGCTGGGTGCATGTCTGGCACTTGAGGGACTCCTGGCGGAGGTTGGGGGAACCACAAGCAACCAACAACTAGTTTCAAGGGGGCAGGGTGGACGCAGGATGTCATTGCATGTCCCTGCCCCTGGGGGCAGTCCAGAAAATCTCATTGCCCACCATGGATGACACATGCCTGGCACCAGGACTTAATGGCTCCAGCCTTCCCACTGACCAATTACTGCTCAGATGTGCCTACCAGCCTAGAACCCAGCAATGGGGGGACCAGGGAGGCAATGCCGATCATTACTGGCACCTTTCCCATCATAGATGGGCTGGATCAGGGTGTTGGCCCCACCCTGAGGGGTAAGTCAGGGGGTATCAGTTGGGGGTACAACTTAAGAGCACAGTAGAGGTGTTCAGGACTGAGCCAAGGGCTAGGTGGCCGGCGGTAAAAAGAAGAGAGAAAATTAAAAATAAATAAATAAATAACCTTCCCATTGTGAATTCATGGTGTCATTGATCTTGGCAAGGCAAAATTTATTTAAAAGATGCCCAATCCCAGAGGCTCTGGGCACTGCACAAATAAGTAGACACATATTTCAGAAACAGATCAATAAAAACACAGAGATAAATATAAACTTATAATTAATAACACCACATATCAACATTACCCATAAATAATAAGTTAAACATCAGGTTACCAACGGCTATGATCAAATCAATTCTATAAATTAATAGCTTAATCCAAAAAAGCCTGAGCAAATAGGAGGGCCTTAAGTTGGGCCTTGAATACCTCCAGAGTAGCGACCCCCTTAACTCCAAGGGGTAGCGAATTCCACAGGATGGGAGAGGCAACACTAAAGGCGCTGTCACCAGAAGATTTCAACCTCGTCCTATGAATCGTCAGGGGGCCTTGACAGAAGGAATGGAGGGGGCTAACCGAGAGAGCAGGTACAAGGTCTGATAGATAACCAGGACCCTGACCATGTAGGGCCTTATAGGTGAGAAGACCCACCTTAAAGAGGATCCTCCACCTGACCAGCAGCCAGTGCAGCTCACGCAACACTGGTGTAATGTGGCAAAATTTTGACTGCCAGTAAGTAACTGGGCAGCTGCGTTCTGCACTAGCTGCAGTCTGCGCAGAGATCCTCCCGACCCTGAGGTAGTGCGCATTACAGTAGTCAAGGCTTGATGTAACTAAGGCATGCATCAAAGTGGGGAGGTCCAGAGGCAGAACAAGGTGCTTTATCCTGGTGACATTTAGTCTCAGAAAGTCTACCAGCCTTTCCCTCAGTATGGGTTCAAGTAATGTACCCACTAGAAACATCAGGCTGACTAGTCTATAGTTGCCAAGCTCAGCATTCCTTCTGTTTTTATGCAGGGGGACCACATCAGCAGTTCTCCAATCTCATAGGACTCCTACTCTTGTGTCTAGTAAGCAACTAAATATATTTCCTAGTGGAGCTACTATTGTTTCAGCTGCCTCCATGAGTATCCTAAGATGCAGCCCATCTGGCCCCACTAATTGTATTTTGTAACATAATAGTTTTAATTGAATTTCTACAGAAAAACAACCAAATGTCCAGCACAGAGTACACCATACAAAAGGGGGATACCCATAAATATGCAATAATTACAATCTTGAACATACAAAAAATGGAGAGATTGTATGTTGTAGATTATAAAATGGCAGGATAAAATCCAGTAATTTATGTGTAAAATATGGTTTACATTTCAGTTAGCCCCCTACAGCCAGAACTGATCTTTCACCACAAACATGGCTGCTACCTCTATACTGTAAAAAAAACTTCAACTGGGCCATAAAAATATAACTACCTATAATAAAAAATAAAACAAATTAATTACATTTTGTTTCCCTGATTATCACACTCTCCTTACATACATAAACAAATTGGAAACAATAAGTATTGTTTATAGTTTTCACTACAACTGTTTCTTTGCTGACAGTGAAAAATCCCCTTTCTGTCTTTACCTGCTCATCAAAGAACTCACTTCTTCTTGCCCTGACAGTGAGATAATTGAGTCTCTGGCTGTAACAAAGGCATTTGTTGTCTGTGGCCAAGATATTCAAAGGGGTTGCACCTTCTGCAACTGAGTTGCACCAGCACAACCCCAAAAATGCGCCCCGGGCGATATTCAAAAGAAGGAATTACACAGCGCAATTCCCGATGTGCCAGGGAGCAAAGATAATGTATGTGGCACAGCTCCAGGGTGCATGCCCTGGCATATGCTGTGCATCCCAATATTCAGCCCAGGATGTGCAGCGCATGTGCCTTCACAACCCTAAGATGTGTCACATACCGATGCGCAAAGTTGAGCCAAAAAGAAAAAAGGCTCAATGGTGGCCACCCACAGGTGAGCTGCCTTACTGCAAGACACAACACAGCAGCAGCCAGCTGAGGGTGGCAACAAGCCACCCCAGGACACTGTGCATAAGCAACCAAAATGTCCCTGGTGGTCCTGTGGTCCCCCCATTTTACAGTATGCAATGCAAGCCTATTTTTCCACAGTGTGGATCAATAGACTTGCAGCTGTTACTGTAAACTGTCATTTGGCCGGCAGCTGTGGAGGTATGTGGGTGGGTTTGCTGCTGCCTGCCTATGATGGGGGGAGCTGGGTGGGCAGGGGGACCTGTGTGGATGGGGGTGGGGGTACCACTGGACCACCAGGGATGTACTGCCAACAGTTTTACAGGTGATCGCAACTACGGGAGGGGTGGGGGGTTTCACTAGACTACTAGGGAATTAGTAAATATTTATTTTTCTGCACTCAGAGCTATGAGAGGGGCGTGGGTAACACTAAGCCACCAGGCATTTATAATTCACTTATTTCTCAGTGATCAGGCTACAGGGAGGGAGTTGGGGTACCACTAGACTACCAGGGAATTATAATACAGTTACTTCTCAGTGATCGGGCTAAGGGGAGGGAGGAGGGTACCACTAGACTACCAGGTAATTATGCAAAGGGTATTTTATGGGGATCATGGCTATGGGAGGGGTGGGGGACCACTTGACTACCAGGGAATTATGCAATGGGTATTTTATAGGGATCATGGCTATGAGGCAGGTGGTGCCACAACACCCCCTCTGGCAGCACCACATACAGTGCAGGGCACCGTGTGCATTTCACTGGCCTGCCCTGCACAACACATGCAAATGGGGCCATAATGACATGCAAATTGCCCCATTTGTGCCTTGCATGTATTATGGTCCATTTGCATACTGTTGGCTGAATATCAGGAATTTGCACATGGTGTAACTCTGTTGCACTGGCGCAGTTCCCATTCCTGGTATTTAGCCCTGTCTGTGGGGGATGCACCAGAGCATCACATTTGCACAGTGCACATTACCTGATATATTCAGAGGAGATGTGCAATGGCTCATCTCTTTTGAATATATCCCTGAGTTGCACCAGTGCAACTCAGTTGCACTGTCCCACCACATGTGCCATTGCCAGGCATACTTCTGAATATTGGGGCCTGTGTGTGCAGTGTGTTAGGCGAGAAACATTCTGCCAGTGGAACTGAGCAGAATTTAGAATCCATTTATTCCCTGGTAAACATTCCATAATAAACATTCCATATCTTGAATGTGGAGGAGAAAAACAGAAAAAAAACAGGAAGGAGAAAGTAGGCAATACTACAATGACGTCATCAATGACATCACTTGCAGTGGGTGGAAGGACTATTTTGTCACATATGCACACAAGTAACTCTATTTTTTCTACATATAAACCTGCTTTTCCCAATAGTAAAAAGTAAAAAAAAAGATCCAATTTTATAAGCGCAATAAGTCACTCAGGGATGTGTGCAAAACATATGTTTCAGCACTTCCAGTGGCTGAAGTCACTCAGTCTTCAGCCTCATGACTTTCTACACCACTGATCATGCTGTAAAATACATTTTACACACACCGCTTCATGCCTTATTGCTGACTTATAGATTATAGATTGTAGCATGGCAGCTCCCATTTGAGGACATGCCCTTAAGGAAAATATAAATGCCAAAGAGTCAGACTTTTCAATTAGTGTCTGTCCAAAACTACCATCCCAACATTAGATAACAATGGTTCACAATTTGCCTGAAATTTTGGCAAAGCTCCTTTCCTCCAATAATGAACTCTTAACTAGGAAGCCATCTTAATGATGGACTGCTCCCAGTGGTTCAATGTGGGAATGGTAGGAGATGCTCACTTTAAAAGAATCAACTACTTTGTTTCCAAAGCCACCATATATAGTAAGGATTTATATTTCAAAGCTTCCATTGAGAGTACAGAAGGATCTCCTAAAAGCCAAAATTTAGGAGAATGAGAGAGTGGAAGACCTAGATCACATTCCATCTTTAGAACAATAGATGACCACCAATTGAATATCACATGACAAGCCCATAGTATATGGAATAAGATCCTACACTCCACATCACATTCAAACAAAGCCCCGATGTAGCCAAACCCAAATGAATTAATCTATTTGGTGTTCTGAATCACCTACTCAGGATTTTTTTGTAATTAACCGTAGTTTTGGATCTGGTGAGGCTTTATGAGCTTCTACCCAACAGATATCCCAAGATTTCATAGAAACATAGAATTTTATGGCAGATAAGGACCGCTTGGCCCACCCAGTCTGCCCATTTCCCTACCTAATGGATAAGCTGCAGATCCTAGTTAAGCAGCAGCCTACTTCTTTCTACCCCCACCCCCTAGAATTGCCTTATGGCTGTCCCATGCATGCTTGAATTCAACCACTGTTTTTGACTCCACAACCTCCTCCAGAAGGCTGTTCCATGCATCCACAACCTTCTCTGTGAAAAAATAATTCCTTGCATTACCTCTGAGCTGCCCCCCATCTTCAAATTGTGCACCTTGTTCTTGCACACCTCTTTTTTTGAACGATGCTACCCTCTTGGACTTTGTTGATTCCTTTGAGGTACTTGAAAGTTTCTATCATGTCCCCCCTCTCCCTCCTTTCCTCAAGGCTACACATATTAAGATCCTTTAGTCACTCTTCATATGTCTTCCGGTGCAGACCCTGCACCATTTTAGTTGCCCTCCTCTGAACAGCTTCCATCTTGTCTATGTCCTTGCGGAGACTGGATCTCCAGAATTGCACACAGTGCTTCAGATGGGGTCTCACCAGCTGTCTGTACAGAGGGATAACAACTTCCTGTTTTATACTGGTGATGCTTCTCCCTATGCATCCCAGTATCCCCCAGCCCTCCTTACTGCCCTCTCACATTGCTTGCCCACCTTTAAGTCATCTGATATGACTACCCCCAGGTCCCTTTCCATGTTTGCTGTTCTTAGTATATCACCCCCCATTGTGTACTCTTCCCCTGGGTTTTTGTTTCCCAGGTGCATTACCTTGCACTTCTTAGCACTAAATCTAAGCTGTCATACATTTGACCATTCCTCTAACCTTGCAAAGTCCATTCTCATCCTTTTCACCCTACCTTGTGCATCAACTCTGTTGCAGATCATTATGTCTTCTGCAAAGAGACATACTTTTCCTTCCAGTCCCTCAGCAATGTCGCTTATAAAGACATTGAAGAGGACCGGTCCTAATACTGAACCCTGTGGCACCCCACTTGTAACCCCCCTTTTTTCAGAGTGGACTCCATTTACTATTACCCTCTGTGTCCTATTCTCCAGCCACTTCTTTACCCAGGCTATCATCTTGGGACCCTCTCCCAGGCTGGCTAACTTGTATATTAATCTTTTGTGTGGGACTGAGTCAAATGCCTTGCTAAAGTCTAGGTAGGCCATGTCCACAGCCCCTCCCTGATCTACTACTTTGGTCACCCAGTCAAAAAGAAATCTATTAAATTCATCTGGTATGACCTTCATGCAGTGAATCCATGATGCCATGGGTCCTGTGCTCCTCTGGCCTCTAGGTACTTTACAATTCTTTCCTTCAGATCTAACCCTTCACATCTAACCCTTCCTGTATCTCTACCTCCCATTTTACTCTATGTGAATCCCAATTAGGAAAGTGGCTCTCCATAATTAATTCATAAATAGCACTGATATGACCTTTAGAGAGTGAAATCCATTTTATTTAACCATGTCAGAATGCTTAAGGATATGGTCAGCACTAAACCATGGAGAGGCCCCACTGATTTATTCTGCCACAGATTTCTTAGACTATTCAGCACTCTTTCTTCCTTGACACTGCCTTGAATGATTGTGCTCCTTCCCTCCCTCCCTCCCTCCACTCACTGTGCAATAATGGAATGGACCCTCCTCCTTTCTAGTAAGTGCTGAACAAAAAGGCAAGAGCCACTACAACTGTGAATGCATTAACTAGATAAGGATGTTTCATGGGCTTAAACATAAACATTTATTTATTTAAAAAATATCACAAAGGCACCTCGTCGAAACTAATACAAAGACAGCACAGTTAACAAGTCCATATCAATGGCTTGGAGAGCAGACAGTTATAACAATCATTCACTGGAGATACATGGGTAGCAGTAGATAAACAGATTACATAGTTTAGGCACACAGGCACCACATCAAGAAGACCAAAGCAGTTCAAACAATATACAATAGGTAAAGCAAATAGACATCAGGAGTCAAAGAGAAGCCCAGAGTGTTCACATGTAGACTGTTGCATACACTAACTGAATCAAAGTATAGTACATTGAGAAAGGGCATATTTAAGCAATAAGGCATGACAGGGTGTGTGTTATCATGTAATAATGTCACTCCTGGGGTGGATTGAAGCACAAGGCGAAGCTGAGTATTTATTTATTTATTTGCACGTATTTATTTGATCCACTGGATCAGCAATATTTGCACAAGCTGTGCCCAGTGCAGATTTTACAGCACTGGTCCTGGTCTGGTGATCTGGGTTTTATCCATACCACACTGCTTATGGCTTAGTGATATACTGTACAGATGGCTGCAGAGTCTTACCCATTGAAGGTTGAAGTTTCAGAAAACCATTATGCTACAAATATCAAGACTCCTTCCCTCTCTCCCTCACCCCCCAGTCACAATTAATCCTCTACCAAAGTCATGCTTAAATACTGGTGCCTCTACACCCACGCCACTAAGCTTTTAATGCCAACATGCTTCTTCTGTTGCTGTGAGTTAAACTCTTTATTTAAAAACATTTTGTTGAGAAATTTTTGTTTTAGTATATCCATGGTCAGGAAAAATTAATTTGTAAAAGAAACCAAAATCCCCATTTATCAGTTCATTGAATCACAATACAGCATGTTATGAATTTTTCAGATTCTATGTGTAACCTACAGTAAGTCAAACAGAAGTTAGACACAACTGCCTACCTACTTGCAAGTGAAGCAAATGTGGTTATTATCATTCAGTTGTAAACACCTATAGTCACAACCAGGATTCAATTAAACAGATGACTGCCATAACTAGGGAGGCAGTATAGCACAGTGGTTTAAGGCTCTTCTTTGCAAACCTGGAGATATAGGTTTGAATCCCAGAGCCCCCACACAAATGTGGAGTATCTTTTTAAGAAAGTATAAAATACTGTGAAATTATTTTAAAGCAGTGCACGTGCTAAATCCTACTGCCACATTCAAAACATCATACCCTACCTACTTACCACATATAAACTCAACTATATTAAAAAAATAATTCTAGGCACTTTTTTTTACCAGGAGAACACACTAAGCTGAAAGCTTGTTTACAGGTGTGACCTGGGAGCACAAGGAAGTTAAGTGTATTTGCGCAGGGTCACACAGTAAGCAAGTGGGGGCTGTGGGAGTCAACCCCAGGTCTCCAGATTTGTAGCTCAGAGCCTTAAACCACTGCCTACTTAACCATTTACAACATGGTTACACTTCTATATAATACATACTTCTCAAACTTGAAAGAAAAAATACACTTTATCATCAAAGTCTGTATTTACCAAGTACTGTGCCCATGTTTGAAATAATTTGAATCCCCCAAAAATGTGCCCCGACACGAAACTGCATGTTTAACTGTAAAGACAATTAAAACTTGTATTTATAAATGCATTACTAAGACCAATGCTTCATGATTAAAACAATTGCAACCCCTCTCCCCCATGACAGATTGCATTCTGGGAAGATTACTTTGGCAAGGTGCTATAAAAAAACCTGAAAAACAGGTTTAATGGAGTGAATGCTGACATCCTAGTTCTAGTGTCCATGATAAAATAAAAATAAAGATTTTTTTGTCAGTTCTGATCAGAATAGCTTTTAAAATCACCAATTGTTTTCTTGTTCAATGTTTTGTAATACATCTCAAGCTTAAAGGAAAAAACACACTTTGTCTTCAAAGTCTGTTTTCAGCTTCCTACCAAACACTTCATTTGTAAAAAAAAAATGATCTTGTCACAGGCCACAATCAGCACTAACTACTAATAGAATGCTGATACCTACATTTACAATTTAGCAAATACTTGAAATCTGAGTGGGGTTTCTGTAAGAAAACAGCTAGAGTCTGTTTATTATAGCATCTTATAGCATTGATTATCTGGGCAGTAAGATCTGGGTTTGAATCCAACAGCCCCCACAAAAAAAATATTAAACTTTTCTTATAGAGTTAGATGTGTGTCTAGGTCTCCTTTTGAGGCCCCAGGTGGCTCTGATAATCATTTGTTCCAAAGAATTTTTAAGTCAGTTTAAAGTCATTAAATGACTTCTGTTCTGTTCTCCACTGCCAAGGCACGTCTGTTGGTTGATAAGGTCCCAAACTAGTGTATCTCGTTACAACATGCTAGAGCTATCTCATGCCCCTCCCACCTGAATAAGAAAAAAATTTGGGGTGGAGGTGGATCTTACTCCAAAAAAAACCTAATGCTGCTTCCCACTACTCAGGATCCAGTTCTTGTACCACCCATTTAAGAGAGAAAATAGTACCCTGCAACCATTGACTAACATGAAAGCATATTTATGTGAGGGTGGAAAACATTGCTTGGAAGAGGGTAAGGCGGAGGAGACTATTTACACCTTCAGTCAGTTCCACGGACAGAAAACATGACATCACTCCTTTTGTACATACAATACTCCTGTTTGCTCTGCCCATAGTCATAAAAATGTTGGTTTGGTGTCCTTGCCTTGCCTCCTTCCCCCTCCTACCATCCTTCCACTTTTTTCAGCCTTAAAATACCCACCTTGACTTTGCACTTCTCTCAGATGTAACAGAAGATTGCCTTGTTCCCCAACTTTGTCCTCCCTGTGCATTCTTGAGCTTTGCCTCAGCTGTAACATTCCTAATCCTCCTGTTGGCCTCTTTGGTAGGTCTTTGGTAACTCTCCCTGTGTTCCTCCTTTTAGCTATCCTTGTACTTGTTTAGTGCATTCCCTTTTACTCTTACTGCTCCCTTCATATCAGATGTGAACCACAGTGGTCCTATTGCTTTCTTCCCCTTACTAACCCTCTCTACACAACTTGCTGTAGCCTGTAACACTCCCATTTTGAGGGCCTCCCATTTTCTTCTACTCCTTATGTCCCTACTATTCCAATCAACTTTACTTCCAGCAGCCATTGCATCCTTTTGAAGTCTTCTTTTCTGAAGTCAGCCTCCTTTACAGTGTTATTCCCTCTGCTGGTATCCAGATGAACCTCCAACCACACTGTCTTGTGGTTACCTAACTTCCAACATTTCCTGGACTAATGCATTATGAACCTGTTCACTCTTTTTAAGCACCAGGTATAGCAGTGTCCCTTCCCTTGTAAGGTACTGAACCAGATGAGTTAGGAATGCTCTCTGGCATGTTTCCACAGGATCTGGTTGACTGCACTCCTTGCTAACCATAATCTTCCAGTCTATGTCATGTTGGCAATCATCCTCTACCACTAGTACCTTCCCCAGCCCAACTGCCCTACTCAAAATTTCTTTTAGTTCCCTGCTCACCCTCTGGTCTTCATCTGGGGGTCTGTAAACCACACCAGCCCTTATTTGTGTCCCATTCCCTATGGCTACCAGTACCCACAGATTCTCTAGACTTCTTGAGACACCTGACATATTTAGTTCTGTGGGAACAATGTCTTCTTTCATACAGAGTGCTGCCCCTTCACTGTTCACTCTATACTTGAAGGCACATATGGTATACTGCAATGGCAGACTGTGATCATACCCCAGCACCCACAACCTGGTTACCTGTATACCTCATGGAACAGCTAAGATCAGGTTATGGCACACAAAGCCAAATGAGGATATTTGATAAATGCTGATTGTGCAGAGGTCTTGCTGCCTGTACTTTGACAGTATCTTCTTGTGAATATTCAGCATGTATTTGTGCAGCAAAACTAAAATATTTGTATTTATTATTCATTTTTCTGCCAGCAATACTTACAAGCAAAATACGGTTTTCAAAACCTTCTAGCCCTCCACAGGTCTATCCTCTTGGTCATTTCATGTCCACCAAGACATTTCTCATCCTCTAGCACCTCATCATATATTGATTCAAAGTAGGATCTGCCATATGAAGTCCTCTGAGCAAGAAGATGCTGCACCCCAGCAGGGTAGGGAAATAATAAATTGTGAAATACAAGGTAAAGGAGCCAAACAAATTAGTATAGAGAATTTAATGTGCTCTCAGAAAGGTATCACTAACACCTGACACTGTCTCCCCCCCAGCTTCCTAACCTGAATCTCTTTTTGCCCCAAAGGATCATGATTGTAAAAATAGGCTCCCAATTCCACAGTCCTTAATAAATGAAGTGGGGCAATAGAACGAGCATATTTCTCAGATACTTAGTGGTCCTGCTCCTAACCCCACAGTCAGCTAATAGTCTTTAGCGCAACTGTAGGGGGGATCTGAATGGCATCATTGAGTGATGCTAGGCTGATTGGAACAGAGGACCAAATTCAAGTTCCTTAATTTATGAGGTCAATAAGTTGAATCTGGTCCTCTGTCACAGCTTACCTAGCATCACTCAAGGGCACTAGATTGACTGCATTTACCTCCTTTCCTGCTGCACTGTAGGATATTACCTGACAGCTTAGTGAGTAGGCATTTGGGGATTGGAAAGGGGTCCAATGAGCAGCCATGAGTCCCCTGATTGGGGATCATAGGCTGAGTGAACCTTTTTACTATTGGGATGTTTTAGGGCTTTGGAGTGTTAGACAAGGGAGGTTAGATGGGGGAAAAGATGATGCTGGAGCTCACGGGATGACACCTTGCCAAGCAAGGCAGAGACTATTATTTTATGCATTTGGGATGGAGGTAGAGAAATGACTGGGAAGGGGGGTATGTTGTGGTCTTGGGAGTATCTTTGCCACCTAGATGATGTTTTTACTTGTTTTACATGTCTTATTGTTAATTTCACAATACAAGGCCCTGAGCAGTGAATTGTATCAAGCATATTGGAAAGCCACAGAAATGAACTCACAGAGTCAGTTTGTTACTCTCAAGTTAATTAGTTGGTGTAACTTTACAGTGTAGGTGTAAATAATTTTGAGATTTTTCTGTAGTACTCACACTTATTTTACAAAGCATATCATGGTACAGTATTTTCAAAAAGGATTTTCATCATAGGATAAGAATTATTACTGTACATTAAAAGCCACTTTATCCTCCCTGAATGTTCCTCACAGTTAAGTAATCTTTTGAAGCTGTGTGGTTTTGTGATTAGAGCATCAACGTGGGAGCTAACATATTACAGGTTGACTCCACCAGAGCCAACAGAGCCAACAGAGCTTACTGTGAAACCATGGACACATTGGGGAAACATATAATTTGTGAACAGAAAAGGACTGCTTGGCCCACCCATTCTGAACAAATGTTCCCTGCCTATTCTGTCTCTGCAGACCCTACCTGTTCTCCAGCGAGCCTTCTGCCCTCCCTTCCTATTTACTAGTGTTCCCATATGTCTAGTCCATGCATGCTTGAAGCTCATCACTGGTTTCACCCAAACTACTTCTGCTTGCAGACTTTTCCAGGCATCCACAACTCTTTTGATGAAGTAGTGTTTCTTCACATCCCTCTTAAACTTCCCCATTCAAGCTTTATTGCATGCCTTTTTTCTTGGTGCACTTCCTCATTTGAAAGATATTACCCTCCTATACCCTGTTCACCCTTGCTGAGGTGCTTGTTGGTCCATAGGTCTCTATCACATTCCCCCCTCTCCTTCCTCTCCTCTCCTCTCCTCTCCTGGTACATGTTGAGGTCCCTAAGTAGTTTCTCCTCATAGGGGTTCTCATGAAAATCATGCACTATTTCGGTTGCCCTCCTCTTGACTGTCTCCACCCTGTCTATGTCCTTTCTGAGATGCAGCCTCCAGATAGGACACAGTGCTCCAGGTGAGTCTCATCAGTGACCTATACAGTAGTAACACCACGTCCCTCCTCCTCCTGCTGGTGATACTTCTCCCTATGCACCCTAGCATCCTACTGGCCCTGCCTACTGCCTTGTCACACTGCTCCCCCCCCCACTTTGAGGTCATCAGATATTATAACCCAAAGGTCTGTTTCCTGCTTTGTGACTTTCAATACCCCCCTCAAATGTTATACTCAGCTCCTGGGTTTCTATGCCCTAGGTGAATGATGTTGCACTTTTTACCACTGCACCCCAGTTGCCATACTCTTGACCACTCCTCAAGTTTTCAAAGGTCCCTACTCATTCTCTACATCCCCCCCTGAGTATCTACCCTATTACAAATGTAGATGTCATCTGCAAAAAGGCATACCTTCCCTCCCAGCTCTTTTGCAATGTCACTTAAAAAGACATTAAAGAGGATTGGTCCTAGTACTGATCCCTGTGGCATCCTGCTGGTAATTCTGCCCTCATTAAAGTAAGTGCTTTTTACCACCACTCTCTGTTGTCAGTCAATTAATCAGTTTTCTACCCAGTTAAGCACTTTGGATCCTACCCCTAGACTGCCCAATTTCTTTATCAGTCACCTGTATGGCACTGAGTCAAAGGTCTTACCCAAGTCCTAGTAGGCCATGTCCACTGCCCTTCTTTAATGTAGTTCACTGTCACTCAGTCAAAGAAATCAATCAGATTTGTCTGGTATGACCCACCCACCTTCCAAATCCATGCTTTATTTTGTTTTGTAACCCACTGGAATCAAGATATCATACTAGCTTTTCTTTTAACAGAGTTTCCATTAATTTCTCAACTACTGATGTGAGACTGACCAGTCTATAATTGTTAGCCTTCTCCTTGCTGCTGCTTGTATGGAGCAGAGCTACATCAGATCTCCTCTAGTCCTCTGGAACCACTCCTTTTTTCCAGTTATTTGTTGAAAAAGGCCATCAGTGGTACAGCAAGCTCTGCCCTTTGTCACCTTAGCACCCTTGGATGTATGCTTCCAGTCCCATGGCCCTGGGTTCCATAGCATGGTGTAAGCTGCACGGTTCCATTTCAACTAAAATTGCAGTGCCACACCACTGGTTTCAATACAGTATCCAGTCATGATCGCATGGAAATAATAGCGTGGGTCAAGCTGCATGGTCAAAATAGTGTGTGTGAAAACAACTACAAGGAAGTATAGCAAGGACAGTACAACACTTTGCCTGTAGGAGTTTTCACTGAGGCAGACTCAGTTAACAGTCAATTTGGTGCTAGTTGAGAAAACTGGCCTTGTGGCTTAGTGGTTAGAGTAACACACTCTGACTGCCTGGGACTGCTAGTGGACCAGGGTTTGAGCCTACCTCCCCCTTTCAATTTATTTATTTTTTAGGTGTTTGCTGCATTTTCAAGGATGTTTAGTTATATTTTTAGGGGTGCGGGGGTCAAAGCCCCTTCCAATGCTGTGTGCTGACTCCCTATGGCTGTCAGCATTGTGTGTGGGGTTGCATTTTTTCCCTGGTGCTATATTGAGTCATGCTGTTTTGCCTCCATGGTTTTGTACAGCCTAGTGTGTCCATGTTATTTTTGCATGAAACCTTTCAATGCAAGTGTATTGAAGAGAACGGTGCAGTGCTGCAATTTCACTTGAAATGGAACTGCTCAGTGTCCACCCTGGACTTTTCAACAATAAAATAAGGTAAGCTAAAACACCTAAAAAAGGTGTTTTCATTGCAAGATGCCCAACTGTGAGTAAGGCTGGTGGGGTGGGGGGATTCTGACAATGACAGCTGTCCTTTAATATGTGTTTCTATTTTACTTTATTGAATTTTATTGACTGGATAGGCCCACTGAGACCAGAGTCCCTTTTTCAGGGGTGACCCGGGGGGGATTTGGCAAGGACACCAGGGAAATTCCCCTACTCTTTTCGAGGGTGGTGCTGTCTGTCCATTTGAGGAGATGGAGGATACCAGTCAGTTGGTGGAGTTGGAGGAGGAAGGTTGTGAGAATGTGGCTCTGACCTATTCAAGAAATGGGAATGAGTTTGCTGAAAATATTCGGTCTCTAAATGCTCCTTCTGGTACGGTACCTGAATTGGAGTTGGAGAATACGGAGCATGATTTGGATATGGACGATGAGAAAGAATTAGTTTTGAAAAATGAACTTGAACGGAAAAAATTGCATCTTTTGGACCTTATTAATTTGGCTGAAAAAGATTTTCATTCATGCCAGCAGAAGCTGGAAGTTGAAAGAAGTAAAAGAAAGCGTTCTCCCATAAGCCCTGCTTTGGATGGAGGGAAACGCTTTGGTCAACAGGTTGGCAATGGTATTGGTACGAACTCTGTTCTGGGAGAAGAAATTTTTGATTTGAATAGTCCAGACATTCATGTTTTTTGGCACCTTGGACTCCTGGTGAGGCGCTAAAGCAGGCGGGTTGGGTATGGACTGGGAAAAGGTGGGTTCCTGATCCCACAATACCTGTACCTGGGGTTTCCAGTTTGCATTTACAGGTACAGAATGAGATGCTCGCTTCACCTATTGTCACGCCTAATTCTGAGTCCCAGACTTCAGGTACTGTGAATGCGCAGTCTTAAGGCGAGGCTAGTGAATTTTCGAATACGCAAGATGCCACAGGCGACCAAGATTTACAGAGGTCTTTTTCACCTTCATTGTCTGATTTAGGAATTTCTACATCAGTCACGCCTATATTGGATTCCGTGTCTGCATCTAGTTTACCACAGTTGGTGTGTGGTAAGACAATGTGCAAGACAGTGGGCTCTTTAAGGCCTGGGGATTACAATATGAAATCTTTTGCTGGCCTGTTTAAGAAGCCAGTGGAATCAGCAAAATGCAGATTCTTAGTGCAATTGAGGTATAGGGGGCATAGCTCCTGATTGTATTTGGGTGGGGAAAGTTTTGTTAATTAATTCTATGGCTTTTTCTCCTACTGACTTATATGCACTGATTCATCCTCCAGGAGATTTTTATTATGATATTAGCTTCTGTACAGAGATGTCCTTAGATAAATTCTGGAGGATGTATTATGATTTACAGGATAGTGAACATTGGAAAGACTTTCAGGCTATTCCAATTACCAAGCCTACAGTTAAGACGGTTACAATTCTTTTCCGGAATGAAGGTGTGAACATTCCAATATTATGTTTTGGCTGGAGAAGAAATGCTATGTGCAAGATAAACCTAGACCTATTTTGGGTATGAATGGTTTTTGGACCAGGGGTTGGACTATCCGAGTTCACCTAATTCATGATGCTGAAGGAATACATTTGCCTAGCTCTTTCTTTTTGGGAAGGGACAGGGGTATTATTTTTTATGCTGGACAACCAAAGAGCTGTTTTAAATGTGGTTCTTTATCCCACTTAAATACTGCATGTGATCAGATTAGGTGTTTTCATTGTGGGATGCTGGGCCATTCTATTACAGAGTGTACCACTTCCCCGGTATGCAGTTTATGTAATGAGCTGAATCATGTGCTTTCTGACTGTCCTTGGAAACATTCTGATGTTAATGATACCTCTGATCAGGAACATTTCTTGGCACAGGCTCGAAATTCTAGTGTTGTATCTGATAGTATGGAACCTGGTCCTGTACTTAGAGGTAGACGTAGGGGTAGAGGGAGGGGTGGAGGG
The DNA here is from genome assembly GCA_016271365.2 of Neoceratodus forsteri. Lineage (NCBI taxonomy): Eukaryota > Metazoa > Chordata > Ceratodontiformes > Ceratodontidae > Neoceratodus > Neoceratodus forsteri. The sequence continues at coordinate 642,075,162 of CM028129.1, read as the reverse complement.
CTTCCGAATGTTAGAAGGTCTAGCTTACGATCTGGCCAGGATTTATTCAATATGGTTCCATCGCAGGAGGTCCCTTTACTCCCTAGTGTAAGTTCTTGTGGGGATGACATGGTTACACCTTTTGTAACTCCCCGAGGATCTCCTATTAGGGCTACTGCAAAGCAGGGAATAGATCCTAGTAGTTCTCCAATTCTGAAGGTACTTGATAGTGTAGATGATGAGGAGGCAACACAGGTTTATCAAGATGGTCTGTTGCCTTCAGTTGGTGGTGGGTATAGTATTACATCGAACTCCCCCTTGACCTTAGCGAATAGGTAGGCAATCTTGGCTACATGGGGTGATCAAGTAGATAGTGCGCTCCCTGTTGTGGATCAGGATTTCTCTAGGCCTAATACGGCTTCTTCTCTGAGTACCCCTTGGAGTTCAAGTTAAACAGAGACAATCAGATGCTATAAAACGTGTGACTAGATCTAGTAATAAAATGCCTAAACCCCCCACTTAAGATCCTTTTCCACTTACAGTAACTTCCTTAAATGTTAATAGCATTAGATCCCATGTTAAACGTCAGTCGACATTTGGGATTCTTTCTTTTTTAAATTATGATGTGTATCTTTTGCAAGATGCTCTTTTATACACTATTTTGGAGATTAATAATGCTAGCAGACTTTGGCGGTGGGGAGTATCATATTGATCTTTTGGTATAGATCCTTGTAGTGGGGTGGGTGTTTGTTTTATTACTTTAGATGTTACGCTTCTTCGGTTGGTTGAAATTGAACCTGGCAGGGCGCTGCTGGTAGAAGTTAAGGTACGCGGCATTACTTGCCGTTTAATCTCAGTTTATGGTCCACAGTTGAAATCCCTGAGGATTGAATTATTATATAAAATTCAGCCTTTTCTGTATACAAGAGGTTTCTTGTTTTTTGGTGGGAATTTTAATATCAATTTTTCGCAGAAGGGGACAATAGGTAAACAATACTGTGATAAATCTTGTTTGACTTAAGTTCTTGCTTTGGCTGGTTTGAAAGATTCACATCAGGTTGGGAGAGCTTCTGTAAAACCTACTTTTTTTTAAAGGTAAATTGACCTCCCGTATTGAATTTATTTTTGTTCCAAAATTCTTAAGGATTGATAGCCTGATTTATGTTCTGGTGGAAACTTCTGACCATGTATTGATTGGGGTAAGGATAGACTCAGTTCAGGGTCGGAAGAAAGGTCCAGGATTTTGGAAACTAAATACGTCTTTATTGAGTGATGTTTCGGTTATTACAGATTTAAAAATGATTGTAAGTGACCAGGTTACTACTATTGATTTATATGAAGATAGAGAGAGTTGGTGGGGAACTTTTAAAACCTGTTTGGTTGGTTATTTCCAGACCTATAGTCATTTGGAGGCTAGATCAAAACATGAACGATATTTGATGCTCCGTCGTTCTTTGCAGTTACTAATATCTACACAATATGAATGTGGATTGGATTTATCTTGAGATATTACTCGGATAAAGATGTCTATGTTGACATTTCAGTATGACCGAATGGCATCTTTAATTATAGAGCAGTCCTTTGGGACTCAGGGGAAAACAGCTCAGGTGAATCCTTTTTTGGCATGTCAGTCAAGATCAGTCACCTGTTTTCTGGTTTGTGTAGGGAAGATGGTGTATTGTTGTTGGATAATGAAAGTATAATGGAATTTTTGGATTCACATGTTGAGAAAACATTTGGGACTTCCCACCCAGTCTCTTGCTTTACCTCTCAATTGTTGGAGGCAGCAAACCTTCCACATGTTGATTATACTTTACAGTCTAGTATGGTAACTGCTTTTACTGAAATGGAGTTGGGTGCAGTGATTGCTTCTTTAAAGAAGGGGACCTTGCTGGGATCTGATGGATTACCAGGGGAATTGTACAAGTTATTGTGGGCGATTATGCCTATGGAGTTACTGGCTTTGTATAATTTGTTTCTTTCAGATATGCTTTTACCTACCCAGATGTACGGAAGGTTGTTAATTTTTTTCTTTAAGAAGGGGGATCGTACAGACATTCAAAATTGGAGGCCTTTAACTCTTTTGAATGTTGACTTTAAGATATTCTCTAAGCTTTTAGGGAATAGATTGTCTCTTGTGACGCCTGTTCTGATTTTCGAACAACAATTTTGTGCAGTGTCTGGGAGGAAGTTGACAGGCGCCTTGATTTTTCTTTGAGAGGTTATGTCATTAGGTACTGATCCGGGGTGAAGTCTGGGGGGTTTCTTGGTAAGCCTGGATCAATCTAAGGCCTTTGATGAAGTGTCACATGAATATATATGGGCATGCATGAAAGCGTTTGGTTTGCCACTTCAGTTTGTGAATTGGGTGCAATTATGCTATGCATTAGCTACTGTTGTCCCTGTAGAAAATGGGTGGAAAGGTTATCCCCATAGTATTTTGAAGGGAGTTAGGCAGGGATGTCCACTTAGCCCCTTATTGTACATTTTGGCTTTAGATCCATTATTGCGGATTATTAGTAAATCTCCTTTGATTAAGGCTATCACTACGAACACCTATTGCCTGCCCGAAACTGATTGCCTATGTGGATGATATTTGTCTTGTTTTACCAGGTAGTAAGGCCATAGAGTTGGCTTATGATTTGCTTAAGTCTTTGGGAGGGATCACGGGTGCTAAAATAAATGAAGAGAAAATGAAATGTATTGATATTTCAGGGTTCCCTAATAGTCCGTCTAAGGTTGGGCGCTTTTGGGTGGAACAAGAACCTTGTAAGATTTTGGGACTTTATTTTGGTGGTAGGGTGGGAGCTTTGGATACTTGGAAGAAGGCTTTACGGGATGGCAATATTAGAGTTTCTCAATGGAATAGACATAGATTGTCAAAGAAGAAATGTATTTATTTGATTAAATCCTATCTCCTTCCTGTTTTTTTTATTTATAAATAATGTGTATTATATACCCAAATTATTGGAAACGCCTTTGTTGCGTTGTTTTTTTAACGGAGTTTGGGGCAGCCGTTTAAACCCTATTAAGAGAAATACATTATACTTGGAGATTAAAGAGGGAGGTTTGGGGATGATTCACCCAGTTGTGTTTTTTTTTTTTACAAATTTTTTATATATGAATTTGGTCCCTGTGGTACAGAATATTTCAAAACTATGGATTATACCACTGACATTCCAATTGAAGGGTGTTTTGGGTGAATGGAAATAAGGTCAGTTTTTGCATTTTAATAAACGTCACCCACCATTGCTGGATAGCTGGAGGTCAGTGTTTGATAAAGTAAAATGTTGGGATATACGTCGGGCAGTGGTGAAGAAGCTCCATAGGAAAGTTTTGTACACTTTGATATTGGAGAACTTTTTTTCCGACACTCCATTCACATCCCTTCCCATAGCAGTGAGTTCAAATTTGGCTAGTTATTTAACTAATTCCTGTATTCCACAACAGATGTGGGACACTTTATGGTTGGGTATACATGGTAGGGTTAACGTACGCAGTAATCAAAAACATAAATCCATGCAAGAGAGATTTTGCCCAAGAGATAAATGTATTGCTATTTTGGAAACAATGGATCATCTGTATTTTGATTGCTTTTATGCTAGAGAATTTTGGGATGTTCTTAAAGAACGATGGAAAAATAGTTTAGTTTTCCTGCCCTTAAAGGTTAGCCTGTATTATGGCTTCTTTGCTACTGAACAACCGGGCGGTCGGTATGGTACTCTACAAGTTCTCCATGTTTATTTTTTATACTGATTGTGGATTAGTCGCTGTAGACTTTTGTTACAACAACAGTTTATTCCTCCACTTACTTTGATTATAATGATAGAATCTGAAGTGGGAAAGTTGATGTTGGCAGAACGTGATGTATTTTCTTTGTCTAGATGGGGTTCTTTTTGGGATAGTTATGATTTTTTATGAATTTTTTGAGGGGGACATATTACCCTGCGCTATTTTATATTGGTGTTGTGTTTGGGAAAGAAGAAAAAAAAAATATATAACTTTATTCTTCCCATGATTGATTATATGTAATTTTATGATTTTTTTGTTTGGATCGTATTAGAAAATAGATTGTATTGCATATATTTTTGTGATGTTATTGTTATGATTTAAATAAAAAAATTCCCCTACTCTGTAGATGGGTGGCACTGTCCATCTGTCTGCAGGGATGGCTGAGCTCACTTTGGAGCTGGCGGCTGAAGGAGATGGAAGTGTTGCTGGGGAGGATGCTGTTTTAACCATAGGAACAACTCGGGGAGATACCTCCCCACAATAGACACTCTGGAGGGAACCAGGGTGGACGAAAATCGGTTATCTGCTACATCGTTTATAAAGGAAGCAAGTATAAACTCAGTGGCTTCCCAATTGCATCAAACTCAAACATTGGAGGAAAAACTCACTTATCTGCAACAACAACTGCTTCTTTTAGAGGCAGAACTAAGTCAAAAACAACTAACCATGGACATAGAGAAAAAACGGAAATGGAGTCCAGAAAATGCCTCTTCTTCCTCTGCTTTCACTAAAATGTTTGTGGCTGGTTCAGTCTCACCGGAAGACAGTAATCGGTCTGATAAGGAAGCGTACGAGGTTCCGGGAGATCCAGAATGGTCACCAGATCAGGCTCTGAGAGACACCAGATGGCATCAAATAGTAAATGGAGAATGGAGAACCAGTTCTGCCAACAAAATCTGTCTCAGAGGACCTTTTGCTTCTAGATCATACCACAGCTTCTTCGGCAGCATTATCATCTGAAGCAGTGAACTTTACATCGGAGCCTCAGGAGCGACCTACCCCAGAGAAGGACAACACGGCCAAAGGTAACAAAGTTTTGAACTCAGATACTCCCTTCCCTTCAAATATATCTAGTGATTTATCTGTGTTTTCTGATCAAAATAAACCACTGGAAAGTATTTTAAATATTGGGTCTATGCCATTTGACTCACAAGAACAAAATCAGGCCCAGAAACCAGATAATACTCAACACCCGTCTTATGCAGACTTATTCAGAAAACCAGTGGAACTGGCCAAAAGAAGAAAAGCAATATGACTCAGGTATTCGGGGGCATGGATCCTGCCCCAGATAGATACTTTGTGGGGCATATTTTGTTAAAACAATCTTTAGGCTTCACACTGTCAGAGGTCTATGCTTTGATCCATGCCCAGGGAGAACTTTCTTTTGATATCAGCTTTAGAACTCCTGAACTTCTGGAACATTTTTGGATAAAACACGTTTGTTAAAACCAATCCTCTATGGACATCTTTTCAAGTAATCCCTTTAACAAAACAACCTTTTAGAGTCATTACTGTTTTATTTAGAAACGAGGGGGTTAATATCTCAGACATTCTGTACTGGTTGGAAAAACATTGTGAGATACGGGGTACCCCTGATCCTATTTTGGATGCAGAGGGTTTCTGGAATGGGGGATGGAAAATGAAAATTAAGTTAAATCAAACTGCAGAGGGTTTAGAGCGTCTACTGAATTGTTTTTACATAGGTAGGGATAAGGGATTTATTTTTTACCCAGGACAGTCAAAATGATGTTTTAAATGTGGTTCCCCCAGACATCTCAGTTCTACTTGTACTATCCAACAATGCACATATTGTGGAGATACAGGCCATATCAGTGTTCACTGTGTAAACACTCCAAAGTGTAACCTTTGTGATGAAGGTGGTCACAACTTTATGGAGTGTCCATGGGCTGCACACAATGCTGGAGAGGCAGATTATGGTGTACAGGACTTTTGTGTACATAGAGCTACCAAACCTGTACCTTCTTTTCTATCTGAACCTCAACCACAGAGGAGACAACAGGGGCATACATTACACCGTTCTTTAACAGAACATACCATGGTTACTCCCTCTGAAGGCTCTAGGATGGGAAAAACAATTCAGGCTTTGCCAGAAAAAAACATGGCGGTGGCTGGACCCGAGTCTTCCACACCCCAAATGAGCCAGCATACCAAAGAGGTTATGACCCCTCCTCCTTCACCTTTGGTGATCTCAGTTTCCCCTGTTTCACTCCAAATGGAGGTCTCTGTTTCTCAGTCTCCCTTACAACATTCTTCACAAACAGTAATGGGTATGCCTGCAATTGATAATAGATACTGGGTGTTATTTGTTGATAATGATGGGGCAGATCTGGATTCTGATTCAGCCCCCATGGCTTCTTCCCAAATGTAGATTGTTTCAGATCCTGACATTGGTATAAATGTAACTAGTAAAGTGAAGAAGAAATGTGGTTTCAAACCTAGAAAAGGGACCAGGAAAAGCACAAGATTATATATGGCTATCACCTGACTAAATGTTTTAATTAAATGATTGTGCTAGCTATGATTTAACAATAGCCAGCCTTAATACAAATAGTATCCGTTCTGAGGTACGAATATTAGCCACTTTTGATTTATTTTCTACCCTTAAATACGAAATAATGTTTTTTCAGGATACCAGATTGTATTCCTTACAAGATTTTGCTACAGCTTCTGAAGCATGGATATGGGGTCCTAGTTATTGGTCAGAGGGAGAAGACCTTTGTTCAGGTCTAGGGATTTGCTTTACTACCGCACATTTAAAAGTTACACATATGGTAGATATTTTTCCTGGTTATGCTCTTTTGTTAGATGTTACTTTAGCTTCAATAGATTTTAGGTTGATTAACATATATGGTCCACAAACCAAAACTGGCAGAATTTCTTTATTGAAAAAAGTACGGCCTTTCCTTTTTACTACGTAGGAATGTTTTGTTTGGGGGTGATTTTAATATCAACCGCACGACTCAGGATAGACATTTTTCCACTTCAAAGGTATATTGTGATACTCACTTTTTAAATTCTTTACTTATTCAGTCAGGTTTAAATGATGTATATCCACTCCAAAACATGGTCCCTCATACTTTTTTTCAAGGAAAAAAATCTTCCCGTATTGATTACTGGTTTGTTTCTTCTTCCTTACAAACCAGGGAACCAAAAATTGTGTTAGTAGCCATGTCAGACCATGTACTCCTCAGTGTTACTCTTTTGAATTGCCACAAAACCTTTAGGGGGTCAGGAAACTGGAAAATAAACTTGTCTTTGTTAGATATCCCAGAGGTTAAGAAAGGTTTCCAAGCCACTATCATGGCTAGAAAATCAGTATTTTTTCATATGAGAGTAAGCAAATATGGTGGGAAGACACAAAACAAGAATTTCAAATTTTTTTCAAACAATAGGTAGATTATTGGGTAGGTATAAAATACAGGAATACTCCACAACCAGACGATCTTTACTCATATTTCAGGAACATATAATGAAAGGTCTCACATACGATGATCAAGAATTTCAAAATCTAAAAGAAAAACTGACAAAACTTCAATATAATCGTATGTCTTCTTTAAGGCAGAAACAAAGGTTTGGAATTAGTGGCACTAGAGCACATACAAATCCATTTGATTTTTGTAATGCTTCCAGACAAAGAAAAGATACACAACATTAAAAAGACCCACAGGAGAAGTGATTCATGAAAAAAATGATATTTTGGAGGAAGTAGAAAGGCAGCTTAAATCATTGTTTACTGAAGACATATGGCTTACAGATTCCTGTATCCTCATGTCCCTTTAAAAAGGTCCCTGAATATTTAATCCCAAGCTTAATACAACCCATCTCAGTACAAGAAGTGAGAGATGTAACTGTCCATTCTCCCGTTGGAAAGACACTGGGTTCAGATGGTCTACCAAATGAATTATACAAACTTTTGGTACCTCGGCTGATAGATGAACTAGCCGGTCTTTTTTCAAGTAGTTTGCATACTAAAATATTACCCTCAAGTATGTATATAGCTTTGGTGATATTACTATATAGACAAGGTGACAGGGATTGTTTAAATAACTGTAGACCAATTACCCTCCTGAATAGTGACTATAAATTACTTTCAAAAATTCTTAGCAATCATTCAGCCTTTTGTTTAGAGGATGTAATCCATCCAACCCAGTTTTGTTCAGTACCAGATAGATCAATACAGGATGGTCTTATTTTATTATGAGAAATATTTTCAAGAGGCTTTTCGGGTGAGCTTGTGGGCTTCATTCTTAGTTTGGACCAGAAACAAGCTTTTGATAGTGTCTCACACAATTACATGTGGGTCTGTCTTGCAGGTATAAATTTTCCATCATCATTTATAGAATGGTTGAAAACTTGTTATAACGCAACTTTAGCAATACCATTTGTGAATGGATGGTTAGGAAATCCAGTATTAGTTACTAGAGGTGTTAGACAAGGATGCCCTTTAAGCCCCCTATTATATATTTTATCTTTAGAACCCCTACTTGCTCAAATTAATGTTACTGATAGTATTAAGGGTTTATCAATAAATAGTACATGTGTGGAAATCAAAACAATTGCTTATGCTGGTGATCTTTGTATTACTTTGGCAGATCTCCCATCATGCCCTGCTACTGCAGCCTTGCTGATAGCATATGCAGAGGGCTCAGGATCTCAAATAAATCTATCAAAAAGTAAGTTTTTTTCTCTTAATGTAGACCCATTGGTAGTCATGGATTCTCAGAATATTCCGGTATGTACAGGTCCCAGTAAAATGTTAGGAATCGTTTGGGACATGGAAGATCCAGCTAGATATAATTGGTATCTTTATATACTAGTTGCTCAGTCTAAAGTTTTAAACTGGAATAAATGGAGAATGTCAAAGAAAAAGAGGGTCTATATGGTCAAGACCTTTTTATTAAGTATGTTTTTGTTTTTAGGAGCAATCTTTCCCCCTCCAGCATCTTTAGATGCAGTTCTTTATGGATTATTCTTCTCTGCCATATGTGGAGGTAGATTAAACCCTACTAAAAGAGGGATATTATATCAGGATTTTAAGTTGGGAGGGATTAGAATGGTAAATTCCGTTGTGTTCTTTTTTTCTCTGTTTGTTACTAAGAATATTTGTCCTTTGTTACACAAAGTTGGAAAAATCTGGGAAGGCTGGGTGTGGGATGTTGTCTCCCCCTGGATCTTAGGGTGAGAATCTTCTAAGTTCATTCCCAAACAAATTTCTCTGACAGGACTCCCTGAATATTTTAAATCTTGTTTTTCAAAATTAAAAGTCTGTGGAGTTTTAAGAATTCACCTAGAAACATATCAGAGGAAAACACTGTATGTGAAGATTATGGAGAAATTTTTGATTCGCCCAGCTTTTGCAGAATATTCATTACCTAAACTTTCGCAAATTAGTAGTATGTTGACATCTAAATGGATCCCTGCCTACATGTGGGATGTAGGTTGGCTTACTGTACACTTGAAGTTGAATGTTAAGGGGAATCTGAAGCATAAAAGTGTTTTAGATAGAGGTTGCCCAAGAAGACACTTATGTCATGCTCCAATTGAGACTGTTCAGCATTTGTTTTTTGATTGCCCATATGTGGTTGAATTTTGGTCATATGTTATAAACCAGTGGACAGCAATACCGTTGCAACAATTAACGGAAGAAGTGTTGTTTTTTGGAATTTTGCCTCACTTTTGGAGTAAATACTTTCCTGATATGATTCATGTAATTTTGTCCTGTATTAAGTATCATATTTGTAAGCACACTGTAAATGGTCCTTACAACAACAGTATTTGACTAATACGGTTATTTTGGAAAGTACAAAATAAGATTGTAAAGATTAAACATTTTGAAAAACTCCAGGTTCCAGAAGTTCGGTTTCAAATGTATTGGAAACATTTAAATTGGTTAGACACAGGGTAAACTAAAAAATACTGTTTTTGAAGTTCAGCGTTTTTTCCTCTTTTTCAGTTAGAATTTTCTATGAGGAAATTTTATTTTGGTTTTCTGAGTTTAGTTTATTATTTTTTTTTTTATTTTATATGAAGAAATACAATTTTGTATAAATTTTCAGTTTTTGTGTGATGTAACACTGTTTTGTTTTCTATATTCCTTTTAAGTTATAGTATAAAAATTCCCCTACTCTTCTAGTGGGGAAGGGGAGAGGTGGGTTATTTTGTCTTCATCGTATATTTCAGGATTAATGTATGAATTAAAACTTATTTAAGTTTTATATGTTTATTTTGTCTTTTTCCCTTCTTTTTTATGGCTATGTATGATGTAAAATTGATCTGCATATACTTTGTTATGATTTTGTTTCAGTTTTCAATAACAAATCCCCCTACTCTTTGGTAGGGGGGAGCTGCTGGACCATGATTTCATCCTCAGAGTGTGCTGGTGTACCTACAGGAGAACAGAGCTCCACTCCTGAAGGTCCAGCTGTGGAGCCTATTTTGCCTGATTTGTCTGTGTTTGCTGACACTAAGAATATTCATGTTTCACCTGCCCTGGCTGTGTAAGGCACTGATTCTGGTTTTCTGCCTACAGAAGAATTATGGCTCAAGAAACTTCTTCTTACTAACTAGCAGCATGTTTTGATGCTATTGGCTGCAGAAATGATTTGCAAAGCAGTTCTACTTCTACTAACGCTGACTGTGCTGAGCCTGGTAAGCTTCCTACCTCTGTACTGTGCAGTCTCCCTGCAGTTTTGACTCAGTCCTCTCCTGTCTTGCCCTATCCTACATCAGTGAGTCACCCACCTGCTGTTCCCCTCTCTGACACATTTGTACCTGAGGAACGCCACTTGCATGACTCAGCAGCTGTGGGGATTCACTTTTTCTCTCCTATCATTTCTCAGCCTACCTGTTCGGCTGCTGCTGTGCTTTTGGCTGTTGTTCCTGAAGTTACTCTGCCTGTTGCTGTATGCTCATCTCAGCCTGCTAATGCATCTGCTTCGGTCTCTGCACTGCCAGTAGTTGCCTCACCTGTTTCCCCCACAGTGATGGGCCTCACTCACTCTTTGGAACTACCATTTCAGAAAGCAGGCTAGAAGCCTAGAACTGAAGGTCAATGGGTGCCTGATCCACAGCATAGTCAAATTCCTGGATTGCATGACCGCCCTGACCCTATGGACTTTAAAAATTGGGAGTCTACCTGCATGCTTGCTTCTTTCATTACCAAATCGGATTTAGACCTCCACGCTGCAGATGTGCAGCTGTCTGTTGTGGAGCTGCATTCCTCTGATAAGGTGCCACTCCTCTCGGCCTCTTCTTTGGCTGATGAGGGTACTAGCACTAGGCTTCCTACTTGGGAGTAATGTATGGAAACTGCATCCTCCCTCCTTGATGTGCCTCCTGACCCCAGAGATAGTGCAAAAGCTAACTGGGAAGAATTTAGGAAAAAGGACACTTTCAGTGGACACCCTCCTCCATTACAGAGGAGGAATGCTGTTTGTCTGCAGTATCTAGGTGGTTTATCCCTTGCTCCGATCGCATTTATGTGGGCAAACCCTTATAAAGGGTTCTTTGGGTTTTTTCCTAATGAGGTTCATGCTCTTATTCATATTTCAGGTAACACCTTGTTTGACAGTAGTTTTAAAACCCCTCTGGGCCTGGATTGGTTTTGGACCAAGTATGAGTCTCTACGGTATTCTGCTTTATGGTTGCCCTTTCGAGCTATACCTCTTACTCGTCTTGCTTTTAAGGTTTTTACAATTCTATTTTGTAATGAACATGTGGCATTACATGATATTTCCCACTGGTTACAACAGAGGTGTGAGATTTTGGGATCACCTCAACCTATTTTTGACTCCGAACATTTTTGGACTGGTGGGTGGAAATTTCAATTGTGGCTGAGGCATAATAATGTAGGCCCCATTTATTTGCCGAATAGCCTATTTTGGGCAGGGAGCAGGGTCACTGTTTATATGTGGGACAGCCCTGGACCTGCTTTAAATGTGGATCTGGCATGCATTTAAGTGCTGCCTGTGATAGACTGCATTGCTCCCTCTGTCTTTCTTTTGGGCATGCTAGTCAGGATTGTACTGATGAGTTAAGATGTAACCATGAGTCAGGCCATGGGTTTTGTACTTGCCCTTGGGCTACTCACAACCAAACTGATTGTCTTAATCAGGATTCCCTCCTTACTGAGGTTCAAAAGAAGGATATTGCTGCTTCAAGATCTGCCCCAGCTACTGCTGAGCCTGTCCCTGATCCCCCCCGAGTCTAATGTGGTACTCATGGAGCTTTCTGGGTCTCCCATCCCCTGTAAGTTGTCTGCCTTGGATTTTGCATTTGCAGTTCCTCTGCTCCCTGAGCCTACTTTTCCTTCCATGATGTCTTCTGCTGTGGCCCTGGCTGCTGCAGTGTCTACTGAGGTGGTGGAAGACAAACTGGTAATGCCACCTCCTGATTTAAGTGTCAAAGTGAAGAAAAGGGCACAGAAACAACTTAAAACTAGGTCTAAGTTGGCTAAAGCTTCTTCTCCTAGTGCAGGAGTCCCTTTAAGTAATACATTTGCTGTCCTCACTGGTAAATCCCAATCTTTGGACCTAGGGGGTGACTCTAATACCTCTTCCCAGACAATTATCTCTTCTGACTCTGAGGGGGATAGGTCAAGGGATGCTGGTCCTCTGCTCAGACCTCAGAACCTGGAGTTCAACTTCATCATAGCACTAGGTCTGGGAAAATTACTTGATACTGTAGCTTCCTTCCCTTTCTGTTTTGCTGCTCTCCTCTTTGACACATGACATTTCCAGTTCGACTGAGTGTTGCTACTCTCAATGCAAATAGTGTGAAGAATGCTTGTGATGGCTGCTGACATTTTCTTTGTTGCAGGATTTGTCATGTGATATTTGTCTTCTCCAGGATGCCTGTCTAAACACCCTATCTTTGGTGTCCTTGGCAAAAAAGCTTTGGAGATGGGGCCCTTCTTTTTTTCTTTTGGGGTAGACACATGTGATGGTGTTGGGATTCTGTTCTGTGGGGATGGTTTTCAGGTTACTAAATTGGTTGAGATATTCTCAGGGAGGGCCCTTCTTTTGGATTTCACTTATCAACACACTTTTTGGAGATTGATTAATGTTTATGCACCTGTTACTAAGAAAGATAGGGTTGACCTCTTTTTGTCTATCAAATCATACTTGTTTATGACTAAACATGTTATTTGGGGGGGGTGATTTTAATTGTGTAATTTCTAAAGTTGTCAGGGGAGCACATACTGATAAGGATTTCTGTGACTCCACCTGTCCTACTCGTGTCCTTGCACTGAGTGGACTACAGGATTCTTATTGGGTTTGTCATGCACAGGGTGGGCATACATTTTTTAAAGGATGCCTTTCTACAAGGATTGATTTCCTATTTATTCCTGCAGTTGCTCAAGTTGTTCATGCAAGAAATGTCCCTGCTGAAACTTTGGATCATGTTGTCTTACTGTCTACTTTAGAGGTGGGACCTCATGTTTCCTCCGGAAGGGGCTATTGGAAGTTTAATGTAACCTTACTGGATGAGGCCCTTTTTGTTGGCAGGGTTTGTGACCTTCTTAAAGCCCGTATATCTGTAGCCAGGCTTACGGATAATTTATGCACATGGTAGGTTGATACTAAGCGAGATCTGAAGTACCTTGCTACCTCCTTCTCTAAAGCAACTACAGTTATGCACTATAAGAGGTATCTGGCTTTGAGATCTCATTTGGAAACACTATATACTGCTATTAATTCTCAAAGACTTAACCTCACTTCCCAAGTACAGTCAGTGAAAAAGGATATGGAGGCCCTACAATACTTCAGGGCTGACTCCCTCTTGCATGAACATAGGGTTTGTTCTCCTGGTAAAAAGATTTTTGGGGATGCTTTCACCTCTTGTGCTAAAAGAGCTTCTGATCGTGTTTTAATTGGGTTATAGGACATGCAGAATGTTACCGATTATTACACTGACCTGTATTCTGCACCTACTTTGGATGATTGTAGTATTCAACAATTTCTTTCATCATTTTCCCATCCACTTTGTCCTGAGGTTTCCTGTCCTCCCCTGCTTGCCCTAATTAGTAGTGTTGAGGTGGCTCGGGGAAATTTCTCAGCTGAAGATTGATACTGCACCTGGTATTGATGATTTGCCATCAGAGTTTTATAAAACTTGTAGTTCTTTCCTGTGTGACATTCTGGTGACTGTTTTTAACTGGTGTTTACTGAATCAGGTTGTTGATTTTCATTTCTGTGTCTCCGTACAAATTTTGCTTTTTAAGAATGGAGAGAGACAGGACCTTTGTAATTGGCAGCCATTGAGTCTCTTAAACACTGATTTGAAGATTCTTATGAAAATCCTGAACTCTGAAATTGTTACAAATTGCCCCCTCCCTGATTTATTTGAATCAAACTTGTTACATTCCCAGGTAGAACCATAGATCATAACTTACTGTACTGCTGCTTAGAGAACTGGTGGAATTGGGAAAGGCTGATGATATCTTTGGGTTTCTTATGTCTTTTGATCTAGAAAAGGCTTTTGACTGGGTCTCCCATAATTTTATGTTTAAAGTTTTGTGTTTCTATGACATTTCTGATATGTTCATTTCCAGGCTTGCTTTATTAAATGGCCATGCTTCTGCCCTGCCCCTCATTAATGGTTATCTGGGTTCCTACATCCCTCTTCGTAGAGGGATTTGGCAGAGTTGCCCCTTGAGCCCCCTTCTTTATGTTTTCTTTTCAGACCTCTTGTTGAGGGTGATTGATCAGGACTCCCTCATTTCAGGGATTCATCCTTAACATTCTTCAGTCTGTGCCAAAGTTTCAGCATATGATGACAATGTGTGTGTTTTTGTTGCTGATGTTCCCTCAGATCACAGAGTTATACAACATTTTGCTACCTACTCAGTTGTAGCTGGGGTATCTTTGAACAAATCCAAGAGTTTCTTGTATTCTTTGGGTTCATTTTCCTTTGCTGTTACCCATATACAAGGTATTGCCTTTCGGCAAGGTCCTATTACAATTTTGGGTATTTTCTTTGGACAGGGGTATAATGCATTTCTGAATTGAAGTGAAAAGCTCAAGGTCATCAAACAATGGGTTGCAATGTGGAAGGTCTGGCAACAGTCTAAGAAAGCTAAGGATATGCTGGTAAAAACACTTTTGCTCACTATTTTTTTATATCTCATTGTTGTTTATCCTTTGCCCCTTGAGTTAGAAACTACCTTTCTTAGTTTATTTTTTCAGGTCATATGGGGAAGTCAGTTGAACCTGATTAAGAGGGATGTGTTGTATCTCCCTCTTGCACAAGGTGGACTAAATTGTATTTATCGCGTTACTTTTTATTGCAGTGTTTTTTTCATAGGAATTTTGTTGATTTAGCCAGACCTCAGCCTGCTGTATGGGTCCTTTATGCAGATCCTTGGCTTAGTTTCTTACCTAGTCAATGGCATTTGTTGCCAGGAAAGCCTTTATGGCCTTCATCCTTTCCTATGTATTTATGGTCCACTGTTAAGAAACTGAATAAGTGGAAATTGTGTCCGTCACAGGTTTTGTCCAAACCCAGTAAGTCAATCTATTTGTGTTTACAGTCACAAGCTCATTCTAGTTCCCTTGTTTTCAAAGGTGTTCCTGATCATTATTATGATCGTGTTAAGATTTGTTTGATTGATAAGTTAGTCCGCCCAGAATAGGAGATGTCTTGTGGCTGAGTAGTCATGGTCGGCTTCAGGTTAAGGGCAATGCCAAGCATATGATGACTGCTGACAGGATGTGCCCCAGACTGACTTGTGTGGTCCAAGAAGAAACCATGGATAATTTTTTTATTCAGTGTACTTTCATACAGACCTTTTGGCAAGACCTCTCTGTACATTGGAGTGCTGGCTTTTGGTGTGTTGTTACTTATGCTGAAGTTGTGGGTGGTTTCTTCTTGCGCCATACTGATTTTGATGCTGGAGCAGTGTGACTTCTCTTTGCACTGATTAAGTTTCATTCATGACAAGTCCAATGTAAATTTGTCTTGCAGCAGGTTTATTTGCCTCCTTCCATTATCATTGACAAGACTGAACATGATTTATGTTGTCACTGTAGTTCTGAATGGTCTCTTTTGATTTATGACAAGTGGTATGCTCTTGGGAAGACTATTCCTTTTATGAAAGACAAGATAGGATGATTTGCTTATTGTCCCACTGTTTGTAGGCTGTTTACTTATGCTTGACCTGTATTTGTTATTTTTCTTATTTTGCTTGTTTCTTCTTCAGGTTTTTTTTGTTTGTTTGTTTCCTTTGTTCTTACTGTCATTTGTATGTTTTCTGCTGTTTACTTTTATTTTAATGTTTGATTAACTCTACTGTATTCTTTATGGTTGTATACTTGTTGTTCTGTTTCTTTAATAAAACCTTCCCCTACTCTGTCTGCAGGGGGTACTACACTCTCTGTGGGTTGCATGGAGGGATCCAGTTTGGAAGCAGATGGCGACGGAGCAGGAGATGCTCTCAGGGGAGAGCACAGATCAGATTTTCCTATTGTACCATCACAGGTTTCAGACATGATTGACCCATAAGATTCAGGTTTCATGGATGCAGAGCAAAAACTTCAGGAGGATTGGAAAGGAAAAAAACGCAATTGCTATAAATGATGACTGAAGCAGAATTGATTTATGCTAAAAAAAAAGCCAAAACTGGAGGAAGAAAGAAAGAAAAAATGACTATTGATTAGCCCAACTGGGATACCAGGCAAGAAATTTCAGTCTATCCCAGATACTGCTACTACAACTGATTTAATACATACAGACCCGAACGTAAGTCTGACTGTGAGTTTGAGCCAAACTACTGAGCTTATCCCAGGACTGTCCATGGGAGACTGGTCACCTGAATCAGCCTTGGGGCAGACAGGTTGGGTTTTTCTAGATGGTAAATGGATGCCCGATGCTTCCGTCCCACTCCCAAGAACTGGAGAAATTTCTCAGCACACAGATATAATGTGCTCCAAGCTCACTGAGACTAGAATGATTCAGCAGCTAGCTGTTGCTGCTGCAGCAGCAGCTGCACATGATAAGGTAGTGGCAGGTATGGTTTCTGCTGTGCCAGATGCCACGAGGGGGAATGTGGGTACAAGGGCTGCAAACACCCATATTTTGCATAATATACTGGCTATTTCACATCAATCCATTGATAATGCTGGATCTATAGATGACAATATTATGGATATGACAATGGAGAAGAATGGTGAGATGCCTGGTCCCACTAAACCTGCAAGCTATGCCAGTTTGTTTAGGCAGTCAGTGGAGGTTGCTAAAAGAAGGTATGTGGTACGGCTTAGGTACCGAGAGGGGCTAGATCAAGTTCCCAACAGGAACTATGTGGGGAAGTCTTTAATCAAGGATTCATTACATTTTACACCAGCAGACATTTATGATTTCATACAGGCCCCTAGAGACTACAATTTTGATGTTAGTTTTTGAAATGCTTCCTTATTAGATGAATTTTGGAGTGCTTATTATGCTGTGAAAGACACTTGCCTTTTGGGACATTTTATGGCAATCCCTATTACAAAACTGCCCTTAAAACAATTAAAGTTTTATTTCAGAATGAGGGGGTAAATGTTAACAATATTGTTTACTGGAGGGAATAGCGTTGTGATTTACAGGAGACATTGGACCCCATTCTAGACAATAAGAGATTTTGGACGGGAGGGGGATGGAAATTTCGAGTCAAGCTATGACAGATGTATCAAGGCATAAAACACCTGCCCAATTGTTTTTATTTGGGACAGGACTGGTGTATTCTGTTTTTTTTTTCAGACAGACTAACTCTTGCTACCATTGTGGCTCCCTGTCTCACCTCAATACAGATTGTGACAAACTTAAATGTTTTGAGTGTGGCAAATTTGATCATACTGGCAACATGTGTACTGTGCCCCCTAAATGTAACTTATGTGGTGAGAAGCACTTTTTTTAATCTTGCCCCTGAGTGGCTCATAATTCCACTGATTAAGTGGAACAAGATTATTATATCAACATAACCACATAGGACAGTGGCCACTTCTTATGCCCGAACATCCATGCCATCTCCTCCTGAGGCTACTCCTTCAGCTCAGCAGGTCCCAGTGCCAATATTGGATACACAACTGCCAAGCCCTGTACCATCTATGAGTAAAAAAGATCCACACCCTACAACACCTAAACCTGATCCCTTACCTTCTGATCTGCCACCATATCCCCACTCCACCTCTACCATCTATAACAACATCAGAACAATTTCAAGTGGTTGCCAAAGGAAATAAACTATTACATGCCTCTAACACTTCAGTTCCAGCCACAGATTCCATACCTTTGGTTAACAGATTTGAGGTTCTTCAAAACTGGTCTGAGGTCATGGATGACAAGGACTCGGATATCTCAGTTAACTCTACTCAAAGTGAACCCCCCCAATGAGTTTTCTGGTATCAAATACTTCTGCCATTCCACTGAAGCAAAAATGGGACACACGTTCATTTCAACCAAAATCCTTGAAATGCTAAAAATCTCCTTTCACCACTGTATTGTGGTTTGCTAGCCTGAATGTTAATAGTATTAAAGCGTATGTCAAGAGGATTGCTACTTTTGCTACTTTACAACTACTTTTGTATAATATTTTCTTATTGCAGGGCACCATGTTGCATACTGTCCAGGACACTGATAAAGCACAAACAGGGTAGCTATGGGGTGACTTGTACTGGTCACTTGGTAGTGACCACTGTAGTGGTGTAGGGATTTGTTTCACTAATTCTGATATAGCAGTTCAAAAATTGATTGTTGTCAGCCCAGACAGAGCATTGATACTGGATATTACATTTCACAGAGTAGCATATAGAATTCTTAATATTTATGCTCCTCAGACAAAGTCCTTTAGGGCAGATCATTTGAAATTCATCCAGCCATATTTGTACACCAGTAGACAAGTTCTTTTTGGTGGTGATTTTAACATCAGTTTATTAAAAACTGACAAAAGTTTGAAAAGAATGAAAACATATTGTGATGGTGCCTTTTTTTGCGATCTTTACTAAAACAAACTGGATTGAAAGATTCACATGCAGAACTAGTATGGACTCCGAAACATACATTTTTTAAGGGTAAACTCTCTATTTGAATTTGTTTGGGTTTGTGTCAGAATCCTTGCCTGTCTCCCAGGTGGACACCATACCAGTAGAAACTATGGACCATGCACTGATAGGTGACATCACTACATAGATCTGGAGGACCAGGTGTCTGGTAACTGAACACTGGTATATTGCCTGATCCTCAGCTTGGGAAGGATATTGACCATATCATCACAAATATGAAATCAGTTAATTTCTTGTATGAGTCACCAATTTGGTGGTGGGAAGATAGTAAAAATAGTTTTATAGCATTTGTTCAAGCAGCAGCCAATAAGAGAGAAGCAAACACTTACCAAACATATTTAAATTTGTGTCAAAAACATTATACATTACTATCACTTCAGGCTAAAGCAATGGATTATTCAGTGCAGATTGACAAACTTAAACAGGAAATATTTGCTTTTCAACACAATAGACATAAAACTTAAGAAGTATCTTTCACAGCATAATATGCACTCCAAAATGTGTCTAATAAGGAAGCATTTTGAAAGTTAACATTGAAATTGTAGTCTCCAGGGGTATGTATGAAAGTGTAAACATCTGCTGGTATAAAATGTTGGATTGTTAGACGACAATATTATAGATATGACAATGGAGAAGAATGGTGAGATGCCTGATCCCACTAAAAATACAAGCTATGTTAGTTTGTTTAGGCACCCAGTGGAGGCTGCTAAAAGAAGATATGTGGTATGGCTTAGGTACCGAGGAGAGCCAGATCAAGTTCCCAACAGGAGCTATGTGGGGAAGTCTTTAATCAAGGATTCATTACATTTCTCAGGATCTTAAGTAACAGATTGGCCACTATCTTAGAAGCTATTGTTCACCCAGCACAGTTCTATTCCGTCCTGGGAGACATATTACAGACATAGTCTTGCTTCTTCAAGAAATATTTGATAAGGGGAACCAAGGTGAAACAGAAGGTTTTCTTGTTAGTCTTGACCAGTCCAAGGCTTTTGATAGAGTGCCTCATGAGATCTTAGGGCTTTGTGTGGCTGCTTATGGGATACAACCAACGTTTATAAAATGTATTAAATTGTGCTATGCAAAGGCTTATGTGAGACCCTATAATAATCGTTGGCTGGTTAATAGATGTGATATTAGGGTGTGAGTGAGGCAAGGATGCCCTTTAAGCCCCCTTTTATATATTTAAAAAATGGACTCATCATTAAAATGATATATCTAGGGGGCACTGCGGTGCAGCCGATGAGGAAGCAGAATATTTATTGAGCTCCTGGGAGAATCTCTATTAGTTATAAACATTTGGTATTTTCACATCCTAAGGGTACAAGTACTTATCCTGGTGATCAGATTTTCAGAGACTTACATAATGGGAAAATCCAGAGGAGTTTTGATGCCTGAGGTAAATTTTTTCACACCCAAGAAGATACAGTGTAAGAAGCGACCTGCACAATGCAGCAGGGCCTTGGACTCTTGTGGCCCACAGATGGAGGAAGCATCCTTAAGTTCTAATCACACTACTTTGCATGAACTAGTTAACATTATGCAAGATCTGGATAAAAAATGTAATGCTATCACACTGAGAATGTCTGCACTTGAAACACATAAGGACCACTGTGGAAAAATGGTCCAGCGCTCGGAGGCATCAGTTCTCAAGTCTGTCGATTTGACAGCTAAGTTAACTAAAGAGAACTCTCTGCTGAGACAGCATTTGGAGACAGTTGAGAGCCAAGCCAAAAAATAGAATTTATGAGTGGTGGGGTTAGCCAAGGAAATGGAGGGAGAGGACTGTATTGCCTTCATTTGTACATTTTTACCAGTTCTATTGGGGTTTACAGATGTTGATCCCCCACTGTCTATGGAAAAGGCTTACTGCGTTACCCCTTGTCGAGTGGCTTTGGATCCCACTGCTTCTTGGGCACTCATGATTGTTTTCACAGGAGTTGGGGACCGGGGCCAAGTGCTGGGAATCTTCAGGAGATGCAGAACTCTGAAATATGGAGATAATTTAATGCTTTTCCTGGATCTTTTCTTCAGTACTTGACAATGCAGAAAGGCATTTGATGGGATTAAGGAGTCGTCTGCACCAACTGAAAGTGTAACACCAGCTGTTGCTTCCTGCTAAACTTCAGATGGTGTGGAATGGACATCAGTATCTCTTTAATGACCCTAAGGAGGTGGACAAGCTTGTAAACCTTATTGAGCAAGAGATGGCAGAAGGGGAGGAAGCTGAGAAATCTTTTGATGAGGATTGAGGGAGCTATACAGGTAATATTCGTTTCTGTTTGGGTGCTGGGTGGTAGACTGTTTTGACTTGTTTTGTTTTTGATGTTTACTATAACCATTTTGCTACTCACTTTTATTATTCTTCAGGATGCTGACTTTGACTACTTATTTATACAATAGCAGCATCTTTTTTCAAGGGAGTCTGCCTACTCATGTTGTGCTAAGATGGTGTTTCTGCCACTGTTTTGTCTCCTCATTATTGCGCACTAGCACCAAAATGATCATTATTGTGGAGGGCTTCTCACTACCCTAAATTGGCTAGCCTCTGAATTAGACATTGTATTCATATATTGTATTGTCTCGGTCTATTTTGAAGAGAGATTTCTGTATTTCTGCAACAGGGTTGATACACAAGGTGGGGTGGAAAGGATGAAAAGGGACTTGGCAAGGTTGGAGGAATGGTCAAATGTATGGCAGCTTAGATTCAACACAAAGAAGTGCAAAGTAATGTACCTGGGAAACAAAAACCCAGGGGAAGAGTACACAATGGGGGGTGAGATACTGACAACAACAAAAATGGAAAGGGACCTGGGGGTAGTCATATCGGATGACCCAAAGGTGGGCCAGCAATGTGAGAAGGCAGTAAGGAGGGCTGGGGGATACTGGGATGCATAGGAAGAGGCAACACCAGTAGAAAACAGGAAGTAGTTGGCCCTCTATACAGACAGTTGGTAAGACCACATCTGGGAGTACTGTGTACAGTTCTGGAGACCCCATCTCCATAAAGACATAGACAGAGTGGAGGCTGTCCATATGAGGGCAACCAAAATGAAGCAGGGTCTGCATCAGAAGACATATGAAGAAAGGCTAGAGGAACTAAAGATGTATAGCCTCGAGGAAAGGAGGGAGTGGGGGGGACATGATAGAAACTTTTAAATACCTCAAGGGAATCAACAAAGTCCAAGAGGGTAGCATCTTTCAGAAAAAGAGATGTGCAAAAACAAGGGGGCACAATTTGAAGATAGAGGGGGGGGCCAGCTCAGAGGTAATGTGAGAAAGTATTTCTTCTCAGAGAGGGTTGTGGATACATGGAACAGCCTTCCTGAGGAGGTCGTAGAGTCAAAAACAGTGGTGAATTCAAGAATGCATGGGACAGACATAAGGCAATTCTAGTGGGGGATAGGAAGAAGTAGGCTGTTGGTTAACTAGGATCTGCAACTTATCCACTAGGTAGGGAAATGGGCAGACTAGGTGGGCCAAGCAGTCCTTATCTGCCGTCAAATTCTATGTTTCTATGTCACTTGTCTGGGTTACTAGTCTTGTTAGTATTCATTGTTGATAACAGTTACACAGATTTGTTGATTTTATCATACTGATCACTAGTCTTGTTACAGAGTTTTCCTTGGAGTTCTGGAAATTGATTGAACGTTCAGATATTTTGACTGCTCTGTGGGAATCATTTTAGACTTCAGGGTCACTTTGGTAATAGGGTAACTCTTTGAATGTATTCTGTATATGATTCCCTTTTGTCCTTCTTGGGCTGCATGTAATGGGGTTATATTCTATTGTATACTATAATGGTATCCCCCAGCATGTTGTACCTAATGGAGGGTGCCCTACATTAATCCTTGTTTAGTGATTGTATGCTCCTAAGTGAATAGTTGCTATCCCTCTGTGCATTCATGTGTTGTAAGTTTTTTACTTGCACAATTAGTAAAATGCATAAATAAAAGGTTAAAAAAAGAATGATACATATCTTTCCTAAAATACTGGGGAGTGGTTTGGGGCAAGCTCCTGCAGTAAAAGCTATCACTTACGCTGATGATGTATGTTTATTGGTGAAAAATGAAGAATCTGGGCTTGTTGCTAGTATTTTGATACAAGCAATTTATATTGTTATGGGATCTTTTTCTTTATCTACATTGGTATTATTTTGGGACTGTTTGTACTATTTTATAGAGGGAGTAAGTTACTTTTCTTTCCATGGTCTGTGAGTATTTTAATTTTGGTAGGTTACCATTGTTTCGCTCTTTTCCCTTGCTTTTAGTTTCACACTATTACAAATAGCAATGCATAAAATACCTTTTTGTAATTAATGATTTGGTGTTTTATGTTTTTTATAGTATTTTGATTCATGTTATTGTATATTTCAATAAAAATTCCCCTACTCCTTTTGAGAAGTGCCATGGGATCTTTAATGTCCACCTGAACAACCACCAGAGCAGGCAGACAGGACCTCAGTTTAATGTCTCATCTGAAAGACAGCACCTCAGGAGTGCAGCATCCCCCTCATGATGTACCACAGCGTCATTATTGGGATTTACCCTAAGTGCCCGGTGTGGGGCTAGAGCCCACAACCTTTCAATCTTCCAGCCTCAGAGGTGAGTGTACAACTGTCCTGCCTTTGCAAGTACTCACAATCCTGTTAGCACTTGCAAACTGCTACCTTCTAATATGGATGAGACCTAGTAAACTGCCAATTTTGCACTCATTAACCTTGTTTGTGAGCATGAAACCATTTGTGATTCACAAGACTTTCCATCACACTGCTATTTATTGTATGTTACCATGTTACACAGTAATAGTCCAACATTTGCTGTATTCATGAATTAATGTTCATTAGTCCCACATCCCTAATCCCTGTTCCCATGTTATATAACATTAAAGAGTAACTGTTATGTTTGAGGGGCAACCTATATTGTGAGGTTACCTTCCCCGTGGGTTATTTTATCAGTATTTTGTCTTTTGCCTCCATTTTAAATAAAAGTTACAGCCTCCATAAACTGTGGTTTGTAATGCCAAGCTGGCTGGTGAGAGCTGCAGCCCTGCCCTTAAAAACTGCAGTTTGATGTCACAATGGCAGGAATGGAACTGCAGGCTTTCTACGGATACTGCAATAGAATCAGGGAGAGACGCTGCCTAAAATGTACTTACATACTCTAATCCGGCAGGTATACATATATGGGGCTATAATACATGATATATATTAGCCCCATACATGTATACCTGCTGGCAAAGATAATGTAAGCACATTTTAGGTGGCACCCCCTTCCCTCCTGATCCTATTACAGTATCTATAGAATTCCTGCTGCCCCATTCTTGACATCGCATCATCAAACTGCAGTTTTTAGGGGAAGGGCTGTGGCACTCACCATCTGGCTCAGAATTACAAGCAAGAGTTTATGAAGGCAGAAACATTTATTTAAAATGAAGGAAAAAAGTGAAATATTGATAAAATAACTCCCGGGGCAAGCAAGTTCACAATATGGGTTGCCTGCCTACTACCTGTTACCATGACAGTTGTGCTTTAAGATGTAGGCTACATGAACTCAACCCTAAATATTTCAACTATTCAGTTTGTTGCTCATTCTCCATGCAATCATATTCCCAAACCCCTACTTGCCTCTACATCTCAATTATTGCATCTCTAGATCTCCACCTATTGTAGTTTGTTCCTTACTTCTAAATCCTGGCTCCATTTACAGTCTAGGTCCCCCACCTGACATGCTGCTTTCTCGTTAACCTTGACCTCTTGACCTTGGGATGGACCACTGGTGGAGAATGAGAAGAAGTTTGAGGAGGAAAGGGATATAGCTGGCATCCTAAATAAATTTTTGGGGTCTGTTTTTCAGGTAACGGTGTTATCCAAGGTGGACATTCCTGAAAATGGTAATACTATTAGAATAGAGAAGAAGACATTTTAACTCTGTTATAAAATTTAAACTCAAAGGCTTAAGGTCTTGACAGTTTGCACCCGTGGGTATGAAAGGAGTTGGGAACAGTATTGGCTTACTCATTGACTAGAGTATTTAATGTACCCTTGGAGATGGGAAAGTCCCCAAGTGACTGGAAGACAACAGTTTTTACTCAGATTTTTTTTTTTTTCAATTCAAATTTTATTCAGTTTTATGCCATTACAGAGAGATGATCTATTGTTACCTACAGGTAGAAATACAAAGATATGTATTAAAACAGTGAGATCAACTCTCCCCCAATCCCACCCTGTTCCCCAGTTCACACAAAGCACAATTACAGTATGCATAATTATCTATCAGGAAAGGGAGAAAAACCTTTAGGGCTTCTGGAGAGAATATAAAGTAACAAGAGGGCCCCACATTTTAAGAAATTTCTGGGATTGATTATGTAAACTAGCAATTGTCCTTTCCATTCTAAGATTGGTCAACAACTCTTGTAACCATTCACTATAAGAGATGTCAGCCATATCCTTCCAGTGTCTCAAGACCAATTTCTTAACTGACATGGCATTGAGAATTATGTGATATTTTCTATTAGTAACAACAACAGAGGAAAGGTCCCCCAATATTCAGCTCTCAGCAGTAACTAGATCTGATAGACCCAATAGAGGATCAACCCTCTGTTTGATGGCCTTCCAAAGGGGGGTTATCTTGGGACAGGCCCAAAAAATATGAGTAAATTGCCTTCATTCTGAAAACAATGCGTACATGTGGGTGAAGGAAGGAGTCCCAATTTAGAAATTTTCTGGGGTGTATAATAGAGGTTATGCAGGATTTTGAATTGTGTTAATCGGATCCTGTCTTGTATGATGAATTTGTGACAACTTTGCCACAGAGAGGGCTAGATGATTTCATGATTGGGGAAAAGAGAAACCCAAAAGTGAGTTGGACCAAAGCTGTCGGGCCATTTCCAGTTGTGGAGTATTCCATACATCTTGGAAACTGCATGGGAAAGGCCCTCAAGGTGAATCAACTCTGTCAGATAAGACAAACTGGTGTCTATAGGTAAGGTCGTACCAAAAAATGTTATTAAGTGTCGCAACTGGAATATTTTAAAAACAGCAGAATTTGGGATATGAGCTTTATTTAAAAGTTCCAGTAAAGTTAGACATGAGCCATCAGTCTTTACAAAAAAGTTACGGGGTTCATCCCCTAATTGTGGGATCCAGTGTAATTGAAGAGGTTTGCCATCGATTGTGAGATTAAGGTTCCCCCACCAAGGTTGAGATGGGTCTATAGTATGCTTATATTTTGAAAAAGAACAAAGCTGAGCATGAAGTCTGATTGATGATTCAATGGGGTTGTCTTTGAATACTGAAGGGAAATATTTTGAATTAACATATAAGAGAACAGGAGGAGATAGTCCATGCATTCGTATAAGGAACATTCTATTTTAAGCCATATGGGAGTGAAAGCACTTGAAGATAGAGGAGGGTCTTAAGTTAGCTATCTCAGATACTTACTTGCATGGCTGGCCCAGTAATAGAGACCGAGGTGTGGAAGCTGTAATCCTTTCATTTTTGGCTCCGAGAGCTTATCATAAGCTATCCGGGGTTTCTTATCATTCCAGATAAAGTCTGAGAGTATCTGATGTATCTTTTTAAACCACACCAAAGGTAACCAGACATTGGAAAGATTTATTGGATAAAATAACCACGGGAAGATGTTCATTTTAATTATATAAATTTTTCCCCAGAGAGAGAAAGGTAATAGTGTTCATCTTTATAGGTCCTGCTTGATAACCGAGATTAATGGGTCCAGATTCAACTTGATAAATTTATTTGGATCTCTAGACAGGTTAATTCCTAAGTATCTCACAGAATTAGTCTACCAAGAGAAATCCACCACTGAGGCAGCCATCTTGATTGCTTTATGATTCAAGGGGAAGACCACTGTCTTGTCTCTAATTTATGATTGGACAAGGAGCTAAATTCATCCAAGACAATGAGCAGAGCAGGTATAGACTTATTGGGGTGAGATAGTTGGAGAAGCAAATCGTCCACATAGGCCGAAACTTTAACTATGTGGTGGTGGATATTAATACCTCTGATCTCCAGATTCTCTGTAATCCTCTGAATAAGGGGTTCCAAATAAAGGTTAAACAATAGAGGGGATAAAAGACAGCCCTGTCTAGTCCCGGCATGTAAAGTGAAGGAATCAGACATTTTACTGTTACAGATAACACACACTGTTAGAGATTTATTGAAAACTCTTATCCATTTTATAAACAGAGAGGGGAACCAAATGCTGCCAGTGAATGAAACAGAACATTCCAATCAACCCTATCAAATGCCTTCTCGGCATCCAGGGAGACCAATGTAGCAGGAAAAGCAACATCTCTGGAAGCCAAGAAGACATGCGACAGGGTTCTGAGGTGATCAACTGAGGATCTGCCCTTCATGAATCCAACCTGTTCTGGGCCAATAATATCCAACATGATATGGCTTAGCCGATCCACAAGGAGTTTTGTCAAAATTTTAAGATCTTGATTCAGGAGGGAGATCAGCCTATAACTTTGGACCCTATCAGAGGATTTACCTTCCTTGAGTAATAAAGTAATTAAAGCTTCGAACAAAAAGCTATCTGAACTTTGTCCAGAAAGAATATGTTGAAATAAGGAGAGAAGGATCAGTCACTATGGGGCACCCTGGAGACAGAAAATGGCACCACAATCCGCACAGGGGTTGTGTACAGATGCCCATCTCAGGGGGAGAAAATGGACAAGGAAATGATAGAAGGCATCCTTAAAATGGCAGAAAAAGGGGAGATATTGTTGATGGGACACCTGAATATGCCAGATGTTAACTGGAGTACCTTTGCTGCAGACACATCCAAGAGCAGGGTCATTCTTGATGCCCTTCAGGGGACATGCCTCAGACAGCTAGTGTTGGAACCCACTTGAGAGGGAGCAATCTTAGACCTGGTACTGTCAAATGGGGAAGGAGAAAGGATCTCAGATTTATAAGTGGGTAGCCATCTGGGAACAAGTGACCACCAAACAGTGTGGTTCACAATAAACACAGCCATAGAGTCAAGCCATAAAAAAACAAGAGTATTGGACTTTAGGAAGGCTGACTTTGGGAAAATGAGAGTGTGCCTTAGAAAAGCACTAGCAAATGGGCAAGGAGGAGGGGTGGAGGAACAATGGGGAATACTTAAAACAGCCATCACAGAGGCAACAAGCCTTTGTGTAAAACAAATCAATAAAACAAAAGGAAGGAAAAAACCACTATGGTTCTCAAAAGTGGTGGCAGGGACGGTTAAGGAGAAAAAGATAGCATTCAGGAAATATAAGGAAACACAGAAGTAGCAGGACAGAGAATTTTATCAGTTAAAGCAGAAGGAGGCAGGGAAGACAGTCAGAATAGCAAAGGCACAAACTGAAGAAAAGATAGCCAACTCTGTTAAGAAGGGGGATAAAACATTTTATAGGTACATTAGGGAGCAAAGAAAGACCAAGGGAGGGATACAGAGACTTAATAAAGGGGAGGGAATGTGTGCAGAGGGTGACAGTGAAAAAGCAGGGATACTGAATGAATATTTCTGCTCAGTATTCACAACAGATGAGGAGGGGGAGGTGCCTAAACCAAACGAGGGAGAAACTCTGAATGGGGGGGGTCGATTCCAGTCCATTCACAGAAGAACGGTTTTTGAAAGAACTCTTGAAACTGAGGCCAGATGGGATTCACCCAAGAATATTAAAAGAACTAAGGGCAGAACTAGTAACATCACTGACTACAATCTTTAACAAATCCTGGGAGGATGGAGTGGTACCTGAGGACTGGAGGAGGGCAAATGTGATTCCACTTCACAAAAGTGGGAGCAGGGCAGAGGCAGAAAACTACAGACCAGTTAGTTTGAATTCAGTAGTAGGGAAAATGATGTAATCACTTCTGAAGGAAAGAATTGTTGAGTACCTAGAGGCCAGTGGGGCACAGGACCCAAGGCAGCATGGTTTCACAGTAGGAAGGTCATGTCAGATGAACCTAATAGATTTCTTTGACTGGGTGACCAAAGTAGTAGACCAGGAAGGGGCTGTGGATATGGCCTACCTAGATTTTAGCAAGGCATTCATCACAGTTTCACACAAAAGATTAATATACAAGTTAGCCAACCTTGGAGTGGGTCCCAAGGTGGTAGCCTGGATAAAAAACTGGCTGGACAATAGGACACAAAAGGTAATAGGAAACAGAGTCCACAGTGAAGAAAGGAGGGTAGCTATCGGGGTACCGCAGGGTTCGGTACTGGGACCGGTCCTCTTTAATATCTTTATAAGTGACATTGGAGAGCACCTGGAAGGAAAGGTATGCCTCTTTGCAGATGACACAAAGATCTGCAACAGGGTTGATACACAAGGTGGGGTGGAAAGAATGAAAAGGGAATGGTCAAATACGTGGCAGCTCAGATTCAATGCAAAGAAGTGCAAGGTAATGCATCTGGGAAGCAAAAACCCAGGGGAAGAGTACACAATGGGGGGTGAGTTAATAACAACAACAAAAATCGAAAGAGACCTAGGAGTAATTATATCAGATGACCTAAAGGTGGGCAAGCAATGTGAGGAGCCAGTAAGGAGGACTGAGGAGATACTGGAATGCATAGGGAGAGGCATCAACAGTAGAAAACAGGACGTTGTTATCCATCTGTACAGACAGTTAGTGAGACCCCATCTGGAGTACTGCAGGCAATTCTGGAGACCCCATCTCTGCAAAGACATAGACAGAGTGGAGGCTGTTCAGAGGAGGACAACCAAAACGGTACAAGTTCTACACCAGAAGACATACTAGAAGAGACTAAAGCAGCTTAACATGTATACCCTTGAGGAAAAGAGGGAGAGTGGGGACATTATAGAAACTTTCAAGTATCTCAAGGGAAGTAGCAAGGTACAAGAGGGTAGTATCTTTCAGAAGAAGAGATGTGCAAGAACAAGGGGGCACAATTTGAAGATAGAGAGGGGACGGCTCAAAGGCAATGTTAGAAAGTATTTTTTTCACACAGAGAGAGAGTTGAGGATGCATGGAACAGCTTTCCTGAGGAGGTTGTGGAGTCAGAAACAGTGGAAGAATTCAAGAATGCATGGGACAGGCATAAGGCAATTCTAGTGGGGGACAGGAGGAAGTAAAGCTGTTGATTAACTAGAATCTGCATCTTATCCATCAGGTAGGAAAATGGGCAGACTGGGTGGGCCAAGCGGTCCTTATCTGCCATCAAATTCTATGTAAGGAGTGGCGCTAGTTGTTGGGCGAAGACTTTATAAAAATTCAAAGAGAATCCATCCAGACCAGGTGTTTTGTCCGAGGGTAAATATTTGATAATGCCAATTATTTCCCTCAGAGTAAAGGGGGCAACTAGGGAAGCTTTCTGTGAATCTGAAAGTGAAGGTAACGAAGAGTGTTCTAAATAGGATTTTAATTGTGATAAAGACGGGGGGTCGTCCATAGGACTATATAGTTTTGCATAATAATTTCTAAATTTGGAGGCTATATCCAATGGAAAGGTTCTCAGAATATCATTATTCTGGGAATGAACCGTAGCAATTAATCTATGGGATTCAAGTTGTTTAAGTTTGAGGGACAAGAGACGACCTGCTTTTTCTCTTTGATCTAAGTGGACAGCCTTGGTTTTCAAAATAATAAATCTGGCCTTTTCCCTTAATAGGTTCAAGTATGAATCCTTTAATTTCACCAGTCTTTCCCTTGTTTGATCCAAAGATTGGGGAGACAGATTATGTTCTATAATGCAAATTTGGGATAATAACATTTTAAGCTGTTCTTCCTGGGTTCTTTTTCTCTTGTCAGCCAATCCAATCAGCAGCCCTCTAAGATACGCTATCAGGGAACACCACTCAATGTCAGGTTTTCCAGTAGAGTTTACATTAATGGCAATAAATGTAGCAATGTGTTCGGTTATATATTACACATTATTCGGGTCTTTAAGCAGTTGATTATTGATCTTCCATCTCCCTCCTGCTTTGGGGTGAAATGTAAGGGAGAACAAACAGGAAACTGGGGAATGATCTGAGAGTGGTCCTGAGAGTTACTCCGATTTTTAAAAGGGGAAAAAAGTGATAAGTCTTACTACAAACCAGTGAGCCTGACATCAGTAGTAGAGCAACATTTTGAAAAAATCTAGAAGGACAGGATTAACAAATTTATTGCTGATACAAATATTTGGGATCCAGCGCAGTGCGGGTTTAGGCAGGACAGATTGTGTCTGACAAATATGAGGGAGTTGTTTGGTACAGTCAGTGAAGCACTCGACTGGCGTAAGCCAGTGGATGTTGTGTTCCAGGATTTCAGTAAGGCATTTGATAAAGTTTCACATGCAGGATTAGTACAAAAAATGATACATTATGGATTTAATCCAAGACTAGTAAAATGGATTAAATTGTGGTTTCAGAATAGGGTACAGACAGTTAGAATAAATGGATATGAATCATCAGAAATCAAAGTGATTAGCGGAGTTCCTCATACAGACCTTAGGATCAACATTATTCAAGTTATATGTACAGGACATGTAAACAAGTAATGAATGAGACATGGCTAGAAAAATTTGCAGGTGATGGTAAAGTGGGCCACGTTGTAGACACTGAGGATGGTAACAAAAAACTAGAAGATACTCTTAATAATTTATACAAATGGTCACTAACAAATAACATGAGTTTTAATATTGAAAAGTGCTTGGTGATGCATTTTGAATAAAATAATAGCCATGCAAAATATTACATAGGTGGCACAGAACTAAGAACTTTGGATTACGAGAAAGATCTGGGAATTTTAATAGAGAGGAACCTGAAATTCTTACAGTAAGCAGTGTGACAAGTTTGTCTCAAAGTGTAATAGGATAATGGGTTGTATAAGGAAAAATCTAACATGTAGGGAGAGGGAGGTGGTTGTGCCACTATATAGGTTTCTGATTCACCCACATTTTGAGTATTGTGGACAATTATTGAACCCATGACACAAAGCAAACAGGCATAAGTTAGAAGAGATACAGAGGAAATCTACAAAGATAATAAAAGGAATGACAGACTGAGTTATGAGCAAAGGTTAAATGAACTGGACTTCTATAAGTTAGGGATGAGGAGACTAAAGGGTGACATGATACTGGTTTTTAGAGCCATTAACAACAGTGATTTGAGATCAAGTCTAGATACTGAATTTTCAGGCAATGAAAAAGTTATAAGAGGTCATAAATTACAGTTATAGGGTAGGAAATTTATAATTGAAAGGAGAAGAGCATGGTTCTCGCAGAGAGTGGTGGATAGATGGAATGGCTTGCCCTCACAAGTGGTGGAATGTAAAACAACAAATAGTTTTAAATCAGAAGTGAACAAATATCTACTAAAAATGGGCATCAGAGGTTACTCTGGTCGTATATGGTATACACACTAGATGGCCTTGCCTCCTCTTGTCTGATCTGCTCTGAAAACATATTTGTTTAATCTTACTTTCCCTGATGTTGTATAAATTGGATGCTGACATTTAATAATTATTTATAGATTTTTAGCTGCTCTTTTAGTCTGTTAGCGCTATGGTACTTGCGTGAATAGCACTATTTTATAAATAAAGTTGCTTTGCTTTGCTTTGTTTTGATCTTTCCTATACCTTGCTCACAGTGACCAATCACTGTTCGATTTGCCTTTCCCTGACCAACCTTAACCCTGACTGTATCTATTCCTTAGTTCCTCAGCTATCTTAAGAACCCTTCCCCTACTTCAAAAGGGAGTGTGTGTGTGTGTGTGTGTGATTATAAGATCGACTGTGCAAGATATGCCAGGAGTGTAATACATAACCAGTGATGGAGGCAAAAGGTCACAGGTTGGAAATAACAGACTGTGATTTTTTCCCCAGTGCATTTCTAAAGCCTATTAGGTGGTGGTGGTGGTAGTGAAAAGTGTCACAGGCCCAAGGAAATTATGCAGATGGAAACCCTAGTGCAGTTAAATGCAGTCATGGGACCAACAGTCCTTCCCCCCCAGTTAAAACAAGGTGACTTTATTTCCCATAGAGTGAAAGTTTATGTATTACCCCTCAATGGCCTGGATACATGCTGTGCATCTGGGAGCTCCCCTCAGAGGGGACTTCTTCTGCTTCCACAAAGTGCTCCACCTCAAATGGATCAATAAAGCACCTCGGTGGTCTGCTGGGTGGAGACATTCTCAGCCTTGAGGGATAAAAATAGGCAAATTCCTATCTCCTGGTGTGCATTTTAGACTTGACCCCAATACACTGCTGCTTGTGAGCCTAAAGATCTTGGCTGAAGTCTTGAAAGAGAAGGATCCTATTATCATCCACCTGTATAGGCCCATGAACTTTGGTTGCCTGCAGGACCTTCTCCTTGTCTATGTAGCAGCGGTATTTAATTATGAAATGCCACAGTTGTTCTGCAATACTGGGCTTTGGACCAGTTCTATGGGTCCTTTCTACTTCTAAACCCTTGGGTTCAGGTCCTAGCCATAATTTTTCAACAAGCCACTTGTGAACTGCAGATTCCAGGTTTCTGTTCTCCAGTCACTCAGGAAGACTGATGATCCTGAGATTGGACCTCCTGGCCCTCTTCTTCTAGTCATCAGCTTACAGCTTATGTTCCCTGTGAGCAGCCCTTAGTACTCTGCCCTTCCGGTTCAGGTTTGCCACCATATAATTGAGTTCACTCACTAGCTTTTCTACTTCATCAAGGCATGATGCATGGGCCACAGTGGTATCTGAATGGTCTATGACTATCCCCTGCAGATGTGTTATTTGAGCCATGATGTTGGAGAATTCAACTTTTATTTTGAATTGCATGGTCAGTAGCATGAGCAGCATACTTGACAGTGTTTTCTTTAACTCCATCATGCCCCAGCCTGCTGCTGGATTTGTGGTTTGGAATCAAATGAGAGCCTTGTGGTGTGCAGCTGCAACTTCAGTGGGGATTTGTGGTTCAAAGTTTAGTTTTGATTGTTTCTTTTGCTGTTGTCCTGATGCTGTGGGACGCTGCCCAACTAGACCTTCAACTCTGGCTACAAACAGGAACTTTTAACTTTTTTTAGCTGTTTTCATGTTTTGTGGCATTGAGAGCTCGGCTAGAGTATGAATGCAAAGTTGCCCTGATGTCCACAACTCTAACTTGCTGCATATTAATAGTAGTTTGTTTCCCATTGTGCTCAGTTAGCTACTCCTCTTGCTGAGCTCATAAAAAGCCTTACCCAAATAATTTAATGAAATTGGAAATAACAGACTGTGATTCTTCTCCAGTGCATTTCTGAGGTTTGTGGTCCCCAGAATGTAAAGAGGCATTTCAAGCCTTTAAGGTTGACTTCTGTTCAGCCCCATTTCTAAAAAGTCCAATCTTTATAACGCATTTTTATCTGCAGATGGATGCATCTGAGGTAGGCGTAGTTGCAGTCCTGAGCCAGAATATAGATGGGCAAGAACATCCCATACTGTATATCAATAAGAAACTGCATGGCAGAGAGAAGAATTGCAATATTACACATTTGAAAAGAAATGCTTACCAGCCAAATGGTCAATGGAAGCTTTCTAATTTTATTTACTAGGTACTTAAATGGGAACAGTCACCACCAGGGCTCCACACTCAAGTGTTGGTCTGGTCACAATGTGCACTTTGTGTACAAAAACATTTTTGTTTGCCTACTGTTTACTGTAGTATAGTAGATTGTATCAGACGAATTTTGCTTAGTTGTAAGCTGACAGTTTCTGTTACTACAAATCCCAGAATCCCCTGCAGCTGATATCAGAAGAGTAAGCATCAGTGGGAGATTCAGTAGCCTGCAACGTGCATTAGAGCTTTTATAGTCTCTGTTCAGACGTTTTCCAGTTCTGCTTTTCTCCAGGTGCTTTGTACAGTCCTCTGTGATTGTACTTAGCTCTGGGAAGAGAGTGGGACCAATAAACAACAGATCAAAGCTTATATAGACTCTAACATGCACTGCAGACTATTGAATCTCCCACTGCTGCCTACTGCTCTGATGTCAGCTGCAGGGGATTCTGGGATTTGTAGTAACAGACGACGCCAGCCTAGAACTAAGCACAATTGGTCTTATACAATCTACTTCACTACAGTAAACAGTACATAAACCAACATGTTTTTGCACACAAAATAAACACTGGAAGCAGCCACACACTAGAGTGTGTGCCCCTTGGTGCTGATTGTTCCACTATAATTTGCACTGTTGGCAGATCACAACCCTCTTTGTTGGATTAATTAAATACAGGATAAAAACTTGAGGATCACCAGATGGCGCTTGACATTCCAACCATTCAAATTCAAAGTTGTCCACAGAGCAGGAACAATATGAAAACAGATTTTCTGTCAAAATATGGTTCAGGAGCTGAAACTTCAGTAGGATTATTAAAAATTGTCTTTGTCTAATAACATTTCTGATGAAAAGGTATTACAGAAAAAGGATACCAGTATTCATTATACCAAGAAAAGTATACATAAGAAGCTAATAGGAGAGACAATGGAGGTCAAGGAAATCTGTTGCATACATGTATAGGGCCTGTGGGCAGACTGGATGGGCCTAGCGGTCCTTATCTGATGATAATTTCTGTGTTTCTATGTTTATAGAAGAAAATAAGCAAAATAAATAGATTCCCTACTAAAGAGGGATTAGTGACAGGATCAGAACCCTGTCTGTTTTTACAGGGAAAAACAACATTTCTAAAAACTAGGAGTTTGTTAAAGGCTACCTAAACAGCCTTTTTTTCTGGAGTGCACAGTTCCAAACCCCTCCAGTGGAAGTGAACCCCACAGTGAGTACTTCTAAATTAAATAAGCAGCTACCTTAAAATCAATGATTATACATCTTTTAGCAAGTTTATTACATCAGTAATTAAGAAATGTTTTACCTGACCTCCCTGATCTGACCCTGTGAGCACACTGCACGTGCAACAGGATGATGTAATTCCAGTGAATGATGTAGCGCATTGCAATGAAACCCTATGGAGACTAATGTTAAATGTATAAACTAAGTACTTTATGTTTACCTGAAAAACATCGAGTCAGGTAGTGCATTGTAATGAAACCCTATGGAGACTAATGTTTAATGTGTAAACTTAACACTTTATGTTTACCTGAATTACAGTACATCGAGTCATGTAGTGCATTGTAATGAAACCCTATGGAGACTAATGTTTCATGTGTAAACTTAGCGCTTTATGTTTACCTGAATTATAGTACATCGAGTCATGTAGTGCATTGTAATGAAACCCTATGGAGACTAATGTTTCATGTATAAACTTAGCGCTTTATGTTTACCTGGTCATCTATATCAATATTTATGGGCTAATGTACAGGTTAAATATCAATATAAATGCACAGGTAAACATAAAAGCTAAGTTCTCATTAACTCCATAATGACACTTACATTCTGCTGAATAATCATCATCCTTTGCATGTACAGTGCGGTCATGGGGTCTGATCAGCATGGTCAGATTAAAACATTTCCTGATTGCCAACATTTTAATAAACTTGCTGAAAAGATATACAATCACTGATTTTTAAAGCACCTGCTTATTTTATTTAAAAGAACTCCTTGTGGCCTCCACTTCGATGGAAGGGTCATGGGAACGGTGCATGCCAGAAAAATGCTGTTTAGGTAGCTTTTAAAGAATAAAACAAAATTGAAGTTAGGAAGATGATAATATTTTCCAGTGTTGGTGTCATCACAGTTTTGAGTTTTGTATTCATAGTGCAGATTTACCTTGAATTTCCTGAAAACTATTTGCAGAAATATTTCCATTGTAGCCTTTTTCTGATTGAGCAAAAGCTCCCTGGTGTTGCTTTAATCTTATTCCAGATGATAACTAGGCATCTGAAAGTGTGTGAAACATTTACTGCAAAGTGTTATCTTCATGCTTGTTTTAGAAAGACTGACGTGAAGGGCATTAATGTTCCATAGTTAAATAGGGACCTTATGAATATCTTTGGGCTTAGAAAAGTGAGAGGAGAAATTGTTTAACCAGGAAAAGCACATGAAGCCAGAGCTTGTTTCCAGGTGTGACCTGGGAGCACAAGGAAGATAAGTGACTTGCTAAGGGTCACATGGTATGCAAGTTGGGACTGATAGGATTCAAACCCAGGTCATCAGGTTTGCAGCTCAGTGCCCTTAACCACTTTGCTGTACTGCCTCCTAAACTGTGCTAAAAGCAATTTGAACTCAGGATCTTTTTGTGAACATAAAGTGTTTGCAATACTTGAAATCTAACTTTAAAGGCTTGAAGACCAAACCCTAAAATGCTTTGGTAGCATATTTATTCTCTTAGTGCCTTATGTACGAATGCCTAAGCGCCATGTAAGGGCAGCACGTAGGCATTCCTATTCCTGAATGCTGAGTAGTGGCAATCTGTGCACTCTCAGCAGTATTTACCATAGGTGTGCTAATGCCCTGCAAACTGGATCCCCCAGCCAGCCATGCGGCACCATGGTATGGGCATGCCATGGAGCATGCCTTGCACTGAACTCTATGCACTAAGGTGTGGAGCACGGGCAGGGGCTGTGCCAGTGGGACCCTGCAATAAATGCTTCTGTGCCCCCCCACATGTTATCTGTGGGGCACGGTGGCACTTGGATCCACCTCCACACAGCTGCACCATCTCACTGTGCTGCCCAGGAGAGCTGGGGGTGTCCATTCGGGCAAACGCCTGTTGTTGAAACCTGGTAGTGTGCATTCCATACCACAATCCTATGCCCAGATGTGATGGGGATCCACTATGAGACCCAGGATGGGCATCCTATTGGA
Organism: Neoceratodus forsteri; assembly: GCA_016271365.2. Taxonomy (NCBI): domain Eukaryota; kingdom Metazoa; phylum Chordata; order Ceratodontiformes; family Ceratodontidae; genus Neoceratodus; species Neoceratodus forsteri. The sequence goes on along the minus strand of CM028129.1, from coordinate 642,037,609 downwards.
TGCCTTTCTACATCCTGCACTCCACCTCTGTGCTGCCATGTTCCTCTACTGTGTGACTGATCATCGAGGGGGTGGGGGCTCAGTTCCGCAGCCAGGGTTCATAAATGCCAGCTTGCACACACCTGCATGAGGGTGTGGAGTGGTGCGGGAGATTTACAAGTGTTTCTTGCATAGTTAATGAATACATAGATACATAGATACATATATGTTGTTGGCAGAAATGGGCCTTTGGCCCACTTAGTCTGCCCATTAGTGTTACTTAAAAGTGCATCTTCAAGCTTTTCTGGAACTAGGTTGTACCCTTCCCCTGACTTCCAGTATCCCCCTATGCCTATCTCATGCATTCTTAAATCCTGTGATTATTTCTGCTCCCACCACCTTCTCCAGCAGGCTGTTCCATTTGTCCACCACCCTCTCCATGAAGAAGTACTTCCTCATGTTCCCTCTGAACCTTCCTCTCTCCAGTTTCATCCCACGTACCCTCATTCTCGAGCATCTATTTCTTTGAAAAATTGTATTCTCCTACACTTTATTTCTTCCCATGAGGTACTTAAACATCTCAATTAGATCCCTCCTCTCTCTCTCCTCTCCTCCAGGGAGTACATATTTAAGTCATTCAGCCTATCCTCATAGGGTTTGTGATATAATCCCTGCACCAGCTTGGTTGCCCTCCTCTGAACTGCCTCCACCCTATCTATGTCCTTGCGTAGGTAAGGCCTCCAGAACTGGACACTGTGCTCAAGGTGTGGCCTCACTAATGTCCTGTATAGTGATAGTATGACCTCCCTTTTCCTGCTGGTGATCCCACTGCCTATGCAGCCCAGCATCCTATTTGCTTTACCTTTTGCCTTGTCACACTGCCAATGTACCTTGAGGTCATCAGAGATGATAACCCCATGGTCCCTTTCCTGATTAGAGGATTCTATTTCTTCCCCCCCAGACTATATGTTGCTCCCTGGTTTTTGTGCCCCATGTGCATTATCTTGCACTTTTGAATGTTAGATCCCAATTGCCAATCGCTTGACCATTCCTCAAGTTTCTGCAGATCTCTTTTCATTCTGTCCACTCCCTCTGGCATGTCCACCCTGTTGCAGAGCTTTGTGTCATCAGTGAACAGGCAAATGTTTCCCTCTAGGCCTTCTGCAATGTTGCTGATAAAGACATTGAGCAGGACTGGACCCAGTACTGATCCCTGTAATACCCCACTGGTCACTTTACCATCTGCAGAGTAACTTCTGTTTACTACCACCCTCTGTGTCCTGTTATCCAACCAATTTTCTACCCACCTTACCACCATCTTACCCACTCCTGTGTTCTCCAGCTCATTTTAACAGCCTTCTATGTGGCACAGTATCAAAGGCCTTACTGAAGTCCAGGTAGGCCACATTCACTGTCCCCCTCACCCTCAATCCACCTCTGTGGTCACCTAATCGAAGAATTCAATAAGGTTGGTCTAGACTCTAGCACAACCTCCCTCCATTAAAACCATGTAGTCTTGGGTCCTGTAGACCGCTGGCTACCAGGTGTTCCACTGTTCTTTCCTTCAGTAGTTTTTCCATGATCTTTCCCACTATCAAGGTCAGGCTGACTGGTCTGTAGTTCCCTGCTTCTTCCTTGTTCCCACTTTTGTAAAGAGGGACTACATCAGCTGTCCTCCAGCCTTTGGGTACCTCTCCTGTTTCCAATGACAAGTTGAACAGGGTTACCAGAGGTTCCACCACCACTTTGCTTAGCTCCCTCAACAACCTGGGCGTACCCCATCTGGTCCCATAGCCTTTTCGACTGTTATTGCTTCCAGTTCCCTTAGGACCCTTTCTTTTAGAAAATGACTTGTATCCACTTCCTTGGCCTTCCTGCCCCTTCTGCTCATTTCTAACCCATATCCTGCCCCCTCCTCTATAAATACTGAGCAGAAGTATGTGTTCAGTATATCTGCCTTCTAATTGTCATTCTCTATTCTATAATCACCCCCCCTTCAGCCTCACAATCCTTCCCTCTGCTTTCCATTTTTTCCCTGATGTACCTAAAAAAGGGTTTGTCCTCCCTCGATACTGATTTCACACTGCATTCCTCAGTTTGTACCTTGGCTTCCTTAACTGCCTTCCCCGCCTCCCTTTGCTTCTCCTAGTACCTGCCCTTGTCCCCTTCCTCGTGTGTCTTTTTGTACTGCTTGAATGCAATTTTTTTTGCCTTTACTTTTTTGGCTACTTCCTGTAAAAACCATAATGGTCTCCTCTTTCTCTTCCCCTTGCTAATCTGACTAATACAGAGTTGCGTTGCCATTAGTATCCTTGATTTTATTGCCACCCACTGTTCCTCGACCCCCCTTTTCTCCCTTATTCTGACCAATGCCTCCTCTAGGCATTTTCCCAATTTTTGAAAATCTGCCTTCTTAAAGTCTGTGATTCTTGTCCTTGTGTGGCAGGATTCTGCCCCCCCAGTTATCTCAAACCCCACAGCCTGGTGATCACGGTTCCCAGGTGCTCCCCTACTGTAACCTCTGTCACACTGTCCCCATTTGTGAGTACCAGGTCTAGTATCACCTTGTCTCATGTGGGTTCAATGAACAGTTGTTTAAGGAAAGATCCCTGGAGGGAGTCCAAGATAGGCCTGTTCCTAGCTGTTGCTGTTGCATTGAGACTACAATCTTCATCTGGTATACTGAAATCACCAACAAGTAATACTTTCCCCCTGTGCACCATCCTTTGGATAACTAGCATCATCTCCTTATCTAATTCCTACCCCTTGATTCAGTGGTCTGTATATTATCCAAGTGTGGATGGCTAACCCCTTACTCCTTTGTAGCGTAACCCACAGCATCTCCCCCTCTCCCTGCTCCCCTTGTATCTCAGTGACCTTTATATTATCCCTTACATAAAGTGCCACTCCTCCCCCCTTCCTGCCTGCCCTGTTTCTCTAGAGCAGATTGTAACCTGGTACAGCATTTCCCAGCTGTGGTTGTCATTACACCAGGTCTCAGTGATTGCCACAATGTCCAGGTCAGATTCTGACATGGAAGCCTCGAGGTCTCCCATCTTATTGCTTAGACTTCGCGCATTAGCACACATGGCTGTCCAGGATGTGACTTCCCTCCCCTGTTTTGTTGATTTTTTCCTTTCCCTTTTTTTCCCAGCCTTCCCTGTACCATGCCTTTATGTTAATAGACCCCTGTATTCTTCTAAGAAAATAAAGTTGCCCTATAAAGAATCTAGACAGATTGATGGTACTAACAATTCTGATGCCAAAATTACAGAAACTAAATTAAATTAATTTGTTTTCTTCTGTTGCCTCAAATCTGATCAGTTACTTACATTTTCAAGGGTTGTAATTTTTTTTTTCCTTTTTGATTTTCATTTTATTCCTATCACAGTGGATTTTTAGAGAAAGTGATATTAAAACAGGCAGTGTTATCTAGTGGTCATGGCACTAGCTATAGAACTGGGAGATCACAAGATCAAATTATGCTAGAGTTAAATACTCACAGTGTGACCTTAGGCAAGTCAGCCTCTCAGTTCTCAAGTACACACCACTTAGGAAATGGGTAGAAGTACAACTGAACTGGGAATGATATGTTGCATCTCAGCTGGGTTATCCTAGTGTGAATAAACTGTAAACAAGAAAACAAGCTATTAGATTAGAATTGTTAGATTTAAAACACAATCAGGTGTTACATTAGTCCAGATGGCTTTGAAACTTTTTTTTTCTGCTGTAGTGGATAACATCTGTTTTCTGATTAGCAATATCAATAATCTTTGTTTTCTGGTCTGCAATTTATTTTTCCAAGCTAGAACAGCTAACGTGCAGCATCTCATGTGTTCATTAAGAACAGGTGGGATGATCTACAGTTTGTAAATTGATCAAATTTTGTCCTAATATAAAGGGGGTTCAACTGTCCATTGCCAAGTTTTAGATTATATTAATAAACCCAATAATCTTACTGCAAATCAGTTTGAGTTTCATCCAAATTTTGGCACCACCACATGTTCGCTGGAATTTATTGATATTTAGGACTTACTGATAATTTAGTTTTAGGCCATTCAGTTTAAACCACAGTTATTGATCTAATGAACACATTTCATGTAACAGAAAAGCCTTTGCTAATTGTAAAACTCAGTCAGTTTAGGTTTTCTTCTACTAACTTTCGCTGAAGAGCTGTGTGCCATTTTTTAAATTCTATTTCTGATGGAATTCCATGGCACTTTAGAAATTTCACCTAATTCCTTACAGTTCCTTCATGAGTAGAATTCTAAAATTCTGAAAGCAGCTTAGGGCTTTTTTTTTTAAACTGTGGATTAGTAGTTTGTAGTTTACATAAACTATGGGTTAGTGTTCTGTGATTTACATAAACTGTAGATTAGTTTTCTGTATATTGTAGGAAACAAATCTGTAGTTTCCATAAACCAAGAAAAACTAATCTGTGTTTTTTAATAAACACACTTCAAGAATTCAACAGAACTTATCAAACAAAAAAACAGACAGCATTTTGGAAGCAGAATTGCCATTCCACTTGAATTCCTTGCTTGGAATTCTACATTCTACATGACTCTAATTGATTGATTCTCTTCCTATTTGAAGGATATGAGTCAGTTTGTAGATCTTGTTGGTTTATTTTCATTCTCTTTATTTATGTGCTGTGGAGTAGCTCTTGGTTCTGTCTTAGGACCTCTGCTATTTTATAATGTTAATTAATTATTTACCCAGGATGGGATATTCAGACTGTGCCTGGCTGTGGTGCAAGCCTGGACGCAGCATAACTTGGATGCGCAGGGGCGTTGACAGGGTGATATTCAATGGAGCTGCGCCATTGCACAGCATTGTTGAATACTGCTCCTTGGCCACCCGCAGTCCGCATGGCACAGTGACACTGCGCCAGTGCAAGTGGCCAGAGTGGAGCAGGGGGATGTGCTAGCACAAGTGCCATTGCAATAGGTGCAACTACCACGATATTCAAAAGTACACATGCAAATGGGGCCATAATGTATGCAAGGTGCAAATGGGGCCATTTGCATGTCATTTTGGCCCCATTTGCATGCAGGTGCACCGATTCCCGGTGACTTGCACCTGGTGCCCTGCCAGGCTGCAGCTGTCAGGGACCGACACCCCCTGCCCAAGCGACAACATGCTCTGACACCCGATCACGGGCATATGAATAAAATGTAAATGTCCCATATCCCTGGTGGTCCAGTGGACCACTCACAGCCTGATCGCGGGCAGAAGTACATTAAAATAACCCTCCCGTATCCCTGGCGGTCCAGTGGACTGCTCGCAGCCTGATTGTGGGCATATGTAGAAATATAATAGTCCTATATCCCTGGTGGTCCAGTGGACTGCTCACAGCCTGATTGCGGGCATATGTTATGAATAATAGTCCTATATCCCTGGTGGTCCAGTGAACCCCTCACAGTCTGATAGCGGGCGTCAGTAATAAATTATAACAAACCAATCCAACCCTGTTGGTCCAGTGGTACCCCCTCCCCACCCACCCACCCACCCACTGAGCCCCACCTCCCTTTCCCTCCCAGTCAGCAGCAGCGGGTGGCAGCTCCCCACCTGCTTGCCACCCACCACCCGCGACCGACTCTGTACGGTAGGGCTGTACGCCCATTGGTCCACAGTGTGAGCCAATGAGCATGCAGCCTGTACCATAATACACAGTCCAGACATGTGAATGGATCCTTTCACATTTCTGGACTGTATAGTACAGTATGGGCTGCACGCCCATTGGCTCATGCTGTGGACCAATGGATGTACAGTCCTAGCATATGGAGTTAGTCGGTGGGCGGCGGGGCCACTAGCGGGGAGCTGCCGCCCGCACTAACTAGGGGAGAGGGGCGGTGGGGCTCAGGGGGCGGTGGGGAGGAGGTACTGCTGGACCACCAGGGTTGGATTGGTTTGTCATAATTTATTACTGACATCCGCGATCGGGCTGCGAGCGGTCCACTGGACCACCAGGGATATAGGACTATTATTCATAACATATGCCCGTGATTGGGCTGTGCATGGTCCACTGGACTACAAGGGATATAGGACTATTATTCATAACATATGCCCGTGATTGGGCTGTGCATGGTCCACTGGACTACAAGGGATATAGGACTATGATTTATAACATATGCCCATGATCAGGCATGGGGATGAGCCACCACGAAGGTGCTGCCAGAGCTCGGGTGGCCACCCACAGGTGGCAGCTGCCATGTTGCACACTGCAATATGGCAGCTCACCTGTGGGTGGCCAGCTGTTGCTACCTTTTTTTTTGTCTCACCTGTGTGCGGCACAAGTAGGGTTGCACATGCATGGGCTCAGCACATCCTGGGCTGAATATAGGGATGTGTGGGTATGCATAGGCACTTTACTACACACTACATACGTACTGATAGCTCCGGCACATCGGGTTTTGTGCCAGGCTCAATCCCCTTCAATATTTTGCTGTACCAGTGGGTCAGTATGGGCACTGTGTTGTGCCATGCGCAACCCTTCTGAATTTCCCACCCCCAGTGTTTTATTCATCTAATATTTCTGTATTTTGTATGTGGGAAATATAGTTGTTCCTTCATTTGGTAACTATCCAATCAAGCTATAGAAAATTCGGTAGTCAGACTTAATTTTGACAGCATTATTACCTGGTTAAATTCCTGTTAACGTCTCTTCAGTATCTCTAAAACCTAGACATTTTTTTAAAATGTAAAATGTTTAAAATTCAATTACAGTTACTTGAACTGAGGCACTTAATTATTTTTAAATATTGAGGTGTCTCATTGATTGTACATTGATGTTCAATAATATGTTGATTCTTTAAGTTGCATTCTTTATTAGACCTCAACAGGTGAGTTACTAGTTGTCCTCTAGAACATCTCATCTGCAAATGAATATGATTTTTAGTTTTTTTCCATTTAGATAAATACAAATAATATTTTACATTCTGCATCCAAGTCCTCTAATTTTAATAGCCCTTATTTTGTCCTAGATGCATCCAGATTTATCAATTGTAATGTTTTTTTTATTGTGAATTAAAAATGTATTCCTGCTCCATTATAGGAGATTTTTCATTTTTTGCAATTTTTACAAATGTGTTCGGCAAAATTCCACTGTATACTGTACTTAACATCATGGATTCTGCTTTATCCCCTACAGTTTATGGAGACGTGATCTGCTAGAATTCCTCAAGCTAGATTACATTTACACGTTGCTTCAGGATTTAGTTAATATTGATTGATGCTGACCCACTACGTAAAATAAAAGAAAGAAAAACTATTGTTACAGCATGTTGACATGATTACAATCAATTGATTCAATTGCATCACTGTGGAATCCATTCCAATTTACATCCAATTGAATCAATTAGATCTATATAGACTCAGTTATACTTTTTTGCCAAAGCATTTTTTCCCATATAGATTTCTCTCCTGGCCAGCCTGATGACACCAGTGAATTAGGTATAAGCTAAATGTCATTTTTTGTCATTCAGAGTGACAGCAGTTATTGCAAGAGAAAGAGTGAGCCAATCTTGCCCTGATGAGGAACTGTTTTCTTTATTTACTGGGCTAAAATATCTTCTGTGAGGAATGGGGATGGAGGGAGAGTGATGCTAGAGAATGGTTCTTGTGTGGGTGGCAGGGGGCATACCTATTTTTGACTCTGAAAGACCCCAGAATGGGGTGGGGGACATGGATAGTCTTGACTTGAACATGTGGGGGAGGGGAGGAATATATATGTATAACTTCCCTTGGATAGATAGAAGAGAGTGCTAGTGGGGGATATGTTTGTAAATAATCTGGAAGCTTGGAGGGGTTGGGAACTTAATGTTTATTTATTATATTCAAGAGTTTCAGCAGGAAAGCATACTGAATAGAAGAACGCTAATTTCCAGATGTGTCGGGGGGGAGGAGACATGGAGTTGAACAGGTTCAAAGTACATGTATACAATTATACAGGAAAAAAATTGGCAGAATACAATGTAGGCAGTTAACAGAGCAGTACATACAGTATAATGAGTCAAGTTCATGCAAACGTTTGCTCAGTATATCATTATGAGTTTGAACAGAATTAATACCACAGAGTGTGGTAAGAAGAACAATCAGTCAAGAGAACAGGGTAGGCAGACAAGATGAATTGGAAATAGGAGCAGCAAGGAATAGTGCTTTGTTGGGCAGGCAAAAGGACCATGATGAGGAACCAAATCATGGGGATAAGAATAAAAAAGGGGGGTGGACAAAGAAGGGAAGTAATTACTGGCAAGAGCAGTATGGGGCTGTGAAGTCATGTAGTAGGGAGGAGAGTGAATGGGGTGAGGTGGTGTAGTGGATGGGGGGGGGAAGGGTGTTCCATAATTTTAAGCAGTGGAAAGAGAAGACATGCTGGCCACTGGAGGTAGAATGGTGGGGGATTGTGAAGGTGAAGGTCTGTGTTATGGATGGAATAAGTGCTCTGGGAGGAAGCATGAATGGAAGAAGTAAGATAGGAGGGGAAATTCCCAGCCAATAATATGGCCCTAAAAGTAGCAGTATGTGACAGATGTCTGGACTCCAAGGATGGGAGGGAGAGGGCTTTGTAAAGGTCACAGTGGTGAGTATGAGGAAGGCAGGAAAGGACGAAGTGACAGAAAGAGTTTAAGATGGTGTCCAGTCTGGCCTAGGTAGTTTTGGGTTTAGCACTGTAGACTATGTCAGCATAGTCAAAGGTGGGGAGGATCATTTTCTGCATGATTTCTTGATGGGCAGATTAAGGAATGCAATCTCTGTTCCTATATAAAGCAATAAGCTTGGGGTGAAATGTCTTTTGGACTGCATCCATGTGTGCTGAAAAGTCCAAATGGTGTCTAGCCAGACCCCTAGGAATCTGAAGGTAGTGACATTTTCAATAGGGGTGCCATCCAGGGTGTGGAAGGGGGGGATTGAGTTTGGATAGTCTCTGTCTAGTGCTGAAGGACACGGAGACTGTCTTCTTGGCATTCAGGAATAGCTGATTGGACTGAAACTAAAGTTGGACGTTGCTGAAATCATATTGTGGGCTAGCCTCAGCATCAATGTGAGAGATGCTAGATGTGTATAGGACGGTATCATCCGTATACATGTGGATTTGGGAAGTGGAGCAGGCAGAAGGAAGATCATTAAGGAAAATGGAGAGTTATATAGGACTGAGTACTGAGCCCTGAGGGACACCAGTGTTGATGGGGAGAGGAGGGGAGTGGGAGGATGCAATCATGACCGATTGGGATGTGCCTGACAGGTAGGACTGAAACCACACAGTGGTTGAGGAGTTTAGCTCAGCATCAGTGAGTTTTTTGAGGAGGAAGAGGGAGTGAGAGACTATGTTGAAGGCTGTTGCCAATTTGACAAATATGGCAGAGGTAACACGTCACTGATCCATATTGATGAGTATGGAGTCAGTGAGCCTTAGGAGGGAGGTAGTTTTGGAGTGGGACTTGTGGAAACCAGACTGGAAAAGGGATAAAAAATGTAAGTGGAGTCAAGGTAAGGGGAGAGCTGAGTAAGGACAATCCATTCTTGGAGCTTTGCTAAGACAGAAAAACAGAAGACAGGATGGTAGTTTCCTGGACTAGAGCGATCATCACCTTTGGGGAGATAATTAACAGTAGAGTGTTTCCAGGCTGTGAGACTGAGGATCGGTTAAAAGATAGGCTGAGAAGGATGCCAAGGAGGCAACTATAGCAGGGGCAGAGAGATAGAGTAAGTTATGATCTAGGCCTTCTGGACTCTTGCCCTTGGAAGGGTTTAAAGCAAGGAGGGCTTTAAGAGCATTATTTGGTTAAATGAGGGAGAATGAGAAAGGGGGAAGAGGAGGAGGAGTTTGAAGAAAGTAGGGGTCTGGGAATGCAGTAGACATAATCAGGGGGAGGCTAGAGAGAGAGAGGAAGCAGAGGTGTGAATAAAGTGCTGAAAGTGGATGCAAAAGATGGAGGGTCAGAGGTGTTGCACTCCCTTGGTTGCGTGTTTCAGATGGGAGGGTGGGAGGGTAAGAGTAGAGAGAAGAGGGATTTGACTACTCTCTGGAACTTAGAGAGATGGCTTATATTGGTGCAAAAAGATGTGGTGAAGTATTCCGACTTTGCATATCTGGAGGCCTTAGTGCAAGCATTCCTAAGTTGCCTGTAGTAGAGGAGGAGAGAGTGAGATTTGGATTTCATGTAGGCCTTCCAGGCTGGATCCCAGGCACACATGCAGACCAACAGTTCCGCATTTATCCAAGGAAGATCTGAACCATTGGCTCTGGATAGCTGGGAGGGAGCATGCAGATCCCAAATTTCCAGGAATTTAGACTGAAAGTAATTAAGGGTAGTGTCGACCGAGGAGGCAGTTGAGATGGGGACCAATCGGTACTGTGTAAATCATTGAGTAATGGGGCTAAGTTTAGTGAGTGAAAAGAATGTAGATGGAGCAATTTGAGGGGGAATGTTGGACTGGTGGATTTTATGGATGCAGTAGATCATGTGGTGCTAGCTAAGGGAATCTGGGAGAATACCAGAGTCAATCATACGGTGGGGATGGGAGGTGAGGGCCTAGTCAATCAGGTTATATTTAAGTGATTTATGGTTTTGTCAAGTTAGAGGTGATTAATTGTGTCAGGTTTAGACAGTTTACTTTGGTACATATTGCAGCATTGAGCCAATCCACATTTAAGTTATCTAGGAGGAAATGCTTGCCAGAGGTGATAGGTAATAGTCTTGAGGAGTTCAGTGATGGTCGATGCAGGGAGACCACGGCGACAGTAAGCACTGGTGATGAATATAGGAAGTGAAAAAAGGAGGGATAACTTGATCAGGAGAAGTTCATATTGGGAAGGTGCAGAGGTTGACACAAAAGGGAGTGTTGGAGAGCAGAGGATAGATATGTGTGAAGTGAAGTGAAGTGAAGTGAAGTGAAGTGAAGTGAAGTAGGTGGGGTGGAAGTGTTAGCATTTGGGGACTTTTATTCCCAAAAGGTGTATGGTTGTCAACATAATTGATGAAGTTTTTGCTGGTGTAGCGACTACTTGGTCCTTCAAAAACTACATAAATTAGAGAGGCTACCAGCCTGTCTCAACAGCTGGCCATTTGCCTTGCCCCCACCCCGGACCTGGTCAGGATAGGGGGCCTTCTCCTAGGTAAACACTGGAACTGACAACACCCAAGAGAAGATCCCCAGCAGGTTGCCCTCAGGAAGGGATGCATAGCTCGAGGGAGGAGACTGGGGAGATGTTTAACATGCCTCCCTGGCACATCTCCTTCTCTCTCCTCCTTCGAATGGATCAGCATTGGTTACAGACACCAACCATAGTTCAAGATAAGAGCCTAGTTGGCCTTTTGTCTAGGAGAAGAGGTGATAGGTCTTAGAGCATGCCTTCCTAGGAATGGGATTCTTTGGTGTTTTGTTTCTCCTCCTGAAGCATCAGTAATGGGCTGTAATGGAGCTTGGCACCCCCCATGCACCACTGATTCATTATCCCCATGTCAGGAGCTCGTGGATTTTATCCCTCTCCTGGGAGGGTGGATGGGATTTTATCCTCCCATTACTAGGCTCCTGGCCAACATGAGCGGATAGTTCCACCCTCAATGGCTGCAGCTGCTGGAGCTAGAGGTCAGTTCCCCGACTGGCTGGGCAGCCTCTGGGATGTATTTCCCCCCTTCCTTGCCCCTTTCACTCGCCTCCTTCTCTGGCAGTGTTCCGGGAGCACTCAGATGTGCTTGGCACAGCCCTGGCTTGGTGGGTGAGAGCAGGTTCAATAGCAGGATCCGTACGGGTTCAGGGTTAGGTGAGTTTCTTGCTAGTATGGCAGTTGGGGCAGCATTGGGCAATCCATTCAGGAGTTCATCTGAGTATCCCAGTTCACCAGTCTGGACACTGTTCAATGTAGGCCACGGCAAAAGATTGATTCCCGTTCAGCCACCATGCGGGGGAGTTGCAGCACATACATGCAGTGCACTTCCCCCACATTCCTTTTGGCTCTCACTAGTCTTTGCTAGCAGGGCACTCTCATCAGGAGCAGAATTCTTGTCAGCCATCTTGGGATTGGCAGATGGCTGACGGATCCACAGTGGTTTATCAGGGGTTGATCTCTTGCTGCCACGGAGGGTTTAGGGCACCATGGTGAGCCCCTGTGGATTGCACGGGTGTCCTCACTTGGGCTGTCCCCCCCATCCTTATAGGGGAGCAGTGCCATATGGCAAGATGGCGATGCTCATCGGGGCTGCCATTTTTATTGCAGCCCTGCATGGATTGGCATTGGTTGATTGGGGCAGTGGTGAGTGTCCCTACCTTTTGAGCTGGAAGCCCCAGGTTTAGAGCTGGCTATGGCCATGCTGTTGCTCCCTCTTTCCTGGTAATGGAATATATAATCAAATTAATATGATAAAACAAAATTGGTGGGGTTTAAAAAAAAAAAGAATATAAGGCAGCAGACCTGGGTTGGATTCCCAGTCACCTCTGCATGCTGCTTTTTCCTGAGTAGGTAATATAGCAGCAGGAGAGCTGCAGTGGATGTTCCCTGGGGTGGAGTGGTGGTACTGTGCAGGGGGCCAGTGAGATCTAGGGTCTGCATCCTGGGTAGGATATTCACATCCTGCTGCAGACTGGGACATTCAGAGGATCAGGGGTGACACTTGTTCTTCTTTAGCCAACTTCTGGGCCTGTTCTGCCCCCTAGGCCCTCTCCCCAAAAAAGTGTGGATAGCTCATTCTTAACTGCCTTGCTAATGGGGTGTTGGGATGGGGAGGATTGTAGTTGTCATTGCAGGTATGGCTGCCTGGCAGAAGACACTTATGGCCAAGAGACAAGCGGCCATTGAGGAACAGATGCAGCAGCTCAACAGGAAGAAAGGGGCAGCCTGGCTTGAGGTGTGTTTGGATAATCCATCAGTGTCCGGTGACTCAGCTGCGAAAAAGATGACAGCAAAGGGAGATGGCGGGGCGAAGAGTAATAACGTGTCCCCAGCAAAGATCTCCAGGGCTGCAGGTAAGGAAGGACCAGAGGGGCTTCAGGTAAGGGCCCAGACCGTAAGGGAATTGTTGGAGGCCATCCAGAGGAAGGCACAGATAGTGAGCTGGAAGCGGTAGATGAGGGCAGTAGGGCTCTGGTGGAGGATGGGTCCCCACAAGTGCTTCAGGAGACATCGGAGGTGGCTGGGTTGTCACCTCCTGGGGACCTGTGTGCCACCCTCACCAGGCTGGTGCATATGGTTTTGGTGTTAGAAGCTAGGGTCAACATTGCACCGCCTGAGGCACTGGAGCCTCCCGCGTCCTCTCCTTGGCCACCAGCTAGCTCCTTCGTGGGACTGGACATTGCAGTAGGGGAATACCTGTCAGGCAAGGTCAGCCAGCAGATTCAGAACAGGGAGTATATAGACATGTTCTCCCTGTTGAATAAGAAAGCAGAGCAGGATGACAATAAGAAAGACAAGGGAGATAGGATCAAGGTCCATCAGACCTTCAACAATTAGATTGTGGAGTTCCCGGTGTATGGCACGGTGGTCTTGCAAGAAGATGCATCCCAAGGGTTACAACTTTTCAATTACATGCATCGTATTACCATGATGTACCGGCAAAAAGGAAGGTGGGGGTTGGCATGGCTAGAATACGACAAGGAATTTTGGAGGCAGGCAGACGCATCCTGAGGGTGGGGTCGCCTTGACATGCCCATGATGGTAGATGTTATGCAGGGGGGTGGAGTGCTGTGCACGGACAGTGACTTGGCCCTGCATGTGGCCTCTTCCCAGAGATCTGAGGGTGGGCCTGGGCAGTTGTGTTACATGTTTAATCAGGGCAATTGCACCAGGGTGACATGTCTCTTTCATCATGCATGCATGGCATGCAACCGTCAACACCCATTTGTCTAGTGTCCAAGTTCTCAGTCCTTCTGGGGAGGATTTTGGGCTGGGAGGGGTAGAGCGCCCAAGCCTCAAGGGGACAAGTCTTTCCACCCCAGTGCGGGTGAGAAGCCTTAAGCCTCGATTGAACCAGCACCCAGATAGACCAGCTACCTCCTTGCTAGAAGAGGGTTTCACGGTGGGCTTTAGATTAAGTTGCTCTGGCCCCATTCGTGGCTTTGAGGCAGAAAATCTGATGTCCGTACATGATCGTCCACAAGTGGTCTGGGACAAACTGGAAAAAGAAAGGGCCAGGTCAGTTGCCCATTTCAGTCCCCTAATTGGCCCAATTTGAAGGTGTCTCCCATTGGTTTATTACGTAAGAAGGCACCAGATGAATATTGCATGATCAATCAACTTTCCTACTCAGAAAGTGATTCAGTTAATGCCCACATCAATTTAGCCTATACATCCGTGCAGTACACATCTTTTGATGTGGCCTTCAAGGTCATGAAGGCAGCAGTCCTGGGATCCTTTAAAGGCTAAGGCTGATATTGAGTTGGCGTTTCAACTGCTGGCAGTGCATCCCGATGACAGAGTGCTGTTAGGCATGAAGTTCGAAGGGGGATACGATATGGACATCTGCATGCTGATGGGGTGCGCGGTGGCCTGAAACAGTGTTTGAGCAATTCAGTATTTTCTTGCACTGGGTGACTACGCAGAGATCAGGGAGTGAGGCAGTTGTTCACTACCTTGATGATTTCCAGTTCATGGGACTGGTAGGAACCCGGCAGTGTGAGACAATCCTGGAGGCCTTTGCAACCATGTGCCGGGATTTCAGGGTTCCTTTGACCTTGGGGAAAATTGAGTGGCCAACCACGGTAATCACATTCCTCAGCAAAGAAATTGAGATGGAGCATCAGAAGTGCTGGTTGCTGGCCGATAAGCTGTAGTCTCTCAGGGGGTTGCTACTTAGGGTGGGGTCGGCTAGGAAAGTTACATTGCTGGAGTTACAGTAGCTGGTGAATCATCTTATTTTTTGCATGCAGGGTCATTCCCATGGGTAGGTCCTTTATGCAGCATTTGACCAGGCGGGGCCAAGGCTGCAAGAAGCAACACCACAGGATCCAAGTGACAGTGGAATTCCAGGAAGACATCCAAGTGTGGTGTACCTTTCTGGAACACTTCAATGGGTTAGTCCTGTGACAAGATCCAGTAGATGAAGCATCTTTGGAATTGTTCACGGCCATGGCCGGGGGATTGGGCTTTGGGGCGTACTTCCGGGGTGAGTGGTGCACTGGTCAGTGGCTGCTAGAATGGCTTGAAGTGGGGCTGGGCTGTCAGATCACCTTCTTGGAATTCTTTTCGGTGGTAGTGGCACTGTGCATTTGGGGCCCAAGGGTAAGGGACAAGAGGATCCGGTTTTGATCAGACAACATGGGGGTGGTGTACACCATTAAGGGACAGCTTGGTCCAAAAGGACCTATGGGGGGGTCTCATGTGGGTTTTTGTGTTAAAATGCTTACTGTTCAACATTCAGTTTTACGCCATGCATGTACCCGGGGTGGATAATGGCATTACTGATGCTTTATGTTATTCACAGTGGCAAAGGTTTCAGGAGTTGGCCCCGATGGCAGAGCATCAGCCACAAGAGGTCCCTCCATTCATCTGGGAGGTGAGAATGCAAAGCTTGGCGATACATAGGTAATTCCATCACACCCGAGACAAAGGCAGCTTACTGCAAGGGAGTATAGCACTACCTACAGGTACAGGCGGCAGCTGAGTGGTCAGATGCTTGACCTATTCCAGTGGACCAACTCTGTGGTTACATAGTGAAGGCTAAGGAGGAGGTACTGTCACCGAGCTCAGTGGGTCAACAACTGGCAGGGCTCTCTTGGCTGGCTAGGGTCATGTGTGTGAGTGACAACACCAGGGTCTTTAAAGTGCGTAAAGTGCTGGAAGGGTGGAGAAGGTCGCTAGGGGTCAGGACTGATGACAGGTGGCCTCTTACTCTGGTGACCGTAGTCTAGATTTGGAAGGCATTTCTGTTGGAAGGTGAAATGCCTATGAGGCAAGATTGTTTGAGAAAATGTTTTTGGTGGCTTACTGCAGGGCTTTCAGGGCATTGGAGTTGACTCAGCCGGCACAGGCTCGTGGGTCACCAGGTTTGCTGGTGGGGAATGTGATAATTATGTCAGAAGGAGTCTATGTTCATCTCCAGAAGTCCAAGATGGAGCAGACAGGGGCTGGCCACTGGTACAGGCTGGTGTCTTCCCCCTAGAGTGCCGTGGCTGATAAAAGACAAGGTTCAAGCCTATGTGCGAGCCTGCCTGGCAAGGGGGAAGGCATTCTTCCATCATGAGGACGGGAAGCCTGTGTTGGCTTATCAATTCCAATACATTTTTTTTTTTACTCTCCTCATCCTCACAGTCCCCATCTCTTCGGGAGTCACCTATGGCCTTTTCAGCCCTCGCTCACCTACCTGGTGACCAGTGCAGTCCACCCCCCATGGAGCCGTGGTTGTACCCCGCAGGCGGGGTATGGGGTGGGGGCCCATACACCCCGATGTGTCTATCTTTCATTGGGATGCTGTCTCTGGGCAGGTTGGGGCATTGAGGGTCGGGGCCTGCTGCTCCATCTACTGGGGGCTGTGAGGTGTTTTTCCGGTGTTCTCACGATGTGCCGAGTCCCCTAACGTCAAGGTGCTGAGCGTCGATGTCTGGCACATTGCCCCCCTGTTAGGCGTCGGGCTTGTTGTACTTTGGGTCTCCACATGGGGCCAGACAAGAGCCAAGCTCTGGTTCCCTCCTCCCCCTGGAGAGGATGAGCAGTCCCTGGAAAGCTCAAGCCCTCTCCTCCCGGCCAGCCCTCCAGCTCCCGGGCTTGTTCGCGAACCTGGGTCACTGGCGTCACAAGTGTAAATCCAACCGCTGCGCTGGTGGGCCGGCCAATTCCAATACATTCTGAGGCAAACCATGCAGCACATTGGTTTGGAGACATGTGGCCTCAGCACTCATTCCTTTCAGACTGGAGGAGCAGCAACAAATGCTCGGGGCCAAGGGTTGTCAGATCAAGAGATCCAATCGCTGGGGTGCTGGAGGTCCTGGACATTCTTGTGTTATGTACATCCCCACTTGCAATAATTTCCCCTTTTTCTGTTTGTGCAGGTCCCTCAGAAGGTCCCAGGAATGTTTGGGTATGCTGGCATTCCTTCATCTATTGGGCAGAAAAGTGAGCAGCTGGCCAACCAGGCGGGAGCAACCTGGGCATTTCACTGCAGGCAGTGCAGATTGTTTGGCTGTAAAGGAAGGGATGCACTGGTGGGGGTTGCTTCCCTTGTTGTGAGAAGAGGTTGGCCAATGCGGTATTCTAGATATCCTGTTGATTCACTTGGGAGGAGAAGACTTGGGCCTTCACAAATCAGTGACCCTACTGATATCGATGAGGAAAGATTTGCATGCCATTAGAGACTGCTGACCCCACACGGCTCTCATCTGGTCCCACCTGCTACAAAGATTGAGTTGGAAGCATGCCAGACAGCAGGGGGCTCTTAATCAGGCATGCATCACAGTGAATAGGAGATGAGAGGCATTATGGATTCTGTGGGGGTGCAATTTTGAGATATGTGGACATCTATGCCTCCCACCGGACCATTTCAGTGGTGGAAGACAGGAAAGTGCAGGCAGCAGATTTGGATAGGATGCTGGTAGCTGTTAAGAAAATCTTGGAGGATCATTTTGAGCAATAGGCTTGGAGGGTCCAGCCTGTGGCAGCTTGGGAGGAGCGCAGACCCAAGGTATCGGGGAACACGGGGGATGAGGCCAATTCTCATGAAGGACTCATTGTCCCCAGTCAGCATGAGACCAGGGGACCACCAGATTATGACCCAGGTGGGGATCGTGGTCCACCCTCATTGGGTCTCTGCAAGGATAACAGGCAGTGCTGGATGGGGGGCAGCTGCCAGTGCCTTGGCCATGTGACCGTATTCCCAGGAATCAGGGGCATGTCCTCCCAGCAGTGCCCATGCTCAAGATAATGTTCTGTAAATCAATAAACACATGGCTGTGGCCATTTCCTCTAAGTTTTTGTGTATGTGTCTTCATTGGGAAAGGGAGATATAGGGGGTACCAGGTAACAGAGCGGCTGCCAGCCTATCGCAGCAGCTGGCCATTTGCTTGGGCCCCCCTTCCTGGACCTGGTCAGGATAGGGGGGCCTTCTACTGGGGAAAAACTGGGCCTGGCAACATCCAGGGAGAGGTCCCCAGCAGATCACCCTTAGGGAGGAATGGCATAACTCGTCGGAGGAGACAGGGGAGATATTTAAGGTACCTCCCTGGCACATCTCCCTCTCTCTCCCCCGTCCTTTGAGTGGATCTCCATCGACCCACAGACCCTTGTAAAAGCAGGATCAGGGGCCAGGGAGGTAGGGCCCCCTTTGATCCACCATGGGTAACTGCCATAGGGGTTGGAGAGTGACTTTTCCTGTTTTTTCCCACTTAAATCCAGGGTTTTCCACTTTTTTTGCCTCCTCCAAAGGGATGATAAAAGTAGCTAGACTATAGAGGCAAGAATAGTGTTGTTCAGCAGATGAAGTGTCATGACTTGCATAGAACTGTTGCAGCCATGTGAGGCGGTGGCTTGGGAGGAGCGCAGACTCAAAGTATCAGGGGAACATGGGGGACGAGGCCAATTCTCACAAAGGACTCATTGTCCCCAGCTGGCATGAGGCCAGGGGACCACCAGATTATAATCCAGGTGGGGGTCAAAGTCCAGCCTCACCAGGTTTCCACAAGGATAACAGGTGGTGCTGGACTGGGGTAGCCACCAGTGCCTTGTGCATATTACCTTATTCCCAGGAATCAGGGGTGCATCCTCACAGCAGTGCCATGCTCAAGATGATGTTCTGTAAATCAATAAATGCATGGCTGTGGCCATTTCCTCCAAGAGTTTGTGTATGTGTCTTCTTTGGGAAACAGAGATGTGGGTTTACTGCTGGTGAATTGACAGTTTACATAGGTTCACTGCGCAAAATTATGCCCTTGACTGGAAAAAATACTATGCAAATTGTGGCCACTGATGAACTGAAGTTGGGTGACATTCTTAAAATACTTTGCAAAGCAAATTTCCCTGACTTCTCCTAAAACTGCTAAGGTGTTCCATTACTTGAATGAATACAGATGTCAACCTGTTAGATATGAAAAATGTAGGAAGGTTTGTACAATATTTTGTTTTATACTGGGTTTGACCATTAGGGTGAAAACAGACATACTTTTAATGTTCTTCTGTTCATAAGAAGTTATGAGACATGATATATGAGGAAGTCCATTTCTGAATAAAGTACAATACTGTTTGAGGGGTTAAGTGTCTGTCTTTTACTGTGCTGGGGAAATTATTATTGCAAGGAGTAACATTTAATTTGGCATCCTGCCAAGTGTGTTCTGGCCTCTGGTTTTCCACTATATATCAAGGTAGCAGTGCGTGAGTGGAATGTTTTAAGATTTTAGGAGATATGCTATATATCAAGTATTTTAATTTCAATAGCACAAGCTTTTCTTCATCTTGATAGCAGGCACAAGTGGCAATGTATTTAGTAACTGAATTAAGTGTACCCATGCATGCTGCTGAGAACAAAGCCATATTGTGGAGTTTTGGGAACATTTACGTTTCTTTAATATTGCACAATTTCTTTGCAAAAACTGCATTTTTCTGCTGTCTTGACATTTTGGGTCCACATAATCCACTCATAATTCTTTCATAATTGCTCCCCAATTCACACAGCTTTATTTTTCAGTTCCTGTTCAAAACTTGCATCTTATTACTTCTTTTCTAAAATCCACCCACTTATTTGCCTTAAACAAAGAATCAAGAAAGAAAACCTCCACAAAGGAGACCCAGAGGAGGGTGGCATGGGACCCCACAGAGGAAGGAAACAACTCCTGGTGGGGGACTCAATTGTTAGAGTAGGGGTAGAACTGGTGGAGGGAGGGGAGAGGGAGGTAAGGTGCCTGCCCTGCACCTTGACTTGGAGGGACAGGGAGCGAATCCTCAGGATCATGGGAACAGCTGTACGGGGGAGGTAGTTGTATGTCATTGTCCACCTTGGGACTGATGACCTGGCTGGGAATGGGATCAGAGCAGTGCAGGAGGAATTTGTGGAGTTGAGGAGGAGACTTAGACAAATAGCATGCACAATAACCTTCTTGGAGGTGTTGCCTGTCTATGGTATGGGTGAGGCTAGGGAGCTTTGCACCATGGGTTTCAATCAATGGTTGAAAGACTGGTGCACAGGTCAGGGTTTTAGCTCATTATTCACAAAAAAAGAGGATTAGGAGGTACCTAATCCAATCAATAGAAGCACTCTGGATAGGGGGTCAATACCAGTCCATTCACAGAAGAAAGGGTTCTGAAAGAACTCCTACAACTGAAGGTGGAAAACGCAGTGGGTCCTGAAGGGATTCACCCCAGACTTCTGAAAGGACTAAGGGGAGAACTAGTGACACCACTGACTACCCTTTTTAACAAATCATGGGAGGATGATGTGGTACCTGAGGACTGGAGGAGGGTGGATGTGATTCCCCTTCACAAAAGTGGGAGCAAAGCAGAGGCAGGAAACTACAGACCTGATAGATTGACCTCAGTGGTTGGGAAAATGATGGAATGTCTTCTGAAAGAAAGAATTGTTGAGTACCTAGAGGTCTGTGGGGCACAGGACCCAAGGCAGCATGGATTCACAGCAGAAAGGTCATGTCAGTGGAATCTGATAGATTTCATTGACTGGGCTACCAAATTAGTATACTAGGGAGGGGCTGTGGACTTACCTAGACTTTAGCAGGGCATTTGATACAGTCCCACACAAAAGATTAATAAACAAGTTAGTGAGCCTTGGAGTGGGTCCCAGGGTGGTAGCTTGGGTAAAACATTGGCTGGACAACAGGACACAGAGGGTAACAGTAAATGGAGTCCACTCAGAAGAAAGGGGGGTTGCTGGTGGGGTACCGTAGGGTTCAGTACTGGGACCAGTCCTTTTTAATGTCTTTATAAGTGACATTGCAGAGGAACTGGAAGGAAAGGTATGCCTCTTTGCAGATGACACAAAGATCTGCAACAGGGTTTATACACAAGAGGGGTTGGAAATGATGAGAAGGGACTTGGCAAGGTTGGAGGAATGGTCAAAGTATGGCAGTTTAGATTTAATGCAAAGAAGTGCAAAGTAATGCACCTGAGAAGCAAAATCCCAAGAGCAGAGTACACAATGGGGGTGGGGTACTAACAACAAAAATGGAAAGGGACCTGGGGGTAGTCATATCAGATGACCTAAAGGTAAGCAAGCAATGTGAGAAGGCAATAAGGAGGGCTGGGGGATACTGGGATGCACAGGGAGAGGTATCACCAGTAGAAAACAGAAAGTTGTTGAGACCCCATCTGGAGTACTGTGTGCAGTTCTGGAGACCCCATCTCCGCAAGGACATAGACAGAATGGAGGCAGTCCAGAGAAAGGCAACTAAAATGGTGCAGGATCTGCACCTGAAGCCATACACAAAGAGGAACTAAAGGAGCTATTATGTATACCGGGCAAGGGATAGAAACTTAAGTACCTTAAGGGAATCAACAAAGTCCAAGAGGGAAGCACCTTTCAGAAAAGAGATGTACAAGAACAAGGGGACACAATTTAAAGATAGAGGGGTGACGGCTCAGGGGCAACGAGAGGAAGTATTTTTTCATGGAGAGTGTGGTGGACACATGGAACGGCCTTCCTGAGGAGGTTGTGGGGTCAAAAACAGTGAGGGAATTCAAGAATGCATAGGACAGACATAAGACAAGTCTGATGGGGGTTAGGAAGAAGTAGGCTGTTGGTTAACTAGGATAGTGTCTATGTCTTCTGTTAGCACCCTTTGCAAACTGTGTGAGAGGCCTTTCGGCACCAAGCAATTCTGCTTAAAGTTGGACCAGCATAACATTCTGTGGTGATTTGCATATGCAGCCCATGATGCTTTGCATTGTGTGGGCATGTGTGATTTTGTGTTTCCCTGAAACTTGTCTTCCCAGCCAAATGCCCTTTGGGGTAACCCTTGCCTCAGTGTTTGCGCACAGAGGTTCTTTGTCTTTCAAATATTTTTTTTATTTTAATGGGTTCACCACAACATATCCAAGACACACTGTCTTAGGGTAGCTGGTCCATTCCACTGGGGTGTCAAACAGACGAGGCATACTGATGAGTCCTGGTAGGACGAAACACATGTCTATGTCTTCTGTTAGCACCCTTTGCAAACTGTGTGAGAGGCCTTTCGGCACCATGCAATTCTGCTTAAAGTTGGACCAGCATAGCATTCTGTGGTGATTTGCATATGCAGCCTATGATGCTTTGCATTGTGTGGGCATGTGTGATTTTGTGTTTTCTTGAAACTTGGCTTCCCAGCCAAATGCCCTTTGGGGTAACCCTTGCCTCAGTGTTTGAGCACAGAGGTTCTTTGTCTTTTAACTAGGATCTGCAGCTTATCCAAAAGTTTGGGAAATGGGCAGACTGGGTAGGCCAAAAGGTCCTTATCTGTCATAAAACTGTATGTGTATGTATGTATGCATGTTAAAACATTGTTTTTACTGTATGAAATAGAGCAGGTCAAATAGTCTTAGACTAATATCATCTGCCAGCTCCTCATTAAATCCTTTTCATTTTCTTATTCATTTTATAATGAAGACAATTTGAAACAAATGTTACTTAGAAGACAGAAACATTGACAATGATGACAGAAAAGACCAACAGGCTATCCAGTTTGCCCATTTGTTGTTTGTTGATAGTCACCCAAAATATGAAATTAAGAGAAGGAAAAAAAGAAAAAGACAATTTAAATATATTGATGGCTAATACTACTTTCAGTTTAGCACTACATTACAAATCCATTACTCTTTTATGAAATAATATTTCAATTAAATTATTCTATTCATTTACATATGAATATACGAAGAGCACTGGAAGATCGGTGGGATGAAGGCTAATGTTTCATTGAGCTTCCCCCTGCCCTTTTCTTCATGGCACATGTCAACCTCCACTTGAAAGCAACAACAGATGAAGCCGTCACCACCACAGTTTGGTTCATAATAATGTGTTGGCAAAATGGACATTGCAAATTCTTAAAATGCACAATGCAATAATCCACATACATATAACTATGCATGGCAGAGATACTGTGTGAGCATTCCCCTAAACAACCATGAAGCTAATTTAATTCTAAAATAATGTTTTTTTTTTTTTTTTTACAAAGTCATATTCGGTTCCTACTCACCCAAAGGCAAAAGAGATGGGATCAAACATGAATGCATGTTTTTTGCTTTTTTGACATGGGCTCAATTTTCAAAGCCACCTGCATCATATGCAACTTGCAGCAGAAAAGCAGGCTGCGTCTGCCTGCAGTTGTGTCACACTCAAAAGTCAGTATTCCATAAAGTTTGCTGCAACAGGTAAACTTTCTGGAATAGCCGCAACATACAGTACTGCACCAGCAAGAGGGGCTTAGTCAGAGGTTGTGGTGCAGGGCCAGAATACAGCTCCAGACAAGTGGGCAGGGTGTAGTGGAGGTGCCCCCAAGGAGCAGGAAGCACAGACCCAGGGCAGAAGGTGGACAGCCACAACAAGGATGTGGCACAGGTCATCGTGCTGCCAGAGTAGCCTGTCATACCAATGGTAGGGCACCCGGGTGCCCATAGAGTAAGTCAACCATCCCTGGTAGCCTACCACCCCATCCCCAATGATGTCACAGGTCATTGATGGTGCCCCCCCAGTGATCTGCCAATACCCCCCCCCCGGAGCAAACACTCCAGTCCCATTACAGTGCCCCATCCCGAATGTGCCCACACACAAAGCAGTGACAGTCCCTGGTGGTTCCCCCACCCTCACCACCCTGATAGGCACTGTACAACCACACTGCCCCCCCATCCATGACCCAGTTCTGTGACAGGCACAGCCCTCCACTCACCGCCATGACTGGCCCCAGAATGCACTATGGAAGAGCAATGTACTGTATACTGTAATCAGTACACACTCCTCCATAGTGCATTCTGCGGCCAGTCATGGTGGAAGGTGGATGGCTGTGCTGGTCACAGAATCGGGTCATGGATGGGGGGGCAGTGTCCTTTGGCAGTGCCTGTCAGGGTGGTGTTGGTGGGGGACCACTACACCACTGGGTACAATTACCGCAGTCATGTTGCCTGACATCAAGGATTGGGGGAGTGCTACTGAACCGTGTCATTTGTCAGTGTACATGCAGGCGAGATGGGGGAGCATACACCACTTGGGCAACTCCTGTTACATGGGGGTTCTGGGGGGACACTAGACTACATGGGCTTCTAACTACTGTATGAGCTGCATGCACATTTTGCACTTGTACTGTGGATACTGCTCTCACTGTCTCCTCTCTTGCCACTCCTGTGCCCATGCTGCTTCCTGGTCTACAGCGTCTCACAGGCTCAATCCACTTAGACTACCTCCTGGCTGGTCTAAGTGGTGACCATTCCTGCGTCCATGGTGGGACTTTGAAAATAAGAATAAAGGGGATGTGGCAGCCCAGCCATGGTGCAAGCCCACTTGTGACCTGGTGTCCAGGGTTGTTGGACACAGTCCTGGTACAAGTAGTCTTTGATGCAGCTGTGTCTAGCACAGATGCAAGCTGCATTAGAAAATCCCATTTGACGCATGTTGTGATGCAAATCACAACATGCGTCAAACACCTTTGACACAAGTCACTTGCGTCTGCTGCATCACACTGAAAATCAAGTCTTTTGTCCCATAACAGAGGAGTTAACCATCTATTTTTTGAAGTAGCCTGAATTCTACAATACAAAAAATGCAATGAATTAGCTCTTGCAAAAGGACAGAACTACCAGGGCACTGCTACTGGATATTAGAGGATCTTCAGTTGCAGCTTTCGATGCCTACTGCATAAATCATTTGGCATCATAGCTGTGCCAGGTTCCTGAGATGCTCACTATAATTTTTTTTCCTGTAAGGGTTTTATTAAAGTGGGCTACCTCTGTCTCTGCTATTCTCACTATATGCTGCTGCAACCTATTATAAGTTATCCTTTTTTTGTCATGGCATCAAATATATTTTCCTTGGAGGGACCCTTTACTGTACATTAGTTGATGGGAATCCAAGCCGACCCAGTAGCATGGTCTGTTGAGGCACTGGATGTCTCACTACCTGCAGCAATCCCAGGTTTAGGGGCTGATCAGGGGAGGGAGGATTGAACATTCCAAGGACAGCTGTCCACTCTTAGGAAGGGAGGAATGCATGTCACAGGGGTCAGCTGCCACCTGGAGGAATCCAGGTGGTAGTGCCATGGGACCTCAGGAATGGGAGGGGGACCCCACACTCAGATGCCCAGTGCATCGCTACAGAGGTGGAACAGGCACTTTGAATCATTGCACATGTGTGGGTCCCAAGGGTGAAAAATTATGTTGATGGTGTGATGATGGATGGTCCTTGCCAGGTCCCTCACTGATGACTGAACTCCTCTGGTAAGTCCTGTGGTAGTTCAAGTTCAAGTTTATTGCAGGAAAACTCCATTGAGCAAGCTCATTCACAAGGAGGTCCTGTGACATAAACACTTAAAGTACAAACACAGATAGGTAATAACAGTATATACATGAAATGCATGTTACATGATACAGGCTGGATATACATACAAGGGTACCACATAGGGTCCCAGGTGGTAAACATTGATATGAGACAGGGAAGCGACTTACAGGTTGCATACTGATAAATGAAACATGATGACTGGTGTGTGCAATACATATACAGTATTTTGGCAGCTAGAACAAACAACAGTCTACAACTGATATGGGGGAAAGGAGTGATTTGATAGAGTAGCAGTGGAGCGTAAGCAAAGATAAAGCCAGGAGTAGAAGGGGAAGGGAAAGCAGTTAATATGACAAATCAATTATACCTCACCAGTGGATAACTATGGCACACATGGGGAAGGAAGAGACTTAATGACAGTTACAGGTGTCTTTTATTTTGGCTGAACTTAGCGATTTGTAGAAGTTTATTGAAACTGTGCTAGTTAGTTTCAGTACGGTTTGTAATTGGTTCCAAATGGAGGGAAGGGCATATGCAATAGCATCGTTTACCAAAGGAAGTCCGCCCTGGTATGTCAAGCATAATAAAGTCAGATTTTCTTAACGAGTATGCACTATGCGAGATACTAATAAGGAAGAGAGATAGCTTGGCAATTTATGCAGGAGCAGTTTAAGAGTCCATAGCCCAGCATGGAGCAGGCGTCTAGTAGTAAGGGATGTCCAACCAACAGCTGCATATAAGTCATAGTGGTGCGAACGGTAAGGGGAGTTGGCAATAAACTGTAACGCATGGTGATAAAGGATGTCCAGTTTACTTAGATTTGCAAGAGTGGTGGAGGAATAGATTACATCGCCATAGTCAGTAGGGGAGAAAAGTGGCCTGTACAAGCTTGTTTCGAGTTTCAAGAAAAGGGCCTATTTCTGTAGAAGAAACCTAACCTTGCTTTTAACCTTCTAGAGACATCTTCGACGTGGTCACTGAAAGATAATTTATTGTCGATCCAGAAACCTAGATATTTAAATTTGGTTACAACTTCCAGAGGCTCATTTAAGCGTGGTGACAATGAAGTCTTGGGCAAGGGTATTGGGGGCCTGTGACAGCACTACTGAAGATATCCTCGCTTTACTCTTCTTAGCATTGAGTAGAAGCTTTGCCTTTATTAGATTATGCTCAAGTTGTGCGGTCCGCTTGAAGCACCTCCCTGACTTCAAGATAATGATGAGCCAGAAGTATACAACACAGTATCATCTGCAAAAAGTGCAGATTGGACGAGATATGTTAGCATCTAAGTCATTAATGTACAGAGAAAACAAGATAGGGCCTAAGATGGATCATTGGGGGACTCCTCTTGCAACTGGCCAGGCAGAAGAAAAAAAGCCTTCCGCCTTTACTTTTTGGAATCTTCCAGTTAGGTAGCTAGAGAACCACTGGGTGGTATGGTATGTGGCACCCAACTTTGCAAGGCAATTGACTAATAGTTTGTGATCAACAGTATCAAAAGCTTTGCTGAGGTCCAAAAAGACTGCACCAGTTACCTTCTTAGCATCTATAGCAGAGATCCAATCATTGGCTACTTTTGCTAGTGCAGTGATTATGCTATGATTAGCCCGAAGCCAGATTGAGCTGGGTTAATGAGAGAGAAGGTTTCCAAGTGAGATTTTAACTGAATATGGATCAGTTTTTCGAGAACTTTAGAAAGGATAGGCAATATGGAGATAGGCCTATAGTTGTTTACATCGCATGGGTCACCAGATTTAAATAGAGGGAGGATATGTGCTGATTTCCAGTAGGACGGCACAGTAGCAGATGTAATGGAAAGATTGAAGATGTGGAGAATTGGGGCAGTGAGGTCGGCATAGCCTGACCTTAGGAAAAAGGGTTCCAAGCCATCGTCCCCTGTGCTTTTTTTGGTGTCTAAGTTAAGAAGAGAATCTTCTACTTCTTTATAAGTTATCTCGCGCAGTTGGAAGGGGCTGGGTACAGGACTAGATGTGGCGGGAGGGGTATGCTGGCTCACCGCAGCACCAGCATTAGGTGACGAGTCAAAAGCTAATCCAGCTGTGGAAAAGTGGGAGTTAAGTTCCTCCAGGATTAGGGACTTGTTTTCCACAATCTTGCCACTTGCAACTATCTTTGTTGGGACAGAGGAGGCCATGGGCCGTCCTTCTATAGCTTTGATAGTCTTCCATATTTCATGAGGGTTACCTTTAGCTTGTTCGAGAATAGAAATATAATAGTTAGCTTTAGCAGAGCGAAGTTTTTTCACACAGTTATTCCTGGCTGTTCTAAAGGCCTGCCAATCCGAAGATTCTTTGGAATGTCTAGCTTTAGCCCAGAGCTTATCTCGAGCTATAAGAGCTGCCTTGAGATCCGAGGTGAACCAGGGTTGGAATTGTTCCGCACTTTACTTTGATGAAAGGGCATGCTTATTTATTATTGTAGTGAGTTTGTCATTATGATGCAAGCTGCCTTGTTGACATCTTTGGCTAGGTAAAGATCTTGCCATCTGATCATGCCCAGGTCAGATAGGAAGTTTACTGCACTGAATTGTGAAAGGATCTTTTGTTATAAAGATGGGTTGTGCCAGGCCTTAATTTGAGATCTTATGCAAGCAACAATTCCATGATCGCTCATGTCGTTGTGAAACACTGCCAAATGAGATATTTTGTGTGGATGGGGTTAGTACCACATCTAGAATGGAACTGTTGGCAGTATTTAGAGTGTTGTTCCTAGTAGGTTCACTGACTAATTGCCCAAGACCTAGCTCGTCACAAAGGGATTTGAGGCCGTAGGATTTAGGGTGACAGCCAGTCCATATTTAGATCTCCTAGAAATATTGTTTCAGTTTTTGCATCTACGAACATGGATTTCAAAAGATTAAGGACTTCATCACCACCAGACGGGGGTCTATAGCCACCTAGGATAGTGATACATTCGAGGAGGGGAGATGAAGGCTCAGCGAAACTAACTCAAACTCCTTGGCTAGAGATTTGCAACTCATATTGGTGACCAAGTACTTAGATTTGGCGTAGATAACCACACCCCTGCCTCTAGACTCTCTATCTGCTCTAAATAAATTGTAGCCCTGCAGTGATATTTGTTGATCAGTGTTCGTCTTTTTTAACCACGACTCAGTAATTATGATAAGGTCTGGGTTAACGTATGCAACCCAGGCTTGCAGCTGTACAAGTTTTTTAGGCAGGCTTAAAATGTTGACTATCATCATTTTGAGACCTGTGGCCTCAGTAAAATCGATAGGTGAGGTAAGTTTTAGGGGGCAGGGTTGAGCTCCACATTTCCTGAGCAGAGAAGAAGCAGAAGTATAACTTTCTTTAAGGAGCTTATAAGAATGGAGACTGCTTTTTTATTTCTTCGCGGCAACCCATATCATGCTGCGCAAGAGGTGGCACCACTATAATGACAGTTGATCATGATCAAAGTAACATTTAACATGGTAGACCAGTATGTGTTGCTCGACCACCTAAAGGAATTTTTTGGACTCTCTGGCACTGTCATCTACTGGTTTGAGTCCTATCTTGTGAACAGGAGACAGCGGATAGTAATGGGGAATTTCTCCTTCTCCCCTAGCCTCCTTTTGTATGGAGTACCTCAGGGTTCAGTCCTGTCACGAATGTTGTTTGCCATGTACATGCTGCCCCTGGGAGAGCTCGTTAGGAAATACAGTTTGGGTTTTCATTGCTATGCTGATGATACCCAACTGTATCTTTCCTTTGCCCCAAGGATGTCCAGTGATGTGGAAGTACTGAACAGCTTCTCTACGATGCCGAGTCGACAACTAACTCATCGATCAACATTGCAGCACCAGACTTCCTGTCAACCAAGAACTGCAGTTGGTAGGGAGCCACCCATAGCAGGCTACTATGTTTTCTTGGGGGGCTTTGCCCCCAAAACCCCCCACACAAGGGTCTCTGCCCCCTGCACCCCCCATAGTTAAAGATATCAACTCCAGGTCAGAGTTGGTTCAGGGAGGAGATGTAAGATGGGGGAGAGTGTTCCCGGGTCCTGGATGCATCCCCTAAAGTGACTTGGAGCTGTTGTCAGCAGAAAGGTATGTCGCTGTGGGAACTGCACACCCTGTTCAGCTGCCTTGCTGAGATCAATGACTGGGTGGCCTCCAGCTGGTTGTGACTGAATCCCAATAATACAGAGGTACTGGTGGTGGAGTAGAACAGAGGGCATTACAGGATGGCCTCTGGCATAGCAACAGGGTTGTTCCTGAGATCTGTGCCATCGAAAGCCTCCTCTAGAGTGCGGGATCTTTGTATGACCTTTGATAGCAGATTGACATTTGAAGCTCAGGTGTTATCCATTGTCCAGACCAGCTTTTACCACCTTAGGGATATCACCAGGATCAAGCCCCTAATTCCGCCCATGGACCTCCCCACCTTGGAACATGCCTTCATAACATCTAGGCTTGATTACTTACTGTAATACACTGTACTTTGAGGTCTTGGGAGGTACCCTCCACAGGCTGCAGCTAGTGCAGAATGCAGCTGCCAGGTTGCTGATGGGGCAGTCTAAATACTGCCACATCCCCCCAGTGTTGTGTGAACTGCACTGGCTGCCAGTTAGGTGGAGGATCCTCTTCAAGGTGGTCTTGCTCACCTTTAAGACCCTACATGGGCTGGGCCCTGGATACTTGTCTGACCTTCTGGCACTTGTTATCCTGGTCCGCTCCCTTTGTTCTCCCTATAGGGGTCTCCTTGTGATTCCCAGGATGAGGCTAAAAACTGCTGGTGACAGAGCATTTAGTCACCAGCCCCGTCCTGTGGAATTTGCTGCCTCCATCTGTAAGGGAGGCCCCTTCAGTTCAAGTGTTCAAGGCCCACCTCAAGACCCTCCTGTTCCGTCAGGCTTTCCCAGACACTGTCTACTAGCATATATCTCTGGTATAGCCCTTATTAATGACTACTGCAATTTTTAATTGTGTTTTATATGGCCTGGTTAATCTAGTAATATTTTATTTATGTATGTATTTTATTTTTATGAATAGTTTGTATTTATGTGTATGATACCCAGAGTCTCTGGGATTGGGTGCCTCGAAAAATAAAACTTGCTTTACCTTGCCTATCCTGAAGCAGGCACAGTCAAAAATCAAGAATTGTGTCTGCCTCAAGACTTTGGAAAATACAGCATTAAGTCTTTTAGAATGTTACTAATAAGCATTAGCAATGCAGTCAAAGCTGAATCCAATTATTTTCTGATCAACAAGCCTGATATTGTTTGCTTATAATTAAATTTCAGCTTCATTTGACTGCATGCACCCAGTTACTCTTTATGCTGAGGGTGTACGCCAATCTTTATTTAAACCCTCACGCCACATGGTCTCAGATTTTTTTTTGTAATTAAGAAGCGCTTGGTATTTGATGCTGGGGAACTTCAATTTACATATGAACTTGACTATAATGTAAAGTCATTTATCTCTCACATGTTGCTAAGGAAAAAGTTAATGATGAAGCAATCAGTCTTAGTAAGAAAAAAATTTGCTTTTGAAGTAACATACTTTCTGTGCCCAATAAACTGGTAGTATATTTGTCCAGACAGTTCTGTTCTACTTTTGATTTTCCTTTCATTATATGTCCCATGCACTAGAATCCTTGTTTTACTAATTTACATGTTGACATTCTATGATAAAATGGTTTACCAAATGGTATACAAGCAACCAAGGCCCATATTTTCAAAGGAAATGTACCGTCCAAAATAGAGATGCGCCACGCATCTCAGAAAATGTGTGGAAGCATGATATTCAAAAGCGAGAGATGCGTCATGCATTCCCGAATGCACGATTATGCAGAAATAATGTATGCAGCGCAAATAAAGGGGACAGATCCATGAATATGCTGCGCATCTCTATATTCAGCAAAAATGTGTGGCGCATCTGCTGCACATCACAGAATTGAGACACCCAAAGTTAGGCAATCCAAAGGATTGCCTAGATCGGCCAGCCACCCACAGGCAGGCCACAGAACTGCAGAGAGGCCATCCAGACACAGCCCTCAGTGGTGCACTAGAACATGCTCCATGCACCTACATACAGCAGACATGCCAGGATGGATATACCCAGGGCCACAGGTGCTGTGTCACCATTGGCATTGTTGAGGTAGCAACCCCCCACACTGCACCCTGGATGAAGACATCCATCAGCCACATGCCAGTGCTGCAGGGTGCCCTCCCCAAGCACACCAGCAGAGCAGACAGACACAATTCAGCACATGTACCATGGACCATGGCCTGCACCCATGCTGCCTGCAGGGTGTCACTCGGCGGTGGCATGCACCAATGGTGTATCTGTGGCAGCGGTGCCAAGGTAGCCTGGTGGTACTAGTGGCAGCATGGCATGGGCCAGGGACTAACCTGTGGCACACACCCATGGTGATACACCATAGGTACACACAGGTGGGGTCCACCCACCTGGGTACCTGGTCACCTGCTGCACACTGCCATTCCTTGCAATTCTCACCATGGCCCTCACATACAGGGGTGTGTGGGGCACTGCAGGTGGCTGCACACAGCATATGGAGCTGCAGCAGCTAAGTTGATAGATGGGTCAGCAGGGATCAAGTGTGCGGGTAGCCAGCGATTTAGCATGCACTTTGACATTCTGGCAAGGAACAAGCATACTGGCAGCCAGCACAGGTTAGTGGGACCAAGTTAAGCAGGTTGGGCATGACACAACTCAGGCAAGCTCAAAAAACTATTGATTAGTCTCATCGACATACACAGCCCCCCCCAAGACAGTAGCTAGCACTTACCCTGCACTTCAGCCTCCATCTCAGGCAAGCAATTACTTCATTTATATATGTAACTTTGTTGATAGTGTATTATTGCAAGTATAACACAAGAAACTGTACTTTCATGGGACAGTGGCCAGCAGCAGCGGTGAGAGGAGGGTAAGTGCCACATGCACTGCCATCACTGTGTGGTGCTACACGTACTGATGATTCCATGCTTTGCCAAGTGCACTACTGACACTGCAGTGCCACATGAATTGTCAGCACCGCAAGTTCCACGTACACTGCTGCCACATTAATATTCCATGCACACTTCTGCCACATTCACTGTCAGCACCACACAGTGCCACATGCACTGCCATCTGCTACCACATACACTTCTGATGAGCACTTTGCCATGTGCACTCCAGACACTGCAATGTTCCACATGACCTATCAACATCACACTATGTTGTGCCACATGTACTTCTGTTATCAAACTGTGACACATGCACTTCTGCCACTGTACTATGCCACACACACTGCTGTCACTGCACTGTGTCATGCCTACTGCTGACACATCATTATGCTGAGCTGTTTGGTTTTGTTTCAGAAAATAGGGGAAAATTGGTCAGGATACCGGGTAAATTCCCCTTCTAGTCTAGAGAAGTATCATGGGATCTTTAATGTTCTCTTGAGCAACCACCACAAAAGACAGATAGAGTCTCTTTTTAATGTCTCATCCGAAGGATGGCACACCATGATAGCACAGCATCCCCATACTATTATTAGTACTGGTGGCAGTGTTGATGGTATGTACATAATCCCTGTGCAAGACTAGAAACCATGGCCTTCTGGTCCCAAGGCAGATGAAGTACCAACCAGCTGTCCCTCAATGCCATGAACATTTGTTCAATGACATTTTTCACACCACTTTTCATTTAGGAGTACCAAAATCTGCACTATGGTAATTTGCATGGACTACCACCCACCCTTTTTTTAAGGAAAATCCCACTACGATCCATCTGAGCCCCACCATCCTATCAGCAGTCCAAAAACTCCATTCTCTGACCTACAGTACACCTTATAAATTAATGTCATTGTTTAATGTTTAGTTATTATCATCTCACTGCCAGGTAATAATGCCAGTACCTTGTCCTAGTAGTGCTTTGCTTATCATGGCACAAAGCACTACTGGTCAGGATACCAGATTCAGGCCTGACAGTGAGAGGATGAGGCTTATACAGCAGCACTGGACAACAAAATTAATTAATTAATTAATTAAATAATTGATTGAAATTTTTAAAGAACAAGCCAGAGAAAAGAATTGTTGGCTAAAAGGGTGGTTAGGCTCAGATAGGTGGTGGTGGGAAACAAATAGAGACTCCAGCTTAGAAGAGCTAAACAATACTGCCAATATTTAACATTTTCTCAGGTGGCGGAAGGGGGGCTGTAAGATGTAAGATGAAACCAAGTGAAATTAAGCCAGAATGACAGGCCTTGGGCAGAATGGTGCAGCAGCCCCAACTGTGGAGGCAGAGGCCCTGGGACTCTAGAGCATAGCAGAGAACAGCAGTCCTGTCTGTGGAGACTTAAATAGGTGGCTTTGGCCATGCCTGTGGGAGGTGCAGAGGGAAGCAGAGTGCAGCAGCCTCAAATGAGGGGTAGGAGACAGGGGCATCAGGATGATTTACAGTATTTCTAGTTACACACATACATTATGTATTTTCACATAGAATCCCTCAGAGAACTGAATTTTGTGAGTTCATACAGTACATGTTCCTGAAATAGAGTGTGGCATACACCTGTTTGTCAATTTGACATATCAACAATATTGTTCTCACATGAACATATTCATGGAGGCTACATCAAAGACACACTACTTCTATGACTTAACACACTTTAGATTTATTTTGTATCCATTAAACAATCCTGTGTTATATTGCCAGACAGCAATGAAGAGTTTTTATGTGATAGTTGTGACTGCGGTGATACAGACAGGTGATTTCTCACTCACAGTCATTTATACCACCGAAACACAAACCACCAACTCTTTATGAGAACAGAATGACAGATTGTAAACTAATCGATCTAAACACAAACCAGATGAGTTAGTAACACACTTGGAGTAAAGACAGTTAGCCCTACATATTGCTTTGACTGGGAAGTGCAACAGTTTCTTCAGGCAGTTAGGGATTTACTTGCAGCAGTAACAGGCTGGACAAGTATGATGTCATTGCTCACTGACAGGGACAGGA
Organism: Neoceratodus forsteri; assembly: GCA_016271365.2. Classification (NCBI taxonomy): domain Eukaryota; kingdom Metazoa; phylum Chordata; order Ceratodontiformes; family Ceratodontidae; genus Neoceratodus; species Neoceratodus forsteri. The sequence goes on along the minus strand of CM028129.1, from coordinate 642,003,250 downwards.
ACATCTTCACTGTTTTCAGTTACTGCAGAGCACATTAGCAGATGCTGATTTAAAGAAAACCACAAAACCAAACAGCAGGTTATTTTCAGGAAATGCTAGTAATGACACAGGGACTTGACCTCAAGTTTTTATTTACAATCTGTAAAACTTATTCATTTGATCTTTAAGCATATGACTGTATGTTTAAAGTCCCTTTGAATCTGTCTTTCCTTCTTCAAACATTGTTTGTACCTGCATGAACTATATGTAGAAACAGAAACATAGAATTTGATGGCAGATAAGGACCACTTGGCCCCTCCTAGTCTGCCCATTTCCCTACCTAACGGATAAGCTGCAGATCCTAGTTAACCAACAGCCTACTTCCTCCTACCCCCACTAGGACTGTCTTATGTCTGTCCCACGCATTCTTGAATTCCCTCACTGTTCTTGACTCCACAACCTCCTCAGGAAGGCTGTTCCATGCATCCACCACCCTCTCTGTGAAAAATACTCCCCACGTTACCTCTGAGCTGTCCCCCTTATCTTCAAATTGTGCCCTTGTTCTTGCACATCCCTTTTTCTGAAAGATACTACCCTCTTGGACTTTATTGATTCCTTGAGGTACATGAAAGTTTCTGTCATGTCCCTCTCTCCTTCATTCCTCAAGGGTATACATATTAAGTTCCTTTAGTCTCTCTTCATATGTCTTCTGGTGCAGACTCTGCACCATTTTGGTGCCCTCCTCTGGACAGCCTCCACTCTGTCTATGTCTTTGCAGAGATGGGGTCTCCAGAACTGCACACAGTACTCCAGACGGGGTCTCACCACCTGTCTGTACAGAGGGTTAACAAATTCCTGTTTTCTACTGTTGATGCATCTCCCTATGCATCCCAGTATTCCCCCAGCCTACCTTACTGCTTTCTCACATTGCTTGCCCACCTTTAGGTCATCTGATATAATTACGCCCAGGTCCCTTTCTAATTTTGTTGTTGTCAGTATCTCACCCCCCCATTGTGTACTCTTCTCCTGGGTTTTTGTTTCCCAGGTGCATTACCTTGCACTTCTTTGCATTGAATCTAAGGTGCTATACATTTGACCATTCCCCCAACTTTGCAAAGTCCCTTCTCATCCTTTCCACTCCATCTTGTGTATCAACCCTGTTGCAGACCTCTGTCTCATCTGCAAAGAGACATACTTTTCCTTCCAGTACCTCTGCAATGAAACTTATAAAGACATTAAAAAGGACCAGTCCCAGTACTGAACCTTGCTGTACCCCGCTAGTAACACTCCTTTATTCACTGTGGACTCCGTTTACTACTACCCTTTGTGTCCTGTTGTCCAACCAATTTTTTACCCAGGCTGCCACCTTGGGACCCACTCCAAGGCTGGCTAACTTGTTTATTAATCTTTTGTGTGGGACTGTATCAAATGCCTGCTAAACTCTAGGTAGGCCATGTCACAGCCCCTCCCTAGTCTACTACTTTGGTCACCCAGTCAAAGAAATCTTTTAGATTAATCTGACACAACCTTTCCACTGTGAATCCATGCTGCCTTGGTCCTGTGCCCCACTGGCCTCTAGGTATTCAACAATTCTTTCCTTCAGGAGTGATTCCATCATTTTCCCTACCACAGAGGTCAAACTAACTGGTCAATAGTTTCCTGCCTCTGCCCTGCTTCACTTTTGTGAAGAAGAATCACATCAGCCCTCCTCCAGTCCTCAGGTACCACCCCATCCTCCCATGATTTGTTAAAGAGAGTCGTCAGCAGTGTCACTAGTTCTACCCATTAGTTCTTTTAGAATTCTTGGGTGAATTCCATCAGGCCTCATTGCTTTGTCCACCTTCAATTTTATTAGTTCTTTCAGAACCCTTTCTTCTGTAAATGGATTGGTATCAACCCCAATCTCCAGAGTGTTTATTTTGTTTGGTTAAGGTACCTCCCCCTCCTCTTCCTTTGTGAATACTGAGCAGAAATATTCATTCAGTATCCCTGCTTTTTCACTGTCAGCCTCTGCCCACATTCCCTCCCTTTTATTAAGCCTCAGTATCCCTCCCTTGGTCTTTCTTCATTCCCTAATGTACCTATAAAAGGTCTTATCCCCCTTCTTAACAGAGTTAGCTATCCTTTCCTCAGTTTGGGCCTTTGCTATTCTGACTGCCTTCCCTGCCTCTTTCTGCTTTAACTGATAAAGTTCTCTGCCCTGCTCCTTCTGTATTTCCTAATATTTCCTGAATGCTATCCTTTTCCCTTAACCTTTTCTGCAACCTCTTTTGAAAACCATAGTGTTTTTTTTCCTTTATTGTTTTTTGATTGATTTGCTTCACACAAAGGCTTGTTGTCTCTGTGATGGCTGTTTTGATTACTCCCCATTGTTCCTCCATGCCTTCTTCTTGCCAGTTTGCTAGTGCTTTTCTGAGGCACTCTCTCATTTTCCCAAAGTCAGCCCTCTTAAAGTCCAATACAATGCTTTTGTGTGGCTTGACTCTATGGCTGTGTTTATTGTGAACCACATTGTTTGGTGGTCACTTGTTCCCAGATGGCTACCCACTTCTAAATCTAAGATTCTTTCTCTGTCCCCATTTGAGAGTACCAAGTCTAAGATTGCTCCCTCCTGAATGGGTTCCAATACTAGCTGACTGAGGCATGCCCCTTGTAGGGCATCAAGAATTACTCTGCCCTTGGATGTGCCTGCAGCAAAGGTGCTCCAGTTAACATCTGGCATATTCAGGTCCCCCATCAAGAATATCTCCCCTTTTTCTGCCATTCTAAGTATGCCTTCTATCATTTCCTTGTCTATTCCTTCCCCCTGAGATGGGGGTCTGTATACCACCCCCATGCGGACTGTGGTGCCATTTCCTGTCTCCAGGGTGACCCAGAGTGCCTCATCTGCTCCCTGTTTACTCTTTAGTTCTGTTACTTTGATCTTGTCCCTTACATAGAGAGCTACTCCTCCTCTTTTACCCTCCCTGTCCCTCCTGTAGATTGTCTATCCTGGTATGTTGACATCCCAGTCACGGTTTTCTGTGTATCATGTTTCTGTGACTGCCACAATATCCAGGCATCCCTCTTCCATCAAGGCCACTAGTTCAGGGAGCTTGTTACACAGACTACAGGCATTGGTATGCATCACCGTTTTGATGGCCTTACCCCTTTTAGCCCCATCCCTGTCCTTACTGCCTTTGCCTTTTTTTGCATTTACCTCTGTCCTGCTCCCTAATGACTTCTCTACCTTGGTGTTTACCTCACTAATTACCATGTTTTGTGGGGGGGAGGGGGGATTTCCCTGTTCCTTTTCAGTGCCTCCCCCCTTGGCTAGTTTAAATGCATGCCAATGAAGCATTTAAACCTATCACCTAGGATCCTGGTCCCCCGGACAGATGCAGACCATCATGCCAGTATAGATCTGCATCCCTCCAGGTGGATCCCCAGTCCCCAGTGAAGCCAAAACCCTGAGCTCCACATCAGTTTTTCAACCTTTCATTGAATTCCATGGTGTGAAGTACCCTAGCATCATCCTTGCCATAGACAGGCAGCACCTCCAAGAAGGTTACCATATGTGCTACTTGTCTAAGGCCCCTCCCCAACTCTACAAACTCCTCTTGCACTGCTCTGATACCATTCCTTGCCAGGACATTTGTCCTTAGGTGGACAATGACATCCAGTTCCCTCCCTCATGCAGCTGCTCCCACGATCCTGAGGATTTGCTTCCTGTCCCTCCAAGCTGTGGTGCCAGGCAAGCACCTTACCTGCCTCTCCCCTTCCTCCCCCATTTCAATCCCCCTAATGATTGAGTCCCCCACCAGAAGTTGTTTCCTTCCCCTTTGGGGTCCCGTGCCATGCTCCTGTGGGTCTCCTTTGTGGAGGTTCCCAGCATCCTCCTTGGTCTCCACTGCAGGTGCCACCATAGGGAACCACTAGCCACCAGACTAGTGTATGAATTGTGGAGAGGTACAGCTGGAGGGATGCACCTCTGTTCCACCACCCTCTCCCTCCCTGAGCCCACCTTGGTCAAGCTGTTTCTCTTTCTTGGCAACATCTAAGGTAGCAGCAGTGGCCTTGGTGGTCCCCGGGTGGGGGAGGAGGTTTCACGAATCCTAGCCAGGTCAGCCTGGAGACAGGCAACTCCTCCCTCAGATCAGAGAGGTGCCTGCAAATAGGGTAGCATTGCAGCCTCCAGAATGTCTCCTGGAGATACACAAACCGGAATTGTTATGCTTTATGAATGATGGCAGTACCAAGCCTGGTTTTGCATAGGGTCCTATATGTTCTTCTTACCACACTAACAGTCTCACTAACTACATTGTACTGGCTGCATCTAATTGAAAACAAAAGCTGACTGGCACCACCGATTGCTGGTTGACCAGTTCAAAAGATACAGTGAAGTGAATACCTGCTGATGAAAGAAAACCTTGACAGGATTTTAGAGAACTCAACTAATGCCACTCATGGCTGTGGTGGGGTGCAAAAAAAGAGGCCAAGAAAAAAATGAGTTTCAATAATATGTATTTTTGTTTCCTAATTAAAAGGAAATTGGATGTCCAGAAGAGAACAGCTCCTGAAATAAATCATTGCATTATGCTCCTTTCTTTACTTTACTTTTCTTTTCCTGAAATGGAAATGTATAACAAACTTTATTCCTTGCAAAACAAATTATAAGCCAGGCTGTTCTGTATGAACATCACTCTATTTAGTTAATGTTACAAAAAACACATTCACAATTATATGAGCGCAGTAGCTCCCCTATAGGTAGGGTGGCTGGTGAGTTCAATGTTAAACTCAATTTTTTGTTTGCTGCTTGCAGAGAGACGGTTTCTCAGATTTACATGAAAGTTTCAGGATTTGTTGTACATACCAGAATCCACAATCCCTGAACATCTCATGTAAATCAGTTTAGAATTTTTAGAGATATTAGAGTGTGAAAAACAAATACTAATTCCTTTGACTTCAATGGTGTTTTTTTCTGAATTTTTGCTTTCCTCTAGATAAAAAACAATACATGTTTAAATTGTGAAATTTTGTACAGTTGTGTAGTTTAGTGGGGAAGGATTTCCTAGGTATTGTAGATGCTTGGGAGTTTTATATTTTTCAAAATATTAACATTTGAAAAATTGTGCTTTTTGCAGTAGGGGTCAGCTCTGTCAGTCTGGCTTGGAGATAACGTACCACATGCACAGAACAGTCTCAGTGCTGTTGATTGGGAATGGGAAAATTAAAGGAGTCCAACTGTAGTTGAGGTACCGCATGCACAGAGGATTCAGGGTGTGTGGAAAGTGAAAGTCACAACTGGCATTTTAGCCATGGAACCTGTGTTCTGATCAGCTCAGCAACTAGTGAACAATTAATGGCAGTGCTCTGTTTATAAAATCTACTAAGCTGAACCCCAAAGGTCAGAGTCTAAACTTCTTTTCTTTCTTTTGAAATGTTGAGTGTGAGGAAAAGTTTCCCAAATCATTTACTTGAGTAAGTGTTGCTATTTCATTTGAGGTTAATTGTTTTAATAAAGTCTTCTGAAATTAAGGTAAATGAAATACAGTTATAAAAGAAAACAGTTGCCCTTTTTATCAGTCTAAGCAATACAAAGTCACCCGTCATCTGCTTTCATTTATTAATAAACCAACTGTATTTCAAATACGAATTGCTAGTAACACAACATTTTTCATTGTGCTTCGCTGACACCTATAACACTTTAGACCACATTTGCATGTCAGCTCGTATCACTTTTTGGTTCTTATAGAGCCCTGCTCAGAGGTACATGCTTCTGAATTTCTGTCTGTCTGTCTGTTTGTCTCTCTATTTATCCATCTATCTGTCTGTCTGTCTATCTATCTATCCATCTATCTAGCTATCTATCCTGTCATTGCATCATAAATTAAAGCCTCTAGTGTTTCTTACCTTGTTTGATGTGCAAGTGGATTTCCCATGCTCTTGCAGTCAGTATGGACAAACAACTCCAAAAAAGTAAAACAAAGAAAACAGATGGTCCAACTGTGTAACAGAAAATTGGTTTATGTTTTACAACAAAATTCAAACAGCCTTTTGCCAATCAAACATTCTTTCCCTCAAGCACCACTCTAGCTCATTTTGAACTATCCCATTTTATTTACAGCACTATTTCCCCACACATCCAATGGCGTCCAGTCCCCAGCATGCCTGCTTCAAAGGCCACTAACACACATACATTTAATAAGTTCCTTACTATAACCTGCCCATTTCACTCACAGTCCACACAGTCCTTAGAACAAGTTTTGAACTTTGTGACATTAACTTGAACTCTGGGAATTAACCCATTAATGTCTTAGCACTTCTTTAAAATGAGGACATGCATTGACACAGTATGTCATGTGTCACTAGCAAGCTTGCGTTTGGTTTTGTTTGGATGTTTTTAACTAGTAGTTTAAAGTGTAAGTGTGGATGTTTTTAACTAATAGTTTGATGTATAACGTTGTATGTTAAGAATATAAACTGAATTGGTCTCTTTTTTTGTTTGATCTCTCCATAGGGCTAAGCTTACAGTACCTTAACCAGTTACTAAATTTCACACTCTAATCTATTCTTGTGCCATCCTACAGAACACTGCTGGATCCCCAAAAGATGTCTCAGAAAGGACTGAGTGATCATAAGCTATGGGATATGGACATCAAAGGATTCTGTTAACCTGTCTTTGAATGTACTGATTTTATGTGCAAATGAACTAGTGCAAATAATCACATTTGCTAATAATGCTCTCAATGAATAAAGCATAGAGCTCAATATGACAGACATGTAACAAAAAAGAAATGAAAATCAAGAAAAAATATTTTGTTTATATTACTTTTATACTAATTCACATACATAAAACTTTTTTGGTTTAGAATATATCTGTCATGCATATAATAGCACTTCAGGATTATAATACATACAATGCTCAGTATTTCTGATATATTGCAGGTTTTATTCTTAAATTTGCATATTTTTGTATTTATTTTTCTCACTTGGTCTGTATTATATATTGGGTGATGCATGCCATGATGTAATGAATGATGCTAAATAGTGGGGACTATAAATACTACTGAAGTTTCTCCAGTACCCTGCCCCCTGGTGAAGCGCTGGGGCAAGTTCGTCATGTCCGGATAGCAAGAGGCTGTTTGAATTTTGTTGTAAAAAATAAAGGAACTCATTTTCTGTTACACGGTTGGACCCTCTGTTCTCTTTGTTGGAGTGCATACTTTTTTAGAGCTGTTGGCATACTGGGGTTAGCTGCCCCAAGTATGCACCCCATCCCCTTTCACTTAAATGTAGATGTTGTGTGGACTCTGATCTGGAGTCTTGCCAAACCAGTGGTTGAGTCTTCCATGGGGTTATCATCCCTAATACTCACCCCATTCCCTGCACAAACAATGTCAGACATAATGTCCTTTCTTCATGCAAGAAAAAAACACCACTGATTCACCAAGACTCCAGAAATCCAAAACTCTATTGTTATTTCCTTTTTAATGCTTGGGGGTGTGGGTGGGGAGTTAGGGTTGGAAAACTTAACGCCACATTTTCATACTTTTGTGGCATTAACTTGAACCCTAACTTATGCATTAACATAGTTTTTGCAAAGAATGTAATAAAGAGTTGCTGTTTAATGTTTAATGACACCTACTATATCTCTTGAAAAGTTATCTAAAAAAATTATATATAAAGCAGTAAACACAAAGTTGGGGCTAGTCTATAAATTCAGGGCTTCTCATACCTCTGCCACTAGACTGGCCACTGCCCAAGGGGTTCTTTGGCCTAGCCTAACCTATGGGCTTACGACATCGCTGGATATCAACGAAGAGGTTCTGCAAAAATGGAACACATGTTACAACAGCATCTGCTGTTTTGCCCTATCTCTACCCAGACTCACACATCACTGCATACTCTACTCTGGCCTTGGATGGCTCTCCCCAGCTTCCTATCATCAGTACACTGCTGGTTGTATCAATCAATCAATCAATCATTCAAAAATTGATTTCTAAAAAGCACATTTCAAGAATATCAAAATGCTTGTACAAACAAGATCAAAATAAAATTAACCAACAAATAAGTTAAAATATTGTTCAAAGAGCAGCAAAATATCACATTTCAGGAAATGCCAATTTAAACAAATATGTCTTATGGGCAGATTTAAAGGCCTCAGCAGTCAGGCACTCTCTGACCCAATGAGGTAGAGAGTTCCACAGGGTCGGGGCCGCAAAAGTGAATGATCTGGCCCCCGAAGTCTTCAAACAGACCCTGGGAACCTCTAGCAATCCCTCATCAGAGGAGCAGAGTGGGTTGGGGGGGCAGCAGAGGCAGATAAGATCTTGCAAATACTGCAGTCCCTGCCTGTGTAGGGCCTCATAGGTCAGTAATCCGACCTTGAAGGTGACCCTTCACTGAACCAGCAGCCAGTGCAGATTGCAGAGCACAGGTGTGACATAGCACAATCTAGGTAAGCCAGTCAACAACCTGGCCAGTGCATTATGCACCAGCTGCAGGCAATGGATGTCCACCCCTGGCAGCCCTAGGTACAGGGCACAGCAGTAGTCAAGGCAGGAGGTCACAAAGACATGGACCAACATTGGAAGATCATTGGGTGGGACCAGGTGTTTTATCCACGCAATATTCCTCAGATGGTAAAATGAGGTCTTGATGATGGCCGACACCTCAGACTTAAGGGTTAGCCCATCAAGCATAATGCTCAGATTCCACACCCAGTCAGAGGTCATCAGCTGGCAGCCACCCAGCCAAAGTCCAGATGACTGCCCGGCAGATGACCCCTCTACCTGATGACCTGGGTCCACAACCAACACCTCAGTCTTGTCAGGGTTCAACCTCAACCAATTAGCACTCATCCAGTCCTGGATCTCAGAGATGCAGTTATTAAAAACCAAGGCAGCATCACCCTGTTCAGGTACAAAGTACATGTAGAGCTGAGTATCGTCTGCATAGCAGTGGAAACTCAGCCCATACCACCTTATGATGTCCCCCAATGGCAACATATACACTGCGAGCAACATGGGTGAAAGAACATAGCCCAGTGACACCCTACAAGACAGGGCGAGAGGGGCCGAGGAAAATATTCTGGACACCACTCTCTGAGTCGTGCCTGTGAGGAAAGATTGAAATCGCCTGAGGACTGTACCCAACAGTCCACAGATCAGTCACGGGTGCTCTAATAACACACCATGGTCCATGGAGTCAAATGCCACAGAGAGATCAAGAAGAACCAAACTTGAACTGATCTTCCTATCTCTCACAATTAGGAGATCATTAAGTACTCGAACCAGTACTGTCTCAGTACTATGCCTCTTCCTGAAACCTGACAGAAGAGGATCATAGATATCATGTGTGGTAAGATGATCCTCTAGTTGCAGAACAACTACCTTCTCAATAACCTTGTCCATGAAAGGCAGGTTAGAGACAGGTCTATAGTTAGTAAGATAGTCAGGATCAAGAGAAGATTTCTTCAAAAGAGAAGTCATCACTGCTTCCTTCAGGGTGTCCGGGAACACCCCTGTCTCCAACAAGCACCAGACTTTTTCAGCTAGGACCAATCCAATTACCTCCAAACATCCCACAAGGAGGCAAGTTGGACCAGAGTCCAAACTACAGTAAGTCAGTTGCATACCCTGGATAATCTTCACATTGTCAGTAATCGCCAGTTGATCAAAGTTGGGCCAGACAAACTGGGTGCCTGAAATCTCCCACTGACCGCCGCAGCAACCATTGGAGAGTTCCGCACAGATCTCTGACCTGATGGTGACAATCGTATCTGCAAAAATTGAGCAAACTCATCACACTTATTCTGTGAAAATGCTCCCCGATTCTGAAGACAGGCTGGATTGCACAGCCTGTTGACAGTACGGAAGAGCTGAGCCGGTCAGTTTTGCGCAGTGGTAAATCTCCCTAGACAGCAACTCTGCCTTTTTATGGGATACAGCCAATTGATAGTTCTTATAATGGGCCATCAATCTAAGTCTGTCATCAGCAGGCCAGATTTCTCCCAGCATTGCTCCAACCTTCGTCCCACTCGCCTCAACTTCCTCAAGGTCCAATCAAACCAAGGTGACTGAGGGCAAAGGGTGAGGGGGTGAATGTGAACAGGAACTATGAAATCCAGGGCCACCATCACTGCATTATTATAGGCTAGTAACAGATCTCCTGGATGCAAGCTTACACTCAGTCTACCTAATAGGTCCAGCACCACCGTAAGACCATCAGGGATCAAACCCCTTAAAGGGCGGTACTGGACCATCTCCATAGGAGCAGATCTATTGGGGGGAGTCTTGAAACTGAACCTTATAGTGTGGTGGTCAGACCACCCGACTGGTTCCACCACATAGGAGGTCTCCATCTCCAGCAGGAACACTATGTCCAAGAAGTGACCTTGACTTGGGTCACAGAGTTAACCAGCTGTGTAAAGCACAATGAAATCATCAGTAGGAGGAAGTCTTGGACAAAATGTGAGAGTTCGTTGTCATCCCAGGCATTAAAATCCCCCAGAACCAACCATCTGGGAGATTCCAACACCATGTTGATGACAAAGTCCACGACTTCCTGCAGGAAATCCTTCCCACACCTGGGTGGATGGTAGATAAGAAGTATCCTGCAGCCCACACCTGCACCCATGATACACTTGAAGGATCTAGTGACCCCAACTGGCACATCTACAAGGCCCAGTTCCAACTTAAAACAGATGGTTACACCCCCACCTGTATGATCCAACCTTAGGCGGTGTATAGAAACATAGAAGTTGATGGCAGATAAGGACCGCAAGGCCCATCCAGTCTGCCCATTTCTTTTTCTACCTTATAAATGTGCCATCAGTCTTTGCTCTGTCAGTGGCCTATCTATTCATACTCATCTGTATTGCTCCCTTATGCCTATCCCATGCCTATTTGAAGCCCTGCACTGTATTCATAGCCATCACTTCCTGAGGTACACCATTCTATTCGTCCACCACCCTTTCTGTGAAAAAGAATTTCCTCACATTCCCCCTTAATCGGCCTTCCTCTAATCTCATGCTGTGTCCTCTTGTCCTAGTACCTGGCCGGAATTGACAACTTCAGTACGGGACCAGTATTTTCATCCAGTCAGGTCTTGGTGATGAACACCAGGTCACATGTTCCAACAGGATCAGCAATCACTGCTGTCTTGTTTTTAATTGACCTAGCATTGTATAACTGTACCCAAGTAGGATGGGAAACTAAGACAGATTGTGCTATTTGTCCACAAAAAGTGGAGCCCTTGGGTATGGGAACCAGGCAGGGAGGACCCCTCTCCTGTGTCCATTTCACCCCAGGGCATCTCCTTGACATCACAACCCCAATCCACCCACTCCACTCCACATTCCCACCAGGCCCACCCCCCTGCCCCTCTGCCACCCCCCAACTATAGATAACATCATAAGAACTGGTACATCAGCGACACTGGCCAGAATGTTAAGTCAAGCCACACAGGCCTACCCTTTGCGATCTGCAGAAAGGTCTCTTTTAGACATACCCAAATGTGTTATGAAAATGGGTGAACATGCTTTCACTGCATCCGCTCCCAAGCTGTGGAACTCCCTGGCAACATCTGTTAGGCATTCCTAGTCACACCAGGCTTTTTAAAAGGAGCTTCTTACCTTCCTCATGTGGGCTCTGATGAATGCACATGTAACTGAAGTATAGCACCCATTCTTAACATGATTCTATTCCATACATTTTATTGCACTTATCTATGACTGTTGTATGAGTTGCTTTCCATTGTACTGATGTATAATATTCAAGTTAGGTCCATTGTTTTGGATGTCATGCATTGCTGTAACAACTGTAATAATACTCACGTTTTGGCTAACCTTTGAATGGTGTTTAGTACCAGTATTCAAGGTGGGATCTAAAAATCAACTGGAGAATTATAGACCAATTTCGTTCTTGTAAACTATATTGAAGATTTTTGAAAAGATAGTTGCATTGTGAATTAATACCTCCTTATCTAAGTACAATGTGCTCAACAAATTACAATCTGTCTTTAGACCACAACATAGAACTACAACAGCTTTGTTAAGAATTAGTGGGGATATTGTGGAAGGTCTGGATAAGGGGATATCAGTGGGAGCAATATTTATTGACTTATCCAAAGCTTGTGACACCTTGGACCATGGAATCCTCCTGTCCAGACTAAAATTCTCTGCTTCATCCAAGATGCCCGTGAGATGATTTAAAAACTATCTGGAGGGAAGATTACAACAAGTTACCATCAATAAATGGTCCTCTGTAATGAAAACGACCATCTTGGGTGTGCCACAGGGATCCATATTATGAACAATTTTCTATAATCTGTATATGAATGAGTTTGTTTTATCCCAGCATGGGGTGGATTACCACCTTTATGCTGACACTATCATTTTGTATGCCAAAGGGACATCATTATCTGGCATTCAACTGTCTTTGCAAGAGGCAATCGATCAGTTCCAGGATTTTGTCTCTAAATCTAAGCTGGTGTTAAATACAAAGAAATCCAAAGTGATATTGTTTAACCAAGGGAAAGGGAGAAATTTGACTGAGAAGTCTATATAAATTGAAACTTTGTCAGGTTCAGAGTTGGAAAAGGTGATTTATTACAAATATTTGGGGATCTATTTGGAAAAACACCTAAAATGGGATATACTGTACATATAGATGAAACAGTGAATAAGGTTGGAAGATATTGTGTAGAATAAGACAATGTATGACAGCTGCAATTAGAAAGCACATAATAAACACAGTGTTATTACCAGTGTTGGAATATGGAGACATAGTGTACGTGGGAGCCTCACATATGCAATTGAATAAACTAGATGTTATGTATAATAAATTAGCTGGATTCATTCTAAATGTCCCTAAAAGAACACATAGGTTGGACAAGTATAAGGACCTAACTTGGATAGCCTTGGGTAATAAGAGAAATTGTCACACCCTATTATTCATGATCAAATGCATTATGGGAAAGGTTCCCAAGCACATTATGGAGAGCATACTTTTTAGAAATCTGAAGCAAGGCCTAGGATCTGCCAAAGGCCTAGAATACTAATTATCTCAATTTAAAACTGAAATGGCTAGGAGTCATTTGTTCATAATGGGTCTGCCAGCTGGAATAAACTTCCAATCAGTCTGAGAACTATTGGTCCGCGCTAGCCATAGATGGTAATGGCTGCTTAATCTATGTGAGGAGCGAGTCGCGGTATCAAACCCATAATTACCCTATCTAACCTGGCTGACAGTTGTCGGAAACTAACTAACGGACCGTCGGAAGGTCTGCTGAGCACAGTGGGGAAGTTTCGTGTAGATCGCTTGGGTAAAACTTAAAAAAAAACATTAATTTTACACCGTGAGTCATTTCTTCTACTGGGCAATAGAATGACATGGCAAGTTTGAAAGGGTCATTCGATTCTAACGGCATTGGTATAGAAAGCATTAAGGAAATGTTGAATCGTATTGCTCTTAATCAGACAGAAATTAAGAGGGACATCGCCCTTAAAGTAGTTGTGGACATCATAAGGTCTAATTCTGACAAATTTAATGAGGCTGTCAGAAGCTGAGGAGAGGGTGGCTACAGTGGAGGATACTGTCTCTAAGTTGGACGGCGATTGTGTCTTTTCATCAACAATTTAAACTTCTGTGGCAAAGGTGGATGACCTCGAGAATAGAGGTCGAGAAATAATATTCGTATTGTGGGGTGCCAGAGGGCATTGAGGGTCCAAGTATGGCGAGGTTCTTACAAGATTTTATTCCTGAAGTTCTGCAATATAAGTGGAGCTGCCTCTAGAAATTGAGAGAGCACAGATCCCTTCTCCTCAAACCAAAAGTAGGTGCCCTCCCCACCTATTGTGGACATATTTTTACGATTCACTGTAAAGGAGGAGATTTTAAACCTTGCAAGGGAAATGAGATCCATAACTTGGAATGGGAATCGAATTTCTTTTTATCAGGATTACTCGGCAGAAGTGGTCTCACAGAGGAAAGCTTTTACAGAAATCAGACAGTCTCTACAAAAACTTGGTCTGGCTTATAGGATTAAATATCCTGCCACTTTAATCATTTCTGCCAACGGGGTTTCTCACAGTTTTAAATCACCAGAGGATGCAGCTGTTTTTATTAACAAATGGAAAAAAACTCATGGCAGTTCCTTGCAGAAAGGCAAGAAATTTGAACTTTCTCAACATTCTGAAGTGCAGCAGGCTCGAGATTCCAGTTCTACACACACTCCACTGGAACCTATCCACTCTCAAGATTCTAAAAAAAAAACTTTTAGCCCTAAGATCCCATCAGTCCTTCCTGAATCCTCCCAAGTCAGCTGGCAGACTGTTAGTAGGAAATGCAAGGGTCTTACCAGAGATCGTCGTGCTTCAACTCGTTTTGTGTCCAGAAGCAGCCCTGGCAAGCAAGGTTTTCATAACGTGGCTTCCAGTACGAATCGATTTGCCCCGCTGGCTACAGGCGCAGAAGATATGCAAGAGGAAGTAGAAGGTTTCTCCACAGGGGAAAGTGTAAATATCAGCCAATCAGGAGGCTTTAACCTGGTTATAGATTCGGAGGTCCCAGGATGCCCCACTGTTCCAGATTTCCCAGAAGCTAATTGATTTATATGTTATGGTTGGCATTAAGCTGCTTGATCACCAACATTTGTGGTCGGGATTTCTACTGAATCCACAGGTGGCTGCAGTTCTATTGATTTACGTTATTCCGGAGTATGCAGGATTGGAAAATGGTACAATTTCTACAAGGATTTTTTTTTTTTATGCTTATCAGCTGTAGGGAAAAAAAGGAAAAAATGCTAGAGATTTGTTATCTATTTAATTTTATTCCTTATGTGTTCTATTATCTCTACTTAGACAGGATCCTCAGATGAGGTAGGTCTTAGATCAGTTAAACAGACAGCCTGTTTTTAGAAAAAGGAAGGAGGAAGATAAAAGAAGGGAAAAGGGAAGAGAAAAGAAAAAAAAAAAATTCCAATTATTACATGCTATTATTAGCGAACCAGCATATCCATGATGTATAGAACACGGCTCCTATTCCTTGTTGGTTTTCGTAGTGTTTTTTTTTTTTACACATGACTATGAAATCTTGCTTCGCTGTCATGCTGTCATGCTTTCGATCTTTTAAAAAAGGGCAGGTGATTGGCAATTTCATTATAGTAAGGGCCTGTTTGTTGCAGTATAAGTGTCTTTGTTTCTTTTTATTCTTCACTCTATTCTGTTCTCTGTTGGGTTCTTCTTGGTTTTATTATGTTTTTACTATACCCTGTTGCTGTCCTAAGCTCTTAGCTCTATAGTTTTCCTTTTTCATACCTTTCTTTCTCTTAAAGGTGTCCGGATGTATACAGACCAGTTAAATAATAGCAGCACTTGGCTTGAGTCAAATGGGGAGAACAGCTGACCGATGGATTAATATGCTTAGCCTTGAATAGCTATGTATTTGGCTTGCACTCAATACTATGGCCTCGCACATTTCTGAATGGCTCAAGCTAACGGGGCCATTGTGATGTGTGGTCAAGTTTGAGAAAAGGAAGAAAGAAGGAAAGAAAAAAAAAAAAAAAAAAAAAATGCTGTGACTAAGCAGTCCTGTGGTCTTTACATAATATTGCTGTTTTCTTGGACCAGGCATTTACGAATAAATGTGAAGTCTTGTAGTGTGGTGGAATACCATCTCTTTACTTCTTTCCTGCTTTTCCTATATACTATATGTATTACTCATTGTCATGCATTTCCTATCCTAACTTTCTGTGACTACTCTCATCTATGGCAATCATTATTATTTGTCATGTGTATTGTTGTTATTATATTTGTTCCTGGTTAGATGGTGGCTGCCTACTACTACTTGAAATTGCCAGGGGTTGTTTTCTTTATTATTGCTATGCCTCACTTGGAGTCAAGGTTTTACTAAAGCTCCAAGTTTACTGCTTTTTGTTGTTGTGCGACACGAACCTACAACCCAGGGTCCTTGGGAACCCCTGACTTTTGGATTGAGGTCTCCTGTTGACTATAGGTTATAGGAACTGTTTTTTTTTTTTATCTGTCATGTTTAAGAGCCACAACATATTTAAGTCAAATGAATTTGTTTGGATATATCTATATTTGACTAATGGAGAAGAATTAATTGTTGGGGCTCAACTTAAGTTTATTCCAAATATAATGCTCTTGTTTCATGGTACACTAACAATGAATGTTAGAGTTTTAATGGCCAAATGCCATTTCCCAATTGGGTTACATTGTTTCTTATTAGGGGTAATGTTAGTTGTCTTTCAGTTATTCAGGCCTATTAAATGTTCTTACTCCGTTCTCGATGGGGTTTGTGATTTTACTGAATCATTTTTTGGCAAGGCAGTTACTCAGTTTCTCCTTTACCTTAGCATTTATAGCTTGTCATTGTATATTAGCTGGTCTTATAATAAAATGGGGATAGTAGTGTAAGTACTAAATGTGTTTTTGAATGTAAAGGGCTTAGGATCGCCTATAAAAGGAAAAAAAGTGATTTCTTATTTTAGTAAGCTAAAAACAGATATAGCTTTATTGCAAGAAACTCATTTATTGCCAGATGAGGCTGAGAAGCTTAAAAGATCGTGGGTAGGGGAAGTATTTCATAATTCCGTTAGTAGAAAACGGAAGGGGTTGGCCATACTTATCAAGAAAACAATTAATTTTGTTGTTTTTTCCCATCGAGTGGATCCTAATGGAAGATGGCAGATATTGAGGGTCTTATTGATGGGATAGACATTGCTATATGCAATATCATGCACCTAATGGAGAGTCCAGTCGGTTTTTGGGGACTTTTGCAGAGGTTAGTAAAGTTTCTGGTAAAAATATTATGGTAGGGGGATTTTAATATAGTCATGGATTACAGGCTAGATAGAAGTGGTTCATTCAGTAATGAAACTAATTCAAGGGCCAGAAGGATCATAACAGACAGGATGAAAGACTTTGGTCTTTCTGATGCCTGGAGGCTGATGTATCCGATAGAAGAGATTATTCCTTCTATTCAAATCGCCATAGGACTTATAGTAGGATTGATATGTTTTTGTTATCCAGTACTTGATAAATAGTATGCTAAAAACTGATATAGACTCAATTTTAGTTTCAGATCACGCTCCAGTTTCAGTCATTTTACATTTAGACTCTGATTCTAAGAAACCTTTTCACTGGAGATTTAATTGCTCTTTGTTAAAAGACACTAATTTTCGGTCATGGGTTTTAAATGAAACAAAACAGTTTTTTGACACCAATGATAACAGGGAAACTTCTTATGCTATGGTTTGGGAGGCTTATAAGGCCTTTATTAGGGGCAGAATTTTGAGCTACACTTCCTTTAAAAAGAAAGAAAGAGAGAAATTCCTGTTGCATAAGGAGAAGGAACTGGTGGAATTGGAGAAGCTACACAAATCTCATAAGGGGAATAGCTGGAGTATCCTTAGGAGAATTATACTGTTAGATATGAGATTAATAAAATACATACGAGTAAAGCTGAATTTGCTCTGTTTAGGATGCAACAAACTTACTGGGAGTCTGGGGAAAAAGCTGGTAGACTTTTGGCCTATAGGCTTAAACAGGTCCAAAATAGAAATAATATACAGAGCATAAGAGATGGAGCAAAGAACACATATACTAAAACTAAAGACATTAATTATGTATTTTTACAATTCTATAGAAACCTTTACAAATCTCAGTATGGCAAGGACTTGGGTCCAATCAATGAATTT
This sequence comes from Neoceratodus forsteri, assembly GCA_016271365.2. Lineage (NCBI taxonomy): Eukaryota > Metazoa > Chordata > Ceratodontiformes > Ceratodontidae > Neoceratodus > Neoceratodus forsteri. The sequence continues at coordinate 641,985,565 of CM028129.1, read as the reverse complement.
CTATCCAGGGCTAAATTACCTGTGATCGCTGAGTCAGAGAAGCAGGTCCTGGACAAGACTATCTCAATTGCTGAGATTAATGAGGTGATATTAGATATGCCCAACAATAAAGCCCCTGGGTCAGATGGATTGCCAGCTGAATTCTACGCTCTCTTGAAAGATACTGTTAGTCCGATGCTTTACAAAGTATTTACAGAGGTGGAGGTTAATAAGGCACTACCATCTACAATGTCAGAAGCAGTGATTACAGTCTTACTGAAAAAGACAAGGACCCCTAGACCCGGCTAGTTATCGCCCAGTTTCCTACTGAATATTGATTATAAAGTTTGGGCTAAGATTCTAGCGAATAGATTACAGAGCATTCTTAGTACACTCATACATGGTGATCAAGTGGGTTTTATTAAAGGGAGAGCAGGTTTGAAAATGTCAGAAGAGTCCTTTCCTCCATGTGGATGGCCTCTCAGGCTCAAGACAATTCTATTTTGTTGTCATTGGATGCTCATAAAGCGTTCGACTCTGTGGAATGGGGTTATCTTTATGGGGTTTTAAAGGCTTTTGGGTTGGGGACACTTTTATATCTAGGGTGACTGATGTACTGTTCCCCACAGCAAGGATATGCACCAATAAGATGTTATCTGAGAAATTTGCTCTGGAAAGAGGGACAGGCAAGGTTGCCCCTCTCCCTTTACTTTTATCCTGGCCATAGAACCTCTTCTCTGCCTGGTTAGACAGAATAATATTATTTCAGGGATTAAAATTGGTAAGATGGAGCATAAAGTTGTAGCTTACGCGGATGATATACTACTTTCCCTATCTAATCCACATAAATCCTTTAAACCTACCATGGATCTTTTGAAGAGTTCAGATTACTTCTGGCCTCTCAATTAATTGGTCAAAATCAGAAATGCTCCTTAAAGGGTAGTAAAGAAAACTTAAAAAAATTATGTACTGAGAATAACCTAAAATGGCAAGAGGACTTTATTACCTATTTAGGAGTTAAGATCCCCAATAAATTGAATGCCCTGGTTCTAATTAATATGAATCTCTTATTAAAGGATATAAAACTGCACATGGAGAAGTGGGCTAAATTAAATCTATCGCTATGGGGCAAAATTAATGCTCTTAAAATGATGCTGGCTCCTCGGCTCTTGTATTTTTTTAATGTTACACCAGTACACATTTCTAACTTCTGGTTTAAAAAATTGATTCTTTAATTAGGTCCTTTTATGGGAGGTAAGAAGGCAAGGATTAGTCTACCAAAGCTAAAGAAACACTGGCAACAGGGTGGCATGGCTTACCTGATTTTAAACAGTATCGGCTAGCCTTCTTATTCAGACAGGCATGTTACTGGTTCAAACCAGTCAATGTTAGCTCAGGTGGGTGCAATATGAACAGTCCTGTCTACCCCCACTTGCTTTATCATGTTGCCATGGGTATTTACCCAAAGTCCACTAATTCTCACCCTTTTCTACATTCTTCAGCCAGTCCCATACGGCATTTTACCAATTTACTTTTTAACCCCTTCGTTATGCTGAAATACACACCTTTATGGAGAAACCCAAAAATCAAATTTGGTAATAAAACATTAATTAATGATACATGGGAAAAGAAAGGTATTTTACTATTAAAGGATATTATTGACCCTTACACGGGTATCCTTAGATCCTTTGCTGATTTAAAGGGGAATATGGTTTATCATATACACATTTACCCATACCTTCAAGTCCGAAATGCAATAAAGGATATTTTGGATGTCAATTTGGCCATCCCTATTTCTAATGACTTTGAGGGTCTACTTGCATTAGCCAGCAGCAAAGGAGGAGCTGGCAAGCTGTATAAACTTTCTAATAAAGGAGGGTTAGACCTCACAGAGTCCTCTAAACATAGATGGGAAAAAAGCTTAGGCCATTTAATTTCTCCCCTTTCTTGGGAATTAGTCTGGCACAATGCATACAAATCCAGCATGGACTTTCAGGGACGACTAATCCAATTTAAATTAATTCATAACTGGTATTATACGCCAGAGAAAATGTTTAGACTAGGTATTTCTTCAGATAGCAATTGCTGGAGGTGTAGCGCTCAAGATGCCAATTTACTACACATGATGTGGTATTGTCCAACTCTAAGACAGGCCTGGCTTGTTATTTGGGATGTTGTCAGCAGATCCTACGACAGAACTTCCCTTCGATCCAGGAATATTTATACTGGGAGATTACACTTTGCCACTAACCTTGTCTCTGAGGGAAAACAATGGATCTCTATAGCCTCTATATGCTTTAAAAGATTGATACTTAGTCACTGGAAAGATAAATGTCCCCTCGTTAGAGGAATGGGTTAGGCTCTAGCTAAAGTAGCTGTCAATGAATATGTTAGTCATTGTAATGCTAAAACTATTGATAAATATAATGTAATTTGGGGTCCCTTTTTTTCTTGGCTAGATTATCCTTAGAGGTATATTAACTGCTAACTGTTTCATTAGACATTGCCTGATTAGTCCATAAGTATCTTTTATAAGCTGTGTCTGCCTGTTGGGTCTTAGTTGTGTGTTATCTTAGTTTGCTTATAGTGGCTTATGTTGAAAACTGTTATATATTTATGCATCTATGTATTTATGTATTTATTTTCCCCTCGATCTCATTTTTGAGGGCAGATGTATTTCTGTGGATCCTTCTCTTTGTACATGATTGATTTATATAGTATTATAGGTTTGATGTACTTTATTCCCTTCGTTGAGATGTCTATGTTGTATTTTTTGTGAAAATATAATAAAGATTGTTTGAAAAAAAAAAGTCTGAGAACTATTAACAGGAAAATTCAGGCAGGGAAAATAAAATCCCTAGTATTATCTTAAAAGATGCAGTAAGAGAGTAGGGCATCAATATGTATTAGTAGAGTGTTTTACAACTACAGTATATTTTTGCCTAGTTGTATGTGGGAGCATGACAATTCGCTCCTGTCAATTCAACCCTGTCAACTGGCTCCGGTCAATACACTCCAATGTCAATTCATCCCCTGCACTTTCTGCTCCTGTTAATTCATTCCCCCTGTAATACCGAAGAGCACAATAAATTGCAGCTACCCACTCACCAGACCCACTGGCTGCCAATCAATGAACAATTACAGTGAAGCCACCTCAGGGGGAGAATACAGAAAATCCCGACTCTCACAATAAAAGCTGCTCCGATGCAGAATGAACTTTGACCTATGTTTACAGAACCAATTCTCCTCTCAGGTTGGTTGCCCAACATTTTAATCACAGCTGTGATGTTTGTTAATCCTTAACCCCTCTCCCGATAATGAGATTTGCCTCTACACAAAAACTCATTTTTTTACCCATGAGCTGCTGATGACAGCGTGCAGGATTGGGAGTGCAGGAGAAGGAAGAGAGTGCAGAAAATTGGTAGACTGTTCTGCAATGTCAAAAAGCAATACTGGGCTTATTCCCCAGTGAACTGTTGGTTTGCTGTTGCTTATTTCTACTCAATGGGACCCCTATCTCATTACATTTCAGGAGGCTGATCAAAAGTTGCAAGATTCTTTGAAAAATAGAAAGCAATACCTTATGCGTTGCAGGCACTTTGCCGTCAATTTCTGGTACTCATTCTTCCATCCTACTCAACCCACCCACTGTCATGCCTTGTGTTCCAGACCACTTATGCACCAGGTATGTTTCCAGCTGCTGAACAATGTCTGGGTAAATGGAATTTTCATTTTGCTCCATGACAACTGGCTGTCAGAAAAGAAAATTTTCCCACAAGCCAGTAATTAACTCCTATAGGGAGTGGAATGTCATTGGGGTGGGTTGTCACAGGGGTGAATTGTCACTGGAGTCAGTTGTTGGGAGCCAGTTGTCACTGATCGAATTGATGGGAGTGAATTTACATGGACCCGTTGTATGTCATGATTTTGTTTATGATTATGGAATTTGAGTTGTATTGTTTATGTCTATTTGTATGAAATTATTAACTACTGAATTTATGTATGCTTGTGTGTCCTAAGTGTGTGATGTAAATGTAATTGGAATTGTGCTAATGGACCTCACTGAAAATGAGCCTTGGTTCAGTTGAGCTATCTGATTCATTTGTCTGTGAAAGGAATAAAAGGTTTAATACTGCTACATGCTTTGTGCTGTAGTGTCAACTATAATTGCTGTAATCACATGTAATTGCTATTCCTCTGTCTGTAATTCTCCTGTGTGTCAGAAAATAGGTAACATTTTTGTCTAGTGCTCCTAACAAAAATTAAATAAATAAATAATGCATATTTTGAATCTGTGACATGTTCTGAGTCTTAGAAAAGAGTCACTATAAAAATAAAATTGCCTTGCCTTGTAAAATTTGTACATGGTGTATGCAGGTTAAAGTCCCATCTATCCTAGTTTTTGGTGATGAACTCACTAAAGCACTGGGAACCCCATCATCTTCAGGTAGAGTAGTACAGCAGTCATTATTTATCCCCTCCATACATGGAGTCACATTAGATTCAGCTGGTTCCCACCCTTGCTCAGTGCAGTACTAATTATTTCAGTGTTTGTTTGTTTATTGTTTAATTTTATTTTTCCCTGATTCCGCTTACCACTGCAGTTGCCAAGCCATACTTACAATTTCCCAGGTGAAAACAATGAACCACCACATCCACTCCCCCTTTGTTACATTGATTACAATAGAGGGAGAAATTGGTTTTAAATGTACCAGCTGCCTTATGTATAAATTGATGGACAATCATGTCATCACAGGAGAATTCACATGCGATGAATGTAAAAACAACACTGAGCTGTTAATAGAGATTATTAAATTTTATAATAAGTGGAACAGCTGAAAAAAAAACCAAGATGAAATGGCCAGCAAGACTGAGGTGACCAATAAGCCAAATCCCCATAATCCTGAATTGTTAACCCCAAATGTCCTTCTCCTTATTAACCTCTATCTCCAGAAGACAATGAACAAGTTAAGAACAATTAAATAAATCTTCCACAAAAAGACAGTTGTGTACTAAGAGAAACTGAAATAGGTACCTCACTTTTTGTGGATGCTGCTTCCCCATGGGTGCAGACTGTTTCTAAACTAGATCCCTTAAGTAAAAAGTGAGTTAGGGATGATGAGAAAAATGAGGAAATAAATGAAGGTCCAGACTGGGAGGTTATTGAAAATAAATGCAGAGTAAAAAAAGGTCAGAAGGCTATGGAGTTCAAGTTACCACTAAAAATAGATTCATCCCATTGGCATTATCAGAACCCCCCCAAGTTTCAGAAAACATCAAATTCTGAGACCCAAGGGTCATCTACTCCAGTTCCCAGACCCTCTAATATTTAGGGTTCAATATCGACCTTTAATGAGATCAATGAACATTCACTCAACTCTAACCCCTCACTAATCCCACTGTCATCTAACAATGAGGTATTACATATGAACTCACAGATGATAAGTGACCTATCAACAAATTCCCACCCCTTGTTACCTCTACAAACATCAAATATGGAACCTCAGGGCCCCTCCCACTTAATAACAAATACTCAGTCAAATATATGCCAAACTATGCCTCAGAGAACTATTGTACAGGACTGCAATGAACAGTGTTATGGTGTTCTGCCCCCTAGGCAATTCTTCATTCTAGGCAACTCCATAACCAAATATGTAGATAAAATAGTATGTAATACCGACAAGGCCAGCCATGTATGCAATAGCTTTACAGGGGCTGGAATATCAGACATTACTAAGATGGCCACAAATATATTTAAAAAAGATGCTGGAGAAAACCTTTTGGGTCCTTTGCATTTGGGAACAAATGACATCAACAAATATGGACTGGACAACATAAAAAAGACTTAATTGAGCTTAGCACTACCCTAAAGGACATGGGCCCAGATATTCAAACTGCGCCAGGCTGTACTGCAAGCTTGGGTGCAGCTCAACCTGGCTGCACAGGGGTGTGGACTGGGCAATATTCAACGGAGCTGCGCCATGGTTCAGCAGCATTGAATATCGCCAAGGGTGTAGACAGGCATACTCACAGTACGCATTTGTGTACAGTTTTATGAGTGCCTGTCACAACCATATGCCTTCTGTTACCATTTTCATTCTAACCTGTAGTATTTGGGTTAGTGTAGGCCACTGAGGAGTGACTCTGTTTAAACTTCTGTTGTTTAGGAGACAGATGCATGTATAATTTCTTTAGAGATTAAAGGAATCCTCTGACAACAATCTGACTTGTTTGGAAGGGGTGCCATTTGGAAAGGATGTGTAAATTTTTTTAATGGGGGGGTGTAACTGTTGGAGGTTGTGTACAAAACATAAATTTCTGGCTACACCCCTGAATATTGCACCCTGGCCACCCACAGTGTGCATGGCACAGTGGCACTGCGCCAGCGCAAGTGGCCAGAGTGGAGCATGGGGATGTGCTAGCACAAGTTCCATTGCGCCATGCACAGCAACCACGATATTCAAAAGTTGACATGCAAATGGGGCCATAATGTATGCAAGGCACACATGGGGCCATTTGCATGTGATTATGGCCCATTTACATGCAGGTGTGCCGATCCCTGATGACTTGCACCTAGCGCCTTGCCAGGCAGCAGCCATCGGGGACAGATGCCCCCTGCAGCCGGCAATGTGCTCCACAGCCCAATCGTGGGCTGCAGTAAAATATAATACACTCCAATATTCCTGGTGGTCCAGTGGACTGCTGTGTGCCTGATCACGAGCAATAGTAATAAATAAATGTAAAATCTCCTCAAACTCCCTGGTTGTCCAGTGGACCTCTATCTGCCTGATCGTGGGCATCTGTATAAAAACCGAAATAAGTCCAATATCCCAGGTGTTCCAGTGGACCGCTATCTGCCCAATCACGGGCATCTGTATGAAAAATGAATGTTACTGTTTGGCGGTCCAGGTGGACCGCCATCTGCCTGATGTGGCATTGTACGACCACATAGAATGTTCTGTCCTATATCCCTGGTGGTTCCTCTTCACTTTCCGCCCACTGAGCATCACGCCTGCTTGCTCGTCGCTGAGCGCAGCCTCACCCACTCACACCACCCTGCCGCTCACCGACCGACACCTGGTAGCCACGCTATTGTCTACAGCATGAGCCAATGGGCGGCAGTCCATATTATATTGCACATTCCAGATATGTGAATGATTCACATCTGAAGTGTAGCAGTATAGGTTGCACACCCATTGGCTCATGCTGTGAACCAATGGGTGTACAGCCCTACTGATGGTGTCAGTAGGCGGGCGGCGGGCAGCAGGTGGGTGGGTGCTGCCACCATCAGCTGACTGGGGGAAGCTTGGTGGGGCCCAGTGGGCGGGTGGGGGGGGCACTTTAGACCACAAGGGATATAGGACATATGTCTATGTTTAATTACAAATGCTCGTGATTGGGCAGATAGGAGTCCACTGGACCACCAGGGATATTGGACTTATTTCATTTTTATACAGATGCGCAAGATCGGGCAGATAGCAGTCCACTGGACCACCAGGGATATTGGACTTATTTTGTTTTTTATACAGATGTCCGTGATCAGGCAGATAGCGGTCCACTGGACCACCAGGGAGTTTGGGGATATTTTTAATTTATTTATTACTATTGCCCGTGATCGGGCACACAATGGTCCACTGGATCACCAGGGAGTTTGGGGAGATTTTTCATTTATTTATTACTATTGCCAGCGATCGGGCACACAGTGGTCCACTGGACCACCAGGGAGTTTGGGGAGATTTTTAATTTATTTATTACTATTGCCCACGATCGGGCAAACAGCAGTCCACTGGACCACCAGGGATATTGGACAGCATTCTTCAGTCTTTTACAAATGCCCATGATCGGGCATGGGGGGCGCCACCAGGTACAGCAGGAGGTCTGGTGGCCACCCACGGGTGGCAGCTGCTGTGTTGCGTCCAGCAATGCGGCAGCTCACCTGTGGGTGACCATCCATTGTTCCTTTTTTTTTGGATCAACTTTGTGCTGGCGCAGGTAAGGATTGCACGTGCATGGCTCTGCAGATCCCAGGCTGAATATTGGGCTGTGCAGAGTATGCATGGGCATGCCCCCCCACCTGTGCCTGCATACATTACTGATGCGCTCCGGTGCATCAGGATTTGTGCCGTACACTTTTCCCTTTTGAATATCATGCTGGGGTGCATCAGTGGGTTGCGCATGGTGCAACACTGTTGCGCCATGCATAACCCTTTTGAATATCTGGGCCATGGAATATAAAATCTGCTTTTCTGATATCTTACCAGTCCCTAGGGTGAGTATCACCAGACAGAAAAAAAATCAAAGCGCTTAATGAATGACTCCAGAAGTGGACCTTGCCAGTCAGTTTAAAGATTTAGCTATGTGACTTTTGAGTTTTTTACCTAGCACAGTGCTCCCTCTCCTACTTCAGTGCATCCCATCCCAACTAAATAAACTAAAATTGTTCTCAAAAGTTTCCCAATTTTAGTTTATTTAGTTGGGATGGGATGCACTGAAGTAGGAGAGGGAGCACCATGCTAGGTAAAACACTCAAAAGTCACATAGCTAAATCTTTAAACTGACTGGCAAGGGAGACAAGGAATCCCATACCACCACCTCTTCACATGAACCCCAAAAACATAAGGCCATTAATCACTGCAAGACCCTAATGGCTAATGGCAGAAGTTTAAATTTGCTTAAAAAAAGCAAATTAGAAGCAATACTATTGAGTCAAAATGTGAATATTGCAGCTGTGATGTAGACTTCGTAGGATGACTTAAGTAACTGGATGTGAGATATACTGTACCACGCTACTAGCTCTTTTATAACAATAGAATAGGCAGAAAAGAAGGTGGGGTTTGTATCTACATTAGAAACGTGATTGACTGCCACCAATGTTACCTTATCAAAGACATAACATCTCACTGAGTCCATCTGGGTGGAAGTTCAGTTTAACAACAGGCTAAAGATCATGCTAGGCACCTGTTACAGGCCCTCTTCCTCCAGTAAAGATTGTAATGATAAGCTGATTAATTAAATCAAGTCTGTGACAGGGGGAAATCCCTGTCCATTAAATAGACCACCATTTCTGCTATTAAAAACTACTGTTGCAACAGTTCTTTCTCTTTTTACTTTATCTGTTTTCTTTTTTTTTATTCTAGGTTGGAAGGTAGGCTACCTTTAGGCGCCCTCCCCCCCCCCATCTCCTCTAGTCTATCTCCCACTTTGTTTAAATTTTTCCCTTTTTGGCCCAAGGTATATGGGAGGTTAAGGAAAATGACCTGTGAGTGCATCTTAGTAAAATACACCCTTGCGGTATCCTTGTGTATGGCTGTTTGGAATCAAGAAATGTGAGAGTCTGGACTCTTGTGATCCGTATCGGTTTTGCAATAATGAAAAGTGTATTACTATTAGATAGAAATGGTTGTGGCAACTGCTATGACATGAAATAAATGCATTTATGTTAGTGCTGTGCAGAATTTTTAAATTCCGGTGGAACCAAATTCCCGAGGAATACTCAATATTCCACCGTAATGCCACTGAATTCAGCAGGAAATGGAATGGCGGAATTCTGCAACATAAAATAGTTGCAGAATGATTTTCCATGGAAAAATCACTGTTCCGCTGAATATTATTCTGTGGATCACAACATTTTCCATGGAAATTGTTGCGGAATAATTTTCCAAAGAAAAAATACTGTTCTGCGGAATATAATTCCTCGAATCACGGTAGGCGGAATTCCACAAGCAAACAAGCGAAATTCCAGCAGAAATTCTGTTGGCAGAATGGTCATTCCACACTAATTCTGCCAGTGGAATTATGCATTCTGCACGGTACTAATTTATGTATTTTGCTGAAGAGGTTATGACTGGAGTGGCACTTCTTTTCCTTTTTGTACCCTGATACCCCATTTTGCCACTCCATGCTTGAAAAAAGCAATTTCACAGTAAGGTAAAAGTAAAGGTTTAGTGTCCCGAGTCAGGCTGTCTCCCTTTCTGCCACATACATGAAGTGGCCATATGTATTGGAAGCAGGGCACTCCTGCGATTAAAGCAGAGAATAGGCGGCAGCTGCAAAGTAATGCACAGCTCCCGCTGCTTGGGCGGTAATAATACCCAGGTTCGGCTGAAAAATGTAATCAAAGCTGACCCTTGTGTCACTGTCTATACGTAATCAGAGAGAGTATTCAGAAGGAAATTTATAAGTACCTTGTGCACAAAAGCACTCTCTTGCTCTCTCTCTCCTGGGCAAGGTCTCCTGGCACAGTCTCAGCTGTTCGGCTGACTCCATAACCTACTGACCTTTGTTCTGCCTGGATCAGACTGCAGAAAAAAGGTTAAGTCTGCAAGGAAACTCTTTCTAAAATTCCCCCTTCCTCTGCTACTAGAAAAAAAACACAGGATGCTGTATTCTTTTTGTCAACTGGCCGTTTAGTTTAAAACTAATAGGTATTGGTCAAATTGAAATTTTTTACTGATGGCTTGAGATTGCAGCCACCGGAACATGATGTATCTATCTCATTTTTTTAGTTCTCACTAATATGTGGCATGTATCATAAGAAAAGGCTGCACATGCATAAATCATGATATCCCTGCCCAAATTAATGAACAGATTAGTAAAACCTAAGTAAAGAAACTCCTACCATATCTGGGTATTCCATAAGTTAAATACAGGATGTAGCAGGTTTCTCTGGTGGGTTACAAAAACCCTAGAGATATTCTGTATATGTATATTAGAACTTAATCTTCCTGTTTAAGGAAATAATAACAAAGTACTGTAACCATTCTGCACTTACCAGTTAGATCTCCTGTGCAGGACTGGACAAAATGACATCTGACTCGTTCTGTATAGGACAGCAGTGGCCCAGAAACACCATTTTTATAACATTTATAAGTTGACCTGTCAATCAAGTGGGGAAATTCATGCCATACAAGATTTTAGATCTCATTTTGCTTACAGGTTTCCTTTTTCATGACAAATTCATATATTAGAATTGCTTATGGCCTAGAAAGCTCTCTAGCTTTATATAACTTAAAAGAGAACTTAATAAAAGGTTATATAGTGTTTATGAAACAATAAACATTGCACCAGTCAAAGGGCATTAAACCTATTTTTCCTTGTGGTGTCCATATGTTTTTCCACACCATTATAAAATTAGCTTCTAATATGGGAAATACAATAATACTAGGAGATTTCAACCTCCCTGGCATAAACTGGGACTCTTTGATAGGTTCAAATGAAAAAGAGTTAGTGGATTCCTAATTGGGCAGGGTCTTAAACAACTTATGGTAGAACTTACTAGAGTTAATAATATGTTAGACCTCATTATCACCAACATTGAGACAGAAATATCAAACATTTTAGTATCAAGTACCCTAGGAAATAATGACCATAATATGGTCACATGCAGCTTAATGGCCCTCAATCAAAATTCATTGGAAATACAACCTATAGGGAGTACAACAGGGCTAAATCTGACAAAATAAGAAATCGGTTAGCATCTATTGAATGGGACAAAGAATAGACCATCCTTTCTGTATAAGCCTCCTGGACTCTACTGAAAAATAAAAATACTGTATCTTGAACAAAAGTATATTCCTACAAAAAACAAATGTAATATTAAAGATACAATTCCAGCATGGTTCACTCCTAAAATTAAAACACAGATAAAAACTAAAGAAAAGGCATATACCATATTTAGGAAGGACACTACAGAGGCACATAAGAATAGATATAAGACTGAACTAAAGTGGCTGAAAACCATGATATGGACTGAAAAACTAAAAATTGAATTTGATATAGCCCATATGAATGATAACAATAAATACTTATTTTCCTATGTAAATAATAAAAAATTAGCCAAATGATAATTGGGCCTCTCATGTATAATGGCAAAATAACTAACAATGATTTAGAGGTGGCCAATGTGTTTAACACATATTTCTGCACCATTTTTAGCGAAAAGGGTAGGAGACTGGAAGACAGAAATAACATCATACCTGATATTTTGCATTTTAGGGTACAGGAGTTATTTGCCACCTTGTTGGAAATAAAAAGGAACACATCACCAGGTCCAGATAATATCCACCCTAGGTTCCTAAGAGAAGTGTCCACCATCCTGTCATACCTCCTTATGATCCTGTTTAACAAATCTCTTGATACTGGAGTTGTGCCTTCAGAATGGAGGAAAGGGATAGTCATGCCAAATCACAAAAAGGGGTGTAAGGGAAATGTGGTAAATTACAAACCATTAGGCTAACCTCTCTTTGTAGCAAGATGATGGAGAAATTAATAAAAAAAAGTCTTGATATTGAAGCAATATGAAAGGGATTAGTTGATAGATACCAACATGGCTTTCAAAGTGGGTTATCCTGCAATATAAATCTAGTGACGTTTTATAATAACATCAGCATGAGTATAGTTAGAGAAACCCCAGTGGACATAGTGATTTTAGACTTTGGGAAGGCATTTGATATTGTAACTCTTTGTGAGCTGGTGGAGAAGCTCAGGTATTTTGGTTTTAATCCAGGCCTAGTCAGGTGGGTTAATGGGTGGTTAGACAAAATAACACAGTGTGTTAGGGTGAACAGTTATTTATCTGAGGAGGGACCCTAAGGGACCCCAGCGGGTCCCTTTGGGCTCTGTTTTGGGTCCCACACTATTTACCCTGTTTATAGGTGATATTGAAAGGAATTTGTCTAACTCAACATCCAAATTTACCAATGACTCAAAGCTGGGTGATGAAGTGGATACTCCTAATAAGTATCAGTCTGTGGTGCAGGACATAAACAATAGTGTGGCCTGGGCAGTTAAAAACAAAATGAAATTTAATCAGGACAAATGCATGGTTCTCCACTTTGGAGGTAACAATCCACTATACCCCTATACCTTAAATAATATTCCAATACAGGTAGAGGAAAAAGAAAAAAATCTAGAGTAATTATTAATAACAAATTGTCATCATCAGACCAGTGCAGAAAATGAAACTCAGCCTACTAATAGGCTACTAAAATCAGTCCAAAATGTATTTATATCAAGGAGTGGACAATGCATTTTACCCATTTATCAATCATACATAAGATCTCTTCTGGATTATGGGTCCCATTTTTGGATTCCATACTTAATACCTATGCTAAGATACAAAAAACAAAAAGTAGAGACTATCAGAAACTGTGTTATTTACTTTAGAGGAGAGAAGACTAAGGGTGGGGACTTATTAATGCTTTATAATATACTTCAGAATCCTGACTTAATGTGTCAGTGTGGTCTTGCTTATAGTGTTAGGGCAATCAACCTGAGATCTCATAATAAACAGCTTATGGTCCCCATGGTATACTCTAAAAAATGGATAACTACTTTACAATGAGAGCAACTAGAGCATGGAATAAATTGCCCCAATAGCTAGTTCACCTACCTTATTTAAATAGTTTTAAAAAGAGGATAGATAGTTACTTCCTGTCTAAAAATAATGGGGAATAATCCATCCATTCAGAGTGGGAGATAATCTCAATGGGCTTTTAGTCTGCTTTTGTCTTATACTACCAAGTAACTAAGTAACTGAGTTACTACATGCATAGTGACAGTGGCTTAGTGCTCATGAGACGTGTAGCCAACTGTGAGGCATATGTGCAATGTAGGTGACAAGCAAGGACTCTTCTCCACATGCTAATTTTATTTATTTATTTAAAAGTTTCACCAGGAAAGTACTCTAAGCAGCATTGCTCCTTTTCAGGTGCATCCTGGGGGAGGGGGAAGGGAAGTAACAAACAAAGCAATTATAGTCAAAATAACAAGTCAGCAAAGTGGTATTCAGTGAGGATGGTGACTGAATATAAGTAACCATCAAAATGGTGACTCATATTCAATTGCTTTCCTTCTGGGCTACCCTGGATGGATAGTGACCCTACGTGAATGCGAGGGTACTAAAGGGCGACAGGAAGGGAAGAATAGTGAGGGGAAGGGGAGGAACAGGGAAGGGGTTTTGGGGGACTGGTGTGCCTGCTGTTGCCAAGCTAGCCATGTGGTCTGGTGGTGTGGGTGGCTAGCTCAGCTGCAGCAGGTACAAGATTCAGGACTGGGTGTGGGAAATTTTTGCTGCTCCTTGCAGCTGCTCCACTTAATTTTTCCCTGATGTGGAGATTTTGCCCTATCCCCAACATGCACCCCTGGAGTTAAGAATCATCATTCAGGGTGGTGTGGGGTGGGGCATGGGGGTGCAGCCCACCCTCACAAAAACACTGTTTCTGGATGTTGGCTTACCTATGAGTGTATATCACTGATTTACTTTTCGGCGATATACTTTCACCATAATAGTGATTGCTACTCCATGATCACTATTATGACATTGAACCCAGCAAATCATATATAGAGAGATAGTAGATTACAGTATTTCACAATTGCTCAACATTTCAGTTACAGTATTACATATTGTTAAGTACAACTTGTTAGGGGGCAGACAAATACTGCAACAGGTAATGGTTAAGTGGGTGAGAATAGGGATGGGGTGGCAGATAAAGAGGGGTCAGGCACAGCGAGTGGGGATGCAGAGATGGGCAGAGATGCCAAAGGCTGGGGAGTAAGAGACTGGAAAGAGTGCATAGAGTGTGAGGGGATAAAAGAGATGGGGGGATTAAGAGCAGGTACAAGTAGGGGAAAATAAGTTATGTAGGAGGCAATAGAGGGAAAATGGGGAGGTGACATGGTGGATGAAAGGGGAAAAGGAATTCCACAGTTTTAGGTAGTGGTGGAAAAAGCAGTCTGGCCAGCAGAGGAGAAAATAAGGTGGACAGCCAAGATCCAAGAGTAATAGTATCTAAGGGGGTGGGAGAGGGAGGGAGGGAGTGATAAAGAGGAGGAGAAGTAGGAGGATAGACAGCTAAGCCTGAATTTACATAGGAAGTTGGCACAGTGGGAATTGAGTCTGTCATCAACAGAGGGGAAAAAGAGAAATTGGAAGAAAACACAATGGTGAGTGTGAGGGGGGCAGCCAAGAAAGAAGTGACAGAAGGAATTGAAGAGAGTGTTCAGTCTGTCCAAGGAAGTCTTGTGAGCAGCATTGTAGGCTACATCACCATAGTGAAAAACTGGGAAGATCATTTTCTGGACCATAGTGCAACGGGCAGGCAGTGGAATACATTCTTGATTTCTTCACAGGGCACCTAGCTTGGGTTGTAGTCTTTTGAGGATAGCATCCATGTGTCCAGAAATGTTGAGGTGCTGGTCAAGCCAAATCCCAAGGTATCTAAAGGAGGTGGCATTCTCCAGTGTACTCCCATCTCTGGTGTGGGAAGAGGGAAGGGAAGGGAGCCAAGAGAAGCTCTGCCTTGTGCTAAAGGTCTTGGAGACAGTCTTCTTGGTGTTCAGGATTAAATGATTTGAGCATACCCAGAGCTGTACCTTGTCAAAGTGATGCTGAATTCTGGACACCACATCAAAAGGGGAAGGGTCAGTGGTATACAGGATAGTGTCATCTGCATACATGTAGATGGAGGTGGAGGAGCAGACAGCGGAAAGGTCATTGAGAAAGACAGAAAATAGAATGGGCCCAAGTACAGAGTCCTGAGGAATTCCAGTGTTGATGGGTTGAGGGGGAGATATGGAGTCAGCAATCTGAATGGATTGTGTCCTTCCCATGAGGTAGACACAGAACCAATTTATGGCAGTGTCTGAGAGCCCAGCTGCAGAGAGTTTTATAAAAAGGACGGGGTGGGAGACAGTGTCAAAAACCTTAACGAGGTCAACAAAGATGGCAGAGGTGATCAGGTCATGATCTGTACATCTAAGGATGGAGACAGTGAGCCTGAGGAGGGAAGTGGTAGTGGACTGTTCCTTCTGGAATACAGACTGGAAGAGGGTGAAGAAGCAGGAGGAGTCAAGGTAGGTATAAGGAAAGTTGGGATAACACCACATGTTTGTGAAGCTTGGCAAGAATGGGGAGAAGATATATAGGCTGGTAGTTACCTGGAGTGGAGGGATCACCACCTTTAGGTAGGGGTAGGACAGTGGTATGCTTCCAGGCAGCTGGAACAGATGCAAGTGAGTAGGAGAGGTTTAGGAGAGAGACAAGGGGTGAGAAGATAGTGAGGTGAGCCAGGTGAAGGAGATCACTGTGCTTAGGTATACAAGATGCAGAGCTGGAGCTGCTGAGGAAGACCATGGGGTCAGCATTTCACTGTTAGCTATCAAGAACACCACAGAACACAAAACAATAAGTGTGAAAAGACTGTCAAACATGCTGGGAATGCAGTCCTTTACATTTTCCAGTGTGCAAAGTAAGGTTCACAGATTCACCAAAATTTGACAGCAGAAAAGGACCACACTGGCCCATCTAGTCTGCACTTGAATACACCCTGTTATGAACAGAGTCAGCAGGGTTTGCTGGAACACAACCCAAACCCTATCTATATCAGGCAGTCTTCTGGGTCCGCCTGTGATGACTGCTCTGCCAAGTCAGCAAGCCATGTGGTACTTCACTTAGACCAGCTCCCAAACATGAAAAATGGATTTCTCCTACTCCAACTCCTAAAACAACAACTGTGAGTCAGAAAGCTGGTTATCAAGGAATGGATCTCCTTGAAACATCACTGCCACCACTGCTGCTTCACTTTCATTTCTTGGTATTAGACCAGCTCTCAAAAATGAAAAATGGATTTCTCCTAGGGATGTGTGGAATGGAATTCTGCAGAATTTCAGAAAATTCCACCAATTTCTTCATTTGCTGAATTTCAACATTCTGCATGCAAAATGTTTTTTGAGGAATAATAATCCACAGTTCTCATAAACTGTTGATTCCTATGCTGCAATCCATGGAAAATTATTCTACAGTTTACATGATATGAGGAAAATTATTCTGCAGTTTACATAACAATGCTTTTCAAAATTCTGTGGAATTTTAAAAATAAATTCTGTAAAGCATTTCAGAAGTGGTATTGTCTTTCCACAACAATTCCAATAGTGGAATTTTCCATTCTGCATATCCCTAATTTCTCCTACTCTTCCTCCTGAAACATCACTGCTACTGCTGTTGCAGCACTTTCATTTCTTGGTAACCAACTTTCAGACTCACAGTTGCTGTTACAGGAGGAGCAGAAGGAGAAATCCATTTTTCATGTTTGAAAGCTGATCTAATATCAAGAAATGAAAGTGCAGCAGCAACAGCGGCAGTGATGTTTCAGGAGGAGAAGTAGGATAAATCCATTTTTCATGTTTGAGAGCTGGCCTAATACCAAGAAATGAAACTGCAGCAGCATCTGTGGCAGTAATGTTTCAGGAAGAGCAGTAGGATAAATCAATTTTTCATGTTTGAGAGCTGGTCTAAAACCAAGAAATGAAAGTGCAGCAGCAGCAGCAGTAATGTTTCAGGATGAGGAGGAGTAGGATTAATTCATTTTTCATTTTTGAGAGCTGGTCTAATACCAAGAAATGAAAGTGCATCAGCATCAATGGCAGTGATGTTTCAGGAGGAGGAGGAGGAGTAAGATAAATTTATTTTTTCATTTTTGAGAACTGGTCTAATACCAAGAAATGAAAGTGCAGCAGCACCAATGGCAGTGATGCTTCAGGAGGAGGAGTAAGATGAATTCATTTTTCATTGTTGAGAGCTGGTCTAATACCAAGAAATGAAAGTGCAGCTGCAGTGGTGGCAGTTATAGGTAGAGGTGGGCAAAGTGACAAAAATTCACTATGCAGAGTAATCCTCAAATTCTGCCCATTTCACATAGCAAAATGCAAAATTTTGCCTTGAAATGTCACCTGTGGAATGGTGTAATTTCATTTTATAAGGCAAAATGTCACTTTCCAAGGCGAAATTCAGCTTTTAGAGACAATATTTTGCCTTACAAGGTGAAATTTTGCCTTTCTGCAGGAGAAATTTTGCCTTGGCAAAATCAGGCTAACACAGGAGAAATTCACAGATTATTCTGTGCAGTGAAATTGGCCACTTCACTGCAACTTTACCAGCGAATTTTAAATTCGCTGCATCTCTAGTTATAGGGTTTGCTAAAGCTGAGCCTTTGACAACTGGCAGTAGCTGTTACAGTCAAATATGGTAGGTTTTTGATAGTGCTGATGATAGTTCAGGGTTTTAAATAATTGATTAGCACTTTTTTTCTTGGGACAATGCTAACTGTACAGAAAGTATTTATATAGGCTTTCTAGAAGTGTTATACTTGTTAAACACAGTGAGGAAAGTGCTATGCATTTTCACAATGTTTTAGCATTTTTATGAGCAAAGCGCTAATCAATTTTTGGAGTTAAATAAAACCCTGTAGTTTGCAAATAGGAAATGCATGGGATCACTTTGTCTATGAACACACACCAGCATTCTATATTTTCTGACAAATTTGGGGGCATCTTCACAGGATTCAGTGGAGACACTATGTATTGCACATATTAGGTATGATTGCACAATAGCTAAAACTAGCACTATAAATAGGTCTCGGTATAATAACACACATATTCAACTGTAATGTTAACTGAAATACTATATATGACTGCTGAAGACTGCAAGCGTTAGGTAGGTATACATCTTTGTATGGATGTGTCATGAACATATAAGCTTTTTTATGGTGTTGATTTGTTTCAGATACAGTACATAAACCTACAAACATAGCTGGGCAGTAAAAATATGGTCCAGGTATCTGCTCTGTACTTAGTCCTTTTTAACTTCAATGTCATTATCTGAGTGAAAATATGAATCACTTGTCACATGATTTGCTCCATTTTGGAAGCAGATAGTGGTAGACAGGACAATCCAGACAGGTGCAAATTATTTTGATTATCCCACCCATCCAGTGTGATATGAAATCTAGAATTACCAAGTACTCTATGAAAATGATCTAAACATGTTAATAAAGAATGTCACATACAGTACATGTCAAATCCTACAAAGCATTATTTGATTCATGCTAAAATGGGAAATTAGGTTTTCCATCTAGTTGGAAGGCCTCCAACAGTATATTCAATCTGGTATTTGAGGAATATGTAATGCTATCTCATAAGCTGCCACTTAAAAAAAAGTACTACACTTAGCTGTTTGCAATGCCAATATTTTCTTTTGATAAAAAGAATGATAACTGACAACTGTATTCTCCAAGGCTACAGGAGATAGTGGGACATAGCCAGAAACAACAAAAATCTGTGGGTGAGGATAAGCTATAATGCCAACACATTTATACATATTTTTGTGGTCTCTGTGATGGCTCAGTTGATTTTTTTTTATTTATTTATTGCTGTTTTATGTTGCTAATGGATTCAGTTGGCATGTCTTATCAGACACATAGGAGCCTAAGTAATGCTGGCTGAAAAAGAATAAATGTAACTCTTACTTTACTCCAGCCATACAGGCATTTGAACCAATCAGTGTTACAGTATATGAAATAACTGTAGCCATTGTTTATGGGAAGTGCTACTGGTACATTTTATGGACTTTGCTACTATGGAGTAGAGATGTGTGAAGGCCTCAAAATTTGCTCTGCAAATTAATTTGTGTAGGTGGCGCAGTTTGTGAACTGAAATTTGTGAAATTCATGCAATCCATGGAGCGAGGACTGTGTGCTTTGCCAAACCCCAATGTACAAATAAATTATGTTTTTTTATTAAATCCCTGATGTCTAGTGCCCCCCAATCACTGGCTCCCAGTGTACAAATAAATGAATGTTTTAATTGTCTCCCTGGTCTCTAGTAGTCCCTTGCCACCCCCCCCCCCACTGATCACTGGTTCTCAATCCACAAATAAATTATTATTCTTCATCATTAAATCCCTGATGTCTACTGGACCCCCTCACCAAGTCAGGTAGTGCCCCACCAGCCCACTGCCCCCAATCTCAAGCAGATGACCAGCACAGCCCTCCACTTTCCACCATGGCTGGCAACCCAACTGAGCTGAAATGAATGAGCGTGCACTTGTACAAGTATGCGCTCATTCATTTCAGCTCAGTTGGGTGGCCAGCTGTGGTGAAGAGTAGAGGGTTGTGCTGGTCAAGCACTCAGACTCAGGGTGGGTGAGAGTGAGGTGGTGGGGCACTACCTAATGGAGTGGGGGGTCCAATAGAGACCGGCATGATGGCCGGTTGTTGCCAATTAAAGAATGTTATAACCACATCTGATAACATGACTGATGAAAAGAGGAGAACATTAACTCTGCCATTATATAACTGAGGTCCTAAGGAATCACCATTAAGCAAGGACAGCATATATCCTGAAAAATTATAACAGAAAAAAAAAACAAGACTTTGCTTGAAACATCTGACATTAAACCACCACTTGTTTTCCTCTGGCAGGACTCTATTAACTTAGTTGTCTTTTGATATTTCAAATACATTAAAACAACAATAGGGTTACAACCATGTATATTTCTGAATCCCTTAAAGGGGTGACTGACAAAAGATCAGTACCCAGGACCTTGACAAAAACTGTTGAGGAAAGAATACTTCAGAGTTCTATTAGTAAGAAAAATCTAAGTAGAGATTTGAACACCAAAAATGTTATAGATAAATATGAATCGCTAAAACAATGAGAATTAAGACTTGTATGACATAGTGTTACTATAACGGAATACTATAAACAGAAAAGAATACCTAGAGGTCTACTAGTACCAACTTAACCAAACTTGGGGTTTACAACCTCAGAACTTGGAAAAAAGTGGGATGGTGTTAGAAAAGCATAAAAGTTAAAGGAAACACTATGGTGATATGGCACATTTAGACCTACAGATGATGATTATGGTACTACTAACAAAAATAATAAATGTAAGGAGATTTTGACAAACATATATATGAATGATTGTAGCCTTATATAAAGCATGACACTTTGAAATTATTTAGGCAAAACAGAATTAGAAGCTGGTAGCTTCTCAAAAAATATAAGAAAATAAGAAAACTGAAAACTGAAACAAACGAGTAGGTTCAAGAGCTATTTAAGCATCCAAATAAAAGAAACTGCTGTTATATAAAAATTTACTTAAAAATTATATATTTATACTGCACAGGTTTGGAGG
This sequence comes from Neoceratodus forsteri, assembly GCA_016271365.2. NCBI lineage: Eukaryota > Metazoa > Chordata > Ceratodontiformes > Ceratodontidae > Neoceratodus > Neoceratodus forsteri. The sequence continues at coordinate 641,964,615 of CM028129.1, read as the reverse complement.
GTTAGGAAGCAGGTAGCTTCTGACACAACACATTGGTATAAAGAGCTAAATATATGAAAAATATTTTGTTTAGATAAGGTAAATAACAAAAACAGTATATATCACTGCTGTATACATATTTAATCTTTTAAAAGTACGACCTATAAGGTAAGAATTGCCATATCTATTTAATGTTTTATTAGAAATACAACTTGATAAAAGGAATACAAGGAAAAGACAGACTGATGTCTAAAACTGTAATACCACTTTTCTAAGGTATGAGAACTGTATAAATAAATTTAGGTGCGGTACACGAGGAATACATAAGAGAGTAATGCAATTGATATACTTAATTAAATGTATTAGAGGTAATAAATACATGAAAAACATATATATTTAAAAGGGTTTAAAACCCATTTACAGTGCAAATGTGAATAATTATAAAAACATATGAAAAATAGGTGTAATTCCATGTCATGAACTTTAATATATTGAGTTAGAATGAACAAAAAACATTTATAAAATGAATGTATATAATTGTTTTAGAATTAATCTAGATCCTAAAAAAGTAGTGGGTGCACCACAAAATGTTGATCAGATTAATAAGTGGCATATATAATAAATATACTAATATCATATCCGGTGAGTGGGTCTTTTGTCTCCAGTTTTGGGCAATAATTGTACAGAGGTTTATTGGAGCTAAATCCCTCCCGGAAATATTTCTTTTTCACCCTTTAGGCATAAGGAGGTCCATATTGCCCCCAGGTAGTACTGCTGAAAAATCAAAACTGCTCAATATTCACAAAAGAAGACAAGGGAGAGGTACTTACACCAATGAATAGAAGCACTCTTGATAGGGAAGTTGATGCCAGTCCATTCACAAAATAAAGGATCATGAAAGAACTCCTAAAACTGAAGGTGGACAAAGCAATGGGGTCTGATGGGATTCACCCCAGAATTCTAAAAGAACTAATGGGAGTACTAGTGACACCACTGACTACTCTTTTTAACAAACCATGGGAGGATGATGTGGTACCAGAAAACTGGAGAAGGGCGGATGTGATTCCTCTTCACAAAAGTGGGAGCAAGGCAGAGGCAGGACACTACAGACCTGTTAGTTTGACCTCAGCAGTAGGGAAAATGATGGAATCACTTCTGAAAGAAAGAATTGTTGAGTACCTAGAGGCCAGTGGGGCACAGGACTCAAGGCAACATGGATTCACAGTGGGAAGGTAATGTCAGGTGAATCTAATAGATTTCTTTGACTGGGTGACCAAAGCAGTAGACCAGGGAGGGGCTGTGGATATGGCCTACCTAAACTTTAGCAATGCTTTTGACACAGTCTCACAGAAAAGATTAATAAGCAAGTTAGCTAGCCTGGGAGTGGGTCCCAGGGTGGTAGTCTGGGTAAAAAATTGGCTGGACAACAGGATACAGAGGGTAATAGTAAATGGAGTCCACTCCGAAGAAAGGAGGGTTACTAGCGGTGCACTGCAGTGTTCAGTACTGGGACCAATCCTCTTTAATGTCTTTATAAGTGACGTTGTGGAGGGACTGAAGGAAAGTATGCCTCTTTGCAGATGACACAAAGATCTGCAACAGGGTTGATACAAAAGGGGCGGTGAAAAGGATGAAAAGGGACTTGGCAAGGTTGGAGGAATGGTCAAAAGTATGGCATCTTAGACTGAATGCAAAGAAGTGCGAAGTAATGCACCTGGGAAACAAAAGCCATTGGGAAGAGTATGCATTGGTGGTATTAACAACAACAACAAAATGGAAAGGGAACAGGGGGTAGTCATATCAGATGACCTAAAGGTAGTCAAGGAATGTGAGAAGGCAGTAAGGAGGGCTAGATGGATGATGGGATGTATAGGGAAAGGCATCACCAGCAGAAAACAAGAAGTTATTATCCATCTGTACAATCAGTTGGTGAGACCCCATCTGGAGTACAGTGTGCAGCTCTGGAGACCCAATTTCCGCAAGGACATAGACAGGATAGAGGCAGTCCAGAGGACAGCAACTAAAATGGTGCAGGGTCTGTAACAGAAGCCATAGGAAGATAGAATAAAGAAGCTTAATATCTATACCCTTGAGGAAAGGAGGGGGGGGGACATGATTGAAACTTTCAAGCAACTCAAGGGAATCAACAAAGTCCAAGAGGGAAGCATCTTTCAGAAAAGGAGATGTGCAAGAACAAGTGGGTACAATTTGAAGATAGAGGAAGGATGGCTCGGGGCGAAGTGAAGAAGTATTCTTTCATGGAGAGGGTGATGGACACATGAAATGGCCTTCCTGAGGAGGTTGTGGGGTCAAAAATAGTGGGGGAATTCAAGAATGCGTGGGACAGACATAAGGCATTTCTGGTGGAGGGTAGGAGGAAGTACACTGCTTGTTAACTAGGATCTGCAGCTTATCCAACAGGTAGGGAAATGGGCAGACTGTGCAGGCCAAATGGTCCTTATCTGCCATCAAAGTTTATGTTTCTATATTTCTATAATGGAATACCATCAAGATCGTGAGGGACTAGATGTGTGGTTGAAAACTGTGTGGTCATAACAGCTTTCGTGGTTCAGAGTTTGTTTATTTATTCTAGCGTGGTTTTTGACTGAATGCTTTTTTGGGTGCGTATGCAGCACTCTTTTTGACCGCATGGGTTTAGAACATGCAATTAACATATGGAGCTGTCTATAACAGTGTCTATAAGTTTGTACCAGAATGCACATGTTGAGTAGACTACTGTGATTTGTACAAAACACAGCCTCTCTCTCTCTCTCTCTCTCTCTCTCTCTCTCCTCACTACTGGATCAATAGGAGCTTCACAGGGCTATCACTGTTGACAGCTGTGCCAAATAATATAATAATAATAATAATAATAACATTTATTTAATTAAGCGCCTTTCAGATTTTCAAGGTGCTGTACAAAAAGCATAAAACACCAAACATCAAAAAGTACAATAAAACAGAACAACAAATATAACAGGTAAAAAGCCAATTACAGTATAGCAGGAAAAGCCTTATCCCATAAAAAGGACTTTAAGGCCCTTTTAAAACTGTCCACCGTTGTACTTTCTCGGAGCGGATGGGGTAGAGAATTTCAGAGGGAAGGAGCTGCGAAACCAAAGGCACGGACTCCAGAGGACTTCAAATTAACCCTCGGAATCTCCAGCAACCCCTTGTCAGCCGAGTGAAGCTGTATAAAAGGGGTGTAAGGTACCAGAAGCTCTTTCAAGTAGTCAGGACCAAACCCGTGTAGGACTTTGTAGGTCAAAAGACCCACTTTGAAGATGATCCGCCACTGTATTGGCAGCCAGTGCAGAGTGCACAGCACTGGGGTAATATGAGATCTTCTTGAAGCCCCAGTCAACAAACGTACTGCTGCATTCTGCACTAGCTGCAAGCGGCGGATGTCGACCCCAGCAAGCCCTAGGTACAGGGAGTTACAGTAATCAAGACGAGATGTCACGAAAGCGTGGACCAAAACCGGCAAATCGCCAGGTAGAACCAGGTGCCTAATCCTGGCGATGTTTCTAAGATGAAAAAATGCAGTCTTGACAACTGCAGACACCTGATAACGGAGGGTCAGTCCAGTGTCAAGCACCCGTTCAGAGGTGGAGATCTGGTCCCCCCCCTAGAATTATTCCAGAGGGGGGCCCCACCCCCAAACTCCCAACCCTGCGGCCGGGGTCCACCACCATAACCTCAGTCTTTCCTGGATTCAACTTTAAACCGCTGGTATTCTTCCAGTCTTGGATATCTACAAGGCAATTATTCAGCACCGAGACAGCACTAACCTGGTCAGGTGCAAAAGACAGGTAGAGCTGGGTATCATCAGCATAGCAATGAAACCTCAGCTCATACCATCTTACAATGTCTCCGAGGGGTAGCATGTATACTGTGAATAACATGGGGGAAAGCACCCAACCCTGTGGTACCCCACAAGGCAGAAAGAAAGCCCTGGAGGAATGTAATCCTGAGACCACTCTCTGCGTTCTCCCCTCGAGGTAAGATGAAAACCATCTGAGGACCATACCTGAAAGTCCACAAATGGACCTCAGACGTTCGAGCAAAACCCCATGATCCACAGTATCAAAAGCTGATGACAGATCAAGGAGAACCAGAATAGAGCGGTGTCTCTGTTCTCTCACCATCAGGAGATCATTGAGCACCTGAACCAGAGCAGTCTCGATGCTATGCCTTTTACGAAAACCAGACTGGAGAGGTTCGTATAAACTATGGATGGTCAAATGGTTATCCAATTGAGCTGCCACAACTTTTTCAATAACCTTCCCCACAAAGGGAGGCTAGAGATTGGGTGGTAGTTTGCTAGGTCATCCGGGTCCAAGGAAGCTTTCTTCAGAAGGGGAGTCACCACCCCTTCCTTAAGAGAGCTAGGGAAAACTCCCGTCTCTAAAGAGCACCAGATAATCCGAGCAAGGACCGGGTCGATAGACTCACTACATCCCATAATCAGGGAAGTAGGACCCGGATCCAAACTACAGCATGTTGGGCGCATCTCACGGACAATCCTCATAGTGTCTACGAAATCTGGCAGATCAAAGGAACTCCAGGAAACTCCGGGCTCCATGACAAAACACTGATCGACTGCAACAATCTTAGAGTGGGGTTGGGAACACTGCATCTGAATGTCTTCCACCTTATTCGCAAAGAATCGAGTGATCTCCTAGCAGTCATTCTGCATAAAAACTCGATGGATCTGCTGATAGACTGGGTTGCACAGTCTGTCAACAGTTCTGAAGAGCTGAGCCGGTCGATTCCGAGTGACAGAAATTTCCCTGGACAGGAATTCTGCCTTCTTATGGGAAATTTCTGTTTGATAGAGCTTATAATGCTCTAGCAAAATAAGATGGTCGGCCTCAGAGGCAGTCTTCCTCCAACGATGCTCCAACCTACGCCCCAGCCTCCGCAACCCTCTCAACGCCTCATCAAACCAAGGAGCAATGGGACAGCGTGGGAGGGGGCGAACACGGGTTGGTGCAATCTGATCAAGAGCAGCCGAGATGGTCTCATTATAGGCCACCACTAGCTGCTCAGGATCAGAGCACAAATCGTCAAACAACGAGAGGTCAATAACCGCCATCAGGTCTTCAGGGACAACGTCCCGCAATGGGCGATGCTGACCAAATCCACAGGCTGACTCATTCGGGGCCTCAAATTGAACCCAACTGAGTAATGATCAGACCAACTGACTGGTTCCACCACCAAATCGGACGCCTCAATCCCAGGAGGAAAACCAGATCAAGAGAGTGACCACCTTTGTGGGTAGCTGTGGAAACAACCTGTGTGAAGCCCAGTGATGTCATCACCTGGAGGAAATGTTGACCAAAAAGTGAAGATTCGTCTATTGACCCACGATTGAAATCCGCTTCAGCACCATCAATCTGGGAGATTCCAAGGCCATGCCGGCGGCAAAATCTGCTATTTCCTGCAGGAAAAGCTTCTCATCCCCTGGTGGACGGTAAATGAGAGCAATCCTGCACCCCACATCAGCTACCACAGTACATTCAAATGATCTAGCCTTCTCAACTGGAACACCAGTTAGGCCCAATTCGATCTTAAAACAGATCACCACCCCCCCCCCGTGATCCAATCTCGGGCGGTGTATAACCGAGAACCCAGCAGGAAGCAGCCTCTAAGAACGGGGCCGCATTCCCGTCCAACCAGGTCTCAGTAATGCAAGCCAGATCTGCCCCTGCGACAAAGTCCGCAATAAGACCAGTCTTATTGCAGACAGCGCCCGGGTTGGATGAGGTTGATGAGTTGTCCCAACCACTTGCCTCCAGAAAAGGAGGCGCCCTTGGGTATGGGAACCAGAACGGGACTACCACACTCCAGAAGCCATTTTTCCTGGGGCATCTTCAAGCCCTAACCACCCCTATAGGAGAGCACCGCTCACTCCACTGTCCACAACCCCCCATGCCCCCCCAATTCCTCCTCCCCCCGCGCACAATAGCAAATGCCCGACACCGATGGTAGACATGGGCTGGCAAGGGGGACAAGAAAAAGGGGCGGAGGACATGGAGAGCGGAGGCCGAGTAACGAACAACAGGTGGAACTGGCCAGCACATCAGGCTGCTCGAAAATTAAAACCACAAATAAAATAAATGAACAACACCACCACCCACCACTAAAACAAAGAATAAAAATAAACCAATAATCTAATACAACAACTAATAAACTCAATTAAACTATTTTATATCCACAGGCCCTCTCACAGCCAGGGGGCAATAAAATAATAACACAAAACTAATAACAAAAATAAAATAATAAATAAATAAGAATAAAAAGAGGGAATAATTTAAAGATCACCTTCCGGGACTCTCTCACTGAACCAGGGAAGGTGGAATATAAGATGGAAACAAGCACTCTCACTGCTAAATTATCCCTCAAAAATAACTAAACAGCACATAACCTATAAAATACAAAATAAAATAACCTCAGCAAATAAAATTCATAAAACAATAGACCGTATTCATCATCCACTTAGGCTGGACAGAAAATAAAAACTGCCAGCAGGCCACAGGAACCGGCCAGTCCAAAAGGATCGGTGGCCCACTACTTCTACCCCAGGGCCGGGCAACCCCCTGGCCAGCCGCCCCAGGAGAGCAGAGGAGGGAAAAATTAAGGGACCCGCCTTCCAGCCAACCCACTCCCCACTGTGTGAGACACCAACCCAGGACCACCAGACCAATGCAAGCCAACTAATAAATAAAGTCAGTTTCTCAGAAATATTTATATAAACAGTTGATGTTTCCACAGTCACTTATCTTGCAGGCACTCTGCAGGTCACTTCTTAGCACACTAGAAAATCCAAAAATACTGGTCCCAGGTCCTTAATACGTCCAGTAAGCCAGAAATTCCAAACAGAATTTGAGGTTCAAAAAATTCCAGATTTCCAAGGAGAGACACACATCAAGCCGCAGGTTCCAGACAGTTATTTTAAGAGGCAACTACCGGGCTAAAATGGTGACCCAGCACCATGACTCCAGGCCAGATCAGCCCCCCCGAGCTGACTCCACCGGGAGTCTAGGGGAATAGTGTCAAAAGGCCAACCCTCCAACAGGCCCTGATCCCAACCCCTGTGTAGGTCACCAACCCTCAAGTGCCTCAAAAAAGCCAATGAGTCTGGCTAAGCAAATCAAAGCCAGAAAGAGAACAGGTCACTCCAAATGAATAGGCCACAAAATCCCAGATAGTCTCCGCGGACTTGACAGTTCCAAAGAGCGCCCAAAAATCCCCAATAATCCTTAATAGGCTCAATCGCAGTGAATCCCGTCTCCTCCAAGTCCTACAAAGGTGAACTTCTCCTCGAGAAGTATCAAAGAAGGTCATGCTAAACAGGCAAAGACCGCGCAAAAGCTTGACACTGAAAAGCGGCCACCAAACTGCCGAACTACCGGAAAGCAGCCTAGTTCCCAGGGCAAACTAGGGCATCACACAGTGTCTCAGGATCCAGAAGTCCGAACCATCCAAAATATCCAACCGCGAACACTAGAAACATGGAAGAAATAGGCAGCAAACAAGTAAGTGCCAAGGTAGCTTCTCCGCGACCCGGGTTTAAGTTCGAAAAAGTGCTCTACACACAGGATGAAGCCGAATGAAGCAGAAACTTAAAATGTTAAAAAACGCTTTTAAAATAAACAAGAAAAAAAAAGTAAAACATAAGCACAATACACAGCAGTCCGACGGCTAGCCCAGCATGGCCGCCATCTTTTTTCCGTCTCTCTAACTCTCTAGCTCCACAATAGAGCTACCACAACTACAATAATGAAGAAATCACCTAAGAAAGGTGGTATCAGTATATCACCTGTGTTCACAAGTCAATGACCTCCTTACAATCTCTCCAGTCAAGAAAAAGTTTAGTAGAAAAGGTTTTTTATGCATAATGCAAACTACAGTAGCTGCAATGCACTACCTGATCCCATCTATGACCTAGCAAACCAATCACAAATCAAGGTTATGCTATTCAACCACCTGAACAAACCCTGATATTACCTTGGGCACCATTCCTGATACCTACTACTTCTTTGTCTTTCTGCCTGCACTAGCACCCTATCTTATTTTTTTTCATAACTATCCTTTTTCATCTATGTCCCACCATGGATGTGTCACTTGACTGTAGACATGCCCCCACCCCACACCCCCAGTTGTATGGCACCAAGCATAATGCACTTTGTAAAACCATGTTATCAATTACCTTAATACCTTTGTTCAGATGAATATTTTTTCAATTGTTTAACCAGGAATAGCACACTAAGCTGAAAGCTTGTTTACAGATGCGACCTGGGAGCACAGGGAAGTTAACTGACTTTATGTATTTTATTTTTTATTTTGTTTTTGTTGACCGGGTAAGTGCACTAGACAAATCCTGCCTATTTTCAGGCACGACCCGGGGGAGGGGGATACAGATGAATGCCAACTGACCTTGAACCAGATTAAGCTGTTAGTGGTATTTTTTTTAGTTAATGAGGGAAATTTGGCCAGGACACCGGGGAAATTCCCCTGCTCTTTTTGATAAGTGCCATGGGATCTTTAACATCCACCTGAACTACCACCGATCCAGGCAGATGGGACCTCGGTTTAACGTCTCATCGGAAAGACAGCACCTCAGAAGTGCAGCACCCCTCTCAAGCTGCACTACAGTATCAGTAATGGGATAGTAACCCAAGTGCCAGATGTGGGAACTGAACCCACAGCCCTCTGATCTCCCAGCCTCAGAGGTGAGTGTGCTACCAACTGAACCACTGACACTGACTTGTTCAGGGTCAAACAGTATATGCAAGTGGGGGCTGTGGGATTCAAACTCAGGTCCCCAGATTTGCAGCTCAGAGCCTTAAACCACTGTGCTATACTGCCTCCTATTTCCAAACATAAGTCTAGCTTAATGAAATATTACCTCTGCAGACACTCTAAGTAAAGAAAACATAACAGAACTTGACCGCAGATGAGGACTACTTGGCCCACCCAGTCTGTCTTGTTTCACTACCTACATTGTTACAGCTGACTGTACTTGATCTGCCTCTCTTTATCCCTCCCCTTTTCACGATGATTCCCTTGTGCCTATCTCATGCTTTCTTGAATCCTGCCATTGTCTTCACCCTCCCCCACCACCTCCACAGGAAGATTGTTCCAGAAATCCACCACTCATTCTGTAAAGAAGTTCTTCCTAACATCTCTTCTGAATCTACCCCTCCAGCTTCATACCATGTCCCCTTGTTCTAGAGAATTTCTTTTGAAACATACTTCCCTCCTGTACCTTATTTACCCCGTGAGGTATTTAAATACGTCTGTCATATCCCCCTGTCCCTCTCCTGTTACAGGGTGTACATATTGAGGTACTTTAGTCTTTTCTTATAGGGATTTTGATGTAGACCCTGTACCATTTTAGTTGCCCTCCTCTTGATAACCTCTGCTCTGTCTATGTCCCTCCAGAGATCTGGTCTCCAGAACTGCACATAGTACTCTAGGTAGGGTCTTACCAAAGATCTTTACAGAGGTAACAGTACCTCCCTCTTTCTGCTGGTGATACTACTCCCTGTGCACCTCAGCATCCCACTAGTTCTCCCAACTGCCTTGTGGCACTGCCTGGACACATTTAGGTCTTCCAATATGAGTAACCCCAGGTCTCTTTCCTGCTTGGTGGTTGTCAGTACAACCCCACCCATTTTGTATTCTGCCCTTGAGTTTCTGTGCCCTAAGTGTATTATTTTGCACTTTTTTGCATTGAAACCCACCTGCCATACCCTTGATCACTCTAGTTTTCTCAGGTCTCAGCTCATCCTTTCCACTCCCTCTGGAGTGTCCAACCTATTGCAGATTTTCGTGTCATCTACAAAGAGGCAGACCTTCATTTCCAGCTCCTCTGCAATGTCACTTATAAAGACTCTAAAGAGAACCTGTCCAAACACTGATCCCTGAGGCACCCTGGTGGTCACTCTCCCTTCCTCAGAGTGAACTCCAAACACAAATCTACAACTCTGAAAAAGCTGGAAAGTTGCTCTCAATCCATTTTATCTAATCCCTTTAAAATCTAACAATGAAGACAATTTATTCTCTTAGCCCTTTTCCCTAATGAAAATATGCCTATCTTTTCTAGACATAGAAACATAGACTTTGATGGCAGATAAGGACTGCTTGGCCCATCTAGTCTGCCCATTTCCCTACCTACAGGATAGGCTGCAGATCCTAGTTAACCAACAGCCTACTTCTTCCTACACCCCACAAGCATTGCCTTATTTTTGTCCCATGCATTCTTGAATTCTCCCACAGTTTTAGACCCCACAACCTCCTCAGGAAGGCTGTTCCATGCATCCACTACTCTCTCTGTGAAAAAATACTTTCTCACATTGCCCCTGAACTGCGCCCCCATCTTAAAATTGTGTCTCCCTGTTCTTGCACATCTCTTTTTTCTGAAAGATGCTACCCTCTTGGACTTTGTTGATTCCACTGAGGTACTTAAAAGTTTCTATCATGTCCCCCCTCTCCCTTCTTTCCTCAAGGGTATACATATTGAGCTCCTTTAGTCTCTCCTCAAACGGCTTCTGTTGCAGATCCTGCACCATTTTAGTTGTCCTCCTCTGGACTGCCTCTATCCTGTCTATGTCCTTGCAGAGATGGGGTCTCCAGAACTGGACGCAATACTCCAGATGGGGTCTCACCAACTGTCTGTACAGAGGGACAACAACTTCCTGTTTTCTGCTGCTGATGCCTCTCCCTATGCATCCCAGTATACCCCCAGCCCTCCCTACTGCCTTCTCACATTGCTTGCTAACCTTAAGGTCATCTGATATGATTACCCCCAGGTCCCTTTCCTTTTTGTTGTTGTTACTACCTCCCCCATTGTGTATTCTTCCCCTGGGTTCTTGTTTCCCAGGTGCATTATTTTGCACTTCTTTGCATTGAATCCTAGCTGCCATACGTCTGACCATTTCTCCAACCTTGCCACGTCCCTTCTCATCCTTTCCACGCCTCCTTGTGTATCAACCTTGTTGAAGATCTTTGTGTCATCTGCAAAGAGGCATACTTTTCCTTCCAGTCCCTCTCCAATGTCACTTATAAAGGCATTAAAAAGGACTGAACCCAGTACTGAACCCTGTGGTACCCCACTAGTTCCCCCTCTTTCTTCAGAGTGGACTCCATTTACAATTACCTTCTGTGTCCTGCTGTCCAGCCAATGTTTTACCCAGGCTATCACCCTGGGACCCACTCCCAGGATGGTTAATTTGACTATTAATCTTTTGTGTGGGACAGTGTCAAATGCCTTGCTGAAGTCTAGGTAGGCCATGTCCACAGCCCCTCCCTGGTCTACTACTTTGGTCACCCAGTCAAAGAAATCTATTAGATTCATCTGACATGACCTTCCCGCTGTGAACCCATGCTGCCTTGAGTCCTGTGCCCCACTGGCCTGCAGGTACTCAACAATTCTTTCCTTCAGAAGTGACTCCATCACTTTCCCTACCACAGAGGTCAAACTGACAGGTCTGTAGTTTCCTGCCTCTGTCTTGGTCCCACTTTTGTGAAGGGGAATCACATCCGCCTTCCTCCAGTCCTCAGGTACCGCACCATCCTCCCATAATTTATTAAAAAGAGTAGCCAGTGGTTAAACTAGCTCCCCCCTTAATTCTTTTAGAATTCTGGGGTGAATTTCATCAGGCCCCATTGATTTGTCCACCTTCAGTTTTAGGAGTTCTTGCAGAACCCTTTCTTCTGTGAAAGGACTGGGATCGACCCCCCCCCATCAAGAGTGCTTCTGTTTATTGGATTAGGCATTTCCCCCTCCTCTTTTGTGAATAGTGAGCAGAACTATTTGTTCAGTATCCCTGCTTTTTCACTGTCCCCCTCTGCCCACCCGCCGGTCATTCTATTTAGCCTCACTATCCCTCCCTTTGTCTTTCTATGCTCACTGATGTACCTATAAAAGGTTTTATCCCCCTTCTTAACCGAGTTGGCTATCTTTTACTCAGTTTGGGCCTTTGCTATTCTGACTTCCCTCCCTGCTTCCTTCTGCCGTAACTGGTACAGCTCTCTGTCCTGCTCCTTCTGTGTTTTCTTATACTTCTGGAATGCTATCTTTTTCTCCCTGACTTTCCCAGCCACCTCTTTTGAGAACCATAGTGGCTTTTTCTTTCATTTTGATTTGTTTATTTGCTTCACACAAAGGCTTGTTGCCTCTGTGATGGCAGTTTTGATGATTCCCCATTGTTGCTCTACCCCTCCTTCTAGCCTGTTTGCTAGTGCTTTTCTGAGGCACTCTCCCATCTTGCCAAAGTCAGTCCTCCTGAAGTCCAGTACCCTCACTTTTGTATGGCTTGACTCTGTAGCTGAGTTTAACGTGAACCACACTGTTTGATGGTCACTTGTCCCCAGAAGGCAACCCACTTCTAGATCTGAGATCCTCTCACTGCCCCCATTTGAGAGTACGATGTCTAAGATTGCTCCCTCATGAGTGGGTTCTGAAACCAATTGTCTGAGGACTGCCACCTGTAGGGCATCGAGAATGGCCCTGCTCTTGGATGTGGCTGCAGAAAATGTGCTCCAGTTAACATCTGGCATATTCAGGTCTCCCATCAACAGTATCTCCCCTTTCTCTGCCATCCTAAGAATGCCTTCTCTCATATCCTTGTCCATTCCTTCCCCTGACATGGGGGTGTGTACACAACCCCTGCGCAGATTGTGGTGCCCTTTCCAGTCTCCAAGGTGACCCACAGTGCCTCCTCTCCTCCCTGTTTACTCTTTTGTTCAGTTGCTTTTATCCCTTCCTTTACATAGAGAGCTACTCCTCCCCCTCTTCTTCCCTGCCTGTCTCTCCTGTAGGTTATGTACCCTGGTATGTGAACATCCCAGTCATGGTTCTCTGTGTACCATGTTTCTGTGACTGCTACGATATCCAGGCATCCCTCTTCTATCAAGGCCACCAGCTCAGGGAGCTTGTTTCCGAGACTATGGGCATTGGTACTCATTACCCTCCAGTTCCTGATGGCCCTACTCCCTTTTGCCCCATCCCTGTCCTTCTTGCCTTTGTCACTTTCCCCATTTTCCCCTACCCTTCTCCCTATCGACATCTCTATGTTGGTGTCTACCACACTTACTACCGTGATTTTTTGGTGGGAGCTAGGATTTTCCTGCTCCTTTCCAGTGCCTCCCCCTGTGGTTTAACCTGCCAATGAAGCATTAAACCTATTACCGGACTTGTCTTCCATATGTACCATTGTGCCAGTATAGCCATACTCCAGTGACTCTCAGTCCCCAGTGAAGCTAAACTCTTGTTTCCACACCAGTCAATCACGATTGAATCAACGAACACCAGCCCACTATAGATGGACAGCCCTTCAAGATACCGTGCGTGCTACTTGTCTAAAGGCCTCTCCCAATTCCACAAACTCTTCCTGCACTTCTCTAACCCCTTTCTTAGCCAGGTCATTTGTCCCTAGGTGGACAATGACACCCAGCTCCCTCCCCCTGTGCAGCTGCTCCAGCAATCCTGAGGATTCGCTCCCTGTCCCTCCAAGCCATGGCGTCAGGCAGGTACCTTACCTCCCTCTCCCCTTCCTCCCCCAGTTCTACCTTCCTAACAATGGCGTCCCCCACCAGGAGTTGTTTCCTTCCCCTGCGGGGTCCTCTGCCACCCTCCTGTGGGTCTCTTTGTGAAGGTTCCCAGCATCCTCCTTGGTCTCCACTGTGGTTGCCTCCATAGAGGAACCACACTTTGCCAGAATGGAATAGGAATTGTGGAGAGGTGCAACTGGAGGGATGCACCTCTGTTCCACCACTCTTACCCTCCCTGAGCCCACTGTGGTCCAACTGCTCCTCTTTCTTGGCAACCTCTGAGGCAATGGCAGTGGCACTGGTGGTCCCTGGATGGAAGAGGAGGTCTCACAAATCCTGGCCAACTCAGCCTGGAGATGAGCAACCTCCTCCATCAGCCTAGAGAGGTTTCTACAGATGGGACAACACCACATCCTCCAGAACGTCTCCCGGAAGACTGTTGCTCTACAGCCACTGCACTGCACCACTCCCATCATGACTTATTTCTGTCCCCTTAACTGTTGGGAATCCTTACTCTTTCCTCTGTTTTTTTTTTTTCTCTTCTCTCTCTACTTACTTTCTGCCTGTGTGCACTTTAAACTCCTGATTGTCCTGTTCTGAGACAAGAATATCCTATATTTCTCAGTAAACCCCTTACTTGTTCAGAGGCAGACCTCCAGCAGCTAGAGGGGGCTGGAGAGCTACTCTTGCTCTTCTAGGATGGTGGGTCTTTGGTGGCTCTGTGATCACTCACGTCCTGTTCCCAAACAGGAAGTTCCTGTTGTCAGTCTAATCCTGTGCCTATAAAAGTAGAACTAGCTTTGGGTGGGAGGGTGGAGGGGGAAGGAAGGAGGGCAATATAGTCCCAGTAGTGAAGTCTAGTCACACAGCACTCCTTCCTCCTGGTATCTTCTGCCAAGCTACTAGCAGAATCTTTCTAAGGCAGTCTTTAAATTTAGCTTCCTTATAGCTAAGCCACTCCCCCTACTTGCTAGATCTTTCTACAAGTAATTTAAACTGCACAGATATCAAGTCCTTTCAACCACCTGATATTTACACCAAAATACTGTTCAGATAACCATTCAGTTCAGTTAACTCAGATAAACACACATTTTTTTTTTGTTTTGTTTGTTAGTTTTATTTTTTACCCTAAATTAAAGGTCCAAGTACAAGAGTTCTACTTTTTTAGTCCCAGTAGAAAAGTCCAGTCACACAGCAGTCCTTCCTCCTGGTGTCTGTAGACATTCTACATTGCTTTGCCTCTACATTCCAATAATCATTAGAGCCTTGTTAGAACCATTAGTTACCGTCTGCAACTTCTCAGTTTCTGCAATATCCATTATATGCTGTAGTGACCTAACTACAGTGGTAGCCAGTGACAAGATACACTACATATCTGGATATACTGGGAAATATCACAGAGAATATGACTGAAATTAATGGGAATTTCCTGTTATACATTGTAATATATCTGGATATTTTGTATCATGTCACTGGCTTTCATTGTATACCATGCCTAGTCTTACCAGGGCCCTATAAGGTGACAAATTAAAACCTTTGCAAAGCATGCAATACCTCTTTTTATGTATCTCAGCATTTGATTTGCCTTACACAACACACTTCACATTTCTGTGACATCTTTTTTTTAACCAGCTTTTTTCATGGTGTATGACTGGTTGTTATTTATTACTTAAGTGAAAGGCTCATCTGCTCAGCCTATTTTCTGTGTACCTGTGTAGTTTGTAGTCATGAACAATGATTGCTTCTCTTGCTTCCCCCTAATATCATCCTACTTCAAATACAAATTAGGTTGCTTCACTCAGTTTTGTCCTGTCTCCATACCAAAGGTCTTAAACATACTGAAGCAAGACATTATGTGAGCTGATGATGCGTACATTCACAGGCCAGCAGAGGTTATACTCTCATTCAGTTCTGTTACAGCTCTTAAGTCCCTGTATTTTCTAAAAGCATTTTTTTTCTAACTCAGATACACTTTAAGCTACAGAAAACAGCAGGGCACTTACTATGACTTGTTAAGTTTCATAGCCAACATAAGGCAAGAACATAAGGACTGCGGAGGATAGAAACACAGCACTGATTTATACAGTGAAACTACAGCAGGCTTTTGCAATGAAATATTATAAAATTCCAGAGTGGCTTTCATGAGTCAGATAATGACCTTTCCAATGGAGTCAAGCAACTTTTCACACAAGATTTAAATACCTTCATTTACATTTAAATCCTGATGAATTTGGAGGGTGCGATAGATGCAATAATTGTGGATGCCTACAAACTACACAGGGAAATAGAATAAAAGGCTGAAGAAGCTTTCCCTTTAAGTGAAATACCTTACACTCACCCACATTGAATTTTTTTTGCCACTTCACTAAGTCAATTTTATTTGTTCAATCTTTTAAAAATGATTTTCACAAAATGGTATGTAAAAAATATACAGACAATACAAAACATACATATAATGACATGCATAATAAAAGAACAATAACAGAGTTAAAACATTATGTTCATATTGATGCAGATCATTAATATTCTTAAAATATGTACAAACGCAGTACCAGGCCAGTGATGTAAAGTGCAATATTTCTTGAACAGGCTACTATTCTAGATCAAACAGATTCCAAGTTATGACTGTATCTTTTACTCATTATTTTCCTGGTAAGGAGTAAGAATTTCCCCAGACTATGTATTATTAATGAATCTTCAGTTGTGAGTAGAACAGTAATTAACTCAGTCTAATTCAGGGTTATGGAATTAATGATGGGTTTTAACCAATTGTTCCTAAATTTTTTATACCAAGAACATTTTAATAAAACTTGCTCTAAGTCTCCTCTTTCATTTCTATTACAATTACACATAGCGTCTCCTGAATCCTGTGACTTTTTATGGAGGGCAGTTTTCACGTTAGATTCAATCAATTCACGCCTCAATCTTGTAAAGTTTTTATGGCTGTTAGGATCCTTAAGTACATCAAGATAATATCTAAATTTGTGTCTATCATTATTTGAGTACCATTTGCATTATTAAAAGTGTTAATGTATAACAAGTCTATATCCCTATAATATTGGATGACTTTCTTCTTAATATAAGGTCTATACTGTGCACTAATGCTAATGCCTTTTTGTTTATATGCCATAAGAAAGGATAAGAAATGTTTATCCAGTAGTTTATTCAGATGTTGGTACCATGCAGAATTTTTGGAGCCTCTTGTTTTCTGATTTTCATTTTCCAGTAGACATTGTTTTACCCATCTATCATCAGGGAAGCTTAAAATTTGGATCCAGTAATTAATAATCATAATATCAAACCTGGCTTGTAATTTAATCAACCCAGTTCAGCTCATATGAACTAAGCAGGGGTTGATCTTTTACAACCAAGAACGGTCCTCAATAATTTAATCGCTGTTTTGTCTAGTTGGTCAGTATGACACGTCCCCCATATTTCTGCTCCATAAAGCGACTGTGCATGAAATTTTGCTTGTAATGCATATAACAAAGGTCTAGCGGAATGTCCTCCATAGACATAGTTATATTTTGCTAAAACCCCAAATGTTTTATTAGTTTTGGAGATTGTATATTCAAAATGATGATTCCATAATCCAATATTTGTATACAGCATACCTAAGTACAGTACATATATTTATTAACTTTTTCAAGGTTGCTATGATGGAGTTTCCATATGTACTTGGTTTTCCTGGCTCCTATGACTAAAACTTTAGATTTTTCTAAGTTAATCTTTAGAGTCAAGGATTCTGAAGTTATAAACAGTAGATTGTTTTTTTTTTTTGAAGTCTGGATTTAGTTAGAGAACATAACACCAAGTCATTGATGTAAGCAAGAGAAGAACAAATATTTGAGCCAATTTTAGGAGAATCAGATTTAAGTTCCTGTAGCTCCAAGAGTAATTTATTCAAGTAAATGCAAAATAGCATAGGTGCCAGGATGCAACCTTGCCTTACTCCCTTGTTTGTCTGAATGCTGCTAGATAAATTATTTCCCACTCTTATTTGTGCCAATGTGTTTGAATACAAATTTCTAATACTACTAACAAGGACCGGAGAGATACCTCTATTCAACATTTTATCCCACAAAACAGATCTATTTATTAAATCGAAAGTGGAACTGTAATCTATAAATGCTAGATACAGTTTCTGCTTTCTAACTGCAACATATTTCTCAATTAAGTAAGAACGTATGTAGTAATTATCCAGGGTAGAGTGTTTCTCTCGAAAATCAGCTTGGGCATGGGCTCATCCCCCTAAAACTTCAACTTTTTTCTTTAATCTGTCCAGCAGAATTTTGGCATAGACATTGCCTAGAATATCTAATAGATGTATGCATCTATACATTGAAAGGGTCCTTCTTTGGACCTTTTTTATAAATGGGGACAATTACTGAGCCCATCCAGGAATCTGGGATATAGTTATTCACAGTACATTCATTAAAAAAGGACAACAAAAAGTCCACCCATCCCTCAATTATACACAGGCAGACTTCACCTAGGATTTTGTCAGGTCCTGGGGCTTTATTTCTTTTCAAGCTTGAAAGAGCTTTCAATACTTCTAATTTGGAAAAAAAGTCCTATGATTAATTTTTATATTCTTTATTTCCATTTTCTCCCAAGAAGATGCCAAGCTTGAGTCAAATAATATATTACTGTAGTATTCAGTCCATGTTTTCAAATCTGTTTGGTGGTCCAAGTCATTACTCCATCCCCTACATCCTTTTGCGACCATACGCCAGAATGTTTTAGTGTCATTATTATCGATGGTGATTATCATCTTATCCCATTGCTGTTCATGAAATAACTTCTTTTTAGTTTTAAGAAGGCCCTATAATTTCCTAGCTTCTTTTAATTCAATGGTGCTTGCCTTGTCTGCCATTCCTTTGGCTCTCATTAAAGTTTTCCTCAGGTGTCTCTTCTGAGTGATACATTCTGTGTCAAATCAACCAATTACAGTGGACTGTTTTTTTCTTGGGAATAAAAGGTTATATAAATGTAATTCTAGGTTATGAAATAGTACCTGTAGTTTTTCATTCATGTTGGAGAGGGTCATTGCTGACCAGTTCCTGGGAATTTAAGAAAAGAGTAACTTGATTCGCTATGCACTCTTCCAGGGTGACTGACTATTCCAATTTCTTGGAGTATCTAACTGATACATTATTTGGAGCTGCTGAGATAGCTGTTTCCCCTTCAGTGTTTATCTTTTTATGTACAATAATTTGGAAGTGATCGCTTTCAGTTCTACTATCCACAGTCAGGTAGTCCCAATACTCAGGGTATCTTTGCCATTGGATGAGGTTCAATACTGATGACACATTACTAGTAAAATAGGTAGATGAACCTTGACTGTCCCCTGATGTTCTACTATTTAGAGGAAATATTAAATTATCATTCATTAGTTTGATTACTTTATGTCCATTTGAATTATGTCATAAGTCACTTGATGCTCTCTTATTTCTGACAGCAAATGGATACATATATCCAATAATTGAATTGATGGGCACTTGGGAAATTCTTCTGGGCTTTTCTTAATGAGTTTGTCAGTTTGTCCCACAAATTATTATACAGCATCATGTTCTTAACTGGGGGAATATAATAAATAACAATATTGGAGTCCCACTGAGGAGTAAACTGACCCCCAGAAAATTAGGGTCCTGTATTATTGTTTGTACATTTGTAAAACTCCCTGTTTTGATGAAGGTTACTAGACCACTGGACCTATGTCTCATTTTAACTTTCTTTGAGCCTGGAGTCTATATAATTACATAACCATTTAGGTCTGTTTATCTTCCTGACTGAGCCAAGTTTCCTGCAGACAAATTAAATGAAATAAACTAAGGAAATCCAGCCACTTCAGATCTTGCAATTTTAATTTATGTCCTGC
The DNA here is from genome assembly GCA_016271365.2 of Neoceratodus forsteri. Classification (NCBI taxonomy): domain Eukaryota; kingdom Metazoa; phylum Chordata; order Ceratodontiformes; family Ceratodontidae; genus Neoceratodus; species Neoceratodus forsteri. Next base: position 641,945,192 of record CM028129.1, on the reverse strand, counting down.
TACATTCCAAGAGATTAAAAATGGATGATTACCCTCTGCATTAGCTGTGATAGTTGCCATTGAGCTATTATCCAGTTTTCCAGCACTAGCATTTTTATCTGGCGTATACATTATACTATCAAGATTAGTGGCCTGAAAAACTTGAGTTAGTCAGTCTGTGTAGCCTGCTGGAGCCATATACCTACTGTAGTTGTTATTTGAACACTGAATGGACTTTTTACATTTTCCATCCATTTTGAGAGAGACCCCTGTGTGTTCTGTGCATTATGGAAGAAGTACGGTGGAGAACCATCCTGTTCAGTTAGGTCCACTAGAAAGAGGCCCGAAGAGTCTAATTCAATTACTTTATCCCAAACTCTAGCTGTTATTAAAGCATTTTTAAAAGTTATATCAATTTGACCATCGCCACTAAGGCTCAATTGTCTATATACTCCTAGTGCTCCATTTCTCCCCAGTCTAAGGTGCATAAAATTTGCAAGCAGATTACACAACACTAATTAATGTTGTATTTGTTTCATTATAGAGTTTTTTTTTGTACCCAAATAGACTTAAAATAACTGGGGTATTACCTCCACCAGCTATTGGAAGTACATCACATACTTCATCTTTACTTTTGATCCAATGTTATGGTTAACAGTATCTATTCTTCTTGCATTATTATCAAATAGCTTGGCAGACAAATTCAAGATTTGAATCTTCTGAAAATTACACCAGGCATTATGCAAACCCTTTTCTGTAGTAAAAAAATATATCAACACTCTCAGCAATAGAATTCTTATTTAAATCTCTATTTATTTTCACTGTGTGAAGGTCTCCATCTAAAATATCCAAATTCAGTTTTCCATTCAGCAGTTGGACAATTAATTATTGTAAAGCCTCACCTTCTGTATTTCTTAAACCATATACCTTAATAAAGAGTTGTCCTAAAGATGTTAACCCAGGATTGTTAGTACTAGAACTTTCTGCATCTTAAGTGGTTTTGTTTTCTATGATTTTTACTTCATCACATTTATTAGTTGCAGATCACAGATCCTTATTTACTGTAATATCCTCAGTTTTTTAAATGGGTTTCTTTTACTGGATTTGTTCTTCTTTGGACCTTCTTTCCCCTTACACTTCATTTTTTTTTCACATTTAGGACAGTTTTACCTTTAGGTTTCTCTACTTTAGTATTGGGTTTTAAATTGAACAATTTCCTACCCCTTACAACTGTTAATAGCAACTCCGACGGTGCCTGCCACAAAAACATCTGGAGGGAAAACAATTGTGGTAAAGTCAGTCTAGTACCCTTATTTAGGGTAGTTGCTAGTTCATTTTCCTCAAATAGAATTGAGGAGGATTCTCTGGGGGGGATGAATTTCTTTCAAATTATCAGTACATCATCTAATCTAGCACCGTTAATTGCTATATACTCTTTTAATGATTCAGTTTCATTTCTGTTAATAATTAGTTGTTCACAGAGCATTAGGTTGGCTGTGTAATGATTTTTTAAGACCTTTATAATGTCTCACTCAAAATCGAGGGCATGTAAGTCAGTACATTGCTATCTTGTCTATCATCTTGCATAGGACCACTGCTCATCTCCAAGTCATAATAATATTGTGATAAACTGTCCCTATCAAAATTTTGTTTATTCCCGTCATCATGCTCTCCAGCTACCAGATTCCTTGTGTGAATTGTGGAGAGATTTTTCTGGATATCATCAAGTTGTTTAAGTCCCTGAATGATGTTTTCCAGTCTATCCATAACCTCTTTTGGTGCCAGGTTCCCTTTTAATTCATTACTTGAATTTGCCTTTATGTTTGTAGATAATTGGCCTTCTGATATTGGATTAGTGAGGGACCCATTTTGAAGAGCTGGATCCACCTTATAATTTTCTTTGGGGTACTGTGAATCCTGAAAGTCCTGAAAATCAATGGATGCCTAGCCAATCAAATCATTCTCTAGTGAGTTATTTCCATCAGTTTTAGCTCTACTAAGGTTATTAGGAGATTTTACATTAAGGTTTTTTTTATCCCTCTCCCCATGTTTTTTTATTTATTTTTTATTTATTTAGATTGGGATTAACACCTTTGAGTCAAAGACTCATTTTCAAAGGTTCCAAGTCAGGGACAAAACAGAGCAAAATATGAGTACAGTACAATACAAATAAGAACAACTTAAGATGACAGTGAGAAAAAGAGAGCATGGTAGGCAGCATGAGAAACAGTTCAATGACACATGCAGTACAGGACTTGCTAGTTTCAAAATACAACCTAAAAAATAAAATAAATTACATTTCATTCAGTTGTTGCAGGGTAGGGATACACTTGAGAAAAGTGAGACATGTCAAAAAATAGGTCCATGTATAGTTGTGTGGATGAAGAGGGACAGAGGTAAGCAGCCATGTTGGCATTGTCTAAGTAGCTGGATATGATGTGAGACAGGAGTAAAGGTGGTATAGGAGGGTTTTAAGTTGAAAAAGGATGGGAAGGTGATACGGCGGTGGATAGGGCAGGAGGAAAAATAGAAAAAGTCAAATTATTTACTAGCATAGTTACAGGTGTTTATATTCTTAAGGTGGGACCATAGCCCCCTTTTGAACAGACTCAGCTTTGTGTTTACTGTCAGTGTGTCGGGTAGCTCATTAAATCATTTGGGGCCTTTAAAAGCAATGGATTTTTGGGCCAGTGATGTGCGCTTGAAACGGACTTGTAGACCACCTTTTGTCACATTTCTTGTTTGTTTAGTGTGCTCAGCCTTCTTGAAATGACTGTAAATGGATTCTGGCATGAGGCCTAGTTGTGCTTTTTTTATGATCAGGCATGTTTGGTATTGGGCTCTTAGGTACAGTGGGAGCCAGCCCATCTCAGAGTAGAGTGCACAGGTGTGAGTACAACTATCTGCCCCTAGTGCCAGGTGGCAGGCCCTATTCATGAGTTTTTGTATCCTGTTAAGGGCAGTGTCTGACCCTGCAATGTATATTGGTAGGCCATAATCAACAGGTGTTAATACTGTGCTGCTTACAGCTAATTTAAGAGCCACAGGTGTCATAGAGTGCTTGTTATCAATTATCACTTTTTTCCTCCAAATCTGGCCTTTTCCTACCCTGGACACGAATTGCACCAGTAGTCCAAGAGCTAGAAAGTTTTGCAGTTGAGGTGGATGTAAAGAGAGAGAGAATGGAGTTTGTCCTTTAAGGGGCAGACCAGGTTGTCCTGGTATACCCCTTCCCTATCCATCAGTATGGTGTGCTCAGAAGGGAAGGGGGGAAGGAAGGGGAGGGGTCAAGGGATAGAACAATGGTCAGGCAACAGGGAGGGGAGGGGCAAGTGGAGGTACATAATGGACAGCGCAAAGGGGCTCAGCCACTTTTTGCTGGAGTTTTGATCTACAAAAAACTGCAGCACATCAGATTGGCATATTGTTTGGAAGGTTTGTGCAACAGCATACAGCAGGTAGGAAACTAACAGCTACAACAGGTAAGACAAGTAAAAAAAATGCTATGACGTTGCTTTAATGAAATTTGGTGGAGACGGTTTGTTGGGGGCAGTGTGTGATGATTCTCCATGAGATTAGTTTTCTTTTAAATGCAGATTGTCTAGGAAGCTGGCTTAAATAGGTCTCCACTGGCCTTTAGCATTGCTGGCTGAGTAAATGTGATTTTAGTTAGTTGGAGCAGAATTTGGAAGCTTTACTGTGTTTTGTCTGCTGTGGCTTTTAAATCGTGAGGCAAATTGATTTAAATGAGGGAGTCTTGTTAAAAAAGTGCTTTGGGCCAAGAGAAGGGCCATTCAGCTAAAAGCTGAGCTTATTTTAAGGTGAGAGCCTGATTGTTTAAGAAACTGATTGACTAGCACTCCACTGGGGCCTTTTTAGTTTAGTTTAGTTTATTAGTCTAGGAATTAATACATTTGAGCCAGGGCTCTTTTACAAAGGTTCCACGTCACAAAGAACATTTAACAAAGCACGATACACATTACAGGTAAAACCAGACAGGAAAGTTACATCATAAATTTGCTATTAACAGTTTAAGGCAGTAACGTTTTTAAGTTTCATAGAAAAACAAGCTATAACAGGTTCAAGCGAGTAGACAATTTCTGAGGTTAGAAAACTTCCAGGGAGAGGGTGATCATTAGGTGCCAAAAGGAGGCTAGAGAGGAGGGAAAGGTGGTGAGCGGGAGAGTAAGTGAGAGGGGACAGGAAAAAAGGGGGGGAGTGAGTTTGGGTGGGAGACAGGAAGTAGTAGAGGTACCAGAGGGTTCATTAGTCAGGGAGGAAGAGGCCTCAGATGTGAGGATGGACATGAGGAGATTGTTGAGTAGAACTTGTGCTAGTTGATGGGAGCAGGATTTTTAGAAGCCTTATAGTGTTGCACAGGCAGCAGTTTATTTCGTGGAGTGATGCAGTGAAGGAGTGTTGGGGATCAAAAATGTAAGGAATGGCAGAAGAGGGTGAGCGGAAATGAGGTTTGTGAGCAGTCTGTGGTGCAAAGGAGGTGGTAGGGCATTGAAACACAGAAGGGTTTCCATTTTTTTGGCACAGTGGCAACGATCTGCAATGGGAAACAAAGGGAAGCATGATAAGGGCCTGGCGGGACTCCCAGAAGTGAATTGGGGATCGTAAAGGAAGCCGGGGGTAATCCAGAGAACATGGATCCTGTGCATTCAGCTGGCTGCCCAATGAGGATTGGCAAGAGATTAATGGGGCAGAACACTGGACTGGAGCACCACATGGAGAGGGTGCATGTAGGAGGCCTGAGCAGTGAGGCCTAGCACAGACATGGAGCAAGAGAAGGACGCGGGCAGCCATGTGGGCATGATGTCACATGCCGCATGAAGGCCACAAGGTGAATGGGAGCGAGCTATGGGGAGAGGGAGGGGACCCAGGGGATGGAAGGCAGAGGAAGGGACAGTAAGGGGGGGCCGGGGGAATGTGGAGACTAGGGGCCTGCATGGAGTAGGCTGCGAGGCGCATAGCATGATGTCACATGCCACAGGACCATGCGGTTTCGGTCACAGGTTGCTTGGGGGAAACTGAGCAGGCGACAATGCCTACAAAGGGACAACATGCACTGGGGGTGAGGGACCAGCCAACAACTGGAGCTGCAGGGGCAGACAAGGGATGCAAACAGGGAGGGTGGTGATGACAACCACAAGCAGGAGGAGGCCTAAAGTAGGCAGGGCCCACAAAACAGAGGGGATTGGGATAAGCCCATGAGCCTGAGTAGCACAGCAAAAAGGGTATAAGGCCAAAAGGACAGGCCTGGAGGGGCATCATGAGGCAGCATGCAACAGCATGAAAAGGGTGCGAGCCCTTGCAGGCCCAAAAGGCGTACAAGAGGTGGCTTTGAACCACACGATGGCTAGTAGCCAGTGGAGGCCCATGGGGCCGGGCATGAAAAGGGGAATGAACAGGACCAAAGGGGTATCAACTGGGAGGCATGCAAAAGCATGCAAAAAGGGGGGGTTTGGACTGGGAGTCCACAGGAGGGACACTGGAGACACGTGGGGGTGCGATCATCCTGAGGTCCGAGGAGGGGGACAGGTGATGAGACAGGGGGCCTGTTGGGTAGTGGGGGGAAGAGAAAGGAAACAAAGGCAGGGGTGAGGGGGGACTGAGGTCAGTCAGCTGGAAGGGGCCTGTGGTACGATTGTAATGTAGGATGGCCCAACAGCGAAAAAAAAAAAGTAGGATCGAGAAGAAGAGGGGAGGGGGCTGCCAAATGAGGGCATGCTGTAAACATAAGTTAACAACAGAACTTCTTGTTTTCTTCTCTTCAGTTGTCTTCACAGTGTGAGAGGAACGAAGGACATGGCACCAAAGAAGAGCAGGCCTTCAAAGGAAGACGCTTACAAGACCATAGTCGAATTAACAGAAAAAGCCAACAGAATGTGGGAGATGGTGGAAGGGGAGGAGCCTGGGAGACCCAGGGAGAAAAGGAAAGCGGGAAGGGAAAAATGGGGCAGAGGGAAGCGGCCGGCTGAAGGGCCATGCAGTCCCACCAGAGTGCAACCAATGGTAGAGGGACCCACCAAGGTGGCTGATCCAGTACCTCTGTACCCTATTGACCTGGTACCGCCAGTACCTCTCCTTGACCAAGTTAGGATCCCCTCGAGGGAACCCAGACCAGATCTCCTGAACAGGGTGGTTCCTCCACAGCTGCTAGTGGTGCACCCACCCACCCATTCAACCACTTGGTGCCGTAATGGGGCACCAGGAAGATGGCAGGCAACAAAGCTCGGACAAGGACACAGGTAACGCACCCAGTGCAGTGAGTGCAGTGAGTGCACTGGGTGCGTTAAAGAGTATATTAGTCAAATTGTGTCAGCACTTGGGACAGGAGGCCTAGGGCAAATGGAGTCAGCCCTGGCAGAGATTAGGACAGAGAAAGAGGTACCGATAGGAAAGGTGGGAGGTACAGAGAAAGAGGGAAAAGGAACAAAAGAGATAGATGTCCCTGGGATGAGGGTAGGCAAACATGTTCCACTGGCCACAAAAGAAAAGATATGGAAAGGAGAGTATGTGGATATATTTGCTTTGGCGAGCAGGGAAGTGGCAGCGAAGTATGAGGAAACAGAGAACATAGGAAAGAGTGAAATGGCAGCAGCAGTAGTATTGTTAGGGAAGAAGGAGGATGACAAATTCACAAAATGGAAGACTTGGGATGGGTGGTTTGTAGGTTTTGCCACCTTCTCAGCCATTGTATTAGAAAACAAGCCAGAGTTGGGCATCCCGCTCATCACATACTCCCTAATAATAAGGCGGGCAAAGGCAAAGGGTGGGGTGGGGTGGATATACTATGACGAATTTTTTCAGCAGAGAATGGCAACATATGGGGATGTGAGATGGTAACAAAGCAACTAGATTTATGGACAGATTTCATAATGGATCAATCCACACCCGAAGGGGAGTGGAGGAGGAAAGGAGTTGTGCCCCAGAGGTGCTGCTGGGCGTACAATAGGCCTTTTTGTTCATGGCCTCAATGTCGTTTTCGACATGCATGTTCAAAATGCGGGGGAACACACCCAGCAAACAGATGCAGAATGACATGGGCCCAGGGTGTACAAGGATCTGGGGGTCATAGTTCAGGTCAACAGTTTTTTCGAGAGGGACAGGGGTTTAAAGGGCAGGCATGGAACAGGGGAGGGATGGGTAGGGGGAACTCGAGCAGAGGTGGTCAGAAGTACTGGTCGGAAAAGCCGAGTACTGAGTGAGAGGGAGGGACCGGGGAGGAAAAAAGGGAAAGAAGACAGAGAGCAGTTTGGGACAGCCAGGACCCCCATCAGGATAGAGACATGGAAAGGTTGTTTGGACAGATATCCAAACAAAAAAGTAGCGGGGATGATCAAAAAAGGGTTTTGCACAGGTTTTTCATTGCAGTGTTATGGGCCCAGACAGATGAAAGAGGCAAGCAACCTGGGGTCGGTAAAAGGGAAGGAAGAGATGTTAAGACAAAAGACAGAGAAGAAAAAGGTAGCAGGGTGAGTACAAGGCCCATTTGATACCACCCATTGCAGAACATGAGGATCTCGCCATTAGGTTTGGTACCCAAGAAACAGGAAGAAGAATATAGGGTGATTCACCACCTATCCTTTCCAGAAGGGGATTCGGTGAATGATTTTATCGGGGAGGAGTATAATATGGTAACATATGTGACATTAGAAGATGCAGTCTGGATAATCCAGGCTACTAAGGATGCATGGATGGCAAAGACGGATATTGAATCCGCATTCAGGTTGCTGCCAGTCAGGAGAGAAGATTGGGACCTCTTGGGTTTTAAAGTTGGGGGTCAGTACTATTTTGGCAAAGCCATGCCTATGGGATGTTCTATAGCATGTGCAACATTTGAAGCATTCAGCATCTGTTTGCAGTGGATATATCAAGAGAAAACTGGTTGTAGAACGGTTATTCACTATTTGGATGATTTCCTTTTCATCGGTAGTGGGGAAAAGGAGACGCAAATAATGCTGGGCAAATTTGAAGAGCTGTGCAAGGAATTAGGGGTTCCAATGGCACCAGAAAAAACAGAGGGGCCCTGCAGGGTGCTAGAACTCCTGGGTACTGAAATAGATGCCCCAAGGGAAATATTCTGGCTGCTGGACAAAAAGTAGAAAAACTGAAAGAATTGATCTAAAGCAGGGAGGTATCACCAGAGGGCATGGTTTGAAGTTGGAAGGTGGAAGGGTGAGGGGGGGAAAGAGGAGGAGGTTTTTCACTGAGAGGGTGGTGGACCCTTGGAATGCACTGCCTGGCAAGCTGGTTTAGAGATCCACAGTGGAGGGCTTCAAGAGAGGGTGGGACAGACACAGAAAGTGGATGTATCAGATGATGGCCTGTCCCAGGGGGGCGGGGATGGATAATAGGGGTTTCTGGAACACAAGGGATGGGAGGACCTCAGCACCCAACTAAGGATCTAAGGTTCGAGCAGACTCGATAGACCGTAAGGCCTAATCTGCTGGCAAATAGTATGTTAGTATGTTACATACCAGCTGGAGAAGGGTACAACTAAAACAAGTACAGCAGGTACTAGGGCACCTGAGCTTCGCCTGCAGGGCTATTGGACCAGGACAGGCATTCACAAAAAGGTTAGCTAGGGCTACAGCCAGGTTGACCAGACCACACCATTGGGTAGACCTGACAAGATGGTGTCAGGGAGCATTTTAAGGTATGGGAGGAATTTCTCAGGGAGTATAATGGCTGCTCTTTCTGGCAGGAGGAGTGGGTGTACAACACAGACCTCGATCTTTACACAGATGCAGCCGGGGGCCTAGGCATGGGTGGCTACCTGAAGGGCAGGTGGTTTGCAGAACCACAGCCTTCTGACTGGGTAAGGGATGGCAAGATAAGAGATATAACATTACTAGAGGTCATGTCCATCTGGGCATGTACCCTGGTGTGGGGGGAAGAGTTATGGGATCAGAGAGTGACATTCTGGTGTGACAACAGAGCAGTGGTGGAAGTCCTAAACAACAGGGAGGCCAGGCCAGAAATGGTCATGCAAGTCTTATGACGTTTAGTGTTAAGGGCCTTGCAGCCGAACATGTTATTCAGAGCAAAACACATAGAAGGGGTATACAACACCCTGGCTGACAGCCTTTCCTGTCTGCAGCTGGACCATTTCTGGAGGCTGGCACCAGCAGTGGAGGAGCAAAATACGCCCATACCAATGAACATCTGGGACGTTGGCAAGAAGGAGCAGAACTGTTGTTTCGCAGCTCATGGGCACCTCGGACTCTGAGGGCCTACAATGGGGCCTGGCGAGTGTTTCAAACATTCAGGGAAACACACCACATGGAGGTAAGTGGGCCACTCACAGAGGAACAATTGGGAAAGTTCACCATGGAGCAATGGCAAAAAGGAACAGCCCACACCACAATGGGGGTCTATTTAGCAGGGATTAGTGTTATCTGCAGTCTAAAGGGATGGAAGGACCCGACAAAATCATTGTTTATTAGAAGAATGATGCAGGGATGGGGTAGATTGAAACAAGGGCTAGTAGACAATAGAAGACCAATAGGGGAACAGTGGTTAGCAAAACTAAAGGATGTGCTACTGGCAATATGCAGATCGAAGACCGAGGCCCAGCTATTTCACACGATTTACGCTGTGATGTTTGCAGATGTCATGAGAGTGAGTGAGGTGGTAGGCCATGGCAAAAAAGACAGGGAAGAGGGATTAGAATGGGAAGATATAAGATGGGGAATGAAATAGATACAGATTAAGATTAAGAGGTCAAAGACAGATCAAAGGGGACAGGGTTGCATAGTGACACTAAAGAGAAAGGTAGAGGGCTCTGTATGCCCAGTACAGGCTTTGTGGGCTTTCACCACAGAGCAGGAAACCAGGACAGGGAGATTATTTGTTCATGGTGATGGAAGAAGGGTCACCGGTTATCAAGTCACAGCATTGATCAAAAAAGGCATGCAATGCCTGGGACAGGACCCGGGTAATTATTCATCCCACTACTTGTGGATCGGGGCAGCCTGACAGTGGGCAGCGGCAGGTGAAACAGTGAATAGTATTTTGGAAAAAGGACGCTGGTGGTCTGCCAGTTGTAAGAGCTATATACGAGTACTGAAGTAAAAAATTAATGTATTACCTATGTTTTGTTACAGATCAGAAGACAAATGGGGCAGTGGGGACAGGAAGAGGGATACTATGATGAGGAAGATAAGACCATATATAAGATAATTATTTTTGCTTAAACCCCATAGGAAAAGGGAGGATCACAGAAGTCTGGATCTGCGGCCACTCCCATATTTATTGGGCAGAAAGGAGAGCAGAGAAAAAGGCTGATGGAAAGCAGCTGTACCAAGATGTGAAACAATGTAGGTTGGTTTGGCATGGTACCTGGTGGATGAGATGGGCACAACTGCTTCCCACCTTGAAGGAACTTAAGGAACGACGACTCTGTCCATACTTAATTATTATACATTTAGGGGGAAATGACCTTGCGGGCAAGCCATGGGTCGACACATACTTGCAGATAAAAATGAACTTAGAAACAATGCAGCAGTGGTGGACTCGGGTAAGCCTTGGTTGGTCGGATATGATACCAAGAAGGGTTTGGAGACAGGAGCACAGCCATAGGGCCATGGATAGGGCCAGGAGAAAGATGAACAGAAGGGTAGTTACATTGATAAGACAAATGGAAGGACAGGTAATACTGCGGGGCATGGTAGAGTGGGTAGAAGATTTCTACAGGTCAGATGGGGTGCACCTGTCAGATCTAGCCATAGACATGTTTAACATGGAAACGATGGGTTTTATAGAAGCATGGGGGAGGCATGTAACAAACTAAAAAAAAAAGGGGGTGAGAGAAGGATTAGGAAGTAGGTTTCCCTGAGGTAAGGAGAATAATACCCTAAGTAGGGAAAGTCAGTCGTCCAATGCAAGCTGGAGACTGGCTAGTGGGGAAAAAGGGGGGAAGGGGGGAAGAAGAATGAATCGACAAAAGAGGAAGAAGCTGAAGGAGAAAAGTGGTCTCGGTTTTCACCGTTACCTAACAGAAAAGGAGAAGAAGAAGGCACCCAGGTTTTCACCTGGGGGGAGAAAAAGAGGAAGAAAGAGGGATGATCAGAGATTGATATATGGATAAAAATAAATGAAATTGTGAGAGATATAATAATAAAAGATGGTGAAATGGAACATGGAATTATGAGATATAAATAAATTAATTGCCAATCTGAGCACAACAACAAACAATGGTCTCTGTCTTTTTGTGAGGGAAAAGGGGGGAATCCGGGACAATGGAGTTTGCCCTTTAAGGGGCAGACCAGGTTGTCCTGGTGCACCCCTTCCCTATCCATCAGGATAGTGTGCTCAGAAGGGGAGGGGGGAAGGAAGGGGAGGGGACAAGGGGTAGAACAATGGTCAGGCAACAGGAAGGGGAGGGGCAAGTGGAGGTACATAATGGACAGCACAGAGGGGCTCAGCCACTTTTTGCTGGAGTTTTGATCCCTTCCACCCACCCTACAAGACAGATCAAGAGGGGAAGACTGTCAAGAAGGGACTGCATGGTAGGTCTGTCAAAGATGGAGGACAGACGCGTCTGGTAGAACGGTTATTGGACTGCCAAAGGTGGATGGCAGGAAAAGGGGGGAAGGAGGGGGTGGGAGAAGAAGGAATAAGACAAAAGAGGAAGAAGCTGAAGGAGAAAAGCGGTCTCGGTTTTCACCATTACCTAACAGAAAAGGAGAAGAAGAAGGCACCCTGGTTTTCACCTGGGTGGAGGAAAAGAGGAAGAAAGAGGGATGATCAGAGACTGATATATGGAAGAAAATAAATGAAATTGTGAGAGATATAATAATAAAAGATGGTGAAATGGAACATGGAATTATGAGATATAAATAAATTAATTGCCAATCTGAGTGCAACAACAAACAATGGTCTCTGTCTTTTTGTGAGGGAAAAGGGGGGGATCCAGTACAATGAGCTGATGTATTAGGAAAACTTCTATATTTTTTTATGAACATATCCTTAGCTGATTGTTGTTTGTGTTTTCCCTAAACCATTTTCCTTCCTTGGCTTCTGGATTTTTGAATTTATTTTTTGGTTTATCTTTGATTTTTCCCTTATCTTTCTGACCTTCCTTCTTATGACTCTTAAAACTCTTTCTTCCTCCTTTCTTCACTTCTATTGTATTTCTAATATAATTTTGCTTTCTGTTGTTTCTAGGTTATTCTCAATTACACCTTCCATAGTTTCCTGTCCAATACTATTAAGAGCTTCTGTTTGCTGGCTTCTTGTAACTACCATTTTAGCAGTGCACAATATGCTACACAGTGTTCAAGTTCCCAGCTATACCAGTACACTATGTGCAGGAATCTCTTTTCAGTTCAACTATGTGTCTCTAAATGCAGAACACTCAGTGTGGCCTGAATCAACCTAAAATCAAACTATACAAGTATTACAATATCACAAACTTAAAATAAAACAGTGCAAACAATGCAGAAAGTGCAAATAGTCAGGAAAAGCAAGGTGCAATAGTGCACCATAAGACGAGATGCAAAAGTGCAATGTTTCTTTAAATGGTTAAAGTGCTACTAATTGGCCAAGTCCTTAAGCCTAAATGAAGAGCTTGAGTTACCAATGAAGTTGTGCACTTTAGATGTTGGTGCCCAGTAAAACAGGACACAGTTCCACCAAGCAAATCAGGAAACTAGGCACTCCAAGGAAAACAAGCATTTGTCAATGCCGAACATTCACTTGCTGGTATTTGCAGTGGTGTTTGGCACTTGGACATGGCTTATAAAAATGAGTGACAAAGAAGTAAAATGAGGGACACAGTTTAACAATTGGTCCTATCCCCTGAAGCAGGCAGCGTAAGAGTATTGGTGTAAAATACTTTGTCTGCAGAAGAGCAAGTCTGTAACTCTGTTTGACAATGTTGTGCGCATACAGTATAACCACTGTTCAGTCACAGAAACACAAATTTTAGGAGGGACAGGAACATGTTGAGGCAAAATCAGGGACATCCCTGAAAATCAGGGAAAGCTGAGAGGTATGGTCCCTCGTTCCCCTTTCTCTCATCCCCCTCTCTCTCTTCCCCCCACTCTCTCTCTCTCTCTGTCTCTCTCTGTCTTCCACTCCCTATCTCTCCCTTTCTCTCCATCTGCCTATCTATCTGTCTTTCTCCCCATCTGTCTTTCATGGACAGGGTGATGTTGGCCACACTGGGGTGGGCTCCCAGTGTGGCACACAACGGGGGTGGGGTGGGGGCAGGAACATGCCAATGGCAATCGGCTTCCAAACACGGGAGGTACATGAGTGGGCTATCAGTATGCCACAATCTTGGGGTTAAACATGCTGACAGGGGGAATTGGGCACCCCCAAAGTCAGCTTTATGGGGAGTGTGTGTGGTAGACAGTGGCAGCATCTGCCACCATGTTTATTTAAATGCTTCTACAGGAAACACTCATCGGGAGGTGTGTCATCAGTGCTGCTGCATGATGAGCTTGTCTCTGATTGCAGTAGCACTTTTCTTAGAATTTGTGTCCACTTTGCATAATGCTGGTGTCAGCGCTAGCATGCTGGCTTATTGAGGAATGAGGGATGCACCTACTAAAGTGTACCCTGCATTCACCAACACATGTGCTACTAGCACAAGATGTTCCTTGCACAAGTACACAAGCTAACACAAAAAGGGGCAGAAGAATCAAAGATCTTCTCAGGTCACACAGTTCACACAAATCAAGTAGCTTGACATAACCTGAAATGTTTCAAAAATGTGCTGAAGGCAGGAAGGAGTAGCACAGATGTTCTCCCCACTTCAGCCGAAAGTTATAAGCTGAATTTTCTTTGATCCTCTTTAGCCTTGACTTCTGTAGAATTTTGCTGTCACTATTCTTCTCCACTATGTACAAAGAAGGTGAATAGATTTTAAAGGGTGGAAAAAGAAAAATATATATTCCTAATTCTTTGTGTATTCAAAGCAGATTCCATTTTATATGGCACATTTATATAAACTGAACACTAGGTAGATGAAAAGTGTAACTCTCACTAGTTGTTGAAACAATAATACACAATCACTAATGCAACATCAGCTAGACAGAAAGTCATGCTAAGCAATTTTCCAAAATAGAAAAAAGGAAATAAACCTTGATATTCAGCTGTACAGGTATACAATTATATAACTATTTTCAAGCTAGGAGCTGCCTTCTACATTACTAAATGCATGTAAAAGATAACAATATCATTATAACACTGTGATATAGAAATAAACAAGTGCTGTCTAAAATCCAAGTTATGAGACTAGTCAGTAAGCTATCAGGAGGCAACCTAATTATCAGTAAAATCTCAAGTGTTTTTAATTTAGTGTAGGTTAGAACTGAACTTCAATATTATAATTGTGTTTCTATTTTAAAAAGAAAAGGGAAAAAGAAAATACGTGTCTTACTTGTCTTACTTTGGTGGTTTTCCACACAAGAAATAAAATAGTCTTCTAATCAGCCAAAGCTACACTGGATTCACAGATTGAAAAGCACTATAGAGCACCAGGAAGCTTTTTCTGCTACCGGTTCGACAAAAATGTAGGCCGACGCTCGACTTTCAGTAAAGGCTCAAAAAATAGATCTAAAAGAAGAATTTTGTCTAAATTTAGATTTAGCTATCATGTAAGACAAAGACTGAAAGCCTTCAATGATAAGGAGACTCTACAACTATGTAAATGTCAATAAGGGAAGGATGACCAACTCCATTTATTAATACTGTGTCCAATATATATGCGAAAGGAAGAAATCTCCTTCTGGGTCAATTTGTAGAAAATACAGATATGGAACCAAAATACCAGTTGAATGTATTACTGAATTCTGATTGCCTTGATGTACCAGAGGGATTATACAGATGTGCAAGATTACTGAGCAAACAAAGAAGCATATTATTTAGAGCTATATAAAGTAAAAAGGATTAAACAGGGGGGCCTTGGAATAGTGCAATCTATATCAGGTACTCCAGGAAAAGGATGTGCAATATTGTAATGAATAGGTTGGCACAGACTGAGTAAGGGCTGATTTTAAATGTATAAATTATTTCAAGAATACTTGGATTATTATGTGATATGTGCAATTTGTCTGTATGACTGTGTTTGGTATTGTAATGCCAATTTTAACTTGTCCGTCAATAAATTTATATACTGGATACATTAAAGGCTCAGGAAAACAACTTTAGTGAGCAGCAGCAGATACTTTCAATAAGTCAGCAATTCTGGTCAAGAGTATCTGTAAAACATGCAACACAAAAGTAAAGGTGGCATTCTAGCCAGCTGAAGACTGCCAAAATGCTGCAAATTAATAGACACGTTTTTAAAACAGAAGTGCTATAAAAAAAGAGTGCACACATCCTAGTAAATATCTGTAACTGGTCAGTAGCTGGAGTGAATGCTTCAAAGTAAGCACCAAGTCCATTTGTCGAGTAGGGAATGTGTGCTGCAACTTAAGGACATCCAGCCACGTGATCCTCTGACGTCAGTTTGGCATGAAAATTTTGCAAATATAGACGATTGCAAATACATTTTAAGTGTATATTTAAATATAAATTTCTCTAGGGATGTGTTTTAAAGTTGTTTTCTATAGTTATTTTTATTATTTTACTAGCTACTATTGATGTCCCTGGATGGCAATGTTACTGTGGAACACATTAATGAAATTTACATTCAGTATTCTCTGCTTTCCATTATGCACAAATTAAATTAACTTTCTGAAGAACCACATAAAGCATGTCAAATAAGTAATAAAATAGAAAAAGTTGTTTAAAATTAATTAAGCAGTACACGTACAATTTTCAAACATCCCTGCATGTATCTAAAATAGAAGAGGAAAATAGAAGATTCAATGAAGCGGACCAAGTCTGCAAAGTGAAAAAAAAAAAAAAAGGTAAAGGCAGGGACAGAGTAAGATATGAAAAAATAAGGTTAAAAATGGAAAAGTCTCTCAGGTTTTCCTAGTCCTTTCCCTTCTTTCCCTTCCTTCTCTGTTCCTTTGTGTATCTTCTGACCCGTTCAAGCTCTATCTTTAGCGCTCTTCTCTCCACGGAGTTAGTAAAATCATCTGAGAGGCACAACATCTCTGTTGTATGCTCTTCCACTGCTTCAGACCCCTGAGAGTCCCCAGCTCCTTTCACCCTGAGATGGGCTCCTATCACCACAACTAAGACTCCAGTCCTACAGGGAGAAAAAGCAGTGGTAGGGGAAAGGAATACAACAAACAGTCACACAAGATGGCCTAGAAAAACAGCTAGAACGCTCTATATGCTTATCAAAGAGAATGAATCTCACCTCTCAGCTTAAGGCAACTGTGGCATACCTATTAATAGAGGTAATATAGCATTTATAGCTGTTCTGCTCTCTTTGCTCCTCCAAAGCAAAGCAGCGTGCAGTGACAAAACCTTCTCTGAGTCAGCTCTTTTGCCACTTGTTGATGACTCCCACGCATATTTCAGTCCCTCTGTAGTTTGTCTTCCTCTTTCCTTGAATCTGTTGCTCTAAATAGCTTTGTGTCCTCCACAAATTTAATTTTCTTGAGACCCCTGAATCCTGGCCTCCAGTACAAATATTGAACAGTAGGGTCCCAATACCAATACCCTGAGAAACCTAACTAGTGACTCCTTTCCTTCCAGTCTGCTGCTCTACCATGTACCTCTGTGCACTGAGCCCTACTGCTTACTAAACTCTCTGCCCATTGTGTGTTGTTTCTAGTAATTCCATATTTACTGAACTGCTGAACCAGCTTCTCATGAGTAACCATGTTACATACACTTCTGAAATCAAACTACATCAAATATCTTTCCCATGGTACTTCTTTTGTTACTTCCTCAGAACAGACCAATAACTTAGTCTAGCATGATTCTGCCATAGTAAACCCATGCTTGACTAATAGCAAATAGCTGTAATCTGTCCATATATTCAGAAACTGGATTACTGGTAACCTTTCTGTGTTTCTCAAACAATAAAATATGTACAAATGAGCTGAATTGGGGGGCAGAAAAGATGGTACCGTAAAGAGGGATATGTTCTGCGCTCTCACCAAACCATTCCAATTTAACAAGTACAGAAGGACAGAGACCCTGGAACTGATACTGTGCTGGGCTTCAGTAGTAAAACACCTGCATACAGTATATGGAGCTTTCCTTGCTCGCAACTTATCCTCTTTCTACGTGTGTTCCACGTGCTCTTGTGGAGTTGGTGCCAGTGTGCTTAAGCCGATTGCTATTAGAGATGGGTGAGGTCCTCAAAATTTGTTCCTTGAATTAATTTGTGAATGTGGTACAATCCACAAAGTGAAATTCATGCAATTCATGGAGTGAGGATTGGGCGTGAAGTGTGGAACTTCACGTGCAAAGTTCTGCACTTCGAAACTTTCTTGGTGTCTAGTGGGCACTTCCCACTGATCACCAGCCCCCAATACACAAATAAATTATTTTTTTTATTAAATCCCTGATGTCTAGTTGTCTCTCCCCCCCGCTGATCACCTTGCCCACAATGCACAATAAATCAGTTTTTTATTGTATAAATATATTTTAATCAAATCCATGGTGTCTAGTGGATCTCCCCCCCCCCACTGTTCACCATTCCCCAATGCACAAAAAATGTATTCTTATAATCATTTCACTGATATATATAGATATATAGATATATATATATAGAGATATATATACATATATATCCCCAACACACAGCCAGAGCATACATCAACCATGCAGGACTTCCACAGGGTAGCACGCATCCTTGGGGCCATTGACTGCATCCATGTGGGCATCCGCATGCCACCTGGACCTGAAGGTGTGACATACATAAACAGGAAGGCTGTCCCCAGTGTTAACTGCCAGGTGGTGTGCAATGCCGAGGGGTGCATCACCAATGTCTGTGTCACACACCCTGGGAGTACACATGATGCATTCATCTGGCATAGCAGTGCACTGTGCCAACAAGTTCAAGCATGGGGAAATCCCCACGGGCCACCTAGTGCATGAATATGGGACGGGAAAGGGGGCCAGGCAGAGCATGGGAAGGGGGAAGACAGGGTGGATGCACTGGTGAGGGCACCAGAAATTGGCAAGGGGCACAGCAACAGAGGACACAGGGCTAACCATGTCATTCTCCACACAGGTGACAGTGGATATCCACTCAGGCCATGGCTGCTCATTCCCTACTGGCACCCATCGCCCCCAGCAAAAGAACGGTACAATGAGGCACATACCAGCATGCAGAACATCATTGAGCATGTGTTTGGGATGCTGAAGGCATGTTTCATTGCCTAGACAGATCTGGTGGTGCCCTACAGTACTGCCCCTCAAAAGCCTGTGGCCTATTCCTGGCCTGTTGCATACTGCACAACATGGCCAATGACCATGGGAAAGCTGTCAAGGCTGAGAGGGGGACAGTAGTAGGCACAACAAGGGCAATAGGCCGGAGGGAGGTGGACAGCCCCCCTGGGTGGAGGGACCCCTGGGTCCAGTGCATGGCATGCCAGCACAGGGACACCATCGTACGGGAGTACTATGGTGCAGACAGGTAGGTTGCACCACACCCATGCAGTAGCCACACACACAGGGACAGCACACAGGCAAGGGTGCGCATGGCAATGGGTATGCACACACAATGGCATGGCACAGGGGTGGGGGTGACAGTGCCACACAGCCACACACAGCAGCAAACAGCAGAGAATGGCAACACACACACACACACGTGCCCAGGTGACTGGCATGTGGTGGGGATCAGATGCAGTTCACCAGTGCACAGGTACAACCGGTGCTAATCTGCTCTCATCACGCCCATGCCACATGGGTCAGTGGCTGGGCATGCATGGACACAGGCAGTGTGTGGCATGATACACAGGTACCACACTTGTGGTATGCACACACACACTGCTAATGTGCTCAAAGGGCAGCACCAGCTGACAGCAGTCAGGGCTGCATGAACCTCAGGTCCGCCACATGGAACCATGGCCACCACGGCCATGGGGGAGGCTGCACTGGGGCCAATTAGCAGCCACTGGCTGCACATTGGCCACAGCGAGTGTCTGCAAGAACCCTCCAGGTGTTGAACCATGGGACCATGACTGGGTGCATGCAGGGGTGTCTAGGCGCCCAAACAGGCCCACCCCAGGCATGCCTGGGATGCCTACAGCACAGTCTGGCATCAACAGGGAAAGTGTCACTCGACGCTGGGTCCATGGAGTGGACAGTGTGTGAGGTGGCCAGCCATGCCCGGTTGCAGCCAGTGGTGCAAGGCAATCCCTGATCACATTAGCAATGTGATCTTGGGATGCGATCGTGTCCTGCTGCAAGCACTGAATAGCCTCCTGGAGCTGCACAGTGCCTCTCTTGCACTGATCAGCTGCCTGGTGCACCTCCACGTGAAGTGCATGCACCCCAGCTACCAGCATCACCTGTTGCTCCATGGAGGCCTGCAACAATTGTGTGTGCTCTGACAATGGGTCAGTGCCCAGGGGAACCTGGGCAGGGTGCTGACCCACTGGTGGTGTACAACTACACTGCACAGCCCCCCGATCAGGTGGGTGCTGCACAGTGGGGTCCCCATGGGGTTGGTCCCTGTCTGGCGCACCAGTGGTGGACACTGCATCTGGCTTCCCCCTGTCCCCTGCTGCCTGCTGCTGCTGCCCCTCTGGCCCCTGAACACTGCCCAGTGGCTGCATGGCTGCACCACCAGCACCACATGGTACTGCATGGTGGTGAACATGGCAGCACTGCAGTGGCAGCAGGTAGCTGTCCCACCACTGGCAGGCCACTGGGCGCACTGCACGAGGTGGTGCTTGGTATGGGCATCTCCCCCACGACACCAACCATGCTGTCCAGGATTATAGTCATGTCTTCACTGGTGTCAGACCCTGCCCCGTTCTGTGTCTATGTACAGAGGATGCAATGGCTGGCATCCTGCTGGAATACAGCCAGGGCCTCGTCTGACCCCATGCCTAGAACATCCGTCTGGACATCAGTGGTGTGCTGCTGCTGATCAGACCCCGGATGCTCATGGAGGTGGAAGGCTGGTCCTCTGGAGCTGGGCCCACCTCCACGGCTGCTGTTGGCACCCCTTCCACTGCATGCAGGTGTGCTGGTGCTGAAAGAGAAAACAGAGGTGTCAGAGATGCATGTCCCCAGGTCCAACCCCCCCCAGTGCTTGCTGTGTGTGCCATCATACGTACCATTCAGTGATGAGTTTTAACCAGTCTGGAACCATCCATCCGGCACACCCTCGACAGTGCTGCAGCACATGGTGGCTGCCACCAGCTCCTCCAGTGCTGTGAGCTGTGGCACATCAGCAGGTCCCCCTCCGGTGGCTGTCCAGGCTGCATGTATGGCCACCACCTTCATCTTAATGCAGCGTTTATCAGTACCCACCTTCTTCTGGCACTCCTGCACTGACCACTGGTGGCTGCTCTGCTGGTTCACACTCGCTGGCACCTCCTCCCAGGCTGCAGCCCTGGCCTGTGGTGTACCTGTGGCACCACTCAGCAGTGGCTTCCTGTCCAGGTAGGCCTTGAGCAGGGCATCAGCCTCTGCCTTTGTAAAGTTGGGCCTGTGTTTGCATGCAGGCCTATGCTACTCAACCTCTTCGAGTTCTGACATTGTACAACCTGTGGACATGGACATGTATGTCAGTGTCAGCAGCAGTCTACACTGTCCCCCCTGCAATGGTGTTGGGCTCAGCAGCATGTGCAACTTACTTCAGATGGTTGCAATACCTGTCTGCGGCACTTTTATAGCGCAACACATGCAAATGAGCATCAGTGCAATGGTAATGACATGCTAATTCCACCATTGCACCATGCATTGGCTGATGAGCTCATTAGCACACGACGACTGAATATCGCGGAATTGTTCCATGTGCAATGAGATTGCTCCAAAGCAAATAGTGGCGCAATGCACACACAAGCACACTGCACAACACAGCGGTGTGTATGCACAGGACAGTGTGCTGCCACCTATTGTGCACAGTGCGCACAGTGCGGAATAGGGCCCATGGCACACAGTGCACCATGGCTGCTATTGCACACCTGCGCACTGTGCGGTGGCTGTTCGCTGACCCTGTTGTGACTTCTGCCCCTGGGTGACCCCCATACCCATGACCCTATCAGGCCACGCCCATTCCACACATTGCCATGACCGCACAATAGCATATCACAGTGCATACCCTCTCAGCCTGTACATCTGGCACATGCACTTTCCACGTGCGCTTCATGCTGCCATTTTGTTTCATGGTTCACACAGACTGGTGATAGTGCAGCAACAGCGATACCATGCATGGGCAACCAACTGGTCTCAAGTTGAGATGGTTAATCTAGTGGCCTGCATCCTGCTACACACATGCCCGCTCTTTGGGCAGGTGCCACTGCAGCAGCTCCGGGTGGCTGTGTGGCAGTCAATTGCTGCCATGCTCTCACAGTGCACAGGGGTGGCCAGGAATGGTGAACAGTGTCGCCACCAAATTGGAAACCTGCAGTGGAGGGACCCTGAGTGCCTCCAGTGACTGGAGGTGTGCGCAAGGTGTGGGGCTGTGCCACAGCCAGGTGAGTAGGCCCATCATGCATGTGTGTCCTGGTGTTTTGCTGTGGTGTTGGCTAGGCTGCCTGGCATGTCCTGCAGGGTGGAGTACTACCATCATGTGCAGTATGCTGTGGCTTCATCCTCTGCCACTTGCATTGTGCTGCCACCCTGTGGGCCATGTCAGGCAGGGGCTTACCCTGTGCACAGGGCTGGGGGGTGGTGGGCAGCTGCCATGCTTGGTTACTGATGTATATCTGTTTCCGTTCCATTTCCAGGCCCTGAGGACAGGTGTTGGGTGGTGCTGGTGGGTAGCCAGGCCACTGCAGCTCAGGGAGGAAGAGGAGGATGAGGAGGAGGTGGTGGAGGAGAAGTTGGAGGAGGAGGAGGAGGAGGAGCAGTGGCACTACTGCCTGTGGGGCCACAGAGGGCAGGTAGGCACTTCCATAGTTCTGCTCACCATCAGTTGGGGGTGGCAGGGGTGTGGGTGCAGCCCCCTGGCATCCTGTGCTGTGTGCCATGGCAGCTGTCTGTGTGGCACTGTGGGTGGTGCCTGCCACTGTGGCACATCCATAGGTCATGTGTGCCTGCTGCTGGTGGGGAGGGTGTGTGCACAGCCACAACTGATATTGCTGTGGTGCAGGCATGGCACTATGCCATGTGACTGCCATGTTGCAGTCAGATGGCCACTGTGCGGCATGGACCACTGCCAAGTACTGATGTGGTGTGCTGCCTTGCCAGCAGACATCAGCCCACAACCCTGTGAATGGCCTGTATGGGCCCTCCAGGGGTGTGTGTTCCCCCTGCTCAGTCAGCGCTCTGGTTGGGCCATTTTCCATTGGATGTTGCACTGATCACCTGTTCTGTCCCTTGTCCTAGGTGTCCGTAGAGGTTCAGGGCTTCCATTGTACTGCAGGCTCCTTCAGCAGATCATCCTGGTCACCTCAACAACTATGGAGTCTGTCTTGCAGGTTCGGAGACATGTCCTGGCTATTTGGAGGTAACTGCATCAGCTGGGGGTGGCTGGGCATGGGCAGTCCTAGCCCTATTCTTAGTTCCCCTGTATCCACCACCACACATTTCCCTCCAGGCCCTCATCCCATTGTACAGTCCCTGTTCCATGTCCCCTTCCCTCGCTATCATATCCTTTCACATCTCCTTGTTTCTGTACATAGTTTTTGACAATACAAGTCTATTTTGCCTTTCTTGCCTGTGTCTGCATCTGCTTTGCAGCTAGCATGAGGAGTCATACTGCAGTGGTGTGGTGTGTGCCTGTGTGATGTATCTGTGTTGGTGTGTGGGTCATGCATTGTGGTATTCTATCCCTTGGTCAGTAGCTGTTCCTTGGGGTGGCCTTGCAGCGGCTGTCCAGGATGTGGCATGTGTGTGCTTGACAGCATGGTTCTGGGTGTGGCTTGCTGGGGTCTGGGTGGGTGGGGCACAGCATGTGAGGGGGCTCTTCTGTTGGTCGCCATTGGTGCCACCTGTTGCGTGCTTTGTGTGCCACAGGTGTGTTCCGGGTTGGTGGTGTCTGGGTGCCTGTGTGTGCTCTGCAGGTGGTGGCCACCTGTGGCCTGCCACTGTGCATCCCTGGCACTGTCCCTGGGTGTCATCCTCTGCCGTGGCCCACACCTTTACACTGCTGCTGTGCTCCCACCATTGCCTGGGGCTTGTCTTTGTGCACCATAGTGCATGTCCAGTTGCACCCCGGTGCATCTCTGGTTATGCAATGCGGCAGGTCTGGTTGCACCTTGGCGCATGTCTGGTTGCACCTCTGTGCAAGTCTCATTGAGCCATGGTGCTTCCATGCGATATATCTGAGTATCGCACTCACTGCACCATGGTGCATCAGAACAGTGCTGCACAGGACTTGTGCTGGCCTTTGGCGCATTTCTGAATATCTGGCCCTGTGTATTTATAGCTTTAAGTAATAATGTAATTTAATGATATTGTGTTTTTTTCTTGTGCACTGGTGTGATTAACTTAATTACTACGGGTATAATAGTATTTTTTTTTTGAAGTGTAGTGCATACCTCTGGTGAAACCACATGGTGATGTGTTGAAATGTAAGGTCTCTTTTCATCGTTTGCTTTGGTGAGCTCTTGCTGTTACTGGACTATCCTGAGTGTGCTGTACTCTAACTTTTACTGCTTGGAGGATTTTTTATCTGCCATGAATAAAACCGAGACGACTGTAAGGATTGTGTTCTCTGCCTCATTAAGGGATTGAAGTTTAGAGGAAGAGACTGTTTATAATGAACTAGAAGTGGATGCACTTTTTCGCTGCTAGTCTTTGATTCAATTTATGTTGGGGGACATCACTTCCTGAATATTTTTCTTAAGTAGTGGAGTGCCTTATTCTGCAACTGCATCTCATTTATTTGAGCACTCTCATTATTCCCTTACATCTACACACTCTAAGAGTTCACTTTAAAGCACACTTTTAATATGTGCTGTTTCAAATTGTGCTCAAGATAAGTTAAAAATGACTGAGGGAAACAATTCTGCTGGTGGAGCCAATAATGCAGAAACAATAGTAGGTCAGTTCCAATATGCAGAGCAAGTGTTCCAGCACAGTGGCTCGATTAACCCCCTATTAAGCAATTCTGAATTACCTCAATGAAATCAGGTTGAAGGGATGGGGTTAGAAAATGCCCAGTTTATTTTAAATTAGAAAAAACTGTAAAGAAAGCACTTCAGATGTATTGGCATAAAATTTCAATTGAAGCTTATTTAACTTTAAAACAAAAGCCTCGAGGTTTATGTTTAACCAAAATGCCAGCTAAGTGGAGAACAATTTCACATGAAGCCTTCACTAAATGGATGGAATTAATTCTAACAAATGCACTGCCAATCAGAGAAGAAGAGGCTGAGGAAATCAAAAAGATAGAGAATCGGCTGGCAGAGATTACATCAGAAGGAGAACTGGGTGACTACAAAAAGAAACTGGATGAAGAAATTCAGAATATGATGTTGGACTAAATGCTGCTAAGGAGAAAAAATAAAAATGTGATGTAGAAGACTAGAAAAATGGAACTGTGTTTGACTGATCCAAAAAGAAGAACAGGAACAGGCCTTGAGATCAGTACTTAAAAAGGTCCAAATTGATGAAAATACTGTACTGGATTCTACATCAGGTCCAGACTCAGACGCCTCTAGTAGCAGTTTCTATTTTTTACCGAGGAGATCAGGTGACACTCAGCTCCCCCATCAGAGGAACCCATACAACAGGGACCACGAAGGAGCAACTGGCAAACAAGATTTCTGTTTGCCCAGAACAGAGGCAAAGGAAGAGGATAAGTTGGGGGATGCGAGGTGGAAGAGGCCGAAGCTACAATTATTAAAGAATTCATATGGGGCACAAGACAATGTTATTAATTTATCAAACAAAATTCTGTCTGCATCAGAACGCAGCATTTTGAACAAAGGTCTAACATTCATTCTCACTGTTTCTTTGAACATTATTCAAATTATGATTGACTTTAAAGATTATTTTCTTGAAAGATGTAATTACAGAAATAGGTGATGAGACTGTGCTGGAAGAGACACCAAACAGAGAACTACTCCCAAAATCTATATTTTGCCCTCCACATGGACCAGCAATGGCAGCATTCCTCTGTCAATGCCAGAGTGACCTCATGAATTTGGACCAGAAACAGCCTGGTAAAAGGGAACTATTCAGTAACTTATCCAAGTTAGAGAAGGACGCTTTAAGAGATTTGTCTATTGACACATCCATTGTTGTGAAGCCAGCTGACAAGGGGGGTGCTATTGTTTTACAAAACTGTGATGATTAAGAAAATGAGATATCGGGGCAATTAAATGACACCAGTTATTATAGAAAGTTAACTGGCAAGCTAACAGGGGCTTTCAAAAAAAGAACTGATGATTATTTAGATTGGGCTTTGAATGTGGGACTGATAAATAAAAACGAAAAATAATTTCTAACAACAAAACACCCTGTTGTTCCTACTATCTATACTTTAACAAAAGTACATAAAAGTATGGAAAAAAAACCAGGACGCCCAATTATTTTGGGTATAGACTGGATTACAAAGTCCCTGTCTAGGTTTGTTGATGTTTACTTAAGGCCCCTTGTTCAAACAACCCCAACATACATCAGAGATACGACTGACATTTTAAACACCATTCAGGATATAGAAATGGATCCAGAATGGATGTTTGCAACTCTAGATGTACAGTCGTTATACACATCAATTCCACATAATGAGGATCTAGCCATGTTGAAGATTTTTCTTGTTATGAGAACTAATGAACTCAGTCTGTGTACTGAATTGCTTTTGGATTTGGCACAACTGGTCTTAAAACTGAATTTGTTCACATTCAAGGGAAAGTATTATCTACAGCTGAGGGGTACAGCAATGAGGGTGACTTTTGCCCCCAGTTTTGCAAACCTCTATATGGCCTGTTGTGAAAATCTCTATGTCAGGGATGGAGCCACAAATCCACACTTTTGTGGTGTGGATTTTTGGATGCATTTTATTGATGATCTTTCAATAATTTGGAAGGGAACACAGATAGATATTAAGTCCTTTGTACAATATCTAGAGGGAACAAATCCAGCTTTAAAATGTAAGCTGAGTGTGGGCTTAGATTCCATAGATTTTCCAGATATAACACTGTACAAGGGGGACGGAGTGAAATACTGTCAGACCTACTGTATATGTAAGAAGTACTGATTGAAATACTTTATTATTGGCTGGCAGCTCTCACACTTCCCCTGTTAAGAAAGCAATTCCAAAGAGACAGTTTATGAGGGTCAAAAGAAATTATAGTAATCCAACACAGTTTAAAACCAGAGAACAAGAGAAGGTTCAGAAATTCATGGTCCATGGGTACAGACAAGACATAACTAATAAACCCAGTTCAGCAAGTGAAAGGTTTGTAAAGGCAATATCTTTTATCCTATAAAAACAAAGAAAAAGAAGCATTTGATTTTCCTAGACTTATAACAACCTACACCCAAGGAATTTCTGCCTTAAGAGATATTGCAAACAAGAAGTGGCAGATTCTGTATAGAGACTCAAAGCTACAGAATATTCTTCCTCAGAAACCACATATTACATAGAGAAGGGCACTGAGTATTAGAAACAAGGTAGTAAGGAGCCACTACCAGCCTGAGGTACCAAAAACCTCTTCCTGGAAAGTCCATAATATTAACAAATGCTGTGGTAAATGTATACATTGTCCTTACATTATGCAGGGACCTGACATTGAACACCCAAGAGGCAAAACAAATATTTTTGCGATGCTTTTCTAAATTGCAATATGGAAAGGGTCGTGTACATTTTGAAATGTAAATGTAATGCATTCTACATAGGTCACACTACAAGACACTTTAAACAAAGAGGGTTGCCCAATTAAAAGGGCAGGCCCCATTGTCCCATGACCCTGCCAAGACGATGGGAAGCTCGGGGGGGGGGAGAAGGGGTGAGGCTAGAGACAGGAGTCACAGAAGGGGGAGGTCTGAATGAGGTCACAGAGGGGGAGAGGCAAGTAAATAAGGGAGCAAGGAGGTGAATGGATAAGGTGAGCACAGGTGGCAGGACAAAAGGGCAGCTAAAAGGGGCTGCACAGTAGTGGAGAGCTCACAAAATTGCTCCAAAGTTATTTTACTCTGGATGCACATCAGTCATTGGCAAGATTATAGAGCCAGTGAGCTTTTTGATTGGTATTTTGAGTTAAGTCACAGAATACAGGTAAACCTAGTTTAAAACAAAAACAAAAGGAAGAAACCCAAGCGAGAAGGAGTACGAGGAGAACGCAGTGAGTAGACAGCGGAGTGACCAAAGAAAGGTAAGGCTCATTAAGTGGGGGTGAGGAACAGTGGAATGCATGGTGTGAACAGCAAGAAGTGGAACCGAGCATTTACAAGCAAGCGTTGGTGAGGACTGTAACTCCTGTTGGGGTAAAGTTTAAGGTACAGTCTATGAAGGGCTGTGGGAAAGAAGTGCCGCAGTAGATGACTGTGAGGCTAAATCAGGCCGGGGGGGGGATCATTGCTGGAGCCGGGCGGTGTCCGCTAAAGACAGGGGCAAGAGGATTTGCTGAAATCAGAAGCAAAGGGACACTAAGGCTACAGCGAGGGAGTAACTGCTATCAAGGCTGCAGACTGGCAGGGGGGCTAGGCGGCGATGCACAAGGTCGGTGAATTAGAACCCTGGGGCCTACCACGTGGTGATAGGGAGATACAGTTTGGTGCAAGGGAGCTGGGGAAACACAAGCTCTGATGGTGTTGTGAGCAGTGTACAGACACCGGAAAGGTAGAATAAGTGGAATAACATGGAATTGATAGAAAGGGGCTGAGTGGGGGAAAGAGGTTAAGAGTTGGGAGGCAGAGCAAAGTTTGAGGAGGTACCAGGCAGGGATTGGTTTTAGTTGCTGGGGGCAAGCAACAAAAGAATGGAAAAGATCGATAGAGGTCACATGGCCCTCCTTGTGGTGAGGGCAATACAGTGGGGTGGTGCAGGAAAGGGGGATGAGAACACCAGCATGCTGGGGGCTTTCGAGTGTATAGAGCAGGGGCATGCAGGAGGTAGAGAACAAGAGTAGGAGAGGAGAGAGTGATAGAGACCACGAGGGCCTACCGCGTGGCGTTGGTGTGTGATGTCATCATCACGTGTATAGGAAGGGATGACGATGGAGAAATGCGAATAGGGACACAGGGAAGGAGGCAGTACGCAGTCACCCTTTCTAAATATAGTGGTCCTTTCTTTTTTCTTTGGATTAATTTTGTTTTAAGGGTATTGTTGGTTTTCCAGGGAGGATTGTCGCAGCAGGGGTAGGAGCAAAGCCCCCCCCCTTTGGATTTAGTCTTGCCACAAGGTGGGCAGTTGGTGCAATTGGCAAATAGCAGAATAGCAGATTAATTGAGAGTATAGGAGTTTTTTTCAGTGCCTATTTTATAAAGCCATTACAAAGGAAATAGCGCTGTCCAAGTACAAGATATTACAGTTGACAAGGGGAGGAGCAAAGCCAATTAGTTTTGTGAATATAGCGGGGAAGTCACTTGGCCTGAACACCATTAGGGATTATTACCAAAGCCCATGGGGGGAGGGCCAGGGCTTATGAGGACAGGACAAGGGATCGCATAGTATGAGGGGCAGAAGGGGACACGGTTGGTCTGGAAAGAGCATGTTACACCAAAAAAGGGAAAGTGCATTTGGGGAAGGGATAGCAAGTGGAAGAATGGGGTAAAGGGCCAAGGGGGATAAAAAAAAAAGTGTGTGTTGACCTGTATGATGTGTCTGTTTTAGATACAGAGTGAGGATGGCACCAAAGAAGGCAAAGCCCAGCAAAGAGGAATGCTACAAAGCAGTAATGGACCTGGTGGAGAAGGCAAATTGGTTACTGGAGGTGGCGGAGCCAGATGGAGGGGAGAAGGGTACAAGACAGAAGGGGAATATGGGGAAGGGTCAGGAGATGAACAAGAGGGTGCCAACAAGGAGCAGTATACAGGAACCCAGGGTGGTAGTACCAGGACCTGAACCAAGGGCCCCATGTGTCCAGCTCCTACTAACCCAGTCCCCAAGCCGATCCCGGAACGCATCCCAGGCCCAGGGATAGTACCAGAACCTGAGACACCAAGGCTCCAGCCGACCCTGTCAGACCCAGTTCTGATACCATCGTTGCCACAGATGGTTCCACCCAGCACACCAGGAGTCCCCCCGCCGGGGCTCAGCTCCCCACAGACACCCGGAACAGGTAATCAAGTGGTGACTATGGAGAGCAGTGTGAAAGATTATGTAGACCAAGAGTTGAAAATTATGGGGGACAATGGTATAGAACAGCTAGAGAAAGTGCTAGGAACGCTGGCCCGGTGGCACGGAGGGTTGAGGCACTGGACACCACACCTCGCACCACGCTGGTGACCTGGGTTCAGGAATGAGCTCGGGTAGTCGGGGGTCAGGAGGGGAGGACTAGGATTGAGCGTTGAGATACAGCTCTTCTAGTCCTGGGGTGGGCTGGGGAAATTTCACCACACTGCGGTTACCCCTGGGGACACCTGGAGGTACCGCATGTGACAGTGTAACTGAGGGGGAACCACGGCAGACGTCTGCATGTATGTGCATGGACGTCATTGCACTTCCACAATCCCAGTGGGGAGAACAAGTGGAAAATGGCAGCACAAGTCCGCGGCAGCTTGATGGCCGCAGTTTCACTGGCCGATGATGGGCATGTGCTGGTACTGGTTCCCTTGCGCATGCGGGGCTATGAGGGGCCCCTCGCAGGTGTAAATGCATCTGCCAGCTGGGCATGTGAGCTCTGGGTCAGCGGTGGAGTGGAGGGGCAGTGGCTGGATATGAAGCAGGACTGTGGCTGCAAGGTAGAAAATGTTAAATGATAAAAAAAAAGAGAAAGCGCTAGGAGAACTAAAAGGAGGGGGGGCAACAAAGGGGGTGTAGTGACAGTGGGAAACCCCAAGATAAGAAGGGAACTGGGGGTGCCAGGGGTGCATTTAGCGGACCACGTCCCCACAGCCATGAAAGAGAAGATATGGAAAGGGGAATATGTAGATATTTTTGCGCTGGCAAATGTAGACAGTATGGATAAATACGAAGAAAAGGATAGTTTCGAGAAGAAGGACATGGCAGCAGCAGTGGTGTTGTTAGGAAAGGGAGAAGAGGATAAAACATGGAAGGGAAAAACCTGGGATAATTGGTCCATGGGTTTCACTTATTTTACGGCAATTGTCATTGAGAAGTGGCCAGAGCTTGCTACCCCGCTCTTAACCTATTCCCTCATAATAAAAAACGCGTATGAAAAGGGGGGGCATAGTTGGCTACAGTACAATGAGAAATTTAGAAAGAGAATGGCTCATTTTGGGGATGTACAGTGGGATGCGAGGCAAATAGATTTGTGGCTGGAAATTTATACGGGCCCCACAGACAAGGAGATGGAAAGGGAGAAAAGGGGTGGGGCGGCAGCAAAGGCCTGTTCAGGATATAACAGGGCCTCCGAACTGCCAATTTCAGCATGTTTGTTCCAAGTGTGGGAGGAACCACCTGGCATCCAAGTGTAGATACAACTGGGAGAAAGGGATGGGCAGCCAGGACAACACATACCAGCCGCCCTTTCGGAGTGGTCGGAACTCCTTTCGGGGGCAGCAAATGGGGAGAGGTAACAGGGGGAAGGGAACGGGGGGAGGGGAAAGGCCTATCAATCCTGACATCAGGATGTGTGAGGAGTGGCCCAATGGGGGATTCAAGCTGTCCCAGACACCCATAAACATAGAAGAGGTTGAAAGGGGGCTGGGGGATTACCCGGACTGGATGGCAGCCGAAAAGTTACAGGTGGGTTTTAGATCGGGTTTTAGCTTACATTTTAAGGGGTGCAGGAAGCGGATGACAGCAAAGAACCTCAAATCCGTACAAGGGAAGGAGGGAATTCTGGCATGGAAAATTCAGAAAGAAGTGACGGCGGGAAGGGTGGAAGGCCCATTTACATCCCCTCCATTACCAAACCTGCAGGTTTGCCCATTTGGAGTAGTACCCAAGAAGCAGGAGGGCGAGTACCGAGTAGTACATCACCTATCCTACCCGGAAGGTGATTTGGTCAATGACGCTATTGGTGAGGAGGACAGCAGGGTTACCTACACCACCCTGCAGGATGCAGTGTGGCTGATTAGATCAAAACAGGAGGCATGGTTGGCGAAAACAGACATAGAGTCGGCCTTTCGGCTATTACCGGTCAGGCCAGAGAACTGGGACTTGTTAGGTTTCCTCATGGAGGGGATGTATTATTTTGACAAGGCCATGCCTATGGGGTGTTTGATAGCCTGTGCTACATTTGAGATGTTTAGCACCTGGTTGCAATGGGCTTTCCAGGCCTGGTACAGGTACCAAACAAGAGTACTCTACCTGGATGACTTCCTGTTCATCGGGGAATGGAGAATAGAGACCCAGAACATGCTTAGGGATTTCCAGGTACTATGCCAGGAGATGAGGGTGCCATTAGCAGAAGGCAAGATGGAGGGACCCATTTGGACAATAGAGTTCCTATGGCTGGAGCTGGACACGACACAGAAACTGTTCCAGTTGCCTGACCAGAAGGTTAGGAGGCTGAGGGAACTGTTGAGGACAGTAGGGGAACACAGGAGGGTTCGGCTGCAACAGGTGCAGCAACTGTTGGGGCACTTGAACTTTGTATGTAGAGCTTTTGCACCAGGGGGCACATTTACACGGCATCTAGCCTGGGCAATGCGGCACACAACCCCATCATTGGGTAGACCTCAATAAGGGGACTAGAGAGGATATGGCAGTGTGGGAGCATTTCCAGCAAGAGTATAATGGGCACACCTTCTGGCAGGATGACTGGCTTAACAACACAGATTTACAGCTGTTTACAGATGCATCGGGGTATATCGGCATGGGGGGTACTTCCAGGGGTGATGGTTCGCAGAACCATGGCTGGAGGATTGGGCCTGGGAAGGGGTGATGAAAGACATCACATTTTTGGAGCTGTTCACCATATGGGTGGCCATGATAGTCTAGGGAGGGGAGCTCAGAAACCAGCAGGTCACATTCTGGAGTGACAATAGGGCAGTGGTGGAAGTGCTGAACAGAAGGAGGATGAAGTCGGAAAGAGTAATGAGGGTACTGGGCAGGATGGTGTGGTTAGGTTTGACCCTGAACATGTCCTTCAGGGCCAAGCACATCAATGGCATGGACAATGTGATAGCTGATTGCCTCTCCTGATTGCAGATGGACAAATTCAGGACCGTTGCACCCAGAGCAGAGGGCTGGCAGACCACCATCCCGATGTACATATGGTCGATTGGATTGGGGGAGCTGAAGTAATTTTCTGCAACTTCTGGGCCCCCCGGACCCTGAGAGCTTATGAAACTTCCTGGAGGGCTTTTCAGAAATTCTGGGAGCAGTACGGTGGACAGGTAAGTGGGCCAGTAACGGGGTAGCAGGTGGCAGAATTTATAGTTATGGGATGGAATCAGAACATGGCGCATGCCCCCAATGGGGGTACATCTGGTGGCAATAGGTCAGATCTGTACACTAAGGGGCTGGGAAGACCCAACAAAAAGTAACCTGATCCACAGAATGATGCAGGGTTGGATTCGGGGATCAGGGAGGAAACAGGATAGCAGAAAGATGATCTCCGAGAGGCTGATGATAAGGTTGATAGGGGTACTACAGCATATCTGCAGTTCCCGAAGTGAAGCTGTGTTGTTTCAGGCACTGTACACTACCATGTATAGTGGGGCATTTT
Organism: Neoceratodus forsteri; assembly: GCA_016271365.2. NCBI lineage: Eukaryota > Metazoa > Chordata > Ceratodontiformes > Ceratodontidae > Neoceratodus > Neoceratodus forsteri. Next base: position 641,912,469 of record CM028129.1, on the reverse strand, counting down.
GGATGAGCGAGGTACTGGGTCACAGCAAAAGGGTGGAGGGGGGCTGCAATGGGATGACATTGAATGGAAGGGTGAAGCAGTAACTGTACTGCTAAGGAGGTAAAAATCTGATCAGCAAGGGCAAGGGAGGAAGGTGTGGTTGAGGAAGCACCCAAACGAAGCCATTTGCCCAGTAGCAGCGCTGCACATGTACACAGCAGAATGCCAAACCAGGGGAATGCAATGATGTTTATACATGGGGACGGTAGGCCAGTCTTGGGGTACCAGGTAACAGTGATACTGAGCAACGCACTCAGATTTTTGGGGGATCCAGGGGAAGGTTATTCCTCTCATTCGTTCAGGATTGGGACCACATCAGCAATGGTAGCACAAGCCAGTGAACCCGGGGAGATCAAAGAAAGAAGTAGGTGGGCTTCAGGATGTTATAAAACATAAGAAGGAAAGAAAGAAAGAAAGAAAGAAAGAAAGAAAGAAAGAAAGAAAGAAAGAGGGGGAGAAGGAAGGGGGACAAAGGTCATATAATCATTCTGTGTGCTTTTTGGTTTTACAGGTGCGACCAAGAGGCTTGAGGCGTTAATCTGTTGATATTTGTTTGTCCATTGGGTGGAGAAGTGGGTGGCCAGGAGACAAGGGGAAAAGCAGCTGTACTTGGACAGTGACACAATACAGCTGGTGTGGAAAGGTCATCGGGGGATGAAATGGGCACAGCTGCTGCCAGAGCTCAGGGAAATCAGAAGGGATCATAGGTGGCCGGACCTGATCATAGTGCACCTTGGGGGCAACGACCTGGGAACAAGGCCCTGGCTGGACATTTTTTATTAGATAAAACATGATGTGGCAAAAATAAAGGAATGGTGGATGAAGGTTACTTTGGCCTGGTCAGAAATCACACCTCGGAGAGTGTGGCGTCAGGGAGAAAGCCATAAAGGTATGGACAGGCCCAGAAAGTGCATGAATGCACGAGTGGGGAGATTGTTCCAATCTGAATGGTGGATCAGTTCCCATGAGGTGACCCTGCAAGAATTGATTGCCACTATGCAAGACCAGGCCAAGGCCATCCACCTTCTGCAAGATAAAGTAGACAACTTGGAAAATTGCAGTCATTGAAATAATCTTAGATTTGTGGGATTTCCAGAGGGGGCCAAGCAAAAGGACTCGATCCTCTTTCTCCAACAAACTTTACCTCAGCTACTTGGACTGCCAGCCGATACAATGTTCCAAATTGAAAGAGCCCACTGCTCTCTCGCTCCCCCTCCCCAGCCCGGAGAATGACCATGGTCCCTGCTGGCATGATTCCTGGACGTTCGTCAGAAAGAAACAGTTGCTGCAGCTTCCAGAAACTTGGGGCAGATGACTTGGAAGGAAAATTGAGTACAAATCTTTCAGGATTACTTGAAAGAACTCTTAGAGAGATGGAGGGCTTTCTCTGATGCTCATAGTGTAATGTATAAATTAAATATGCCCTTCTCTCTCCACTACCCCCTGACTATGCAGGTGATACACAATGGATCCCCTATTCTGTTTGAAACACCTGAGAACTTAATGGACTTCTTAAAAAACCTATCCTGCAGAATTCAGATGGCCTATCAACCCAGGCAAGGCAGTGCACTCACCTTTAGATGGGGACACAGCAGACAAGGGATTTCCACAGTCAAGGTCAGCGTCCACTCCTGAGGTGCAAATTTTCAAAGCCTCCCTTCTGCCTCAATCAAAAAAACACCATCCCTCTCACAGACATGCCAGGAAGCAGCACCCGGAAGACAGGGTGAGATCTTCCAGCCCTGAGAATGGAGTCGACCAAGCAGTGGCAGATGGATCCAGCTTGCAGGCCTTCTATACTCCAAACTGCTATGCAGTGCTCCAAAAATTCCTGCCCAAAATGCTGTGCCGATAGAGGTGGACACAGACCAGCCAAGGGACGTGACGCAGCATAGTCCTTCATCACCAGATAAATCCTGGGCTGAAGTGGTGGTGACAGGCCTTGTAATTGCATTGGGAAAGTCTCTCACCGATGCCCCTATTAGTCCAAATCAGACAGTTCTTGATCCCGGACCTCAGCCGACAGAGAGCACAAGCTGCAGCTTGAATACTGACCTGACCTGAGATGAAGGCAGTTAAGTATTTGTGAGCTTACTTTTGAGACTGGAGAGGGGAATTTGAGATGGGGGGACAGGATCTCAGGTGATACCTGCATAAGGTATTCTCTGGCATACATTTCCACGTTCCCCGTGCTGATCTTTGGCCAGTGGCTGGTTTCACTAAGTGCTACCTCGGACATTTGCTCATCCTTTTATTGGACTGGTTGGACGCATATTGTCAGGATGACTTATCATAAACTTGCTTTGTTTGATATTTGGGGGATGGCCTATAAAGGGCCATGAAGATGCTTGTTTCATACAGACTTTTCTGAACAGAAAATTATGGTTTGGTAGGGATACAGGGGTATATAATTATGCCTTCTCTCTTATTTTCAGCTCTATCAGGGTGTCTTATATTTTTCTCCCGTCATGATAGCAACCACTCCTGAGGAAGCCTATCAAGAGCCCTTTGCCCCTGCCCCTCACTCCAGAATGTCCCTTATTTAATCAGCTGGCTTTCTACCCCACTGAAGAAAACTGCTCCTTATCTGTCCTGACCAATGCTGAGAAGCCTTCATAGCAGTATTTATGGCACTGTTTTCAAGGGCCCCTTCTAGCATATACTACAAAGGGCTATCGGTCTTTGCCACTCCCTGCTCCTATCCTCATATTTTCTTGTGGCATCCGCTTTCAGGTCTATCTGGGGGAACCAACCTGGGGTGAGACAGAACTACTAGGTGTTTCAGGAGGGTAAGATTTGGCCCACCTTTCCTATCTTCCCAGACCTGGGCTTGCAGCCTGTCCCTTCTGGGCTCTTACCCATAGTGACTGAAACCCTCTTTGCTTAAATAAGCCCTATTTCTTTAACTCCCATTGTCCATGTGGTTGACCCAGTAGGTGATCGATCACACCTCACAGGACTGCTTGGCCAGTGCTATATCCTCCATGGGAGATGAAGGCAGCATTGATGGATACCCCACTGGCCTCTTGCTTTCAAGCTTCTTAGAGGGTTTGATTGCGTCTGTATTTGTAAATATGTTAATGGTGTTATTGTTAGATAGGGCCAGTTGCCCTAGCATACCTAGTAAGTTAGACCTGAACCAGACCTCAAAGCAAATGTTGCATTTTATTGCTACAGGTGCGAGAATGATATTCAATGTTTCATGTTTAGGTGGTTACATTTTCGGGGAAGTCAGACCAGCCCTTAGCCTCTTATCTGTTTTTCTACATGCCCACTACTCAGCTCAAATGCCCTGTCTGTGATCATGGGTGACTTACATGCTCACACCTGGAACGTACGGGGCCTTAACACCCCAGTAAAGTGTAAACAGGTGTTGTTATATCTGAATAGGCTGAGGTCTGGTCTGGCTTTCCTGCAGGAAATAAACTTAACAAAGAAAGATCATGGGAAGCTGATCAGGGATTGGGTGAGGCAGGTTCTCTCTTCATCTGCCACCACGAAAAAGCAGGGGGTTGCCATCCTTCTGCACAAAACCCTTAAATAGTCTGTTGTTCAGACCAAACATGATTCTCAAGGGAGGTGGGTACTGGCCCTAATGGAGATTCCAGAAGGACCACTAATCTTGGGCAATGTTTATGGGCCAAATGAAGATTCCTCAGAGATTTTTCAAGAGGTGGCTCAAGCATTAGGATCTTTAGCACAACCTTCTACCCCGATTATCTTAGGAGGAGATTTTAACCTTGCTCTGGTTCCGCAAACTGACCGAAAACTCCACAAGTCTAGATCATCACTCTAGAGCTAGGCCGTCATTGAACCACCTTATGACAGATATGGGGCTCCAAGATATATGACGAGTTCATCATCCCTGGGACACAGACTATACCTTTTTCTCACCTGTCCCCAACACCCTCAGTAGAAAAGATTACTGGTTGTTCTCCACGGACATTACTCAAAGCTCCATCGGAACAGAGATTCTCCAAATTGTTATTTCAGACCATTCACTGGTCCACCTGCACATCCTCTGCAGAACAAAAACCCCTATTCTCCCACTTAGAGACTCGATCCTTTACTCTTAAGGGGTCCTGAGTTCCAATCGTGGCTAAGTTCGGAGGTGAAGCACTTTCTTAATGAGAATCCAATCCCAGACACGTGATTGGGTACCACATGGGAAGCCCTTAAGATCACTCTCTGGGGAGCTATAATGGGGTCTGCAGCTTGGCGCAGAAGGCATAGGGAGCAGCTTCTTAAATCCTTGGAAGAACAAATAAAAGGGCTAGAAACCGAATCTAAAGTGGCTCCACACTTCAATATTCGCTCCCCATTAGGCCGTAATATTGTTAGAGTGCGGTGGGAAATTAATGATCTGTTGGCCCGGAAGGCTGAAGTGGCCATTATATGATTGAGGCACAACTATTGGGAAGAGGGGAAGGGCGTGAGTATTAGCATACAGGTTAAGGAAACGGAAGGCCGAAAGTCATATCCCGGGTTTGTAGAATCACACGGGGAAGACCGATACTAAGCCACTGCAGCTAAATGGACCAGCTTGGACCTGGTGTTCTCACTGGGACTTGATATTAGTGATCTTAAGGTGAATCCAGTTATCTGGTCTGATCATTGCACGGTTCAGTTCACGTTTGGGGCTCCCTCAATAAGCCCTTCCCCTGCTGAGATGATCTGCTGTCGCCCTTTACAGGGTTTGACCCCTGAGGGTTTTTTGGCGGCAGCAGATTTGTCTAGAGTGGGAGATTTGTCTAGAGTGGGTGATGCATGCACGGGAGGTGTTGTGGTCGGAGTTGACGCCTATAATGAGGTGTTATCCGATACCATAAACTCCCTCGCACCTGTCCGTGTACGACCCAGGACTTCTTACCTGAGGTCACCATGGTTTGATGGTGAGCTCAGGGAGATGAAGAAACTGGGTCGGAGATTGGAGCACTGCTGGAGGAGATCCCGTCTGGATGCAGACAAACTGGCCCTGCGTGCCCACTATGTTGGCTATCAGGAGGCAATCAACTGTAAGAAGACAGTGTTTCTGTCTGGGGAGATTGCTGCCAGAAGGAACCGACCGGCCTCACTCTTCCGGACTGTTGACAGACTTTTACATCCTGTCTGTCTACAGCCCAGAAGGGTCTTTTCTAATATGGATTGTGAGGATTTCGCTCAGTTCTTTTCGGACAGGGTGTCTGCGATCCGGCGGGTGGCTCCTTCAGCCAGTAATGTTATAGCTGACAGTGATCGTCTGATGTGCTCTGAGTGCACTCCGTCTGGTTGGGGAGAGTTTAGACCAGTGGAGGATAGTGAGGTTATTGAGGTGGCAACCAATGTGAGGCACACCTTTTGTGAACTGGACCCAGTGCCAACGCGTTTCTTAATGAGATGCGTTGACTCTGTTGGCCCGGTGTTTGCCACGATTGTACGGTGTTCCCTGTCTGAGGGGTCTTTCCGGATGCCTTGAAGGAGGCTCTGGTAAGACCCCTCTTAAAGAAGCCATCTTTGGACCCGGAGATCAGGGCAAATTACCATCCAATCTCTAACCTTCCATTTTTAGGAAAGGTTATTGAGAAAGTGGTAGCGCTTCAATTGGAAGAACACCTCAGTTCTCATGAGTTGTATGAACCTTTCCAGTCGGCTTTTCGTGCCAGACACAGTACCGAAACTGCACTTGTTCAGGTGCAGAATGACCTACTCAGGGCTAGAGATCGAGGAGACAAGACAATTCTTGTTCTCCTCGATCTCTCATCAGCTTTTGACACTGTGGACCATTGTGTGCTGCTTGCTTTGGGGATCTAGTGGACTCACCGTAATGTTATCAAATGGTTTGAGTCCTTTCTTACTAACATGAGGCAGCGGGTTATGATGGGAAATTTCTCATCTATACCCAGTTTGCTTCTCTGTGGAGTTCCTCAGGGATCAGTATTGGCTCCAATGTTGTTCGCAGTGTATATGCTGCCTCTGGGTGGGATCATTAGGAAGTATGGCTTGAGTTTTCATTGCAATGCCGATGATACTCAGCTATATTTTTCCTTTGCCCCAGGAACATCCAATGCAGTGGACGTACTTAACATCTGTCTGGCCGAGATTAACGACTGGATGGCCTCCAGCTGGTTGCGGCTGAACCCTGATAAGACGGAGGTATTAGTAGTGGAGTCGAACAGAGTTTGTGATAGGATGGCCTCTGACACAGAAACCGGGCTTGTCCTAGGGTCTGTGCCATTGAAGGCCTCCTCTCGGGTGCGTGATCTTGGCGTGATTCTGGACAGATATTTAACCATGGAGGCTCAAATATCCTCTGTGGTTCGCACCTGTTTTTACCATCTCAGAAACATTGCCAGAATTAAACCCCTTGTTCCGTCTCTGGACCTCCCTACTTTGATACATGCCTTAGTCACATCTAGGCTTGATTACTGTAATGCGCTCTATCTCGGGGTCACGGGAGGATCTCTACGAAGATTGCAGCTGGTGCAAAATGCAGCTGCTCGATTGTTGACAGGGCATCAAAAGTCTTGTCATATTACACCAGTTCTGCATGAATTGCACTGGCTGCCGGTCAGGTGGAGAGTCCTCTTTAAGGTGGGTCTTCTCACCTATAAGGCCCTACATGGGCAGGGCCCTGGCTACCTGTTAGACCTTCTGTCACCTGCCCTCTCTTCGCGTCCTCTTCATTCGTCCAGTGAATGCCTACTGACCGTTCCCAGAACTAGGCTGAAAACAGCTGGCGATAGAGCATTCAGTGCCGCAGCCCCAGTTCTGTGGAATTCCTTACCAACTATGGTCAGAGAGGCTTCATCGGTGGATGTTTTTAAGGCCCAGCTAAAGACTTTCTTCTTCTCTAAGGCATTTAATGTTTAGAGATGGATTTATTGTTAGGTTTTAAATTTTTGTATTGATTTGTATTCATATGTGAATTTATATTCTTTTTATGTCAAATATGTCTATTTAAATGCCTGTACGGCGCCCAGAACCTCCGGGATTGGGCGTCTTTTAAATAAATTTTGCCTTGCCTTGCCTAAATAAACTTATGGGACAATTTTACAAAGAACTCTATGCCTCTTCCAGATCAATGGATAAACACGGTGTACACAAATTTCTGGCTTCACTTACACTTCCCCAGCTCACTCCCCAGCAGGCAGCCAAATTAGAGGCTCCCATAACCCTAGCAGAAGTAGCCACTGCACTAAAAGACTTGAATGCAGGGAAAGAGGGACAGATTTTCCCTTGAAATGTGGCAGCTTGTTTCTCCCCAAATAGCCCCATTGTTTAGTTCCATATTCAATTTGGCCTTAACTGAAGGGTCCTTCTCCCCTACCCTGCGGGAGACTGTAATAACCATCTTCCCTAAAAAAGGGAAGGACCCCACACTACCCTCAAGCTACCACCCAATATCCCTCATTAATTCAGACAGTAAATTATTTGCTAACATTTTAGCTGCTAGATTGAGCCCTTTTCTCCCTTCCTTCATACACCCCTCTCAAGCTGGCTTCATGCTTGGGCACTATAGTAGGGACTATATAAGGTCCATGCTGAATATATCATATCATGCTAAAGATGGTCCCACTCCAGCAGCAGCTGTGGCCATAGATTTTGAAAAAGCCTTTGATTCCCTGGAGTGGGACGACCTGCAGCAGATACTGCAACATTTGGTCTTTGGAGAACAATTTAGGGGTTGGATCTCAGCTTTATATCATTGTCCCATGGCCAGGGTGTTGAGCAACACAATCTTGTCTGAACCCTTTCCTTTGGGTAGGGGTACCAGACAGGACTGCCCACTGTCCCCTCTTTGTTTGCTCTGGCAGTGGAACCCCTAGCGTTGGCCATACGACAGCATCCCAATATACAGGGGGTCACAACTGGAAATTATTCTTACACTGTGTTTATGTACGCTGATGACCTCCTGGTCCCATTAGCAAATGTAGATTCATCACTCCCGGCCTTACTTACCTTATTGGCAGATTTTACAAAGCACTCTGGCTTAAAAATGAATCGCTCAAAGACCGATGTACTCCCCTTGAACCCTACCTGCACCTCAGCCAATGTGGCCTCTCATGGTCTTCACTGGTCCCCAGAGGCTCTGATGTACCTAGGGATTCATCTGTCCATGATTTGACCAAAACATGGGACTTAAATCTGAGGCATCATGTGGCAGAGCTGAAAACTGAACTCGAGAGGTGGCAGATCCTGCACCTCATACTTGCAGGGAAAATCCCTGAGATCAAAATGATCTCAGCACCTAAACTCCTATATACCATTTCTCATATTCCCTTAGATCTACCAGCTACATGGTACAAGATGGTAGACAACACTTTTGGTAAGTTTCTTTGGAATGGTAGCAAACCCCAGTATAGTAGGAATAAACTGAAAGCCCATTCGAAATCAGGGGACTGGGGCCTACCATGTCTTGAGGGATATAAGTGGGCATACTCTGCCACCCAGACACTGAAATGGTTTCTTCCTATTACTCAGAATGCCCCTCAATGGCTGCAAATGGAATTATTAACAGCTCAGGTACACTCCCTGCCCCTTCTACTCCATTGCCCGCTACCCAGAAATTTAGATCAGCATCCCACCAAAGCTCCTTTAGTTCAAATTTGGCACAAAGTCCATAACAAGCTAAAAGCTAACCCTTGCCCCTTATCTTACACACCTCTATGGGGCAGTGAGTGCCTCCAGATTGGAAACAAATCCTTGCATTGGCCCCAGTGGGAAGAGAAAGGTGTCACTATAATAGAGGATGTGTTTTTGGCAGATGGGACAGGCCTTAAATCCTTTCAGGAATTGAATCAGGAGCTGGGGTTAGGTAGGTTAAACTTTTGAAAATATCTACAGTTGCGTAGCTCCATGATTGCATATTTGAAACATAGTGTAGGGAATGAGGGCTGCCCAGTGACCATAAATAGGCGGATTGTACACAACAAAGGACAAGCCAGCTTGATTTACACCGAATTGTGAGACAAACTCCCTTCTCAGTCTATGGAATCCAAAATAAGATGGGAGAGAGCCTTGCAGTTACCCATCACGGATGTGCAGTGGAGAATCTGCTGGAAACAGGCACATGCTGCATATCCAGATGCCAAAAGTAAACTCATTCAAAATAAAATCCTCTACCACTCGTACCGGACTCTGGATGTGCTCTTTAAACTTAAACTAATAGACAATAATTTATGCTGGAGATGCCAAACAGTGGTTGGGGACCTGCACCATATCCTTTGGCAGTGTCACTTAATTAAGCCCTTTTTGAATTCAATTTGTGTTCTTTGGCTCCAAATTGGCTCCCTATCACTGATTCTGGTTATTGGGCCTCCCTATTCAACACTTGCTGTTAAATCACACCGAAATGCACTGGCTTGCCCTTCTTGGTATCCAAGCAAAGAGACTCATCTCGTGTCATTGGATAACTACAGAGGTACATACCTTGTCAGAACTACTTAACACATTTTCTAAGATTACTGCACTAGATCGCTTATCTCATGTAATTGCTAACACCCTATCTAAATATCATGCCTGCTGGGACCTCTTTCTTGTATACCTGAAACCCAGAACTAGGACAGGTTGAAACAGACCCTCCATTGATATCTGTCAAATTTTATTTGTGAATTCCTGTGGCTGACTTTGGTAGGTCTTAGCTTGTTTATACTTCATATGTGACCTTTCCCATTTGAGACGTTAAGCATTTTAGAATAATGTTCTTGGTCTGGTTCTTAAGGTCCTTAGTTATTACTTGCAGGTAAAGAGAAAGCACCAAAAGATCTGTTTGTTAGCTAATCTACATAACATGTTTTGCATAGACAGGTTGTAGAATGTCAGATCTAGGAGGTGCCACTCCTACTTCTGTTGGATGTTAGACTATCCTCATATGGTATGTACCTATGTATTACTGCACCACTCTCTAGATCTGTATATTGTCCAGTGCTTATATTTCATTGACTAATGCTCCTATATCTCTGTATTTTGTTGAAACATTTCAATAAAAAGCATTAACGGCAAACCAAGTATTATGATTATTCCTGGGGAGCCTACATTTTCAGTGAGGAGCTCTCTAATGGCTTGAAAGCAAGCCTCTAATTGATTTATTAATATGGAATCATTTTGTTCTGTACATGAAGAAGTAGGGAATACGTTTTTATTTATTTATTTATTAATAGTTTCAGAAACAACATATGAGTTAAAAACTCTTTTACAAAGATTCCACGTCAGACAATAGAAAGATTACAAATGCGAATTAGTCACACAATAGAAAATGTTCCAGACCACAGTTATAGCATAACAACAGCAAACATAGGTGGAATATACAAGACAATTTTCCAATTAACAGTTGGTTATCAAGATGCAGTTCCAAGGCAGCAGGATAAACCTAAAGAGAATAAGGGCACATAGAGTGGCTGAGGGAGCCTTGTCCTAAGTGTGGCCCAGGGAGCCATGTCCTAATCACAGCCCAGAGAGCCTTGTCATAGTAGCATAATTACGGAGGAAACTTAGTAGAGGAGAGCTGGGGATAGTAGTAAGTCTAGAAGTAAAGAATGGTATAGTTAGTGTGAAGGGTGCAGGAGGTGGTGGAGAATGTGGGCAGTAGGAAAGGAGAGAGGCAGGGGACTAGACTTGCAGCAACATTCACAGAAAGATGAGAGAGTCCAGCTCAGAAAGAAACCAGCAGACCTTAGCAGCTAGAATGGCAGACACAGACAGAGTTGTGTAGTACTGTAGAAGCTACTTCAGCTTATTTTTAAAGGTCCTATGATTAGCAACATTAAGTGTGGCAACTGGAATCTCATTTAGCCAAAGCAGTGCTCGGTAGGAGAAGGAACGCTGTCCAGGGACGTTCTTCAGAAGAGGATGCAGAGCGTGTTTACCTCTTTACCTCTGGTATTATACTTGATTTTGTTTAAGGATAGCAAATTGGAGATGCATGGTGGGGAATCACCAATCATAGCTTTCCTACCAAGTAAACACATTTGAAACCTTAATCTCTTCTTAAGTGATAGCAGGTTGCACTGTGCATAGAGTGAACACGTGTGCGAGAAGCGGTCAGCCTCCAGCAGCAGTCTACATGCTTTGCTGAGTTCAGTAACTACCCTCTGGAGGGTAGTGTCAGTAGAAGCACCATAAATCACTAGACCATAATCAATTATGGAGAGCATGGAGCTAGATACGCTGAATGAATTCATAAACAGACTAAGCAATAGGAGACCCAGTATGGGACCCCTGTGGAACTCCCAGTGTAACTGTCTTGGATTCAGACACTACTTCGCCTATTTTGACTCTCTGGGATCTGGAAGATAAATAGTCCTTGAACCATAGGACAGCATTTGGGGCTAGCCCTAGGAACCGCTGTTGGTTCAAACGGAGGTGGTGGTTGACCATATCGAAGGACTTAGTTAGGTCGATAAAAATGGAGCCAAGCATTTGACCTTCATCTAAGCCCTTGTTAGCATAGTCAGATAAATCAGCCAGGGCTGTGGAGTGCTCTGTTTTTTTCTGAAACCATACAGCTGTGCATGTTGCAGATGGTATTTCTGGATGTAGTCAGTTATTTGGTTGGCCACAATTCCCTCCAAAGCTTTGGAAAGAGGGGAGATAATGGATATTGGCCTGTAGTTTGCAGTGTTGAACCTATCCCCATTTTTGTAAACTGGGATTACCAGAGCTTGTTTCCAGAGTGAGGAGAATTTGGTCTGTGCTAATGATTTGTTGAAAATTTTGGAGATCGGTACAATAAGCACATCATTTTAGTAATGAGGGTATTATCATTACAATGTATATGTTTCCATTTAATCTTTTTTTGACTACTTATCTCTAAGTTGTGGTATTGGGAAAATATTTGTTGTTTTTTGTCTAAATGTTTATAATCCAATATCAGGGGAAAGTGATCACTGTCACCACTCAATATACTATAACATCACATGTTTCCCAAATGTCCATTCTGTAATTCCAAAATAAATAATCTATTGCTGAGGGACTTATGGAATTGTAATGAGTATAGTTACCCTCAGTATCACCTTTAATTCTGCTATTAAGTGGAACAAGATTATAGGGCACAAGAATATCAATTATTCTATATCCCCTTTTATTGATTTTGGGGTCTTGTGAGCCTCTGAGAAATATGTAGGCATTTTCATGTCTCCAATTTTGTTTATTATTATATGAGAAACCATCATATTTTCCTGTCTTTGCATTGAAGTCACAACACATCAATATATTTTCAAATGCAGTTATGGCCCAGGCATCATGTACAACTTCCTCTAAATCTTCCCATATAACAGGACATAAGTGCTTCAAACTGGGGGAAGGTATATACACTTTAATAAATGTTTGTGGTTCCTAAACTTATAAGAAAAGCTTGAGAAAAGGAATTAGACAAAATTGGCTCAGCTATAATGTCTTTAGTGATTTTAACAAGTTACCAGACCACCCAAGGGTCTACCAAACTTGGAAAGTTAATTACCAGGAATCTGAAAAGTGTAGAACTAATTTAATGTGACATCATTTTCAGCTAGAAGCCATGTTTCCTGCAGACAAACAATTAAAGCTTGATTCAAAAATGTCATACAATGTTTATCTGCAAATTTTGCTATTAAACCTGCTATATTCCAAGATATGATTAATGTATTCATTTTTGATGTTATTATGTTAGACTTCTCAGAATTTGTAGAGCTTGGGAGTCAATTTATTTGTGAATTTAGCAGATCAAAATGATTTGCTGTGGGAACATTATAATTTGTAATAATTCTTTGCGACTCCACTGCTCTGTTATTCTATTGATTGGAGTTATTGCTGGTATTCATGAACCCAAGCAAATTGGTTTTGCAGAACATGTGGGGGCAACCAAGTGTAGTCCCATCACATCTAAGGTAGACAAACTATTTAAGATTTTGTTAAATAAGCTATCATATTTTACAGTGATCTGGATTTGATCATTTTCCAAGTCTCTTCCCATCCTAGGACTAATAGTGCACTGGGGTCTTCAATTGAAATATTTAGCTACTGCTCAAATAGATCCATTACAATTAGCTTAAATTTGTTGTCATTTTCATTTGCAGTTCTGCATAACCCATAAAGCAACATGTTTCTAGTGAATTGAGACTCTTCAACTGGTTTGGAAATAAAGTTTTCTTTGTCCCTGGAAGCATTGAGAATAGTGCTATCCACAATATGCACACCAACTGGGTCCAATAATGAAGCTCTCTGTAATATTTTATTCACACTATCATCTCCATAAAGTGCGATATCAACTTGCCCTGTATTACTTTGTGTCTTCCACCTATATACCCTGTTGATTTTCATTTCTGATGGAGAAACTTTTAAGGTGTGCATAAGCAAATTATGGATAGCATTTCTCAGTTTTCCTGTGTTTTCAGTTTGAATCGCTTTCAAGACAAATACACTGGTAAACCTGCTATTTGTATTTTTATGTTGTATCTGACTCAGCTGATTCCTGTTCACAAAGTCAATTGAATAATCATGTTCCTTTAACAATCTGTTGTTCAGCCAAATCTGATTGGCAATCCTGGCACTAGAGCAAAACATAAATATCCAATTATTAGCATCATAATCCTTGTCATAACAAATTTGTACAATATCATTTTCAGTAATGTCAGCTCCCATGACTGTCCTTAAGGGGTGCAAAATCTTCCTCCTGTTATAAGTCATGGGGACTGCCTGATTCCAGTGGTAGCCATATAAACACAAAATATCATAATTCAAGATGTCAACCATTTCCCCTTTAGTTTTTGGGGACTGAATAGTCCTGGTCTTTTCATTTATGTTTGGAATCTGTATTAAAGCAGTCATAGTGGTCAGAGTCTCATTACACAAAATCTGCCAGTCCTTTCTAAAAGCCTTACGATCGTTATTAAAGAGATTTAGTTGGTCAATTATACGGTTCATAGAGCTAATGAGTTCCTGGTCATCCATCTCTTTAGATGAGATAACATTATTCTGTGTAACTTTAGTTTGGTGTTTAGCCACCTGCAGGGGTAAAGCACCCTCCATGTTTTTGATACCAGTATTTATAAGTCCAGTGTTATCCTACAAAATGTCTATTGTATCTTGACTTAGAGTATTATCTGTTTGTTGGGTATTAATAAATATAGCAACAGCTGGGTTACCTATTTTTTTTTTTTTTTTCTTACTTAGTTTCTTAGGACCAGTTGTTTTAATAGGTGATTCCGGAATATGTACAGTGGAAAAATCTGGTCTAATCTGATGGGTCGCATCCATAATTATGGACGGGGAACCTGTTGTTGAAACAATTCTATCTAATTTATTAGGACTGTCATCCAATCTGCACCCATTTATGGCAATATTTCCTATAAGTGTCTCTAATTCATTACAGACACCAACCAATTGATCAAGTAACATTAAGTGCACTGCATAGGGGTTTCTCGTGATCTTTTTTAATTCCTCATTCAAACTAAGAGGGTAAGAGGTTACTGGATCAATATTTCCATTGGAACATGGGGAATGATTAATGTGTGGTCTGGATAAGCCCTTATTTTCATTCTTGGACTCCAGAATTTTCAGCCCATCTATGATCTCCTGAATACCTTCAGTTATATCTTTCAGGTCTGTGGACAAGTTTTTATTATTTGTGGTACTAGGGTGCTCTGGAGAAAAATCTAGAGAATTTGAGGCATCAGTGAGACGTCTGAGTCTCATTACACAAAATCTGCCAGTCCTTTCTAAAAGCCTTAAGATCATTATTAAAGAGTTTTAGTTGGTCAACTATACGGTTCATAGAGTGAATGAGTTCCTAGTCATCCACATCTATCCCTGCAATGAATCTCTCCAGCTCTATTGTAGGCACAAATCTGCCAGAATCTCAGCCTCCTTGCACAAATCCCCTCACTGCTCCTAGTCTTCCCATCTGTTTTCCACTCACCACTAATGTACATTGCATGTTGGACCACCCCATCGCCCCACCACACCCACCACCGACGTCCACCTCCCTGTACACAGTAGAAGGTGGGCCCTCTCTGTCCTAGCCATACCTGACTTCAACTCCCTACCCATCCCCTGCACTGCCCCCCTAGATCCTTGCATCTGCCCAAGCACCTCTACCACAACTGCTGTAGTCCTCTTCTCCGCCTCATCACCTTACTACTCATGGTCTGGGAATGTCCACCCTAACCCTGGACCTGAACTCTCTACCCCCCCATTGCCCCCTACTGGGCATGGCCTCTGCATTGCCTCTATGAATATCTGCAGTCTCCCAAGGAAGACTGCTGCACTACAGTGTTGGGTCTCCCAACACTCGCCCTACATTCTTGCCATAGTGGAGACCTGGCTCTCCCAATCAACTCCCGACTCTGCTGTCTCCCTCCCCAGCTTCACTCTTTTTAGAGAAGATAATGTGGGTAAGCGTGGTGGCGGATGCGCAGTCTACCTGCGTGACTCCCTCCTGGGCCATGCACTACCTACTCCCAAGCTCAACCACGGTGCCCAAGCCATAACCCTAAAAATCACCCCTGACCCAGGATGTGGCCCTCTTTACCTTACAACCACTTATATATCCCCACGGGCACAAAGTCTAGCTATCCACTCTCTCTCACTGACTATCTCTCTACCCTGCCACACAAAGTTGAACAGCTCATCCTAGGTGACCTCAACATCAACTGGCTTGGCTCCACTACAACACACATTAAGGACAACTTCACAGCCCTTGACCTATCTCAATTAGTCACTCGTCCCACCAGATTTAATCAATCAAGTGGGTCCAGCTCCCTCCTTGATATAGTACTCTCCAACTGCCCCCACAAATTCACATCTATTAACGTCCTAGCCAACTCCCTTAGCGACCACTCACCAATTCTCTGTTTCTGGTCCTCCCTACACTCAATCCCATGTACAAAGCCATCCCCCATTGCCACTTTCGCCCTGGCGGCCTTAATAAACTAAAGCAGTGCCTAGCCCAGCTCGACTGGTCTCTGATCTCCCTCACAATGGAGATAGACACTGCTCTAGCCTTCCTCACCAGAGCCTTCTGCAAGACTTACGACATCTTTGCCTCTGTCACCAGCACCCGCTCCAAGAGACCCAACGCTGCCTGGATATCCCCCTCACTGATCCAGCAACTGAAGCAGTGGGATAACCTGTGGCATATCGCTGTTGGGTCCGGCAGGACAGCCGACAGGCAAGCATATAATGCTGCTCACAACCAATGCACCTGGGCCATAAGGCAAGCCAAGGCCAGATACTATCAAACTGCCTTGGCCTCATCCTGGGGCTCTGCCTGAGCTTTCTGGGATAACATTAAGGAGCTTAATGGGAAAACCTGCTGTCCCCCCTTCTCAGATGGTTATTAATGGCACAATTAATACTGACCTACCACATGTTGCTGACTGCCTCAACACAACATTTTCTGACCTAAGTGCAGTCCTTTCTGCCCACCTCTTGATCCTATCCATGCATCCAACCACCCTGTTACTGCTCGACCCCATTTTTCTTCCAGACCATATCTCCCCGAGACACCAAGCCACTCCTCCTAAAAGCCTTCATCTCTCGCAACCCTAGTTGTGACCCCCTTGATTCCAGGATTCTCCGCCTAACACTTGATGTCATGTTAGCCCCCCTTACTGACCTTCTTAACCGATCCCTATGCCTCGGCCAATTTCCGAACGCATGGAAATTGGCTGAAATTACCCTTATCCATAAAATTGGGGACCGCACATTACTAAACAACTACAGACCTATCTCCATCCTCCCCCCCCCAAAGCCCTGGAGAAAGTAGTATCCACCCAACTCGTGGATTATCTATCCAAGCACAACATACTATGCCCAGAGCAGCATGGCTTCCACCCTGGTCACAACACCACTACAGTCCTATTGGAGTTCTCCCATCAAATACACTCTGCACTTGATGCTGGGGAGATTGCCAGGGCAGTGTTCATTGACCTATCCAAGGCCTTTGACACTGTGTGTCACCCACTATTGCTTGACTCCCTCTGACAGCTTGGTGTCACTACTGGCCCTCTGGCCTGGTTCTCCAGCTACCTCTGTGACAGATTCCAATCAGTCAAAATAAATGATATTCTATCAACTGCCCTGCCTGTATGCTCTGGGGTCCCTCAAGGCTCCATCCTGGGCCCCACATTGTTCAGTCCCTTTCTAAACACCCTCCCCAGCTCCTGCTCCTGCTCGGGCAAAATGCTTCTATATGCTAATGACGCAGTCCTCGTTGCCTCACACCCCGACCCACTCACACTTCAGAGCTCCTTGCAACTCGCCTTCAACCAAGCAGAAAAGTGGTTCGTCGACCATCATCTGGTTTGAACCTCAAGAAGAGAAAATCTATGATTTTTGCACACTGCCAAAGTAACTCCAGAAATGCTCCCCTTTGCATCATCCCCAGCACCCTACATCCCCTTGAACAGGTATCAACACACAAATACCTTGGCATCACCTTCGAATCAGCTTTCTCCTTCCATGCCCATCTTAATTCTCTGTCCTCTGCCATGAATGCCCGGATTGGACTCCTCTACCACCACAAAAACTGCCTCTCTGAGTTTGTCCTACAGCTGGCTATCACCTCCTCCATCCTGTCTTTGATTGATTATGGACTCCTTACCTATGCAGCTGCTGACCCAAGTGCCCTCACCAAGGTCCAGACCTCTATCAACAAAGCCTGCAGGCTCCTGACTGGTGCCTCTAGCAGAACCCACACATGTCAGCTCTACTCCACCTCGAACCTACTCACTTTTGAAGAACGCCTGCAATACTACACATGTATACTAGCAAAAAAGACTCTACTTGGGCTCTCCCCCCCAGGAGTCACCACATACCTTAAACAGGCCTCCCATTCGGTCATCATCTGAAACACAACAAAAGCCACCTTCCAGGTGCCAAGAGCCAGGACCTCACTCGCCCAAAAGTCTTTCCACTACAGAGCACTGGCCCGGCATAACTCCCTCCCCATGCACATTACTAACATCTCCAAAACTGGACCCTTCAAAATCGCCCTACGCAAACACCTCACTGAAACTCAGAGCTGTAAATGCCCATTATAGGGCCTTACCGAGAGTGCCATTTCTGAACCAATCTGCAAACATAGACCCCCCCAGGCAATCACCACCTACTACTCCTAGTCTCTTATAGTATTATGTATGTACTAGTTTACTTAGAATAGCTTCTTGTAGCCTGTACATTATGCACTGTAACCTGCGTGCTCCACTGTGTCTCTGAAATTGCTTAGCTTTTGTATGCTCTTCTGTATCTAACCTATATTTGTTCACTGAAATGCCTTGCTTTGTATACTCTTTTGTATCTCACCTGTATTGTTTTCCACTGTCTTACTCCACCAATATGTTGTCTACCCTCCCTGTGATGAGGTGCCTTTGTAAATGAGTCTTTGACTCAAAGGTTGTAAATCTGAATTGTGAATAAATAAAAAAATAAAAAAATAAATCATAGTACAAATCAACGGAGCCCTCTTTCACAGAGTGTTTAGCCCTTTTACTTGTTTCAGTATTAACTTCAGTATTTTTTGACTGTTACTACTGAGATACCAGAAAGGTTGCTATAGTCATCTGACTGGAAAGAAAAGTTCACTTCCACAAAAATTTTAGGAGTTGACGATAGTCTAGAAAGATCTTGACTATGTCCTGTAAATCTCCTGCTGATCTTCTGTGCTAGGGGATGTTAAAGAGGTATCTATTTTTGTCTGGTCTGGGATACCCATTATTTGTTTGTTGTTATTATTTTTTATTGGAAAGAGGTCATTAATTCTAGTTTGCTTGCTCTTTTTTTTTTTTGAGCCTTAGTGTTTTTTCCCTTTAGCAATCTTGGATTTATTAGTAGGTTTCTCTTTTTTGGTATTTTTCATTATGTTTTCATTAATCTTGCTTTTAATAGAAAGTGATTGGTTCAGTGATTCTGCATAACTGAGATCCTTGTTCTGCACCATTTCTCCAGAGTCAGAAAAAATTATGTATGCCTTTTGACTATTTAAGTTAGCCTTATTTGGGCTTTGGATTTGAAACTCCGAAGTTCAAATCTCAACTTCTGCATCAGCAGCTTGTTTTCTAGTAAAGACCATGGCCATATTCAGAAGGGTTGCACAAGGCGCAACACTGTTGTGCCATACGCAACCCACTGATGCACCCTGGTGCGATATTCAAACAGGGATTGAGCCTGGCACAAATCCCGAAGCGCCGGAGCGCATCAGTAATGTATGCGATGCAGGTGGGGGGGCATGCCCATGCATACTCCGCACATCCCGATATTCAGCGCAGTGGGATGTGCTGAGCCCATGCATGCACAACCCCTACTTGTGCTGCACACAGGTGAGACAAAAAAAAGGAGCAACAGCTGGCCACCCACAGGTGAGCTGCCGTATTGCAGGATGCAACACGGCAGCTGCCACCTGTGGTTGGTCACTCGAGCTCCGGCTGCACCTTCTACTGGCACCCCCACCAGCCCGATAGCAGGCATATGTAATAGAATATAATTGTCCTATATCCCTGGTGGTCCAGTGGACCGCTCGCAGCCCAATTGTGGACTGAAGTATTAAGATATACAGTCCAATATCCCTGGTGGTCCAGTGGACCACTTCATGCCCAATCATGGGCTTAAATATTAAATTAAACCAACCATTATCCCTGGTGGTCCAGTGGACCACTACACGTCCGATCACAGGCTTAAGTATTACATTAAACCAACCATTATCCCTGGTGGTCCAGTGGACCACTCTCAGCGCGATTGTGGGCATATGTAGGAAATAATGCTACCTTAAAACAACCCTGGTGGACTAGGGGGACCCCCTCCCCACCCACTCACTGAGCCCCACCGCCCCGCTCCCCCCGGTCAGCGGTGGGCGGTAGCTCCCCACCCACTTGCTGCCCCACTGCCCGCCAACTGACACCATGCAGTAGGGCTGTATGCCCATTGGTTCATTAGTGAGCCAATGGGCATGCAGCCCATATTGATTACATACAGTCCAGATATGTGAATGGATCTATTCACATATCTGGACTGTAGTAGTGTGGTTGGGCTGCATGCCCATTGGCTCACGCGTGTACTAATGGGCGTACAGCCCACTCAGATGGTGTCAGTCAGGGCGCAGGGTGGTGAGCAGGTGGGGAGCTGCCACCTGCCGCTGACCAGGGGAGCAAGTGACCCAATGGGTGGGTGGGGAGGGGGTACCACTAGTCCAACAGGGTTGTTTTGGGGGTGGCATTATTTCCTACATATGCCCACGATTGGGCTGCGAGCAGTCCACTGGACAACCAGGGATAATGGTCAGTTTAATTTAATACTTAAGCCTGTGATCGGGCATGTAGCAGTCCACTGGACCACCAGGGATACTGGACGGTTTAATATTATACTTAAGTCCGTGATCGGACATGTAGTGGTCCACTGGACCACCAGGGATATAGGACTTACATTTTACAGCATATGCCCGTGATCAGGCTTCAAGCAGCCCACTGGATCACCAGGGATATAGGATGATTTTATTATTCAACTTATGCCTGCGATTGGGCAGTGGGGCACTTTGCCGCACTGTGCAGAGGGTGTCGGTCCCCAACGGCTGCAGCCTGGCACGGTGCCAGGCGCAAGTCACTGGGGATCAGTGCACCTGCATGCAAATGGGGCCATAATGACATGCAAATGGCCCTATTTGTGCCTTTCATGCATTATGGCTCCATTTGCATGTGCACTTTTGAATATCGCAGTTTTGCACCTAGCGCAATGGAACTTGCGCTAGCACATCCCCCTGCTCCACTCTGGCCACTGCGCCATGTGCACTGTGGGTGGCCAGGATGTGATATTCAACATTTCTGTGCCATGGTGCAGCTCCATTGAATATCACTCTGTCAACGCCCCTGCGCAGCCAAGTTGCGCTGTGCCCAGGCTTGCGCCAAGCCTGGCGCAGTCTGAATATCTGGGCCCCTGTCTAAATACAGTACTTTAATGTAAAAAAAAAAAAAGAGACTATATATATATGCTTACAATATTGCGCTTCTATATACAAAAAGAGCATAAAGGTCAATAATGTGCTTGATAAGTCTTTAATGAATTCTGCAGAAATGTATACATGTTTACTATTGCACCTATTCCTACAGTTTTAGAAAAACAGCACAGCTCAGAAGAGATTATACAATAATCTCACCCTATGTATAGAAGGATTGATGTTACCTTGATTGTGAGGACACACAGAACATTCTGTGAGACTGAGATGATGTCTTGATTTTCTACAAAATAGCTTTGTCTTGTACACAGTTATTTTCATGTTCAGGAAAAATTGATGTGTTGGTAGATTGATATTTTCTATTGAGTGATGGGACACTGATGAAAATTCAGTCTTATAATAACCCTTTGAATTTGATAACAGAACTTCTTCAGTTAAATCCACACATTTCACACTAAATTAAGTGTAAAGAAAGGGGGAAAGAAAAAGAAAGAGCTTACATACTAGAGAAAACAGTTTTTAAATATAACTCATCAAACAGAGTAAATATATCTCAGTACTACAAGGCCAATTTATGTGATATGTAGATATATATAGAAGCCTGATTATAACTCTGCCAGGAAAGTTATGTACTTCTACTTGGACTTGTACCAGTCAAACCTTAATTCACTGTAATCAGTATTCTGTGATAGTAGAAAACAATTAACTTTTATAATAAAATTAGCGATTTACTTCTGGTGCAGTTAAAATCAAACTCCCAAGTTTATATGAGAAGGCCTGAGTTCTGCTTGCCAAACTGTGGCACGGCAAAGAAATAATTCTCCACTGATCAAACTAAGGAGGTCTCAGGAAGTGAGAGACAACATTCTGCCAGGAGATTCACTAGTTG
This sequence comes from Neoceratodus forsteri, assembly GCA_016271365.2. Lineage (NCBI taxonomy): Eukaryota > Metazoa > Chordata > Ceratodontiformes > Ceratodontidae > Neoceratodus > Neoceratodus forsteri. The sequence continues at coordinate 641,890,645 of CM028129.1, read as the reverse complement.
TTTTATACGATCACTCACTAAAATGTAAGTGTGTTAAAAGTAAGTAACAAACGAGACCGGAAAAAAACTCCACTAATATTTCCACATCCACAGATACTGATATTTAAAAGCAGGTTTCCGAATGTCTGACCTGTGTAGTAGTCAGATCTAAGGAACAGTGCGGCACTGCGATGCTCTCAGGAATGGCGCCTTGTGTGGTCCGAATACTCAGAGCAGAGTGTGTGTATATACCTCCTGGTCATATGACTGCTCTAGGACCAAATTGCATGAAAACAAAAAAACTAAAAATTAAATTAAAAGTTAATAGTTCTTTGTCATATGAAAATAAGCAATTTCAGCTATTTCAGATGGGTAATTTAGAATGACTCTTTCTAGCTAAAGCTAAAATTATTACCATTTTAAATCAGATTAAAAGAGAAACAATGTGTTGCAGTGCATAACAATGCACAACAGGTTATACCAAATAAAAACTAATTTAAAAGAGCGAACTCAAACTGCAATAGCACTATATCTAAAAGTTCAATATTCCATTTGTTCAGAGTGTATTCCCCTTTGGTTTATAATTAAAATATTCAGAAGACTGGTATAAGAGATTCAGTAAATTCAATGGAAAGATTGATCAGCAGACTCATTCAGCAGATTCCCCTGTCCCGGCCGCCTGACTGGCCTTCTCCCCCACTTAGATCTGGCCTCAGCATTCCACCACTTTGTGGCATTCCTCCTAGAGTGGGGGAAGCAAGGACAGGGAAACAGTACTGGCCAAACCAGACTGAGTATACAATAAGATCTCCTGGAAAGGCTGCACTTCTTAGGCAGTAGGTGGCATACCTTTTTTAACCCTGCAATTCGCATCTTCTCCTCAAATGCTCGCTTGTGTAGTAAATCACTGTCTTGCTATGAGCTCAAGTCAATAGCGACTAGTGATGTGTACTTATGGTGAATTGTTTATAAATTATTGTATTTAAATTTACATATTCATGTTGAGGTATAAGTACACTGTGTTTTTATAGCTTTAAGTAATAATGTAATTTAATGAGATTGTGTTTTTATTCTTATGCACAAGTGTAATTAACTTAATTAGTATGGGTAAAAAAGTATCTTGTTTGAAGTGCAGTGTACATCTCCGATGAAACCATGCTGTGATGTGCTGAAACAGAAGGTTTCTTTATACCATTTCTTTGGTGAGCTCTTGTTGTTAGTGGACTGTCCTGAGTGTGCTGTGCTCTATCTTTTAACTTTTACTGCTTGGAAGATTTTTCATCTGTCATGAATAAAACTGAGTGGATCAGGTATTGTGTCCCTTGCCTCAGTAAGGGACTGAAGTTTAGAAGAAGAGATTATTTTATAACAGAGTGTGAAAAGATGACGGACTAGAAGTGGATGCACTTTTAAGCTGCTAAACTTTGACTTAAAAAAAACAAACAAAAGCAAGATGAAGTTACAAAAGTCAAATTTTGCATCAAATGGATCAGCTTCACAAAGTGATCAGTGGAGGCCAATTTGGCGACTTCGCTGAAAATTCACTGGCGAAGTAAAACGTTGCTGCATCTCTAATTGCTTTGCAGCCCAAAAATTTAAGAGAAGTCCAAACATTCTTCCCAAAGTCAGAGCTAAAGCCCAAAGCTCTGAAAAAAGCCAATAAATGAGTTCATAGGGGATGTCTGTCTGAACAAAAGAAAATTAAAACTCCTGGTCAGGACACGGCTGCTGGGGGCTATACTAGAACTCCCTGACAGTTTACGTTCCCTGAAAGGGAGAAGCTGAACTTTCCTGGGACCCCCTAAGATAGTGAGGGCTGATTTATATATGTAGCCCAAAGAACTCTGAGGTCTGTGATGATACAGCAGTAGGGTAAAAATCTGCTTGTTTCTTCTCCAGTTGATATGAAAACATGCCAAGAACAAGGAGGTGAGTTGAGCTGGAGTGGAGAAATACCCAGAAGTACTGTATCAGTGTATCCTCAGAAAGGAACTCAGAAGAGATGGAATTGCTAGAAGATGAATACAAGAAGGAGAACACCTGCTGTAACAGGAAAAACAGAGGCACCCCGGGATTGGAGGAAGGTATTATTGCTTCAAAAGATATTGAAGCTGTAAGCAAGGATAGCATATCAAATAAATCCATAAGGGAAGACTTAGCAATACAAGATGGCACTGTGCAAATGGCAGGGGAAGAGGAAATGGAAACAGAGAAGTTAAAACTAAGTGCCCCAGGAGTAATGTACAGTATACAGCAAAACAGAAGTGTGAAGAGAACCAGGCTTACTCACTACCTCTCTGGTAGAACACAGGTGGTCTGCCTTGGTGGTGCCACCTCCCCACTCTTGCTTGACTCTGTGAGTGTCCCCCAGGATCTGTCCTTGACCCCCCTCCTCTTTTCCCATTTCATTAACTCTCTCCCATCAGACAGCCTATCCTGTAAATCACTCCTCTATGCCAACAACTTAATACTATATCAAAGTGACCCCTCACCCTTCCTCACTATCCACCACTCTTACTGATGATTTATGCAAGGCACATTGTTGGTTCTTGACCAACAAACTGTTGGTCAAAAGCTGCCAAAACAAAGGCCATGCTTTTTGGTTCCAAACCGAAACTCTCCATCCTTACCCACAAAGGCAACCTTCTCAATGTCAAATCCCCAGATGGATCTCTCTTTGAGACTGTTCCCACCTTCAAGTATACAGGGATAATCCTGGACTCATCCTTAACCTACACTGACCACATTGCCTCACTGATCAGGCACATCAACCAGAAGATAGGGCTCTGCTATTACCTGATCAACCACCTCTCACCAGAAGCCCACCTTGCTATTGCCCATGGCAACCTCCTCCCTCTTCTTGACTATGACTGCCCAGTGTACTCCTTCACCTGCATTACCAACCTGAACCACCTGGATGCTACCTCCAATCATAGATGCTGCCTTGCCCTATGCACCCCTCTCCTCACTCACCACTGCTTTCTTTACCAGTGCCTTAACTGGCTTCCTCCCCAGGTGTGGCGCTCCTACCTGCTGGCCTGGACCATTGCTGATACCTTGCACAATCCCTCTTGCTCTTCACTATCCCTTCTTATCTGATCCAGAACCTACTGCTGCGATCTACATAAGTCTTACCACCTCCAACTTGAACATCCTAATGTAACTATGAGGATGGGCCTAAGAGCCTTCTCTGCAGCCAGACCCTTACATTGGAATGACCTCCCCTCCTCCCTACATTCCCCTGACCCTCCTCTTAATCTAAATTCCAAATTAAGAATGCACTTTCTGTTCTCCTTGACCTGGGTTTGCCCACAGGCCACTAACACAACTACATGTCCCTTGCAGCCTGCCCTTACCCCCTCCCCCCCCCAGTGCTCAGCTCTCCTCTCTCACCCTGAATACCATTATTCCTATTGTTGAATTATGGAGCAAACTTACCCTGTTTAATTAAATGTTACAGGTATACCTTGGTATGCTCAATTGTTGATGTACTGTTTATTTTACATTTTCTCTGATAGCTTGACCTACACTGGATTCTCTGTTATGTTCCCTATATGATCCATGCTGTTTTCTCACTGCATTTTACTCTGTTTGTGCCAGTTTCTGGCCTGTGCCATTCCTGAAAAAAGTCTTTGGATCAGTGCACCAACCCGGTTACCAAATGAATGAATACATAAATTAATAAATAATTAAATGACATGGATTCTGGTATAAATGAGACAGATAACCAGGTAAATCCTGTTGGGAGAAAGGCTATCCAAACTGGGAGAGGTAATGAAACTGTCAATGAAGAACAGAGCTATAAAAATAATATAGAAGGGGAAAATATAAAAAAAGAAAAAGAATGGGTAAGACAATGGAGAAAATGAAAAACAAACTAAGGATACTGATTCTTTATTAGAAGTATCATCAGTAAAAAGAAAAGATCAACAAAAAAGAGAGAATAAGGGGTCTGAGGGTGAGAACAACATGGATGAGGAGGGAGAAAACACATAAGCAAATGATTTTATGAACACGATTCTGTAACAAATGAAAGAAGGGTTCACTTGTCTAGATGGCAAACTGGATAAAACACGGGAAGAAATGAGAGGGGTGAAAGCAGAAGTGTGGGAATTAAACACTAGGATGGCTCAGTTTAAAGAGAGAGTTTCAATATTAGAGGACAAATTTCTAGAAATAAAACAAAAAACTGAAATACAATCAGCAGAATTGAAGACATGCAAGATATGGTGCTGGACTTAGCATTGAGATCAAAAAGCGTTCCTTTAAAAATTATGAGCCTTTCTGAAGGTACCAAACAGAATGACATCTTAAAATTATGTGAAAAATTCCATGCAGAACATACTAGTAGGAAGTACCCAATGGACAAAATACTAGGACTGTGCATAGGCCGAATATTATTTCCCAAATATCACGAATAGGAAGCTTCCTGAATATTCAAATGCCTTTCCTGAATTGTTCACTATTTGGCCATTATTTGGGAGCTCATAGGCAAGCACACCATGTGACCTCCTCACTCTGAACTGGCAAAGAACAGGAGACAGTTGTTTCTGAGAGCCAGCTTTGCAATATTTCTGAGACCTAAAACCTGCTAAAAAAGAAATGTATTTAGCTCCACTGGCTTTTTTGGATCAGTATTATGTGTTTGGTCTGTGTCAGAAAAACTGGATTTGACTTCCTGACTGGGTATTTTTGTGCTTGTTGCTGTACTCAGTTACATGGACAAGGAGGGCTGTCCGCTAACATCTCTCCTCCACTGCTCTCTGACACAGAGCTACACTGTGAATTTTTTGGTGAAGCACATTTTGTTTCTGTGTTTTGTTTTTTGCCTGTTGTCTGGTTCAAGGCTTGGTTCCCTGCATGACTGAAGAGGGTATATGATAACTACCCCTCCCATAGCTCACTGCACATGATTTGCCTATATGTGCATAATATTTGATTCTGTGATGCAGTGCCCTGCTTCAACAGCTCACAGTACACATGTTGCGTGTGATACTTTATATATTTTTTCATGAGACTTGGCCCCACGTGTGCACAGCTGTATGCAACCCATTTTTAAAAAAGACTTCTGCAGTTCTCAATCAGTCAGGCTTGACTCACTGAATTATTATTATTAGTCATCTGTTAATGGGCTTGGATCCATGTACAACTGAGGATTGTGTTGGCTGACTCGCCGCCCCCCTTCTGCATTTCACATGCATGATTAACCTGCGCTTGTGAAATATATTTTTTCATGAGTCTGTACCTTATGTGTGCATGACTGTGTGCATGCTTTCTTTTTATTTAACTGTTCCAGTTCTTAGTGGGGCAGGATTGACTCACTAGGCCAGATATTTAAAAGAGTTGAGCCATGCGCAATAGGGTTGCGCCTGCGCAAGTCCGAAATGCGCCATTCTGAGATATTCAGCAGGAGGCAGTTGCGCCCCCCAAATCATGTTGAGCAACAGCGCAATGCTAATGAAGGCATGCACAACTGAAGGGGGAGGAACCATGCATAAACTGCACAGCCCGATATTCAGCCGGGTCATGCAGAGTTATGCAGGCGTAACCCCCTACCTGTGCCTGCACAACGTTAAGCCCAAAAAAAAGGGATCAAGTCGAGGGCCACCCACAGGTGAGCTGCCACATTGCAGGATGCAACACAGCAGCTGCCACCTGTGGGTGGCCCTCCACTCATTCCCGGCGGCGCCCCCCATGCTGCGATCGTGGGCTGAAGTGTCTCCTCCATTAGCCCAATCGTGGGCATAACGTTATTTCTTCCCATTAGTCCGATCGTGGGCAGAATGTTATTTCCACCCCCCCATTAGCCCGATCATGGGCAGAACATTATGTCCCCCCCAGCAGCCCGATCGCGGGCATCAGGCGATCCCTCCCCAAAGTCCTATATCCTGGTGGTCCAGTGGACGCGAAGCCTGATTGCGGGCATAGCGTCAGCCCCAAAGTCCAATTTTCCTGGTGATCTAGGTGGCCCCACCCAGCAACCATGGGTCCACCCCCGTCAGCTGGCAGCACCCACCCGCCTGCCGCCCACCCTACCGACTGACAGCTCAGTAGGGCTGCATGCCATTGGTTCAGAGCAAGAGCCAATGGCGTGCAGCCATACTGCAGCAGTCAGATATGTGAATGAATTCATTCACATATCTGGGCTGACTTGTACAGTATGGGCTGCACACCCATTGACTCTTGCTTGAACCAGTGGGCATGTAGTCTCACCGAGCTGTCAGTCGGCAGGCAGCGGGCGACAGGTGGTGGTTGCTGCTGCCGGCCGGCTGACAGGGGAGCAGGGTGGTGGGACTCCATGGGTGGGTTGGTGGGGACCACCAGATCACTAGGGATATTGGACTTTGGGGAGGTTTGACATTATGCCTGCGATCGGGCTTTGCAGTCCACTGGACCACCAGGGATATTGGACTCTGGGGGGGGTTGACGTTATGCCCGCGATCGGGCTTCGCAGTCCACTGGGCCACCAGAGATATTGGACTTTGGGGGCGCCTGACATTATGTCCGCGATCGGGCTTCACGGTCCACTGGACCACCAGAGATATTGGACTTTGGGGGGAGGGGACGCCTGAAGCCCACGATCGGACTGCTTGGGACATAATAATGTTCTGCTCGTGGATCGGCTAACTGGGGAAATAACGTCATGCCCACGATCAGGCTAATGGGGGGGGAATGGAACGTTCTGCCTGCAATTGGGCTAATGGGGGGGACACTATTATGCCTGCGATCGGGCTGTTTCAGTTATGCCCATGATCGGGCTGCAGGGGGCATTGCTCCCCGACGGCTGCTGCCTGGCAGGGCATCAGGTGCAAGTCGTCGGAGTTCGGCGCACCCGCATGCTAATGGCATGCAAATGGGGCTGTAATTAGATGCAAATGGCCCCCCCTGCACCTTGCATAAATTATTGCCCCATTTGCATGTCACCTTTTGAATATCGCAGGTTTGCACATGGCGCAATGGGACTTGCGCCACCGCATCTGAATGCTCCACTCTGACCACTTGCGGTGGTGCAAGTTCCACTGCGCCATGCACAGTGGCTGTGGCCAGGTGGTGATATTCAAAGAAGTTGCTCAATAGCGCAACTCCGTTGAATATCGCCCTGGCCACACCCCAGCACAACTTTTTCAGCAGCGCAAGGGCTTGCGCCACAGAATGGCGCAGTTTGAATATCTGGCCCAATGAGTTGAATGTGTGTCATCTGTCACTTCCTTGCTTGATTCCATGTTTGACTAAAGAGGTTGCCCGCTTTTTCCCCCTTCTTAGTAGCAGTGTTTTTTTTGGGGGGTTGTTTTATTTGTTGCTGCTATTTGTGGTACAGTTTGACTGCCAGGGATGGCGGGAGTATTACTGTAGATCCACAGTCACTTAGTAAAGCATTACACATACAGGCACTACCTAGTAGTTTGTGTTTCACACAGTAACCACTAGTGATCTGATACATCATGCCTTAGCAACCTTGCAAACATGCTTGGTCCATCCCCAGCAAAGCATCTGCACCACTGACCCCAAGTAGTGAGGGACAGGATGATAGACTCATAAAAGTTCAGCATGTCCAGATTACGTCTGATGCTGTCTCTGGGCTGCCAACTCCCAAAACAATTTCTGCAGAACAAAGGAAGCACTCGGGGGCACAATAAAATACAGTTAAGAGTGGAGCATAACATTGTTATCCATTTATTTGTGCAAAGACTGGGGATGACATTAGAGCAGTGGTGCATTGACTGGAACCAGGCCTTTGTCAGGGTCTGTTGGCAACATAAAAACACACTATGAATATACAACCCTTAAAGAAACACACATCATAATAAGTGAACTTATAATAAATGAGACTGAGATGCCCTTCTAACAAAATGATCCTAAAGTAACATGCCCAAGGATGAAACACTGCATCAAGATTACAAAACATCATAATATTAGTTTGTACAGTGACGATAAACAGTAAACTACTACTACTACTAGTGTCACCACCTGTTCCATCCTCATGTTCAGTATCACATCCTTCTATACCAGTAGTAGGAGGGCATTAGAGCTTACATGCTTTGTACAACAACCATCAGACACCACCACAAATGTTTCTACTGCTGCCACTACAGCTGCTACATCCACAGTAAGTGTGCTTCCCACCACCACTGATACCATTCTTGCAGCAGCCACCCTTTCAGCTGTCACCACCAGTTCATCTTCAGTTACCACTATTCCTATGTCCATGGCCAATTAACCTTCTACCACTGTGACTGTGACTTTGAACACCCTACAGTGTTGACCCAAAGCAGTGCTTGATATTGTTTTTGTAGTGCTGTGTGTGTGGGGTGGTGGATCAAGTGTGCCACATATAGGTTGTGTTGCATTAGTGACAGCTGTGTGCATGTGTGTGTGTGTGTTTATTTTAATTAAACTGTTCAAATTCTTAGTGGGGAAGATTGACTCACTGAGTTGAGTGTGTGTCATCTGTCAGTTCCTTGCTTGGTTCCATTTTTGGCTAAAGACATTGCCCTCTTCTTTGTGGTAGTGTTGTTTTTTTTAATTTGTTGCTGCTTTTTGTGGTGCAGTATAACTACTAGGGTTGGCGTGAGTATTACTGTAGTGCCACAACCACTAAGTAGGCATTACACACACACATGCACTACCTAGTAGTGGTTTGTGTTTTACACTGTAATCACTAGTGACCTGATCCATCATGTCTTAGCAAGCTCACAAATATGCTTGGTCCATCTCCAGCAAAGCATCTGCACCACTGGCCCCAAGTAGACCCACAAAAGTATAGCATGTCCAGGAGACTACTGATGGTGCTGTCCCTGGGCTGCCAAACCCAAAAACAATCAATGCAGAACAAAGGAAGCATTCTGAGAGGGAGTGACAAAACGAAACACAATTAAGAGCAGAGCTTAAAGTTGCCAATACATTGATTTGTGCTGAGGCTGGAGGATGCCAAGAGAGACATGTTGCTTTGACTGAAACCTGGTCTTTGTGAGGGGCCTAGCAGCAACATACAAAACACACTGTGAATATACAACCCTTAAAGAAACACACATCATAATAAGTGAAGTTATAATAAATGAGACTGAGATGCCATCTAACAAAACAGTCCTAAAGTAACATGCCCAAGGATGAAACACTGCATCAAGATTGCAAAACATTACAAGATTAGTTCATACAGTGGTGCCAGACATAATGCTACTACTTCTACTAGTGTTACCACCTGTTCCATCTGCACGTTCAGTGTCATATCCTTCTATGCCAGTAGTAGGAGGGCATTGGAGCATACATTTATTTATTTTGCTTTTGTTTACCAGGTAAGCATTTTAGGCAGCCATGTGCCTATTTTCAGGAGTGATCCGGGAGGTTACAAAGGTAACAGATGCAAACATTACAGGGAACAATACCATCAGTATTAGTCTGAGTCAAGGTAACATACAGTAACATCAGGCATTGACAGATTCAATTGACAGGTAAAGAACAACATATATACAGGCATGGTCAGTATCGTTCAATCAGGGATTCAGCCCTAAATCGTAGGAGTGTGGAAGGGATAGGGAGATTAAGAGGAGTGAGGAGGAGAGAGATGGGGAAAAAGAATTGGAAGGGATTTTACTAAGTAAACCCTCAAGGAGCAATCAGGGCAGAGAGTGGACCCAGTGCTTGGGGATACAGTTAACACACAGCTAACTGAATCAAGAGACCTCAGCAGAGGAAGTGCAATTTGGTAAAATAGGATTCACGCCCCCAAGCAGGGTGGGCTGAGAATAAAGGGCCTCAGCCCTGGGTCTATTTTGCACGGAGTCAGTCAGAGGCCAGTTTAAGGAAACTCCATAGGGAGGTTTTAAAGCAAGGATGTGAGGTGGCCAGAGTGGATGATTGCAGGAAGAGAGTTCTGCCTTGTGCAAGAAGCAGCTGACACCACCACCACCAGTGTTCCCATTGCTACCACTATAGCTGCTAGATTCACAGCCAGTGTGCTGTCCACCACCACTGGTACCATTCTTGAAGCAGCCACCCTTTCAGCTGTCACCACCACACCAGCTACAGTTACCATTGTTCCTATGTCCATGGCCAAAGCACCTTCTACCCCTTTGACTATGACAATGAACACTCTACAGTGTGGATCCAATGCAGTGTTTACAGAAACTTAAAAACATAGAAGCTGATGGCAGATAAGGACTGTGCAACCCACCTAGCCTGCCCATTTTGCCTATCTGTTTCAAAAACCAAGGACCCTAGTTGATTCGTGGCTTACTCTTTGTTCCCTGTTGCCATAGTACCCTTATGTCTATCCCATGCACTCTTGAATTCCTTAAGCTCTTTTGCACCCACCACTTCTGTCAGGAGGCTGTTCCAAGCATCCACTACTCTTTCTGTAAAAAAGTACTTCCTTACATTGCCCCTGAGCCTATCCCCTTCTAACTAAATTTACTAACATACTAAAATCCCAGAAGAATAGGCCTAATGGTCTTTCATGTCTGCTCGTTTGGTCAGTCCCCCTCCCCGGGAGATGACCCTGCTGCCCTCCTTGCCCTGTCTGACTTCTCCCTTCCCAGTTCCAGATATTCTCACTGTACTGGATTTTGCTTCAAGAACCCTTCCCTTGTACCTGTTCCACCCCCTCTTGAACCCCTTAACCGTCCCTGCCTCCATCAGCCCCCTTGGCAGCGCATTCCATGGCTCCATCACCCTCTCAGTGAAGAAGCACCTCTTCCTTTCTCCCCATGAATCTCCCCCCTTCAGGTTCCACCCATGCCCTCTAGTTGCCCCCCTTCTTCTTCAAAACACTCTGACTGCTCCTCCCCTATTTACCCCCTTCATGTACCTGAAGACCTCCATCATGTCCCAACAGTCCCATCTCTCTTCCAATGTGTACATATTTAGTTCTTCGAGCCTGTTCCCATATGTCCTGTCCCCCAATGCCAATTTCATGGCCCCTTGTTCTTGTAAATCTTCTTTTGTGAAATATGCTACCCTCTTGTACATTGTTTATACCCCTGAGGTCCTTGAATGTTCCAATCATATCCCTACTCCCCCTCCCCTCATCTCCTCCAGGGAGTACATATTAAGTTCCCTCAGCCTCTCTTCATTGGGCCTCTCATGCTGACCCTGCACCATCTTGGTAGCCCTCCTCTGGATTGCCTCCAGTTTGTTGATGTCCTTCTGGAGATGTGGTATCCAGAACTGGATACAGTACTCTAAGCTGAAGTCTCACCAGTGATCTCTACAGTGGCATAATGACCTCCTTTTTTCTGCTGCTAATACATCTCTTAATGCACCCCAGCACCCCACTGGCTTTCCCCACAGCCTTCTCACATTGTTTGGTAACTTTAAGGTCATCAGATATGATTACCCCCAGGTCACATTCTTGCTTGGTAGCTGCCAGTACCACCGCACATCTTGTACTCTTCTCCTGGATTTTTGTGCCCAAAATGCATGATTTTGCACTTCTTTGCATTGAACCTAAGCTGCCACACTCTTGACCACTCCTCCAACATGCTTAGGTCCTTTCTCATTTTCTCCAACCCCTCTGGAGTGTCTAGCCTATTGCAGATCTTAGTGTTGTCTGCAACTAGGCATATCTTCCCTTCCAGCCCCTCTGCAATGTCACTTATGAAGCATTAAAGATAACTGGCTCCAGTACCAATCCCTGTGCTACCCCAATGGTCATCTCCCCCTCTTCTGATTGAATGCCATTTAGCAGCACCCTCTGTGTCCTGCCACTCAATCAATTTATGACCCAGTTTATCACCTTGGGGCCCACCCCAGGCTGCCTAGCTAGCTTATTTACCAACCATCTATGTGGGACGGTGTTGAAGGCCTTGCTGAAATCTAAGTAGGCCACATCCACTGCCCCTCCCAGATCTACCTCCCTGGTGACCCAGTCAAAGAAATCTACTAGATTTGTTTGACAAAACCTTCCTACTGTGAATCCATGCTGTCTTGGATCATGTACTCTGCTAGATTCAAGGAATAACATAATCCTCTCTTTTAGTAGTGGCACCATTAGTTTCCCACCACTGAGGTTAGGCTGACTGGTCTGTAGTTGCCTTGGTATTGTTTTCACAGTGCTATGTGTGTGTGTGTGTGTGGTGGACTGAGTGTGCCACTTGCAGCTTGTGTTGCATTAGTGATAGTTCTATGTTGGCCATTGAAGTGTCATTGAGGTGTACATGGTACACCAGGCTAGAAGGGGGATTAATGGTGTTAAGTGCTTTTGAAGCTATTCTTAAAAAATCACATTTTCTGGCCAAATACTGACTACCAAATAATAAATATTTGAATACCTAGGACCTGAATACAAAATATTTTCAAAAAGGTATTTGCACAGCCCTAGAAAATAGTACTGCACAGAGCTTATAGGTCTCCATCAAAGCTAAATCCAGAGTAAAAATATCCACATTATTTTTGTCAAATCTGTAAAATACCAGGAGAGAGAGAGAGAGTCTTACTTGCTGCTAAAAAAGGAAAGTCTCTGATGTACAGGAACAAAAAGATACTAATATTCCCAGATTTAAGTCCTGTGATTCAGAGAAAAAGAAATTATAGGGACATGAAAAGGTTCCTCAGGGAAAAAAACATATTCCACTTTCTCACCCTATGCCATCCACTCTTAAGATTATCTACATGGGCAGAGCAAGGACATTTGGCTCCCTGTAAGAGTTAGAAGACTATGGCCCAGATATTCAAACTGCACCCAAAAAGTGTGCAACAGCAGGAGCAAGCGCAAGTCCACTGCACCCATGCGCAAGAAGCACAATATTCAAAAAATGTGCAGGTCAAGATGTGGCTGCGGCACACCCTGAATATCACACCATCTGTGCCATAGTGCAACCAGGGATGTGCAGTTGCGCAGTCCAGATGCACCATAGCGCAACCAGGGATGCTCAGTGGAGCAGTTCAGATGTGCCATAGCGCAACCAGGGATGCTCAGTGGAGCAGTTCAGATGTGCCATAGCGCAACCAGGGATGCTCAGTGGAGCAGGGCAGCAGTGCAACAACACAACCAGGGATGCACAGGGACAGGATGCAGGGGCCCACCACCCATGCCACAGATGGGCAGAGGAGCACGCAGCAGAACAGACATCGCCCCCAACACCCCATGCACTGCACAACCAGTGGAGAGCTTGAATTACTACCAGCCCATGGATACCAGCAACAAACCCACAGCTGGGGCATGGTGCCCCAGCACAACACCTGACAAGCTGTGACCGGCACACAAGGAGGGCCAACCACCCCGTGCCACACCATCCCACCAATGCAGAGCATACCCTGCACCATGATCCCCAGACACCCTGCCCAGGAGCAGCGTCCACCAGTGCAGGACACACCATGCATGCCACCACCCCCACTGTGACAATGCAACTCTGTGCACTACAGAACCATGCAAGGCAGCCCCACCACGAGCACCCATCAGTGGGTGGCAGCACACAGCGATGCAATGACTGCATACACAGTGCCACCACGCATGTCCCCCCCCGAGGTACAGCTGAGATAACGACCATGCATCGGCACACGAGTTACCCCACATGTGACAGGGCATGCCCTGGACCCCACCACCAGTGGTACATCACCCTGCACACCCTCCCAAGGACACATCCCGACCCAGCGCTGGCCACAGCAGCCAGTGCAGACACCCACAGTGGTGCATGGAAGCATGCACCACACAGGATGCAACACAGTGCATGGACAAACACCCACCCATACCCAAGAGCACACCAACACAGGGACACAGTAGTGGGGCAACCAAGCCCCCAGCATGTGGCCATGGAAACCGTGTACACATGGCCAGCACCCCTCCATGGCACAGGAGTGCCAGCCACCCTGCGCAGGCACCTTGGAGCTGTACACCACCAGCATGCACCCAGAGCACAAGTGACAGACAGTGGTACACATCCTCTGCAACACACACAAGTGACAGCATGGAGGTGGGACAACAACAGTGGAGGCCACAGTGTCACCCCGAGGCAGACATGCACCACACCAGTGACAGGAGGCAATCCGGCACTGTGCCGGGTTCAGTGGCTGTCCAGCATGGACAGTCACCACTGACATGCCAGTGGACTGTGCCAGTCACAGACATGCAAGGGTGTCAGCTGCACAGGCCATGGATGGTCTGACAGGTGCACCATGGACACAGAGCATGCACTGTGGACCACTGCACAAAGTCATCCAGTGCACAGGGAACAACACACACACACCACAGACAGTGACTGATAGCTACTCCCACACCATAGTCACTTCCCCACGAACATACACACACACACACATGACTGCACCACCCCGATGCCATGCACACCACTGCAGCTGAGCACCTATAGCCCGCTGCAAATCAGAGACCACCACAGTAGGCATATCAAAGCAAATGTATTGAAAAACAGCAAACAAAACTATATACATATATTTACAAAAGATTGGGGGGAGGGCCACAAACAAGGTGGGGGTGGGTAAGGGCAGGGTGAACAAATGGTAGAGGGAAGGAGGGGTGTGTGAGGGTGGGTCCAGGGGGGTAGGGGAAATAAGGGGCATCAGTACGCTCAGTGGGAGCCCCTCTCCCTGCTCTGGCTGCTCCTTCTGCCATGCCGCCATTTTATTCCCTGCCATTCTATCCTTTCAAGGATCTCCAGTGAGGCCCTGGCAACTTGAAGGATCTCCTGCAGTGCCTCCCTGATTGCCTGCAGCTGCCGTCCACCTAGGACAAGGAAGCAGAGTCAATAGGTGTGACTACACAGCCCCACGCAGCCCACCCACTGTGCATGGCAAATGGCCATGGGACATGTTTCTGTGATGGTGTGTGACCACCCACAGTGATCGTGTCCACAAGACTTGCCCACCCAGGTACACACAGCTATGCAGACCACTGTACACACCCACCAGTCAAGTCCTGCACAGCACCACCATGGCTGTTCAGTGACATGGCTATGCGGTGCAAAGGCAGTGGCACAGCCATGTACCCAGTGCATGCATGGACCACCATTGATGCACTCCCAGACATGCAGTGCCACTGGACAGTGCTGACTATACGAAGCTGCATTCATGGCAGTGATGTCAGTGGATGGTGGCCATGCCCCGCTGCCCGCCGTGTTACACAGCATGCAAAAGTAATCATGGATGTGAGGCACTCACCATCATCAGGCTGGTCCCTACGCCTGTCTGGTCTGGCCGCCCTTTCAGCATGCTGTTGCTCACGGTGCAGCCTCCCCTCCCTGGCATGCCAGCGCTTCTCTGGGCCTAGGGTGCAAACATGGAGAATGGAACATCAGTGCAATCCGGTAGCAAAGTCCCCCAACCCCCATGTGTGTGCAATCCCACACAGCCATACCCATCTTCCCCCCACCCCGATACTACCACCACGGCCCACATTGATGCCCCCATGTGCTGGACACATGCCACCATGATACCCGTATGGACATTATCAGTGTATGGATGGGGCACCTACCTGGCTGCTGCATCAGGTTCTTCCTGGCTTGTGCCCACAGGCAAGCAAGCCTTTCCGGGTCCCGGCACTGCAGGTCACCACAGCAGTGCCTGCACTGCTCTGCTGTCTGCTCCTTGCCAGTGGCCTCCTCCAGGGCCACCGCCACCTCCTCCCACACCACACTCCTGGCCCTGTCCAGGGGTGCCTCCCCAAATAGGGCAGCAGCATGGGGCTAAACTAACTGAACCAGATTGGCCAGTTCCATTTGGCTCCAGATCGGTGCCCATCTCCGTGCCATCCTGTACTGTTTCAGTGTCAAAATGGTGCTCAGTAGCACACGTTTGCCATGTGCTGATGCTGCACAGTACTGCACTGTCATTCCCCATCGTGCTGTCACTGAACAGTGCGATAGAGGTGTACCCATGTGGATGCATGGCACCTAGGGGCAAAGGTCGGCACAGGGTCATGGGTCTCTCGTGCATGGACCACCACAGCATGATTGGTTCTCACCGGGTGTAGCACAGTAAGGCACCTGTGTGCCTCTTCCTGTAGCAGCCTACCGTGCTGTGGCCCTAGTGTGCCTATGGCACCCCAGTGCCAGAGAGCCATACATGTGAACAGCGCAGTAGTGCCACTGGCACAATGGTGGCAGTGCCCTGCATTGCTTCCACACACAGCACATCAGCAGCATGGCAGGCGTCGGTGTCAGCACCCCGAGCATGCGCCGTTCGGTGTCCACTGCGCATGTCACAGAAATGTGCCCTTGCCTGAGCACGTTCAACACAATCGTGCAAAGCATAACAGTGCGTTATTCAGCTGGCATATGCAAATCAGCTAATCAGCTATTCAGTGGTGCAGATACCACATTAGCATCCACTTAAAATTGCGCCTCACCTCATTTGCATGCATTGCACTATATAAATGCAACATTGGGCTGCAGAGGCCATAGTCTGTTATTGCAGTCTATTGTGGTGAGTTGCATGCTGTTTGGGAGTGTGGACTGTGGTGTGTGGGACATGCATGGGACTGCACAGTCGCAGGTAACACCTGTCATTCCCACAGGATCAAGAATGAGTGATAGTGAGGTGGAGGAAGAGGAACAGAGGCGTGGGAGGAAGAGGAGGCCTAACTTCACCAAGGCAGAAACAGATGCCCTGTTTGAGGCCTACCTTGACCAGGAGCCACCGCTCAGTAGACAGCAGGAAACACCACAGGCCCGTGCTGCTGCATGGGAAGAGGTGGCGCATGCCGTCATCCTGCATGGCAGCCACCAGCTGTCCCTGCAGGAGTGCAAAAAGAAGATGGGCACAGACAGGTGGAGGATTAAGAACAAGGTGACTGCCATCAGGGCAGCACAGGCTGTGACCGTTGGGGGACAGCCAGTCGTGCAACACCTGACCCCACAAGAAGAGTGGGTTGCTGGCAGCATGCGGCGTTGTGCCATCGAGGGTGTTCCAGGTGGATGATTCCAGACAGGTGGTAGCCCGTCACTGCATGGTAGGTCCTGATCTGTCACTGGGGGGGAGACAGGGTAGGGCAGATACATTAATGATACTATGTTCCCTTACAGCACCTGAGCATCTAAATGGGTCAGTGGTGGTGGGCTTGTCCACTGAGGGCAATATTATGGACATAGAGGAGGGTACGTCCACCTCCACAGGTGTACGAGGGTCAGGGCGACAGTGGGCCCGCCTGGCTGTCCGGACTGATGTTGGTGGAGCAGGTGTGGAGGAGGCCCTGCCCATGTCCCAGCGTGCCAGCATCCATGGATGCCATCATGCTGAGACTCGGACTGGTGCCGGATCCGTCACTGATGATGATGGAGCTCACTTCATGGACAGTAATATATGTGGGCCGCAAGATGGCCACACAGCAGGTAACAGCACGGGCATGGCTGTAGGTGGTGCTGCCGTGGAGGCCTGCGTGACATCACAGTCCCAGCCTATGCCTGTCTGCACCAGTGGGCAGCAGTGGTGTGTGTCCAGGACAGTGGGGCTGTTGCAGCTGCTGCGGCGGCACCGTTGAGCCCTGGAGAGTGGCAGCTGGAGGGGCGGTGTCAGAAGTCGGCCAATGGCCATGGGGGTACAGTGTCAGGGGGCAGCATCAGTGCACTGCCTGTGAACATGCCCAGGCATGGCCCTGGTGTGCAGCTCCCACCCTCAAGGGGTGCTGCCCATCAGGGCCATGAACACCGTGAGGGACAGCATGCCGATCAGGCAGATGACCTCTTAGAAGAGCACACCCACATACTGCAAGATTCAGTTGATCAGCAGTTGCGGCTTATGACGGCGGTGGATGCATTCAGTGCAGCCCTGCACCAGGCAGAGGAGCAGCACAGCAGGGACACCGGTCTGCTCCTGGCTGGGATGGACCGGATGCAGGAGGATGTGACTGCTGCCATTGACAGGCTGACACAGACAATCACAGCTGCCATGGCGACAGTGGGCACACAGTTATTTGCCCATGCGTCACAGACACCATGCAGTGCAATGTCCACCCCCCATTCCCGGCATCGTGCGACACCCTCCTTGTTGACACCGGATTCAGCTGTGGGCATCCCGAGCATGCCTGGTGCAGGCATGATCAGTGTCCTGCAGACCCTTGTGCCAGCACAGTCACATTCACACAGCGGAACCCCTGAGGGACCGGCGGTGCCACCCCATGAAGCCACTGGTCAGCCTGTCACTGCCGGTGGGTCTCAGCAGGGCCACCCATGCATCCATGGCGGCCGTGGCACTGTGGCATGTGACTGACCTGTCTCCCACCAAGGCTACTGTCTGACACTTCCCTGTGTGCAGTGTGTTGTTCAACATGCAATGCACGGGTGGGGTACCCGGCCCTGCACACACATACACACGTTCCATCTGCACACCCTCCCGGCTGCTGTCTGCTGTGGCATGTGCATGATGATGCCTGCATTGTGCTGTCCACCACTGTGCAATGATGTCCAGCGTCTGACACACGCACAATGACAGGCACTGGGCGTGGTGGTCTGTGGACATGTGTGTGGCTAGGGGTGGCGGTTGGGGTCGGCGTGCCTCCTACCCTTTGTGCATGTCTTGTGGTATGTGTGTGTGTGTGACCACATTCAGTGTTAGACCTTGCCCATCCCTGATGCGTGTGCGGTTCCATGCTGGGCCAATTCCCTTAATGACATGCACCCCTGGGGTTTGTCCATGCGTGTTTGTGGGTTGTGCCCTTGTCACTGGTGGTTGCACATGGCCCCATGACTTAACTGGGTTGGTTGAAGTGCTTCTCTGTGATAGTGTCCCAGTGCAGCTGTGTCATCCGGATCAGTCGGGGGTCCCTTCGACCAAGGGGGGGCTGCCCATCACCATCTTCACCAGCGTCCTCATTGTCCCCATCGCTGTCACCCTCTTCGATCTGAACAGCTATCCCACAGTCATTGGCCATGTTGAGCAGGATGCAACAGGCCAGGAATAGCCCACGGGCCTTTGAGAGGCTGTACTGTAGGGCACCGCCAGACGTGTCCAGGCAATGGAAACATGCCTTCAGCATCCTGAACACCCACTTGATGACATTGCTTGTGGTGGCATGTGCCTCACTGTAGCATTGCTGCGATGGGGTCGCGGGCCTCCTGTATGGTGTGAGCAGCCAGGGACAGAGTGGGTATCCACTGTCACCTATGTGTAAAGGGTGGACATTAGTTTGGTGATCGGCATTGCCCTGCCATGGGCCATCTAGGCCAGTAACCATGTCACCTCTGACTATTCCCCTCCCAAGCTCCATGTCTTTCTGCGTGATTTGCACACTCATCCACTAGGTGGCCAGTAGGGATGTCCCCACTCTTGAACCTGTGGCACAGTGCAGACTGGTGCCAGATGAAGGCATCATGTGCTCCCCCAGGTTGCATGGCACAGACATTGATTATGCGCCCCCTGGCATCGCACACCACCTGGCAGTTGATGCTTGCATATCCCTTCCGATTTATGTATGCGGCCCCTTCAGGGCCTGGTGGCATGCAGATGGCCACATGGGTGCAGTCTATTGCTCTGAGCACACCAGGCATACTTGCTACCCTGTGGAACTCCTGTATGTTTGCTGTGTGCTCCACCAGTGTGCTGGGGGAAATGGATGTACTCCGCAGCATGTGACAGCAGTGCGCTGAGGAATTGGGTGACAAGGCGTAACATGGCCGACTGGGTTATGCTTGTCGTGTCCCCTGTTGGTCTCTGGAAGGTACCCGTGGTGAGCAGGCACATGACAGCTGTCATTTTGGTCTCTGCTGACAGAGCATGGCTCTGTCGTGTGGGTGCCTGTATCACATCACTGCACAGCTCACAGAGCCACCTCAGGATCACACAGTTCAGGCTGTACTGGCCCACGATCTCAGTATCAGTGTACAGCTCGAAACTGGTGTGGGCGCGGTACTGTCTGTTGGGGGTATACCACCAATGGGCCCTTCCACAGCTGCACCCTCCTGCTGCCTGCCTTCTCACCCCCCCATTACTGCCTCCATCTGTATGGTGGCACTGGCCATGTCCCTGGCTTGTGTTACCCCCCCGGCAGGTGTTTTACTGTTCCAGCTGCTGTCCTTATTGCTACTCCCCCTGCACCAGGAACACCTCCCTATAGTGACTGTACTGCCCACTGTCTGTGCCCTCAGTGCTGTGTGGCACTTCCCAATGATGTCCTGCGTAGTGGCACAGGCTCCCCACACCTTCCCTGCTCCTGGTGGTTCCAGGTGCTCTGTCCTGCTCCTGCCCTGTCCTGCTCACAGTTTCTGTGTGCCTGTGTGCCTGCCTGCAGTTCACCAACATGTGGCGTCCCTGTAGCATTCTTATGCCTCTCTCTTGTTCCTTTTTATTTTGGATAATTTCCGCTATCACGCAACTTCCGCTTGCTCCCCCATTGAGCATGGCGCATGTTGTTGAATATTGCACTGCGCCATTTATTCATGGTCCCCCCCTTTCAGTTGCACATGCATTCATTACCATGTGCTCTTGCACATTGTGATTTAGGGGGCTCATCTGCCTCCCACTGAATATCGCACAATGGCGCATTTTTGGACTTGCGCTGGCACATCCCTGTTACGCATGGCGCAACCCTTTTGAATATCTGGGCCATATGTGTTTAAAGAATTAAAGTCAGGGCTTTCAGATGCAGTCCAGAACTGGAGAGAAACCACCAGAATCAAATCAAAAAGAGATATAAAAGAAAATGTCAGTGGAAACCAGAAGCTCTGCAAGAAATGGAACACAAACAAAGGAAAGTGAGAAGGCAGGAACAGCTGAACATTACACATGAACATTAAGCAAAGAGTGAAAAAGGGGAAGAGATATGTGCATATATAATATATATTTTGGAACTAGATTTGGATGAGAAAATTTAAGTCCACTAAAGGAGATTTAGTAATCTAGATAGAAACACAAAAAAAGTATAATTAGAATATAAATAAAACATTTCAATTTCAATTTTCAATTTCAATTTTTATTTTACCAGGAATAACACCATTCAGCAAATTCATTTACAAGGTGGTCCTGGATGGACACAACAGAATAAGGCAATACAAATACATACAATGGCCCCTATGTATGAATGGGTGGAGTGGCTATGTGCTGCGCATCTGTGGCGCATAGCCACTCCACACCCATTGCGCCCCCCACATGGGATTCATGGAATGGGTCACACAGCCCCCTATGCACCTGACTCCCTGACTGTGCAGACCACAGATCTGGGGTGAGCAGAGAGCATGGCGTCCCTACACATAATGCACAGTGGTGCATAGTGTACCCACAGGGGTGCGTAGTAGTCCGGCAGCTATGACAGGGGGACCCTGCCATAACCGCTGCAGTGCCCCAGCCCTGGACAGCAAGGCAGTCCCCCCCACCCCTGCACATGCCCACGGGGTCCCTGCAACTGGCAGTAACACTCCCCCATAGGCAAGCCAGCTCCGGCAATGCTGTGCTAATTGAACCCCCCCAAACACAAATGTGTCCTGAACCCTGCACTCTGCCCCCAAAACACTGAGACCACCTCTTCTCCCCATACCTGCATTCTGGTGTTGCTCCCAGGATGGCCAGTAGCACAGCCCTCCACACACTGCCATGGCCACTGCCCATCTGACATATGCAGGTGCATGCAGCTGATGTGCACCCACATATGTCAGATGGCTGGCAGCCATGGAGGTATGTGGAGGACTATGCTGCTGGCCATCACAGGACTCGGTACTGGCACATAGGTACTGGGGCTGGGGGTGGGTGCAGTGCCACTGGGAGGGGGAGCACCTGCCAGCTAGATGCCTATGGTGACCACATGCCATGGTGGTCATCACTTGCTGGAACCGGGTTGGGAGCCAGTCTGCTGCCAAACAGGGCATGTGGGGAGGGACTGCCATCACTGTATGGGGCCATGCATTGTGGTGGGTGGGTGGGTGGGGCCTCCGACTGACAGAACCACACTGAGGCATGGGCAAGGTCCGGTGCCTGCGATAGGCATTCACCTACCCAGACCCACACCTCAGTGCACAAGGGATCCACTTTTGGCCCAGGATGGGCATTCAGTTGCCCGCCTGAGACCACAACCCTGCCTCTAGCTGCCCTGCAGAGTCCTGCACACCCAGGGTGGGTGGGGCTGCTGACAGGTGTGCATCAGTTGTGCATTCCCCAATGTGCACCTTTCCTCAGATACAGACCTATGCAGGTGCATAAATCCTGCCCATTCATGCATGGGGACAATTTAAGTACAATACAATGGACATTACGTTTATACAAGTGGTACTGGCAAATACAAATACATTTGTTGATAACTCCTAACAATGTACATCTAGGTATGCATCAAACAGCAGTACAATAATATGTGTGCATTAAAGTTCTTGAAATATAGTTTTTGGAAGAAAGGGAGAAGGAAGGGAGAAAGGAAGAAAACACATGACCTACAACAGATTGAGTAAAGACACTAAGTGCTGCATGGATGGTGCAATACAAGAAAAGGTTCCTCAGGAAATTATGTTACGAGATTAAGAATAACAGTTGCAATTTTCCTACCACGAATAGCTCAGCAAAGATCTTAAGATATGCAGACCAACAATTTGTGTAAGTTTTAAGGACTTTTGGAGGGTATTCCACATGGTAAGGAGAGCATGACTGAGTGACAATACACCATAACAAGTTCTTATCCTAGGTACGTCAAGCAATGTATATAAATATCCTCTGAGTGAGTATACACCCATTTCTAATTGGGTGTGAGGGGTGGTCAGGAGAGCTTAAAGATGGAGAGGGCACCATTTTGAAATTTGAACTGGGATACAGAGTCCAAGCGTGGGGGGGGGGTGACCCTATGAATGGAATGGAATGGAAAGGGAAGAGGAGGGAAAGAAGTTATAGTGGGGGTTGGGAAAGGATAATTAACCTATACACTAAGAAAAGGGTAATAACACATTGAAGAATAGGTGAAAATAATGGGTCTTTTCAAAATGAGATAAACTATCAGAATAACAGATATGTAGAAGCTGTCGGCAGCTAAGGACCTCTTAGTCCACCTAGTCTGCCCTATAATCCCTACCTATTATGAAGCCCGATGTCCAGACTGAACTCTGGAGCACCCCTCTCTTGCTTCCAGGATACCCTTGGGTCTGTCATACTCATTCTTAAATTGCATGACTGTTATAGCCCCACCACCTCCTCTGGAGGCTATTCCAAGTGTCCACCACCCTCACCGTGAAAAAAATACTTTCTCACGTTACATCTGAGCCACCTCCCCTTCCAGCTTCATGCTGCACCCCCTTGTCTTTGAGCATCTCTCACTTTGGAAGATGCTCACTTCCTGTACTCTGTTTATACCAGTGAGGCATTTGAATGTCTCTATCATGTCCTTCCTCTCCCTCCTGACCTCCAGGGAATACATATTTAACTCCTTTTAGTCTTTCCTCATAGGTGTTCTTATGTATGCCATGCACCATTTTAGTTGCCCTCATCTACACTGCCTCCACCCTGTCTATGTCCTTTCTCAGTGATGCCTCCAGAACTGGATGCAGTACTTGAGGTGAGGTCTCACCAGTGTCCCATACAGGGGGTAAAATAACCTCCCTCTTTCTACAGGTGATACCCCTCCCTACGCTTCCAAGCATTTAGCTAGCTTTTCCCACTGCCTTGTCACACAGCCTAGCCTCTTTTAGGTCATTACTGGCTGGCAGTATAGCCTAGAGGTTAGAGGAATGAGATGTGAACAAGCTTGGTACATCCAGCAGACCAGAACCTGAGTTTGATTCTCACAACCTCCACTTTCATGCTGTGTGACTCTGATCAAGTCACTTTAACCATCCAGTGCTCCCAGGTCACCCCTGAAAACAGGCACTTGTGCCTAGTGGGCCTTACCCAGTAACCGAAGACTAAAATAAAATAAATAAATAAACAACTCCCAGGTCTCTTTCCTGTGTTGTGACTGTCAGTTCTTCCCCTCCCAGTTGGTATGGTGCCCATGGGTTCTTGCGCTCAATGTGCATGATCCCACACTTCTTCGCATTGAATACCAGCTGCCATGCTCCAGACCATTCCTCTAGTTTTTTAAGGTCTTCCCTCATCTTTTCAACCCCACCTGGCATGTCCATCCTGTTGCATACCTTTGTGTCATCCATGAATAGGCATACCTTCCCATTCAGACCCTCTGCAATGTCACCAATAAAGACATCGAAGAGGACTGGCCCAAATATCGAATCTTGCTGTACCAGGCTCATTACCTCTCCCTTGCCAGAGTGTTCCCTGTTTACTAGCACCCCCTGGTTCCTGCCAGTAAGCCATGATCATAAGAATATCACTGTTCTATATTTCTACCAAAATAGAGATAGATTCCATGTCCAGAAAACAGAGCTAGGGGCCCTGAGGGAACTACCATGTTTCTCGACTTCTCCTAAACAGATTAATAAGGCAACTATTCAAATGATGGGATTTGTGGTTTATTTTTTGCTTGGTTCTAATAGGTGAGCTCTAACAAAATGTAAATGGAGGAAATAAAAATAATGTCATGGAATATAAATGGGATTAAAATCCCCCAAAAAGAAAAAGATTAAAAAATCATATAAGGAAAAAGAAAGCTGACCCTGCTGCTGCTGCAAGAAACCCATCTTACAGAAATGGACTTCGAGAAATGTGAAAAATGATGGGGCTGGGAAGGATTACATGCCAGTTATAATAGTAAAGCTAGAGGTGTGGTGAATCTGTTTTCCAAAAAGGAAAACATTACGATTAAAGAAGTTTATTAAGATCAAGAGGGGAGATTTCTAATATGCCGGGTTAATATTAAATTAATAGAAATTACCATAACTAGCAAATATGGTTCAAATGAAGGTCATCCCAAGTTTTTCACTGAGTTTTTATTTCAGGTAGTTTCCCAAGCTTCATATGATAGGCAGAGATTTCAATACAGTCATAAATCCAGTATTGGATAAGACTGGACCACATTGCACCCTGTCAAAGGCCACAAAAACTATAAAAAATAAAATAAAATGGAAGCGGCTAAGTGCAACTGGAGTCAGTGGATGGTGGCAGACTCCCCCGACCCATTGCTGCCATTACATTTTGCATGTGCTGAATTATTCCACCACACTCTGAATGTGCTTTCCTGGCTGGTCAGTGTGGCATCATCCTGGACTTGTGCTCAGTGATCTGCAGCAAGGAAGGTGTTCAGGAGGTTGTGAGTTGCCCAGAGTTTGTATTTATTCCAGTATGCTTGAAGTGATCAGGAGATCAAGCTGGGACAGTAGTTATGAATAACTTGCCATGTATTGCACAAACTGAACTGCTTCTGTGAAAGTATTTTTACGAGCTGCATTTTAACTGCACACTAATGCAAATTACTGCTGCTGCTGTTATGAGTGACCTGACCTGTATAGCACTACCTGAACTGCCTTTGTGAAAGAGTTTTTATTTGTTACATTTTAACTGCTTTTTGATGAGAATTGCTGCTGCTGTTATAATTCCTGCCTGAATGACTGTTGCTAATCCCTGCTGAGCTAATTGCTTGAGGAAATAGCTTTATTTTCTGCAGTTGAGTATTGATTTAAAGGCTTCCACTCCTGTTGTAAAGCAGATTGCCCTCCAGTCCCAACTATTCTAAGCTGCACCCCCTCCCCGATTCGTGGTGGCAGCCTGATTGGGTGGGTCAGTGGTGTTTAAATTTCCTTTTGTATAGATATGGCGGCATCTGTACATGGCGTCTTGCTGCCGGTGAAGTGCAGCTAAGTGCAACTGGAATCGGTGGAGTTCTTGGAAGATGGGGAAGACTGGGGTCAGCAAGTTTTATGCAAGTATAAAGGGCCACTTGTATGAGTTTGAAGACTATTTGTATTGTATGAAGGATGGGTGGTTCGTATTATGTACTTGGGTGAGGTGCCATCTTATGAGTATGCTGTGTGTTAAGTAATCCAAATTGCTTTCTGGAGAGTTGTCAGAAGAAATCAATGGATGCAGCTATGACTGATTGTTGGGGAAGCAAAGTGTGAAGAACATGTTCATATATTTTTTTTTTACTTTTTATTTAGTATTTCATACATATGCATAAAACACATTAATTCTGAGCATGTAGATCAACAGTAGGTTGTTGTTATGCATTACTAAGGATGATGATTACATACTTCTGATGGTACAGCATTGCAGGGAGATTACAAATTATTACCATGTAAAAAGGTAGGCATGCAACATTCAGGAGCTAAATTACAGCCAATGCCCAAGATGTCCAAGTCCATTGAGCATACAGTGACATGAAGCCGACCGTACTGGTCCTTTATTGTTAGTTCCATTTTGAGATAAAAGGAAGTATTATTGTTCCAGAGCTCCTTATAAGCCCACATTATTTGCAATTCTTTTGAAACTGTAATGGTTAAACCCCAGGAGAGAACTTATAACTTAATCAGTTTTATTATAACTAGCATCCCTAACATTCCAAATTAGAGGAGGTTCCTTAAAAGACCAGAAACCTTCCCTAGCCCGTCTCTTCAGGTAAAGATGTAATTTCTAGGGAATGCCAGAAAAATTTAAATCTTTTCTCCTAGTAGGAAGCCAAAAATTGACTTATTAGAATATAGTTAAAATGCAATAATAACAAACTGCTAACTTGAACAAACAAATTAACTAGCCCAGAAAACCTCTTAACTTAGAGGACCCAGAGAAAAAACATCAGAACTACTTTCTGCCATCAAAATAACTTTCCATTTGATTTAGGACTGTCTGCTAGATCCCTATAAAAGCAAGGGAGATATTTTATCAAGAGAAGAGTGACCTTTAACCTATTAATATACACATATTTGTATATTTATGCTTCAAAAAAAAAAGAGGAAAATTTTGGCCCACTCCCTCTCATGAAACCCAAACCGTGTGTATCAGCCCATTGATTAATAATGACCACTAAGGTTAGATTTTAGCAAACCAGTCTGACGGTTTTTATTTTAACAGTCCATTGCCTCTGATTTTCAGTCTTCCTCTGAATCACCCTCCGACAGAGGTTCTGATGGTCGCCGACTTGCAATCTTCTCCACGCACACTCCCACTTCAGTTGGGTCCATGAATCTGTATTGCTTTTGACCATCCGTGAAGCATAGGCATGCAGGGAAGGCCAGGGAGTAGGTAATGCCCAGGTCTCTCAATTTGCATTTCACCCCATCAAAGACCTTGTGTCGCATTCTGGTGGTGTAAGTGAGATCCAGAAAGAAAAGCATGCGACTCTCATCTTGATAGATGAGGCCTCTCTTTCTAATTACCTCAAGGATTATGTCCCGCTCCACTGCTGGAGCAAGGGTGAAAAGCATAGTTCAAGAATTTTCACTTGTGATAGTCTGCCGATGAGGGGTAATTCTATATGCATGCACCACTTTGAATTCGGACAGTCCTGTGATATCGGAAAGCCAAGGACTCAGGTACTGTACCAAATTCTCTCCTTCAGCTCCCTCGGGAAGGCCCAGAACTCTGATGTTTGCCACCTGGACTGTATTTTCGAATTAGTCTAAAAAAGTACGAAAGGCCACCTGCTCCTTAAGAGAGGTGGATGTGGTGGCCAGGGCCTTTCCCACTGTTGCCTCAGCATTTTTTGTGATCTCCCCCATAGCATCCAGTCACGTTTCAACCACCTGAAAGCGCTGTGTAAATGTGTCCAGCTTCTGATCGATTTGTTGGACAGTCCTAGTGAGTGCATTTACTGAGGTTTGTAGAGAGTTTAAGGAAGCTGCAGGTTGTTCTGTGTTGTTTGCAGAAGATGCTTTCTCAGTATGGTCTGGGTGATTGACTGTTGAAGCCCGTGGTTTAAAAAAGTCTTGTTTAAGCGGTTTTGTATGGCCCATGATAACTTAATTTTTGATCCGAAGGTGCAACAGACTTCCCTCTAGATGTTGTTGTTCTTCTTGGTTTAAGTTCAAAGGCAGAAAGTAGCAAAATTAGCAGTTTTAATGAGCTGCTTTCAGGGGCTCCAGAAAATGGCTACTTCTTGCTAGGCTGCTAGCTCAGCCCCCCCATGTTCATATTATTATTAGTGGAAAAGGTTGCACTGTGTGTTTGTGGATACTTACTAGCCAGTTGTACTGCAGTCTTGTTCTTGGAGGGTTTGGCTTGCATTTGGAATATTAGGAATTGTTTTATTTTGATTTTGTTACTTATTTGCTCAGGCGACTTTGAGTTAATT
The DNA here is from genome assembly GCA_016271365.2 of Neoceratodus forsteri. Lineage (NCBI taxonomy): Eukaryota > Metazoa > Chordata > Ceratodontiformes > Ceratodontidae > Neoceratodus > Neoceratodus forsteri. The sequence continues at coordinate 641,862,642 of CM028129.1, read as the reverse complement.
CCAGGTCCCAGGAATTGTAATTATGAGACAAATGTTGGCCCCTCACAAAAGTGGTCTAAATTACATGGCATAAAGCTTATGCATACTAATGCTAGGAGCTTAATACCTAAGCTTGCTGATTTGTTAATGCTGACATGCTGCTACAGGCCTGATACAGTCATTTCAGAGTCTTGGTTAAAGCTCACTATGCCAGATGAATTGTGTGCATTATCTGGGTACTGTATGGTGAAAGCAGATAGAAAAGGGAAAAGGAATAAAAGTCGAAGGGGAGTGGCTGCTTACTTTCTGGAACATCTAGAAGTTTCAGTATTATTATCTAGCTTGTCTTATGACTACACTAATGATTGGTTGATCCTGCGGTTAGTATAAGGGGGATGTAAATATGTCAATATTGGATGCCGATACAACCCTCCTCAGTCTGGTATCTCAGGGTTTAAGGAATTTCTTGAGGTTGCTGGTGATTTAATTGTGAATCGTGAGTTTGTCCTTTTAGGAGACATAAATTTGGATTGATCTAAGAGGGATACCTTGGGTCTTGAACCTTTATTTAATTCCTTTAGTTTGTCACAATTTTTTGAACAACCCACTCAATTTAATATGTTAAATAACCATTTGATTCTGGATTGGGTCATTTCAAGTAAACCAAACATTATTTCCTCTTTTCGAGTTTTGGATGATTTATTAAGTGATCACCAGGCAATTTTTTGTATTCTAAATTTTAAAAGACAAAGGGTTCCTACTCAGACAATCCAATTTAGAAATTTTGGGAAATTTACTCATGACATTTTAAAGGTGGAGTTATTGAAAATAGATTGGTCATTTATTGATGCAATCCCTGATCCTGTATATGCCATTGACTTTTTTGTAATCAGTTACTGGCTGTTCAGGATTTTATTTTTCCTTTATGAACCCTGAGGGTTAGGGGCATTAATGATGCATGGATGTCCAAAGAAATTAAGGGTTGGATATGAACTTACATACATACAAACATAGGAAGAAGCCAGCAGAAGAAGGCCATTTGGTCTATCAAGTCTGCTTGTATTGCAGGGTCCATAGCTTGAGCTAATGTCCCTGCCCTCCCTCTCCACTCCTCCCATCATCCCTACCCATGACCCTTACCCTCCCCTTATGCCTGTCCCAGCCTCTTTTAACGCTGCTCACTGTCTTCAATGAGATGACCTCTTCTGGCAGTGCATTCCTATTGTCCACCACCCTCTCTGTGAAGAAGTGCTTCTTGACCTCCCTCCTAAACCTCCCAACCTGCAGCTTAAAACTGTGCCCCCTCATGTTATGGATGCCACTCAGCTCAAAGAAACTCTCCTTATCAACCCTACTTATCCCTTTCAAGTACTTTAAGGTCCTGATCATGTGCCCTCTCTCTCTCCTGTCTTCCTGGGAGTACATGTTCAGTGCTCTCAACTTCTCCTCATATGCCTTACCCTGCCGACCGGCTATCATCTTTGTAGCCATCCTCTGGACCTTCTCCAGCAGGTTAATGTCATTTTTGAGGTATGGGCACCAGTACTGAACTCCATACTCTAGATGAGGCCTTACCAGTGACCTTTACATGGGCAGTATAACCTCCTCTCTCCTGCTACTGATATACCTAGATATGCATCCAGTATCTTGTTTGCCTTTGCTGCTGTTTTCTTGCAATGTGTGGAGTGCTTCAGGTCACTAGTGATCATTAATCCCAGGTCCTTCTCCTCCTCTTATGCAGATTCTTGGACTCCATCCAGGTAGTACTCTGTCCTAGGATTCTTGGCTCCAATGTGCATAGCTTTGCATTTCTTGGCATTGAAGCCAAGCTGCCATATCCTGGACCACCTCCCTAGCTTCTCCAGCTCTTCCTGTAGGTCCAACATAACCCAGACAGACCGTCTTAGGGTAGCTGGTTCATTCCACTGGGGTGTCAAACAGACGAGGCATACTGATGAGTCCTGGTAGGACGAAACACGTGTCCATGTCATCTGTTAGCACCCTTTGTAAACTGTGTGAGAGGCCTTTCGGCACCATGCAATTCTGCTTAAAGTTGAACCAGCATAGCATTCTGTGATGATTTGCATAAGCAGTCCATGATGCATTGCATTGTGTGGGCATGTGTGATTTTGTATTTTCTTGAAACTTGGCTTCCCAGCCAATTGCCCTTTGGGGTAACCCTTGCCTCAGTGTTTGCACACAGAAGTTCTTTGTCTTTTAAATAGTTTTTTATTTTAATGGGTTCTCCAGAACATAACTCAGACAGACCATCTTAGGGTAGCTGGTTCATTCCACTGGGGTGTCAAACAGACGAGGCATACTGATGAGTCCTGGTAGGACGAAACACGTGTCTATGTCATCTGTTAGCACCCTTTGCAAACTGTGTGAGAGACCTTTTGGCACCATTAAATTCTGCTTAAAGTTGAACCAGCATAACATTCTGTGGTGATTTGCATATGTAGCCCATGATGCTTTGCATTGAGTGGGCATGTGTGATTTTGTATTTTCTTGAAACTTGGCTTCCCAGCCAAATGCCCTTTGGGGTAACCCTTGCCTCAGAGTTTGCGCACAGAGGTTCTTTGTCTTTTAAATAGTTTTTTTATTTTAATGGGTTCACCACAACATAACCAGACCATCTTAGGGTAGCTGGTTCATTCCACTGGGGTGTCAAACAGACAAGGCATACTGGTGAGTCCTGGTAGGACGAAACACGTGTCTATGTCATCTGTTAGCACCCTTTGCAAACTGTGTGAGAGGCCTTTCGGCACCATGCAATTCTGCTTAAAGTTGAACCAGCATAACATTCTGTGGTGATTTGCCTATGCAGCCCATGATGCTTTGCATTGAGTGGGCATGTGTGATTTTGTATTTTCTTGAAACTTGGCTTCCCAGCCAAATGCCCTTTGGGGTAACCCTTGCCTCAGTGTTTGTGCACAGAGGTTCTTTGTCTTGTGTGGGCATGTGTGATTTTGTATTTTCCTGTAATTCCTGTATCACTTCAGCTGTGTCCACCCTCTCAGAGTTTGGTGACATCCATGAATAGGCACAATTTGCTCTTAATGCCATCTCCAATGTCATTGATGACACAAACAAGAAAATTAGCTTGGTTGGCATACAATTACCCGCTCCCACATTGTTGGACGCCCATAGGTCTGTCCAGAATATGGTAAATAAGATGATAAAACAAGTTAAAGTTACATTTTTCAGACAAAGATTTGAGGATTCAATGTCTGATTCTAAGAGTTTCTGGAATGCAGTCCACTCTTTATTGTCCCCTAAAGAGAAGGCAAAAATAAATAGACTGAAAACCATAGAGAGGGAAGTTACTGAGCTTTCTGAAATTGCTGAACTGTTAAATTTAAAATTCTCAGATATGTCCAGTTACAGACTGCATGGGATTAAGCTCAGTTCCAATTTAGTAAATACAAATTCAATTTCAATTGGTGGCAGTGAAAGTAACCCTCTGTTTTATTTTTGAAAGGTTTCCCAAATAGAAGTGTTAAAATTGTTGTATTTGTTATATAATAAGTTTACCAACTGTGGAGGTGGCCTGGATGGGAGATTTGTCAAGCTAGCTGCTCAATTCACTGCAGATCCTCTTTCCAAAATGTATAATTTGTCATTGACATCTCAAGTCTTTTCCTCGGTAATGAAATGTGCCAGAGTTATTCCAGTCCCAAAGAAACACAATGCAAGTTTGGCAAATGACTATCGTCCAATTTCAATATTTATTTAATTTTTTCTTACTCTTTTTTCTCCCTGGCTCCTGATCAGCACCCTTGCCTGCACTACTTTTCAGTCTCCGGCCACTGTCTGGTCTGCCCCAGCTCCTTTAGGGCCCTCACCATCTCCCCCCTTGGCTTGCCTCCCATGGTGGGGTGGTGGGGAGCCCCCAACTCTCTGGCCAGGACTGGATCCATGTCTAGTGATGCCCTTGAAGCTGGGGTGGCTGTTGGATGGCTGTCAAGCTGCCACGAACTAGGATGCCAATGTTTCTGTTTTTGCCCCTTGTTACAGGGTGTAGCGTGCAATGACGCCTGTGATGAGGGCACACATGCTCCTGTACATGCCACAGCAAGCATCTGCCACACTCTCACCCCCTTGAGTTTGTGGCGCCATATCACCAATTACCAGCCTCTGCTGGGGGTCAGGTATGCACTGGCCAGAGGCTCCCCCCTCCCCGAAGATAGAGAACAGTCCTTCAGATGCTCTATCCATCTCTTCCCTTCTGACCCTTGGCAACTCATGCTTGCTTCTGAATACGGCTTTGCCGGCGTGAGGTATGGCATCCCACACCTCAACCTTCAGTGTCACCGGGCCATCCAGTTTCAATATTGAATCCATTAAGCAAGATTCTGGAGAAGTTGGTTGCTAATCAGCTAACAGAGTTTCTTGAGGTTAATAATATTCATTGTAACCAACAACATGAGTTTAGGTGAGGACATGGGACGGGTACAGCCCTGGTCAGGTTCAAGATTACCGTCCTTCAGGGGATTGATAGTTGTGTTGTTTAAGAATCTGCACAGAGCATTTGATTTAATTGATCATCCTTTGCTTCTTATGAAGCTAAGGGATCTGGGTATTTTTAATAATGTTTTACATTTTAGAGGAGTTTATCTGACAAACAGAACACAGTATGTTGCTTTAAATTCTGTAAACTCTAATTTAAGAGCTATAGAATGTGGAGTGCCACAGGGGTCCATTCTTGGACACCTCTTGTTCTCCTTATTTATTAATCAAATGCCTTCTGTTTTATAGAATTGTCAGAGTCTTCTATACACAGACGATCTTATCTTGTTTTCTCAAGTGTCCTCTGTTTCTCAGCTTATTGAGGTGTTAGAACCTGAGTTTTGTTATTTATGCTCCTGCTTGGATGACACTTTCTTGATCCTGAATGTAAATAAGACTAAATCTATGATTTTTGGTAGTAAATATGTGCTTAAGGAGGACTCTTGCATATTAATTCAAGATGGATCTGGTAATGTTGTTGAGAAAGTAAAGGAATTTAAGAATTTAGGAGTTTTTCTAGATCCAAATATTTTGTTTCTTCCATAAGTTAAGTCGGTTAGAAAAGTTATAAATCAGAAGTTAAGAATATTATACAAGTTTAAACATTATCTTCCTTATGAAACACATCATGCAATTGCTTTGGGCACTCTACTACCACATAAGGATTATGTATCCTTCTTATATTATAATACTGGGGATGAGGAAAGTCATATTCTTTCTGTTACATTTAATAATATCTGTCGATTTATTTTAGCTGCATCATTCAGGATGCATCATTGCATGCTACATTCTACTGTTGGTTGCCTATCTCCTACCCTTAAATTTACTTACTCCCTGGGTTGTTTGATTTTCAAATCCACTAATAAGTGTAATTCTTCTCCCTGTCCACTGGCTGATTTACTAACTCGTAGAACTATTACAAATCATCTTCGTTCCACTAAGTGGGGTAATGCTTGAAGTGGGTGCTTATAGGAACAAATATGGCTTGTACTCTTCTACTGTCTCAGCTCCTACTTTGTGGAATATTTTACCTTTTGCTTTATGCTCTGCAACCTCATTGTTAAGTTTTAAAACTCAGTTTAAAAGCTATTTGTTGTCTTTGAATGTTTGTCATTATAATATTTAATGTTGTTTTTGCACATTTGTATTGTATGTATTGTTTGTATACTTGTTTGTATTTATGTCCAGGTCAGTCCTGAAAAAGGGATGTATTGCCCATTGTCCTTACCTGGTTAACAAATTAAAAATAAATAAAATAAGCATAGAATTTAATAGATCTTTGGTAGAGAAAAAAAAACAAATATGTTGTGGCTGATACCTTTTATTGGACTAACCAAATTATTTCTGAGACTAGCTTTCGAGAGATAAAACTATCTTCTTCAGGTCAGAGGGAAAACAACTGAATAGCATGACAGATATAGAGGTTGCATGTGGATTCAAGGCATAGACTAGCAGTTTACGCATCAAAGTATTACAGTCAATTCACATTCCTAACAAATAGGAAGAGTCTAATCATCATTGGAGTATGTCTGTTGAACAGCTCAACTTATAAGATCAAAGGATAGCTACATTTTAGGCTGGACCATAAATTCACATTTGTAAAAAACCAAGACAGGAAAAAATATAATTGTCTTTAGAAGGTACCTGTTAAATGAGTCAGAGGGTACTGATGTGATAGTTCAAGGAGAAACTCTAAAGCAATTATTTAAGCATAATCATTTGTAATGTGTTAAAAACACATAGAGAATACTGGATGGGCAACTATGCACAACCAGTGTGTTCTGCCACAGAGGGGTTCTGATTCCCTCTGACCTCAAGAACGAAACTCGAGAACCCCAAGGTGGCAAAGCATGCTGGTTGTGCATAGAGTTGCTCATCCTGGATTTTTTATAGCATATAGTATTGTGTGAAATATGTGTTTCTGAGTTCTTTTGCTTTCATAATGAAACTGACTCGTGCAGTCTCTAGAGGTTCTAAAATGCTGTTCTACCACAGTACAGTAGACTCACATTCTGTGACCTTTGAACTACAGTACAACAGCATTTTGAAAGGGATGGAATTTTATACAGAACAACCCTCCACTATACACTATAACATCTTTATTAAGTCATTTTTCTTTAGTGTCAAAAAACTGTATAATTTTTAGTTCAAATGTTTGTCATTCCTAACTGTTTTTGAAGTTACCTTTTAACAGTCTGACATAAAAATCAATGATGAAGTGATCTGGTCTTCAGAAATGTTCCCCTAATGGTGTATTTTTATTTTTGGAGGTAACTGTGAATCTGTGGTGCTTCATTCTTGTTTTGAGTTCTTGTCCAGTTTCACCAATATAGCAGCCATTCTCACATTTTCTACGTTGTATCATACATACTATGTTGCTAGAAGAACAGGAATATGAGTTTTGGATTTCAAATGATTTTCCATTATGAATGACACATGTCTCAGGAGAGATATGTATACATAGTTTGCAGTGAGGTGCTTTGCATGGGGTACCCAGTTAGATTAGTGCTACAGGAATAACACCAGTCAAGACAGCGCTAGTCTCTGTAGTGCTAACACAGACAGAGAGAGGGAATTTACAGCACTTTCAGTAAGCGCTCCCCTGGTTGCTGACTGTGGTGATTAAGCACCTCAAGAGCACCAGGATCAAGAAGACTGGCCGAGCTGCTCCCATGGTGTGGAGGGATGGGGCATTGAGTAGCTCGGCCAGTGGCATAGGAAACCAGGGTTCTAATCCTGGTCTCCAACATTTTTCTGCACTGTGGACTTAGTTTTTGTTTTGCAGGCTGTAGAAACAGTATTCCATTGCCCCATGAATTTTAACTTACCTCATCATCCGCTCTCCCCCTCAGAGTGAGAATCCTTCAGTCCTGGGGGGTGTGGGGGTGCATTCACTACAAAAGAAATTGGCACTTAAATTGTTGTGTGGTTCTTGACTGTGCTATTGTTGTTGGCACTATTCTGACCCATTGACTTTGTATGGTTTTGTACCTTTGTCACCTAGCTGGAGCTCTGTTGGAAGCTTGCTTATCACCAATTTCTGCTTCAGGTTTGGTGATTGGCAGAAGGCAAGCACTGGTGGAGTAGGAGATATATTTTTTAGAGTCTCATCTTCAGACATTAGTGACTGTAGAACTTTAATTATTTTCCATAGTTTCCATATAGATCTTTGGTGAAATGAAAATTTCAATGTACATGAATTCCCTTTCTTTTCACATATACATCAGGCTCATTCCAGGACAGAACAGGTGCTGGGGTCACAGGTTCTAAGCCAAGGTGTTATATATATCTGCTATGAGGGTGCACTATTATCTGACCATTTGGCCATTATCACTACATTAAAAGGGATTAATAAGAAAGTAAATAAGTACTGGGTGATGGATATGCTACTTATTAAAGATACATATTTTTATGAAGTAATAAAGAAATAAATAAGTATGCTTATACAAAATAAAAAAAAAACAGGTGATCTAACCCTAAACATAATATGGGACGCTTTAAAAGTATTTATAAGAGGGCAAAAAATAAACTATACAACAAGAAAAAAAAGGAAGGAAGGAAGGAAGATTATTGGAGAAGCTAATTAAAAGAGCTGAAATTAGGTATATACATACGAGGATGGAATCTGATCTTAAACAGTGAGAAGTGTTAAAACAGAACTATTATACAGTGATGAATGAAAAGACAGAGAAGCTAATAATTCAAACAAGGTCTAAATACTATGCTCAGCCACATAAATCAGGGAAGATACTAGCTTATTTTCTTCAGAAGGAAAAAACAGAACATGCCATAAAAAGATCAATAATCAGAGTAGATCTACAAAAATCATACTAATATAAATAAGCAGTTCAGAAATTATTATAAAAAATTATATTCATCAGAAATAAAATAGATTAATAAAACTATTATGAACAAATTAAATATTCCAAAGATTAGTATACAAGATAAGTACAAACTTAATGAACCAATAAGCGAAGATGAGGTGGTAAAGGAAATAAGGAAATTAAAAAATGATAAGATGCCTGGGTCAAAGTCACAAAGCACTGCACACAAGTTTGTGTTGTGCCTTGCGTTTGCTCAGGTGTCTAAGGTTGCTATTCTCATCTGGATAGCACACCTGTGCTATACAACTGAGAATAGGGCCAGGTTGAGTCAGTGCTAACCCCAGTAGTGCTAGTCCTAATCCCACTAGTGCTGCCCTGACATGCAGCCTGGAATATGATTCCTCAATGAATGGCATAGGAGCACTATTTCCAGTTCACAAGAGCAGCCATGTAAATGAGCTCATTGGACATGCAAGGTGCTATGGGGCCATTTGCATACTCTTTTCTGGTCCATTTACATCGGCTTTGCCAAGGCTTAGCATGCCCCCCAAGCCCCTGCTCCATATGCACCCTCGTATCCCTGATGTCCAGAGGCCCCTCCCCCAACCCGTTCCCATGTCCACTGTAAACAAAGATTTCCCTGGCATCTAGTGGCCCCCTCCTCCACCACTTGCCATCCTGATCTGCCAAATTAAACTTTCCCTGGTGTCTAGTGATGCCCACGCTGATCGCCAGAATGATGTGCTGAAATAAACCCTCCCTGGTGTCTAGTGCCCACCTCCACCTGCACCCATGCACAATATTTCAATACCAATTCCCTGGTGTCCAGTGGTCCCCCCATCCCAATCCTCTGTATACTAACATGAAACCATTTCCTGGTGTCTAGCAGACCCACCTCCTACCCCTATCCCCTGTGTACTAAGGTATCACTGTACCATGGTGTCTATTGGACCCCCCACTCTGGCAGATAATGTCCCACTGACCCACTCCCCCATCCTGACCCTGAGCCAGTGACTGGCAAAGCTCTCCACACTCTGCCACAGCCAGCCACCAGCTGAGCTGTCAATGTGCATGTACTGCAAAATAGCAGGAATAAATGGAATAGAAACAGAACTTTGCTTATTAGGAACTAGCCCTAGACAAAATCCTCCATCAGAACATCCTAAAATATTTATGCAATAACACCTTAATAAATTAGATGTAGATACCTAGGTGAAACATAGAAACATAGAATCTGATGGCAGATAAGGACCGCTTGGCCCACCTAGTCTGCTCATTTCCCTACCTAACTGATAAGCTGCAGATCCTAGTAAACCAACAGCCTACTTCCTCTGACCCCCCACAAGAATTGCCTTATGTCTGTCCCATGCATTCCCCACTGTTTTGACTCTATGACCTCCTCAGGAAGGCTGATCCATGCAGTTACAACCCTCTCTGTGAAGAAATACTTCCTCACATTACGTCTGAGCCATCCCCCCTCTATCTTTAAATTGTGCCCCCTTGTTATTGCACATCCCTTTTTCTGAAAGATGCTACCCTCTTGGACTTTCTTGATTCCCTTGAGGTATTTGAAAGTTTCTATCATGCCCCTCCCTCTAGGCTCTACATCTTAAGCTCCTTTATTCTTTCTTCATATGTCTTCTGGTGCAGACCCTGAACCATTTTGGTTGCCCTCTTCTGGACAGCCTCCACCCTGTCGATGTCTTTGCAGAGATGGGGTCTCCAGAACTGTACACAGTATTCCAGATGTGGTCTTACCAACTGTCTGTACAGAGGGCCAATAACTTCCTGTTTTCTACTGGTGATGCCTCTCCCTATACATCCCAGTATCCCCCAAGCCCTCCTTACTGCCTTCTCACATTGCTGGACCACCTTTAGGTCATCTGATATGACTACCCCCAGGTCCCTTTTCATTTTTGTTGTTGTCAGTATCTCACCCCCCATTGTGCACTCTTCCCCTGGGTTTTTGTTTCCCAGGTGCATTACTTTGTACTTCTTTGCACTGAATCTAAGTTGCCATACATTTGACCTTTCCTCCAACCTTGCCAAGTTGCTTTTCATCATTTCCACCTCACCTTGCCTATCAACCCTGTTGCAGATCTTTGTGTCATCTGCAAAGAGACATACTTTTCTTTCCAGTCCCTCTGCAATGTCACTTGTAAAGACATTATAAAAGGACTGGTCCCAGTACTGAACCCTGTGGAAACCCACTAGTAACCCCCCCCCTTCACTGTGGACTCCATTTACTATTACTCTGTCTCCTGTTGTCCAGCCAGTGTTTTACCCAGGCAACCAACCTGGGACCCACTCCCAGGTTGGCTAATTTGTTTATTAATCTTTTGTGCAGAACTGTGTCAAATGCCTTCCTAAAGTCTAGGTAGGCCATGTCTACAGCCCCTCCCTGGTCTACTACTTTGATCACCCAGTCAAAGAAATCAATTAGACTCATCTGACATGACCTTCCTGCTGTGAATCAATGCTGCCTTAGGTCCTGTGCCCCACTGGCCTATAGGTACTCAACAATTTTTTCCTTCAGAAGTGATTCCATCATTTTCCCTACCACTGAGGTTAAACTGACAGGTCTGTAATTTCCTGTCTCTGTCTTGCTCCCACTTTTGTGAAGGAGAATCACATCCGCCCTCCTTCAGTCCTCAGGTACCACACTATCCTCCCATGATTTATTAAAAAGGGTAGTCAGTGGTGTTACTAGTTCTTCCCTTAGTTCTTTTAGAATTCTGGGGTGAATCTTATCAGGCCCCATTGCTTTATCCACTTTCAGTTTTAAGAGTTCTTTCAGAACCCTTTCTTCTGTGAAAGGACTAATATCAACCCTCCTATCCAGAGAGCGTCTATTGACTGGATTAGGTATCTCCCCCTACTTTTCCATTGTGAATACTGAGCAGAAGTATTCGTTCAGTATCCCTGCTTTTTCACTGTTGCTCTCTGCCCAACCACCTTCCTCTTTATTCAGCCTCAGTATCCCTGCCTTAGTCTTTCTTTACTCCCTAATGTACCTATAAAAGGTTTCATCCCCCTTCTTAACCGAGTTGGCTATCTTTTCCTCGGTTTGGGCCTTTGCTATTCTGACTGCCTTCCCCACTTCCTTCTGCTTTAACTGGTACCGTTTTCTGTCCTAATCCTTCTGTGTTTCCTTATACTTCCTGAATGCTATCTTTTTCTCCCTAACCTTCCCCGCCACTTCTTTTGAGAACCATAGTGTTTTTTTCTTTCGTTTTGATTTGTTTATTTGCTTCACACAAAGGCTTGTTTCTTCTGTGATGGTGGTTTTGATATTTCCCCATTGTTGCTCCACCTCACCTTCTTGCCTGTTTGCTAGTGCTTTTCTGAGGCACTCTCCCATTTTGACAAAATCAGCCCTCCTGAAGTCCAGTACCTTCACTTTTGTATGGCTTGACTCTACAGCTAAGTTTATCGTAAACCACCCTGTTTGGTGGTCACTTGTTCCCAGATGGCTACCCACTTCAAGACTGGAGATCCTCTCTTCATCTTCATTTTCATTTGAGAGTACCAGTACTAAGATTGTTCCCTCCTGAGTGGGTTCCAAAACTAGCTGTCTGAGGCATGCCCCCTGAAGGGCATCAAGAATGGCTCTGTTCTTGGATGTGGCTGCAGCAAAGGGGCTCCAGTTAACATCTGGCATATTCAGGTCCCCCATCAGCAATATCTCCACCTTTCTCTGCCATTCTATGGATGCCTTCTATCATTTCCTTATCCATTTCCTCCCCCTGAGATGGGGGTCTGTATACAACCCCTGTGTGGACTGTGGTGCCATTTTCAGTCTCCAGGGTGACCCACAGTGCCTCCTCTCCTCTCTGTTTAACTTTTAGTTCTGTTGCTTTGATCCCTTCCCTTACATAGAGAGCTACTCCTCCTCCTCTTCTTCAATCACTGTCCCTCCTATAGATTGTGTACCCTGGTATGTTGACATCCCAGTCATGGTTCTCTGTGTACCATATTTCTGTGACTGCCACAATATAGAAACATAGAAACATAGAATTTGACAGTAGATAAGGACTGCTTGGCCCACCCAGTCTGCCCATTTCCCTACCTACTGGATAAGCTGCAGATCCTAGTTAACCAGCGGCCTACGTCTTCCTACCCCCACCCCCTAGAATGGCCTTATGACTGTCCCATGCATGCTTGAATTCCACCACTGTTTTTGACTCCACAACCTCCTCCAGAAAGCCTTTCCATGCATCCACAACCCTCTCTGTGAAAAAATACTTCCTTAAATTACCTCTGAGCCACCCCCATCTTCAAATTGTGCCCCCTTGTTCTTGCACCTCCTTTTTTTGAAAGATGCTACCCTCTTGGACATTGTTGATTCCCTTGAGGTACTTGAATGTTTCTATCATGTTCCCCCCTCCCTCCTTTCCTCGAGGCTATACATATTAAGCTCCTTTAGTGTCTCTTCATTTGTCTTCTGGTGCAGACCCTGCACCATTTTAGTTGCCCTCCTCTGGACAGATTCCATCCTGTCTATGTCTTTGTGGAGACTGGGTCTCCAGAACTGCATGCAGTACTCCAGATGGGGTCTCACCAGCTGTCTGTACAGAGGGATAATAACTTCCTGTTTTCTACTGGTGATTCCTCTCCCTATGCATCCCAGTATCCCCCCAGCCCTCCTTGCTGCCCTCTCACATTGCTTGTCCACCTTTAGGTCATCTGATATGACTACCCCCAGGTCCCTTTCCATTTTTGTTGTTGTTAGTATCTCACCCCCCATTGTGTACTCTTCCCCTGGGTTTTTGTTTCCCAGGTGCATTACCTTGCACTTCTTAGCATTGAATCTAAGCTGCCATACATTTGACCATTCCTCTAACCTTGCCAAGTCCCTTCTCATCCTTTTCCACCCCACCTTGCATCAACTCTGTTGCAGATCTTTGTGTCATCTGCAAAGAGACATACTTTTCCTTCCAGTCCCTCTGCAATGTCGCTTATAAAGACATTGAAGAGGACCAGTCCTAATACTGAACCTCTCAGTGCCACTCTCAGTAACCCCCTTCTTCTGAGTGGACTCCATTTACTATTACTCTCTGTGTCCTATTCTTCAGCCAATTCTTTACCCAGGCTGTCATCTTGGGACCCACCCCAGGCTGGCTAACTTTATATTAATCTTTTGTGTGGGACTGTGTCAAATGCCTTGCTAAAGTCTAGGTGGGCCATGTCCACAGCCCTCCCTGATCTACTACTTTGGTCACCCAGTCAAAGAAATCTATCAGATTCATCTGGCATGATCTTCCCACTGTGAATCCATGCTGCCTAGGGTCCTGTGCCCCTCTGGCCTCTAGATACTCGACAATTCTTTCCTTCAGAAGTGATTCCATCATTTTCCCTATCACTGAGGTTAAACTAACAGGTCTGTAGTTTCCTGCTTCTGCCTTGCTCCCACTTTTGTGAAGGGGAATCACAAATGCCCTCCTCCAGTCCTCGAGTACCACCCCATCCTCCCATGATTTGTTAAAGAGGGTAGTCAGTGGTGTCACTAGTTCTACCCTTAGTTCTTTTAGAATTCTGGGATGAATCCCATCAGGCCCCAGTGCTTTGTCCACCTTCAGTTTTAAGAGTTCTTTCAGAACCCTTTCTTCTGTAAATGGGCTGGTATCAACTTCTGTATCCAGAGTGTTTCTACTGTTTGTTTTAGGTACCTCCCTCTTCATTTGTAAATACTGAGCAAAAATATTTGTTTAGTATCTCTGCCTTTTCACAGTCTCCTCTGCCCACCCTCCTCCCCTCCTCCCCAGGCATCCTTCTTCCATCAAGGCCACCATTTCAGGGAGCTTTTTACCTAGACTATGGGCATTGGTACTCATTACTCTCTATTTTTTATGGCTTTATTTCATTTTGACCCATCCCTGTCCTTACTGCCTTTGTCTTTTTCTCCATTTACCCCAGCCCTTCTCCCTATTGGCTGCTCTAGCTTGGTGTTTACCTCACTAACTACCCTGATTATTTGGGGGGTGCTAGGATTTCCCTTCTCCTTTTCAGTGCCTCCCACTTCACTAGTTTAAATGCTTGCCAATGAAGCATTTAAACCTATCACCTAGGATCATGGTTCCCTTCCTGGATAGATGCAGACCATTGCACCAGTATAGGTCTGCATTCCTCCAGGTGGAGCCCTAGTCCCCAATGAAGCCAAATCCCTGAGCTCTGCACCAGTTTTTCAACCAGTCATTGAGTCCCATGGTGCAGAGTACCCTAGCCTCATCCATGCCATAGACAGGTAGCACTTCTGAGAAAGTTACCATGTGTGCTACTTGTGTAAGGCCCTTCCCCAGCTCCACAAACTCCAGCTGCACTGCTCTGATCCTATTCTCTGCCAGGTCATTTGTCCCTAGGTGGATAATGACATCCAGCTCACTCTCCCTTTCAGCTGCTTCTATGATCCTGAGGATTAATTTCCTGTCCCCCCAAGCCATGACACTAGGAAGGCACCTTACCTCCCTTTCCCCTCCCTCCTCCAATTCTACCCCCCAAAAATTGAATCTCCCACCAGGAGTTGTTTGCTTCCCCTGTGGGGTCCTGTGTCACCCTCCTGTGGGTCTCCATTGTGGAGGTTCCCTGCATCCTCCTTGGTCTCCACTGTGGGTGCCTCCATAGAGGAGCCATGCTCCACCAGAGTGGTGAATGAACTGTGGTGAGGCACAACTAGAGGGATGCACCTCTGTTCCACCACCCTCACCCTCCCTGAGCCCACCGTGGTCCAGCCACTCCTCTTTCTTGGCAAGCTCTGAGGTAGTGGCAGTGGCCTGGGAGGTCCCAGGATGGGGGAGCAGGTTTCCCGAATCCTTGCCAGGTCAACATGGAGAAGAACAACCTCCTCCCTCAGACCAGAGAGGTGCCTGCAAATAGGGCAGCAAAGCAGTCTCCAGAATGTCTCCCGGAAGACTGCTGCTCCACAGCCAGTGTATTGCACCACTCCCCACATGTCTGTGTCCCTTCCTGTTACAGATGCTTTTCTTTTTTTTTTTTGTTCTTGTTTTAGTGTGTGCAAACTTGTGAGTGTCTCTACTCCCTATTCAGTGTGCTGTGCATTTAAGGATATGAACAGGTGTATGCTGTTAGCAGTTTTGGGGAAGTGATGTCAGAACCCCTGCTATAAGGGAAGTTATGTGCTTGGGGCAGGTGGGGTGAGGGGTAAGGTGGGTGGGAGTAAACCTATGCCCTCCAGAAAGAATCAACAACAACTCTGACCCTTCACCCCGGGGAGTGCCTTCCTTCCTTTCAGACACCTATTTCACAGAGGTTAAGTCACAGGTCTAGTCACAAATGACTGCAAATATCTCCCAGCTACAGTTCCTCCCTGGCAAATGAAAGTTAAACTAAGAAAAGGCCACCCCAAAAACAGAGAATCAATATTAATTACTTACACAGGTCCAAAAAGTAATAATTCAGTTCAGTGTAGTCTAGTCTAGTAAATAACCTCCTTGATTTAAGGAAGCTTTGGCTCTCTCTCTCTCTCTCTCTCTCGATCTGTCTCAGCAGGTGGTAAACATGGATAGGAGTTGATTGGTTAGGGGGTTAGAGGGGTGTGACAGGAATGTGACCAGAATAATATAATCTTTTATTAGTGTAATTATTTTTTGCTTGTTTTTTGTCTCTACTTGGAATGGATACAAAATGGCTTCCAGATCACATGTCCTACCAGCTCTCAAGAGAAACAACTGCCAGTAGCAGGGTATGAAATTTCCCACAAAAGACATTCTGAACAGACCCTGGGACACCTCCTTATCCTCCTCCCTCTGTGTCTCCTTATACCTCCTGAATGCAAATTTTTGGCCCTTAACTTCCCAGCCACCTCTTTAGATGCCTCTTTTTTCTCTTGCTGTTGCTTACGTGCCTGATGAAAAGGTTGCTGCCTTCCCTATCCCCCCTTTTAGTTTTCCTCCAGACTACCCCAGTCCTGCCGCCCTGTTAGGGCATCACTGAGACATTCCCCCATCTTTTTAAAATCGACTGTCCTGAAGTCCAGGACCCTTCCCTTGTCTGGTTCGATTCTTCCACAGTACTTATATTTAACCACACCATATGGTGATCACTGGTCCCCAAGTGACCACCCATAGTGAGGTCTGCAACACTGTCCCCGTTGGTGAGTACAAGATCCAGTAGTGTCCCTCCTCATGAGTGGGCTCTTCAACTACTTGAGTTTACTGTGGTCACAGATCATAATCCCCTGACATGGCTCCATAGGACTATTGGGCAAAATACAAAATTACTGTGCTGGAGTTTGGTACTGCAGTGCCATAATGTGGCCATTCAGCACCACAGTGGTTTGCAAAATGCCAGTGTAGATGGGTTATCTAGGCAGAGCCAAGTGCATGGCATGCTACTTTGGGCACTTTGCAGTTCGTACATGAATGGCAGTGTAGTGCAGTGGCTTAGGGCTCTGAGCTGCAAATCTGTAGACCAGGGTTTGAATCCCACAGCCCCCACTTGCATACTGTGTGACCCCGAGCAAGTCACTTAACTTCCTTGTGCTCCCAGGTTGCACCCGGAAACAAGCTTTGGCTCAGTGTGCCTTTCCTGGTTAAACAATTTCCCCTTTCCCTTTCTTAGTAGTTGCCCAAAAGAGACACACCTTAATTTTCTGAAGGAGGGCATGATGGGAATGCAATCAGAATAATAGCATTAGAAGGAAGCTCTTTTTCTCTCGATGGATCATAACGCTTTGGAATGTTCTTCCTATTCACATAATAATAAGTAGTTCTAAATCCCTCTTTAAGAAAAAACTCAATGACTGGATTTTAAATTCACCAAGATTACATTTTATTATGGATGTTGAGATAGGAGCCTCATATGGGCTCAACGCCTTGTGCTCTTTACCTATCCTAGTATGACTCTTAGTATTACTCTACTCTTGTTAGTGTAATTTTTTTTTTGTTTAATCTAATCTCTTTTATCAGTGTAATTTTTTTATTTGTTTGTTTGTCTCTACTTGGAATGGATACAAAATGGCGTCCAGGTCACATGTCCCAGTAGCTCTAATGACAAACAACTGCAAGCTTGGAGAATGCAAAGTTTTACACAAAAGGCATCCTGAACAGACCATAGGACAGCAGAAGGAAAAAACAAGGGGCCAGATGTGAGTGTGCTATTTTTGACACAGAAACATCTGAGCAAGGAGGATATAAACAGCATCTCAAACCTATGAGTAAGGATCTCGATAGGTGACGTAAATGCCATTTGGCCTGGTGATGTCATCATACAGACACACACATGCACACACTAACATGGGTGGGGATATTGGAGGGATTGTCACTCTAGGGAGAGGCCACACTCCATAGCCCTGAGCACATAAATAGATGAGTTGGACCCCCACCTCTCTCTCTCTCTCTCTCTGACTTTCCACAGCCTTTGAGGAGGATGTGAGTCTGATTGTCTGAGTGTCCCAGAGAAGGGAGGACCCTATCCCAAAACTAACTGATCTGTGTGAGGGAAGGATAGTCTAGGGTGAGTGTTCTTTAAAGTTAGCTGGTAGGTAAATATGGTTCCATGTGATAACAGCGATTGTGAAAAGGCGATCACCGTTTGGGTGAGTGTACATCGGCAAAAATCAGTTTTGGCTATGTACACTTGTGGCGCATAGCAAAAGGACACTGGAGACTTAGATTTTTTTTTATGTGGGGGCTGTTCCCTCCACCCCCACCCACGGGAGGGCTTCACCCACCACACCCACTACTAAAGGATTCTCAACTCCAGGGGGGTGCATGTAGGTGAGGGGGGGCAAAAGAAACAAAAATTCAAATCTCGGACTGGCTCAAAAAAAGATTGTGCCCTGAACTGAACCCAGCACCCTCCCAACTCGAGCTTGCCACCAACCCACCATGCCAAATGGCCAGCTTGGCAACCCACTGCCGCACTACATCCCACAAACCATCCCTCCCCTTCTGCCCGTCACAAGGCATGGTCCCTCCCAACCCCCTCTCAAGCATGTATATATAGCAACATCCTATCGCTATATTCGCAGAACCCCCAATCCGGTCACCCTCCCTGCCTTGTAGCCCTGTGCACAGGTGCTGCGATTGAGTCACCCTTTTTGAAAGTGTTCAATCATGGTCGCCATCATCACAGGCTACTGTAAATATAGCCTCTCGTGAGAGACTACATTTTTGAGATTATTCTATCAATCATCTGTCTATGTAACTGAATTACTTTTCTTTTCCAGTAAATGTGTAAATCTTTTTGGTGTGCTGTACATATCCAGTTCATTTGTTAATATATGTAGTATTTGGTAGTGAAAACTCTATTTTTATAGAACCAGTGACTGTGCCTCATTATTGAAATGGTAATTGTAATACTTCTTCTTGCAAAGTAAGGATTCTCTGTTTATTGTCCAACATCTGAAGTGCACTCTACCAAACATGACTGTGTTTGACTCCTAGGTTCCTGAAACCGGAGCAGGATGGATGTATTTTGTTGCTATTACCAGGTGGTGGCAGTAAAGTGAAGCAGAATACCAAACTACCCTGTAAGCTGGCACGACCCAAAGGGTAGCTTGTCACAGGGGGTTAGAGAGGTTATGATGTTTTCATACTATCACACTAATTGAGGCATTTTTGATCTATCTTCCACTAGGAGCTGGGACATTGGACATGCAATAACCCAGTGTGACGTAATGGCAAAATCTCTGAACTCTGTAAAAAATATGTACAATTATACATTATAAAATGGGGAGATAAAATCCTGCTTTTTTATTTTTTTTTTACCTGTGCATCAAATCCATTCAATGCACAGGTAAAAACAAGTTCTCAAAAGCAGCACTGCACAGCAAAAAAGAGAAATTAGTGTCCTGTTAGAACTTTCAATTTTTAAATACTGCCATTTTTTTCCATTGCTAGCATGGCTCATGTCAGACTTGTGGCTGATCAGTGAAACTCTACTGCAGCTTTTTTTGCTCAGACAGCTGAAAAATGAACACTTCTTTAAAAAAACTCAGATATGCTGATACATCTCACTGTTAAGTCATTGCTCTGACAGCCGGAAAACAGACAATTGGTGTAAAAAAACTCAAACCCATTGACTTGTAGTTTGTACACTTACTTTGTCTGTCTGTCTCCAATCTCAACCCGATACTGTTCCCTGTTGCAAGAAACCTCTCTCTCCATAACCATGACCTTAAAACTTGTAAAATAAATATTTCTTTGTATTGTTAAAAACAGAATGGAAACTGGAAGAGGTGGTGAGAAAGTATTTCCACTCAGTCTGAAAGGCCGCTCATACTGTCACAGGACAGTGAGGGATCAACCTCAAACACTGATATGATCAGTTGTGTTGAGTTAAAGAATAATAAAGAAATTCATGCATACTAATAAAAAAAAAGACACACAGCTCCAGTACAGTTGTTGTCCTGGTTTGTTTTTCCACTCAGTAACACTGCAGGAGGGGGCGGGGGGCTGGCACAACAACAAATGTTATGAGGTCATTAATGATGTCTTGCTATAGTAGATGGAAGGACTATTTTGTCATCAATTCAAGTAATAATACTCTTTATTTATAGAACTACATTTTTTTTCTAACAGCAAACATTTTTTAAAATGTAGTCCATTTTTATAAAGAAATAAAACACTCCGGGTGTGCGTTGAACAGATTTTACTGCACTTCCAGGGGCTGAAGGCACTCAGCCTGTGGCCTCATACCTCACTACACCCCTAGACATGCAGTAAAATCTGTTCAATGCACACTCCATTGTGTCTTATTGTCTACTTATGGTTTTAAGTGTTTACTTCCTATACACCCATTTCAGATTAAAGTTCTCTGCTTCTGCACAGATCATTAGGCCCCATTTCACCTATATTTTTTTGCTTTTCTCTCCTCCAGCTCTGCTATCTCCTTAGAGTTCTGTCTGATATGTTATTTCCTAAAGGGGCAAAATTAACGATCATTAGCATGCGAGATTAGATACCACCCATACATTCGTATTTTTGGTTAACTGCATCTTTCTGTACTTTCACTATGTGTCTGCATTTTTTGTATTATAATACTGTATCAAAACCAACAAAATCAGGTGCCTGATATCGGAAAATGGGTAAAATCAAAGTACACATTTTTACGCTATGCTTGCCCTTGTTCTCAATCCCAAGGATGCTATATTTAGTCAGATAGTGCATTGGCAGTATCCGACTGAATATAAGGCCATGTCAGGACAGCACACAGTTGAGTAGCACTGCTCCAACAGGGATCTGGGCTGTATGTAGCCCATACCAAAGTGTACAAAACTGCTGCACCCCCAGATCTATTAGCACAAGGAGCTGCAAGTGCAATATTTAGCTGGCAACATGCAAATGAGCCCATTGGGCATACAAGGTGCAAAAAGGCCATATGCATGCCCACTATGGCTCATTTGTATGGGAAGCACCAGCAGGTTTGCACCCCTGCAACTGCTCTCCACCCTGATTGCCCATCGCTATACATTAAGACAATTTCCTTGGTGACTAGTGGCACCTGTCACCCTCTGATCCCTATCTCTGTATATGTATTAATAGACCCTGATGTCTAGTACTATCCCCATCCTCTGATCCCCATCCCCATTAAAAATCACACATTCCTTGGTATCTAGTGGTAACCCCATCTTCCGATTGCTCACCGCAGTTTATGAAAGAGGTCCCTGGTGTCTAGTAGCACCCAACACCACCCTCACCAGCTACACCACTCTGCCACCCCCTTAACATATTCTTCAGCACCACAGGGAGCCCATATGGCAACTGGTACAGCCCTCCTCTCATCACCTTGGACATTCACTGTATGCAATGACAGGGAGTGTGTGTGTGTCTTGTGTACTGTAAAGAGACAGCGCATACTGTTCAACTTGGTCATAACTTTGGTAATTTTCAATATTTTTTCTCCAAACTTTCAACATAGCCATTTTTTCACACCACCTCATCAACCTGACAGGCGTTGTTTTTCAAATTCTGGCAAAAAAACATGTTTTCAAACTTATAGTACAAAATAATATTTTACCCAATATACTGTAAATGCTATATGTCATCATTGAAAGGAGAACTCATCAAGTGAATATGTTGAAAATTTAGGGTCAAAATAAATAAAAAATACTAACAGACATCTTGTGCAGTACCAGACATTGACCTAGTTGGTAGTGCTTTGTAATCACATTGTGGAGAAATGAGCTTGAGGGTGAGCTCAGTGAACCAGCTGAATGAGCAGAGGCTTTGGGGATGGCACTGCTATGTGGCACCACTTTTCACCCTAGGAAGGAAAGGTTCAGGGTTGGCCATATGGGCTCAAGTACCATATTGTGAAGTGAAATCTCATGGCATAGGATCCTGCACCTCTGCATCCATGACTGCTAGAGGGCTCTGTGCTTTGTTGACAGATGGATACTTTGCCATGTGTTTCTGTATCTGTACCCACATGGAAGCACAGAAAACAGAAGTCTCTGTGATCTGAAGCCCACAGACAGCCCTACATATTCTTTGCATCTGCTGCCACATGGAAGTGTAGGGTCCCATGTGAATGAGGATACAATTTCACTGTATCACAAAGAAATGAAATTCATTGCAAAAAACTGTACTGATGCACCACTTAGAGTTTATCATCTTAAAAATAGGGAAATGTGGTATTAGGGTTTCCAACACTACCCCCCCCCCAGCAGTGATAGGACAAGACCACACAAGCAACCACAAACTGCTGTTATCTAATAAGAAAAAAAAAGTGCAACTGTTTCCAGGTGACACAAATGCAGAAGCACTGGTGCTATAGTACTAACATGGATTTGTATCTATTCATGCTTCTGCAGCCACAACTATATGTATACGTCTTACAGCATGCAAGACTACCTGTGGCTGCAGAGGGACAGGCCCCACAGAAGTCTGCCCTTTTGCAGACAGAAGTACTGTTGTAATTTGGGTATTATAGATTTGCATGTGAGGCTGTTGTGCACTTCTGAAGATAGAGGTACTGTTGGAGACCGGGTATTACAGATTTTTATATACAGCTGCTGTACAAACACCACAGCCAGAAGTCACTAGGTATGTCTTGCTCCTGTGGTTGCAGAGCCCCCTCAGGGAAGTACCTTTGCAATTTTGATATCATGGATTTTGTGGGGCCTGCACGTCTGCAGCAAGAGGTTGGTGTGTATGTCTCACAACCGTGTATGTCTTACAGTGTACACGAGTACCTATGGCTACAGAAACACATAACCTATTGGGGCCTGTGCTTCTACAGACAAAAGAACTGTTATAATTCAGGTATCATGGATTTGCAGCTGTGGATACAGGGGTCTGTGATGCTGTACACAGAATTAGTGCTGTGATTTGAGTATTGTGGATTACTATCTGCAGCCAGAAGTGAGTGTGTATGTCTTGTGGTTTGTGTACCACAGATACAAATCCATGAAGATTGCACATCAGTGCTACTGCATTTATGTCACCTGGAAACAGCTGTATGTTGTTTGTGTTACCTGATGATTGCTATCTGTGGTTGCTTGTTTGGTCTTGCCATTGGGCTGCTTGGGGGAGTTAAGATCGGAACTCTAATGCCACATTTCCCTCCTTTAGTGTTGGTAAGTTGAACCTTAACTGGTGCATTAACACACTTTTTTTTTGTTTTGCAAAGAAAATACATAGATTTAGACATAAATAAATTTATAAAATTGGTAAGAAAAATCAGTGAAAATCCAGTGTTCTGACTGGAGAAAACACATCACATGACCATGCATAATCCACAATGATTGCATGCCTTTGCTTCTTTCCATCCTTCAGAACCTTCTCACTGGCACTCTAGACCAGCAGGTC
This sequence comes from Neoceratodus forsteri, assembly GCA_016271365.2. Lineage (NCBI taxonomy): Eukaryota > Metazoa > Chordata > Ceratodontiformes > Ceratodontidae > Neoceratodus > Neoceratodus forsteri. The sequence continues at coordinate 641,839,559 of CM028129.1, read as the reverse complement.
ATGCCAGACTTGACATAAACAAACTGGCACACATAGGCTGCCATAGATAAATGCATCTGACTTACCCATACTACTCATAAATCCCCCAAATGACTGTATGCTGTGTTGACTATAAAAATATACTCTTATCTGGTTGATCCTACCATTTGAATATCTTTCTGTTACTGGCTTGCTTCTCCATTTTTTACTTTTACTTTGTGCATTATATTGTAATGTTACCAAGCAGTTTTGGTTGTGATAAAGCAAAAGTGTTAACTTTTTACAATGAGCCTGCCTTTATATTTCTATAATGCATAAGCTGGTTGGAGCAACTGAAGGTGGTATCCTTTGGAAATGTTGCTAACTCACCAGTAAATGAGAGGAAGCAAGACAGTAGCTTCTCAAGGGTTCTATGTGATAATGGTGACTGCCTAATGGCGAGCTACATTATCGTGATGTCAGGGTGGTGAAAACATTTTTGCCATCCAGACATCCTCAGCGCATGGAAGAAGAACACCAGTTACTTAGCATTATTGCTTTCTGTAGGGGCGCTGCACCCCCCCACACCCCCGGACCCCCCTACTAAAGGATTCACAACTCTGGGGGTGCATGTTGGGGCAAAAGCAAAAAAATGCAAGTTTTGAGCCGGGCGCAACAAAATTGCAGTAGTGCCCGGACCCAGACCTGAACCTAGTAGCTCCCGCACCACAACTGGATGCCAACCCCCGATGCCACGGCACAGCTTGGCAGCAGACTGCAGCACCACCCCCTACATCACCTCTGCCCCTTCCCAGCCCTCGCTCACTGTGCTCATCCCCCCGTGCGCATGTACAAATAGCAACATCCTGTCACTGCAGTAGCCCACCCCACCACATCCGGTCACCCTACCCGCCCCATCATCATTTTGGCTTTTACCCACAACGCATCGCCATTTCAGATGGCACCTTAGTTCAGGCGCCAACATCACAAGCTACCCTTCTTAAGTATAGACGCAAGTGAGAGGGTGCATTTCTATATATACACATATATTTAGATATATAAATGCAGATATAGATATATATATATATATATATATATATATATATATACACACACACACACACACACACACACACACACACATACACACATACATACATACATATACATATATGTATAAAATAGGTGAGAACAATCATTAAAATTGCTGTCTTCTGATTGGACAGAACACACCACATCACTATGCATTATCCCACAACAATTGCTTACCTGCACTTTTCTATTTTTCACCCCCAAGACAATTTAGCCATTTTATAGGACAGATAGTCCACTATAGGGTATGTGATTGTGCCCATATATACGCATGCCTTAAGTGGTTGAATGCACTCAGCCTGTGGTCTCATACCTCACAACACACATCCAGGCAAGCATATTATGAGGGCAGTGCCTAACTACTGAAAAGTCTGTTGTCAAAATCTCAAAGCTTTTGGAGGGGGAGCTAACAGTGGAAGTGTGTTTGTGTTTATTTTTTTTGTATTAGGGGAAGTTGGTCATCTTGAGATGGAACCTGCTCATCTTGCAGTCAATCAGGGATTGGCAGGAGCCTGAGAAACAAGCATAAAAACCTTGAGATTTCAGTGAAAGTGGGGCACAGTAGTAGGAGAACAGTGCCTGACTGCTGAAAGGTCAGTTTGAAAACTCATAGTGTTTTTGGAGGGGATCTAACAGTGGGACTGTGTTTGGGGGCTTATTTTTTGTATTACAGGAAGTCATCCATCTTGAGGCAGGACATGCTCAGCTTGCAGCCAATCAGGGAGTGGCAGGAGATGGAGAAGCCAGCATAAATACTCAAGGTTTCATTGAAAGCAGGGTGCAGTAGTAGAAGGGCAACATCTAACTGCTGAAAGGTGGGTTGGAAAATTGCAACATTTTGGGGGGGTCTAACAGTTGGAGCATTTTTGGGAGCTTGTTTTTCTTACATGAAGTCAGCCATCTTGAAGAGAGGACCTACTCAGCTTGCAACAAATTGGGAAGTGGCAGGAACACAAGAAACCAGCATAAAATCTTTAGGTTTCAGTGAAAGTGGGGTGCAGTAGTAGGAGGGCAGCACCTGACTGCTGAAAGGTCTGTTGGCAAAATCATAACTTTTTTGGGAGGGAGATCTAACAGAGGGAGTTCATTTGAGGGCTTGGTTTTTTGTAGGAAGGTGGCCATCTAGAGGCAGAACCTGCTCAGCATGTAGCAAATCAGAGAACAGCAGGAGCCTATGAAACCAGCATAAAACCTTTAAGTTTCAGTGAAAGCGAGGCACAGTAGTAGGAGGGTAGTGCTCAACTGCTGATAGGTTTGTTGGTAAAATCACAATGTTTTGTAGGGGCATCTAACAGTGGAAGAGTTCTGGGGGACTTGTTTTTATATTACAGGAAGCTGGCCATCTTGAGGCAGGACCTGCTCAGCTTGCATCCAGTTGGGGGGCAGCAGGAACCTGAGAAACCAGCATACAAACTCGAGGTTTCAGTGAAAGTGGGGCACAGCAGTAGGAGGGCAGCGCCTGAGTGCTGAAAGATCTGTTGGCAAAATTGAAATGTTTTTGGAGGGGGATCCAACAGTTGGACTTTGTTTGGGGGCTTGTTTCTGTACTATAGGAAGCTGTCCATCTCTAAGCAGGACATGCTCAGCTTGCAGCTAATCGGGAAGCAGCATGAGCCCGAGAAACCAGAATAGAAACTGCACTCTTAATGTGTTCCATTCATGTTCATGTCCCATCACATGAATGGAACAGAGCAGGAGTGGGACAGCATTAGTGTCTTAGGTATTAACACTTGACAGCAGGCATGCAGGGAACTCTGCCAGTCCAATAAGGTACAGTAGTAGTAGTAGTAGTAGTAAAATTTTATTTATACAGAGAAATTTGCCATTAGGGTTCAAAAAGTCCCTATTTACAAGGCAATCCTGTGTTGTAAAAATTTTTAAATAATCACAAAATGTACAAAAACATATCATTCAGAATATACATAACACTCAATGCACATTACATCAAAGGATACAAGACATAAGTCAAACCTCTTAAACATATAACTACCTATTACACAAACATCTAAAACATAATTCATGTTTTATTGCAGTTTTATATTCTGTAAAAGACAAGTCTGGGTCTCCAAGGTAAGGGGGAAGTCTGTTCCAACTTGTAGAAACTTTATATTGGAAGGTCATATTACCAAAACCATTTTTTATTTTTGGGACCAGAAAATCTCTAGCACCTTGTTTCCGCAGATTTAATCCATGATCAGGTTTTATTAATGTTTTAGTCAAGTAGTACTGTGATGAATTTTTAATTAATCCTTTTATCTGGTTCAACCAATTTCTCTCAGTTTTCTGATGTAATGAATTCCAACCTAGTTCTGTATACATATCACAATGGTGGGTGCCAATGTCACATTTCAATACAAGTCTTGCTATTTTATTGTAAAGAACATCCAGATGATGTAACTGTTTTTTGGAAGTATGTCTATAAATATGGCTCCCATAATCTATCATTGGTAATATAAGTCGATTTGCTATATTTAATCGCATTTCTTTTGATAGACAATTTGAAATCCCTCTCATACCCCCTAAACTCCAATTGAAAATACCAGTCAAAATGGATGCTATTTCTTGTACAGCTTCCTTTAAAAATCTATTTTCTATCTCATCAGGACCACAAGCCTTATTGATCTTTAAGTTACTTATTATTTTATGTACTTCAAAAATAGTCACTACTTTAAACCTAAACATTGGAATTTGATTTTCTTTGTTGTTATCAGATTTTATATTTGAGTCAGTATATTGCACATTATTGTTTTTAGGTTCAAGTTCAGTATCCAAGTCTGGAAGTTCAATGAAGTATTGATTTAACATTTCTGCCACTCTTTCAGCTTCAAAGATAGACCCATTTTGTCTCATTTTTTTTCCTTTTTGATTTTTACCAGGATTTATAAGACTCTTTATCAAAGACCAGTATTTTTTGGGTTTGGTTGTTTCGTTTATCCTTAGTTTATAATATTTAGCTTTTGATTTCCTAATTTTGTGGATCACCCTATTTCTTACTTTTTTAAAACTATCCCATACTTCAGTTTTCAAGGTCCTATTAGCTTTTTTTTAGCTTTTTTAGCAGTAAGCTAGACTACTTGCTTATTTGCTCTTACCTGTGTAAAGGAGTACAGAAACATAAGAGTTAGAAAAGTCCTATTAAAAGTAAAGGAGAACCTAAAAAAACCTTTGTGACAAGGTTGAATAAGACCCTGTCCCACTTGTTATGTAGAAAGATTTCTAATGGTCTTCCTGTGCTTCCTAACCTATACCTCAACGACAACCTTATCTAAGGTAAAGTAATAAGGGGAACACAGAACAAAAATGGGAACATTTAGAAACATCCTTTCTGTGCTAAGGGCACAAGTTCTTTCCCAGGATTATAGTAAGTGTTGTATCAGGAATGTTGGAGTGGTGCAGTGCAGTGGCTGTGGAGCAACAATCTTCAGGGATACCTTTTGGAGACTGAGGTCCTGCCCCATCTGTATGCACCTCTTCTGGCTGCTGCAGGAGGTCACTAGACTCCAGAACAAGCTGGGTAGGATTCAGGAGAACTCTTCCCCACCAAGGAGCCACCAAGTCTACCACCGTTGCCATAAATGCCAAGTGGGAAGATCAGCTGGACTGTGGTGGGCTCTATGAACATGGTGTGTCAGGTGTATATTCCTCAGCTGGTGCAACCACACAACTCTTTTGCCACTCTTTTGGGACAGGACTGCCAAGGGGAGGCACCTGTAAGTGGCTAGGGAGGATGTGAGGGTCCTCCATAAGGGAAGCCCCAAGTTAAGAGGCAGAGAACCAAAGCAAAAGAGGAAGAAACCTCTGGTGGGGGACGCAATCACTGGGGGGTCAGTTTTAGAGCTGGATTTATTCTCCATCTGGGGACTAATGACCTGGTAAGGGAAGCAGCTGGGGTGGTACAGGAAAGTTTTAAGAGGCTAGGGAGGGGTCTGAAGCAGGTAGCATGCATGGTGGCATTCAGTTAGGTGCTACCTGTATAAGGCTGGGCTCTACAATGCTGGTTCAACAAATATTTTGTCAGTCGATGTTACAGTGATAAATTTATGTCAACTGCAATTGTGGTCAGCATAAATCCATCCATGAACACTTTGTTTTCTTTGGGGGACTTTGCCCCTGAACACCCCATGTGGGGGGCTCTGCCCCCTGCACCCACTGTATTAAATATAATCAACTCTGAGTTAGAGTTGATTCAGGGTGGGGGTGCAAAACCCCAAGAAAGCAGTGCTGGGGTCCCAAGGTGACAGTACAGTGACCCAATGCTGTGTTGCAGTACTGTCATTTGCGGTAACGGTGTCACTGTGTCATCAGCACACGATAAGGCTGGAGGGAGGTTAGTTAACACCATACCAGGACCTTTAATGAGTGGTTGAGGGCAAGGTGCAGGGATGATGGTACATCAGTGATGGGCTCCTACCTTGGGGGACAGAGGCCTGAACAAATGAGATAGCCTCCATCAATCCAGGAGGGGAACAGCAGTCCTGGGTGGAAGGTTTAAATGCTACTTCGATGAGCATTTAAACCAAACAAAGGGGGGGAGGCAGAAAAAACAAGGGTGGCAGAGATTGCCTACCCCCAGAAAATGGAGCAGCTTAGAGGAGAAGCCAAGGGAAATAGATTCCCCAGGGGTAGAGGTGTGTAGGGACATGGAGAAGGGAAGGACAGGGAGAGTTGGAAGGTGGATCTAAGGCTGAGAGAAGAGATAAGCAGGGTGGACAGAGGGGAAATGAAAAGGGTGAGACAGTGATGGGAAAACAGGAAGGGTGAAGGATGGTATCAGGAAGGGAGGGAGATCAGAGTAGGGGGCAGGAGGGACAAAAGGAGAGGACAGCCATGTGTGCCAATAAAAGGAGCCTAAGAAATAAAATTCCTGACCTTGAGGTAGTCATTATGGAGGTAGAACTGGATCTGGTAACCATAATAGAGTCACAATACACTAACAACCACAGCTGTGATGTGTCCATTCCAGGTTGTATCATGTTCTGGGACCACAGCACATGCTTAGCCTATGTTAGGCTCGGAGAGCTATTCCTTGTATAAATAAATAGGAACAAATTACCAATATCTTTACAACAACAAGGTCTCGGACATGAAATTTTTAAAAAGCATCTTAAGAAGTATTATCTTAGCTCTTTAACATGTAAATTTTGTCACTGAACATGCAATTGTATTGATTGTACTGTATTGTATTATGTTTGTGTTCTAAGTTGTTATTTGTTCTATGTAACATACTGGCTGTTTATTTATGGTCCCAGGTTGTATATGAAAAAGGTCCTTGATTCATTACACTAACCTGGTTTAACAAAAGTTAAATAAATAAAATATTTTCACGTCAACTACGTAGCTGCATTTTTTTCTGCATGCAATCTGTAAAAGAGGCAAGTAACACCACCTTCCTTTCAGAGCAACCACTTCTGAAGCTATGTTCGAAGTTCTTGTACCTGTCTCATAGGCTGATGAATAAAAATTAAAAGTTCAAAACCCAATCTGTCTCCCCCCCTCTGCATATACATTAATCAGTATGATTTCTTCCTGACCTTTGCTACCCTATAATGAGAACTGTTATGCAACAACATGGTAACCCATATGGGAGAAAAAGAAACAGCAGAGAGACAGGACAAATGGTTCTGAGGTTTAATGTTGGCATGCAATACAAGAAACACACATAACAGGATAGGTGGCTAGAAAATGAGACTGAACACACTGCTCTGAATAATGATAACCAAAGGTCAGTCAATTAATTCAAATACAGGAAGAGTATGTACAGTAGATAATGACATGCAAGCAAAAAGTACAACAGGGATGCTCCTAAAAGGGTTTCCTAATGACTGGACAAGGCCATCTGCCATATTCCTCCTTAGTGGATGGAATGTAGGGTGCTGTAAAAAGGTGCTCCTATAATCACCTTTACCAGGTGAGTAAACTTCCATTATCTGTCACACTCTTTACAACACTCTGAGCCTTAACCACTGGGTGATTGGACAGCAGTGTCAAATGTAACTTAGGTGGGAGAAGGAAGAGGACTGCAAAGCCCTTTGACCAAACTCTGATTTTTTTGTACTGCCAGTGTCCAGTCTGTAGAACCTAGCAAAGGTATTGGGTGAAGACCATATGGCCAATTCACAGATCTCAGTTATGGATGCCAAGTTGCATTTCTCCCAGGATGTATCCACTGCCCTGGTAGAATGGGCTTTGATCTGTGTGAAGATAGGCATTTCTACTGCCATATAGGCTTTAGAAATGGCAAATCGCAGCCACCTCAATAAGGTGGATCTGGACGCTGGGCGACCTCATATGGGGCCTTGGGGAAGAATAAACATTCTGTTCAATCTTCAGAATTCTACAGTTCTGTTGAGGTAAGTTCTGAGGACCCATCCAGGATCCAGCAGGTGAAAAGTATCCCTCTGGGCCATGACTGCACCCAGCTGAAGAGACTGGCATCCATCTCTTTTGTCTTGGAGATCTTCCTGTTGATCGTGGCTCCCTCAGAGGAGAAGAAACAGTGAAGGCTTTTGTGCCATTTACTATACAGTGTGAGTTCTAGAGGCATTGAGAATATTCTTGACATGTGATCCAAGTTGGTGAACACGGAGATGGTAGCTCAGGTAGTCTTGGCAGAATCAGTGGTCATATTTGTATAATAAGGAGGACCTCTTGAGTTCATGTCTGGGGCAAGTAAACCTAGGAGGCAATATAATATGCTGAGATGGGCCATTCTATTGCAGCCTAAATCTGCAGTACAGTAAGCTAAGTGTCTGATGTGAACTCCGGGATATTCTGGAGATATGCTCACTGTAGCACAGGTTGAAATCAGCCACAGACTCAGGTATTAAATGCACTATACATTTGCTAAGGATTGCCATATAGGCCCTGGACACACTGGGGAACTTAAAATGGTTTAAGTGCCTTAAAATGGTTTAAATCCCCCTAGCACTGTTTGCAGACAGACTGCAAGCCCCTTAAAACATTTTAACAAAAGTGTTTTTAAACCCTGCTAGATACCTAGATTTAAAAACCAGTTTTAAAACTGTTTTGGAGCTAGCATGGTTTTACTTACAGGTCTTTCCAGGAGTAAAAGTGTTTTAAGATGTAATGGTTTAACTAAAACAGTTCCAGCTGCAGTGTGTCCAGGCAAGCACACTTCTATGTGTTGGACTTGACAAAAAATAGTTACAAGGAGAACAGGTTTAACACTAGCAGTGTGGCCACGTTAAACCGTTATCAAAAATGGTTATGGAGTAGTGTGGCTGCACTGAAATGGTTTAGCTAAACTGGTTTTAAAAATGTTTTTCAAAAACAGTTCTGTAGTGTGTCCAGGGCTATAGTGATGCCAGATTTAATGGGTCAGATATGTGTTTTGTACAAGAGAATACAATTTATGCACAATTAGCTTCTAATCGTGTTTTTTTTTGTAGCAGGCATGTCTCTTACATCTTGTATGATAATGCAGCATCCCATTGAGTTTTTGTTTTTGTATTGTACTCTGGAATGTAACTCAATCAATAGAGCTAAAAGGATTTTTTTTTTGGCTTTTATTTTGAGAGGGTTTTTGCCAGTGATTGCCGCAGAGTGGTCTGTGTGGCTATGTTCCTCACCTTGTCCCCTTGCTCTCTGTTCTGTTTCTTTTCATATTCTACACCTCACCACCTTTCATTCTCTCTTCTTCCCAGCTAGCCTGCCTTTGCCTCTCTGCTCACTTTTTGATCTCTCTTTCTGTGTTGCTGTGCTAGATCCCCCCCCCGTACCTCTTGCCTTTCATCCTTTCATTTCTGCTGCTTTTTCTTTTAGTTTCTGCAGCAGTTTTATGTTTCATTCCACTTTGCAGCAGCTCTTCACTCTTCTGTCTTCTCTCTCTTTTCTGGGTTAATGACTCATGATGTCACCTCCTGGCTCAAAGCTACAGCATCTCTCAATTCCATTCTATTGCCTCCTATTCTTTCCTCAGTTTCTCTACTCTGCATTCTGTCCTGTCTCCCCTTTCAGGCTGCAATCTTCTTCAGATCTAGCTCAGTCCCTCCTAGTAAGCCTTTTACTTTTCAAACCCATTTCTCCTTCTAGCAACCCTCTCTATTATTTCTCTCCTGACTCCAGCCCTCACCAGCAGTTTGTTTCAGACTCCGTCTCCCTACTTCATACCTTTGGGAGGTCATGAGCATAAGCCGGGTTCGACTTTATCCACCAGAGACAGGAGTCCTCATTCTCCTCAAACCTTTATTAATCACTGCTACTCATAGCAATTTGGCACTATGGCTTCAGCTGTTTCTGGCAACTGTTCTCCTGATGCCGAGGAAGGTTCTTCAGGGCTCCCTCGGACTTCTTCCAGCACGCAAACGCCACACAAACTATCTAAATCAAAATATTCTTTAAAAGATTGGATCGTTTCACGCCTGATTTACAAACCTAAAAAGCTTGACATTTCCTACTCAGAAACCACTCAAAAGCAAGAACTATTTGATTTATTTGTAGCTACTAAATCTCAGCATGTCAAAACTCCCGTTCCTAACCAGTCAGTCCTTCAACCAGCCCCTGCTGCCTTATCTGAAATACTAGACCTCATAGCTCAACTCACTACATCAGTATCTGATTTACAATCTTGCATCACCACCCTCGAAGCTCTCTGTCCCTCGCAGTCTACTCTGGCTTCTACCTCAGCTACTTCTGCCACCCTCCTGTCCTCCAGCCATTCTCAAGAAGGGTAGTCCTGCATAGCACTCCTCCTTCCTGTATCTCTCCATCAACTTCAGGTTTGCCAACTCATCAAGATTCAGGTACTTCTTCCTCTATCACTAGTCCACCATTTCTATCTTCTGTATACCTCATCCCAAGTCACCTCTGCAAGGATATCATAGAGAGAAAGGACACAAGTTTGATCTATCTCCTCATTTCCTCGCATGACACCATTGAAAACAGAACAGTATCCTATGGAGATGTTTCTGCAGTATTAAAATCAAAAGACCTTAGGCTCATGAAGAAACTGTCCATTCCCAAATTCATCCTTGCCTTCAGCTTGTATTGGGATGTTGTTTGTTCCACATTTCCTTCCAGATATGAAGAACTGGACTCATAGCTATATGTCTTAGTAGATCTAGTTATTAGATATGGGAGGAATACATTTATATGATTACCATTGCTCCTTATCTGCAAAAGCAGCAGCTGCTTTAACTCATTTCAATACTAAGCTGAATTGTCATCATTTTGCAGGGCAACAAGCTCATTCCTGCACTTTATATGGCTCCATTGCCCATTTTGCCCCCTTTTGATGATTGTCAGTATCTGAGATCCCCTCATCATCCAATCCACCTAGGAAGGATTCGTCAGTTAGATCAGTTCCTCCATCCTTCTCCTCTTCAAGACTGACCTGCACAATTTCTAACCCTATCACTGTCACCCACCAAACTTGGATAGATGAGGTGGACAAATAAAATACATGAAAAACAGGCTGATTTGCAATAATTTCAATGATGAAGGATGCCCTGGCTCTGGCTGTCAATTTCTTTGCATCTGCAGTTTTTGTGGCAAAGCACATGCTCAAATCATTCGTCCAAAAATGTCTCAGTCAACGCATTGACAATTAGTGCAGTCCTCTACCCCCATTAATGTTCAAGCCATAGCTGAAGTGCTACTGTAGCTTCCCATCCTTCTTGCTAAATGGACTTTCTCATTTCTGGATTCTCCAAAGGCTTTCATACAGGCATTTCAGTTCTTCCTTCTGATTCATTCTTTTGTAAGGATTTACAGTCTGCTCTAAAGAAATCAGAAGTCATCCAGCAATTATTGCAGAAAGAACTACATAAAAGATCTTACATTGGTCCTTTTGAACATCCACCATTTCCCTCCTATCAGATTAGTCCTATCAGCATCACTACAAGAAAGTTTTCAGACAAGGAATGACTTATCATTGACCTATCAGCTCCTCGTTCTAAGTCTATTCCCAGCATTAACTCATTGACTCCTTCAGATGACTACTCACTGCCAAACACTCATATTGATGATGCCATCATCATCATTAAATGATTCAGCCCTGGCTCCCAGTTATCAAAGTTGGGCATCACAGATATGTTTAAATTACTGCACATCCATCCATCCATCCCTGGGGCATCTCTATGGGATTGAATGAGAAGAACACTACTACTTCACTGTCCGTCTGATCTTCAGTTGCAAAAGGTGCCTAAAACTATTTGATATGTTCTCAGAGATGCTTTGTTGGCTATTGTTCAATATTTGCCATCATCCAGCTGTGATCCTTCTCCTAGATGACTTCCTACTAAATGATCCATCTGATTCTCCTCTAGCTGCTGGCATCTCTCTGCTCATAAGTCTCTTTCGAGAATTAGCAGTGCCCTTATCTGAAAAGAAAATGCTTGGTCCTTCTACGAATTCTATTTTTTTTTTTTTTAGTTGTTTAAGCAGGATTAGCACAGAAAGCTGCAAGCTTTTTTATAGGCACGATCTGGGAGCACAGGGAAGTTAAGTGACTTGCTTAGGGTCACACAGTATGTAAGTGGAAGCTGTAGGATTCAAACCCAGGTCTGGTCTGCGGGTTGTCACCAGATTTGCAGTTCAGAGCCTTAAACCACTGTGCTATACTGCCTCCCTCCATTCCTTGCCATTGAATTGAATTCAGTGTGCATGGAAGCCCAAATGCCTCCAGATAAACTCTGCAGTATCCAATCTCTTGTTGAATCCTTCTCCTTTCATTCTTTCTGTATCAAGTATGAACTTACTTTCTTTTTATTTTATTGATGTCTCAGATTACAAACACCTTTGAACCAGTAGTGCTTTTACAAAGGTTCTACATCAAGAAAGTACAAACAGTTGACAAAATAATAAGAAGAAACATAACATTACATTATCATTACAAAGTATAGTGTCATGTAAGGCACACCTCAATGATGTCCCGAACAGGTAATACATCAGTCAGTAAATGACTTTGTTAAATTAACTTGTAGAGGGGGAGAAAAGTTAAGAGAACAGTTAGAAAAGAATTAAGGGGGAAGAATAGGAAGAATATCAGAAAGGATGATAAGGGGAGTAGGACATCAAGGGATAGGTGTAGAGTGAGGGGGGGACAGAGAGTATCATGTAAGGTACAGCCCAAGGGGTTCACAAACAGGTAATAAAGCAGTCAGTAAGTGGCTTTGTCAAACTGACTTGAAAAGGAGGAGAATAGTTTAGATGGAAGAATGTTGGAAAGGGTGGAGAGGGGAGGCAGACAGAGGGGGATAGACATGGGATGTGGGGGGTAAGGGATGACAAATGGTAAATTCAGAGAGAGAGAGAGAGAGAGAGACGAGGTTGGGAAGAGGTTAGGTGGGGGCAAGAGGCACGGGAAAGGGAGTAGGTGGGAGTTAATGCCGCTAAACAAGTAGAGAGGTAAGAGTAGGATAGTGAGGTAGTGTGTGTGGAATAGGAGGTTGTAGGGGATGGAGGAAAATAAGGGCCTTATGCAAAGATAGCTGAGGAAGGGCAGTTACAGCTGCCGAGCGCTGTAAGGTGTTGGCAGAGTTTAATCTTAAAAGGGTCAAGCTTTGATATGGCATTGATGTAAGACCATTAAGCCTGGTCAGGGCCCAGAACATGAATGTATGCTGAGCCTGAGTGATCCAGCAGAAGGGGACAAGGTAGGACAGTTTGGACACACAACAAGTACTACAAGGGTTGTGAGCTGGCACAAGAAGAGGCTGAGTGGTTGGAGGTGTTAGGCTCAGGCTGATTTTTTTTGCCATAAGGCAAGTTTGGTAGATAACTCTACCCTTAGGGTGCAACCAGTTGGTCTGTTCATATAGGTCGCACATGTGAGTGTGCTTGTGGGCCCCAGATACCAGTCAGCAGGATTATTAAGTGCTAAAGTGATTCTCTTGAGGGTGGTATCAATAGCAGCTCCATACATGACCAGACCATAGTCAACTATGGAAAGGACTGAGCTAATAACCACTAGTCAGAGGGCTTTAGGGATCAGGCAGCGTTTGTGCCAATATAGAATAACAATCCTAGAGTTTATCATCTTAGTGATAAGGTTGACATGCATGGTATGAGATAGTGAGCTATCTCAGGTTATTCCAAGATATTTAAATTTATGAACCTGTTCAAGAAGCAGATTTTGGTTATTTAGTATTGTTAGGTGGGCTGTTTTATGTCTGTTATGTAGGCTAGGCTAGTGAAGAGCATATCCTTGGTTTTCTTTTAGTTCATAAGTAATTTTTGCTGAGTGAACCAGGCTTCAACCAGTTTGAAGTTAATTTGTAGGTCTCTTGTGAGGGGGAGGTACTCAGACTGGCTTGAGAAGAGGATGGCATCATCTGTATAGAGTACGATGATGCTGGTGCATGCTTGAGGGAGGTTATTGAGAAAAAGACTGAATAGTAGGGGTCCAAAGATGGACCCTTGAGGGACCCCAGAGTACACAGGATGACTGTCAGAAAGAGCATCACAGATTATGACTTGTTGCATACAACCTTCAAGATAACGCTTGAACCATTCTGTTACCCCACTGGAGAGACCAAGGGCAGGGAGTGAATTCAATAGCAGGGTGTGATTTACAGTATTGAAGGCCTTAGTAAGGTCAATATATATTGACCCCACTAAGTGACCTCAGTCAAGAGCCTTGTGGAGAAAGTCTGTATACTCAAGCAGAGGAGTAGCAGTACTATGAGCTTTTCTAAAGCTATGCTGCTGTGGACATTGGATGTTGTATTTATCCAGGTACTTGGACATATGGTCAGAGACAGTGCACGCTAGTGCTTTGTGGGAGGTGGATACTGGGCAATAGTTAGAGTGCAATGACTGATCGCCAATTTTATGAACTGGTGTTACAATTGCCACTTTCCAAATTTGGGGGAACTAACTATGGGTGAGAGATAGGTTTAGGAGTTTAGTTAGGGGTTTCAGGACAACATCTAGGGTAAGGTTTGGGAGTTTGAGGTCAAGCGAGTTACTACTAAAGCTGGACTTGCCAGGAGCCCTTTGTAGGTATTTTTTGGTTTCATGAAGGATGACTGTCTTGAAATAGAAGGGGTGCGGGTGGGGGGAACAGAATTACTAGTAGTACTCAACTTGTTGGGCGCTTTAAAAAAGTCTGGGGAAAGTATGCCACTTAGGTCTGTAAAGACAGTGTTAAAGGAGTCAGCTATCTGTTTAGGGTCCTGTAGGGTTATACCATTCTCCACTATCATAGAGGGGGAAGTTTTGTTGGGCTTACCCATGAGGTCTTTAATGTTGTCCCAAAATCTCCTGCCATTACCCCAGGAGTTTGAGAGCTCATGTTTGAAGTCAGCACTTTTGGCACAGTAGACTTCATGGGGACAGGTGTTCCTAGCAGTTTTGTAGCACTGCATGTCAGCCTGATTACCATGAGCTAAAGCATGATGCCACAGATTGTCCCTGGTGGACATAATTTTTATCAGGTTGGGGAGTTAATGCAGAGTGGGTGTTACAGCGTGGTTATGAAGTGGTGCAAAAATGTAGCAGACCTGATTGAATTGGGTGATGAAATAGTCAAGTGCTTGGTCAACATTTTGGGCCATTTCCATGGGTGACCAGTTGCACTGCTTGAGATGGGCCTGGAGGTGTTTAAATTGCCCTCTTTTTAAGACACATTGTAGAATCACTTTTGCTGGTGACTTAGGGGCCTTATTAGACCAGAGCCACATACAGTAACTGGGGAATGGTCACTTAATGAATCCGGGAGGACAGTAATAGAAGTGATTCTTTCAGGGTAAGTGATGAGGATTAGGTTAAGGAGTGTGCTGTGGCCAGTCCTATAATTAATTCTTGTAGGTGTTGTCACCAGTTGGGTAACATCAATGGCTGTGATAGCATCCTTGTAGGGTCACCATAACCTCCGAGCAATGGGGTAAGTTGGTTAGATAGTCAAGGGCCATTTTAAAACCAGTGCCCTGATCACTAGGGGGATATAAACTGATAGTAGGGTGAGCGATTTGCCGCAAGGGCCTAAGATTAATTTAACAGCTAGGACCTGAGAGTTGTCAATGGGGGCAGCTGGAGGGAGGGCTTGCCCCTTCAATGAGTGTTTCAGATAAATCACACATCCATCTCCCCTTTTTCCAGTCTTATCCTGTCTAAATAAGGTATAGCTGGTAAGGGAGATGGCCGTAATGGGTATTCTCTTACTACTGGGGTATCTCAATTTCACCATGCAAATTATTCCACAGGGTCACTCTTATCTCATATCTCCTGAAACTGGCTTCATCATCTCTTAGCTGCTTCATCACAGCACCATTACAGCTGCAGCCAAATCAGATCTTGCAATGAGGTCCCATTTCCTAACATGCTGGAATGGTTGTTCTGTGTTTTACAAGGATCCATCTCCAGATCTTCATCCCAGAATTTACATTGTTGCTTCTCCTAACTATGGCTTCACTGCAATAGCTGAACATTCCTGGTTCTCTGCTCCATGGCCCCCAGTCATATATGGCTTCCAGGACTTTTCAAAGACATCTTGTCTATTCAAAATTTACCCAGTTGTAGTGGCTGCTTTCACATGGGCCAAGGCCGGTCCCTCCAAACTGTCTCAGTCTTCTCAGATAATCAAACTACAGTCTATATTATTAATAAAGGCAGATCCTCATCTCATTCCATCATGCTGGTAATTCAGAGGCTGACTTGTTTATCCCTGTGCAATAACTTTATCATAAAATGCTTTTACATTCCCAGTTTTATGAATGCTGCAGCAGATTACATATATCATTTTCAATTCCAGGAATTCCACTGTATCTGTCCCACAGCAGACCAAATCATGATTCCTTTTCCTTGATTCACAGATCTCATTATGACCTAACATTCTACTGTCAACAAGCCGAAGCCTTCATGTGGTCAGCATTATCTTCCAGTACTCTAACTATATATTTGGGAGAGATGTTCTATTGATTCTAAGTAAAAGAAGTTTAACTGAGGAATTGGATAGAATAGAGGACATGGATGAATTTGATTGAAAAAGGAAATATTGTATTCCAGATTACAGATCAATAGAATATCTCTCCCAAAAGTTCCTAAACATCTACCTATCGATGGACCTATACTTTGGAAATTATTGGACTAGCTCCATTCTAATGTCTTTGAACCTACCAAGAACCTCATGATATCTTTAACTATTTGCTTAACCTTTTGTGATTTCTATGCCAGGAGGGTGTACAGTACCATCAGCCTTCTCTACTAATTTTCTCACAATTGCCAGTTGTTGTACTGTGAAAAGAGTGTGAATGAAATAACATTGCTGAAAACCATGCTAGCAAAACAGTGTCAGGGACTTGACAGTGGGAAACCAATGTTCTGAGGGGGTTTGCCCCCTGCACCCCAGACCAAATTATTACAAACTCCACTGGAGAGGTATGTCGGAGAAGGGGCAAAATTTGGGTGGGCTGGCAGAATATTGTGTTGACCTCTGTGGTGGACACAATTTGAGGGTGGGAAGAATGAGGGAATGGAGATGTATCCCCTATTGTAACTGCATGGGGGGAGCAGCTTGGGGAAGGGGGCAGATTACCCACAATAAACATTAGAGGGGAGTAGCCTCACAGGAAGGGAAACAAAACCAAAAAAAGAAATGTTATGTGGAGAGTGGGACCCAAACCTGGGGCCACCGTATGAGCCACCTCCATGCACAGCCTGTTGCTCTACCCTCTGTGCCAGACCCAGTATGCAGACCAAGCACACATTTAGGGAGTGAAAACACCACAAGAATGGCATTGTTATGCCTGCTCTATACTTTGCCTGTAGCTTTTTTCACTAACGCTATATTGACTATGCAGTTTTGTCCCACGCTGTAACACCCACTCTGCATTAACTGGATACTTTGCTAGTGTAGGAAAACAAGCAGACCATTATATCCTATATTTGCCAAATTCAAAAAATGACAGATTTCACAAAGGAGTTCATATCGCATACTATCCAGCTGATAACTGGTGCCCAGTACAGGTTCTCAATCAGTACATCCAGCAGCATGCCAGATCTAACCCCTCATATCCTGTCCTGGCTGCTAATGAACATTCTCCTATAACCACCAAATGGTTTATGGAACAGCTGATAAATTCACTAAAATAGCTTCGACTCAATCGGTTTTCTTTTACAGGTCACTCATTCCGGATAGGAGCAGCTTCTTCAGCCTCTCAAAATAATGTTCCCACTCATATCATTAAAAGACTCGGAAGATGGACTTCCTCATTTTTTGAAACCTACATTACATATCCAGAACATGAAATCAGACAAGCCTTTAGGATTATCTCCTAGTAATACTTCCAGGAGGATAGGTAGTTCAGTCGCCATGGTTCCTCAGAGGTTTCAGCCACAGGATTTTTTCCTCTTCTGCATGCTACTGTTCACATTCCCCATGAGGTGAGGTGGAGGAGGTCATCACACTCTTCTTTTGGGCCTTTTTATTCCCATAATGCCACCCAGCACCTCTATTGAGGGTGGGAATTAGAAAGGCCAAATTAAAGTTCACACAGCACCACACTATCAAGCAAACATTGAAAGGGAGGGCTTTTTCCAGTGATTCAATGTAGGAGAATAACTCCTCCCACCAGCCTAATTAAAACCTGCCTCCTTCTTCCCTCCATGCTTGTCACATCTCAAACCCTCCATCCTCCCAATCCCCTCCTCCTCTGGCACTCTAAACATTCTTAATGCTGGGCCTTTTTATGTTGGCTCATGCTTGCACGCCAGCCAACATATTGCATTTGTAGCAGATTTGGAGGCACAGTCACTATTGGGTGAATGCAGGACATGCATCAGTAGGTGCGTCCCTCATTCCCCAATAAGCCAGCATGCAGGCACCACAACAGGAATACATAATGTGGCAAGCACATCTAAGAAAAGGTCCGCTGCAATGAGAGCCAAGCTCATCATGCAGTGGCACCAAAACACACCCTCCTTACGTGCCTTTCCTGGTGAAGCCGTTCAATAAACATGGCAGCGCTGACTGCCACCACATGGAGAGCTGACTTTTGGGATGCCCAATCCCCCTGTCAGCATGCCCCAACCTATTTGGTTTGCCGATGGGGGCACCCACTCCCCGTCGGCATAATGCACCCCCCATTTAAAGTGTGTACCGAGGGGGTGTACAATCCCCCTTGGCATCATGTCACCCCTTCCCAGTTTAATTTGCCAATGGGGAAGCCCACTCCCCGTCGGCATAATGTCCCCCCATTTGTTGTGTACCAATGGGGGTGTCCAATCCCCTGTTGGCTACAGAACCCCTCAAAAAAACACTCAGGTGGCATGCTGGGAGCCCACACCAGTGTGCCAAATGCCCCAGAAAACCAAAAACGGTCCCGCATTTTTTTTTTTTACAACCGGCAAACCAGAAAACGGTCCCTCCTCAAGTCCAGTGGCCCTCCTCCAACCCGCACCCACCCTCTGTGCACCCTGCCTCCCCACACCCCATACTTACCTCTGGAGAATGGCGTGATAATCTTCAGTGGACCAGGAACACGTCTGCACTCTTCAAAGCCAACCATGAACTGAAGAAATGCCGGTAAGCTGTATAATGGCATAAATAGGGTTTTTTCAACTTTGGTGCATGTCTCAGGCATTTTTGAGAATTTTGGCACCAAATTTTTAACATGGGGTTACTGGGACCCTTCCTCATGAATTCAGTCACTGTAATGGCATTATTCGGTCCCGAAAGGTGATTTCGCAGTCACTGTGTCGAATCATCTTTTGAGACTGAGTAATGAAATGACAGTGCCACTGTTCATGAGAGTGGCTCTCAAAAAGCCTATGTTGTAAATTTGGTGAAAGAAATCCAAAAAATGGCTGTTTTATGAGCATATATTCCGCAGTTTCCACTCACGCTCGTAACTTCATGAATTTGTAATATTTTCACTCCAAATTTTCAAAATTGCCATTTTTACATACCTCCTTATGCACAGTACAGCTGTCATTTTATATATCCTGGCTAAATAGCCACACCGCGCAGAATAGTCGCCAGCAAAATCAGTTTTTGGGAAAGTTTGAGAAAATGACGGTGACACTGATCATGAGCAAAGGTCCTAAAATGCCTATGTTGAAGATTTGGTGATGAAAGTCCATAAAATGACTGTGTTACAAACGTGTGTTGTGCAGTATCCACACACCCTTGTAACTTCACAAATTTGCAATATTTTCATGCCAGATTTTCAACACTGGCTTTTTTTCCACACCTCCTTATGAAGAGTACAGCTGTCATTTTTCACATCCTGCCTAAAATGTGTTTCCACACCTGTGGTGCACAATGGCGTAGTTGCTGTGGGAAATCAACTTTTGGGACAGATTAACAACATTACAGCGCCACTTTTCATGAGGGGAGGTCCCAAAATGCCTATGTTGAAAATGTGGCTAAAAAAATCCCAAAAATAATTGGGTTATGGACGTGTGTTGCACAGTTTCTATGCATGCTCATGACTTCACCAATTTTTCATATTTTCACTCCAGATTTTCAATGTTGCCATTTTTTTACACCACCTCATGAACAATACAGTTATTTTTCACATCCTGCCCAAAATGTGTTTTCATCCCTGAGTCACCAAATGTCATAGCCACTGTGAGAAACCAGCTTTCAGCTAACAAACTGATTATGCCACTCTTCATGAGGTGGGGTCACAAAAAGCCCATGTTGAAAATTTGGAGTGAAAATGCTAACAAACACCTATGATGTTAGGGTTTGCAACTGTAACACCCCACCCTGTAGAGACTGACAGGCATCAGGGGTGTGACTTGGGATAATTGGCTGTAACGCTCATGCCATTCCACTCCCACCCCACCCTTCAGCCAGTGACAGGCATTGAGGTGCACCTTGGAGTGTTTGGCCCTAAAGTTCACCCCATTCTCCTATACTGCACCCATCTCAGAATATTTTCTTATGGAATGGGGTAAGTATAAGGCCCAAAGACCCCAAAGCACACCATGACACTTGTCAGTGTCTACAGGGTAGGGTGAGGTAAAATGGCATGAGCGTTATAGCTGACAACCCAAAGGCACACCCCAATGCCTTTCAGTATCTGTAGGGTGGGGGTGTTGTTGGCATCAGTTCAATACTTCACTGCCATTCCTATTATGCATCTCTAACTCCTGCACTATCAATGCCAATGCCAGTGAGACAACGTTAGGCATTGACAAATGCTTGTTATTCCTGTATCGCTGCCTGGCACCTCTACTGAGGGAGGGAATGAGAAAGGCCAAATAAAAGTTTGCACAAGCACTGCACTATTCATCAGACACTGAATTTTAATAAATGCTCTTCTTATAAAGCTTTGCAATTGAACAGGTAAAATTTGGGACCTCAAGGAACATTTCCTGTTTGAAACAGATTGTTCTTTTACTCTTTGGATGGATTTTTATGTTTTGAAAATGTGATAAAGTTTACTTGATTAAAAAGATTGTTTTTTTACACTGCACTTTGCTTTTAGAAATTTTCATGAAGTAAAAAAGGCTGCATTGTATCTAAAGTATGTTGTTAGAACAGAGGTACACTCTCTCACCTATTTGGTTTCTTGCAAACATTATACTGAGGGACAAGTGGACATTTAACCATGGTAACCAAGCCATTGATATACAGATAAGCCCCCCAGGATGAAGCGCAGCACTGCAGAATTCTGCAGTAGAGTTACTGCAGCAAACAATGTTTTTTCAATGGGAGTTAATCCCTGTGACACTGTGCTTTATCCTGGAGGGCTTATTTGTATATTAATTACATCTTTAGGGTTGTTCCATGGGTCAGGTCTGAGTTTCAGACTGTCTGTATGTTGCCAACTCTAATCAGTCAGGCCAGAAATAAGTTATAGCCAGTTCTACATAATTTTGGCTCCTGATATTACACTTTTTAAAATAAAACATTACAAAAAATCCTTCCTCTTCCACACCATTGTAATTAACTCCCTCACTCCCTTTTGCCCTTTCCCCCTTACAATTAAAATAAAAAGTCTTCCCCTTGCATCCATGAGGGGGGGTTGGGTCCATTTTCTAAAACTGTCCAGGTGATGTACTTTGATTAAATACAATCTTTGGAAGACACAGCAAGGCCTTGTTACATGGAGGATCAATGCAGAGGGCATCAGGTGTGCATTAGTTAAGATATAAGATACAGTTCAGTGCCTGTCTATTAAAACAGTAAACCTGGAGGACAGCAAGCTTTCTGACAGTCAATCTGGAGAAGACCAGAGTACTCTAGGTGGGGCATTCTTCGAGGTTGAATAAACTGTCATGAGCTATTCAGCAGCTCTACTGAATAGCACAATTCTGACTGTCCCAGATGTGGTTCACATTCTGGAAGTCACTGTGCATCAAATGCTGTCATAAGAGTCCCAGGTGGCAGTGGAGGCCAGAGTAAGCTTCTATTACCTGTGAAATATCAAATGTTTGTTCCTGTAGCTCTCATCCTCTAACATGGAGTAGCCACTCTGAAGGATGCTTTGTCATTTAAAAATGATAAATCACTGTAACATGCTCTACTGTGATCTTGTAGACAAGCAATAAAGAGACTGAGGCTTCTACATGAATCAAGAGGTTGCTAACATGCTAGGGATACTAAGAACAAACAGCTCACCAGGACCGGATGGAATTCATCCCAAATTCCTAAAAGAAGTATCTAACCAGCTAGTGGGCCCTTTAACACCGCTTTTTTAATGCATTGTTGAGAGAGGGGAACATAATCTCCCAATGGAAAGATGCAACAGTTATGCCAATACACGAATCTAATAGAAGAAAATTGTAGCCAATTATCATCCTATCAGCCTGACATCAGCTGCATGTAAACTGCTTGAAAAATTAATTCAAAAATGCATACTAGAGCATATAGCACAAGGTAAGCACCTGGATTTAACCCAACATGGATTTATATCAGTAGATCATGTCTGACAAATCTTATTGACTTCTTCGAACCGGTGAGTGCAGTGTTGGACAGAGGTCTTCCCATAGATATGTATTTTTGGATTTTTCCAAAGCGTTGGACACTGTGTCACGTAACATTCTGATTCAACAGCTGAAAAAACTCAAACTATGTAGTAACATAATTCACTGGGTTACTTCATGGCTTGACAGTAGAAGACAGTGAGTTGAAATAAAGGGCAATAAGTCTGCCCAGGGCCCAGTGACAAGTGGGGTTCCTCAAGGTCCGCTACAAGGACCCAAGCTTTTTAACATCCTAATCTCCACCATGCAGACAAACAATAATGCGTGGATGTCAGAGTATGCTGATGACTATAATATCAGATGTATTGTAAATAACTCACAGGCTGCATTGGATTTACAGGATAATATCTACAAACTTGAGAAGTGGTTGCAAGAAAACAAAATGACCTTTAATGAAACAAAATGCAAGGTTATGCACCGGGGAAAAATAATCCCTGTAAAATGTACAAATTAAACAATATAATCCTACAAGAAACAACCAGTGAAAATGATTTGGGAGTACTGATAGACAACAATTTAACTTTTATTATGTATACTGTACATAGGCTACAGTAAAGAAACGCAATAATATTACAGCGTGCATTTTTAGAAATATCAAAAGTCGTGAACCAAGGGTAATAGTTCTATTATGTGCAAGTTGGTAAGGCTACACTTAGGCTATTGTGCCCCCTTGTGTGTTCTAAATACAATAAGGGGAAATAAAATGACTGAAGGAGTTCAAAGTCATGTCACAAAGAGAATTCAAAATATGAAGCACCTAGAATATGAGGATAGGCTGAAACAATTAGGAATGTATTCTATTCAATACAGAAACCATAGGGGTGACCTTTGCCTGACCTTTAGTGCTATTCAAAATGAACTGTTAATGGAAACCACACAGTAGGTCTAGAAAAATATAGTTCAACAACCAATACAAGGACACACAAGCACAAATTAAAGGGTGAAACAAATAGAACATATAAGAGAAGTAATTGATACACCCAAAGAATAATCACCACATGGAACATACTACCAAATCATATAGTTGAAAGCAAAAATATGAATACATTAAAAAAAAAACTAGATGTTCATATGGGTGACATCAAATTTTGTTTCCACCAGAGATGCAACTGGCGGCACCTAGACACACACCGCCAGTCACACTGGAGAAACAGCCCAAAAAGCCTAGGGTGAGCACAACTACTTCAGGCTGCTCTCAGCAATCTGTGGCCTCGGCCTGGAGAAATTTCTATCGGAATTTCAACCCTTTAGAGATGAAGTTAGATCTCTTGTTTCTGAAGTCAAAGCAAGGTGCGAGTTCATAAAAGGCCAAGGCCTCCAGAACTCGTACTAGTCCATGAAATTATAAAAACAGATTAGTGCTGCCTGACTGCTTGTGTGCTGTTGACAGCTGGCTTTTAGTGACTATATCGCCCTGATTTTAAGGGAGCTGCATTGACTAACATTAAGAAGAAATGCAGCAACTTAAAATTCCGCCAGCGAAGTGAACGTGAAGTGGCCACTTTGTGTTGTCACTTTGTTACGTGGAGTGGCCAATAGGAAAGGCTCACTTCGCCTTGTAATTATTACTTTGCGTTGTCATTCCACCTTAAGTCGAAGTAAGGTGGAGTGGCAACAATATTGGTAGCCATCCAGTGCCCCCTCACATGCACAGTCACCAGAATTAATGTGCATCCCCAAAATGCTACTGTCTTGAGTCCATAAAATTCCCCAGTTCTGATGAAGTGAAATGAGAGCGTGACAAGAAATGCAAACCTCCCAGAATTAATGGCACACTCAGTCATGTGCGCAGTGGTCACACACAGTCACCAGAATTAATTTGCATCCCCAAAATGCTACAGTCTTGTGTCCAGAAAATTCCCCAGTGCTGGCAAAGTGAAATGAGAGGGTAACAAAAAATGCAAAGTCTCTCGGAGTCACGTGATGCAGTTGACTGGGTAAGACGCAATCCACTAGCGCTCCGCTCACCCGACCCTTAAATCCTACTTAAAACGCTTAAATTCATCGGTTATCAGGGTCTCTGAAAAAACTAAAACCTTGCTGCAATCCTCTGAAAACTCCAACAACAGACCGAAGTCTGCAATGGAAGTAGAGATGCAACTGGTGGCACCTAGACACACGCTGCCAGTCACACTGGAGAAACAGCCCAAAAAGCCTAGGGTGAGCACAACTACTTCAGGCTGCTCTCAGCAATCTGTGGCCTCAGCCTGGAGAAATTTTTATCAGAATTTCAACCCTTTAGAGATGAAGTTAGATCTCTTGTTTCTGAAGTCAAAGCAATCTTGGAGGTGCTGGAGGACACTAATAGAGGGGTGAAAGACAATACAGCCCGCATATGTTCTGTAGAGAAGCAGACGGAGAAGATTGAAGAATTAATTACCACAAACTGACAGACCATTAAGAAACTTGAGACTAAGATTGAGGACTTGGAAGGGAGAAGTCGGTGCAATAATATTGTCATGATTGGAGTTCTGGAAAAAAAAGAAGAAGGTACTGATGCCTTACTATTCCAGCAAAAATGTCTGCAAAAAAATAGCTGAGCCATCCCCATTTGGGCCTACATACACCTTAGAAAGAGCTCATCGAGCCTTGAGGCCTATACCACCCACTACTGCTCACCCTAGGCCCCTGATTTGTTGTTTACTTAACTACCAGGAGAAACAGCATATTCTACAAAAATCAAGAGAATTACAAGAGATTTTATGAGAAGGGTAAAAAATAAGAATTACTCAGGATCTCCCAGCAACAGTACGCCAACATCATACCTTATTTCATCCGATTGTCTCCAAATGCATAGCTGCAGGCAAAAAGTTTCAGGTAGTTTACCCTGCCAAATTTCAAGTCTACCTGGATGATTCCTGGTTCTGGACCCTGCTTTGTCTCTTCTCAAGCAAAAATGCCCTGCATTGTTCTCCGATCGCTGACTGGTCCCTGAAGGCTTGAAGGGTTTCGATCCATCTGCAGAATGCAGCACAAGCAAATGGTTTCAGATCACTTCTGATCCTAAGGGCTCGATTACTTGAACCAGAACAGTACAACGTCTACATTCCACCAAATAATGCTGAATCGATGTTTAAGTAGGGATTAATTTCTACCTGAACACATATTTACAGAGGGTTATCAACATGATCACTGTCTAGATTTAAGATTTTGACAGTGGCCCCTCTCTCTGTATCAATCCACTTGAATCATGACTGGCTAAGTATATTTGTAGGGCCCGTTGTGTCTTTCTTTGAAGCACTTGCAACTTGAGAACTAGAATTTGAACTGCATCGCAGTCCACCTGTATTTTTTACTCCAAAAGACTAAAGTTGACTTTGGTAATTTAATTTTCTTTGAAGATGATGTTACTTTCCTCCACTATAGATACAGTAATCTCTGTACAGCTTTTTAAGAATGGGAATAGAATATCACTTCCCATAGAGGCTTAAATCAGGGGGCTTCTTTATACCATCTGAAGCTTAGGATTTAAAGATGGCTAATGTTACATTATTTTAGCCCTCTGACTTAGTAGTAGAACCAAATTCCATCAGGATGTAACTGCTATATAGATTGTATTTTTTTAAATGTTAATATTTTTACAGCAGCCTCAGGGACATAGGCTGGAATAGTGTTACAATTTTACACCCCATTAAGTGGTTCTGTTTGCTTTAATATGGGACTGTAGTTTATAAATAGCATTTAAAGGTGCACATAGCTAATGTAAGGATACAGTAGGATGTAATAGTTTATGGGGTATGGGTGAGTGGGGAGAGGGGAGAGCCTCCAGCAAGCTGATTGCCATGGACCAATATGGTGGGGGGGTGGGTAGCTCAATAACGGGCAGAGCGAATCTTAAGGCGCAAGGCCAAGGTAGCATTCTTTTTACTCTTTATGCTGGGCTCACACCACGGTTTTCATTTGGGATTGGGAAGGAGAATGTTGTTAAGGGTGAAATAGGGAAGGAGGGTCGGGGGAAAGGAACACAAGAAGGAAATCCTGATTTGAAAGATTCAATGCTGGGAAGGGATTGGTGCCAACCAAGAGGTCAAATTAAGAATCATTGCTGGTCAAACCTCAGAATAGCTATATTCAAGACAACTCATATGAAAATAAATGTGTCATTATGACGCACTTGGTTAGATTTAGCACGTAGAATGTTAAAGGGGCAAGACACCCTAATAAGCATATACATATTTTAAAACACCTAAATATGATCCATAGTGAAGTTACATTTTTGCAAGAAACCCATCTCTATCAAGCTGAGGAGCTTCTTTTGAGAAGGCAACAAATGGGTCAGGTTTTTGCTTCAGGGGATTCCAGTTCCAGTAAGGGAGTAGCCATTTTTATCAATAGATCTTTCCCTTTCACGTGTGAAAACTGCATAAGAGACAAAGAAGGAAGGTATGTTTTCCTCATAGATAAGATCTACTCATATAATATACAGTTGGGCAGTGTATATGAGCCTAATGTTGATTCCCCATCTTTTTTCATGGATCTAATCTCAATCCTATCACCCTTTTTACATATACCCATAGTGATTGGGGGGGGACTGGAATTTGCCTTTTAATCCTCTAATGGATAAATCATCAGGGGTGAGATCACAGGGCCTCTCACCAGCTCAAAGAGCTTATACAGATTTAATAGATAATTCAGGTTTATGTAATTCCTGGCAGACTCTCCACCTGACTGCACGTGAGTACACCTTTCACTCTCCTGTCCACGGCTCTGATTCATGTATTGACTACTTTTGGATGAGTAAATCACTCATTCAGGGCCTATTGGACAGCAGAATGGAACTGGGGATAGGATCAGATCATACCATGGTGACCTGTCTTCTCTCTTTGTCTCTAAATTGGGGGACTAATTCTCAGTGGAGGCTTAATAACCAGCTATTAAAGGATAAAAATGTAACAGACAGTATTATATCTGCAATAGAGATGTATAAAGATACCAATTGGGGCTCTACCGAGTCAGTTGCTAATGAATGGGGGAGCTTTAAAATGCTTTCTCAGAGGCGAATTCATAAAATGGGGCCATAATCAAGAAAAGGAAGGAAACCCAGGATGCTAAACATCTTTTACAACAAATCAGAACTAAAGAGAAATATTTATCAAAACATACCTTGGAATCTGAGATTAAGTTCTGTCCAGAAAATTCCCCAGTTGTGACAAAATGAAATGAGAGCATAACAAGAAATGTGAAGTCTCCCAGAATTAATGGCGCACTCAGTCATGCATACAGTGGTCACACACAGTCACCAGAATTAATTTGCCTCCCCAAAATGCTACTGTCTTGTGTCCAGAAAATTCCCCAGTGCTGACAAAGTGAAATGAGAGCGTAACACGAAATGCGAAGTCTCCTAGAATTAATGGCACCCTCAGTCATGTGCGTAGTGGTCACACAGAGGCACCAGAATTAATTTGCATCCCCAAAATGCTACTGTCTTGTGTCCAGAAAATTCCCTAGTGCTGACAAAGTGAAATGAGAGCGTAACAAGAAATGCAAAGTCTCCTAGAATTAATGGCACCCTCAGTCATGTGCGTAGTGGTCACACAGAGGCACCAGAATTAATTTGCATCCCCAAAATGCTACTGTCGTGTGTCCAGAAAATTCTCCAGTGCTGGCAAAGTGAAATCAGAGGGTAACAAAAAATGCAGTTTCCCAGAATTGATGGTGCACTCAGTCATGCCAGAACACAACTTTGAACACAATAATTTTCTGATTAAGTTACAGAACTCCTATTCAGAACTTCTTAGGGAAAAGGCAGAATGGACACTATTGAAAACTAAAGCAACTAATACTGAACAGGGGGAAAAGCCAGGGAACTATTAGCTCTTCGACTTAAAAAGATTGAAGTGACAAAATGTATTGTAGCAATACAAAAAAACCCTCAAAACCCTCCCTTGACAAGGGCGGTAGATATTAACAAGGGGTTTGAGCAATACTACAAACTTCTATACGCCATAATGACTCCCCAACAACCACAAACTAAAGTAGATACTTACTTACAAGGCCCCCCCTTCCTTATCATCCACCCAAAGTGAGTAACTAATATCACCCTTCATGGAAGCTGATATTACCAAGGTTATAAATAATCTCCCATTAGATAAAGCACCAGGTCCAGATGAATACACTTCCAACTTCTATAAAAAGTGTGCTCCTCAATTAGCCCCCTTGCTTAAAATTGTATTTATTAAGATGTTCAATGATGCTGCAGTTGACCCTTCAATGCTGGAAGCCACTATAGTTATCCTTCCCAAACCAGACAATACAGAAAAACCCTCAAAACCCTCCCTTGACGAGGGCGGTAGATATTAACAAGGAGTTTGAGCAATACTACAAACTTCTATACTCCATAATGACTCCCCAACAACCACAAACTAAAGTAGATACTTACTTAGAAGGCCTCCGCCTCCCTTCCTTATCATCCACCCAAAGTGAATAACTAATATTACCCTTCATGGAAGCTGATATTACCCAGGTAATAAATAATCTCCCATTAGATAAAGCACCAGGTCCAGACTGATACACTTCCAGCTTCTATAAAAAATGTGCTCCTCAATTAGTCCCCTTGTTTAAAATGGTATTTACCAAGATGCTCAATGATGCTGTAGTTGACCCTTCAATGCTGGAAGCCACTATAGTTATCCTTCCCAAACCAGACAGGGACTTAACACAAATCTCAAATTACCGTCCGATATCTCTACTCAATACAGACCTCAAAATTTTAGCTAAACTACTAGCCCTTCGAGTACAACAAGTCCTCCCCTCACTAATTAGTGCAGACCAAGTAGGTTTCATGACCGGTAGGTCATCCATAGACCATCTTCATTGTCTGTCTCACATATTCTCTGCATCCAGGGATTCCCCCCAAGGTATGGCACTGGTTTCCCTGGATGCAGTGAAAGCATTCGATAAGGTAGACTGGCAATTCTTATTGAGAACTCTTCACAGAGTTCATTTCCCAAAAAAATGTATTTCCTGGATTCAAATATGATACCCTACCCTTACTGCCCATGTCTTTAGTAATGGTGTTCTCTCCTTTAACTTTCCCCTTAAATCTGGCACCAGACAAAGATGCCCTCTATCACCTCTACTGTTCAATTTATACTTAGAACCCCTAGTAGTCTCTATTCAAACTGCCCCAGAGACACACGGGATACAGCTAGGCCCAATTAATTCTAAAATTACGGTTTACACAGATGATATTCTGCTTCATCTCACCCAAATAAAACCCTCCACCCAAAAACTCTTAGAATTAATACAAGAATGCAGTTCCCTTTCTAATTATAAATTAAATGCTGAAAAATCACTAATCTTTCCACTTAATTCTAAGGTTTATAAACAGGAAGTCTTGGAACTTGGGTTTAAATGGGCCCCAAAAACTATAAAATAACTTGGAATGCACCTCTCTACCAATATAACTCAATTACGGAAATTAAATCTGGATGATTTAAATAAATTAGTACAACATGATCTCAAAAGATGACAGGATCATCCCTTGACCCTGTGGAGTAGAATAAATATTATCAAAATGCATCTCCTTCCATGAATCTTCTATCCTCTGAATCTCCTTGACTTCTGGCTCCCCAAAGTTTGGTTTAAAACTATTCACAACAGTATTTTCAATTTCATTTGGAAAAGCAAGTCCTCTCACAGAGCATATAATAAACTAATAGCACCTAAATTATTAGGGGACCTCAAACTATCAAATTTTCACTTAAACCCCTGGGCAAGCCAGTTGAGTAAATATCTCCATTGGGACTCCTTGGATCTCAGTGATTATACCCCAGTCTGGCTTACTATAGAAAAACACCTGATGACTCAATCAGGGTTAAATCCCGTTATACCACTTTTCCTGAAGTATAAAAACCTACCCTCTGATTTACAACATCACCCAATAGATCATTCAGTTCGTACACACATATAACTATGCTCTACTTTAGGATACGATGCTGCCCAAGAACTATCTCAACCCATATTTTAAAACCCAAATCTAAAAACAGGAGGGTAAATGATTTCTATGCAGTGTCTTTCACTCCCCCAAACGTGCGTAGCTCGGAATTTTTGCAACTCCGAATTAAACTGGTTATCCACTCCTGAAATATCAACAAAATTTAGTCTTTCCAATAACTGGACATTTAAAATATTCTAATTAAGACACGTTCTCAATGGGTATTTTAAGACTGGTGCCAACAGGATTGATTCACAACAATGGAGCAACACCAGTAGAAACCTAACACTAGCCCCACATGCTGTTTCTTCCCTTTATACCTTGCTCTACCCATTAATATTTCCCAAAGTGGATGGTATCTCTCAATATTGGAATAACTTATGTCCAAACTCAAATGCTGGTTGGACTAAAATTTGGGAAGCATGTCACAAACTGATTACACAAGACCAATTATGCATAATGCAAATGCAGTTTCTAAGCAACATGTATCTAACCCCATATAAGTTATATTAAATGGGTAAAGCAATATCTCCCACCTGTAATAGATGTCACCAAGGTCAGCGCACCTTGCAACATTTATTTTGGGAATGTTCTAAAATAACCCCATTGTGGGATCAAATAAAGTCCAAAATGAATCCCCTTTTAGGACTACAAGATTACTTTACACCAAAGGTGTGCCTATTGAGCGATTTCACTGCATTCCCTCCAATGGTCAGAAACCACCACATAATGATAATAGCTATATCTTTCAAGAAAATTGTTCTTAAGCATTGGAAAAACTCCATTCAACCTAACTACACTGAATGGCTACAAGAACTTCTTTTCCATTTACGTATAGAAAAAATGATGACCAGCCTCAATAACAGAATGCATATTTACAAAAAGAGATGGGAACATTTACAAGTCTTGTACTCTACCTGAAAACAGTGTGTGATGATTGACCAGATTACTCTGTCGCAGTTAAAATAATATCATATAACCTTTTATATAATTGTATGGTTGGAACAGGGGGAAGGGGGAGGGGAAAATAATATGGGATGATGGGGGAAGGGGGGTTTATTAGGGTTTATTATTTTTTAAATCCATGTCTGTATATTACTGGGATTTCCACATGGGGAATATCTGGATGTAAACCACATTAAAATCAATAAAAGTTGAATAAAAAAAATGCAAAGTCTCCCAGAATTAATGGTGCACACCGTCATGCAAGCAGTGGTCACACACAGTCACCAGAATTAATGTGCATCCGCAAAATGCTACTGTCTTTGCTTCTGAAAATGCCCCAGTGCTGGCAAAGTGAAATGAGAGGGTAACAAGAAATGCAAAGTCTGCCAGAATTAATGGTGCGCTCCGCCATGCAAGCAGTGACCACACACAATTACCAGAATTAATGTGCATCCCCAAAATGCTGCTGTCTTGTGTCCAGAAAATTCCCCATTGCTGATGAAGTGAAATGAGAGCGTAACAAGAAATTCAAAGTCTCCCAGAATTAATGGTGTACTGCAAATGCACAGACAGATTAAGATTGCGCTGCACACTCAAGAGATGCAGAGTCAGAGGCAAAGGCACAACAACACCTAACCAGTGCTCACAAGTCGCAAATCCAAATCTGGAAAAGAATACCTTTTGCTGGTTGGGGGGGTAGTGCACGGCAGTAACAGTCCACTACCAATAAAGATACCACAAAGCAGTATAAAACGTTCATGCAGGTGCTGTGGATAGCAGGTTCATGCTGCTGCAATTACTCTGGCACAATAAAAGTTGTCTGATTTAACAGTACGCATCACGCACACACTCACACACACTACAAGTATTGTGTAGCAAATTGAAAACCTTTAGCAATATAACCAAATATTTTAAAGAAACTGAAATTATACACTACTGCACCACTACAGTCAGCAAAAACATGTGAAGAATTACTGAAAATATTACTGTGTGTGCATTAACACAGTTATACAAGAACAATATAACCAAAACAGAAAGACTGCCTTTTTCTCCCAGTTAATCTACCTACACCACAGATACACCCCTCCCCCAAAGCACACTTCACAGTACACAGACTGACTGTTCTAAATTAACATTCAAAATCCACACAAAAAGAATAAACACTCGATGATATGAGCACTGGAGAGTTTCTTACAACAGATGCACTAAATTTTGAGCAAACAAAATGGCTCAAAAAGGCTTTTTTAACAGCTTTTAGAGGATTTGAATCACAGAGCTCGGAAAGGAAACTGTCTCCATCTTTCAGTACACACACACACACACACACACACACACACACACACACACACACACGACCCAGAATTAAGGCTGTGCTGAACAATCTAGAGCCCATGTGACCAACAATCCCTTGAAGCACTGCAAATTCACAATGGAGCTCAATAACAAGGCGAAGTGATGCAAAGTACATTGATTTAAATGTACTTCACCTTAAAGTTGGTGGACAGGTGGTTTGAGGAAGGCAGAATAACGTGAAGTCATTGGTTTCAATGGACTTCACATTCTCCATTATGACATGAAGTACTCCGCTTTGGCTGTGGAGCACTTCACGGATTCTCCACGCATTTCCGCGAATCACTCCGCAGAGCGAATTTCGGCCACTTTGCCCACCTCTAACATTAAGCCTCTTTGTTAATTTCATGACTCTAGTATTGACCTAGATGGTCTTGCATGGATTGGAGACATCTTTCCTTGCCGCCCTCCATGAGCATCTGACCACTGCTATACCTCTGTGTTCATTAGAGCAGCTTATGCTTGTTGCCAGGAAGGCATTTCTGAAGACCTTTGGGGATAGGGCATTTGCTGCAGCTGTTCCTCAGTGGTGAAATCCCAATGATTACTTTGAAGTTTAGTTAAAAATAAATATACAATTTCCAGAAAAGTTCTAGAGAAGATGCAGCTTTCATCAGTCATACTGTTGAATGTTCTTCTGGCTGCAATGCACCCTGCTGGCATTTCCAGGAAATCACAGACAAATAAAGAAATTAGTCAATCAATCATAAAGAGGTATGTAAATCCATTTTACAAAGCATTTTGCAACTCCATCCTTTATGAAGAATGTATATTTAAGGAGTCTTATTGTAAAGAGCAGGGGGCCAATTTTAAAACAATTGGGACTGGCACAATGAGCATATGTCAAGGAGACACTGGACAAAGGGCTTCTTGTGCCACATCTTGAACCAGTCCCAGTTTTAGAAGGCACCCTTTGCCAGTGGGAGTCTCTGTGCACCAATTGGGCTAGCGCCATCCTTGGGAAAGCCATGGTGAAGGGGGCTTACACTAGATCAGTGCTGCAATATCCCCTAAACCCTGGAGATGGTCTAACCCACTGAGCACCACTCCTGGAGCCATCACTGGGTGGGGGTGTGACCCTATTCCCCTGACAGAAGGCACCCTCAGAGCCCCCAACAACTGCCAGACCACTGCTGGAGTGGCCAGTGGTCCATGATGGGTATTAACCCACCACCCCTCACTCCCTGTGGTGGTGCCGGTGTATCTGCTTCCCCCACAGACTAGCACTGCAATTGGCAGTTATTCAGTTGCCCTGTCAGGGGCTGTTGCCACCCCTTCCCCTGATTGTGATCCATTTCACCCTCCTGTGAGCCAGGGCATGCCCAGGATGATCCCCCAGCTAGCAAAACAACTGGCCAGTGGGTCACCATTGCTGGCTGCTGCTGCTGCAAGCCTATCCTATGGCTTGTGGCATTTCCCCCATTCACCATTTCTTCAGTGCAGCTGTTGTCTTGCAGAAAACCTGGAGACATGGCCACTTTTTGTAAAATCAAAAGCAGGGTCCCTGGTGCAACCAGGTTTGCTGTAGCTGGCAGTTCTCCACACCATGCGCCAATCTAACGGCACTTTTAAAATTGAGCCCCAGGTATCCACTTCAGTTCTCTCATAAACATAATGCTTCAACTATTACAATGAACAAAAGAACATTTTTTTGACATTTTCATTCCCTTTTCACAGGTGATTCAATATTAAGAACACATCTTGATAGGTTATCCTAGACACATACTGTATGTAAGAATCGTTAATCTGCCTCCAACTGAACTAATGAAGGTTTTATGATATCATAGTACTCCCCATGACAGCAGTCTGTGATATCACAAACACATCACTTATGAGGTCAAAAGTAACATCAATATATCTTTTGAAAACCATTGTGAAATGAGTACTACATTAGCTGAAATAGTTAAAAGACCAATAATGTGAGTCAGGAATACAACCAGTATATTTTAAAGTTAAATTTAATTGTTGTAAATGTTAGTTTCAAGCCATTTATCTGAATGTATACCTGAATGCATAACATTAATAGCTGTTAAAAAAACTTTCAAAGCAGCAGTCCATAATATGCTTGGACAGTTGTCCCTTTTTTTCTCTCTTAGACACAGTACAGGGAATCTTCTAGGGGAGAAATGCATCAAAGAGAAATGAGACTCCCTGAGAGGTCAAGGAGCATGGAGGGACAGCTATCCTCAACTGCATGCAAGCCAATATGAGGAGTGTACACACAACAAAATGGTTACACTTAAAAGGCTAGGACATAGTGGCCCTCACAGAGACCTGGGTGGGGAAAGCAAATTATTGGAACACCAGCATAGAGGGATACTGGCTTTTCTGAAGGGACAGGTCAGACAGGAAGAGGGTGGGGTGGCTCTCTTAATAAGGAAAGGAATCATGGTGGAGGACAGGAAGGACATTGGGGCAAACAGTATCACAGTTCTGTCTGATTAAGAGAGGAAAAAGGGGGCAAAAGAGTTATCCTGGGGTGGTACTACATGCCCCTAAACTACTCAGAGGTGCATGATGCCCAGCTGCTTGGGAAAATTTTGAGAGGAGCCAAATCAGATGCAGTGCTGATCATGGGGGACTTCAATCTCCTTGGCACAGACTGGTATCTTCAGAGGGTTAATGGCATGGCTGAGAAGGCGTTCCTGTCCTTCATTAATGAATGCTTCCCAAAGCCAAATTTCCCATGGGATACTTGGTCTGAGGCTACTATTAACCTTGTTCTCAGCAGTGGGAATTGGGGCATCTCGAGTGTACTGTACAAGTCAATGACAGTGCAAATGCTGAACAGAGTAAAGAAACCTCTCTTGTGAACAGGAAGACAAGCTACAGTACAGTCAGCATTAAACTTTAATTGCAGTAAGTTATCTCACTGCTCAGTGAGATCCTTTTTGGTGGTTTTGCTTTATTATTTATGAGTTTTCGTAAACACTGGATTTGTATATGAATGAAATGTATAAGTATTAGTATATTTAAAATATTGTAGAAAATAATTAGATGCAAAAAGATAAATTCATTACCCACACTGAGCTGAAAAAAAATCACTGAACTTTGTGCTTCAAATTCACTGCTTTGGAGTTCAGATAATCGATTAACAACCCAATAACAATGGAATTATTTTGAAGTATAATGCTGACTGTGCTGAAGATCTTAGAAACCATGGCTAGCAACTTTAGAAAGGCTGAATTTGTAAAGATAAAGGACCTTGTATGCAAGGGTGTGGAGCAGCTGCATGGAGCCGTTAATGCACAGCACATGAGATGTTTGCTGAAGAAGGTGCTTGAAGCAGCTGCAGACGTCTGCATTATTATAAGCAGTAAGAAATGAAGCTAATATATGGCTCCTCTGGCTGAACACTAATGCAACTGATTACGAACAAAAAGAAAGTGTATGACTGCAGGAAAGACAAGCATTGCTTCTAAGTCAAAAAGGAGTATAGCATCACTCAGCGACTTCAAGACTAGAATTGTAAAGCCAAGTAACAGCTAGAAGCAGGGATAGCAACATGAGTTGTGGGCAACATTAGAACCTTCTTCCAGTACGTAAAAATGTAAGGGGAAAGTTGAAGGAGTGAATTGGGCCCCTTGAAAACAGGTGTGGGGAGAAATGAAAGCACTTTACCCAGCCGAAATGAACAAGAGTTTATCATGATTGATTATGAAAAATCCTTATATTTTATTGTTAAAGATCATGTTCAAGTATGAAAAATCACCAAAAATACCATCTTTAATAATGAAAGTCCACCATCATTAAATGGCCGCCAGTCAAAAATACTAAAATATTTAGTTACGATCTGATAATGTTTTTTCTTGAATTTTTGTGATTTCAAATATACGGTATTAATCCTGATTAACCATTGTCTGAAGTAATCATAAATCATCATTACTGCATTGGTATCATGGTGTTTTTACATTGTTAATCATTATTAATCATGATCAATCAATATTGGTTACAACTGTTTTGCTGGGTCATGATAAATTTTTAATCAGTACTTTTGGTGGTGCTAAATCATTATCTATTATAATTGATCAATACCCAATCAATACCTAAAGTAACCATAAACCATCACTTTTCTTTCTTTTCTCTTTTTATTAATCATGATTAATAATAGTTGATCAATACCTGATGCAGGTTATTGACAGCCAATCAGAACCTGCTTCACAGATCATGATTAATCATCTTTGAGCATATGCTTGTAAGATATGGTCATGATTAGCTTTGCTAATGGTGTTTTTATTTTGTCAGTCATTATTAATAATAGTTGATCAATAACTGATACAGATTACTGGCATCCAATCAGAACCTGCTTCATAGATCATGATTAATCGTACGTGATCATATGCTTGTAAGACTTGGCCATGACTGATGTGGCTGCCTCTCATTGGCTGCTCTACCATAATTAATGTGCATAATTTGTCATGTTTATTCATGATCAATCATTGCCTTTTAAAGTAATGGTGTGACATACTATATTGGACTTCATAGTTCGTGCTGCAATGGCGATGGTCTCTGTGCCATAATTATAAAATTTACTACTGTCATGTAAGGGAGGGAATTGATCATAACTCTGGCTGAACTGTTGGCCAGGTAACCCCTTTTCACTTCTTGGTTTGCCTGCTTTGCCCCCACGCTCTGATCTTATGTGATGTCTAACCAGTGAGAGCACTGGGGTGTGCCCCACACAACTCTATGAGGCTTGTTTTCAAAATGGTTTTACAGACATTTAAGCAACCTTTGATAACAAATTAAAGCCACCGGTCAACTAATAAGAACCCTTCTGAATGCTAACTTTAGCGCCATAACATTTCCCACCACCTTCTCTGAGAACCATAGCAGTCTTTTTTCCTCTTGCTTTTATTTACTTGTGTAATGCAAAAGTGCATTTTATTTTAGTTCGTTTTTGTTTACCAGGTAGGTATACTAGCCAGAAAGCCTATTTTCAGGCACAACCCGGGAGAGTACAGAGACAAACTTCAAGAGAACATCATGATACATAATAAAAGTTACATGTAGATATCTGAACATAACAGTAGTAATATGACAAGGGATTGAGATAGGAAGACCAAATACAGCATTTAAGTTACATAAGACAATACAATCAGGCCAAATTTAAAGTGACCAGACACTGATTTAACAATGAGGGATAAAATGCAGAGGGAGCGATACCAGTCAGGCAGAAATAGATGAAGGGGAAGCTAGGGAGAAAGTGGAGGGAGTAGAGAGGCAATAGGTGTGAGGGGTGTAGAATGGGTTAAGTATAGGTACAGGTTTCCCAGAGGGTACAGCAAGTAATGGAAGATGAGAGCTGTAGAGTTTGAGAGGAGAAAGCAAACAGGATTACCCAGAAAAAAGAAAAGGAAATAGAGGATGAAAATGTTAGAAATAAGGAAGTGAAACTGAGAGGAAGTGCTCCATATTGGGGTGGACCCCAGGCTCCCAGATGACAACTGGGGGGGGTGGAGTTTGAAAGTAAGGGCTAGGGTGGTTTAAAGCAGGAGCATATGTGGGAGGAGAAGAGATAGTGTTGAAGTTCTCTCTTAAAGGAGATGTGGGATGCAGATTGACATAGGGTCAGAGGGAGTGAATTCCAGAAATAGGGTACATGACAGGTAAAAGCACGGCCATCTTTTTTGGTACGATGTCTTGGGATAAGGACTGGGGCATTTTCTGCAGAGCATAAAGAATAATTGGTTTTCTGGTAAGGAAGGAGACAGGCCAGTGGTTTGGGTATACGGGATCTGATAATGTTATCAGTGATGGACCCAAGTGCATAGGACCTTAGTTCTTGGGATGGAAGCCATCCTAGATCTATGTAGAGAAGGCAGTGATGTTTCAGCAGGGAGGAGCAGGATGCAAAATGACAGATGTTATTATAGGTAACATCCCACTTACAAAGACTCGAGTTGCAGGTGGTAGCATATGTAGCAACCCCGTAGATGAGAGAGTGAAGTAATATCCCATGGGCAGTAGCAAGTCTAGCTGAGGGAGTGAGTGCATAACTTGTCTGGTAGGCAATCCCAAGTATGGAGTTTACCTGCTTACAGGTAGATTGAATGTGGAGGTCGAAACTCAGGGATGGGTCAAGAATGATCCCAGATATTTGAAAGAGTTTACCACCCCAACAGATGTGCCATCAAGGGAGGAGATGTTAAAGTGAGTTTGGGAGTGTTTGAGTTTGAGACTGGAGCCAAATAGCATATCTTGGGTCTTTGATATATTTAGAGAAAGTTTGTGATTTGTTAGCCACTGTTGGATAAGCTGGTAATCACAAGAGAGTCTTGAAGATGTACTAAGTAGATTAGTGGTAATACTACTGATGAAACTAGAGAAAGGCAAAGAACCTAAGATAGACCCTTGAGGTACACCAATGTTGATAGTGACCTTGTCAGAGAGGGTGGAGTTAAATTTCACATATTGAGACCTATCTGTCAGATAGCTATCTAACCAGTTCACAACATTTGGTGAGAAGCCTAGAGAGTTTAGGGTAGTAGCTAGGATGGTATGGTCAACAAGATCAAATGCCTTGGTCATGTCAATAAAGAAGGCCCCGTGAGCTTGCCAGAGTCCATGGCCACTAGGGTGTCAGACGTGAGTTTAAGTAGGGAAGTAGTGGTACTATGTCCCTTGCAGAAACCATGTTGAGCATCAGTTAAGAGGTCATGTTTCAGAAGAAAGTCGGTAGTTTGGGTGGCAACTAGTTTCGCAAGAATTTTACTGAGAACAGATAGGATGGCAATGGGTCTGTAATTTGATGGGTCAAGCGGGTCTTCTTTTTTAAATACAGGGGTAATTCTGGCCATCTTACAGATATTCCGGACAGTGCAGTGACACAGAGAGAGGGTAAAAATCTTAACAAGGGTAGCAGCTATGTGAGGGGCTGCCAATTTTAGGAGCTTGGGTTCTAAGTTATCAGACACAACAGCTGCATGCTCTGAGATGTTTATTAGGAGTCTGAGAACCTCACTTTTTAAGACTGACTTGAAATGGAAGGTGGGCCTGGTGGAGTTTGCTTGAGAGATAGAGTTTGATGGGGTAGGGAAAGTGGAGGTGTATTGAGTAAGGTCAGCAAATTGCCCATTAAAGAAGTTAGCAATAGTGAGGGGATTGTTACAATGGATGCCATTTAGAGACATGTCATTTGGAGTGAAGGACTGGTTTGATCCCAGGAAGAACTTAATATGGGACCAACATTTTTTAGGGTCCCCCTGGGAGTCTGTTAGAAGTTCCTTGCAGTATGAGCTTTTCGCTTGCTTAATTTCTTTCTTACAGGCATTTCTCAGAGGTCTGTAGGTATTAAAGTCTGCAAGAGAACCAGATTTCTTGTAACAAAGCCAGATTTTGTCCCTCTGTCATTATTTAGATAGTAGGTAAGATTTTAGCCAGCGGGTCTGCCTATTTCTAACCTGTCTGATAGCAAGTTGACAGTGGTTTTCTTGTAATGCTAGGAATTTGGACAAAAAGGTATTTAGAGCAGTCTGAACATCCAATGAGCTATAGAGAGAGGACAAGTCTATGCAAGCGATGTCAGACAAGAAGGTCTGTGGGTCAAAGTTTGCATAATTACAGAAAGTAATGAAGCACGGCTTCATAGGATCAGACCTACCTTTACCCCAGATACAGAAAGTGGGGGAGTGGTCTATGATGGCATCACATAAGACTCCTGCATCAACAATGTTCTCGGGGTAGTTTGTCATGCTCCAGTCCAACAAGGTGCTGGTATTAGAATAAGGCGCGGTTCTAGTGGGTACAGAGATAAGCTGATGCAGGTTGAAACTCGAGTCTAGTCAGGGTTGTCATATGTGTATTTCCCAACCAGTTAATATTAATGTCTCCGAATATAATCACTTAATTATTTCCTGAGTGAATAGCAGATTGGTCAAGTAGCTCATCTAGTCCTTTTAGGCCATGGGTAGGGGGATTGTAAGCACAGACAATATTCAATTTCTTTGTGCTAAGGGGAGGCAGACATGGAGTGCCTCACAGAGGTTTAAGGAGGTTGAGCTGATTACTGAGAGCTGGAGGTGTGATTTGAAGTACTGTAAATGGCTGTACCTACCCCCCTATTAGGGGCTGCTGTTTTATTCCTCAGAAGATTATAGGATGGTAGGGAGCACCGTGAGTCAGGGGTGGATGGCTTCAGCCAGGTTTCAGTAAGGCACAGTATATCTACTTTGTAAAGTGCGGTCCAGGATTCAAGTTCCACAAAGTTTCGCTCAAGGCTCCTGATATTCTGATGGGTTATAAGTAGGCCTTTGGCATTTGAAATAGGAGCAGTTGAAGGAGTTAAGAGCCCTTGGTTTGGCTGTATATCCCCAGAGAGCAGAATGGCCAGTAAGAGGAGGTACCAGAACTTACGATGCAGGAAGGGTGAGAGGGTATGAGTTTGCAAGGAGCTACATTTGTGGTCATTGGCAACCAGATAGTTCCAGGCCTTGTTTAGGAGTAACTGTGTGGGATTACAATGTATTGCAGGTAGCACTAGTTGATTTGAAAATGTAAAATCATATTGTAGAGTGTGTGGGAGAGCAGTTTCAGCACAGAGGACTACAAGAATTGATAGGTGTAACAGAGGCAGGGTGGATATGAGAAGCAATAGCAGCAACTGTTTATTCATTTTATTTAGCCCTGAACTAGAAATTCAGTGGGGAAAGGGACTAAAAGGGATTCAGCGAATGTGAGGGGGGAGAGAGAGAGAAACAGAAACCGGCCAATTTTCTATGGATATTTTAGTCAGATAGGAGCTTGGGTGCCTGAAAGGGGTGGATGAGAAAAATTCAGGGCAAATCTAAAGGAAAAAAAATAGACCAGACAGACAACTAGGGTGGGTTAGACAGCAAAAATGAGATTAACTAGCAGTCAACAAGGGCAGTATAGAACAACTAATTTCAAATAGGCAGTAGTCTGGAGGAACTGATTAATCAAAACAGAGGTGGGCAAGGATAGTAAGTTCCTGAGTCACACTAGAAAATTAGAGGCATAGGCCAGGTAAGGAGTGGTATTCAAAAGTAGTGCAGTGCAATTACTATTGGATCAACAATGTCCATGTGGTGGTGGGGAGGGGAGAAGGACTGCCTGAGCAAGCAGGGTTTGAGCAAGCCGAGAAGGGTGGGGACTGATGGAGTATTTAACAGGAGGCCTGGGTGGGGTGGGAGGCCGGAGAAAAACACCAGTTTAAATGTCCAGGGTCCTGGAAAATAGATTTTCAGCTGGGATTGGCAGTCTGAGAGCCTGCAGGTGCACCAATTGGGAGCCTTGCAGTAAGCGCCACAATCAGGAGTTGTAAGCAAAAGGCACTCTAATCGAACACCGCCGTAAGCTGGCTGACATGAAGAAACACAGCAGCAGTACCTTATA
Organism: Neoceratodus forsteri; assembly: GCA_016271365.2. Taxonomy (NCBI): domain Eukaryota; kingdom Metazoa; phylum Chordata; order Ceratodontiformes; family Ceratodontidae; genus Neoceratodus; species Neoceratodus forsteri. The sequence goes on along the minus strand of CM028129.1, from coordinate 641,798,026 downwards.
GCGGAGTCTGAAGATCAGGACCAGGAGGGTGGCAGAGAGCCAGCGATTTCGACTGTAGCTAGCTGGAGGCCAAGGAAATGGCCAGAGGTCCCACCGGGTCCACAAGTGCTGCTCTATGGCTCGTGAAAGTCTAGGAAAAGAAGAGGGACAAAACAGTGTAAATAAGGAAAACAGAACAAAAGAGCAAAAACAGGGGAAGGGAAATTGGTGGCAGACCATCAGCGGGGGATGGGGGTACTTAAGTTGGACAAAAGACAGAAATTAGCAAATTGGAGTAAGGTGGGGAGGGGTTACAGGGGGACAAAGAGGTAGATACGTGAGTGAGCAGAGTTTTGAGCTCAGGCAGAGGGATGGGGTAGAGGTCAAGTGCAGGATAGCAATATGCTGCAAGAGGAGGGCTCAGCAAAGAGAGAGTGGTGAAACAGAAAAGTGCAGCGGAGAGGCAGAGAAGAGGAAGTTATAGGGAAGACAGCCAGCAGTTTTAGGAGAGTTTAGTCACTATGTGCCGTATAGGCCGATTTTAGGTTACATGTAGTAACGACATGAAATTCTTGAGAAATACTAAAGCACAAATGAGCTAATCACAATAATTCAGTTCTAGGTTCTAAAGAGTTAATACTCCATGTGCCATATTGGCTGATTATACAGTTTCATGTAGTAATAACTTAAATTCTGCAGTACACCAAAGCACAAAGGAGCTAACGATCACAGTAATTCTGCTAAAGGTCCTCTTTAAAGTTCTAATAAAAACCACCAGTTCAAATGTCCAAGGTCCTGGAAAAATAGATTTTCAGCAGGGAATGGCAGTCTGGAGAGCTGGCTTGCAGGCACACCAATCAGGAGCCTTGCAGTAACTGCTTTGCCAATCAGGGGTCAGTAGCAAAAAAGGTGCTCCAATCGGAACGCTGCCATAAGCTGGCTGACACTCGAAGAAATACAGCAGCAGTACCTTATAAGTGGAGTCCAAAGATCGGGACCAGGAGGGTGTCAGGGAGCCAGCGATTTCTGTGGTGGTAGCGGTGGAGGCCAAGGAAATGGCCAGAGGCACCACCTGGTCCACGAGTGCCGCTTGGGGCTCAGTGAGAATCTTATTGTACAGTCCAAAGATCGGGACCAGGAGGGCAGCAGGGAGCCAGCGATTTCTGCGGTGGTAGTGGTGGCGGGCAAGGAAATGGCCAGAGGTGCTGCCGAGTCCAAGAGTGCCACTCGGGGCTTGGTGAGAGTCTTATGGCAGAGTCCAAAGATTGGGACCAGGAAGGCAGCAGGGAGCCAGCAATTTCTGCGTTGGTAGCGACAGCGGCCAAGGATATGGCCAGAGGCGCCACCAGGTCCAAGAGTGCCACTAAGGGCTCGGTGACAGTCTTATAGCAGAGTCTGAAGATCTGGATCAGGAGGGTAGCAGGAGGCCAGCGATTTCTGTGGTGGTAGAGGCGGTGGCCAAGGAAATGGCCGGAGGTGCCGCGGGGTCCACAAGCACTGCTCAGGACTCAGTGAGAGTTTTATAGAAGAGTCTGAAGATTGGGACCAGGAGGGTGGCAGGGAGCCAGCGATTTCTGCGGTGGTAGCAGTGGCAGCCAAGAAAACAGCACGGAGGTGCCGCTTAGGGCTTCACTATAGTTACTTTTAATTTCACTCACTATTCTCCTACTCCACCTAAGCCTCCCCTCCCTGCCAGGGCATCCCTGAGGCATTCCCTTATCTTTGTAAAGTCTGCCCTTCTGAAGTCCAGGACCCTCTCATTCATGTGGTTTGACTCCACCCTGTTCTTATATTGAACCACACCATTTGGTGAACACTGATCCCCAGGTGGCCACCCACTGGGACATCTGCAACACTGTCCCTGCTGGTGAGATACTAGGTCAAAATTTCTCCCTCATGAGTGAGCTCATTTACTAATTGCCTAAGGAACACCCTCTGCAGGGAGCCAATGATATCCCTGCTCCTAGCTGAAGCTGCAGCCGGGATGCTGCAAACCACATTTGGCACATTAAGTCTCCCACCAGCAGCACCTCCCCCTTAGTTGTCATCTTATGGATGGCTTCCACTAGAATCCTGTCCATTTCCTCCCACTGTGCTGAAAGTCTGTAGATAACCCCAGTGCAAACAGTAGCTCCAATTACCGGTTCTTGGGAAAGTTAAGTGACTTGCTTAGGGTTATACAGTATGCAAGTGGGGGCTGTGGGATTCAAACCCAGGTCCCCAGGTGTACAGCTCATTACCCTTAACCACTATGCTGTACTGCCTCCTTGCTTGCATATGGAGACCGAGTGCCCCCAAAACACCACATCATGTCCCCACCATATATACATACAGTATTTACTCATTGTAAAAAACAGCATTAATGCAGACATGCAAAACAGGATTTTGAGCCTTGTGAGTCTTGGCAAATCAGTTGTGTGGTTTCCTTGGGGTTGCCAACATTAATGCCCACCCCCTCCACCCAGCCTGTAGCTTCCTGTCTGAAACACAAGGTACATCTCTAAGCCAGTGCCTCATAGGCAATTATTCGTTGAAGAAAAGGAAGTATGGCTTGGTACATGTGGCTAAAAGAATCAGTAATAGCTTTCGTCCCACAGGGCAAAGTGTGATGTGAGAGATTATGTTTGCTTAGGGAAGGGGGTGGGCTTTAGTCTTGACAGCCCCAAGGAATACCACTTAACTAATTCATCAATTTTCCTAAGACTCAAAACCCTATCTTTTTTTTTTTTTTTTTTATTTGTGCACTTTGCATTATTCCACCCTAATGTCTGTATTAATGTATTTTTTGCAGTAAACTTCCCTTCTTTGTGATACTGGAATCATAGCAGAATAGTGAAGATATTTCAAACCCTGAATTACCAACCACCTAATAGGTGAAGGACAACAGTGCCATAATACTCACGGTTGCACCATTAACAATGGTTAACATCCCAGCACAGATAAAAGATCTCTTACCTGGTTCCTGTGGAACCTGGAATAAGGGGGTCTTGGTGAGCAGGCAGTCATACCTGTAAAACAGGAACAGCAATGGGGTCACAAGGATCTGCATCTCTTTATGAACTGTGACAAACAACGTAGAGTAAACAAAAAATGATACTTAAATGATATGTATGGTCAGTGTCCTCCTACACCTGGTCAACATCCTGTCGGACCTGTAGACATAAAAGGGAAAATGGATTCTGATCGGCTGGGTCAGTTGGGAAGGACCTGTAGAGGTTAAAAAAAAGGGACGAGGTCGGTCGGTCACAGGGCTGAAGCTTGGAAGCCTGAATGAGAGTGACTACATGGGGCAGGGTGGAGCAAAAAAATTAAATACAAGAAAGAGGGCTAGGGCATCTGGACAAGCAAAACTGTGCTCAAATTCTGAAGAGTGGCTATGTGCAAAAATCTGTGGATTTTTACCTTAGTGCATGCAGAGCTCAGGTTAAAGCCTGACTTCATGGCATGGATGTGGGTGAATGGAGAACAAATGGTCAGGTGGCTGAGGAAAGAAAGAAAAGCCAGAAGTCTGTCCAAATCTTATTTACCCAGAATAATTCAGCCAATAGTTGCAACACCTCACTTTCAGGGGGATCATGCATCTACACATTCCCATAGCTGGGTAAATGGGTACACTGGGAGGTTACATAGAAATATAAAAGTTGTCAGCAGATAAGGACCTCCTGGCCCACCCAGTCTGCCCTATTTTCCCTACCTATAGTGACACTGCAGACCCTACTCTGTCTCCGGTCTTCACCCCCATTTCTAAGAACCTTTGTGTCTATCCCATGTATTCTTGAAACTTATAACCATTCCAGCCCCCACCACTTCTGCTGGGAGGCTGTTCCATACATCCACCACCTTCTTCATGAAGATGTACTTCCTCACATTGCCTCTCAGCCCCCCCTTCCATCTTCATAGTGTGACTCCTTGTCCTTGAGCATCATTTTCTTTGGAAAATGCCAACTTCTTGTACCTTGTTTTTCTCATGTGAGGTATATGAATGTCTCTATCACATGAGTCCTCACACTTTGTCATAGTGAGCCTCCCCAAAGCCTTGGAAAAGATCCTGAGCCTCCCCCTAATATAGAAATAATTTGGGGCCTCCCCATAGTTAGAACAACTATCATACTTTGCACATTACAGGAAGAATACAATGAAGTACATGTGAGTAGTTGAGTTTATTCTTATGTTATTGAACTTATTATTCTCCCTCTCTATAACCCCACTCCCCAGTTCAGCCTCCTGACTCCACACTTCTGACTTTTGGACTCTGTTTACCCCTCACTGCAATACCTCCATGAGTCAGATTGTTTTATTTGTCAGTTTTACCCTGCTCTCACCTTCTCAGGGACCATTTTTCTCCCTCCAGCTCTTGCTCCTAGTGTCTCTCTCTGTTTAGCCTTTGTATTTGTGTTTTTCTGCAGCCAGTATAATGGGTCAGTTGTTACCTTGTTCCTATTCATTTGCATTGTTTTGAATTTTGTTTTGCAGTTTCCAAGAATTATATTTCCCCCCATGTCATACCAGGAAACAAGTGTTTGCTAAGCGTGTCTTTCCCGGTAACCATTTTGTACATAAATTTGCATGCCATTATTCGCTTTCACTTTGCTACATCCTTCACACGAAGAATTAAAAACTTGACATTTAAATATAGTACATTTTAAGGCTTGCTTGAGCCTACCCTGGAACAGGTTGGGGCCTCCCCTGGGAGGCTGGCCTCACCATTTGAGAAACCCTGCTCTATCATAACCCCCCTTTTTTCCCCTTTCCTCCAGGGAGTACATACTTTAATTACTTATGCCTTTCCTTGTAGGGCTTTTGATGCAGGCTGTGCACGATGTTGGTTACCCTCAGCTGTACTGCCTCCACCCTATCTATCTCCTTCCATAGATGGGGCTTCCAGAACTGGGCATAGTACTCAAGGTGTGATTTTACCAGTGATCTATACAGTGGGTGTTAGTACCTCCCTCTTTCTGCTGGTGATTCCCCTGCTTATTCATCCCAGCATCCCGCTAGCCTTCCCCACTGCCTTGTCACACTGTTTAGCTACCTTCAGGTCATCAGAAATTATTACCCCCCAGATCCCAGAAACACACACAGTTTTTAAAGCAATGTTTACTGACTTGTGCTGCCTGTTTTACTTTTGAAAACCACTGCACATGATCTTTACAACTTTGAAGAAACAGGCCCTATAAGCTTGCTGACAGGGAGTACTAGACTGTGAGTTCCTGAGATAACATCATCATCAGCTCTTCACTGAAACAGGCTGTTCTGAACAGGTAGTGAAATCTGGGTTACAAAATAGCTCATAACTTTAAAATGAAGTAATATGGAAATCTAGTTTTTTGGTATGAGATTTACTGGGGTATGCATACTTGTGATATGTCCAACTTGCTTAAGAGGGAGATTTGGGTCAAATTAGTAGGGAGATTGGTCTACTAGTAGGGAGATGCCGTAACGTCATGAGTTTGGCCTTAAATGACGCCAAAAAATAAGGGAAAAAGCATTTATAAACATTTAATGTATTTCATTTTGTCAAGAATAAGCACCAAAAAGAATAAACAACTAGTTGTACAAAGTTATCACTTACATTGTTCATCATTAATTTACTTTTTATGTTCTTTATCTGTCAAAAAAATATGAATGGATATTTTGGACAGAATTTTACTTAAGCAGGAGATTTTGTTTCCCAGGAGGGAGAGAGGGAGTTCAGCATAAAAAAAACAGGAGCCTCCTGCAAAAAGAGGGAGATATCACATGTATGGGTATGTTTATCCAAATTCTGCAGTGTAGCAATTTTGGCCAGATGGTGTCAGTTGCCCTTTAAAGTAATGTATTTACACATGCAGATGTTTTAATGATCTCCCCACTGACCTTACTGAATGTAGCAAGGTCAGCAAATTCAAAGCTGGTCTCCGAGCACTCCTAGCTCTCACTTGTGTATGTGAGTGCCCCAACACAACCTAACTCTTATACTAACAACTGAGAGTCCCCCAACTGTCCCCTCCAAGCTCCCACTGCAACATTACTATAGATTTATGCCCTCCCCTCGCCCCCTCGGTCCCATCCTCTGCTTCCTCCTCCACTCCCTACCCCCACATATTACTACCTCACCTTATCCACCCCCACCTGTACTCACCCCCTCCCTTTGCTGCCAACCTTCCTCTACCTTCCCTTCCTATTTCTCCACATCCCTATCCTCACCACTGACCCTCCACCTCCAATGACAAAGCCCTCTCAGGCTGCCACTTGAGCACATCTTCAACAAAGCCTTTCTTTCTGATGGCCTTACCCTACTCAAGCACAAAGTTCCTGAAATCCTTCTGCTGACCTGTGCGTTCAGCATAGTGCAGCTTACTTCTAGGAAGAGATTTGAACTGCCTGTCTATGTAGGCAGGACTGATGGTGAAATTTCACTGCAGATTTCAAGACAACCTGTAACCAAAGTGTAACTTGACAATTAAGCACAATTGTTTTTTATATAACCTATGTAACCTTGAAATCAAGTTATCTTTTGTATGCCAATATATTTCGGTGTATAAACTGTTGTTGCTGGTTATTCTTTTCTGTACTGTGTTTGATTTGGAACCATTGTAAATGAGCCATTGGCTAAAAGGTATTAATCCCAAACTGAAATAAATAAATAAACAAAATCAAAGACAAAAAGCACAACCACACACACACTCACAGTCAAACACTCCAGCAGTTAGGAAATACACAATGTAAAAAACTTTAAGCATTCAAGATGAGAGACTCTACATAACAGATTTGGTTTGAAAAGATTTTTTTTTAACATACCTACAACTTGTGAATTTTAGCTAGTCCATGTACTCTCCTAGCCCTCAGAATGCAAAACACAGAGGAAGTTTGCGTCTTGAAAAATGTCCCCTAGTGATTTTGGGAGATCACATGTCTCTTAGGAAGTGCCCCACCCCAAGGATTTGGGGAGTTGTAGTTTTCTTATGAGCAGATATTTAAAGTAACAGAAACATATTAACAAGTTAGTTTTAAAAATTGCCCTATACATTACAGAAAATAAATGGGGTTGGGGGGGGGAGAGAGCAAAGGATCAATATAGGAGTGCTCTCAGAGAACCCACTTTTTAACCATTTATTTATACAGGATACTCAAACTGAAGCATTTTCAGTTTCTCATAGGGGAAACTGGAAGGGACAGCTGTGGTCTTCATTTATGAGCCACTGAGTAGTCAAACAAATGTACTTTCAAGTGCATTGCAGATCTATTTCTAATATTCATTTAGTAATAATTTACCCTTAAACAAACAGTTTATTGACTACTTCTTAGAATTTAGTATTCTTAGAGGCTGTATTACTCTGTTGATGACTAAAGATGATTAAAAATGACTATAATTAATCTTTAAAGACAAATTAATGATAAATGTAATAATAAATTTAGTATTTGACTTTGGTGAGGTAAGCTAATGTCTGGCCAGACTTGTTGAAATAAAAGTAATGATAAGTAAGTATAAGGAACTTAATGTACTGTGAGTAGAGATAGGGAGCAGAGAGAGATGCAAACAGCACAATACAGCATAGGAGTAAAGAAAGCAGAGTTTTAGTGGAAAAGATAGAGTTAAAGAGCAACTCTCTAGTATAATAAAAAGCTTAAAAACATTATGGGCCAGATATTCAGAAATGCACCAAAGCCCAGTGCAAGTCTGGCGCAGTGCAAGTCCGAAGTGCACTGGTGCAACAGGAGTGATATTCAGAGATTGCACATGCTGTAGTGCGCCAGCACAACCTGGCAAAAATGGCACAGTTGCACCATTGCACAACTGGGAATGCACCATGGTGCAATGAGAGGTGCATCATGGCACAAGTAGAGATGTGCCATGGTGCACACACACACACAGTTGTGCCACAGCAGCAGAGCGACGGGGGAGGGGCACGGCACAGAGAAGTGATGCAGGGACAGAACCAGGGAGGCACAGTGACAGGCCACAGGAGGCCACCACCAGCTGGGCACAGCAGGATGTGAACAGGCACCCATACCCCTGCCCCAGATCACAACAGTGGCACCAAAGGGAGGCAACAGGAGGTGCCAATGGCTAACAGAGGGCCACCAAGGGGACCCCCACAGGCTGCATGCTGTGCCCCTCAACACAGCCATACCAGAGCAGAACACACCCAGGACCACGCAGCCAATCACACATACCCACAACATGCTCCTGACAGCCCTCCCAAGGGCACCCACACAACACGCCCACTGACCAAGGGGAGGGACACCACCACAGTGGGACACACGACGGCACACAGCAGGGAACCACAGAAGCACAATATGCACCCTGTCTCATGCACACCACATGGACAGGCACTGGGTCACTGCATCATGGTGCCACACGCCACCTGCAAAGCAGACACTGACACAGGCAGGTAAGGCAAAATATTGTAATAGAGAAAAGAACAGCAAACTATGTACAGTACAATGGGGGAGGGAAGGCATAGGAATGCATGAGATGGGGAAAGGGAACAGGGACTGTACAGTGGGAAGGGAGACTGTAGGGGGAGGTACAGCAGGGGAAACAGGGGAAGGTAGGGTGCATGTTAGCGGCAGCCATGCTGTGCCACCCTCGTTGTCCACGGCATCCACCTCCCAACACCCGCCGGTGTATCTGGAGCACCGCCTCCATAGTGGTTGGTGCAAAGAGAATTATCTACCACAAGAGCCTGTAGTACAGGAGCATCCTCCTCCACCTTCAGACACCTAGGAGAAGGGACAGGACAGGTGATCAGTGCAGAGTCCCAAGGAACCATACCCAACCACGGCGTGCATTGGGCAGTGGGATCACACACCCGTGGATGGCCTGAACAGGCCACCCACAGGGGGATGGGCCAATGACTGCCAGCAATGCAGCACACCCCAACAGTGCACAACAGTGGTCCCTGCCACACAGTAGCCACCCAACTGTGCAATGCCAGTCACATGGCACAGTGCCATGCAGCACCACAGCATTGACAGTGGCAGCCAGGTGCACACTCACCCCACCAACTGCTGGCACACGAGTACAATGGATGCGCCACATTGGTGGGCACCACGCACAGTGCAACACACACAGTTGCCACGGCACATGGCATAGGCAGCCATGCCCGCACCCATACCCTGCTCATCCCCAATACAGGTGTAAAGGACCATGAGAGTGCCTACCTGCTCTCCGTGGCTCCACTGGTGCTGGGGCCACCTCCAGGTCCCGCTATGACCTGCTGTCCCACTGCAGCCTGCTGTCCCACTGTGGCCACTGCTGCTGCCACTCTCTGACAATTCTCAGGGCTTGGGAATGGAACATAGACAGGAACACATCAGTACACAACCACAGCAGCTGCCACCCCTGCACAGTGCGGGGCCCTGCCTGGCATTGTCCACAAGATGGCATGTGTTCACAAGCAGTGGTGGGTGATGCAACCCCATGATGCACACAATGACAGTATACTGCCCAGCAGGACATGCCAGGCAGCACAGCTGACATCACAGTACAGCACCAGGGCATACATGCATTCTGGGCCTACTCATCTGGCTATGGCACATGCCCATGCCTGACATGCACCTGCAGCCGTACGAGGTGACCTGGGTCCCTCCGCAGCAGGTCCCCATAATGGTGCCAACACGACTCACCAGTCCTGGCCACCCAGTTTTCTGCACAAGTGTGGCAGCAATATCCTGCCACACAGCCACATGGGGCTGCAGTAGTGGTGCCTGGATGAACAGCTGGGGTGCATGGGGCTGGACGCAGGCCATGAGGTTGGCCAACTCCACCTGCATCCAGTTACTCACCCGATGAGACCTGCACTGCACCATGTCCATGCCTTGAGCCGTGGAGCAAAATGGCGGCCATAGCCACATGTGGCCACAGCATGTGCCAGATGTGTGGGCTGAGGAGATAAGCGCTGTGTCCGCCTATCGCGCAATGGCAGAGATGTGTGGCATACGTGTAGCTGAGTGGGGCCACGTGTGCGGGGTCATCTAGGGTCAGAGGTCACTGCAGGGGTTGGAGCATAACCACGCACTGTGCAACAGCTGCACAATAGCAGCCATGACGCACTGTGCGTCATGGCTGTTATTGGCGCAGTTGGTGCTCAATACGCACAGGTGACGGTGCACCACACCGCACTCATGCATAGCACATCAATGTACCATGCATGCTGCATTGTAACATAGTGCCCGGAGCAATCATATGACTTGCTTCAAGCACTCTCATTGTGCATGGTGCAACTACGCGATATTCAGCTGCCACATGCTAATGAGCTCATCAGCCAATGTGTGGCACAATGGGGGCATTAGCATATCATTACCTTTGCGCCAAAGTCCATTTGCATACAATGCGCCATAAAAGCACCACTGAATGGCACAGGACATGGACCGGTATTGCATACTTGTGAGGTAAGTTGTGCATGCTGCTGGAGCACACTGAGCACAGAGGGCACAGCAAGGGGGATGGCAATGGGTGTTGCTGCCACTGACACACTGTGCTGTCCATTTCCACAGGAAGCAACATATCAGAACCTGAGGAGGTTGGGGAGTGTGGGCCTGTTCGCAAGCACAGGCCCAACTTCACAAAAGCAGAGACAGAGGCCCTGTTCAAGGCCTACCTCGACAGGAAACCACTCTTGAGCGGTGCCACGGGCACAGCACAGGCCAGGGCTGGGGCCTGGGTGGAGGTGGCAGAATGCATCAACCAGCAGGGCAGCCACCAGCGGTTGGTGCAGGAGTGCCACAAGAAGGTGGGCACTGAAAAGAGATGGATCAAGGAGAAGGTGACGGCCATCATGCAGCCCAGAATGCCACTGGAGGGGGGGCCTGAGGATGCACCACAGCTCATGGTGCAGGAGGAGCTGGTGGCAGCCAGGTGGTAGCCCATCCCTACATAGTACATATGGTGGCAACGCACAGCATGCTGTGGTATAGTGGGGGGGCACATGTGGCCATTGCTTCACTGACACACCTGTTTTATCTTTCAGCATCGGCACACCTGCACCTGTGAGCAGAAGATGGGGTGCTGGCAGCAGCTGTGGAGGCAAGAATAGCCTGGATGACCAGCCATTCACCTCCACAGGCATACCGGGGCCTGAGAGGCCACAGCACACCAACACTGTCCAGCTGGATGTCCTGGGCATGGGGTCGGATGAGGCCCTGGATGTGTTTCTGCAGGATGCCAGTCTCGGTGTCCTGTGTGTGGAGACACAGATCAGGGTGGGGTCCGACACCAATGATGACCTTACCATAATCCTGGACAGCATAGGCAGTGTTGTGAGGGAGATATCCATACCAGGCATAGGCAGTACGTCCAGCGACCTGACAGCAGGGGAACAGCTGCCTGCCACCACTGCAGGTGACGCTGTGTGCACTGCCACACCTGTGTCATGCAGTGATGGTGCTACGACCGTGCAGGTGCTGGGCAGTGTTCAGTGGCCAGAGGGGTAACAGCAGCAGGCTGCTAGTGCCACAGGGCAGCCGGACACAGGGTCCACCGCTGGGGCACCAGCTAGGGACATACCCCAAGAGGACTCCACTGTGCAGCTTCCACCTGAGAGGGGGGCTGTGCAGCGTGGCCGGTCACCACAGGAGGGTTGGCGTCCTGCCCCAAATCTCCAGGATGCCGACCCAATGGCAGAGCACAGCTGTTTGCTCAGGGCCTCCGTTGAGCAACAGGTGCAGGTTGCTGCTGGGCTGCATGCACTGTGCGCGGAGGTGCGCCAGCTGGCCGAGCAGCATGAGAGAGGCATTGCGCAACTCCTGGCGGGGATGCAGCACATGCAGGAGGCCATGACAGCTTCCATGGATTGCGTTGCACAGGCAGTCACGGATGGCTTCTCGCTGCTGGTTGCCACAGGGTGTGGCTTGCCACTGTGGACCCCACGCAGTGCATTGTCTACCCCATGATCCAGGTGTCAGGCGACACCCACACTGTCGATGTTGGGCTCTGATGTTGGCATCCCAGGCATGCCTGGGGCAGGCCTGTTTGGGTGCCTACACCCCCCATGCGGACCCGGTTGAAGTCCCGTGGGTCAACCCTGGGGGGCTGTTGCAAACACCCCCTGTGGTTGATGAGCAGCCTGTGGCTGCCATTCGGCTCCAGCGCAGCCGCCCCCATGGCCGGGATGCCCAGGGTTCTGTGCAGCTGCCCTGTTGTGCAGCCCTCCCTGACCACAGTCTGCTGCTGCTGCCCTGTGCATGCAAGGGTGGCGTGTGCTAGTGCATACCACTGGTGTGGCACCTGTGTGTCATGCTGCATGCTGCCTGTGTGCATGCTTTCCCAGCCTCTGGACCATGTGGCATGGGTGTGATGAGGGCAGATCTGCACCATTTGCACCTGTTCACTGGTGCTATGCATCTGATCCTCACCATATGCCAACACCTAGGCATGTGGGTGTATGTGTGTGTTGCTGTGAGCTGCTCTGTGTGGTAGTGTGCCACTGACTCCCGTGACCCTGCACCACACCTCTTTGTGTGCATGCCCATTGCCATGCACACCCCTGCATGTATGCTGTACCTGTGTGAGTGGCTCATGCATGGGTTTAGTGCCACCTACCTGCATGCACCATAGTGCTCCTGTGCGATGGTGTCGCAGTGCTGTCAGGCCAGCCTCATCAGCCTGGATCCCTCCATCCTGGGGGGACTGTCCACCTCCCTCTGGCACATTGCCTCCATCGTCCCCACTACTGTCACCCTCATCAGCCTTGACAGCTATCCCATGGTCAATGGCCATGTTGTACAGTATGCAGCAGGCCAGGAATAGGCCACAGGCTTTTGAGGGGCTGTACTTCGGGGCACCGCCAGACCTCTCTAGGCAATGGAACCATGCCTTCAGCAATCCAAATACATGCTCAATGATGTTCCGCTTGCTGGCGTGTGCCTCATTGTAGCTTTCTTTAGCTGGGGACGACAGGTCCCGGTAGGGGGTGAGCAGCCAGGGCCTCAGTGGATAGGCGCTGTCACCTGTGTGGATAGTGACATAGTTAGCTCTCTACCTTCCTTTGCTGTGCCCCTTGCCTGCCCTGGCACACTCACCTGCTTGCCCATCCTGCCCTCCCTGTTCCATGGCCTGCCCTGCCCGTCACCCCTTGCCCATCCCATACTCACCCACTAGGTGGCTTGTGGGGATGTCCCCACATTTGAATCTGTGGCACAGCACAGAGCTGTGCCAGATGAATTCATCATATGCACTCCCTGGGTGTGTGGCACAGACATTGGTGATGAGCCCCATGACATCGCACACCACCTGGCAGTTGATACTCAGGCTCCCCTTCCTATTGATGTATGCTAGCCCCTCTGGGCCAGGTGGCATGCCAGATGCCCACATGGGTGCAGTCAATGGCCCCAAGCATGCCAGGCATAAGTGCTACCCAGTGGAAGTCCTGCATGGCTGCTGTACACTCTGCCAGTGTGTTGGGGAAATGGATGTATTCTGAAGCACGTGGCAACAGGGCATTGAGGAACTGTGTGAGAAGGCATGACGTGGCCAACTGGGTTATGCCTGTGGTGTTCCCTGTTGGTCTCTGGAAGGTGCCCGTGGTGAGCAGGTACATGACTGCTGTGACTTTCATCTCCACAGACATTGCATGGCTCTGTCTTGTGGATGCCTGCATCTCCTCACTGCACAGCTCACAGAGCTGCCTCAGAATGGCCCTATTCAGGCAGGACGAGCCCACTATCTCTGTGTCAGAGAAGTTCTCGAAGGTGGTCCAGGCACGGCACCACATGTGTCAGGCATACTGCCGACGGGTCCTTCCTCGGCCACTTCACTGTTCCGCCTGCCCTCTCACACCCCTCACTATGGCCTCCATCATGTATGATGCACTGTCCATGGCCCCTGCTGTCTTGTCTCCCCCTGAGTGTTTGGCTTCTGCAGGATGTGTGGCACCCTGGTGCACTACATGGCACTGTGCCTGCCTGTCCCTCTCACTCTCTCTGCCCCTTCACCCTTTCCACTGCCACCTCTGTCACTCTCCTTCTGTGGCTGCCTCTGTCTGTCTCTCTCAGTCTGTCTTTCCTTCTTTTTTTCTTTCTTTCTTTCTTCCTTGTTTTCTCTAGCTCTTGCTCTCTCTCCTTCCCTCTCTCTCACCTGGTGCAAGTGCTGTCTGTGTGCTTGCACCTGGTATTTATAGGCTCAAGTCTGCTCGGCGCATCTTGGTTTTGCTCCACACATGTGCCATGGTTCCACGGTTGAATATTGCACTGTGCTGGATATTCATGGGCACGCCCCCTGTGGTTGCACCTGCATTCATTATAGCTGTGCATTGGGTCTCGCTGAATATGGCTCCTTGGCACATTTCCACACTTGCACTGGCACAACTCAGTTACACCATGCGCAACTGCTTTGAATATCTAGCCCTATATGCACATCAATTGTGCTTTAACTTAATTGTTTTCTAGTTATTTGTTTTTGGTTTTTTTTTTACTTTTCCATGCTGTTGGTCTACTAATTATATATGCAGCACTTATTTCCCTAAGTCTTCTGGACATGGCTTCCAGGCAAACCATGGGACTGACACTGCACTCATCAGTCTAACAGTGGACATACTCAGTGCAATGGACATAGGCAAGCCGATGGGCGCAATCTTTATAGATCTGTCCAAGGCATTCGACCTCATGGACCACAACCTTTTACTAACAAAGCTTCACAGTATAGTCCTAGATGCCCAGGCCCTCAATTGTTTCAAGAGCTACCTATTAGGCCATTCTCAGAGGGTCATCTGGAAGGGAGTGCTGTCAGACCCTCTTCCCATCATGGAGGGTGTACCTCAGAGCTCAGTTCTTGGCCCCCTCCTGTTCTCTCTCTCTTCACTAATGACCTCAATCGTCACTGTGTGGAAAGTTCAGTGGTTCAATATGCTGATGACACTGTTGTCTACCGGTCCATGGATACTTTGCCAGAACTAGATCCTCTCCTCCAAGGTGACCTAATAACACTTGAGGCCTGGCTTACATAGAATAGAATGGTCCTCAATGCAGGCAAAACAAAAGCCTTGCTGTTTGGTTCTAGATCCCTTGGTCAGGACAGGACCAAATCCTTACAGCTAAATTCTCTTGCTGGATAAAGAATAGACATGATAGATGGAGTCACGTGATGCGCCTGGAGGAATAGCAGCTGCTCTGAGACTCTCCCCGCTCCGGTGTTACAATCTACTTTATTTTTCACATTCTAACGCAGTTTACTGAGTTAAACCCACTCTAACAGCAGCGATCTACTATATTTAACGCCTTTCGGCAATCGGGTGAGAGAATGGAAGAAACTCCACAGGAGCTCGAGGCGAAACAGCCTAGGCGCAGCTCGCCCACCAGATCCTCAGGACGAATTAACCCCTACCGGGTTTATGGCAAACTTTCAACAATAAAGGAAGCCCTCTTCCAAATTAATAGAAGACGTAGCAGAATTCAAACCTGCATTAACGCAGCTTGCTCGGAGAGTCACTGATGTCAAGCCCGAATTTCGTCTGGAAAAGAAGCACTGATAAACTCGCCCAGCCATGGTCGAGTGCAAGAGAGCGTGGCCAAATTAGAAGACCGCCTCGATGATCTCGAGGAAGGAATCGCCACAACAATTTGGTCCTTTAGGACTTCCAGAGGGCGGTGAAGGCCGAATACAATTTTGTTCTTGCAGAAATTTTAAAGAAAACAGTCGGCCCTCGACTAATGGGCGGAATACATCATTGAAAGAGGCCACTGGGCCTTAAGGGCAAAACCACCTTCACAGACCCTCTCAGGCCTCTAATCTTCAAGCTCCTCAATTTCCTCGATGGGAGCATATTTTGAAGGAGGCGAGGGAAGTTACCTGCAATATTATGGGAGGGCAAGAAGCTCGGTGGTTCCTGATCTAACGCTGAAGATACTCCTGGCAAGAGTTAACTTCCGACCCATCACTTCCAAACTGTGGGCCGCAGGAGTCAAACACCGCATGTTGTACCCGGCTAGGCTGGAAATCTCCCTTAAGGATGGGCCAAAGCGATTTGATACACTGGAGGAGTCCTTAAAATACCTTAGCAAGATGATGCCTGACTTATTCCCAACGGGGTGAATAGATCTACAGTCGGGATGCATTTTTCCTCTACCTTCTATTTGCAAGGATTACGGAGAGACTGCTTTTACTTTAGCGTGCTAAAGCTGCTTTTGATGTAGCTATATATGGACCCCTTCTATGGACATTTAATAGTTTAAGAACTGGGGGATATATATTTTATATGGAGGGATGGCATGTTTGGAAAGAGGGGTTGCCCTAATAAGATGTTTTTTTTTACTCGCTTGACAGGGCTGGCAACCGTTGTAAACACGTGCGAGTTACTGCGTGCCCTCAGTTCTTTTTTCTTTAGGTATTATCCAGGACTTTTGGGGGTGACTTATTTTTCGGCCAGTCCCAGTATGAGATTTGTATCGTTGGGATACCTATGTTATGGGTAATATTCGTTATGATATAATAACTTGTTAACATATCAACTAGGTACATAGAAGGGACTTTAAAAGTTTCCTTTTTAGGAACTGCTGCACAAAGTTCTGGGTTTCTCGGGTTTGCTTTTTGCAATCTGGGGCACCTATTTGTTGTAATATCAATGGTGTCAGCCGCTCCTGCCCCTCAATGAGAGTTATTCTGACACCTAGTATCTACAAGTGTAACTGATACTACAGGGTGGATCTATTGTTTTTTTCTCTCAAGGTTGCTGTTAATGTACTTTTAGGGGGGTTACCCTTTAGTCAGGGGTTCACATAATTTTTCTCTAAGCTCTCGGGAATGTGATACTTATCCTCATTTGGTCAGGGAGGGAGGGGCTCGCACTTCAGTGCACGTCATGGTCCAGTGGTTATGGAGTCGGCCGTGGGCCAGGAGGTTGGTGCTTAGGGGAGGTTGGGATGGGGGTAAGGAGGGTTTCATTGGGTGTCTTTTTTTAGGGTTGGGGTATGTGGGGGATACTAGGGTGGGTGCAGGCAGCTTCCAAATGACCTTATCTTCCTTTGTTAAAATACCATATGGTTAGCAACCTGAATATTATTTCTTGGAATATAAAAGGGGGGAAGGATAACAAGAAAAAATATGTTATTTTAAATCATCTGGCACATCTGGATCCGTCAATTGTTTTTCTTCAAGAAACTCATATACCTCAAGAGCAGCTCCATCATTTTAGAAAAAGGTGGGTTGGTCAGGTTTTTGGAGCAGGGATCTCCTCTAGCAAAAGAGGAGTAGCCATTTTGGTGGCAAAAGGAATCCCCTTTTTCCCCACAGAGATCCTCTCTGACCCCAACGGTAGATATGTTATAGTCTCAGGGAAGCTGGGGGGAATCAGTATAGTACTGGAGTCTATTTATGGTCCAATCAGAGTCACCTTCTTCTTTACCCAGCTGGCTGTATTAATAGCCCCTTGCAGATAGTCCCGTTATTTTAGGAGGAGACTGGAATCAGGTATAGTCCAACTGTATTGATCGTTCGTGGTGCAGAGCTGCAGGCCTGTCTTCATCCCAGAGGGTGTTGGCTGAATTAACCTCCTCCTTGGGTCTAATTGACCCATGGAGAATGTTTAATCCCGCCGCCAAAGAATTTACTTTCTACCCCCCTGTACACAGAAGCTATTCCCGGATTGATTTTTTCCTGATTAGTTACCAGGTTCTTTCCTTTATTTATGAAGTCACTATAGAGTCGGGTAATCTCAGATCACTCACCCATAGGTTTTCGATGCCGTCCACTGTCTGCTCCACCTAGATCTTACTCATGGTCTTTAAATGATTCTTTATTAAAGGATCCCGAATTGCTGGGTCACTTTCGCTCCTTTATGTCCTTTGCAATTACATCTAATTGGGGCTCTATCAATGCAGTGGACCAGACATGGTCGGCCCTGAAGGCCGTGTGGAGAGGCGAGCTAATTAGACTAGCATCAGTTCATAAAAAGAATAGGACTCATCTTTTATCTAATTGTTTAGAAAGAATTAGAGCTCTAGAGCTGCTGGGAGCTGATGTGAGATCTACCGGTCACGATCAAGAATTAGCCACACTCAGGGCCTGGTATGCGGGCACGTTACGGGAAGAGGTTGAGAATCGAGCCTCTAAATTAAAGGCCTTATATATAGGACAAGGTAGTAAAGCTGGAAAAATTCTTGCTTGGCAGTTGAAGCAGAGACCAACAGCTAAGAGTGGCAGGGCTGAAACACCCTGAGACAAACACCACAGTTTCCGATCCAGAGGGCATATTAGGAATCTTTTTGACTTTTACAAAACCTATACTCTAATGTGCCCCTTCGGACAGGAACACTATGATAAGGGAGTTTTTGGAAGGGTTCCTTCCTTCACTCTCGGAAGAGAGTAGTCATAGGCTGGCGTGCCCTTTTTCAAAAGAGATCGTGGAAGCTATTGACGCTTAAAGATAGATAAAGCCCTGGCTGGATGGCTTTACAGCCCTTTTCTTCAAGTCATTCAAAGATCTTTTGGTACCATTATTACAGCAACTTTTTGCTTTTTGGCAGGAGCACGGGGTCAAAGACCCATCCCTTTTTGAAGCGAGAATTATTTTACTACCTAAACTGGGTAAACCATTAGATCTGGTGGGTAACTATAGGCCAATCTCACTACTGAACATCGATGTTAAGATTTATGCCAAGATTTTGGCCACTAGTATCAAATCCTTGTGGTTGGACCTAGTGAGTCTGGAACAGGTTGGTTTCGTGGCGGGGCATTCATCAGGGGACCATTTTAGAAAACTGTTTTATTTAATCGCTGCATCCTCGAGCCCAGATATGGAAGCATCTGTGGTGTCCTTGGATGCAGAGAAAGCTTTTGATAGGGTGGAGTGGAATTTTATGTTTCAGGTATTATCTAAATTTGGCTTTCCAGAGAAATTTTTGGACTTTATTCGGGTTCTCTATACATGTCCCTCAGCAAGGATTCAATGCAACAACTTGATCTCATCGGTTTTTCCTCTATTCCGGGGCACACGTCAGGGATGTCCCCTCTCCCCCTATCTGTTCAATTTGTATTTGGAACCTTTAATCAGGGTTATTAATAATGACAAGCAAGTTCAAGGGATCTGTATAGGGAGGTCTGAATATAAGTTGTCAGCTTTTGCTGATGATATACTTCTACATCTCCGCAACACCCGGAAATCACTTCCCCGTGTGTTTCAAATTATTTCGGTCTTTGGTAAAATTTCGGGTTACAATTTGAACAAAAGCAAAACTATGGTCCATCCACTCTCTCCCTTCCTGCAACAAAGTTGGTGTGCATCCTTGGGCTTACAATGGCAGCCTAAGTCCCTGCAGTACCTAGGAATTCAAATTTCCAAGGACTTAACTGATCTGGTAGATTTAAATTTTAAACCTTTACTGGGGTCGGTCAAGGAGAACCTGGAAAGGTGGTCAAAGCTTCCATTATCCTTCTGGGGGAGAATAAATACAATCAAAATGATGATCCTACCAAAATTATTTTACCCCCTGTACAACCTTAATCTATACCTTCCCAGGTCCTTCTTTAACCCGATTTACAAATATTGTACCGATTTTTTATGGAAAGGGAAACCTCCACGCAGGGCCTACAGCAAGCTCACCCGTTCAAGGATGCTAGGGGTTTACAACTCCCGGATTTTTATATCTACTATCTGGCCAACCACTTGCTAGGGCAGCCTTATGGGTGTCAGGCGGGAGTAGCCGAGGGCTTAAGCTTGATTGGTTGTTAGCACATAGTGTTAATCTAGACCTTGAAGCCTGTTTGTACATTCAGTGGTCTAAAGTTCCGCCAAAGTAAGAGATTCCCCGGTGGGGTGGGATATAAGGGCCCTCCACCAGCTATACTCGTTTCTGAGTATCCCATATGCAAAAGATGTAATGCAGCCCATCCTAAAGAACCCTAACCTTTTGGTCGGGAAACAGTCGATAAGAAGATGTGTAGGTAACTTCCCCTTTAAACCAAAGATAGCTGATTTCACTTCAGAAGGTTCAGTTATCTCGGCCTCTGTATTGGTGGAGGTGCTCAGAGTGGAACCCTATGAACGATTACGCTTGTATCAGATTCATAGATGCATTAGTTCCCTTCTAGGGGCGGCAAAGGATCGGATGTAGCTGGGGAGTTTTTAAGGAAAATGAGGGATTTGACGTTATCTGGCAAACCAGTCTCTAAATTATATAAAGCAATTATAGCTAAGAGAGACATTAATATCTCCCCAATACCCTATTATTGGGAGGCAAACCTCTCGCTGGGTTGGTCTGAGGAAGATTGGTGTAAGGTTTGGTCGGACCTATACGTATATGTCAAACAAGATAGATTAAGGGGTCTACAGTTTAATCTTCTGCATAACTTGTATCTCTCCCCGGCTAAACTCTCCCGAATATATAACCTTAATTCCCCAGAATGCAAGATGTGTGGCAACCCTGCTAGTACCACTTATCACAAATTATGGGAATGCCCTCAAGCAGTTAAACTTTGGGAGTCAGTGAAGCTATGGATAGGCCCCTATGCTAACATTTCGGATTACTTTAATGCCGATGTCTGTATTTTTGGTAAGTTTTCTCACATACCTACAGTAGCTCAGAAATATCAAGTGGCCCTGGTGGTTTTGGTAACAAAGCTCCTCCTTCTACGTTACTGGCACACTGATAGATCTCCTTCCTATAAGGAATGGTGGGACGAGTTTCTTGGTGCTTTAAATGCGGAGAGGTCTGTGGCAAATTTTCTCAATTCAAGGAAAAAATTTAATAAGAACTGGGATAACCTTTCGAGGAGTCTGAAGGTCAAGTATGGTTATTAATGGGGAAGGTTTCCTCCCTCTTGAACATGCTACTGATTTTGACATGCCTAACATATTTCCCTCTTTCTTATACTGATGTCTGGGAACATTCTGGACCAAAAGGTATATTCTCTTTCCCCCTTTGGCGACACTTAGGACATATATTTTTTGTTTTAAGGTCTAAGCAATTTGTAATTGCTTTGGTTAGCCAATGTAGAGGTTGCTAACTTACTCTGGTTTATATTATCAAGTTCTCTCTCTCTTTTTCTGGTTTAAAAGGAATGCCTGCCCGCGGGTCGAGGAGTGGGAAGGGTGGGTTGGGTTGGGGAGGGTTTGGGAGGGCATCCCCTTTATTTCTGCCTTTAAGATCTGACAACTTATGATAATCTACAGTATGGAAGTTTGTAAAGGGCCTTTTGCCCTTTGGGTGGGGGTTATCTATTGTATGGTTATTTGTTATAAAATAAAGTTATTTGCAAAAAAAAAAAAAAAAAAAAAAGATTCATCTGACATTACCTTCCTGCTGTGAATTCATGCTGCTTTGGGTCCTGTGCCCCACTGGCCTCTAGGTTCTCAACAATTCTTTCCTTCAATAGTGATTCCATCATTTTCCCTACTACTGAAGTCAAACTAACAGGTCTGTATTTATAAGGCAGAAAAAGAAATGGGCAGACTGGATGGGCCTTGCGGTCCTTATCTGCCGTCAACTTCTGTGTTTCTATGTTTCTATGTTTCTATGTTTCTGTAGTTTCCTTCCTCTGTTTTGCTCCCACTTTTGTGAAGGGGAATCACATCTGCCCTCCTGCAGTCCTCAGGTACCACACAATCCTCCCATGATTTGTTAACAAGGGTAGTCAGTGGTGTCACTAGTT
Source organism: Neoceratodus forsteri (assembly GCA_016271365.2). Taxonomy (NCBI): domain Eukaryota; kingdom Metazoa; phylum Chordata; order Ceratodontiformes; family Ceratodontidae; genus Neoceratodus; species Neoceratodus forsteri. The sequence goes on along the minus strand of CM028129.1, from coordinate 641,776,482 downwards.
CTCCCCTTAGTTCTTTTAGAATTCTGTGGTGAACCCTATCAGGCCCCATTGCTCTGTCCACCTTCAGTTTTAGGAGTTCTTTCAGGACCCTTTCTTCTGTGAATGGACTGGTATTGCCTCCCCCCCCCTGTGATTCCTTATACTTCTGGAATGTTATCTTTTTCTCCCTAACCTTCCCCGCCACCACTTTTGAGAACCATAGTGTTTTTTTCCTTCATTTTGTTTTGTTGATTTGTGTCACACAAAGGTTTGTTGCCTCTGTGATGGCTGTTTTGATTTTTCCCCATTGTTCATCCACCCCTCTTTCTTGCTCATTTGCTAGTGCTTTTCTGAGGCACTCTCCCATTTTCCCAAAGTCAGCTCTTCTAAAGTCCAGTACCCTTGCTTTTGTATGGCTTGCCTCTACAGCTGTGTTTATCATAAACCACACTGGTGGTTACTTGTTCTCAGATGGCTACCCACTTCTAAATCTGAGATCCTCTCTCCATCCCCATTTGAGAGTACTAGGTCTAAGATTGCTCCCTTCTGAGTGGGTTCCAACACTAGCTGTCTGAGGCATGCTCCCTGTAGGGCATCGAGAATGACTCTGTTCTTGAATGTGGCTGCAACAAAGGTGCTCCAGTTAACATCTGGCATATTCAGGTCCCCCATCAACAATATCTCCCCTTTTTCTGCCATTCTAAGGATGCCTTCTATCATTTCCTTGTCCATTGCTTCCCCCTGAGATGGAGGTCTATATACAACCTCTGTGTGGATTGTGGTGCCATTTCCAGTCTCCAGGGTGACCTGCAATGCTTCCTCTCCTCCCTGTTTACTCTTTAGTTCCATTGCTTTGATTCCTCCCCTTATGTAGAGAGCTTCTCCTCCTTCTATTTTACCCTCCCTCTCCCTCCTGTAGATTGTGTACCCTGGTATGTTAACATCCCAGTCATGGTTCTTTGTGTACCATGTTTCTGTGATTGCCATGCTATCCAGGCATCCTTCTTCCATCAAGGTCACTAGTTCAGGGAGTGTGTTACCTAGGCTATGGGCATTGGTACTCATCACCCTTCATTTTTTGATGGCCTTACCCCTTTTAGTCCCATCCCTGTCCTTACTACTTTTGCCTTTTTCTCTATTTACCCCTGTCCTGCTCCCTATTGATGTCTCTATCTTGGTGTTTACCTTGCTAACTACCCTGTTTTGTTGGGGGAGGCTGGTATTTCCCCACTTTTGGGAGCAAGCCTTGGCTGACAGCAACTGAGAGGCTATGTTTGTAAGGGTGGTGCCTCACGTCTATGGCACCATGACCCCTTCATGCACTGGGAGGCCATTGTGGCTGTGACACACCACCATAGGGAAGGTAGACAGAGAGAGGATCGGGACAAAAAATAAGGCAAAAAACTCCAACAGAGATTTAAATAATGGCTAGAACTCTCAGCATGTGCTATATGGTACAGCAGGATGCAGTGATGGTTCAATGTTGCTGTGTAGCTTTGTTGTAGGTTCATCTTCTATTGTTTTTTTCTTGGAAAACTCTAATAAAGCATATTTAATTAACAAAAAAAAAAGAATAGACATGATAGACACCATTAGCCTAGGGCTAAATACTGACCAAGGTCTCACCTTCAAGTCCCACGTAGACCAAGTAACCAGGACCATCCACGGTAAACTTGACACCCTGTACTGGCTAAAAGACCAGCTTATCCCGGAAGCTAGGCAAGCAATTGCCTCCAGTGTCCTTCTCCCTACACTAACTTATGCTGCACCTGAGATTCAGGGAATGTCCAAGCATGAGGTCAACTGGTTTCAGGTCCTGTACAACAAGGTTGTACAGTTCGCAACCCAGAGCCACCCAAGAAGCCATCCCTGCAATTCGCTTGCCCAGCTGCAGTGGCATTCTTTTGCGGCTCATCTTCAGTACCCCCTACTCTGCCTTGCATAAAAATTGCAGTGCCTGGCTGCCCCACCTAGCCTAAAAGGAACTATCCCTCCTAAACCCAACTCTCATATGCTTAGGACCTCAGATCAGACTCTACCTGCAATCCCCAGAGTCAAGACAAACATGATAGGCAAATCCTTTGTTTACACTGCCCCTAATTTGTGGAACAATCTTCCACCATCAGTACAGGAAGCCTCGTCTCTGCTAAACTTTTGCACAAGGCTCAAGTCCCACATGTTAGATGCTAGCTCATGTCACTGTAAGGGTATTGGATAGTCTCCCCTGGCCCTACAACCAATACCAACCCTCTCCCTTTCTCACCCAAACAGACTTCAAGTTCATGTCTTGACTCAATCAATCGCTGCACTTAAGTTCAATTGATTCTGAATTATTGCCAATATTACAACCCTGTTATCATCTGTACTTTCTCTGTACCTTGTTGTTCCTGACTGTCTTATACTGTACTGTATCCTGGGTCATCCCAGAAAAAGGGACCTTTAGGGCTCAGTGGGCCTACACGGTCATCAAAATTCAATAAATAAAATAAATAAATATATCTGGCTGTCCCCTGCTAACCACACAACTGCTGTTTGTGACATCACCATCTGTTATGGTGAGCACTATGATGTCATAAACAAATGCATTGAGAGGTTAACAGGGGAGAAGCAAATGTTTTCTATACAGACTTTTCAGATGGACTACCAAGATGCGCTGTGAATCTTGGAAAGGAACATTGAAAATAAAAAAAAAGGATTCTCTAGTAAATTGTAGCAGCTAAAACATCTTATTTATGAAAGCACCTGCTGAAGTGCAGAGTTGCTCTTAAACATCGAAGTAAGGAAAACAGAGATATAGTGATAGAGGACAAAATAAAACAAAAAAAAACCAGATAGGAAGCAGGAGCTGCTTTCCCAATTCCATGAAAAACAAGCATTTGTCAATGCCGAATGTTTGCTTGCTGGTATTAGCATTGGAAATGCAGGAGTTAGACAGATGCAGAGTAGGAATGGCAGTGAAGTATTGAACTTCAGGCCAACCCTACCTCCACCCTGCAGAGATGGTCAGGCATTGGGGCATGCGTTTGGGTTGTCACCCATAATGTTCATACCATTTCACCTCATCTTATCCTGCAGACACTGACAAGTGTTGAGGTGTGCCTTGGGGTGTTTGGTTTTACAGTCACCTCACTCCATAAGGAGATATGCTGAAATGGGTGCAATATAGAATGGGGTGAACTGTGGGGCTGAAGAGTACAAGGCGCAGCTCGATGCCTGTTAGAGGGTGCAGGGTGGGGGATGGGGTTGGAATGGCATGAGCATTATAGTCGGCAATTCAAAGGCACACCCCTGATTCCTGTCAGTCTGTACAGGGTGGGACGTTATGGTTAGAAACCCTAAAGCCCCGGGCATAGAAACATAGAACATAGAACATAGAATTTGACGGCAGATAAGGACCGCTTGGCCCACCTGGTCTGCCCATTTCCCTACCAGATGGATAAGCTGCAGATTCTAGTTCATCAACAACTTACTTCCTCCTACCCCCTACTAGAATTGCCTTATGTCTGTCCCATGCATTCTTGAATTCTCCCACTGTTCCTGACTCCACAACCTCCTCAGGAAGGCTGTTCCATGCATCCACAACCATCTTTGTGAAAAAATACTTTCTAACATTACATCTGAGCCGTCCCCCCTCTATCTTCAAATTGTGCCCGCTTGTTCTTGCACTTCTCTTTTCTGAAAGATACTACCCTCTTGTACTTTGTTATTTCCCTTGAGATACTTGAAAGTTTCTATCATGTCCCCCATCTCCCTCCTTTCCACAAGGGTATACATATTAAGCTGCTTTAGTCTCTACTCATATGTCTTCTGATGTAGACCCTGCACCATTTTGGTTGCTGTCCTCTGAACAGCCTCCACTCTGTCTATGTCTTTGCGGAGATGGGATCTCCAGAATTGCACGCAGTACTCTAGATGGGGTCTCACCAACTGTCTGTATAGAGGGATAACAACTTCCTGCTTTCTACTGTTGATGCCTCTCCCTATGCATCCCAGTATCCACCCAGCCCTCCTTACTGCCTTCTCACATTGCTTGCCCACATTTAGGTAATCTGATATAATTACTCCTAGGTCTTTTTTGATTTTTGTTGTTGTTATTATCTCACCCCCCATTGTGTACTCTTCCCCTGGGTTTTTGTTTCCCAGATGCATTACCTTGCACTTCCTTGCATATGTTGGTATTTGCAGTACAAATTTTCAACATGGCCATTTTGTGGCCCCCCACCTCATAAAAGCATTTGAGACCTCTTCTCATTAACAGTGGCACTGAGATTTTGTCAATGTGTCTCAAAATGTAAGTTTCCACAATGACCATGACATTGCGCGCCAGATGTAGGAAAACATAGATCAGGCAGGATGTGAAGAATGGCAGCTGTACCATTCATAGGGAGGTGTGAAGAGATGACAATGTTGAAAAGCTGTAGTGAAAGTATTAAACATGCGCAAACTTCTGAGCATGCGTGGAAACTGTGGAACGCATGCACATAACACAGTGATTTAGTGGAATTATTTCACCAAATTTTCAACATAGGCATTTTGTGACCTCTGCTCATGAACACTGTCACTATGATTTTCTTAATCTGTCCTGAACATTGATTTCCCACAGCAACCACGATATTCTGCACCAGATGTGTAAATGCATATTTTGGGTAAGATGTGAAAAATGACAGCTGTACTGTTCATAAGGAGGTCTGAAAAAATGCCAGTGTTGAAAATCTGGAGCGAAAATACTACAAATTTGCGAAGTTAAAAGGGTGTGTGTAAACTGCATCACGCACGCTTGTAACACAGTCATTTTATGGGCATTTGTCACTAAATTTTCAACATAGGCATTTTAGAACCTCTGCTCATGAATAGAGTCACTGTGATTTTACATACGAACATACATGCAAACATATGAACATACGAATCTGCCAGCAGAACACACCCATCGGTCTATGTAAGTCTGCCTGAGTGTGCAGCTAGCACCCTAGACTGCAGCTGTCCCAACCTCCTCTCCCTCAGTTCCTCCCCCGCTTGTCCCAGCCCCTGCCCCCCCGACTTTTCCTCTTGCTTTATCCCACTCCTCCTTTAAAGCTATTGACTGTCCTCCATGTTACCACCCCCTCTGGCAGCACATTCCAACTAGACACCACCACCCTCTCAGAGAAGTAGTACCTCCTCATTTCCCTCTTGAAATGTTTCCCTTTCGACCTTAGTCCGTGCCGCCTCGTCTCTCTTCCACTCCTCAGTTTAAACAGCCCCTCGGTGCTAGGTTTATTTACCCCCTTAGGTATTTAAATGCTTCAATCATATCCCCCCATCCCTCCTCTCCTCCTGTGTGTACATGTTCAGCTCCTTCAGCCTAACTTCATTTTCCTTTCCTTCCACCCCTTTAACATTTTTGTTGCCCTCCTTTGCACCCCCTCCAGTAACTTTATATCTCTCCTCAGGTATGGCCTCCAGTATTGCACATAGTACTCTAGGTGCAATCTGATCAATGATCTGTAGAGAGGTAGGATCACATCCCTGTGTCTGGATGAGACCCCCCTTGCGATGCACCCCAGCATCCTGTTTGCTTTTGCTGCTGCTCTTGTGCTGTGGTCTGAGTTGTTCATGCTCCCAGTTACCAACAACCCTATGTTCTTCTCCTCTTCTCTGATCCCCAACCAATAGTCCCTCTTCTGATTCTTAGCCCTAAAGTGCATCACCTTACACTTCTTTGCATTGAATCCTAGCTGCCACTCCACCAATCATACCTCTAGTTTGGTTAGGTCCCCCTGCAGTTTTTTCCATCCATCCTCTTCGTCCACCACTGCTCCCAATTTGGTATAATGTGCGAACAGACTAACCCTGTTCCCCACTCGGTGTGCTATATCGAAGATAGAGCCCAAATAGCACCGGCCCCAGCACTGACCCCTGTGGCACCCCACTTGTCACTGCTCTGGGTGCTGAGAGCTCCCCATCACCACCACCCTCTGCACCTTCCCCTGTAACCAGTTGTCTATCCATTTAGTCAGCTTTTTTCCCACCCCCGCTGCTGTCAGCTCCCCCCCCCCAGTCTCCTATGAGACACTGTATCAAAGGCTTACTGAAGTCCAAGTACAGGACATGTACTGCATGGCCCCTGTCCAACTGTCTTGTCACCCAGTCACAATACTCTATTAGGTTGGTTTGACAAGACCTCCCTGAGACAAACCCATGCTGCCACCCATCTTGGAGGCCATTACTGTCTAGGAATGCCACCAGTCTCTCCTTCAGTATTGCCTCCATAAGCTCACCCCCTATGGACATGAGACTTACTGGCCGATAATTTCCTGGCTCCTCCCTAGGCCCACTCTTGTGTATGGACACCACATGGGCCACCTTCCAGTCCTGGGGCACACACCCCATTTCCAGGGACGTGTTGAACAGATCTGCCAGTGGCTCAGCCAACAGCTCCACCATCTCCCTCACCACCCTGGGGTGGATGGCATCGGGACTTGGTGCCTTGTCCACCCTTACTGCCCTCAGCCCCTCTAGCACCCTACTTCCTATGATCACTTTGTCTGTCACCTCCTCCCCCCCTTTCCCCCCCCCAGCCCATTCTGGTAGTGGGCCATCCCTCTCCCTATTGAAAATGGAGCAGAAGTACTTGTTTAGAATTTCCACTTGCTTCTCTGCCTTTTCCATCCAATTCCTTCCCCGCTTTATCCTCACAATATGTTCCTTGCACTTCCTCTTTTCCTTGACATACCTAAAAAAGTTCTTTTCCCCTCCCTTCATGTCCTGTGTGGAACTTAATTGCCTGGAGGCCATAGCTTTTTTCACCCTCTTGGCAACCTCCCTTGACCAACTCCCGAAACCCTCCTTATCCTCTCCTTTCCCTGTTCTCCTGTACTTCTGGTATTCAGCCGTCTTTGCCCTCACCCTTTGCAGCACTTCCTTGTTCAGCCAGCATAGTTTCTTGCCTCTGCTCTTCTTACTTCTGGCCCTGGTGCAGGTTACTGTGGCCTCTGTTAGCCCAGTCTTTGTGACTCACCACTTTTGTTCTGCATCCATCCCCAGCATTATATCCTGGAGTCTCCCTTGCGGTATTGCTCCCATCCCCCCAAAATCCACCCTAATGAAGTCCACCACCTTAGTGCCCATGCCTCCTGTCTCCCTGCCCAGCGCGACAACGAGCCACTCTGTTTGGTGGTCGCTACCTGCTTGTGGGTCCTCCACCCTTACCTCCCTCACTGCCTCCCCATTTGCCAGTACTAGGTCCAGAGTGCTACCAAGCCTTGTAGGCCCACTTACCAGTTGTGTCAAAAGGCCATCCTGGAATGCATCAAGGAGAACCTGCTCCCTGGTACTGCTAGTGGCCGGGGTGCTCCATTCAACCCGTAGTAGGTTAAAATACCCCACTATCACCACACTCCCCCTTCTACACACCCTCCTTATCTGCTCTACCAACTCCCATCCAGTTCCCCAGATTGGGCTGATGGTCTGTACACCACTTCCAGCCTCAGCTTTCTGCCCTTGGAGTCCAGGAGTTGCACCCAATGCACCTCTGTCCTCTCCTCTTCTCCCTCATCCCTTATGCATTTAATCACTTCCCTCACATACAGTGCAACCCCCAACCCCCTGGTCCCTGCTGTATAACCTGTATTCTGGGACAGCCAAGCCCCAATCATGGTACTTTGTAGCCCAAGTCTCTGTCACTACAGCAATGTCCACCTTCCCCTCTGAAAGAAGTGACTGAAACTCTGCAATTTTGTTCCCCAGGCATCTTGAATTGAGAGAGACCACCTTCCACCTGTACCCTTCCTTCTACTTACTCTTCTCCTCCTTGGCCTGTGTTCCTCCTCCTGGTAGTCCACACCCTTTCTCCTCCTTATTCTTACTGGGTGGTGGTGCCTTCTGTATTACATTCAGACCACTCTGCCCACCCCCTCCCAGAGTTATTATGCTTCCGCCTTTACCTGTATCTTGGGGGATGATCTCATTAGTCTCCCCTGCCCGGACCTTTCTACTAATCTCAGTCTTTTGGCCACACCCCCCCCCACTAGATCAAATCTACCTTAGTAGAGATATACCCCTCTAATCCTGCCTTTAATACTCCCCTCCCCTTCCTGATCAAGTGTACCCTGTCCCCTGCATACAAGTCACTATTCCCCCAGACCCTACCTCAGTTAGTCACTAACCCATAATTTTTGGTGTGGCACCAATCCCTCAGCCCCTTGTTGAACTCCTCAACCCTACCCTTCCTCCCCATGCTTGCACATGGTACCAGGAGTACCTCAGAGAATGCCACTGACTCCCCCCCCCTCACACTGCCTGCCCAACTACTCGAACCTCCCCCTCACTACTTCCACAGTCTCCCCCACCAAGTCATTTGTACCCACATACAACAGTAAATGAGGTTTCTTCCTCCCCTTTGCTGCACAGTTGAGCAGTGCCTGGCTTGCCCCTCCTGCAGTCAACCTGGGGATAGATTCAACCCAAGTACAGCTGTGACTTCCCCCCTTCCTCCCCATCTCACCCCTTTCAGTATAGAATCCCCTAGGATGAGTACCTCCCCCGTCCCTTAGCCCCTTTCCTTTCTAAAGCTTCTTTCACAGCCCCAGTATTTGATCTTCCTTGCCACTTACCCCATCCAGCTGCACCCTCTGTGACTTCTGTATCTGTACCCCCGACTTCCACCTCACCCCTTTTCTCTGCCTTATTCCTCACATCCCCTTGAACCCTTCCTAGCCTGACTACTTCCTACTGGGCTTCCCATGTCGACCTCCCCTCCTCTCCTGCTGATTTACAACCTCTCTCCTATCCCCGCTGTTGTCGATTTAGAGTCCCCATTCCCTTGTACCCTGATAGTGACGCCCCTCCCATCCTTCCCTCTTTCCGTAGCCTTCTCACCTCCAGTCACCACCCCCTCCTTCCTTACTAGCCCCCTTCTACCCTTTCGTCCTTGCTATCTCTTTACCTAGCTGTTGCCATCCCTCTCATGCCCCGCTTGTCCTCCCCCCTTCAGTAGGTTCCTGCTTCCTCATCTCTCTATCATTACAGAGGCTCAAATCTATTCCTAGTTGATACCCCTCCTACATCTCTTCCCCCTTTCAGTTCCCCCCCCACTTCTTCCCCTCTGTGCCACCCCTGGTCCCACCCCTTTTCCCTCCCTATCTGCAGCCATCTGCTCTCTCCCCTGGTACTCCTCGTGGTCTCTTTTTCCCCTAACAGGAGGCCTCTCCTCTTGCCTTGGTCACCCCCTCTCTTCTCCTCTCTTTTCTGCTAGTGCCTCTGATACTGGGGTCGGTTTCAGTCCCTAGTTGTTCTTCCTCCGTGCCCCCTTGCCATCCCCTATTCCCCCCCTCAGCCAGGATGCCTACCATAGTCATCTGCCTTGCCACTAAGACTCCTGCCTAACCTCCACAGTTCCTCCCTCAAACTAGCCAGTCATCTGCAGACCATACACCCCCCCATCCTCCAAGCCCAGTCCAGGGTCATGCCAGATCCACACCCTGTACACCCCACCATCCTTCCAAAGATGCCCGCCCTATTGACATGTGGCACCTGCCCCATTTTGGCACCCGTCTTATGTTACGGACTCTTACTCCCAGGTTCTGTACCCTACTACAACTGTTAGGCCCCTGTTTACTCAAATTCCTGTCCCCCCCCACACTAGTCCCCCCTACTGGCCCCTTACCAATTGGAGTAATTCAGTCTCAAATCTCATCTGTTAGATACTGTATTACTGTAGCAATCCTAAAGCCTTCTTGTCCATTTTTCACTCCTCAGCTACCATACTTTTTGTTCTCAGCTGTCATATAGTTCCACTTAGTCCAGTTAGAAATCCTATTGCACTCCAAGTATTACTCAGCCCAGTTAGAGAAATAAACAGAACAAATAAATATGTATTATTACAGCAATCATAACAGTATAGCTCAGTACTTAGATCAGTTAGAGAAAGAAACAGGACAACTAAATCTGTACTATTACAGTAATCCTAAAAGTATCCAGTCATTGCTTTGTCTCTACTCCAGAGACTCTGCTGTAATATAGGAGCACAGAGGACCCTGGGTAGGAGGGTGGGCAACTCTAAAGTCCTAGCAGATCTCTGTTGAGCTTGCTGACTCCTCCTCTCTCACTCTCTCATTCTGTTTCTCCCGGTACTGCAGGCTGCCCTTTTGTACTGGCTCCTGTCTGCATTGGCGCCTTTTTCTGCCCACATAGAAATCTGCAGCAGTCCTGACAGCTAGAGCTCCACTGAGCTCGCTCACTCCATCTCTCTCACTTGCTCATTCTGTTTCTCCCGGCGCTGCAGGCTGCCCTTTTGTACTGGGCTCCTGCCTGCATTGGCACCTTTTTCTGCCCACAAAGAAATCCGCAGCAGTCCTGACAGAGCTCATTTGAGCTCGTTCACTCCTCCTCTCTCACTCACTCAGTCTTAATCTGTCCCAAACACTGATTTCCTACAGCAACCGCGCAATTCTGTGCCAGAAGTGCAAAAACACATTTCAGCCAGGATGTGAAATATGACAGCCATGCTGTTCATAAGGAGGTGTGAAAAAATGCCAGTGTTGAAAATCTGGCATGAAAATATTACAAATTTGTGAAGTTACAAGGGTGCATGGAAACTGCACAACGCACACTTGTAACACAGTCATTCATCAGACTTTCGTCACCAAATTTTCAACATAGGCATTTTAGGACCTCTGCTCATGAACAGTGTCACCATCATTTTCTCAAACTGTCCCAAAAACTGATTTTGCACAGCGACCACGCTATTCTGAGCCAGAAGTGCAAGAAAACACACTTTGGCCAGGATGTGTAAAATGACAGCTGTACTGTTCATAAGGAGGTGTGGAAAAATGGCAATGTTGAAAATCGGGAGTGAAAATATTACAAATTCATGAAGTCATAAGCTTGTGTGGAAACAGAGCAATGCATGCTCGTAAAACGGTAATTTTTTGGATTTTTTCACCAAATATGCAACATAGGCTTTTTGAGAGCCCACCTCATGAACAGTGGCACTTGCATTTTGTTAATCAGTCCTGAAAGGTGATTTCATGCAGTGACTGTGAAATCACCTTTTGGGACTGAATAACACCATGACAGTGGCTGAATTCATGAGGAGGGGTCCCAATCACCCCATGTTGAAAATTTGGTGCCAAAATTCCAAAAAATGCCCGAGATAGGCACCAAAGTTGAAAAAACCCTATTTATGCCATTATACAGCTTACCGGCATTTCTTCAGTTCACGGTCGGCTTTGAAGAGTGCAGCCATGTTCCTGGTCCACCAAAGATGGTCATGCTGGGCTCCAGAGGTAAGTATGAGGTGAGGGGGGGTATGGGGAGGCAGGGTGCACAGAGGGTGGGTGCGGGTTGGGGGAGGGGCCACCAGACTCAATAAGGGCCCGTTTTCTGTTTTACATGTTTACAGTGAAAACAAAATGGAAAAACATCATGAGACTTCTTTTTTTTTAACAGGGACATTTGGCACACTGGGGTGGGCTCCCAGTGTGCCACCTGAGTGTTTTGAGGGGAGCTGCAGCCGACAGGAGATTGGGCACCCACATCGGCACACAACAAATTTGGGTGGGGAACATTATGCTGACAGGGAGTTGGCTCCCCCATCGGCAAATTTACTGGGAAGGATGGGGACTGAAGCCGACAGGGATTGGGGCCCCCATCGGCAAAGAAAGACTGTCGGGGGGGTGCAAGATGCCAAGAGGTATTGGGCACCCCCCCTCAGCACACAACAAATGGTGGAGGGGTTACAGTATGCCGACAGGGAGTGGGCTCCCCCGTCAGCAAATCTAATGGGTCAGGGACATGCGGACAGCAAGGTACCTCCACTCAATGACGGGTCGCTCCCTCATTGCAGTGAAATGGCTGATGCTGCAGTGACGAGGCGGACCCTGATTGCAGTGGCAAAATCATAGATACATAGATACATAGACAGTGTCGGCAGATAAGGGCCTATGGCCCGCCCAGTCTGCCCATTTGAGCTTGTAAGTTCAGTTTGTTTTCCTAGAAGTCTGTTGCCCCTTACCCCTGACCTCCAGAATTCCTTTATGTCTATCCCGTGCATTCTTAAATCCCGTGATTGTTTCAGCCCCCACCAGTTCCTCTGGCAGGGTGTTCCACTTGTCCACCACCCATTCTGTGAAGAAATTCTTTCTCATGTTTCCTCTGAAGCGTCCTCCCTCCAACTTCATCCCATGCCCTCTAGTCCTGGAACATCTTTTTCGCTTAAAAATAGTGTTTTCCTGCACCCTGTTCCTCCCTGTAAGATACTTGTATGTCTCTATCATATCCCCTCGCTCCCTCCTCTCCTCCAGGGAGTACATGTTCAGTTCCTTCAACCTGTCTTCATAGGACTTGTGATGCAATCCATGCACCATCTTTGTTGCCCTCCTCTGAACCTTCTCTACCCTGTCTATGTCCTTACGTATGTATGGTCTCCAGAACTGTACACTGTACTCCAGGTGGGGCCTCACTAGTGTCTTGTATAGTGGAATTATGACCTCCCTTTTCCTGCTGGTGATGCCCCTGCCTATACATCCCAGCATCCTATTTGCTTTACCTGCTGCCTTGTCACACTGTTTCCCTACCTTGAGGTCATCAGAGATGACAACCCCAAGATCCCTTTCCTGCTTAGTGCATGCTATATCCTCACCCCCCAACTGATATATTGTGCCAGGGTTTTTGTGCCCCATATGCATTATCTTGCACTTCTTTGCACTGAATTTCAACTGCCAAACCCCTGACCATTCTTCAAGTTTCTGCAGGTCGCTTCTCATTCTGTCTACACCCTCTGGTGTGTCTACTCTGTTACAGAGCTTTGTGTCATCAGTGAACAGTGAAATTCTGCCTTCTAGGTCCTGCGCAATGTCACTGATGAAGATGTTGAATAGGACCGGTTTCAACTTGGTGGCACTTCTGCAGAACCAGTGTCATTGGGACACTGGGCCTGCATTGGTCCACCAGTGCCAAGCCCCCAAATGCAGTGCCCCCATTGGCTGCCACAGCGTCGCACCTCCACAACCCACTTCTCTCCTATGCTGCCGCCTAATGTTACTTGCGCATGCGCAAGCAAACCTAAAAATAGGCCTAATGCTCAACTGCCTCAAATTACTAACAATTAATAAATGTTCAACTGATCTTCAGTTTTGCTTTGGTTCAGATTTTCACATGCAAATGAGTTAGTTGCTGACCCCTTCTAGTTCAACTTACTGCTAACTAATTCTCAACAGTTTCAGCAGTTAGTCATTTATTGATCTGTTGCCTAAGAATTAACTAATCCCCGTGAATTGAGTATTAGTTTGGCATTCATGAATTACTAGTTGAGCTTATGTAATAAATAACTTAATTACAATCAATATTCAACTTGTTGAGCATTAGCTGATAATTAACTGTACACCAGATGTGTAATACAGTTATTAGTTAAGAATAACTAATCACTAATCATTTACGAACACTCAACTTGTTGAGCATTAGCTAATAATTACCTGTACACCACATGTGTGATGCATAGTTATTAGTTATTACCAATTCTTAGCTAGCTTATTGATGCAGTGGTACTGCTAGCAATTGGGATGCCAGCTGGTGTTGGCCAACTGCAGGAGGACAGCCACCTCTCATTGCATGGGCCACACACCCATCTCAGGCATCTCCCTCTGAAGCACTGAGTCTCTGTCTCGGGTACCCCTGGAGGGTAAGCCAGAGTGTCACTAGGAGGCAGAGGTAAGTCCCAGGGTAGAGCAAGGTGGGTATGCTTGTGTAAAAGTAATGAAAGGTAAGCTTGCGTGTGAGAGCACAATGATTTGGTTGCGCATGATGAACAGCCAGATACAGAAACCAAGAATTTGATGGTAGATAAGGACCTCATGGACCCACCTAGTCTGCCCATGTTCCCTACCTACAGTCACACCACAGACCAACTCTACTTGGTCTCTGGCTTAACCCAGCCCCCCCCCTTCCTAGTGTTGAAGTTTCCCTTTTAACCATCTCATGCCTTCTTAAATTCCTCTAGCTTCTGCTCCCATGACTTCATCAGGGTGGCGATTCAAGGGATCCAACACCCCTTCAGTGAATAAGTGTTTCCTTATATTTCCCCGATTCTACCCCCCACCTAGCTTCATCGCATGACCCCTGATTCTTGTGCATCCTTTTCTCTGAAAAAGACTTCCCTCTTGAACTTTATTTATATGAGAGCAGGATGTGTGACAAAAGGAAAAGTATATTGAAAAATGGATATACACAGTATGTGATAAAAAATATGCTTACATGAACTTCCTATGATTGGCTATGTCTCCAAGTGTCCTCCGCATTCTTTAATGTGTTCATCTGAAAAGCAACTGGAGATGTCTTAAGAACTTGCATCTGAAACAAAACATCCTAAATCACTAATGTAAAAAACAAAAACAAGGCGCTGTGTCAGCATGTGGTCTAAAAGCAAAACAAAATGGTTATATTAAATGCACGCTGAAAATAGAAAATAGAGTTAAACATCTACGTTTCAACCTTAGGTCTTCTTCAGGAAACATCTAAAAGAGATAAAAAGCAAAGTTAGTGTACTAAATCATTGACTTAAGCTCAGGTTGGTTCTAATATCAGTTGACAGAACACAGAGTAGCATTCTGGGGACCTGGGTTCATTCCCAGTTAGGTCTCATTTTCTGACCTAAGTAGTGCTAGTTGATAGTGAGCCACATTACAATGTGGGAGACCCAGGACCAGCTCCTGATCCAGATTCCCATCCACCGGGTCAGAGGGGCCACTGCAGTATATGAAGGTAATGTGCTGTGGCTGTAGAAAAGGAGGGGTTAGTAGCCTGCTCTACGAGATGGAACCGCTGGATTGTGGCATTGTATGTGATGAGGGTGCAGTCAGCCTTCTCTTCTTAGCACAGAGTTTTCTTTTAACAACTATAAACTATTGCCTAATTTTTTTACCACACTGCCTGTGAAAGGTTACTCAGTAAGGTTAGAAGATTGCTTAATCAGGTTTCTAGGTTTATTACTCAGCTTCCATTAAGAACACATCAGTGTTTTCTCCTTAAACAAGCAGGGATATTATCACTGGAACAGAGATATGAGTTACAAATGGGCATATTAGCTAAAAAGATTACATTAGATAAAGCACCCACAAATTTCCATCAGTTATTTGTAAAATATGTAAATCCATTTCTAACTGGAACTTCAGGTCAATGTTGTTTTTCTGTACCAAAGATGAATACTGTCATGTGTCAAAGGTCTCTACTTTATAATTTGCCAAGGTTTTTTAATTCTATTTTGACTAAAATTGACAGTTTAGGAACATCAATTTATAGGTTTAAAAAAATACTGAGGGATTATTTGATAAAGGGAAATGAATGTGAATGCTATGAGTAACTTGATGTACTGTTTGTACACTGTGCTTTTTATCTGTATGTTTTTTTTATCTGAATCTTATTTGATTGTTTTCATTTGCACTATGCAATTAGTACTCTGGACAATCCTGTAAATGGGTCTTTGGCCCATGGATTTACCAGAGTAAATAAATCAAATCAAATCACCTGTGGCACAAATGGACACGGCATTGGTGTTACTGATGCACAATGGGCCCTATATTTAAAGTGGAGTGCAACAATTTGGGCTCTGCAATGCAATAACTTCGGTGCCCAAAGGTGCAACATTCAGCAGAACACATCACTGGCGCTATTTGACTGAATACAAGATCATATCAGCCCAGCACTAACCTACTTAGCATTGCGCTGACATGGCTCCTGAAGTATGTCACCACAATGGTTTGCACCAAACTGCAACTCACAGTATTTAAAATGGACCCATGCAAGTGAGCCCATTGGGCATGCAAGGTGCTAGGGGTCCATTTGCATGGATAGCCAATCAATTTTTGCAGCCCTACCCCCTCAATTGCCCAGTAAGAGACACGGAGCTATGCCTGGTGCTAGTGGTCCCCTCCACCCAATCCTTCACTTGGTACATGCATACAATTTCCATGGTGTCCAGTGGACCCTCCCCACACTCAATCCCATGCCTGATGTTTGAAACCCATTTCCATCGTGTCCAGCAGTCCTCCCTCCACCCAATCCCATGTCCAGTATGTGAATCCCATTTCCCTAGTGAAATGTGGTCCTGCCCTCCACCTGCACCCATGCCCAACATACACACACACACATATACACACACATTCCAATACACTGCAGGTCATGGTCCAGGTCCCTGGTGTGTAGTGGCCAGCCCTCTCCCCCTGTGGCATCAAACATCCAACCCCTGTCCCATTTGTCTCCCAAACACAAGTTCCATGGTCCGTAGACGGCGAGTGACACATTCCTTCACACACAACTTCAGCCACCCCCCATCTGACATCAGCAGGGAGCATGCTGCTTATTTATAGGGCAAGGGTGATGCACCTTGCCTTATAAATAAGCAGCACACTCCCTGCTTCTGTCAGATAGTGGGCAGCTGAGGTGGTGTGTGGGAGGCCATGTCGCTCGTGATCCACTGACCTTGACACCAATGTTTCGGGAATGGAGATGGGTGGGATGAGAGGGGTTGGATGTTTGCTACCGCAGTGGGGGGAGGTGGTTCTTGTGACTGTTAACTGTCTGGCACCACAGTTTTCCCATGCACAAACCCTGTCTGCACATGCAAACAGAGCTTTGCACCCAGGCAAACCTTTGACTATTGGCCCCCCCATGTCTTCCAACCAATAGCCAAAACAAAGTATGAAAGTGGAGCTGATGGGATTCAAGCCCAGATCACCAGGTTTGAAGCTCAGTTCCCTTAACCACTACGCTATACTGCCTTCTTGCTTGCATATGGTGACCAAGTGCCCCAAAAGCATGCATGTCCCTTCCATGTATAAATACAGTATATACTCATTGTGAAAAAAAACAAACACATTAATGCAGACATTAGGGTAGAAGAAAGCGGTTACGGGTGGTCAGGGTGCCAGCATATGGGTGGCACAATGACAGCACCAGCAACAATGCTAAAACACCAAGAGTGCCCTTGCAATCAGAGTGCCGATGAACCTTTTTGCCATGGGCCCTGTGGGTAAAGTTACCGCAGGTATTCAGAGCACCAGGTAACTGAGGCAAGCACAATGCAGGCATGTGCCAGGAACTGGCCATCATTATGGTGACTGACAGCAAACTGATAGGTGAACCAGTGAAGCCCCAATGCATGTCTGCAACAAATGTGCATGCAAGCAGTAGATGTGTGACAACAACCATAAGGACAACTGGACAGGGACACATACACCATCAGGCCAGCACTGCCGATGGACACCAGAGGAGCACAACAGATGGGGGAATGGCAGTGCCACTCAAAGGGGGCACAGAAGAGTGGGGACATGCCAGAGGAACCAGGTTGAAGGGGTAGACTGCAGCTCTTTTCATTATTGCCAGCCACGGGCACCTGCCCCTTGTCCACCACAGTGTGTGCTAGCTCCACATCCCTGGGCAGCATGTCCGCATCCCTTGGGGGCCCCATTTGCACCATTGTGTCCATTACATGGCATCCGCTGTGATGCACCAGCCCTTCCACATGGTAGCACCCATGAGCATTCAGTCCTGTTCCCATGTGCAGTGGGCCCATGCACATGAGCGCTGTCATTGCTGCCATGTTCTCTGTGGTGCACATCAGTGTTGATGCACCTCCTGTGGCCCCATCTTCATTCAGTGGGCGGGTCCATGGATGTGCAGTGTGTTGCACTGCCAGGCTGCACTGTGTCAGATGGCACTCCCAGTCCCCTGCAGTCTCGTGGTTCAGTGCTGTTGTGTCTGGCAACCTCCTGCTGACACACTGCTTGTCAGAATCACAATACTCTGAAGAAAAACAAGTATGGCTCGGCATGTGGTTAACAGAATCAGTCCTAGCTTTCTTCCCACAGGGCCCCGTGTGCTGCAAGAGATCATGTTTGCTTAGGGGAGGGCACTTGACAACCACAAGGAACACCACACCACCAATTCATCAAGGCTCCTAGGACTCTAAACCCTTATGCTTTTATTTGTGTACTTCATGCACTTTGCTTTCTTCCACCCTAATGTCTGCATTAAGCATTTTTTGCAGTATATTTTCCTCCTTTTACGATAGTGGAATCTTAAAATAGTGGAGATATTTCAAATCGTGCATCACAAACTACTTGTGAAAGCCTACAGTGCCATAATACTCAGGGTTGCAACAAAACAGGTTAATATCCTAGCACAAATAAATGATCTCTTTCCTGGTTCCTGTGGAGCCTGGGATAAGGGGTCTCAGGGGAACAGCCATTTGTGCCTGTAAACCAAGAACAGCGATGGGCTCACAAAGGATATGCAGCTCTTTTACAAACTATGACAAAGTGTAGGGTAAAGAAAAAAACAATACTTATCTGACACATATGGTCGGTGTCCTCCTACACCTGGTCGATGTCATAGAAACATAGACTTTGATGGCAGATAAGGACCACTTGGCCCACCTAGTCTTCCCATTTCCCTACATACAGGATAAGCTGCAGATCCTAGTTAACCAACAGCCTATTTCTTCCTACCCCCACAAGAATTGCCTTATGTCTGTCCCATGCGTTCTTGCATTCTCCCACAGTTTTAGATCCCACAACCTCCTCAGGAAGGTTGTTCAATGTGTCCACCACCCTCTCTGTGAAAAAATACTTCCTCACATTGCCCCTGAGCCGCCCCCCCATCTTCAAATTGTGTCCCCTTGTTCTTGCACATCTCTTTTTCTGAAAGATGCTACCCTGTTGGATTTTGTTGATTCCACTGAGTTACTTAAAAGTTTCTATCATGTCCACCCTCTCCCTCCGTTCCTCAAGGATATACATATTAAGCTCCTTTAGTCTCTCATTGTATGGCTTCTCTTTTTTTTTATTTATTTTATTTATTTAGTTTTTGTTTACCGGGTAAGTGCACTAGCCATAGCAATGACTATTTTCAGGCATGACCTGGGAGGGTACAATATAACAAAATAGGGAGGACATTCCAATACAGGTACAAAAAAACAGTTGACAATAGCATACAAGCAAATTACAAAAATAAGCTATATAACAAGGAGGTTGCAATACTAATGTAGGAAGAAATAAAACAGGAACAGTACAATACCCAAAAACTATGCCAACCTATTTAAGAAAACATGACACGTTAAACATTTTAGTGCTAATAAGGAATTGAAAAAAGTTAAACTTAGGGGAGGGATAATAGTAAGTGATAGAAGTAAAGAGACAAGAAAAGGGGATGAGAGTGAAGCAAGGTGGGAAATAGGTCAGATAGGTAGAGGAGAAGTGTGTTGCGTATAGAGGGGCAGATCAGTAAAATGTCAAGGAGAGCTGAGGCTGGGAAGGAAAGAGCTTGGGAGGTTTGAAACAGGAGCACCTGTGGGAAGTATCAAGATAATTACACAACCCTTTTTTTGAATGATGCATGAGACGGTGATCAGGGCAAAGCTAGTGGAAGGGAGTTCCAGTATTTGGGGGCATGGCAGGTGAAAGCACTAGCACCTTTAGTGATGTTGTGTCTGGAAATGAAGATGTAGGCTTGGTCAGCAGACCACAACCCATAGCAAGGTGTCAGGTTTTGGAAGAGGCCTGCCAGGGATTTAGGTATTTGTAGGCGGACCATATTGTCAATGATAGAGCTCTTGCAGACCCTGCACCATTTTAGTTGCCCTCCTCTGGACTGTCTGCATTCTGTCTATGTCCTTGCAGAGATGGGGTCACCAGAACTGGATGCAATACTCCAGATGGGGTCTCACCAACTGTCTGTACAGAGGGATAACAACTTCCTGTTTTCTGCTGGTGATACCTCTCCCTATACATCCCAGTATCCCCCAGCCCTCCCTTCTGCCTTCTCACATTGCTTGCTAACCTTAAGATCATCTGATATGATTACCCCGAGGTCCCTTTCCATTTTTGTGTTGTTACTACCTCCCCCACTGTGTAATCTTCCCCTGGGTTTTTGTTTCCCAGGTGCATTATTTTGCACTTCTTTTCATTGAATCCAAGCTGCCATACTTCTGACCATTCCTCCAACCTTGCCAAGTCCCTTCTCATCCTTTCCACACCTCCTTGTGTAACAACCCTATTGCAGATCTTTGTGTCATCTGCAAAGAGGCATACTTTTCCTTCCAGTCCCTCTGCAATGTCACTTATAAAGACGTTAAAAAGGACTGAACCCAGTACTGAACCCTGCAGTAACCCACTAGTAACCCCTCTTATTTCAGAGTGGACTCCATTTACAATTACCTTCTGTGTCCTGTTGTCCAGCCAATGTTTTACCCAGGCTAGCACCCTGGGACCCACTCCAAGACTGATAAATTTGATTATTAATCTTTTGTGTGGGACTGTGTCAAATGCCTTGCTAAAGTCTAGGTAGGCCATGTCCATATCCCCTCCCTGGTCTACTACGTTGGTCACCCAGTAAAAGAAATCAATTAGATTTTCCTGGCATGACCTTTCCATTGTGAACCCATGCTGCCTTTGGTCCTGTGCCCCACTGGCCTCAAGGTACTCAACAGTTCTTTCCTTCAGACATGATTCCATCACTTTCCCTACCACAGAGATCAAACTGACAGGTCTGTAGTTTCCTGCCTCTGTCTTGCTCCTACTTTTGTGAAGGGGAATCACATCCGCCTTCCTCCAGTCCTCAGGTACCACACCATCCTCCCATGATTTGTTAAAAAGGGTAGTCAGTGGTGTCGCTAGTTCTCCCCTTAATTCTTTTAGAATTCTGGGGTGAATTCCATCCAGCCCCATTGCTTTGTCCACCTTCAGTTTTAAGAGTTCTTTCAGAACCCTTTCTTCTGTGAAAGGACTGGGATTGACCCGCCTATCCAGAGTACTTCTGTTAATTGGATTAGGTACCTCCCCCTCCTCCTCTTTTGTGAATACTGAGCAGAAGTATTGGTTCAGTATCCCTGCTTTTTCAATGTTCCTCTCTGCCCACCCACTGTCCATTCTATTCAGCCTCACTATCCCTATCTTTGTCTTTCTATGCTCCCTGATGTACCTATAAAAGGTGTTATCCTCCTTCTTAGCTGAGTTGACTATCTTTTCCTCAGTTTGGGCCTTTGCTATTCTGACTTCCCTCCCTGCTTCCTTCTGCTTTAACTTGCACAGTTCTCTGTCCTGCTTCTTCTGTGTTTCCTTATACTTCCTAAATGCTGTCTTTTTCTCCCTTACCTTCCCTGCCACCTCTTTTGAAAACCATAGTGGCTTTTTCTTTCATTTAGATTTGTTTATTTGCTTCACACAAAGGCTTGTTGCCTTTGTGATGGCAGTTTTGATGTTTCCCCATTGTTGCTCCACCCCTCCTTCTAGCCTGTCTCCTAGTGCTTTTCTAAGGCACTCTCTCATCTTGCCAAAGTCAGCCCTCCTGAAGTCCGGTACCCTCACATTTGTATGGCTTGACTCTGTAGCTGAGTTTATCATGAACCACACTGTTTGGTGGTCACTTGTTCTCAGATGGCTACCCACTTCTAGGTCTGAGATCCTCTCACTGTCCCCATTTGAAAGTACAAGGTCTAAGATTGCTCTCTCAAGAGTGGGTTCCAAAACTTACTATGTGAGGCATGCCACCTGTAGGGCATCGACAATGGGCCTGCTCTTGGATGTGGCTGCAGCAAAAGTGCTCCAGTTAACATCTGGCATATTCAGGTCCCCCATCAACAGTATCTCCCCTTTCTCTGCCATCCTAAGGATGCCTTCTATCATATCCTTGCCCATTCCTTCCCCCTGATATGGGGGTCTGTATACAACCCCTGTGCGGACTGTGGTGCCATTTCCAGTCTCTAAGGTGACCCACGGTGCCTCCTCACCTCCCTGTTTACTCTTTTGTTCCGTTGCTTTTATCCCTTCCCTTACATAGAGAGCTACTCCTCTCCCTCTGCTACCCTCCCTGTCTCTCCTGTAGGTTGTGTAGCCTGGTATGTTAACATCCCAGTCATGGTTCTCTCTGTACCATGTTTCTGTGACTGCTACAATATCCAGGCATCCATCTTCCGTCAAGGCCACCAGTTCAGGGAGCTTGTTGCCCAGACTATGGGCATTGGTACTCATTACTCTCCATTTCTTTTTTTTTTTACAGTTAATCTTTTTATTATTGAATCTGCTTCAACGTAACGTAGTACAGCTCAAGAGATGTTACACAAGTTGAAATATTATGATATGATATATAGTATAAATAACATGTTAAAGGTATTGAACATTACCAATATTGTAACAATGCTATATATTGTGATGATTTTTCTACAATATGTTAATAATTGTCCGTACTACACGAAGCAAAAGGTGCTAAGTAGTAAAAAATTTTTTTCCCAAGAGTATCAGTTAACATTTTTATAACTAACAGAAGGAGCTGCAAATATGTAGTAATGAGAGACCATATCCAGGACCATGTCCGGAAGAGAGGAAAGAATGAGAAAGAGAGAGAGAAGGAAAAAAGCAAAAAAAAACAAAAAAAAAACGAGACAGGTTTATCTGTATGTGTTCTTTTAAGATTGAAGAAAGTTTAAATAGTTCTGCCAGCAAAGGTAATATTCATTGAGTGGTCTGTGGAGTTAAATAAGAGATTCGCTCAAGAGAGGAGATGCGAGTTAGATTATTTAAAATATCAGTCAGAGTAGGAGTTAAATGAGATTTCCAGCGCATTAGGATCAGTCTTTTGACTTGCATGAACAAAATCTGAAGCCATTTGTGTTGGTGTTTTGTTAAGTTTATATTACTATCTATAATACCGAGTATATAAAGTTTAGGATCAAGTGGAATATATCTGCCAGTAATTTTAATAGCTAGTTTATGAATAGATTGCCATAAATTGGAAATAGATTTACATGACCATAATATATGTAAAAGATCCCCATTTGGGGCATTACAACGCCAACAGTTATTATTAGGTAGTAAACCTATATTATGCAAGTGAGCTGGAGTTTTGTACCATAAATGTAAAATTTTATATTGTATTAATCTGCTTTGCACATCTTTAAATGAGTCGTGGCAAAGTTTCCAGCATTTGTTCCAGTGGAAATCAGATATGTTTACATTGAGTATCCGGTTCCATTTGTTTCTAGCCAAAAGAGACTGATTTGGGAGCTTATCCCTGATTAGTTTATAAATAATGCTGGTTAGGCCGTGAGAGGTATTAATCCATTTATTAATATATGGATGAATTCTCGGTGAATTGTTAGGTTGTTGAGTAAAAGGAATTATGGCAGATCTAATCTGTAGGTATTTCCAAAATTCTGTTTTGGAGATATTCCATTTGGTTTGTAGATTACTAAAGGTGTCTAGAGTATTACTGTTATCCATTAGTATATCATTTAAAAAAGAAAATGTTTTTTTTGTACCCAATATTTACAGTATATTGGTTTGTTCTCCAATGTAAACTTTGGATTTCCCCCCAAATTGGTATATATTGCATAGGTGCAGGGTCACTATTAAGCCATTTATGCATTTTAAGCCAATAATATATGGATGAATTAATGACAGGATTCTTCTTAAATTTAGACACTAAAGTGAAATAAATAAGACTAGTAGGCGTTAGACCAGAGGATAATGATGTTTCCATATCATACCACAAAGGTACATTGCAATTAGGTTTAAGAAACCATTTGACCATTTGTGAGGCTCTGAATGCCCAGAAATAGGCTGTAAACCAAGGTAGACTGAAGCCACCGTGAGCCCAATGAGATCTTAATTTAATGCGACTGAACCTTGGTATATGCCCTTCCCATAAAAAATTTCCCATCATTTTATCAATCTTGTGAAGGAAATGGGGGGGAATTCTAAGTGGGATACAAGCAAATAAATCAAGAATTTTTGGTGTGATATTCATTTTAATTGCAGATATTTTACCGGGGAGAGATAGGTTGAGACTTTTCCATCTGTCTAAGTTTGTTTTAATGTTTGTTAGTAAGGGCTGAATATTTAGATCCCAGATCTTATTCAAATCAGATGATATTTTTATGCCTAGATAAGTGATACCTTGTGTGGCCCATCAAAATCTAAGACGATCTTTTGTTAAGGTGTCACAATGTTCATCTAGCGGTAATATTTCGGTCTTTTGATAATTGACACTAAGTCCAGAGAGTATGGAAAAACGGTTAAGTAAATTGTAAAGAGGTTGTTGGGATAGTTTAAAATTTTCTAGCAATATAAGATGTCATCTGCATATGATAGTGATGTGTATTGTCTATGGCCGATAGATATACCTTTTATGTCATTATTCTGTCTGAGGGAAGTAGCTAGAGTTTCAAGAGCCAAGATAAAAAGAGATGGAGATAAAGGGCAACCTTGGTGCGTGCCTCTCTCTAATTTAAATGGCTGAGATAATGTGAAATTGGTAAACACTCTCGCATGAGGGTTAGTATAGATAAGTTGAATCCAGGAACAAAAATGGTCGCTAAATCCAAAGCGTGATAACACCAGATAAAGAAAGTTCCAATTCAACGAGTCGAATGCTTTTTCGAAGTCTATGGAGATAGCGACTGCAGGGGAAGGAAGAGATTTAGCTTTATATATTAAGTTAATTAAAGAGCATAAGTGATCAGAACCCATTCTTCCCTTAACAAAACCAGTTTGAGATCTATGAATTAACTTGGGTATGAACGGTTCTATACGGCTGGTTAAGATTTTGGCAAAAATCTTACCATCAGTGTTAAGTAGTGATATAGGTCGATAATTAGCCGGAATGGTAACATCCTTCTCTTTTTTTGGGATGACCGTTATGATAGCATCCGTCATCGTGTTAGGTAACTGTCCAATTTCTGTGGATTCTTGAAATACGTTACATAACAGAGGAGCTAGTTGTTCAACAAGGATCTTATAGAAATCAACAGGGAAACCATCTCCTCCCGGAGAGCGTCCGATTTTAAGGGAAAGAATGGCTTTTTTTACTTCTTCTGTGGTGAATGGTGCATCTAGGGAATGTATAGCTTCCTCTGATAGTCGAGGAAGAACAAGCTCATCTAGAAAGGAAGAGATGTCTGAGGTGCTTGTAATGGAAGGAGAAGAGTAGGATTCTTATAAAAGTTGTCATAATATTATTGATAGATTATTCACTAGTGCAAATTTTCCCTGATTGGTCTTTTAGAGCAGCAATATGACGCTCCATTTGTTGCATTTTGAGTCTGTAAGCAAGAATTTTGCTGCCTTTTTCCCCTCCTTCCCAAAATTTATGCTTTATTCTCAGTAGTGCTAGTTCTGTTTTCCTAGAGATTAGTTCGTTGATTTGCATACGTAATTGCAAAATTTCGTGGTGTAAGGATGAGGAGGGGTCGGGGTTAGGACTATTTAGGTATTCAGTTTGTTTTATTTTAAGTAATTTTTCAAGGTTGTTAATTTGTTGTTCCCTGAGTTTCCTTCTATGAGTCGCAAACCCAATTATTTTGCCACGTAATGTGGCTTTGAGTGCTTCCCAGGTAGTGCCCATGGATGTATCTTTAGGGTCATTAAATGCCATGAATTCATTTATTTGTTTTTTAATCCAAGGCAGAAATTCTGGATCTTTTAGTAGAAGGGGATCTAAGTGCCATAAGGGGGGTTTAATGGGGGGAGAACCCCAAGTAAATAAGAGTTTGACGGGAGAATGATCAGATATGGTTAACGGCAGGATCTCAACATTTGTTATGTTAGCCATAATTGCAGGAGATGTCAGCAGATAATCGATTCTGCTTTAGGTCTGGTGACGAGAGGAATAAAAGGTATATTCCCTATCTCTAGGATGGAGAGTTCTCCATATGTCGGTTAATCCAAGGTCATGCATTATTTGAGATACTATGGCAGAGCTTCTAGGGTGACTATCTAGAGAACCATTACTCCTATCCATAAGTATGTCCAAAGTAAGGTTGAAGTCTCCACCGATCAATAAAGAGGAATTAACTAAGTTTGATGAAATTAATGTGTGTAGTAGGTTTTGAAAAAACAAAGGATCGTCAGAATTAGGGGCATAAATGTTGACTATGGTTATAGAACCTAAAGGGGTATCAAAAGTTATAATAAGCCACCTACCGTCAGAATCTTTCTGAATAACAGTAGGTTTCCACTTCAATTTTTTATGAATCAGTATGGCAACACCTCTCTTCTTGGATGCGGCGGAAGCCGTAAATACTTGACCTACCCAATCACTTTTTAGTCTGAAGCTATCATCATCCAACAATTTAGTTTCTTGCAATAGAGCAATTTGTATTTTATGTTTTTTAAGGTGATTAAGTATCTGTTTGCGCTTGTTTGGTGTATTGAGTCCCTTGACATTCCAAGTACATAATGGTATATTGGCTGTCATGTATTAAATGTATTAATATGTAATAAAGTAATGAAGGTGTCAAGGGGCTCAGATACACCATTGTAGTCGGATGAAGATATAAAAATCAGTATACTGTAATTATGTCCAGAAAGTAGTTTGTTGGCAGAGCTATAAGTAAAGAACAAGTAGAAAAAGTAAAAAACATCCAATTGAACATATCCTATGCAGCTCACTTCTAACAATATAACTGTAACACAACAATATATCAAAGTTATATAATAACAAGAAAAAATAAATATCATCTAAGATAAACTGAGAAGAAAAGGTCGGTCTAATATGGGGAAAAGGGAGAGAGAAAAAAAAGAAAGCAAAGGGAGAGACCAAGACCACTTCTCAGTTCTCTAGGACGAAGCTGAACTGTAAGGGAGTTTGTTAGTTCCCAATAGGTTGAATATAGCTAGAAGTATATTAATAATACAGAGTATTGTAATTAATGCAAGCCCCAAAGTGGGGTGACGATATTAAGTTTAGTTTACCTTACTAAGTTAAGTACGGTGTGATTCGAATAGCATCATTAAATCCAGCATCATAGATAATAGGTTAGAATGACTTGAGATCCAATGATCTATAAATGTTGTAATTATTACCTTTAGAGAGAAAAAAAAACACATCAGAAAGTCAGAAAATCTTATAACCTATAGGGTCCAATACTATATTATATACTTTATCAGCCAATTGAGGTATGCTCTATATTTATACCATTGTGGTTGTCATTGTGACGATTATGTAATGTTATGATTTATTTAGGCTCCTGATAGGGGGTCCTGCAAAGTTAGGATTGTCAGAGTTATGTAGTTTTACTATAGGCATCCACATATTAGCATCATTAGAGGGATTGTCCACTATATTACACTGTGGCCAGTATTATTAGCGAAACGGGACGAATTAGATAGATTATACAGAAACGCCCATTCCTGTAAGCTGAATTTCTGAATGTGTTAATTAGTAAAAAAAAAAAAGGAGTTATAATATGTCATTATATTTAATTATATAAATACAATGACCAATAACTTGAATGTGTCTAACATTGTCAAGTGTTATAAGGGTAATCTTGTAGCATTTACAGTAAAAAAAAATATTTATATCAAGCTAATGAACATATCCATTCTGTGATGTTGGAG
The DNA here is from genome assembly GCA_016271365.2 of Neoceratodus forsteri. Classification (NCBI taxonomy): domain Eukaryota; kingdom Metazoa; phylum Chordata; order Ceratodontiformes; family Ceratodontidae; genus Neoceratodus; species Neoceratodus forsteri. The sequence continues at coordinate 641,749,141 of CM028129.1, read as the reverse complement.
CTAAGTAGTCTTGATATGATTGCTGAATTGTAGGTATCTGTGCACAATATTGATTAAATAGTGGCATTTCATGCACTTATATATAAAAAAAAGAACGCTCATGCATCTATGACCACACTTTTAGAGAAAGAAGTATTGCGATCCCTGAATTACATGACCTAACATTATGTATGTCATGTTATTAATCATGTGGAAAACAGAATATTATGCACAAATAATTATAATAGGTAATAAGCGGTGAGTAATTATGTCAAATGGTCACATAATAAATTAAGAACGGGTTTGCCCCAACGTGTTAATGCAATAGCCCACACGATGATTCTGGTAGATGCACCAGCTAGTATTTGCGAGGGGTATCGCCTTTCTGTCTGTTTCTCCCATGACGTCTTTTTTTTGGAGGTTCAGTTGCTTTGAGAGGAGAGCTGCCCACACTACAGGACCAAGAAGTGCCCTCCAGATCTCGGTCCTCCTCCACCTCCAACGGGTTGATTAAATTCTCATCGTTGAAGTCGCCCGAGGGTAGATCCTGCAGCAATGTGTATCTATTCAAAAGAGCAACTCCAAGGACTGTAGAGGTATTATTGACAGAAATGTTAGTGTCTGCACAATTAGAGGAGCGATCTTGCATGGCAGAGGGATCAGCTTGCATAGCTGCAGCTTCTTGGATATAGATTGGAGATTTAGATGGGGTTACATTAGGAGGATCGGGAGCGCCTGAGATATTGTCAGAAGATACCATGATGGTGCTTTTTTCAATACTGGTAGTTGTATGAGAGTCGCCGCTGTGTTGGGTCTGACGTGTCTCGGGGAATTTCTGACCATTTGCCGAATAACAGTTCAAAAAAGATGTAAGTGATTCTGGGTTACTGAAATCTTGAAATGAGTTCTCCAGGTAGACCCTCATAATAGCAGGATATCTAAGGGAGAAACGAAGACCCATTTGGTGCATAGTACGTCTAGCAGATGTATAGGCTTTCCGTTTTGCTGAAACTTCCTTAGAGAAATCGCAATATATATAAATGTTGCATCCTTGCAAGAAAGTTGCCCAATTTCTTTAGCTTTCCTCATAATAAGTTCTATATTAGTATAGTTTAGAAATTTAGCAATAATTGGTCTGGGTCTATGCTCTGCAGGAGGTTTTGGGCCTAGCGATCGGTGGGAGCGCTCTATTATTAGCTCTGTACCGGCATGAAGACCAGAATTTGCAGCAGTACGTGCTGTAGAATGCTGTGAGTGTTTTTAGCTTCCACATCTTCGGGGAATCCGAATATTCTGAGGTTGTTTCTGTGATTCCTGTTTTCCATATCATCAATTCTGGATTGTAGTTCTTTGATGGTGCGATCTTGGGATCTAATAGTAGATTTTAATTCCTGTATAGCATCCTCATTAAGACGTACTTTATTCTCTGTAAAAGCAAGTCTGGAATCGATAGTTTTCATAGTTTGAGTGTTTTGTTGAGTAGCTGATTTTAGGTCTTGCATGTCCATTGATAGTTTACTGAACATTTCTTCAATATTTCTTAAAGGATCCCTTTGTTTGTTAGAGTAGGCCATGATTGGTTTTGCAGCCTTCCCCACTGAAACTGTAAAGGCTCTGTTTATATAAAAGAAAGGAGCTGTCCAGAGCAAAAAGAATATCAACGAGGTAGCGGCAGTATACTCTTCTTTACTTTTACCTCAAAATCAGTATGCATATGTCTTAGATGGTATAAGATGATGCTGGATGTTGTTTGTTCAGAGGAGCTCAGAATCTAAGCTTCCATCTTGCTCGGAGCCAGGCCATGCCCCCTATTACTCTCCATTTCTTGATGGCCTTACCCCTTTTTGCCCCATCCCTGTCCTTATTGCCTTTGTTATTTTCTCCATTTATCCCTGCCCTTCTCCCTATCGACATCTCTATCTTGGTGTTCACCTCACTTACTACCCTGATTTTTTGGGGGGCTAGGATTTCCCTGCTCCTTTCCAGTGCTTCCCCCCCTTGGCTAGTTTAAATACTTGCCAATGAAGCATTTAAACCTACCACCTAGGATCCTGGTTCCCCTCCTGGACAGATGCAGACCATCACACCAGTACAGGCCTGCATCACTACAGGTGGACCCCCAGTCCCCAATGTCAGACCTGTAGATATAAAAGGGAAAATGGGTCAATATGAAGAATAAAAATTCTGATCAGCTGGGTCTGTTGGGAAGGACCTGTAGAGGTTAAAAGAAAAGGAAAAAATGTGGGTTGTGTGTTTAAGGTTGGGGAAATACCAGACCTGTACCACACCATCAACCTGGCTTTTAGAATGGATTCGATCACTCAGGGGCTGTCACGGTTGGGAGGGAGAGAATAATTTTCCTGTGCCCCTAGAACTGATCTTTCTTGGGGATAGGAGGCCATGTTGCTCCACACATTGACCAACACAAGGCAGGATAAAGACACCAAGGTACAGATATTCAAAAACTTGGCCCACGAACAATGAATTCTTCCTTGGTGGTGTAGTGGACCCCCCTTCCCTTTTCCCAATCTGCCTGTAGAATACATAGGAAGATAGGTATGTGACAGCAGAAAAGGTCCACCAGGCCCACCTAGTCTGCCCAGTTTGCCTAGATATCCACTAAGTCTTTTATGTAGTCCTCCCCTTAGCCAACAGCCCTCTGTGTTTATCCCATGTCCTCTTGAACTCTCCCACCATCCTCTCCCCCACCACTTCCCTCGGCAGCCCATTCCAGCTGTCCACCTCCCTCTCAGTGAAGAAGTACTTCATAATGTTGCCTCTAAATCCCCCCCCCCCTTGATTTGGAATTTCCACCTACCGTCCATTGCAGTGTAGCAGACCACAGCAGGCCAACTGTGACTACCTCTAGGTCAACAGACCCAGCCACAAACAGTCCCAGAACTCCCTACAACTGGCACCAGAGCAACAGGTAGCAATAGAAGCTCCAATAGCCTGCAGTGCACGTTTGAGCCTCCACAATCTCTGATCAGATGTTTTCCACTTCTGCTTTTCTCCAGGGGCTAAGTTCAGTCCTCAAAGACAGAACTTAGCCCAGGGAATACAGTGGGGCCAGTAAACAAAGGAGGAGAGCTTATACAAACTCCTAAATGTACTGTAGGACACAATCTTCCACTGCCACCCACCGTGCCAAAGCCAGCCGCAAGAGGACTGCAAGATCTGCTGCAAATGAAGCGGTCAGCCCATAATCAAGCAAAACCAGTTCACCACAATCCACTACACAACAGCAAACAGCAGGCAAACCAAAACTGCCCCAAATGCAAAGTGCACATTGGGACCAGACCCACACTTGTGTGGGACCCTCGGCGCCGATCCCCTTAACAGTGCAAAACCAATCCAGCCAGTTGGTGCAGTGGTGGGGGACAAAACCTTTTACAGGTACATTAGTGAGAAAAGGAAGGCAAGGGGAGGAATTGTGAGTCTGAAAGGGGAGGATGGAGGAAGGGTAAAGGATGACCACCAGAAAGCAGAAATACTGAACAAATACTGCTTTTCAGTTTTCACAAAGGAATGGGCAGGAAATGGGCCAGCATTAAGTAATAAGGATAGGGATATAACAGAAATGGACACAAGTCCCGTTGCAAAAGAAAGGATCCTCAGGGAACTGGCAGCAATAAGGCTATGGGGCCAGATAGGGTACACCCCAGGATACTGAGGGAGCTAAGGGAGGTGTTAGCAGGACCTCTGACTACCCTGTTCAACCTATCATTGGAAACAGGTGACACGCCCAGTGATTGGAGGAGGACTAATGTGGTCCCTCTATACAAAAGTGTTAACAGGGAGGAAGCAGGGAACTACACACTGGTCAGCATGACCTCAGCAGTGGGAAAAGTCATGAAAATACTACTGAAGGAAAGAATAGTGGAACACCTGGTTGTCAATGGTCTACAGGACCCAAGGCATCTTGGTTTTATAGGATGGAGGTTGTGCCAGATAAACCTAATTGAGTTTTTTGACTGGGTAACCAGGGAGGTGGATTGGGGAGGGGTGGATGTGGCCTACTTGGATTTCAGCAAGGCCTTTGACACCTTGCCGCATAGTGGATTGGGGTGGGGGGATATGGCCTACCTGGATTTCAGCAAGGCCTTTGACACCATACCACATAGAAGGCTGTTAAGCAAGCTGGGAGTGGGCAGAAAGGTAGTGAAGTGAGTGGAGAACTGGCTGGATAATAGGTGCCAAAGAATTGTGGTAAATTGGTAAAGTGACAAGTGGGGTACCACAGGAATCAGGACTGGGTCCAGTCCTTTTCAGTATCTTCATCAGTGACATTGTGGACAGTCTGAAAGGGAAAATTTGCCTGTTCACTGATGACACTATGATCTGCAACAAGGTGGACCCACCAGGGGGAGCTGATAGAATGAGAAGAGATCTAAAGAAGCTAGAGCACTGGTCAAGGGATTGACAGCTGGGTTTCAACACCAAAAAGTGCAAGATAATGCACAAAGGGCACAAAAACCCCAGAATCTACATGCCAATGGGGGTGATAATTACTGATGATCTCAAGGTGGGTAGGTAATGTAACAAGGCAGCAGGAAGGGCTAGCAGAATACTGGGATGCATTAGCAGGGGTATTGCCAGCAGAAAAAGGGTGCTCATTTACTGTCTAGGTGTAACTCATGTATGCTGTGTTTACTTATTACTACAGTATTGTTACTCATCTCTCTGGAAGCCGTAAACAGTCACATTTGATCAAATGGCATTTTATCTAGCAAAAAAAACCAAACAATAAAAGCAAAACGGACATATTAAACAGCAATAAATAAAGGGAAACACAGAGGTCTTAAAATGGAACCTTGCAGAACTCCAGACACCTAATTAGACAATGCTGAACAGCTACCCTTCATTTTCATTCACTGCAGTCTCCTAGTTAAATAATCTTCATCTTTTAATTTCAGGAGCAGTAAATCATAATGGACTAAACTAAAGGTTTTGCACAAATCAACAGACATGGCTCCAGTTATATGCCCATGTTCAAAACTAACTTAACTATCTGAGGTTAACCTGGCAAAGGCTATTGATGAACTATGCCCATTTCATAACGGGTTGATTAGGTGTCATGAAGTTCATGTCCATATATTTTATTGCATCTCCTGAGCAGAGACACATGGGGGGGGAGTCCTAAACTTGCGACTATGGACATGGGTCTTTATAACATGGGGTGCTGAAGATTAGGAAAAATGTCCGAGCCCATTGGTTGACTGTCTCTGCGTGGCTGTTGATTAATCCCCAGTATACCCACAGTTGTTGTGAAGGGGTAGCCAGCAGTATCAGTGGGCAGAGAGGATATAGTTAGTCCATAATAGCAGTGGAGCTCTACCCACCCACCCACCCACTCCGCAGACATCAGAGAATCAGTGGGAAGTGTCATGTTCCTGGTGATTAATGTGTACTGCCAGTACTGTCCCTGAAATTATCCATTCTTTATTCTCTTCCCTAAATAGTGTCTCCTCACTGCTGTCCATGTGCCCAGCCACCCACCTCGCAGACCTTTATGCACCGAGCGGCCAGCATCAGGGACAAGTGTGTGCATGCTGGAGAGGGAGAGACAGAAAGAGAGAGAGAGGACAGGATGAAAGCAGCACAGAAAGCTATCAGACAGACAGAAAAAACACCATAGGCCCCCCTGGAGCCAGTCCTCTGTTTGCGGCTCAGCAACACAGTCACCTCACACATCTGCAACAAAACAGAATGAGGAGCGACTCCAGCAGACACACTGAGAGATACTGTTAGAGTGAGGAAAACCTGCTTATTTAGAGAAACAGCAGCAGAAAGACAACCTCATGTGTGGTGACATGACAGGTTGAGACAGGGAGTGACCGCTGAACAGCACAGAAAGAGCAGGCAGTGAGAGGGGGGGAGGGAGTGTTCAATACCTAACAGTCAGCTCACCTTACAGAAGAGTGGCCCCAGTAGCATTACAGAGCACCAGTTCTGTGTCTTGTCCCATCTGTGCTGAAAACCTCTCAAATGTGGTCCTTATTGTTAAAACTAGCATTGTTTAACAATATAGAAGTAAGTGACATCCGGAATGATTTTTCTACTCCAACGGAGAATCTTCACTATTCGCGGTGGAGAATGTTCACCGCTCGGCCACTACCAACAAGTGAGGTCTGTGTGTCTTTCTTTGAAAAATAACAAGGACTAAATAAGTGTTCAAACTGGGAAAACTGTATGAGAGTGAGAAAAAGGAACAAAATTAAGCAAGGGAAACAACAGAATCACTATAGGGACTACTTTATTAGGTGGCAATTTAAGTGGAAGGATACCAAAGTCAGACGGGACAATCACTGATATTTTTGAAAAACAAAACAACATTTTGGAAATTTGTCTGTACCCATGTTATAAGTGCAATAACCCACTCCAGGGTGTGGGGTTACTGGGGATTAGCCCGGCCCCTCATGCCTCACAACACACCCAGGGTGTTGATTAATCCCCAGTAACCCCACACCCTGGAGTGGCTTATTGTTTACATAGTTAGTGGTTACTTTTCATGGATTTGTATATGAGAATTCACATGATTGTCTTCCAGAACTGATTAACCATGTTTGATGTTAGAGATACAGTAAGTTTCAGAAATGAGAAATCAGTCTAACATCTACAGGGCAGCAGCTGTTAAATGTTTGGAGTTCAGTTTGTAAGGACCTGCAACTGTGATTAATTTAAGGAATTTGTCTTGATAGGGCCTAACATTGTCCCCCATTTTTCTGGACAAATCATTAATACAAATGTCTTGGAAATAGACACAGACATACAGTAGGGCATCACCCACCAAGCTTCCACAGTCCCCAGCTCTGACACAGCCTGTGGCCTGCAGCCTCCCCCAAGCTTTGCAGCAGCAGTGTTGCCTGCCAAGCTACTGCAGGTGCAAACTGCATGGGCTCGGCGCTACTGCTGGGGCCATGGCAGAGGATCTGCTTACCTGCATTCAGCGTGCGGTGGAGACAAGATGGCATTGATGATGTAGTGATATGCAGCCTCCCATGAAACAAACAAACAATTGGCCCTACTTGCTGCCACAGCTTCTCCAGCTTCCCACGAAATGAATGACAGCTCGGTCCTTCTTGCTGCCACAACTTCTGCTAGTTCCTCACATTCATCCTCGGTTGCTGTCATTACCGTGAATTTGAAGGAAGAAAAATCAACACAAAGCAAAGGGCACAATTTCAAACCGTTGTTTTATGGTCTTTCTTCTTGGGCATACACGCGCTTCTGTTTGTTAAAAAAATGATGCCCTGGGTCTTGCAAGATTTCCATGATCCCGGCCCAGAAATACCAGAAGCTGATAAGAAAACTACAAATAAAATGGCACCTCTAATCTTGCGAGACTATCTTCTAACAGCGCTCTCCCGCTCTCCCTATGCTCCTTTGCCCTGTTGCTTCCTAAAGGTACAGCACACACAACGGGGCATGATATACTGGGGGCTTATTAAATGCCATGGCTAAGTATTCAGAATAAGTATTAAGAATAAACTGTATGTCCTGCATTACTGAAGAGAGCCCAACAGTGGCAGGTTCTGTACAAAGTTATGTAACAAAGTATAATATGGAAAACAAGTATTTGTTAATGCCGAATGTTGTCTCGCTGGCATTGGCATTGGTAGTGCAGGAGTCAGAGATGCGTAATAGGCATGGCAGTGAAGTACTGAACTGACGCCAACCCACCCTCACCCTGCAGAGACTGACAGGGGCTGGGTGTGCCTTTGGGTCATCAGCTATAATGCTCTTGCCATTTTACCTCACCCCACCCTGTAGACACTGACAAGTGTTGTTGTGTGCTTTGGGGTCTTTGGGCCTTATACTTACCCCATTCCATAAGGAAATATGCTGAGATGGGTGCAGTATAGGAGAATGGGGCGAACTTTGGGGCCAAACACTCCAAGGCACCCCTCGATGCCTGTTACTGGTTGCAGGGTGGAGGTGGGGGTGAAATGGCATGAGCATCACAGCTGATGATCCCAAGTCACACCCCTGATGCCTGTCAGTCTCTACAGGGTGGGATGTTACACTTGGAAACCCTAATGCCATAGGCATTTGTTGGTAATTTCACTCCAAATTTTCAACATGGTCTTTTTGTGACATCAGCTCATGAAGAATGGCACTATCAGTTTGTTAGTCAAAAGGTGATTTTGCACAGCGACTGTGCCATTTGGCGCCACAGATACGAAAACACATTTTGGGCAGAATGTGAAAAATTACAACTGTATTGTTCATGAGGAGGTGTAAAAAATGGCAACTTCGAAAATTGGAGTGAAAATATGACAAATTGAAGTCATGAGCATGCATAGAAACTGCGCAACCCATGTCCGTAACCCAATTATTTTTTGGATTTTTTTAACCACATTTTCAACATAGGCATTTTGGGACCTCCTCTCATGAACAGTGGCACTGTGATTTTGTTAATGTGACCCAAAAGTTGATTTCCCACAGCAACCACGCCATTGTGCACCACAGGTGCGAAAACACACTTCAGGCAGTATGTGAAAAATGACAGCTGTACTGTTCATAAGGAGGTGTGAAAAAATGCCAGTGTTGAAAATCTGGCATGATATTAAAAATCTGTGAAGTTATATGGGTGCATGGAAACTGCACAATGCATGCTTGTAACACAGTCATTTTATGGACTTTCATCACCAAATTTTCAACATAGGCATTTTAGGACCTCTGCTCATGAACAGTGTCACTGTAATTTTCTTAATCTGTCCCTAAAACTGATTTCCCACAGTGACCATGCTATTCTGTGCTGGAAGTGCGAAAACACATTTTGGTCAGGATATGTAAAATGACAGCTGTACTGTTTATAAGGAGGTGTGGAAAAATGCCAATGTTGAAAACCTGGAGTGGAAATATTACAAATTCATGAAGCTACGAGCTTGCGTGGAAACTGCACAATGCACACTCATAAAACAGCCATTTTATTTGAATTTTTTCACCAAATTTGCAACATAGGCTTTTTCAGAGCCCGCCTCATGAACAGTGGCACTGTTGTTTCATTAATCAGTCCTGAAAGGTGATTTCATGCAGTGACCACGATATTACCTTTTGGGACTCAATAATGCCATGACAGTGACTGAATTCATGAGGAAGGAGTCCCAATAACCCCATGTTGAAAATGTGGTTCCAAAATTCCAGAAAATGCCCGAGATATGCACCAAAGTTGAAAAAACCCTATTTATGCCATTATACAGCTTCCTGGCATTTCTTCAGTTTGCGGTCGGCTATGAAGAGTGCAGACATGTTCCCGGTCCACAAGAGATCGTTGCACCATGCTCCAGAGGTAACTATGGGGTGAGGGAGGTGTGGGGAGACAGAGTGTGCAGAGGGTGGTCGCAGGTAGGGGGAGGAGCTACCATACTCAATGAGGGATTGTTTTCTGTTTTACAGGTTTTTAAAAAAAGAAAAACATTGCAAGAAGGTTTTTTTTTTTTACAGGGACATTTGGCATGATGAGGTGGGCTCCCAGCATGCCACCTAAGAGTTTTGGGGGGACTGTAGCTGACGGAGATTGGGTACATACATACTGATTGGGGGGATCCGAGGGGATTGGGTACCCACCTCGGAAACACAACAAATGGGGAGGGGACATTATGCTGACAGGAGGCCTCTCCCATCAGCAAATTGAACTGGGAACTAGGGACTGAAGCCGATGGGGACTGGGTGGGGGACTGAAGCTGACGGGATTGGGCCCCCATGGGCAAGACGACTGTTGGGAGGGCCACATGATGCCGAGGGGATTGGGCGCCCCTCGGCACACGAGTCAAAGGGGCATTATGCCGGCGGGGAGTGGGCCCCCGTCTGCACATGAACTGGGTCGGGGCATGCCGACAGGGTCAGCACCCTCTCCTCACCCCCTTCACTCACCCCAGCAGGTCCCGAAGTTGGGCGGGAAGCACAACCCATCTGCATACTGCCATGGCTGCCCACTGACAGAGCTGTCTGTGAATGACAGCTACTGTACACCCTGCAGCCACTTGGTGGACCCAACCGACCAATGGGTTTGCAGTGTGTACTGTACCCTGTCATTCAGAACTTTGCGAATGACAGAGCACAGTACACACTGCAAGCCCATTGGTCAACAGGGTCCACCAATGTGCTGCAGGGTATACAGTAACTGTCATTCACAGACAACTCTGTCGGTAGTTGTGGAGGTATGCAGGTGGGTTGTGCTGCCCGCCAAAATTTGGGACCTGCTGAGATGGGGGGAGCTGGGTGGGGAGAGGGGGCCTGAATTGGTGGGGGTGTGGGGGGTCCACTGGACCACAGGGGCAGGATTGGACTTCGGGTCCACATTGTGATCAGGTCGGGATTGGGAGGGGGGAACTGGTTTTACAAGCCTACCATCACAGGGTGTGGCATGCCAAATGTGGGTTCAGGCAGGGAGGGGGTGGTCTGCACCTCACAGTATCGCCACAGTGTGTGGCATGGCATAAATGATTCAGGTAGGGAGGGTTCTGTCATGGATAAAGTACTGCCGCAGTGTGCGGCATGCGAAAGGGGATTCAGGCAGGGAGAGGGGGCACTGCAGTGACTAAGGGACATCTACTGCAGGGTGTGGCATGGAAACAGTAACTAGGGCAGGGAGGTGGGCACACTGGACTGGCAGGGTGGGCAGGCTGCCATGCTGCAGACAGCAGCATGGCAGGCTGCCTGTGGGTGGCCACCCACTTATGTCTACTTGTTGTAGACTTGTCTCTTGGAGGCACATCTTCGGACTTGCTTCAGGAATGCACCTCCAAGATGGGTTGTGAATAGGGCTGTGCACCATATGCATGGGCATGCCCCCTGCACAACTGCTCCAGATGCGCTGCATATCATTATGGGTGGTGTGCGGTGCATTTGGGATATGCCAGTTCATTGGACCCTTCCAGAATCACACCAGTGGGCAAGACGGGGATGCACCGGTGTATCTCAGATGCGCTGGACACATCTCTTTTTTTTTTTATTATGTATTTTATTCACCGTGCTGCGGCACACTCCGGCTTGGGACATCCAGCCACTGGCTCTGCCCACCCAGAGAGCTGGCTAGCTTGAACTGCATCCAGGAGGATCTGGGATGGCCATCTTGCCATCCTGCTGGAGGGCTCCACTCTGCTTCTGCCAGCCAGGACAGACCAGAACCCTCCCAGACAGAACTCCACCAAAGTCCTCCAGGCAGCTTGGAGCACAACCATCAAGTTGCACGGTCATGTCCAGCCATTTTCCTCTGTACTTGGCCCCTTGGAGTGCAGTCGTGCAATGACATCCAGGCATAACGTGCCGACTTCTGCTGCACTCCCCCTCTACTGTTTCTGATGCCTGCAGTGCCCCTAGGTGTCCCCAGGAGTCGCTACAGCATGGTGAAGATCCCCCAGACCACCCCAGGACTAGGAGAGCAGTCTGCAGATGCTCAATCCCAGTCCTCCCCTGCCGACCCCCGATGGCCCAGGCTCGTTCCTGAACCTGGGTCACTGGCATGGCGTGAGGTGTGGCTTCCAGCGCCTCAAACCTCAGCACCACCGGGCACATCCCTTTGGAGACTCCTGCCCAGTGACTGCAAACATTCTAAGTTAAAATCTCAAGTAATTAATAACTGAGAAATTTTTGTTTTACATTTCAAGTAATTAACAACTGAAAAATGATCTAAGTCATAGAAACAAATAACTCAAATGATGAATTCTGTTAAAGTTTAACATTTCAATCATTTCCTACCTATATTTCTCAACAAATACACAAGTAGACAAAATGATTCTCAACTATTTGCTAGATAACACTGATTATGCATTAGTTGAGTAAATTCCCTCAACCAATGGTCACACTTAATGCTTAGCTTGTTAGTTAGGATTTATTTAATGCAAAAGGGAAACATTAGTTATTTGCTAACTTATTTTTTTTGTATGGGATGCTCCAACACAGTAACTGTGCTCCTCCACTCTCCAAACACAGATGCAGTTATCCCGATGCTTCAACATGGGAGCTGTGTTCCACCTCCACCCCTCCCAATACAGGAGCTGTGCTCCCTGGCCCCAGTACAGGAGCTGTCATCTTATGCCCCCCCCCACACCCAGGAGCTGACCTCTCCTGCCACCCACAGACAGGAGCTGTGCTCATCCCCAAATGGGAGCTGTGCTCCCCCCACACACACATACAGACACACAGACAGACCCACACACACTGTGCTTTCCCCCAAACACACACACAGGAGCTGAGCTCCCCTCAGCGCGTACACACACACACACACACACACACACACACACACACACGCACATACAAGCTGTGCTCTGTAGGATTCTGAAAGGTATCTAGCAAGTTCCAATCAGAGAGTAAATGACAGATGTAAAAAAGTCATAGCAAAACAAAGGGTTTATTAGAAGTACCCATACCAATAAAGAAAGATGAATTTCCAGTTGTTTTATTCTCAAAGTCCCTTCATTTCTCAGTATGTGTACCATTCCTCCATTCATTTTCCATTTTTTATCTTTAACCTCTTTCCAAAATCCCTTTAAATACCCTAAATGACCTATCTTTTGAGTAGTTTATTCTAAACCATTCATTTTCCATTTTTTTAGTATTCTGAACCATTCATTTTCCATTTTTTTATCTTTCTTTCTCAAAACTGCTCCCAATATCCATTCAAATACCCTTGAAATGACCAGTCTTGTAGCAGTTAAATTATTCTGACCATTACATTGTTTTTTTTGGTTTTTTTTGACTGCACCAGTTTACTGCTTTTTTCAATGGATATTATGTAAAACCAGTGGTTGGGTAAAAAATATCCAGGGTGGGACTTTGAAGAGCTGACAGGCTGAAGCAAGGGTATCCCAGAGGGAAGTAAAGTGTACGCTGCAATCTAGAGTTCCATTTCAAAGTTAACACAGTGTAGAATACCACCGCTTAACTGAACTGTACACTGCATTGATTTTCTGTCACACGTACTCCTTTACCTCTGCATTATTTTTATTTTTTGATGCACACAGTAGTAGTGCTGCAAACAATTAACATTTTTTCATGTACACTTCTTTACGACTACATTACCTTTGCCATTTTTTAGATGCACACTATAGTAGCACTACACACACTTTATAATATTCTCACACGACCAGCTATAGGTGCCCATTTCATAAGCGCAATAAGACACTCTGGGGGTATGCGTTAGACAGTTCCAGTGCTCAGCAAAGAGCTGAAGGCACTTGGCCAGTAGCCTTGTACCTCACCACGCCCCTGGCCATGCGCTGTAAGTATCTAGCACACATCCCGCAGTGTGTTATTGCTTGTGTACCCATAAAGTATGTATGGTTGAGCATTCACCAACGCTTCACCCATAGTAGGTTGAGCTTCAAGTAAAAATGCATTGACATGATAGATTTAGTTGAATGCTAGGTGGTGAGCACTTGAATTAAACCAGCACTCAACAAAAACACAGCTTGCACCACTGAATGCTTGGTGAGTATTTACATTAGTAAGTGAATACCGGTTGAGGATTTTTTAAAAGGGAGATGGGGGGCCCCTATGAAAAAGTAGTGTGCTTAAGTACGCACCAGAAATACACTTTTAGAAAAGTAATATACTTAGTTTATATAGCATATAAACTTCTGATATACTTATGAAAAGTGTACTGGCATCTTAGTGTACTTTTAGAATACTCAATTACCTACCAACAACCCTCAATCAATCCATTCCACCTACAGCATTTCTTTCATCATGACAATAAATCACCCCTTGTGACTTTTATTTGCACCCTTCATTTACCCCCCTCCAGTTTTGTTTGCATTCCCATGCCTCCACTTAAATATGCTCACTCCAATCCTCAGAAGCAAGCAATGATCCACTAGAGCTACTGTATGTACCTTTACCAAATGTGCTGCAATGGCAACACAGTGTTCTATCAATGGCAATACCTGGGTATGCCTGAAATTGTTCAATGGTACTAACCAGTGGTAGTCTGGTAGTACAATGGTGTCAGCCCAGTCAAGTTTTTTAGCCTCAGTGGTAGTTCCATGGCACAGTGGCATTCCTATGGCAATTTTAGCACATTGCCCAGACTGGTAAATGGGCAATGGTACCACAGTGGTATTACATAATTCTGAGTCCCCTTTCATGTGGGACTCTATGTTGCCCTAGAAGTGCCCAATGATAATGCAATTGTAGTATGAAACTGTTTTCTATATACCACCAAGACTTATTTGATACCACTGTGGTATCAGTATTGGGTAATGTCACCACAAAGGTATTACGTTAAAGGAGCAAATTGGTGCGCATATAAATCCCAAGCTTATTTAGTATCACTGTAGCATCAGTGCATCTAGAAAATTGATACCACTCCGGTACCAACATGGTACACATCTAAATCAAACAAAGTTTTAAAGAAATACAAAAATGAAACATACACTGGTAATGAAAAACATGAGCTGTACAGTATATGCAAATCACAATGACAACCCTCAGTTAAGTTCCCAAATTGAATGGGATATCACCACTGCATTGAAATCTATTAAAATTACATTAAATTACATAAAGTTTCCATTATTTTCATGCAAACCCATTAATTTTCACCATTACATTTTATATCACCTTTTTTAATGGCCAATATTTATTCCCATAAAATTTTCATTAATTGTTGATGTTTCATGGGTGCAAACCATTAATTTACTCATCCATGCCATTAATTAGCCATGACAGGTATCCATTTAATTAATTGGTGTGGTACACCCCTTAAATTTTGGATCAGGCTATTTTAATAGCATGTTTCATAATCATGAAAACTGAGTAATGAGCTTTTCATTGCCGTGAAAATTATGTTCATGTTGCACAAGTACATTAATGGCCATTAAATCTGTCCAAATGAGCTTTTCATTGCCATGAAAATTACAGTCATGTTGTGGCAATACATTAATGGCCATTGAGCATAGTTTTATTTACTATCTGCACTACTTTTCTCTAGGAACTATGGGTCCCCTTTGAATCCTGTGTAACCTTTCATTTTACAGGTATTCCCCATCCACTCTCCAGAATCAGTATCTCCAAAGAGATTCCCTCACCTGGACCATAAAGTATCCAGGAATTAGTTACTTGATTGGGGATGGAGAGTTCAAGCCATAATTGAATCTGCTTCCATTACAGTAGAAGTCCAGATGGTTGGTGCCATGATGCTATATTGTGATGAGGGGCAGTTAAGATGTATGGGATCAGTCTCCCCAGATCTGTCCCCCTATAGCTGGACCTCCATCTTGATGCTGGACCCCTCCCTGCAGCTGGACCACCACAGCTGAAGATTAACTTTTTGCTACAGCACCTTCTCTGTGTGGCAACACCATTTACAGTGAGGGATACAGCAATGCTGATGGATAAAATGAGGGACACATCACTAAGGGACTGTTGAGAGGTATGGGGCAGTCCTCTCCCCACATGTGGCCACCCTGCACTGAGGTGCGAGAGATTTTACAGACTGTCACAGGGGTCAAAATTAACATTTTCAGCCACCAGCCTTTAGGGCTAATGATTAGAAAAATGCACCAACCCAACAGGAGTTTTACTAGCCCAGCACAAAATGACTAGAAAAAATCACCATTGAAATGAATGGTCCAATTGAAATGTATATAGGCCCATTTATTGCAATGGCATTATGTTCTTGATATTTGTGTAGCAACAGCAAATGGTCCTGGCTCAGACCAGGTACCAGGCCAACAGGAATGGAAATCAGTGTAGGATGTGACTTCCTGCCAGAAGCTCATGAAGAGGACGGTTACTTTTGCATTAAGATGAGGAAGGAGCAGTCATCAAAATGAAGGGAGCTATGACAGCCTCTCGTTTTAGAGGTGGTTTAATTTTTGAGTATGTTTTAGTGGGTGGCAAAGGTAGGTGTGTAATATCCCCAAAGATGAGGTCACCAGCAAGCTCAGTTGATGTCAGCAAGCCCCAGTAAGGTACCACCAGGTGCTCCTATAGTTTAGGTTGCAAGGGGTGTGAACATAGTGGCAGGAGCCCCGTAAAAATAAAGTGCTTGTCTGCAGTTAAAAGGTTTTTCTTCTCCTTATTGCGGCCTGCCTGGTGAAGGTGTCACAAGCCAGTATCACATCTAAGGTCCAGCTTGTGCTGGACTGCTGGTTGGTAGGGATTCAGCATCCTGAATGCCAGGGAGGATACTGAGAGTGGCCAGTAATGGCCATTGGGGGAGTTTGAATTGACTGGGAAGGAAAACAGTCAGGGGACTTCAGGTGCTCAGAAGAAAAGAAAAACATGAAAAAAGTGAGGCAGAAGGGAGAGGGGACACAGGGAAGTAAATTCAGAGCAAAAGGTAGTACCTGCAGTCCTCTTCTCATCCTTGTGTCAATCTCAGTTGTCCCAGCAGTGTCAGTGGTCCAATAGTTGTTGCGGTCCCCAGGATCAGCAGTTGGCAGCCACAGCATGGGTTCTGTTTAGTCCAGTTTGCTGTTTTTTTTTGTAAAGAACAAGTAAATGCCAGTCCCTTGGCAGTGGCCCCCACAAGCAGGAAAGCATCATTAGATGAACAAATATCTGAACCAGCTACCCATCAAGGGAAGACCTCCCACCTGCCTGCAGCCAGCAGAGCATCCAGCATACACTTAACCCACCTCCTGTCTCCTCAACTTCTCCCTAGTTTGGGGCAATGAGTCGATGACAGAGCCATAAAGCAGGCACTGTCCACCTGAACTAATACTGAAATAAAAAAAGATGTTTCTTTTCACACAGTGAGCTCAATACAGTAAAGGATGGCCGTAAATGTTAGCGTGGTCAGGGCAAGGGACTGCCAAGGGTAAATCTTTTCAAATGTATTTAAAATTAGTCCAGGAAGGGAGCATATGGTGAGATGGTGGCCTTATTCAAAATTATGTAAATTTATTTAACTCATGCTCCTAAGTGGAGCACAGGGGTGGGCAGTATTTAAATTAAGTAGCTATCGGAGGTGCTGCAGAGGGCAGGCAGGCACTGAATTAGATAGTAAACAGTGTGCTAGAAGGAACAATGGTAGAGTAAAGCCCCAGTTATAGCCAAGCAAGCTAGATGAGCAAGAGAATAATTGCTAGCTGTCCCAAAGGTTTTTTTAGCCACAGATTATAAAGTCAGAGTGCCCCAGGGTGATATAGGTGCCTACAGTGGCCAGGCTAGTGTTATGGGGTCTCTGAATCAGTTACTCAGGTCACTAGCCCTTTGTTAGGGCTGTGGCAACTATGCTGCTGGGGTGGCTAACAGGCTAAAGCTGTGGCAACTATGCTGGTTGTGTTGGTAACTGCCTGGTCCACTACCTTCCCCTTGCTCCTTACTGAAACTGATACCCAAGAGCACTTTAAATCAGTAAATTCTATAATTTTACAACACTAGTTTGGCTACTGTTTGCCACTTAGCTATAGCTGCCATTATCAGCCTGGACACTCTCACTTTATACTCTGAGTTTTACTTAACCTAACTGGCCCCTGGTGCTTATTTCTGAATGCATTTATTTATTTATTGAAAAGTTTCACCAGGAAAGGCACACTGAACAAACAAATTGCTCATCTCCCAGTGCGTCCTGGGTAGTGAAACACACAATTATACACAATTAAACAGGTCATACAAGTTAAGTGGGAAAATTGTTTAATCAGGAGAGACACACTAAGCTGAAGCTTGCTTCCAGGTGCGATCTGGGAGCATAAGGAAGTTAAGTGACTTGCTCAGTGTCACACAGTATGCAAGTGGGGGCTGTAAGATTCAAACCCTGGTCTCCAGGTTTGCAGCTCAGAGCCTTAAACCACTGCACCATACTGCCTCCTATGAATGCCATAACCATAAACAATACATTAAATACATAGAAAAAGAAGAATAAACAATAAGAAAAAACTTTGGGGCCAGCTAACCCTCATTCACTATTCCAACTGGTAAAATTTCCTGTCCTGTTTGCTTTTGATACAGGACTCTTATTGTCTCGTATTTTGTGGTTTCCCCCCCTACACTATTTAAAAAACTCACTCTCCCATAGATCCTTAGTGGCTGTGAGCTTTTTTGCACATGCACAAGACAACCTGACTCACCATGGGATGTTAAAGAGAGCGGGAGAGAAAAAGAAGCGGCCTGCTGCTGCGACATGAGTCGAGCTGCCTTGCCTGTCTGTGGCTCTATGAGTGAATTGCTCCTTGTTCATTTTTTTCTTTGGTCTGTCCACAACTCCAGACCACAACTTAACCAGATCCAACACCAAAAGGGGGACTAAAATAAATTCAAGGAGCCACGCTTCCAGTCGTTGGGCACTGGTTTGCCTTAGAGAAGCCTCTTAAGACTTGGCTTGAGGTTGGTTTTTGATCGGACAATTGTTGGGGGCCTGGGGAGAGTCAGTGTGACCGTGGTGGTGAGCTCTGTGGACGCTGGTGTCATTGGAGTGGGAGTCGGACTCAGCTGACCTGGAGGTGTGGGACAGAGGAGAGAGGATGGAGTAGGAGCCAGAGGACTGATCAGGGCCTGCTCAGGGATGGGGAGTCACTGCTGGCTTGCTGGCGGCTGCACTGCTGCAGCCTTTGAATGAGTCAGAGGAGTCCCGAGTCTTCTTCAGTTCAGACTGAACAACAAGGAACTTCAGGAGTTGACTCGACTGACTGAACAAAAGAAGTAAGTGTTGCAGTTGAACAGCAGCTGGTTGGGCTGCTGCCAGGCTTGTGGGGGGCTGCTGTTGTGTTGGGCCTGGGTGCATTCAGAGTTTGGAACTTCAGGGCAATAAGAAGAGGCAGTCACACAGTACAGCAGCACACAGACACAGGTGCCTAGTAGTTTTTTTTTGGGGGGGGACCTTGAGCTGAGTGAAGAACAAGAAGCTGGTACAGTAACAGTTGTGGCATGGCGTAAAGCCATGGTGTAGTGATGTTGGAGGGAGTGGGGTAGATGGTGGTATCAAGGACAGTTCCCTCACCGCGGTGGAATGCTAAATTTAGTCTTAAAGCTGTAATTAATTCATCTTTTATTTGTTTATTTATTGAAAATGTTTCACCAGGAAAGGCACACTGAGCAACAAGATGCTCGTCTCATGGTGTGACCTGGGGGGGGGGTTACAGTGAAGGCAGGTATACATACAAAAGTTGAATACAGATAATGAACATAGTTGGGTGGGATTACATTTGAACTTGTTACATAAGGAGAACAGTACAGAACATAATCTTCAAGGACAGGGTATACATATCATGGGAACACATTGAGGGCAATACATGGTTACATAAGTGCCAGTAACAGCCTTGGGTGCCAGTAACAGAACTTGAGCTGAAGCGAGGTGCACCAAGTTGACAGTAGGAATTGGAGAGCGAAGATGGGGAGTAGAGGAGAGTGGACTAGTAAACACTAGGTGTGTAGGGGGGTGTAGGTGCGGTGGGGGAAGGAGGGGAGTTAGAAGCTGTGAGTAAGGCTGAATAACGAGGTTATTAGGAAGGAGGGGGAAGGGAGGGGAGATATTAGGAGTAAATAAGAGGGAGTAAAAGTGAGAGTGTAAGTGCTTAGGGCAGTGTATAAGCCAGACAATTAAGCGAAGGCCGAGCCGCTGGTCAGGCACTAAGGGGAGACGGGGGAGGAGAAGCTAACAGTGGGGAGGGGTCAGGGGCAGTTGCAATTTGATGCAAGGAAGTTTGTGAGGGCAGAGGATAGGGAGTGTTTGGATGAAGAATGGCGGATCTGGGCTAGCAGGCCATTCCAGAGTTTAGGGAAGAGGTAGGAGAAGGCCGATTGGCCGGCGGTGGTCCTTTGGTGCAGGATGTCTAATAGCCTAGTGTCAGTAGACCTGAGGGCGGGGTGAGGATAGGTGGGAAAAATAGGGAGGATGCAAGGTAGGGATGGAGGTAGTCGAGCCAAAAGTTGGAAGCAAATTTAATACTATGCATTAGGTGCCGGTTACTCAGGGATGGCAGGGCCAGGGAACGATAGAGCTCACAGTGATGTGAGTTGGGGGGGCATCAAGGGCAAAGTGGCAGAAATCATTAAAGAGGGGGTCAAGTCTGGCTAGGGTGGTCTTAGGGGTGGAGCTGTAAACGACATCACAGTAGTCGAAGGAGGGTAGAATCATTTTCTGGACTAATTCACGTCTGACAGGTAGAGGGAGACTAGTGCGGTTTCTATAGAGGGCACCAAGTTTTGGGCGCAGTTTTGAAATGATGGCATCCACGTGTGTGGAAAAGGAGAGGTGGCAATCAAGCCAAACCCCTAGATACCTGAAGGAGGGGACTTCATCAAGGAAGGTGTTATTTAGGGTATGGAAGATCAGAGGGGAGGTGAGTTTGCATAGACGCTGTCTAGTACCAAAGGACATAGCGACAGTTTTCTTGGCATTTAGGGAGAGTTGGTTGGTATTGAACCATTGTTGGATTTTGTTGAAATCGGTTTGAAGTTTGGAGGTGACTTCTTTGTGGGTCTGGCCGGAGGTAAAGAGGACTGTGTCGTCTGCATACATGTGGATTGTGGTAGTGGAGCAAGAGTTAGGCAGATCATTTAGAAGGATGGAGAAGAGGATAGGGCCAAGAACTGAGCCTTGGGGAATGCCGGTGGTAATAGGGAGAGGGGGGAAGGTGTGGTCAGCTATTTTAGTGGATTGAGTTCTATTTAGTAGGTAGGCACCGAACCAGCTTGTGGCGGACGCTACTAACCCAGCCCCTGATAGGTGGGATAGTAGGAGAGAATGAGATACCGTGTCGAAGGCTTTTGCTAGGTCAATGAAAATAGTGGCAGCGATTAGCCCTTTATCCATCCCAGTGATGATGGAGTCCATGAGTCTTAGTAGGGAGGAGGTGGTAGAGTGGTGTTTTCTAAAACCAGACTGAAATGGAGTGAAGAAGTTAGTTTCAGAGAGAAAGTGGGAGAGTTGGGATAGTACTAGGTATTCCTGGAGTTTGGCAAGGGCGGGGAGAAGGGAGATGGGATGGTAGTTGGTTGTGGAGGTAGGTTCACCACTTTTAGGAAGGGGTAGGACAGTGGCATGCTTCCATTCAGAGGGGAGTGACTCGGTGGTGAAAGATTTAGTAGGGCTGCAAGGGGAGTAGTGATGGCAGGGGCAGATAGGAAGAGGAGTTTGTTATCGAGACCATCAGGAGATTTGCCTTTGGAGGGGTTCAGGGAGAGAAGGGCATCTAGGGATTCAGTGGGGGAGATGTGACTGAAGGAAAAGGGGTTCCTACCAGGCTGTAGGGGGATAGATGTCTGGGGAGCAGGTGTGGTAGCAGGGGGTAGGGAATCTAGGAGGCCAGGGCACAAGTAGTGAAATAGGAATTGAACTCAGAGGATACCTCCTGGGGGTCGGAGAGGAGAGTCCCTTGGGCGAGGAGGAGAGGTGGGGGACTTGCTGTTTGGGGAGAGAAAAGGGAGTTAATGACTTTCCAGAATTTAGAAGGTCTCCCAAGATTTGCATTTAGGGTGTTGTTAAAGTATTCAGCCTTGGCTAACCAGATGGCCTTTGTGCACTTGTTGCGGAGCATGCGGTAGGGTGATATGGTCGCTTGGGAGGAGTGTGGATTTGTAGTTTCGCCAGGCCTTGTCACGGGCCTGTTGGCAAGCTATCAGCTCAGGGGATATCCAGGGTAGGTGAGACCCATGTACTCTAGCCTGGCGCAGGGGGGCATGTTTGTTCCAGGCGGTGAGGAAGGTGTTCCAAAAGTGTGTAAGGGCCGAATCCATATTAGAACAACTTGAGCTCAGGACCCAATTAGAGTGAGATAGATCTTCCAGGAGGGGAGGAGGTTGAGGGATTTGTATGACCGCTGGAATATAAATTTGGGAGGGGGATTTAACTCTGTGGATTTTGCGGACCAAGTAGATTAGGTGGTGGTCACTAATGGAATCAGGGAGGAAGCCTGAACTGATGACGCTGTGTGGGTGGGATGTAAGCACCCAGTCTAGGAGGAGTGATTACCGGACTTGTGGTTTGAGTGTGTTGGTTCCATAATGGTTTGGCTAAGGTTGAGAGTGGTTATCTCAGTTTGGGTTTTGTTAAAAGTGGGTGCTAGCCAGTTGTGGTTAAAGTCACCCATGACATATAGTTCACCCGACTGGGCAAGAGATGAGAGCGGGCACAGAAGGTCGGTGACTGTTGTGGTTGGCGTGCCTGGGCAGCAATAAATACCAGCCACAAAGGTAGGTAATGCATAGGGAGGGGACAGTTTTACCATAAGAAGCTTGTAAGCATTGGGTTCAGCTTTTGTAAGAGAGACAGTGAAGTGTAGGGCTGATCTGATGTAGATAGCCACCCCTCCACCTCTGGAGGGCCGGTCTTGTTGTGTGATGATGAATCCTAGAATAGCGATGGTATTATCTGGCAGGCTGGGGCTTAGCCAGGTCTCAGATAGGATGATTATGTTGGGGGCATGGTGGGTGGCTAGGACCTGGAGCTGATCGAGTTTGGGGGCTAGGCTATGAATATTTAGATGGAGAAGGCGTAAGCCTCTGGGAAAGTAGCCAGAGCGAGTGTCGGTGGTGGCCTTGGCTGAGGGGTTTGGTATGGGGTGGTCAGGGCCTGAGGCTGGGGTTGGGCTGGGGTTAGGGTGTATATGCCCTGCAGCCAGAAGGAGTAGGGCAATGGATAGGTGGCAGCGTAAAACACGGAGAGAAAGGGATTTTGCCGTGCGCTGGTTGGAGGCGGCAGTAGGGCGGGCTGTGCGAAGGGAGTGGGTACTGGAATGGGAGAGAAAGGCCAGAAGGCAGCCAAAGGAATAGACCGAGGAAGAGGAAGGTGTGGGGAAATGGGACCAGGAGATAGCTGGGAGGGATGCAGTGGACTTATAGGGGGCATATGTAGGATGAGTCAGAATAGCAGGTGGGGGGGTGCTGGGTAGCCACTTAGAGGGGGGGGTTAGAATGGGAAGGGGCAGTAAAATGGAGGAGATCAGAAGTGCAAGGGTTATTGATAGGGACATTTTACCAGAGATGGGAGACACTGATAAGGAGTGAGTAGAGGTCCAGGCTAGTAATGTAGAAATAGGGAGAAGTCGAAAAAGGCACGAGAAGTGTTAGGTAGGGTAGCTAGGGGAGAGGGAGGAGAGTACAGCTTTGTAGAGAGGGATTGGAGTAGGTAGAAAGGGGTGGGGTAAGAAGTGTAATTAATAGGTGGCCTGGGAGGGGGTGGTGGGAGTGGGACAAAATAGCCCACAACAAGAAAGGAGATGGAGAGCAATTCCCCCGGCGAGCAGCCGCTCCAGTAATCCGGCAGAAGTGCTCCTCGGGCAGGTAGCAGCTTGTCTGGCTTTGGCTGAGCAGGCACTTCAATCAGAGGAGAGGGTTGAAACTCCGGTCCAATCAGGGGCCATCAGCAGGGTGAAGCTAATTCAATGGGAGAAGGTAGCAGTAGGGTGGCTGTGAGAGGGTTTTTCGGTGTTTACCTGGGTGAGTATCAGGAGGCAGGACCAGGATGGTGGGCGGGAATCATCTGGCAGGTCGGTGAAGGTGGCGCTGTTGCCGCGGGGCTCCATGGATGCTGCTCGGGTGCGGTGTTCTTCTGGTTGGGGAACCGGGAGGCGGAACCAGGAGGCGGGAGGGAAGCATCTGGCCGAGTCACGAGCGGCAGCTGTTGCCGGCACGGGCTCCGCGGCGTACGCCTGTGGGCGTGTGGTGTCTTCTGGATGGGGAGCCAGGAGGCGGACCAGGAGGGGGGAGGGAAGCAACTGGCTAGCCGGGCGAGGCGGTGCTGTTGCCACGGGGCTCCATGGGTGCCGCTCAGGGTGCGGTGGACGTCTGGGTGAGGAGCCGGGAGGCAGGACCAGGAGGGCCGGAGGGAATCATCTGGCCTTTTAAGACTAAGTTTAGTGATTTTTAATCTCCTGTAATCATCATCAGAAGAATACTGCCTGTAGGAATACTTCATTCTAAGAAGTTCAACTGTAATTGTTTTTTAAGAGAAAATTATTACTAGATGAATATTATACACAGATTTTAGAAGTACACATTATTGAATATTTTTGAATGATAAATGAAGACTTTTCAATACTTCTGTTTGTTTTATATGCAAGCTTGTTAATTCTGATCATGGGGTATAACTTTGATTATTATGCACTGGGATGATAGGAGCATACATGGGCTTCATTAGCCTCCTAGCTCCTTCATTACCTTAGTATGATCCTTAGTATGATCACTCCTTTTATAGTAACTTTTGGTCATTAAGAATTCTAAGACATTAATACTGCTCTGTCAAACTGTAATTCTCTTAGCTGGCCCATCAGCGCAGCAGTTGGATTTCCACTTGGAACGCCGGCGACCCGGGTTCAGGAATAGACCCGGGTCATCGGAGGGCCGGCTGGGGTGAGATGGATTGAGCATCCCTAGGACTGCTCTCCTTCTCTAGGGGAAGGGTTGGGGCAATGTCCGGAGCTCAAAGAACCCCTGGTGGAGACCAGGAGTACCACAGCTTCTGGCATTAGACAGTGTTCGGAGGGGCAGGACAGATGCTGGACATCATTGCATGTTCCCACCCCCCACGTACAGAGGGAAGAAAAACTGAGCTGCCAGCTGCCCTCTATGATGCCAGCCCTTGGCTCCAATTAGCCTCCAGGACAGCCCCTCCTTGCCCTATCCTGTTGTCTGCGGTACCAAATTTGGGGAAACGGTGCCATGGCCCCGCCACAGGGGGGTAAACCAGGGAGTACCAAGGTAAGGGGTGTGTCTAATCTGGAGGTGGGAGCAAGGGTCCATGACCTGGCGGAAAGCATAATAAATAATAAAAAAAAACTGTAATTCTCTTAAAAGTAAATTTTTTTCAGTACTACTGAATTATAAATGAAGATTACAGTCAGCCAAGTAGTTCAAGGATTTAAAGTAGCCAATCAAGGCTGGGTACTAACATACTATTTGCCAGCAGATTAGGCCTTACGGTCTATCGAGTCTGCTCGAACCTCAGATCCCAAGTTGGGTGCTGAGGCCCCCCCCTTGTGTTCCAGAAACCCCTATCATCCATTCCCACTCCCCTGGGCCAGGCCATCATCTGATACATCCACTTTCTGTGTCTGTCCCACCTTCTCTTAAGCCTCCACTGTGGATCTCTGAACCAGCTCGCCAGGCAGTGCATTCCAAGGGTCCACCACCCTCTCAGTGAAAACCTCCTCCTCTTTCCCTCACCCTTCCACCTTCCAACTTCAAACCATGCCTCTGGTGATACCTCCCTGCTTTAGTCCAAAGATCCCTCCATGTTTACCTTATTTATTCCCTTGAGGTACTTGAAGACCTCAATCATGTCCCCCCCGTCTCTCCTCTCCTCCAATGAAAATAGGCAGAGCTCCTCAAGTCTGTCCTCATACGTCAAATCCCCTAGCCCTCATATCATCTTAGTTACCCTCCTCTGTACTCTCTCCAGGAGCTGTATGTCCCTCTTCAAGTGTGGTCTCCAGTACTGTACACAGTACTCAAGGTGTGGTCTAACCACATTACCATGCATTTCAGTTCTACTAAGCAAGGAGACAGATAAAACAACCAGCATCATCAATGAATTTTAGAGAAGGTAAGCAATCATAAAATGTGGGGATTTACCTAAAAATAATAAGATGCAAAAAAAGGTTGACAGTGTCCCTTTAAAAGTCTACACTGAACTACATTTTCCAGAAGACTACTTTGTCAATGAACTACATTTTCCAGATCACTTCCTGTCTCTGTCCAGCCTTAGCAAACAGAATTGTGCGATCAACTGTAGTCTCCATTTTGAACTGGTGTTGCCTGCAGCACTTAAGATTTACATGTTAAGGGGAGTGCTTGTTTAAATAGAGAAGTACTGTACATCCTTTGTAACTCCCTGAAATGTTAAATACAGTAAGGGAATCATCACTCAGGTTTTTTTGTTTTCTAAATGAAATGCTGAGCAGGTTTCACAATCGGTATTTTGTTATGAAAAAAAATTCTCTGTTCTGAACTCATATGGCTACTTTTGAAATACACAGTTTTTTCAATCAAATCCCTCCTTAAAGTGTCTAGTATGCATTGTGCATCTAGATTACTTGTTATTTGTGGAGTTTTACTGATTTAGTTACTTTAAAGTAGTACGGGGAGGGGGATTAGCAGCAGGAAGATTGTATAAATGAGCAAATTCAGAATGCATTTTCTGTGTGTATCCATTCTGTAGCCTATTTAAATATATTTACAGAGAAAAGACTACCTCTTTTTTTAATAAGAGAATCTGCAGTAACCTGCAGATAAAGGAAGAATTATTTACTACAGATAGTTGAGTGTGTTGGTGGGGAGCTATTGTTTTGCATTTAATATTTGTATTTGATTAAAACAGTTGCATGTGTTAATCTGTTTTGTAATCTGGGGATTAGTATACTTTTTTTTCCTTTTGCTGAAGACTACATGAATTTATATTTTATATGTTAGTGTCTCACATTTTGTTTTTTTACTATGTTGAGAATTATGGGTTCCATGCTTATGGAAGGGTGATGGGGGGGTTAGTTGTAGAGAGGGTGGTCAGGAGGTGGTTTTGCTCTGCATGGAGGGTGGATTCAGCTCCTTGGAAGGATGGTTATCTTGGTGTCCAGCTCCAGGGAGGTTGCTCAACCTGGGAAGGGGGGCTGGTCTATGGATGGGAATGAACACAAGGGTCCAGCTGCAGGGATGTCTGCTGGGGGAGGTTAGTGCAGGGCATGAAAGAGTGAGCTGGCTGCAGGGTGGGTGGCTGGTGGTGGGGCTAGTTCGAGGTTGGAAGTGAGGTCCAGCGGCAGGGTGGGTGGTCAGATGGTGAGGCTGGTACAGGTCTTCTGGTGGATTCAGCTGTAGGTAGAGTGGTTGGCTGGGGGACTGCTGGTGCAGGGGCTTGGAGGGACAGCTTCAGAAATGTTGTCTGTTGGAGTGGAGGTTTGGGGTAGTGCTCCAGCTACATGGAGGTTGTATGACATGTAGTTGGAGGCTGGTCCAGATGCAGGGAGGTGACTGGCCAGGTAAGAAGCTAGTCCAGAGCCTGGGTGATGCTCTAGCTCCAGTGACGTTGCTCATCATGTGAGAAGCTGAGGCTAGAAGTGTTGTTCAGCTGCATGGAGGATAGTCCAGTGCCTTGGAAGGGTGATGTAGCAGAGAGGAGGGTGGTTGACTGTTGGGGGGGGTTGGGTGAGGCTAAAGATATTGATCAGCCTAGGAGGGATCCAAAGTTGTAAATTAATTAGAAACTAGTTAACATGCCAGCCATTCAGCTCAGCAGTAGCGCTGTGGCCCGTGGCGCTGCTGACAAATGATGTATCCTTGTTTCACTTTTCCTTTTACACCAATCTTGACACCTAAAACAATGATGCTATAACAATATGAAACACTCTGACCCCTTATGGATTTTTCCCATAAAGAAGGATTACGTCTCACTGTGTAACTCAGAAATAAGCATGGTAACCCATGGTTTTTAATATTGATCTTAAATGCTTAGAGGACCACCATGTACTGGGCAAAAAATTATGAATTTGACATGGGGTTGCTGGAAAACACCACTTTGAGCTAAGGAAGATTATACTGTGAGGGGTTTGTACTGCAGCCTGTGAATTGAAACCTGACAGTAATGGAGAAGAAAAGACAAGCTCTGATGGGGCTGCTGTTCCTTGAAAATTCAAACTTCAGTGAGGGGGGGAGGATGTTGGGTTTGGTGCAGTAAATTACATTTTGAGCAATGGAGGACTATTCTGAGAGGTTTGCACTACAGTCTAAATTGAAACCTGAGAGTAAGGGAGAAGGAAAGATTTGCTCTGAGGGGGCTGCTGTTCTCTGAAAATTCAAACTTCAGTGAGGGGAAGGGTGTTTGGGGTTTGGTTAGTGCAGTAAATTAAACTTTGAGTTATGGAGGACTATTCGAAGGGGTCTGTACTTAGACTGTGAATTGAAACCTAAGAGTAAGGGAGAAGGAAAGATTTGCTCTGAGAGGGCTGCTGGTTCTCTGAAAATTCAAACTTTAGTGAGGGGGAAGAGTGTTGGGTTTGGTTAGGGCACTATTGGAATTAAAATTTGAGCTAGGGATCTGTGGATCCCATTTAATAGCAGTGATGTGTGGACTACAGGAATTCACTATGGAGCTTTGCCGGGGGGGGGGTTGGAGACAGCTTGGGTGGGTTTGGAGGGAGTCTGTAGTTGCTGAGGGGAAGAGGCCAAAGGAGCCTGTAGGTGTCATGGGGTGGGGGACCGAGGGAACCTGCAGATGCCAAGGGAAGGGAGGGCCAAGGGAGCCAGTAGCTGCCAGGGGAGAGGGGGGCTGATGGAGCCAATAGCTGCTGGGGGAAGGAGGGGGGCCTTATCCCCAACCTGATCCATGCATCTAGTCAGGGTCTGCAGGGCATGATCAGATTATGTCCAAGTTCAGCACTCTGTGCTGAGTAGGACCCTGGAAGTATGCATCACACTTCACCTTTTGCAATGACCTGCAAACCTGGGTTTGAATCCCACAACCCCCACTTACATACTGTGTAACCTGGTGCAAGTCTGTTAATTTCCCTGTGCTCTCAGGTTACACCTGGAGCTTCGGCTTAGTGTGCTTTTCCTGGTTAATCAGTTTCCCCTTCCCTTTCCCTATTTTATTAAAGCTGGTCCATTACTCCAGCAGAGGCTCTACTAACCCACCTGGGCTACTGTTTTGAAATACTGGCCACCTGGCCATCCTAAGCACTAAGAGGTTTTAACTGAGCCCTTCCCCAAACACCTTCTCTTTTCTTTTCTATATTTTATTTCCCTTCTCTATGTGTCTTTTTTTCCTACTGTGACCCGACTGTGCCTTTCATTCTACATTCACCCTTTTCCTTACTTCTATTCTGTTCTATACCTCTTGCATCTCTTGGCTCTCGGACTCTGCTCTTGCCATTATATTTTCTCCATATTAGCCTGATTTTCTTTATTTTATAGGTCTGACAAGACACAGACTCTGTCCTTCCCCATCAAATAAGTATAATTCTATCTTTAACTTGTTCTTTCTGCCCTATTTACTCTCTAAGAACAGTGGATCCTTTATGACCCCTTTTTTGTATTTTATTTTACAGGTCCTATGGACATCATCCTTTACAGACCTGCCTTTGGCTCCCTATTGCTCAGGTAAGAAACTTGACTTCTACCTATATGTGAGTTGGCTGTAATGCTGTGGCCATGCCCATTACTGTGTGTGTGTCAGAGTTGGGCATGTGGACAGATTATTGGGGATAGTGGCTATCAGCTAATCACTGTACTGTGACTTTGTGGCAACAACCATTTTGACACTGGATGCTGAATGGATTGTTGTTGCTGTAATGGTTTCACTGTGGGGGAGTCACTGTAATAACAGTATATCCTATGGAAGCAGGTGGGTTGGTGCAGCTTGCTGTAGAGGGAGGGACTTAGTGTCTGGAACTGTGAAGGGAGGAGGCTAGTGTTTGGTACTGTGGAGGCAGGAGACATAGTTTTGAGTACTGTGCAGGGAGAGGGGGAGGCTATTGTTGGGTGCTTTGGATGGAGGTAGACTAGTGTAGGGGCAGTGATGGGAGAGTGGCTACTGTCGGGGGCAAGGGGGATAGTGTTAGCTAGAAGGGGATAGTGTTGGTGGAGTGAGGAAGGAGATGGGTCTAGTGTGTTGTTGGGTGGAGGAGCTAGTATCTGAGGCTGTATAGGATGGGGTAGCTGGTGTTTGGAACTGGTACTAGGAGTTATC
Source organism: Neoceratodus forsteri (assembly GCA_016271365.2). Classification (NCBI taxonomy): domain Eukaryota; kingdom Metazoa; phylum Chordata; order Ceratodontiformes; family Ceratodontidae; genus Neoceratodus; species Neoceratodus forsteri. The sequence continues at coordinate 641,719,599 of CM028129.1, read as the reverse complement.
ACCTGGGCCCATGGGTGGTGGTGACAGCAGTAGTTTATAGTGTTGTCACCTTTATTTTATGTGACGCTCTTTGGAGGCTCAGGGCATCATTACAAATAGGAAACGGTAGCAAAATAAATTTTTAATTAGTACTTAAAAACAGGCATAAAAACATAGAAACATAGACTTTGACGGTAGATAAGGACCAATTGGCCCACCTAGTCTGCCCATTTCCCTACCTATTGGATAAGCTACAGGTCCTAGTTAACCAACAGCCTACTTCTTCCTACACCACCACAAGAATTGCCTTATGTCTGTCCCGTGCAGTCTTGAATTCCCCCACTGATTTTGACTCAACAATCTCCTCAGGAAGGCCATTCTATGTAGCTACCACCCTCTGTTGAAAAATTACTTACATTGCCCCAGAGTCATCCCCTGTCTATCTTCAAATTGTGTCCCCTTGTTCTTGCACATCTCTTTTTCTGAAAGATGCTACTCTCTTGGACTTTGTTGATTCCCTTGAGGTACTTTTATCATGTTCCCCCCCCCCTTCTTTCTTCAAGGGTATACATGTTAAGCTCCTTTAGTCTCTCTTCATATGGCTTCTGGTGCAGACCCTGCACCATTTTATTTGCCCTCCTCTGGACTGCCTCCATCCTGTCTATATCCTTGTGGAGATGGAGTCTCCAGAACTGCATGCAGTACTCCAGATGGGGTCTCACCAATTGTCTGCACAGAGGGATAACAACTTTTGTTTTCTACTGGTGATACCTCTCTCTATACATCTCAGTTTCCTCCAGCCCTTCCTACTGCCTTATCACATTGCTTGTTAACATTTAGGTAATCTGATATGACTACCCCAAGGTCCCGTTCCTTTTTTGTTGCTGTTACTATCTCCCCCTCATTGTGTACCCTTCTCCTGGATTTTTTTCCCCTCAGATGCATTACTTTGCACTTCTTTACATTGAATCTAAGCTGCCATACTTCTGACATCTGACATAGCTGTGGGGATAATTAAGCCCCCAAAGCATGAGCGAATAAAGTTTTTAGACCCTGCTTAAAAGCCTCTACCCCAGAATGCAACATACCACCGCTTGATCTTGTGGTGTTAGACAAACTTCCATCCCTGTGCCTCTCACTAGGGAATCACTTGGAAGGAATAAGCAAGGTGAATTGCATGGAACTGTTTAGCCTGAGCAACAGTTAAAGGATTTGGGGGTATGAATGGAAAATGATGCAAAGAGGTGCAAGGTTCAAGAGGAATTTTTTTTTTTTATGGAAAGTATAGCAGAACCATGGAATGGTCTGCCAGCCAAGGTGGTGGGTGCCAAAACCATAAACGATTTCAAGTATAGCTGAGACAGAGTGAAGGTTGTAGAGGCTACTCAGGGTAGTTATAGTAAATAGGGGAACAATTGATCCCAGGGTTTAAAAGAGAACTACACACTGGATGGACCTTTGATCTTTTCTGTCATCTTTGTTTATGTTTCCATTGCATGCATTTTGCTATTACCCACTTTGGGGATTTCCTCCATCTTTGACTTGTCAGTCCCAATGTCCTCCATGATTCTAGTGGTGCATTTTTTAGTAGTGGAGGGGGGGAATTTCGGGTCCTGCATTTGTACCCTGCTCCTGAATGTGAGGTGTGTACTGGATACAGGTCCCACCCCAACAAAAAGGGCAGGGAATGAACTATATCTTTTTTTCCCCCATAAATACTTTTTGCTATTTGTCGGTTTTGGTTTTCTCCCCAGTCTCAATCCCCCGTGTCCCGGACCTGACACACGCACGTGAAGGCATGCTCACGTCACACCCTATTGGATGCCCAACCCTACCAGCTGCCCATTACTGCCTGCCACTGGAGCTCCCTCCGGTGATGGTGGGACTGCAGGAAGGTGACCCACCACACTCGTGAGAGGACAGCCAACACTCGATCCTGCCCCCGAGGCAGGAACTTGTAGAGGTAATGCCTCTTGACTACTGTCATTGCCTCTTTTGAGACCATTGTTTTCCCCCTTTGTGAGGTAAACACTGCCAAATTATGCTGTAGGTGGGGCTGGTGATTCCCTAGACACCCTACCTCATACCTTTTCAAGTTATGTCTTCTAGCTGTCAGGAACAGTCCAATAATAACCCCCCCCCCCCAAGTTTCATATACTATCTGGCTGATCCTGCCTCCTGCTGCTGATGTCAAGATGTCCTAACTATGTCTGTGCCTGCCAGCATGTTCCAATCATGGCCTGCCTGTAGTTAACCTGAACATTGCTTGTCCTCTCGAAGCCACTCAATTAAATCTAAATACTGTATTTTTGTTAGTGGTTTTTTTTTGTTTGTTTGTTTGTTTTGCATTTTTAATGCACTTTTGGGCTTCTGCTGTGGTCACTGCAGCTACCTCTGTGCTCTCCCAGCCCTAATGTGCATTTCTGTGTCCCCACCCCCCTGGCTCATGTACTTGACCCTCTAAGGCTTGATTGCAGGTGGCTTGTCTTTACAACAAAATTTAGCCATTTGGCATTCCTAAAGCCATAGTGTGGCTTAAACTATGCCACACCTGCTGCTGCCATCCCATCTTCTCCCATTCTTACAACCCCCCCAGGTTTTACTATTGCCACAGGAGTGTCTTTACTCCCTAGAAGCTCCTGCCACCTCTGCAATCCCTTCCTGGCTTCAGCACTACTGCTAGAGTGGTTTCACTCAATGGTAGCTCTTTCCTGCTTTCAGCCCCATTTTCCAAAACAGTTGTTGCAGCCATGGGATGTAGTTGTTCCATGGCCTCCTCCTTGTTGTTGCTTCAGCCCCTTAGGGGCATAAACAAACTCTGCCACCAAAGTGGTGGGAAAAGTGGTGATAGTGGGGACACTTCCAATATTGCCTCCTCCACTTCATGCTGGTTCCTTTCTTTCTCCCCCCCCCACCTGTGCACAGTGATCCACAGCCTGAGCTCTGAGTAGTCTGCGAGTTACAAGTACCCACAGGCACTTTCACTCTAACATGATTGTGCTATGTGGCTGGCTACAGGTGCAATCCAAGCATATCCTCCTCCTGCCACCATTCCACATCAGCAGCACCCACTCAATACTTTGGCTCAAAGAGTCCCCACTAGACCTCCGAGAAGGGTAGCAATTAATTTCAAAGGAAAATTGATGTTGGCCAGAGTGTACTAAACCATAAAGGCTACTAATTTACTTTATAGCCCCCATGGCATTCCTCCTATTGGGTCATAATGTCGCACGCTTTAATAGCGTATGACATTATGGCTAAACCTGAAGAATGCTGTAGTTTACAGTGAGTGGTGCAATACCATGAATACTGCTGTACGCGGTATTGCACCACTCTAAACATCCCAGGCAGAGGATAAGATCTGTGCTGGGATGGGGTTCCACCGAGCAGCTGCCGTGGCTCAATGAACTGAGCCACTGCAGCAAGGAACACAAGTGCTGCGTCTAGGACCAGGTTTGATTTGTGGTTCCAGAAACTTTAATTTTTTTAACAGTTTGTGCACTCTCCAGTTAACCGCCTCCCCCCAGAGTTGAGAAACTTTATTGGGAGGCTTCGGGGGGTGAATGGCAGAAATTGCTCTGTATTGGCAGGGCGATTTTGCCATGCAGCATAATGTCTTGCTACATTATGACCCTGTGCCAGCATTCCAACTCAATACCGCCAGTACCTTTCTTTTATTTACCAACAGGACCACTAACCCCTAAAGAGATTCCACAAGGCCACCTGGCTACCAGGTACAATACTAATCACTGGGCCACCAATAGGAGCACAGGGGTTTTTGGCTGAGACCCGTCCCAAACCACATTTCCTTTCCTCTGTTTCTACTCCATTATTTTTCCCCAGCTAACCTAATTTTAATTTATTTGACACATCTAACAGGAGATGGACTCCTGCATATCAGATAAGTATAATTCTATGCCTAACCTGTCTTTTGCACCCTTACTGTACCCCTTTAGAGCTATGGATCCTTTGTTACCCTCTTTTCTATTTTTTTTAACAGGTGTGGTGAACAACATCCCTTTGAGACTCCTACTTCTGGCTCCAGTAGTGCTCAGGTAAGACCTTCTACTTAATCTGTATTAGGTGGGCTGACTGTAATGGTGTTCCAACACCCATTACATGCTGAAGGTAGGGCCACTAGCTCTTGAGCCCCCTCCAGCCATGGTGTCATACTACTTTTTGTATCCCTCTTAGCCCTGGCAGCAGGCTCTTGAGCCCCATCCCCAGCTTCAGACTTCCCCACTCCCGTAGTCATGATGTTAGACTCCTGACTGCCTCCAATCATGACCATGGATTTCCAATCCCCCAATGTTCTGGGTGGGGGTAGCATGGTTCATGTGGTCCCCTAGGTGGTCCAGATGGGAGAAAAGGGTGAATGTACGTGGGGGGCTCTATTACATGGGTGCACTTGGAGGTTCAGGTGGGGGAAGAGGGGTCATAGCTGGGAAAGCCTTATCGGAGGTTACCTTTGGTGATTCAGATGCGTAAATAGGCTCCAGGGGGGCCTATAGATGGTCTGTTGGGGGCATAGTATGATGGATATTGAATCCTGGTTCTGGGGTTCTAGGAATGGTGTGAAAGAAGGTGCAGGTGGTGTCAGAATCCTGGTTTAGTGACCCTAAAGGTAGTCTGAGAGGAAGATGAAGTGGAGTATTACTGCATACCGAATTGCAGAATCCCGATACCCAGGAGCCTGAAAATTATAGCCCAATAGTTGGTATCCTGACAGTCTGGAATTGTCCGCAGCAGAGTTGGCAATCACCCCCCCACCCTGAAACACAGAAAAAAACATCTGCTGCATGCAATTCCAGACTTTCAGGATACTGACTAGTGGGCTATAATTTATGGGCTCCTGGGTGTCGGGATTCGGCATTTCAGTATGCTATAGTAAATCTGATGAAGGTGCATGTGGGTATCTGGCCCCTGTTATAGGGTCCTAAGGATGGTATGAGTGGGAGAAGTGTATGCAGATGTGTTTCAGACCCAAGTTCTATGGATCATGGGGTGCTCCAGAAGGGGTAGAGGTGAGTGTGGGACCCTTGTATTCAAGTCCAATGGCTGGTCCAGTTAGAAAATAAGGGAACAAGTGTGAGTTGGACACCCATTCATGGGTCTCTTGTCTGGTCCTGCAAGAAGTAGAGGGTAGAGGTGAGTTTAGGACACCTGTCTGGGAGTTCAAGGGCTGGACAGCATAGAGGATGAATGTGGAGGTTGGTGTCAAACACTTTACTAGAATTTGCAGGACTGGTCCTGGTGAGTAGAAGGACGGACATACAGTAGGTCAGAAATGCCAGTCTGAGATTGCAGAGCTAGTCTGGTGGTTAAAGAGAAGGGACTTAAATAATAGAGGGCAGTATAGTGGTCTCAAGGCTTGTCCAAATAGAGGGATATTGGGAAATAGGTGGGAAAAGCTGATCCAGGGGTCCCACGGCAGGTCTGGGTGGGCAGGCAGGGGAATGATTTATTTATTTTATTTATTTAGTTTTTGTTGACCAGGTAAGTGCACTAGACAAATCCTGCCTATTTTCAGGCACGACCCGGGGGAGGGGGATACAGATGAATGCCAACTGATCTTGAACCAGATTAAGCTGTTGGTGGTATTTTTAGTGAATGAGGGAAATTTGGCCAGGACACCGGGGAAGTTCCCCTACTCTGGAGGGGGCGTTATCCCATACGTCACTGCAATGGAGGATGACAGTGTGCTGTCGGCGGTGGAGGAGGACGGAGGTTTGCTGTGAGAAGGAATGGCGGAGGTTGTTACCACACGAGACATTCAGCCAACACAGCTTAATTCAACCCATATCCCTCTTGTAGTTTCTGATAATTCGGACCGCATGGTAGACGGGATTGAAGAGGACACGGTAACGGCAATGGCACGGCAAAGGGAAATGTTGAAGGCTCAATTATTACAGACGGAGATAGCTCTTGCCTCGGCTAAGGCTGAATTGTTGTACAAGAAGAGGAAACGGTTGATAGGAGTATCCCCTGAAAAGCTTCACAGGACTTTCAAGTTGGGTCCTGGAACTTGTGATGACGCAGTTCATCTTGCGCCGGAAACTATCTTGAATGCTACACCCAAAAATGACTCAGAAGGACAGCGGATGGATGAACCTTGGTCCCTGGAATTAGTGCTTTCTACAGCGGGATGGACAAGGCTTGCAGATGGTTCATGGGTCACTGACCCCACCAAACCGAATGACATTCTTGGGCACTCAAACAGGCAACGTAACGAACAGGAGGATTTTCACAGCACACAGACTTTGGAACCTATTGAGTCTGTGATATCACAGACTGCTGAATCAGGTAGTACTGTATCTGTATCTGCATCTGCAAATCCTGTTACACATGCTATTGATTTAGAGGCGGAGACCCCTGTTATTTCCACTGGTCCCACCACTGACCTACCAAAAACTAATTATACTGACTTATTTGCAAAACCTTTGGAGCAGGCCAAACGAAAGAATGTTATCTGCCTACATTATTTAGGAGGCATGGAAGAACTTCCTGATAGATTTTATGTGGGTAAAGTGTTAATAAAGCAGTCCTTGGGCTTTACGCCTGCTGACATATATGCTCTTATACATGCCCCTGGAGAACATTCCTTCGACATTAGTTTCAGGACTCCTGCTAATCTAGAAACCTTTTGGTTAAAATATGCCTCGTTGAAAACTAACCCTTTATGGTCTCATTTTCAGGTTACTCCTTTGACAAAACAACCTTTTAGGGTTGCAACTGTTTTGTTTCGTAATGAGGGAGTGAATCTGGTGGATATTCTTTATTGGTTGGAGAAGCAATGTGAAGTCCAGGGTACACCAGATCCCATTTTAGATGGAGAAGGGTTTTGGACTGGGGGATGGAAGATTAAACTTAAACTTCGTAGTGTTCAAAATGAATATGTTCATCTTCCCAATTGTTTCTTTATTGGGCGTGATAAAGGTTTCTTATTTTATCCTGGTCAGCCCAGGAAATGTTACAAATGTGGTTCTCCTCATCATATTAGTAATTCTTGTGAAAAAATTAAATGTTTTCAATGCGGGGAGATTGGGCATTCAGGTTACCAATGTGAAAACTCTGTTAAATGTAATTTCTGTGATGAGTTGGGACATTTGTTTTCAGATTGTCCGTGGGCAGCTCATAATACTGAGGAATCAGATTATGCTCTACAGGACTTGATCATTTTTAAAGCAGCCAGAAATCTATTGGATGGTGTTCAACCAGCTGCTTCCCTCGGTCCAAAGTCGTATTCAGTGGCTTTAGCTACAAAACCTCCAATGGTTCCTTATACACAGCTTAGACATGCTCCCCCTCAGTCACACGCTCCAACTGTAACACACAGTCAACACATTTCAACACATACCATTGGTAGTGACTCTGTAGGGGTTTCAGCCAGCTTCAATACAGTACCTTCTAAGGTTGCAGAAGTAGCTGATGAGAATGTCTCTTTTCTCCCTGTTAGGACAGAGGTTACACAAACCCCAATATTAGATTGGGCTCAGTCTCCGGAACCTGTGTTGGTATCGAATAAGTACGGGGTTTTGGCCTCTACGGGTCCTGAGGAACAAGATTCTGATACAGCTTCTCAGAATCCTTCACAAATAGAGATTAACTCTGACCAAGATTCTGTACTGGATCCAAGGGTGGGGACAAAAGGTAAAACAAAAAAAGCGAACAGAATAAGATTACGTAAAAGTAATAGGAAATTACATTCTAACACTTGATTTACTTCTAGACATGTTAGTCCTGGATATGACATTTTTGCCAGTCTTAATACCAACAGTATTAGATCCTTGTATAAAAAAGGATCACTTTTGCTATATTTGCGGATTTACTTCATGATGTCATTTTTTTTTCAGGATACCAGGTTATACACAAATCAAGATTTTCTCACTGCGACTGATTTATGGGGTTGGGGTCCTTGTTATTGGTCCGGGGTGACTGACTTATGTTCCGGAGTAGGAATTTGTTTCACATCCCAGAAAGTTAAAATTATGGATGTGATTCATATTGCCCTGGTAGGGTTTTATTATTAGATGTAATTATAGATGCTGTCCCATTTTGATTGATTAATATTTATGCTCCTCAAAATAAGTGGGATCGGAGTCAGCTGTTGCATCTTATTCGGCCCTATTTATTTACTAGCTGAAATGTTTTATTTGGTGGGGATTTTAATATCTCACGGAAACCTACTACATCAATTACCTCTAAGGTTTACTGTGATACACATTGTCTGAATAACTTAATAACAGTATCAGGACTGCATGATGTTTTTGAGGATATTCCCTCTTTCACCTATTTACAGGGAAATAGACAATCTAGAATAGATTATTGGTTTATCTCTTCTTCCCTTCAATTTTTCGCTCCACAAGTTAAGTTACTAGCCTCGTTGGACCATGGACTTTTAAGTTTTTCCCTTTCCAATTATAAACATACTTCCAAGGGACCAGGGTATTGGAAACTGAATCTATCTCTCTTGGATATTCCAGAAGTTGTGGAAGGGTTTATGGATATTTTAAAAGCACGTCAGTCGGTGTTTTTTCTATATGAACAATACCAAGACTGGTGGGAAGATTCTAAACTCAGTTTTAAAGAATACTTTACCCATATAGGATATTTATTGGGGGCGTCACGAAAATCTTATCAACGACATCTTCAGGATTTGTTAACATACTTTTATTCCCAAATTAATATGGGTATTGAAGTGGATGTTCAAGATTTGAATAAGGTGAAGGTTCAACTAGCACAGATTCATAATTCCAAACAAATACAATTGGAAAGAGAGCAAAAATTTAATACCCAAGGTTCCTCAGCATGTACAAACCTGTATGATAATAATATGGTACACCGAAAAAAAAAAGATATGCATAGTTTGATAAATTCAGATGGTCTTAAAGTTACCACCCGACATGATATTTTTCAAGTTATAGATGCTCATGTTCACTCTTTATTTAAGGAAGATCTCACATTACACAGGAATCGATCTCTGAGTGGTTAACATTCAGTTCATTAACACAAATACCAGACAAATTTTTGATCTCACTTTTAGCCCCTATTTCATTGATTGAACTGCATACTGTTATAAAAAATCTTCAGAAGAGAAAAGCCCCAGGTAAAGATGGTCTTCCAAATGAACTTTATAGTTTCATTAATATAGTTATGGACCATCAATTTGTTGATATGTTTAATAGTTGCCTTTCACACGGCATCTTTCCCACTAGTATGAATGAAGGGCTTTTGATTTTTCTTTATAAAACGGGAGCTAGAGAAAGTTTGCATAATTGGCGTCCTATTACCCTATTAAATTCTGATTGCAAAATCTTTACTAAAATTTTGAGTATGCGAATTTCAAGTCTTTTACAAGACATTGTTCATCCTACACAGTTTTGCTCGGTACCTGACCGCACCATCACTGATGCCCTCATCCTTATTAGGGAAATTATAGAAAGGGGTAATAGAGAGGAATTGGTAGGAATCTGTTATCTTGGACCAGTCGAAAGCATTTGATAAGATGTGTCATCTTTATCTTTGGAATTGTATGAAGGGAATGGGATTTCCATCCACCTTTGTCGATTGGTTAAAATGGTATTATCTACAGGCAGAAGTTATTCCTTATGTAAATGGTTGGTTAGGTTCTAAACAGAAATGTGGTAAGGGAGTGAGACAAGGGTGTCCATTAAGCCCTATTTTATATATTTTATCTTTGTAACCATTACTTTCAGCTGTTTATAGCACGGATAATATTAGAGGTATTTCTTTAGGATCAGAAGATGCAGAGATCAAAGTCATTGCTTATATTGATGATTTATGTTTTTTTTAGCAGATGTTTCTTCTTGTGTGGCTACGGAAATTTTGACTGTAGCATATATGAAGGGAACTGGAGCTACATTTAATTTGTCTAAAAGTAAGTGTTGTTTTTTTGGTACCTATAATTTCACACATACTGAACTCATGGGGATTCCTGTTATATCTCAGGTTTGCAAAATTTTAGGTGTTTATTTTTTTTGTGGGGGAGATAATGCAACATATAATTGGGATAAACTTATTCAAACTGCAAAATAGAAGATAGCAACTTGGAATAAATGGAAAATGTCCAAAAAGAAAAGAATTTATATGGTTAGGACATTCCTTGTTGGTCTGTTTTTACATTTAAGTGCAGTTTATGCATTGCCTATTTCCAGAGAAACGGCACTATACAGTATTTTTTTTCAAACTATATGGGGTAGTCGGTTGAACCCCATAAAACGGAATATATTATATCAACCAGTTAAGAACGGAGGACTTAGTATGATCAATCCTATTTTATTTTTTTTCAGTATTTTTCTGTATAAAAATATCTCTCCTCTCCATGCTAGGACATTCTAAAATATGGTCATTTTGGATCTCAGATCATATTTCACAGTGGTTGGATAGTTGGTCAAAGGAGGGGGTTATCCATAAACAAAAACATATTAATACTTTACCAGATTATTTTCAGTCTTGTTTTGGTAAAATAAAGAAATGGAATATATCATATTCATCGATTGCTCATACCTCGAGGAAGTGTATGTACTATTTCTTATTAGATCGATATTTTTCAGAACAATCTGTTTTTCAAGATGTATCGGGATCAAATGTGCTTCAAATTTCTTCGATGCTTACTTCACCTAGTATTCTGAATTATATGTGGGTTGTAACTTGGCTTACGGCTCATGGGAAATTAAATGTTAAAGGTTATTTGAAACATAAGGGCAAGGAGGAGAGATATTGTCCGAGAAGCATTACATGTATAAATTGTGTAGAAACAATGTCTCATTTGTTTTTTGAATGCCCTTATATTTTACAATTTTGGTCTATTTTTTACATTAAATGGGCTCATTTTAATTTCCCAATCATTGACATACACAGTTTATTTTTTGGCATTTTGTCTTCAGACTGGAAGTTATTTAATTTAGATACTATTAGACTGATTTTAGGGGGCATAAAATATCATATTTGGCAAGCGAGGTGTATTTAGTCCTTAAGATCTTTAATTATTTCTTCTGACCAATTGTTCTAGAAAATTCATGACTGGTTGTTAGCAATATGGGACAGAGATACTCGTACATTGTCCACTCAATCTTTTCATAAAAAATGGAAAGCAATACAGTGGTTAGATACTGGATGATTGCTTACATATGGTCTTTCTTTTCATCACATCTGATGTATTACAATTGGTCTGTTTCTTCTTATGTCATAAGGTATTCCCCTACTCTTTTAGTAGGGAGGGGAAGGGGGTATGTTTTGTGCCCCCCCCCTTTTTTGTTGGGAGTTTGTTTGATATGTTGTTTTTAGTCATGTATGGATTTTTTTTCTCCCATTTCTTATATTTCTGTATGCTGTAATACATGTTTTGATTGTTTTTGCTGTTTAAAAATAAATCCCCCCATCTCCTTTAATGGAGGGGGAACTGTTTTCACATTGTTTCTTTTATGATGTTTTTTGATAATTATATCATTATTATTCTTTTTTGTTCTTGTTTTTGCTTTTTATATGATTTGTGTATTATTTTGTGTGACTTGAATACTGTGTATATTTATTTTTGGTTTGTTAATATGATGTTGGTGATAATGCTAATAAAAACTTCCCTGCTCTTTTCAGTGTGCTTACGGACACCAGAGGAGAAGGACGTGCAGAGAGCTGAGGAACTGCTCTCCTCCTTAGCTTCTTTTGTACTGCTATTGATTAATTATGGAACCTACTTCTTCATGAAGTGCTGCAATGGCAGCAGTTTCTATGCCTTCAGATGATAGCATGGAGATTTCTACGGAGAACGCTGATGGGAGTCATTTTGCAGAGTTTGAACATTTATCGCAGGAGCCGGAATCACTGGGTTTGCAAACACGGAACGCCTTGTTACCTGACATGGAGCCACATCAACAGGCTTCTGAGGATGGACAAAGACAGGAAATGGAAATGGAGATCATAGGACCGATATTATCAGCTGGGAAGGATTCCCAGAGCACAGAGCACAATGCAGGCTTCTTTTCAGTTTTGGAAATCTTGGATCCAGTTTCTCAGCACTCGAGGGAGTTGGGTGAGTCAGAATGCTTATCCATTGCCAAAAACTTACAATCGCATTCTGCTTTAACATTGACTCCAGTAACTGATTTGGGGGTTCCAGTCCCACCATCGGGATCTGACTTTAGACCTGCAGATATAGCTTTGAGCCTTACAGGTTACAAGAATGAACTGAAGGGCGCTATGAAAGTCGCAAGTATAGACTTTCACCAACAGCCTGTGGTCACAGGTTTTGAACATCCCCCTTGACCAAAATGACTCGCATGTTTCTAATGCCTCTCCTTATGATTCAGCATCTGCTGAGTGGGTTGCTTTGACTTTAGAAGCTGCAGGATGGGTTAGATCGTGAGATAGAAAATCTTGGGATGCAAATATGCAAGAGCAGGAGGTTACTCCAACTTTACCAAAAACAGTGGAAATGAGCTTTCCTCCAGGTCAAATACTTTTCAATTCTCCCCCCCACTAATCCAAGTTCAGATATTTTGGAGGGCATTAGGGTTATGAAGGAAGGTTTTTTGTGACCTCCTGCCCCCTCTTTCCCTCTCTAAAGTCTCTGTCAATCCTGGTATGGCGCACACACCTGCTGTGGTGTCAGAGCCAGATACAGTCCAAAGACCTCCTGTATGGCATAATAGAATTGCTGAAACATTGTTTCCTGCTACTCTTGGTTTGGGAAATGAACCTGCAGCCAGAAGAAATGTGGTTCGTCTAAAGTTTCGGGGATCTCAGGATGAGGTTCCTAATAGGCTTTTCATTGGACGGGACTTATTGAAACAAAGTATGAGGTTCTATACCTACGAGATTTATGTTTTGATCCATATGCCTGGGGACTCAGTTTTTGATATTAGTTTTAAACACCCCATAGGCTTGGAAAGATTTTGGAAACAATATCAAACTTTAAAGCACACTCCTTTATGGAGACCTTTTCTGGCCTTTCCTTTGACAAAACCCATTTCAAAAAAAATTACGATTTTGTTTCGAAATGAGGGGCCAAACGTGGCTGACATAACCTACTGGTTACAAAAACATTGCTCTATAAAAGGCCCCCCGGAACCTATTCTTGATGAAGAACATCTCTGGACAGGGGGATGGCGATATTTAATTGACTTACATTTAGAAAATGTTTATGTTAAACATCTGCCTAATTGTTTCTTTTTGGGTAGGGACAGAGGGGTGTTGCTTTACCCGGGACAACATAGGGCATGTTATAAATGTGGGGCTTTGGGTCATTTGAGCAATGTCTGTGAACAACAAAATTATGGTTTATGTGGGGAATTAGGCCATATAGGGGCTCATTGCAGAAACCCCATGAAGTGTAATCTATGTGAAGAGAAGGGGCATACTTTTCATTCTTGTTCCTGGGCCTCCCACAATAAAGCAGATATTGGTCTTAGGGAAGAACAGGATGTTTTTGTAGCTAATGCTCAGAAAGAACAACAGAGATTGCAGGAATTACTAAATACTGCTACAGAATCGGTTGTGGAGCCTCAGCATCTTACTAGCTGTCTTGTGTGTGAGGTTTCACAAGATCAGAGTGTGAAAAATACTGGTGTGAGTACTTTGCCGTCTACATCAGCTACAGTTTTAGACCAATTTTCACCTCAGGTGGCAGGCCATGGGTCTCAGGTAGAGGCCCCTGATAAAGACTCTATGGGGGTTTCTTTTCCTGCATCTTTTGAAATTACTACCCCTTTAGTGGCAAATGAAGTGTCTAGCATGCCTCCACTGGAAGCCTTTTCTGACACTCCCTTCCAACATGTTACTAGATCTAAAGCCAATAAATCCAACCCTGGGGTTCCTACTCCTTTATCTGAAGTTGATTTCCCACAGATCTCAAATCCCTTTGCCCCTTTGCAGGAGCACGGGGAAGGGGAAGAGGAAGATGAGGTTGAATCTGATTTTTCTTCTGTTGCATCCTTTCTTCCTGACCATGTTCTGGACTTTGATGTTAAGGACAAACCCAAAGCAAAAAAGTGGAAAAAAAGGAAGTGAAAAGCCTTTTTTCCCCTTTTTTGGTTTTTTTTACAACTTAATATTTTTTCCTGACTACTGCTCTTTCTTTTCTTACTGTGAATGTAAACAGTATTAAATCTCGAGCACGTAGGCACCTCACCTTTGCCAGTCTGAGTACCCATTCTGGATCCATTATTTTGCTACATGATACCAGATTGAGCTCTCTGATAGATATTAAATTAGCTGGTCAGGATTGGCGTTGGGGTGCTTCCTTTTGGTCAGCTGGGGAAGAAGTATGTGATGGACTAGGGATTTTGTTTTTCTCCAGTCAGAACATAAAAGTGTTACAACTTTTAGATTTAGTCCCTGGTAGAGTGCTGTTAATGGATATTGTTATTCATCAATGTGCTTACCTCCTTATAAATATTTATGTCCCTCAGACCAAAGCAGCGAGGGCAGCTTTATTTCACCGTATCTCCCCTTATTTACATACTTCTAAGTTAGTCATATGGGGGGGTGATTTTAACTGTGGTCCAGCTGCCAGAGATTGGGGAAGAAAAACTCAAAAACTGTTTTGTGACACAAATGCTTTACTGTATGTTTTAGGATTAAATCATTTGATAGAGGGTGTACGACTCATTACACCAAAAGCTGGATCATACCTTTTATAAAGGTTCCATTTCTACTAGAATAGATTTTTGGTTTTTTTCAAACCGGATGACTTGTTGTTCAGTTACCGCTTTGTCCTTGAAAACTTCTGACCATGTTATTGTGAAAATAACTTTTGGAAATGATCAAAAACGTATTTTAGGGCATGGTTTTTGGACACTAAATACGTCCTTACTTTTAGACAGGGATATTGACACCCAATTAAATCTCTTTTTTTCTATCAGAGCGGACATTACTTTTCTATATGAGAGCCCCTTAGACTGGTGGGAGGATACAAAACAGGATTTAAAGTTGTTTTTTTTTACAAATCTCCCGAAGGAAGGCACAAAACTCATATTTCACCTATTTGGGTTATAGGGCAAAATACATGGCTTTATTGTCACAGGCTATTTCTATGACAGAGGCAAAAAGGCAGGAGTTTTTGGATATAAAGGACAAAATGGTAAATTTTCTCCTTGCAAGGGAAAAAAGATATAGAAATCAGCAGCAATTTCTGGTTTCTGGTACACAACAACAAGTAAACCCTTTGGAGGTTTCAATTCAGGAATTTTCACCCATATGTATGACTGAGTTAAGAGGTTCGGTGGATACTATAATAACAGATACACGCAGTATTCGAAATTTAGTGCAGGAATATGTTGAAGAGAATTTTTCAAAACATGTCTTCCTTCCTTTTTTCATACTCTGGAGATTCTGACACTTTCTGAATTTGAAATTTCACAGTTACTCCTCCCGTTTTCTCAAATTGAAGTTCAGAAAGCTATTGGACACTTATCAAGGCATACAAAACCTGGTCTGGATGGATTACCAAATGCATTTACAAAAAATACGCAGATATCTTGGCACCATGGCCGGTGATTATTTTTCATGAAATCTGGAAGGAACATAGACTTACCCCTAGTATGGGAAATGGGGTTATGTTTTTTATTTATAAAAAAGGAGATCCTGCTTTTTTGCAGAATTGGAGACCTTTGAGCCTCCTAACCACAGACTATAAGATTTTGGCCACAATTATTAATTACCGACTCTCAGATATTTCTCAAAAACTGTTATCCTCCACTCAAGCATGTGCAATTCCTGGGAGGAATATTTTGCAGAATTTGATTTTTATTAGAGAATTGTTTGAGCAAAGTTTACAAAAAAAGGTGACAGGTTTTCTTTTAACATTAGATTTAGAAAAAGCCTTTGATAAATTGTGCCATGAATATCTGTGGTCTATTTTAGCACATTATGGCATACCATTACCCTTTTTGGACATTATTAAAACTCTTTATAGCTCTGCAAGAGTAACCCCACTAGTTAATGGATATTTGGGGATTTCAGTCCCATACAAGATCGGAGTTAGGCAAGGTTGTCCGTTGAGTTCTCTTTTGTTTGTTTTCGGTTTGGACCCCTTATTACGATCTATTGAGAAAGATGTAAATATTCGGGCCATTACTTCAGTAGATGATTTTAGCTTTCCAAAAATAGTGGCGTATGCTGATGATTGCATCTGCTCATTTGCAGATATTGATTCTGGAACTAGGATTTTAGATTTCTTTAGTTCTATACAAATGGGTCCTGGTATTAAAATAAATATAACAAAATGCTCCTTGACACCGTTGGGGTAGGAAATTGAGGTATCTTTGTTTAATATTCTGATCTGTAGTACTACAGTGAAGATTCTAGGTATTTATTTTGGTTCTCACAAATCTGTGAGTAGTAACTGGGATAAGGTATATGACAATGCTCTTTTGAAGGTTAAAAAATGGCAATCTTGGAAGATGACCAAGAAAAAGCGTGTTTATATGTTAAAATCGTATATTGCTCCCCTTTTTCTTTATCTATCATGAATTTTTCCTTTGCCTTTTAACATGCATACTAAAATTTTGGGTCTTTTTTTTCAGCTTTTGTGTGGTAGTCGACTGAACCCAGTGAAGAGAGCACACACCTACAGGCCCTGGAAAGAGGGAGGCTTGGGTATGATGCATCCAATTGTTCATTTTTTGGGGAATTTTTTTTACGCTTCTATTTGGCCTCTTTTGATGGAACAAACAAATATGGTAAATCTGTGTATGTCTTTGTGGGGAGGTCCTTTTTTAGCAGCTTGGGGGGAGAAATGGCACCCGGTAGAGAAAACACTTCCTTTTTATGTCCAATACACACTTAAATACATCAGATTATGGAAAATTAAATTGATTTGGCTTGTGGCACATGAACGAAAGGCTTTTTATAATCAGATTGTCTCGGTATGTTATTATGAAGATCCTCTCTTTGTTATTTCTATGGGTTTAGATGAGTCTTCCCTGTTGGCTAGCATAACTGAACCTAGGATACCAGAAAAGATGAGGGATGTAGTTTGGTTATGTACTCACCAAAAATTAAATGTAAGAGCAAACCATAAGCATAAAAAAATTAAGTGAGAGAATATGTCCGGAATTAGTTTGTCAGGGAAAGCTTGAGACAATACAGCATTTATATTTTGAATGTATACACACGAAAACCTTTTGGTCTGATTTGGCACTTTGGTGGGGTGAATCACTTGTGGAAAACATTCAATATGATTTTTTAATATTGGGACAAATACATAAGACTTGGACCAAAGTGCATAAAGGTACTTTGTATGTCATCATGGCATGTCTTAAATGGCGTCTTTAGCTAGCACGTTGTTTATGAATTTTACAAAACAAATTTGTTTCTAGGCAAGAAGTTTTTTCTGCATACAGGAGGATTTAGATGTGCTACATTCGTATGAATTCAATACTTTGGGGAACAAAGTAGGTACTGTACTGTGGAAATCTGTAGACTGGGTAGGTTAACCTACTTTTTTTGATTTTTTTTCTTTCTCTAGTTTTTTTCCTTTTTTGTTTTAATTTTTTTAATTTGATGTACTTTACGATATACTGTATATGCACATGTTTATTCCTTTGTATGGTTATTTATTTTTTGTGAGATTTTATCACTGTTTGTATTATGGTTTTTGTTTACTTAATAAAAATTTCCCCTACTCTTTTCGATAAGTGCCATGGGATCTTTAACATCCACCTGAACTACCACCAATCCAGGCAGATGGGACCTCGGTTTAACTTCTTATCCAAAAGACGGCACCTCAGAAGTACAGCACCCCTCTCATGCTGCACTAGAGTGTCAGTACTGGGATATTAACCCAAGTGCCAGATGTGGGAACTGAACCCACAGCCCTCTGATCTCCTGGCCTCAGAGGCGAGTGTGCTACCTACTGAGCCAATGACACTGACACAACGATAGATGTGGAAGGTTGGTCTCATGGTCCAAGGGGTTCTCTGGGTGAAGGAGCATGGTGACATACAATGGGAACAGCCAGTATGGGTTCCCTGGGATAGTCCAAGTGGACAAAAAGGGGAGACTTTCTGAGGGAAAGCTAGACCTTGGATCCCAATACTGATCCAGACTGATGGACAAGGAGAACATACAGTGGTTACCCACCTGACAGTGACAGTTCGACAGTGAGGTCCCCTACAATGACTACAGCACCATGCCACTCTAGGGAACCTGCCAGAACTTGGTGCTGTCTATTGGTGGTCCTGCACCCTCCCAAAATTAGCTGCACATCGGAGTTGATAATCCTAAAGTGGGGGGTGCGAGAAGTGCAGCCCCTTGAGTGGGTGGTTCGGGGGGCCAATCCCACCCGAAGAAAACACATACAGCTACTGGAAATCAGCAGCTGACTGCAAATGTGGTCAGTCTGCCGGTTTCACTGTTGGGGCGTTTGACAAATATTTTGTCGAACACCCACCATGGATACGAGATTAAAGCCAGCCTGGATAAAGTGCAGTGTCATAATGTCCTGCGTGACAAAAGTGATTGACCAACACTGAGATTGCATTGTTTACTGTAGTAACTCTGCTGCAGCATGCTACAGAATTAGGTTTAATCCTGGCAAGCTTCACATGTACAGTAGGTGTGGTGGCAGATCCAGTGCTCCCAGGGCTGGTCTGAGTGGGTGAACAATGGAAATGTAGACCTGGGAAGCCAGTCATCCCAAGGCTGGTCCATTTATTTATCTATTGAAAGATATCGGAATTACAATCCTTTGAGTCATAGACTCCTTTGCAAAGGCTCCACGTCAGTAAGAAACATACACTAAGGATCACAAGCTTAAACATTGGGTACAGATTATACATTAGGCAACAGTACAATCTTAAAATACATGACATGGTAGTGAAAAACATAGATAGAAGATTAAACATTTAGTGAAGCGTATAAGTATGGTTACATCATCTGGGAACCTTAAAGGAGGTCCCAGGTCTACACTTTGTTTCACAAGACAGTATTTGAGTTTTGGAGGATCTTATAAGCTAGGCCCTGAGTCAGTATATGATAAAGGGAGATTGAGGATACTAGCTTGGGGCTAGACGTGAGTGCTAGGAGGATGGGGGGGTAACCATCTAAGTGGTATTGGAAACAAGTTATTTACTTTACATTTGAAGATATCATGGGGGTACAGATGAGGCAGGCCAGCCCAGCAGTCCCATGGCTGATTCAGGGTGGAGGACAGGGAGAATGTAGGTGGGGAAGACTAGTTTGGGTTCCAATTTCTGGTCTGGGTGGGCAGAGAGGGGACATGTAGGTAGTGGATGCTTGACAGAGATCCTAGGGCTGGTCTGGGTGGGCAAAAATGGGGCCCATCGGTGGGACAGACAGTTTCTCTGATTTGATGGCAATTTGATTTTTATGTTTCAGGACTATTGCACTTTAAATGCAAACCTTACCCTCCCGTTAAAGTTTAGTAGAAAAAGTCACTTTTTCCTCCCGTGGCAAAGTTGTTTAATTTAATTTTGAAAAGTCTGCTACACTAAAGTATGGTGGACGCTTAGGCAGCTCTATTTACTGTAAAGGTGCAGTGCTGCACTGTACGCTTCAATGCATTTGTACTGAAGCACATGGTGCAGCATTGCATCTGCACCTTTACAGTAAATGGAGACACCTAAGCATCTGCCATACTTCCGTATAGTGGACTTTTCAAAATTAAATTAAACAACTTTGTCGAGGGAGAAAAGAGTGCCTTTTGCTACAAAGTTTAAATCGGAGGGTAAGGTTTGCAGAAGTGGGAGCCCCTGCAAACCAGAGTTTTCCTTTAAAAGGTATTTCAGGTACAGTTGAAGATCTTGCTCATAACAGTTTATTACCAGTATTTCAGTATTCTTTTTGAAGGCTAAATAGCATTTTTCGTGCACTTTTTGAAGGGCATTTGAGAACAAATTGAGATGTTTTTTCAATGAATAAAAACTGGTATTTGAGGTACAATCGAAGTCAATTTGAATTACTTAGAAAAACTGAAGTATATTTGAAGCCCTTCATTTTAGGTGGAAAAGAAGGGTATTCTGGGTGGAATTGAAGGGCTTTTTCATAAGTTTTTTACCAGTCTTTTAACCTTCTTTTTGAAGGCTAATTAGCATTTTTTGTGCACTATTTGAAGGACATTTGAGAACAAATAGAGACATTTTTCAATGGACAAAAACTGGTGTTTGGAGTACAATCGAAATCAATTTGAATTACTTCAAAATCATGAAAATAACTAGATCAGGTTTTTAAAAAATGAAGAATACTTGAATTGAATTTGAAGATCTTCTTTTTCTGTGTGGGTAAGTCCAAGAGGACAGCACATACAAAAATATACCTGTATGTACTGGGAGCACAAAACTCTCCACACTGCCACATGTACAGGAAATATGCATTCTCAGTGATCTTACAATAAACAATCATACCTATACCATGATTAGATCAAATTCCATTGCCATAGCAATGGCTCATGTATGAACAAAGTGTGTAATTTATATTACCCTGATAGGTCAGTGTAGTGGGCAGCTCACTATTATGAAGCTTGCCCTTTCGTCTGCAACATTTCTATGTTGCAGTATATAATTGTATCACAATAGAACATGGGCATAGTCAGACATTGCTGATCCATCACTTTGAGGTGTTGAATCAGACAGTGTGTACTTTATCAGTAGAGGGCACTAAGATTACAAATATATCACAGGCATTATGTAATAGATAAACCGCTCTGAGGTGTGCGGTCACGCTCTGATACACACACGGTCATGTGATGTGTTCCAGCAAATCAGCAGACATAATTTTTCCTATCCATTTTATAAATAGCAGTATACTCTTTGGCAGAAATATACTAATAATTATAGTAATATTCTTAGAGCAGCAGGTGGCACTATAGATCAAAAATAAAATATGATTAGTTATATTCTCTTTGGTTCAGCTAGACGGAAATCAGTGCTGCCTAACATTTGTCTCCTTAAAGCATTTGCAGTTCATAATGGTTTCTTATTAAATCATATCTAAGTAATAAGACAAAAAAAGTCTACATAATACAGTACATCCTATCTAACCTAACTAGATATACAGTACTTCCTCACTAACAATAACTAATGACATCACAATACAACAATGACTAACCAATGACATCACAATAGTCCATGTAAGGGACTGTAGGTCACACGGGTTTACATATATACCATATTCTGCTATGTATAGGATTATGGGGATAGCCTGGGCCAACAGCTCCCCCTACACGCAGAAGCTGTGCCACACACACACACACACACACAAACACAGAAACTGTGTTTCCCCCACCCCCACACACAGAAGCTGTGCTTCCCCCCCACCCCCCACACATGCAGAGGCTATGCTTCCCCTACAGCCAAATACACAGAAGCTATGCCCCCTCCACACCCACACACACACACAGAAGCTATGCATCGCCCCCACCCCCACACACACAGGAGCTGCACTCGTGAGCTTGACTCCCCCTCCCTTCCCATGCTTCTCATCCCACTCAAGAATGGAGAATGAATGGCATACATACCAAGCTGACTACCCACCCATCCATCAGTCCATCAAACAAGCCAACATGCCACAAGTCCACCAACCTTTCTGCAGCTGATCTCCCTGCACCATTTCATTCTCTATGTCTAAAATGACTTTGCAAAATAACGGCAATAACGATAGTCACCGTTAACATTTGCACTCAAGCAATCAGTTTGACCTTTTGTGAGCTTCCTTGCCGAAGTCCCGCCAACTCCCTTCTGCTATTCATTGGCTGCTTCTGGGATGGAAAGCTTGTTAATCACCCCTATACCAAATAGCTGACAGCATAGGAATCTGACACTGAGTGGATGTCTGTGATCATGATGGTGGTGGCAGACGTGTTTTGCCCAGAAACTGCATCCAGCCATTCAGGGGGAAATGAAAATAAAACTCCATCACACATTACTGACAAAATATAAAAAAGTCCCTAGCATCCATTGGCAAACACCTCTCTCATCCTATTCCATGTAAATTTAGTCCTTGGTGTCCAGTGGCACCCCCTCACTCTCCCCATAGCATACTTAAAAAAGCAGTTTCTGCTGTCCAATGACACCTCATATCCTGTAATGGACATGGACACCCCTTTACAGTCAACCCACCTAATTTAGGTGAAGTAGGTCTTACCTGAGCACTAGTGAGCCAGAGGTAGGAGTCTCAAAGGGATGTTGTCTGCTGCACCCATAAAAAAAGAGTAAAGAGGGGGTCACAAAGGGTCTGTAGCACTTAGGGGGTAAAATAGGGTGAGAAGAATGGATTAGGTAAAAAAGCATACTTGTCTGATATTGAAGAAGTCCATGTCTAGTCTGACTAAAATAAAGGACAAAATGGGTTAGCTGGGGGGAAAACACAGTAGTAGCAGAAGCAGATAGGAAAGGAATTGTAGTTTTGGAGGTGGGCTCAGCAAAACCCCTTGGCTCCCATTGGCATCCAAGTGGCCAGTATTTTACTTGGCAACCCACGTGGGCCAGCTCTGGCTCTTTGGAGTTAGTAGGTCATTTGGTAAAATGAAAAAAAATGGGTGGTCCTGTGGGCTGATATGCCGGGAGGGCACTATGTAAATTTATCCCTGGTGGGGTAGCTCCCTGGTGGTTGAGGCCAGCGTTTTTTTTTTTAATAAATTAGTACCATGTTGGGCATGCCTGTTTTTTGGGTGGAACAGGTACAGGGGAAGGGTTCTGGAAGCAAAATCCAGTGCAGCAAGAATATCCAGAACTGGGAAGGGAGAAGCCAGGGAAGGCGAGGGGGGCAGCAAGGTCAGCTCCTAGGGTGGGGGCTGACCAAACGAGCAGATGCAAAGGACCGATAGGCCCATTCTGCTGGCATTTTAGTATGTTAGTACCCTTTCCTGTGGTCTAGTGGGGGCTCCAGGAGCCCTAGCATCGTGTGGATGCTGATTTGTTGAGTGGCAAAGAGGAGAACATGCTTAGGCTGCAACTGCAGCCAGCCCCATACTGTGATCGCTCTAGAAGCAAAAGTGCCTGCAGGCACTTACAACTCCCAGACCTTATGGAACTCAGGCTATGGCATACTCCATGCTGGTGGGAGAGTGAGAGAAAAGGAGCTAGTGGGAGGTGGAGGAGACAATGGATGGAAGTGCCTCCCCCCACCTTCCTGAACCACATCTCTGGTGGCAAAGTTGTTTTTGCCCTAAGGGTCTTGAGAGGCAGAAAGGGGCTGGAGCAGCAAAGAGAGGTCACTCCCACAGCAATAGTAGGGGGGGAGGAAGGTGATAGAGAGACAGAGAGAGAGAGAGAGCTAGCAGAGAGTTCAGTGCCAGTAGCAGCAGAGGGTGCCACACATTGTAAGCCATGCCACAGCTTTTGGCAATGCCCAGCAGGCTTGATTTAAATTGTAAAAGCCTTATGGAAACAAGCAGAACTAAGCACTCCTTGAAGGGAGTAACGGACAAGCTGCCTGCAGCTGCATGCAAGCCTGAGGAGGAGCTGGAACGGAGACTGGTTGGGGAAGACCATAGTGCATGTGGGAAGGGGGAGTCAGCAAAGAAGCATAAATAAATAAATACACTAATTAATTAATAAATAAAAATATACTAACAAGCAGTTACCTGGATTGGGAGACAAGCAGTCCTCCAGGAAAGCAAGGCAGGCCATGTTTGGAACCTGCTGTCTGGCACGTAGACAGCACGAGACGGGATCAGCCAGATAGTAAAGGAAAGTTAAGGCTGCAGTGTTTGTTATTTAAAAACTCTGTAAACTCACTCAACTACTGCACGAGTGTTCTAAATAGCTTGCTTTAATGGAGCTGCTGTTTTCCACATATTTTCTATTTCTCAGTAATTTTATGCCTACAAGGTGCATACAATCTCGCCAGGTCCACCATTTGCACTGCCGGTTGGTAAAGATCTTTCCTGCCGGCAGTGCCTCTAGAGGAGGCTCATTTGAATATGATGCATCTCGTACCCCTCCCCCCGAAGTGTCAATCACTTCCTCAAGCACATTCATGGTTTGTGTCAGGAGACTACTGTCAGTCCAAAGGGGAGACAGCTGCTTCATTTTCCAGTAGTTCCTCAGAAAGCTCAGAGTACGTATCATTTTGTTACTGATCGTTGCATTTAAAATATAGGTCTGCAGTCTGAAATTGTGTGGTTGAGGTCACAGCTCAGGACATCCAATACAGTAGTTGATAATTTCAGAAACTTCGCACATAATCAAACTATTAACAAATTCCCTGCGACCTTATTCCAAGCACATAATCCCAGATAGAACAGTTTATGGGCAAACACTGTCTTTCCTAAATTACACTTCATTTGCAATGCTATTCCTAAACAAGGGATATAACCAAAATAGTGGCCACCAGGAACGACAATCAAATAAAGTTTTGTGGCTTGAATCAGTGTCTGAAGTGCAGCCTGTACTGTCTGCAAGCACAGCTTCCTTTATGCCACAGATCAGTGTAAAGAACTCAGACAAGCCATTCCTTTCCTGCATATGCCTTTGAAAAATAAATAAATAAAAAACACAGACTTGTTGCCATTTGTGCAGACACACATTCCAAGCATTGACTGTGCTTAGAGAGGGCGTAACTTTTGGTCACAGAACACAAGGAAGTAGAAGAGTAGATCATCTGTGTCTAGCCCTCTTTTTCTGGTCAACAAAAACTAAACTAAAATGAAAAATAAATAAATCATGCTGGCAACATGTCAATCACTCTGTCGGGGGTGAGTGGGTCAAGCTTACATGCAACATGCACATCTCCAGCACAGCATGGTAAAATGGCAGCAGACCAATTTTGTGACTCAAGTCACTAATTTAAAAAGGTTAGAAACCAAGTTAAATTTACCATGGAACAAATGGAGGCAATGATAATCTGCAGTCTGAATGTCCATTCTTCATCTGACAATGATAAAAATAGAAGGTCAGAACTTTTCATACCCAATGAATACTGCTGCTTTAAGGGGGTAGGCAGTACTACCTGGTGAGGGCTACTGTGTGTGCTATGCTGAAAACAATATGCAAGCTTAGGTTGGCTCTGATGGGGAACAGGTTCAGGAGTATCTGTTCTGTGGGGGGGAGGGGGTAGTTTTGTTGGACACGCTGCAGGGGAGATGTTGGAGTGCCCAAACTGAATTCCCCCTCAAACACTGTTCCCTGTGGCCACTGTTAAATGGTATCCCCAAACACACTAATGTGCCGGGGTGCCAGCTATGAGAGAACAGGTGGTGGGGGCACTGGTTAGTAGGTGGGAACAGTGGTCCTGGGGGAGGGCCCATGTGTAAGAGGGTGACCATTTAGGGTATGCATGTTTCTAGGTTTGCCCTTCTTTCCCCCAATGAGCACACTGCTGTAGGATTTCCCTTTTGCTATGAAATGGGAAGGCGGTGCAGGCCACCACTGGAAGGATGTGGGGTGCAGGTCCATTCGTGGATTTAGGCCACTGCCTGGTTGTGGGGTTGCAGTGCTCTTCACAATTAGGGGAGGCACAGGCCATCGACTGGGAAGGGGGTTTAAGGCCAATGCATGGAAAAAGGTAGGGGGTTGTAGGCTCCTGCAAGGGATTCCCAAAACCCTAACAAGATGCGTCAGGGGATAGCAGGGTGTGGGGCTGTTCCACCTGTAGGAAGAGTGGTTGGTAGGAGGTGGCCAGCTGGTCAGTGGACAGAAAGTGTGGGCTGTATGGGTCCAGCTGCATGGAAGGTGGTCATCTGGCTAGTATGCAGCCTTGAGTATTGTGGAGTGATCCAGAGAAGGTATGCAGCATTAGTTTGTCCATGTTATTATCACATTTTTACCTTATCTACTCCACCGCCTGCTGTAGGATTTCTTTTTTACTGGTTGGTGAGAGGGGTGCAAGGCCCTCTATTGGAAAGGGGTGCCCCTGACGACTGTCTTCCCTGATGGTATCCCCTCCCTCCACAGCCCTGAACACTACCTCCCTCCCACCATGATCCAACACTAAGCCCCCATATCACCTCCTTCCTCCATGTCCCCCTCCCTAGACCCCCAAAACCCTCCCTTCTTCTTCAGTCCCCTGCCACTACTACTCTCCCTCCCTCTATGGACTCCTGAACACCTCGCTCCCTCCCTTCCTGCCCCCTCAAACAACTCTCATCCCTGACCCAGCAGACACATCCCTCTCTGGCTCATCGGACATCCTTCCCTCTCTAGACATGCCACCTGCCCCCCCCCCAAATATGCCTCCTGCTCTGGTCTATGTTCCTCCCTCCCTTCCTAATCTCCTGGATGCCCCCCCTCTCCCTAGACACCTGTCTCTACTGTACCCCCACAGACATCTCACTCCTTGGCCCCTGGACACCCCCACCCTTTGATCTCCCTGACACCCTCTCCCTCCCTCCTTGATCCCCTTTTTGGGCCCTCTGGACACCTCCTACCTCCTGGGCACCAGGACACTCACCTTTAAACACTGTATGCCCCCACTTACTGAGATCTTGCAGCTCCACCTCCTGAGTCTGCCACCCATCAGGGTTAGGGGTGGCTGTGCTCGGGAGCCTTCCAGCAGGGCTGGGAGTGGATGGCCTTGTGAGCATGACACAAGTGCTAGGAGTGGGTGAGCTCAGGAGCTCAGTGATGGGGGTGCTACAGAGCATGCTGGCAAGATGCTGCTACTCATAAAGTCCTATGTGCACAAGCAACACAAGCAGTGTGGTAGGGGATTCAGAACACAGGGCAACACTGAAAAATCACACTCAGTCCTTAAAATAAATCACAAAACTCAATTTATTTAAGAAACCTCTTGGTTTATTTAGAGCCAAACATGCTAGCACAGCACTAAACAAGCCCCAGTGCTTTGGGTCTGTAGCATGGCCATTCATCAGGAGTGTGACCCTTCCTCAGGAGACCCAGATGAAGGGCCATGCTGCAGACCCAAAGCACCAGGGCTAGATTGGTGCTGTGCTATCATATCATGTTTGTGTCACTCCATGACTGAGGAGAGCCTCAGGAATCTAAGTCCTTTAAATATACTAATATGAATGGGGAGTGGGTGTGGGGGGTCCACCAGACTACAGGTATGTGATGGAATGGGCATTAAGATGCTGCTGACAGTTGAATGAGTTATGTGCTGTGCAGTACTCCTATCTGTGCAGCAGTAGTGGCTGGCTCTGAATATGGAGCCCAGCTATTTGTTAACCAACTGTGTCTGGATGTAATTAATAAAAATCATCATTTATACATTCATATAATTAAAAATCAACAGAAAACTTGAGCTTTATGTGATCATTAACAATCATCACTTGTACATAAAGCAAGTTATTAAAATTCACCAAAAAAATCGACTTTATGTGATCATCAATAGTCATCACTTGAAAGTTAACCAAATCATGACAAATCAGCATGAAGAAATTAAAATTTAGTATTTTTGATGATCCAATCACCATCCAAGAAGATCATCAAAAATCATAAACTTTCTTGATCATCAGATGATGTTAATTGTTCTTGTCAGCCAACCAAAGATCATGATTCATGATTTACTGATTTGACTGGGTAGAGATGATGGTTACAATGCTTAACAACATTTTTGCTTCAATGTTCAGCAAAGGTCCCCTGGTGGGGGGAGTTATCTCATTGTGAAGGCCCATAGCATCAGGGTTAGTGACAATGCAGTTAGTAGACATCACACCTGCTCTGTTAGCTAAATGTCTGGTGAAGATCCAGGTAGGTAAGTCCCAAGAGTTTGACGGAACACACCCTAGGATAATAGTGGAGCAAATGGAACAATTGTCAGTGCCATTTGCAATAATCCTGCAGGAGTCTGTCTAGATATAATGTGTATGATGCCAGAAGACTGTAAAGTGGCCTATGTGGTTGCTAGCCTAAAGAAGCAGGAATTAGACCTAGGCAACTGCATGCTGGTCAACCTGGCATCAGTGCTGGGCAAGATTCTGGTGGCCATTCAAGAACAGAATGTGGGGACACTCACTTAAGGCTAATGTTTTGGCCCCTTCTCAGCATGGCTTCATGAGGGGCAGATTATCCCAAATCAACCTGATCACCGTATTTTATGGGGTGACCAATGAGGTGGACAGGAACCAAGAACATAGTCCATCTAAACCTCAGCAAGGCCTTTGATAATATAGCGCATGAAAAGCTTCTGGGCAAAGCAAACCAGTTTGGATCACATGAGACATACACAAAGTGAACTCCCTGACTTGGGTCAGGGAGCAGAGGGTGGTTAATGAAGGACACTACTTCAAGTGGAGAGGAGTATTCAGCAGTATCCCTCAAGAACTGGTTTTAGGGCCACTGCTTTTATTCAACTTCATCTTCATCAATGATCTGCAAGCTGGGGTCTCATATGGGATACTTCAGTTTGCATATGACTAAGCTGGCCATGGATGGAGGATTCCTTTCAGGATGGAAAAAAACTTTAGGAGGACCTGAACAAGATGGGTGTTTTGTCTAACTCCTGCAGCCTCAAATTCAATGTAGCCAAATGCAAGGTACTAGAATTGGGGAGGAAAAAGAGGACTCCTCTTGTTGTAGAGAAGAAAAAGGATTTCAGTACAAAAAGTACATTGAAGCAGTGAAGAGGATACAATACAGGCCAACAAAAGTATCAACAGAATTGGGAAAAAGATGTGAAGAGATGCTAGAGGACTTTAACTTGTTCACCTTGGAGAAAATAAAGCTGAGAGGGGACATTATCTCGATCTTTCGCATACTCGGAGGTACAGTATCAACACTATAGAACAGTCAGCTATGTTTGATCTGTTGTCCTGCAGTGGGATATGTGGACACACTATGAATTTCAGGGATGATAAATTCAGGAACTTTTTCTCCAAGATGTCAGTGAACCCAAGGAACAGCTTACTAGCAGAGACAGTGAACACAAGGCCTTAAAGGTAAGACTGGCATACTCCTGCTTACAATACTAAAGGAATCACTGAGTACCCTGGGTAGTATAGTGGGTATGGAAACCCTATGAGTTGGTACATGTTTGCACTACCTACTTATTTATCCCTGCTCATGAAGCGGGGGAGGAACTTTATTAACCTGGAATCCCTTCTGACCTTCCATTATTATGTGAATTTGTAAGGCTAGTTTTTTGTTTTAATTTAGGTTTTGAATAAGTGAAAATGATGTGCCCTAAGTGTGGCAGCCACTAGTTTTGTAGAAGAATTCTAACTTGCATTAAAATTCTCTTTGTTTATCATTCTTGTGACTGGCCAAGGCAGAGGTGCCAGGCACAGCTACCTGACCTTATGTGAAAATGGGGACACTGGGATTACTTTTGGCCTCCCAAGTAACAGATTAAACACTGTAATGGTGTTAGAGAAAATAATGTCTCCCTCTATTATCTGCTCCCTTATCCTCCACCTTCACTTACTGCTGGATGATTTGCCCGTACCAATTGTTTGCTGTGTTATTGCTCTCTATAATCAACCACCCTTGATTATCAGCCACCCCTCAATTATCCACCCAATTTTGCCCTGTATGAAAGTGGGCTGATAATTAAGGCAGCATGGAACATTGGAAAAGAAAACACTACAGCCAGGTTTTGAAGCAAACTTAAAATGCGAAGTTCAAATAATATTGTTAGCATGAACTGCTTCTTGATGAGACTAGGGCCTGAGATTAGTGCATCCACTAAAAGGTTTAGTGGATGCACTAACCTGGGTTTGCATGAGCACTCCCTGCCAACCCATATTCAGAAGCCCCAGGAGCACCCTGCAAACCCGGAAGCGCAAAACCTCTAACATGCCACTGTGTCTATGCAAATGAGTGGGGTGCTCTCATGCATACTGTCACAGAGGTATATTCAAATGTTTTCAGTGATGGTAAATGGCCTTAAAAATGGTGCTGTTTACCACTGGTGCAAACCACCTCTGAACTGAGTGTTAAGCTCATGCCCCCACCCCACCAAAGGCAGGGTGACTGTACTGCAGCCACTTGCCCTGGAACTCCTGTTTGAGCACTGTAACCATCCCAGGTGGTGTAGTGCAGTTCCCCTATTGCTCCTCTGAGCATCCTATTCACTACCCTGGTGGTCTAGTGTGACCTTCCTACCCCTTCTATCACTCATTTCAAAATACTAACTATGCCAAGAGGATCTATGGTGACCCCCCATCATCTGTTTCATACAGCAAATATGACAGTCCATCATATAGTAGCTTATTCATGGTCCCTATGACTTGCACAGAAAAAAACAGTAGAAAGAATAGTAAATGCTGTATAGTGGTAAAGTAGTAGTAAAATACTTTATTTATAAAAAAAAACTTACGAATCAGGATTTACTCAATTGAGTTAACAACTCATTTACAATGAGGTCCTTGGTGTATAAAAGAAGATAGCACTGTTCCAAAATATTACTACAAAACATACAATTACAGATGATAAATACAACAAACATAAAAAACAGAGGCTAGAGCTGTTATGCTGCAATGTAACAGGAAACATACGTGCAACTACAACCAAACTTTATGTTGTGCAGCACTGTCTTGTTTTAAGGGCTATATCATTCAACTAGGTTTTAATTCCTTTCCAGATATTTTTCCATTTGAAATCTTAAGATTATGTTGTATACTATTCCATCCCAGGGTACCTACATAATAGAGTCACATCCTACTTTCAAATTACATTTAGTAATTTCTAGGTCCAAACCCAATGCTGATCTTAAGGATCCTTTCTTTTCTTTACATACTAATTGGGTAGATATGTAAGATGGAAATGTGCCTCATAACCCCTTGTATACGCAGGCAATTGAATGTTCATGTCTTCTTATGCTCAGTCTTTGCCATCCTAGACTATCAAATAATTGACATTTATGTGGTAGACGTTTGGCATCAAGGATAAACCTGGCAAGCCTGCCATAACAGATATCTAGTTTCACCAAGTCACCTTGGTCCCACTTGCATATAGAATATCCCCATAGTCCAGGATTGGCAAGATCATGGAATTTACCACATGTTTTCTAATATCGGTTGACATGCAAAGTTTTGCCCTGTATAAGGCCCCTATTCTTTTTCCCACATTCTGTATCAAATAATCTATATGTATATCCCATCTAAGGGAATTGTCCAGCCATAATCCCAGATGCTTATATGACTGGACCTGCTGTATCGGGGATCCTCCCAGGGTAACCACATTCAGGGACTGATTCTCAGGTCTATCACTGGAACGTGATTCCCTCAAATAGGGACATAAGTATCCTGAAAGTGTGCCCTGGAGAGATCTCCCCTCCCCCCGATTACTCATTTCAAAGAGTAAATATGACTTGGTGTCCAGTGGTTCCTTCTGCCCTCTTGAGCACCAGTTTGAAAGAGTAAATATGTCCTGGTGTCCAGTGGTTCCCCCTGATCACCTGTTCCAAGCAATAAATATGCCAGTCCATCATATAGTAGTGTATTCATGGCAACTATGACTTGCAGAGAAGCAAAAAAGAGAAACAATAATAAATGCTGTATGGTGACACAATTATTCTGAATGTTTGCCCTGAGGAGACCTCCTCCGATCACCCATTTACAACATTACTATGATGCAGTGATGGTCTAGTGCCCCTCCATCTGA
This sequence comes from Neoceratodus forsteri, assembly GCA_016271365.2. Lineage (NCBI taxonomy): Eukaryota > Metazoa > Chordata > Ceratodontiformes > Ceratodontidae > Neoceratodus > Neoceratodus forsteri. The sequence goes on along the minus strand of CM028129.1, from coordinate 641,688,142 downwards.
CCTTCTTGCTTGCATCCTACCTCCCTGCACTCCTCCTTTACCCAGCTGACTGGCAGTCCTTCAAGCTCAGTATAGTGACTGGCATAGTCCTCCTCTCACCTCTGTGGCTGGCAGCTGTATGGTCTGTCACTGAGCACATATACAGAATAAGTACTATACACATGCTTACTGACCACTCATATGATAGCCAGCTGCAGAGGAGGGCTGTGTTGGTCACCATATCAGATCTGGAAGATTGCTGGCCACCTGGTTATGGGGATGGAGTGCAGAGAGGTGGGATGTGAGTGGATGGGTTGGATGGAGGGGACACTGGACCACTACAGCTTTGATGTCATGTTGTAAATAGGCAATTGGGGGGTCTCCAGTGCAAACATACAGAATAATTGTCTCCCCATACAGCATTTATTATTCTTTCCCCTGTTTATTTCTGTGCAGGTCATAAGGGCCCTGAATATGCTACTATGTGATGGACTGGCATATTTACTGCTTGAACTGGGTGATCAAGGGGAATCACTGGACACCAGAGCATATTTACTTTTTGAAATGGGCTATTGGGAGGCGGGGGGTCTCTCAAGGGCACACTTTCAGGATACATGTGTCCCTATACCGCATTTATAATTATTTCTCTTGTTTGTTTCTCTGCAAGTTAAAGGGGCCATGAATACGCTACTATATGATGGATTGGCATATTTGCTCCTTGAAACGGATGATCGGGGTGGATGTTATCGAGGCACAGGTCAGGAAGCACAGGAAAACCAGGAGCAATTTCAAAATTCACAAATAGTATTTTATTTTTTCAATAACAGCAAAATAAAAATAACAATATTCAGTATAACTGTTTACAAGGCAGTACAAACAGAGAAATCAAAGTCCTTCATCTGAAGTATGTCTAATTCCAAGTTTCAGTCTCTTGGTCTCTCACTCTCCTTGTCTTTCTAGCAAAAGCATTGCTGCTCTTTTTATAAGTCTTTGTCTGGGAACTTGTTAAGAGAGTCTGTTTCTCACAGAATGTTCTTGTAAGTTTACAGAATGTTCTTATAAGTTTCATTCTTTGCAGGTGCAGCAAAACAGTACACGGTGCCCCTGAACTGACCTCTTCTTGACAACTCTGCAAAGGGCTTAAAAACTGCATTTCAGGTTAACCCCCTGAGTTCCAAATAACTTTTTGCAATCATTTCAACAGTAAAATGATATACAGTTTTAAACAAAGGGATCCCAGTATCAGGGAAATTTCCACATAAAGATTCACATATATTGTTATACCCGCAGATATGCAAGGGGAAATAAAAGACAGAAATAGCAAAGGAAGGAAGAGAGATAGCAAGGAGCAAAGAATCACAAAACCGTTGGAGTGATCGCTTCCTAGGTCTCGTGAGAAAATTTGGTTGCACAACCAGACAGCCGAGACAGAAAAGAAGAGCATAGAACAGACCCTTGCATTTAAACTCCTTCTGTATAACAAATGGGACAGGGCCATATTCAACCCTGTCACAGTGGGAAGGCACCACTGGACCACCAACGCTTACTTTCCTGTATTAATGGTACTATGGTACTGCTGCGTTCCATGCAAATGAGCCCATAATGGGCACGCAAATAGCCCCTTAGTGCCTTGCATGCACAATGGGCTCATTTGCATGTTGTGGCAGAATATAGCACAAAGGGGTCTTGGCTCTATCCTGTTTCAGGTAGCAATATTCTCAGTGGGCTATATACAGGCCAGGTCTTTGATGGGTCAGCACAGTTGCACTTAGTGCTGCCGCAACATAGCTCAATATTCAGTCAGATAGCACCAGGCAGTATCTGACTGAATACAACAGCAACCAGATCAGTCACAAGCACTAGCACAGTATAAATGTTTGCACTGCATTTTTTTGAATATCTGGCCATGAGTTACTGCTATCAGTTACAAACAGCCAAATGGTAGTATTAGCAAATGTTTTACCCCAAACATTAATGACTGCCTGCCTCTTCTTAAACAGTGAAATAGATCCTTTTGTTTTAAATGCTGAACACTACGACACTGGAGAAAAGGAAGAAGTACAGAGATCATTCATGACTTGAGTTATGTCATGTGTCTTATACTCTGTTAAATTTCAAGTAAAAGTGATTAACTTTACACTGTGCTTAATTTTACTCTGTGTAAGAGTTTGGGGATTTCTACCTTGGTACACAAAGGAATCCTTAATCAAGAAATGGAACAGTATAGTTAAAGGAATTTATTGAGCTCCTTTCTAATGTCCAAGGAGTTTCACACTGCACAAGCAACACAAACTTATACCTGAATATTGCATGATCTCTTTCTCTCTTTCACTCTGTCCCTCACTTTCCATCTCACAAATATTGCATTTACCCCAGTTTTGATTTATAATTTATTTTCACCAAAAGTCCAACTGATATTTATAAGCAGGAACTGCTTCTTGTCAGAATAGCCTCATGAGATGCAACATTATGTTTTTTATGATGCTTCCATAGGGAGCAGCATACAGTCAACAGAGAACTACAAAATTATAATCAATATCCATTTCTAACTGTTATACTGTACAATAAACTGCTGAGTCAGAATGGCATGGATCAAATGCTGTAACTGCAGGATAATTTGTCTTTAAGGAATGGATTAAACATCAGTTGCCCTATTGTTAAAGGCCTGACACAAGTCAGGTATAATGTCCCCACATTCCTTTCAGCCAGCTAGGACCAATATCAAGGGCACCACATTTTACTCAGCGTGGCTCATTACCAAAAAACAAAATAAAAAATATGAAGTTTAGCATCTTTCTGTTATTTTATTTGCAATAAATAAAATAAAATTTATGCTTCTTATGTTTATTAATGTAAAGTAAATGCAGTCTTTATTTTGAGGTGGGTGGTTTCTGTTGTACAACAGTGTTGCTTCTTTGCTGCTTCTAGGACATCATTGGTGTGCTGCACCTCAAAACATTCCGTGTCTCCACTAATCTTTATGACAATTATGGAATTCAGGGTGGGATATTCAAAAGGGTTGCGCCATGTGCAATAGGGTTGTGCATGCGCAAGTCCGAATTTGCGCCATTCTGCGATATTCAGCAGGAAGCAGTTGCGCCACTGAAAACAGGCTGAGCAACAGAGCAATGCAAATGAAGGCATGTGCAACCAAAGGGGGTGGATCCATGCATAAAGAGCGCAATGTGATATTCAAAGGTTTGCGCAATAGCGGAACAACCGGAAGGTGCGCCACAGCAGAAATGAGCCAAAATAAAAAGGCTCAAGAAAGAGGCGCAAGAACGCTACAGGGATGCCAAGTGAGACAGACAGAGAGAGACAGACAGCTACAGTCCAGAACAGGGCAGGCAAGGGAAGTTGTGTGGACCATAGGCTGCAGAGGCCAGTGGGGGTACCCGGTGCGTGGAGGTAGCAGTCAGGACAGCGGGGGTAACTGAGCAACATCAGCCAAGGGGGTCACAAGCCAGGGAGATGGACAGTGCCAGCTTCCACATGGAAGCTGTAATGAGGGGGGTGAGAATGCATGCTGCAGGGGGACGTGGGTGTGGAAGGGCCCGTCAGCGGTACGCCTCCAACAGGCAGTACCGTGCCCACATCAGCTTTGAGCTGTACACAGATGTAGAGATCGTGGGCCGGTACCGCCTGAACAGGGCAATACTGAGGCAGCTCTGTGAGTTGTGCAGTGATGTGATGCAGGCACCCTCACGACGGAGTCACGCTCTGTCAGTGGAGACCAAGGTGACAGCCTGCATGTGCCTGCTTGCCACGGGCACCTTCCAGAGGCTGACAGGGGACACCACAGGCATCACACAGTTGGCCACATCATGCATCCTCACCCAATTCCTCAGAGCACTGCTGCCACATGCTGCGGAGCACATCCATTTCCCCTGCACCACAGCAGAGCGTACAGCAAACATGCAGGGGTTCCACAGGGTAGCATGTATGCCTGGCATGTTAGGGGCAAATAGACTGCACCCATGTGGCCATTCACACGCCACCTGGCCCTGATGGGGCTGCATATAGGAACAGGAAGAGCTATTCCAGTGTCAACTGCCAGGTGGTGTGTGATGCATAATCAATGTCTGTGCCACGCACCCTGGTGGAGCATGTGATGCCTTCATATGGTATCAGTCTTCACTGTGCCATTGATTCGAGAGTGGGGACATCCCCGCAAGCCATCTAGCAGGTGAGTATGCATGTAGGAATTGCAAACATGGGGCAAGGGTGGGAATGTCACAGGTGCTATGGTAGTGGCACACAGGGATATTGGCAATATGGACCTGAACATGATACTCATCTCCACCATCTCCACACAGGTGACAGCGGATACCCACTCCGTCCCTGGCTGTTCACACTATACCGGTGTCCCATGACCCCATTGCAGCAACGCTATAATGAGGTGCATGCCACCACATGCAACATCATCGAGCGGGTGTTTGGGATGCTCAAGGCACGCTTCCGATGCCTAGACACCTCCGGCGGTGCCCTACAGTACAGTCCCTCAAAGGCCTGTGGGATATTCCTGGCCTGTTGTATCCTGCACAATATGGCCAAAGACTGTGGGATAGCCATTCAGGTTGAGGAGGAGGACATCTATGGGGACACCAGCGGGGCCGGTGATGATGGTGATGAGCAGCCCCCCTTGGACGGCGGGACCCCCGACTGATCCGGCAGGCCCAGCTGCACCGGGACACCATCACCGGAGGAGCATTATGCATGACACAGGTAAGTCAAGGGGCCATGTGTATCCAACACTGTCCTGTGCAACCCACAGGTACACAGAGCAACACACCAGGGGTGCATGACGGCAAGGGGATTGGAAGGGACCAGGCACACAAACACACCATCAGGAAGGGGTGAACAGTCATATGGACACACACACACACACACACACACACACACACAGGCACAAAGCATACATGGGCAGGTGCACAGCAGAGCAGGAACAGACATGGCAAACACACAGATCCACAGACCACACCCACCACCTGTACTGTCCAAGTACGTGTGTCAGATGCTGGGCACCCTTGCACCTTGGTACAATGCAGGCATCATCATGCACACGCACCTGTGGACAGCAGTCGGGATGGTGTGCAGGTGGTCCGTGTGTTGGCATGATGGGTAGGGCACCCACCAGTGCACTGCCCACCATGACGCACATTGCACACAGGGCAGCACCAGACAGGGCCCGCACTGGGAGACAGGTCAGTCATATTGCACTATTCCATGGCCACCGCAGATGCATGGGCAGCCCCACCATGACCCAACAGCACTGGCAGGCTGAGCAGAGGCCACATGAGGTGGCACCGATGGACCACCAGGGGTCCCACTGCATGATCACGACCTTGTCCGCACTGGGGTCTGTAGTATGCCAAACATACCTGCACTAGGGGTGCTCGGGATGCCTACAGCAGAACCCGGAATCGACAGGCTGGGTGTCACAAGATGCCGGGAATGTGGAGTGGGGAGTGTACTGTGTGGGGTGCGCAGTACAGGGGCACCTGCTTGTGTGCCCAATGCAGCCACGACAGTGACCAATGCCTGGGTCTGCCTGTCAATGGCGGTGGTCACATCCATCCACATATGGACCATCTCTGCAAGGATCAGAGCACAGTACCTGCTGTGCCGCTCCACAGCCACGCACAGTGCCTCCACGGATGTTGCAACCCGCCTTTGCTGCTGTACTGATTCCCGCAGCAGGCAGGTGTGCTCTTCAAATGGGTACTGTGCCACAATGGCATCCTGTTCCCCAGGGTAGGGAAGATCCTGATGCTCAACACCCCTTGAGGGTGGGCGCTGTTCACCAGGACCAGGAATGGGCATATCAAAGGGCGGTGGACATGTGCCACCACTGGACATTGTACCCCCAGACCTGGTGGGTGACTGCTGCTGCTGCCCCTCCAACCGCTGTGCCCCAGGGACCACTCATTCCACTGCTGTGGCGACAACAGTGCCAGGCACCTGCACAGCCACCGGTGCTGCCCCATCGGTGCTGACAGGCACAGCCTGGGACTGTGCCAACATGCTGGCACACAAGTTGGAACTAGCTAGGTCCAGGGGCATGTGCTGGCCTGCTGTGTGTCCGTCATGGGACACACACATGTCACTGCCCATTGCAGTCCTTGCATCATCAATGGTGAAGGTACATGCTACGGCCACAGTCAGAGCGTGCTGGCATGCTTGCATGCCAGACTGCTGAGACACAGGCTGTGCACCCCCCACACATGACTCACCAACAACAGAGTTGGCAGTCAGGCATGCATGCTGGTGCGTGCATGCTGGCTGGCGACAGAGGTGGATGGACCCTCCTCCAACTCCGGCAGGTCTTCCTCACTGTCTGGACCCACCACCACCATCCCCTGAAGATGAACAGGATCTGTAACAGAAAGTAAGGACATGTGAGTGCATGTAAACAACCTTCCCCCCCAACACCACCACCACGTCATACTGTGCAGTGATGGGCTTCCACCTGTCTGGAATCCACCTCCTGGTACGCCCTCAATAGCACTCCACTGCATTGATGCAGTCAGTCGGTCCTCAGCCGGGGTCAGCTCTGCCACCACTGGCTGGCCCCCGCCTGTGCCAGCACGTGCCGCCCTGAGGGCTGCCACCTTCTCCTTCACCCTCCTGTGGTCTGTCCCCATCTTCTTTTTGCATTCCTGCACTGAGCGCTGGTGGCTTCCGTGCAGGTTCACTGCCCGAGCTACCCCCTCCCATGCAGCCACATGGGCCTGAGGGGTGCCCCGCCGTCCACTCAGTAGTGGCTCCTCCTCCAGGTAGGCCTGGAAGAGGGCATCTGTCTCCACCGTGGTGAAGTTGGGCCTCCTCCTCCCCCCACCATCCTCACCCTCACCTTGGCTCTGCTCTGTCATGTCGGTCTGTATGGGTGGAAGTGGACACCTGTCACTGTGCAGTCTACAGCGTTATCCCATGACCATTATCCAGAACATCACACAGCATGCAACCCACCTCTCACCTGCAGTAACCGAATCTGGCCAGCGCAGCCCAATGTCGCACATTTATAGTGCAATGCATGCAAATTAGGAGTGGAGCAACTGTAATGAGATGATAATCGCGCCACTGCACCTTTGAATGGCTGATCAGATGATTTGCATGTGTCAGCTGAATATCGCACTATTGCACTTTGCACAATACGGTTGTGCCGGCTGAGCCAATGGCACATTTCGGCAACTATGTAGCACACCACATTGCGCATGCCCGGGTAGCTTACGCAGGCATCTGCCATGCTGAAGATGTGCTGTGTGTGATGAGCAGTGCAGGACATGGCCACCATTGTGCCAGTGGCACTGCAGCGCTGGTCACCTCATAGCGCTGTGGTACAAATGCACAATAGTACACTGTGGCACTGGCACGCAGGTGACCAATTGTGCAGGATGTGTAGACATCCGATGGCGCTGTGCGTGGCCTTGCACCACAGATCCCTGACCTTGTGCCTGACCTTTGCCCCCTGGCGCTGTTCTCTGGCATGTGTCCGGCTCTGTCGCGCTGTTCAGTGACAGCGCCAAGTAGTGAACTTGACGCTATCTGAACAGCGATAGGAACTAATGGTGTTCTATTGCGCAACATTTCCGTGGGGTTGCCGCCTGCAGGGTGCCATATTGCCTACTATTCAACTCCAGTAATGGCACGCAGGAGAGCTCCACAGTGGAGTCCATTGGAGGTGGTCAACCTGGTGGCTGTGGTGGAGCCTCACTCTGAGCCACTGTTTGGGGGAGATCCCCTCAACATGGCACGCACCCATGTGTGGCAGCAGGTGGCCACTGCGCTGGAGCAGGTCACAGGGCAATGCAGGATGGCAGAACAGTGCAGGCACCACTATAGTGACCTCCGCAGGAGGGAGCAGGCACTGCTGGAATGCCTCAGGTCCTGTGCCAGGAGGGGCATTGTGCCTAGGCCAGGTGGGTGACCCATCACTGCACCTGTATAGCTTGGCAGAAGACACCAGAAGAAAGGACTACTGTGTGACTGAACTTCTCTGCTGGGACTAAAGTAGAATAACTTTTGTATTTGTACCTTTAACTTAGGGTAAAAAAACTAACATACAAAAAAAGAAAGTGTGTGTTTGGGTTAACTGAACTGAATGGGTAACTGAAAAGTCATCTAGGTGAAAATCTCAGGTGACTGAAAGGACTTAACTGCTGTGAGGTTTAAATTACTTGTAGAAAGATCTGGTAAGTAGGGGGAGTGGCTTAGCTAGAAGGAAGCTACATTTAAAGACTGCCTTAGAAAGATTCTGCTAATAGCTTGGCAGAAGACACCAGAAGAAAGGACTGCTGTGTGACTGAACTCTCTACTGGGACTATATTGCGCCCTTCCTCCCTCCACCCAATGCTAGTTCTATTTTTATAGGCACATGATTTGACTGACAACAGGAACTTCCTGTTTAGGGGCAGGAAGTGAGTGATCACAGAACCACCAAGGACCCACCATCCTAGAAGGGCAAGAGTAGCTCTCCGGCCCCCTCTAGCTGCTGGAGGTCTGCCTCTGAACAAGTAAGTGGTCTACTGAGAAATATAGGATATTCTTGTCTCAGAACAGGACAATCAGGAGCTTAAAGGGCACACAGGCAGAAAGTAAGGAGAGAGAGAAAAAAACAGGCGAAAGAGTAAGGATTGCAAACAGTTAGGGGCCAGAAATAAGACATGATTGGAGTGGTGCAGTGCAGTGGCTGTGGAGCAGCAGTCTTCCGGGAGATGTTCTGGAGGATGCGGTGTTGTCCCATCTGCAGGCACCTCTCTGGGCTGAGGGAGGAGGTTGCTCATCTCCAGGCTGAGTTGGCCAGGATTTGTGGGACCTCCTCTTCCATCCAGGGACCGCCAGTGCCACTGCCACTGCCGTTGCCTCAGAGGTTGCCAAGAAAGAGGAGCGGTTGGACCACAGTGGGCTCAGGGAGGGTGAGGGTGGTGGAACAGAGGCACATCCCTCCAGTTGTACCTCTCCACAATTCCTATGCCATTCTGGCAAAGTGTGGTTCCTCTATGGAGGCACCTACAGTGGAGACCAAGGAGGATGCTGGGAACCTCAACAAAGGAGACCCACAGGAGGGTGGCAGGGGACCCTGCAGGGGAAGGAAACAACTCCTGGTGGGGGACTCCATTGTTAGGAAGGTAGAACTGGGCAAGGAAGGGGAGAGGGAGGTAAGGTGCCTGCCTGGCGCCATGGCTTGGAGGGACAGGGAGCGAATCCTCAGGATTGCCAGAGCAGCTGCACAGGGGAGGGAGCTGGATGTCATTGTCCACCTAGGGACAAATGACCTGGCTAAGAAAGGGATTAGAGAAGTGCAGGAAGAGTTTGTGGAATTGGGGAGGGACCTTAGTCAAGTAGCATGCACGGTAACCTTCTCAGAGGTGCTACCCATCTATGGCATAGGAGAGGCTAGGGTGTTCCGATCATGGGATTCAATCAGTGGTTGAAAAACTGGTGTGGAGCTCAGGGATTTGGCTTCATTGGGGACTGGGGTCCACCTGAGAGATGCAAGCCTATACTGGCATGATGGGCTGCATCTGTCCGGGAGGGGAACCAGGATCCTAGGTGATAGGTTTAAATGCTTCATTGGCAACCTTTAAACTAGCCAAGGGGGGAGGCACTGGAAAGGAGCAGGAAAATCCTAGCCCCCCCCAAACAATCACGGTAGTAAGTGTGGCAAACACCAACATGGAGGTGTCGATAGGGAGATGGGCAGGGGTAAATGGAGAAAGTGACAAAGGCAAGAAAGACAGGGATGGGGCAAAAGGGGGTAAGGCCATCAGGAAATGGAGGGTAATGAGTACCAATGCCCGTAGTCTGGGCAACAAGCTCCCTGAGTTGGTGGCCTTAATGGAAGAGGGATGCCTGGATATCGTAGCAGTCACAGAAACATGGTACACAGAGAATCATGACTGGGATGTTAACATACCAGGGTACATAACCCACAGGAGAGACAGGCAGGGAGAAGAGGGGAGGAGTAGCTCTATGCAAAGGAAGGGATAAAAGCAACTGAACAAAAGAGTAAACAGGGAGGAGAGGAGGCACTGTGGGTCACCTTGGAGACTGGAAAGGGCACCACAATCTGCACAGGGGTTGTGTACAGACCCCCATGTCAGGGGGAAGGAATGGACAAGGATATGATGGAAGGCATTCTTAGAATGGCAGAGAAAGGGGAGATACTGCTGATGGGAAACCTGAATATGCCAGATGTTAACTGGAGCACATTTGCTGCAACCACATCCAAGAGCAGGGCCATTCTTCATGCCCTACAGGTGGCAGGCATTAGACAGCTAGTTTCAGAACCCACTTGAGGGAGCAATCTAGACCTCGCATCTCAAACGGGGCAGTGAGAGGATCTCAGATCTAGAAGTGGTTGCCATCTGAGACAAGTGACCATCAAACAGTGTGGTTCATGTTAAACTCAGCTACAGAGTCAAGCCATACAAAAGTGAGGGTACTGGACTTTAGGAGGGCTGACTTTGGCAAGATGATAGAGTGCCTCAGAAAAGCACTAGCAAACAGGCTAGAAGGAGGTGTGAGCAACAATGGGGAATTATCAAACTGCCATCACAGAGGCAACAAGCCTTGTGTGAAGCAAATAAACAAATCAAAACGAAAGAAAAAGCCACTATGGTTCTCAAGAGAGGTGACTATGAAAGTCAGGAAGAAAAGATAGCATTCCGAAGTATAAGGAAACACAGAAGGAGCAGGACAGAGAGCTGTACCAGTTAAGGCAGAAAGAAGCAGGAGGAAGTCAGAATAGCAAAGGCCCAAACTGAGGAAAAGATAGCCAACTCAGTTAAGAAGGGGATAAAACCTTTATAGGTACATCAGCGAGCGAGAAAGACAAAGGAGGGATAGTGAGGCTGAATAGAATAAACGGTGGGTGGGCAGAGGGGACAGTGAAAAGCAGGAATACTGAATGAATATTTCTGCTCAGTATTCACAAAGAGGAGGGGAAGTGCCTAATCCAATTAACAGAAGCACTTGATAGGGGGTCGATCCCAGTCCTTTCACAGAAGAAAGGGTTCTGCAAGAACTCCTAAAACTGAAGGTGGACAAAGCAATGGGTCCTGATGGAATTCACCCCAGAATTCTAAAAGAATTAAGGAAGGAACTAGTGAAACCACTGGCTACTCTTTTAATAAATCATGGGAGGATGTGTGGTACCCGAGGACTGGAGGAAGGCGGATGTGATTCCTCTTCACAAAAGTGGGACCAAGACAGAGGCAGGAAACTACAGACCTGTCAGTCTGACCTCTGTGGTAGGGAAAGTGATGGAGTCACTTCTGAAGGAAAGAATAATTGAGTACCTAGAGGTCAGTGGAGCACAGGATCCAAGGCAGCATGGGTTCACAGCGGGAAGATCATGTCAAGCGAATCTAATAGATTTCTTTGACTGGGTGACCAAAGTAGTAGACCAGGGAGGGGCTGTGGACATGGCCTACCTAGACTTTAGCAAGGTATTTGACACAGTCCCACACAAAAGATTATTAGTCAAATTAACCAGCCTGGGAGTGGGTCCCAGGGTGGTAGCCTGGGTAAAACATTGGCTGGACAACAGGACACAGAAGGTAATTGTAAATGGAGTCCACTCTGAAGAAAGGGCGGTTACTAGTGGGGTACTGCAGGGTTCAGTATTGGGTCCAGTCCTTTTTAATGCCTTCATCAGTGACATTGCAGAGGGACTGGAAGGAAAAGTATGCCTTTTTGCAGATGACACAAAGATCTGCAACAGGGTTGATACACAAGGAGCGTGGAAAGGATGAAAAGGGACTTGGCAAGGTTGAGAAATGGTCAGACGTATGGCAGCTAGGATTCAATGCAAAAGTGCAGAATAATGGACCTGGGAAACAAGAACCCAGGGAAGAATACACAATGGGTGGGAGGTAGTAACAACAACAAAACAGGAAAGGGACCTGGGGTAATCATATCAGATGACCTTAAGGTTAGCAAGTAATGTGAGAAGGCAGTAGGGAGGGCTGGGCATACTGGGATGTATAGGGAGAGGCATCAGCAGCAGAAAACAGGAAGTTGTTATCCTCTGTACAGACAGTTGGTGAGACCCCATCTGAATACTGTGTCCAGTTCTGGAGACCCCATCTCCACAAGGACATAGACAGGATAGAGACAGTCCAGAGGAGGGCAACTAAAATGGTGCAGGGTCTGCAAGAGAAGCCGTATGAGGAGAGACTAAAGGAGCTTAATATGTATACCCTTGAGGAAAGAAGGGAGAGGGGGGACATGATAGAAACTTTCAAGTACCTCAAGGGAATCAACAAAGTCTAAGAGGGTAGCATCTTTCAGAAAAAGAGACTTGCAAGAACAAGGGACACAATTTAAAGATAGAAGGAGGCCGGTTCAGGGGCAATGTGAGGAAGTATTATTTCACAGAGAGGGTAGTGGATGCATGGAACAGCCTTCCTGAGGAAGTTGTGGGGTCTAAAACTGTGGGAGAATTCAAGAATGCATGGGACAGACATAAGGCAATTCTTGTAGGGGGTAGGAAGATATAGACTGTTGGTTAACTAGGATCTGCGGCCTATCCTGTAGGTAGGGAAATGGGCAGACTAGATGGGCCTAGCGGTCCTTATCTGCCGTCAAAGCCTATGTTTCTATGTTTCTATGTTTCTATGTTTCTATGTATTGTCCATAGGGGTGTGACTGTGTATTGGTGGCGCTGCATGGGGAAGGGCTCTACCATGTTGTCTGTGTCAGTGTGTGCAGGTGTGTGGTGCATGGGTCTGGCTGTGTGGGCAGGCACACTCACTGGGGCAGGGGGCTGTCTGCTTTGGGTTCACACTGATGTGTTTCTCAACATTTGTCGCCCACAGGTGTGGAGGAGCGGAGGCAGGCCCGGGCTGAGGAGGGCCATGGCGGGGTACAGGTGGCAGCCAGAGGTGGCATGATGGTTGGGCCACAGCGGCAGCAGCAGCAGTAGCCAAAGCTGCTTGATGAGGGTGAGTGTCATTACATCATGGATGCTATTGCATGCTGGTGGGGGGGGCATGACCATCAGCCATGGACAACACATCCATGCATGACACAGGTGACAGTCATCACTGTCCAGTGTCACTGCATGTCTGTGTGTGCGTTACTGGTGGTCCATGCATGCACTGGGCACATGGCTGTGGAACTAGCATCCCACCACGTAGCCACGTCACTTGACAGCCTTGGTTGTGCTGTGATGGACATGGGCAGTGTGTGTGTGCATTGGTACACATGGCTGGTGCTGCCTGGTTGGGCGTGTCATGTGCACGTTCACTGTGGGTGGGTGCATACCATCACAGGTGCAGGGCACTTGGCTATATGCCTTACATGATGGGTGGGGTTCAGGTATATGGACAGTCACAGCCATTGACTCTGTTCCCTTGTCCTAGGTATCCAAATCATGCGACTCATGGAACGTTCCCTACAGCGGCTGATGCGGGTGTCGATTGCCACGCTTAACATTCTCATGGAGATGCAGCGCCATGGCGTGAGGCACCGTAGGAGGCCCCGGGACCAGCAACGGGCAGCAGGAGGGCAGCCTGCCAGGCGCTAGCTGCTCATCACGTACCCACTTCACCCATCCCTCACACCCTGCCTTCCCTCTACCAGTTGTTCACCCATACCCCTTGCCCACCCCTACCTTGTACCCCTACCCCTCTCTTGTATTGTAAATATGTAAATAGTTCTGTTTGTTCCTTTTGGTGTTGTACATTTATTGGTTTGAATATATATATATATATATATATTTTGATATGAATACTGTGGTGGTCTCTGATTTGCAGCTGGCTATGGGTGCTCAGTTGCAGTGGTGTGCATGGCATCTGGGGTGGTATTGTCCGTGTGTGTGTGTGTGTGTGTGTGTGTGTGTGTGTGTGCATGGGGATGTGTCTCCAGTGCGGGAGTGGCTTTCAGTCAGTCTTTCCATCTTCTGCCGCCCACTGCTGGGTGCTCATGATGGGTCTGGCTTATATGGTTCTGTGGTATACAAGGTTGCAGTGTGCCGGGGGGGGGGTTGCATGGGGATTCCTGCAGTGACAGTCACTGCACATGGGTAGTGTCTTGGGGTCACAGTGCAGGGTGTGCCTATGCACAAGGGAGGCTGCTGTGCACTGTGGTTGTCGACCTCTCATGTGGCAGTCTCAGTTTGCCAGTGGTGTGTTGGGGAACATGGCCCAGCTGCTTTGTTGGCTTGTCCTCATGGGCCGGTGGATATTCCATCCCTCCCCAGTGATGCTGTGCTTAGGGTGTGGGCGTGTATTGTTCATTCTGCATTGTGTTCCTGTGCCCGTCTGTGGCATGGGTGGTGGGTCCCGGCCTACCTCCCTGGTTGTGCAGTTCCATTGCTCTGTTGCTGGGGGGCTGACTGCTTGCACTATGGCACCTCTGGACTGCTCAGCTGGGCTGGCCTTGTTGTGCTATAGCGCATCATATCTGTTCAGCTTCCCCTTCCTGGTTGTGCTATGGTGCAGGTTGTGCGATATTCAGACGTTGGCTGGATGCGCAATTGGCCTTGCTCCATGTTTGAATATCGCGTCTATTGTGCATGTGCGCAATGGACTTGTGCTTGCTCCTGCTCTTGCGCACATTGTGGGCGCAGTTTGAATATCCGGCCCTCAATGTCTTTATGTGCATGGAGTACCTTAGTTCAGATTTGACCTTCCTTACCATGCTAAATGCACAGTCTGGCTCAGTATTTGAATGTGGAAGGCATGGGACAATCTCCATGAGTTGTCTGAACAGTGGTACACTTTACTCACATCCCACTCCACTCAGCTGGCAAAACACCTTCTCCCAGTACAGAAGAACAGAAGAATTTGAGGCAAATGTTGGATGGTGTTGCTCAGGTAATATCTCTGCAAACTGGTAGCTGCCAAATTCATCCAACAGTTGGTTACATTCACTGCATGAATTGCAAATGCCAAGCTGCCTTCCCAAGTCTACTGCTGTCCCAGACATATTCAGCTTCAAGTATAGATTCAGAAGTGTGGCCACATTTTTCAACAGGTTATTCTTTAGAGCAGGGATTTTCAACCTTTTTGTGTGCACAGACCCCCAGAGTAAACTTCAATAGTAGCAGGGACCCCCTACCTGCAATGGCAGACAGAGGGTTTGGGGGGTGGAGGTTAAGTTTCTTACACACGTGGTGATGGGGATATGGGGTTTGAGGACAGAATTTCTGTCCAGAGACCATTATTTGAATCCTATATTCACTATGTGACCCTGAGGAAATGGAGGCGTGGGAGGTGTTAAGAGTAGAGAGCTGTGAATAAAAGATTCAGATCTGTATCCCGCAGAGACGATCGGCTGGCCACTGGGAGGCTATAGGTGCTAGTCTGGATGGCCCTGCAAGTCAGGAGTATTCTCTTTTTGTGTAATTTGGTGGAACAAGTCAGGATAATGTCTTTCTACATGGGTTAAATACATTTTTATGACACCTTTTATACCTGTAACTGAGTGAAGGAGAGAAAGAAATGTGGTGAAAGACCCTGTTCTGCACACCGCTGATACGTACTAGGTACTACAAGTGAAATGCGGCACAAGTTAAAACAAATAGCCAGTTTTGACTGGACTCTTTTCTTTACAATTGCTTGCCTCCAAGTACTTATTTTATGAAAAGGAGCATGAAGGCAGCTGGGGCTGCTATGAAAGAGCATAGAAAGACTGTTCAAAACACTGAGATGGTATTAAACACTGTTTCTACAGTTTCATATTTAACAGTTGTCCTGCTCACTCCAAGGACCCCTTATGCCTTGATCAGGGAACTCCAAGGGGCCTATGACCCCTGGTTGAAATACCCTGCTTTAGAGGAAACTTTGTCAGCATCGTTTTAAGGACAGTAGAGTAAAAGGCATTTGCCTTCCTTGAGATATTTAGCTCAGCAGAAGAATGCATAACACTGTCTTCATTTTCCTTGATGTAATCTTGTACTTCTTGTCTAACATAGGTTTCCTGAAGGGGAAGAACATTGTCAGTGTTCACCTCAAAGTCAGCACTACTTTCAGTGAACAAGCTGACTGCCACCTCAGGTTGGAGAGGTCTGCTTGCATACAACTGAATAATTCAGTAAATGCCCCAATGAAGATTAATCAGCTAACTCGCTCTGCTTTGTATATTTCTGTTGAACTGGTAAAGTGGTTCCACTTCACATTTGACAAACAGAAAAGTATTTTTTATTTCATGGCTGCTCAGGTGCCTAGCAGTCAGTTGCACTTTGTGACCTCTGGGTTCAAAGGACATAAAATAGTAGAGTAGAGCTGGCCACATGTCTAGCATTCACTGAACCACTTTGCACAAACTGAGCCATCTTGTAGGTGCATGTTTAATTATTTTTAAGGGGCCAGTATTCACAAAGATGGCAGACTCCTTCAACTGTTGCTGCCACTGTGAGCTTGATGAAAGTGACAATAAATATCCGAAATTAGCTCCTCCACAGGTGATGACAGTGCTGTGACCCCCAATTTGGAACAAATGTCTGCTGGGTGACAAAGCATCCCATGTTAACAAAATTTGGGTTGACCTGTTTTACGTATGAAAACACAGAATTGTGTTTGCCAATCATTTCGGAAGCATTGTACCTGGAGAAAGCAGCAAGGTTTTACAATGGAATATTAAACTGTTCCAGGGTTTTTATTACAGTCTCAAACACTAACTGTTCAGTCCCAGGCACATATGCTTGCATATCCAGAAAGTGGATAACATTCATTCCCATCTGCATGTCATAGAAAAAAACCTGGATAGCCATAAGTTCTTCCTCACCCAGATCAGTACTCTGATCAGAGTGCAAGCAAAATGGCAACTGGTGGCACTGAGCAGCTGCATCCTCTTGATATTTTGGCCCAAGGACGTAGTGTGCTATGCATGCTGATTTTGCTGGGCCACAGGCCATCTCCTTTACCACCTCTTAATCTGTGCAGTGCTTTCTAATAGATTTTAAAATGTGGTCAGCACAAGAAAATGACAAGTTGTGCTGTGCTAAAAGGTTCACAAAGGCTACCTCAGCTGACATAGCAGCACTGCTTTTCAACAACACTCCCCAACCCATGCACAGGGCCTTGGAGAGTTCACTGTCTTAGCCCATTGCACTCACAGCACATTTTGTTAAAAGTATTAAAATTCAATACAGCAACTCTGCTACATAGCATCTCTTTTTTTAATTAAATATGCACTGTAGAAATGCTGATCCTCTTCCAATAAACAATATACCTTCCATGCCCTCCACAAATATTTAACACAGTCCAGATAGGTATTAAACACTTGATAAAGTACTGTATGTCATTCATTGCAGCAAAGGCCACCAGAAGGACAGCCACCAAGAGCCATAGTAGTAAACTTTTGAAGGAGAAAGACAGAGTAATGAGCACTGTATATAAGAAAAAAAGGGTCCAGGTCAAAGATGCTGGAATTTCAATTTATTACAATCTTCCATACAAAACTGTCCTTTCACAAAAAAATATTGCAACCACTGAGAATACTTCTATGTATGACAGGGATTCAAAACACCATATTAGGCCAGCCTGGTGGTGCTGAGGGTTGAGGCGCTGGTCGCCACACCTTGCGCCACGCTGGCGACCCGTGTTCGGGGACGGGCATGGGTTGCCGTGGGTCGGTGGGGAGGAGATGGATTGAGCATCCAAGGGACTGCTCTCCATCTCTGGGGAGGGGGATTTGGGTGGCCGGGGCTTGCCTGACCCCTAGCAGAGGCTGGGGGTCAACAACGCACGTAGCTGCAAGCTATGGGGGCGGAGACATGGCAGGAAGCTGATTGGGGCATGCATGGAGCGCGCGGCACCCAGTCACTGGTGTCATTGCACTATGACCTGCCGCGAGGAAAACAGCGAAAAGCGAGCCCGGCAGCATGAAGTTGTTCCCCACGGTGCCATTCCTGGAAGGGCACCTCCCTGGCTTGGATCTGTTGGGGTGGGTTGAGTCGCTCCCCACCACCCTGCCGTGAAGGGTAAGTCACGAGGTGCACAGGGGAGGGGGTCTGATGTCCGGGGATGGCGCTGGGGGGAACAACGGAGGGGGGGTCGTAGCCAGAGCTCTGGAGGAGAGAAAACAATACCCCCCAAAAAAAAACAAAAAAAAAAAACACCATATTATATCCAGCAACATTTAGAGTCAGTTTGAATGGTCTACTTGAAATAGCCATGTGCCAAGACCTCAAGTCTTCTCAGTATCAAAAATTAGATTTCGGTTTACCAGGACCCGTGAAAAAACTTCGACATTCAGGGCCATACTTTCAGTGTCCCATTCATGAAACAAAAGTATTACTGTGGAAAAGGATGGCTGACATTAACAGAGCACACCACAGTAGGTGTTTTTTAACCCAACTGTGATACTTTTTAGATGGCAGACATATCTGAAGCTTACCCTCTGGTCCGCCTTATTATATGAAAGTTTTTTCTATAAGTGGTTGAAAAGCATCCAGAACTATCACTAGTATGTCACTTACATAAAAATTAGCCATGTGACTCCGAGCAAATTCCCTCGGACATGTCATAACTTGCATGACTTTATACAGCAAGTCTTCAATATCTGTCCCACAACATAAGAAATCTCTCTCTGCATATCCTTGCATGCATCATATTTCACTTATAGAAACAATCCCATTTACTGAATCAGAATAACTTAACACTGGACATGCAATACCAAAAAGGACTGTGCCATGAGGATGCATAGCACTGCTTCATAGAATAGTTCAAAACAATGGGGTCTCAACAACAACAATATGGATTTATACAGTGCCTTTCAAAAAAACGTTAAGAAGTATTTTACAAACCCAAAAGGGTTCATTTAAATACAAAAGATATTAATGCTAACTGAAACAAATATGTTTTCAGCAAGGGACAGAACAAATTAGGGAACTTACAAGAAAGTAAAATAAAAGGCAATGAATTCAAGGTTAACATGAAATAGCCCAGTCTCAAGTAGTAGTGCCTAGATTCGGTAGAGAATGATACTCCGTAAAAATATAGGAAACATGACCAAGTTTCTTTAATTTTGGCACAGAACTATAATTTTGGCACATAACGTTACTAGTTGTATTCTGTATTAATGTAAATAATTAGACAGTGCTTTGAGGAAGATCTATAAAGGGAAGTTGTGCAGTCATCAGGATGGTTTTAAACCTAATGGATCCACTCTAGCAATTGTAATGAAGCTACAAAAGCTACATGTGATGCTTCGCCTTATAACATACGATTTATTCCTTGTAACCTATGCAAAGCATCTTGAGAGTCTGTGTATGAAAGATACAATATAAAAATAAATCTTCATTGTACTGTGCAAAAACAGGTGCTCATTTCATGTTATTTAATTAAAACAAGGCACCAGGACTTGTGTTATATGTTCCATACAGTTAATATGCTGCTCCTTAAGTGACTAAAATCAGAAAAGAAAACACTGTTCTGTTATAATTTGCAGCAGTTCATTGTTCTGTCAGTATACCACCGAACATAAATAAACATGAACCTCTGCCAGTTCCTCACTCATACTGAACTGATACGGCAGTTGCTTAGAGCCAAACAAGTGGCCTTTGCTGTACATATAGAATTAAAGGGACTAGAGTAGCAGAGGATGACCTAATAAATGGATGCCAACATGTCAAGCACAGAACTAGAAGAAAAATACATTTTCTCCTAGTTCTGTGATGTCAAGCCTCTGACTTCCCTACTCATGCAGAACAGGGAGAGTTGAGGCAGCTGGACCCCAAGCATAAACACTTGAGATGAGTGATGACCCCTGCACTGCTCCCATTGTCCCATCCCCTCTCCTCCCTTCTGTCCCAACCGCAATCTTACCTAAAAATGAAGGGTACACTGGCTGGCCTGGCACCTGTTTTCCAGTTGGTTTCTCAGCCACAGATGGCTGGCTGGATGAGTACTGGCACTCACTGCTGCAGGTGTTCTGCATTGCTGTGGTGAAAAGCTGATGCTGAGCTTGTTTTCATTTTATTTAATAAACTTAATTAGCAGAATTACAGCTCTTTTACAAGTTTGCTAGTAGCAGGTCTATTATAGCTGATAGGCTAGCACTGGCAGGTCTGTTCGGGTCTGGAGTTGATACTCTGGCTTGCTGGTTCAGCAGCAGCAGAGGCTTCTACTGCAATTTCCTCTCCCATGCTCTGGAACTATCCTCGACCATATGAGGTACAACTATAAGAGTGCTGGAGGGGCTGCTTTTAAGCTCTGACCACACACCTGAGAGGGGACAGAAAAGTTCAGTTCTGAGTGGGCAGAGGTACCAAAACATCAACAGACTCAGCTTGCAAATGAGTGCCCTGTGATTGATTAGATGGAGCGTTCACAACAGCACATCTTATGTATGCATGCTCCTTCTGTGCAGCACAATAAAAGAAATGTGGGGAACAAGTTTTGGAATTGACATAGACTGCATGGCACACTATTCAGGGCAGAGGTAATAGAATTTGGAATGACAGGACAAACAGCTGAAATTCAGGCTGTCTCAGGCAAATCTGGACATTAGAGAGGTATGCATCCCCATGTGCAACTCAGTACAGGGAAAAATCCCTGCACTGGTGAAAATGCTATTTTCTGCATTTTCTACACATGGGCATCATTTTCCATTTTTCAAGGAAATGCTGCACCTGGTAATACCAAGCATAATGCCTGTGTAAAAACATTTGTGTAAGCTACCATTCATAGTTAAAAAGATCACAAAAAGGCAACCTTTTTGAAAATCACATCCATGTGGCAGAAATTGCAGTTGCCCAAGAGGACTAGGGATTGCAGAACTGGTTCAGACAGGTTCATAACCATCCAGAACATATGATATTTTTGGAAAAAAAAATACTCAGAACCTTTTTTTCAGGTTCTGATAAAGTTCTGATAATTTACAACATTGATTTTGGTGCTTAATACTGTATATTCTCAGCAGAGACCTTTATCTACTAAGAAGGCTGCTGGTGGTAATTAAAAGACCCAAAAGGAGTCTGGAGGCAGTGTAGTATCTTTCCAAGCTGTTTGATTCTTTTCCTTTCACTGACAATAGCTTAAAGGTGGACAATAATGATTAAAACAGTTTGTTTTTTACTTTAGAAGGTTCTGAAAAGTTTGGATAAGGCTCGGACAACTATCAAAACATTTTAAGGCATTACCCGAACCTTTCAGAGCCTCAAAACCTTTCCTGGTTCTCCCATCCCTGAAGAGAATCCACTCTTGCATAGCAATTTTTCTGCACATGCACAGATTTTCAGGTTTGAAAATCCTGCCCCACATTTTTGGGGGTTTAGGGTGGGGGGGGGTCATCTCCTGCTTCAGCCTAATTTGACAGCTTAGAAAATTGAAGCACTGTCTGATCAATGGCCTAATCAGAGTCACAGAATGAGCCAGTGGGATTCAGACCTGTGTCTCCTGTTTCTCAAGTCTTTCCTCCAATCACTAGGGCACATTGCTTTGTACAGTATATCACTAACTGCTACCATACTCAAAATCCTCCAAGGATTAACTCATCTTTATTAACCGTTTTTAGATACACAGAAAAATTCCAGAAGGTTCCCTATTGTATGATTGATCTCAGACTTTGACTGATGTGTTTCTGTATCTGTGGGTAATGGCTTAACACCATTAACTATATAAACTCAATGGCCTACATTCGCTGGATAAATGGAAATCCCAGGTAATTATTTCCATTTCTTAAAGTATTTTTAATATTCATTTTTGAGACAAAAAAAGCAGATTAAGTTTAGAGTTCTTAAGCTGTTTCCTGTTCTGTTGAATATTACTTTTGTACTTTAAATAGAAAAATATACAAGCATAAAGAAAGATAAAGTGAAGTGCAGTGCAATGCAGTTAACGTATTAACAAATGAAAACACTGGTCTCAGTTACACCTGCCCTTTCTTGTTTAAGATACTGCAGCATTCGTTGCTCCTCTTGACACTGCATCAGATAGCTGATAAGTAAAAGTGCTAATAAGAGTAAAGGTCAGTTTCAGTATAGTGCAAGTTAAAAGAGGACCTTCCTCAGTCATTTTAACAATCATGAATAAAATTCCCTTCCTGCATTGATTCATGTTTTGTATTTCTGTAATGTTCTCTGCAATTAGTTTTTGCATTCTGATCTGCTAAAAACCGTATCATGCACCAGAGCTTCTACACTAAGCCTGGTGTCACTGAAGACCCTGGGCTGTGCTGGTGACATCACTGCATGAAGAAGGAGTGAATCACATTGTGCTGTACAATGAAGATACAGTGGTTTCACTAGGGAAAACTTCCATAACTTCATTTACATACAATGTTCAGCATTGTCCCCCCTTCCCAAGACACCCCATTATAAATGCAATATGCCAACTCCAGTGAACATACGAACATACAAAAACTAGCAACAGAAAAAGGCCTTATGGTCTATGAAGTCTGCTTGATTGTGCAGCTAGCAGCCCTTATTTTGCAGCTAACCCTCCCTCCCTCCCTTCCCCCTTCCCATGACCCTCCCTCTTGCCTTGTCCCAGTCCCTTTTGAAGCTGTAGACTGTTCTACTGGATATCACTTACACTGGTAATGCATTCCACCTGGCCACTACCCTCTCCGTAAAAAAGTGCCTTCTCATTTCTCTCCTGAACCTTCCCCCCCCCCCAATCTCATATCATGGCCTCTGGTGTCCCTCTCTAAGTTTGAAAAGCCCCTCCATACAGGTCTTGTTTATTCCCTTCTAGAGATGCAGTAAAGCGAAATTTTGCGGCGAAGTGTGGTGAGAGTGCTTAATTTGCGGGCGAAATGTTTAGCCAAATTGTGGCAAAATTTCACCTGCAATTTCGCCCGTCCCCACGGCCACCACGAGTTGGTAAATTGAACCCCCCACATACATTTACCCTGCACCCCACCCATTTGTTTTATTAAAAAAATAAATAAATAAATAATTCACCCTCCACTCTCTGGTGTCTACGGGTCCCCTGGGCCATCACTGGCCATAATAACATTTCTCCCCCACCCCCAAAGTTACCCTGCCACCCCTGTTTGTTTTGTTAAAAAAAACTAAATTCACCTTCCACTCCCTGGTGTCTAGTGGCCCCCCCATCCCCTCACCCCATCAATAGATAGCAGCATCCACCCAGCTCCCCCAGTAACCCGATTGGGCCACTGGCACAGCCCTCCATTCACCTCCATGGCCAACAGCCCGACTGAGCACCACTGAGTGCTTGAATGAATGAATACCATGCTCATTCATTCAAGGGCTCAGTGTCACTCAGTCAGGCTGCCAGCCATGGAGTTGAGTGGAGGGCTGTGCCGGTGGCCTGATCAAATTATTGGGGGGGAGTTAGGTGGGTGCTGCTTTCTGTTGATGGGGTGTGGGGGTTGAGGGTCCACTAGACACCAGGGAGTGGAGGATGAATTTTGTTTTTTTTGAATAAAACAAATGGAGGTGGCAGGGTAACTTAGCGGACAGTGCTTATTTAATGTTATTATGACCAGTGACAGCTAAGTGGGGGAACCACTTGACACCAGGGAGTGGAGGGTACATTTTTTTTTAATAAAGCAAACGGAGGCAGCAGGGTAACTTTAGGGGGAGTACTTATTTAATGTTATTACAGCCAGTGATGGCCGGGTTGGCGGGGGGGGGGGGGGATCACTAGACACCAGGGAGAACTTTGGCCAGTGGCCACAAGATTTTGATGTAGGAGATGAAATTACTCTTGCAGGTGGCGAAATTTCACCATGGGTGTGACATTTTGCCCACGAGCAAAATTTCGCCAGTTTGGGGTGAAATTTTGTGCCCAACCGCAGGCAAAATTTCACACTTCGCCCAGTGAAATATTTTGTGAAATGCACTAATTACATGAACTGTTTCGCTGGGTGAAATTTCCAATTTCGCACATCCCTATTCCCTTTATGTACTTGAAGGTTTCAATCATATCTCCCATTTCCCTCTTCTCTAGTGAGTACATGTTCAATTGCCAAAGCCTACTCTCGTATGGTAAGTCCCTCAGACCATAGATCATCTTTGCCACCCTGCCCTGCACCCCTTCCAGTAACTTAATATCCCTCTTTAGGTACAGGCACCAGTACTGCATGCAATACTCCAGGTGTGGACCAACCAGTGATCTATACAGTGGCAGAATCTCCTCCTCCTCCTTGAGGATATACCCCTGGCAATACAACCCAGCATTCTGTTGGCCTTTGCAGCCACCATTCCACATTGTGCTCAGAGTTGTTCATTGCTCCCATAATGAGCACCATCAGATCCTTCTCTTCGTCAGTCATGGCTAACTACAGTCTCCCCAGCTGGTAGCTCCTCCTAGGGTTTTTGCCCCAAAATGCAACACCCTGCATATTTTGGCATTGATCTTCAGTTGCCAGGTGTCTGACCAGGTCTCCAGCCTTGACAGATCCTCCTGCAACCCCTGCCATCCCCCTAGGTCTTCCACTGCTGCTCCCATCTTGGTGTCATCAACAAACAGACAGATTTTTCTCTTGATGCCCACCAAAATGTCTGCAATGAATGTCCTAAACAACACTAGTCCCATCATTGAACCCTGTGGAACTCTGCTCATCACTGCCCTTGGGGATGATAGCTCCCCACCCACCACCACGCTCTTCTGCCTTCCTTGTAGCCAGTTTACTACACATCCCACCATTTTTGCACCCGCCCCTGTACCTTCTAGCTTACTTCCTAGCCTCCCATGTGGCACTGAGTTGAATACCTTACTGAAGTCCAGTTACAGGACATCCACAGCATGGCCCCTGTCCAGTTGTCTAGTTACCCAATCATAGTATTCCACCAGGTTGGATCTGGCAGGATCTGCCAGTGACAAAGCAATGCTGTCTACTGTCCTGCAGCCCATTGGCTTCCAGAAGAGACACCAGCCTCTCTTTCAGGATTGTCTCCATCAGCTTACCCATGATGGATGTGAGGCTCACCGGTCTATAATTCCGTGGTTCATCCTTGGGGCCACTCTGATGGAGAGGTGCAATGTGAGCCATTCTCCAATCCTGAGGTATACACCCTGAATCCAGTGAGACATTGAATAGGTCTGCCAAAGGCCCCACTAGGATCTCTGCCAGCTCCTTCAGTACCCGGTGTGAACACCATCTGGCCCTGGTGCCTTGTCCAACCTCAGTGCCCTCAAGCCCTCCGGCACCCTGTCCTCTGTGATTTCCTCATCTGTCATCTGCTCTTCCTCTGCCCCAGCCCTCAAACCCCCCCCCTTGGGTATCGTTCCGACCCCCTTTTCTTTAGTAAATACCAAGCAGAAGTAGTCATTAAGCACTTCTGCCTTTTCACCTTCTGCTTCCACCCATCTCCCTTCCCTCCTAATCCTTACTACATGGTCCTTACAGCTCCTTTTCTCCCTGATGTACCTGGAGAAGTCCTTCTTCCCATCCTTAATGCCCTACACCAGCCTGAGCACCTTAGACACCTTGCCTGCCCTTACTTCCCTTGTCACCTCCTTCACTTCCTTCAGGTACTCCAGTACTCCTCCGTGTCCTTCCTCCTCCCTGTTTTTTTGTACCTCCTAAAGGTGGCTCTTTTTTTTCTTACCTTTTCCATGACTCCTTTGCTCCCCCAGCTAGGTTTTTTGCCCTGGCCTTCTTACTCTGGGCCTTGCTGCTGGTTTTGGTTGCCTCCACTATCCCCTGCTTTATGATCTCCCACCTCTGGTAAGTGTCCATACTAGGTTGAATTGTGGCCATGTACTCTTTTACTACTTCCCCCATCCTCACGAAGTCAGCCATCCTGAAGTCCAGCACTCTTGTGTTGGATACTACTCCTTCCTTAACCATATTAAATGTGAACCATACCAAATGGTGATCACTCCCCGCCAGTGGTTCTTCCACCCTCAGTTCCCTCACAAATTCCCCATTATCCAGCATGAGGTCAAGGGTGTTCCCTAACCTGGTTGGTTCACTGACCATCTGCATCAGGAAGTTGCCCTTAAAGGTGTCCAGCAATACCTGCTCCCTTCCATTCTTGGTGACTGGGGTACTCCAATCCATTCCCAGCAGGTTGACATCCCCCATGATCACCACATTCCTCTTCCTACAGATTCTCCTGATCTGTTCTGCTAGTTCCTCTGTTTAGGAGGGTGGCCTGTACACCACTCCCATCCTGAGAGTCCTATTTCTTGAGTCTTCAATTTGTAGCCATACTGACTCCGTACTGCCCTCCTCTCCCTCCCTCCCATACACAATTTAGGCCTTCCCTCACATATAGCACCACTCCCCCTTTTCCTTTTACTCTATCCCTGTGGAATATCCTGTACCCTGGCACTGCTAGGTCTCAGTCATGGTAATGGATGGCACATGTTTCAGTGATGGACGCCATGTCCACCTCTCCCTCTGCCATGAGGGTCAGTAGCTCCACAGCTTTATTCCCCAGGCTTCTAGCATTCAAGGTGATCACCTTTTACCCCACTTACCTTCCCCCTTCCCTCCTGCCATCCCATTCTAGTGTCATGTCTAGCACTTGTCCTTCATCCCGTGCCTCTGTTATGGGGGTAAGCTTGTATGTCTTCCCAACCTGTGGCCTCTTCTTGCCTCTTGCCCACTTGCCACCCCTCACTCCTAGTTTAAATTCCCATTTTCTTCTGTGTAACCACTAATCTTCTGTTTCAACACTTTCTTGCCCTTTTTGTTAAAGTGCAGTTTATACCTTGTGAATAAACTACTGTTTGCCCAGGTCTCTTCCCACCCCCACCTGCCCATACCCTTTGGCTTGACACAAGGTTCCTACCCATTTATTACATTCCTCTATCCTCAGTTTTCTTGCAGTGCTTGCCCTGGGAACAGGAAGTATCTCTGAGAAAGTTACTGATCTTCCTGCTCCTCACATATTAGTCCTAGTTCCTCAAACCTCCTCTGAACTACATCTACCATCCTATCAGCCAGGTCATTTGTCTGCAAATGCAGAATTAAATGAGGTTTCTTCCTACCCCTTCTAGCATACTTCAGAAAAGATTACCTCACCCTTTCCTCCACTGTTTTTCCTGGCATGGCCTCCACTCAAATGTGACTATGCCTCTCCCCCTTGCTACCCCACCAGACTCCTCTTAGCATTAAGTCCCCCAGCACTAAAATTCCACACTGTTTTCTATCAACTTGCTTCCCTTCCTCCCACCCCGTCCTCTGACATCTCTTCTTCCTCCTGCACATTAGTTCCCCCTTCTGTCCCTGTTACAATTCCCCCATCAGTACTCCTCCATACCAGTTTCCTCCAGACTACCATCAGATACTCCTCCAAGCTCATCACCTCTTTTCCTCCTTTCCCTCCAAAACTGTGAAATGATTTTCTGAAGACCCTTCTCCTATGCCCACTTCTATCTTCCTCATGCTAGCCCGTCCCCCCTTCCCACTCCTTGTCCATCACCACTTCCTTTCCTATCCCCAATCCATTTCTCTTCCTTTCTGCTTTCATCTGCCTTTTGACTTGGGGTCCCCTGACTTACTGACCCTAGACATGGGTCTCCACAGCTCAGTGCCCCCTCCTCTTGCCTATTCCCTCTCCTCCTCCTCCGTCTGCTTTTTTTTTTGTACCTTCTGCATTTTTGCCCACCAGTGATGGTCTGTCTCAGGTGGGGAGACTCAACTGGTGCTCTGTTGCCAACCTAAACCCTCCGACATGATTTCTCTGGTCTGACCAGGCCTTCCGTCCACTTCCAGCCACTTGACCCCCCAGATCTGAGCCATCCGGGGTGGGGCTACCTTTTTGCTCCTCTGGCACTCTATCTAGAATATGATGGATGGCCACTGAGGATGAGACAGTCTGGATACATATACCAGCAGAACCCGGCACTGGGCATGGGGTCCTGCCACTGTTTCCATTGTCACCTTTTTTCCCATGTTTGTTTCCCCCAGGATGTGGTGTGCAATGGCCCCAGCATGGCTACTATTCATGTCACTGCTGCAGGAGCCTGCCAACATCCTTCCCTCTCTTACATCCCATACTCTTGCATTGCCACTGGTGTCCACCAGAGGCCACTGCTGTAGTGGGAAACCCTGGATCCCTCCCAGGGAAAGTACAGCAGTCCATCAGATTCTCAGTCCTCTCCCTCCCCTGCCAACCCATGGTGACCCGAGTCCATTCCAGGACCCAGGTCACCAGCGTGGCACGAGGTGTGGTGTCCTGCTCCTCAACCCTCAACGCCACCGGGCCTGCGCCCTTCATCTGCTTAAGTTGACTTCCATCCTCTGCTCCCCTCCTACCTCCTCTCTCTGTTGGATCATAACCTTCCTCAGCACATCTTGCCTGCTTCAGCTGCTTCTGCAGACCCATGAGCTCTTTTTTAAGTTTCACTATTTGGTGGCACACTAAACAACCCCCCTCCCATTATCCACACAATTTTAAGAAAGAGTAGTGCTCCACAGTTGTTGCAACCCACCACCCTTCCCATTTCTCTATTCACCCACCAGTGACTCCCCCACCATTCCAGATGAAGGATCTTTCTCCCTGCCTCAAGCCTCCCCCTTCCCTCTGCTACCATTGCTAAACATGTTTCTCCTGGTCTCTAATTCCATTACTCCTTGTACTAAATTGAGCAGCATTCTTTAAACTCCTAACTTTCCTTTTCCTGATTAGAATTTATAAAACCTATGGAGCAGCCTCTTTTTAAAAGTCCTATCTGTCCTTTTCACAATTTTAATTTAAACTCTTAACCTTCCTTTCACAGTTAGAGTTGTTAAAGCCTACTGAGCAGCCTCCTTTTAAAAGTCCTATCTGCCCTTTTTCACAATTAGAGATTATTAAAATTGAAATTAAACATTTCTAAATACCACTATAATTTGCCCGAAAAATGAAACAAAGCCTACCCACAATTGCGCCATAAGGCTAACTAACAGAAATGAACAGTCAGTTCCTAATACTGCAGTAGATTAATGCCCTAGCCAAAAATTGACTGTAACCTTAAGGTTAGCAAGCAATGTGAGAAGGCAGTAGGGAGGGCTGGGGGTATACTGGGATGCATATGGAGAGGCATCAGCAGCAGAAAACAGGAAGTTGTTATCCCTCTGTACAGACAGTTGGTGAGATCCCATCTGGAGTACTGCGTCCAGTTCTGGAGACCCCATCTCCTCAAGGACATAGACAGGCTAGAGACAGTCCAGAGGAGGGCAACTAAAATGGTGCAGGGTCTGCAAGAGAAGCCGTATGAGGAGAGACTAAAGGAGCTTAATATGTATACTCTTGAGGAAAGAAGTGAGAGGGGGGACATGATAGAAATGTTTAAGTACCTCAGTGGAATCAACAAAGTCCAAGAGGGTAGCATCTTTCAGAAAAAGAGATGTGTAAGAACACGGGGACACAATTTAAAGATAGAGGGGGGGTTCAGGGGCAATGTGAGGAAGTATTATTTCACAGATAGGGTAGTGGATGCATGGAACAGCCTTCCTGAGGAGGTTGTGGGGTCTAAAACTGTGGGAGAATTCAAGAATGCATGGGACAGACATAAGGCAATTCTTGTGGGGGTAGGAAGAAATAGGCTGTTGGTTAACTAGGATCTGCAGCCTATCCTGTAGGTAGGGAAATGGGCAGACTAGATGGGCCAAGCGGTCCTTATCTGCCATCAAAGTCTATGTTTCTATGTTTCTAACATATTGCTGTTCCTTACTGGTCACTTCCCAGAATAATCATGCAGTGGTGTTCCTCCAATTGAGTGTTTCAATCAGAGTCACAGTTTGTAAATCAGAGTCACAATACCTGCTTGTTTAAGTCAGAGTCACAGTTTTTAAAGCAGAGACACAGTACCTTATTTTTGATGACTTTCACAGCAGCCAATGTTGACCCTGCTCCCCAAAGCTCTCTTCAAGTTCACTTCTTTATACTTTGCCCTCTACCCATTCCTCAGAGGCCAGCCCCCCTGCTGAGCATGGTTCTGTAGTCCATTTAATATGGAGGCGGTGTGGAGCGGGAGGGTGAGAGAAAATTTAAGTTGGCACCCTTAAATGCTCTCGCTTAATGAATGCCTTTTTATAAAGTGGATTTCTTTTGTGCCTCAGTAGTAAAGCACAATGAATTAGAGAGAGTTGCTGTAAACTGAGACAGCTTGCTGTCAGTTTTTTCACCTGTGTTTAATGCCTTTGTAATCTGTACTAAGTAGTGCCTCCCTGTATATTTCATAGCATTTTGTCACTGAAATGTTGGACTCAGACACAACACGTAGGGAAATCAGAAGCACTGGTCTTAATAATGTGGGACAAAATGTCAGACAGAGACACATTCAGAAAACTGGGAGTTACCCTTGATCACACCCTAGACACTATCTGAATAGCCTAACAGTGGAGTGCTAATGATGACTCCCTTTTATGCTTTGTCCTTGAATTACCAGATAACTGCAGCTCTTAATGTACTGACTTTCAGAGATGCTGGTAGCATTGGGGAAGTGGATATCGTAATTTTTACTTCTTTGTATTGTATTGTACTCGTATTTGCTCTGTTTTGTCCCTGACTTGGAACCTTTGAAAATGAGTCTTTTGACTCAAAGGTGTTAATCCCAATTGAAATAAATAAAAAACTGCCAATCCCAGCAGGTCATCTGGAATATTGAGAGAGAGTAGCATAAGGACTAGAGACTATTACTATAGGAACATTTTAATTTCATTTTCAGCCAAGGAAAACCTACAGTATTCAATATGGACAACAGAGAGTAAGATGCACTAGCCCTTGTCAATTTGCACTTGGTCTTATTTATTTATTTATTTCGTTTTTGTTGACCGGGTAAGTGCACTAGACAATTCCTGCCTATTTTCAGGCACGACCCGGGGGAGGGGGATACAGATGAATACCAACTGACTTTGAACCAGATTAAGCTGTTGGTGGTATTTTTTTAGTGAATGAGGGAAATTTGGCCAGGACACCGGGGAAATTCCCCTACTCTTTTCGATAAGTGCCATGGGATCTTTAACATCCACCTGAACTACCACCAATCCAGGCAGATGGGACCTCGGTTTAATGTCTCATCCGAAAGACGGGCTAGCAAAATATTGTTAATATAGAGACTTGCCTCTCCTGACAGCAGTGAACACACTACCAAACAACAACAAAAAAGTCCTAAACAAAAGTTTTCACAATTTTCAACAGGGTTTTTTAAACATCTTTAAATATCCCTTGACTAATTAGGCACTGCTGCTGTAGTATGCACACCAGGTTATGGAAGTTTTCTCTAGTGAAACTGCTATAACATCATTGTACAGCACAGTTTGATTCACTCCTACTCATACAATGACATCAGCAGGACCCAGCAGCCCAGCAGCTGGACCACAAGGGCAAGTGCATCAGGGATAAAAAAACAAGCATTAGTCAATGCTGAATGTTGCTTGCTTGAATGTGCTGTTTAGGTATTTGGAAGTGATAGTTCCATGCCTTTCTCCCAAGATATCCACTGTGTCTTTCCGTTCAGTATTCAGAGAAGAGTGGGAGGGGCAAGGGCCACAGCAGTACAGCAGTTGCCAAGGGGGTGAAGAGGTGGACAATAGTCCATTCAAAGGCAAAAGAGTCCGCAGGAGATCACTAAACTGAAGGTGGACAAAGCGATGGAACCAGATGGCATACACCCAAGGATATTAACAGAACTGCGAAGTGAGATAGCAGTACCTATGGCAGCCATGTTCACTGAGTCATTCAACATGAGTGAATTGGAGGAGGGCACATGTGGTCCCTCTACACAAGTCCAGCAGCAGGGAGGAGGCAGGGAACAGTAAGCCGTTCAGCCTCACCTCAGAAGTGGGGAAGATCATGGAGACATTGCTTAAAGAAAGGATAGTGGGGTATCTAGATGCCATCAGAGCCCAGGACCATAGACAACATGGACTCACAGTGGGGACATCATGTCAGATAAATCTGGTTGATTTCTTTGACTGGGTGACAAAGGAAGTGAATCAGGGTGGGGTAGTGGACAACGCTTACCTTGATTTCGGCAAAGCCTTTGACACCATCCCATATAGGAGGCTGATAAACTAGCTGGTTAGGCTGGGCATAGGGAAAAGGATGGTAAACTGGGTTAGAAACTGGCTAACAGACAGGAGGCAGAGGGTGGTGGTAAATGGTGTGCAGTCTAGGTAGAGGGGGTGACAAGTGGGGTGCTGCAGGGATAGGTCAGGGGCCAGTTCTGTTCAATGTCTTCATTAGTAATATTGCAGAATGTCTGAAGGGGAACTTTTTCACCAAATATTCACCATAGCCATTTTAAGATCTCTGCTCATGAACAGTGTCACTGTGATTTTCTTAATCTGTCCCAAACATTGATTGCACACACCGACTGCGCCATTGTGCGTTACATGGGCAGAAACACATTTTGGTCGAGATGTGAAAAATGACAGCTGTACTGCTCAAAAGGAGGTGTGGTAAAATGGCAGTGTTGAAAATCTGGAGTGAAAATATTTAAAATTCGCGAACTTACGAGCGTGTGTAGGAACTGCGCATCGCACGCCCATAAAACAGTCATTTTTAGGAATTCTTTCACCAAATTTTCAACATAGCCATTTTAAGACCTCTACTCATGAGCAATGTCACTGTGATTTTCTTAATGTGTCCCATACACTGATTTCGTACACTGACTGCGCCATTGTGCGCTACAAGGATGGAAACACATTTTGGGTGAGAGGTGAAAAATTACAACTGTACTGCTGAAAAGGAGGTGTGGTAAAATGGTAATGTTGAAAATCTGGAGTGAAAATATTGAAATTTTGTGAACTTACGAGCGTGCGTAGGAACTGCGCAATGCACGCTCGTACAACAGTCATTTTTAGGAATTTTTTCACCATATTTTCAACATAGACTTTTTGAGAGCCCACCTTATGAACACTGACAGTGTTATTTCATTAATCAGTCCTGAAAGGTGATTTCACACAGTGACCGCGAAATCACCCTTCAGGCCCGATTAATGCCATGACAGTGCAGGAATTCATGAGGAGGGGTCCCAAAAACCCCATGTTGAAAATTTGGGCCCCAAATTCCCCAAAATGCCTGAGATATGCAGCAAAGTTGAAAAAAACCCTATCTATCCCATTATACAGCTTACCGGCATTTCATCAGTTTGCGGTTGGCTTTGAAGAGTGCAGACGTGTTCCTGGTCCACCGAAGATCGTCACGCTGAGCTCCGGAGGTAAGTATGGGGTGGGGGGTGGGAGGCAGGGTGTGCAGTGGGTGGGTGCGGTTGTGGGAGGGAGCAGGGAGAAGTGCTGAGGGACACTTTTGTATTTACAGATTTTTTTAATAAGGCGACGAGGATGTTTGCCATGCTGGGTGGGCTCCCAGCATGACAGCTGGAAGGCTGTCGGGGGGCTGGATCCGATGGGGATTACACACCCCATCGGCCATAACATCATTTGCCACACTGGGATGGGCTCAGCGTGTACCTATGGATTCTTTGGGGCGTGGGCGACAGGGATTGGGCACCCCAGTCAGCCCGTACAGTGTGGAGGGGAGGAAGGCACATGAGCACGCAGTGTGCGTGCGTGCACGTGTGTGGAGGGGGGAGCTCTGCTCACTGAAGTGGAGCTCTCCCTTTCAACTGTACTACCACTGCATTTTCAACTGCTGTCATAGACAGCTGCAGTAGTGATTGGGGAACTGGGGCCATGCCTACAAACACATTGACTGCATTGGAAGACGGGTGCCACACCTCCGAAAACTAGGATGATGGCACTATGTTTCTTGCACATGTGTGCAAGCAACGTAAAAAGCAAAATATGGAAAGAGGAGTAAACCTTTGACAAAACTAGCACATGCACACAACATTTGAGGTACATTAATACATAAAATGACTGCAAGAATAACTTTTTTGGACCATCTAGGAAGGTCCTCTTTAAGTCTCTTGTCCTTTGCTAAATCCTGTGAAATTATTTTGCTTGTGACTCTTTCTTAAACACATAACAATTAGGCAAATACCTCAGACTTTTTTTTTTTTTTCTTGGGCTTACCTTTCTCACACAATGGGATCAATTTTGAAAATGACGTCATCCACATGTGCACCCCTTAGTCATGCACAGAAGTTCCTTGAGTGGCTAGGAAATTTTACATTTGAAGAAATAACAACCAGTTGAAGGAGTGGGGCTTTAAAGCATCTACAGCAGTACCATAACCTGTGCCTCAAATGGTGCTTGACACTTCCGATTGTAATTACTCAGTGAAAACAATCAGCAAAATGTATAAAATATTTTTTTTTATCTTAGTCAATAGTCAGGGTTACCAAAGTATGCCATACTAGGGTATTCTGTATTGAAGGTGCTGTGAAAAAATACCAAAGCACTTTAAATTCAACAATGCACAAATGATACACACTTAAAAGAGTTTTCAGCTTGATGTCAAAAGCAACAATGGGCTCTATAGCTTTGGCACCCAAGTGTAAGCATTCCAAAGTCATAAGACAGAGCAACAGAAAAATGCTGAAGGACCATGTTCCTGCCCCATCTGTCCAAAAACTTGCCCCTACAATCTAATTAGTGGAGACTTAGCCTACATTTGCAAGTTTATGAGGAAAAAAAACTTTTCTGACCTTTCAGGGCTATAATCACACTTTAGAAAATAGTTACAAAAGTCCTATTACCTGAATGGCTGATCCATGAGGATACAAAGTAAGATATTACAGTATTCAAAGAAAGTAGTGATAACACAATAGTGGTGAATACAATATACTAAAAGGAGATAACAGCAGTAACTGAAAGTGTATGGGTACATTAAACACGATAACCTAATAGTCTTCAGGTGAAGCTACCTCTGGCTGGAAGCTGCAACACTGGACTTAAGATCTGCAAGAAAGTGAGTTGTGCTCACGACAGAGGAAGGTGAACCTTACAATTAACAATTGTCTTTGGTTTGAAGCAGATTCCTTAGTAAAGTTAATATTCTTCAGGTGGAGGATACTTCTAACTGAAGGGTGAAATACAGAACTTAGAATTATCAGAAAAGGCAGTCTTTCAATCAACAGAGGGAGGTGGAGCTTGCATTACTTTTGTTACAATTGTTAAGATTTTACTGTTTTCTGTGTTTCTGCCCAGCTGACTTGATTGGAGTTAGTGATTGACTGTTTGCATTGCAATATTTATAATACTGTGAGTATTCACTGGGCTAAGAATTTGTCATAAGCACTGAATTGAGAGCAGGTTACAGGCTGTGTATTGGACCCAGACAGTGTCTGGGAGTGGAAACTGTTTTTTCTTTTGTTTATCTCTGTGTACCTTAAAAGGCCAGATCAGACTGTGTCAGGAAGTGCTTACATCACAGCTACTTAACAGCCAATAGCTCTGGAAGAATCTTACAGACCTTGATAAAAGTACTAATTTTAGCAGGCTCATCAGATAACATAATAGTCTTCAGGTGAAGCTACCTCTGGCTGGAAGCTGCAACACCAGACTTAAGATTTGCAAGAAAGTGAGTTGTGCTCACAACAGTGGGAGGTGAACCTTACGATTTACAATTGTCTTTGGTTTGAAGCAGATTCCTTAGGAAAGTTAATATTCTTCAGGTGGAGGATACTTCTAACTGAAGGGTGAAATAAGGAACTTAGAATTATCAGAAAAGGCAGTCTTTCAATCAACAGAGGGAGGTGGAGCTTGCTTTACTTTTGTTACAATTGTTAAGATTTTACTGTTTTCTGTGTTTCTGCCCTTCTGCACAGCTGACGTATTTTGGGGCTGACTGTTTTCAGAGCACAAGTCACCAGGCAGTTTTGGGGCTGGGGAGGGTTACCTGTGTCTGACTTGGATGTTTGAATTTTTCTCTGTTTGATTAGCAGGGTATTTTCTCTGTCAAATTGTCATGTATGGCATCTTGCTGACAAGAAGGCACTCATCGCAGCGGTAGGTCAGAGCTTTTAGCTGATTGTTTCGTGAGGGCACAGTTTAGGCCAAAACCCTTCCAACCCCTTACCCACCACCCTGAAATAGTTCATTTATACCTGGGGTTCTGACATCATTTCCTCAAGAAGGCAAGGTGCATATCACTGTCATATCCTTTCTAGCACACTGCACTGACAATATAAGCATATACATTATATAAATACATATATTTCTATATAACACACCAATCACACACACACACACAAAAAAAGAAAAAAATGAACAAGGTAGGCAGTTATGTGGGGAGTAGTACAATGTAATGGCTGTGGGGCAGCAGTCTTCTGGGAGTTTTTCTGGAGGCTGAGATGCTGCCCTGTTTGCAGACAACTATCTGCCCTGAGGGAGGAAGTTGCCCATCTTCAGGCCACACCAGGGGTGCAGCCAGAAATTTCCATTTTGT
Source organism: Neoceratodus forsteri (assembly GCA_016271365.2). Taxonomy (NCBI): domain Eukaryota; kingdom Metazoa; phylum Chordata; order Ceratodontiformes; family Ceratodontidae; genus Neoceratodus; species Neoceratodus forsteri. The sequence continues at coordinate 641,652,003 of CM028129.1, read as the reverse complement.
ACACAGTCTCCAACAGTTACACCCCCCCATTAAAAAATGTAGATATCCTTTCCAAATGGCACCCCTTTCAAACAAGTCATATTGTTGCCAGATGATTCCTCTACTCTCTAAAGAGGTTATACATGTATTGGACACTCCTCAGTGGCCTACACTAACCCAAATACTACAGATTAGAATGATAATATTAACAGAGTGGCTTATGGTTTGTGACAGGCACTCAACAAAACTGTAGACAAATGTGTGCAGTGAGTATGCCTGTCTACACCCTTGGGCTGCACTGGACAGTAGCAAGGGAACCTCCCCCATCCAGGGAGCACCAGAATCACCACCACTACCTCAGAGGTTGCAAAGAAAGCACAGCAGTTGGACAACAGTGGGCTCAGGGAGGGTAAGGGTGGTGGAACAGAGGCACACCCAGTCAGTTGTTCCACTCCATAATCCATACACCATTCTGGGGGAGCATAGTTCCCCTATGGATGCACCCGCAGAGGAGACTAAGGAGGGTGCAGACAACTGTCACAAGGGAGGCCCTCAGGAAGGAGGCAGAGGGCACCACAGGGAAAGGAAGCAGCTCCTGGTGGGGGACTCAGTTATTAGGGGGATAGAACTGGGGGGAGCAGGGAAAACTGAATTAATGTGCCTGCCTGGTGCCATGGCTTGGAGGGACAGAAAGCGCATCCTTAGGATCACGAGAACAGTTGCACAGGAGTCTGAGCTGGACGTCATTGTCCACCTAGGGACAAATGACTTGGCTCATCATGAGATTAGAGCAGTGCAGAAGGACTTTGTAGAGTTGGGGAGGGGCTTAAGACAGCACACACAGTATCCTTCTCAGAGGTGCTACCTGTCAGTGGCATGGGTGAGGCAAGGGTGCTTTGTACCATGCAGTTTAATGAATGGTCAAAAAAATGGTGTGGAGCACAGGTGTTTGGCTTCGTTGGGGACTGGGGTTCCACCTGGAGGGACACCAGCCTATACTGGCAGGATGGTCTGCATCTGTCCAGGAAGGGAACAAGTCTTTTGGGCAATCGGTTTAAATGCTTCATTGGCAAGCTTTTAAACTAGTCAAGGGGGGAGGTACTGATAAGCAGCAGGAAAATCTCAGCCTCCCCCTTCAAAACAGGGTACTAAATGAGAAAAAGACCAAGGTAGAAAGGTCAGTGGGGGATGCTGCTACAGAAGGTAAAGCCATCAAAAAATGGAGAGCAATGAGTACCAATGCCCATAGTCTGGGTAACAAGCTTCCTGAATTAGTGGCCTTGATGGAGGAGGAACATGTGAATATCGTGGCAGTCACAGAAACATGGTACACACAGAACCATGACTGGGACATAAACATACCAGGATACACTATCTACAGGAAGGACAGGGAGGGTAAAAGAGGAGGAGGAGGAGTAGCTCTCTACATAAGAAAAGGAATCAAAACAATACAAAAAAAGGGTAAACAGGGAGGAGGAGAAGAAGCACTGTGGGTCAATTTGGAGGCAGGCAATGGCACCACAATCTGCACAGGAGTTGTATACAGAACCCCCTCGCAGGGGGAGGAAATGGACAAGGAAATGATAGAAAGTATACTTAGAACGGCAGATAAAAGGGAGGTATTGCTGATGGGTGATCTGAATATGCCAGATGTTAACTGGAGTGCAGTTGCAGCAGCCACTTCTAAGAGTGGGGTTATTCTAGATGCCCTACAGTGGGCATGCCTTAGACAACTAGTATTGGAACCCACTCAGGAGGGAGCAATCTTAGACCTGGTCCTCTCAAATGGAGATATAGAGAGGATCACAGATGTAGAAGTGTGTAGCCATCTGGGAACTAGCGACCATCGAACAGTATGGTTCACAATAAACACAGCAATACAGTCAAGCCACACAAAGGCAAAAGTACTGGACTTCAGGAGGGCTGACTTTGCCAAAATGGGTGAGTGCCTAAGGAATGCACTAGCAAATGGGCAGGAAGGAGGGGTGGAAGAACAATGAGGAATAATAAAAACTGCCATCAGAGAGGTAACAAGCCTTTGTGTGAAGCAAATAAGCAAAACAAAATGATGTAAGAAACCACTATGGTTCTCAAAGGAGGTGGCAGTGAAGGTCCAAGAGAAAAAGAAAGCATTCAGAGAGTACAAGGAATCACAGAAGGAACACGACAGAGAATTGTATCAGTTAAAGCAAAAGGAAGCTGGGAAGGCAGTCAGAACAGCAAAGGCCGAACTGAGGAAAAGATAGCCAACTCAGTTAAGAAGGGGATAAAACCTTTTAGGTACATCAGGGAGCGAAGGAAGACTAAGGGAGGATAGTGAGGCCTAATAAAGGGAAGGGGGGTGGGCAGAGGGTGACTGTGAAAAGGCAGAGATACTAAACAAATATTTTTGCTCAGTATTTACAAATGAAGAGGGGGAGGTACCTAAAACAAACAACAGAAACACTCTGGATACATAAGTTGATACCAGCCCATTTACAGAAGAAAGGGTTCTGAAAGAACTCTTAAAACTGAAGGTGGACAAAGCAATGGGGCCTGATGGGATTCATCCCAGAATTCTAAAAGAACTAAGGGTAGAAATAGTGACACCACTGACTACCCTCTTTAACAAATCATGGGAGGATGGGGTGGTACCTGAGGACTGGAGGAGGGCCAATGTGATTCCCCTTCACAAAAGTGGGAGCAGGGCAGAAGCGGGAAACTACAGACCAGTTAGTTTAACCTCAGTGATAGGGAAAATAATGGAATCACTTCTGAAGGAAATAATTGTCAAGTACCTGGATGCCAGAGGGGCACAGGACCCAAGGCAGCATGGATTCACAGCAGGAAGGTCATGCCAGACGAATCTAATAGATTTCTTTGACTGGGTGACCAAAGTAGTAGATCAGGGAGGGGCTGTGGACTTGGTCTACCTAGACTTTAGCAAGGCATTTGACTCAGTCCCATGCAAAACATTAACATACAAGTTAGCCAGCCTGGGAGTGGGTCCCAAGATGATAGCCTGGGTAAAGAATTGGCTGGAGAATAGGACCCAGAGGGTAATAGTAAATGGAGTCCACTCTTAAGAAAGGGGGGTTACTAGTGGGGTGCCGAAGGGTTCAGTATTAGGACCGGTCCTCTTCAATGTCTTTGTAAGCAACATTGCAGAGGAACTGGAAGGAAAAGTATGTCTCTTTGCAGATGACATAAATATTTGCAACACAGTTGATGCACAAGGTGGGGTGGAAAGGATGAGAAGGGACTTGGCAAGGTTAGAGGAATGGTCAAATGCATGGCAGCTTAGACTTAATGCTAAGAAGTGCAAGGTAATGCACCTGGGAAACAAAAACCCAGGGGAAGAGTACACAATGGGGGGTGAGATACTAACAACAACAAAAATGGAAAGGGACCTGGGGGTAGTCATATCAGATGACTTAAAGGTGGGCAAGCAATGTAAGAGGGCAGTAAGGAGTGCTGGGGGGATACTGGGATTCATAGGAAAGGCATCACCAGTTGAAAACTGGAAGTTGTTATCCATTGTACAGACAGCTGGTGAGACCCCATCTGAAGTACTGTGTGCAGTTCTGAAACCAATCTCATATTGACATAGACAAGATGGAAGCTGTCCAGAGGAGGCAACTAAAATGGTGCAGGGTCTGCACAGAAGACATATGAAGAGAGACTAAAGGAGCTTAATATGATAGCCTCGAGGAAAGGAGGAGAGGGGGGACATGATAGAAACGTCAAGTACTCAAGGGAATCAACAAAGTCCAAGAGGGTAGCATCTTTCAAAAAGAGGTGTGCAAGAACAAGGGGCACAATTTGATGATGGGGGTGGCTCAGATGTAATGTAAAGAAGTATTTTTTCACAGAGAGGGTTGTGGATGCATGGAATGGCCTTCCGGTGGAGGTTGTGGAGTCAAAAACAGTGATTGAATTCAAGCATGCATGGGACAGTCATAAGGCAATTCTAGGGGGTGGGGGTAGAAAGAAGTAGGCTGCTGGTTAACTAGGATCTGCAGCTAATCCATTAGGTAGGGAAATGGGCAGACTGGGTGGGCCAAGCAGTCCTTATCTGCCATCAAATTCTATGTTTCAATGTTTCTATGATTACCAGATAAAACATTATATAGGGACACATTTTGAAAAGTGTATGCAAAATTGCTCAGCTAGTAAATTAGGTGAGGCTACAGGGAAAATAGAAGTAAGCAGGTGAGTAGAGGCAGAGGAGTAGTTAAGTGTAGGATGAATGGGGGGACAGTGCAAGGATTTAATAGGGTATGAGCAGGCACATGCTGAATGTTGGGATAGGTAGGGCCGAAGTAACTGTATGAAGGAATTAGTGTCTGGATCCTGATGTATGGTTGGTGGAATGATGTTCCATAATTTAGGGGTAGTTGATGCAAAGGCTAGTTTACCGTACTTGGAACTAGACCCAGGGTTAGACAATTGATCATAATCAGAGGACCTGAGAGAGCAGGAGTTTTTATATGGCATAAGGTGGTATGCTAAGGAGCGGGGCATTAGTTTCATTAGTGTACTATGGATGTCTCTTGGGGCAGATATCCTATGAGGCAGAAGGGAATAGCCAACCAAGTTAAGAGTATAGGAGGCAATGGTGGGTGAGGCAGATGTTGTACGCCACATCCCACTTATGCGTTACAGTGCTTGAAGCTTGGGTAAAGACAGGAATGCCATAGGATAGTTAAGGTAGGAGTAAGCCACGTGCGATTGTTGTACCAGCTGAGGAGGAGAGGTTAGGGCTAGCTTGGTCAGCTATGCTAAGACTGATATTGACTGCCTTGCAGACCATAGATATGTGGTGGGAAAACTCAAGGGAAGGATGAAAAGTAACACCAAGGTATTTGAAGGTGGTGACAGTGTCCAGGGGGGAACCATTGTCACAGGGCACTTCAAGGGAATAGTGGAATTATTTAGTCAATAGGGGGTGCCAAAGACCATAGCTTGAGATTTGGTGTAGTTCATTAGCAATTTGTTGTTTTTGAACAAGGATTGGACAGTCTTGAAGTCAGAAGTTACTGCACTATTGATACCTGCCACATCATTCGAGCTGGTGAAAAAACACTAAGTTGTCAGTATATAAGAGAGGTGTGCTGAGCTTAAAGCAATAGTGGAGCATATTTCTATGCAAAGAGAGAGCAAAGGCCCAAGTATTGACCCTTGCAGGATGCCAAGTGAGGAGGGAAGAGTATTTGAGAAGGTGGAGCAAATCCTAACTCACTGCTGTGTATTGTAGAGCTAGCTAGAGAACCACGGTAGTACATGTTCAGATATCCCCAAAGAAATTAATTTGTTTAGAGGAAGAGAGTGGTTAACTATATCAAAGGCCTTTGTAAGATCAATCAATACCTCTCCTGTATATTTACCTCTATCAAGAGAAGAGTATATGTTGTTAGTTAGGGTAAGCAGAGCAGTGGAGGTGCTATGACTTTTGTGAAAGCCATGTTCAGCAGGGCTCAGGAGGTCATGGTCTTTTAAGTACTGTAGATGTTAAGTTGGGCTGCAACTATTTTCTCAAGTATTTTACTAAGTACCAGCAGGATGGTAGTGGGACAGTAGTTGGAGATTTGTTTGCAATTCCCTTTTTATGTTGGCTTGTGCATGGGCAAGCAACATCTTGAGGTAGTAGCACTTTCAGAGGTGTGTCAGTGTTGTGGCCAATGCAGGGGATGCTTTTGTGGGTGCGTCCCTCAGCCACCAATCAGTGAGCACACTGGTGATGACAGCAGTTTCAAAGAGAGCCACGGAGTTGAAAGAAATCTGTCGCTCCAATGAGGTGCAATTTCCTCATTGGAGGATCAGATGACAAGGCTCCATTATATGCCTTTCCTGGTGAAACATTTCAATAAATATGATGGCTCCTGCTACCCACCACGCAATCCCCAGAAAGCTGACACTGGAGATGCCCAATCCCCATGTCAGCATGCCCCCCCAAAACAGTTTGTTTGCCGATGGGGTACCCAATCCCCATTGGCATCATGCCCCCCCCAAACTCATGGCACACTGGGAGCCCACCCCAGTGTGCCCCAAATCATTTTTTCACCTGTAAATAAAGAAAACCTTCCCTTAAAGTCTGTTTTTTTACCTGTAAAAATAAAATGGGTCCCTCGTCATCCCACCATGCCCACTCCCCCAACCAGCACCCACCCTCTGCGTATCCCACCTCCCCGCACCCCATCACCCCATACTTACCTCCGGAGGGCCGGTGCTGTGATCTTCTGTGAAGTGGGAACATGACTGAACTCTTCAAAAGCTGACTGGGAAATGAACTAAATGCAGTAAGCTTTATTATGGCAGGCAATGGGGGGGTTCAACTTTTATGGATATCTCAGCCATTTTGGGGAATTTTGGTACCAGATTTTCAACATGGGGTTCTTGGGACCCCCCCTCATGAACACATGCATGGTTATCTTGTTACTCAGTCCTGAAAGCTGATTTCACGGTCACTGCATGGAATCATTTTTCAGGGCTGATTAGCAAAACAACAGTACCACTGTTCATGAGGTGGGGTCCCAAAAAGCCCATGTTGCAAATTTGGTGAAACAATTCCAAAAAATGACTGCATTATGAGCATGCATTGCTCAGTTTCCACACATGCTCGTAACTTTGACAGTTTTTAATATTTTCACTCCAGATTTTCAACATTACCATTTTTTTACACCTCCTTATGATCAGCACAGCTGTCATTTTTCACATCCTGCCCAGAAAGTGTGTTAGCACCTGTGGCGCACAATGGCATGGTTGCTGTGGGAAATCAACTTTTGGGACAGATTAACAAAATCACAGTGCCACTGTTCATGAGGGGAGGTCCAAAAATGCCTATTTTTAAATGTGGTTAAAAAATCCCAAAAATATTTGCATTATGGGTGTGTGTTGCACAGTTTCTACGGACGCTTGTGACTTCACCAGTTTTTCATATTTTCGCTCCAGATCATCAACATTGCCATTTTGTTACACCTCCTCATGAACAGTACAGTTGGCATTTTTCACATCCTGCCTCAAATGTGTTTTTTGCACCTGTGATGCCAAATGGCACAGTTGCTGTGCAAAATCACCTTCTGGCTAATGAACTGATAGTGCCACTGTTCATGAGGTGGGGTCACAAAAAGCCTATGCTGAAAATTTGGAGTGAAAATACCAACAAACGTTTGGGGAATTAGGGTTTCCAACCATAACACCCCACTCTGTGGAGACTGACAGGCGTCACGGGTGTGACTTGGGATCGTCAGCTATAATGCTCACACCATTCCACCCCAACCCTAGCCCCACCTTGCAGCCAGTGACAAGCATTGAGGTGTGCCTTTGAATTTTCAGCCCCAAAGTTCACCCCATTCTCCTATATTGCACCCATCTCAGCGTATTTCCTTATGGAATGGGGTAAGCGTAAGGCCCGAAGACCCCAAAGGCACACCACAACACTCCTCAGTGTCTGCAGGTTAGGGTGAGGTGAAATGGCATGAGCAGTATGGCTGATGACCCAAAGGCACACCCCAATGCCTGTCAGTCTCTGCAGGGTGGGGGTGGAGCTGGCATCAGTTCAATACTTCCCTGACATTTCTATTATGCATCTCACTAACTCCTGCACTATGAATGCCAATGCCAGCAAGATAACATTCAAAATTGACAAATGCTTGTTTAAATACAGCTGCAATATTTGCCATTTTCCAAGCATTCAGGACAACACTGAGAGAGAGCAAGAGGATAAAGAGTCTGGTTATGTGGACTGCTAGCTCCCAGGCTGCTAGTTTAATTAGTTTTGGTTCAATGCCATCTGAGCCGGCAGATTTAGATTGAGGGATCTGTTTAAGGAGTTTATTGACCTCAGAGATACAGATGAGATGGGAGTCAAGTTCAAGTTCAAGTTTATTGACAGGAAAACTCCATTGAGGAGGCTCATTTACAAGGAGGTCCTGGGAAGATAACATATACTTATAGCAATTTGAATACAGAGCACCAATGATAGTACAATAAGGACAAGGGTAGATATAGCATAATTAAATACAGTAATATTTACATAGGAAAGTATATACAATATTATCTACAAGGATGGATGTAAGTGTGCAAAAGATGGATATAAGCACCCAAGGGGTGAATAGGAAGAAAAGGGGCAAAATTCAACATAAGATTAGACAGCAGGAAGTACCAGGGATAAAGGACAACCAGGGAGGGTGCTGGAGTAGAACAGCTAAACAGTCCAGGGAGTTCATATCATGGAAAGCCATGTGTGCCAATGCCAGGAGCCTTAGCAACAAGATGGAGGATATGGAAGCTGCCATGGTGCAGTCAGACCTGGACATTGTGGCCATCACAGAGACCTGGTGAAATGATAACCATGACTGGGAGATGGCCATACCCAGCTACAACATATTCAGAAGAGACAGGGCAGGCAGGACGGGAGGAGGAGTGGCACTTTATGTGAAAGATGGCATAAAGGCCACAGAGATCCAGGAGGAACAAAATGGGGGAGAGATACTGTGGGTTAAGATGGAAAGGAAAATGGGGTCAACCATCTGCTCAGGGGTGAGCTACAGACCACCAGCCCAGGTGGAAGAAACAGATAGGGAGCTGATGCTAGTCATCCAAAGGATGGCAGACAAGGGTGAGGTGGTACTGGTTGGAGACTTCAATATTCCAGACATGAACTGGAGCTTCCCAGCAGCAGCATCAGCCAGGAGCAGATTTATCCTGGACTCCCTTCAAGGTGCCTTCCTCATGCAACTGGTCATGGAACCAACTTGGCAGATGACAATATTGTGCTAACAAATGGTGATAGTGTGATGGGGGTAACAGTAGGGGAGCACCTGGGGAACAGTGACCACCAGTCACTGAGGTTTGAAATCACAGAAGGAGCACAACCAAACAGCACAAAAACACGTATCCTGGATTTTAACAGGACAGATTTTGGGAAAATGGGGAGCTGCTTGAAAGAGGCATTAATGGGAATGGAGAGGGAATCAGGCATTGAGGAACAGTGGGCAATATTTAAAACAGGGATTACAAGAGCAACAGAATTATGCATTAAGCAGATTAGCAAGGGCAAATGGAAGAGGAGGCTACTATGGTTTTCCAAGGAGGTAGCGGAGAAAGTGAAAACCAAAAAGATCACATTCAGGCAATACAAAAAGACACAGGCAGAAGTGGATAGGAAGAAGTACTAGGAGAAGCAAAGGGAGGCAGGAAAGTCAGTAAGGGAAGCCAAAGCTCAGACAGAAGAGCGCATCACAAAATCAGTGGGAAGAGGGGACAAAACCTTTTACAGGTACATAAGTGAACAAAGAAGGGCAAAGGGAGGAATAGTGAGATGGAAGGAGAGGATAGAGGCCACGTGGAGGATGACAACAGTAAAGTTGACATACTGAACAGATATTTCTGCTCAGTCTTTACTGAGGAAGAGGAGGATAATGGGCCTGAAGAGAGTACAAAGGGTGAGAACGGTGGAGAAATGGACACAAATCCCTTTACACTGGAAAGGGTCCTAAAGGAACTGGAAGGAATATGAGTCAATAAAGCAACGGGGCCAGATGGGGGTGCACCCCAGGGTCCTAAAGTTAGAGTGTAAAGTGCGAGGAGCTGGCTCTGTTTTTTGGTGACAAGGTGCCCTCCATCAGGGCTGAGGTATCATTGAATGTCTCTCAAAAGGGCTGCAGGGTCTGTCCTGAGATGAGTCGGAGCACTCCTCCTGTGTGGGATGAGTTTGAGCTGATTGGGGTTGGGGAGGTGGTAGAGATAATCTCTAAGCTGCGGCCAACCTACTGTGATTTAGATCCAGGTCCAACTAGCCTTTTGATGGAATGCTTGGACCTGATTAGTCCTGTGATTGCTGGGGTAATTGGGAGTTCTTTAGGCAGTTGAATCTTTCCTTCAGCCTTGAAAGAGGCTTTGGTTAGACCCCTGTTGAAAAAAACATCTTTGGACCCGGACTGCCTCAGCAACTACAGACCTGTTTTGAACCTCCCATTTTTAAGGAAGGTTGTAGAAAAGGTGGTGGTCATTCAGCTGGAGAGACATCTTGCTACTTCCTCCTCCTATGAGCCTTTCCAGTCTGGGTTCTGAGCAGGGCATAGTACTGAGACACCCTGGTGAGGGTGCTTAATGACCTCCTGATGGTGAGGGATAGAAGGGACCATACCATCTTGGTCCTCCTAAACCTCTCTGCATTGTTTGACACCATGGACCATGAGGTGTTACTTGACTGACTACAGTTCTGGTGTGGCCTGTCCGGAAATGTTATCAACTGGTTTAGGTCATACCTGACATACAGTGTGCAGAGGGTGACCATGTGAATTTTCTCATCAAACCCGAAGCCTCTGGGCTGTGGTGTTCTGCAGAGGTCAGTTTTATCACCTCTGTTGTTCACAGTGTATATGCTGCCACTGGGGGACATTATTAGGCAGTACAGGCTGGGTTTTCACTGTTATGCAGATGACACATAGCTGTATCTGTCCTGTGTTCCCAATAGCCAGGTGTCAGACTCTGTATTTAACAGCTGCCTTGAGGAAACCCAGACATGGGTGACTCAAAATTGGATTATACTAAACCCAGACAAGACTAAGGTACTGGTAATGGTGTCAGGTCGTCGGGACATAGAGGGGTATGACATTACCCCCTGAACTTGTGTTAGGGGGTGTGCCTTTAGCCCTCTCTAGGCAGGTGAAGAATTTGGGTGTAATCCTGGATGGTGGCCTGACACTTGAAGCACAGGTGTCGGCCGTGGTGAGAACCGAGTTTTACAATCTCAGGAATATTGCCCAGATTCAAGCCCTGATCCTGCCTGATGACCTTCCCACACTGGTACATGCTTTCATCACTTCCAGGTTAGACTACCGCAATGCCCTGTACCTAGGGATATCTGGAGGCAACTTCTGCAGACTGCAGCTGGTGCAGAACGTGGCAGCAAGATTATTGTTGGGGTTGAAAAGTGGCAAACATGTCACCCCGGCGCTACGTGAACTGCACTGGCTGCCAGTTTGGTGGAGGACTGTCTTCAAGATAGGGCTGTTAACCTATAAATCCCTTCACTTGAGGGGTCCAGTCTATCTGCAAGAGCTCCTCGTGCCGTACTGCCCAGCCTGTGCTCTCCATTCTGCCAGGGGTGGCCTCCTTGGACTTCCCAGGATTAGGCTGCAGCATTCTGGTGATCATGCGTCTGTAGTTGCTGCACCTATCCTGTGGAACTCCTTGCCTGGTTATCTTAGGGAGGCTCCCAAGGTGGAAGCCTTTAAGAAGGACCTCAAATCATATCTATTTAATCAAGTTTTAACTGAAGGGGTTTTATAAAATAGTATATTTCTGATGGTTAGTTAATCTGTTGTTTTTAGATATATTTTGTATATTGCTGTAGTTGGTTTTAGAATTGTATTTTTGTATGGTATATGTTATATGTGTTATATTGTACAGTACCTAGAGTCTTTGGAGATGGGTGTTATATAAATGAAATATCTATCTATCTATCTATCTATTGAGCTATCGCTCTATCGATCTATCTAATGGAACTAAGAGAGGTGGTGGCTGAACCTCTGGCAATCTTGTTTAACCAATCACTGGAAACAGGGTAGGTACCCAAAGAATGGAGGACAGCAGATGTAGTCGCCTTATACAAAAGCAGGAACAAAAAGGAAGGGGGAACTACAGACCTGTCAGCCTGACTTCGGTAGTGGGGAAGATCATGGAAGCACCACTGAAGTAGAGATTGGTGGAACATCTGGTTGCCAACAGACTACAGGACCCAAGGCAGCATGGTTTCACTGAAGGAAGGTCATGCCACCCAGCCCCATTGAATTTTTTGACATGGTGACAAGTGAGGTGGATCAGGGGAGGGCAGTGGACATGGCATATCTGGACTTCAGCAAGGCCTTTGACACTGTGCCACATAGAAGGCTATTAAAGAAACTGGGTAATATGGAAGTGGGAAGGACAGTAGTGCGGTGAGTGAGTAATTGGCTGGGTGGTAGGACACAGAGGGTGGTGGTAAATGGCTGTCACTCCACAGAGGGAAGAGTGACTAGTGGGGTACCACAGGGATCAGTGCTGGGACCAGTCCTATTCAATGTCTTCATCAGCGACACTGCGCAGGACCTAGAAGGCAGAATTTCCCTGTTCACTGTTGACATGAAGCTCTGTAACAGAGTGGACATGCCAGAGTGTGTAGACAGAATGAGGATGGACCTGCAGAAGTTTGAAGAATAGTCAAGGGTTTGGCAGTTGAAATTCAATGCAAAGAAGTGCAAGATAATGCATATGGAGCACAAAAACCCTGGAACAACATATCAGTTGGGGGGGTGAGGATATAGCATGCACCTAGCAAGAAAGGGACCTTGGGGTTATCATCTCTGATGACCTTAAAGTAGGAAAACAGTGTAACAAGGCAGCAGGTAAAGCAAATAGGATGCTGGGATGCATAGGCAGGGCATCATCAACAGGAAAAGGGAGGTTATAATTCCACTATACAAGACATTAGTGAGGCCCCACCTGGAGTAGAGTATACAGTTCTGGATACCTTACCTATGTAAGGACATAGACAGGGTAAACAAGGTTCAGAGGAGGGCAACAAAGATGGTACAGGGATTGCATCACAAGTCCTATAAGGACAGGCTGAAGGACTTGAATATGTACTCCCTGGAGGAGAAGAGGGAGAGAGGGGATATGATAGAGACATACAAGTACCTTACAGGGAGGAACAGGGTGCAGGAGGGCAATTCAGAGGAAACATGAGGAAGAATTTCTTCACAGAAAGGGTAGTTGACAAGTGGAACACCCTGCCAGAGGCAGTAGGGAGGGCTGAAACAATCACAGGATTTAAGGCATCATGGGCTGCGTATGCAAATCACCACAGAATGTTATGCTGGTCCAACTTTAAGCAGAATTGCATGGTGCCGAAAGGCCTCTCACACAGTTTGCAAAGAGTGCTAACAGAAGACATAGACACGTGTTTCATCCTACCAGGACTCATCAGTATGCCTCATCTGTTTGACACCCCAGTGGAATAGACCAGCTACCCCTAAGGCAGTGTGCCCCTGGGATATATTGTAGTGAACCCATTAAAATAAAAACTATTTAAAAAGACAAAGATGGGTTCTGCAATATATCCCAGGCACCTGCAAAGCCAACTAATCTATTCCACTGAGGTAGATGAAACACTGATAGTCCTAATGGCTGCGTCTCTGCCTGTGCCTGCCCAAACTGTGTGAAGTCTTTGTTTCATGGTCTGCTGAAACGGACAGCATAACTGATGTTCGCACAACCCATGATACTTACGACAATGAGGGGCATGTGTTGATTTTGTATTTTCTTGAAACTTGGCTTCCCAGCCAAATGCCCTTTGGGGTAACCCTTGCCTCAGTGTTTACACAGGATTTAAGAATGCATGAGATAGACATACGGGAATTCTGGAGGTCAGGGGTAAGGGGCAATAGACTTCTGGAAAAACATAACATGAACTTACAAGCTTCAATGGGCAGACTTGGTGGGCTATAGGCTCTTATCTGTTGACACACTCTATGTATCTATGTATAAATATATACATGTACCAGCACTGAACTGAGCAGATGCTTAGCACATTGGGGCCGTTTTCTTTATTTGCAGGTTGATGTTGTGGGTGCTTGTGGGGGAAGCAAGGTGGGAGAATCAGAGGGGGATTGGCTGCAGGACTGGGTGTTTGTATTAAAGACAATGGGACTGGAGTGGGGGGAGATGGGTGGAGTGCATTTGACATGCTGGTAGGGGGAAGGAATTACCTTTAGAAACAGCTGCAGCAGCATAATGTTTGCTGGAGCAGGGAGAAAGGACAATGCCAGCAGGGGTTAGGGAGGGTGATATTATGACTGCTGCATAATTCGACTTTTTATTTGTCAAGCAAATTGCCCACTCACTAGGCAAATTTGGCCAATCTGTCTGGTGAAAAACAACACAAATTGCAATCCGCAGCTCCAGGAAGTTGCCGGATGTCATTGATTTTTTCACTGAGTGAATTTTGTCAGCATTGCACATCTCTACCGAGGATACTCAAGGAACAAATGAAGATAGCAGCAACTCCATTAACAGGTATTTTCAATGACTTGCTGGACACATGCATGGTCCCCAGATACTGGAGGACTACTGGTGTGGTTCTTTTTTTTTTCTCAATTGTTTAGCCAGGAGTAGCACATTAAGCTGAAAGCTTGTTCACAGGTGCGACTTAGAAGCACAGGGAAGTTAAGTGACTGGCTCAGGGTCACACAGTATATGCAAGTGGGGGCTGTGGGATTCAAACCTAGGTCTCCAGATTTGCAGCTCAGAGTCTTAAACCACTGCTCTATACTGCATTCTTCTTCTTCTTCTTCTGCATAGAAGCAGGAGGGAAGATGAGCCAAGTAACTATAGACCAGTTAACCTGATGTCTGTAGTGGAGGTGGTACAGTAGTTAAGTCCATACTGTGGAAAAGACTGGTAGACTTTCTCAAGGTAAGATGGGTGCAAGATGAAAGGCAGAACAGGTTTACCAAGAAGTGGTCAAGACACATGTATAGAGATGTTACAGAGTTTTACTTTGCAGGTTAAGTTGCTGTGAAATTGTGCACTTCATGCTTCATGAATCAGAGGTGAAATTCCCAGCTTCTTTCCCAATTTTATTCAGTGGCCCAGATATTCAAACTGCACCCGTTTGTGGCGCAAGCCTGTGTACTGCTCAAAATAGTTGTGCAGGGGTGTGGCCAGGGTGATATTCAATGGAGTTGCGCTATGGCGCAACTGCTTTGAATATCGCCCCTCTGGCCACCCCCACTGTGCATGGCACAGTGGAACTGCACCAGCGCAAGTGGTCAGAGTGGAGCATTGAGATGCGATGGCGCAAGTTCCATTGCGCCATGCACAGCACCTGTGATATTCAAAGGGTGACATGCAAATGGGGCCATAATTTGTGCAAGGCACATGGGGGGCCATTTGCACCTGATTACGGCCCCATTTGCATGCCATTAGCATGCAGGTGTGCTGATCCCCAATGACTTGTGCCTGGTGCCCTGCCAGGCAGCAGCTGTCGGGGACTGACACCCCCTGCAGCCCGATCGCGGGATGTCCCATAAGGGACAATGTATGTCTGCTATCCCTGGTGGTCTAGTGGACCGTGATTAGCCCGATTGTGGGCATAACTGTATTCCCCAGTAGCCGATCACAGGCATAACAGTAATCCCCGAGTAGCATGATCGCGGGCATAACAGTATCCCCCATTATGGCCCAATCGTGGGCAACAGTATCCCCTCAAAGTCCAATATCCCTGGTGGTCCAGTGGACTGAACGGAGCCCGATTGCAGGCAGCATTCCTCACCCTCCCAAGTCCGAAATCCCTGGTGATCTAGTGGACCCCCCATCCCACCTGTCCACAGAGCCCCACCACCCTCCTCCCCCCTGTCAGCCGGTGGGCAGCAGCACCCCACCCGCCTGCCACCCTGCTGCCCACCGACTGACAGCTCGGTATGACTGCATTCACACATCTGGACTGACTAGTACGGTATGGGCTGCACGCCATTGGCTCATGCTCTGAACCAATGGGCGTGCAGCCATCACAACTATCAATCAGCGGGTGTAAGGGGTGGCAGGCAGATGGAGTGCTGCCGTCCGCCAGCTGATGGGAGGTGGGGGGTGGTGGGCTCCGGCGAGGTGGGGTGAGAGTCCTGAGATCACAGAGACTCGGACTTGGAAGGGTGAGGAATACTGCCCATGATCGGGCTCCATTCAGTCCACTGGACCACCAGGGATATGGACTTTGGGAGGACTGATGACCGCGATCGGGCTACTGGGGTGTTACAGTAATGCCCATGATTGGGCTAATCGAGAGAATACTGTTATGCCCACAATTGGGCTACTCGGAGGGGGTGTTACAGTTATGCCCATGATCGGGCTAATCGTGGTCCACTGGACCACCAGGGATATTGGACTTGGGGGGATACTGATGCCCGCAATCAGGGCATGGGGGGGCGCCTCTGGGTGCGGTGGGAACAGCCGATGGCCACCCACAGATGGCAGCTGCTGTGTTGTACCCTGCAATGCTACAGCTCACCTGTGGGTGGCCCTCAATTTGTTCCTTTTTTTCCGGTGTAACTTTTTGCAGATGCAGGTAGGGGTTGCATCTGCATAACGGATATCGGAGATCTGAATATTGGGCTGTGCAGTTTATGCATGGGCACGCCCCCACCTGTGCCTGCATACACTACTGATGCGCCCTGGCACATCAGAATTTGTGCGGCGCACTTTTCCCTTTTAAATATCGCACCAGGGCACATCAGTGGGTTGTGCATGGTGCAACACCGTTGTGCCATGCGCAACCCTTTTGAATATCTGGGCCAGTGAAGATTTAAAAAAAGCTTTTCTTTTAAGCACTTACCACTCCAGCCCTTCAGTCATTACATGCCCTTCCCCTCACCCACCCAACCATACAACAATCTTTCACCACTCCTCCACCCTGTGGCAGTGATATTCCACCCATATCCAACAAAGTTAGTGCCAGGTACTTGCAGTTCCTACCGAACATATCCTTCAGCTATATTATTGAGATATCTACTGAGAGCAACTTCTGTTTGATGTCAAAAATTCTGCAAAATTATGTTCCCCCTAAATTTGAAAATGCCACACAACACTAGTATTTTACCTCTTCTTTTCTGCATATTAAGCATGTGCAAAAACAAGCTGCTTGCTGAGTTTAAGGGAAAGTGTAATGGTGTGGGAATATTAAAGATGGACAAAACTCCAGTAAGGTGCAATCCACCTAGTTATGTGGGAATTTTATTATAAAGAAAAAATATATAACTCAGTCTTATGTCTGGCACCTTCTTCAGTATTCACTTCACCTTGAACCAGCTTGTTACAAAATCACAGTCTTTCAAAAGGTAAAACAAAAGAAAAATACATACAGTAGATGGTCTATACTCAAAAATGGTGGAACTTTCCTCCACCACTGATCAGCAACAACTGACCCACTATCCCTTGAGACCTGTTCAGGTAAAGCTTGTATTCCCTCCCACCTGATCAGGTGACACTGTATCTTCAACAGAAAGATAACTCTTTTAATAGCTTTAAAAACAATATTGTACACATTTTAGATTGCTATATTCACTCTAAGCGATCTATTGCAATATTTCTCTCAAAATAATGTATTGTGCTAAGGTTTTTCTATCCCATAGCACATTCCCCTGTGTTTGAGTGACAGGTCATTAATTATAAAAATAGCCCACAAGGGGCCACTCATTCACTATAGTACAAGTCAGAATGCAGCAGACTCTCACCACAAACAGACTTCTGGAGGTTGAGAAGAGCTCTGCTTCAACTATAGCTACTAACCAAAGGTATTTGTTTTAAATGACTGCTTATTTTATTTCCTTTAAACTATATTAACTTTTAAACCTGTGGAGAAAACCACCTGCAGTACATTAACATTACTTAGGTTGGTGTAGAACACCAACTCCCAGTTATGCAGACCCTTTTTATTAAGGTGTGTCATCTTGTCTTGCAGTTGTAGAGGATACAAATAGCTAAAGCCTTACTTGGACCTACCTAAATGTACTTGGCTAAAGACAGCCTTAATTATACTACACTCAGAGTGCAGGACAACAAAAGGAACCCTCTTAATAAAGGTTTGGTAAAAGGGCTTCAGGTTTTCCAGCTTTTGAACAATCTGAATTAGCTCAAAGCTACTGGCAGGGAACAACTGTCTCTTTGCAAAATTAAGCTGTTAGCTGAGCTTTCTCCCCAGTAGCAGATCAAACTCAGAGAGCTGTAGCTCTCTCTTTAAGCAAAATGGCATTGTGATTTTCTTGGGGAAACATTTCCAAGAAGAGCCTAAATGTGGCTCACGTCCTTTAGTTTAAAAACAAATAAGCTCTATCAGCAAAGAACAAACATTTCTGCCAAACAACAAGAGCTACTTCAATGTTTGTTCAGGGTGTTGCTTGCTGCTTAGGCAAGGAAGGGGGGCTGGGTTACTTGAATGGAATATGAACAAAAATACTTAAGAACAACAGGTAACCCAGTCTGTAATATAGGTGCCATTTATATACTGGCTAACTCTACTGTAAAATGCCTCTATCTTTATTTCAGAAGCCCTCCATTTTGTTAACCTTTGTTCAGAGGTATTTATTTACATCACACAAACCTTGCTCTATTCTTAAACAGATTAGATGCAAAATTAAAAAATATTGTAGCAGACATTCTTGTTGTCCTTCCTGTTTGCCTGCAAGGCTTTTGCCCACACCACCATCAAATTACCTTATTCCAATGTACCAAGCTGGAAAAAAATAGAGAAAAATAAGAAAAGAAGAACAAGTTTTGAAGGGGGAATATGTGTATGGAGATGGCCTGTCTCCATACAGAAAGTAACAGGGATAGCCTCAGAAGAGGGAAAGATAGTGGTTGCAACCAAAGACAAGATAAAGAATTGGTACATTTAGGAAGTGGCAAGGACTAACCCTGTCACAGAAAGGATAAGTGTTGGTAATGCTACATGAAACTCTGGCTCAAAACTTCATCTTATAAAATGCAAGGGACCAAGAAACCACTGTAAAAAAATTAGTCTGGAATGAAAAAAAAAAAAGACTATTGCAAGGCTGGGCAACTGAATGCTGGTAATGAGCCTCATAGAGTCTCGAATAAATAAACTGTATGCCAGGTAGAATTTATTTTCAGTTCCCTACTGTCCCAAAGGTCAAAAACAATAGTTTTACTGCCCCTATGGGTTTTGCTGACAACTTTAATCATTTTTTTTTTTTTTTTGCTAATGTGGGAAAACTTTTTCAAGTGAGTGTTGACTCTTCCAATTCTAGCTCCTATCATCTGAGCTGTACAAGTAGAGCTAAATTTTCTTTTGAGCATTCATCAGCAAGCACTGTTAGAAAATATTTGACAAAATCTACTACCAAGATTAAAGTAAGTCTTGACCAGATTGGCATACAACTTTTTAGGTTAGCCATTGATGAACCTGTCATTCTAATTCAAATGTTGTTTAACTTATCACAGTATACTATAGCTGTTTACCTGATATTTGGAAGCAGGCCACTGTTGTGCCAGGTCACAAGTTGGACAACCATGCCACTGTCTCGAATTACAGACCCATCTTCATATTGTCCACTTTGTCCAAGACTCTGGAGAAAATTATCATTGATCAACTGCCGGAATATATTTCCAGGCATGATATCAGAGTCACGGAGCAGCATGGCTTTTGCAAACATCATAGTACTGATACTGCCCTGATTGAATTGACTGAGGATCTCAATGAACTTGAGGAACCTTGGGGTGGGAACAAGGATAGAGAAATGTGTGGAAAATTGGCTTGGGGATAGAAGATGGATGGGGGTGAATGGTTTGTGCTCGGTTGAGGGGAGGGTGAGCAGTGGAGTATCTCAAGGGTCTGTATTGGGACTGGTACTTTTTGACATCAATATAGGTGATATTACTGAGGAGGTGAATGAGAAAGTATCCCTGTTTGCTGATGATGCTAAAATATATAACAGGGTGGATGTTCAGGGGGGTGATGGGATGTGGGCAGACTTGAGGAAATTAGAGGAGTCATCCATAAAGTGGAAACTTGAGTTCTGTGCTAAGAAATGCAGAATCATGCATGTGGAGCATGTGAACCCAGGGGTGGAATACACACTTGGGGGTGAGGTGCTGAAGGTCATAGTGGATTAGAGAGACCTGGGAGTAATTATTATTGATGATCTTAAGGTGATAAGGCAGTGTGGGAAAGCAGTGGAAAAGGCAAATCAGCTGCTCGAATGCATGGGAAGGGGGATTACCAGCAGGAGGGGGGAGGTGCTTCTCCCCCTGTATGTATCACTGGTGTGACCGCATCTCAAGTATTGCATGCAGTTCTGGAAACCCTATCTCTGCAAGAACAGGGACAGAGTGGAGGAGGTGCAGAGGAAGGTTACCAGGATGATGCTGGGTATTCAGGGGAAGACATATGAGGAGAGATTTGTGGAATTGAACCTGTATTTTCTGGAGGAAAGGAGAAGAAGGGGGGATATGATCAAGGCTTTTAAATACCTAAAGGGGATCAATGCAACTCAGGGGTACAGGATGTTTCATTTGAGCAGAGCTCTAACACCAGGGGGCATTGCAAAAACCTTTTGGCTGGCAGAGTCAGGAGCAATGTGAGGAAGTTCTTCTTCACAGAGAGAGTGATGAGTGACTGGGATGGTTTGCCAGAAGAGTTGTGGGGGCTACTACAGTCTTGCACTTTAAGCAAGCATGGGACAAATACATGGGTATTCTTTAGAGGGGATGGTTGGGTTCATGACCTTACAGTAGATGACAAACTGGTGGGTTCCCTAAGGCAGACTAGGTGGGCCACATGGTCCTTATCTGCAGGCTACTTCTATGATTTATTTATTTTTATTTAGTTTTTGTTGACCGGGTAAGTGCACTAGACAAATCCTGCCTATTTTCAAGCATGACCCAGAGGAAGGTGATACAGATGAATGCCAGCTGACCTTGAACAGGATTAAGCTGTTGGTGGTATTTTTAGTGAATGAGGGAAATTTGGCCAGGACACCGGGAAAATTCCCCTACTCTTTTCGATAAGTGCCATGGGATCTTTAACATCCACCTGAGCTACCACCAATCCAGGCAAATGGGACTTTGGTTTAACGTTTCATCCGAAAGATGGCACCTCAGAAGTGCAGCACCCCTCTCATGCTGCACTACAGTGTCAGTACTGGGATTTTAACCCAAGTGCCAGATGTGGGAACTGAACCCACAGCCCTCTGATCTCCTGGCCTCAGAGGCGAGTGTGCTACCTACTGAGCCACTGACACTGCAATTATATGATTATATATAACCCTGGACAGAGGGCAATACATTGTTGCAGCCCTTTTGACCTCTCTAAAGCCTTCACTTTGGTTGACCATGGTCTGATAACAAGAAAAAAAACTTTTAGAGTTCAGCCTGTCGGATGAGACTATGACTTAGTTCTTGGAGTACTTGGGCAATGGAACACAACAAGTAAGGTACAGTCACTCTCTTCAAGAAACTGTTGCTTAAATCTGGGGTTCCCCAGGGCTCTGTCCTGGAACCCCTATTGTTTAGTTTGTTCATCAGCGACATTTATAGTGTCTGTGACTACAGTGGAGCCCACTTAAGTGCACATTGGATAAGTGGACATTCTGGATAAGTGCACACTTTTTCTATTTCCCATTTTGTTCCTGTTAAAGTGTGCAATGGTTAAGTGTGTATTCCTGTTAAGTGCACATTTTCACAATTCACCAGTGCATCTATTCGAATGCAATTAGCACCTGTTAAATGCATGGCCTATTTTCAGCTGGTGTGAGAACAATATTTTACTGAGCATCCTGCCTCTAATGCCTTTTTAACACAGTGATGTAAAGTGAAAAATTAAAGAACTACACTAACAAAATGATTTTTAATCACATTAATGTATTTTATTTGATATTACACTTGTTTTTATGCTATTCTAAATACAGAAATAAAGAAAATAACAGATTTCAGGCTCAGTCTTTCCCATTGAAAACATGTAGGTCTGGATGATTGCACAGCACTCTTAAATGTGCATTTGTTTCTGTTCAAAAGAGGTGCATATTTAAGAGGGCTGCACTATACTCAAAAGCTTTGTTGTATGCTGGTGATACAGTTATTTTCTATAGTAATTGGGATCTGCCTGTCCTGAAGCAATGTCTACAGCATGACTTTAATAAAGTTTGCAAAAGATTCTCTGCTAATACATTGGTATTCAACATGAAGAAAATGAAAACAATGCTGTTTAGAAGAGGACACAGACTTAAGGACAGTTACTGTCAAAGCATCTTCATATCTCCGAGGACCCTTTAGAACATGTGAAGGTATTTAAATATTTGGGGTTTATTCTTGATCTGCTGCCATCTTCTATTCTCATATTGATGCTGAGGTTGGAAAAATTAACCAACAATTTGGTCTATGTTATGAGAACAAGAATAACTTCATAAAGGAGGTTAAACTGATGTTGTTTCATTGTCTTACAGTGTCAGTTATTCACTGTGGTGTGGTGGTTTATTCTGCTTTTAACAAAGTTGACCTTGAAAAACTCTTCCTGGCTTTTAATCAAGCTTGTCAATTATACCTTGATCTCAAACATGATGTTCATAAGTGTAATCTATACATTATTTTAAATTGGTTACCCTTCTGCTAGTATTGTGCGGAATTTTCAAATTCCAGTGGAATGAAATTTCATAGAATTTTTGAAATTCCACTGAATTTTACTGGAAATGGAATGGTGGAATTCCTTGGCAGAAAATGCTTGTGGAATGATTTTCCATGGAAAAAATACTGTTCCTGGAATATTATTCTGTGGATCACACTATTTTCCATGGAAATGGTTGCAGAATGATTTTCCATGGAAAAATGCTGCTCCATGGAACATTATTCTGCGGATCACAGCAGGCAGAATTCTGCAGAAGAACCAGTGAAATTCTGCCAAGAGAATGGTCATTCCATGCTAATTTCACTGGTGGAATTCTGCACAGCACTACCTTAAGTCACTAAGTAGCCTTCCAGGTGGTACTGTTGTGTATAAAGGTAGTTCTAGCTCTTAAGCCTATAAGCACTCAGAAATGTTTTATCTTTCTATCCAGTGGATACACTACTTGTGCTACAGTATGTGTGGAGGTAGGCTCCAAATACCTTTCAGGAAAAGTGTTCTTGGGTAGCAGTCTCTCTCTCTAGGGCCTCAAAAGAATAGAACTTGCTACCTTCTGACTACTGTGAAATTGCTTCCTTATTTTCCTTAAAACAAATGTGAGGTCTTACTTCAATGACAAAATCTTGTGCAGATGGAATTAACCTGAACATTTTTAGTATTACTCTACTCAAACTCTTTTATATATTGTTTTAGGCTGATACACTGTCTATTGCTGTTGACTTGTCTTTTGTATACCACTGCCTGTTGTTTATTATATTGTATTGTGTATTATGCTCTATGACTTGGACACCTTTGAAAAAGAGATTTGACCTCAAATGTCTTTAAAATATGAAAAATAATTATTTTTCAATTTGTTCTAACCAAAATTAGTGTTTTTTCACCAAACCACCAAAAGGACCTATTCCTTCATGATATCTAGCACACCTGTAAGTTCTATAACTAATGTCTTTGTAATTTATTTCTCTATTCTTTGAAAATGTTTTTGCCTAAAATAAACAAGGACAAGCCCTCCCTGGACTTGCCCTACCAGCTCCTACCCTTGACTCTGGGGCTCAGGCACTGACCCTGAAGCTGACCCCCTACCCGTTAAAGGGCCCGATCTATCTAACAACAGCCTACATACCCCCTAGAAACCAAACCCCAGCTCTAGCCTCCCTTACGGGTGGGCCAAGCGGTCCTTATCTGCTGTCAAAATCTATGTTTCTATGTTTCTTTCCTTGCTGCCCCACCCCCTCGGACCAAATACTAGTGGGTGACCTTAACATCAATTGGCTTAGCCCATCTTCTTCTTCTGACCGTGACTCCTTTGCTGCGGTCGATATAACCCAACTCGTCACCAACCCCACTAGGACTAACCCAAAGAGAAGCACTAGTAGTCTTCTTGATGTGGTCCTCTCCAATCACCCTAATCAGATCATTGACATCCAAGTCCTTCCCGACTCGCTTAACGATCACTCGCCCATACTTTTTCACTGGACTTCCACAGTATCCAAATCATCAGCACAGTCCTTTCCCCGTCGGCGCCTGAAGCCAGGTGGCCTGAAGAAACTCAAGGAACTTCTGTCCCAAATTGATTGGTCTCCTATACAGTGTGCCCCTGACACTGATACGGCTCTAACCTTCTTTATCCAATCATTCAATAAAGCCTGTGATATCTTCGCTCCTCTGACAGTCCGCTGCTCCAAGGTGCAAAATGCTCCTTGGGTGACCCCAACCCTGATCCAACAACTCAGACATTGGGATAATCTATGGCACCGTGCTACTGAAACTGGCCAGCCTAGCGATAGGCAGGTGTATGCAGCTGCCAGAAATAAGTGTACCTGGGCCATCAGAAAGGCCAAGGCTGAACAATATCGGGCCTCGCTTACCTCCTCTTGGGGGAATCCTAGAACCTTCTGAGATAGTATCAAACAGTTAAATGGAAGTACATGCTCCCCCCCTCCCAGATCAATATCAATGGCACTATCTCCTCCGATCCTGCCCTTATTGCTAACTGCCTCAATACCTCCTTTAAGGATCTTAGCCCTATCCTCCCCAAGGATTTCTTCAACCCTCCCCTCCCTCACTTGCACTGGTCTTTACACACCCATACTTTCACCTCCGTCAGGTCACTGCCCAAGAACTCAGACCTCACCTAGTCAACACCCTTAGGAGCAATAGTACGGGTAGTGACACCCTGGACTCCTGTATCCTTCGACCAGTTCTAGATCTGGTCCTTACACTGATTACCAATCTCCTCAATAAATCTCTCTGCCTGGGGCAATTCCCATCAATCTGGAAAATTGCCACAGCCACACCCATTCTTAAAGGAGGAGACAGGTCTATGGCCAGAAATTACAGGCCTATCTCCATTCTCTCCCCTCTTTCCAAAGTCCTGGAAAAAGTTGTGGCCTCCCAAATTACTGACTACCTCTCCAGCTATGACATTCTCTGCCCAGAACAGCACGGTTTCTGTGCTGGCCACAGTACCACTACTGCCCTCCTAGAATTCTCTAATTTCCTCCACTCCTTCCTAGACCAGGGCTCCCTGGCTGCTGCTGTGTTTGTAGACCTTTCGAAAGCATTCGACACCGTCTCCCATCCCCTCCTTCTGAATGCCCTCAGTTACTCTGGCTTTGCCACTGGGCCTATCTCCTGGTGCACCAGCTATCTGTCAGCCCGCTCACAGCGTGTAAAAAGTGGCAGGGCTCTCTCTGGCATCCATCCCTTTCCTCGCCGGCATTCCCCAGGGCTCCATCCTTGGACCTCTACTCTTCTCCCTTTACCTTAACTCACTTCCAGGTTCCTGTAGTGGTAATATATTACTGTATGTGGATGATGCCATCATCTTTGCCACTGATCGTAACCCTATCACAACCCTATCGTACGTAGGCTGGTGATAAATCTCAAAAAACTAAAACCATGGTCTTTGCTCAACCACAAAACAAGTTGTGCAACTTTAAGCTCCTCATACACTCAAGCTCCGAGCTCATGCTTGAGCAAGTCTGCTCCTATAAATACCTTGGGATCTACTTTGACCCCTCTCTCTCCTTCCATGGCCACATATCAGCCCTTGCCACAGCTGCAAATATCCGACTAGGCATATTACACCAGCACACAAAAATTGTCTCCCTCCTGAGGCTCTTCAACTCGCAGTCACCTCATCCATCCTGTCACTGGTGGACTATGGGCTGCCTGTGTACGGCGCTGCTGATCAGACCCCTCTCAACAAAATTTACACCATACTAAACAAAGCCTGTAGGCTAATCACTGGGGCCCCCAGGTTAACGCACACCTGTCAGTTATATGTGAAAGTCGTACTGCTTGACCTTGATGAACGGCTTAAATATCAGACCTGTATCATAACTAAAAAAAAACCCTTCTTGGGCTATCCCTTCCAGGTATGATGGCCAGCACCCAATGTGCAAACTCTCAAGTGCATACCTGTTCCTCTGACAAAACCACCCTATACATCCCTAGGGCTAGGACCGCGCACGGTCAAAGAGCCTACTGCTACAGAGCCCCTTCCTGGTTCAACACTTTACCCCCATCCATCTCTGATGCCACTTCTATATCCTGCTTCAAATCCTCCCTACAAAATCACCTAATTAGTATTCGTAGCTGTAATTGCTACTAGTTTTAGCCTGGCACTAACAATATGACAATGCCACTTGTAAGCTGCTTATGACTATTGAAGTTAGAGTGCCTCACGATATTATTGTTTGCCTTCCTCTGTTGTATCAACTTGATGTACTACCCATTGTTTTGTACTCGTTACTGTTTACATGCTGTTGTACTGTGATCTGCCTTTTTGTGACAAGGTACCTTTGTTAATGAGCCTCTGGCTCAAAGGTTTTCAAACTGCTGTTCAAATAAATAAAAATAAATAAATAAATATTTCAAAACTAAACAAATAGATTTCTATAGAATGTTCTATTTTAGTGGAACCTAGGACTGGTCTAAGTCAGCTGAGTTTATAAGCATTTAAAAAGAGAGGCTTAAACAGAACATCCAAACACAACTCTGATATGGGGCACTAATGTGCCCCCATTATATATAACAGGGTTAAAAAATACAGTATTCTGATTGGCTGAGAACAATCACATGGTGTCCTGTTATTTAAGCATGACCAGATAAATAGCTCAATTCTTGAAGCTGATTGTTCAGTTTTTTTAATCTTTTAGGACTGTTTTATAAACTGTGCAATAATACCCTCCAAGGTGGGGGTGTTTAAAGATTCTTTGCTTTGCCTCTTGCCTCTCAACACACCCAGGCATTTATATATTTTAACATAAGGCTTGGGGTCATTATGTCGCAAGATATAATGCCTCACGGCACTATCGAGCCTCACGATTCTGGCCATGAGGCATCATGTCTTTGTTCTGTGGGGGGCTCTGCCCCCACACCCCCATTATGGGGTGCTGCACCCCCCAGACCTCCCTACTAAAGATTCTCAACTCCAGGGGGGTCCAACTTAGGGAGCGCACAGGTCTGGGTTTCGCCATAATGCTGTAAGCTATAAAGCATGCAACATTATGTCCCAGTACATTAACATAACCAAATGCCATGATTGGTGTTATTGCTTATATATAGTGATAAAGCAAGTTAAAAAAGCAAAACAAAAATAGTACTAGAAATAATTTAGATGAAAATGTGTTTAATGAACATTACTAATGTCACTAATGTAAGCAGGAGCTTCAAAAGTCATGGGCCTATATGTGCTCCTATGTAAAGTAATAATATTGTGTATTTCTACCATCAAGCATTAGTTTGTCAAGGTTTTTTTTTAAATCCTACTTGTTCGCACACTTTACCAAATCTTCTGGTAAACTCTTCCATGAGTTGACCACTCTCTCAGCGAAGAAATATTTACCCTTGTTAGTTTGAAAATGCCCACCCTGGACTTGCAATGAATGCTCCCTCATAGTGTAGTTTAGATCTTTGAATGCAATGTCTAATTCCCTACCAAGGTTTAAATTTTATTATGATATCACAATATGATAATAGGTTACCATGTTTCCATTTGTCTTACAAAGAATTTAGACCCAGCTTTTTAATTCTGTCATCTGTATTGTGTGTTACCCCTGAAATAAGTTTAGTCATTCTTCTTCGTGTTCTTTCCAACCTTGTAGTATTTTGATATAAAATGTCAAATCCAATGCAA
Source organism: Neoceratodus forsteri (assembly GCA_016271365.2). Taxonomy (NCBI): domain Eukaryota; kingdom Metazoa; phylum Chordata; order Ceratodontiformes; family Ceratodontidae; genus Neoceratodus; species Neoceratodus forsteri. The sequence continues at coordinate 641,624,728 of CM028129.1, read as the reverse complement.
TTATATGATGGTTACCAGTGTGCAGTCAAATTCCATGATTTCACCAGTTGCATTAACTTACTATTAATCATATACTAAAAGAGAAAGACAGACAGATAGATAGATAGATAGATAGATGTCATTATTCCTTTATTAAAGTTGGAAAAAATATGCATGTCATATACAAACAAGCATTTGTCAATGCCGAACGTTCGCTTGCAGGTATTTGCAGTGGTGTTTGGCATGTATGGTGCCTTACCCTAATGCCCTGTGCGATTGCTGGTATTTGCACAATAAATTGTCAGCATGATCTTTTGTTATCCCTATTGTGCGCTACATAGGCGGAAACACGTTTTGGGCAGGATGTGAAAAATAACAGCTGCAGTGCTCATAAGGAGGTGTGGTAAAATGCCAATGTTTGAAAATCTGGGTGAAATATTGAAAATTCGCAAACCTACAGCGTGCGTGGGAACTGTGCAACGCACGCTCGTAAAACAGTCATTTTTAGGAATTTTGTCACCAGATTTTCAACATAGCCATTTTAAGACCTCTGCTCATGAACAGTGTCACTGTGATTTTCTTAATTTGTTCCATACATTGATTTCGCACACCGACTGCGCCATTGTGCGCTACATGGGCGGAAACACGTTTTGGGTGAGATGTGAAAAATGACAGCTGTACAACTCATAAGAAGGTGTGATAAAATGGCAATGTTGAAAATCTGGAGTGACAATATTGAAAATTCGCGAACTTACAAGCCTGCGTAGGAACTGCGCAACGCACACTCCTAAAACTGTCATTTTTTGGAATTTTTGCACCAGATTTTCAACATGGGGTTTTTGGGACCCCTTCTTATGAATGATGTCACTGTCATGGTGCTTTCAAGGCCAAAGGGTGATTTCATGCAGTGACTGCCCAGTGCCTGCGAAATCACACTTTGGGCCCAAATAATGCCATCACAGTGACATCATTCATGAGAAGGGGTCCCAAAAACCACATGTTGAAAATTTGGTGCAAAAATTCCAAAAAGTGACTGAGATATGCAATAAAGTTGAAACCCCCTATGTAGCCCATTATACAGCTTACCGGCATTTCCTCAGTTCGCGGTCGGCTTTGAAGAGTGCAGACATGTTCCCGGTCCACGAAGATCATTGCACCAGAGTCAGAGATAAGTATTGGGTGGGGGGCTGGGTGCGCAGTGGGTGGAGTGCGGGTTGTGGGAGGGGGTTGGGAGCGCACATGCAGGACTGTTTTTGTTTTACAGGTTTAAACAAAAAAAAACGATGACATGGGACCTTTGCCATGCTGGGGTGGGCTCCCAGTGTAGCAGAAGATGTCTAGGGGGGCCGATGAGCCGACGGGGGTTTGGGCACCCCCGTCGGCAAAACAAACTAGTGGTTTTCCACGCTGGGGTGGGCTCCCAGCGTGGCAGCAGGATGGCTTGGGGGCTGTGGAGCCAATGGGGGATTGAGCACCCCAGTCGGAAAACAAACAACCTTTGCCATGCTGGGGTGGGCTCCCAGCGTGGCAGGAAAGCTTTGGGGGGCAGCGTGATGCACGGGGAGAAGTGCGTGGCGGAGGGGCGGCAGTGGCGCTCAGTATGGCAGAGGTGTTTTCCTTTGAAGCAGAGGAACACCGCTGTCATACTGAGCTCCTGCACCCATTGGTGCAGGACCACCACGCCTGCTCAAGGGAGCAGTGCATTGGGTGGGAGAGGCACACCTCCAAGTGTGCTACTCTCCCAAACATTCCTTGTGCATGCGTGCAAGTGAACATAAAAATGTGCAGTGTTTAGGTATGATTCTGCTTGATCAAATTAATCAGCCAACATACTGTGAGACATTGCTTACTGCTGACTGTTAGTGACACAGAATACCTAGTTAAAGGAGAACTTGGGAATCTATATTATTAAGTCAAAGACAAAGAGATAGGTAAATGGGATCAAAACGGGATGATATTATTTACATTTGTGGATCGGTACTTCAGCTTGGAGGCTTAATAGTATTTACAAAGGATATCTCCTAATACAGTCGTATGAATCTAGTAATCTTAGTAATAATGAGGTTTGACTTAAAATGAGATTTCAGTGAAATTGTGGTGTCATTTATGAAAACGAGAAGTACTGTATTTTCAACCTGGTGAGTACAGATATGCTGGAACCATCATGTTTACTAAAGTGTATTTACTATTCTAAAGCAAGAGATGTTTTGTGAAATGGTATATTGTTGTATGACTTAACAGGGAAGTAAAAGGCAGATGGGGAATAATTAATGCAATTTTTTATAGAAGCACTGCATTTCTCTTTATTCATACATTCTGGGATGCTGCAAAACAAAATTAAACATCACCCCAGATAAACTAGGCATTAAACATGCCTGTGGTTTATTTGCACCATGATAAGATGCTTCTGGCAGAGAAAACAAAGACAATAGGCAGTAAAAGTCTGAATGGCTTCTCTAATATACTCCAGAGATTTATACTTCAGGAACTGTCTGGCTGAGTCATACTGAGTAAGTAAAAAACATTGCATAATAGGAAATACATAATAATACATAATAAATGCAGTACAGCATAAATTTTATTTACTTAATTTTATTTTTTTATATCTCAGATTACAATACCTTTAGGACAGAGGCTCTTTTACAAAGGTTCCATGTTGGAAAAACATATGAATGCAATGGCATATAACAATAATTTTAACTTAGTTTCAATAACAAACAAAATAAGTACAATTCAGTCATGGGAGAATACAGTCATGGTACATTCAGAGGAATAGTCAAGTGCAACAAAACATGTTAAAAAACAATCTAGACCATGGGGAAAAATGAACATGAGGTGTGGAGTCAAATGATGCTGCTGGAGGTAAGGATTGTCAGAGGGCATAGTATGAAGGAAGAGGGGGGAAGATAGACACATATATGGAGGGTTGGGAAGTAGAGGGGGAGTGCAGGCATGATATGGGAGAGGGTGGGGTATGTAATGAGAGACCATATAGAAAACCAAAGGGGAGAGGGGAGAGAGGAGGGGATTGAGATGGCACGGTAGGTGAGGGGGAGCAATATCAAAGTAGGAAGGTGGGAGGAAAATGATGTAGTGAGTGATGAGGGTTGGTGAGGGGAGCAAAAGTGAGGGGTGGGAGTCAGAGTGAAAATGGGTGGGGAAGGGTGTTAAGGGGTGGGAAGGGAGGAAAGGTGCCTTATGGAAAAAGAGAAAAGGAACCATGGAGTGAGAGGGGAGACTTATAGTCAGCAGTCATATATGCACATCATATACAACTAGCTTGATGAGCTAGTGCATGGTATTAGTGGATAGAAAAGATCCATAGATATTTAAGCCATAATACACAACATATTGTTCTGTGTCAAGAAATATCATCACACTTCAGGTGCATTGTGAGGTGAAAGGCCAAAGGCCCAGTGTCTCATGCACCCATGAAGTGATTTGATTTCATGAAATAACACATGCAGGAGTATATTATTGCTATTATAAAATGGATCCATTAAAAAAGCACTTTTTTATATTTATTGTGATTTTTAAAGTTGTATAGGTACATTTTAAAAATGTAATTCCTATCTCAGTGGTAACAGAGGGACTGCTATGCTGGGATAAGTATGGAAACAAACAATAGAGTCTGGAGTATGAATGCCAGAAGTCTCAATCAAACTAAATCAGCTGAATTAAAAATACTCAAGAAGGAATATAACATGGATATTGTATGTGTAAATGAAACCTGGTGAGAAGATTCCAGTGATTGGTACAATAATATTCCTGGGTATCAACTGTTTGTTAAAAATAGAATTGATAGAAAAGGAGGTGGTGTTTGTTGCCATATTTCTGAGAAAATTCAATGCCAAGAAATAGAAATATTTAATAACCATAATAGACCAACGGAAACATTATGGATAAACATTCTTTTCCCACACTTGCCTAAAATTGGTTTGGGAATTTGTTACAGACCTCCAAATAGTGACAGTACTTACAAACATATGCTGATTGAGGAAATCGAGACTACAAGTGGCTTAGGTGATACTATATTACTTGGTGATTTTAATGTTCCAGGTATAATCTGGGACTTGATGAAAGGTAATACCATCTTTGAACAGATACTAGTTGATATACTGTATTATCCACCCATGGATGTAATCAGTTGGTAGATGTTCCTACTAGAGGTAATAATATCTTAGACCTAGTAATTACTAATATTAAGGATAGAGTGGGTAATATTCAGGTCCACCCCATTTAGGGTGCAGTGACCATAAAACCATAGAATGTATAATAAATCTTATTAAACCCAAATCTCATGGACGTTTAACATTATTAGACTACAAAAAAGCAAATTGGTCTAAAATAATCAATGCCTTTAGTAGCATTGATTGGGGAACATGTTTTGATGACCCAGAGGTTCATTTAATGTGGGATAAATTGAAATCAAAGATACATGAAATAATGAATCAGTACATCCCAAGTCGCAAATAAATAAACAGCAAAGGTAATATTCTTCCCTGGTTTTCTAAGGTTATAAAATCCCAAATAAGGAAGAAAAACAAAGCCTTTAGAAAACATAAGTTAAATCCTTCACAAATCAAGTCAAGTTAAGTACAAAATACAACAGAGGTTACATAAAATGCTAATTAAATAAGAAAAAATTAAACTTGAAAACAAACTAGCTAGTAAAAAGAATTGTAAGGCCTTTTATGCTTATGTGAACAACAACAAGCAAACCCATAATAGAATTAATACTGTGACTGCAAATGGTGAAATATTACATATTAATAAAGATACTGGTAATAGTTTGAATAAATATTTTACCTCACTATTTCAAATAAAATTTTTTATAGTAACTAACCCCAGTATAGTGACTAATCCCTGTGTGGACGATTCAGATGTATACAACTTAACTCAAGACATGGTACTCGATGAATTATACAAATTATGTGCAACATCATCATCAGGACCAGACAATATTGATTCTATTGTCTGGAAAAATCTTGCTAACATGATTGTCCAGCCCTTAACCACCTTATTTAATAAATCCTTCCTAACTGGTGAAGTTCCATTGGATTGGCAGGAAGCAATAGTTGTCCCGATCCATAAAAAAGGTAATAGATCAAATATTGAAAATTATAGGCCTATTAGCCACACCTCAATGTGCTGTAAATTACTAGAATGTCTAATTAAGAATAAAATTTAATATGAGATAGCTGAATTGGGGTTACAAGACAATACACAGCATGGCTTCAGGAAAGGTCTTTCCTGTAACACCAGTCTGATCTCATTTTACAATATTGTTAGTAGTCAAATTGACAATGGCATTCCAACTGATGTAATTGTTCTTGATTTAAGAAAAAGCCTTTGATTCTGTACCGCATGACAAACTAATTAAAAAACTGGAATATATGGGATTAAACAAATATATTGTTAAATGGATTAATAACTGGTTGAGTGATAGAAAGCAAAAAGTGAGAATAAACTCAGTTTTCTCCAATGAAGGAAATGTCAGCAGTGGTATTCCTCAGGGATCAGTGCTGGGTCCAATATTATTTGGATTATTTATAAGTGACATAGGAAAAGGTCTTGATTCTATCATCTCTAAGTTTGTTGATGATACTAAAATAGGCAGGGATGTTTCATCCTTTTCAAAATACCAACTATTATGTGAAGGTCTAATGGCTATTGAACTTTGGGGAGTGGAAAATAGTATGGAATTTAACGAGACTAAATGCACTGTAATACATTTCAGAAAAAATAACCCTCATTATAAGTATTATCTTAATAATAAATTAAAAATAGTTAATGTGAAAAAGATTTGGGAGTATGGATGAGCACACACCAATCATCATCTACACATTTAGCTAAAAACATCTGGAAATGTAATCAAATCATTCACTCCATTAAAAGAGCATTCATTTCAAGAAATAAAGTATGCATTATGAAATTATATAAGTCATATGTATTACCACATTTGGACTACGGAACCCCAATATGGAGTCTGTATCTAAAAAAGACATAAAACAAATTGAAAGACTACAGAGAAGATTGATTAAATCTATTTGGGGATTAAAAACTATGGAGTATAACAAAAGACTGGAGAGGATGAGTTTATTTTCCTTTGAGACCAGAAAGATTAGAGGAGATCTGTTGTTAATGTACAGAATTATGAAAGATCAGTTCCTAATGGAACAATGTGATATACAAAGATTCCACAAAGCAGTAAATTTAAGATACATGACAAACAAATTCTACTCCATAAAGTACAGACAGACACCAATACTTTTATAATATACATACAGCAAAGTTATGGATTAGTCTACCTGGTTACATTATAGATGCTCCGTTCTGTGGAAATTTTCAAGAAGAGATTATACAAACACCTATTGAGTAATAGATCTAAATGATAAACCCACTACGTGTGGGAGACAATTTACTGGGCATTTAGCCTACTTTGTCTAAATATATCAATTTAATAGAACTACTCAAAACAGACTGCTCATGCCAAGTAATAGCCAAACAATAGCACAAAAGAACCAGCATCGAGGATCAAGAATTGCTGCAAGCACAGAAATATTTATTTAGGTGCTTAAAAATGCCATAAATAACAAGGTGCAATGTGCAGTAAGCTAGCAATAATACTCAACAGGGTGGGTGGTAATAAGGCCCTGAAAGGTCCAGTATTGCCCAATACTGCCCACCCTGGAGGATATTATTACACTTGTAAAATGGAAAGAAAGTGAAAAGAAGAGACTGACACAGATTTTTAAGTTTAGAACCAAGTAAATTATTTTTTTATTTAACTTTATTAACTGTGGGACAAAAAATAGTCCTTAAAAAAGAAAATATAAAATGCATTTAAAGCATGTGTTTTTTAAAGCAAGTGTGGTTTCTGGGTTTCAGCTGTAGAGGTGGCAGGGAGATAGCTACTAAATTGAGGTGTCGAGAAGGGATAGAAGGTTTTTTCCTGGCTAAAGTTCTGAACCCTTCCCCATAAAGATCATAGCCCAAATTTATCTCCCTGACTCCATTCCATTCATACCTATCCCATAAGGGTTATGAAGCCTCCCAAAGGTGCAGAAGTGTGAAAAACACATCAATATTTTAGTCCTTCCTCCATCCCCAATCCCCCTATAAAAAAATTATTTATTTTACTTACTTGGCAATCTGGCCAGAACCTGTGGCCTTGCTCAGTGTGCCAGCAGTCCAGTTTTCAGTCCATTTCTCTTCTGTCCTCCTGCCAGAAGCTGGATGCTAGAACCCACCATCCCAGGTCATCAGTGTGGTCCACGACCATGTCACCTTACCAACTGAATTCACCCAACTGGTTCCATGTCATAATCACAACTGCAGAACGGCAACCCGTGACAAGAGCGCTGAACCCACAACACGACCAGTTTGTTTTCTAAGTTTTTTTTGTGGGGGCTTCACCCCCACACCCACTTGAGAGGGGGCTTTGCTCCTCACACCCCCTTCTTTAGGATTACAACTCCAGAGGACAATCACTCGGGGATGGGGGAACCGTCAGTTGTGCAAAGGTGTTGGTGCCATGATTCCCTCACAGTTGTCATGGGTCACCATTCCACAGTTGTGATATTGACAGGTTACCCACCCAAGCTGTGTTGCTTCCATCTTGCTTTGCTGCTGCCATGGTAGCTGCTGCGCTACACTGATCAAGTCCTATGAAAACCACCCACACCACTGTCGCTGCTGCTGCTAGGCCTAGTTTGCTGCCTTGGGGGGCCTATGCTGATTTTTTTGCAAGGTGGGACTAGTAGAGTAAGGGTATATCATCGCTACAGTGACACCAGTACACTGAACCCCCACAGCAAAACCCCCACTGCACCTATATCGGCAGTGATGGGGGGTTTGCATTGAGACACTTTAGGATGAAATGGGGTAAATATCTAACTCCACTGTCTGTGCAATGTCGAGTTAGACATCTGTAGTAGGAGGGGTTTGGAGGGCACAGCCCCCCCCCCACATTGTGTGTCGTGGTGTTGCTGGTCAGTTTAGGGTCGTGTCGCAGTTGGGGATGTCAACGGGTTCCCAGCACAGTCGAGGATGTCAATGTATTTGTCATTGCGCCAGCATTGTAGATCCATTGAGTAAGTTGGTAGCCTAGTCTTAAGTTAGCTTCTAGCTCACCCTCTGCCCCTTCAGCCACCAGGGGAGACAGACTCACTAAGAGTATACCAACATATATATGCTGCCACAATACTGCTATTGAGAGTTCAGTGCTCACCAACTCCTCCAAGCTGTAGTGTGAAGCCTGTCTACTCTGTGGCGGGATAGACAGTGTCACACTTTCATGACTCATATGCTCTTGCTTGGCCGGAAGTCATGTGTTATGGTGCCACTGCTAATAGGTGGAGAGAGAGTGGAAAACAAAACAGACACAGTCAAGCCAGGAGTGTGCCTGCAACATGAGCTCATACAGGCCGGGGGGGGGCACTTCTTGTGCAAAAGATTAAATCCAAATTTAATACTATTACTGTCACACCATAAGAACAACCTAGGCACAAATGCAAGGGGGGGGCAACTGCCCCCTCTGCCCTACCTAAATGGCACCCCTGCTTTATAGAAGAAATTAATTGTCAGGTGCCAATATCGGAACATGTTAATATAGTGGTTTCCACTATGTTCTGAGGTACTATATCTCCATGTTTCAGGATCTGCCCTGTTCATTGTAAGGGTTAGTGTTCCACATAGTCCCTCATTTTGAGTGTCCATGTCCCTCATTTAAGTGCCAAAATGTGAGGTAGGGAACCTGCATCCAAGACCCTACTCAGCACAAAGAGTGCTGAGCATGGCCATAGTGTATATACTCCATACAGAATGACAAAGCGAAAGTAAGTGAACCAAAACAGCCATGGAGAAACACATCTTTAGCACTAAATATGGATAAGGGGATTTGCATGGCCCAAAACAAAAAGGTCAGGCTTCACAACACAGATGCCCCTCTTAGCACATCTGGAATCGGGGATGTTGGCTGACTACATCCTAAGCTTTTGATGCAGTAAGCAAAGAATACTTTACAAATTAATGGCCATTTAATAACAATAATCAAAGGCCATTAAACAACTTGCAAAAGGATCAGAATAAATAACTTTACCTAATTTTAATGAGAAATCAATAAAAAGTTTATTTTAATGGCTAATTGCTAGCAGTAGTATGGGAAATAGAAACAAATGTGTTTTAGATGCAAGTTGCACCAGCTTAGTTGCTACACACATGGCAAGTGTGCTACATGTGAACCTGATGTGATTTTTAAATGAGGTTCAGACCTGCTTAACTGCTGCACTCATGTCAAGCATGCAACACATGAACCTGATATGATTTTTAGAAGATGTTCATACCAGCTTACCTGCTGCACACATGTCAAGCTTGCAGCATGCAAACTTGATTTGGGTTTCAGACCTGGTTCGCTTATGTTCATTTTGTGTATGTGAACCACATGCAAACATTGCACAATTAAACATGTGGCATGCACACTTAAATTTCTATAAGGGTAGTATTGTAAATGTAGCAGGTTGTTTTTGTGGGCACTTTAGTGGGAGACAGAGGTGGATCCTACAGGCAGGCACAGATATGTTGGAAGAAAAGAGCAAAATTTAAAAATGAAAGTGCTACTCTAGTTAAGTAGTACTGGCTAAGAGATTTGATTGATAGCTTGTGTTTATCATGCATGCATGTGATAAATGTAGGATTCTAAAATGTATCACTCATATGTGGAAATAAATGGATTTATCCCATGGATTTTGAGTCCACACCTATTGCATGAATACTGCTTATCTTATACTTTTTGTCAGCATAATCTAATACAAGCTAGCAATAATACTCAACAGGGTGAGGGGTAATAAGGCCCTGAAAGGTCCGGTATTGCCCAATACTGCCCACCCTGGAGGATATCATTACACTTGTAAAATGGAAAGAAAGTGAAAAGAAGAGACTGACACAGATTTTTAAGTTTAGAACCAAGTAAATTATTTTTTTATTTAACTTTTTTAACTGTGGGACAAAAAAATAGTCCCTAAAAAAGAAAATATAAAAGCTGTGTGTTGTCTGGTCGAACCTGCATGTTGTATCAGCCAGCGAATACAGTACCAGGGCATATTCTAATAAATGTCCATCTGTCAGCTGGCATGGTTTGGTAAAATGTCAGTGGCTAACTAGGTAGCATGCTTGCCTCTGAGGCTAGAAAATTGGAAGATCGGGCTATATAACCCAACACCAGGTACTTGAGGTAATATCCATAACTAACGCTGTAGTGCAGTTGGGGGTGAGGGGTGAGGGTGGTGCTGCCCTGTTTCTGTGATGTCCATTGAATGGGACATTGAACCAAGGTCTTTTCTGTCCATCTCTTGTCACAGTCCAAGTAGAAGTAAAAGATCCCATGGCACTTATTAAAGAAGGGGTGTTTTTTCATTGATATAAAATATGTACATTAGCAAACAAGATAAAAGAAATCACTGTTATCTATACTGTATATTATACAATGGCAAGAAAAAATCCTGGACTCTAATTGGTCAGTCTTGGGCTTGACCAGTGATGTTATCCCAATACAACATCACAGGTCTAGTCTCAGCCTCACTGTGAACCTGCAGATGAGCATTTTATGGAGTTTTTGATTGATTGTTTTATTGAGCTTTTGATTGATTGTTTCATCTTCTTTTAAAAACCAAAAATATTTTTCCACACAAAAACATCTTTAAAATTATTTTTTTATTCTGTGTAACAATGATCCATTGTATAATAGCAATAATGCCCTCCAGGGTGTGTGTTGTTTGGGATAACGTCACGCCTCAGTCATTGGACTCACTCGGCCTGCGGCCTCGTGCCCAACCACCTGAGGCATGATGTTATCCCAACACGACACACACCCTGTTGGGCATTATTGCTTAAATGAATGGGTGAAAGGACACAAACTGCTTTTGCCCTTATTTGACTCCTCACAAAAAATTCCCATGCAAATCTCCTCACATGGGAAGCCAGTAAACCTTTCTCAAATACAAGTGAAACTGGGTAGCTGGCAAAATCTTAAACTCCCTCTGGTAAACCAACTGAAGTTCATTCTGGACCAACTGTATCAAAGAGGTAATAGAATGATCATCTGCTGAAAGAGATATGAACACCTAGCATGCCAGATGCTCCACATTAAACAAGCCATAATCAAACACAAGGTACAGTAGCCCCAACCAGCCCACACCTTTGAGAATGGACAATGTATCAAATTCTGGTAAGTAGTATTGGCTAGATCAGGAAAGTTCCATTGCCTACTTAAATCATTCCAAAGGTCCTAGACGTATGGGCAGGCAAAAAAAAAAGTGATGCATGGTTTTAGCAGACTGCCAACTTGTGTCTCAGAGGCACAATCCTTTAGTCTCACTTTTGAGTTTGTGATTGCCTGTCATTTGTAACTTATCATGATTACAAGGCCGTAAAAAATTGTGCATCTGTTTGGAATCTTGGGATCCAATAATTGTCTAGTTATTGTAGCAGGAGAAACCCCTCCAGATGAATCATGAACATATTCTAAAAAGAAAGATGTAAGTATATAATCATAAAGAGCTTTTTGGGAACTGGAGGATGCCTGGACAGATGTCAGCTTCTATTGCTGTATTTTAACTAGACCATAGCTAAGAAACTTAGGGAGGGATGTATTGCATCTACCCAGGTCAATTCCCAGCAGAACATCAGGCTTACAGGACAGGGGAGAACCATGTGGACCTGAACAGAACCCAAGGCTGAACACTCCCTTATAGAATAGGCTTCAAAAAGCCTTATAAATTACACAGGGCCTCATGCTGGATTACATCTTTACAAGACCCCCTTTCATCCACCTCGACTACAAATGCCAGTGAAATGGCGGAAATTTTCAGAACTTACTTTTCTTCTGTGTATACTAAACCTATACAGTCTTTTAACAATGAAGAAGCAAGTGTCAGTTTTTTGAAAGGCATCACTTTACCCCAACTTAAGGAAGCCCAGCAAAAGATGTTATTGACTCCATTGAGGAGAATGAGGTCAGAATCTATTTCCTCTCTCACATTAGATAAAATACCAGGGCCGGATGGATTTCCAGCCAACTTTTACAAAATATTTATAAATGAAATAGCTCCTATCCTGTCACAATTGTTTAACTATCTATATAATCATGACTTACAACTTGTGTTGGCAAATGGGCACCAAATCCAGGATGTAGTTGTATAGGACCCTCTAGTGGGCAGCGATCACCACACAGTGTGGATCTTTCTTCACATGGGCATTGATGCAGCCAGGACCAGGATAAGAGTGATAGACTTCCATAAGGTGGACTTTGCCAGGATGGGCAGCATCCTAGCTCCACTTTATCTTGTAGGGGCCTAAGGCAAGTAGCACACACGGTATCCATCTCACTGGTGCTGCTTGTCTATGGCAAGGGTGAGGCGAGGGTACTTTGCACCATGCGATTCAATGAATGGTTGAAAAAATGGTACAGAGCACAGGGGTTTGGCTTCATTGGGGACTGGGGTTCCACCTGGAGAGAAACCAGCCTATACTGGCAGGATGGTCTGCATCTGTCCAGGAAGGGAACAAGTCTTCTGGGCGATTGGTTTAAATGCTTCATTGGCAAGCTTTTAAACTAGTCAAGAGGGAGGCACTGCTAAGCAGCAGGGAATTCCCATCCTCCCCCTACAAAACATGGCATAAAATGAAGTAAAGACCAAGGTAGAAAGGTCAGTAGGGAGGAGGGCAGGGGTAAATGGAGAAAGTAAAGTCAATGAGGACAGGGATGGTGCAACGAGAGGTAAAGCCATAAAAAAATGGAGAGCAATGAGTACCAATGCCCATAGTCTGGGTAACAAGCTTCCTGAATTAGTGGCCTTGATGGATGAGGAACATCTGGATATTGTGGCAGTCACAGAAACATGGTACACACAGAACCAAAACTGGCACATAAAAATACCAGGATACACTGTCTACAGGAGGGACAGGGAGGGTAAAAGAGGAGGAGGAGTAGCTCTCTACATAAGGGAAGGAATCAAAGCAACAGAACAAAAGGGTAAACAGGGAGGAGAGGAAGCACTGTGGGTCAATTTGGAGACAGGCAATGGCACCACAATCTGCACAGAGGTTGTATACAGACCCCATCTCAGGGTGAGGAAATGGACAAGGAAATGATAGAAAGTATCCTTAGAATGACGGAAAAAGGAGAGATATTGCTAATGGGGATCTGAATATGCCAGATGTTAACTGAAGTGCATTTGCAGCAGCCACTTCTAAGAGTGGGGTCATTCTAGATGCCCTACAGGGGGCATGTTTTTGACAACTAGTATCAGAACCCATTCGAGAGGGAGCAATCTTAGACCTGGTACTCTCAAATGGAGATGGCGAGAGGATCACAGATTTAGAAGTGGGTAGCCATCTGGGAACTAATGACCATTGAACAGTATGGTTCACGATAAACCCAGCAGTAGAGTCAAGCCATACAAAGGCAAAGGTATTGGACTTCAGGAGGGCTGACTTTACCAAAATGGGTGAGTGCCTAAGGAATGCACTAGCAAATGGGCAGGAAGGAGGGGAGGAAGAACAATGGGGAATAATCAAAACTGCCATTACAGAGGCAACAAGCCTTTGTGTGAAGCAAATATACAAAACAAAACTATGTAAGAAACCACTATGGTTCTCAAAGGAGGTGGCAGGGAAGGTTAGGGAGAAAAAGAGAGCATTCAGGAAGTACAAGGAATCACAGAAGGAGCAGGACAGATAACTGTTTTAAAGCAAAAGGGAGCAGGAAAGGCAGTCAGAACAGCAAAGTCCCAAACTGAGGAAAAGATAGCCAACTCAGTTAAGCAGGGGGATAAAATCTTTTATAGGTACATCAGTGAGTGAAGGAAGACCAAGGGAGGGATAGTGAGGCTTAATAAAGGGAAGGGGGAAGGGGGACTGGGCAGAAGGTGACTGTGAAAAGGCAGCGATACTAAACAAATATTTTTGCTAAGTATTCACAAATGAAGAGGGGGAGGTACCTAAACCAAACAATAGAAACACGCTGGATATGGGGGTTGATACCAGCCCTTTCACAGAAGAAAGGGTTCTGAAGGAACTCTTAAAACTGAAGGTGGACAAAGCAATGGGGCCTGATGGGATTCATTCCAGAATTCTAAAAGAACTAAAGGTACAACTAGTGACACCACTGACTACCCTCTTTAATAAATCATGGGAGGATGAGGTGGTACCTAAAGACTGGAGGAGGGGAGATGTTATTTCACATCACAAAAGTGGGAGCAGGGCAGAAGCAGGAAACTACAGACCGGTTAGTTTAACCTCAGTGATTGGGAAAATGATGGAATCACTTCAGAAGGAAAGAATTGTTGAGTGCCTAGAGGCCAGAGGAGCATAGGACGTAAGGCAGCATGGATTCACAGCGGGAAGGTCATGTCAGATGAATCTAATAGATATCTTTGACTGGGTGACCAAAGTAGTAGATCAGGGAGGGGCTGTGGACATGGCCTACCTAGACTTTAATAATGCATTTGACATAGTCCTACACAAAAGATTAATATACAAGTTGGCCAGCCTGGGAGTGGGTCCCAAGATAGTAGCCTGGGTGAAGAATTGGCTGGAGAACAAGACACAGAGGGTAATAGTAAATGGAGTCCACTCTGAAGAAAGGGGGGTTACTAGTGGGGTACCGCAGGGTTCAGTACTAGGATCAGTCCTCTTTAATGTCTTTATAAGTGACATTGCAGAGGGACTGGAAGGAAAAACATGTCTCTTTGCAGATGACACAAAGATCTGCAACTGAGTTGATACACAAGGTGGGGTGGAAAGGATGAGAAGGGATTTGGCAAGGTTGGAGGAATGGTCAAATGCATGGCAGCTTAGATTCAATGCTAGGAAGTGCAAAGTAATGCACCTGGGAAACAAAAACCCAGGGGAAGAGTACACAATGGGGGGGGGGGTGAGATACTAACAACAACAAAAATGGAAAGGGACCTGCGGGTAGTCAAATCAGATGACCTAAAGGTGAGCAAGCAATGTGAGAGGGTAGTAAGGATGGCTAGGGGGATACTGGGGTGCATAGGGAGAGGCATCACCAGTAGAAAACAGGAAGTTGTTATTCCTCTGTACAGACAACTGGTGGGACCCCATCTGGAGTGCTGCGTGCAGTTCTGGAGACCCAATCTCTGCAAAGACATAGACAGGACGGAGGCAGTCCAGAGGAGGGCAACTAAAATGGTGCAGGGTCTGCACCAGAAGACATATCAAGAGAGACTTAAGGAGCTTAATATGTATAGCCTCGAGGAGAGGAGGGAGAGGGGGGACATGATAGAAACTTTCGAGTACCTCAAGGGAATCAACAAAGTCCAAGAGGGTAGCATCTTTCAGAAAAAGAGGTGTTCAAGAACAAGGGAGCACAATCTGAAGCTGGAGAAGGGATGGCTCAGAGGTAATGTGAGGAAGTATTTTTTCACAGAGAGGGCTGTGGTTGCATGGAACAGCCTTTCTGAGAAGGTTGTGGAGTCAAAAACAGTGATGGAATTCAAGAATGCATACACAGACAAATTCTAAGGGGTGGAGGTAGGAAGAAGTAGGCTGTTGGTTAGCTAGGATCTGCAGTTTATTCATTGGGTAGGGAAATGGGCAGACTGGGTGGGCCAAGTGGTCCTTATCTGCCATCAAATTCTATGTTTCTATCCTGCAGGGGCATCTTGCTGCAGTTTTCCCAGGGATGGATGCAGAACAGAAATGGTCCATCATAAAGAAGGGTCTGACAGAGGCCACTAACAGGTGTGCCAAGAACCAGAGTAAGCAGTCCAGGTCTAAAAAAACAAGCTGGCTCAGCAGGAAAGTGGCAAAGAAAGTGAAGGAGAAGAAAGTGGCCTTCAACAGGTGCAAGAAAAATGGGTGAGGAGATGACAAGGAGGAGTACTTGAGGAAAATCAGGCAGGTGAGTAGATCAGTCAGGGCAGTTAAAGCTGCAAGGTAGCTAAGATTGGCTAAGGGTATCAGAGAGGGGGCAAAACATTTCTTCAGGTTCATTAGCAAGAAGAGGAGTTGTAAGGATGAGATTGTCAGGATCAAGAGAGAGGGGGAGACTGGGCAGAAAATTGGGTGGGCCAGGCAGAGGCACTCAACGAGTAAGTCTGTTCAGTGTTCACTACATTTATTTAGTCTTTGTTAACTGGGTAAGGCCCACTAGGCACAAGTGCCTGTTTTCAAGGGCAAGCTTGGAGCTTTGGGCTGGTTAAGTGATTTGCTCAGAGTCACACAGTATGCAAGTGGAGGTTCTGGGAATCAAGACCAGGTATGCAGGTACCGAGCTCATTCACAGCTTGTTACTCTAACCACTAGGCTATACTGCCAGCTAAAGAAAAGGATGGGCCAATACTACAAGGGAAAGGAGGGATGGGGAAGGAGGGGAAGATGCAACAGATGGGGTCATCCAGGTGGATAGGGTTCTAAAAGGCCTAAAAGCCCTTTGGGTGGACAAGGCTCCAGGACCGGATGCAGTGTATCCAAGAGTCCTGAAGGAGTTGGCGTAGATCTTGGCAGGCCCACTGGCAGACCTGTTTAACACCTCACTGGAGACAGAATATGTGCCCCTGCACTGGAGGATGGCTCTTGTTGTGCCCCTCCACAAGAGTGGTCCCAGGGATGAACCAGGTAACTATATACTGGTAAGCTTACCTTCCATTGTGGGGAAGTTAATGGAGACCATTTTAAAGGAGAGATTGGTAATTTTTCGGTATAATAATGGTCTCCAGGAGGAAAGGCAACATGGGTTTATCTTGGGAAGATCCTGTCAGACTAACCTAACTGACTTCTTCATTTGGGTCCCATGGACAGTTGACTGGGGCCATGCTGTGGATGTCCTGTATCTGGACTTCAGTATGGCCTTCAGCTTGATGCCTTATGGGATGTTGCTGGGCAAGCTGAGGAATGTGGGGGCTGGGGAGAATCTTGGAGATTGGGTTAAGAACTGGTTGCAGAACAGACAGCAGAGGGTAATTGTAAGAGGGGAGCCCTCCAAGCTGAGACCAGTGACCAGTGGGATACTACAGGACTCAGTGCTCAGCTCAACTTTTTATTCAACATCTTTATCGGGGACATAGCAGAAGGGATCAAGAGTAAGATCAGCCTGTTAACTGATGATACAAGAATCTGTGTGACAGTGAACAGTGAGGAAGGGAGGCAAGAACTGAGGGAGGATCTGACAAAACTCGAGCACTGGTTAGGTACATGGCAGTTGGTGTTTAACACTAAGAAGTGCAAGGTCATGCACCTTGGAGCCAGAAACCCCAGGATCAGCTACTGGCTGGGAGGAGTGCAGGTCTCTATTACAGAGGAAGAAAATGACCTAGGGGTACTAGTCACAGGGGGCATGAAGGTATCAGCACAGTGCTGGAGGGAAGTAGCATGGGCCAATCAAATGCTGGAGTGCATAGCCATGGGAATCACTTCCAGAAGGAAGGAGGTCATCCTGCCACTGTACAGATCACTGGTGAGGCTACATTTGGAGTACTGTGTGCAGTTCTGGTGCCCTTACCTAAAAAAGGACATAAGATTACTGGAGGAGGTGCATCAAAGGGTGACGAAGATGAATAAACCTTATGAAGAAAGATTGAGGGAGATCAACATGTATTCTCTGGAGGACAGACAGAAGAGGGGGCACATGATGGAGACCTTCAAATACTTAAAAGGCATAAACAGGGTTAGTGCAGTGGCTTGTTCTGCCTAAAGGATGGAGGGTCACAAGGGGGCACAGTCTGAAGTTAGAAGGGGGAAGATTCAGTAGGGAAATGAGGAGGCACTACTTTACAGAAAGGGTGGTAGCTGGTTGGAATGAACTGCCAGAGGAAGTGGTAGCATTGAAAACAGTAGACAGTTTTAAAAGGGGGTGGGATATTGTCAAAGAGAAGGTAAGTAAAGAACCTAGGGAGAGAAAAGCCAGGGGTAGGGATGATGGAAAGGGACTGGGAGGAGGGGCAGCTGCAGTTGTATTATACTGCAAGTTGCACACTTGGACAGACTTGATAGACCTCTGGGCCTTTTCCTGCCATCAATTTTGTTTGTTCGCATGTTTGTAAGATTCTTCTTTGCTAGATGCCAGAATTGTCCTGTTACTTGTGCCTGGAAAAGACAATACTCGGCTGGACAGCTACAGACCAATATCCCTTATTAATGTTGATATCAAAATTCTGGCTAAAGTCTTGGCTGTCCAGCTCAGTAAAGTTGGAACCAAATTAATTGGAACAGAATAGATAGGTTTCATGGTGGGTAGGCTTGTTAGTGACCACTTTAGGAAAATCTACCACCTAATTTCTGCATCGAGAGAGACAGGTTCTGTGGCTGTCCTTGTCTCTCTGGATCCGGAAAAAGCATTTGACAGAGTCTCATGGTTCTACCTATTATCTGTATTACCCCATTACGGTATCCATACTCCTTATATTAGATAGTTATGTATTTTATATCATTCTCCTACAGCAAAATACTTTGTAATGGGGAACTTTCTGACCCTTTTCTTCTTACCTGTGGATCCCATCAGGGAAGCCCTCTTTGTCCCTATCTTTTTAAATTATATACTGAACCACTGACTCATTAAACCATTTCCTCCCTAATATCAAAAGCATCCAACTAGGAAACATACTATTCAGAAACAAATCAACTGCAAAAGTCACAAGAGGATGAATGCACTGTTTTCCGAGCACCTTGAATTGCACTGTGACTCTTGGAAAGGTAGTGCACTCCTGTGCAGAACTCACAAATGCTTACATCCAAATCATTAACCAGGCAAATTTCAACTTGAAGTATGCATGTATGAGTTAAACTGATAGCTGGAAATATAGCATTCAAGAGCCAATGAAGTTAGAAATGCTTTATTGCAAACATGCATTTTAACAGCTAAGTTCTGAGTCATAGATGTAGTCTGACTCCTGAAGCCCTCAGCACAGCTATACACAGTTCGGTGGTCCACTTGTGGACTATGGTCTTATCATATATGGGTCGGCCACTGCCACGTCCCTCAAACATATTACAACAGTACTAAGTAAGGCCTGCTGGCTCCACACAGATTCAGGGCGTCTAACTCACACCTGTGACCTATATGCACAGGCAAACTGGCTTCACTTCAACGGTAGACTTTGATATCAAATCCGTCTCCTAGCTAGCCTCTGGGCTGATGCCTCCTGGAGTTCAGGAGCTTCTTACCAATAATACTGACTCATGACAAACCAGAGGCTCAGTCTGCCATTATTTCAAGATCCCTCAATGCCATACCTCCCACGGTCAAAGATCTTTTGCCTACCAAGCCCTGCTCTGGTTCAACATGCTTGCTATTGATGTCTCATCTGCTGCTACCTTAGAAGCCTTCAAAAGGAAACTTAAACTCCAACTTGTCTCTGACTCTGCATGTGACTGCACCCACTAACTGCTCATGCCAACTTGCCCAGGTCACTTTGGCACAGCCCCTGTGACTTATGTCTACTCTCCCATGCAGTTAAGCAATTTGACAAGGCCCCTGGGCTGACTGACATTCTTCCCTGCACCAGATCATCTATCACTGCCACCACTGCTCTCTCTGTCATTACCCAATATTCTCACTCTCTGTATTTGCACTTAATTAATAGATATACTTTTTACAGTGCCCTTAAGCCACTGTACATTTTCACTGTATGTAATAACTCTTGCTCTTATGTAAATTTGTAGCAGTGTAATAGTGTCATTATAATCGCTGTATTGCCAATCAATTGTTTTTATTCCTTTATTTGTGTTCTTGTTACTGTCTTGATTGTTGATGTCTAACTTATGTAAAGAGCTTTTGCTCAAAGGTATTATCTGAATAAAGAATAAATAAAAAAAAAAAAAATAAATCTGCATGTCCACCTAGGGGTTTCCATTTTTCAGGAAGGGGGGGATTTGTAAGTATGTTATTTTAATATTTAGTAGTGTTTGTGGTTTCACTTTTATATAGTTGTAATCCTGCGCTGTTTGTTGTTCTTTATTTTTTCCCTGTTATTGTTATTTATTCACTGTTTGTTTGTTGTATTTGTATTGTCTACTGGTTACTGCAAAATAAATAAAGTTTACTTATTTGCAAAAAAAACACCAAACATTTAAAATAAAATATGGTAAAAAAAGAGGGGGTTCAACATGCCTGCCCCACCATCTTTTATTTTCCTGTAAATGTGTACTGTCTTCATGACATTCAGTTGGCTCCCTGCAAAAAGTTGAAAAAATACTACAAAGCTTAGCTTCTAGTTCCCAGGGTTAAAAACATGGGCAATACTATAAGAAGGTTTTTATCAGGAACACATGCTTAGCCCTTATCATAGGCCATTTGTTCCACAAGCTTATCCTCTGTTTGTCCATAGTCAATTTCAATTCCCAGTTCAGTATACCCATTGGCTGCACACTTGAGCAGAGTTAGATAGACCAGGTGGTCTGTTTCTGCTAGCACATTCGTATGTTCGTATATCCCTAACACCAAACAACCCCCACAAACTGTTCAGGGGATCAACCTGTATAGGTATCTCCACAACATGTGCCAGGCAGGTATCAGACAATGACCCCAAAGTCAAACCATAGCTTTTGTCCTGGTTCACAGTAGTCCCAGAGAGATCTGAGAAATCCTGTAAAATTAAGGAAACAGAGAATTCAGATCTCTGATTACTAATGAGAAGGGAGATATCATCCACATAGGTTAAAACTGGTGGAATGTTAACATTTCCAAATGTGGATTTTTCCCCAGATAGTCTGGGAACCCCCCGTCCCACCTCCTGCCCCCTCTTAGTTGCCTCTTTCCCTCCCATTGCCCCAACCTCCCACCCACCCTGTTTGCGTCCCAACTCTCTTTCCTCACTCTCTACCATCTTTGCACTTGCCTACCTATGTTGGTTTTGACAAGGCCTCTTTGCTGCCTCCTTTTGGATTCTCATGTTAATTTTGCTTTGACATGTTGATTTACCTACTACAATACACTATTGTGCTACTTTTATTGCTCTATATAGAAACCAATGTAATGTGTTACCTCTGTTTGTCTTGTTACCCTTCCTTGCTGACATGGGACCTTTGTAAATGAGATACTCCTGCTCAAAGGTATTGTAATCCTAGACTTAATAAATAAATAAATTCTGGGAGCCTGTATATTGTCCAAATCAGGGGGTCTACACCAAAGACACACAACTACCTATTCAACCTTGTCTACCCCCCCCCATGAATGGAAATTGCCTTCCCATCCAAAACATGTAAAGATACCCACCAAAGCCATACAATAAATGAAGCAAAGTCAGACAGCAGAGTGATGTAAGATACCATACCATGACAAAACAGAAAACAGGAATTCAAGAGAGAGTTGGTTAAGGGCCTTCTCATGGTCTTGGGCCAGGAGGAAGCCTGATACCTCCCTTTTATTACCCATCTCAACAACCACCCATAACATATGTATGTTATCCTGAATTGTTCTACCAAGGATATTACATGTTTGTGAAGAGTCTATTAATTAGGGATTGACCGAAGACAGTCTGCATACCAAAATCCTAGTTAAAATGTTCAATTCCATGTTCAACAGTCCAACTTGTCCCCTTTATTATGTAAAAAAATGAGAATGACATTTTGAAGGCTAGGGCCAATTTCACCTTCCACCAACATGAAATTAATTAAATCAGTCAATTCATACTTCAAAGAGTCTCCTATCAGGTGATAAAGGTCACCAGGTAAGCCATCTGAACCAGGTGCAGAACCTATAGACAAGGGGCCTATGGCAGCCATCACTTCTCCTGTCAGGGTCTCAGACTGAATGGTCTCTTTCTGATCTGTGAATAAGTCCAGGACCTGAAAGGCCTCCAGGAAATCCTCCACACCAGTAGATCGGGGGGCTGATGTCCCAAATCTGAAAGTGACATGTCCCTCTAAAGAAGCAACCATGTTTGGAGCACCTCACAGGACAAGACCATTCTCATCCCTCAGTGCAGATGTCCAGTCAGAAGTCCTCTTTTTGTAATCCTCAAAAGGATTTGCCTGAAATTGTTTCCCTATTGTGTTGCATTTCTGCTCCAAGACCAAAGATGACATACATTGGTACTAGAGTGAGAGCATTTCAGCCTTAATAATAGATAGCTGACCTGTTAAATCCTGACATGTAGTACCCATTATAGCCAGCAACCTGTGAAATTACTGATGGAGATCAAAATAGGGCAAGTATTTATTGTTTGCTATTTTCTTGCTATGGGAGTGAAAAAAGGATTTTAGTTCTAATTTTACCTTCTGCCACCATTCAATGAGGGAATCATACAAAATCAAAGTGGAATGCTTTGCTTGGATGAAGAACAATAATTTCTGTTAAATATTCTCATCCTTCAATAAGGACATGTTTAGTCTCCAGTGACTGGGCCCACATGTGTTTTGGGTAGAAACGCAAACATGGGCATACATCATTCTATGATCAGACAGAGATGCTTGCAATGTATGATGTAGGGAGCACCCTAGTCACAAGGAACAAAAAACAAAGTCAAGAGTGGACAATTTACCCATGAAAAGGTATTTGACCCTTTACCTCCAGCTATACATGCTGTGTCCCTTAACCCTCCTTATGAAATGGCATCTGTCAGACAGTTACTGTCACAGAAGTGTTTAGCAGTTTTTGCTCCTCTATCTGCAAGGGTTAGTCCACAATTGAAATTCCCTCAAAAGGCACACCTATATTAGTATATAAATAAGACTGAATCAACCTAAACAGGTCCACTCTTTCTGGTTTGACTAAAGAGCACATATATCAATTAACCTTAGACTTACGGTAAAACACCCAAAGGGACATCTAAGAAAAGAGCTCTACTTAAAGCAATGTCCACCAGCCTAGACACAAGAACAGTGGGGCTAGAAAAAAGTACACCCACCCCCAGAGCACCAATCTTCACTGAGTGACCAAAAACAAGTATCAATGGATCGATATTTTTGGGACCATATTAATATCTCCACTAGTCCACAGCTGGGTATCTTTAATAAAACAATGTCACATTTTGATTATTGCAGAATGGAAAAGGTAGCAAACAGCCTTTTGGTGTTCTTAATGCTATTAGCATTTACAGTACCGACTGAAAAATTGTGGGTTAACCCAACCCCCATAATAAGATGGAGAAGATAAAGCAGCAAACCAATCTCATCATTTTGAACTTCTCTTACTGCTATTCATTCTGGATTTTCTCTTGTTTGTGGTTTGCAAATCAGATAGTGTACTTCCATTTTCTGAAAAGGGTTCATGTTGTGAAGAAGAACCATCTGAGTCTTCATCAGTCTCCCCCAATCATTCTTGTTCCTTAAAATGTCATATTTATTCCTCAAAGGAATTTCCTCCATCTCTGTCACCTTGTACTTTAGCTGACTCCTGAGTTGTCTATGGCATATCACCCTTTGATGGGAATCAATCTTAGTGGTGGAGAGGGGAGGCATAGAAAGAAACATAGCTTCTTCTGTAGGTTCCACAATATCTTCTCCTGTGGATTCCTTGGCAATGACTGATACTCATCCTCAGAGAGAGGAGTATTTGGACAGGCAGCAATGTCTGGTACTACATTAGTGTCCATAGGGGTTGAGTTAGACAGACATTGAGCAAGTACAGGGCTAACTAGTATTTGTGTTGGCACAGGTCTCTGCTTGGGGCATGTTCTGAATGCAAATGAGTTTCCAGTACAGTTATCACTGAGGAAGAAGGGTTAGGTTCCACCATGTCCTCTTTGCTATATGGGTCATCCTCTCAATGTGGGACAGGATCTTCATCTTCAGCATCCTTCATCAGTGGTTATTGTCTAGGTGGCCTTGCACATGGCTTGGCTGGTTGGGCAGTCACATTCTGGCCCCCTCTCTCTGGGCATAGTTTATATAAAAGTCTTGTTCTGCCTCATCCAGTGGTCACCCATAGTGTGTGTAGCCCAAGGAAAGGCTCTATAAGAACACTTCAATTCATCACATAAGTTACATTTCATGATATTAGGGCATTTTAAGCTCAAATGACCTAGCTCTGCACAAAGACCACATTTGATTTTATTACAGACATTGTTGAGATGTGAGGTAGAAGCACATTTATAACAAGCTTTTGGGTGCCCTTGGTACAAAAAAACAGCCTTTAATCATGACTCAGAAAAAAGCAGTTGAGAAGAAGGTGTATCCCGGACTCTGACTGTACAAAACAAGCCTTGATCTTCCAGACACCTGTCCAGATGTACTTGGAGTCTATTGCAGAGTCTGGATTTCCAGTAACAGTGCATCTCTGACAAAGCCAATAAAGGATATCGACAACACTGACCTCCACATTTTTCATTTATAAGGTGACATTTTTCACTTATGATTTTGTCAGGGAGATTACAAAGAAACGAATCCAAACTGCTGTATTTTCAGGACAGCATACTGTTTCCAAAAATGGTCTACTCCAATAGGTGACTTAAGGCTAATATCAAAGAATATTTCACCTACAGAATGGATTAGGGTGAAAATTTCAGATGCAAAAAAAAATCTCTGATTTAAGCAATGTTCTGGCAACAACAGCATGATTATGCATTTTCTACGTGCCCCCTTTGTAATGCAACCTGACAGCATTTCATCTCTTAGCAGGTTCTGGAGAAGGAAAAAAAATCAGAATATTTCTTCTGCTCCTGGTGGTGGAGGCAAACTTGAGTCTGATTACCTGACATGCCCAGCCTATGAGAGGAAGGTTCAATGGGCAGAGGGTCATTAGGCAAGGATATATTTTGCAACAAGGAATACAGTTTCTGCTGGGATGCAGTTACTGGCTGTGGAGAAGGCTTTTAACCTGGGTTGTGGACTCAAGAAGACCTGGTAGGAAGCTAACCTTCCAAACCAGACTAGTTGTTTACTAAATCTAGATTAGGGACATTGTCTTGATCAGAAATAGTGCACATCTGTGGGTTGTATTCCAGAAACCTGACATTGTCTTTAGTACAGCCCATTAAAGATGAAGGCACTTCCAAAACATTGAGCCATTTGTCCCATGTTTAAACAAGATTGGCTCCAGAGCAAAATTAAAGGAATTAGTGACTTCCAGAGAAAACTGAGGCTGCATAACAGGTCCCTCATTTTCCTTAGTGAAAGACTGTTGTGAATTAGTATCCAGCAAAGATTTGGAGTAAGAGATGGAGAAGTGAGTGGTCTACCTAGCATTTGTGTGTCCTCCTCAAATAAACCAACCTTAGGTCTAACCAGAGAAGCCTCCTTTTGTGAGATAGAGCCATCCCTGCTCATGAGTAAAGGCACAGAAAGTTGCACGGGCCACACCATAATGGGGAATTAATGGGGATACACCCTGACCCATCATCATTATCCTCCCAGGTTGTCAGGTCAACAATCACAGGTCATGGCTCTGGAGCTGGGTGGAGCTCAGACACAATAGTTTCAGGACCCAATACAGAAGTTGAAGATGCAGAAAGTCTTAACGGTTGAAAGTTAGGAAAGGAAAGCTGGTAACCATGTCCATTTGTTTCAATTGAAGTGTGTTTTTCCAAACTGCAGCATTCTTTTTCCTTAGCAATTAACTGCAACACCACTGTTCTTTAACACTGTAAGTTCTGTTCTAAACATTCTTCCTCCAGTGAAAGCTCATGGATCTTGACTATGACAGTAGCAGCTGCATCAGGAACTCTATATACCTTGGCTGGAGGTACTACTGCACCAGACCAGTACTAAGCAACAGCTGGACATTCTCACTTCCCACAGTTAAGAGGTTGCTTTTGTCCTGTACTTCACACAGATGAATGTAAGCCTTATCGTCATTACCTCTTCTAGTGTTTTCTGAAATGTGCACACCCTGAATAACATCAAACAAAATCCTTGAAGGCGCTTCCTCAACACTCTGAGTGGGTAGGGAAGCTATCTCCATTACATGGGCCACCATCTCACTTTCTCCTCCAGGATACTCCATCTTCACATGGGAAGCTGGCAGCACCCCCTCAGAAGAGTGGGGGAATTTTTATTACAAGAAGATATACAAAACAAAATTGTAAAATGTAAACAAAACATCTCTCAACAGAAATTAAAAGGCTAAACCCTGTATTTCCTTTTAAAAGGGTCAGTAGTCACCCAAGATATCACCTGGGATAGCTCCTGTCAAAATAGCTTTACAGAGTTCAAAAGAGCTCTGATGGCCACACCAGCCCTTAAAAACCCTGATAAACAGATGCCCTTTAGCTTGTGCGAGGCGTGTCCTCCCAAAGACAGGCACGCTGGGCCCTATCTCTGCAGTCATGCAACCTCAAGGTTATGGTGGCAGCTCATGTCCTCCTACCTTCTATGCTACACTATGATGGCTTCAGCCGGAGACCATAAGAAGGACATGGGGATGGAAAACCATCAGATAGGTGGACATTGTGGCATCCATAGGACATGCCAGACAGTGGGACAAAAATAATGGTGGCCAAAAATGGGAAGAATGATTAAACAAACACTAGAGTCATACCTAATTTGTGCCTAGATGAATCCCAAAGCCCCAGGAGGGCCCCTATGGGGAGGGTGCCTTTGGCAGATGGACTATGGGGGTCCTTGCAGATTGACTTTGTGAGATTGTTACCCATGGCCCCATGAGGCATGTGCTACCTATTGGTAGTAGTGGATACCTTCTCAAAGTGGGTGGAAGCCTTTCCAGTGAAAAAGCATACCACCGGACAGTTAGCTAAGGTCTTGTGGGAACAGGTTTTCTCAAGATGGGGTTTCCCAAAAACCTTAGAGAGTGATAGAGACACTCATTTTACTGAAGAAATTATGAAAGTTGTGTGTGCTTATTGGGGATAGAGCAAAGATTACATGTTACCTATCGCCCCCAATCATCAGGCATGGTAAATTGGATGAACTGTACCCTTAAACAAGGACTCAAGAAGTTAACCTTAGAAGCAGGAAAAGACTGGGAAACTCATCTTCCAGGAATTTTATTGTCACTCAGAAGCATCCAAAATAAAAGTATGGGATGCACCCTGTATCAGTTGATGACAGGAAGGGACATGAGCATGTATTATCCCTTTGACCCTGACCTCAGTACCCCTGTAAAGGATAGGATTTGGGCAGATGTATTTCTAGCTCAGGTACAGGAGCAGTTGAATCATTACCTGCCCGACATGGCTGGAAATATGACACAAAGTCATGAGACCAAACAGGATCAGTGCTCAGGGGTATTGCCTTACAAAAAATTGCAGATTGGCGATCAAGTCATGGTTAAAAATTTGGGGCAAAACGGACCATGGCAGGCAAATTGGACTGGTCCTTAACAGGTTCTGGACAAATTAGGTCCATGGGTGGTTAAAATTTCTCATGAAAAACAAACGGGTAAAAAGAATATTACTCTATGGGTGCATACAGATTATTGTAAACTGTATAAAGCAAATTTAGATATTACAGAGAAGAGCAAATTGATTCTGCACTTGATTTTTTATTTGCTCTGCAGGAAGAAGATGAAAACAAATTCCCCACTCTGAGGACAGGACAGGAGCCTCTGCTGGAAGATAATGTGCCTAGTCAGAACAGTCTGCCTACTACTGTGTATGTCTTGGATGCTATGGGACTGGCTACAAAAATCTAAAGGTGATAAGTTCATCTCAAACACTCTTAAAAGGTGACTTTTGTAACATAATATGCACATCAGTATTAAAGACTAATAGCAGTTGTAAGTCATGTAATTATCTAAGAAATGGGAAAGGACAGTGGAGTTGGCCATTGCAAGTCTTAAAAGATGAAGGGATTAACATTTATGGAGGGCAACAACAAGTAACATTTTATACCATGTATGGACATGATAATGACTCCTGGCAATCACCAATGGATATATTTAGGGGCTATAAAATGTGTGTTGCTAATGTTTTTAAAAATGTCACTTTAGAAGTGCATGGTCTAAAGCGTATAAGAGAAAAGGTTACTGAGGACCGAACAAAAAATAAGAAATTAAATAATTTTCATGGGATGAGAGTTACAGACAGGTATAGGTGCAGCATTAACAAGACCATATGCAAACTGATAAATGTCACTATGTATCAGCAACTATTGTTTCTCACCTTATCTCAGGATCCTCAATTCATGACCTTACATTTATGTGAGGGGGGAGGGGTACATCTTGTAGCTGATGCTTTTGCTACAATACAGTATAAGGTCCATCATCAGCTAGAAGGGACCTACCCCCCACCGATGGGATAATCACTGAACAGATGATAGAACCAGTGTATTACCCTACTAGGTATGAGTTGTATAATGTTATGTTACACTTGCCCTTCCCTAAGCTACCTAAGTATACAAATAAATCCTCTATCAGAATATGGCAAAAGCTATATAATGATACTCTGGTGGAGTATCATGCCCAAAATTAAATGTATCTTAAAAGGAGGAAGAGAAACCTTACCTCGTGGGCAGGGGGACTTTTGGGGGTAGTCAATGGAACAGATTCCATGGTGTTAAAAGGACATATATGAAACATGGAGGAACAGTTAAACGGTATCATGACCAGTTTCTTGGCTGCCTCTCTTAAGTCCGCTGCTAATAATGAACAGACAGTTTGGGATGCCTTCTCTGAAATATTAAATAATGACTTGATTACCACACAATGGACAAAGTTGTTAAATTACACCATGGTGGAAGGCATCACTAATTACTACGCAACTATTATGCTCCCAGTGGGTAAATGAAGCTGTAAATGTACTACAACATGAATTACAAATGATAGAAGCTGGAGTGTTACCATGGGGTATCACTAATCATATTTTATCTCAGTTAGTCAATCAAACCTCTAGGGAAGCTATCCTCACTTCTAGATCCTTAGTTCATGTTTTCCCTCTTGGTAATAAAATGCCTGCTGTTAATGTGGTCCCACTGATTCTGGCTATTCCTGTCTTGTTTACTCCAAGAGCTTATGGTTGGAGGCTAACTAATTTGGGGGTCCTAATGGACAACCAACTAGTATAGCTGCAAGTGCAGGGAGATATGGTTCTACCAACCCCTCGCAGTCCAATCATGTTGGATAGTAAACAAAGTTTAAAGCATAAAATGACTTATTTATGTGGAGATCAGGTACCTTCTTATCCATATCAGAGGAGTGAATACACCTTTAAACTCTCTGAGGCCATGGGCATTGAGAGGATTGAGAGATGGAACCGATCATGATCTGTTCTTGCTGGAGATCCTTGGAACATTTGGGCCTGCAATGATGGTACCTGGAATGTCATGAATTTAACCCTTCATGCTCGTCCCATGTATAATGTTGCTAATGAAACCCACCTTGCTGACAAATGGATAGATTATAGTAGTACTAGCCTGTACCACCTGATTGAACCTCCACATATAGTCATGCCACATTTCTCACCCATATCTATTAAAGCTCTATGATGCAGACAGGGACCCAAGCGTTGGTTTTAAAACAGCAAGTTACAGCTGATGCCACTGAGCAACAGGCAGAGTGGATATCGGTTATTTCTTGGTGGGATTGGACAGTAGGTGTGTTAGGGGCCAGCCCTACATTGGCCGTGGTCATGGTTTTTGTGATAATACAAATTACTGTTTTAATGTGTATATCTTGTGTATATAAATGTATTCAACAATATCTTTGCACTGTTAAAGTCCCTACTGACAACCAACAACTGCTGTGATCCCCGAGTTATTCAGGTATGAAAGAGGGGATTGTAATACAATGCATATGTAATTAACAGAGCTGTGAAGAGTAATGTGTACTCAGGAGATGCTATTGTTACAGGTTGTAAAGGCATGTAGCCTAGGTAGGTGAGGGAGGGGTGAGTGTGCATTCTTGCCGAATTTGACCAGACCATATATGGTAACATGTTTTTCCAAGGACAGCTCTGTATGTGACTAGATCCAGCTGTAGGTATGGTGTAAATATGTGGTTTAACTGGTTCTTAGGGGTGTGGGAAGAACCATAAATATGCTGTGTATTTCGCCCTAACAAGCTGAGTACTCCAGAAAGCTACACAAGGAGAATGTAGTCCTGTTCCACAAATAAAATCTTACCAGACTCAGTGAACACAGTGTCTCCATCTCTTCTGTTTCATGGGAGTCCCTCTATAGTAGGTCTATTGAGAGGTTCGAATCTCCCTTACAATTATCATGTTGTCTACTGTCTATTTACAGTCTTAAAAGGGGTCAAAGGTTTGTTTGAAGCTCTGGGTACCAAAATGCTTCTCTTGTTGTAGAGATTGAGCTCTGTTTTACTGCAATTTCCTCATGTCAGATTGTATAGACCATATTTGAAAACTATAGTACCCTTTATGGATTTCAGTTTTAGAGACTCCTTTCTGCAGCTGCTCATGGAGCATCAGGTACTTAAGGTAGTCGCCCATGGTTTGTTGCCTAGTATCTTGCTTAAACAGGTCACAAGTGCCTCATTTACAATTCTTCCACCACTCTGATAAAGAGTCACAGAAGCATTGCACAGAGAGTCAGAAATGCCAAAGAGCGATCCAGTGCTGTAACAATACAGGGTCTAATAAATACAAATTATTTATTCTCCAAGGACCCTTCCCAGGAAGCGGTGCTTCACTCCAAGTCAAGGTGCAGAGTAATGCACAGTGATCCAAAATTTCAAACCCCAGCATGTTAGCCCACAGGACTGTCAAAATGATGGAAATAAAGAAAAAAAATCAATCCTTGTTGATAGGGTGCCCCTAAAATAGGTGTGTCCTCCTGTTGGGTGCTGAACCCAGGAGGCATCTTTCAACAAAGCATTCCAAACAATCACTGTCAAACAGTTTGAATCACAGTACAACTTATTGGTTTGTAGACCTCAGTCATGTGAAGCCAGTCCACAGTTCAAATCCCCACCCCCCCAAAATCACAAGTCTGGAGTTATGGAGATATGGTTCTATCTCCTGAAATAATTGGACTCTTGCAGCCTTTGTCTGAGGTGTATACACCATAAGGAGGTGTCCACTGCCAAGATTCTGTCTTGTTGGATCACTACAGGTCTAGTCACCCTAAGTGCTGTGTCCTTAAGCAAGATTCCCTCACTGTCGTAATGGTCAGTACCAATAGACCAGAAGGCTGGGACCTCTGTCCATAATCCAGAGACCTGAGCCAGTTCAAATTACATTTTGAGCCTGGTATCTTGCAAAAAGACCACTCTAAGCAGCAAAGGCAGTAAATCTTTCACTATAGCCTTTTATGCCATTGACATTAAGGATGACTACCTGTAGAGAATGTATGCAAAACCAAAAAAGTGAGTGAATACACACAGAACTCTATCATAACACACCATCCTGAGAACGTGTCTTCCATTTATACAGTACTTTTTGAGAGAACAGGCAATGGGCGAATTCCCTCAGTATCAAAGGAAGGGTCATTCAGAGATGAAGAGTGAGAAGAAGCCTCAGAATCACCATCCTCATCCTCTATATCCCCCCTTTTTTCCTGTTACAATATCCCAAATCTGTTTTTGATAGCCAAGAATGCCCTGCCTTTGGATTTGGGCATACTAACAGTTCTAGGTCTTTTCTTCTTTCCTTTTGGAGAACCACAACACACTCCTCTGGGGAAGGGGGGCTTTTGTCTAAGGGAATGCTGGGACAGGGAGGGTACTGCAGTAGGGGCAGGAGTTTCCTTGACAGAGAAGGGGGGTCAACCTCAGGGGTCAAGTCAGAGTGGTCCACAGGACTGGGTTTGGTAGAGATAGCCTCAGAGCTTCTATCAGGAGCATCTATCGGCTACTAACAAGCAGTACTGGAGGGGCTGAACTGACTGGCTCTCGATCAGGTGTACAGAGGGCCTCTATCCTATGGTAAGAGACTTGAGAAGCACCCTTCCATTGGGCTTGAGTCACCAAATCATCCTGCAAGATGTCACCCCTCCTATTATAAGTGGCCCAAGGACATTTAGCAAATGAGTGACCCCTACGTTCACATAACTTACAGCAAAACATGTTGGAGCAGCCTTTAGTTGCACTACCAAATTCTTGACAGTGATTGCAATGTGCTGCTCAAATGGCTCCTAGACCCACACTTGAAGAGGCCACTGGAGGAGCGCCATCTGCCTAAGCTGTTTGGGGGGCAGGGCAGCAAGATGGTCACGTTGCTGCTCCACTCCTTACAGCTTCTGCAGCCCATCGTTTAATGGTGTTGTTTTGTAAGTTTCTACACAGAAAAGACCACATCTGCTGAACAAAACCTAGGTTATTTCTACATAAGGCATTCTTTCATTTTATTTATGTTATTTTGGGTTGTAATGCCACTGTGTACTGAACACTGAAAAGGATGCCGGTTGGCCTTGTATATGACTTTGCTGTAAGCGTGTGCCAGTGATTGCTTGACCATGGGCTTGATTTTTTGCTGTGGTCATTTAGACCCTACATGCTAAGATTATTGCAACAAGAAAAGCAGCACTGAGAAGAAGTGGAATCTGGAAAATGGAGAAATGGCAGTAAACACAGTCAAACCATGCCTGTAACCATGGATGCACTATTTGTGACGATAGGCTTATAAAGCCTTTTTAAAAGGTTGAAATTGCCACTGAAACTGGAGGTGACCAGAAGAGAGAGGGGGGAATCACCAGAGACCTTTGGAGGGCATATTCTAGCAAGTACTGAATACTCAGGCTTTTTGATGGATGCCAATGAACTTCCAGCTCAGGGGAGCAGAGAGGAGATAAGTTTGTTTATGCTTGCCAATGTTTTCATTTGGTCCTATGATAATGCATTTGCTGGAAGCAAATATTGGGGCAGTTTCCCCTTAAGTTACTCCTTTAACCTTTTCTTTGTGAATGGTATCCTACGTAGAGATGCAGTGAAGTAAAATTCCACCCACGAAGTGGACGCAAAGGGGCCACTTTGCATTAGTATTCCGCTACGCGAAGTGCCCATTTTAAACCCTCATTTCACCACTTCGCATTGTAATTATGACTTTGCATTGTGCACTCCACCTTATTCCTCTTTAAGGCAGAGTGAGAATTCACAGGCAGCCCACACACATCACATGGCTTACACAGTGTAAGTCACATGCTTCAGGCAGGCAGAAAGGAGGTTACAGGCAAAAACACTCTCCAACATGGGCTGCCTTACACGTTTTGCATGGGGTGTGATATATGGCTCTGCTCTGAGAATGGCCAAGGGTGGGGTGTGGATGTGTGATGAAGAGGGGTGCACAGGTGACAGATCCACAAATGAACTTATTTTCCCCATTTTACCTACAGGGGGTTGATATACCACTTGCACTAGACATACTGCATTGACCATCACCACCACTGCTACTCTGACCACCACTTGACAATATTTCTAAATCATAATCTTCCCCTTCATCATGCCTGTAGTAACCCTCTGGTGTTATTTCATTGGTACTGAAGATATTCCTACTTGGTCTTACACTCATGGAAGGGGATAACATGCTTAGTAAGGTTGATGACAAGGGTGAATGCCCCACTATGGCATTGGCTGCCATCTGGTGCTGGGTCTACAGTGCCATGTGCCTGTTCTTAAGATGTGTATGTTGGCCCCCATTCCCAGATAACTCCCCTTTTTACCTCGACTCACACATGCATGGCAAAGCTGGCAGATTGCAACTGACTCATCATTTGTGTCTTGGACAAAACAATCCCAAACAAGGGATTGTGATCCCCTACTTTTAACATGTCCCTGATGCTGCATATTGGACTCTGTTTTAAATCTCTAAAATAGGGGGTGTGCTACATGATTTTTCAGGCTGGAGACACTTGGACTCCCACTGACCACTACAACTAGCTATGGTTATTACTGGGTCATCATCATTACCATTAACAGGAAATGCTAAGTCACAACTTTTTTGAGGAGGGGGGGATTTAATGCCAACAGACCCAGACACAGCCAACTTTACTTTTCTTTTCTCCGGTTCCCAACAGGGGTCACTGATATCATTATCATATTCATCAACATCATCCACATCCATATTTTTAGCTGGGATGCTGTCATGTGGAGAACATGTTCCAACCACAGCATCATCATCAACATCATCATCACCCGATATTTTTGCCCCACACTTTGAATCATTGGATGGCAAAGGCATGACCTCAACAGTGCTGGAAGAAATGTGACATTGTGAGTTATTGTTGCCAAGATCAGAATCGTGTTCAACTATCATGGTGATGTTAATGGGAAATATGACATCATCTACATTGTCAGTCACAGCTTTAGACACAACTATATTTTTTGATATGGTTAACTGGTTAGAAGTAGAACTTGATGCAGCAATACTCATGCCAGCAGAAACTGCACTAATACTACCATATGGGACAACGTCATTTCCTCCAACTATGAGAGAAGCTACAGACTGCTCTGTAAGAAACATTGATGGAAAAATCCCTTTACTGACATCAGCTATGCACTTCTGTGTACTACCATGCCCACAGACAATCTTGCCACTGGCAGCAGTGCCATGGTCATAAACAGTTTTGCTTGCGTGTCTCTTTGCAGGCATTTTGGGGGCTGATCAAGAAAATTCTAAACAAATTTAGATTTCTTTTTTTTTCACTCTATCATTTTACTGAAAATTCCAAATAGTTAAACATGCAAACAGTATAGATATAAAGCATCCTCCATGTGAGGTACATACAGCTGGGCAAGTAACCCCAGAGGTCGAGAGGGTCTCCTAATAACCCTCTCCCACACAGACAGAGCTGAAAACGAGCATCAACTGGGCCAGTATCCCCGGAGGTCGAGAGGGTCTCCTAACAACCCTCCCCCACACAGACAGAGCCACAAATGAGCATCAGGTACGCATGGAGCCGGCTGATCCCCTGCTGCAGTTATTGTTTTGCTGCTCATACTGATCCCC
This sequence comes from Neoceratodus forsteri, assembly GCA_016271365.2. Classification (NCBI taxonomy): domain Eukaryota; kingdom Metazoa; phylum Chordata; order Ceratodontiformes; family Ceratodontidae; genus Neoceratodus; species Neoceratodus forsteri. The sequence continues at coordinate 641,589,992 of CM028129.1, read as the reverse complement.
GCTGGCACTGCGCGCCAGGCTCCCCACCACCCTCACCACCACCCTTGGTCAACATCGGGCTTTATAGCAAGGATCACATGGTCGTGCAAAACCAATCAGCCCACTTTGCCATCTGCAGCCTTTACTAGTTGAATTCTAGAGGTCTCCCTCTCATTTCCTTCCACAATTAGAAACTCCCTATACTAGCAGCATGACTTGCATCCTCTGTATCCTATTCAACACCATCATAATCCTAACACTTTTCACTGATTACCACCCCACTGTCCCTGTTGATAAAACCCACTCCAGGGACACTTACAGCTGCCTAACCGCACACTACCTCAGTCACACAACCCCATCTCATCACCCAAACCCAATCACCCCTGTTCTACTCAGCACTAATTTCACCTCTAGCATAAGCAGCACCATTAACAGGTCCTTAGTGGTGTGAGCACAACCACCTACAGGCGTGCACACACTACATAGCCCCCATATTTCCATATCTCAAGCCCAATTAGCCCAACTAGTTTGCACCATCCCCATACCAGTCGGGCTCAGCAAATTTTCCACTAATCCACGCTCCTGTACCTCTTTCTCCAAACTGATCCAGAGAGCTGCCTTCTGGCATGCTCTCCTCCTCCTCCTAATCTCCGGCAATGTACACCATAATCCTGGACCAACAGCGACTAATGATCCCAAGGGGCATGGGCAGAGTGGCCTACTACTGGTCTCCCTTAACATCTGTAGCCTGCCTAGGAAATTCACACAGCTGCAGGGATGGATCTCCCCAACACTCCCCTGACATCCTGGCCATATCTGAGACCTGGCTCTCCAACAAAATCCCAGATGCCTCTTTCTCCCTTAATGACTCCTCCATCTTCAGGGCAGATAGAACAGGCAAGAGAGAAGGTGGGTGTGCCATATACGCTAAAACCGCACTTCAGCCCCTCTCTTTCCCCCTGCTCTCACCAACTCATGGTGCCCAAGCCATTACAATCAAAGCACCCTAGGCACTCCGGGGAAATCGCTGTACATAGTGGCAGTCTACATCCCCCCCCCACAACCAGAAACTAGCCTTTGACTCTATCATGACCAGCATCACCCATCTCCCCCCCAGGACTTTAATGTGAATTGGTTATCCCTTGTAGTAGCCATGTTCAAAGATGCAGTCCGGGCCTATGATCTTGCCCAGGTTGTCCAGTCTCCCACCAAGCAGGATCCCCGGTCAGGAACTGCCACCCTTATTGACCTCATCTTCACAAATCTGCCCAACCACCTCTCCAAAGTTAAAGTGCTCCCTGATGTACTAAGTGGCCACTCACCATCTCCTGCTGCTAGTCAAATAAAATCACTACCAATCAACCTAGAATTTCCATCCAGAGGCACCTCAAAAAAAAGGATCCCTCTCTTGCCTCAAACTCTGTCTCTTCTCCTGCGACTGGTCACCTATTCACACTGCCAAGTCTGTTGACGCTGCCCTCACCTCCTTTATCAAATTTTTTAACATTCCCTGTGACATATTTGTCCCTTTCAGAAAACAGGTGACAAAAAAATAGAGAAACTCCATGGATCTCGCAGACCCTCCTTGAACAGATGCACCTCAGAGATAACCACTGGCATAGGGTACTGAACTCCCAACTTCCCCATGACAAGCAACTCTAAAGAGAGGCAAGAAACAAGTGCACCTGGGCTATTCGGCTAGCTAAGTCTACCTACTATAAGCAAGCTCTCACCTCCTCATGGGGATCTGGGAATAAATTCTGGAGCAATGTCAAGGAACTCTGTGGGAAAACCGTTTCCCCTACCTCTTCACAAATTCTTTACCAAGAAGCCCTCTCCCAGGACCCAGCCACCATAGCTAATGTCCTGAACAATTCCTTCTCCAATCTTAGCCACATCCTACCCCAAAACTTATTTGACCCCATCCCAAATGATCACCCTGTCACCTACCCTACTAGTACTCTCCCTCCCTTCCGGCTAAGAACCATCTCCTGCAATGAGGCTAAACACTACCTATCCAAAGCTCTGCACAACTCACGGTTCAGTAGTGACTCCCTAGACCTTAAAATTCTCAGACTAACTCTTGATGAGACCCTGCCTCACCTTACCAAAATCCTAAACTGTTCCTTGTGCTTTGGTCAATTTCCTTCACTCTGGAAAAGGGGAATTATCACACCTATCCTAAAAAAGGGTGATCCAACAGACCCTGGTAACTTAGGCCCATAACAATCCTTTCCCCCCTTTCTAAAGCACTCGAAAGAATTGTATCAGATCAGCTCACCAAATACCTGAACAAACACAATCTGTTGTGTCAAGAACAGCACGGGTTCAGAGCGGGTCACAGCACTACCACTGCCCTTCTCCAATTCACCTCTTACGTACATGAAACATTGGAACAGGGGTCTTTAGCAGGAGCAATCTTTTTTGATCTGACCAAAGCATTCAACACCGTCAACCACTCACTCCTTATCCACTTTCTCCCCTCCCTCCATCACAAGAAACAATCTCCTGGTTCAAAAACTATCTCACTGACCGGACACAACAAGTCTAAATCAACACCACCTTCTCTGCTATGCAACCTGTTCATGCAGGAGTCCTCCAAGGGTGGATATTAGGCCCTCTACTATTCACTCTCTGTCTAATTTCCCTCCCTCCCTCTCTCTGGCCTGCAGTGGTAAACTATTGCTCTATGCAGACAATGCTGTAGTATACTGGAAACACCCCAATCCAAACTCTCTTCAAAATTTCCTGCAAGGCAGCTTTAGAGAACTAGAATCCTGGTTATCTGATCATCGATTACTACTTGACTACAACAAGACTAAATCTATGATCTTTGCTCACCGCCAAAACCCCAACAGTAATGCCCTGCTATCTATCTCAAATTCTCAGGACACCCACATAGAACAGGTCACTAACTTTAAATATCTGGGCATCACTCTGGATACATCCCTTACATACCACATACATATTAAGCACTCTCCACCTCTGCAAACATCCGGCTTGAGATATTATACAGACGCAAACACTGCCTCCCCCCCAGGCAGTAAGGCTGGCAGTAACCAGCTCAGTCCAATCTGTGGTCGATTATGGGACAATAATCTACAGTTCGGCTGACAACAGAGCCCTAAACAGCATCAAACTAGCTCTCAATAAAGCCTGCAGACTGGTCACAAGCAGCAATAGATTAACCCACATGTGTGAGCTCTGTAAGCAAGCAGACTGGCTGACCTTTGAAGGCAGACTAATGTACCACACTTGCCTCCTAGCAAAAAAGATCCAAATGAATCTTGCACCTAAGGGCTTCAACCCCCTCATCCAACCTACCCCCACAGGAGCACCCTTAGGCGTCTGGTGAACACCCCTCTCCTAGTCCCCTACTGCAGGACTGCCATAGGGCAAAGGTCTTTCCAGTATCGTGCTCCACTCTGGCTAAATAAACTTTCCTCCACCATCTCCCTGGCCCCTAGCCTTGGCCTATTTAAAAATGGTATCAAGAGATTTCTCCTTGACCCTGAGATATGTAACTGTAACAACCAGTCCACACTAACACTGTAGGTGTCTGAAAGCTAGCATTTCCCTAAGCTCCAAACCAAGGTCAACATAACTAACGGTGCCAATAAACCCATACTCCCGTACTGGAGATGGCCTCAGAATTGGTAACCAGTCCTTCTCCCCTGCAATGACCCAGGGTCCATAAACAACCCTAGAGAACCTAACCAAGCAATGTAATGCAAGCCATGTAAATTAATCTGTACAGAGTAACCATGTATAATTTGTCTTAATGTAATGTTTTGCCTAGTAAGCAATGTACAATTTGTCTTTAAGCTATGTAGGTTTTGTACTGACGTGGAGCCTTTGCAAAGGAGTCATTGACTCAAAGGATTGTAATTCCGAAATTTAAATAAATAAATAAATAAAAAAATACAAATTGTGTATAACTGTATACATGTATTGAAAGAGTAGTCACAATGATTAGGCTGGAGTTAGGCTATAACCAAAATAGAGAAGATAAGGCTACAGATGAATAGTGCAAGAAACAAAAATTGTACAGAGCCAAATAGGTGCTAGCTAATGGATAACCATAAAATTAGAAAGGTGACAGTGATCAATGGCTACAGTTAAGCCTTACAGTAATTGCTAAAGATAGTACAAAGGAAGTTACAAAAATGTATCATAATAGGAGAATATAACTGGAAGAAAGAGAGGAACATGTAAGAAAGAAGTGGAAGATGACAAAGAGGAGAGATAGAAAGAAGTAAGAAAGAAGAAAGTTAAAGGATAAAAATATATCTGTGCGTGGTTACTTTATCAAATTTAGATTTGTGAACTTTCAATCTGGGCTGGTGGATGTGAATCCAAAATAAACAACAACTGTGGCTTGCAGATGGAGACTGGGCACTAAACAGATGAAAAAGCACAGACAGATAAAGGTCCCATCCACAGTGCACCGCTCAGACTCTGTAATGGATAGAAACCATTACAACTGGGGCGGTGTGGTGTCCACACTGCCACAGTGTCCGTTACGGGACTGGCAGTGCGGTCCACCTAGGAGCAAGGGTGACACATGCGGCACCCGATCCCACTCATGTAGCTTGGCGCTGCACTAGGGGACAGTGCCACTTGTCCACACTACGCACGGTAACGTTACCGAGGCGTAACCGGTTTCATAACCATTGTTGAACGCACCTCATATGTGGCTTCAACAACGGTTATGAAAATGCCTTCTGTAACATTACAGGTGTAAACACAAACCATTATGGTAACAGTTTGGGCACTCTGTAACGTTACAGAGGGGTAGTGTGGACAGGGCCTTAGATTGCACTGCGCAATCAAGAAGAGATGCAGAAGCAAAGTCACAACAACATCTTAACCGGTCCTCACAAGTCACAATCCAATATGGAAAAGAATACCTTTTGCCAGTTGGGTGGGCGGTGCAGTGGACTTCAGTAACTGTCCAAAATCAGGATACCACAAAGCAGTACAAAATCACGCAGGTGTGGTGGATAGCAGGGTCACACTGCTGCAGTTACTCTGTCACAATAAAATGTGTCTTTTTTTTTTTTTTAAATTTGCATTTTTCACCTTCCTAGCTGCCGCCACCCAATGTTCAGCCCGGTCACGGGGCCTTCCACCCCCACATCAGCCTCGGGTCCTCTGATACGGGCTTACCCCCCCAGTGGGGCTGCGGGATGGAGAGGGCGAGGCATCCTGCAGAGACCGTAATTGGTCGGAGGACTGGCCTGGGGGGGCTAATCAAAGCTGTGGCGGGCTTCATGGAGGGTGGCCGGCAGCCGTCCATTTTCCTCTTTTCCGGGGAGGCAGGGTCATGCAATGACGCCCAGCGTCCATCCCGCCTCCTACAATCTTTGAGCGCGGCAGCGTGGGTGCTCCTGGCCTCCACTAGGAGTCCCCATCGCCCCCGGATGCTACCCCATCCCTCCCCCTGGAGAAGGAGATCAGTCCCACAGACGCTCGATCCTTCTCCCCCCGGCCGGCCCTCCGACGACTCGGGTCCGTTCCCGAACCCGGGTCGCCGGCGTCACAAGCGGAAATCCAACCGCTGCGCCGACGAGCCGGCGTACAATAAAATGTGTCTGATTTGATGGCACACCTCGCACACACACTCACACACACACACACTACAAATAATGCATAGCAAATTGAAAACTTCAATAATATAACCAAATCTTTTAAACAAACAAAAGTCAAGAATTACTGAAAATACTACTGTTTATACATTACCACAGTTATACAAGTAAAATATAACCAAAGCAGAAAGACTTCATTTTTCTCCCAGTTTTAACCTACCTCCATCACAGATATGGTCCTCCCCCCAAAGCACACTTCAAGTGTCTGTCAGTATACAGACTGAAAGTTCTAAATTAACATTCAAAATCCACACACAAACAATAAACACTCTATGATATGAGCACAGGAGGGTTTCCTGCAATTGATGTACTCAATTTTGTGCAAAACAATATGGCTCCAAAAGGCTTTTTTAACAACTTTTAGAGGATTTGAATCGCAGAGCTCTGAGAGGACACTGTCTCCATCTACCACTACACAGAACTGTGGCTGTGCAGAACAATCTACAGCCCATGTGACCTGCAATCTCATGAATCACTGCAACATTTGCCTTGGAGCTCAATAACAAGGCAAAGTGATGCAAAGTACATTGATTTCTATGTACTTCATATTAAAATTGGTGCGGAAGTGGTTGGGAGAAGGCGAAGTAATGCGAAGTCATTGTTATAAATGGACTTCGCATTGCGGATTACTTTGCAGATTCTGCATTACTCCACAAATTACTTCATGGAGCAAATTTTGGCCACTTCACCCACCTCTAGTCCTGTGTAGAGGCTGTCATATGAGTAACCAGGTTTATAGATTAAAATCCTTTTTGGACCTTTGAAGTACAGTAGGATTCCTGCAGACAGGGCCATTTGCCGTGGTGAATTGGAAGGCTGTGATTATATTCACTAGTGGTTCTGGAGCTTAACAGAACAGTAAGCACAAAACTGTCCTTTTGAGAGAACATCAGTGTATGTCTTTGCATAGTCTGCATCTTTAATTGCAGACCTGACAAATTCTGGGGTGATGTTTGGCTTTATTTTCCGACACTGCTTGATTTAAAGTTTACCATTCAGAGGTACATTTCTGAGCAAATATTTCCCCATAGTCAAATATTTAAGAAGTTTCAAGGGAAACAACAACTCCACTGATGTGATTCATTACTGATTTATACAATGGCCTGCTGCAGCCCTGTATTTAACTCATTTAATCAATTGCTTAGTTAGTAGAAACTGTCTTAACCACAGATAAATTGCTACTTTGCGGCCATTTGCTTTATAATTTTATTTTATTTATTGCAGTTTGGGATTAAAACCTTTGAACCAAAGACTCGTTTACTAAGGCTCCAAGTCACACATAGTACAAAACAGAATAAACAATAACAACAGTAAATATACAGAAATACATAAGCATACATAGGATAACATGAATTCATTGTTACATAATATACATACAAAAAATAAAATAATTGTGCTTAATTGTCAAGTTACATTTTGGTTGCAGATTGTCAAGAAATTTAAATAGAAATTTCCACAGCAGTCCTACATAAATAGTATGAGTCAGTAGGAGAATTACAGTGAGCTAGTGCCTGGGTGAGGCAAGGCCATCAGAATGTGAGGTTTTATAGAAGCTGTAAATGAATGGCAGGTTGAGAGGGCTTTGTCATTGGGGTAGGAGGGTTGTAGGTGAGGGAAACGGGATGGGGAGAAAATTGGGGTAAGGTGGTCAAGGGGTGTAGGCAGTGAAGGGGGAAGTAGTAGTGCAGAGGGGTGGGGACAAGGATATGGGGATCCGGAGGAGGCATAAGGGGATGTGATCAAGAGGGGGTGGGCAGGAGGGGGATAAAGGTAGATTACAATGGGGGGTGTGAGGGACTGCTAGAGACAGTCCAAGTGCTTGTATTGGAGTGTTCAGGGCTCTCTTAAAATGTTGGAAAATGAGTTAGATTGTGTTAGGGCACTCATATACACAGTCGAGAGTTAGGAGTGCTTTGAGACCAGCTTTGAAATTGCTGATCTTGCTACAATTTATAAGGTTGTGGGCAGATTGTTCATCCACTCGGCCCTCTATAGGAGAAAGATCTCTGGGCTATAGACATATGTTTAAAGGGAACCACCAGACCTCCCTTTGAGGCACTTTGAGAACTGACAGCTGGAAGATTTAATTTGAACAGGTAAGATGTGGACCCATGTCCCAGCCTAAGCATGGCTTTCTTTACCAGAAGGCAGGCCTGGTATTGGGCTCTGAGGTGAAGGGGTAGCCATCCAGTTGGTTTATAGAGGTCACACATGTGGGACAAGTGATCAGTACACAGGACAAGCCTACAAGCTTTATTTAGTAGGGTTTTTACCCTTCTGAGGGCTATGTCAGTACCTGTGCCATAGATTATAAGACCTTAGTCTATGGTAGATAGGACTGTGCAGCTACTGACCATCTTTAGGACCTCAGACGGCATGTGGTGATGGTGTTGATAGAGAACACCTAGTTTTGCAATGGCCATTTTGACTACATGGTCGACATGGGTCGTGAAAGAGCGGGCAATACCCATGTGAACCCCAAGATACTTAAAGGTGTCAAGCTGCTCCAGTGTAACCCCCTTGTTACTCCATACCTCCAGTTTTCCAAATTTCTTTTGGTTCTGTGGAACCGTAAAAAGCATGCTCTTGTTTTTTGTTTTATAATTGAGCAGCAATTTATTATTAGAGAACCAAGTCTCAAGCCTGTGGAAACTTTCTTCCAGTTTGTTGGTGATAGCGGGTAGGTTTTTCCCTCTTACTGAGACAACAGCATCATCAGCATATAACAAGATGTGCGATGGGCACAATGATGGCAGGGGGTTTATGAAAAGGCTGAAAAGGAGTGGCCCCAGTATTGAGCCTTGTGGTTTTCTTATATTCACCTCACTTGGTTCAGAAAGAGTGCATTTGATTTTGACACTTTGAGCCCTGCCCAAGAGGTAGCTCTTGAACCATATAACTGTATCTATGGACAGTCCTATTGAGGGTAAGTATTGTAAGAGGAGTTGATGGTTGACTGTATCAAATGCCTTTGTTAGGTCTATAAAAATAGACCCCATTGCCAGACCATCATCAAATGCATTGTAAATTTTGGAGGTGAAGTCAACTAGGGCAGTGATCGTATTAGTTAATAGCTAATCTGCCAGGGTGGTGTTGATAGATCGACGCTTCAGGTGGTTGGGCACGAGGCCGCAGGCCGAGTGCGTCCAACAACTGAGGCGTGACGTTATCCCAAATGACACACACCCTGGAGGGCATTATTGCTATTATACAATGGCTCGTTGTTATATATAAAGTAAAAAAAATAATTTTAAAGAATGTTTTTATTAGTGTGGAAAAATATTTTTGTTTCTTAAGAGGAGATGGAAAAAAAAAAAGGTCATGGTCAGGATCATCATCCAAAAGATCATCTGCAGGTTCACAGTGAGGCTGAGACTAGACCCGTGATGTTGTACTGATTAACATCACACCCGTGATGTTGTACTGATTAACATCACGGGTCCAGCCCAAGACTGACCAATCAGAGTCCAGGATTTTTTCTTGCCATTGTATAATGATCTTTACTGAATCCATGTTGCTTGGCACAGAGGAGGTTGCATTTCATTTTTGTAATTATTTTTCCTTTTTACCTGCCAGGTCCTCCATCATACTTCTGCCCTGGTCATGGCCCCCAGTGCTCCTACCAACCATTGATTGCCAGCATTCTCCCGGTCACCCCTAGCTTACCCCTCCAGAGGGTGGAGCCATGGCACCGGTTCCCCAGTTCTGGTGCCATGGAACTAGTAACTTCTTGAGAGTGTTGGTGATGGTAGCTAATTGAAGCCCAGGGAGGGCTTCATGGAAATGGAGGACCTGCCTCTCCTGATTTTTTCTATTTTTTCCTCCAAGAGGTGGGGACATGCAACGATGTCCAGTGTCTGCCCTTCTCCATTGCGTTCAAGCACCAGCAGCTACATGACTCCTGGCCTCCACCAGGGGTCCATCCTGCGCCATGCACTACCCTGCCCTCCCCCCGGAGAAGGAGAGCAGTCTGCAGGATGCTGCTATCCTTCTCTCCTCGGCCAGACTTCCAGCGACCCAAGTCCGGTCCCAAACCCGGGTTGCCAGCGTTGCAAGTGGAAAGCTAACAGCTGCACCAATGGGCTGGCATGGAGGTTACATTTCAAGAGGTAAGCCCTGAGCTAGTCAGAGACAATCCATTCTATACACTTCTTTAAAGTCCTTCTTTATCAGGTCGGTACTGCATGCAGGCTCTGCCCCCCCCCCGCCCCCACCATATCTGGGCAGTTTGCTTTGTAGTCTAGAGATGTCACATGACTTGTTGTGTTTTCTCCTTAGCAAGTTATAAAATCTAGCCACCAGATGACCACCTTTTTTACTGTGGTTAAAATACACTGAAACTACTCTTCTCCACTTCTAAAGATATATAGTTTCTATTTTTTCCCTCTTATCTACTCCCAGTGCTTAAGTAAGGATTAATAGAACTGTTTATAGTGCTGTTTTGCCTGTAATCCTACTATAAAGCCATAGAGGGCCTTAAAATATTTTTTAGAACTGTTGTTACCTGCTTAAAAAGATAGCCTGTGAATTCTAAATTCAGTAGGACTGTTCTCACCATGCGGCAGCCACATGGCACTTTTATTTAGCTGAATTACTGTGTTAAAGTGTATTATATACCTGGTGGTAGCCACCTGGTGCTTGGCTAACTGCTGCTTGTAAACTGTCACCTGCTTCCAAACCTTTTGTCTCATGGCCCTCTCCCCACTTAGCCCTTCTCAGACTAGCTAACCTCAGCCAAGGAGAAAAGTGGTTCTGACCTAAACCCAACCCCTTTCTCACCTCCTCCCAACTCTTAACTTCTGCTCAACCTGCCTAGCTTTCTCTAACTTTCCCTACTCCACTCTGCAGCTTTGTCCCCCCCCCACCCACACCATGCAACTTAATTCCACCATTGTTCTGGAACCCTGCTGGCTGTCTGCTGCCAGCCCCAACCCAACTGCTCTTCCCCCTCTGAAGCCTACTTAATGACCTCTTCTCCCTTCCTTCCTCAGACCTCAGCTTAGCCCACTTGGCCTCTGCTCTTGTTGCAAGACCCACGGGATAGCCTTGATTTGGCTCCCCCCCTCCAGGACCCACTTGGCCAAGTCTACCAGCTGAGTGCTCCTGTAGTGCGGCCACTGCCAACCTCAGCCACCGCCACCTGCAAGTCCCTGGGGGAGGCCCTGACTAGTCTCTCCCCTTAGAATACTTATAGCTTCAGTTGTTCCACACCCTATCCCCACCTGCACACCCTATCTGGACACTTACTTATATACAGTTCCAGGGGTCACATGCTGCTCCTGTAACTTACTTCTACTTTCTTATTGGCATCCTATACGCCGCTGCTGCTAGGGGTGTTTATCCATCTATAGCTACTGCCTCAAGACATTTTTTCCCATCCATGGTGCACAGCCTGAACCGCCTTCCCAGATAAAGATTTTCTAAGCCTAACCAGTGAAAGAAAGCCCTACCCGTCACCTGCCCAAATACAGGATTTGCGGCCTCTCTGTGTTTCAACAATGGCACCCACTTCTATTCAAGCCTTGCAAAGCCTTATCTTACTCACCATTATTACTGCCCTGGGCCCTTGTAATGGACACTCCAAATCCTATCTGACTACTTGGGAGAGGGTAGTCCTAAATGTGTATGGAACAACGACCTCATCACCCTTTGAAGACTCTCGCAGCCTCCGTCAGCTACCCTCCAAGAAAACAAGCAATGAGTACCCAGCTTATGATCCATCCTTAGTGCCACTCCTCAGTGGTCTTGTAATCCATGAAGTGAACACAAAAGCCAGAGTGCCCGGCAAATGATAACTCCTCCATCTACTTATTCTACTACTACTACTGATATCTGGCAATGTGCACCCTAATCCCGGCCCTACACCTAACCACGATGCTCGACCTTGAAAAACCACATGGCTCATGCTTGCTTCATTAAACATCTGCAGTCAGCTCCCTAAACTGGACAGCCTGAAGGTCTGGGTCACTCAGTATAACCCAGATGTGCTGTCTGTTGTGGAAACCTGGTTATCCCCAAAGATACCTGACACTGCCATCACCCTTCCTGGCTATACCCTATACAGACTGGACTGACACTCGAAAAGAGGCGGGGGCTATGTCATCTACTCCAAAGACCACCTCCAGGGGCACGTACTGTAATACCCCCCCCATGTAGCAATGACAACCTGCAAGCCCTTGCCATCATACTGCTACTAGGAGCTCACAATAGAGTGTTCACCCTACTCTCAGTTTACATTCCTCCAAAAGTGTCTTTGTTCTGTGTCAACAATCTATTGAACTATATCAGCACTCTAAGTCTAAACACTGAAATGATACTATTAGGAGACTTTAATATCAATTGGCACTCAACTGCATCTACCGCTATCAAGGATATCCTTTCCATGATCCATTTCTCCCAAATGGTGGAGACACCAACTTGAATCAACTATAAGACTGGCACCGCACACTACTGGACTGGGTCCTCACAAACCACCCTGCTTATATCTCTGATCTCACCTTTCTCCCTCACTCCATGAGTGACCACTCCCCCATCAAATGTATCTGGAACAACAACTACTGCAAGCCTCCAACCAGAATATTAAAAAAATGGCTGCTCCTTAAAGACCATCTGCCTCAACTAAAGGCTGACCTCAAACTCCTCCACTGGTCAGACCTTGATGAATCCAATGATGTGGACATGGCACTTGACCTCTTTATATCAAAATTGAATACTATCTGTGCCAGACATACTCCTGTCAAAACAAGGAATGCCAAAGGGCCTCTTAACCCCTGGATTACCTCTGAACTCCTGGCAGCTTGCCTTAAGAGATCAATACTGGTTAAAAGCACGAGCACAGGGCTCTATAGAAAACATTCAGTGTTATAAAAAGGCTTGCAAAGACTATACAAAAGCAATCAGACAGGCAAAAAGTAAATTTTACAAAGCAGCCCTCACCAACTCATAGAACAGCAGCAAGTCCTTCTGGGCAAACCTACATGACATAACGGGGAAAGATCCAAAAACTCCCCCTGCCATGCTCACTGTCGAGGGTGTCCCTACCTTAGACACCCTACTTATTGCAAACTTGCTAAATCATGCATTTACTGACCTCAGTAGTGTTCTTCCAGTGGACTTCTTCAATGCCCCTAAACCAAGGGACACTGCAAGGGCATCTACACCACCACCTAACCGACCGCCTTTCTGATTCAAAATAGTATCTGAAGCAGATGCAAGAAAATATGTAGAAAAGGTTCTAGGAAAGTCAAGGCACAGTGGAGATCACTGGACCTCAAATTTATTCACCTGGCACTGGACAAAATAATTGGACTGCTAACAAAAATAATTAACCTCTCACTCTGCCACCCTCAATTCCCTCAGAGATGGAAGTCTGCTACAGTAATCCCGTACACAAAACCGGTGACCAAACATTACATAACAATTACAGATCAATTTCCATACTTCCGATGCTCTCCAAGGCACTTGAGCAGATTGTGACTGACCAGATGGTGGAGTATTTTAACCAACACCAGCTCCTCTGTCCAGAGCAACATGGGTTCCAGGCAGCCACAGTACCATCACTGCCCTACTTGAATTTACCTGATTCATCAATAATGTCTTAGACCAAGGACACCTAGTATGGGCAGCCTTCATTGACCTATCAAAGGCATTTGATATGGTTCATTATGCCCTCCTCCTAGAGCAGCTTTCTGATATCGATCTCACAACTGAAACTGTGAACTGGTTTAGCAGTTATCTGAGCCTCCGCTCCCAACAAGCCAGGATTGGTCAAGTCCTATCTGACAGCCAACCTGTCAGATCAGGAGTACCACAAGGGTCTATACTGGGCTGCTGCTATTCAGTGTTTTCTTAAGCAACCTACCAGCCTCTTGCCAATGCTGCATGCTTTTATATGTTGACGATGTGGTCATTCTTGCCAGCAACCTGCACCCTGAACTCCTTGAAAAAAATCTCCAAAGTGGCTTCACAACAGCTGAAAAATGGTTTAAAGAGCAAAAACTGATCTTGAACTATAAAAAGACCAAGACTATTCTCTACTCTATAGCTAAAAACAAACTAAAAAGCTACCCCTTGACAATACTGAACAACAGTGGCAAACCCTAGAACTTGCCCCACATTTAAAATATCTGAGGGTTACAATTGACTCCTCCCTGTCCTTCACACAGCATATTGATATCACTGCTAAAGCCATTAACACCAGAATCAGGATTCTTTACTGACACAGACACTGTCTCATCCATAAAGCACTGAACCTGGCAATTAACAGCTTGATTGTATCCCTTATAGACTATGGACTGGTAATATATGGATCTGCAACTGACACGGCATGCAAACACAACTCAGTTGCCCTAAACAAAGCCTGCCACTTGCTCATAAATGCATTAAAACTCACTCACTCACTCCTGCAAACTCTATACCTGTGCTGGCTGGCTCCAGCTTAATGACAGAATCAGATATCAAGCCTGCCTTCTCGCCAAAAAGGTTGCTTTAAACCTGCTTCCTCCTGGAGTGCAGAACCTGCTGTCTCTACCTCTAAACACCAGACAAACCAGGAACTCCTCCACACAAATTTTCCATGTGCCCAGATGCCCCACAACCATGGCCCATCATGCCTTCTCACACTGGGCTCCATACTGGACAAATGCACTATTGCCTGACATTTCGGGTTGCTACAACTCTTGGATCCTTCAAACATAGACTGCGCCAGCTCCTTATTGATATGAGTATCTTCAGGTGTCCCTGCTAAGTCTATCCATGCAACTACAGACTACCTGCAGCAAATCCCTGCCTCTATCCCTGGGATATTCAGACTACAGCACATTGCCCAACACCTTCAACACCTTATGCCACTATCCTTGTCCCTAACCAACTCCTGCCTGTTTCCACACTGTCTCTCTGATGCTGGCCTCACCTCCCCTTCCCCTAAATCTGCCTTCCTTTCTATTGCTCCTCCTGTTGATGCAGGCATACTTTGTACACTGCTGGTTCCTTGGTTGGATTTATGTACCCAATATGTATATCATTCACATTATCTGTATACTCTACCCTCTATGTATATTATCTGAATATTGCCCTCAGTTGTTTGTCTTGTTTAATGAACGGTACAGTCCCATTTATCCGAATTGGTCTGGCGACATGTTTGTGGTTTGGATAAATGTGAGTTCGTAAAAATGGGTTTGACTGCTATGTGGACTCGGACAGGGGAGAAAATGTACAGTATTCATGAGCACTGCTGTAGTATATATTTTTTTTATTTTGGAGCAAGGTACAGGTTTGGTGGGTGATGAATCAATGCTGTTAGGGTTTTGTTTTTGTTTTTTTTTATGGTTGTGCTCACATGTGGTTTAACTGCTTTTGTACTGTAGATGTGGTCACACTTTATTTGTGAACCTTGGTAAAGAACTGCTTCATTGTGGTTTGTTGTAGGCTCTGAACTCATTTATTTGCAGCTTTGGATCTCAGCCAATTTATATCAGATAACACAGCCTGCATTAAATGTTTTCTATACAGACGTTTGAAGTTTTCAAGAATGCCCTGATCACAAGGCTGGATCTTAGATGTCGTGTTGGGAGGTAAATAAAGACATCTAATGCTGCCATCCCTAGTTTCAATAACGGGCAACTCAGGATGGGCTGGTGAATTGTTGACTAGAAGAATAACATTCAGTGGCAGATTGAGTGACATAAGGTGGTGATTTACTAAAGGGACAAAATGATCTTGTACCAATTCAAAAACAGTGTGGCATTCATCCATGCGTTCTTCTGATTGGCATAAATCATAGGTAACGCAGACATGTTAACATGCCTGAAACACCTTGGTTCACAGATTTCCCGATCATAAAAAGGGGCAATTTATGTGAACCACTAGTGTTCACACAAGCTAGAACAGTAACCCGGTCCTTCTGTTTCTTGAACTCTGGGGCATCCTTTTCTGCACTGTGTGCTAAAGTTTTGTCTGGAAGGCACCTCCAGTACAACCCAATCTCATCTGCATTATAAATTTGGTGTGCAGACAGACTCTCGGCTTTAATAAGATCAGCGAGCTGTTTGCATGAAGTGAGTTACTCCTTCATCCGCAGCACTCAATCGTTCACCACACAACCTCAGTTGTCTAATGCCATGCCATTTTTTGAAACGAACAAGCCACCCATCACTGGCTACAAAACTGCCTCTGCCACCACCAAGTCTGTCATGAAGCTAGACTGTCTTTTATTTTAAGAGGGGGTCAGAGATAGGAATACCCTTTATCTTCTCCTGAGAGAACCATAGGTATACAGCCTCATCTCGCTCATCATCCTTACACGCTCTCATGGTCTTTCTCTTCTCCAGACCAAATTACCTCTCCATGGACATAGCAAACTGTTGTAACTTTTCCTTCCCATCTTTAATGTCACTTATTGTTGACTTGCCTACCCCATACTCAGCTGCAAGTGCTACTGCTCTTTCCCCATTCTCAATACGATCGAGAATCCTCAGTTTTTGCTGCAATTTTAACACAATGCGCTTACACTTTGCACTGCTCATTCCGCTCTTTCCACTCACCGCTAAGAACACAAAGAACACACAAAGAGAGATAAACAGTAAATTTTCACTGCAAACAGATGCATCACTTAAGTGAAAACATGTGATTTGAGACTACCAATAAGAGCACAGAACCTAATTGCAGAGAAGAGCTGTGAGTACTGTACTGTACCTAATTAGAAAGAGGTAAAGGGGACAGGAGCTGAACTGACAGTGCTGGGATGCATGATATCACAAATGCAGGTCGCAATACACTGCAGTCTGCACAATCATCCGTTTGCTACCCACATTAAAAATGCAAAACAAAGTGCGACATGATGTTGGTTTGATTAATAGGGAGTTTCAGTTAACCGGGGTTCAGTTAAGCGGGACTGTACTGTAACTGACGTGGAACCTCTCAATGAGCATCCGCTCACAGGTGTATCCAAGATTTCAATAAATAAATAAAATATGTATTTTAAACTTAGTTAGTAATACAGTACCTTTTTTCAGAGCATATGTTGATTTTCAGGAGTTCACAACTTGTATAACAACATATTCTGGAGAAAATTATTTTTGTTGCAGTAGCAATTCACATCTGGCTTGCTACATATAGAATTTACATGATGCAAATATGACCATTAAAGCACTAACACCACATTACCTCAGTCTAGCTGGGTACATATATAAAACTATAATGTCATATGTAATAGGTGTAAGGTGTGTTTCCTTCCAAATATATCCTAACATAGTGCAGAATGTCAGGGCAAAGGGGCATTGGAGAAAGAAATGTTCTAAAGTTTCCAAAGTTTGACTACATGTAAGTCTAGGACACATTCATTCATTCATCTATTGATTTATGTTTCATGGAATTTCTAACTCCCAACCTCCCATGGCAGGAAAGCCAGCAGACAACCCACATTAGGTAGGGTATCCTTATATCCATAAGTTGTTGACATGCATCTGTCATTGGAATCTTAGTACACCCTTGAAAGAGGGATGTCTCAAACTGAATATCCTGTATAATACTAGTATAAAATAGTTTTCTAGATTTAGAAAGTATACATAGTTGAGTAATGTTCCATTGTCTCAGTTTTGCAAGGCTGGGCTTCATACAGTGTGGTACATGTTCCATATGTGTTATTATTGAGACTGACAAAGTACTTTGCTCCCATTTTCCTTGTAAGGGAAGAAATCAATAAAACATAATATCTTGACAAAAGGTAAGTTTTTGAAAATGTCTGAGTAGTTCCTATATGTAAATACACTATGAAAAAAACTATAGGGTTTACCATCCTGACACCTCTCTGGCTGTAGTCATACTATGTAAAATTCATTTTTATGGGGGTCAGTCTGCTTCCCCAGAGACCTTGAAATAAAATGTTAAATACCTGGACTTCCAGAGAGTGTGGGATTGGATACACATTTGCCACATATAAAAATTGTGGGACAAGAAAGGTTTTTATTAAGTAAACCCTTTTTCTTTTTGATATGGTTTGATTCTTCCATTGTTGCACCGTCCTTTGGACTTTGTTTATGGCTTGTTTTCAATTATATGCAGCATCATCCTGAGTGGCAAAAGTAATTCCCAGAATTGTTATGGGGTCTGTACTTAAAGAGATGTTGGCTATGTAATTAATGTCTGATGTTCTTTTATTCGGGTTAATTTGCATATCCTGACTTTTGTCATAATTTAATTTAGCTCCTGAAACTAATTCATATTTGGATAGTGTATTATATATGGAGGGACCTCCAGTTTCATCTTGAATACTTAAACAGAGATCATCTGCATAAGCACATATATTAATGGTATTGTGATGGCTTGGTAATCCAGTTCCTGGTATATCAGGATTGTGTTGGATCTTTCTTGAAAAGGGGTCGATAACAAAGAGATACAATATTTGGTTGAGGGGGCAACCCTGCCTTATTCCCTTTTGTATAAAGAATTCTTGTCCCATTCGACTGTTTATAAAAGGCTGTACTTGTGCAGAGTTGTACAATATTGTTATCCATGCTACAAAGGCTTCTGGGATACCATATTTTTAAGTACAACAAATAGCTAGGAATGACTAACTCTGTCAAAAGCCTTCTGTTGGTCTAATGATAACAAGAATCCCTGACACTATTGCAAATTTCCCAAATCAATAAGATCCCTTAGATAGTGTAAACTGTGGAAAATATATCTATTTTGTATAACACATGTTTATAAGTGAGGGATCAAATCGTTGGCTGCCTGAGATAATCTGAGTACCAAAATAGTTGCCAAAATCTTGTAATCCACATTAAGTTTACTAATGGTTCTCTAGTTTTTATGGCTGTGTGTGGAGCCTACAGTCATCTTGCTTTAGCTAGGAACAACTGGCATACTGTGGAACACATTCTTTAATACTTTTCAGTGTATCCTTCCATGACAGTAAATCACTATGACAGTAAAATACTCCCCTCTTTCTGTTTATAATGTTGTAGACAGAACTCCAAGCTGCTTATCAAATGGCCACTAGGAAACTGAAACAGTTTGTTAAAAATTGGTTGCCTATTAAACTGGAGATTTGTTTACCCCAATCGAAATGCAACAACTTGCACATTTAAATATTTAACATTTAGACATTTTCCTGCTACTAGCTTCAGTTGGGCAGGTATTCTCTTTCAAGAAAGACTCATACCTCATAAATGTCACCCTTTTTCAGCAAGGAATCTCCCAAAAAGATGTACACTGCTTTTCTAACCTCTTAAGATGCTATCTGAAAAGTACTGTCTCAGACATAGTTTATTATATACAGCAAACACACACACACATGCACATGCATGAATGCACACACGTGCACATATGCACACATGCATGCCACCACATGCACACACACTCACACTGTACACACCATCCTTATGGTCTCAACATTCACAATAAATACCGCAATCTAACATGTTATAAAACAATAAAGAAGCTATTTATGTCAGTCTTAGTTGTGTGAAACACAGTAAAGTTCAGTTTATGGTAGATTTCCTTTAAATATTTCTTACCCTATATTTTGTATCCTAGATAGCACAGGGGAGATGCTACAGCTCATTCTCATAGGGATCTTCATTTTACACATTTTTTACACTGTTTTTACTTAGGATGTCCCAGATTAGATGCAATATCTTGTTTTCAGTGGGGTCATGATTTTGCCATGTTTATAATGCATTTGTTCAGGGTAGTATAGTCCAGACATAAAATATTGTTTTCTGCATGTTCTGATTTTACGCAATGCAGCATAATATTGTGTAGGTGTAGAGCCCACTGAAAATAAGATGCCACGACTTCTGTGAAATATACAGGTTAAATACAGTATATAGAAATCAGCAGGCATATTCTAGGAAAACACACTATAAAAATGTATAAAAGGAAGATCGCATTGAAACTGCCTCTCAGCAGACCTTCATTGTGCAAATTCATTAGAAATAATAGGCAAAAGTATGACCACACTGTAAGTGATATTTTACAGGACATGCCAGTTGAAATTCAACACTTTTTAACCTCTTAAGACACTACCTGGTAAGCACTGTCTCAGACATAGTTTATTATATACAGAAAACACACACTCACCACATAAACACACACACACACTGTACACACCATCCTCATGGCCACAACATTCGAAATAAATCCTGCAATCGAATATTTTATAAAACAATAAAGAAACTGTTTTTCAGGCTATGCCAGGTGAGATTCGATATATCATATATCGAATCTCAACTGGCACATTTTGTAAAAATTCAATATTTAAAATGGTTTAAATGCTTTACCCAAATGAAATAAATATATTAAATATTGACTTGGCTAGTCTTTCCTCATAGGTCTTTTCCCATATGCCCTGCGCCAGTGTAGCAGCCCTCCACTGCACCACCTCCACCGTGTCTATGTATTTTTTCTCAGATGGGGCCTCCAGATCTGGATGCAGTATTCCAGGTGTGGTCTTATGAGTATATTATACAGACATCAGTCACATCCCCACCTTCTCTTGCTGTAGCTGCTTCAACTATGCTAAAATCCATCTTTCAGTAGATGGCAGGCTGACTCTGGTGCAGCAAGAGCACCGCATATTCTTTTCTCAATGCTCTTGCCACTTCTAAATGTTCTCCACAGCCATATCAGCTCTAACCAGAAATTGTTTATATCAGATATCTATCCTTTTTAAATGAGAGAACAGTAAGTACTTGGGTGAAATCTGTAGGGATATTGGGGGACTACAGTAAAGAACTATAGTATAGTGTTAAGATGGGACATAAATAGTCTTGAAATGTTTTATAAAATTCAGAAGGAAGACTATCCTTACCTGGGATTGTACTAGGATTTAATTTTTTAATAGCTAGTTGAACATCCTCTGCTGTAATGTTAGCGACCGTGGCTTTGGACTCAGCAACTGAGAAACTTGGGATGTTCAAATCCCTTCGGTAACATTCATTCCAAACAGCATCTGAGTGGGATCCAAACATATTTTGTAAATATTGCTGTACTATGACATGAATTTTATTTTGTTCAGAGGTAGATTCTCAATTTTTGGGGTTGATAAGCAACTTTATGGTTGTGCTCTGTATCATATCTGCACAACATTTGAATAAATCTAAAGAGGGTTGTCCGCCCTGTGTATGAAATTGTGCTTCTAACATTAAACTTAAGGATCTGTTGCACTGGTACTTGACCATTCCTTCTTTTGTTTGTTTTATTTGACTATCCAAATTAACTTTATGTTCATGAACTAAAGAAATTAGCTTTTGTAATTGGTCTCTTAATTTTAGGTATTGAATGTATTGCTTCCATCTTTTCCATGTTGCTTGCTTAATAAATAAGGTTTTAAAGTCCTGTTTTGAATCAAACCACTAATCAGCTATTGGGCCAGATATTCAAAACTTTGCCTCAGGGCTAAATTAGCACTGCCCGGTGTGCTAAATTAGTCCGGACCCAGTAGTCCACTATATTGAAAAGGGATAGCCCCAGTGCTAAACCTACTGAATATAGCATGCTATGGAAGCTGGGAAAACTGGGCTGGGAGTGCAGTGCCAACATAGCCCAGGAATAAGACAGCTCTGAATATAGCAACCAGGAAATGCACACCACAACAGCAGCCAAGTTCACAGTGACATGAAGGAAGGTAGAGGTGAACTATGTGGCCAATGTGTGTGCCAGCAAAGGCATGGACTCAGTAAAGCTGCAAGCAGCAGTGCATGTGAAATTACATTGCGCAAAAATGTAAAATATTTCTGAAACATTTGCACCACGCTAACACATTAGTGCAGGTTTAGCATGGAGCTAAGCAGTTTGCCCAGTGTAATCATGTTTGCCAGGGTTAAACTTTGCTATATTCAAAAGTGACATGCACATGAGCCTACTTAGGTAGCCTCTGAGCAAACATCCAGATTAGCATCTCATTATGCCCTGATTTGATGCAGTTTGTCCAGCATTGTTGCAGGGTCCCAAAGCTCCACCTGTAGGCCAGTCTGGGAGTGCATGGTGGTAGCTGCAGGCTACATTTATACAGTACAACATAGCATATTGTGCCCCAGGGAACTACACAGCACAGGCACAGGTGGTGGTGCTGCATGCAACTGTCAAACTGTAGTTCATGCTAGAGTGCACAGCAGGCAATACAGTAGCAAGGGGGCCAGTAGTGTGGGTGTGGGGGACACAGCAATGCCTTTGGTGTGTATGGCAGTGATGACCACTGCACTGTACACAGTGACAGGCCCAACTTGCAGGTGCTTACGGACAGTGGACAGTACTGTTATGATGCTGTGCAACCCACAGATGCTGCATCACTGGCATGGGATGCTCACAGTGACATATACATGGTGGCTGTGTGTGCTGTGGTGTCTGTACAGATGTGCGGTGTGTGGCTGGGGGGGCACATATGATCAGACAGGCACATTGGCATTGGAGTATTCCCAACATTAGCTCATGTGCACAGTGTGGCTTGTTCCAGCCTTGTGGCTGCACCCAGTCTGTGGTGCAGCCTGGCCACTTGTACACCCTCTCCTCAACACCCTCCATGCCCACTAGAGATGCAGCGAATTTAAAATCCACTGGTGAAGTGAACGTGAAGTGGCCACTTCGCATTGACACTTCGCTGTGTGGAGTACCCCATAAGAAAGGCTCACATCACCTTGTTATTATTACTTTGTGTTGTCATTCTGCCTTAAATGAGAAGTAAGACAGAGTGACAATAGTACTGGCAGAACCCCACCCACACAGTCACCAGAATTAATGTGCATCCCCAAAGTGCTTCTGTCTTGTATCCAGAAAACTCCCCAGTGCTGATGAAGTGAGATGAGAGCATAACAAGAAATGCAGTCTCCCAGAATTAATGGCACACTCAGTCATGCGCACAGTGGTCACACACAGAGTCACCAGAATTAACGTGCATCCCCAAAATGCTACTGTCTTGTGTCCATAAAATTCTCCAGTCCTGACAAAGTGAAATGTGAGCGTAACAAGAAATTCAGTCTCCCAGAATTAATGGTGCACTACAAAGGCACAGACAGATTATTATTGCACTGTGCACTCAAGGGATGCATGTGAAAAGGCACAACAATACAGCACTAGTGCTTACAAATCATAAAGCCAAATCTGAAAAGGAATACATTTTGCCAGTTGGGGAATTAGTGCACAGCAGTAACAATCCACTACCAGTAAAGATACCACAAAGCAGTATAAAAAAATCATGCATATGTGGTGGATAGCAGCTTCACACTGCTGCAATTACTCTGTGGCACAATAAAAGGTGTCTGATTTAATGGCAAGCATCGCACACACACTCACACTCACACACACACACTACAAGTAATGCATAGCAAATTGAAAACCTTTAGTAATATAACCAAATGTTTTAAACAGACAAATTATACGAGAAAAATATAACCGAAAGAGAAATATTGCCTTTTTCTCCCAGTTAATGTACCTATACCACAAATATGCCCCTCCCCCAAAGCACACTTCACAGCACACAGATTGACTATTCTAAATTAACATTAAAAATCCACACACAACAATAAACACTCAATGATATGAGCACAGAAGGGTTTCCTAAAACCGATGAACTAATGTTGTGATTCATGACATTATCATGAATCATGATTTGTGACTGCATTTGTGACCGTGATGATGAAGAACGTGATTCAGTGTCTATGGTATGAGATAACCAATATGGAACTGTATTGGGAATGCAAATTCATATGGCTATACTTCCCCGATGAGCTGTAGCACAAAACTCCCCGACTTAAACATGTATTAGTGAGTAAAATGGTGGGGTGGTGAAGCTGGAGAGATACTACAAAAGAGGCTTACAATACATCCAAGTAACTAGTAAAAAAATGTATGTTGAGATTCGTGACTTGATCGTGAATCATGATTTGTGACTACATGTGTGACCGTGATGATGAAGAATGTGATTTGGTGCTGAAGGCGTGAGATAACCAATGTAGAACTGTATTGGGAATGTGAATGCCTACGGCTGTACTTCGCAGATGAGCTGTAGCACAAAACTCCCCAACTTAAAAGCACATATTAATGAGCACAATGGTGGGGTAGTGAAGCCTGGAGAGATACTACAAAACAGGCTTACAATACATCCAAGTAACTAGTAAAAAAAATAATGTTGTGATTCGTGACATGATTGTGAATCATGATTTATGAATGCATTTGTGACCGTGATGATGAAGAACGTGATTCAGTGTCGATAGTATGAGATAACCAATATGGAACTGTATTGGGAATGCGAATGCCTACAGCTGTACTTCCCCGATGAGCTGTAGCACAAGACTCCCTGACTTAAAAACATGTATTAATGAGTAAAATGGTGGGGTGGTGAAGCCTGGAGAGCTACTACAAAAGAGGCGTACAATACATCCAAGTAACTAGTAAAAAAATGTATGTTGTGATTCATGACGTGATCGTGAATCATGATTTTTTACTGCATTTGTGACCGTGATGATGAAGAAGAATGTGATTTGGTGCTGATGGTGTGAGATAACCAATATAGAACTGTATTGGGAACATGAATGCCTACAGCTGTACTTCCCAGATGAGCTGTAGCACAAAACTCCCCGACTTAAAAGCATGTATTAATGAGTACAATGGTGGGGTAGTGAAGTCTGGAGAGATACTACAAAACAGGCTTACAATACATCCAAGTAACTAGTAAAAAAAATAATGTTGTGATTCGTGACATGATCGCGAATCATGATTTGTGAATGCATTTGTGACCGTGATGATGAAGAACGTGATTTGTATTATGAGTAACTTGTGATGATGGTCCTGACTTAAAAATGGATATTAATGAATACAATGTTCATGCAGAATTATGTACCACACCAGTCCAGTACTCTGAAGGGAAGCCAAAGAAACAACTGTGACTTAAGTTACAGATGGAGATTGGGCCCTAAAGAGATGCAAATGCACAGACAGATTAAGATTGTGCTGTGCACTGAAGAGAAATGTATACGCAAAGGCACAACACCTAGCCAGTGCTCACCATCAGAAATTAAATCTGGAAAAGAATACCTTTGTCAGTTGGGGTGGGCCGCTGTGGGGGGGGGTGTACTGCACTGCTGCAGTAACAGTCACTAGTACTAGTACTAGTAAAGAGACAACAAAGAATTACAAAAATCACACAGCTGCAGTGGATAGCAGGTTCACATTGCTGAAATTACTATGTGGCACCATAAAAGGTGTCTGATTTGATTGCACGCATCTCACACATGAGTACACACACACTAAGTAATGCATAGCAAATTGAAAACTTCAAAAATATAACCACATATGTTAAACAAACTAAAATTATGCACTGCTGCACCACAACAATCAGCAAAAAAATGGCAAGAATTATTAAAAATATTACTGTGTGTACATTAACACAGTTATACAAGAAAAATATAATCAAAACAGAAAGAACTGTCTTTTTCTCCAAGTTAATCTACCTACACCACAGATATGCCCCTCCCCCAAAGCACATTTCCACTGTCTCTCAATACAGAGACTGAATGTTGTACATTAACATTCAAAATCCACACACAAACAATAAATGCCCGATGATATGAACACAGGAGGGTTAACTACAATGGATGAACCTAAGTTTCAGCAAAATAAATGACTCAAAAAGGCTTTTTTTAACAGCTTTTAGAAGGTTTGAATTGCAGAGAACTCTCAGAGCAGACTGTCTCCTACAACTTTCTACACACACTACCCCGAACTGAGGCTGTGCAGAACAATCTAGAGCCCATGTGACCTGAAATCCCATGAATCACTGCAAAATTCACCTTTGGAGCTTAAAAACAAGGCAAAGTGAGGTGAAGTACATTGTTTTCAATGTACTTCGCCTTAAGAATTAGTAGAGTAGTGGTTTGGGAAGGCAGAGTAACGCAAAGTCATTGTTCTCAATGGACTTCGCATTACCCATTATAACACGAAGTGCCCTGCTTTGCATTGTGGAGCACTCTGCGAATTTGCTTTTGCTTTGTGATTCACTTTGCGGAGCGAAATGGGGCCACTTCACCCATCTCTAATGCCCACAGTGCTGCATGTGTGTGCTGGCATCTGTTGGAGTCCACCAAAGGGTGGTCTGCAGGTGTGTGCTGTATGGCTGCACTGCCATGGTGACCCCTGGGAGCCGGGTCACCACTAATTTCCTGGCATGGCTGGGACTGGTGGCAGATGATGGCATCATTGTGATGACATCAGTGGGCAGCATGTTTCCTCTATGTATGGCTTATGTGTCATACTTATTGGTTAGGGTCACGCAAAGCCACGACCAATGCCATGCAAAGCCACAATGTCATGCAAAGCTTTGTTTGCCCAGGGTTAAGACTACCTTTTCCTGGGCAGTAATTTACACCATGCAAAGTGTTGCACTAAGTTGCACAAAATCACTTTGCTTGGTGCTATTCACTGAATATAGCATTGCGCTAACATGCCCCCCTCAGTTTGCCCCTTGCATGCATTATGATTTTTCCCAGTGATAATCAGTTTGTGGTACTATTTGGTCTTTTGAATATAGAGGACCTGTGCTAACCCAACGCAAAACCTGTACAAATGGTTTGCGCCCAGCACAAAGTTTTGAATATCTGGCCCATAGAGTCATACACTTCTAGAATGGGCACTCTTGCTTTTAAAAGCTGTTCCCATTTTTCTGCAAATGTTGGACCATTTAGTGAGGAACTGCTCAATTTCCATTGTGCCCTAGGGTGATTATTAGTATGTGGGTTTAAGAAACAGACACATAAAACTGCTAAATTGTCTCAGGTTTCAATAGGGATTGTGACAGATTTCTGGATTAATATCTGTTTGGAAAAAAAATAAATAGTTAATCCAAAAAAGTGTTTCCTCCTTGCTGATTTGTGGATCCATGACAGTCAGTTGACAATTTTGTTGTTGACCGACATTACAGAGACTCCTTTATGTCGACTGTATTTGTGGTTGACATAAAGTGAGCCACTTCAGACTGTGTTTTCATCAGGGGGCTTTGACCCCAAACCCCTCATGCGGGGGGCTCTGCCCCCACACCCCCGCTACTAAATTAATCAACTCCAAGTCAGAGTTGCTTCAGGGAGGGGATGCAATACCCCCAGAAAGCAGTGCTGTGGTCCCACACCGACACTACAGTGACCTGGCGCTGTTGTCGCTGCAGTGTCGGTCGCAGTAAAGTTGTCGCTGTAGTGAAGGCATACCCTGATTTGTCACTTTAAAACCATCCTGCAAATATACAGTATTTATAATATTGTTTAAACAGGCCATATCACTAAAAATATTCTGCGTTTTACAGCCTTTGTTTGAAGGAGATAGCCCACAGTTAAAATTCCTCCAGAAATGATTATTTTTTAAGTGTGTAGATAAGGCTGAACTTTTTTTAAACAATGCCACATGTGATGCAATTCTTTGTGGTGCATATTGTAAATATTAATTCCATGAATTTTACTATTTCCATAGGTCTCATCTACCAACAAAACCCTACCTAGTGAAATAGCAATCAGTTTTTTAAGGTGAAACTAGGGACCCTTTAAAAGGACAGAAATCCCATCACACACAGCATCTCCCTGGGGCCAGTAGGAGGCACTCTCTAACCATGACTATTTAGCTTTTGCAAACTCATAGAGTTTTTATGCATGTAACTTGTATGAAAATAATGTTATTAGGTAAGTCTTTCAAAATACGTAAGGTAGTTATACGTTTTCTAAAAGATTTAATTTTGCTGGCATTTATAGTCGGGGGTGTAAGTTATGAGAGATTTAGTTGAAAAAACGAGAGGTCAGCCATCTGATATATTTTTGGCTTTTACTCTCCCTTTTGCTTTTTTTTTTGCTTTTGAGGACTCAATAGGTGGATCGGTGCTGTAATCCATTGCCCCTGAGGCCACAGAAGTGTCTGAGTCTCCTTCATCTTCCTTGGTGTCTCCCACTGTTTTCTTTTAGACAGAATAATACTGTATATCTAGAGTATTCTTGGTTAGGATTGGAGTCACCAGCTGTTTTGGTTCAGCTCTTTTCCTTGGGGACCTTTTTTATGTGACTTAACTTGTACCATAGGCCCTTCCACAGGCAGATTTGGTGGTGGCATGGTCATTGAAGATTGTTCTGTTTGAGAAGCACTGGGTTCAGGCCTTTCATGGGAATGGGGGGGGGTGTAGCTACATTGTCTGGTGCAGATGATGTTGTAGGAATCTTGGAATCTAACTGTGTGTGGTTAGTTGTGCTGGTGGATGGCATATTTTCCTGTGGAGCTGGACTAGATGCCTGCCTAGCTTGCATCACTTTAACCTGTTGTTCCATAATTAAGACTTCCTGATCCTGTATGGCCCTATCCATCCTGTGATGTGCTGCCCAGGGGCACGTATGATAGGAGTGCCCCTGATATTCACATAGGTTGCATCTAAAAGGATTTGAGCAGCTTAAACTAATGTGCCCATACTCTAAACACAGATTGCATCTCGGCTGATCACAAGAAGAACTTAAATGTGTCCTTGCCCCACACTTATGGTGCAGGTTTTGGGCTGCCTTGGATAGAAGCAAATTCCCCTGGCCCTTCCAATGTAAAAACTGCTGGGGAGGTATTGGATCCCCATGTCTGCATAAGCTAATTTAACCTTGATTCTCTAACCACCCATCCATAACAGGCCATCATCTAAAATAGGAACTGGCTTTTGTAAAAGTTTAAATTTTTGTTTCAGCTAATATTGTACATCTTCTATGTTTACCCATTCATTTCTAAATAAAAGGGTAATTGTTTTGATGGTGGGATTGGTCAGGGGAAATTGGGAAAAAATTCTGCCAGGCTGCTGTGTTTTTAACCATTTCAAACTTCTGCCAGAACTTTTCAACTCCGTGTGCATTCCTAAAGCTGACATTGTTAACATTCTCCCCTTTGACATGAATAAATGCAAAAAGTTCTAGTACAGAAATTCCCATTTTATCCTTTAACAACTGGTACATAACATACTTCCTGTCAGGGAACATTTCTGCAGTTCCTGTATATTTTAATCTAACTGCATTGCACCTTTGAGCTGGCTCCCCTACTTTTTTAAGTAGGTCTGCCATCCGACAAAAACTTGTAGACTAAGCAGTATTTTCTGAAAAAAAACAGTAGTTCCTACAATTGTAACAAAGGCTGGAGTGGTATTGGAAACTAATGGTACATTGTGCTGGTCCCTGAGAGTTTTAGTGTCAGAATGAGGCAATTCCATAGCTGGGTTTGGATTCAGGGAAGAAATGTCAATGTTATCATTTTTTTGTTTCCGATGGCCATCCATGCTGGATGCAGCATTTCTTGTGTCAGTAAATATAATATGTGACACAGCTAAAGGTTGTACCATGTCTCATTCCATAATTTCCATAGGCATAGATGTAGGTGCTGTATGTGAATGGGAGTTAACTGGCACTTGAGAGGCAAAAAAAACACTAATGTGAAAGTACTCAGTGGGGACATGGAAGAAATTATTTCTGCTGCAGAAACTGGACCCAGAAATCTCCACTGACTCCATTAGGAGTCAGGATCCAGACCACCACTTTCAGGGCCAAGGCAGGGTTCCAGGGATCAGAAAATATTTGTAGATCTCTTCTCCACCGGTCATCCGTGATGGCGCTCCGATAAGTCAGCACTGGTCTTTTCCTTAATTGGCACAGGAGGAGAAGTAGCAGAGGATGATCCCAAAGAGGAGTGCAATTCATCCATAATGCAAAATTGTATAGTGTTCTATAGTAGTTTATACTGCTTACTCGGTTCCGTGGAAGTAGGAATGGTCATGGGTTCAATACCCACAGCAGGCTTAGGTCACACAGTGTTTTTCAATAGTTTCCTTAACAAAGCTTTATCTGAGCTGCAAATCTGGTGACATCCAGCAGACCAGACCTGGGTTTGAATCCCACAGCTTCCACTTGCATACTGTGTGACCCTAAGCAAGTCACTTAACTTCCTTGTGCTTCCAAGTCACACCTGGAAACAAGCTCTGGCTTAGTGTGCCTTTCCTAGTTAATCAATTTCCCTTTTCCCCTTTCCCCTTGTTCCCTGGTTATAGTAGACGTGCCAGCAAAATTTAGAAGGGTTATCTGTAGTATTTAAGGAAGTGTCCATTGCTTTACCTTGGCTATGTATATTTGGTGTTGCATTGTCAGAATCAATATCTGTTCACTTTCAAGCATAAACCCCATAAGTTCCTCCAAAGTCAAATAATTTTCCTCCATCCTGATCTGAGTTTGATTATTTTAAGGGGATTATACACTGAGAGGAGGCTCCCCTGAGACCTCCTCTCTGCTGCATCCAGCAGTCACATCCACCATCTTGGATTTGGCTAACAAGGGTTCCCCCTGCAGCAGAGTAGGGGATATTTTAATGAAACAAAAACAAATTAAGTACTGGCATGTTCAAATCACATGTTCATAAAATGCAAAAAGATCAATAAATTCAACAAAGATGTAACTTACAAATCAAAACATCCAATAATAAACAGTTTATAATAGAAGACCAAGGCTAGCAACCCCTTTGTTGACATGTAGACAAAATTCTTCTAAAGACATTGCCAATTAGTGTGTGCCAAACAAAACAAACAAAAATAATTAGCAAACGTTCTAAATATGGTGCTGATATATCCCATTATCCAACCCAATCAATACCACTCCATAACCGTTTACAGACATCTGCACCCATGTGAGCAGCTTCATGCTGGTAAATGGCATCTAATTCTCATTGCAATTTAAAAAGGACATCATTTAGGGTGATGTCAGCATCTCTTAAAAAAGTCTGATAATGGGTCTGCTAAGTCACCCACTTAAGACATGCAAAAAAAACATATACAGTACTCCTATCCTGTTTCAACCATAAGGCTGAAAGTTGTCCTAAGCACTGTAGTGTTTCAAAAATTATGTATCTAGCATGCTGCATACGGGTTGTATAAAAGTACAGTAAAAAAAGATGCTGCATTTTTTCTAGCTGATTTGAACAGTTCTCAACTAAGCACATTCGTTCTTCTGTACCTTTATATTTGTGGTTAGCCGTCACATTAAGTTTGCAACACCAGCAAAGCCACATTACATCTTTCATTTTAGGAGGTATGCATTTTTCCAACATAGCTGCTAGTATGTATTTAACTTGAATCTGGGGACCACAACAAGCACTGGGTCTTCATAATAACAGTTCATTAGAATTTCTCCATAAAACTGTTTATGCCCTATACCCTGAAACCAGCATAAGTCAATTTTCCAAATGCGGATATACTTTAGCATATGCTGTATATAGGATGGTATTTTTTTTCTCCCGCGTTCCATTTTCCCTGACCCCAAGCTACAAGAAACAGTGTCTGCTAAGATTGTGTGGCCAGAGACCAAAAGTTACTCTTTCCAAGAAGGAGTGGTCTGATATTAGTATACAAAATATATACTAAAAAAGAACACTAGTGGGTGTATCACGTTGAGACCGCCCTCCTGCCAGTGTCTATCAGTTGGCTCCTTTAAACTGGATTGAGCATGTTACCACAGATCATCTGAAAAAATAGACACAACATTCTAGTATGCATGTCAAACAGTAAGGGAAAGATATGTGCCACATACAAAAATATTGGAACTATAAATGTGCAAAGCAAAAAAATATGCATCTGTTTTGTCATGTGCCAAGATTTCCATTTTTGCACTTTCTGCTATGCAATGTTGAATTTTTTGTTCCAGTTCAAATGTGCCAAATTCTCTGTCCCAAAGTACATTCTTAAGGTCTTGATTACCCCCTGTTTAATTGGTATAACATAACCAGGCAGGACCTCAGCATTCCCCAATGCTAATGCCAAACTTTTTGTTTTATTTATTACTATTCCTGTCAGGTCTAATTGCCGTTCCAGGATTTCTAGGGCCTTGGCCCCCAATTCTAAGTCTGCCACCACAAGTATTGTACACAATCACCTGCATATGCAGAAACATTTCCAAAGCTGATACCTGCCCAGTTTGTAATTCGTTTTACCTGAGGGTCTGCCTCAATAGTCCATAATAGACGGTCCAAACTAAACACATAAAATAGTGGACTCAGGGGACAGCCTTGAGGTAGCCCTTTCTTTAAATACATGGCTGGTCCTAAGTATCCATTTACCAGTGGTCTAACCTGAGCCTCCCAATATAATGCCTTGATTAATGCAAGAAACCTTCCAGGATCCCATATGCCTGTAACATCTGCTAGAGATAGTTGTGCCTGGTGGAGTCAAAGGCCATCTCCTGATCTATAGTTAAAGGATATCCATCCAATTGTTTGTCCAGACCCTGCTCAATAATCTCTCTAATGAAGATTAAATTATGGTTAATGTTCCTACCTGGAATTGCACAAGTCTGAGTGTTCAGAATTAGCATCTGTGCCACCTTTGCCAATTTGAGTATGAGTAGTTTGGCCAAAATCTTATAATCAGATGTGAGGAGGCTTAAAGGCCTCACATTCTTAATGTCAGTATGATCCCCTGATTTATAGAGGAAAAATATCATTCCATCACACATACTAGAACTTGAAGTACCCATTCGCGTGATGTCTAAAAAAACATAATACCACATTGGAGCAAGTTGCTCCGAAAAGAGTTTATAAAACTCATTGGGAATCCCTTCCAATGCAGGTGCCATTTTTATGGACAGGGATTTATTTGCCTGCATAATCCCAAGCACTGTGAATGGTTCATTCAAGACTTGGTTTTCCACTTCAGTCAAAATGGGGAGGTTTATATCCATCAACAGGGCAGTCTGAACTTGTCCCCAACCCCCCTGAATTTTTTTCTCTACATTGTGTTGTACAATCATTCTCATGGAGTCCATATCAGTAACTATTGTACCACCATCATTTTTAAGGGCAGTCATCACTTTGCTTTTCAGTCTGTCAATATGGCTGTCAAATGGATTAACATGAAACCTGGAACCCTGTGTCCCAAATTTCTATTCCTTCTGTAATAAGTGTTCCCTATCATACTGAACAGAAAGTATTTTTCCTTCAACTTCAATGATTTGCGTGGTCAAGTCTGTTCCTGTTTCCCTCATTTGTGTGAGGAACTGTAAGAAATGGGCTCTCCATCTCAAGTAATTGTAGTATGTGGACTTGACAACTTTTTGAGAAACCTGCATCATAAGTTGCTTGAGGCCTCTCTTTGTGTCCTTCCACCAGTCAAGGGGGCCATCATACAGTATTCTAACAAAAGTCTGAGCACTCAGAAATTCCTCTATCTCTAGTTTTACTTGTTCATCTTGCAATAAGGATGTATTCATATGCCAATATCCTTGACTCCTCTGTGCATGATTTGCTACATTAACAGACACCCACACCGCAGCATGATCAGTAGTTTCTAGAGGTATGATCCTAGCTGCCGTGATGGGGGTCCTGTCTGGCACAAACCAAAAATCTATGCAACATGAAAGAGACCCTTTATAAAAGGTGTGACTGGGCTGAGTCCGCAAAATGTCATATACGTCTTTGTACCCTGAGAGCTGAAGTATGGTGTTAAGCAAATTCATATCACAGTATACTTTATTTGTTTTCCTTCCCCAATCCCTTTTTGCCAACCCACAATTAAAATCTTCTCCCCACAAGGTCAGTTTTGAACTATTCAGTAAGGGCTTTAGCAGGTGCAACAATTTAGTTCTATCTGCTTTTAGCTGTGGAGCATAAATATTAATTAATCTCATGGGTTTATGGTTAAGTGTAACATCTACCACCATTGCCCTCACTGGGCAGACGTCTTCTACCCTCATCACACTGGCATCCTGCCCACAAAATAGAATTCCCAGACCAGAACATGTTTCTTCCCCCAACAGATCACAGAGTTGGTCCCCTTCCCCATTCCCTCTTTGCTTGATTAATCTCGGGAATAGTGTGCAGGTGGGTATCCTGTGAAAACATTACGTTACACCATAGACCTTGTAAGACTGAAAAGGTAACCTGCCACCCAGTCCAAAACTTAATACTATTAACATTGCAGGTAATAATATTGACATCAGCCATGAACAAAATAGGGGAGAAAAAAAAACACATATAAGCAACAATCCATTTAGTGTATTTTCTTTTTCTTCTATTTAGAACATTTTGCTTTTTCTGGTTTAGTCACCTCCATGGCCAAATTCACCTGGGAGGATGCCACCAAAGACATGTCTGATTCTCCATCAGAGGCATCCCAGTCTTTGTCCTGTAACACAGAATACTTGTTCTGGACCACTATAGGCTCACTTTCACCAGGTAATTGTTTTGGCGGAAGGGTAGTTGTTGTGGTCTTAGATATGGTGACCATTGTGAAGCCTGTCCCCACAGTTCCTGTAAGGGGGGCATAACATGAATATCTTGTTCTGTTGACACCTCTGCAGTCACCACAGCATGGCATCTGAGGGTTGCTCTGTTAACACAGTTGCTACTGGTGATTCTTTGTCAGTATGAAGATATGGAACTTCCTCCACAATAGTTGCCACAACTATGGTAGCAGGAAGGACAAGAGGTCTGGGTGACTGGGAGGGGGACTGCTACATGAGATTCCTGGCATGATGTGGCTGCATGAGGCATGTTGACACTGGGCTCTGTGGTCTAGCAATTAAAGACACTGTGACCAATTTCAGCCATTCCTTTTGTGCTAAGGTGACATATACTTCTTGCTCCGCTAATAGAGCCCGGTCAAGATTATTGTGTGATGCCCAGGAACATGTCCGAAAGGTGTGGCCTTGCTCTTCTTATAGGTTCCAATGCATGGGGTCCAGACATTGTGCACTGATATGCCCTACCACCCCGCACAGCCTGCATTTCTGCTTCTCACAAGTGTTTGTCAGGCAGCCAGTGTCCCCATACCTATAGCAAGCTCGGGGTTGACCAGGATGGAACACCATGCCCCTGTTCCTGCCCCACAAAAAACAGTTAGACAAATGCTGAACTTCATTATTTGTTTGTTTCAGTGTGACTTTGAACCTCCATCCTCCAGTGCAGAAATGTTCTTCATCTAAGATAGGTTCAGGATACCCAATCACAGTGCATTTTTGTCAGAGTTAGAAGGTGATATCAGCTACATTGACTCCTTCATTGTGAAATAGTACCATAACCCATTTAAATGTAGGTTTTGTCAGGGGGTATAGCTAGGGAGGGGTGTCATGGGGTGAATTTTTTAATAAGTGATATTGTTTCCAGAAATGTTCTAACCTTGTAGGGTGCTTAAAACTGATGTCAAACAGTGTTTCCCCAGGCACGTGAATTAATGCATAGAATTCTTAAGCATACAACTTCATGCTATCTTTAATTAGTGTTTGCCCTACATAATGATGGTCAGGCAACTCCAATATGTTGCCTCTATATTTCAGTCTAATGGCATTTTGACATTTGGCCAGTTCAGAAGCCAGCCTGCTAGAATCAGGAAACAGTCTCTCTCTGACAATAGAGGACCATACATTTTTAGGGTTTGGCTGGGCAGCATTTGAAGCCCTCTCTGGTTTGTCCCCAGCAACTGCTAGCTGTAACATACTGTCTGTCTCATTATCTTCCTAATTCAGAGGCATAGGAGAACCCTGTGTAGCATCTGGCCCAGCTTCTTCCTCCATTGCAGTGCTATTCAATAAATCATGTGGGGCCAACCCATCACCAGGGTCATTTAAGATGTCCCCATTTTTCACATTTTCCTGTCCTGGTGTGACTTGTAAGGAGGAATTCCCCACAGGGGCATCATGTTGCCCATTCCTTGCTGTTATAGCCAAAGGATATGCAGTGTCCTTTGAAGTGGCTGGATAGTTAGCATCCCATCCCTTCCCATCCAGGGATTTAGTCCACCCTACTTGCTCCAAATCCTCTGAGAACCACCCCAGCAGTAGTAGCCTGATCTGCCAAAGTTGTAACCACAGTGCCACATCTTGCATTTAAACTGTCTGCTTTGGCATTACTCCGACTTCTCTTTGTGCTGCGCTCCCCACTAACCATTTTTCTGGTGTGTTTTTTTAACAGACCCACCTGCCACACCAATGGTGAACTTAGCCTGTGGAGGGACCAGCTTTTGCTGCACTGTCTGTGTGAGATTCAGGCCCTGTGGTCTCTTTAATATATCCATATTCTGGCACCCCACCCTCAACCAGCTTACGCGTCAATTCCACAACACAGTCTGGCACATTTTCCCTTACAGTAATATTAGCAGTCCAACTGATATTTTAAGACAGTATCTTCAGTATTCCTAGTTTGTTGCTGTTCCAAAACAGTATCCTGATTCATGTCGTTGCTTTCTGGTGTGCTACACTCTGTAACATTCATAGCTGATTCTTCTGCTTTTCCTTGCACATCTGCTTCCCGTCCTATCATAGCATTGCTCTGGTATGCAGTTTTCAACTGCACTCAGTGGTCTAGGTACCAGTGAACTTTTTCCTAAAGTAGTCACTGTAACTTGTCTGCTCATGTAGGAACAGCTGCCTGTCATGGCTCTGTGACCTGTCCATCAGACCCTGATGGTGAAGGCTTTCCACCCACAGGTACCATTGATTCTTGTGCTGTATTCTATAAATCCAAACTCATAAGCTTTTCAGTCTCCATGGGTTCTGAGGCAGGGGAGGAGACCTGCTCCCCAACCACCCCAACATCCTCACAGCTCACACTCCTCTGAGAACTGGTCATCCAACACCAGCTGTAGTGCCCCCTACCAATGAGTTAGGGAATTTCCCCAGTGTCACAGCCAACTTCCCCCTTCCCCTGGTAATTCAATAGGTTCATGTAACATACCCCCAGGATACATCTCAAACAAGTTAGCACAGGTAAGTGTGCCTTTCCTGGTCAAAAATTTGAAATAAACAAATATCAAGGAGAACACAGAAAAAACAAGAAATGTATAATAATAATTAATAAGGTCCTCAGACTCTTGCCTTTCTTAATGGATAATGCCATGAAGGCAGTCTAAGGCCCTTGGCTGTGCCTCAGACCTTAACTCCCCTTTCCTTTCATTATTCTTCAGGAAAATTCCTCAGCCTTGGCCTTTACCTTATTTAAAATTACAAAGCAGTTTAACCCTTCAGAGTCTTTAGACCAATAATTTAAAAGACAGGTGTTCATAATATAATAAACCAACGTACAAAGGTAATTACCGTCTTGTTGGTGAAGCAGTGTGACCCTAAAAAAACATTTTAAATATATATCAAACAGGGCTCACAGACAATTAGTTGTGTTCTCCTTCCTTCCTTCCTTCCTTCCTTTCTTTCTTCATACATACCTAAAGGCTGACATTGACTGCTCATGGATTGCATGGTCTTTATAGATATGATGTGTATAAATGGTCCTATATAAAAGCAAATTCCTTTATTTCCCTTTCTTCCGTGATACCTTTTACCAGATGACAGACCATATGAAACAGAAGAAAATGTTTGCTATCTATAGTACATGATGTTTTGACCCTTGCTACAAAAATTACAGAGGAACATTTACTATACTAAGAACTGAATGCATTACTGTTAAGTTATTCCCATTGCAGATAATAAATGTGTTTCAGCTAGACATACTTTCAACGGTGTTCAGAATCATCTCTTTTCTGTTTTTTCCTATGAAACAGAGTTAGTTCAGGTGTACACAATGGTTGTATTCTAGTATTTAGAAATTCAGTAAAACACTGGTGAAGACACAGTCTAAAAGTTTATTTATGCATTTTGCTCCTTTCCAAGACTGGCATGAACATTTATTTTCATTTAAAATCCATTGTGGCATGGAGGGCCTGCGGGACTGAAGGAATGGAATGGAATGGGTTGGGCTTTGACTGCACAGCAGCTTTCCATTTAATAAAGTCCTTTGTCCTTTGTGCTCTCAAAATTCTGATCAACAGGATTCTTCACAATACATAGGCGTGCATACATTGTGTGACTTATCTGATGTTTGTGGGGATATGTGGCTATTACATTTTTATTTTATTTTTTGGTGGGAGCATCCTTAGCAGCTAGAAAAGTGATTATTTATATATGTAATTATTTATCAAAATTCTTTTACCTGGTAAATCTACAGGAATTAAGAAAAAAATGTGTTTAAAGATGGTAGCTGGGTGGGGGCAATAGGGAACAATCAGGAATATACAGGATACATTATTAAACATATGATAGCAGTTATACATATAACATAACGGTACAGGGTAGACAAAATGTAACTTATTTTAGAAAAGATGTAGAATTTCAAGTGGCACACTGTTTACAAAATGAAGAAACAAACTTTGGCTGGTGCCAACAAGGCTGATCTTGCTTTTGTATGTTATCGTTCTTTGTTTTTGTAAAGGGCCTTACTGTCTCACTAATCTCACTGTTATAATTTAACTTGAACTGGCATATACAACCACAGTGTGAAGTATTGCTTGTGCAACTTGTTGATAGTCAAAGGCTAGTTATATGGTAAGATGTTGATTGACATTTGTAGTTACTTTGGCTAAAAAAAAAAACACCCTATCAGGGTACCAGAAAGGCAAAGGAACCCTCTTAAGAAGGGTTCCACCACTAGAGGTGCTGCAGTAATGAGATTCCTTTGGCTAAATGTACCCTAGGAAGGAGCCCAAGGAGAGAAGTAAGCCACTGGAGGAGGAAGGATTGACAGTGAAAACAAAGAAATGGTGCTTCCGAAGAAGGTGAAGGAAGCTGATTTAGATAGCCTAGGAAGGAGGTGTGGCTGATTGCTCCCACTGATCAAACCTCAGGCTTAGCTTTTTAACATAATGGGTGTATGCAACCAGAATGTGAAGCAGTGCTTGTGCAACTTGTTGGTAGCTGAAGGATAGTTGTATGGCAAAATATTGACTGAGATTATTAGTTACTTTAGCTATTCGAACTCTCAGTCAGCTGAAGGATTACCACCCTGTTGGGGTGCCAGGAAGGCAAAGGAACCTTCATGAGGAGGGTTCCATCCCTGGTGATGCTGCAGGGTTGTGATTCCTTTGGTTAAAGGTACCTTAGGAAGAAGCCCAAAAGCACTGCTCAACTGGAGCTGCAAACACAGAAGGGCAATATGATGACAGAGACAGCTGATAGCTGATAAGTGAGAGCATACAGAGATGTGACTTCCAGAAGATAGAGGGAATTGTAGGACTGTAGGAGAGCATGGGCCACCACCTAACTCCAGCTTACAGCAGAAATTCTAATACTGGACAAATGGTACTAGATAACTACTAGACAACTACCTTATGGCCTTTAGCACTCAGGAGAGAGAAATTGTCTGGGGATCCATGGCCTGAGCCACCAAGTCTCCTGGCATGGGTGTTATTATTTGGCTCACTACACTGATCAGGAGAACTCCTATTCAGGGGAACTTTTGGAGGAAAACATGTCACTCTGTCCCTCAATAGGATAATGTTATGAGAGTGCTATGAGTGGATCTCAAAGCTAAAGGATGTATCTTAGAGAAGGAGGCCCTAGAAATGTCGACTGAGAAGAGAGCAATTATTGAACGGCTAGCACCCAGCCTCAGGACTGTGAAGAGGCCTAACATTGGCTGAAAGTTAAAGGAAGGGGGGTATGCAATAAGACTAGGTAGACCTTAGGCAGTCAAAGGGAGAATGCCTAACAGATGTGCTGCCAATGTGGTCTGCACAGCTAAAGGAACCCATGTGGGCTCATGGTTACACCCTCCAACAGCTGAAGTCTTAAATATTACATTACAAGGTGTCTTTGACCATGATCTGCATGGCTAAAGCTTTCTCCTAAGTAGTGGACCTTCTCACCACTGAGAGGGACCACCAGGAGGTGCCACAGAGAGGACCTCCAACCATGGCAAGGAAAATACCCTCCAGATGCAGACTTCAGACTTGACTGATAATGATCAGCAAGAATACATTCATAGATCCTGATGGCACGATGCAGACATGGACTGACTTGTGTGCAGTGTGAAGAGGTTCACAGGCTGAATGCTTGTTAGCAGTATGATGTGGCTGACAGGCTGATTGTTTGGTTGGAGAAGTACTGCTATGATAGAAACTGAACTGAATGGCAAAGTACTGAAAGATGAATTTATATCAAAGGCCATTATCTTGGAAAATGCTAAACCATGAGCAGAAATGCAGGAGCAGTAATACAATCAGGCCTATGGGAAAATGCTGAAATAGACTGACTGAGAAGGCTGTTTGAATTAACAGAGTTAAATTGTAGCAGCGTATGGCAGAGCAAGGTGGAGTATTTGAATGCAAAGCACACAGAGGAACTTCAATGAAATGGTTTGGAAATATTGGTTATGAACAATCGATAACTCAGTGAAAAGGTAGAAAACATTTGGATATAAATACTGCTAAAACAAAGTGTGAAAATAAGACATAAAATACTGCAACATAATGGTCCCAACCTCTTCTCATGGGACAGATTGCATTTAAATAAAAGGGGGAGTAACATACTTGGCAGAAGAATTAAAAATGACATATCCCAACATTTAAACTAAATGGAGGGGTCTGGTGTGTGTTTAAAACACTCAACAAGTTACGATACTGGTGATATTAAAAACCATAGTATGATTCATCATGGTTGTAAAATATTGATGGCTACTGCCAGAAGTCTAAATAGTATAAAGAAATCAGAATTAGAACTGTTTATGTCACAAAATCATATAGACATTGCAGCACTAACTGAAACTTGGTGGGATTCATCCTCTGAGTGGTCTAAGGAAATTCAAGGGTACAAATATACTACAACAATAAAGAAAAAAAGTAAGGAAGTGGTGTGCGCCTTTATATACATAATTACATCCCATCCCATCCCATACACATATCATTTCCCATAAACCTGAACTTTCTACTGAATCTCTATGGGTTAAGGTAGCATTCTCAGGAAGGCAGTCAATCATAATTGGTTCATGTTACCATCCCCCCTCCTCTAGTGAGTCATATAGCCAGATCCTATTAGATGAGATAAACCAGGTTTCTAATGCTATGGATGTTATCATCCTTGGGGACTTTAATTTGCTGGTCATAACCTGGACGAACATGACCAGGAGATCCAAAACAGAATGAGCATTTATTGTAAGTTGTGCAAACAATGGACTTAAATAGCTTGTTGTTGAACCAACTCATGACAATCATATTCTTGATCTAATTCTAGCAAACATTTTAAATATTACTGTACACCCACCATTGGCCAATAGTGACCATAATATGGTTTCCAGTACTGTACTTACACACCGGCACAAATCCTCTATTTATACTCTGTTTAAAAATTATAATAGAGCAAACCTAAATGGAATCCATCACAACCTTGACTGTTTCAACTGGGATTTGTTATTTGCTGATTCCCCGGTAGAAAAAGTATGGGAATTATTCAAAAATATTATCTATGATACAGAGAACAGATTTGTTCCTGATAAAAAAATATAATAAAAAAGGGAGAATCCCTGATTGGCTAACACCTAAAATCAAAAGGTAAACTAAAATCAAACATAAAGCCTATACTGCCTATAAGTAACATAAAACTGATACCTATAAGCAAGTATACATCAAGGAGCAAAACATAACTAAAATATCTCATTAAAGTCTCCAAATCTAAGATTGAATTTAAACTGGCTCATTCTAAGGATCCAAAAATACTATATTCTTATATTAATTTAAATTGCAGGACCAAAATAAAATGTCCTGGGCCCATTTTAGATAACAATGGTGACAACTTGAATGATGAAACCTCTGCTATTAAGTTCAATATTTATTTCTGCTCTGTTTTCACCCCTAAACATTAGGCAACATCTGACACTGAGCCCAGGCATGACCCTGACTATTTCTTTACTAGTGATGAGGTCCAATCTGAATAAAATAAAATTAATAGTTCATCTAGTGCAGGACCAAATAGTATAAGCCCTAAACTTCTAAAACTTGCAGAACAATATCTGGCATACCCTTTAGCTAAAATGTTTAATTTGTCTATAAAAGAAGGTAATATTCCTGATGATTGGAGAAGAGATACTGTCATTCCCATCCTTATGAAGGGAAACAGAGGAAAGGTTGAAAGTTACAGGCCCATCAACCTTACCTCACCCTGTTGCAAGCTAATGGAAAGACTCATAAAGCTTAGACATGAACATTCAGTGGAACAAGGCAGACATTCAGATACTAATCAATATGGCTTTAAAAAAGGGAAGTCTTATACAACCAATCTGATTATATTATACAATCACATTA
Organism: Neoceratodus forsteri; assembly: GCA_016271365.2. Lineage (NCBI taxonomy): Eukaryota > Metazoa > Chordata > Ceratodontiformes > Ceratodontidae > Neoceratodus > Neoceratodus forsteri. The sequence continues at coordinate 641,548,280 of CM028129.1, read as the reverse complement.
GTAAAAATCTTGATAAAGGTATCCCTACAGATGTAATTTTACTACATTTTGCAAAGGCCTTTGATAAAGTGCCACATAATTTTTTAGTCTTCAAACTTCTACATCTCAGAATTAATAAGTATCTTCTATGATGGATAAATAGCTGACTGAGGAACAGAGAACAACATGTGCATATCAATGGTATCTTATCTGACTATGGGAAAGTGTAAAGTGGAGTTCTGCAGGACCCTGTCCTGTGACCGATCTTATTTAACATCTTTATAAGTGATATTGGCTCTGGTCTTGAAAACAACATTATCAAGTCTGCAGATGACACCAAACTATACGGTGAAGTAGACCCATTTGCTAAACACTTTATCCTTAGTCAAAACCTTGGTAAAAAATAATGGAATGTCATTTAACGCTAGTAAATGTTCTGTCTTGCATTTTGTTTCTAATAATCCAAATTATTCCTGTGTATTAAACCAAAATATCCTCAAGAGTTCTGTTCTGATCTAGAACATGACTTAGGGGTGTGTATTGCTAATAAATTAAGTTTTTCTGACCATTGTTCTTCAGCACCTAAAAGGGCAATGGGGCTGGTAAGTAACATTAGAAGAGCCTTCACCTGCAAATCTGAACAACTTATTATCCCATTGTACAAAGGTTATGTGTGCCTAATTTTGGACAATTGTTCTCAACTTTGGTCCCTCCATATGTGAAGGATTCCAACCATCTAGAAGGAGTCCAGAGGGCAGTCACTAGACAAATCCCAGGTTGAAAAACTTAGACTTTCAGGACAGGCTATTAGCTACTGGCCTTCATGCATTACAATCTAGGAGGCAAAGAGGAGATTTGTTACTCCTATATAAAATTCTGCACTCCCCTTAACTGATGCCTGCTTGTGAAATACAGTATAGTAATACAAGAGAGAACTTAAGATCACACAATAAAAAAATATTAATTCCTAAGGTTACAACCAACAGAAGAGACACTTTTTTTACAATTAGAACTGCAAAAGTCTAGAATAGACTTCCTCAAAGTATTGCTGATTCATCTTCCTTGGATAATTTTAAAAATAATCGACACAAATTTTTACTCTAAATACAAAATGGTATAATCTACCTACCTGAGTAGGGGACATTCTCGATTGGGCCTTGCCCTCCCCTTATGTCCTATAAAACCTAGTACCTAGTAGAGGTAGGACATAGAATTAAGTATGCACATTGAAAACACATTGCAAGTAAACACTAGGGGTGCTTGAATAATCCAAAAGCAGCTAAAAATATGTCATTTCAGCATCCCTATGAGTTTGGAGCTCTTAGTCCCATGGGAAGGGCTTCTAGTGGAGCAATGGTGGGCAAGGGGGACAGGCCAGTAGCCCTACCCAGCCAAAGTGAACCAAAGTCATGGTAGATCTGTTACCTTGATCCCCTGGGTGAAGACCAGATGGACAAACCCTGCTGTCTGAAGTCTGGATACAGTTGCATCTGCCTGGTTTAAGCTTCCGAGGAAGGATTGGGTTAGTCCAAAAGCTAAAGCACTTTGTTCTTTTTGTTACATCTATGTTGGTCCAATAAAAGGTATCAGATCATTTGCTTCTGGATCTGGCTTAGGTTGAGCAGAGTTCCACAAGGTTGGGTTGAAGGTGCTGCCATCTCCTGCTGAAGGATAGAAGGGGACCTAGGGAAAGTAACTGGGATGCAGATCCCAGGATCAGATGGCTGAACCCTGCTGTCTGGAAGTGTGGATGAAGTTTAATCTTCCTGGATCATGCCAAGCAGAGTTCTATGAGGTCAGATTGAGGGGGCTTCCACTTCCCACTGAAGGGGTGAAGGGGACTTTAGGGAGGGAACCCTATACAGGTACAAGAAGATTTTTGGGAGTATGATTTTAAGTGGGGAAGACCCTGGTCCAGGCTGGCAATTGGGGCACTTGGAAAGGTCTTGACCTGGGGATATCAAATTGGGGGTTAGTCTGGCCCTGTGAACTGACCCACTGGCTGTGGTCTACATTTCATGCAAAGCAGTAACCAAGCTTTCAAACCCAGACCAGTCTGGCAGCTGGTCAACCTGGAAAGGTCTCTCTGCTCAGGAAGCATCAGGGGAGAAAGGCCAACATCCCTGCAATTGTGGTGCTCCTAGTCTCCCAAGAAGGGCTTCAAATGGAGCTACAGAAGCAAAGGGTGATAGGCCAGCAGCACTACCCTGCCTGAATGCACTGAAGCTGAGGTAGGTCAGGTACCTTGGTCCCCTGGGTGAAGACCAGATGGCTGAACTCTACCTATGGAGTTCTGGCATTAGGTTGGATTTGCCCTGCCCAAGCCAAGCAAAGTTCCAGGAAGTTGGGTTGTGGGTACACCCACCTCCTGCTGAATGGATGAATGGGGTCTGGGAAGGGAACCTGGAGGCAGGCTCCAGGACTAGATGACTGAACCATGCCTTCTGGAAGTCTGAATGAGGTATAATTTGTCTTACAGAGCTGAGGAGAGTTCTTTAGGGTCAGCCTCCGAGTTCCCCTACCTTTCTCAAAGGGGTGAAGAGAACATTGTGAAGGTCACTGGAAGGCAGGTTCCAGTAGAATGATAGGAGGTCTACATCAGGTCAGAAGAAGACCTCTAATCTGGAGAGACACCAATGAAAGGCTCTTTGCCTGGGCAAGCAGGGGAGGTGGCTGGGATCAATGCAGGATCTCCCTCAGCCCTGGTAAAGGCCAGATGCCAGCAAGGGGAGCAGACCTCCAAACCTACCTGGCCTCAGAGTTCTCCTACTTCCCACTGAAGGGGTGAAGGGGACTTTGGGGAGGACACCGGGAGGTAGGTGCAGGCAGAATGATAGGAGGGCGACGTCAGGTGGGAAGACCTCTGATCAGATGAAGCATGAATGGAGGGCTCTCTTCTCAGACAAGAAAGGGAAGTGGCTGTGCTTAAAGCAGGACCCCTCCCTGTCCCTGGGTGGAGTCTGGAAGCCAGCAAGGAGAACATATATCCAAACCTACCTAGCATGACAGCTTGCCAAAACTGGAGCTTGGGCTGGCCGGGGGAGAGCCTGGGCCTCCAAGTCTGCAGGTCAGATTACTGGATCCTGCCTACGGAAGTCTGGCATGAGGCCAAATTTTCCTCACCTAGGCTGAAGGGGTGAAAGGTACTTTTGGGAAGGAACCTGGAGGCAGGTTGCATTACCAGAGGTCCAAACCCTGCTCTCTGGAAGTCTTAATGAGGTTGTATTTGCCCTGACTGGGCCAAGCAGAGTTCCACACAGTCAGCCTCAGGTTGCATCTACCTACCATTGAAGGGGTGAATGAGACTTTGAGGAGAACACTGGAAGGCAGGATCTGCCAGAACTATAGAAGGTTGAGGCCAAGTAGGAAGACCTCCAGTTGGGTGAAGCACCAACAGAAGGCACGCTGTCTGTTCAAGCAGGGTGGTAGCTTGGCTGATATTGGAACCCTCCCCAGCTCAGGATAGAGGCTGGATGCTGGAAGGGGAAGCACACATTTGGTCCTACCTGACCCTACAGCCTGCTTGAACAGAAGCCTGGATCAGACAAGGGGCCCAGGGCCTCCTGGACTTGAGACCAGATGGCCAAACTCTGCTTACAGAAATCTGGCATGAAGTCAGATTTTCCCTGCCTGGGATGAGCAGAGTTCCATGGAAACCATGTTAATGTGTCCCCACAGCCTTCCAAAAGGGTGAAGGAGATTTTGGAGATGGAACCTCGAGGAAGGTTCCAAGGCCAGATAGCAAAACCCTGCTCTCTGGAAGTCTGGATGATGTCAGATTTGCCTGCCTGGGCCAAGCAGATTTCCACATGATCAGCCTCAGAATGCCCATTCCTCCCACTGATGGGGTGAAGGGGACTTTGGAGAGGACACAGGGAGGCAGGTTCTGGCAGAATGATAGGAGGTCAATGTTGAGTGGAAGACATTGCTCAGGAGAGGCACTAATGGAATGCATTGTACCCAGTCAAGCAGTGGAGATATCTGGGGTCAATGTGGGGCCCCATCCCACCCCTTAGCAGAGGTCAGAAGCCATCAAGGAGAGCAGGTTCCTGGCCCTACCTGGCTCACCACCATTGACTGCCCTACAAATTGGGTCAGCTGGGGGGCCAGGGCATCATAGGCTTGAGACCAGATGGCCAAATCCTGCCTACAGAAGTCCATCATGAGGTCAGATTAGTTCTGATTGGGCCAAGCACAGTTTCAAAGGTTCAGACTCAGGGAGTCCCTATCTCAATCAAAAGAGGTAATGTGGACTTTTGGGAAGATGCTAGGAGATGGATTCTGGCAGAATGATAGGAGGTAAACATCAAGTGGGAAGACCTCCAAATGGATGAGGCACCAATGGAAGGCTCTTTGCCTGGGCAAGCAAGGAAGGTGGTCAGAGTTGATGTGAGACCTCTCCCCAGCCCTGGAAAGTGGCAGGAAGCCAGCAAAGGGAGCAGGCCCAAAGCACTACCCAGTCTGCTATTCTGACTGCTTGGAGCCTGGGTCAGCTGTGAATGCCCCGGCCTCCTAGTCTTGAGACCAAATAGCCAAACTCTGCCTAAGGAAGTCTGGCATGAGGTTGGATTTGCCCTGCCTGAGCTGAGCAGAGTCCCATAAGGTCAGACTCAAGGTTCCCCACCTCCCTCTGAAGGGGTAAAGGGGACCTTGAGGAGGGAACCCATAGGTAGGTTCCAGGATCAGATAGCCAAACCCTGCATATGGAATCCTGAATGAGGTCAGAATTGCTCCACTCAGGCCAAGTCCTCTGTACAGACTGCTGGTGAGACCCCATCTGGAGTACTGTGTGCAGTTCTGGAGACCCAATCTCTGTAAGGACATAGACAAGATGGAAGCTGTCCAGAGGAGGGCAACTAAAACGGTGCAGGGTCTGCACCGGAAGACATATGAAGAGAGACTAAAGGAGCTTAATATGTATAGCCTCGAGGAAAGGAGGGAGAGGGGGACATGATAGAAACTTTTAAGTACCTCAAGGGAATCAAGAAAGTCCAAGAGGGTAGCATCTTTCAAAAAAAGAGGTGCGCAAGAACAAGGGGGCACAATTTGAAGATGAGGGGGTGGCTCAGAGGTAATGTAAGGAAGTATTTTTTCACAGAGAGGGTCGTAGATGCATGGAACGGCCTTCTGGAGGAGGTTGTGGAGTCAAAAACAGTGGTTGAATTCAAGCATGCATGGGACAGCCATAAATCAATTCTAGGGGGTGGGGGTAGAAAGAAGTAGGCTGCTGGTTAACTAGGATCTGCAGCTTATCCATTATGTAGGGAAATGGGCAGACTGGGTTGGCCAAGTGGTCCTTAACTGCCATCAAATTCTGTGTTTCTATGTTTCAAGCAGAGTTCCACAAGGTTAGCCTTATGGTGCACCTACCTCTCACTGAATGGGTAAAGGGGACTTTGGGGAGGGTACCTATAGGAAGGTTTGAGGATGTTTATGTCATCACTTTTACTGTGTAAAATCCAGAGACTAAGTCCAGTTGGAAGTAATCAAGGACTCCAATGGTCTCTCTTGGTCCAAGGATGAGGCACTTTCCTGGGTTTGTCCTCTGGGGTAGTGTCCCATGACTGGGGACTTGGTTCAGGGTTTACACTTTGTGACAAAAAATGCAAACTCTACATCTCCCCCTACAGGGTCTGTTGGTGCTCTTCTGTCCTAGGGGAGAAACTTGACAGCTGGGTTGAAGAGATGTGTGGTTGCCCTGGATGGAGTCCTTTCACCCAAGTGCCTCTCAGCACAGAAGACCATGGCAGGAGCATCCCAGGCAGACATCCTTTGACCACCGAGGCCAGGAGCACCACCACCACCAACACTGAACAACTGATATGGCAGATGGCCTCTGACTCAATGTGGGCCCTCCTGGTCCAGCATGTCCAGTAACCATGAGGAGTGGCTTCTCCCTGCACAGAGTGAATGTGAGCTGGGAACCTCAGTCCTGGATTCATCCTCTCAGAGTGAGACCAAGAAGCCCAGGCTGGACATCAGGGTTCCTGATGGGCAGTGGGGAGGGCCACACCCTGGCTGAACACCAGTCAGGTACCAGCCCTTGTCTTCACATGAAGCACAGGTATTTCATCAAGCACTGAACTCTGCAAGGACCAAACCAACTTTCTCTCCTGAGGCCACTGTCCCACAGCCCTCAGGGCCAAGGCGTCTCTCAGAATGCACCCTGGGAGTCTTTCTTCAGAGGACATAAATCCAGGGTAAATCTGCACTCCAAGGCTTGAAAGAAATGCTCCATACTCATAAGTGAATTTTAAAGCTTTATTGATTGATCTCAGAGTGTGCTGGGTCAGTATAGACTGTAAACACCACTTTGCCCCTGAGCTTTGGGTCCTAGTCCTTTGTCAGACCCTGACCCCTCCTCTGGCTCGCTCTCACTTGTGCAACTACCTGGTTGAGGCTGCCAGTAGCATATGCTTGTCTCAAAGATTAAGACATGTACTTCTAAGCACAAATTGATGGTACAGTGAAACTATGCATTGATCATGAAATGAGTTTTGGTTCCTTTGATCTCTTCAATGTTACTTGGATAACTGAGACACAGAAAATTAGTTTTGTTGCCGTATTGGTCCCTGTGACAAAAGATCCAGAAAAAAAGATGATCTGATACCTTTTATTGGACCAACATAGATGTTACAAATGAAAATAGGTGCTTTAGCTTTCGGACTACATTGAGTTCTTCATCAGAAACTAATGCCTGTTGTTTAGGAAGAATACATTCTATTAACACCCAGATCATACAGTACATAAAAAACAGATAAAAAAGTTGTAAAAATGAGACTGTGTGCTTCCAATTTATTTCTCAGTTGATCTTTGAACAGATTTTTAGTCAACAGAATTTTTATAACTTTTTTATCTGTTTTTATGTATGATCTGGGTGTTAATCGAATGTATTCTTCCAAAACACCTGGCATTAGTTTCTGATGAAGGACTTAATGTAGTCTGAGAGTGAAAGCACTTACTGTCTTTTGTAACTTCTATGCTGGTCCAAAAAAAGGTATCAAATCATCTTTTGTTCTGGATCTTTTGTCACAAGAACCAATTTGGCAACTAAACTAATTTTCTCTGTCACAGTTATCCAAGTAATGTCTATTGGAGGGCAAGTCTGGTGCCAGCAGCTGTCATAATTCCAGCTCCAATGGTATATATTAAAGTTGTTGCAGATCATAGGCTCGTAGTTGGAATTTGGTATTAGGATGCCATTCCACCATGAGGTGAGCTACTACCTGCCCCAACCTTTGCTTTTTGGTGCTTCCTTGATGCTCTTGACTGAGTGTGCAGGGGATCTGAAGCATTTGATTTGGAAAAATTAGAGTGTTAAAAGCAGGCCAGTTGCTTGAATACTTCAACCAACCAGGAATGATGGACAAGGAAACTATTCAAATGATGTTGGTTTTCAGAAGTGCAACCATGATTAAGAGGGATGGCTGGGGACATTTGTTTTTTGCTGCTAGAGGTGACATTATTGTACTGGCACAAGACACACAAAAGAGAAGGCATTTGCCAAGAATGTTATCATTAATCAGGTACCAAAGTCAAAGGTTTGAAGACTATCATATCCTGTCATAATTCTGACCATAAAGGATGCCAACTAGTGATCCAGCAGCACTATTCCCATGACCTTCTGGCTAGCTTCCAGGAAACCAAAGTCTTTGGCTCCTGGGGGAAGTGTGGCTAGAAACCTAAAACTAGTTTTTAAGCATAACATCACTGCTTTGGGCCTGTCATGGGCAAAAGAATCCTTATGTTATCTAGGCATTGAAATAACCAGAACTACTCAGCTTTCCATAAAAAAGAATCTGGATGCATTGTTAACGATAGTTTCGCAGGATTTGGAACGATGGACAGCTCTTCCTATCTCTTTGTGGGGAAGAATAAACTTAATTAAAATGAACGTACTCCCTAGATTGCTTTACCTTCTTCACTTACTGAATATTTACTTACCTGGAGTGTGGTTTAAAAAAGTGCAAACCCTAATAATGAAATTTATTTGGGCCAAAAAGCAACCAAGATTAGCATATCACAAACTTGCAACTTCTAAACTCAAGGGGGGACTAAGACTACCCCATTTCAACTTGTATTATTGGACTAGCCAAGTATCCAAATATCTTCAATAGTTGGTTCCTAAGGCACCAAAGGCTCTTTCTCCATGGTTGAAAATTGAATTGGAAATGATTTGTTCGTGTAATATGGATCCCTCCACTTTACTATTCCTAAAGGTATCAGATTTACCAAAAAAGTTAAAAGGAACTACCATCGAAACGTCCATCAGAATTCATTCACAGCTATGTGGTTTTTTAAAGTACAAGCAATACGCAGATCTTTCACAATCGATTTGGAATTCTCCCGCCTTTAGAATAGATGATAAATTTTTAGCACCTTCATGGTTACCACAACTAGGGAAGGGGAATCTGTCCTTGTTGGTGAAAGATGATGGAACATGGTTATTCTTAGAGGAGCTTGTAGTAAAATTTAGATTACGATCAAAGGAACACTTTAGAATATATCAACTAAGACATTTCTTGGTTAAAAAATTAGAAGGGTCAGTTCCTATAAAGTCAAAGTATTCTTTTCACAACGACCTAAGTCCCCTAATTATTTCCACAAAGGTAATCTCCAAAGTATATACCTTTTTATATGATTGGCGATTTCCGGAGGCCTTTGGACCTTCAGGTTACTGGTCTGAACTTTTCCCACAGTGGAAGATAGATTGGCAGGTCCTATGGAACAATTGCCACCATTTTGTAGCTCAAGATAGGTTGCGGTTGATGCAATTTAATATATTGCATAATCTTTATTATTCCCCACAAAAACTGGCAGCCTGAGGAGTAATAACCGCCAATCTATGTACCAGGTGTGCACAGAGTGAAGATAATCTGTTACACATTTTCTGGGAATGTCCCAAGATAGCTCCTCTTTGGAGAATGATACAAGACAGAGTTGATCTGTTATTGGGGTTGTCTGACTTATTCTCTCCTGATATATGTCTCCTCGGGGGACTACTCTCAGATATCTGTGAATACTCGTAAATATCACATAGCCATGATTTTCATGTCCGTGAAAAAGATGGTCCTTAAATATTGGAAGGATGCTCAGTCGTGCCTCTATTCTGAATGGCTTAACAAGCTTTTAGCAAATCTTAGAACAGAAAAGACTATTTCTAGTTTAAATAATAACAAGGTGAAATACCAAAGGATCTGGGCTCCTTAACATATGCTATATTCTACCTAACATGTAAGATGTGTTTTAAATATAGAATCTTATATCTTTGTACATCGGGACTGTGAGGGAGGGGAAGGAGGGAGGCAGAGGGGGAGGGAGGGGGGGACAGGATCATGTATATTGATCCGTATCTGTTTACAAGTATTAATGTACAAACGTGGTCCTGTCCTTTCTAAAATGTAAAACTCAATAAACATTACATTGAAGAAACCTGAAACTTAAAGGAATTGATGGAAACTGTTTACTGATATTGCAATTGTGCTTCAGTGGGTTCCAAGCAGGTGCAGCTTAAGGGGTAGCTAGCCCCCCAAAATGGAACAGTAGAATCCAGTGTAAGCTGCACTTCCAGTACAACAAACTGAGCTCAGACATGAAATTTAATTACAACACTTTTTTTTTGCCAAATCCATAGACACAAGTAGTGAAAAAACAGAGCTCAGTACCAGTGACCTAGGAAGTAACTGCACTGGTACTTCACCTGTAAAAGACTTTGTCATGGGGCGGAGGTATAGAGACTTCAAGATGCTTAAATATTCACTAAATGATGTTACAAAACATTGTCAGATACAGGTTTTACACTTCCACATTAATAGTTACATACAAAAACACCATTGCTGTGTAATTACATGTAATAGTGGATGAATCACCTTAACCGTTAATAAATAGGGTATGCCTTAATGGCAGGAGCCTAGCCAACAAACTCAGCAAGCTCCAGGTGGTAATGGCAAACATTGAAAGTGGACCTGGTGGCCATCACGAAAACATGAGCCAGAGAAAAAAATGAGTGAGAGATGATGGTCTCTGGGTTTTCACTGTTCAGAATGGGTAGAAGAGCTGATAGGAGGGGTGGAGTTGCCCTTTTTGTTAAGGAGGGCATTCAAGTGGCAGAAGATGAAAGTATTAGGGGTAGCAGTGGGGCGGCTGAGCTAGTATGGGTGCAAGTCATGGTAACATCAGGCAGGAAAGAGTGCTTAGTGGTGATCTATAAACCTCCAGGGCAAGGGGAGGAAAGGAACAGAGAACTCAAGAAGGAACTTAAAAGAGGGTCAGCAAAGGAGGAAGTAGTGGTGTTGGGAGACCTGAACCTGATGTCCACTGAGATGTCTCAGTGGCCAAGAGTGCCAGGAGTCAGACATTACTGGATGCCTTCCAAGGCTGTCTACTGGAGCAGCTTGTTAAGGAATCTACCAGGCAGAATGCAATCCTTGATGTGGTGCTCACCAACTCAGATTTGGTAGGTGCTGCGGGAGTAGGGGAGCTGCTAGGGAACAGTGACTACAACTCTGTGTGATTTGAGTTAGCCCTTGGAGCTAGCAACCCACAATCAAGAACCAAAGCCCTTGACTTTAGAAGGGCAGACTTTGACAGATCAAGGGAACTGGTCAGGGATAAGTTAGTAGGGGTGGAGGACATAACGGGGTAGAGGAGAGATGGGGAGCACTACAGGGAGCCATCTTTCATGCATCAAAGGCACACATAAGAACAGTATCTAAAAAAGAAACAGGTTAAAGAGACCACTATGGTTCTCAGGTAGAGTTAGGGCAGTGGTTAGAGAGAAAAAGAAGACCGTCTATAAATATAAGGGAATGCAGCGGGAGGCAGAATGGGAGGATAATCTACAGAAAAATTGGGAGACAAAGTGGGCCATCAAGGAGTTAACAGGAGACATGGAGCTGTGTGTCACAGAGGGGGCCAAAAATGGAGAAAAACAGGTTTTTAGATATATCAGAGAAAAAAGGAAAAAGGGAGGCATTGCATAGCTAGTTGAGGATGGTAGGGTGATAGAGGAGGATGAGCAAAAGGCTGCTGTGGGACCATGCCAGAAAGCAGCATCAAACCAGCCCCTAATGGAGTTCTGGAAATAAGGCAACCAACTAACCTACTAACTGGAGGGTCCTGAATGGGCTGGCAGCACTTAGGATAGATAAGGCCTCAGGACCAGATGGATTGCATCTGAGGGCACCTAGGGAATTGCCAGCAGAAGTGGCTGAACCACTGGCTGGACTATTGAACAGCTCACTTTGGTCCAGGGGAGTTCCAAGGGGTTGGATAATGGTAGGCGTTGTCCCTCTATATAAGGGGGGGGTAGGGAACATCCAGGGAACTACAGTCCTGTCAGTGTGACCTCCATCATAGGGAAGATAATGGAATCAGTAATCAAAGAGAAGCTTAGACTACCTAGAGAGCAATGGGCTCCAGGATAGTAAACAACATGTTTTCATGGAGGGAAGGTCTTGTCAGACTAACCTGATTTTTTCTTTGACTGGGAGACCAAGGAAGTAGACAAGGGCCACACTGTGAATCTGCAGTAGTTTGACTTCAGGAAGGCTTTTGGTTGGGTGCTGCATAAAAGGTTGTCCAAAAAGATGGAAGACCTTGGGGCAGCTAAAATGATAGTGAACTGGGTGTGTAGTTGTCTAGAAGAGAAGCAGCAGAGGGTGGTGGTCAACAGGGTTAAATCAGAGGAAAGGGAGGTTACAAAAGGGGTTCCACAGGGATCTGTCTTGGGTCTGGTCCTTTTCAATATGTTCATTAGTGGCATTGGTGAGGGAATCCAGGGCAAGCTGTATCTCTTTGCAGATGACACAAAACTATGTGGGAGGGTGGATAGTGAAGAGGGAATAAGAGATATTCATAGTAACCTATAAAAATTAGAGAGGGTGGTCAAAGGTCTGGAAATTAAAATTCAGAATCAAAAAGTGCAAGGTAATGCAACTAGGGAAAAGGAACCCTAAGATAAAGTACTGGATGGGTGAGGTTAGACTTATCACCACAGAAGAGGAGTGGGATCTAGGAGTTATCATCAGTAACTTCTTTAAACAAATGAGCCAGTGCAACAAGGCCTACAGCAAGGCTAACAGGATGTTGAGCTGTATTGGGAGGGGTATTGCTAGCAGAAGAAAATAGGTAATACTTCCCCTATTCAGATCCCTGGTGAGGACTCACCTGTAGTACTGTGTCCAGTTCTGTAGCCCTCACCTCAGAAAGGACAGGAATAGGTTGGATACAGTGCAGTGCAGAGTAACAAAATTGATTCCGGGCCAGCAGGGCATATCCTATGAGGAGCACCTCAAGGCACTAAATACATAAGCACTGGAAACCAGAAGGAAGAGGGGAGAGGGGAGATATGATAGAGACCATCAGACACCTTAAAGGAACTAACAAGGTAAATTGTGGTGAACTACAGTATTTACCCTGAATACCAACTTGAGTTCATGTGCTCATGAGTGGAAATTAACAAGAGGGAGGTTCAGAAGAGATCTGAGGAAGCACTTCTTTATGGAAAGGGTGGTGGGACCTTGGAACAGTCTGTCAGTTGAGGTGGGGGTTGCAGACACAGTTAGGGGATTCAAGTAGGCATGGGACAGAATAAAGGGAATAGTAGTCACCAGGGTCAAAAACACCACAGAGAATGAGGATACTGTAGGATGTGGAGGGTTAGTACCATGGTCTATGTTTATATGTTTCTGTGTTTCATAAAAAGTTATATGTTGTCGAGGCACAGATCAGGAGACATTGGAAAACCAGGTGCATTTGTAAAGTTCTCAACAAGAGTTTTATTTTTAATAACAGCAAAATAAAAAAAAATTGTTCAGAATCGCTATTTACAATGGCAGAAGAAACATAGAAAACAGTCCTTCTGAGTTTTTTTTCTCAATTTCCAATCTCAGTCTCTCAGGCTCTCTCCCTTTTGTAAAACATTGCAGCTCTTTTTTATAAGTCTGAGCAGGAGCTCGTTAAGAAAACAGCATGGAGCTCACACAGTGTTCTTGTAAGTTTCCAATTTTCTTGTCAGTTTCAGTCAGTGCAGAAAAAAAAAACATTGTGACTCAGAACTGACCTCTTGTTTATTTCTTCTGCAAAAGGCTTTAAAATTACATCTCTGGTTAACCCCTTGAGTTCCAAATAGCTTTTTGTAATCATCTCAACAGTAAAACTATATACAGTTTTTGCTCTGCAATCATTTCAGCAGTATAACTATACACAGTTTTAAGCAAAGAAATCCCAGTATCAATTATATTTCCACAAAATGATTCACGTGTATTTTTATACCAGCAGATATGCAAGGTGGAAGAGAAGACAGAAATAGCAAGAGAGGGTAGAGAGAAAGCGAGAGGCCAAGAATTGCAAGACCATTGGAGTGATCAAGTCCTAGGTCTCATGAGAAAATTTGGTTGCACAACCAGACAGAGAAGGGACAGAAAAGGACATAATAGAACATATCCTTGTGTTTAAACTCCTTCTTCATAACGACTGGGACAGGGCCGTATTCAACCCTGTCACATTCCCCCCCTCCTTAAGAGGAAACCTTTTACAAAAAAGAGTTTTCAAAACTTTTGTCTAATTATCTTATAATATTAGCTTATAACTCTCACAGTTCTGTGCATATGCAGTATCCTTTTTTCCATAACAACAATGCAGCAAATAGTGAAGTTTAAACTAACACATTTGTTTTTTTTCCAGCCTTCAGAATTCTCAATTTCAGAGCCATATCTAGACAGAAAATCAGCATTGACATTCTCTTTCGCAGATTCGTGCATCACTTTAAATTTAAATGGCTGTAGTGCCGGGTACGACCATGTGATTCTAAAATTGTTATCCTTCATTTGGTTAATCCAACAGAGAGGACTGTGATCTGTTAAAAGTACAAAGTCAGCTCCTAGTAAGTAAAACTGAAGGGACTCCATGGCCCACTTTGCTGCAAAGTATTCCTTTTCAATGGTGGAGTACCTTTTCTCTCTGTTGTGCAACTTCCTACTTATCTACAGAATAGGATGTTCTTTCCCATCTATATGCTGACTCAAGACTGCATCTAGACCTACCTCTGATGTATCTGTCTGTAACAGAAATTGTTTCTCAAAATTTGGGCTTCTTAAAATAGGGTCTGAACATAATGCAGCCTTAATGGCTCAATAAGCCTCATCACACACTGGGGTCCATTTCACATTATTCAGGAACATAGAAACATAGACTTTGATGGCAGATAAGTACAGCTTGGCCCACCTAGTCTGACCATTTCCCTACCTACTGGATAAGTTACAGATCCTAGTTAACCAACAGCCTATTTCTTCCTACTCCCCCCCACAAGAATTGCCTTATGTCTGTCCCATGGATTCTTGAATTTCTCCATTATTTTTGACCCCACAACCTCCTCAGGAAGGCTGTTCAATGTGTCCACCACCCTCTCTGTGAAAAAAATACTTCCTCACATTGCCCTTGAGTCATCCCCCCATCTTCAAATTGTGTCCTCTTGTTCTTGCACATCTCTTTTTCTGAAAGATGCTACCCTCTTGGACATTGATTCCCTTGAGGTACTTAAAAGTTTCTATCATGTCCTCCCTCTCCCTCCTTTCCTCAAGGATATGCATATTAAGCTCCTTTAGTCTCTCCTCTTATGGCTTGTGTTGCAGACCCTGCACCATTTTAGTTGCCCTCCTCTGGACTGCCTCCATCCTGTCTATGTCCTTGTGTAGATGGGGTCTCCAGAACTGGACGCAGTACTCCAGATGGGGTCTCACCAACTAACTGTACAGTGGGATAACAACTTCCTGTTTTCTACTCATGATGCCTCTCCCTATACATCCCAGTATCCCCCCAGCCATCTGTACTGCCTTCTCACATTGCTTGCTAACCTTTAGGTAATCTGATATAATTACCCCCAGGTCCCTTTCCACTTTTGTCATTGTTACTACCTCCCTCCCATTGTGTGCTCTTCTCCTGGGTTTTTGTTTCCCAGGTGCATTATTTTGCACTTCTTTGCATTGAATCCAAGCTGCCATACTTCTGACCACTCTTCCAGCCTTACCAAGTCCCTTCTCATCCTTTCCACACCCCCATGTGTATCAACCCTGTTGCAGATCTTTGCGTCATCTGCAAAGAGGCATACTTTTCCTTTCTGTCCCTCCTCTGTGTCACTTATAAAGACATTAAAAAGGACCAGATCCAGTACTGAACCCTGTGGTACCCCTGTGGGAACTGTTTGTTTGTGAGTTCAGTGAGGGGAGTAGTTAACTCGGCAAAGCTAGGAACAAATCTCCGATTATAACCAGCCAACCTTAAAAATGACCTGACATGCTTCTTGGTTTTAGGGACAGGGCTGTTAGCTACAACTTCTATGTTAGAAACCTCTGGCTTGACTTCTCCATTTCTCAAAACATAGCCCAAATATCTGGTTTCCTGATTGCCCAATGCAAACTTGGTAGGATTAATTGTCAGACTTGCCTTTCTGATCGATTGGATAACTGCTCATAGGTGTTCCAGGCGGCTTTTCCAGTCTAAACTGTACACCATGACATCATTCAGGTATGCAGCACAATAACCAGTGTGAGGAGATCAAATTAAATCCATGTACTGCTGGAATGTAGCAGGTGCACCATGTAAACCAAATGGCATGGTGTTGAACTGATAGAATCATATAGGAATGGCAAATGCAGTTTTGTCTCTGGATTCTTTAGCTGAGGGGATTTGCCAGTAACCCTTGATAAGATTGAGGGTACTGATATATTTGGCACTCCCCAGTCTGTCCACCAAATCATCTATTCTGGGGGAAAGCCAACCCGATGGTGACACCAACACAGCAACATACCTCTCTGTCAGCAAAATCTACACTTTGCAACAGGTCACTGTGTTGGCACACCAGAGACAGAGGTACACTGTCTCCCGGTCCTTCAGCTCCTTTCTGACTCAACTCTGACTGGAGTTGATAATCCATAGTATGGGGTGTAGGTGGTTGGGGGGCAAAGGCCCCTATAGAAAAACAGGGCCAGGATACATATGGGATTTATATGTACCGCAACTTGCAGTTGACATAAATCCCATCGCTGAGATGCCGGTCGACAAAAGTGTTGTTGAACTTGCATTGTAGATCCTATTCTGGGCATAGGATAACTGTCAAATTCTGACACTTAAGTTTCATAAAATCAAGGCATATTCTTACACCCCTTTCTTTTTTGTTTACAATCACCATTGGTGATGACCAAGCATTTCTCGACTCTTCTATGATACCCAATTCTTTATTTTTTTATATTTCCTTAACCACATCTGCTCTTAACCACTCTGGTAATCTCTATGTCTTTTGTCTAATAGGGCGAGCATTCCTCATCACTATTATGTGCTCGACCCCTTTTGCTCAGCCTGGAGCTGTGGTAAAAATACTGATAATTGTCTTCAGCAAGTTACAAATTTCTGTGGTTTGTTCAGAGGTTAAGGAAACATTCACTTTTACAGCATCAGCAGTTACAATTTGTTCCAGTCTATCATAAGCTCCATCAATATCTTCTTTATCAGCTTCTGGAAAAACTAGCAAAGCAGCCTTTGATGTTTTTTCAACCAATTTCTTGAGGAGGTTATCATGATACATCTTAGTAGGATTTTTCCTATCAGAGGTCTCAGTCTCATAGTTAACTGTGCCAGTACATCTAAGCACTTTATATGGCCCTTGCCACTTCATTAACAGTTTATTTTCTGTAGTGGGTAACAGTAGCAAGACCTTTTCACCTGGCTCAAAAACCTTTTCTTTTACCTCATGGTCTTAATATACCTTCTGCTGGTTTTGGGCCTCTTCCTGATTAATATTGGTGATTTCAACACATTTTGCCAACTTCTTTCTCATCGCACACATATAAGATGTAATAGATTGTTTCTGATGGGGGTTATCTTCCCAAGTTCTTTTATTACATCTAGTGGTCCTCTAGGTTGTCTACCATCCAGCATTTCAAATGGTGAAAAACCTGTTGATGCCTGTGGTACTTCTCTGTAAGCAAAAACAGGTAAGACAAGTATTGAGCCCAGTCTTTCCTTTCCCCTTTTACAAACCTTGTTAACATGCGTTTTAAGGTTTGATTAAAACGCTCAATAAGATTGTCTGTCTGAGGGTGATAAGGGGAGGTTCTTATGGCAGTGATATCTAGTAGTTGGTATAGCTCCTTCAGTAATGCAGCACCAACATTACTACCCTGATCAGTAATAATCTCTTTTAGTATTCTCACCCTGTTGAAAATTTTGGCAAGCTCTGCTGCAACTTTTGGGGCTGTGGCAGTACACATAGGAACAGCCTCTGGGTATTGAGTAGCTTAGTCACATACTACCAAAATGAATCAATTTCCCTTTTCACTTTTGTCTAAGGGGCCAACCACATCCATTGCAATTCTCTCAAAAGGCACATCTATCAAGGGTACAGGCACCAGGGGAAACTTGTCGTTTTATGTTTGCTTGCACGCATGTGCAAGAAACACCTTGTGGTAGTAGTAGTACATTTCAGATGTGTATCAGTGTTGTGGCCAATGCAGGGGATGATTTAGTGGGTGTGTCCCTCAGCCACCAATCAGTGAGCATGCTGACAATGACAGCAAGCTTCAAAGAGAGCAAAAGAGTTGAAACAAATCTGCCACTGTAATCAGGTGCAGTTTCATCATTGCAGTGGCAGATGAGAAGACTCCAGCCATGCGCATTACAGTGCACAGTAATGTGCATGGCTAGAGTTATGAGCAGTTGCTCGGTGTATCATTCCTGGTGAAACATTTCAATAAATAAAACAGCTGTGGTGTGGCTTTCCACAATGGCGGCACCTGCCACTGGCCACACACTCCTGCAAAGTCGACATCGGGGGTGTCCAATCTCTGTGTCAGCATGTATTCCCCCCCTACAGCCACACTGTGGCATGCTGGGAGCCTACCCCAGTGTACAGAGACATTTTTTTTTATTTTCCCAACACTGGGATGCCCACTCCTGGTGTCAGATGCCCCCATCCCCCCAAGCTCAATTTCTTTGCTGACGGGGGTGCCAAATCCCCATGGGCATTATGTTTCCCCTCCTCCTCAAGCTTGCTGATGGGGTACCAAATCCCTGTCAGCATCATGCCCCTCCAAACTCATGTGGCACACTGTGAGCCCACCCCAGAGTGCCAAAATGTTTTTTATGTCTTTTTAACCTATAAATAAAGAAAATGGTCCCCCAGTGTCTTTTTTTTTGTTTGTTATACTGTAAAAAAGAAAAATATCCAGCATCATCTCACCAGTCCCCCTCCCCCACCCCAACCCTCCCTCTGCACACCCACATCCCCACACCCCCCTCACCCATACTCACCTTCTGAAGGTCAGGAGCAGTGATCTTCTGTGGACCAGGATGCGTCTGCACTCTTCAAAGCTGAACTACAAACTGAGGAATCAGTTAAGTGCTGTATAATGGGAGTCAATTGGGGGTTCAACCTAGGTTGATATCTCAGCCATTTTTAGGAATTTTGGCCCCAAATTTTCAACATGGGGTTCTTGGGACCCCTCCTCATGAACATTTCACTATCATTTTGTTTCTCAGTCCCAAAAGGTAATTTCATGGTCACTGTGCGGAATGACCTTTCGGGACCAAGTAACAAAATGGCAGTACAACTGTTCATGAGGTGGAGTCCCAAAAACCCATGTTGAAAATGAGGTGAAAACTTCTCAAAAATGACCACATTATGGCATGCATTGCACATTTTCTATGCACTCATAACTTCACCAATTTTTAATATTTTCCCTCCAGGTTTTCAACATTGCCATTTTTTAACATCTCCTTATGAATAGTACAGTTGTCATTTTTCACATCCTGCCCAAAATGTGATTTCGCACCTGTGGTGCAGAATGGATTGGTCGCTATGCAAAATCAACTTTTGGGATGGATTAACAAAATCACAGTGCCAATCTTTATGAGGGGAGGTCCCAAGAGGCACGTGTTAAAGATCTGGTTAAAGAATTCCAAAAAATGACCAGGTTACAGGCGTGCATTGCTAATTTTCTGTGCACGCTCGTAACTTTGCAAAGTTTTCATATTTTTACTCCAGATTTTCAACATTGCCATTTTTCACACCTCCTCATGAACAATACAGCTGTTATTTTTCACATCCTGCCCAAAATGTGTTTCCGAATCTGTGGCACTGAATGGCATAGTTGCTTTGTGAAATCACCTTTCAGGATCGAGTAACAAAATGATAGTGCCACTGTTCCTGAGGTGGGGTTCCAAAAAGCCCATTTTGAAAATTTGAAGTGAATATACCAACAAACCCCAGGGGCATTAAGGTTTCCAAATGTAATGCCCACCCTGTAGAGACTGACAGGTATCAGGGGTGTGACTTGAGTTCTTCAACAGTAATGCTCACTGCATTCTACCCCCACCCTACAGCCACTGACAGGCATCAAGGTGTGCCTTGGGATCTTCGGTCCTAATGTTCACCCCATTCTCCTCTACTGCACCCATCTCAGCTTATTTCCTTATGAAATGGGTTGAGCGTAAGGGCAAAGACCCCAAAGCACACCGCGACACCTGTCGGTGTCTGCAGGGTGGGGTGAGATAGAATGGCATAAGCATTATGGTTGACAACCCAAAAATACATCCCCAATGCCTTTCAGTCTCTGTAGGGTGGAGGGGTTGGTGTTAATTCAATACTTCACTGCCGTTCCGATTATGCATCTCTCTGACTCCTGCACTACCAATGCCAATGCCAGCAAGTAAACATTTGGCATTGACAAATGCCTGTTTAATCACTGGGGCTACTTTCTGACACTCAGCACAAGAATTGCAATAGGTAGCAACATCTTCATGAATTCCAGGCCAGTAAAATCTGTACAGTAATCTGGCAATGGTGCAATCCCTCCCCGAGTGACCAGCCACAGGACTATTATGTGCTATCTGTAATAACTCAGATCTATAGTTTTGTGATATAACCAATTGATCTAGCTGGTCTTGCATCTGAGGTTTAACCCAAACTCTGTACAGTAGCCCATTACATTTTTTAAAAATAGGTTCGCCCTGCTTTGGTTTCACTCCCAGATGCTAAAAATAACCCTTGAAAGAAGCATTGTTAGCTTGTTCTGAAAGAAAATCACAATCAGTGATCACTTTAGTTTCAGCATTTTCATGCTAACCCCTTATGTCCATCAGTCTTTTCTTGCCACTGTTTCTTCATGCATTGTCTTTCTTTCCTTGATTTTCAGATCTTGGAGCTGTGCTCAAACAAGTCTGAGTCAAAATCAGTGAAAGGAAAAGAGTCCCCACCACCTGAGATTTTCTTTGCCTGAGCTCTTGTCACCACTGCTGCTGAAACATCAGGATTTACTCCTTCTTTGATTAACTCAGTAAATCCTGGAAAGTAATTTCCAATAATCACAGGTACAGGTAACTTAGGTACTACTCCCATTTTCATTTGGTGCAGCACCCCATTAATAGTCAGAGTCACTTAGCTGGTGGGATACATAGATACATAGATACATAGACAGTGTCGGCAGATAAGGGCCTATGGCCCACCCAGTCTGCCCATTTAAGTTTGTAAGTTCAGTTTATGTTTTCCAGGAAGTCTGTTGCCCCTTACCCCTGACCTCCAGAATTCCTTTATGTCTATCCCATGCATTCTTAAATCCCGTGATTGTTTCAGCCCCCACCACTTCCTCTGGCAGGGTGTTCCACTTGTCCACCACCTGTTCTGTGAAGAAATTCTTCCTCACGTTTCCTCTGAATCGTCCCCCCTCCAACTTCATCCCATGCCCTCTAGTCCTGGAACATCTTTTTGCTTAAAAATAGTGTATTCCTGCACCCTGTTCCTCCCTGTAAGATACTTGTATGTCTCTATCATATCCCTCTCCTCCTCCTCTCTCCAGGAGTACATGTTCAGTGTCTTCAACCTGTCCTCATAGGACTTGTGATGCAATCCATGCACCATCTTTGTTGCCCTCCTCTGAACCTTCTCTACCCTGTCTATGTCCTTATGTAGGTAAGGTCTCCAGAACTGCACAGTGTACTCCAGGTGCGGCCTCACTAGTGTCTTGTATAGTGGAATTATGACCTCCTTTTCCTGCTGGTGATGCCCTGCCTATGCATCCCAGCATCCTATTTGCTTTACCTGCTGCCTTCTCACACTGTTTCCTGCCTTGAGGTCATCAGAGATGATAACTCCAAGATCCTTTCCTGCTTGGTGCATGCTATATCCTCACCCCAACTGATATATTGTGCCAGGTTTTTGTGCCCCAAATGCATTATCTTGCACTTCCTTGCATTGAATTTCAACTGCCAAACCCTGACCATTCTTCAAGTTTCTGCAGGTCCCTTCTCATTCTGTCTCACACCTCTGGTGTGTCTACTTTGTTACATAGCTTTGTGTCATCAGCAACAGTGAAATTCTGCCTTCTAGGTCCTGCGCAATGTCACTGATGAAGATATTGAATAGTTCCGGTCCCAGCACTGATCCCTGTGGTACCCCACTGGTCACTCTTCCTCTGTGGAGTGACAGCCATTTACCACCACCCTCTGTGTCCTGCTGCCCAGCCAGTTACCTACCCACCGCACTACTGTCCTGCCCACACCCATATTCCCAGTTTGTGCAATAGTTTTTGTGGCACAGTGTCAAAGGCCTTGCTGAAGTCCAGATAGGCCATGTCCACTGCCCTCCCCTGATCCACCTCCCTAGTCACCCAGTCAAAAATTCAATGAGGTTGGTCTGACATGACCTTCCCCTGAGTGAAACCATGCTGCCTTGGGTCCTGTAGTCCATTGACAACCAGATGTTCCACCAATCTCTCCTTCAGTAGTGCTTCCATGATCTTCCCCACTACTGAGGTGAGGCTGACTGGTCTGTAGTTCCCCGCTTCCTCTTTGTTCCCACTTTTGTATAAGGGGACTACATCTGCTATCCTCCAGTCTTTGGGTACCTCCCCTGTTTCTAGTGATCGGCTAAACAGGATAGCAAGAGGTTCAGCCACCACCGCTCTTAGTTCTTTAAGGACCCTGGGGTGCACCCCATCTGGCCCCATAGGATAGTATTGAGTGTCCCCATGGATGCAGATGGCTCCAGTACCTGGTCCTATTTGATATTGTTTTCCGAGCACTTCAATATGTAGTAGGGTCTGTCTGCTTCCCGAATCTGTAAGTCCATTCACAGTCATATCTCCTACCTTCACATCTGTTAAGTGCTTGCCCCAATTTGCTAAGGAGAAATCTGCTCCAGTGTTACTCTTTTTACTATGGGAATTTCTTGCCATATGACCTGGCTTACTATAGTTATAGCAAATAAGTCTTTGGGTGTAGATTTGTTACCCCCACCAGAGTTCTTATCCAACTTGGAATTTAAATGGGAAAAATAATGTTGTACTTGTGCTTGGCTGTTACCTTGCTGCTGTGGCATCTGTCTGGCCATTTGGTAGTCTTCAGCCAAAGAAACAGCATTTTCCCCACTTCTTGGTTGGTGTTCTTTTACCCAAAGCTGCACATCTGTAGGCAGGATGTTGATGAATTGCTCCATTGCAAATGTGTCGATGATCTGTGGGACTGTTTTGCCCTCTGGTTGGAGCCATTTTATCAGGAGTTCTCAGAGTTGGGTGAAGGCTTCTCTAGGGTTGTCGACTGAGTTATACATAAGAGACTGAAATCTCTGCCTGTAGGTCTCTACTGAGATGTCATACCTTTTCAGGATTTCGCTTTTCAGCAGGTTATAGTTTTCTGACTGTGCAGTGTCCATATTGCTGTAAGCAAGTTGGGCTTTCCCTGTCAGGTAAGGTACCAGTCTGATTGCCCATTGCTGCTTTGGCCACTGGCAGGCTGTGGCAACCCTTTCAAAACAGTCAGGTATGCTTCAATATCATCCGAGGGACACAACTTTTTAAGTTTGATGTATTTCAAGTTGCTTGTGTCTTGTTCCTAATCTGAATCTGTGCCAGATCCACTGACTTTGATAGCCTGCAAGGCATCCAGCCACTGCTGTTCCTGTAACTGCATCTCTTCTCTCCTCTGCTGCTCCTGTTGCTGCATCTCCTCTTTTCTCTGCTGTTTGAGTTATTGAATTTCTTCTTTTCTCTGTTTCTCCATCCCTTTTTGTTGTATAGCCCACCATTTGAAAAAGGCAGTCAGACTTTCAGGTTCTGTCACTGCCTCTTCTTTTTCCATCTCTGGTGCTGGTTGAACAGTCTCAGTTTGGACTTTTGTTTCTGCTTCTAGTTTGGCTGCAATTCTTCTGGTAATCACTCCTGGACTTGCTGTTGCAGAATCCATACATTTCTTCTATGCTTCCCTGGTACCAGGCCTAGTACCCACGCACCAAACTCCTGACTTATAGTATGCACGGCATAAATCGCACTTAGGCTGACACCATCTGTTGTTGAGGCACAGGTAAGGAAGCATAGAAAACCAGGAGTAGTTGTAAAATTCACAACAAGAGTTTTTTATTATTAACAGTAAAATAAAAACATGTTCAGAATAACTATTTACAATGGCAGAAGAAACATAGTAAACAGACCCCTTCTGAGTTTTTCTTCTCAATTTCCAATCTCAGTCTCTCAGTCTGTGTCTCTCTTTTGCAGAACATTGCAGTTCTTTTTTATAAGTCTGTGCAGGAGCTCATTAAGAAAACAGAATGCATCTTACACGGTGTTCTTGTAAGTTTCTAATTTTCTTGTCAGTTTCAGCAGGTGCAGCAAAAAGAACATTGTAACCCAGAACTGACCTCTTGTTTACATCTTCTGCAAAAGGCTTAAAATTGCATCTCATGTTAATCCCTTGAGTTCCAAATAGCTTTTTGTAATCATTTCAACAGTAAAACTATATACAATTTTAAACAAAGGAATCCACGTATCAATTACATTTTCATAGAATGATTCACATATATTTTTATACCAGCAGATATGCAAGGGGAAGAGAAGACAGAAACAGCAAGTGAGGGCGGAGAGATAGCAAGAGGCAGAGAATTTCAAGACCGTTGGAGTGATCAAGTCCTAGGTCTCATGAGAAAATTTGGTTGATCAACCAGACAGAGAAGAGACAGAAAAGGAGAGAATAGAACAGGTCCTTGCATTTATTTTATTTAGTTATTTGTAGAAGAATAAGAATTGCAAACCTTTGAATCAGCAACTCCTTTGCAAAGGCTCCACATCAATATAACAATAAAACAAAAAGTAGAAAATCTTATACAACAGGGTGAACATTATTGGATACAACAAAATCTGAGGGCAATGGAAGTATCCCAGGTCTACAATGGAAAACACAGATATACAGAGTTATAATATACAATGTAGTACTCAGAATAAAACAATAAGGGCAATAGTAAACAATGTAGTACTGAAAGTAAAACAATATTGGTAAAATCAGGAATTGTTATTAGCTTGTCCAGTCAGAGCTGACCTTGTACAATGGAATGGAGGGTAATGACAGAGGATTAGGCACAGTCACAGGCACAGGAGGGGAGGAGAAACTCTCTTAGGTTAGATTTGAAGGGGCCTCATTTCAATTCCAAAGATATAGGAGCAGGCAGGTCACTCTACCAATCAGGCACACTTTAGAAGAAGGCTCAGTGTTCAAGGGACATCCTACAG
Source organism: Neoceratodus forsteri (assembly GCA_016271365.2). Lineage (NCBI taxonomy): Eukaryota > Metazoa > Chordata > Ceratodontiformes > Ceratodontidae > Neoceratodus > Neoceratodus forsteri. The sequence continues at coordinate 641,523,753 of CM028129.1, read as the reverse complement.
TGGGGAACTAGTAGGGAGGCATTTGAGGAGCTCTGGTAGCCCTGGGTTGGGGAGAGGGTAGAGTTAGGTTATGAAGCCCTGGTGGGGAGAGTTTGTTGGAAATTTTCCTGGCAAGCAGGCATGAGTGGTATGTAAGCCTGCCATCAAAATTAAGCCAGTTTGTAAGTCTGTAGAGGTCATAAGTATGGATCCACCTGTCACACCCATCTACCAGTTGGCAAGATTTGTTCAAGGCAGTCTTGACACGGTGAAGAGCAGTGCTGTCATCCACACCATAGAAGACTATCCCGTATTCAATAAGGGAGAGGATAGAAGAGGACACTGCTAGGCAGAGTGCTTCAAGTGGCATATAATGTTTGTGCCTGTATAAGAGTCCAGTTCTGGAATTGATGACCTTGCTTAGCAGATGAATGTGTTCATGCTAGGTAAGGGAGGAGTCAAGGGTAATACCCAGGTGCTTAAAGGATTTAACTTGTTCCAGTGGGATGCCCTGATAGTTAAGTACTTGTAGTGGAAAGTCCCTGTGACTACTTTGATGATTGGAGAAGACCATAGCTTTAGGTTTTTTTATAATTCAACACAAGTTTGTGTGTAGTGAACCATGCTTCAGCTTCTAAGAAGAAATGTTGGAGGGCAAGTTGGGGGGGTTGAGTGACTGCAGAAAATGACAGCCTCATCTGCGTACAATAGCATCTGACCAGAGCAGGCCTTGGGGGGAGAGTTCAGGAAGATACTAAATAGGAGAAGCCCCAGGATGTAACTCTGGGGAACCCCTGAGTGAACAGGAAGGCTGGTGAATAGGGTTGAGCTAATTTTGACCTGTTGAGATTTGTCACTTAAGTAGTGTTCAAACCAGGAGGTGGCTTCCAGTGAGAGCCCCGTGGAGGGCAGAGTCTTGAGGAGGGCATGATTGATGGTATTAAATGTCTTAGTTAGGTCTATGTAAACAGACCCAACTAAGTGTCCACTGTCTAGGGCTTTGTGAATAGCGGTGGTGTATTCTAAAAGGGCAGTGGTGGTACTATGACCATTTCTGAAGCCATTTTGTTCTTGACAGAGCAGGTTGTATTTTGACAGCTAATCAATGAGTTGGTCACATTCAATTTTCTCTAGAGCCTTAGAGATTGTGGGAAGAATGGAGATGAGGCAGTAGTTATTTGGGGAAGTGTGGTCACCGCTTTGTTGTACTCAAGTGACAAGGGACCATTTCCAAAGGGTTGGAAACTGACCAAGACAGAGGGAGAGGTTTAGAATTTTGGTAAGAGGGATGAGGACAGTATCAAGGGTGAGGTGGGGGAGTTTTAGGTTGAGACTGTTACCATTATTATGAGACTTGCCCAGAAATTTAGTTAAGTAGGATCTGGCCTCACAGGTGGAAACTGTCCTGAGATGGAAGAGCAGAATATTAGCGGGGAGGATGTGATGGCTCTTGGAGACGGTCAAAGAAGTTAGAGGGAAGGACACTACTAATGTCAGAAAATGTGGAATTAAGAGTATTAGTTATGTGTAGGGGGTCATGAGTGAGTGTTCCATTTACAGTGAGTTGAGAGGGTAGGGCTGTTTTACCATTGAGTTCCTTAATGTTTTCCCAGAACTAGCTCCCTGATCCCCAAGTAGATGAGAGGTCCTGCTGGAAATGGGCTGCTTTAGCTTTGTGAAGCTCCCTGGTACATTTATTTCTGGCTTCCCTATAGCATTGTCTATCTAAAGATCATCCAGAAGCAAGGACTATATGCCATAGGTTGTTCTGGTGGTGCATGAGGTCAAGAAGTTGCTGGAGATCCAGGGAGTGCTGTGGCCTTTGATAACCTGTTTTGAGACTGGGACAAATAGGTCACATGTGGTGTTGAAGGTGGAAATAAAATGAGAGAGTGCACGGTCAATGGATGGGGCAGAGTCAATGGGGGACCAGTCACAGTTCAGGAGGTGATTTTTGAAGTTGTTCAGAGAACCCTTTTTTAGGCATCATTGGTAAGTAATTATGGGGGGTGGATTTGGGGCTTTGTTTGTCCACCAGCAAAGTATGGGAGAGTGGTCACTTATGGCATCAGGGAGCACTGTGACATTAGTGCACCGGTGGGGATGATTAGTAAAGATTAGGTCAAGCAAGGTGGCCAACCCAGTATTATGGTTGAGTCTTGTGGGGGAGAGAACGACTTGTGTAAGGTCCATTGCTGCAATGGTATCTTTGAAAGGGTTTGCCAGTTAATGTTAAAGCCCCCTAGAGCAATGATTTCACATTTCGAGGCAATTGTGCAATGCAATTGGTCACTGCATTGAAGGTCAACCTTTGATTTTGGGGTGGGATGTAAACTGTCATAATATGGAAGGATATGCCAGAGTTGCCCACCATCAATTTTACTGTAAGAGCTTGGGCCCCATTGAGGGGGGGGTTGGAACAACTAGGGCTCAAAGAGATTCTCGAATATATAGGGCAAATCATCCTCCCCTTTTGCCCAATCTATCTTCCCTAAAGATTACATAGCCACTGATGGCTACTGCTGAATCAGGGGTGTCACGGGGGAGCCAGGTTTCAATCACTGCCAATAGATCAGGGTTATGTTGAACCATCCAGCCTTGTAGAATGTCATATTTTTTAAGAAAGCTGCAAATGTTTATGGGGGCAATAAGGAGACCGCCCACTCTACCCCTGGCAGAAGATGAGGGGGGAATGGTCCAGGGTTAGGGTGTACATTTCCAGATAAGAGTAAGAGCAGGAGGGCATGATGTAGAAGGGCAGTTTAAGTAGCTTGGATTTCAAAACACAGTTGTGGGGATGAAACAGATGTATAGTGCTGCTACAGGAGTCGGGAGAGAATGGGCATGGTGTGCTAGGAGAGCAGATAAGGGTAGCCAGGAGGGAAGCAGGTGGAGGTGTTGCCATAGGGGTTGAGTAAAATTATGTAGGAGGGTAGAAGTAGTAGCACCTCTTATGTCAAGGGAAGACATAGAGACAAGTGGAGCCAGCAGCTGCTGGGGAGGTTTGGAGTAGAGTGAGGGGGCAAGAAGGATTAGCAGACTAAATGAAAAATGAAGGTTCTGACTGGGATCCATTATAAGAGGGAGCTCATGTGCCAAAGTGGGGGGTTAGAGGAGGACTATGAACCAGAAAGAGGGACAAGACACAGACTGGCAGGAATAGGGACAATAAACGGCAGTATTGAAATGAGTCTGGCCAAGTAGCGCAGTGGTAAGATTGCCAACTATGGATCTGAGGGTGCAGGGTTCAAGACCAAGGGTAGGAGAGATATTAGAATGCAGAGGATTTGGGCAGAGTTGAGAGTAGGAAGACTGAAAAGTAGGGCAGAGAGGCCATTGGGACAGTAGAGAGGGAGGAGAAATTAGGCTAGAATAGGCAGAAACAGACTGCTCAGTACTGACACCTGGTGGTCAGAAGTGATAACTTGCTAATGGGAATTTGGACACAGAAAAATCTACAGGTGTCCACAGGTGTCACGCGACTGATGACAGCACTAAGAAAAGGGCTAGCCTTGGGTGAGAGGGTGGCTAGGTGAGTGGGGCGTTGATGTAAAGCATCGACTGGTAAACACCCATTACAAAGTCCAGCAGAGGAAGAAGGAAGGTGGATTACCTTAGCAGCTTTTTCCATCCACTCCTATTTTGATTGCTTGTTGCTTCTGTGTGTGGAGGTGTTGGGTTCCAGAGAGACCCTGTATAAAGGGGAAGGAACAAAAGTGGGATTAGGTGAGGTAAGCAGAGGAGGAGACTTAGAGACAAAGACTCCCCAGGACCATCAGGAAGGACAGGAAACCTGTTCCAAGATGGTGGATCAAGCCTGACTGAAGCAAAGAAAACACCTGACATGCGGTCTCAGGAAGGCCTTAAACAGCACAGACAATGTAATGCAATAATCCCCACTAAGAACAGCAAGAGTAACACCTGAAGGTAGTCAGACATTAATTACACAGCACAATCCCTGCAATCAGATCTAACACAGCCAGTAATGCTCTGAAATACCCCCAGAAAATAATGCAGTCACTGCCCATAAAGTACCCAGTCCCACAAGAACATTTCCCCACAAAATCAGTAGAAACTTCAGTTGACAAAACCAATCAGTACAGGTATGCAGATGGAAATGAAGTCCGTTTCTAGAAAAGTAGCAGGTTGGGAGTAAAAACACCAGTTCTTTTTATTTTTAAACACCCCTTACATTTAAGCTTATTCTCCATAACAACTGGGACAGGGCCGTATTCAACCCTGTATCATTATACAAACATTAAAATTAATCTGGGAAACTATGACAAATTTGTACTACATCTAGACACATTATTCATTCAAAAAACACAAATGCTGAATAAGGTAGAAATTCTCATGACCACTGATCCTTATAGTGATCACCCATTATTTTGATGGACAGTTCATGGGAAAATCATTGTAGCATGATCTCAGGGGTCAGGAGATAGTGAGGTAGACAGAGATGTTAGCTTCCATAGTCACCTGATTAACAAAAAGATATATATATATATATATATATATATATATATATATATATATATATATATATATATATATGTGCAAAAAATATTGGTGCCCTTGCACTTTTTTCAAATAACTCACAATTTCTTCTAAACATAAGTTGAAATTAACAACAGTATTTGGTATCCACAATTCTTTATTTCTCTGTTAATATTACAGAACCTTTGTTTTTGATTCAGAATTTAATATATCCTTTTAAATCAGAAAATGAAAAGAAATGGCATTGACAAAATTATTGACACCCTAGACTTAATATTTGGTAGCACAGCCTTTGGTCAAAATAACTGCAATCAACTGCTTCCTATAGCCATGGATGAGCTTCCTGCACCTCTCTACTGGCAGTTTGGCCCACTCTTCTTGTGCAAACTGCTCCAGTTCTCCAGATTTGAAGGGTGCCTTCTCCCAACTGCTGTTTTCAGATCTCTCCACAGGTTTTCAATGGATTTAGATCTGACTCATTGCTGGCCACTTCAGAACAGTCCAGCATCTTGTCTTGAACCATTCCTGGTGCTTTTTGAAGTGTGTTTGGGGTCATTGTCCTGCCGGAAGACCCATGACCTTCGATGGAGACCCAGCTTTCTGACACTGGGTTCAACATTGTGCTCCAAAATGGCCAGGTAATCTCCAGATTTCATGATGCCATGCACACGTTCAAGGCACCCAGTGCCAGAGGCAGCACAGTAACCCCAAAACATCACTGAACCTCCTCCATGTTTGACTGTAGGGAAGGTGTTCTTTTCTTTGAAGGCTTCATTTTGTTTTCTGTTAACGTAGTGATGATGTGCTTTACCAAAAAGCTCTAATTTGGTCTCATCTGTCCACAGGACATTCTCCCAGAAGGATTTTGGCTTGTTCAGGTGTGTTTTGGTAAACTCCAGTCGGGCTTTCTTATGTCTCTCTCTCTCAGCAGTAGGGTCCTCCTGGGCCTCCTACCATATAACCCCCTTTCATTGAGGTGGCGATGGATGGTGTGAGTTGAAACTGTCGTACCTTGTGTCTGAAGGTCAGCTTGAATCTGTTTGACAGTTGATCGAGGTGCTTTCTCCGCCATTCGAACAATCCTGCACTGCAATCTTCGATTAAGTTTTCTCTTGCGGCCATGTCCAGGGAGGTTGGCTACAGTGCCATGGGCCTTAAACTTCCTGATAACATTATGTACGGTGGAAACAGGAACATCAAGGTCTTTGGAGATTGATTTGTAGCCTTGAGATTGTAAATGCTTGGCTACAATCTTCTGTCTGACCTCCTCAGACAATTCTCTGGCTTTCTTTCTTTTCTCCATGCTCATTGCGGTACACACAGTGACACAAAACAGGAGAATGAGTTCTTTTCTCTATTCAAACTGGTTGAATGAGTGATTTTTAAATTGCAGGCACCTGCAACTCACCACAGGTGAGTTCAATTCCAAAGTGAAAGAGAATCACCTGCTTGAAATCGAATTATTTCTAACTACTTCTAAAAGGTGCCAATAATTTTGTCCGGGCCATTTAAGGACTTCTATGTGGAATAAGCTAAGACTTAGCAAATTTTTTGCTTTTTGTGTTTTATTCTACTGCAAACCAAAGAAATACATAAGTGGATACCAAAATATTTTTTAATTTCAACAATTTTCTGGAAGGAATGGTGCATTATTAGAAAAAACTGCAAGGGCACCAATATTTTTGGTCACTACTGTATATGTATATATATATATATATATATATATATATATATATATATATATATATATATATATACACAATTAGCACACTGTGTGAAAAATCAATGTAAATTAACATAAAAGTGTTAATATGGGTTCTGGACTGGCGAAGAGTAAGTGACAGTGTTTTGGAAAAAAGAGTAAGGCAAGAAAAAAGAGAAGAGAGAAAATATAAGGAACTGGAGGAATTTTTTAAAGATAGAAATATGGGGGCATATAAATGGTGCCAGAATGCTGGCCCAGTGGGGCTGGAGGGTGAGGCTCTGGTCACTACACCTCATGCCATGCCGGCAACCTGGTTCAGAAATGAGCCCAGACTACTAGGGGCAGCAGGGGTAAGAAAGGATTGAGCATCCAGAGGACTGTTCTCCTCTCTCAGGGGCTCATGGGGGGGCTCTGTCCTCCTACTCATTGACTGCCATCTGGCAGTGGCTGGAGGGTAATATGGGTTGGAAGGCATGTACTGGTGTCCACACGTTGGTGGGGAGTGGGGATGGGAGAAAATGAGAAAGGGGAGCCGGCAGGCTCCATGATGGCCCATCATGTTCCTGTGTCTCCCCAGCTTCTGAATTTGTGCTCAGGAGGGGGGAGAAAGACGTCATTCTCCTCCCTGGCCTCACAGTGGGGGGGGTAAGCCATAGGGGAATTACAGGGGTCAACATGAGTGAGGATGCTTGGGCTGGAGGATGAGTCCCTCCGAGGAGGGTCATAGCCATGTGCCAGGCTCCAGGGAGCATAAATAAGCAGTAGAAAAAAAGAAGAAGAAAAAAGGTACCAGTACTACTCATTAGTAGTTTTACATGTTCAAAGAAATGGTTTCAAATCCCACATTTTATTTAGGCCCTTTGGATTTATATTATCAAGTTTTTAAATCCAGAAACTATCCCTTCTTAGGAGTAATCTGGGAAGGTCACCTCCCCTTCTTGGAGGTTTAACATATTCAAGTCCCATGAATTTAAGGTACTTTGGATCAGCATTATGGTATTCATGAAAGTGCCTGCATATTGGGGTGTCTAATTTTCTGTTTATAATGGAGCCAACATGTTCCTGAATGCACTCCTTTAGCATTCCAATGGGCCTATCCACATAACTAAGGACACATGTACACCAAATAATGTATATAACAAAGGTGGTGCTGCATGGGATGAAGTCTGTGATCTCAACCCATACATTGTTTGCTGGGCTATGAAAAGTTTTGCCAAGCAGTAAATACTGGCATATGTTACAGCTGTAACATTTGTGGTAACCATTTGGTTTTGCTGTTAGCCATGTTCTGACTTCAGGTTTAGTAGCTGAACATTGACTGTGCAGTGGTCCTGAGTCCATTATTTGAGTCTCTCTTTTCTACTTGTTTTTGAACAGGTCAATTTTTTTTTATTCTTTTTTTTATTCCTAACTTCTGTTAGTGCGTTATTCAACAGTTCATCCCCATACCCTATATAGGGGACTTACATCATGAAGTATGCAATAATATTGCAAAGTTTGCCAGTGACACTAAATTAGTGCTCAAATAGATACTGAAGAAAACCACATCTCCTTTGTGAATGACTTAAAAAATGTAATACTGGGCACTAAAGAACAAAATGCGATTTAATTTAAATAAATGCACAGTCCTACACCTTGGGAAGCAAAACCAAAGAAAATCTTATAGCCTTGGCAATACTACATTAAACACATTAGAAAATGAAAGGGACCTTGGAATCTTGATTACAGATAACCTTATGTCATCTAGCCACTGTAGAGCAATAACACAGAAGGCCAACAGATTATTGGGATGTATAAAAAGAGGCTTTGTCTCCAGGACTGAATAATGTCTTGTCCCACTATACAAGTCTTATGTCCAGCCTTACCTGGACTATGCCTCCCCATTCTGGTCCCCATATCTTGGAAAGGACATGAAGACTTTAAGGGCAGTACAATGAAGGGCAACAAAGCTGATACCTAGACTTTCACAATTGTCCTACATGGAAATACTTCATAAACTAAACCTTTTTAGTTTGGAGAATAGAAGACAAAGCGGTAACCTACTACTTTTGCATAGGTTACTTAAAGACTGTGAGTTAAGTATACAATGTGGTTTTGTTTACAGTTGTAGAGCAGTGAACCTTAGATCACATAGTAACCAACTAAGAACACCAAAGGCAAATTCAAACAGGAGACACAACTACTTTACTTAAGGGCACTAAAAGTGTGGAATTCCTTGCCCCAGTATCTGACAGATTATAGATGAATTTGATATATTCAAAAGGGAGCTGGACAAGTATCTAGAAACCTCTTGTGCCAGTAACAATTACGCCCTCTAAGAGTGGGAGCCAGTCTAAATGGGCCAAGGACATTTTTCTGTCTTACTAGCCAAGTAATACTAAGTAAAGTAATACTCACTATCTCTGAACCACTCTAAGTTCAGAAGCTTGTTTCTCCAAGTCTACATCATCTGAACAGGTTCTGCAAATTCACAGTTTACAGTTGGGGATAGAGTTTCTTTAAGGTTCAGAATAAGCGCTGTCATCATACAGTACTTCAGATGTGACTTTGTTGCCTTTTCTTTTCTATAGCCCTTTGTTAAGACCCTGTTGCTGGCTAATTTCTCCACCAAAGTAATATCCAAGAAATTAATGCTTTCAGCATTAATAGTAGAGGTAAATCTTAAATTTAAGTGATTGTTATTTAGCCATGAAACAAATTCCCTGGCAACATGTACAGTGCCCTCCCATATACAGATGCAGTCATCTATATACCCGAACTTGCATTAAATGTTTTTTTTTTTGTTAGCAATTTATGCTCCTGTTGCTGTGGCCTCTACCTCTGGAGGGAGCCCCAGGCCCCATCCCCCTGCATCCATCAGCCGACACCAACCCATACCCCCAGGGCTTACCCCCTCCGGCAGGGCTGGTGAGGTTCCTCAACCCCCGCCAGAGACCGGATCCAGTGTGGTCAGTGCCATGGCTAACAGGGAGCAAGACCTGCAAGGCTCCCTCCTTCATGTGCCACAGCAACAATTTTCTCCTCAATTTTTTGTCCCTTGGAGATGGGGCATGCAATGATGCTGGCAGAGGGAGCACACACACACACCTGCACGTGCTCATCCAGGCATCGGCACCATCTCCACCTACTTTTATAGTGTTGGCACACTGGCACCCAGCCTTGGCTAGGGGCCAGTCATATGCTGACCACTGTCATCCCCCCCTCCCAGGAGAAGGAGAGCAGTCCCTTGGACACTCGATCCTTCTCCTCCCCTGCCAATCCCTGGTGGCCAGTACTTGTTCCTGAACATGGGTCTCCAGCATAGCGTGAGGTTAGGCATCCGGTGCCTCAGCCCTCGGAGCCATCGGGCCGGCCAGCATTAAATATTCTTAAAAAATGGATTCACTTCTGGATTATGGATGGTGTCTTGTTCCTACAGCCCTAAGAACAAGTTGGCATAAGCCAGAGCTATGAAAGCACCAATTAAGGTTAGGATTATAAAACAAATTGACATGTTAAAAAAACAACAAAATATGAGAATCAGAGAATGGATTGGGGATCAGGCATATTCTTCACTGAATTTAGTAATACATAGATACATAGGCAGTGTCGGCAGATAAGGGCCTATGGCCCACCCAGTCTGCCCATTTGAGCTTGTAAGTTCAGTTTATGTTTTCCTAGAAGTCTGTTGCCCCTTACCCCTGACCTCCAGAATTCCTTTATGTCTATCCCATGCATTCTTAAATCCCGTGATTGTTTCAGCCCCCACCACTTCCTCTGGCAGGGTGTTCCACTTGTCCACCACCCGTTCTGTGAAAACATTCTTCCTCATGTTTCCTCTGAATCGTCCTCCCTCCAACTTCATCCCATGCCCTCTAGTCCTGGAACATCTTTTTCACTTAAAAATAGTGCATTCCTGCACCCTGTTCCTCCCTGTGAGATACTTGTATGTCTCTATCATATCCCCTCTCTCCCTTCTCTCCTCCAGGGAGTACATGTTCAGTTCCTTCAACGTGTCTTCATAGGACTTGTGATACAATCCATGCACCATCTTTGTTGCCCTCCTCTGAACCTTCTCTACCCTGTCTATGTCCTTACGTAGGTATGGTCTCCAGAACTGTACACTGTACTCCAAGTGGGGCCTCACTAGTGTCTTGTTTAGTGGAATTATGACCTCCCTTTTCCTGCTGGTGATGCCCCTGCCTATACATCCCAGCATCCTATTTGCTTTACCAGCTGCCTTCTCACACTGTTTCCCTACCTTGAGGTCATCAGAGATGATAACCCCAATATCCCTTTCCTGCTTGGTGCATGCTATATCCTCACCCCCCAACTGATATATTGTGCCAGGGTTTTTGTGCCCCATATGCATTATCTTGCTCTTCTTTGCATTGAATTTCAACTGCCAAACCCCTGACCATTCTTCAAGTTTCTGCAGGTCCCTTCTCATTCTGTCTACACCCTATGGTGTGTCTACTCTGTTACAGAGCTTTGTGTCATCAGCGAACAGTGAAATTCTGCCTTCTAGGTCCTGTGCAATGTCACTGATGAAGATGTTGAATAGAACCTGTCCCAGCACTGATCCCTGTGGTTCCCCACTGGTCACTCTTCCCTCTGTGGAGTGAAAGCCATTTACCTCCACCCTCTGTGTCCTGCCACCCAGCCAGTTACCTACCCACCACACTACTGTCCTGCCCACACCCATATTCCCCAGTTTGTGTAATAGTCTTCTATGTGGCACAGTGTCAAAGGCCTTGCTGAAGTCCAGATAGGCCATGTCCACTGCTCTCCCCTGATCCACCTCCCTAGTCACCCAGTCAAAAAATTCAATGAGGTTGGTCTGACATGACCTCCCCCTGGTGAAACCATGCTGCCTTGGGTCCTGTAGTCCATTGACAACCAGATATTCCACCAATCTCTCCTTCAGTAGTGCTCCCATGATCTTCCCCACTACCGAGGTGAGTCTGACTGGTCTGTAGTTCCCTGCTTCCTCTTTGTTCCCACTTTTGTATAAGGGGACTACATCTGCTGTCCTCCAGTCTTTGGGTACCTCCCCTGTTTCCAGTGATTGGCTAAACAGGATAGCCAGAGGCTCGGCCACCACCTCTCTTAGTTCTTTAAGGACCCTGGGGTGCACCCCATCTGGCCCCATTGCTTTATCAACTCTTATTACTTCCAGTTCCTTCAGGACCCTTTCTCATCTAAAGGGACTTGTGTCCATTTCTGCAACATTCTCACCCCTTGTACTCCCTTCAGACCCATTACCCTCCTCTTCCTCAGTAAAGACTGAGCAGAAATACCTCTTCAATATGTCAGCTTTACTGTTGTCATCCTCCACGCGGCCCCCATCCTCCCCCTTCAGTCTCACTATCCCTCCCTTTGTCTTTCTTTTTTCACTTATGTACCTGTAAAAGGTTTTGTCCCCTCTACCCACTGATAATGTAGCTGGCAAAACAGGCAACATTATATGGAGAAACTGGCTGATACTGCAGAGTGATGTTAGAGTAGGGAAAGCAGTTGGAAACTTAATAACAAACCAAGGGTGATGTTCAGATAAAGCACCAGTGTTGACTGGTGCACAGTCAATTTTCAGGCACTAAACCTGAAGTCAGAACGTGGTTATAAGAAAACCAAAATGGGTGCCAAAAATGGTGCAAATGTAACATATGCCAATATTTACTACCTGGTAAAACTATTCAAATCCCAGTAAACAATATGTGGGTTGAGATCAGAGACTTCATTTCATGCAACACCACCTCTGTGATATACATTATTAGGTGTACATGTGGCCATGGTTATGTGGGTAATACAGTTAGAATGCTAATGGAGTGCATTCAGGAACATGATCACTCCACTATAAACAGACAATTAGATACCCAAAAGGCAGGCACTTTCACAAATGTCATTATGCTTATCCAGACACCTTAAATTAATAGAAATTGAGTGTGTTAAACCCCCAAGAAGGGAAGGTGACCGTTTCTGATTACTCCTAAAGAGGTCGAGTTTATTGATTTATAAACTTGACACTGTAAATCCAATGTGTCTAAATGAAATGTGGGATTTGAAACCATTGTTTTGAATAAGTAAAACTACTAATGAGTTTTAATGGGACCTTTTATTTGCCCCCACATTTTTATCTTTTCAAAAGAAAAACATTTCCCCACAGTTCCTTATATTTTCTCCCCCCCTTACCACCACCCTATTTCCAAAAACACTCACTCTTACTCTTCCCCTTTCCTGGTCCAGAATCCATATTAAAACTTTTGTGTTAGTATGCACTGATTTTTTTTCACATAGTGTGCTAATTGCATTCATTTTTTCTTTGTTACTTTGCAGATCAGGAGGCTATAGAATCTGTACACCTCTGTCTTTCTTCATTATCTTCTTGACTTCCCAAGACTATTCTACAATGGATCCCCAAGGAGCTGTCTAACAGTTGTTGGGTGATCATTATCTGGATTTGTGGAAGTAAGGATTTCTACCTTATTCAGCATTTATGCTTTTGGAATGAATAATATGCCTAGCTGTATTACAAGTTTGTCATAGTTTCCCAGACTAATGTTGATGTTTGTGGAACTTTTTTATGGAAAAATCCTATGTATTAATGCTTATGGCTATTATTTCACTATTATATGTAATTACACAGCAGTAGTGTTTTTATGTATCTATTTGTATCTATTAATGTGAAAGTGTAATATTTATACCAGTCAATCTATTATGACATCATCTTTAAGGGACTATTTAAGCAACTTGAAGTCTCTGTAGCCCCACCCCCTGATGAAACCTTTACAGGTGAAGCACTGGGGCAGTTACTTCCTAGTTGACTGGTACCAAGCTTCATGTTTTGTCATTACTTATGTCTATGCATTTGGCAAAATAACGTGTTGGAATTAATATTCACATCTGAGCCCAGTTTGTCATGCTGAGAGTGGAGATTAGTTTAGTTCTAACTTAGTGGAATTGATGGAAGAGCACCACCAGGAATGGAGCTTGTGGCTTAATTTGACTCAACATGGGAATCCTCATCTAGCTCAGACATGGAATGGATTGGCAGACTGATAGTTCTTTCTTGATTCTGTTGGTGGTGCATACACATCCTTAGCTGGATGAGTGATTTGTCTGGTTAATCCACATAAGGACAAATAGTCGTGGTGTAATTCGCTATGCACACAGTATGTTGTGGTCAATTCAGTGAAATTACATTTGTCACATGCCAAATTGGTCACGGGCAGAAAGTAGCAACAGCAGCGATTTAACGGCGACTATTTCACCCATTCCAAATCTAGCTATTCACAGTAAATACACACAACGCACACTGCACCACGCTGTAGATTCTCTAACTCTGGGGCTACCAGGTGCTTAGCAATACAATATAAAATAAAACTTTCAGCCCTCAAAGCTTCATGAAATGCAGTGCTACATCCAGATTAGAATTAGAATTGTGTAACATAATTTTTAAGAGATAGTTACCCACCACAATATTTTGCCCTCACTTCATGTTTACTTCCTGAATCAATGTCATCAGAGTTTAGCCATGTTTCAAAATAAGTTTTTGGAATCAACGTGATAGAGTACTGAACAACCTACCTTGAAGTAACAATACTTTCAAGGCATGGCATTAAGCATTTGCAAGAACAATCTGCATCAGTCATCCAACCCATGTTAAGCTTCCACGCAAGCTAAGACAAGAACAGCATGCCGTTGCCCTACAGAGGCGGCAGATGCAGCTTGGCCAACAACCGCTGCATAAAATTAGCAAATACTCCAGAGTAAATAAAGTGTTCCACTCCACATGTGAGGATTTCAAACACAAGCAGCCAAAGCAATATTTACATGACATTGCTGCTGTCATCGAAATCAATGTGGTTTGATGCTTTTAAATTGACACAGTGACACACTGTGATCCATTTCACACATTTGCACATCGTTGTTACATTGTGAAATAAATTTAAATCACTATATCACTTTATGAGACCTTTATAAGACTTTTGAAGATTGATATTTTATCTTTTTAATTTTACAATTTTATCTATTTAATTCTATTTTTATCTGTTGTAATAAATAGCTTGCATTCTATCTGTGCCATCTTATTCTTAAACAATATTTGAGTAAGAATAACAATAATATAACAATAATATTAAACTCTCCCTCTCACAGAAGCACTGTCTCCTTACATATGCAGCAACCATTAGTCCTCTCTGTTTACAGTTGCACAACATTTTGACAGGTGACAATAGTGGTAAGCGGCATTTGTAGTGACTACAATTTGTCCCCGCAATGTATTGCCCAAGACATATTGTCCTCAACATTATGTCCAAAGGTGACAAGTCCATACATGGGTTAATCCCAATAACAAATGAGATTCCACCATGCTAACTAGTTATAAGGACCAGTGCAGTCATTTCCAACATCTTAGAGAGAACAGGTGGCTTTCAGCCATGCAAGATTCAGCAACAACAGGTCTGTGGTGCTCTTAGATGTCTGAAACTGCATGTGTGCTACACTGAATGTATTAGTGTCTGTCTACCCATGGCTGAAAGGTCCAGATAATCAGCTGAACCCCATTCATTATAAGAACTGTGAATTGCAATAATTCCCATGAATGAGGAATTCCAAGTAAATGAGGGTGATAAGCTTGCGTCAATTAGGTTCCAGCCCTTTGTACACACTGATCATCACTATTACTATTTGGATAGTTTAGTGAGGTTCTTGGATCAGCCCTATTTGAGTCAATTAGAGCCCTGGTGGTGTGCCAAGAAGATGAACAAACTTGATTATCTAGAGGAGGTAAAAGTCAAAACAAGGTTTCCGTTAGTGAAACTACAGAAAGATCATTAAGGGAATGGCCTGGGCTGGCAGTGGCCTATGGTGAGGCCTGACCCCAGCCCATGAGAATCCCAGGGTGGCACACAGAACAGAATTTGCCCCCCAGGACACACAGGTGGCACCTGGCCCCAGGCAGGTGTTCCTCTGTCACTGTCTGCCAGGCAAGGGTCCCCCTCCAAGGAACTGAAACTTGAAGGAATTGATGGAAGGGCAGCACCAAGATTGGGACCCAGCACCACACTATGCACTCCCATGTTCAAAAGAGGGGCCTGAGTCAGACTAGGTAACTGGAGCATGGGTGTTGTTAAGCAGGTTCCAACCAGGAGGAGTGACCCCCCCATGGGGGAAGGAGCCACCAATGTAGGCACCACTCCTTCCTCCTTTGTGAAGGTGACAACTTCTGGGGACCGGTAACTGTCCACTTGCTGCAATTTTGGGTACCTGGCAGGACATACCAGGTCCTCCCTGGGATGTTGTTTCTAAGACTCTGGTGGTCCCTGATGCCCAGACTGGTGGCCCACATGCCATCTCCCATCCCTTCCCTCCAGGGTTCTTCTCCTTGAGAACAGGCAGACCCCTCCACCTTTCCAGACAGACCACTGAACCCTCCTCTCTCGAAATATGACCTCAGATTAGATGTGGTGACCTGTGAAATTTAAGCATATTACAAAGTGGAGAAAAAGAAACTAACCTGGATTCCCTCAATAACAGCAAGAGAAGAACCTAGGATTGAATCCCTCCCACCTGGAGGCCACAGGAAATATGGCGTACAGGAGTTCCTTTCCAAGGCACCATCCCAGGCCAAAGTCTTGTGATCAAGGCTCAGCCATGGACAGTGTGAGGCTTGTAGTGGCTCTAAGGCTAAACACCAGCCCAAGACTGATAGTCAACAAGTACCACAAGAGAATGCAGAAAAGAACTTTAAAGAGAGAGTTCAAGAGGATGTGAAAATGGTCAGAGATAAATGAGATGAGTCTGTGTGGTCTGCCTGGAGGGTTAAATCTGGCAGGCTGGTCAGCCACCCAGAAGGGCAGATCCCTAGGAGATAATCTCCTGGGTGAGCCTGGCCCATGTCAGGAGCATTTCAATCACAGTGCTGTGCCACGACCAGCTCTGGATCAGCTGGGAAGACCAGTACAATGGTGACTTGCCTCTCTGGTGGGGAGTGTTAAGCCCCTGGCAGCAGCTCTCACCTTATTCTGGGGTTATGGGGGATGACCACTGTTGCACCCTCTTCCACCCTCTGGTGAGAGACCAGGAGCCCCTGGCTCCCACGCGTGAATGTCAAATGAGTCAAACTATCCTCAGAATGATCTGACTGCATTGCACTGCAGAGCTGAGAAGCTCACCACAGTTGCTCTGGGTCTGTGTCGGTGTCAGTTTCCTACCTATCCCATCTTGAAACACAGACCAAGGAGTCTAACAGGTGCACAAGTTTAAGGATGGCACAAAGCTGCATGGTGCAATAAAAATGAGGCTCACCACAGGTGCTTGGGGTCTGTGGCAATCTTGTTTACCTACTGTACATGTCCTGTCTTGACACAGAGCAAAGAGTCTAACAGGTATGCATGTCAGTGGGTGGCACACAACCCCATGGTGCAATGAAGGTGCAAGCCAGTGCATACCAGCTGAGGTGAGATATCCAATCCCACTCACAGGCAAACCACCAGCTTATCTCATCAGTCTTGCCATGAAGGTGGAGCATAAGCCTACCTGGTGGTAGTGAAATACATAACTGGGTAGGGTGAAGCCAGAGAAAATTCTGGTGGAGGTCCATAGTGGTCCTGATGTGCAAATAGGTCATCCAGCCTGGGTATAGGGGTGAAAGACCACATCAAACCATCTAGTAGCCAGTTCCCTCCAAAGTTTCCCTCAGGATAGCTGGCACTCAGTCTGAAGATTTATCTGGTAAACTGAATGATTAGAAGCCTTGGGGGAAAAACAAGCTCAACTTATTCTTATACTTTAAATGGGTAAGAAGCTTGATGTGCTAGCTTGGAGCCTGAAGTGGGATGCAAGTGCCTTGTTGGCCACTTTTGGTAGACAGAACTGATGCTGCAGGATAAACCAAAAATTGGGTTAAGGTCCCCAATACCAGGGCTCATCAGACCATAGAAAAGTTGTTGGTTGATACAGACATCAGCACAGTGGTGATGGAAGAATCTGCTAAGGAGTATGTAACAACTCACCTTCAGAATCAACTAACCTTGAAAATGAATGGAGCTGGAGCATCAGGCCTATACTTGACCATCACTGACAATGGGATCCAAGGGGGCTATGCTGTGATGAGTAGCAGAGCCACTGCCATGGCTCTGAAACCTAGGGCAAAGGCCAGGGTGGAGCCACCACAGTTGCAGATCTTAGTATTTGTAGCAAATATTAAAATGAGAGCCTTGAGGCCCAAGTATAAAAAGATTCCATGTGTACAGCAGTTGAGCATGGATCAGTCAGTTTTAAGAGAGAAGCAAGAGCCATTCCAAAGGGACAGGCAATGGCCTCCATTGCCCTCAGCTGACTTGAAAGGGAGTTGGGGTTGTATCCCCGATTCCAGAATGGCAGAGCTGGGCACATTACAGCAGCTGTGTGATAATGCAAACAATCCTAGAGAAGCTGGCAGAAGCCCCTGATAGAGTTCTGTTTTCTTTGTAAAGAGCAGGGCATCCTTGAATGGGATTATGCCAGGAGAGGGTCCTGTGCCTTGGAAAGTGTCATGGCTCCAGTGGCATCAGGTGAGCTCTCACTGGCTCTTGAATATCTGGGGGAGATGGTGTAAGTCTTGCACCCGACAGTGTTTCTATTTGCAACAGGCCTCCAAGGTGACCAACCCCTGGCATGTTACAACAATGTAGGTTAGGGAAGTTGGTAATCCAGATCCTTAATTCTGGGATAAGAATTGGCTCTCAGGACTGAGTTGGTTGGGCTAGGGCATGAAGTGGGGCTGGTCATGTGCTGTGGCTGGAAAAGGCATCACACCCAGGTAACAGCGACTTTGGACATGGGCTGGGCCCTTCCTGTGGATCACCCTGCCTGTGTCAGGTGCCAGTCTCAACCAGTATTCCACATCCTCCGCAGCTAGCAGGTTATTAGAACTGCTGCAGATCAGATGAATTTGACTGTTTAATTAAAACAAAGCATTGTGAAGGCCCATGATGGGTGTTGATGTGATGTGATTTCTGCCTGGTGCTCTGAATGCCAAAGTGAAGAATTTCAGTGATGCCTGGGTACACAGCAAGAGTATCTAACACTCTCATAAGGTAGACAAAATGCATCATCATCTAATTTGCACATGAATGGATGGATGAGATTCTCACTGTCCCTACCTACTATTTAGTGAAACCACAGCCAAGAGTACAAGCTTGGCAGAATCAGTGGGAAAAGAAGACACCATTGATCTTGACTCTAGTCTGGTACTATGAAGAGATTTGAGATGTGTAGAATAAGTGGGAGGCCTCAGCCACCAGTGAGAAACTTCCACTCATATTATTTTTTCACTTGCCCAGTGAGGTGGGTGGCGAACACCACCAGGCCTCTCATTTCCAGCTCCAAGCACCCAGACCTCTGGGTATGACCCACTCTGAGAACAGTGTCAGGCGGGGAATTTGACTGGGGTGGTACACCTATTAAAAAGATTAATGCAGGTGTCCTAAGGTGACATCAGGGAGGACAGAAACCTCTCATGGAACAGAAGGTCAAAGCTTGCTTGATCTTGATTTTCTGTAAGAATATAGAGTGTGAAAGTGGGGCCTCACTATCCTTCTGGCTTTCTGGGTTTCAAGCAGGAGTTGTCAGAAAAATGACCACAGGGATAACTGCTTTTGGCAGCCAAGCATTCATGGTGACATTACTCTTTGATCCTTTAATGTCAGCTCTTATTGTGATTGTAAAGCAGAATTCACTAAGCTTTGGATTGTTACCCACTAATACAGAATGTTAGCTGGGTTTAGACTGTTGTGAGATAGGTTAATGTTATCCTACTAATGATGTGTGGCTGCAATGGTAATCCTGCTCAGTACAAGAGGAACTGCAGGTTCAAACATTTGGTGTATGTGCTTGACTGAGGAGCCGGTGGTACAAAGCTTCCATCTGTAAGATTATGACTGAACACCTCTAAGTCAGAATTTTGCCTAAACATAATGATACAATAGCACCGTGGATCTCTGGTTGGCCCAGGAAAGCCATCTGCAAGGCCAGTGTGGAGAGTCATTCATTTCTGTTTTGGAGTGCAGACAGAAGAGGGCCACATCTCTCCAACAATGCACTGCACATTCATGGAGAACCTGTTGCTAAATCATTAGTAGATGTCCTGATTCTGGGTCAGGATTTTGTAAGTAGCAGAGCAGCAACAAGCTGCCATGTATTGAAAGTCAGCCCTTAAACTAAGCTTTTGCTTAACTAAACTCACCATTAGGGGGCCAGGGAGCCCTCATGGAAGAGCTCAGGCCACTGGTGGAGATACCAGATGGGTAACCCCAGGGAGGGATATCCCACAGTCTCTCTTCCTTGCTGTCTCCACTTCTGCCAAAAGGAGAGACCAGATGGCCCTGGTCAGACTTGTTTCTCCAGTGAGTCACACACTTAAGGCCTGGGGATACTAGATGGCTGCCCTCCCACCTCACCAGATGACTGGAATTTCTGCTGGCCTGGATTTCTCTAAATAATCAGGGTCAGGCTGTATAATCCCTGAGTGGGTGATCCTGGGAGGTGTAGCCAGGCTTGGGTGCAAGTTCTTGGGCATGGTTCTGACTGAGGGGTGGGTCCCTCTCCTAGGCTGGGAGGTGAGAGTTCTACCTGATCAGGTGAAGCCTGGAGCTGGGTAGGTGAGGAGAACAGTGAAGGCAGGGTCCAAGGCTACAAAGTCTCTGGAGAGGGGCTTGACTGGAGGATCCTTCCCCTGTGAGAGGATGGCTCAACCCAGTGGAGACAAAACTTCAGTAGTTGAGGTGAGTGGGGTCTCAGGATATAGAGTCTCTGGAAATGGCCTGAGCTGGTGGGGCCTTCTCTGGGAGGAGGTGAGGGAAGCAGGTCCAGAGATTACCCAGAATTAAGGCACTTGAGCTTGGAATGGACCAGTGACTACCACAGCACCTTGGGGAAGGATGAGAAATAAACCATGTAATTATGGGTCTCCCAGTCCCAGGGGAATCCCTGAGACTGGCAGCCTACCATCTGAAACCCAGATCTGGCATGGGGAGGAAGTCTTCCTGGCCCAGTACCTCAGGACAGTGTGGGAAAGCAACCCTGTGCACTTGTGCCTCCCAGGCTCTGGTGATGCCCTGTAACTGGCTGCAGACTGTCTCAAACCTGGGTCCAGCCTGGGAAGGAATCCTTTCCTGCCCAGCACCTCAGGTCAGTGCAGTGTGGCATTCCAGCTCCTGATGAAGTCCTCCAACTGGCTGCCGACTGCCTCAAACCTTGGTCTGGCCCAGGGAGTAAGCCATCCCTGCCCAGCACCTGGGTCAGTGCTGGGAAGAAACCCTGCAAGTCTGGAGAACACAGCCCCAGGGGAAGCCCTGCAAGTGGTAACTGACAGTCTTGAACCCAGGTCTGGCCCAGGGAGAAAGCCTTCCTTGCCCAATACCTTGTGGTAGTGGTGGGAGGCTACCCTGGAGTCTGGTGTTCCCAGCTCCAGTGGAAGGCATTCAAGTGGTGAACAACCATCCCAAACTGGGATCCAGCCTAGGGAGGAAGCCTTCCCTGCCCAGCACCTCATAGTGGTGCTGGGAGACAACCCTGCATGTTTGGGGCTCCCAGTCCCTGGGTAAGCTCTGCAACTGGCTGTTAACTGTCTCAAACCTGGGTCTGTCCTGCCCAGCTACCAAATTTGCAGGGATACTGAAACAGTATTTTCAGAACCAATTACTGAATTGCATGACAGCAAAGAGAAACAGGAGTGGCTGCCCTAAAAAGGAACACAGTAGAAAGTTAGAGCCAGAAGATCAAACAAAATAATGACCCAGAGCTGCAGCCACTTCCATGTGGCTGTTTACACAGATGTACAGGCCACAGAATCCATCTCTCGAGTCTCAGCCAAAGCACAGGACCCTCTGGCATCTATGGGTTCAGAGGTGCAGGTCCCTATGTCAACAGAAGAGTTCTCTTTGCTAAATGCTACTTGGGCCCATGCAGGCAACACTGCACCTTTCCTTCCCAAGTTGTGGGGGTGATAGCACATGACTGTACCATCCCTCCATCCTTGGCCAATCCAACTGGGTCACTAAGCTCACCCCCAAACTCAGCTCACTGGCAGAGGATCACAACACACTAGCCAGTTGGGTAAAGCCTGGTACTACACACTATGTTTCTTAATAATTATCATTTTTTAAATTTGTTTTTATTTTTCTATATTCTGCTTATCCTCCAGGGACCATGGCAAGAGAGTTTCCCTTGTGCCAGTGGCCACCAACCCCTCCACTGTCCAGTGCATCTCCAGGATTCCCAGTGGTGAGGGCACCCCCACGGCATTGCCCCCCCATGGCATCACCCCAACAATCATAATCCAGTTTCCCTGCTCCTGCTTCTCCTGGTGAAAGGTGGATGGAGGTGTGGTCAGTGGGCAGCATATGCCTTTTCCATGCCTGAGCTTTTTTTCTCTGAGCTTTTCTCCCCTTAATATCCCCAGGGCCTCAGCAACTCAGTCACACCTGCATGTGAAGGTGCATATGAATGCCAGAACTGGTGGTCCTGTTCCTCCCACCCTGGCCTAGTGCCTGGTCCCCATCTGTCCAGTGATACCACCATGTCTCCACTCAGTGGCAGCCAAGCACCGGGAAGACCAACATCCCCAATCCAGCAGAATAAAACTGCCCGTTTGCGGCTCAATACTGCTTCCAGCCGTTGCCACCCCTACTGACCCCTGGTGGCCCGAACTCATTCCCAAACTCACATCACTGGCATGAGAGAGGTAAGATGCTAAGCACCTCAGCCCTCTGTGCCACTTGGCCAGCACCTGCATTTTTTAAATTTTCATCCAGTTTTTCAAGATAGTCATTTTCTGACTCCTCCTTATAAACATGACATGTGACGTTTATAGAACACTGGGCAAAATGTCAGTTTCACACAACATATGTGAAAATATGTACTGAGAAGGACTGGAGGAAAAAAAAAACACCTGTCACATTTATGAGGTGGTGTGGAAAATGGCTGTGTTGAATGTTTGGAGTCAACATATTGAAAATTATTGAAGTTATGAGTGAACATTGAACTATTTCATTGTTGACTCATAGCTTGTTTATTTTGTCATATGTTTAAACCAAATTTTCAACATACTCTTCTTATGACCCCCACCTCATGAACCTGGTAGGTGAAAATGTTCAAATCCCACCAAAACATGATTTTGTGGAGCAAATACAAAATTGCTTTTTGGACCAGATTTGAAAAATTTCACCTGCCTTGCTCATGAGGTTGGGTCCCAAGAAGGCCGCGTTGAAAGTTTGGTGGGCAAATGTTACAAATTTGCAAAGTTATGAATGAATGTTGAAATATTTCAATGTTTACTCATAATGTGGTTATTTTAACATATTTTTATATCAAATTTTCAACATAACCTTCTTATTACCCTACCTCATTTGCCCGGTAGGTGAAAATGTTCGAATCTGGCACAAAAGGTGATTTTGCACACCGACTATGAAATCACCTTTCAGGGTGGATTTGAAAAATTCCATCTACCTTGTTCTTGAAGTGGGGTCCCTTAAAGGCCATGTAGAAAATGTGGTGTAAAAATATAAAAAAAATGACAAGTTATGAGCAAAAGGACTTACCTTATTTTCTCATACACAGTCACTGATTATAGCAGCAAGACATGCCTTCAATCAGGGAGTGGTTCTACACTGTGACACATGCTCAGGTAAGTGAGGGTGTATGGGGGTTTAGGGTGGTAGCTCCTCAGTGGTGGATTGGGTTGAGTGGTTGGGGATCTGTGTGGAGTCAGACTGGCAAGTGAGCATTTCATTCCTTTCAGGATGATGTAACAAAAAAAGTTCAACAAGGGACAGTTTTCTTTATTTACAGGTTTACAAGGAGATGATGAGCTGACATTAAGAACTGGGCAACCCAGTGTCAGATAATGCTCAGTGGCACTGGAGGTGGGCACCCCAGTACAGCCATCTATTTTGTTGTGGGGCGTGACCTGGAGGAGAGGGGGTAGAAAGGATAGATACCTGGGGTGGGAACCCCAGTCTGCTGTTATAATAATAAATTTATTTTTCTAACATATTGGGAAATGGGGACAGATGACCTGGAGGGAAGGGGAAGAAAGTAGCAGTACCAGGGGTTGACACCTTAGATAGATAGATAGATAGATAGATAGATAGATAGATAGATAGGCAGGTGGGTAGGTAGGACAGACAGACAGACAGATGGACAGAGAGATAGATAGATAGACAGTGAGAGACAGACAGACAGACAGACAGATAGATAGATAGATAGATAGATAGATAGATAGATAGATAGAAGAGGGAGAGAAAATGAGAGAGAGGGATTGCTGGCTCACTGCTGGCACAAAAACTGACAGCACACCTCCATTTGTGGCTGCAGATGTCAAGAAAGTCCTAGAGCTCTCATAGTGAAACCATGGGTGAACAGCTCCTCACATTAAGCTGGGCACCCAGGATTTTGGAGTGCCCAGAAAAAATATTTCTGGCCACTGTTTTAAAAAACAAACACCAGAATCTAGCTTATTGGGTCCCTTTTAGTTCATTTCAGGTGTTTATTTTGTTAAAAAATACATATTTTTAATGTATTTTCAGCATTTTATAGTTTTAAGAAATCAAGATAGTAACTGTCATGATTGATATTTTTTCTATGAGGGATAAATCATGAATGTTAATCCTTCACAAGCAATGTTGTTCACCATTCGTATCAGAGGGTTATCCAAAAACTCTACTGAACATGCTCAGAAAAAAAATTGTAATTCTTACAACTCTGGAACTGTTTAATATTTTTTTCAGAAAGCCTCTGGTAGGCTGTACCTTGGTACAGGCCACTCCTACCCTGAACATTTTGTGAAAAAAATTCCACACTGTTTAGGTTGCACGTGAGAGCAAAAGATAAAAATGTTATGTTAAGAACAGGAAAAAAAAACTGAATTTCACTAAAATCTGACATGATGTAGCTCGTAAATCATGCAAGATGCCTTCATGAAACAATCATGTCTTGAAATCCTGACAGCCAGACTGTATATGCAAACTTTTGGGCTATTTTGTTGAATACTGAAAAAGTTATTAAGATGGAAAAATTTTACTTTAACATTAAACACCTTACCCAACACTAACCACACTGGTGCTCATATAACATTATATACCATGTAACAATATCTAAATCCAAGTGGTTACAATGTTTCCTTGATAAATCTAAGATTTAGAAATTCAAAACCTCTGTTTGACTAAAATTTGAATACCCTTGAGTCAGTCAAGAGCATTATATCTAAGAGAAAGGTACTGAGTTTTTCAATAATTAAAATAGATAATGAGTGTTGATTGAACTCCCCTGTAAGGATATATGCCAGTACACAGCTTGGTACACTGAGACTATATCTATAAATTTCATTTAATATTATTTCAACAAGGTATGATTTCAGCACCCTAAATTTCAGAAGCATATACTATTGCAGTTTTAATTTTGGCATTTAGTACCCTTAGGTAACCATCTGCTCAACTGCCTCCAAATTGGAACATGAATCTTTTAATACCACTGGATGATTCAATCATGTTTGTCTTGAAGTGTTTGCACCATGTGGTATTTCTAGCAAAATGTAAACCCAAATAATCATAATAGCATAACTTGGCAAGGGGTTCACTGTGCACATTATTCCTGTTGATGCTGCCTAAAAAAGCATCTGAATCCTGTTTTTAATAATATTAATAAATTTCTGTTCACATAACTCAGGAAATTCAATTACTTTCCTTTGCAGCCCTACTAAGGATGCCAAGAAAAGCATATCTTCTGCATAGGCTAGCATGCTAACTGACCTGTTTTTTTTTTTTTATTTCAGGATCATGAAAATTGGATTAACACAGTTTGTTTATAATACAATTCAAATATAAGCTGAACAAGGTATGGGCTGGTATTTATTTATTAAGATTTTGGATTACACCTATGAGCTGGAGCTCTTTTACATAATAGGTCCCACATCAAATGAGAATACATGCAGCAAAGAATTTACAACCAATTGTGGGGAACAGAGAGAACAAGGACATAAACCATTATTGGCATTGTGCAATGTATGCCAGGTCAAGTACATACAAGGAGAGATAAGCAAGGATACAAGGTCAGTGAATCAGCCAGTGTCCTTGTCATGGTGAAGAGAGGAATCAGTCAAGGGCCTTGTTGTGTAGTAGAAAGGAGGAAGGGGGCGGGAAAGGAAGAAAGGGAAGGGGTAAGGCAGGGCATATGGTCAGGGAATATATACAAAGTAGTATGCAGCCAGGAGGCCTTGTCAGGTTGAAGACAGGAGGGGGGAGAGGATGGGAAAGGAAGACAGGGCAGAGAGGGAGGAGGAGGAGGAGGTAGGTATGAGAGAGAAGGGGAGGGGAAATAAGAGTATTTGGAGGGGAGGAAGGGAGCAGGTGAGGAATATGGGGCAAGAAGTGCTAATAAGAGTTGATAGGTGAGAGTTTGAGGTTTACATTGCAGCAACTCAGCGGAGCAGTCACATGTATTGTGCTGGACAAGGTACTGCCAAAATTCTCATTTAAAGGGTCCAAGCTTGGGGACTGAGGTGATGTCACTAGAGAAGGAGTTTAGCCAGGAAGTTGCCCGGTAGGCAAAGGAGCTTTGTCACTGGGTAGTATGGCAGTGGGGTACTTGAAATATTTGGTTTACAGAGCCTCTGGTACAGCTGGGTTTACAGGAGTGGTTAGGGATGTTTAGCACCCCCAAGAAAGCCAGTCCCAGGCTAATTTTCTTGGCCATTAGACAGGTTTGAAGTCTGATTCTGTTATTTAGCTGAGGCCAGCCAGTCTTAGCACAGAGGATGCAGGTATGCGTGAGTCAATTGTCTCCTGTGAGGAGCCTGCGGGTCTTGTTCAAGGTTGTGGAGCTTCTTTGTTGGGATGTTTCAGTGGCAGAGCCATAGACTGCAAGCCTATAATCAATTATAGATATAATGGAGCTATAAAGTGCAGTTTTTAAAGCATCAGTAGTCAGACTCCATTTGTGCCTGTGCAGAAGCCCAATGTGAATGTTGACAGCCTTGGCAACATGATCAATACAATGGGTGAAGGAGAGGGTGCTGTCCAGGGTAACACCAATATATTTAAAGTGATTAACTTGTTCCAGAGCTATGCCAGCAGAGTTGCAGATGGTTAGAGGGTGAGATCTGAATTTACTATGATGGCCACTGAAGAGCATAACCTGGGTCTTTTTGTGGTTAAGCATTAGTTTGTGTCTGTAGAACCAATCTTCTGATTGTGAAAAGCTTAGCTGAAGTTGTCTGTAAAGGAGCTTGGGATCGTGGTTCTATGTGAAAATTACTGCACCATCTGTGTATAGTAATAAATGGTCATGACAGGAGCTGGACAGTCTGTTCATGAAGATACTGAACAGAAGGGGTCCCAAAATGGACCCTTGCAGCAGTCCCAAGAGGACCGCACACTTATCAGAGAGGTGGTTGTTGATCCTTACTAGTTGAGAACGGTCAGTGAGGTAATTATTAAACCAGGATATGGTATCACAGGACAGGCCTATGGTCAAAAACTGGGCAAGTAGAAGAGCATGGTTCACCGTATCAAAGGCCTTGGAGAGATCTAAGAATGCTGTGCCAACTAGATAGCCTTCATCAAGAGACTTGTGAATGAAGGCCATGAATTCAGTGAGTGCTGTGGTGGTGCTGTGCCTCTTTCTGAATCAGTGTTGTTGGGGACACCGTAGCTGGTATTTTTCAAGGTAGTCAACAAGTTGGTCTGCAACGACAAAGTTCTAGGGCTTTTGAAAGGGGAGGGAGAATGGAGACTGGCCTGTAGTTCCCATGGTGTGCCCTATCTCCACTTTTGTGAATAGGGGTCACTAGGGCGGATTTCCACTCATCAGGGAATTGGGATAGCCTTAGAGAAAGGTTAATAATTTTGGTTAGTGGAGATAGAATTTGCTCCAGGGTTAGGGCGACACGTTTCAGGTCCAGAAAACCCCCGCTGACCCTGGATTTTCCCAAGAATTTTAGAAAGTATTTCCTTGTTTCAATGACAGTAATTATTTTAAAGTAGAAGGGAGGGCGTGAGTATGGTTGGTTCCTATCAGTGACCTTCAACAAGGGAGAGGAGTCAGTGAAGAAATTAGGGAGTAGGACACTGCTGAGATTGATGAAGGCCATATTAAAAGTGTTGGCAATGGTTACAGAGTTGAGGGTGGGCATCCCATCAATACTGAGTATCACTGGAGGTTGCTTAGGGTCCTTGCCTGTTACTTCTTTGATGTCGTGCCAGAATTTTCTACCATATTTCCATGAGTTGATGAGCTCATCCTTGTAGAACTTGTTCTTAAGGTCATGGGTCATACATGTACAGTTGTTCCTGGCTGTTCTGTATTTCTGTACGTCTCCTTGCCTTCCCATTGGCTATGCCCACTGACATAGGTGATGTCTAAGGTTCATGAGTTCCAGCAAGTCTGGAGTGATCCAGGGGCTGCGTGTACCTTTAACTTTAAGTGGTTTTAGTGGGGCATGGAGGTCACAGGGGTCATTGAACTGGTGGATGGAATATGCAAGTGCAGCATTTACATCATCAGTGTCATCGATCAGGGACCAATCGATGTTACATAGCTGTTGCTTGAGGGGTTCAAGATGCCCACAAAGAAGAGTCCTGCTTGAAATTGTATGAGCAAGAGGCTTAGTGAACTTGTTGGACCACAGTATATGATCGGGGAATGGTCGCTGATTGCATCTGGGATAACAGTCACATTGGTTACTCGTTTAGGTTGGTTGGAGAGAACCCAGTCCAGTAAGGTGCTGGACTCTGTCCAATAATTTGTATGGGTGGGGGAATTAACAAGTTGCACAATGTGTTCAACTGAGACAGTATCCCTGTAGCTGGCTGAATCAGGGGACAACCAGTTAGCACTGAAGTCACCCATCAGTATGGTCCCAGAGTTGCAGTGCAACTGTCAGATACCATCCAGAACTGAGGCTATTCCAGAGACATTGTGCTTTGGTGGGATATATATTGATGCCATGGTGAGAGACTTGTTGTGAGCACCAAGTAGGACCTTGATAGGTAGCACCTATATGTTGCTTTCAAGGTTTGGAATGGATAATGCTTGCACCATGATGGTGTCTTTTACGTCAATCACATAACTACCCCCTCGCTTAGTAAGCCTGTCATGCCTGAAGACTGTGTAATCCTGGAGGGTAATGTAGGCCTCACTAATTATTGGAGAAAGCCACATCACACAGACCACTAGAATGTCTGGATTGTGCTGTGTAACTGAGGGATGAAGGCTATCCAGTTTAACCAACATGCTGCTTATGTTGATGGCAGCCAGAGTGATCACACCTTGCTTTGTCCTTGTGCTGGGTACTTGTAGTGGAGGTCCAGGGCTGGGGTGAATATTGCCAGAAATCAGTAGTAGCAGTAGAAGTAGTATGAGTCTCATGAGATATTCCTTCAATCACCTGCTAACAATGGCATGCTTGTGTTTATTCATGGAGCATTTGATGGGATTCCATTGGGCAGTCGAGTAGTAGGAGAAGGACAGGAAGTGGGGGTGCCATGGGGGAACCCCAGGGTACAACCAGCTGAGGGTTGGATAAGAGATTTTGTCAGGGAGCTTTGATGCTTTCACATCTGTGTGGAGATAGCTGGCACTTGTTTCTGTGCCATAAGCCATGTAGGTGTAGTTTAAAGGAAGAAGTAGTGAAGGCAGAGACTGCTGTTCGACTGGCTGAAGATTAAACACCATCAATCCAGCCAGGATGAGTAGACTGGGAGGGAGGCAGAAGTCTGTCATTGCCAGACTGAAGTGGTCCAAGGTTCACATGGGAGGGTACCAGAGAAAAATAGGGTGAAGGTTGATATTACAGATTAGGTGCACAGTGCAATACTCCTAGGATGGTGATTGCAGTGAGGAGCAAGAGCAGTTGAGGCAGTAAGAAATGCCCTGGAGATTCTGTTGATGGAGAAAGAATCTAGGTATCAGGAGGGGAGTGTGAAGCAAGTGTAAGCTAGAGCAGTTATGAGTGCTCTCTAGTGGTAGCTGAGCAGAACGAGCTAGTGGAAAAGTAAGGTGATAGTTTTTTTGGCTTCTAATCATGTAATAACATGCAGCTATATAAGTAAATGCCTGAGTAGGGTGGGTGGGAGGGAGAGGTGGGGAGCCAGGGGTAACACCACAGTGCAGAGCTGTGCAGGCGGCAGTCGGATGGGCTGTCAGGGAGATTCCTTGG
The DNA here is from genome assembly GCA_016271365.2 of Neoceratodus forsteri. Lineage (NCBI taxonomy): Eukaryota > Metazoa > Chordata > Ceratodontiformes > Ceratodontidae > Neoceratodus > Neoceratodus forsteri. The sequence goes on along the minus strand of CM028129.1, from coordinate 641,494,396 downwards.
GTGGGCAGTAGCTGGTGAGAGTAGCTGTGGGTCCTTAGCAATGCCTGATCAGGGCTGGTTGTGGGTTTCCAGAGACAGGGAAGGGGAGAGGGATAAGGTTAGAATAAATAAAGAGTATGGACAGTGGCCAAGAGTGCTGGCAGCAGACCGTTAGCAAGGGGCAGGGAAAAATACAATAACTGTAATTAAAGGATTAGTCTGAGGAGAGCAAGGGTGGTGAAGGTGGGTTGCAGCATGTTAGTCTGTGTAGATGAGGGAAAGAAGGACAAGATGGATGGTTTCTGTTTTGAGGTAGATGTGAGGTGTAAGATGTGTGGAAGCGAGCTAAGAGGATCAGGCAGGAGCAAGTAGGAGTGGGAGACAGTAGTGGAGGAGAGCAGAGTGAGAGAAATTAGCAGGCAACTAGAGAAGTGCAAATCTGATTAACAACTTAGGCAAATTAAACAGCAATAAATTCAGTAATGCTGAGCAAAACAGTAAAAAGCAGTACAATAAATACCTTGAAAAAACAATCATAGGTAGAGCAGTTAGAAATGTAGATGGGAGCAGTGAAAAATTGGCCACCCAGAGCCAGGGAGTGAAACCATCCAATCAGAGGCCTCTTCACTGGGAGCACAGCCAGTCTGGTTCAATCAGGGGGAGGCACTAAATTTCAAGAAAAATGTCTCATCAGTAAGCTGCACCTGGGTCTCAAGGGTGCAGAGCCATGCCAGTGGCAGTCGAATGGGCAGTTAGGGAGATTCCTTGGGCAAGCAGCAGCTGGGGAGAAGAGATGTGGGTCCTTAGTGGCAGCACCCAATCAGAGCTGGTTGTAGGCTTCTGGGTCTCAATGGTGCAAAGCCATGCTGGTGGCAGTCAGATGGGCAGTCAGGGAGATTCCTTGGGCAGCAGCAGCTGGGGAGAGGAGCTGCAGGTCCTTATTGGCAGCACCCGAACATGGCTGGTTGCAGGCCTCTGGGTCTCAATGGTGCAGAGCTGCACTGGTGGCAGTCAAATGGGCCATCTTGGAGATTCCTTGGGTGGGCAGCAGCTGGGGAGAGGAGCCGTGGGTCCTTAGTGGTAGCGCCCGATCAGGTCTGGTTTCAGGCTCCTGGGTCTCAATTATGCAGACCTGCACTGGCAACAGTTGGATGGGCTATCAGGGAGATTCTATGGGTGGGCAGCAGCTGGAGAGAGGAGCCACAGGTCCTTCACACCAGTGCCTGGTCAGGGCTGGTTGTAGGCTTCTGGGACTCAATGGTACAGACCCCTAAATTTGTATTAATTTTATCTGTAATATTTTCTTTTCCATTAAACTGATCTTTAGACCAAGGATTGTTGTGAGGTCTTTAATGGGTAGTCAACAAGAACATCATAAAAACTTCACAATATTCAGAAGGTAACTAATGTAAAGTACATTGTAAAGAGAAAAGTAATGCAGCATAGTGAGGAGACTAAATACAATCATTCTACATAAGTTAATATAAGGTAGCACATGAAGAAACATGAAAACAGAGATTTTTTTCAGCAGGAAGGGACCTTTACGCCAATCCAGTTTGCCCCTACCTATTCCATCATCCCTGACCCTAGAGGTAATAGGTATCACATATAGAGCTTACAGGAAAATTAAGTATTGTGTAAGGCTAAAAAAGGATTTCAGCAACAGCACACATTCATACACAGGAGTATGAATGTTTCGTCATATAGCTATATGGAACTTGCAGTCCTTCCTCTTTTCTTTGACCTCATGTATCAGAAACTGTTGTTTGATCTACCTAGCATAACCTACAAATCCCTTGAAGCTTGATCCTAAGGTTTCAGAAAATAAAACTGAGGCTAATGTCTTTATCATTTTAAATATGCAGAGTTTCAAAACTGCATTATAGGAGCACAACATCTGCACAAGTATGTTGTTTGTGATTTATATCATTATAAATAACTCTGGTTTTCTGTATCACTACCATGCACACTGATAGTTTCTTATAATAGGGATTTATGCAGTTAGTAATCAGTTCTTTTATTTTTGTAATCCTGCCCAAAATATACAACTCTAATAAAAGCCATTTTGGGTAAACTGTTCATGTCTGACAAATATTTGTTCAGACCTTCAAAACATAACAAGAAGCAGTCTGGCTTCAATGTGGAGCCAGCAAAGTTGGAAGCATCTGTAGAGGCACATGGGGCTTCTGGTAGTGCAGTGCATCCCAATTCCACAAGACACTGTTTAAAATAAAGTTTGTGAGACCATTGGAAGAAGCTGAAGACCACCTTCATTTGAATCAGTTTCTCTTGAAAAATTTAGTTTCTCAGAACCAGTTCAGGCCTATGATGACTGATACACTGGAACTAACAAATGAGTGAACCCAGTGATAATGTACTTCTGTTAAAATGTGCTTGTGTATCAAACTAGTTTTTTTACATGTAGTCTGTAGAGGTATCATCACTATACAGATTGCTCTTGAATTTAGTCTTATGTTATCAAATATCATCCTTTGGTTAACAACAACCTGTTTTATATATTGAAGTTACATTTGACATGTTCCATTCATCTAGCATATAAAACCCTCACCTTGGCCATTATCATCACCTGAGCATGAAAGCAATTTATTATTTTCATTATATATGGAATTGCCTTATGAATTCAACTTGTATGTAGCTAGAAATGCTGTCACAGTTCATGTTACAATAGCCCTATTCTTTAGTGTCACTGAATTCTACCAGCCACCTACAGATGACATTGCATAAAAGAGGTACTGGCATATAAATGTCTATGTTGATGGTGTAGCAGTTAGCTAGCTGTCTTTGAGGTTTTGGGTTTGTGCATTGGTATCTCTCAGTGTGCCTCAACAACATGAATACTGTATAACAGCTTAAAAGCAATGCTAGCTAGACACACTATAAGCCAACTAAACAACCTATGCCTGTCTATACTCTTTAGAGTTGATGCTCCAGATTTCATACACCAAGATTACATGTATTAGATATTAATGGCTAATTACTTCCTAGGGCAAATTATTCTCTTGATATTTTAACCCAAAGTAACAGTAATCACTTTTTACAGTTTATACACCAAGGCTAGTTCAGCTGAAGCTTAAATACTTGGAGTATTTCAGTTTTAGTTAGGGACTTGAGTTGATTGTATTAACTTTAGCAGCTGTGTAGACTGAAGTAACTAATTAGAGGTGATGTGACTTGCTCAGGGTCATGCTGTAAGCAAATGGCACTGGTGGGATTTGAACCTAAGTCTCATTTTTCCCATGCACTTTAGACACTAAACCATGCTGCTTCTGTTATAGACACAAATGATTAAAAAGTACATAGCTTTCCTCATTCTCTGTGTACTGATATGTAACCGTACAATCTTCTTATGTGGACAAAAAAGAGATAAAGCAGTTTTTGAAAGTATTTATTGTTAGGTGGATGTGTGGGTAGCTGGGGACAGCTGGGTGATGTAATGCAGTTATGACATTATATATCCCTCATTAGAATTCTCATTGGGGTACAGTTGACCTATTGTAATTGGTTAACTCATTGCATGTGCTAAGCTAAATGTATATGTTTATTTAAAATTGGTGACTGGGTAAGTAATATTGAGTTGAGGCTTATTTCCAAGTGTAACCCAGGAGAAAGTTAAAGGAGGTAAAATACAGACAATAAAATATGGCACAGACAATAACAATAGTGCAGTTGTAATAGGTACAATTTTGAGCAGGTGAGTAATGCAAGATTGCTAAAACAAAATATTGCCCAGAAATGTCAGTTGTGTGAAGGAAAACCCAGTTGGTTAAAGAGATGTAGAGTCAGAGAGGATTTTGGACCTCAGAGGCATACCTTAGCTGAAATATCAATTACGGAGACATGGGGTGACAATAAAGTCATGTGGGAACAAAATATGTCAGGTTTTACATCATACAAACTAAACAGAGATACATGGAAGGGAGGAGGTGTTGCAGATTTTATCAACAAAATATCAAATGTATTGATATAATGGACACAATCTGTACTCATGGTCTTAATACTGAATCACTCTGGATTAAACTGCTCCCGGCAGAATCAGGATTATTAACCCTTGCAGAGCCACGGACTGATATATCAGTCCAGAATTCCTATATGTTCTAATTCTGTTGGCAGCCTAAGGGTTAATTATAGGTACTTGTTATAGACCTCCAAATTCCTCTTCTGACTTAATTGATGCAATACTGTTAGAATTAGAAAATGCAGGAGCATTAGGCGACATTCTTATTCTAGGAGATTTTAACTTGGGGACATAAATTGGAAGGATCCTGTTGCTGGCTCCTGTAAGGGTAAAAAACTACTCACAACATGTAATCAGTTTTGGTTAACGCAACATATTCAACATCTGACTAGACCTGGTAGAATTTTGGATCTTGTTTTGAGTAACAATCATTTGGAAATTAGTAATATTAGAATTAGTTCACCTATTGGTAATAGTGACCACAGTTCCATTTCATTTAAGATAAAAACCATGTACATACCCAACTGGAGCACTACAAAAATATGTTTGTATAATAAGGCTAATTTTACCAAAATAAAAGAAGAGTTAAATAAGATCTGCTGGGAAACAAGTATGCATGGTTTAAATATGGAAAAACAATGGTCTCTCTGTAAAAATACATTAGATTACTTTAGAGACAAATATATTCCAACAAAAGCAAAATACGATCAAACCAAACTAAACCCAAAATGGCTTAATAGAAGCATCAAAAAATTACTTAAACTCAAAAATAAAAATACTGTACTTATCTGAACATAAAAACAAATCATAGTTGGGAAACTTTTTAAAAATTCAAAAGCAATGCAAAATCAACATAAGAAAAGTTAAATCTGCATGGGAATATAATCTGGCTAGAACTGCAAATAAAAACAACGGAAAGCAATTTTATGCTTACATAAATTTCTTAAAAAAAACAATGAACCAGGTAGGAACCTTAGAAATAAATGACACTACAATAAATGACCCGAAAATAATGGCAGACTTATTTAATACTAAATTTTGTAAGGTCTATAGTAAAAATCTTCAAACCATACCTATAGCTGATACTAAAGATCCAAGTCATATTACCTTTACTACACAACAGATTTTTGACAAACTTCAAACACAAAAGGGCAAAACAAGCCTTGGCCCATACAACATTGCTGGTCATCTACTGTACCTCTTGTCAGATGATATTTCTTACCCACTAAAAACTTTATTTGAAGGCTGTTTGAATAACAACTATGTACCTCTGGAATGGAAACATGCTCATGTCATCCCACTTCACAAAAAAGGTGTCAAGTCATGTTGAGAAAATTACAGGCCAACTAGTCTCACTACTCTGATATGTAAGGTTCTTGAAAGTTTGGTAAAAGATCTTATCACCCCTATTCTAGTTGAACAGGACCAAGAAAGGCATGGCTTTAGAAAAGGGAGACAATGTTTAACTAATTTAATGAGTTTCTATGAAACCGTTAGTGCTGAATTAGACAACAAAACTCTGCTCGATATTATCTATATTGATTTCAGCAAGCCTTTTGATATCATTCCACATTGGGCATTAAATAAATAATTATTGCAACTCAATATAAACCCTTACATCACTTCTTGGATTATAAATTGGTTTATCAAATTGTACCCAATGTGTACTAATCAATGGTGAGGTGTCTGAGGTAGGCACAGTCACAAGTGGTGTGCCACAGGGTTCAGTGTTGGGTCCCTCTTTGTTTCAGGCTTTTATTTCCAACCTCACCACATGTTGTGTGTCACTATCTATTAAATATGCTGATGATGTAAAGAGCGGTGCTCCTTGTTCTAACTCTGATCAGGTTGAGACACTACAACAGGACCTAAATCATATCTCTGAGTGGGTTTTAAAATGGGGCATAAAGCTTAATGTGGATAAGTTCAAAGTCATGCATTTGGGTATTAACAACCCCATGTCTACTTATACTCTGAGTAATAATATTTTTCACACTACATCAGATGAAATAGTCTATGGCATTATTACACCTAATGACCTAGATCATTCCGAGCATATAAACCAAGTTATCTGCAGAACCAATAAGGTCATATGGTCTATAAAATGTAATATTAAGTCTCTGGACAAAAGTGTCATCCTTCCATTATATCGTGCCTATGCCAGACCTTATCTTGAATTTGCTTCCCAGCTGTGGTGTCCTTTTAAACAATCACACTGTCTAAGTTAGAAACAGTACAATAAATTTCACAAAACACATAAAAGGTTTGTTCCATACACCTTATCCATCTAGACTATCCACTCTTAACCTTATGCCACTCCAGACCCATAGGCTAAGGGGTGATCTACTGTTCCTTTTTGACGTAATCAGTGATACAGATTTAATGACTGAACTTAGTTTAACATTTAAAGATTGTCCATATGAAACAAGAGAACGTCCCCTGCAACTTTCAGGGAGAAAGTTCCATTATATTTCCAGAAAGTATTTTTGTACTCTTATAATAATTCAACCCTGGAATAAATTACCATTGGATATTGTAATAAGTAAAACAAAAAATGAATTTAAGAGAAAACTAGATACTTAACTTCTGGTAACACTAGGGTATATTACTCTGTGTGACTTTTGAGTTAGTAAAGGAGCATTTCTGGGCTGCATAAGCCTCCTAGCTCCTTATTTTCCTTAGTGTGATCCTTAGAAAAAGGAAAAACCTATTACCTTGAAGTAATAAAAACTTAGATTTCCCTACCAACACTGATGCCTTACATGAAAAGCTTCGACCCGAGTTTGGAGCACTATACTGAAACAATTCTTTCCTTTTACCCCCAGTCTACTGCAAGATCATCCTCAGGATAATTCAGCCAGTGTTTGACAACATGGGTGTGCTCTACAGGACTGCCCATATATACACAGGCTGGAACCCCTCTTCTATTTATTCTGTTACACTGCCATCAACTACCCTCTGGCACTCATGACAGATCACTTTACCTTATCCAGTCTGAATGGTATTTTGAGGCTAGGCACCTTATTCACTGCTCCTCCTCACTTTCAGAAATCTGTCTCCCTTCCTTCTTTTGCTGGCTCAAAACATAGAATTTGTTGTTAGAAAAGGACTGCTTGGCCTACCCAGTCTGCTAAGATGTTCCCTGCCTAAAGAGTCTCTCTCCAGACCCTAATTGGTCTTTGGTGACCTCTCCTCCATCCCTGCCTATTTACTAATGTTCCTGTGTCTATTTCACACATGCTTGAAGCCCTTCCACATCCATGATCTTTGCCTCTGCCCATAACAGACAAATCCTACCATCTATGCATACTCAACAATCTTAGCTAGCCACTTGAAATGGTTCCTTGCTTCAAGTATCTTGGAGTTACATTAGACAGCACGTTATCTTTTACACTACACATTGATCAGGTTGTCAAGATGGCAAATGCCAAACTGGACCTGCTCTACTAAAACAAATCCTGTTTGACCAAAGAAGCCATAAAAATTGCTATCACTAGCTCAGTGCCATTGATTATCGACTATGGCTTTGTGGTATATGGAGCTGCAACTCCCACGGCTCTCAAGTGGATTGAAACCACCCTTAACAAGGCCTGTAGGCTGTTACTTGATGCTGAACAAATGACTCACACATGTGATCTCTACACACAATCTGGTTGGCTAAAACTCTGTAATAGAATACAATATCCGGTCTGCCTCCTAACATAAAAATCCATCCTGGGACTAACCCCACTGGATATCCAGAACATGCTAAGCCTGCCTAACTCCATCAGATGCACCAGGGACATGAACACCTTATCACTAAAAGTACCCTTCCAGTGCACCTCGCAAGGCCAGCGATCCTTTGAATACTGGGCGCCTTCCTGGATAAACTCCCTAAGAGAAGATATCCTGCAGGAGAACAAACTTGACTGTTTAAAATTAAACTTCATGCATGTCATCTTTCATCCAGTGGCTGCTAGTGTGGCAACTAATTTCCTTCTACCTTCTGCACTCCCTGAGGCCAATCCAGTCCAATACAATCCTCAAGTGTCGAGTAGCTAACTGTCTCAAAAACCAGACTGTATCCACCTACCCCTCTACTGCACCTTTGCTCCCCTTATTTTCTCCACTCTCTCCTCTCCTTACCCTCACTTCTACACTACACTTCACCTGCCTCCTATACCTCTTTCCTCTCCCACCTCCCTCTATCCCTCCTCCCTTCTCTACCCCCTCCTTGCTGTTACCATCCCCTCTCCTATAACCCCTACTTCTGCCCACTTTTTATTGCCTGCTCACTTCTACCCCTTCTTGTTCCATCTGACCCTTACCTGAATCTGTCCCCACTTACCACTGCCACCCCTGCTCTCTTACCCCTCTAACCCCTCTCCTCTTCACCCCTTATCTTCCCCATATATCTCCCCAGCTTTCTACCCCTTTCCCTCCCCCTAGCCTTTCAACCAGTCTAAGTCTGCCCCTCCAGCTGCAAGCAATTTCTACTCCAGCCATTCTAGCACTTGTTCACTAAAAAAGAAAACTCATACCATGCACTTAGACAAAATAACTGTTTTAAAACAATTCTGGCTCACCACCGCTACTCCTTGTCTCCCCCCTCCCTTTTCTTGCTAATTTACATATTTTCTCTATAACGTCAGTTCTACTGTATTGCATTTCAAGTTGTGTTTTTGTTGTACTCTGTAATCCCTGTTATACTGATATCCTCTGTATAATTTTATTTTGATGTAGAACCTCTGGCTCAAAGGTACTTCTGAATAAAGAATAAATAAAAATAAAAAAAATCATTTTCACCTCTGCCACTTCTTCTGGCAGTTTGTTCCAGGCATCTACCACCTTTTCATTGAACTCGAACCTCCTCACAGTCCTCTTAAACTCCCTCCCTCCCTTCTGCTTCATTGCATACCTCCTGGTCCTGGTGTTCTATTTCATTTGAAAGGGTCCCCTCCTGTACCCTATTGTCTCTATCATATCCCTTCTCACTCTCTTCACTTCAAGGGTTTACTTGTTATGATTCCTTCAGTCACTTCTTTTGGGGTTTCTTGTGTAATCATTGCACAATGTCAGTTGCACTCCTCTGAACTGCCTGTACCCTGTCTATGTCCTTTTTGAGGTGCAACCTCCAAAACTGGACATAGTAGTCCAAGTGTTGGTCTCAGCTGTGAATGATGCAGTGGCAACACCACCTCCCTCCTCCTGCTAGAGATGCAATACCTTCCCTATGCATCCCAGCATCCCATTAGCTACCCACTGTTTTGTCGTACTGCCCTGCCACTCTGAGGTCATCAGTTTGGATAACCCCAAGGTCCATTTCCTGCTTAATGACTGTCAGTACCTCTCCATCGTACACTCTGCTCCTGGGGTTCCTATAGTCTATATGCATGATTTTGCATTTTGTGGTACTGAACCCCAACTGCTAGGCTCTTGAACACTCCTTGAGTTTCTCAAGATCTCTGCACAGTCTCTCTACCCCATCCAGAGTGTCCACCCTATTACTTATTTTTTTATCACCTCAAAAAGTCATACCTTCCCTTCTAATTCTTCTGAAATGCCATTTACAGTATGAAGACATTGAAGAGGATCAGTCCAATTACTGAGCCCTGTGTCACTCCATTGGTCAGTCTCCCATCATTAGAGTGAATGCCGTACCAGTTTCAAACCCAGCTCACCACTTTGGATCCCACCTCTAGGCTGCCTCTCAACTCTTCTCTCTCTCCCTCTTCATTTTTCTGATTCCTGTTTTTCTCTGTATCCTGCTTTAAAACCTTTTGGTAGGCAAATCTGCCTTTTCCTCCCACTTCATCGGCCTATAGAATAAAGTCCTCTTTTTGGATAATTTTTCCACCTCCTGTATACCCTTCCCCTTTCGCTATCTACTCCCTCAATTTTCCCACCTCTTTACAATGTTTTAGCTTCTTTTCCCCTTTAGTAGGTTCCACTTTAGTGCCACTAACCTTTCTTTTCAAGAGTGATAACTGTTTTACTTACTGTAAGTCTGTTTGCTGTTATTGAAAAGTTTGTTGCTGTAGGCTCCCTGTCTGCTGATAATTTGAACTATTTTCTGTTTTGGTATTCCCACTGCCTATGTATCTTTTTACTCCTGTTATTGTATTCTTTTCCTCTGTGTTGCCCTTCACCCTTGTTCTTCCAGCTCAGTGTATATTTCATGGACATCAATTTTGAAAACAAAATAAATATAATTGGATGCCAATGGGTGTGGGCCAGATGAGTGTAAAGAGTGGTACAATATAGAAAGGGACATAAGTTCACAAGACTTCTTTTTACTTCATGAAGTCAGCCTCAAAAGAACATTTTATACCAATACCATGTCTCCGAGGGATCAGTTAAAGGCTTATACTAGGAATTTTAGGCATTAATTAAAGTGTGTGTGTGTGTGTGTGTGTGTGTGTGAATGGGTGTATAAGTCTTGTCCATGACTGGATAAACAAGCAGTCGACATGCATTTAGGGTCTCTGTGTGCTAGAAATTGCAGCCTGTATTGCAGTGACTGAAATCTACTGTAGCAATATTTTGAAGATGAATTCCTCAGTATGCATTCTTTTATGACCCATGAAAATAATTAAATAATCATGTTTTTGCAAGTAGCCTATGTTTTCTCTCATACTCAACATGTATCATGAATTTCTAAAATTGTACGTAAAATGACTTGCAATGAAGATTGATACAGAGAGTGAGGGGGAGTGAGAGAAAAAGAAAGAGAAAGGCAGCAAACATAACATGATCTGATGAAAATTTCACAGGAAAAATGATATTTTCAGCTATGTTTCAGTTATGTACAAAAAGACACACTTGACCTGCATGGTTTGCAATAGTTAACATATGGTACAGTATAATAAAACAATGATGGCAAAAGAGAATAGACCACCCTTGCTAGGAAAAAAAATGTTTAAGCAAACTCTTACTTAACTGTTTCCCCACCAAACAAACTCTGGCCAGAGCCAATATGACTGTAAAATGATGTTATTGTTGATGTAGTAGTAATAGGGATGTGCGAAAATTAATTTATTCCTGCAGAATTTTGCCGAAAGTGGAATTTCGCTTCCGTGAAAGTCTGGAAATCATTTTCAGAACTTTCACGGAAATTCCTCCTTAAAACTGAAGGAAAAACATAAAAAACTGCAGGATAATTAATTAAACTGCAGAAAAAAATCCACAGAAAGAATCACTGCCAGTGGTAATTTCTGAGGCTTTTTTTAACTGCAGTTTAACTCAGTAATCCACTGCTCCACTGATCAGAGGTCCCAGTAAAGATCTCCAATCCCTTCCTTGGACCCTCATGGTTTTTAGTGCCCCCCCAACCCACCAATCATGGCTCCTAAAGCATTTTATTTCCCTGATGTCTAGCAGCCCCCCTCCCTATCCTGGATTCCTTAGTTCACAAACAAACAGCCGGCAGTCCACCAACTCATCCCCCTCTAGTCCTAGTATTCCTTGGTGTCTAGTGAACCTCCCCATCCCAGATCCCTTGTAAAAAAAAAATAATCTCAATTCCCTGTTGTCTATTAGCCCCCCACAAACATCACCCTGACAGTTCATCTGCCACCACCCAACTCCCTCCCACCCTGCCCCTGAGCAGCCCACCAGCACAGCACTCCTCTCTCCTCCACTACCATTGGCCCACTGAATTGTCAGTGAATAATCGCATGGTTGTAAAAGCAGGTGCTCATTCACTGACAGTTTATATGCATTTTTCCACAGTTCACAAAAAAAGTCCGCAGAACTTGACGAAAATCTGTGGAAAATCCTACTTTCACCAATGGCGAAGATTCTGCAATTTCCACAAAATTTCTGAAATTTTGTGGAAGTTCCACAAAAGCGGTATTCTCAACTTCTGCCCACTCCTAAGTAGTAAAATATTTCTTGATCAGCCTTAGCTATTTCATATAAAATGTCATCGCTATTTCATAAACAATTTCATCACAATTCAAAGTATCCCATATCAGCTTTTAGAATACTTTGAGCTCCACCAACTCCTAGCCCCCTCACAGCATGGCTTTCAGGCAAACCATGGGACAGATATGGCACTCATCAATCTCACAGTGGACATTTTCAGGGCATTGGATGTAGGCATGTCGACGGGTGCAATCTTTATAGATCTGTTCAAGGCGTTTGACCTTGTGGACCACAACCTTCTTCTAACTAAGCTTCATGGCATAGGTCTTGATACCCAGGCCCTAAACTGGTTCAAGAGCTACCTATCAGGCTGGTCCCAGAGGGTCATTTGGAAGGGAAAGCTATCTGACCCTCTTCCCATCAAAGAGGGGGTGCCTCAGGGCTCAATTTCTTGGCCCCCTCCAGTTCTCTTTCTTCACAAATGACCCCAACCATCACTGTGGGAATAGCTCTGTTGTTCAATATGCTGATGATACAGTCATCTACCGGTCCATGTCTACCCTCCAGGATCTGGGCCATCTCCTCCAAGGGGACCTAAATACACTTGAAGCCTGGCTTACATCTAACAGAATGGTCCCCAATGCAGCAAAAACAAAAGTCTTGCTGTATGGCCCTAGATCCCTCAGCCAGGACAGGACCAATTCCTTACAACTAACTTCCCTTGCTGGAAAGAGGATAGACTTTGTAGACAACATGAAATACTTTGGGCTAACTATCGACCAAGGTCTCACCTTTAAGTCCCATGTAGACCAGGTAACTAGGTCTATCCATGGCAAACTTGGCACCTTGTACCGGCTAAAAAAACAACTTATCCTGGAGGCAAGGTGAGCAATTGCCTCCAGTGTCCTCCTTCCTACATTAATGTATGCTGCCCCTGTAATTCAGGGTATGTCATAGCATGAGGTCGACAGACTTCAGGTTCTGTACAACAAGGTGGCAAGGTTTGTGACACTGAGTCACCCAAGAAGCCACCCCTGCGTCTTGCTGGCCCAGCTTCAATGGCCTTCCTTTCAGGCATGTCTTCAGTACCCCCTGCTCTGTCTTGCTTACAAACTGCAGCATCTGGCTGCCCCACCTAGCCTTACAAGAATAATCATTCCTAAGTCTAACCCTCGTATACTCAAGAGAACTGGTCGGTCCCTACTAGCAATCAGCAGAGTCAAGACTAACATGGGAGGCAAATCCTTCACTCACACTGCCCCTAAGCTGGGGAACACTCTCCCACCTTTAGTACAGGAAGCCCCATCACTGTTAAACTTTCACACAAGGCTCAAGTCCCACCTGCTTGGGGAAAAACTCATGCCATTGTCAGGGTATTGGGTAGTCACCCCCGGTCCCACATCCTACACCAATCCCTCTCCTTTTCTCACCAAAAATGATTCCAAAAGCATGTCTCAACTCCCTCAATTGTTGCACTTATGTTCAATATATTGAAATATTGCCTTTATTATAACCTTGAATTTCATGTCTACTTTCTCTGAACCCTGTACTACCTGACTGTACTATACTGTTTCTGTCTCCCAGGTCGCCCCTGAGAAAGAGACCTACAGAGCTCAGTGGGTCTGCCCGGTCATCAAAATTCAATAAATAAATAAAATAGAGTAGACACCCAGAGAACATGAGCCACAGGCTCCTGTTACATTGACATTGTACAATAAAAATATTTGTTCAAGAAAAGGAGGCTACAATGGGTAAGAACAGAAATCAGAGAAAAAGTGGCCACTATGTACTATTATTATTAGTAGTAACCAGTAGAGTAGTGTCCATGCTTTGTGTTGTTACTGGTAAAGGTTTCCACTCTCGAATCTTGCCAATCATAGATACCTGTAAATAAAGCACAAGGTCAGTAAGTATCTTCTCATTTTCTGAATTAAATAAAAGATCCAGCAAATATCTATCTGGAATGTTGCAGGAATTTAAATATTTTCCCAGTAATTTCCTTCTTGGGCTATCATACCATGGGCAACATAACACCACATGTCTTAAATCTTCTGTTACTTGTAATACATAATTACAATTTACAGAAGTGTTTTGTTCTTTATTATATCTAGAAAGCAAAACATTGCTGGCAAAGTTCTCAAACCTGTATCTAGTTAGTATTATCCTATGTTCTTTATTTTTAACCAGAATAAAATGATGTTTTAGACTGTGTTCTTTTGTATTATTTACCAGCCATGGAGCGGTTTTTAAAGATTTGATGTCTTGTAAGTCTTTCTGTCTAGAAAAATCTAAATCTTTTTTTGTAACAAAGGCTGTATATTTGGAATTTACGGCAATATTTTGATTTACCCAATTTTGTAAGTATGTAACCCCATAAATTACCAACTAGCATAGAATTTTATTCAGCCATGCTTTTTTATTATATTGTAATAATCTTTCCTTCTTTTTCATACATGACTTAATCAAGTTATCCTTCAAGTCAGTTTTAATTTTAATCCAGAAATTGATCAGCCTATCCTGGACCATATGCTCCAAACTAGGTTGTCCAATCTGGGACCTAACCAGGGCATTCAATGTGCCTTTTGGTAATTTTATATATTTTTATGTGCATTATTAAGAGTTGATTCTAGCTTCACAAGACTAGCAACACCCCATACTTCAACTGAGTACAGAATTTGAGCAACAACCTCCACATTCAGAGTTTTTAAAAAAGGGACAATTGAGTGTCCACCATAGAGATGGTCAAACCTGTTCAGGGCTAGCAATGTGTTTTTTATTTTCTCATGAATATAGTATATGTACTTGTTCCACTTTAAATTATTGAAAAACAAGACCCCCAAATATTGGTATTCTCATACATATTTTAATTTTTTATTGCTTAAGAAAATATTTCTGTAACCTCTATTACTATCAAATACCATCACTTGTGTTTTCTGTAAGTTTGGTTTAACATTTTTTGCATGACATACTGTAGTTGTTTCATATCCTTAATTGCATGTTGGAGACCTAATCTGCAAGTAGAAATTATTGCAAGATCATCCGCATAAGCTAAGATTGGAATTTTCATCATACCAATCTTTGGGGAATGATGGTTATCCTTACCCAAACTTGTGCTAATATCATTAATATAGATGTTAAACAGAGTTGCTGCTAATACATAGCCCTGTCAGACACCCAAGTTTGTTTTAATTTTATTTATTAGATCTCCTTGTTTTGAGTATCTAATTTGAACCCAAGTGTCCAAGTAAAGTCTTTTAATAATACTAATTAAGTTAATGTCAATACCTATATTTTGCATACCATCCCATTGCAATTGTCTATTAAGTGAATCAAACGCAGAAGAAAAATCTATGTATGCAACAAATAATGGTTGCCTTCTGATCTTAGAGTATTTTTCCAAAGAACGGTTTAAAAGAAAAATTTGAGTTACTGTACTTTTATTTTTAGTAAAACCCACCTGCAACTGGGATAGTACATGTGAGTGTTCTAACCATAGGATCAATCTATACAACAATACCTTTGCAAATAGTTTAGCTAGATTATCTATTAGACTGATTGGCCTTTAATTACTATGGTCTAGTACTGTCTCTTTCTTATATATAGGTAGGATAAAACTTCCATGCCAGGTCGATGGTAAATATACATGCATAACAATGTTATTTAAAAAAAAATCTGTTAATGTATTGAGTTTACAAAAATCTATAGGTAGTTTATCTGGACTAGGTGACTTGTTTCATTTGAAACTGTCAGTGTTGCCGTTGATGGAAATTATTATTATATTACATTAGTCCTTGTTTCCCAGCCAGGAAAATGTTCAGTTTTATTTGTAGCAAATAAAGAAAACAGATGACAGTATTAAAGCTTGAGTTTAACAGAAACATATAAATTATGGGAACATATTTATATTTTGTTTAATTATTGTTGCAAGGAAGCTGGTGCTCCCTGGTGGCCCTATCCAAGGCAAGATGGAGGCAGTGCTGGTCTGCAATCAGCAGCAGCTCTGATGGAGCTCCTGCTTATGCCTTTAAATGTTTTAGAACTTATTTTGCTGGACTTTTGGGGGGAGAATTAAGCTAATTTTTAACTTCTTAATTTATTTATTTATTTATTAAATTCTGTGTATTGGGTTTTTGTTAGTTTTACTTAGCTAAGTGTAGGGACACAGTGTTAGGCAGGGTTGAAGCAGTGAGGTAGACTAGGAGTATAGTATTTTATTTTTTAGTTAGGGCTGGGAACACTTTGTGTTGTGAACTCTCAGTAGTAGTGAAGTGCAGTTTGAGAGCTCACTCTTACCTATCAGTGACTATGGTGCTGCCAAGAGGTCTGTGCAGACTTAGAAAGTGCATCAGTGGTTGAAGAGTGGCTAGTTAGCTGGCCCGGTGGTGCTGAGGGTTGAGGCACTGGACACCACACCTCGCACCACACCGGTGACCCAGGTTCGGGAATGGACTCGGGCTGCCAGGGGCTGGCAGGGGAGAGGAAGGATCGAGCATCCCTTGACTGCTCTCCTTCCTCTGGGGAAGGTTGGAGCACTGCAGTGCAATGTAGCAACAGCTGGTGGAGGCCAGTGGCATAGCAGCAAGCAGCAGAATGGAGGAGAATGCAGTGGGCATGAGCACATTGTGCCTTGACACCACTGCATGTCCGGCTCTCAAGGAAGAACAGCAGAAAAATGGTGGGGCTATCTCGTGGCTGATGGCCATGCCCTGTACCCCCAAGCATGAGAGGCACCTTGTCTGGGGGTGGCCAACCCCTGTGGCATGGGGCAATTATCCACATGCCAGACCTGGCTTCAGGATATGGATGCCAGTGGAAGAGGTCATGGGCCCATTCTGCAGGGGGAGAAAATATGTAATGATAAAAAAAAGTGTGACTGGTTGTCATTCAAAGGATCCTGCAACCTTCCTGAAAGTCAGATGTAGTGGAAGCTTTGGTAGTCCACTGTTCCTTTGGAAAGAAGTGACCAGGAGCGACCAGGAGTGACTGAGTTAGCTAGAGGGGCAGTTGCAGGTGGCAGGGCTAACATGTGGTGTGAAGGAAACAGCTTCGCTGCCTCTCAGGATGACCCTATATGTCTGCCACTGTCTCATCTAGTCCTGGAGTCAAGTATGCAAGTGTCAGGTTAGAGAGGAGTGGCCCTCCTGTGACCCAGACTTTTCTGCAGATGCATGTAACTGTTCCTAGGACTACTGGACAGGAGTTCTAAAGAGAACTCAGTAATGTTCAATGTGCGAGGGGTGCGCTTACAAATGGGCAGCTACCTGAAATCACAGCAAACAGTTCAAAATGTTGTAGCACTCTTCTGAACTGCACAGAAAAACCACAGGACAACAAAATTTAAACAACTAATGTTGTATTATATGTCCACCTTGTGACAGCCCCTAGCACCTTGGCTTAATGCCTTCAAGGAGGTATTTTATATCCTGGTTATCAGTGCACATTTAAATACATACAAAACCATGACATCACATTAGAAAGACCAATCACCTGTTAATTAAAAAGATTATAATTATAAAAACGTATCTATGTGTTCTAATGTTTCTTTTCATTCATTTTACACATCACATGCATCACACCATTAGTAAGAGTAATAAACAAAAACAGATGTCTCTATTTTGCTGGAACAGTGGTGTAATATACTAAGGCATTTCTTTTGTTAACTTCTATATTTGGCTATAATACTTATTAGTTCTATTCCATTAATGTATGAACAGGTTTTCCATAATTGGGATACACAGAAATCAATATTCATTTACAGGGTAAATAAGGGAGCCACCAGAAGACAACTTTTCCATTCATAGATAATTCAGAATTTTACTTACTACCATGTCTCAAGATTTCACAGGAAAAGCAAGAAAGAGAGAGAGTTTTAGTTTGTTTATGAGATCTGTACAGGACCTTTGCAATTGAAACATGGTGCATGTGCTCATGCTGGCCATCTGTACCAGAAAATTGATACACAAGTACCTGAAACAAAAAAATATATAAATTCTTTAGTATAAAGCAACACACCATAAAAAATTTTACACACCACTATATAATGATTCTTAGCTGTAATAAATTCAATTCATTTGTTATGCTTTCAGAAAAGGTTTTGAATCCCCATCTTTCATTCAAACCCATGGGATTCTCGGTTTCAGCTCTAAATATCCAAGAACTCTCCTTTTGTAATAACAAATTAGATCTGTCCGCCCTTCTTGGACAGCATTTTATTTGTTCTATCCCCATAAATCTGAAACCTGCAAGATCAGATTGATGCTCATGGAAACAATGTCTCCCTACTGGTGTATCCAATTTCTTATTTACAATAGCTCATACATGCTCTTGTATTTGTTCTTTTAGTGGTCTCACTGTCTTGCCTATATAATGCCTATTACAACTTCTCCAAAGAATATATACTAGAAATGTTGCGGCACATGAAATTAAAACCTGTATCTTAATTTGTGTGTCATTTGGTAGTGTCAATTCATTACCAGTAACCATATATTGGCACACATTGCATCTCTTTCATTTGTGGTTGCCCACTGGTTTACTGGTAGCCATGTGCTAGAAGATGTTTCTTTTTGGAAAAACTTGCTTCTAAACAGTTTCTCCTTTAGATTTGCAGTCCTTCTAAAAATGACCCTAGGTATTTCTGGTAGTATTTCCTTTAACTTTTGGTCTCCTTTTAGGATATCCCAACCTCTCCAAACATTTCCCACTTGCCCAGATATTCTGTTATGTTCTAATGAACATGTGGTTTTCTCATTCTTTGTATCAGACATAGCACTTTTAGTTTTACAATTCAAAAAATTCAGCCTGTTTCTTATTCTGTATCTTACTCAGAGCATCATTCAATGCTTCAGTTGGGAAACCCTTTTCTTTGAACTTTTCCAGTAATTCATCAGCTTGTTTATTGTACTCTAGATCATCAGTACAATTTCTTTGGATTCTAACTAACTGCCCATACGGAATTTATTTTTTAAGCTTGTATGGATGACAACTGTCATTTTTTAACAATTAGTTAGTAGAGGTGTGCTTTCTAAAGCCTTTTGTACTTATTTTACCTGTCACCTCATCACTCATTAATGTGATATCCAGAAAATCTGTTGATGTTTTATGCATTGTGGCAGCGAATTTAAGATTTATTATGTTGGTATTTAGCCAATCTATAAAATCTCCGGCTTCTTCCATATTTCCTGCCCAAATGCATAAATAACATTGATATATCACCCCCATTTGACAATATGTTGAAAGTGCAGATTTACATTTTGGTTCAACAGGTATTCTTGTACCTATCAGTGACTACGGTGCTGCCAAGAGGTCTGTGCAGACTTGAAAGGTGCATCAGTGGTTGGGTGTGGTTGGTTGCCATTCAGAGGATCCTGCAACTTTCCTGAAAGTCAGAGGAAGTGGAAGCTTTGGTAGTCCACTGTTCCATCGTAGAGAAGTGACCAGGAGTGACTGAGTTAGCTGGAGGGACAGTTGCAGGTGGCAGGGATAGCTGATGTGGTGTGAAGGTGAGAGCTTCACTGCCTCTCAGGATGACCCCTTTTGTCTGTCACTGTCTCATCTAGTCCTGGAGTCAAGTATGCAAATGTCGGGTTAGAGAGAAGTGGCCCTCCTGTGACCCGGACTTTTCTGCGGATGCACATAGCTGTTTCTGGCACTACTGGACAGGAGTTCTGTTGGGACTACTGAAAAGGAATTCTCCTTACAGCCCTCTAGCCTGAACTGGTGCACAGGTTCATTATCTGCCCTGATCTGGTAGTCTGTTTTTTTTGCAAGCCAAGTGAAAGCGGTGCCTTTGACTGTAGGATCACTAAGAGTCATTTGTCGAACTTCTATCTGGTTCTCACTCATGAGAGGAGTGGAAACCTTTTTGGCTGAGCTCATGAATTAACTTTCTGAATTAACTTGTACTGTGGCTCTAGCAACAGTTAATATCAGCACTGGAAACTGGCAGTCTGAGTGTATTTTGCTCCACCTTGAGACTTTAAGCTGGTTAAGTCCCGGCTCACTTATTTGGACGTGGACTTTTTGCTGGTTTCACTTGGTTTCATTTGGTCTTTGTTCAGTTCTTATTATATTTGCTCTGAGTGTTTCCTGTCGGCCAAAGCATTCAATTTCACAGCACTTTGCACTTCATTGCAATTGTCCCCTTTTCTTTTATTTAAGATTTTACTTTGGTTGGTGAGGGGTTTTTTTTTGTTGGGGGTTGGTACTCCGGTAGAGGGGGTGAGTGTTTGTTGGAGTTTGAGTGGTTAGCGTTATTTTAAGGGTGACTGAGGTGTGCATGGCACAGCATTGGTTGCTCAGGATTAGAGGTGGGTGAAGTGGCAAAAATTCGCTCCATGAAGCAATTTGTTGAGTAATGCAGAATCCGCAAAGTAATCCGCAACGTGAAGCGGAGTACTTTGCATCATAATGAGGAACACAAAGTCCATTGATAACAATGACTTTGCATTACTCCACCTTCCCCCAACCACTTCTGCACCAATCTTACTGCGAAGTACATAGAAATCAATGTACTTCACATCACTTCGCCTCGTTATTGAGCTCCAAGGCAAATTTTGCAGTGATTCATGGGCTTGCAGGTCACATGGGCTCTAGATTGTTTTGTACAGCCTCAGTTCTGTGTAGTGTGTGTGTAGTGATAGATGGAGACAGTTTCCTCTCAGAGCTCTGAGATTCAAATCCTCTAAAAGCTGTTAAAAAAGCCTTTTTGAGCCATTTTGTTTGCTCAAAATTTAGTACATCGATTGTAGGAAACCGTCCTGTGCTCATATTATTGAGTGTTCATTTTTTGTGTGTGGATTTTTTTTTTTTTTTTTTTTGCTCAACAACTGTTTATTAGATTTGATTAATACAGGACATCCATTACAACAAAAGGAAAAAACAAAACAAGCACCTGGAACCCAGGATACAGCCCAAAACTGGCTGTATGAACTATTTACAATCCCATATATATACATACCCAGCAGGAGTCCATCCCTGAGCAGCAAATATATCAATAATGACCCCTGTATAGACATCTACAATCCACATTGCCAAAAATACTATACTATCCGTAGATGTAGACTAAATAAGTAAACCAAAAACATTTCCCCTCACACACATATATATAGAAAAAAAAGGGAGAGTAAAAGAAAAGAAAAAGAAAGGGGGAAAAGCAAGAAAGAAAAGGAATCCAAACAGGAGTCTAGGTCAACGTATACCCCTATATATTATCTCAGAACACCAAACCAAAGGTGCGTATCCAAAAAGAAAGAAAAAGAGGGCACCTAGAGTTAGATCAGAGGTGGAGTCCTACCATATCCCTAAAGAGAGAGAGAGAGAGCCCATCCCATTTAATCACTGAAAGGCGTACATTCTGGTTCCTCCAAAACCCTTACTAGGATCCCCAAAAATCTAAATAATGACCACTTTACCCCCTCACATGAACCAAATATTAATTAACCCTATCTCTTTACCAGAGATAAAAGAAAAAACCAAGCCCTTACTACACCGAGGATGACAGACGAACCTAAAATGATCTCTATGATGAATAGATCGCTTCCAGAGTTGTTGTGTGTGGATTTTGAATGTTAACTTAGAGCATTCAGTCTGTGTACTGACAGACACTTGAAGTGTGCTTGGGGGAAGGGCATATCTGTGGTGGAAGTAGGTTAAAACTGGGAGAAAAAGGAAATCTTTCTGTTTTGGTTATATTTTTCTTGTATTACTGTGTTAATGTACACACAGTAATATTTTCAGTAATTCTTGACTTTTTTTTGCTGATTGTTGTGGTGCAGCAGTGAATAATTTCAGTTTGTTTAAAAGATTTGGTTATATTACTGAAGTTTTCAATTTGCTACACAATTCATGTAGTGTGTGTGCGTCGCGTGCCATCAAATCAGACACATTTTATTGTGCCACAGAGTAACTGCAGCAGTGTGAACCTGCTATTCACTGCACCTGCGTGATTTTGTAATGCTTTGTGGTATCTTGTTTTTGGACTGCACCACCCCCCCCCCAAACTGGCAAAATATATTCTTTTCCAGATTGGATTGTGACTTGTGAGCACTGGTTAAGGTGTTGTTGTGACTTTGCATCTGCATCTCTTCTTGATTGCTCAGTGCAATCTTAATCTGTCTGTGCTTTTGCATCAGTTTAGTGTCCAGTCCATCTGCAAGCCACAGTTGTTTTTTTTGGCTTCACATCCACCGGCCCAGACTGATAGTTCAGAAATCTAAATGTGTTTAGAATGCTCTTGGTGATCCCCCAAAATGCCTGCAAAATGATGTGCAAACAAAGCAGTTTCTGGCCATGGCACAGCTGCCAGTGGCAAGATTGCCATGGGTGTGGTAGTACATAGAACTGCATAGCTGATGTCAGTAAAGGGATTTCTCCATCAATATTTTAAAGCCCAGTCTGTATATTCTCTCATAGTTGGAGGAGATGATGTTGTCCCAGCTGGTGGTGTTAGTGCAGTTTCTGCTGGCATGAGTATTGCTGCCTCAAGTTCCGCTTCTGACCAGTTATCCATTTCAAAAAATATAGTTGAGTCTAAAGCTGTGACTGACAGTGTAGATGATGTCATACTCCCCATTAACATCCCTATGGTAGCTGAACATGATTCTGATGCTGGTAGTGATAACTCACAATGTCACATTTCTTCCAGAAGTGTTGAGGTCATGCCTTTGCCATCCAATGAGTCAAAGTGTGGTGCAAAAATATCGGGTGATGATGATGATGCTGTGGTTGGAACATCTTCTCCACATGACAGCATCCAAGCTGAAAATGTGGATGTGGATGATGTTGATGAATATGATAACGATGTCAGTGACTCCTGTTGGGAACCGGAGAAAAATAAAGTCAAGGTGGCTGTGTCTGGGTCTGTTGGCATGACCAATCGAATGAGAGTGCTTCATTTCTTTCATTTGCATAAAGCATAAGCCAATTGGTCGGCAAGCTGTCCTCTCTCTTGTGCTCCCTCACAGAAAAATTAAACACATGCCACCAACCTGACACCCCTACATTCATGGTGGGACCCTCAAATGCTCACTGGATCAGCTGTCTATCTCTCTCTGCATCCATCACTCTGTTTCTGCTGCCTCCTTGCTCAGAAACACCCCCTCCCTCCCACCATTGAGGCTTTTGTGGCTGTACGTATTGACAGCTCCTGCTGCCCTGGCCACTCTTCTTCTCTCCCTCCCTGACTTGCACTGCCACTGGAGGCCTCACTAAATAGTAGCTCCATGCTGCTCCTGCTCCAGCCCCTTCCACCCCTGCCTGCCTCCTTAAGCCTGGTAGGGCATGTCACATACACACTCCACAGGTCAGGCCATCTGCTCCCACAGTGCCAACCTCAGAGTGCAACAGAGTGAACAGGTAACAGACAGGGTAACCCTCCTGTCTGCTTTTGGGTCTGAATCACCTTTAGTCTCAAGTTCTGGGGGGATTCAAACTGTGAACTTTATGCTAGCATACCCAATGAACAGGGTCAGATATGTACCCTTTTCAGGGATTGCGGTACAATCTTTCACCAGGGACACTCAGTCAGGCTTCCAAAATGAACCCCTTCAACTCTATAAGAGACCTTAGGTATATTTTTTCCTTTTTCCAAGCTTAGTAACGCCATCAAGCTGTTGAGCAGTTTTGTCAGACTTAACCCCCTATACATCACATGCAAAAAGAACTGGCAGACACCCAGGCCATCTTTCAAAGAAAAGGTACTTTACTAAAAGATGATAAAAATATGAAAAATGTAAACACACAACAATATATCAAACAGCTCACAATCACATAAAAGAACAAGGGAAGATTACAAAACAAAACTCCTACCACAATGCATTTAGATCTTTGCTATCTAAGGTATTACCTCTGGAAGTGCACAGGTTAGATCAGAGAGCTGTTTTCCCTCGGAGTCCCAAAATAATATGGCAGACATTTCAGGCACAAGTATCAGTTTAAACTCTGTGGGCCTGATTCTCAAATGGGGCTGCATTCGGTGCAAGCTGCGGCAAACAGCAGCCTGTGCCGAAGTCCCATATGCTAGGGACCCTGCACTGGATTCAAGTACAGGAGGGGTCCTGGTGTTTAAGTCCCCACACTTGTGCCATTCCATCCCTTGCAGTGAACACCTGGTGCATGAGAGGTGTCTGTTGCAAGCTGGGTGTGGCATGGGAAATGACAGATGCCTACTGTACATATGTGCACAGTGACTGCCACCAGTCTCAGACACTGTGCCCACATGTACAGTATGGTGTCAATGCAGACCACAGTCAGTGGCTGGCCAGGCACCAAGGGGTGCGTTCCACTAGACCACCAGTTAGTGGGCACTGCAGTGATTGAGTATATGCCCATGCCACATACAGGTGGCTGGGCAGCATCAGAGATGGGGTGGGGGCATTGGGGATGGGTGACAGGACCTGGCAGGATGGGGCATCATCAGCAAATGGGGGGCAACCACAGCATACAGTGGCACATAGGCTGACTGCCCCAGTGGAACATACTCTAAGTCCCACTATGCCAGCCCTGGCTGGTCTAAGGGCACTTAGAATATATCCCACATGGTGCTGTCTATGAATAGCAAGCTGCAGCTTGTGTCAGCTCGGTCCACCTAGCGCTGTGTTGCAGCACTGTGCAGGGCTGGTGCAGGACCCTGTTTGGGGCAGGCAGCCTGTAGTCAATGCAGGCCACCATTGTGAATTGCATGGAGGCAGCCCTGGATGCAAGTTGCACCTTGCACCATCTCTGTTTGGTGCAAGCAGCTTGCGTCAGATGCAGAGCTTTGAGATTTGGGTCCTGTGTCTCCACACCCCTTCTGTGAGTCATCTAGCCCTCCTTTTAGAATATAAAATTACAACATGATTCTCTACCAGGGGGTATTTTAAATAATGTGAACATCAGCAAAAACCCATTTCTCAAATTATGAGTCTTTGATCAACTTGTTCCTTTGAGGTTTACAACCCTGCAGCTAAATGATGTTCTTTCCTGATGTAATAAAATGTATATTTAGTTTCCAAGTTCAAAAGCATGAGGTCATAAAAAGGCCATAAAATGCAATTTCTCAAGGAAGTTAGTTACATTACAGAGATCTCCTGGTCAGTGTAATACATCCTGTGATTTCAGCTGCTGACACTTTGTAATTTAAAAGGGCCAAATCTCACAGACTGACATTTCGTACACTGACCATTTATTCATACTATCAATATCATACAATAATCATAACCAGCTGGCCAAGTGTCACAGAGCATACATACATACATTGAAAATACTGCCGCTGTAGCAGTGAATCAGGAAGGCAGGAGAAGGCACTTTTCTCCCATGCCTCCTCCACCTCCCACTGACTCTATTTTGCTCCTCTTCTCCCAGCCATGCAGAGTAGGCCACAGTCTAAGCTCTGTATGGGCTGGGAATTTCCAGTGCCCAAAGGCACTTTCATGTAAGTGTGATTGCACTAGTGAGGCTGGATGCAACTACAGCCCAGTGTAATTCCTCCCTCCCTCTCTGCCTTGTTTATCCCTGGTATCTAGTGGCACCCCCCAGTGAGCCCATTGTCCTTCATCCCTGGTGTTTAGTGGCACCACCACCCTGTCATGTATCCCCTGCCCCCAGCACTGTGGGACAGTGGGGAGCCCACTCCCACTGTCCCCAAATAATATTTTATTAATTTAATCTGACACCAGGATACCCACTCCTGGTGTCAGATGCCACTGCCACCATGGTCCCTCCACTTTTCTTTGGCAACACTAGGGAGTCCAATCCCTGTGTTCAGCAGTGGAAGAGCCCCCCAACAGTATGAGACACTGGGGTGCCCACTCCCAGTGTCCCCAGTTGTTAGTACTCCCACCACCACTGGGGAACACTGGGGAGCACACACCAGTGTCCCAAAACATTCCTGTCCTTAAAAAATAGAAAACTATCCCCAATGTCTTTATTATTTCTTTAACTCTGTAAAAAAGAAAATGATCCCTCATCATCTCCCTCATTCCCCTCCCCATCCTGACCCTCCCTCTGCACACCAACCTCCCCTTACTCCCACCCTTATCCCATACTTATCTCTCGAGGTCGGCGGCTGTGATCTTCTGCAGACCTGGGACATGTCTGTACTCTTCAAAGCCAAACTGCGAACTGAAAGGTAAGCACTGTATAATGGCTGTCAATGAAGGTTTCAACTTATGTTGATATCTCAGCCATTTTTTGAGATTGTTGACCAAATTTTTAACATGGGGTTACTGGGACCCCACCTCATGAACACTATCACTGTTATTTTGTTACTCAATCCCGAATGGTGATTTCACAGTTGCTACATGGAATCAACTTTCAGGACTGATAAACAAAACAACAGTGCCACTGTTCATGAGGTGGGGCCGAAAAATTCCATGTTGAAAATTTGGTGCAAAAATACAGAAAAATGGCTGAATTACATGTGCTCATTGAAAATTTTACATGCACACACATAACTTTGGTTATTTTTAATATTTTGGCTCCAAATGTTCAACATAGCCATTGTTTCACACTACCTTATGAACAGTAAAGCTGTCATTTTTTGCATCCTGCCCGAAATGTAATTTTGCACCTGTGACGCAGAATGGAACAGTTGCTAGGCAAAATCACCTTTTAGGATACGGTACTGAAATTATCATGCCACTGTTCATGAGGTAGGTTCCCAAAAAAAACATGTTGAAAATTTGGAGCAAAAATGCAAACATCCAAGTTACATGCACTCATTTAAATTTTCCTACGCATGAGCGCAACTTGGTCAATTTTTTATATTATCACTCCAAATTTTCAGCATAGACATTTTTCCACACTACCTCATGAACATATGGCTGTCATTTCTCACATCCTGCCCAAAACATGTTCTTGCACCTGTGGCATGGAATGGTGCAGTTGCTGCAGAAAACCACCTTTCAGAATTGAGTAACAAAATGATAGCACCACTGTTCATGAGACAGAGTCCCAAAAAGCGTAGGTTGAAAATTTGGAGCAAAAGTACCAACAAACAACAGAGTTATGAATGCTAACATACTAACATACTAAAATGCCAGCAGAATAGGCCTAACAGTCTTTCGTGTCTGCTCGTTTGGTCAGCCCCCACCCTGGGTGCTGACCATGCTGTCCCCCTCGCCTTCTCTGGCTTCTCCCTTCCCAGTTCCGGATATTCTTGCTGCATTGGATTTTACTTCCAGAACCCTTCCCCTGTACCTGTCCCACCCCTCTTGAACCCCTCCACTGTCTCTGCCTCCACCAGCCCCCTAGGCAGTGCATTCCATGGCTCCCACCCTCTCAGTGAAGTAGCACCTCCTCCTTTCTCCTGAATCTTCCCTCCAGCTTCCACCCATGCCCTCTAGTGGCCCCTTCCTCCTTCCTTTGAAGCACCCGACTGTGCCTCCCTATTTACCCTCTTCATGTACCTGAAGACCTCTATCATGTCCCCAGTCCCTTCTCTCTTCCAATGTGCACATGTTTAGCTCTTTGAGCCTCTCCTCATAGGTCCTGTCCCCAAGCCCCAAATCATTTTGGTTGCCCTCCTCTGGACCCTCTCCAGGAGGTTAATGTCCCTCTTCAAGTGAGGCCTCCAAAACTGCACGCAGTACTCAAGGTGCGGCCTCACCAAGCAGTTATACAGAGGGAGTATCACTTCACTCCTTCTGGAGGTGATCCCCCTAGCAATGCATCCCAGCATCCTGTTGGCCTTGGCTGCTGCCCTCCTACAAGTCTCAGAGTTGTTCATCTTGACATCCACCACCACCACCCCAGGTCCCTCTCAGCCATCGAGACTTGTAGCATTTCCCCAGGGTGTACACTTGGCATGGGTTTGGCCCCAGGTGGAGTACCTTGCATTTCCCTGCATTGAACCTCAGCTTCCACTTTCTAGACCATCTTTCCAGAGCCTCCAGGTCCCCCTGTAGGGCCACCCTCCCCTCCTCCCCATCCACCAACGCCCCCAGTTTCGAGTCATCCGCAAAGAGACTCATCTCACTCCTGATTCCTGTCCTTATGTCAGAGACGTAGGCGTTGAACAGAAGGAGCCCAAGGACTGATCCCTGTGGGACCCCACTAATGACCCTCCTTGGGGATGAGACTATCCCACCAACTACGACCCTCTGAGTCCGGTCCTGGAGCCAATTGCCTATCCATCTGATCATCTGGTTCCCCACCCCCATTTCTCCCAGCTTATCCAACAGGCTCATGTGAGGAACAGAGTCAAATGCCTTGCTGAAGTCTAGAAAGAGGACGTCCGCTGGTCTACCCAGGTCCAAGGCACTAGTCACCCAGTCATAGAACTCCACCAGGTTTGTCTGACATGATTTCCCCGGGATGAATCCATGCTGTCTATCATCCAGGCACCCTGACTTATCCAGGTCCCTCCCAGCCTCTCCTTGACAATGCCCTCCATCACCTTGCCCACCACGATGTTCAGGCTGACAGGCCTGTAGTTCCCTACCACCTCCTTGATCCTCCCTTGTGGATAGGCACTATATCGCCACCTTCCAGTCTTGGGGCACCCACCCTGTCCTCAGAGAGATGGTGAAAAGCTCACCAGGGGTTTTGCCGGACATCCATGAGTTCCTTCAGCACTCTGGGATGTAATTTATATGGCCCCGGTGCTTTCTTCATCTTAAGGGAGCTGAGGGCTTCCCTCACTCTCTCTGCTGTGATTTCCACTTCCAGTACCTCTTCTCCCTGCTTAGCCCACCCCCCACCTGCCAGTGATGCCTCCCCTATCCCACAGACCGCACGATCAGTAAGGGTCCCCCTCCTCAGTATCTCTGTCTCCTCCCATGTATGATGCAGCACCCCCATTTTCCTTGGTGAAAACTGAGGTGAAGTACTCATTTAGTACCTCAGCCTGGTCCCTGGGTCTTGTGCCCATCTCTCCCCTGATTTAATCCTGCTAATCTGCCCCTTCACCCTTCGTTTTTCCCCAATGTATCTAAAGAACCCCTTGTTCCCTCTCCTAATTTCCCTGGCCAGGTTCTGCTCCTTCCTTGCCTTTGCCACCCTCACCACTCTAGTGGCCCTTCTAGCCATCAGCTCATACTCCCCTCGATCCCTTTCACTCCTTGAGCACTTGAATTGCTTATAGGCTGCCTTCTTTCTCTGAACCACCTCCTGGACCTCCCTGGTCCACCAGCAGGGTTTTTGGGCCCTACCGCATTTTTGTCTTACTCTTGCACAGGTGCTGGTAGCATCCTGCACCCCTCTCCTGATGATTTCCCACCTACTATCAGCATCCATGTCTGACCCAATCCCATCCAAATGCTCCTTAAGGATCCTTCCCATTTCCTTAAAATCCGCCCCCCTGAAGTCGGTTACTTCCGTCTTTGTGCAGCCTTCTACCCCTTCTAGGTCCAGGCAGAACCAGACCATGGCATGGTCACTCCCCGCCAATGGGTCCCTTGCCTCCAGGCTTCCCCAATCTGGTCACTGTCTGCCAGGATCACATCCAGTACCCGCGCTTCCCTGATCGGTTCCCTCACCTGCTGAGTTAGGAACGCATCTTGAAAGACATCCAACAACCTCTGTTCCCTGGTCACAGAGGATGTCATAGTCTCCCAGTCTGTTCTTGGCATGTTTAAGTCCCCCACACCACCACCATTCCTCTGCCCAGTATGCAGTGTCTCCCAACATCTGCCCCAGACTGTCCTCCAGCTCCTCCGCCAGGGCAGGGGTCTATACACCACTCCTATTTTTACTCTCTTGCCCCCTTGTTATCAAGGTGACCTAGATTACCTCCACAGTTCCTCTGCCTCATCTACTCCCCTATGCCAATGCAGTTTTTGACTATCATTGCTACCCTCCTCCCCTTCCCTCCCCGTCCTTCCTGAACATAGTGTAACCCTCAGGTTCAGGTCCCAGTCATGTCCTGCAGTGGCCCAAGTCTCAGTGACCGCTGCCACATCCACTGCTCCCTCAGTCAGCATCACCTGGAGCTCAGAATTTTATTGCCCAAGCTCCTGGCATTTAGCAGGACTACCTTCCACTCTTCCCTATAGTTCAATTTCCCTGCTCGTGTTCCCATGGGGATTCTGTTTTCCCTGGTCTGCACTTTGCCAGTCTGGCCTTTTCCTGCAATCCTCCTGGTCCCCAGGGGTGGAGACAAGTCCCTCTTTATTGGCACCCCTTGACAGCCTTTTCTCCATCCCACCCCCTTCACAAGTTTAAACCCCACTTTTCACCAATGAACCCCTCTATTTTCAACTTAGGATTCCCTCCTCCAAATTGAGATGGAGTCTATCTCTAGCATACAGCTCCTTATCCTCCCAGGTCTCCCCCAATCCCCCATCAACCCATACCCTCTGGCCTCATACCACTCCCTGAGCCACTGATTTATCTCCCTAATCTTTCTTTTGTGTTCCCCACTAACCCTTGGCATTGGCAGGATTTCTGAGAAGGAAACTGTGCATCCTATGTCATGACAGACCCTGGCTAGCTCCTTGAATCTTGCCTGTATCTCTAGCTTGCTATTTCCCTCAATGTCATTTGTACCCAGGTGGACCAGTATGTCTGGGGAACCCCCACAATCCTTTGCCAGCTGATATACCTCGTGCTTAGCCCTGTGCACCATTAGTCCAGGGAAGCATCTTGTTCTAACTGGCCAGGCTTCTCTCCCTATCCCATTTGATACCCCTGATCATAGAATCCCCCAACAGGAGCACTCTGACCGCTCCTTTTCCTCCATTCCCCCACCTTCCATGTCCCTCATCCTTTCTACCGGCCCCTTCACCCAGCTGGTTCCTTGTTCCTCCCCCTATCTGGGTGCCACATGCCACCCCCTCCTTATTTACCATGGCCACCCCTCCTCCAATCCCTATGCCTCTCCTCCTCCTTAGTATCCTTCTGTACCTTGCTAATTCCCCCCTCACTGCTCACAACTGGTCCTTCTCCCCATCTGCTAAACTAGCCTGGCTCTGTCCTGCCTTCCTTCCTGTCTCCATTTAGTTCCTCCTTGCTCGTTGTGCTCCCTTGCCTATACCCTCAGCTCCCTTTACTGAATCCTCCTTGTACTTCTGGTCCTTCTCCTTACCTTTCCTCCCAACTGGTCCTTCTCCTTGCTCTTTCCTCCTCTTCCCCTGCCCCTCCTGCTTTGATTCACTGCTCCCCCCATTTTCCTGCATTCCAGGTCCCCCCCTGTTCTTCCTGCTATCTGGCCCCTGCCTCCTGCCTCCCACTCCCTTTCTGTCTCTAACCACCCCTGTTGTGGCTACATTACCCCCTCATCCTTGAGCAGAAGAAGAGAATTGAAGTGGTTATTGAGTGTAAGGTCTGATCCACCTCCCCACCTTGCTTCCTTCTGTCCAGCTCTGTCCATCTACCTACTTCCCTGAGAATGTTGTCCCTCCATCCCTCCTTTGTGAGGGTCCCCAGTTACCTGCCTACTTCCTTGGTAGTGCCCTTTTGGACCTCCTCTGCCAGGGTCCCTATATGACCCCTGAGTATTCTCCTGCACTCCTTTCCCTATGCTCATTGAAATTTTTCTATGCACTTGTGTAACTTTGCCAATCTTTTTATATTTTGACTCCACATTTTCAACCTAGTCATTTGTTCACACAACCTCATGTACAGTACAGCTGTCATTTCTCACATCCTGCCCAAAATGAGTTTCCGCACCTGTGGCATGGAATGGCATTTTGCCATGGATTAATTTTCACCTACGGGGTTTATGAGATATGGTGATAGAAAGACTATTTTGAAAATTTGGGTCAAAAAGTGAAAAAATTACAAGAGGTGCATAGGCAGGGGTGTCACTAGCAGAAGGAGGGAGGTAGTGATGCTGCTATAACTCTGGTCAGGTGTAACAGTAGGTAGTTTGTGTCAGATTAATCTGATAGATTTTTTTGACTGGCTGATGAAGGAAGTTAATCTGGGGGGTGGCCTGGATGTGCCTACCCCAATTTCAGCCAGGTCTTCGACACTGTCTCACATAAGAGGCTTGTTAACAAGACTGGTAGTCTGGGCATGGTAGACAAGGTGTGAACTGGGTTAGGAACTGGCTAACAGAGAGGAGACAGATGGTGGTGGTAAATAGGGCACAATCTGGGGAGATGGTGGTGACCAGCAGGGTATTGCAGGAATCAGTGTTTGGGACAGTCCTGTTAAGTCTTCATTAGTGGTATTGTAGAGGGGCTGGAAGGAAAGGTCTGCCTGTTTGCAGATGACACCAAGATCTGCAACAAGCTGATAATCCAGAAGGGGTGGAGAAAATGAGAAAGGACCAAGACAGGCTTGAGAAATGGTCTGAGGAGTGGCAACTGAGGTTTAAATCAAAGAAGTGCAAAATTATGCACCTGAGGCATAGAAACCCTGGCAAATGCTACAGGATGGGGGAGGGCAGTTGCTGACAGTCACCAAGGAACAAAGGGACTTGGGGGTTATAATTTCACATGACTCAAACATGTCAAAGCAGACTATAAAGGCAGTGGGGAGGGCTGGTGGCATGCTTGGGTGCATAAGCAGGGGTATCACCAGCAGAAGAAGGGAGGTAATGATGATGTTATATAAAACCCTGGTCAGGATCACATTGAGTACTATGTGCAGTTCTGGAAGCCACACCTTTGAAAGAGAATAAACATGCTGGAGGCAGTCCAGAGAAGGGCGACTAAGATAGTATAGGGCTTGCACCACAAAACAAATGAGCAAGGATTAAGGGGCCACTATATGTACTCACTGGAGGAGAGGAGATAGAAAGGAGACATGATAGAGACATTCAAGTACCTCAAGGGTATAAACAAGGTGCAGGAGGAAGACATCTTTCAATTCAGGAGAAATACAAAAATGAGGGGGCAGGACATGAAATTGGAAGGTGGCAGGCTAAGATGGAATATGAGGATGTTTTTCTTCAAAGAGAGGGTGGTGGACACATGGAATGGTCTGCTGCAGGAGGTGGTAGGAGTGAGTACTGTGGTGAGAGTTAAACATGCATGGGAGAACCATAGAGGTACATATGAGGGAGGGTCAGAAGCCGTAGTCTAGTACACGGCTAACAGTCAGGCTGGGTGGGCCTAGTGATCCTTATCTACTGACAATTTCTATGTTTCAACTTCAGGAAGCCTTGTTCACAGAGTCACTCAACACAGGAGTGGTGCCAAAGGATTGGAGGAGGGCACATGTGGTCCCTTTACACAAATCCGGCAGTAGGGAGGAGTCAGGGAACTATAGATCAGTCAGCCTCACATCAGTACTGGGGAAGATCATGCATGCACTGGTTAAAGAAAGGATAGTGGAACATTTACAAGCCATCAGTGCCCAGGACTCTAGGCAGCATGGGTTCACAGTGGGTAGGTCATGTCACATGAGACTGATAGATTTCTTTGACTGGGTGATGAAGAAAGTAAATGGGGGGGCATTGGATGTTGCCTTCCTTGATTTCAGCAAGGCCTTCGACACTGTCCCACATCAGAGGTTATTAACAATATGAGTAGTCTGGGCATAGGACACAAGATGGTGAACTGGGTTAGAAACTGGCTAACAAGCACACAGAGGGTGGCGGTAAATGGGGTACAATCTGGGGACATGGGGGTGACCAGTGGGGTACCAGAGGGATCAGTCTTTGGGCCAGTCTTGTTCAATGTCTTCATTAGCGGCATTGCAGAGGGGCTGGAACAAAAGGTCTGCATAGGCATAGCCAGTGGGGATTCCTGGGTGCATGCCCCCCCCCACTTGCCTCAATGTTTAAAAGCTGCAATAATTTGTTTTCAAAATGTGCATTACTCACTGTGGCAGCTGCAGGGTCAGAATGAAAGGGCTCTGCTTAGCGCTGAGGAGATGGAGGTGGGCGTTGGCTCATGAATATGCAGCAGAAGCTTCACCTCCCACCAGGGACAAGACAGCTGCCTAGGAGCCTCAGAACACTCATGTGCTGACTGGTCAGATGATCTTCAAAAGGAAGGTCACATGGTTGTTCAGAGGAGCAGAGAGTGCAGAATTGCACAAAACAGTCACTTTCCCACCACACGTCAGAGAAGTGTGAGCACTCAAAGCTGCATCCATCAGGTGGCATATACATTAAATTTTAGTCACCCAGTTGTCTCTGACTCTTCTGTGGCTCGGTCTTGAGGTGGGTCATGGTGGTCAAACTGAGAGAAGCTCAGAAAGCATGAGTTGTGGGGAGTCCCTTAAGTCTAGCCTGGGCAGCGCAAGCAATAATCACAGTTTAAACTGGAGCAAAGTCAGTGGCAAAATCATTCGGGCCTGGCCTCTGTAAGTCACCTAGTGAGATTAGTGTCTGCAATCATCCATAGAAAACAAAGGAAAAGGTACATTTTTAAGCCACAGAGACACAGAATAGAGATCATGAGAAGAAAAAAAAAAAGCATTGCTGCGTGGTAGGGGCTGTTGCTGATTAGGACAGTAATTTAGGAAATTACAAAATACAGCCAATGTAGAAATGCAGTGGTCTCTGAGGCCAGAAGAAAGATTTGAGTCATTAGAGACAGAAATGTTTCTGAATCAACAGACATATAGAAAGTGAAGGCATTAATGAATATAGAAAAAGGCTGAGGGAAAATAAAGTAATATTAGTAAAGGAAATTGTAAGGAGTTCCAAGAAAGTGTCAGAAATGCAAATGGACAGGTCAGAGGAGGAAAAAGAATACAGTAATTGGGTGTTGTTTATAAACATATGGGAAGTAGAAAGAGATGGCAAAGATGAACAGAATAAGGCAGGGGGGAAATAAAGTAGTATTTCTGCTAATGAAATTCAAATTCAGGAGAGAATATTAGGAGTTTCAGTGCAAAAATGCCTGGGCAGGTCAGAGGAAAGAGAATATTTGGGTCATTTTTGACAGAAATGTTTGTTAATCAACATACTGGGACACATATAAAGTTATGGCAAAGATGTATAGAACAAGATAGAGGGAAATAAAGTAATATTGTATACCCCTGAGAAAAGAATCCAGAGTTCACCTCAAAGACCTAGGACTGGGGAGAGATGAGACTGACAGCTTGAATGTTGATGCATTTTGTAACTCAACAGTTACAGCTTAAAAATGCACTAAACTGCACCATTTAACTCCTAAATTTTTAAAATTTTCCAGGGAAGAATGCCCCCGGACCCCCATAGAAATATGTGGACCCCGCCACACACCAAATCCTGGCTATGCCCCTGGTTGGCCTGTTTGCAGATCACACCAAGATCTATAATAGGGTGGATACTCCAGAAGGGGTAGAGAAAATAAGAAAGGAACTAGGCAGGCTTCATAAATGGTCTGATAAGTGACAACTGAGGTTTAATTCAAAGAACTGCAATATTATGCACCAGGGCCATAGAAACCCTGGGGAGAGCTACAGGATGGGAGTGGAGCTGCTGGCAGTCACCAAGGAACAAAGGGATCTGGGAGTTATTATTTCAGGTCACCTGAAAATGTCAAAGCAGAATGCAAAGGCAGCAGAGGGCCACTGGTATGCTGGTATGCATAGGCAGGGATATCAGCAGCACAAGGAGGGAGGTGGTGATGCCATTTTAGAAAACCATGGTCAGGGCTGACATGGACTATTGTGTGCAGTTCTGGAGGCCATACTGTCAAAAGGATATAAACAAGCTGTACATGGTCTAGAGAAGGGTGACTAACTTGGTACAGGGCTTGCACCACAAAACTTGCCACAACAGATTAAGGGACCTCAATATGTACTTGCTGAAGGACAGGAGGGAGAGAGGGGACATGATAGAAACATTCAGGTTCCTCAAGTGACAAACAAGGTACAGTGGGATACATCTTCCAATACAGGAGGAGTACAAGATGGTACTTATACTTTTTCCCTTTATTAATCCCAGCATTCATGGACCCTGCGAAGTATACCAATTCCAATTTCACCTTGTTTACCAAGAACAATTACGTGAAAACAAAAAAGTACCTCCTGGCCCATCTACTGTAATCTGCTGTAAGGTCCCTACCTACTATGCTACCATAGATCCTAATTGCTCTTCAGCCTTACCCCCTCCCCCCAGCCCTGTTACCAAGGTTCCCTTTTGTTGATTACCAGGCATGTTTGACACTGACACCATCACATACACCATACAAAGAAACATTTGGCATTGACAAATGCTTGTTGTTTTACTTACTTTTTCTACCCTATTTAATGTGAAGCACCCACAGCCTCTGGGATTGGGCACTATAAAAATATAATTTGCCTTCCCTTGCCTTGCCTAATGGTTGATGCCAGTTCCTGATGTCTTTCCTCTATAGAACAAAGCCATAACCAGAGTAATGTGGTGTTAGATATAGGCCAGGACTTTACATCAATTCAATTCAATTCAATTTTATTTTACCAGGATAACACCATTGAGACAACTCATTTGGAAGGAGGTCCTGGGAAACATAGCTACATAACAGATAAGACTAATATCATGATGAAAAACAAAATACAGTGCTTAAAGATACTTATACTGATAAGCGAAAAAAGAAAAAAAAAAGCTCAGGTATAAAGCTGATACAGTAAACACTCACAGCATGCACAGATGCCTAGACAGCAAATTGTAAAGGAGAGTGAGAAAGTAGGATAAGGGGATGAAAGCACATAATACAAGGGAGCTAGGCAGTTTGAGACAACTCAAGGTTGAGGGACTGGAGGACTAGGGTACATTGGAGGAAGGAGTACAATTGACAAGTATAGCAAAATAGAAGAGGATGCACAGGTTGAGGGGAAAAGAAAGGGGGTAGGAAAAGGAGCATGAGAGGTAGAGCAGGAAGGGAAGGAAAAAAAGGAACTGAAGACAGTACAGGCTAAGGGGATAGGGCAGAAAGGTTGACAGAAATAGGGGAGGATAACGGAGGAGAAAGGGTTTAAGTGCTAGAAAACAGCCAAAGGGTGAAGTTCAAGAGTCGGCAAAAAGACTCAGACATAGAAGTTGCATTCCGCCTTCAACGTGAGTCTAAGCATGGACTTGAATGTACTCAAGCCAATGCTATGCTTTCGTTTTAGTGATTTTTGAATTGAGTTCCATAATGAGGGCAAGGCATGACTTGTAGATGAGGCACCAAACTGGGTTCTAATCCTAGGGATGCCAAAAGTTATGTAAGAGAGTCTTTTGAGAGTATACACACTGGGACCACATGTAAACATGGATCAGATATAAGGGAGGAGCTTGGCAGTTGGAACTCTGTAGACCCAGAGGGATGCATTCCACAACCTCTTGATATTAAGAGATGACAAGCCAACCTGCTGGTAAAGGGAACAGTGTTGTGTATTGAAGGGGGCATTTAAGACAAATCTTTGAGCCCTATGATAAAGTGTGTCCAGAACAGATAAGGCTGACTTCAGGCTGATACTGTACAGAAAGGCAGCATAATCAAGTAGTGGGAGAAAGGTTGCTTGAATGAGTCTGAGTTTGGCGTTATGAGTAAGCAAATGCTTTGTTCAGTTAAAAAAGGCCAAGTCTTCGTAGTAATTTTTTAGTGGTTTCTTCAATATGCATGACAAAGGATAGCTTACAGTCTAGCCAGAAACCAAGATATTTCAATTTCTCCACTGACTCAAGTGACTCACCAAGCAAGGTCTTGATATGATAATTTGCATCAAGTGGGTTGAAAGGTACTTCTTTGTTGCTTGGGAAAAGGAACACAGGTTTTGTTTTTTAGCATTAAGAAGTAATTTAAGACAGAGCAGGTTTTTGTTGAAGAAGGTTGAACTCTTGTTGTAGTTCATGGCAGGTGAGTAGTGGTGAGGGCATGGCAATGTACAGCACAGTATCATCTGCAAAGAGACGAGCACTAGCAGTGCTAATGTTGTTGTCAATATTATTAATTAATATAGACAGTGAATAACAGGGGCCACAGAATAGACCCCTGCAGCACACCACTCAGAAGAGGTTTTTGGGGGGAGAAGGCACCATTTGCTTTAACCTGTTATTGCCTACTGGTTAGGCAGCAAGCAAACCATTTTAGCGAGATGGCATCTAATCCAATGTTGTTTAGCATGTTCAAGAGTGACTGAAGATCAACAGTGTCGAAGGCCTTGCTTAAGTCTAAAAAAAGTGTGCAGATGTGGTGTTTGGCAGCCAGTCATCAGTGACTTTTGCTAAGGCCAAAACAGTGTTGTGCTTAGGCCTGAACCCTGACTGAAGAGGGTTTAAAAGATTTTCAGCTTCTAGATAGTCATGAAGTTGAGAGTTAACAATTTTTTTAGGTAGCTTAGAAATAATAGGCAAAAGCAAGATTGGATGGTAATTATTAAGATCACTTTGATGACCAGATTTAAACAGAGGAATGGCATGGGTTATTTTCCAAATGGAGGGTAAGGCACCATGAGAGAGTGACAGATTGAATAAGTGGGTAATGGGAGGGGCCAGAAAGTAATATCCTAACTTCATTTGGGATTCATCTGCCATCTGTCTCAGGAGACTGCCCTTGTCAATTAATGTTGCCCTCTGTGAAACCACGAAGCAACATGTTAGCATTTTACAATGTGACATATTTGTTAGGCCCTATAAAGCAACAATAAAGCCAAGGAGAGGAAGAGCCTGCCTGTCTGCTGCTGCTATAAATTTGTGTTGAGGTGTAAAAGCTTCTGCCCTGGCAAATGCAGCAACTGTGATATACAAGAGAAGGGAACCAAGGTGGGAGCTGGCATTCTCAGAAATGAATGCCACTACAGCTAAATGCAATTTGAAGAAATTTATTAGAAATATCTGGCACAGCATCAGGCTTTTTACAGTATGGCTGCAGTATCTGATCTTACATGGGACAAACACCGATCTGTCACTCATATAGAATGGGGAGACTCATCCAAGTATAATTAATTGTAAGCTGACTTACCTGACTAAATGTGATACTCTGAAAATGCACTGTAGAGGGACACAAAGGATTGACCCTTACTCGAACATAATATTTCAAAAGTGCATTTAAACATATGCTGGTAGAGGCACAATGGCAAAAATCATACTTTATGCAGTGTTTATTCTAGTAAGTTATGCCAGTGCATTTCAATAACTTTATAAGGCTGATCTGGTGCAACAGCCAGTACTTATTGCTGAAGCTGCTAGTTCCACTACAGGGCAAAAAATCTATCTGTCATGCAGTCAAAGTGGGTAAACCTGAAAATTAGCCCTCCTTTCCCAGTTGACAAAAAATACCACAATTGTTGTGGCAAAATAAAGAAAACAGATGGCAGTATTAACAGAACTGCTCCAATTCTGCAATAGTTCTGGTTTCTCCAAGTGAAGGGTATTTCACAAAGGAATTGCTGATTGAAAAGTAAAACTTGGATTCAGCACATGTGCACCAGTGCCAGTGCTAGTGCACATGTGCATGTGCCGAGTCCTGATATTGCTTTTCAATCAGCAATTTTTTTATGAAATACCCCTCAGCTGGAGAATCTAGAATTATTGCTGGAATCAGCATAATTCTGTAAATTTTGCCATCTGCTTTCTTTATTTGCCACAAAAATCATTAAACTCGCAATCAGCGCTAGAGCACCATCGGGAACATGTGAGAAAGAAGAGATGGCTCAAGATAAGGTTAGGACTTTAATGTTGTTTTGTATCACATATTTCTCTTAATTTTCAAGCATATGTTTCAAGAGCAACAAAATAGTGCAGGGAGCAAGAAATAGTGCCACAGGAAGGGGGTTGGAGGGAGGAAGCAACCACACTATACTGAATGGAGAGGACGCAGTTAGATGTGATTCAAGTCCACTCCAGAGGAAAGACGCAGCCATCATGTATTCAGTCACATTGTACCAAAATCTCATTTTCAATATAATTGCACTATGTCATACATACTGTAGCTCTGGCTATACAGCCATAATAATAAAGCAGTAGAAATTACCTTTCAGTCAATCAGGATTCAGGATTCTTATCATCCATTTCATGACCATTAACCTTTCCATGATGGAATAAGGAACTCAATTTCATCATTGTTCATTATGGCTAAC
Source organism: Neoceratodus forsteri (assembly GCA_016271365.2). Taxonomy (NCBI): domain Eukaryota; kingdom Metazoa; phylum Chordata; order Ceratodontiformes; family Ceratodontidae; genus Neoceratodus; species Neoceratodus forsteri. Next base: position 641,454,753 of record CM028129.1, on the reverse strand, counting down.
TTAAATTAAGACAACCAATGGTTGTACCATAATGTCTAACCAAGGACTAGTCAAACATTTCATAGATGCAGTGAATCCCACACAGTAAGTAACTTCAATGAACTTGTGTAGCTCTTAGTTGGTTTATGTTAAAGAGAACCACACATTTGCTTAAAGGTGTTTTGAAACATTTTCTTTTGGATGACTTAATAATGGGAAATATTGCATTCATTCACACCATTGAAGGAAGTGAAGTTTTTGTATCACTGTTTAATGGTGCAGCCCTAGTATCTCACATACATCAATAGATGGCAGTGTCATCAGGTTTAAGGTTGTTTATGTCCAAATACAACAAGCTCTGAGAAATGTCTCTGGAGATAGTGAACTGGCCCTGGACTGAGGGAGAGTAACTTATATACTTCATACCATCTCTGCTAATATAATTGTCAGCAAAGGATCCATGGCGCCACAGCAACAACTTTGTTTCGATGCAACACTACAGTGATGGAGTTATGTCGACCACAAGTTGCAGTTGGCACAAATCCATCTGGAAACATTTTTTTTGGCGGGCTTTGTCCCTGAACCCCTCATTCAGGGGGGGCTCTGCCCTGCACCTCTCATAACTAAGGATTGTCAACTCTGAGTTGGAGTTGATTTAGAGAGGGGGTGGCAAAAACCCAGAGAAAGCAGTGTCAGGGTCCTGCGGGTACATTACAGCAGCAACAGTGACTTGCCGCTGTAATGTACTTCATTATCGAAATGGCACTGTAGCATCAGAATACAGTCAGCAGCCCATTCCAGCTCCATTCTGGGTTGCTGCTGGACCCAGACCAAAGTAAAGCTTAATAGAAAATACAAAATCACACATGCCCCCACAATGCAAAGCATCATGGGCTGCATATGCAAATCACCACAGAATGTTAAGCTGGTCCAACTTTAAGCAGAATTGCATGGTGCCGAAAGGCCTCTCACACAGTTTGCAAAGGGTGCTAACAGAAGACATAGACACGTGTTTCGTCCTACCAGGACTCATCAGTATGCCTCATCTGTTTGACACCCCAGTGGAATAGACCAGCTACCCCTAAGGCAGTGTGCCTGGGATATACAGTTTATGCACAGAGGTTCTTTGTCTTTTAAATAGTTTTTTATTTTAATGGGTTCACCACAATATATCCCAGGCACACTGCCTTAGGGGTAGCTGGTCTATTCCACTGGGGTGTCAAACAGATGAGGCATACTGATGAGTCCTGGTAGGACGAAACACATGTCTATGTCTTCTGTTAGCACCCTTTGCAAACTGTGTGAGAGGCCTTTCGGCACCATGCAATTCTGCTTAAAGTTGGACCAGCTTAACATTCTGTGGTGATTTGCATATGCAGCCCATGATGCTTTGCATTGTGGGGGCATGTGTGATTTTGTATTTTCTTGAAACTTGGCTTCCCAGCCAAATGCCCTTTGGTAACCCTTGCCTCAGTGATTTATCAGAGGTTCTTTTGTCTTTAAATAGTTTTTTATTTTAATGGGTTCACCACAATATATCCCAGGCACACTGCCTAGGGTAGCTGGTCTATTCCACTGGGGTGTCAAACAGACAAGGCATATTGATGAGTCCTGGTAGGATCGAAACACTGGTCTATGTCTTATGTTAGCACCTTTGCAAACTGTGTGAGAGGCCTTTTGGCACCATGCAATTCTGCTTAAAGTTGGACCAGCATAACATTCTGTGGTGATTTGCATATGCAGCCCATGATGCTTTGCATTGTGGGGGCATGTGTGATTTTGTATTTTCTTGAAACTTGGCTTCCCAGCCAAATGCCCTTTGGGGTAACCCTTGCCTCAGTGTTTATGCACAGAGGTTCTTTGTCTTCTAAATAGTTTTTTATTTTAATGGGTTCACCACAATATATCCCAGGCACACTGCCTTAGGGGTAGCTGGTCTATTCCACTGGGGTGTCAAACAGACGAGGCATACTGATGAGTCCTGGTAGGATGAAACACGTGTCTATGTCTTCTGTTAGCACCCTTTGCAAACTGTGTGAGAGGCCTTTCGGCACCATGCAATTCTGCTTAAAGTTGGACCAGCTTAACATTCTGTGGTGATTTGCATATGCAGCCCATGATGCTTTGCATTGTGGGGCATGTGTGATTTTGTATTTTCTTGAAACTTGGCTTCCCAGCCAAATGCCCTTTGGGGTAACCCTTGCCTCAGTGTTCACGCACAGAGGTTCTTTGTCTTTTAAATAGTTTTTTATTTTAATGGGTTCACCACAATATATCCCAGGCACACTGCCTTAGGGGTAGCTGGTCTATTCCACTGGGGGTGTCAAACAGTGAGGCATACTAGTGAGTCCTAGTAGGATGAAACACGTGTCTATGTCTTCTGTTAGCACCTTTTGCAAACTGTGTGAGAGGCCTTTCGGCACCATGCAATTCTGCTTAAAGTTGGACCAGCTTAACATTCTGTGGTGATTTGCATATGCAGCCCATGATGCTTTGCATTGTGGGGGCATGTGTGATTTTGTATTTTCTTGAAACTTGGCTTCCCAGCCAAATGCCCTTTGGGGTAACCCTTGCCTCAGTGTTTACGCACAGAGGTTCTTTGTCTTTTAAATAGTTTTTTATTTTAATGGGTTCACCACAATATATCCAGGCACACTGCCTTAGGGGTAGCTGGTCCATTCCACTGGGGTGTCAAACAGACGAGGCATACTGATGAGTCCTGGTAGGACCCTTTGCAAACTGTGTGAGAGGCCTTTCGGCACCATGCAATTCTGCTTAAAGTTGGACCAGCTTAACATTCTGTGGTGATTTGCATATGCAGCCCATGATGCTTTGCATTGTGGGGGCATGTGTGATTTTTATTTTCTTGAAACTTGGCTTCCCAGCCAAATGCCCTTTGGGGTAACCCTTGCCTCAGTGTTTATGCACAGAGGTTCTTTGTCTTTTAAATAGTTTTTTATTTTAATGGGTTCACCACAATATATCCCAGGCACACTGCCTTAGGGGTAGCTGGTCTATTCCACTGGGGTGTCAAACAGATGAGGCATACTGATGAGTCCTGGTAGGATGAAACACGTGTCTATGTCTTCTGTTAGCACCCTTTGCAAACTGTGTGAGAGGCCTTTTGGCACCATGCAATTCTGCTTAAAGTTGGACCAGCTTAACATTCTGTGGTGATTTGCATATGCAGCCCATGATGCTTTGCATTGTGGGGGCATGTGTGATTTTGTATTTTCTTGAAACTTGGCTTCCCAGCCAAATGCCCTTTGGGGTAACCCTTGCCTCAGTGTTTACGCACAGAGGTTCTTTGTCTTTTAAATAGTTTTTTATTTTAATGGGTTCACCACAATATATCCCAGGCACACTGCCTTAGGGGTAGCTGGTCTATTCCACTGGGGTGTCAAACAGACAAGGCATACGGATGAGTCCTCGTAGGACCCTTTGCAAACTGTGTGAGAGGCCTTTCGGCACCATGCAATTCTGCTTAAAGTTGGACCTGCTTAACATTCTGTGGTGATTTGCATATGCAGCCCATGATGCTTTGCATTGTGGGGGCATGTGTGATTTTGTATTTTCTTGAAACTTGGCTTCCCAGCCAAATGCCCTTTGGGGTAACCCTTGCCTCAGTGTTTACGCACAGAGGTTCTTTGTCTTTTAAATAGTTTTTTATTTTAATGGGTTTACTACAATATATCCCAGGCACACTGCCTTAGGGGTAGCTGGTCTATTCCACTGGGGTGTCAAACAGACGAGGCATACTGATGAGTCCTGGTAGGACGAAACACGTGTCTATGTCTTCTGTTAGCACCCTTTGCAAACTGTGTGAGAGGCCTTTCGGCACCATGCAATTCTGCTTAAAATTGGACCAGCTTAACATTCTGTGGTGATTTGCATATGCAGCCCATGATGCTTTGCATTGTGGGGGCATGTGTGATTTTGTATTTTCTTGAAACTTGGCTTCCCAGCCAAATGCCCTTTGGGGTAACCCTTGCCTCAGTGTTTACGCACAGAGGTTCTTTGTCTTTTAAATAGTTTTTTATTTTAATGGGTTCACCACAATATATCCCAGGCACATTGCCTTAGGGGTAGCTGGTCTATTCCACTGGGGTGTCAAACAGACGAGGCATACTGATGAGTCCTGGTAGGACAAAACACATGTCTATGTCTTCTGTTAGCACCCTTTGCAAACTGTGTGAGAGGCCTTTCGGCACCATGCAATTCTGCTTAAAGTTGAACCAGCTTAACATTCTGTGGTGATTTGCATATGCAGCCCATGATGCTTTGCATTGTGGGGGCATGTGTGATTTTGTATTTTCTTGAAACTTGGCTTCCCAGCCAAATGTCCTTTGGGGTAACCCTTGCCTCAGTGTTTACGCACAGAGGTTCTTTGTCTTGTAAAGCTTAATGTTTGACAGCTCAGCCTGAGAGTATTTCAAGGCTTTTTTATATCCCTACTGGATTCTGTCAATACCACATTGGGCTGCACACCTAGAAGCTCAATCAAATGTGTTTTGTAATTGAAAGTATTACAATGATTCATAAATTAATCTTGTAAAATAGTTTAAAATAAAACAGTCACACAGTAAATATAATGTACATAAAATGAATAAAACTAAAATAACTCTCATCCTTATCTCTATTAGAAATAAAACATTTGAAGACTAACACTGCTACATGAGACTCAGACACTGCCACAGATCTCTAGCAGTGGGACATCAGATTCTATTTAAACAGGAGCAGGGGTCTTGTAATTTCTGTAGGGAGGTTGAATCTGGAAAGACTCTGACAGCAGTGCTGACACTATCTAAATTAAAAATATGGATGGATCAGTGAAACATCAGGGCATTGTGAACTGATGTGGTCTGCTTTAAGTGAATCAGTAAGTTACCGCAATTGCTGATTGAAAAGTAAAACCTGGACTGAGTGCATTGACACAGTACATTACCTACAGTATAAAAATATAGACTGATCAGTGAAACATAATGGCATTGTCAATTATGTGGTCAGCATTTAGTGAATTAGAAAGCTACTGTAATCACTGATTGCAAAGTAAATCTGGAATGTAGCAGTTACACACCAATGCCGGTGCTAATGCGCATGCGCTGAGACGTATTTTTACTTTTCAATCACCAATTTCTTTATGAAATACCCCTCAGTTGGAGAAACTAGAAGTATTGCTGGAATCAGTGTAGTTCTGTTCATACTGCCATCTGCTTTCTTTATTTTTCATGAAAATTGTTTAACTCGCAATCACTGCTACAGCATCATTGGTAATGCATGGGAAGGAGACTACTGCTCAAGATAAGGTTGGAACTTTAATGTTATCATTTTGTGTCACATATTTCTCTTAAACATTTTCAAACATTTGTTTCAGAAGCAAAATAATGCATGGAGCAAGAACATAATGCAGAGAGGGAAGGAAGGGGGAAGCAACAGCACTGTACCAAAAGGAGCAGATGTAGTGAGATGTGATTCAAGTCCACTCTGGTGGAAGTACACAGTTGTGGTGTATTCACAGTCATGTAGTGCCAAATCATCCTTTTCAGTGTAATTGCTCTAAGTCATGCATAGCTCTGGCTATGCAGCCATGAAAAGGGGATCTAATGATGTGACTGAGTAACATCGCTAATATGCTTTGTTTTTAGGACTACGATAGGCTCAGCTAAAGGCAGTCCACCCTTCTGCCACTGCACATCTCTTCTTCACATGGGCAAGGCTTATTTTCACAACTGTAAACTGGTCTTAGTTATGTTTTTTGAGTTTATTGACATGCATGTCAATTTGTAACATTCAGTTGTATTGGTAGTGAAGGACATTCAGTGTGCTGATAATATGAAGTTGCTAAAATGATGTGTAGTTCATAGCTCAGTGCTTGTACTACATACTGTAACTGAATGTAGGTTTGTGCTTGGATACAGAGGCCAGACCAGTAAGCAGAATTATGCTTCCAAGGTTTTCATTGTATGGAATGATTAGTGCTTAGGTACTTCAGCATAGACATAAGTAAGTCAGTGATTATGGTATATGATGAACTGGATGGCATATACAAGTGCTTAGATGCTTGAACTGATGAGTAACTTGTTATGACTTGATGTTTTGACCTTTTTCTGTATTCCACCATAGGATGGGTGGTCAGTCGAGTAGGATGAGGCCCCCAAAGAAATAATGAGTATTGTATGATTATCTCATCCAACTCTGGAGAGTGTAGCCAGTAGCATGCTGGAGAGAACCCCCCCCTTGGGGGCAGTCTCTGAGGACCCATGGCTACTGACGTGCCCATCCTTCTGGGCATACTAAAGGAGAATAATCCTAATTAATAATATTATGTTTTCAGCTAATCTGAGTTCCAGTTGTAGATACTGATTCAGCAAGCTGGAAGCTAAATCGAAGTACTGACGTTAGAGTGTAGGTGATGATGGTGGTACATTCTTCTAACAAATGCCTAGTCCAGGATTTCAATGGTGAGCATGATAAGTCAGAGCACTGACAGTAGCATACTCAAGCAATCCAAATGTGAGGAAGTCATCTTCAAGAACATGCATCCAAAGACTAGAACTCTAGGCCCAACATGAACATTGGTAGTTGGTGATCTGATTGGCAAGCTTTGCAATGAGGGCTGTGGTGAAGAAACACAGAAGCCGGATGCAGCTACATGGGTTGTAGAATAGGCAAGAGTCTGTGATATACCTCCAGGTCTTGTATGGAGAAGCAGGTAAATGTGTGCAGAAAAAGTATCCAAGTGGACCTGCACGGAGGTGAGCATGTAGTATCTTGATCTGCATGATGCAGAAGTAGCACAAGGAAGAAAGATTGAGTAGATTATACAAGGTACACAGCGGACAGCATTAAAGAAATGTGAATAAGGCTGTACAATGAAGAGCTTCACATTTGCCGGCCATAGCTCAATAGGGCGATGTAAATATATACGGTTTGGGAAGCCAGGATGTCACAATCGATTGAGCATGGTGTGCTGAGATTGCAGTGAGCATTGAGTGCTGAAACTTATTCAATGACAAGACAGACATGAGTGCAGAAGAATTCAAGAGACTGAAGCTGAGGGATGGCCATAGGCAGTAAGTGATGGTTTGCATAACCAGAAGCAATGAATACTTAAGCAAGAGTGAGCAAGCATCTGAGGATCAATGATGAATGTCCAACTAATTCAGATGTAGGTCCATAGGGGCAAGGAGCCCTGGAAAAGCTAGCAGATGGTGGGCAGGCAGGTGTAAAGTAGAATATGCATATTTCCTGGTCCCATTGCAGGGCAAGGCAGGTATGCAGGAGACATAGTCAAGCCTCCAGGCTCCAATGTTGGGAGACAGAATTGGAGTAAAGTAGATCCAAATGAATTGAGCAACTGGGTAGGAAGCATCCAAGGGAATGAAAGGGAGTGAATTGTAAAATATGTGGCTGGACCACATGTTGATCAGCCACTAACATGAGTAGAAAGTGGCAGCTAAAACCCCACGAAGGTTAGCATGCGTGGCTGTACCACACGTAGGTCAGACAGTAAGTTAAGTAGAGAGTGGCAGCTAAACCCCACAAAGGCTAGCATGCATGGCTAGATCACACATAGGTCAGCTGGTAAGCTGAGTAGAGAGTGGCAGCTAAGCCCCAGGAAGGCTAGCATGCACAGCTGGACCACACGTAGGTCAGCTGGTAAGGTAAGTAGAGTGTGACAGCTAGCCTAACGTAAGCTAGCATGCATGGCCAGATCACATGTAGGTCAGATGGAAAGTGAGGTGGTAGCAGCAATAAATGCAAACAAAGTGAAGCAACATGGTAAGCATCCAGGGATATTGATGTAAAAGCTTAAGACATAATCCAATAGGAAATCCACAATGGAGCACAGATGATCCTGAATGGATGGAGAAGTGCAAACAGGCAAGTTGAGCTGTAGCATCCAGAACTCGATTGGCATGACTGAAGACAAGACATCCTGGAGTGTGTCCAATCTTGATGGAGAAGCTCGGATGATGGACTGCAGAAAGGATCGGGAGCAGGGCACTGAATGCAATGATGGGGTACATGGCTGACCCAATGTTCAATGGCAGAATGCAGAAAGATGAAGGCGGATGAGCCGACAACATGAATCGCAGTGCATAGTCATATAGCATGAAATAGGTTGGAGTTGAGGCTTAAGCCATGATAGGAAGTGTACTGGAGTAAAGCTCAGCTGAGAATCCAGGCAGGAATTGGGAGTGGTAGTAGACCAAAACAAATTGAAGCAACCCTGTAGGAAGCATTCAAGGGAATTAAATGGAAGCTAGCCCATATGAGGTGTAGGATGTGCAGCTAGACCACGTGTAGGTCAGCTGGTGGAAAGAGCAGAGTGGCGGCTAGACTCCATGAAGGTTAGTAAGACCACAAACTATTGTGCTGGGCAGTAAAGAGCAGGGGTGCTTGCCAGGTGAAGCTTCGCATGGTCAGCAGGATGGCCAGACCCCACGTGAGCCAGGTGAAAGGATATGTAAGTCAAACTAGACCCCACATAGGCTAGATGACAAGTAGCTGCCACAGAGGGCATCCTGGTGCAGCAGGCATGCTAGAGGCTGAAGCCTAGGGATGAAAACAGGCAAGCAGCAGGAGGGCCAGCAGGCTGAGCCATATGCAATATAATTAGACTTGTGTAGGATGGACCTGTAGCAGATGGTAGGTAGCAGTAGGGAGCAAAATGAGAATGCCTGATTTTTAGCAGTCTCATGTTAAGCTGGGCAGACAGGAGCTTGTAGAAGAGAAGGGAGGCGATGCCTGCAATCACTCCCAGTGTACTGGAGAAAGGGAGAGAACTAGGTACAGTTGAGTACGTTGATTGTATGCTATGAACAGTAATGAGAATCCTGAGTGTCCAGCAGGATATAGGTGACTGAATCCTGAGTTTAGAAGTGTGCTGCTGGCAGAACAGGTGGATCTATCTCGGGTATTAAAACATCTAATGGCATGACAAGTGTAGGGAGCAATATTCCTTGTAGGTGGCATGAGTAAACAATTCAAAGAACTGGGTCTTGTATCAAGGCTAGCTGTGCTGCAATAAATGGCCCTTAAAATGAATGCTGTGGCTTTAAACCACATTCATGGACAGCGATTATTAGGTGAAAAAAGGTATCACGATAGATACATACTGTGCAGCTGATAACACTGTCCTAGTCCTTGTGCTGGTCCGAGAGACAATTAGAAGCTGATAGACTTAATGGGTCAGGAAGCAGGTGTGGATGCCAAGGCGGTGAAAGCACAGATGTCCAGCGAAGCAACGAGGCAGTGGAACCCAGTGTGGAGGGGCAGAGTTTGGTCGCATCAGAGGTAAGCAGCTGAGCCAGAAGAGGGTAGTCCGAAGCTCCAGAGGTAGGAACAGCAAGCAGGCTGATGGTACAGGACTCGGCGTAGCATGGGCAACAGCTGCTCAGAAAAGCAGAGGCAGGAAAAGAAGTACAACACAACAGTGAGGCAGCTGGTAGAGAGCCAAAGCAAAGAATGTAGCAGGTGAGAAAAGTAATAGGGCAGCCCCAAAAAGAAAAAGGGATGAAAGAAACAAACAGCACACAGTGGGGAAGGGGCAAACAAACAAGCAACGGGAAAAGGACAAACGAGCAGGGAGGCAGGGGGAAGGGAGAGGGGGCAACCAGCAGAAAGGAGGGAAGAGCAGCCGAGCACCAGCAGCACCACAAGTGAGTGTGACTTGCTCTAAGCAGAGCGGAAGTAGCCTGGATGTTTATGTAGGATGTGGGGGAGGAGCTCTTCCCCCACATAAATACAAGCATAGCCTTTCAATTAAGGGATTATAATGTAAAATGTCTTCTACCTACTGTTTAATATTTTAGGTTTAAATACAGCTTATATTTATTAACCTATACAACATACAAATAATACAATTAGTATCTCAATAAGGAAGATCACACGTAGGGACCCTGTAGTACTCTACACCATGCTACACTAAAGTTTAGCTAACATTGGTCACAAAAAATAGAGTTTTTAGAAAAGCTTTAAAAACTAGCTTCACTTCTTAATTTTTTGTTGTTCATAACAATACAGGATTACAAGTGGAATGACATTAAATTTTTGCAAGTTTTCATTTCTTGTTTCTTTTTGGAGAATACAGCATTTATCATTGCTGTCAGTGAATGTCAGCAACATTTAGACCAGTGTTTATCAATGACTTAAATGCTGTTGACATTTACAGTAGAGGTAACTGTGATTACTATTTTGTAGAACAATAAAATATACTTTAAATAAAATATGAAATGTTATTTCTTATAAGCTTGTATCACTATGAACAAGCAAAAGTTATAACTGAAATTAATTTTAAATGTGTTCCAAAGTATCTGTATGCAGTTTTGTATACATATCAATTAGAATTAAACTCTGCAGTGTTGCGTGCTGTACATGAGTGATAAGACATGACAAAGTTTGCATTATGGTGATATAATTGTATGCCTCAAGAGCAATGTTAGACACAGGGTGCAGCTGATTGCCAATAAATGCACCTAAGAAGTGGGATCAAATCATCATAATAGCACACCCTGGAGTATTTTATCACACTTATAAAATGATACTCAAATATTTGACTTAAAATGAACAAAATGAGGACATTATTTTAAAAAGATAAAAAAATTAGGATCATTCATTGAAATATGCCTCTATTTTTTAACGTTGAAGACAAAACAGTAGTCCATATTCTAGAAAGTAGGGGGACTGAATAAAAATCATAAAAGCCATGTGTGGCATTCATTTTCATAAAAATATTTGTTAACTGATGTGCGTTTTAAAAGAAAAAAGGCATATTGATGGAAATACATTCAAAACTGTTGAACCTGCCAGGATGTTTTTTTTGCCAGGTGGGGTAGATCTCTACTGAAAACACCCATATGTTATTAAATTGTGTGACAGACATGTGACCAGAGTAATCTGATAATTTCTTTTTTTGTTAATTTGTGAATATAGTCATGCTTGGGTTGTAAGTTGTGCTATTGACAAAGTGGACACACAAAACATAGATTCAAATGTCATGTGTCCAAGCAGGTTTTGGGAAATTCAGTTGCAGAAAAATGTTCTCATGGGAATTTGTAGCTACAGACCCTGTAAGGCAGATGGGAGAGTGCCATTTTGAATGCCTCAGTCAGCTTAAAAGGCACAGGCCTGCAGTTACACTTCCAACATCCTGAGAAACAAAATCATAAAATTGGGATGAGAATTTCTGATTGTGTGCAGGCCAGCAGGCCTGAATGATGTCATTCCTCCATACACCCACTCATCTGGGGAGGGGGGAGGCAGGAGTAAACTTAAACTGTCACTCAAAGGGGCAAAACCACCTCCCACAGACAGATTGAATAAATCAGTGTGTTGAGGTTCGGCTCATGCTCTTGGACCCAACAACAGCTGAAAACGCAGAGCCCTGTAACTAGCGGTTTGGTAAGAAAGGCAGCTTAAGGAATAGTGTTTTCTTCAGACAGCAGCAGGTGAATGAATAGGTTGTAAAGTGAGAATATCTCAGATTCTTCTATCTGCAAACTGTCTGCTGTAACTTCCATTTATTTTCATTCCTAGTCAACTGTAATCCTTTTGTTTGACTGTACATAAATCCAGCTATAAATACTTGTAGTTTTTTAATAAAGAATCATATTTTGATAGAACAAGTGACTCCCAGTTTATTTGTTAAGGTAATTTGGTTATTTCTGCTGGACTCTGTTTGCAGTCTGTCTCTGAAGGGGTACTCTACCCATGGCTATTCTGTTGACCTTCTTGTCCTTGTGCAAAGGAGGAGGTAAGAAACAGATTTCCTGGTTCCTATCAACAGAAACACTAGTGGTGGTATTAACTTGAAGACCCTGGTGAGGGAATTTTTGTCACATTGGTAGTGGAGTGGTAGGATCTGTGCTGCAACTGGTACCAGTGGAGTGCAAAGTAGTGCACAGTGTGCTTTTCTGTGAGGCAGGAACTCTGAGGGAGAGGTAAAGTTTTACTTATCACATTGGTGACAGAGTGCAAGCTGAAATATACCTTAACAGTCATGAAACAGGATTTCAAAAGGTTACAGTGTTTACTAGTATATTTTTTTACTTTTATTTCTAGACAGCTTAGTGCAGCATAGCTAGAGAATATGAGCTTCACAACCTATGCCAGATTTCATGTACAGAAGCTTTGAGAGCTGTGTGCATAGAGGAAGATTGTTCATGAGGGCCTGACAAAGAGTGCATCATGGATGTCCTGTTGGCACATGACCAAATGCTGGGGGGGGGCAGATGGTCCCAGAGGTGGATAGCCCAATACCTGGTCAAGAGGCAATCACTGAGGATGGTGACCTAGGTTGTCAGACTGAGGTCCCAGCAGCTCAGCAAGGGAGGCACCTTATGGCACAAGCTGGGGGAGCTATGTAGCACAACCCTAAGCTGAAAGCCAGTGCAGCAGTAGATCAACATAGGCTGGAGATCTGGAAGGTAGGGTTTGCACTGAAGGAGGCTGAAAAGAGAGAAAGTAAGGCTGGAGTCAGAGGAAGGAGAGAAAGTTTGCCAGCACATGATTCTAATGCGAGAGCAGAGTATGAACAAGCCGAGCAAGAGAAAGAACAACAACATGAGATCAAGATGGAGAAACTACACCAGAAAACACCGCAACAAACCATAAGTAATGCAAAGGGGATTCAACTCATGAAGCCACAATTAATTCTAATATGTTCCCACAATACCGGGAGGGAGATGATCTGGATTTGCTTTTAAAATCATTTGAAAGGGTTTGTGGGCCATTAAATTGGACAAGACTTCCTGTATGATCCACCTGACCCCATTGCTTATCAGTCATGCTTTGCATGCATTTGATCAAATTGATGATAATGATTGCATGGACTATGATAAAGTTAAAAGATTGTTACTGAAACATTTTGAACTGACTCCTGAGATTTATGGGTGGAAATTTAGAGAACTGAGAAAAGACTCAGGAGACAGCTATGTAGAACTGCATGTCCAAATGTGTGCTTATTTAGACCATTGGGTGGATGGTGCTAAGGTGGGGACTGTAGGGCAAATTAAATATTTAATTGTAAGGGAATAATTTCTTAAAATTGTACATAATGACCTGTGCATTTGACTGCTGGACTGGGCATGCAACTCCTCAAAGGAAGCATCAGAAAGTGTTGATTTGCATATGGCCAGCATACCACATTTGCTGCATAAGACCAATTGGAGTGGGGCAGCACATTGTTTTAAGGGGACCCAAGTGGAGCAACCTAAAGGAAACCAGCCTGCATCTAAGTCCAAAATGGGACCCACTGGTTCTATGGGGAACAAGGAGCCGGGGAAAAAGAAATTCTGGATTTGCCAGAAAGTAGGTCATCTATCTTAAGACTACTGTAAAAGCAGGTGTAAAGGGCAAAAGCCTGCAGGAGGGGGTGAGCAAGACAGTACACAGCAGCTGATAAACTGCACACACACTGTAGTGCCACCAAACTCCACCAAGCATATGCACCCCATTCTAGTCAATGGGACAGTAACACAGGGACTGAGGGACACTGGTGCCTCCACTTCCATGGTAAGGCAGAATCTGATCTAGACAGGGCAGATTCTGCTGGGGCAGTTTTCTAAGATTCATGGAGTCACTGGGCCAGTGGTCCAAGTGCCAATGGTGTGGGTCTTCCTGAGTTGGCAGAGCGGCATTGGGGTAAAGGAAGTGGGTGTCATACCTGATTTCCCTGTGAATGTGATCATGGGGAAAGGTTCTGACCACAGGGAAAACCTAGTATGTGTTACTACCCATAACCAGGCAAATGTGCAGGCTTCTGAGGCTGAGGAGCGGATGACACAGCCTATGCAGACCCCTCCTTTAGCAGCTTAGGAAGCAGCTAGTGTGGCTGAAGGGCTAGCTAGGAGTAGCATTCCTGAGACCCATCTGCAAGCCGAGTAGGTCACCGACAGGGGCAGTTTTCTTCCTGATGGGGGATTGGGGAAGTTCAGATGGGAGGAGCTAGGCAGAGCACAGTGAGCTGGTCCTACCCTCCAAAAACAGAGAGATAGCAGATAGTGCTGAGGACTTCCAGTAAAGTAGAAAGTCAGTTTACTGGGAGAATGGGCTGTTATACAGCAAGTACACACCACAGAGGGGTCTAGTGGAAGGGGTACTCCAGTAACTGTTAGTTCCCTGGGACTACCAAAAGCAGCTTCTGGCCCTGGCCCATAACACCCCTTTTCAAGTCACCTGGGTATTAACTGCACAAAAAAGCAGCTTAGCAACAACTTCTTTTGGCCGAGCATGTACACATATGTGGCAAATTACTGTCGGACTTGTCCACAGTGCCAGAGGTTTGAAAAGGTCAGGGACTATGCTAAGGCAGCTTTGGTGTCCCGGCCTATTATCAAGGAAGCCATTAAGAGGGTAGCCGTGGACATAGTGGGGCCCCTGAGTACCTCTAGTCACATGGGCAAAAGATACTTGCTGGTTGTTGTGGATTATGCAAGCAGGTACCCCAAGTCAGTGTTCTTGTCCTCCACTGAGGCAGAAAAGATGGCTGATAAGCTCATGGGAATCTTTAGCCAAGTGATATTTCCCCAGGAGATGTTTTCAGACCAGGGGATGAATTTCATGTCATCCTTAATGACACATTTGTGGGAGGAGTGCAGGGTGAAACAGCTCCGTGCTTCACCCTATCAAACTGAGAAAAATGGTCTGGTCGAGTGATTCAGTGAGACCTTCAAAACTATGCTCAGGACATTTGCTGACCAGCACAAAAAGGACTAGGACAAACACTTGCCCCATCTCCTGTTTGTGTACAGGAAGTCCCATAGAAGTCCAGAGAATTCTCACCCTTCAAGCCTCTGTTTGGTCACAGGGTGAGGGGGTCTCTAGATTTAGTCAGGGATGAATGGGAAGGTGACCATATCTCCCAAGGGGAGTCTGTTGTTGAGTACATCCTAAATTTCATGGCCTAGCTTATGGAGCTCATGGGGCTCATCCAGGAGCACTTAGCCACTGCAGAACAGCAACAGAAAACCTGGTACAACCGTGTGGCCAGAGCCCAGGAATACGAAGTCAGATTGCGAGTGATGGTACTTGTCCCAGTCTGACAATAAACTGCAGGCATCATGGGACTGCCCATTCTCCGTAATCAGGAAGGTGAGTGATGTTAACTATGTAATAGGGCTGCCTGCCAGAAGGTACAGGCAGAAGATCTATCACGTGAACATGATGAAGCCCTACTACGATAGGGAGGTGATGGTCCTCACTGTGTGCAGCCCTCCAGAGGAGGGGGATGAGGCTGATTTCCTGGTGGACCTCCTTGGGGAAGCCATGAGGGATCCTCAATGTATAACCTCACCCTCTCAGGGCATCTGACAATGACCCAGGCTGAGGAGATAAGGGGGGATCTGCAAGATTTTGGGGACATGTTCACAGGGAATCTGGGGTACACCATATAGTCCCTTAAGAAATCAGACTATAGATTAACATGTAGTATGGAGCAGAACAAGATTATTTCAGATCCAGTCCAAATGGCTGACACATTTAACGGATACTTTTGCTCAATATACTCTGAATTTTGTTTAATCAACACTCAACATGCACCTACTAACCCTGTGGTGGAAAGGCTACACCCTTGATGGTGACTGATGGACCACTTTCCTGTCTCCTTTTTTTTAGCTACCAAAACTTCTGTTGTGCAACAGCTAATGCTTTTTTTCTTTGCTTTCTCATTTTTTCCATCCTACCCTAGGTTGGCCATCTAGTGTAGCTCTTTACTATCCCTTCTAAACGTCCTACTAGTTCTCTCTCTTTACATTCTTTTTACACTTCCATCCAGTCAGTCCTTGGAACTGTGCCAAAACACTGGGAGAGGTGTTGTTTAAAGTGCATATGTGCAAAACTAAAAGTACGAAGGCTATTTATTAATAGCATGTTTAGAAAAACAGTCAAAACAATTGCCTTGGCAATAAAAAAAACAAAAATCACATAATAATCATTTCATGCATATTGCAACTCATTAAAAATTCCTAGGTATATTCACAAACACCCTAATTCCTGTTATTAGATAAAAATGCTTTAGAAATGTGGTATGTGTATAAAATAGAGGAGATGATATCTTGTCCTTTATGGAAAATAAACTTATCCTAACAACCGTTTTTAAATATGGTTAGTGAGTGTGATGGCTTTTCCTTTGACATGTAGCCAAAAAGTTGACCTCTAATTCACACTCTAAGCAGTCCATTTGATATCTCTTGTTATGCCCACAGTATGTGAAAAAGAAGGGAGAGAGAGATTTTATTTATAAAGAAAATGGGAGCACATTTGCTCCATGTTGCTCTCCCTTCTCTCCGGTCAAAGTGTGGTAAGAAATGGAGCTGAATGTATGTAAGTAAATATTAGTCACTGCTCCAAGTAAAACATATACTGGCTTGGATGAAAAGGAAACTGGGACTGTTTTTGTCTTTGGGTATAGAGAAGGAGAGATGTTCTGTATGCTTATTTGCTCCATGTTGCTCTCCCTTCTCTCCGGTCAAAGTGTGGTAAGAAATGGAGCTGAATGTATGTAAGTAAATATTAGTCACTGCTCCAAGTAAAACATATACTGGCTTGGATGAAAAGGAAACTGGGACTGTTTTTGTCTTTGGGTATAGAGAAGGAGAGATGTTCTGTATGCTTATAAAAGGAAGCACTCCTACTCCATTTTGCTCTCTGCCCTTTGCTGTTGTAATTTGCACATTTTCCCTCTCAAAACAGAGCTGACGGCTGAGCAACCTTTTTGTAAATTTCAGCTGCCACTCTGAGGATGCACAGTGCATCTTCAGTTGTGGTTCATTTACAAAGTGAACCCATCCTCATGAGAGAGGAAACACTTATGCTCTAAACTAAAGACAGAGTTTTTTTTCTTGACATTAAGGGAGCTTAAAAGCTCCACGTTTTCTCTCTTTTCTGACAAGCAAGCAGCTCTGAAATAAAGCTGGCTGCTAAGGGAGTTAAGAGAATTTCAGCCGCCGCTCACAGTAGCTTTTTTAAAAAAAATACCCTTAAAACAAGCAAAATAAATACAGAAAGGGGCCAAAAGGCTGCTGTTATGTCCATAATAGCCTAGCCCAAATAAACAAACACCATAAAAGGTATTTCCCTTTTATTCCTGAGTTTTCATCTGTAGTAAGTTGTTGTTCAACTATAATTAAACCAGAAAGAGATCTATTCCAAGACATGTATTACCAACCTCAGGATTGTGACTGGGTTTTCCATAGGAGAGCAGCACCCTCTGTAGTCCCCTCTTTATACAGCTCTTCCTGTCACTCAACTGTAACTAAGGACGGAACCAGTGTTAGTTAATATGCAAATAAGCATATTAAGGGTTATTTTAGCCCTTTATAAAACATTTATGAGGTTGTGTTGCTGGTAATCATTGTGGAGTGCTGTATTAAAAAGTATGGTGGATTACCCTATAATGTTAGGCTAACCCAGACAGATTTCTTCTGTATTTTTTAGTTAAGGATGCAGTCAGGTGATCCCACCAAGAAGTATAAAACCTCTCCACTAAGATCAGAATGGCAGTTCAGCTTTGAGAGTGGAGGAGAGAGGTTATCCTGTTTGACTAGACAAGCTGTTGAATGCAGATGAGATGGATCTTAGAAGCTCTAAGATCCTGGGCTGTATTGTATAAGGAACTACTGATGTTAAGTAGTGATTTTCTTTACTTTCATTTTGTTTTTGTTTATTATTTTTCGAACTTATGAAAAATAAATATCACACCAAGGTGTGTTTTAAAAACTGTAAATTTGCCTCGTCTGATGTTATTTCCACACACTGTGACAACCCCACCAAGTTTAATACCAACAAGGAGGAAATAAAGAAAAACATTGATAGGTTAAAGAAATCTGGAGTGCTTGGTATTGACAATTTTACTCCTCAGATGCTAACTATAGCTAGAGATAGCATTTACCTTCCTCTTGAAATACTGTTTAACAAATCCTTAGTGTCAGGAGATGAACCAGGGGACTGGAGGGTGGCTAGGATAACCGCCATCCATAAAAAGGGAACAAAGCAAAACATATGCAATTACAGACTGATCAGCCTGACATCAGTTCCAGGTAAAATTTATGAGTCAATAATTAAGGATAGACTAAATCATCAAACGACATCTAGGTACCAAATCGATACTGACTAACATAGTTTTACAGCAGGACATTCCTGTGTTATTAACTATTCTGGAAAGATGTCCATGCCTTCTTCTCCCCCCTACTCATCCCCCTTCCCCTGTCCTTAATATAAACAATGCCCTCACTGTAGACCCTGCCAAATTGGCCATGGAACTCAACACCTATTTCACATCATGCACCTCTGCCTTGCTAGCCTTCATTTTGACCTGTTCACAAATGATATTCCCTTCAATTAGCACTACCTGCAATCCTAGGCCTGACAAAGGTAACTACCCTTTCTCCTTCTCAGTGGTCTCACCTGCAGACACCCTCACTGCCCTGCTGACCCTCACCCCATCAAAAGCAGTTCCGCTGATGAGCTTGACCCAAGCTTGTCTACCTCTCTGCCCCAGCTATTGCTTTCCCTCTCTCAGTAATCCTGAATTGTTCCTTCACCGCTGCCTCAGTCCCCTCACCATGGAAGCATGCTGTCATCATCCCCCTCTCAAAAGGGAGTGACACTACTTCCCAGGGCAATTATCAACCTATTTCCCCTGCTCCCCACCCTTGCCAAACTCCAGGGACATCTTGTCCTCATCCAAGTCTCATCCTTTCTCTCTGACTCCAATTTCTTTACCCCGTTCCAATCTGGATTTAGGAAAAAACATTCTACTACCACCTCCCTGCTGAGGCTCACTGACTCAGTCCTAACTGTAATGGATCACGGCTTGATTACCTCTGCCATCTTTGTTGACTTAGCCAAAGATTTGACATGGTTTCAAACTCCCTCCTTCTCCAATTGCTTGCTACAGCAAGACTCTCTCCAGCTGTAACTAACTGGTTCTGGGCCTACCTCACAGGGAAGACACAATCAGTTAGAATTGCTGAGTCCAGATCCCCTCCTCTCCAAATCCACACTGGAGTTCCCCAGGGCTCAGTGCTGGGTCCCCTACTCTTCTCCATTTTTCTAAATGATTTACCATCAGTCTGTTACACCACCTCCATACACATGTATGCTGATGATACAGTCCTGTTTACATCCAGCCATTCCACCCATGATGTGGAAACCAAACTTCAGCTTGACTTCACTAAGCTCCAGCACTGGCTTATCTCCTATCAACTGTTTCTAAATGCTAAGAAAATAGTCTCCATGACCTTTGGCACCAGGCAGAGACTTGCAAGGCTACCCATTCTCCCCACCTTCCACACCCTGGATGGGGCTAAACTCGAGCACACCTACTCTTTTGGATACCTTGGTGTATGGCTGGATCCATACCTAAACTTTTCTGGGCATATAGAAGCTATCTTGAAAAAACTGCAGCCCAAGTAAGGCATCCTTTACAGGAACTGTAATAGCATCCCTGTTACTGCCAGGCATGCCATTGTTCAGAAGATGATCCTCCCTATCTTTGACTACTGCGATGTATTCTACAGTGCTGTCCCCATTTCCACCTTATCTAGATTGGACCCCCTTTTCAACTCCTTCTGTCGATTTTCCCTGGTCTTCCCTGTAAGAACTCACCACTGTGATCTCTAACACTCTCTCTCTCTCTCTCTCTCTCTTTCCCTTCTCTCACTAACTGTCATCTCTCCAACTGTGCTAAACTTATCTTTAAATACTGATTTGACTCCCTACCCTCCTATTTGTCCTCTACCCTCCCTACTCCCCCACTCCTGCTCACTTCCTTAGATCCACTGACTCCTGCACCTTAGCGATCCCCCACTGTACTATGCTTGCAGGACAATCATCACTCAGCCACTGTCTTCCCATAATTTGGAACTCCTTTCCTCATCAAATCCACCATTCCTCCTTCCACTTCTTCTCCTCTGCCCTTTACAACTTCCTTTCATTGAACTGTGACTGTTTCCCTCCATCCTAAAATCCCCACTCCCTCTTCCACTCCTCACCCTCTAGCTGCTCTGCTTTATCTACAGTGTCACTCCTCCTTAAATGGCACTCTCTATTGTCTTGTCTTGTCATTATATACTAGTTCCTGAGTACCCCTCAATTATATAGCACTTCTATTTTGTTTTATTCCATTTTTATGTTTGCTTGCACGCATGTGCAAGAAACATAGTGCCATCATCCGAGTTTTCGAGTGTGTCACCCCCTCTTCCAATTCAGTCAGTGTGTTGGCAGGTGCAGCCCCTGTCTGCCAATGCATGCTGGAGCTGTCTATGACAAGCTCCAAAGTGCAGTGGTATACAGTTGAAAGGGGAGCTCGCTTCAGTGAGCAGCGATAAGATATCACCTGCTCATGCGCAGCTCCCACACACACACACACACACACACACACACACACACACACAAGTGCATGCACACTGCGTGCTGCCCCCCCAGGCACACAGGTATAGCCCACAGGGTGCCCAATCCCCCATCGGCTGTGCTCGCTCCCCCCAAAGCCTTCCATATGCCGCTGAGGCCCACCCCAGTGTGGCAACTCATAGAATAGCCAATGGGGTGTCCAATCCCTGTCGGCTCACTGTCCTCACCTCCCGGTACTGGGTGCCACACAGGAGCCCACCCAGGCGTGGCAATAGATGTTATGGCGGCAGGGGTGCCCAAACCCCAAATCAGCTCCACAGCCCCCAGCCATCCTTGTGCCATGCTGGGAGCCCACCCCAGCATGGCAAATGTCCCGCGTCATCAATTTAAAAAAAAACCTGTAAATTAAAAACGGTCCCACGCAGTCTCCCGGCCCCCTCCCACAATCCGCACCCACCCACTGCGCACCCTGCCTCCCCACACCCCCCTCACCCCATACTTACCTCCAGACCTCGGCACCATGATCTTTGGTGGACCGGGAACACGTCTGCACTCTTCAAAGCCAACCGCGAACTGAGGAAATGCCGGTAAGCTGTATAATGGGATCGATAGGGGGGTTTCAACTTTGTTGCATATCTCAGGCATTTTTTGGAATTTTTGCAACAAATTTTCAACATGGGGTTTTTGGGACCCCTTCTCATGAATGCTGTCACTGACATGACATTAATCGGGCCCGAAGGGTGATTTCGCAGTCACTGCAAAAAATCGCCTTTCAGAACTGATTAATGAAATGACACTGCCAGTGTTCATAAGGTGGGCTCTCAAGAAGCCTATTTTGAAAATTTGGTGGAAAAATTCCAAAAAATGACTGTTTTACTAGCGTGCGTTGAGCAGTTCCTATGCACGCTCGTAAGTTCGTGAATTTTCAATATTTTCACTCCAGATTTTCTACATTGCCATTTTACCACACCTTCTTATGAGGAGTACAGCTGTCATTTTTCACATCCCACCCAAAATGTGTTTCCACCCATGTAGCGCACAATAGCGCAGTCGATGTGTGAAATCAATGTATGGGACACATTAAGAAAATTACAGTGGCACTGTTCATGAGCAGAGGTCTTAAAATGGCTATGTTGAAAATTTGGTGAAAAAATTCCTAAAAATGACTATTTTATGAGCGTGGGTTGCGCAGTTCCTATGCATGCTCGTAAGTTTACAAATTTAATATTTTCACTCCAGATTTTCAACATTGCCATTTTATTACACTTCCTTATGAACAGTACAGCTGCCATTTTTCATATGCCACCCAAAATGTGTTTTTGCACATGGAGCGCACAATGGTGCTGTTGGTGTGCGAAAGCAATGTTTGGGACAGATTAAGAAAATCACAGTTACACTGTTCATGAGCAGAGGTCTTAAAATGGCTATGTTGAAAATTTGGTGACAAAAGTCCATAAAATGACTGTGTTACAAGTGAGCATTGCGCAGTTTCCATGCACCCTCATAAGTTCTTGACTTTGTAATATTTTAAGTCCAGATTTTCACCAGTGCCATTTTTCCACACTTCTTTATTTACAGTACAGCTGTCATTTTTCACAACATGGTCGAAGTGTGTTTTCACACTTTCAGCGCAGAGATGCATGGTCACTGTGGGAAATCATTGTTCGGGACAGATAAAGAAAATCACAGTGACACTGTTCATGATCGGAGGCACCAAAATGCCTGAGTTGACAATCTGCTGTAAAAAATCCCCAACCTAATTATATTATGGGTGTGCATTGCACAGTTTCTATATACGCTCGTGACTTCACCATTTTTTAAATATTTTTACTGCAGATTTGCAACATTGCCATTTTTTACACCTCCCCATCAACAGTACAGCTGTCATTTTCTACATCCTGTTCGGAATGTTTTTGCACCTGTGGTGCTAAATGCCATAGTCGCTGTGCATAAGCAGCTTTCGGCTAACAAACTGATATTCCCCCTGTTCATGAGGTGGGGTCACAAAAAAACCATGTTGAACATTTGGAGTGAAAATACCAATGAATGCCTGAGGTATTAGGGTTTCTAACCATAACACCCAACCCTGTAGAGAATGACAGGCATCAGAGGTGTGACTTGGGATTCTTGCCTGTAATGCTCATACCATTCCACAACCTGTAGCCAGTGAGAGGCATCGAGGTATGCCTTGGACTCTTCGGCCCCAAAGTTCACCCAATTCTCCTATATTGCACCCATCTCACCATATTTCCTAATAGAATGGGATGCGCATAAGGGCCAAAGACCCCAAGGAACACCGTGACACTTGTCAGTGTCTGCAGGGTGGGGTGTGGTGAAATGGCATGGCCGTTATGCCTGATGACCAAAAGGCACACCCCAATGCCTTTCACTCTCTGCAGGGTGGTGATGGGGTTGGCTTCAGTTCAATACTTCACTGCCATTCCTATTTCGCAGCTCTGTAACTTCTACACTACCACTGCCAATGCCAGCAAGAAAACATTCGGCATTGACAAATGCTTGTTATTTTTTTATGATATCTGCTATTCTTCTGGTATTTTTATTGTAATACATAGTATAGTTACTAATGTTAGTGCTTATGTTTAAATGTGTTATCCCTTCTGTTGTCTGTTTTAATACTGTCTGTTCCTCTCCCCCAGGTCACACTGGGAGACAAGCAATTTGTTGTTCAGTGTGCCTTTCTGGTAAAACATTTCAATAAATAAATATTTAACGCATTGCTTGTTTGTGTTGGGGTGACCCTTTTTTCTTTTTACTTACCTGTTTTGTGGATTTTGGGATGCAAATAGAAGCTGGATGGCTGAGGATGTTGAAGTATGAGTCTACTGGCAGAGGCAAGGAGTTCTTTGTTTTCAGTAACAGAGGTGATAGTTGTGGAGATCTCTGTCTGATAGCTGGCAATGAGGTCCTGTAGAAGGGAAGAGTACAACATGGTGTTGGAGAGTTGTTGTGTGGCTTCAGTAATGTGTAACTCCTTTTGCCAGACTACAACAGCTCCCCCCTTATTAGCAGGTTTAATAATAATGTCATTCTTGGGTTGCAGAGATCTGAGGGCTACAAGATCACAAGCAGCTGGGTTAGAGTGATAGTGTCTACAATGAAAATTGAAGTTAGTGGTGTCTTTTACACATTATTTAACCAAATAATCAATAGCAGCAAAATGTTTTGAAGGTGGGGTCCATGGACTGCGTTGTGGATTTATGTCATTGATTATTCTGGTAGTGCTATCATCATTGTCTACAAGAAGAGGAGATTCATTAGAAAAATTAGCTGTAAGGCATACTCTGCAATAGAGGTGCTGCAGATCAACTTAAACCTGGGGTACATTGAGATGTCTAGGTATGGGCACCAAAGAGAGACCCCTGCTGAGGAGACATTTATCTTGTGTCATGGGGAGATCTGGAGGAATGCAAAATACCACATTGTTAGGTTGTGTCTGACTGCAGGGCTCATGTTGGTTTCTGATCTGATGGGAGAGAGAGAGAGAGAGAGAGACTGGAGTTTGGCAGATTTTTGTGTGCTTGAGGAACTGAAAGAAAGTGGAGCTAAGTTGTTGCATGCAGTGCTTCCTTAATAAAAGGGAAGTTGTGAAGGGTTGTGTGTTGCAGGCAATTCTTTTGCCTCTGGATAATGTTGTACATGGACATCAGCTGTTTCTTAATGGAGAAAATCATATTTGTGATACTTTTTATAGAGAAAGTATTCAACAGCTTATTAGTGGAGAAAACATATACAGTACCTGAGTCCCAAAAGAACAAGGGTGGAATTTCAGACTGAAACCATGAGGAATACTTTTTTGGTGGTGACATGTAGAAAGAAACTAAGTGACTACAAAGTTTAGTCTAAAAGCAAATGGCAGAAAATAACTCAAGAGAAGGTTTAGAAATATGTGAAGGAACTATGGATATAGAGGGAATGAAGGAGCATCATAAAAATTTGAGAAGACATTTCAGAGTAGGCACAGTGGGTCACATCAAATGTAGCCCACAGAATGTAAGAACAAAATAACAACATGCTGTGTCAGCATGTGGTCTGAAAACAGTCTGTCTGTCTGTCTTTTTTAGCCAGTTCCACTTTTATAGGCATAAGATTTGACTGACAACAGGAACTTACTGTTTGGGAGCAGGAAGGGAGTGATCACAGAGGCACAAAAGACTCACCATCCTAGAAGGAAAAGAGTTCTCCATCCCCCCCAGCTGCTAGAGGTCTGACTCTGAGCAAGTAAGAAGGAGACTACTGAGGAATACAGGAACTTATTGTCCCAGAACAGGAAGAGCAAGAGCTTTAAGAGCACAGAGGCAGTAGGAAAATAGGGAGAAAAAAATAAAATAAAAATAAATAAACAGAGAGAGGAAAGTGTAAACATGCAAAACAACAGTTAAGGGGCCACAAATAAGACATGATGGGAGTGGTGCAGAGCAGTGGCTGTGAAGCTGCAGTTTTCCAGGAGGCATTCTGGAGGATGCAGTGTTGTCAACATACAAGGGTACACAATCTACTTTAGGGACAAGGAGGGTAGAAGAGGAGGAGGAGTAGCTCTCTACATTAGGGAAGGGATCAAAGCAATGGAACTAAAGGGTAAACAGGGAGTAGAGGAGGCACTATGGGTCACCCTGGAGACTGGAAATGACACCACAGTCTGTATGGGGGTTGTATACACACCCCCATCTCAGGAGGAGGAAATAGACAAGGAAATGATAGAAGGCATCCTTAGGATGGCAGAAAAAGGGGAGATATTGTTGATGGGGGACATGAATATGCCAGATATTAACTGGAGCACCTTTGCTGCAGCCACATCCAAGAGCAGGATCATTCTTGATGCTGTGCCTCAGACAGCTAGTGTTGGAACCCACTTGGGAGGGAGCAATCTTGTACCTGGTACTCTCAAATGGGGATGGAGAGAGGATCTCAGATCTAGAAGTGGATAGCCATCTGGGAACAAGTGACCACCAAGCAGTGTGGTCACCAATAAACATAGCCACAGAGTCAAGTCATACAAAAGTGAGAGTACTGGACTTTAGGAAGACTGATTTTGTCAAAATGGAAGCGTGCCTCCAAAAAGCACTAGCAAATAGGCAAGAAGGAGGGGTGGAGGAACAATGGGGAAACATCAAAACTGCCATCACAGAGGCAACAAGCCTATGTGTGAAGCAAATAAACAAATCAAAATGAAAGTAAATAACTCTATGGTTCTCAAAAGAGGTGTCAGGGAAGGCTAGGGAGAAAAAGATAGAATTCAGAAAGTATAAGGAAACACAAAAGGAGCAGGACAGAGAACCGTACCAGTTAAAGCAGAAGCAAGTGGGGAAGGCAGTCAGAATAGCAAAGGCCCAAATTGAGGAAAAGATAGCTAACTCCATTAAGAAGGAGGATGAAACCTTTTATAGGAACATTTGGGAGTGAAGAAAGACCAAGGAGGGACAGCGAAGCTAATAAAGGGAGGGTGGGTGGGCAGAGAGGAGAGTGAAAAAGCAGGGATACTGAATGAATACTTCAGCTCAGTATTCACAAAAGAAAAGGAGGGGGAGGTACCTAATCTAATCAAAAGAAGCACTCTGGATAGGGGGGTTGACACCAGTCCTTTCACAGAAGAAAGGGTTCTGAAAAAACTCCTAAAACTGAAGGTAGACAAAGCATTGGGCCCTGACAGGATTCACCCCAGAATTCTAAAAGAACAAAGGGGAGCACTAGTGACACCACTGACTACCCTTTTTTAACAAATCATGGGAGGATGGTGTGGTACCTAGGGACTGGAGGAGGGTGAATGTGATTCCCCTTCACAAAAGTGGGAGCAAAGCAGAGGCAGGAATTTACAGACCTGTTAGCTTGACCTCAGTGGTAGAGAAAATGATGGAATCACTTCTGAAAGAAAGAACTGTTGAGTACCTAGAGGCCAGCGGGGGACAGGACATAAGGCAGCATGAATTCACAGTGGGAAGGTCATGTCAGAGGAATCTAATAGATTTCTTTGACTGAGTGACAAAAGTAGTATATCAGGGAGGGGCTGTGGACATGACCTACCTAGACTTTAGCAAGGTATTTGACACAGTCCCACACAAAAGATTAATAAACAAATTAGCCATCCTGGGAGTGAGTCCCAGGATGGTAGCCTGGGTAAAAGATTGGCTGGACAAAAGGACACAGTGGGTAATAATAAACAGAGTCCACTCCGAAGAAAGGGGGGTTACTAGTGGGGTACTGCAGGGTTCAGTACTGGTCCCTATCCTTTTTAATGTCTTTATAAGTGACATTGTAGAGTGACTGGAAGGAAAAGTATGCCTCTTTGTAGATGACACAAAGATCTAAAACAGGGTTCACACACAAGGGGGGGTGGAAAGGATGAGAAGGGACTTGGCAAGGTTGGAGGAAAGGTCAAAAGTATGACAGGTTAAATTCAGTGCAAAGAAGTGCAAATGAATGCACCTGGGAAAGAAAAACCCAGGGGAAGAGTACACAATATGTGGGGGAGGTTAACAACAACAAAAATGGAAAGGGACCTGGAGTTAGTCATAGCAGATGACCTAAAGATAATCAAGCAATGTGAGAAGGCAGTAAGGTTGGCTGGGAGGATACCGGGATACCAAGATGTATAGGGAGAGGCATCACCAGTAGAAATCAGGAAGTTTTTATCCCTACTGTATGTACAGACAGTTGATGAGACCACATCTGGAGTACTGCCTGATGATCTGGAGACCCCATCTCCACTAGAACATAGACAGGATGGAGGCAGTCCAGAGGAGGGCAACTAAAATGGTGCAGGGTCTGCAACAGAAGACATATGAAGAGAGACTAAAGGAGCATAATATGTATACCCTTGAGGAAAGGAGGTAGAGGGGGGACATGATAGAAACTGTTAAGTACCTCAAGGGAATCAACAAAGTCCAAGAGGGTAGCATCTTTCAGAAAAAAAGGTGTGCAAGAACAAGGGGACACAATTTGAAGATAGAGGGAGGATGGCTCAGGGGCAATGTGAAGAAGTATTTTTTCACAGAGAAGGTGGTGAATGCATGGGACAGCCTTCCTGAGGAGATTGCGGGGTCAAAAACAGTGGGGGAATTCAAGAATGCATGGGACAGACATAAGACAATTCTGGCTTGGTGGTAGGAAGAAGTAGGCTGTTGGTTAACTAGGATCTGCAGCTTATCCAGTGGGTAGAGAAACAGGCAGACTAGGTGGGCCAAGCTGTCCTTATCTGCCACGAAATCTATGTTTATACAGTATGTTTTTTACGTCCCATTATATCTTTGCTTTGATGTGTGCATGGTACATTTGCATGTATGGGTATGCCTGCATATGCTTCCATACATGTATGTGTGTGTGGTGTGGTCATAATCACATGGGCATTCCAGCTATGTTTGCACATCTATTTTCATTTTCTGCAAGGCCTGCACCAAAAACCATATGAGGAGAGACTGAAGGACCTCAATATGTACTTCCTTGAGGAAAGGAGCGAGAGGGGGGATATGATAGAGGCTTTCAAATACCTAAAGGGGATAAATAAAGTACAAGAGGGCAGAATCTTTCAGAAAAGAAGATGCATAAGTGCAAGGGGTTATAATAGGAGGCTGGAGGGAGACTCAGGTGCCATGTGAGGAAGTAAGTTATCATGGAATAGGTTGGTAGAAGCATGGAACAGCCTACCTGTGGAGGTTGTGGGGTCAAAAATCGTAGGCAAATTCAAAAATGCTTGGTATAGACAGAAGGCAATCCTAGTGATATGAAAGAGATGGTAAACTGCAGATCAATTAAGATCTGGAGTATATGCAGTAGGTAGGAAATGGGCACATTGGATGGGCTTAGTGGTCCTTATCTGCTGATAAAGTCTATGTTTCTGTGTTTCTACGATACAGATGTCTCTTTCTCTGTCTGCTTCCAGAACATTTGTCACCTTTCAGCCTTCTTACTAGGCCTTGTTAAACAATCCCCACTTGAAGACTCTTCAGCCAATTCACTCCTACTATGCCTTTTCATTCTCATCATCATCTTTCTGTTTTCCAGATTATTTTATTACCATCCCTACTATCACTTTTTCTCCTACAGCCTCCCCCATTTTCTTTCTTCATATCTATCTATCTATCTATCTATCTATCTATCTATCTATCTATCTATCTATCTATCTGTCTATCTATCTATCTATAGATGATGCTGTTTCAGTCTTTAACAACTGTCTAGTTGAGATCCAGGATTGCATGAATGGGAGCTGGCTACGGTTAAACCCAGGAAAAACTGAGGTGTTGGTTGTGGACCCAGGTCATCGGGAGGCAGGTTTGTTGGCAGGTTCACCTTTGGGTCTATGGCTTGGCAGTGTCCAGCTAACTACCTCAGACTGGGTGTGGAACCTGGGCATTACATTTGATGACTGCTTGGCCCTTAAATCTCAGGTGTCGACAGTTGTCAAAACCTTTTTTTATCATCTGAGGAAAATCACTTGGGTAAAGCACCTGGTCCCCGATGATCTTCCAACTTTGGTCCACGCCTTCATTACCTCCCACCTTGACTGCAGCAATGCCCTTTACCTTGGGCTACGGGGGTTAATATCCATCATCTGCAGCTGGTGCAGAATGCGTCAGCCAGGCTTTTGACTGATACTTTCAGGATCAGTCATATAACGCCTGTGCTCCGCGGACTGCACTAGCTGCCAGTACAGTGGCAGATCACCTTCAAGGTTGGTTTGCTGACCTATAAGGCCCTACATGACCAGGGACCGATTTACTTGCAAGATCTCCTTCACCCCTACTGTCTCCCCTAGCCATCTCTGATCCACTGACAAGGGATTGCTAGAGATTCCCAGGGTCTGTTTACAGACATCTGGGGCAAGGTCATTCAGTTTTATGGCCCTGACCCTGTGGAATTTTTTACTTCGCTGGGTGTGAGATTGTCTGACCGTCCAAAGTTTTAAAGTTGCCTTGAAAACCTATCTTTTTAGCCTAGCTTTTTCTGAATTTTAATGCCGCTACTGTATTTATTAGTTTTATCTTTTTTGTATTGTTTATTTGTTGATGTGTTTTAATTAGTTGTTGTACTGGTGCCTTGGTTTTGGAAAGGTGCCTTTTTACAAATAAAGAATGATTTGATTTGATTTGATTACCTACCTATCTATCTATCTAGCTATCTATCTACCTTATTTCTCCTTACCTCTCCACTAACTTTGCTCTTTTAGATTTTTCTGAAGAAGACCAATTCAACTATAAGTGTATTTTCTATTTTCATCGATACATTTAATATTACCATTTTGTTTTGTTTTCAAACCACACACTAACATAGCACCGTGTTTTTTTGTTTTGTTCTACTATTTTTGTATTACCCATATCAGCTGCCCTTTTCTTGGTGAATCTGTACATCTAACACCTGCAACTGGTGACTCTCTGCACATGCAGTCTCCCCAACCCCTATCCTTTCATTTAAATCCCTCAGACCGTGTTGTCCCTTACATGAACAGTACTCCTTCCCTTTTAGCATAACTATAGCAGTCTTTGACATATAGTAAGCATTAATTTTTCCAGAATGCCAACTAACTTGTCATTAAAAGCAGTGATATAAGTGGTGAACAAGAAGTATAGGAACTCAAATATTGGCACAAATGAAAAGCAGAATTAAGATCCTCTCTCAGGTATAACTCTTGGGACTCGAGCGGCAGTTGAAACTTTTTCTGCTGTTGACATCTGTTTCTATATTTTTTTCAATCCAGACACATCTGTATAGATACTGGTGTACCCAATAAAAGATGCAAAATTATTTCTGAAACAAATTAAATTCTTCTGCAGCAAGTCAAATTTCGTGATGGAATCCACTGATCTCAGGTCATAGGCCAAGAAATTACCCTTATGCTACTGTTGTAAGAATTTCATTTCAAATATCAGTAGGAAGAAGTACAGGAACTCTGATCTTGCTGCAAGAAAAGGTACAGGAATTGAGTTCCTGTGTATTCCTGCTCACTTTCATCAATGATTAAAATAAGTTTTTCTTCTGTCAACAGGGAATCTTACCAAAATTAAGCTTGTCATATTGCTGTCACTATAATTCCTCATAGGACCCTGTACCGTGAGGGCTTTATAGAAGATCGCGCTGGACATCATTCCCTTAGCAACATCTCTAATTTGATACATGATCTCCTCATGTCCTCAAAACTTGTACTCCCTATTGCAATATGTACAACAGTTCGATCCTCTCTCTAGCTACAGCACCTGGCTATGTATCACACTTATTTGACCTGTATTACAGACAGGAAAATTGCCTTATCTGCATTAGCACCATGGTCCTGCAATGCCCATCCAGCTCTCCTGCTACTTTTACAGTGGAGTCCCCAGTGAATCCAACCTTATTACCACTGTTGCCATCCTTTTCCATTCTCCACAATGGCAGGCCAGGTGTATGACTGGGCAAAGTTTATAGGTGTGCCTTCCACAGTATAATCACAAAATTCCAGAGTTTTCATGCAGACTCATGGAATTTGACTTTAAATGCTTATGTTATTTTACAATTTTGGCACCTAAATAATACTGACATTCTTTAAGCAACAGAATAAGAAATTAACACACACAGTCTCCTTTTCATGGTCTATGACTCTACCATACTTAGTGGCATTGTGTTCTCTAGTTTTAAATTTACAGGGGACTTCTAATTTTACAGTTTACAGTCTTGCAAAGTTTGATTTATAAAATGCTGAAAGTTTTACTACTTAAAACTTGGTTCCATTTAAAAACTTGAAACATGGCACACATATCCATGTGATGCAGTAGATTAAACTTTTGAAATCTGGTGAATTTTGTGCAAGTGGTTTTATAATTATTTGAAAATACTGTACAATTACATTTTGCCAAAATGTTTTGCTGCCTCTAACTCAGCTCGCTTAAAGTTTGAAACCAAAACTTGGTACACATACCCATATGGTATGGTTATTCAAACTCTGCAAATGTGGAGAAATCCAGATAAGTAATTTCAAAATTAGATTGAAATAACTGAAAATTACATGTTGATGTGATGTTTGGCCACCTATACTTTAGCCCCCTTTAAAGCGGTATCCCATATAGAGGGAAACCACGATTGAGAGCTTTCAAAAAGGGCAACTTAATCATGGTGCCTGTGCACAGGGCTACCTGGCAGGGTAGCAACTGGATATGGGGGTAGGTAAATATAGTGGTGGGATGTCGCAATGTATACACGCACATGGGGGGAGGGACCACTCCATGGGATGGGCAAAAGGGGAGGGAGGGTTTGTGGGGTGTAGTAGGGCAGTGGGCTGCTGAGCTGGCTGTGTGGCATGGTGGGTTGGTGGCAGGCTGGGGTTGGGCGGGTGCCAGGTTCAGTTCTGGGTGCGATTGTGTTTTTGCGCCAGGTAGTTTTTTTTTTTTATGTTTTGTACCCCCCCGACATGCACCCACCTGGAGCTGAGAATCCTTTAGTAAGGGTGTATGAGGGGCACAGCCACCCACATAAAAAAGAAACCCGGAGATCTCAGGCACCCTCTTGCAGTTCGCCACGCGTGTACATCGCCAAAATAAATTTTCAGCAATGTACACTCGCCAAATGATGATCACTTTTCTGTGATCGCTGTTATCACATAGAACCCTTTAAAGCTAGGGACCTGAAACTTAGTACATGTATACAAGTGGCACAGGAGACATCCTTGCCTCAGAAATCTAGGAAGCGGGTAGGGCTAAATGGACAAAGGGAGCATCGGTATGGGCAATTTCAGGAAGAGGGAGGGTAATTGGGATCAGAGTGGTGTACTGGCCAACAACACAAGGTAAAGAGACAGACAATGAGTTGGATGATGAGACAAGCAGGATAGCACAATTTGGGGAGGTATGAGTATTGGGGGATTCTAATCTGCTGGATGTAGACTGGAGCCCCCCGATAGCAGGGAGCATTAGGAGACAGTCCCTGAAGAAAAGGATGCAAGGGTCATTCGAGACCAAGTGGGTCATGGATTCTACTAGTGAAAGAGGCCATAATAGATCTGATCTTGATAAACAGAGACAGCATAGGGGAGGTAACAGTGAAGGAACTCCCCAGTTTATGTGATCATACGAGCTTGTGGGCTGAGATCAAGTTTACGGCCAAGAGGTTTACTCCAGAAATAAGGTCCTGGACTTTAGATAGGCACATTTTTGGAGGATAACAGAGGTACTGTGGGATAAACTGTGGAACATAGAAGAGGCAGTAGGAATAGCCAGAAACTGGGAGCTGATTAAAAAAGGAATGCTATAGGCTACAGCTATCTGTACAAACATGGAGGAATAGGGTAGAAGGTGAAATAACCCACTATAGTTCTCAAGAGAGATGCAGAAGAACAAATTGAAATCAGGAAGGCATTCATTAGGTATAAAAGGAATCAAATTAAGGAAGACATGGGATCATACCTGAAAAAAAAATGAGGGTGACATATAGAGCAGTGAGAGAGGCAAAGGGTGGGAGACAGAGCAAAGTGTAGTGGAAAGGGTTAGGGAGGCTGACAAGGCATTTTATCATGGCATACAAAAGCAACACAAAGTCAAAGGGGTATAATCATGCTTAAAAAGAGGTAGGAATCAGTAGAGGATGAGAAGGGTAAGGCAGAGGTACTGAATGATTATTTCTTTGTAGTTGTTAATGTGACAACAGGAGCCCTCTTCCAGATGGCAGCATAGCAGACAGCAGGGGATCACTAGCAGGTGCCAATTAGGATTCCACAACAGAGGAGAGACTGCTGAAGGGACTGCAAGTATTGAGTGTGAAAAATATCAATTGGCCCAGATGGGATGCACTTGAGAGTGTTAAGGGACGTGGGACAGGGCCTGGCAGGTCCACTAACAGATTTCATTAACTGCTTTTTGGAAACAAGAGAAGTGCTGAGGATTAGAGACAAGCAAATGTGGTCTCCCTTCATAAAAGTGGGAGCTGGGAAGAGCCCGGACACTATAGACAAGTTAGTGTAATGTCTATAGTGGGGAAACTATTGGAGTGTCTAATTAAGAAAAGGATAGTGGAGCTCCTGGAGGCCAGTGGCCGGCAGGATTCCAGACAATATTGATTTCCCAGATGGCAGCCATGCCAAACAAATCTGATTAAATTCTTTGGGTGGCAAAGGCCATGGATAGGGGCCAGGCAGTTAATATTTTGTACCTACACTTCAGCAAGGCCTTCAACTCAGTCTCATATCGGAGACTAATAAAGAAGTTGAGTGACCTGGGGGTACAAGATTACAGGGTGGATGAAGCATTTGTTAAGTGGGAGGACCCAAAACTAACAGACCTTGCACTTACTTGCCCACCAGCAAAGCAATCTCACAAACTACAATAGATTGTGTAGAATGATAAAAAAGTTTATTTAAACTTCTATTATGCCGAAAGGCCAAAGAGACACATGCACCTGGCAGCTGCTAATAAAAATATCTCCTGAGGTGTTTTGCACCACTGTAAATGCTTTTTCAAGGGGCTAAGGTGTTCAAATACAGATCAGTCTTACATGGTCCTTAAAATGTGACTTCATAAAGTGGTGTCACCAGTTGAATGTTACATTTTTATGTGTTCACTTTAAATATTTTATGATAATATAATGTCATACAATAATCTAAATAGTATTCATATACAGAAACACATCAGAACAAAACATGTGGTACAACAGCTGGACCTGAACCCCTACTATTCCAAGATTGTAACCTACTATAGGTATACTGATGATTTGTTCCTTATATGGAATGGAGCCATCGAAGACTTACATGATTTTCATGCTGATCTTGAAGTTTTAAATCATAATTAAAAATGTACAGTGACATGATTTGAAATACGTACATTTTTTCAACCTAAGAATCATCAAGTTAGTGAATAGAAAACTGGAAACAAACTTATAAAAAAAAAACTCTTGATTGCAATTCGGTGTCAGAGGCATCTAGCTTGCATCCAAAATGTAAAGTAACAAACATTCCAAAACATCAGTTTTTGTGGTTGTGCCATAATTGCAGCCAAAAT
The DNA here is from genome assembly GCA_016271365.2 of Neoceratodus forsteri. NCBI lineage: Eukaryota > Metazoa > Chordata > Ceratodontiformes > Ceratodontidae > Neoceratodus > Neoceratodus forsteri. The sequence continues at coordinate 641,420,452 of CM028129.1, read as the reverse complement.
AATAGTTTTCAGACACAAGCTGACTTGATGAACATAAGGTTCAAAGGCAGGGATCATAGTGAGGAAGTTCTGAAAAATGTGAGAACTTGAACAGAACAGAAGGATCATGATAGTCTAATTTACCCACCGATGGATAACAGAGCAACTCCTAGAAATTGTGATTAGGAGATCATGACTAAGGGCCCAATTCTAGAAAGCATACGCCACAGCATAAGCAATTTGCAACAAAGCATATGTCGGAATTCACAAACGCAACATGTAGTTGCTACATGCGGTATTCTAGAAAGCGCCATTGTGCCACACAGCAAATCACGTATGCCAAAAGTGACTTACACTGCAATTGCAACACTCACACAGATACAACTTAGTGTAAATGGACATATGCCAAGAAATGTAGTCAGATATGCCGTGGCGGGATTCTGGAAAGTTCCAAGTGACAAGTTATGTCAATGTCAAATGGCATAACTTACACTAGGTGGGGGCAGGTGCAACTTACACAGTATAAAAGAAGGCCTCCCAGGCAGGCTGCAGAGACTGTTGCACAGCAGTCTGAACACACAAAGATGCAGAGTGAGAGGGAAAGAGAGAGATGTCGTCACCCACAGCCATACTGGGTGTACTGCTAATCGACAGGTGGCACAGACATCGCAAGCAATGCAATGCCCAAAATCAGGGGAACAGGCAGCAACCAATACAGCACATAGCTGTCAGATGCCATGCACCACAGGTGTACAGGCAAGGAAGTCATTCCTGGATCTGTCTGATGAGCACTGCATTGCATGCTACAAATTTCCAAGGGCCATCATTGCAGGGCTGTGTAATGACCTGCAAGATGAACTACAGAGTGCCATCCATAGGGGGCATCCTGTCCCTGTGGAGGTTAAAGTCAGTACTGTACTATGCTTCCTTGCAACAGGAACATTCCAGACTCCAACAGGCAACACTGTAGGCATTTCACAGCCTGCAATGTCCAGGTTCCTATGGCAGCTCCTTGATGCAATGGTGGGGCGAATGGTGGAGTACATTGCCTTCCCACTGGATACACATCAACAGCAGACAGTGATGCAGGGATTCTATGACATTGCACAGTTCCCCCATGTGATAGGCGCACGCCATCTACTATACACATGATGGATGTGGTAGCTCATTACCCCAGCTCCACCCATGATTCATACATCCTCCACAACTGCAGCCTACATGAGGCATTCCAGAGGGGCCAGCTCACTAACAGATAGCTACTAGGCATGTGCAAACACCACACAGCAGCACAGCCACATACAGTTGCTGACCATGGTCCCACATGTGGAACACACACCAAGCAGATTGATGCTGTCTCATACATTCCACAGGTGGCAGTGGCTACCTTCAACTGGCATGGGTCATGACACCACTATGCCACCCACTCACCCCAGCTGAGACCCGGTACAATAACGCAAACAGCATTACCAGGTGTGTCATTGAGCGCACCTTTGGTGTCCTGAAAGTGCGGTTCCACTGCCTAGACAGATCTGGAGGAGTACTACAGTACAGCCCTGAGACAGCATGCAAGATATTCCTGGTGTGATGTATACTGCACAACATCGCAGTACGGAACCATGTGCCACCGCGAGGAGATTGGGGAGGAAGAGGAGGAGGAGGAGGAGGATGACATCCCTTATGGATGTGGCAGACAGCACCAGGACCAAGCCAGATTGGCACAGGCAGGGCAACGGGCACATCGTGAGCTGATGGCACAGCACTTCAGCTAATGAACAATATGCCACCATCAAGCTGGAACATTATAAAACATCCATCTAGCCATGGCCTCCATCCCACCATACAGCCATGCCACTTTGTGCTGCACACCTAACACAGTGTCACTGTATAGCGGCAACAGTGCCCATGTGATGTGGCAGTGCCCACTGGTCAAACACACTCACTGCTGTGTGTAAAGGACAGTGGTACGGAATAAGGAGACAGCAGGAAAAGGAAACATCACCAGCCCAACAGGTATGTGGTGTCATTAACAATGCAGGCTACATCACATGGGGGGGTGTACACAGCGTCTGTGATGTGTGCTGTACATAATGTGGCCTACACACATGTGTGGCTCACATACACAGCAGGGTAGATAACATGCCCACATTCACAACAGGAATGGAATGGCATGGACATGCATACTGACATTAACAAGGTGAGAGTCTAACATGGTTCAATATAACAAAAATAGCAGGACAAGAGGACACAGCATGAGATTAGAGGGAGGCCAATTAAGGGGTAATGTGACAAAGTTCTTTTTCATAGAAAGGGTGGTGGATACATGGAATGGCCTACCTCAGAAAGTGGTGGATATGAATACAGTGCAGGGCTTCAAACAGACGTGGGATAGGCATAAGGGGGCAATACATATGAGTATGAATAGATAGGCCATTGACAGAGTAAAGGCCTATGGCACATTCATAAGGTAGAAAAAAATGGGCAGACTGGATGGGCCTTGCAGTCTTTATCTGCCGTCAACTTCTATGTTTCTATGTTCCATGGCAGACAGCAAGACGCAAATGCATGTATAATTAATCGCAGACACACGCACACAAAACACAAGATGCAGTATGGAATTCTGCAATACGTTCATGCAGTTGCATCACATTAACTGTACAGTTGCATGTACAATATACAGCAATTGCGGCATGCAACAAAAGCAACCGCATATGTGGCCTGCACGTGTCACGCCCATGGCACATGTGATAGACACGTGCGGACGAATACAGACTATGCAACAGGCCTGTACATGGGCAAGGGAGGCAACACACAGCTGAAACAGGCCACATTCACACTAAGTTCTGCACAGTACTGTCAGGCCACCCAGAATGTCTACACTGAGTGGGAGAGCACCCAAATTTAGTGCAGCTGAGACTGCACAGATAATCAACCTGGTGCAGCACTGTCATACCACACTGCTGCCACCAAGGTGCAGGAGACACTCACCAACTGTGAGTGACAGGACTTGGAGGGCCATTGCAGCATGGCTGCAAGTCATCACAGGTGTCAGGAGAACACCATGGCAGCTGAAGCACAAGTGGCAGGACCTCTACAGGAGGGATAGAGAGATACTAGTCCGCCTCATGGACAAGGCAGCAAGGTGTGATGTGGACATGAGAGGTGGAGGCAGACCCAGGGAAGGTGAGTATGGCAGTCTACCTGCGCACTGCCAGGCAACACAGCTACATGTATGTGTGTGCATGCGCTCTGATGACTGAATGTGTCACATTGTTCTTGTTACAGGACAGAGCAATCGCAGGCAGGTGGCAGCAGGTGGACAGGCAGACCATGACCAGCCCATTGGGAGGCAACAGGGAAGGCATGGTGAACACTGGCAAGTTAAGTGTGGGCTATTGGACCATGTGGCTATGTGTTCCAGCTTGGCATCCATACACCCTGCCAGCACATGTGCCATCCCATAATGACCACTGACACTGAACAGTGACATGTGTCCCATTCCCCAAAGCAGGTGAGCATGCACCAGTACCCACATGGCACAGGGTCCTCCTGAGGGCAATGGCATACCAGAAGGAGCAGGATGCCATAGCATACAGACCGCACACAAGGCACATGAGGAGACGGGCATGTCCAGTGCCTCAGGAATCTGAGGAGGAGGAAGTGGACGAGGTGATATAGGGTGCTCACCCACAGCACGTGGCACAGCAGGCTGTGGAAGCTGAGGAAGAGCAAATGGAGGTCACAGAGGCTAAAGACAACATGGGTGTCCATGCCCATGCTGGTGTAGATGTGGGAGCTGGCATAGGAGAGGCCGAGGGCTAGGATGGAGCCAGCCAGCATGAGGGTGTGGTGAAGGATGTGGGAAAACTGTCACCTCACGGACAGGAGCACAAGGTGGAGATGGATGGCCAAGCAGAACAGCAGCCTGAGGCAGGGCCTGTGGCACAGGACAGTCCATCCGGCGGTGATGGTGTCATAGGTGTGGCAGCACCTATGGCTGATGTGGAGCAGCAGTCCCCGGAACAGGACCAGCCTGCAAAACAGGACAGGCGACTTGCAGACCTTGTTGCGGCCATAATGACAGATGTGTCCCAGCTGCATGCATCACTTGGAGCCCTGCTCACTGCCCTCAGGAATAGGGACTAGTGTGTGTAACCCACGCACACCACTGGACATCTGTCGGGGGGGGGGGGAGAATGTATGGTGTGGTTTGTAACTATGTTCCTGTGATGTGTTATGCTGTGGTTTTAAGGGGATGGTGGTATGTCTTACCCATGTTATTGTTGGCTATAGCAACTGCAGAGAGGGTGTTTGGTGGGTCACATGTGGTGGGTGGGGTGGGGGCCTGAATGTGTACTGTTTCAACATTTCATGGGGGTTCCTGGGTTTCTGTTGTACATTACTGGGGGTGGGGGTGGGAATTGTTTGTTCATTGCACTGTTTATGCCATGTACAGGGAGCTGGGAGGGTTGTTGCTTTTAACAAGGGGGGGTTGTTGGTGGATGTGTTTCCTGTTCTAATCATGTTATTTGTTGTGGTTTTAGTTAGTGGGTATGTTGTTATGTTTGTATTGTTGTTGCTGCCCTTTATCAAACTGCTGCTTGTGTTATGCAGTCCCTGTGTCCCTGTGTGCTGTCTCAAAGTCCCTACTATATGTACTGCATATGTGTCTGACATAGTACATATGTGGGCATGTGCACGTGCACAACAGTGCTGTTGTATGTGTTGCCACATCCCACATATGACCAATGTGTGCCAGCTGGACATTACACAGCTGTTGTCACTACACGAAGGTACATTGCAGCACAGTGCAATGCACTGTCAACAGTGCACTATGGTGTGCTATGTACCCATGCCCCATCACCGATGGAGTTTGAACATTGTGCAACCCATGGTCCTGCATGGCACCACAACACCTGAGAGGTCCATGGCACCATTGGCACTTGGTCGTGGTGGTGCAGTCCACTGTAAAGCAACAGGAGTGCGCCTCCTTGTGCTGCACACCTGTCATGGTGACGCTGTTAACAAACTGGTGGCCATGGCAGATGCATGGTGCCTGGTCACTACAGCATCATGGTTTGTTGATGCTGCCAAGTGCATTGGACACACAGGATCCTGCAGTGGGCATTGTGACCTTCATAATTGGACGGCTCACATAACAGGGTCCGGGAATGGGTTTGTACTGTACATGATATTAGTTGTGGGTGGGTGGCATGCTGGTGGGGGTTCACAGTGTACAGTCGAGGTAACACAGTGCATCTGTGATGGTTGTACTCATCCTTCCCAGCCCTTCATTGTCTGTCACAGTGATGGATACTGTGGATAGCTCTCGCTCACAATGTGTGGTGCTTGTACCGATATTTCATGATGTGTGGGGTTCCACAGTGACATTGGTGCTGTGAGTGTGTGGATGGGATGTGGTGGACATGGCTGCCACCACAATTTTACTACTGGCATGTGAAAATAAGCCACACCTGCTGTGGCCAACATGGTGGTGGTGTACATAGATTCCCCCCCAACAACAGTAGACCATCAGCTGTGTGATGTGACTCACATCTCCACCCACCCCCTAGTAATCTTGCGGCAACACTGTACTGTTGTACACAACCTCAATGGGCACCCCCCATTGTGCAGTAGCAGGGTATTGGTCATGGTCATCCCTGGTAACACCCACAATGTTCAGTATCTGCATGTTGTACATCACAGACATACCCACCACCCACAACCACCACACAACCCAGCATCCGGCTGATGCTCACATGGCCATCTGTGCATGCTGTGGCCCTCCCTGTGCTGATACTGTCACTGGTGGCACATGTCTGTACAGCCATACAGTGATGGAAATCTACACAGCCACACCTGAGGCCTGCCCATGCATGGGGCCTGTTCTGTCGGGGTGCATGTGTTAGATAATCACAATACAGGATGACAATGTCTGAATAGTGTTAATTTATTCACAGTGTGTCATGGTAGGTGGTGACAGTGGTTGCATACACACATTGTGAGACCCTGTGCTCCCCAACACACACACACACACACACACACACACACACACACCTTCTGTAGTGCATAATGAATCCACCCTCTCCCACTGTACAGTACACAGTTCACCATATCTCCCTGGACATACCTGGGAATATGCCCAGCCCAACCACTGTAGAATTAAGCAATAATGCCCGACAGGGTGTGTGTCATGCTGGGATAACATCACGCCTCAGGTGGTTGGGCACGAGGCCACAGGTTGAGTGTGTCCAACAACTGAGGCATGATGTTATCTCAAATGACACACACCCTGGACGGCATTATTGTATTATGCAATGGCTCGTTGTTATACATAAAATAAAAAAATAATTTTCAAGAATGTTTTTATTAGTGTGGACAAATATTTTTGTTTCTTAAGAGGAGATGCAAAAATAGAGCTCTAGATCCAAAAAATCATCTAGCTCCAAAAAATCATCTACAGGTTCACAGTGAGGCTGAGACTAGACCCGTAATGTTGTACTGGGATAACATCAGGGCCCAGACCAAGACTGACCAATCAGAGTCCAGGATTTTTCCTTGCCATTGTATAATGTGGCTCAGCACACTATTGCTGTTTAGCACAGCTGCACCATGTCCTGACACCATAGTTCTGGGATGATGAGGGCACCAGTGCAGCCACACCCATGCTGGTGTGATGTTCATCAGCTGGCAGGGCCTCACTAGGGATGCTGTCCTGTGTCTCACTGTCCGTCCCCTCCCCAGACCCAGCCTTCCGCTTCCTCCCCCTCCTACTCTGCCTAGTCTTCATGGCCGACTGCAGTGTGGCCTCATCCCTGCACTGTCCACCATCCACAGGTGGGATCATTGTGGCTGACTATTCAGCCTGTGTGGCCATTGGCCCTGGATATGTGGTCTGTGGATCATGCACAGAACTTGTCGCTGTGCTCTGACCTCTGGGCCTGTGTGTGCTTGTCGGGGTAGGCACCTGCTGCTCAGCGACTGTGACAGTGGCAGCACTGGTTGTCAGCACAGTCTGTGTGTTGATAGGTCCTCTGCTTGCATGGTCTGGAACAACTGTGCTGTGGCTGGCATGGGAAGCCACCTGCATGTGAGGGGCCAGTCCCGCCTGTACTGATGTTATTGCACACATTGGCTAGAGGGTTGTGCTCACTAGTTTGTGGTGTCTGCTTGGCTGATGGGTTGTGGTGCAAAACAATGTGTCATGGGTTGCTGGTTTTGCAGCACATGGAGGTTGTCCACAATTGCCTGCATGACTGTGGCCATGGCCTCATTGTGGCTTTGCTGCTGTGCCACAAGACATTCCATGGCCAACGTGCACCATTCCATGGCCTCCATCTGTCTCTGGGTACAGTTTCTAATGCCATGCAACTCCTATACCATGCTGGTCATCACCGCTGTGGTATCCCTTGCAGTGGCATGAATGGGGTTGCTGATGGCTGATAGGTGTGCATCTTGGCACAGATGGTGCTCCTGGAGGTCATGCCATATGGTTGTCAGTCCCTGTGTTAAGTTCCCCTGGCCAGCCATCACTGACCGGCAGTAGTCACTGATGTATGAAGATGAGGACAACTGGTCCTGCAACTCCAACTCTCACACAGCATCATCAAGCTCTGCCTCTAGCTTCCCACAGCTGATGGGAGTCATGTCCACTACCATCGGCCCCTTTCTGGTTCTTGGCACAGTCCCGGTTTCACTCTTCCCAAGCACATTCCCATCTCTACTGTCTGCCGCTACGCCATCCATGTTGTCACCATCCCCTTGGGCAGACTGGGGGGTTTGCTGTCCACTGTCTGCACCAATGTCACTCTCATCCCCCATGCTCAGTCCTGCACCACTTGAATCTGTGCCGGCTGCCTGCTCCGCATCCACTGGTGTGTCTGGTGATAAGGTACTAGTGGTGGTGGTGGTGCTGCTGCTGCAGCTACCTATTGAGGTGGTGCTGCTGTGGCTACCTATTGAGGTGGTGGTGCTGCTGTCATCATTGGTGTCTGCATCATCCCTGCTGTGCTGCTGGCTTCCACTGGGACCTGCATGACTTGCCTCGCTGTCTCCTGCCACCGCTGCAGTACCTGTAGGATGGACATGCTGTCAGCAACTGTGGAGATTTCACCCCATTGTCACCACCCATCCCAGGTTGCACAGCCTTTTCCCCCCCCCCTCCAGGAGGGCATCTGCAGGTTGCACAGCCTTGCTCCTTCCCCAAAACCCCCACCCCATAGAAGAGTGTCTGCATGGTGCACAGCCTTGTTCCTTCCCCCACCCACACTCCAGAAGGGCATCTGCAAATTGCACAGCCTTCCTCCTCCCCCCCAGAGGGCATCTGCATGGTGTATAGCCTTGAACTGTGATGTGTTGTTCACCACTGCATGCATGAACAGCCACACAGCGACCTTCACGTGCATGGTCACTGTCCGGCATGGTGGTGACATACACAGCTTTCCATGTGCACACTCACATTACCAGTCCTTCCCACCATCCTATACACCTGTGCCACCCTGCCACCTGAATGTGTCCAGGTCAGTATCGCCACTGATGCTTGGCTGGCTCAGGTGCCTGGCTATCCTCTTCTCTGTGGAGGTTAGTGTGCATCGCTAAGTTGGTCCACCACCTGTGGCAAGGGCACAGTGGTGGTTGTGTGCCAGCTTCTGTTTCATGATCTGCTTCAGGTCATTGCATTTCTTCTGAAGGTCCCTCACCATTCTTTTCTGGGGACACAAGCATTGACCTTCTGGGCAACAGTATCCCATGCTTTCTTCCTCTTGTCCCTTCTGCCCTTGTCCCCACCTCTGCTCAGCAATAAGTCATGCCACTTGTCCACCTCTGATATATGGATGTCCACCTCATTGTGGGTGAAGTTCTTTTTATGCCTGAGCCTCTCTGTTGCCTGTTTGCCATTGTTCGGTTCACATGTGCTGTACGGTTCTACACCATAGCAGTTTGCCATTACTGTCATCTCTTTTGCGATTTGCAGCCTGTCATAGGCTGTAAGTCACAGTTTGCGACATTTTGGATTATTCTTGCCGTAAGTCACATTGTTTTTAGGGATTGGGCGCAAGTTGTATGTCGCACCTGCTCGGGCGTAACTTGCCCATTTGTGTAAGTTATGACGGATGTGTCTCTGCTTTCTAGAATTGGTCCCTTAAGTACATAACTGCTTTTACAGTCCAGAGACCAGCTACCAGGCAAACTGTTTATAATAACTGGCATATCATAGAGGCAGATCCTATTTTGGGGAAATAGTTGGGAATTCTCGAGCAGATTTTGAATTCTGCAGGACACAAAACCCTTGGGGATAGGTACCTCATTCTCTTAAGCCCCTTCCCCCGGCTGTAATGTATGTCAGCTTTAAAAGTTTTATAAATTTATCAAAAAGGGTACAATGTTTGAGCATCCTTCTTAAGAATAAAATTTCCACTATTAAAATTAAATTTTATGTGACATACCCAGTGTAATATATTTGGCAGTATGTACATGTGGCACCTTTTATATTGGGAAAACCATCAGACCTTTTTAACTTAGAATAAGGAAACATGTAATAGAAATATCAGAGGGAGATATAAAACATATTCTGACAGCACAAGTAATGTTTGCAGGATCAAGTGGATCTTACAATTTGAGCTATATGGGCATGGAAAATGTGAAACTAGGGAGAAGAGGGGGCCTTATTATTATGAAGGGAGGCAATGTACATCTTTAATCTAGGCAGTTTAAAAGCACCAGGTTTTAATGACTGCCTGGAATTACCTCCATTTCTATGAATATGAGCCAGACTGGTTAATGTGTCATTTCCAATGCTATGATATTTAATGTAAAATATTTATTGTTGTTTGCTTCTGGTTTCATGCAGTGATTGGAAGCCCTTATGCAAATCTCTTGTACTGATGTCCCAGAAAAGGTTAATCTTGGAATCCTGGGATGGATGTCCTATGCAAGAAAGATGTCAGTAATGCAAGGTTCGATAATCACTGTCTGCTAATGAGATATACTTAATATAGACTCTGTAAAAATGACGATATTTGCTACCTGTCAAATTATACATTTTTTTGACAAATCTTTAGAAAAATATACTCCCTATCTGGGGCTATGATCATTTTTTTTTCATAATCTATTTTTTTACTATTCATTTTTAATATAGCCTTGTAGATAAATGATGTGTTTCTGTACATAAGCATTATTTAGATTATTGCAGGACATTACATTATCATAAAATATTTCAGGAGAACATATGAAAAGATAACATTCACCTTGTGATGCCAACTTATCCCACTTGCTGTGTCGGTCCGCTCCCTCCGGTCCTCCTCTAGGGGCCTCCTGGCGATTCCCAGGATGAGGCTTAAAACTGCTGGTGACAGAGCATTTATTGTCACCGGCCCCGTCCTGTGGAATTCGCTTCTTCCACCTATTCAGGAGGCCCCTTCGGTTGAGGCTTTTAAGGCCTGCCTCAAGACCTTCCTGTTTAATCAGGCCTTCCCAGACCTTATGCATTAATCCTCCCTGAAAGCCTTGCTCCTCTTTTTCTGAGTTTCAGTTTTAATATAGATGTCCATTAATTATATTTTTATGCTGCTATTTTATTGCTTATTTATATTAATTTAAATTCTTGTATTGTTAGTATGCTTTTACTGTACTGTGCCCAGATCCTCCGGGATTGGGCGCCTGAAAAAAAAATTGCCTTACCTTGCCTTGCTTTATGACATCACATTTTAAAGACTATTGTACTGTATATAAGATTAGTCTGTATTTGAACACCTTAACCCTTGGAAAAGCACACACGGGGGTTCGAAACACAATCAGGCGGTGATTTTATTGGCAGCTACTGGATGTATGTGCCTCTGCAGCCTTTCTGCACTATGATTAAATAATACTTTTGCTACACAGTCTTTTGTGGTTTGTGAGCCTGTTTAACAAGTGGGGAAGCAAGTGCAAGTTTGCATAATTTTGGATTCATTCTTTTATCGACCCTATGCAGAGCCATATTTTGAGGCAGTTCCTGTTTTGTTTATTTAAGTAAGAGGACCCAGAATGTGTTCCTAAATGGAGAATCATCAGTGGAATGGGAGGATGCCACAGGGATTGGTTCTACTACTGGTTATTTTGAAAATATTTGTTATATATTGGAGGAGGTTCAGAGAAAGATATACCACTTCGAAGATGACACCAAGATCTCTCAAAGAGAGAGAAGAGAAGAGAAGAGAAGAGAAGAGAAGAGAAGAGAAGAGAAGAGAAGAGAAGAGAAGAGAAGAGAAGAGGATAAGAGCCATAAAGAATGATCTGCAACATACGGACAAGTGGTCAAATGTATGGAAGCTAAAATTTAACCAAATGAAAATGCAAGGTAATGTGCATAGGGGCCAATAACCCAAGAACAGGGTGTGGAATGAATGAGGTGGTAGTGAAGAGTACATCAGAGAAAAAGGAACTGAGACTTAATAATGGATAACATAACTATATCAGCACAATGTAGTAGGGCTGTGGCCAAGACAAATTGGATGCTGGGTGCATAGTGAGAGGGAGCAATAGCAGAAGGAGAGAGGTAATACAGCCCCTGTATAAATCCCTCATTCACCTTCATTTTGGGTATTGTGTACAATTTTGGAGACCATGCTAGAGGAAAGACAGGGACAGATTGAAGGTAGTGCAGATATTAGCCACCAAAACAATTCATGGGCAACAGGGTAGGTACTGGGAGAAACATTTGAAGGATCTATACACGTACTTTTTGGAGGTCAGGTGAAAATGGGGTCACATGACTGAGACATCCAAGTACCTCTGTGGAGAAAACAAGGTAGACAGCAGTGAGCTGTTCATAATAAGTGGTAATATGGCTACCAGGGGGAACTCCCTGAAACTGGTGTGGGGGGGAGTGTTGAAGAAGGATATCAGGAAGGAGTTGTTTCGCAGAAAGAATGGTGGTGCACTGGAACAAGCTTCTGGATGGTCATCAGGGCTGAAAGAGTGGGAGGGTTCATAAAGGAACAGGACAGGTGCATGGGAAAAATACATAAGGGGACAGACCAGGAAGGGGAAGGTACAAAGTATTAACAAGGCCATAGTCCAAACATTGAACAGACTTGAGCAGTCTGGATTGGTCACTAGGATTTTGTCTGCCATCATTTTCTATGTTTCTGTGATTCTATACACTATATGGAACTTCACACATGCTATATTTGGTGAAATGTAGATGAAAGGTTTTAAAATTAGATGGAAATAACTGAAATTTAAATTGTGGCAGAATTGTGACATTTTTGGTGAAAATCCCATGACATTTCACAGAATCGGAAATGTAACTAACAAATTCCAGCAGCATAATTATACATTCTGCAGAGCTCTAATTCAAACCCCTTAACTTCTCAGCCCTCAGCAGCCTCAAAACTCCATCACCCAAACCGTCCTTTCAGGCCGCCCCATAGTGTACCCCTTATTGTGGGATCTTCAAGGCCACCCAAACCCCTCACTCAAGTCAGAGTTAGGTAGACTTGGTTGTGCAGAACCTGTCACTACCGCATTGCTTTATCCATGGGACCCATGTGCTTTTTCACTGTTTTCTCAAATCCTACTGAGCAATAGATATCAAGGCTGCCATGCATGCATGTGCATGCTACTGTGGGATATCAGACGGCACCAATCAACATCCTCCCTCCTTCTTTATGCTGCTCCAGCCATGTTCCACCAGTGTTAATGCAGGTGTCATTGTTGTGGTGGGGTCAGGAACCCACTCTACAAGGAGGAGAGCATTCTCTGGGATGCTCAATCCTCCTTCTCTCCAGGCCAGCCCTTTGATGTCCCAAGCTTGTTCCCAAACCCAGGTCTCTGGCATGGGAGTGGCAGTCCTGCCACTGCCCTGGTGGGCCAGCCTTATCTGAGTGTAACCAAAGTTCTGTGTTGTTTGCATAGTATCAACATTGTGTTTTCTGCAAACATAAATACATGTATACAGTAGTGAATGGGTTAACCTGATGTAGTGCACAATGAATACAACAGAGATGCCACAGCATCCAACATTGCATTTGCTGCACTAATCTGTACTATTAGGGCAATCGCTTGTGATCACCACAGTACACATGCATAAGCAAATGAAAATCCGTACGTAAACCTTTTGCTTGAAAACTGTATAGCTATGCTAATGATGCACCCTACTGGATATTTGTAGAAAACATAAGACATTTAACATACTTGAGATATAGCATGCCTGCAAACAATTATTATTTTTTACTAAGAGATCAAAGGCAAATACACTGTGAAAGCCATAGTGTAGGAGCAAGGCAATCCATGGATCCCCTGACTAACTCCAGTTGCTTTTACAGGCAGTGTGCCATGGGTGTGTTAGTTAAATCATAATATAGGTTCTTTATCCAGGGCACTGTTCCAAATCTCACAACAATTACTACATTGGTAATCTGTTTAGTCATTGCAAATAATCTGTAGAAAGGTTTTGTAAACAGTATACCTGCCAATGCACAAATATTTAACCTAAAAGGCACTCAGTTGTTGCATTAAGACAGTTGACCCATGGGTGGCCAATTTCCTTTGCCTTGATAGCCATGTGCGGTCTGCTATGTGATGATGCATTTCTGTTGCATACCTTCCTTGGCAATCATTAGCAGCCTTTTTTCCCCCATTCTTATATTAAAGTTTTTAATAGAAATGTATAGTGCCAGGGCCTGCGTTAAGCACCCACCAACCCCGCGGCCGTGGGAGGCCCCCCAATGTAACGAGCTTGGTGGCGGCGGGTCTGGCGGTGGGCCCCTTGGGAACCCAATGCAGTGGTGTGCTATTATAGGTAAGGAGGTGGCTGGGCGCGCTGAGGGACTGAGAGAGAGAGGGGTGGAGAGCAAACGTAATGAGGTGAAGGAAGTGATTCGGAGAGAAACCTGAGATTGCGTGCAGTGGCAAACAGAGCGAGGGGTGGCAGAGGAGTGAGGAAAGGGCAGAGAGACGAGCTCAGGTCCTGACATGCAGAGCTGCTTGAGCACAAACAACGACATCCAACACTAAACTACAGTCCTTTGGACACTCTTGATACTTTTCACACTTTTGTCACTGAAAGGCGAGACACTGACTCTCATAAACATGGGACAGACTGGTGCTCCAAATGCAGGACACAGAAAACAAGACGCTACACATGCTAAAAAGTGTGGGCCCCCTGCACAGCAACGAGCAGCCAGTCATCAGCATCATCATTAAACAAAAGTTGAAGTGCAGATTCATTTTGGAAAGCAAATGCAATAAATATATATATATATATATATATATTTTGGCAATTTCATATAATTTATTTGTTTTTGTATAAAACAATGACAAACAAATCAACCTTCACAGAACTGGAACAAAAATGAGAACAGCATCAACTCCACAGGATAAACTTCAAAACTATAGACATCAAAAACTCAAGCCCCCCCCAAAAAAATACCCCACAGCCCTACATGCACCAGCTAGGTAGGAAACCAAGTAAGGATTGTGGTGGGTTCTGCTGTACTTTAGAAACCCAAGGCCAATTCATGCAATAAAGATTTTTACAGAGATATTTGATCCATTAAAGGAAAAATAACTCCTGTGTTTTACATAACATGATTAGAAATGTGGGCATGCATGAAATCTGTTCAATACTCTGTAGACCCCATATTTGAAAATGTTACCACAATAATGGGGTTTTGACCATATAAACTGGTTTTGTACTCAGGAAAGGTAGTTAGCATGCAAGTGCCAAATTGAAAGACACAGGCAGTGTGAAACAAAGTTGATAGTACATGAGCACTAATGCCCTGCTAAGTGTATACCAATGAGAGGCTAATTCCTGCTTACTTGGTCCACTGGTATACTGAAAGCTTTTTTATAATAGTAATAGCCTGTTTGCACAGCTCTAGTCAAGGTATTCCAAAACCATGTATAACAACCTGAAGATAGCATGTACCACCACATCCCTCTCCCTGTCCTAATATTATATTTCCCTGCTGTCCAGTGGCACAGTCAATCCCCCTCCCCATCCTAAAATAATTTTTTCTGACTTCCAGAGGCACCTTTCCCCCTCATCAACCCTATGTATAGCACATTTTCCCTTGAATCTTGTGGCACCCCCTCCACCCTGCAGAGTCTACAGTTCCCACTTACATATGAACATATGGACATATGACAATGCCAGCAGAATTAGGCCTCAAGGTCTGTCTTGTCTGCTCAAAAACACAGTTCACAGTTCAGACAACTGCTGCTGGCTCCCTTCCCCCTTTTCATCTCTTCCACCAAACTTTCCCTCCCTGAGTTCACCACCCTGGTCAATTCTCTCCCTACTTGTACCTTGCCCATGAATCTATCCCATTCCTTCATAAAATTCCCCATTGAATTCAGTGAGATCACCTCCTCAAGCAGCACATTCCAAGCCACCACCACCACCCTTTCCATGAAGTAATATTTCATCAGCTCCCTCCTAACACCCCCCACCCAGTTTCAGTCTATGTCCTCTTGTGGACCCTTCCCCCTTCAATCTAAACATACCCTCAGTACTAACTTAGTTTATGCCCTTCAAGTACTTAAAGGTCTCAATCATATCTCCTCTGTCCCTTCAATCTTCCAGATGAGTACACATTGAGCTCTCTTAGTCTTTCCCCATAGGATTTCTCCCCCATTCCCTGGATAATCTTGGACACCCTCCTCTGGACTCCCTCCAGGATCCTGATGTCCCTCTTTAAGTATGGGCACCAGAACTGCACACAGTACTCCAAGTGTGCCTCACCAATGATCTGTACAGTGGCAGAATAACCTTCCCCCTCCTTGAAGTGATCCCCCTAGCAATGCACCTCAGCATTCTGTTTGCCTTTGTTGCTCCTATTCTGCACTGTACTGAGTGATTCCTATTCCCTGTGATCACCACACCCAGATCCCTTTCCTCCTCATATATGGATATCTGGCCCCCCAAGTGGTAACTGTGTCCTGGGTTCCTGGCCCTTAAATGCAGTACACTGCACTTCCTAGTATTGATACCCAGCTGCAACATGTTTGGACATTGTCCAAGTCTTTCCAGATCCTACTTGAGTACCTTCCTCAATTCCACACTGTCCACCACAACACCTAATTTGGAGTCATCAACGAACAAACTCATCTTGCTCTTAACTCCCTCTGCTATGCCTGCTATGAAAGCATTAAATAGCAGTGGACCCAAAACCAAGCCTTGTGGGACCCCCCTAGTGACCTTCCCGGGTGACAAGAATTCCACCCCTATCACCACACTCTGCTGTCTTTTGCTCAGCCAGTTCCCTATCCACTGTGCCAGCTTCACTCCCACCCCCAATTTCTTCAGTTTGTCCATCAGTCTCCCTTGCTGCACAGAGTCAAATGTTTTGCTGAAGTCCAGATACAGGATATCAAGTGATCAACCTTCATCTAGAGCTATTGTCATCCAGTCAAAAAATTCGACCAGGTTAGTTTGACATGATCTCTCCAGGATGAACCCATGTTGCTGGATGTCCTGAAGTTCGTTTACTCTCTCCCCCCATTCATGCTCTTCACCTCCTCGTATCTGAGTCACTACATCCTTGCTTTCTCTGTACCTCCCTTGTTGCAGTGCCTGCCTCTCACTCCCTAGTTCCACCATCCTCCTAATACCTTCCTATAACCTCCTTTTGCTTTGTTTCCCTTCTCCATGCTTATTTTGTACACTCTACAGATTACAATTTTTCCAATCATCTTCTGATACCTAATCAGACAGAACTGTTGTATATCCTCCTCCATGCTTATATTGAACATACTTTAGAAATTAAACTCTAGATTTTAATGCTGTACTTTGTTAAACACAATAGCTGTATTAACTTCACTGTATAATGTTTTTATATCGCTATGTATCTTTTGTATTTCTGTATTTTGTATGCACTTCTTTTTTTTTACTCCCTGAGGTCTTATTATTGCCCCTTCTCCCCTGCCCCAGGTCACATCCGGGAATGAGCCCCAGCTCAATGTGCCTTTCCTGATTACCAAAATTTAAAATAAATAAATAAATACTTCCAGGAATGCCACCAACTTCTCCTTTAAGATGGTCTCCATTAATTTCCCCACTATGGACGTAAGGCTGACTGGTCCATAATTTCCCAGCTCATCCCTGGGTCTGCTCCTATGAAGGGGCACCACATACGCCATCCTCCAGTCCAGTGGTACATATTCTGATTGAAGGAAGGTGTTGAACAACTCTGACAGAGGTGCTGCCAGGATCTCTGCCAATTCCTTCAGGATCTGGGGTGGATTTCATCCAGCCCCTGTGCCTTGTCTGCCCACAAGGACTTAAGACCTTCCCACACTCTCTTCACTGGGATCTCGCCATCCATTATCCCCCCTCATCAACCCCGCTATCCTATCTATCCCCTGCATAATTGGCCATTCCTTTTCACTTGGTCATACAGTGGTAGTCAGCATAAACCCTCCAGTCACCTCCTTGGCTGGCCACTGTCTGACTCATGTATATACTATATCAATATATGCCAGCAGTTATATTGATATTATTGCTGCAAGATATCTCTAAAATATTACAGAAGCTCTATGATTTTCAGAGAAGTCTCACAACTACTATATTTTAAATACCGACTGATTCACATTCCTTGGATACCAAAAGGGGATTAAGAGTTTACATAAGCTTTTGGTATGAGATCCACAGTAAATACTGCAACATATTTCTGAGGTAACAGACATAGTAGAGCTCAAGATAAAGGTGGTATGTAGCAGAATGACAATACTGTGTGAAAGAGCATCACTTTTTTTGCAACTGAGTACTACATTTTCATACTAGACACACACATCTCCAAAAATAATCCGTAACACTGAGAATAACTTATTAATCCCCTAGGCTGCTAAGAACCAATATTATTAGTGTTTATCCCAATTGGTACTACCTGTATATGGTAAAGCAGTTCTTTAAAGGGACACTGTCAACTTCCTTAGGCCTCAAAGTGTCCCTAGTTAAAAAAAACAAAACACTTATTTTGATTGTTCTCATTCTACAGAGACTGCTGATGCAGCTGGTAGTTTGCTTCAGATCCCTTTTTTCTCTTAAAAAGTGTAAAACCGAGTGCCCACCATAATTGGTGTTACCACACCGAAACACGTTTGTCTACATTTCTTGACCAACTCCCATTGAATCTTTCCAGGGCTCAGGAACACCCCGATACAATCTAGCCATTCATTATGCAGTAGGAGTAGAGGAGTCTATTGTATCATGAGTGACTGCACTTTTAAAGGGTGTTTATAATGTTCAGGACTTATGCAACAAGAGTAGTTCAATGATCTGAAGCAAAACAAGACTGGGTATAACTATACATTTCCACACATTTCAGTTCTAATAATCAAGGAGGTAAAAAAACAACCAGCAACATCAATGAATTTTATAGAAGGTAAGCAATCATAAAATGTGGGTTTTTACCTAAAAATAATATGATGCCAAAAATATTGACAGTGTCCATTTAATGCATTAGTAACAATGAAGTGTATTATAAATAACTCAAATAGAACCAATGGTGTAAATGGGGGTAGTGGTGGCTGGGGAAATTAAGTTCCAGGACTAAAATTAAGAACCTAATTCATTTTCAGAAGTAAAATCAGGAAAGACTGTTCCTGTGTAATAATTACCCAGAAAAAAACATACAACTGGAAAATAACATGTTAAAATGCAACTTATAATGGAAAAAAGGTTCCCAGACCCTTGTCAGGTATATTCAGTCCTACAGGAAAGTTGGTTGATCCCCCAGTGAATTCTGTCCATTACCAGTACTGGACTGATCCTAAGGATGCCACAGCTCAGATGGTGAAGCAATCTATAAAGGGACTCACACTTCTCCCACAAGCCCATTCAGCAATACTTTATGTGCTCTTTAGAAATGTTTCCCTAACAAAATAGTAGAGGAAAGTCAAGTAAAGGGCACATAAAATGCTGCTGAATGGATTCTATAGTTTATGGCTTACATTCTGCGAAAGATGTAGTATCCTACTTGGCAAGTAATTTAACACAGTTTTTGTCTCAAGGGGCTACATAGGAAGTTCAACAGAATATTTACCTAAATTTTTGACTTCTTTAAGATGAATTGCTTTTTTTCTTTACTGTGGATACATGTCGGTATCTAGTAGAATGCCACTAAAATAAGCAGTATTTATTACAATAAAATATCAAAGAAACATACTTTCCATGGCAGATTTGAATATTTATTAAACATTATCAGTCCTTCAAGAAGTGAACTAATTACAAGTGCATATTATCACACGGCATGTTAAGTGGAAATCATCTAAAATGATCATATGATATTTTTTAGCAGATGACAGAGAATAGCACCTGAACATAAGCATGCTAATCTATCAATGTCATGGAACACTGCAAAACAGATTTATTACCAACATTCACATGGTTTTCTTAACATAAAATAAACAGGGAGAACTAAGGTTTTGATATAATTTCAGTGATGATTCATGTGTTAATACATGTTCATTTTTAATTTCATAATAATATTTTCTCCTCCTGTTTCAAATAAATTATTAATGTGTATGTTTGGAAAGCAGTAGGGTCTAGTGTAGCACTTAACAATGAGCCTAAAGACCTACTGTAAGTTTGACTTCCGTCACCGTGCTTACTTTGTGACTTGATCAAGTCACTTGAATTGTGTTTTTCCCAGCTCAAAAACTGGGTAGTGGCAGGACCTCACTGAAAAAGAAAGATGTTGCAGCTCAGTATGGCTATCCAGGAGTTTGTTTATAGTCGAAAGGTATAAATAGGGTCTTAAGAAAAATGGATTTATTGCATTTTTAACTAACTTTTTTCAGACTTTAGACTACACAGAGTATGTACTTTCTGATCTAAAATTCAGTCGAGGTTGGACCTTAGATCAGATTGTGCAAATCTGTTGCATTGATCCAAACCAATTTCTTTTCTTGTCCTTGGCCCTTCCCCCTCACATACTCCATTCCCTAGCAATAAGTCCATTGGTAGCCAGTGACATTCCCATGTGCCCACCACCTTAACAGTAACTGGCATAGCCCTCTTCTCACCTCCTTGGCCAGCCATTGTCTGAACCCTTTATCCCAAACAACAATTTGTGAAAACAAATTCATTGCCTGTATTTCATAAATGATCCTGCAATGTGCAGTGAGCTTGTACAGTATTTCTTAAATTACTGTTTGCAACAAAGAGATCAGATGGTGTAAAGCCAAGGAGGACATAAGAGCTCTGTGCCAGCCATTGTCAGGACAAGGTGGTGGTGCCACTGTCTAGCATAGAATTTTGGCATGGGACAAAGTAAGTAAAAGAGGCAAGTAGATACAAAGGACTCTTTGCATGGGATAGGGTGAGGGTAGGAGGTACAACTAGGTGGCAGGAATTTGTTGGGAGTAGGTGAAGGAGGGGTACCACTGGATGCCAGGGACATACTGACAAGGATGGAGTGAAGTAGGGTGTATCACTAGATTTTATGGAATTATTGGCATCAGATAGGGTGCTGAAGGGGCAACTAGTCACCAGGGATTTTTTTAACTAATTTGTAGGAACCACTGGTCATTATACAGTCTAATTGGATTTTGATATTTGCAATCCAAAATCCAATCCATCCTTATATTAGATTTCAGAGTGAATTTTGGATTTTCCAACTTTCTGGCACAACTGGGTGAGATTGGTTTTTGTAATACTCAAGTCCCACTAATCTGTATTTATTGGGTGTGTATGGGTTGGCTTTTCTGGTTCTGATGGGTCAGTATAGCACAGTGGTTTAAGGCTCTGAGCTGCAAATCTGGTGACATCCAGCAGACCAGACCTGGGTTTGAATCCCACAGATTCCACTTGCATACTGTGTGACCCTGTGCAAGTCACTTAACTTCCCTGTGCTCCCAGGTTATGCCTGTAAAAAAGCTTTCAGCTTAGTGTGTCTCACCTGGTTAAATAACTAAACAAACAAAAAAATAAGACCACATAAATTAGAACTAGAATAAAACCAAAATGCAATTTATTTGTAAGACAAAATGGTGCGATCAGTTTACAAAAATAAGTTAACCTTTCCATGCCCCTTTGCAGGGCAAAGAAATGCATACCAATGTACTCTTCCCCCCATGTCACAAAAGGAAGGGGGATTCCTTTGTTACCATGCCCGTGCACTGCCTCCTGCAGCATTGCAATGAATAGCAGCATGTTGGGAGTAGGAGAAGGTTGGAGGGGCCACAAGGAAGCCACTGTAGTGTGTTGTGCTACAGGTGATATCAGCAGTAAAGTCTGTTGCAATGCTTGTAACATTAAAGCTCCAAATCCAGCACTGATTTGCCAGAGCAACATCATAATGTCCTGCAAAGCAATCAATGAGGTTCCCCTAAGGATTCCTGCAGTGGCTTAACAAGTTTGCATCACTAGCAGTAGCAGTGTAAGCAGGTCTTTTACAAAGTATGAAGTAAAAGTGTTTTAGCCAGCACTTGCTACTCACAGTTCTCTCATTAGCATTTTACACGCAATAGTTTCAGACAGCACATATGACTCTTGGATACCTGGACTCGTGCAAAAGGTGTATCATATTTTATTTTGTGTAAAAAAAACACCCAGCAACAACAGTCCTTCCTGAGTACAGATCATCCCCTTCTTTTCTCTCCAACAACACTCCTGATGCATTTTGCTCCCTCTAGTGCTTAATCATAGGAATAACATGCTATGCCAGCTCTTTCCTTTAATAGGGAACATTTAAAGTGACAGTGCGAAAGTGAATATACAGTCAATCAAATTCATATAAATATCAAGTCCATATATTTAATAAATACAATTAAAACTAATCTTACCACATTTATATGTGTTATATACTATATTTCCTTTTTCAATTAAGCACATTATTGTTTTAATTTTTACCATCCTTTCATAGTCCATCTAATCTATTGTTTAGCCTTCTGCAAAATTGGTCAACGTGAATCCATTGTGGTTCAGCAGAGCAAGTTAACCCTGAAAGGTGAAAATAGGAAATATATAGAACATTATTAACACATATCCTATATTATAATATATAATATAAAAACCTTTTTAACACACATAACATTATACAAAAAAAAATAACATATGCTCTTGATAGACATTTACAGTATATCCTCATGTCTAAACTTTTAAAATTCTGACATCTTACTTCAAGATCAAGTAACAAGGAGAATATGGTCAAACCTATAGTAAAAACTAGGGGCAGGACATTGAAAAGGGGAGCATTTAACAACATTATTTCTATTTTTTCAAAAAAGGTTTCAATTCTATTCTTTCATTAAGTCCTTGTTTTTCTGAGGCCCCTGTGGCAAAAATCCAATACTATTCTCTTTTTAACAACACATTGTCATAATCTCCCCCTATTGGGCTTTTTATAGGTTTTTCCATGCCTACAAAAGTAAAATCATGTTTATTTTTAGCATGACATTTACTTATATGTAAGGCTAGTGCATTCCTAAGATCATTATTCTCAATGGCCCTTAGGTGTTCGCCTATTCTTATTTTATACTGTCTCTTTGTCTTTCCCACATAATAGCAGCCACATGTACAAACAGCCATACAGATAACCCCTTCTACTACACATGTGATAAAACCCCTTACTTTTGTTTCCAATTTATTTTTAGGGTTGATAAAAGTTGTAGTATTTTGTACCTTAATACACAATTTACAATTTCCACAATGGTGGCAACCATCATTTCTTTTAGGTAGCCACATTCTGGGATTACCTGTTCTGAGTTGTACTGAGTGAACTAATCTGTCTTTGAGGCTGTGGCCCCTTCTATGAACCATTCTTGGCTCTATATTCTTAAGTTCTCTCAGGCCCGAATCCAAACTAACAAAATGCCAGTGTTTCTTTATGGTGTTGCAAATCTCTTTTGACTGTGCACAGTAAGTGCTAACAAAATTAATTCTCAAATCACTCTTTTCTCTCCTTGGGCTTTTGTTCATAACCTGTAATCTTGACATATTATCCACCTCCTCCCTTGCCTTAGCTATAAGGCTATGTGAGTAACTTATCTCCTTCAATCTGCTTTCCAATTCTTTGGCTCTTTTGTCATAGGTTTCCTGATCACTGCAATTTCTTTTGACTCTAATAAATTGCCCTTTCAGAATACCTGCAATAGTATGGAATGTATGGCTACTTTTGGAGTGTAACAAGGTGTTGTGATCAGTAGGTTTCCTAAACAAATCTGTTTTAACTCCCCCTTGTCCATCTTTTACAATTACTAGATCCAAAAAGGTAATTTGTTGTTTACTAAAGGACAGCGAAAATCTCAGGTTTGGATTACTATTTTATAGATATTTTACAAACGCAAACAGTTCTTCCTCAGTTCCTACCCCTATCATCAATATATCATCAATAAACCTACGATATAGATCTATCTTATGGTGGAATGGATTAGTTTCCTATATTCATATAGTTTCCTCCTCCCATTTACCAGGTATATATTAGCAAAATTGGAAGCTAAACCAGCCACCATAGCTGTACCTTTCTTTTGCATGTGTTGACCATCCAGGTAGAAAAAAGTGTTACATTTCAATACAAATTCTGCCAGTTTCACCAGCATATATGTAGGTGGGTCCCTATTCTCTCTTTTGTTCAAATAGAACTCCATGGCTGCCAAACCATCATTATGGGGTATATTTGAATACAAGGACTCTACATCAAGAGTGACCAACAAGCTATCCTTTTGTATTGCTAAATCTTCCAGCACCATCAAAATGTCCCCTGTATCTTTAATATAAGAGGGGATATATTTTACTAGGTTGCCAATGTAACTATTCACATACTTAGAAATTGGTTCTGTTAGTGAATCATTTCCTGACACTATTGGACGGCCTGGAGGATTAACCAGGCACTTATGTATCTTTGGAAAACAATAAAAGCAAGCTTTTACAGGACTGGCCACTGTTAAAAATGAAATTGTTTCATCTGGTACCCAATTTTGATTTTTGACATACATTAGATATGCATCTATTTCCCCTTTAAACCTGACTGTGGGGTCTGATTTAAGTCTTTCATAGAACACATTGTTATTCAGTTGTCTACATATTTCCTGATGGTACATATCAGTGTCCATTACTATTATCGAATCCCCTTTGTCAGCTGGTTTAATAGTTATATCGACATTTGAGTCCAACTTATTCAATGCCATTTTTTCATTTTTATTCAGATTAAAACAATGGCTACTATTATGACTTGTGTTTTTATCAATCATTTGTAAGTCTCTCTCACAACTTAAAAAAAAAACTTGTAATGCTGGTCTGAGAGGTGGACAGAAAATCGATTTGGGCCTAAATATAGCCCTAGAGTTTTTATGTTCCAATGCTTCAATAGTATCAGAGTTCTGACTTACCCCTTCCATTGTCACATCCTTTGGTTCTTCTTTTTTATTAAAAAAGGATCATAAGCTCAGGATACAGACACATTTGTTACAGTCTATTATAGTTTCAAAAATATTAATCCTCTGTGTTGGTACAAATGATAGTCCCTTGTTTAACAATGATTCCTCCACCTCTGATAGTTGATATTTGGAGATATTTATTACATTTCCTACTGATACCCTCATTGGTTCCAGGTCCATCTTCCTCTGTTTCTGCTTCTGCAACCTCCTCCTCCTCTTTCTACCACCTCACCTCGTCTGCTTTTTGAGGCTTGATGAAAATTTAGTCAATGACTCCTCCTCGGGACCTCAAATGGAATCTGTTGTTGTGGCACTGTTCTAGGTGTGGAATGATCCTCTTCCCTCAAATAAATTTCCTCTGTACTGTTTAATTCCAAATTAGACCCTTGCTCTTCTGATCCTGATGCTGTTCTCAGAATCGATTTCAGTGGTGTATTTTCATTTTTATGAAAATATGGTTTATTCCATCCAAAAATAGTCCAATTTTTTTAATCTTTTGTGGCCTCTTTCAAATTTTGTTTTCTTGACTTCCTATATTTTTTTATCATATTTAGTGAGATTAACTTTAAATCTGTCCAGAAGTTCTTCATACATAGGATGGGACACAAACTCTTTCAGTATTTCTTCTCTTTTTTCAATCTCTTCCTCACTTTCTTTCTGAATTGTTTCATTTTCTTTTAAAATGAATTCAATATACTCAATGCTTGTATTGTGACTAATACGTTGCCACTTATTCAAAAAAACTTCTCTCTGTAGTCCAAATGTAGATTTCTTTAAAATCCATAGCCCCCCAATGCACTCTTTCCACCTCTAAATATTCTTTTAATGATATTCGTTCCCAATGAAGTCATTTTAAATTAAAGACTACTTTTTCAAATTGTGTAAACACCTGTTTAACATTTATTGGCCCACAATTAATATTTGCTTCTTGATTTAAAAGCTCCATAAACCTAATGTCTGTTGGGGCTGGATTAGACAGGACAAAATCTGAGAGGGAGGGGACCCATGTGCTTGCAAGCTGATTCCAGGCTCCATTCTGTTTCCAGCCTGTTTGTTTCCTCCAAACGCCATTCGGCTTAGTGACAGACATTTCAACAATGCACCCGGAAACTGTCTATATTCGCTATTGTAGAGAGATACCTGAGTTTTATTCAGTAACCCATGCAATAATCCTTAAAGACAAGTAATATGAATAAAAAAATGAAACAGGGTAGCACCTGGGAACACCCTGCCTTGGCAACAGTGTCATGTAAAAGCAGGAAGTAAAAATGTTTTAGCCAGCACTTGCTACTCACAGTTCTCTCATTAGCATTTTACTCGCAATAGTTTCAGACAGCATATATGACTCTTGGATACCTGGACTGGTGCAAAAAGTGTATCATATTTTATTTTGTGCAAAAAAACACCCAGCAACAACAGTCCTGCCTGAGTACAGGTTGTCCCCTCCTTTTCTCTCCAACAACACTCCTGACATGTTTTGCACCCTCTAGTGCTTAATCATAGGAATAACATGCTATGCCAGCTCTTCCCTTTAATAGGGAACATTTAAAGTGACAATGCAAAAGTGAATATACAGTGAATCAAATTCATATAACTATCAAGTCCATATATTTAATAAATACAATTAAAACTAATCTTACCACACTTATATGTGCTATGTACTATATTTCCTTTTTCAATTAAGCATATTATTATTTTAATTTTTACCATCCTTTCATAGTCCATCTATTTTGTTGTTTAGCCTTCTGCAAAATTTGTCCATGTGAATCCACTGTGGTTCAGCAGACCAAGTTAAACCTGAAAGGTGAAAATAGGAAATATATAGAACAGCATTAACACTTATCCTATACTATTATATATAATATAAAAAAAAACATTTTAACACACATAACATTATACAAAAAAAATTAACATATGCCTTTAATAGACATTGCTACACTCGGCACGTGTACACTCATTTCTATCATTTGTGAGGTAGCAGAACTTTCATAACTGATTTGTGACTTGGCTGCTCAGGCATGATGGTCCCTCCTCATCACTAATAAAGATAAAATTGTGTATTTTTAGGAGCGCCATTGTATTTTCATAATTTTTGCAATGGCTGTGTACTGTAAATAAAAGTCAAACATTCCAGTTTTATTGCTTCTCAGGAATCTACAGTAAGAATGAAGAAACAGTCATGTTATAGACAGATGACAAGCATATTTTCCCACTGGGTTTTTTTTCAGAAAAGAAGCCTGACATCACTGCAGACTTCAATGTAATTCAGAACAGAAACTTCAATATATTGAATGTTATTCAGCACATGATTTTATTTCTACAACATAAACCCCTGCCATTGCACAAATCTAACTAATAAAATGTGTAAGGGAAAATCTTGCAGATTGACTGGCTTATCACCATGCTATTAAGTGTCAAATGCACAACTATAAGTAGTCTGGTAGCCCGTCAAGATAGCAAATCCCAAATTGTGAGGACTGAAAACAGTGCAAAATTACAGCACTTGCCTTATCCACAACTGACAGTTCCCTCCTTTTTGAGGTCCACTCATTATTAAGTAAGGGGAGTGGGAGTGTGGGGGGCAAAGCCTCCCACAAGCAGAAAGTTTGCTGATATGGCACATGCTGTGATTACGTGCCATTTTCACCCCTTGATGTTTGGGAGTCATTATCTTGATGTGGAACCGAGTAGTCTGGGTTGTAGAATTTTATTCAATCAAATGACTCCACGTTTTTCTTTAAATTCTGAAAAGAATTATATGTTTCAAATTGATGCAACTTTTTTTTGCATCTTTACCACCCTTCCCCCTTCCGACAGTTAAACTCCCAGCTATTTGCCAAGTTTGAAGGGTCTACATATCTATTTTCAGCATTTGATTGGCATACTTAAGCAATAAGGTACTCCCAGGGGTTACATTAATCATCTGTTAATCCCAAATTGGAATGCTACATTACACTCCCAGGGGGGTGATTAGCAGATGACTAATGTAACCCCTGGGAGTACCTTATATAGCTTTTATAGTAGTGTAAATAAGAAAAACTAAATAAGGCCAACAGTAAGTTTTTATGAAATCAACATAACCTCATTTAATAGTAAAATAGTCCTTCTGCATTCAGATGGAACAGCTGAGGTTTTAACATTTGGGACCAGTAGTAGCCATAGACATTATTAGCTGTTTCCAGATATTTCGCAAAATTTCTAAAGAGTTTCTCTGTGCTGCTGCCCCTACTGCGGAAATGGAGAAAGCAGGAGATATATCTGAAAATAACACAGACATTTTGGGAAATCACTGGCAGCGTCTGTGGCTGCTACTGCTAGTGTAACTTCATATGGGAGACTTGCTGCAAGAGTGATGCACAATGTCTGATCAGAGAAGACATGGAATGCTTAAAATGATAACTCTTGTCTCATTTTTCATACAAAAAGTGCACATCTACTTTAAAAAAAGTAGAACTTCTATCATCGTGTCATGATTAGTGCTAACATTATCATGAGCACTGCATGAATTATCATGAGTGCCATCATCATGGTAACAGAAATCGAACGGAGAGAAACAGCAATTAGGAGCCCATGAAAAAGAAATGTTTTCAGTGGGCTGTCAGTTACTGACATGCTGGTGAACCCTACTGAGCATTATATCTCAATAATAAATAGATCAAGCTTAGAAAAAAATATTTTTCACATGTTCCTAATTGCTGTCACTTTCAGTTACCATGGCAACAGCTCTCAGATACATTTGTGTGCTTCTCATTCTAACTGTAGCACTACCTATGATGTTTCAGTAGTTCTCCCTCTTTCATAGTACAGGAACACTTTTAGTGTGGAAAACCAGTGAGAGATTATCTTTGTGAAAGTCTGAAGATTACAGCACTGTTCATATGAAGGACCAAACGAGTGACTATTACCATGACAGTGCCCAATGATCTCATGACACTATTTACTATATAAGTCCAGTAACACTATGGTGGTGAAAGCTTTCTCAACTTTTGGTTTGCCTGTAGGAAATGTTGGGGTAGATTTTGTAATTTAAATCACAACTATGCCTTGTGTTGTCATGGTAGTTGCTATGCAAGTTCATGGTGCAGTGTGTTATGGAAAATATTTCCATGACAACCACAACCAGAATGCAATTCATCAAATGTGTACTCAGTTGATATGAAGCTTGTGGTGGGGAGATTTTATTATGTCGGTGTTACTGACATTAATGAAGAACTATGAGTTAAGTGATGTAAACCTTTTTTAAGAACAGCCCAAACTTACACTATTAATAGCAGTGCTAGCAGACTAGCAATAGCGAGTAGCCAGTGGAAGTGCTATCGCAGCTACAGAAATCCATAATGGAATGCTGCTAGGAACTTCAATCGCACAATTCAAGTATTCCACAACAGACTAGATTCAGCAGGGAGTGACTGATTAATAATTTTTTTGTGAGACGGCTCTACTTGCATATTAATCAAAGATTAATGCAAAGCAGAGTTCCTATCACTGGCCAATCAGATTACATAGATTAAATCAAGATTACTGCAATCAATGGTTATATTATTTTAATTTTTCAATACAACTTTATCCTGTCCAACCACCCAGCCACTCACTCTTCCCCTCCTCATGCCCACTCACTCCTGGACTTACACAGCAAAAATCAGTACAATAGTGTTTTTTCAATCAAATTTGTTGATGGTGCTGACTTCATTCCTGCTTTCCAGTGTTGAACCATGCTCAGTGAGGCTCCCAAAAGATTGCAGTCCTTGCACAATGGCATACTCATTCAGCCACTCACTTTCTAACACACACACACACACACACACTGTAGCACTAGCATTCCATTTTACTTCTGGTAATTGGGGTCTTGCTGCTCTTGTAAAATTGGCTCAGCCATGCTGACTCCTGTCTGTTTTTAGTGACTTCTGGGGAAAAAAAACAGCGGGGGGGGGAGCAAACTAAAATAAATACTTTACTAAAAATGATACAGTTAAAATACATTATAGATCAATACAGTACTTGTAGCCAATCAGAACTTTTCTTTGTGGATTGTGTGAAGAACTCTTATAGCCATAAGAGGGCTTCATGTGCATCTAGCTTCCATTCTGAAACTCATGCTGCAGTACTGCTGAATGGAAAGCCCATTCAGATAGCACTTTCCTGTTGCTGTGTCAACCTTACAAGGAAAAGCATTCCCAATTCCAAAGGGAGACATGACTGAAACTTTTAAATATGTAAAGTGGCTCAATAAAGTAGGAGAAGGGGGTTTACTAAAGAGGAAGGAGGGAGTCAGAACTAACGGGCACAGCCTCAGATTGCAAGGAAAAAGATACAGGGGCAATGTGAGAGGGCGTTTCTTCACAGAGAGGGTGGTGGAGTTGTGAACTAGACTGCCAGACGGAGTGGTGGGGGTAAAATCAGTGGAAGAATTCAAGAGGGTATGGGACAGGCATATGGAGCTGGGTATTGGGGGAGGGCAGGGGCTGGCAGGGAGGGGGGTGTAAGGGGGAAAATAGGGCAGACTGGATGGGACGGTATATAGTTCCTGCTGTCTGATAACTAACAGATGTGCAAGCGGGTTATGTTAGTTCAGAGTCCCATCCCAAAGACACAGACAATTGGAAGAGTATAAATTAAATGTCAGCACATCATGCTTAGAAGTGGTACACCCCCCTGCACCCTGAGACAAAAAAATGCTAAAATAAAAAAAAAGAAACAGTGAGTGCACAGGTTAGCAGTTTAAAAGGAAACAAATTACCACGGTGACCTTTGTGAAGAATTTAAGAAAACAGGCTGCAGCACAGTGATCAGGAGCTGCTTAAGAGATGAATACCTCTGTGCTCCCCCACTGATGTTATGTAACCCAAATTTAGAAGATGCAAATAAAAGATAGCTGACCCAGTGACACAGAGGGCTGAGGTGCTGAACACCTTATCTCATGTCGCACTGGCAACCCAGGTTCAAGAATGAACTTGGGTTATCAGAGAAATAGGTACAGGTGGGGGAGGGTGGGAGCAGAATCAGCAGATGAAAGGCAGCTTTCCTCTCCCAAGGAGGTTGTTGCCCCCCCCCGTAGTTCTGCTGCCATTGGGTGGAGGTCCGACTGGCAGTGCAGGTGGGAGGGGGTGGCAAGTTATGGATGGGTGCCTTGAGACATGGCGTGTGCATGCCTCCAAATGCATGTGTGTTCGACTGAGGCACGGGAAGGGCAAAAACAGGAAAAAAATTCGGGGCATAAAAACCTATATAGAAAAAAAATGCAAATAAAGATTCGTTTTATTTAAAATATGTGTGTTGATTTCAGTTAAATAGTGAAACGTGGTAATGTGTGAGTAGTGCAGGTAAAAATTACAAAAAATCTAGTTAATCGGAAAACCAGTCATCATAGCAAATGACCCACAGCAACAAATGATTGTAGACTACCAACTGAGCTGAACTTGGTGGCCTACTTCATAGTGTAACTGAAAGTCATTACTGTACATTCCCATTTGAACAGTAGAGGCTGTGTTTGGAAGGAACACCCACCTTTAGTAACATATTAGTAAGCCAGACATAGTTTTATGACAATGATAACTATTAATTTAAATATTTACGGACTGATTTTTTTTGTTTGTTTCACATAATACAGGTTTGTAAAACCTGTCAGAAAAGTTAGTCTTGGCAGTCAACTTTGGTCTACGTCTACGTTTTGGAGAGGATTTTTCTAAGGAGAATCCAGAGGAAATCCGTGAATTAGAGTAAGCAGCATTTACTCCTGACAGTCACCATGTTTACATGCAGGTAGTTATCTGATTTGAACTGGATTATTGAATTATCTGATAACTGAATCAGATTATTCAGATCCATGTAAACAGGAAAATTCTTATTGTAATCAGATTATGTAAACTTTTAGAAACCTGATTCGAATACCTGGATTTTTCCAATTTGAATCTGGTAACTGGCTCATGTAAACAGATCTGGTAATATTTTTAGATTATTACTATGTTTACTTATGCCTGGTTGCATGAACTGTGTCTGTTCACAGTGCAGAAATCATCACTCTGACTGATGGGGCGTAATAATTAACAAAACTACAAGACCTTTCAAACAGTATTATTTTTATCAGTAATATCTTGTAAGTTTTTTTTTAAAGTACACTGTCAACCTGTCTTTCATCATATTATTTCTAGTTGAAACCCCACATTTTATGGTTGATTACCTTCTCTGAAATTCACTGATGTTGCTGTTTGTTTTGTCTGTCTCCATGCTTAGTAGAACTGAAATGGGTGGCAATGTATATTTATAAACAACGTTGTTTTTATTTACAATCCTGGTACTGTTCTTACTGCATACTCCTTGAGCATTAGAAGTAAAGTAAAGTAAAACTTAATTTGTAAAGCACTTTTCAGAACCAAAGCGCTGTACAAACACATTAAAACCATACAATTAGATTAAATTAAACAGTCAGTTTTAAAATCCTTCAAAATAAGCTTTAGAGAACAAATATGTTTTGAGCTCAGATTTAAAACTCGAGACAGTCAGGCATTCTCTTATCTGATGAGGTAGAGAATTCCACAGGAAAGGGCAGCATAGGAAAATGCATGTGCCCCAGATGTGTTTAACGAACCCTGGGAATCTCTAGCAATCTCTCGTCGGTGGATCGGAGTGAGCTGGAGGGGCAGTAGGGAGTAAGGAGATCTTGCAAGTACTGGGGTCCCTGTTCATGTAGGGCTTTATAGGTCAGCAACCCGACCCTAAAGGTGATCCACCACTGAACTGGCAGCCAGTGCAGTCCATGCAGCACAGGCATAATATGACTAGACCTAGATGAACCAGTCAAAAGCCTGGCTGCCACATTCTGCACTAGCTGCAAGTGGCGTATATCAACCCCCAGCAGCCCTAGGTAAAGGGTATTGCAGTAACCATGGCGGGAGGTCACGAAAGCATGGACCAATATAGGAGGTCAGCCGGAGGAACCAGGTGTTTCACCTGGGCGATATTCCTAAAATGATAAAAGGTAGATTTGACAACACCAGACACCTGTGATTTCAGGGTCAAACCAACATCAAAAATAACGCCCAGGTTACGCACCCGGTCTGAGGTCAGGAGCTGGATGCCATCAAGCCATAAGCCAGATAGAAGCCCAGCCCTAAGACCCACCTTACAGCAACCAGGGTCCACAACCAGCACTTCAGTCTTATCCGGGTTTAACCTCAGCCAGCAGGTGCTCATCCAATCTCTGATCTCAGCTAGACAGGTGTTAAGCACGGAGATCACATCATCCTGTCTGGGAATAAAGGACAGATACAGTTGGGTATCATCTGCATAGCAGTGAAAACCCAAACTGTATCACCTAATGATCTCTACTAATGGCAGCATGTACACTGCAAACAACATGGGTGCCAAGATGAAGCCCTGCGGCACCCCACAGGACAGGGAGAGGGTGTCAAAGGAATAAATTCCAGTGACAACCCTCTGTGTCCTTCCTGTAAGGAAAGATCAAATCCAACAAAGAACTGTTCCAGACAGTCCACAAAGAAGCCTCAGACACTCCAACAGCACACCATGGTCCACAGTGTCAAATGCCGCAGAGAGATCAAGAAGGACTAGAATAGTACAAGCCTTTCGATCTCTTGCAATTAGGAAATCATGTAAAACCTGGACCAGGGCGGTCTCAGTGCTTTGTCTTTTCCTAGAAACACACCCAAATAGTGCAGTCACTCATAAGAAAGTAGCCTCCTAAACTCTCTCTGCATCATGAGGGACTAGACTGTTTTGTGGGTGTTCCCAAGTCCAGGAAAGATGCATTGGAGTTGATCAAGGAATGCAAACAAACCTGCTTTGGTGGGATAACACCAGTATGTTGGACAGTCTGTTTTTCACTTTTTTAAAGAAAATAAGAGTCAGAATCAAACAACCAGCTAACATCAATAATCTTTACAGAATTTTGGCAGTCATAAAATATGTTTTTTAAACTAGGGATACTTTGAGACCTGGGGGGGGGTTGACAGTGTCCCTTTAATCAGTACTTTATCAATTTTTTTCCCCTTTTCCTTCCCTATTCCTGGGACTGCAGCACATGTGTGTTGTGCATGCATGGAGGTGCATACATGTCCTGTGACGCTAGCTCAGCCCCTTCTGCCACTCCTCATGGCTAGCACCAGAGCTCCCTATGGTCAGAGCCACCATACATTCTCCATGAGGTGGTGTCCAATGTCCCTCCAAGGAGGAGAGAGCTGCTTTGCAGCAGCTTGATCTCACTCCTTGCTTCCCCCCCAGCTGACTTCTGA
The DNA here is from genome assembly GCA_016271365.2 of Neoceratodus forsteri. Lineage (NCBI taxonomy): Eukaryota > Metazoa > Chordata > Ceratodontiformes > Ceratodontidae > Neoceratodus > Neoceratodus forsteri. Next base: position 641,386,862 of record CM028129.1, on the reverse strand, counting down.
CAGCCCTGTTTCGCTTCTGAACCCAAGTCACCGTCATCTTCTAAGGTTTTTACAGGCAAAGCCTGCAAAAACAAGAACGATTTAGGGCTGGTTGTGGGGTGGTGGCGATAAATGTTTGTTGGGTGATTATATGTACAAGATGGAAGTGTACACAGATGAAACTGTTCTATATATTGGTTACATTGCCTGAAAGAAGACCACATTTCAAAAAATGGTTTTTAAAATAAAATTTAAAAAAATCCTGGTCCGAGTCTGATTAGTCCTGAGCCAGTCACATGACAGCAAAGGTTTTTGGACTATTGACTAGTTTCAAATTAAAACAGGTCAATAGTTCACTAGACTGGGTAATAGTCTTTCAGACTATTGCCCACTAAATCTGACATTATGCAATAGCCAAGTCAATACAGAGTAATTGCTACTTTCTGAGTGGCTGGCTGACACTTTTGCAATATTGTAAATCCTCCAGTGGTGGGGGTGATGTGTAGTCTGATGCTCGAGCGGAGTGCGTCCTATGGTGGGAGGTGGTGAAGTCCTTGATGTCATGGGTGACCACAAGATGTTAGCCACCATCCACCAATTAGAGTGCTTGACTAAGGGGCATAATCTTTGGTCAGTGAGTAGGGAGAGTAAGGAGTCTGAAAAACCATCACTCCTGTGAGTATGACAGTACCAGTATCCATCCACCACTAATGCCACAGAACCACCACTTTTATTATTATGATTCCGTCTCTATGGCTAATAGAATGAGGGTTGTATGTCAGGGCTATATTGCTGGGGTAGGGTGAAAATTATTAAATTTTGTGTAGCACCAGGTTGTGCATTTGAGAATGAAGGGGGTGTCTCTTGGAGTGCCAAGGACATGATTTTTTTTTCCATATACAGTTTATGGGTTTTTATGGGTTTTCTCCCAGCCCATACACCCACGTGTCTTTGACATTGTGTGTATGCATGCCAATTCGGGATGCCCTTTCCTTCCAGTCTCACCATTAACCACCTGTGCTGGCACCAAACCTCCATTCAGTGATGGCGGAACTACAGGCGGATGACCCCACCCCTTACCCAGGAGAGGAGAGCCAACACTCAATCATGCTACCACCCTCCCCCACCAGTACTAGCACCCCGGTGACCTGAGATTGCTGGGTTGCCAGCATAGCGCGAGGTGTGGCATCAAGCACCTCAACCCTTAGTGACACTGGGCCGGCCTTAGGGACATGATTTTAAAAAGCACCATTAGATCGACACATGGTACGGTGAACTACTGGCTGTTCCAAACCCAGGTGTGACAGAAACCCTGCACCTGATTTTACAAAAAGTGGGGTCCAAGTACCAAAGTCCCCAGGTCTGCTGCAAGCTGACAGCTGCACTGCAAACTAGTGCATGAGAGACTGGCTTGCAGCAGCAGGGGCCAGTCTCCTTGGTGGATTGTGGGCCATCTGGGGCATGCCCTGGCTTGTTGGTGGGGGGTTAAAAGAGATCTGATTAGGGGAGGGGGTGGCATCTGCCCCCTACTGGGGAAAAAAAAACATGACCACCACCTGCAGTGCAGATCTGTGGGAGTGTAGATGCAGCAGCACTACTATTGGGGGCAAGGGGTCCCATGCTCATACCTGCCATGGCCACCAGCCCCTTCAGCTCTGTCTTCCTGGTGTGTGAGGGCAATTTTTCTGATTTTTTTCTGGAGGCACAATGTGTGATTGGATGTCAGGGTGCATACTCCAACGTCCATCATGCCTCCCCCTCCAAGCCTAGACTGGTGCTCAAGGTGCTGCAGGCTTCCGTCAAAGGCCAGACAAGTGCCAAGTCTTACCCCACTCCCCCCACCCTCGAAGAAAGCGAGCAGTCCGACGGATGCTCAAGTCTTCTACCCTGGCTGGCCCTCCAGCTCCCTGGGCTCGTTCCTGAACCTGGATCACCGACATCACTAGCAGCAGTGCTAACGCTGCACCAGCAGGCCAACCCATGGTGGAGAAGATATTAAGGTATGAGTAGAATATATGGTAGCTTCAGAAGTGTTACTAAAGTGAAGGTAGCAGTGGGGTAGTAGCAGGGAAGAATATTGTCTAGTTGTGAGTGTTACTAGAGTGGGGATAATGGGGCATATTTGGGGGTTTGGAGTAGCTGCAGGAAAGAATACTGGGTTACTGTGAGTGTGTTATTAGAGGCTGGGTAGTTGTGGGATCAATATTGGGTAGTGGGGTATTTGCAAGGCAGAATACTGGATAACTGCATGAGTGTTATTAGGGTGGGGGTAGTTGTGGGGCAAATATTGGGGTGTGTGGTAGTTACAGAGCAGAATATTGGGTAGCCACAATGGTGTGAATAGAGTGAGGGTAGCTGTGGAGCAGACAATGTAGTGGATGGTTGTGAGACGTATATTGGGATGTTTTGAGAGTGTTACTACTGTCGGGTAGTTGTGGGGCACATATTTTATTGTAGGATAGTTGCAGGGCAGAATATTGGGTTACTGAGAATGTGTAATAACTAGGGTTATGGTAGTTCTGGAACAGATGTTAGGTAGTGGGTATTTGCAGGGCAAAATATTGGGTAACTGCAAAAAGTTACTACTGTAGGGGTTGTGCGTTAACTATTGGGCCACGGGGAAGTTGCAGGACACAAAATAGGGTAGTTCAAAAAGTGTGACTAGAGTGGGGGTAGCTGTGCTCAGACATTATAGTGAGAGGTAACAGCAGGGCAGAATATTCGGTAGCTGTGAGGAATTACTACAGTGGGTAGTTGTGGGGCAGATATTGTGGTGTAGGGTAGTTGCAGGGTAAATACTGGGTCACAGAGAATGTCTTATTAGAGTTGTGGTAGTCGTAGGATAGGTATTGGGGAATGGGGTAGTTACAGGACAAAATATTAGTTGGCTTCTTAAGTGTTACTAGGGTGTTGGTAACTGTGTGGCAGATAATGTGGAGTGTGGTAATTGCGGGGAAGAATGTTGAGTAGCAGTGTGATGATCTTACACTGGTGTAGCTGTGGTGTACATATTGTGGTATGTGACAGATGAAGGGCAGAATATTGTGTGGATGCATTAGTGTTGGAAGAGTGAGGGTAGTTGTGTGTCAGATAATGGTGTGAGTAGTTGAAGGACAGCATGTTGGAAAGCTGTGAGAATGTTACTAGAGTTAGGGTATCTGTGAGCAGATATTTGGGTGGGGTAGTTATAGGGCAGAATATTATGTAGTTATAAGAGGAATGCTAGAGTGAGGAGTTGTGAGACAGATATTGGGGTGGAGCAGTTCCACATAAGAATACTGCGTGCTAGCTGTAGGGCATTACAAGAGTAGGAATACTGTACCTGTGGGGCAGAGGTTGGGGTGTGAGGTAGTTGAAGATAAGACCTGTACTCTTACTTTTTTGTGGACAGAATGGGTGTTTACTCACCTGGTAAAGGTGATTGTGTTGGTTGGCATCCATGGCACTCCAGACATTACCTCATGGGTTACAGCCCATCTGATAGGCTAGTGATGCACAATGACCCAGATCAGATTTCCAGTATATCCAGGTCCCAGGAACCCCTGCTCTCCAGTTTGAATTTTCCATAGCTGAAAGGAAGGATGTTAGTAAGAGAAACAACACACAATAGAGACTAGAAGGATGAGTTCTGCTACGACATGGTGACAATAGCAATGGCCAGAGGCCTGAGTTTATTCCTAATATGTACACACTACCTCGGAACCGGTTCAATTGATTGATAGCAGAGGAACTGAACCATGACGCGCTTTTGGTGTAAGGACCTCTGATCTAGTGGTTGGATCGTCTGGATCATTCCCGAGGGAGTGGTTCCTTGGAGTGCCATGGATGCCAACCAACATAATCACCTTTACCAGGTGAGTAAACACCATTGTATTTGGTTGGCATCCCATGGCACTCCAGACACACTCATGGGAGATAAGAAGCAGTCTAGACCTCCGGTGGATTCGGAAGGATCGGGGTTCCAGGAGATGGGGCCGCTGCCAGGACATGGGCTTGGAGGCTGGTCTGAAGTCCTGGAGGTGTTCCAGTCTGTAGTGCCTGGCGAAGGTATGTAAGGAGCTCCAGGTAGCTGCCCTGCAGATGTCCTCGGATGACACCGATGCTCTCTGTGCCCAGGATGTGGATGCAGCTCTGGTGGGTGAGCTCTAATTCCCTGGGGTGGTGTCAATCGCTTAGCTGTGTGAAACGTGGCAGGCAGCCCTTCTGATCACCCTGCGATGGTTGCTTTTGATGCCGTGAGCCCCTGCCTCTGGCCTTTCGCGACGATGAATAGTCTCTCTGTCTTACGGATGGCCTGAGTTCTGGTCAGGTAGAGAGAAAGAGCCGAACCCACATCTAGTGGGTCGTGGGCGTCGCCTTCGGCTGGAGGGGCTGCATGAGGCAGGGTGGGAAGATCTATGGGTTGTTCTCTGTGGAACCTCGTCGGAACCTTCGGCTGGAAAGCCGGTACCGTCTGGAGCCTCACCCCTTCGGGGGTGAAGATGGTGTAGGGTGGAGCGCAAGACAGGGCGCCGAGCTCCCCTATCCATCTGGCTGAACAGATGGCCACCAGGAAGGCAGTCTTCAGTCCTGCCCAGAACAGATCTGAATCTGCGAGTGGTTCATACGGTGCCGTTCTTAGGGAGCCCAGGACTAGCGGTAGGTCCCATGGTGCAACGGTGGGTCTGGTCCTGGGCCGCATGAGGTCCACCGCCCGTAAGAAGTGGATGGCATCTGGGTGGGCCCCAGGTGGGTGCCCTTCAACCAGGCCTCTGGCTGCTCCGATGGCCTCTAGTTGCACCCTTAGGGAGGAAGGTGTCAGTCCCTTATCTACCCCCTGCTGTAGGAACAGCAAGATAGTGGGGAGGTTTGCTTGTTCCGGTGTTGAGCCTCGTTGGCAGCACCACTGTTGCCCGGTATTGGAAGTGGTGCCCCAGGATGTGAAAACGGAGGAATCTTCTGTGACTCTTGACGATGGGGATGTGTAGGTAGGCGTCCTTGAGATCGATGGATGTCAGGAAGTCACCTACCCTGATGCCCTGTAGGGTGGATCGAACAGCCTCCATTTTGAACCGACGTGTGATCACGTAACGGTTCAGGTGCTTGAGGTCCAGGATGGGCCTTAGCTCCCCCGATTTCTTGGGAACCAGGAAGAAGATGGAGTACATGCCTTTCCCTGCTCCTGGACCGGAACTGGTTGAATGGCCCTGTTCTGGATGAGATCTGCCAGAATACCCTGTACCTGGTGAGGTGAGGCTCTTAGGTCTGGAGATGGGGGCGAGGCAGGCCGAGGGGGACGAAGGATGGTACAACTCTATGGTGTGCCCTTGAGGACCACGTCCTGGACCCACCTGTCTGGCGTGGTGGACACCAGCGGTGGCCGAATAGGGTTAGCCGCTGTCCGACAGAAGTGCAGGCTTTGGTGGTGGGGTTTGGGTGAATCGTCACGGTTTACCTCTGAATCCTTCCTCGACCTCCGAACTTTTGTCCCCGGGGTCGGAAAGGGGAAGACCCGTAGCTGCTGAAGGCGTACGTGCGGGGGTAGGATGGTGATGCTCTACCCCGAAAGAAGTGGTTCTGGGGGTAGGAGTCCCTACGAGTTTGGGTCCGGGGCCCGGGACGAAACCTCCGTCTAGCGGAAGGCAGGTGTGAGGGTCTTGAGTGGTTTCTTAGGAGGTCCCTACCCTCTTCTTTCTGTTTTAAGTAATTCTGGAGACCCTCCCCGAAAACATGAGTCCCCTTAAGGGGTAAGTTCTGTAAAAGAGTCTTGGATTCTGAATTGGCATCCCAGAGCTTGAGCCATAGAGCTCTTCGGGCCCGATTTGTGATTGCGGCGGCTCTGGCCTGGAGGCGTAGGGAGTCCACTGCCATGTCCGCCAGGTATTTGGCTGCATCGAGGGTGTAGTCTAACAGTTCAGCCTCCTGACTTTGGACCCGCTTGTTCCTGAAGTTCCTCCAGCCAGTGTATCTGGGCGCGAGGTATAGATGGCTGCCATCATCGCCTTGGCCATGGTGCCCTCAATTTCAAGGTCTTTTAACATGTCCTCGATTCTTTTGTCTGTGGGGTCCTTGAGGGCTATGGTGCCACATGGTAGCACCGTCTTCTTACTAAGGCCGCCACCTGTGGATCGACAGAGGGCGCCTTGCACCAGGCGTCTGATTTGTCGCCTTGGACCGGATACATTTTGTGTAAGTTCCGTCGGTTTGGCATTCTGCCTAGGTCTGTGGATTGCCATTCCGTGTGGATCAGTTCCTCAATGGCCGGGCAGACTGGGAAGGTTTCCGGTGTGGTGGTCCTTAGCTGGATCATTGGGTCCAGCTTCGATTCTGTCTTCTCCACTTCTTTTCGTCTGTGGCTAGGCCCATGGTGGCCTTGATTGCCTTCATAAGGCCGGGAATTGTGTCGAACGCGCACAGTTTTGATGTCAGCGATGGAGCTGTCTGCTGGTCAGTGTCCTCCATGTCGGACTCCACGCCATGCTCCTCCTCCTCGTCCTCGAATTCCTCCTCTTTGTCCCTATCTTCCTGATTGTCATCCATGGGGATGCTGGGAAGAGGGTCCTCTGGGGCTGGTGGGTCCTCTGGAAGGTCTCTATGGTGGATGAGCTCTGCGCTGGGCGGCCGAGGTCTGTTTTGGGTAAGCGCCTCCAGCTTCTCCATGATCTTCAGCATGAAGTTCTGTTGACTCTCCATCATAGCGACCGCTGTTTGTTGGTTCTGTATCAAAAGGGGGCCCGGATCCACCCAGGTTGAAGTGCTGGGGCCCGGGAGGGAAGGAGTCGTGGTTCTATCCATTGAAGACAGGTCATCATCCAAGAGGCAGGCTGCGCAGAGAGGGCCTGGGGCTTGCGGGAGGAGGGAGGCGTTGCACGCGGTACATTTCTTCCCTTTGACCATCTGAAAGATAAAGAGAAGGTCTGAGCGAGGAAGAGACTTTGGAAGCTGTCCCTTAGGCCCCCTGTTCTTATATCCTTACCTGACTATCCCCTCAGAGGGTTGTTAGCCTGTAGACCTGGGTCTGCTGTGGGAGGGGACCGCCGCCACCGATGGAGGGGATAGTTCCGCTTAGAGCCTGCTGGGGTCGCTATGTGAGGTGCCCAGCATGGACTCTCGGTGTCCTCCTTGATCGCTATGTGAGGGACCCGAGTGGACTGAGTTTTTTTTTTTTTAACAAAAGCCCACCTCAGATAACCTCATTGGCTATAATAATGACACTGCGCAAGCTGATCAATACTGTCTGGCTCCTCTATATGGCTGCTGCACCTCCAGACCTTGCTGGGAATCAAACCTAGAACCTTGAATCCCAGTGGCAGCTTTTCATATGGGGAGCTCCCTTATGGGGCAGGCCAGTTGCCCCGCGTTTTTGGGCCTTCTATCTCCCAGGTTGCATGCTTGGGCATGGGGGGGAAGTGGAAAAGCCAAGGCCGCTGCTCCTGAGCGGTTCCCCTGCTCCTGGTGTGCCCAATCTGTTTGTAGGCCCACATGTGCGAATTCCTCCTCTCTCGTTGGGCCTCGAGGAAGGGGGAGGTGAAGGGTGTGGTGCGTGTCCGAGTGCTCCTCTTAGTCAAGGAGCAGACGCGCCACTGGAGAGGGGAGCAGATGGAGCTCGCCTCTGGGGAAGCACCCTTCGATCGGGCGCGAGGAGATGGAGGGAAGGGTGGTTTGGTGCAACCGCGGAGTCGCGGGGTGAAGAGGCGACTCGCGGTATTAGGCCCGGCGTGGCTCGGGGGGTTAGAGCCGTGGAGTCACGGGGAGAAGAGGCGACTCGCGGCCAGGTGCCAATGGACGGCTGGCAGTGACCGTGGAGTCGCGGGGTAAGAGGCGACTCACGGTTGGAAGAGGGCCATGCGAGCGTGGGCCTGGGTTGACCGTGGAGCCGCGGGGGAAAGAGGCGACTCGCGGTTGCCTTTAGCCTCAACGAGCGGAGTCGCTGGGAGAAGAGGTGACTCATGGGCAGGGTGCCACTGAAGGTTGGGAATCACCATGGAGTCGCGGGGTAAGAGGCGCTACTCACGGTTGAAGAGGGCTGCGAGCGGCCTTGGTTGACCGCTGGAGCCACGGGGAAAGAGGCGACTCGCGGTTGTCTTTAGGCCGTGACCTCTTCAAAGAGCTTCCCTCCACTGCGGTTATCTCTTGGCCCGTGAGCGGGGGGGGGGTTTGAAGTCACGGTGGAGTCACGGGGAGAAGAGGCGACTCACGGTTTAGTAGGAACGAGTAGTCGCGGGGAAAGAGGCGATTCGCAGGTCGGGCCTGGTGTGCCTGGGGTGTTATAACCACGGAGTCGCGGGGGAAAGAGGTGACTCATGGTGAAGCTGGTGTGGGCCTGGGCTGAGCATGAACAAGCCACAGCAGTACTGTAGGGCTGCGGAGTCTCGGGGGGCACGAGGCGCACTGCAGTGTGGGATTAATGGCTCGGGCCTGCAGGATGAGCGCACAGGCTCGCGTGGATCCTGCACAGAAGGCAAGCTGCCTGAAACAAAAAAAAACAGTAATAGGCCATGGCAACGAAACACAGTACTGCAATTCTTGAAATAACCTAAAGCAAAAGCAAGGGAGCTCTTGTAAGAGAAATAATAGTGCAGTTCCTACCTTAGAATTGTAAGGAGCAGACAGGGGTTCTCTGGATGCTTCTTGCCTAATCAGATGCACAAATTACAACTGGAGAGCAGGGGTTCCTGGGACCTGGATATACTGGAAATCTGATCTGGGTCATTGTGCATCACTAGCCTATCAGGTGGGCTGTAACCCATGAGGTAATGTCTGGAGTGCCATGGGATGCCAACCAATCACAATACCTTTTGTCTGAATCCTAAGTATACAATATACTGTAGACAAAATAGTCATGTTACAACTGGAGCCCATGTAAATCAAACCAGATAACTCTCAGACATGTAAACAGATGCACTGAATCAGATTATTAAGAGAGACTGCATGTAAACAGCACTGCAGAAAACTCAATCAGGTTTTCAAGTTATCTGATTTCTTCAGATATCTGATTACTTCCTGACATGTAAACGTGGTGTAATAGCTGAGTCATATTTGACTGGTCATTTTCCAACATTAATAACTGATGATATTGCCAGCCATAAACATCTTATGACCAACAAAAGCATGAAACATTGAAATAAATAAATAATTGGGCAATACAAATATTGGAAGAATACTGTTCACAAAAAAAATAAACACCAGATTTGGAAGATCTACTGGCCAAAGAACTAGCAGAACCACTTTGAAATTTGTAACTGTCAGTTCAACAGGCTGGTGATTTGCTGTACAAGCATGGCAGTCTCATTAACATATGCAGTGCTGTTAACAACTACTTGAAAGATCAGCCATCTAACAGAAATACTGATGTTGCCAATGACCCAACATTCAGACAAGTAAACTGCTTCCTGAACTTACAGAGTAAAAATGTGACCATTAATGGCCTTAACAAAGTTGAACACAAAAAAAACATAAGCTGCTCTGACCTTAAAAATTATACCGCACTGGCACCCTCAGCTAAAACACACTTCTGAATCTCTTGTTCAAGGTGTGGTCCCTTACAGAAATACAAGTATGCTGCGTACATGCAGAATGCATGCCGCATGCTTAACTGTGCAATGCTTTGCAAGTGGTTCACATACACAAAATGAACCTATGCAAACCAGGTCAAAAAAGCACATCAGGTTCGCATGCTGCAAGTTTGATGTTTGCAGCAGGTAAGCTGGTGTGAACATCTTCTAAAAATCACATCAGGTTTGCATGTTGCATGCTTTACATCAGTGCAGCAGTTAAGCTGGTGCAGACATTATTTTAAAATCACATCAGGTTCACATGTTGCATGCTTGCCATGTGTGCAGCAGCTAAGCTGGTGCAAATCTCATCTAAAAAAAGCACATCTGCTTCTATTTCTTATTCTACTGCTAGCAATTAGAGCTATTGAAATGCATTTTTCATTGCTTTCCCATTAAAACTAGGTAAACTAATTAATTCTGATCCTTTTGCAAGTTGTTTAATGGATTTTGATTTTTCTCATTAAATTGCCATTAATATGTAAAGTATTGTTTGCTTACTGCATTAAATGCCTAGGATATAGTAAGCCAACATCCCCATTCCAGATGTGCAAAGAGGGGCTTCTGTGTTGTGAAGCTTGACCTTTTTGTTTTGGGCCATGCAAATCTCCTTATGCATATTTAGTGCTATGAATGTGTTTTTCCATGACTGATACGGCTCACTTACTTTCCCTTTGTCATTCTGTGTGGCACATATACACTATGGCCATGCTCAGCACTCTTTGTACTGAGTAGGCGCTTGGAAGCATGCACCACACCTCACATTTTGTCACTGAAATGAAGGACATGGACACTCAAAATGAGGGACCATGATGGACACTAACCCTCACAATGATCAGTACACATCCTGAAACATGGAGATACAGTACCTAAGAACACAGTGGAAACCATTGTATTTACTTGTACTGATGTTAGCCCTTGAGAATTAATTTCTACTATAAAGCAGGGGTGCCATTTAGGTAGGGCAGAGGGGGGCAGTTGCCACCCCCCACATACTTTTGTGCTTAGTTGTTCTTATGGTGTGGCAATAATGGCATTTAATTTGGATTTAATCTTTTGCACAATAAGTGCCCCCTGGCCTGTGTTGTGCTCATGCTGCAGGTGCACTCCTGACTTGACTGTATCTGTATTGTGATGTCCACTCTCTCCACCTGTTACCAGTGGTGACATCACATGTGATGTGGTGGAGCTCCAGCCTAGCAAGAGCACGTGAGTCATGTAAGTGGGACACTGTCTTTTCTACCACAGAGTAGACAAGTTGCACACCACGGCTTGGAGGAGTTGGTGACCAGTGAACTCTCAATAGCAGTGTTGTGGCACCATATTTTTGTTGGTCTACTCGTAGTGAGTCGCCATGTCCGTTGGTGGCTGAAGGGGCTGGGGGTGATCTAGAAGATAACTCAAGACTAGGCTACCCACTTACTCCACTAGGCTCGCCTCACAAAAAAAACAGCACAGCCTCCCCCCATGGCTGCAAGCTAGGTCTTGCAGCAGCAGTGACAGCTGTGTGGGCAGCCTTCATAGGCCTTGATCAGTGCAGTGCAGTAGCAGCCACAGCAACAGCCAAGCAAGAAGAAAGCAACACTGGTTGGATGGATGCTGTTGGTGAGGTGACTTGGTCACAGACCACGTTGGGACCTAAGATGGTCAGTTCTAGCATCCAGCTTCTCTGCAGAAGGATGAAGGAGAAACATACTGAAAATTGGACTGGTGTCACACGGGGATAGGCTGCGGGTTCTGGCCAAATGGCCGTGCTAAGTAAAAGTAAATATATATATTTTTTACAGGGGGATTGGAGAAGGAGGAAGGACTGATATATTGATGTGTTTTTCATGTTTCTGCACCTTTGGTGGCTTCATGACCCATATGGGATGGGTATTGAATGGAATAGAGTTGGGAAGAGAAATTGGGGCAACGTATTTTTGTTTTTTTTGAGGGGGGTTCAGAACTTCAGCCAGGAAAAAAATTGGTTAGTAACTGTGTGGGTTTAAGCCCAAATCTGATGCACTGCTCCGGAGTATTGGCAGACAAATCTTATACGTATGAATTTTTCCTGATTTGCGTATCATTTTTTCAGTCACTGCAAATATGTTTTACCTTTTAGAGACATTCCAGAGCTTGCCACCTAGGGGCTAACTAGCACTTGGCCTCCACTAGTTGTTGGCTTCCCCCTGCTGAAATCTGAAATGGTGTCTCTGCCATAAAGTGTAAAATTACAGAACATCCTCTGTGTGAGCAGCATGTTTTCCATGAGGGACTGATGAGGGGAAGAGCAGTTTTCTGTGTTAAAATGTGGGCTGTCCCTTGTATTCAGGGACAGTTGAGCAGTATGGTATGTACATACCATTGAATCCCCACTATAATCAGGCTTATGCCCTACCCCAGCTGACCTCCACATCCCCATGCTAAGGCACATTATGACATAGGGCAAGGGAGAGTGCAGGGTCATGCCCTACTGAAATGAATGAGAGTAAGTTTTTACTATTTTATGCATTATTGATGAAGAGTTGGAGATTAATGAAGGCCAGTGCTCAACTAACAAGGGTCTTATTTGTAGAACAATGACCTTCATTATTCTCCAACTCACCATCATAATGTATAAAACAGTAATAAAAAATAACTCATTCATTTCAAGGGGAGTACACTCAAGCACTCTAACTCATGGACATCATCTCTTAAAGACTCCTACCTCTGGCTCCTTAGTACTCAGGTAAGAGACTCTCAACTTATATCTATACTTGGTGGGTTGTCCATAGCAGGGTGGCCACACCTGCTACAGTGTGTGTTCATGGGGGGGGGGCACTGACCATGTGGATGGGTGCTATTATTGCTACTTTTGTGTTTGCCCCTTAAAGTCTGTTTGCATGGAAGCATTCAAAACTATGGAGAGAAAATAGTAGGCATACACCCAGACATAAGTAATTAAGTAGTTTTGTGAGTAAGTGTGTACATTGAGTGGACAGAACCACATGTGTTACCATTGGTATGTGTGCTACAGTTCAGCTGTGCAGCTGAGATGAGGAAGGGGACAAGAAAACTGAAAAGCATATCAGTAGCTATAAGCATGCCACATGTGTGCAGATATATGCAAATTTGTACTGAAGTACAAGCAAGCCATAGGTATGCAGGCAGCATAGCTTAGTGGTTAAAGGCACTGAACTGCAAACCTGAAGATCTGGGTTTGAATCTCATCAGACCCCACTTATATGTGATCCTGAGCTTGTCACTTAACTTTTATGTGTGCAGTTATCAGTGACCACGTGCTTTTTGCTCGCATGCCACATGCATGCAGTCTGTTACAAATTAACATAAAAAGCATGCATTCCACACTTGCTTGCTGCACGCATGCCACATGCATGCAATCAGTTCCAATTTAACATTTAAATCATGCTTTCAGCACGCATATTACATGGGTAGTTTTATGAGCACAGCATGAAAACATTTCATATAATTATTTCTGTACGGGATTTGATCTGCAACTATACTTCTCCAGACATGGCAAAGAAAACACTGCTGCTCTTTTAAAAAATGGACTTTAGTGTTCAGAAAGATTCTGATAGCAATAAATACATAAAAAAGATAACTGATAAACAAATTAAAAACCATCAGGGAGATCTGCTTGATACAACTAATGTGTTTGATGTACTAATATGCTGTACAAACAGCCCTCATCACCAAACTGCCCAGTGCATAGCTTTACGTTTTACATGGACAGACTACATCTAAACAAGAGCAACTGACTCACAGACCTAGAGATGTGAGAATGCATGTTAAGATATGGTTTGGCAAAAAGACTTGGGGACAACATTACATTGGTTCCTTGAGGTGCAAAATTTCAGAAGTGGTGCAACTGGCCATTATATGCAGTACAGCAATCACTATATAAGATCAATCTATTACCAACTGCTTTCTGATGCTGGAGTGCAGAACCAGCACATAATCAGCATTTTTGGTCATAAAAGTGAGCTGAGACTGAAGCATTAAAGTCAACAGACTGGTGAGTCCCAAAAGAAAAATTTCATAGTGGTTCAGTCCTTTAAGTACCCGGGGGAGTGGCTTGACAGTAAGCTGGACTTCTCAGCCCACACTGATGCCATCCATGCCAAGCTCCATCCCAAGTTTGGTGCCCTCTGTAGTTACAAAGACTGCCTATCTCCACATGTCTGCAGGAAGCTGATTACCAAAATGATGCCCCCTGTCTTCGACTATGCAGATAAAGTCTATGGCTCTGTCCCCACCATTTCTCTCACCAGACTGAATACTCTCCTCAGCTTCTTCTGCTGTTTTATATCTATCTGTCCTCCATGTGCACATCATAGCTCACTTTATTCCTCTCTTTCTATTCTCCCACTGCTATCTCGCTGATAGGCCTATTGCACTACATTCTCCAAATATTGGTTCAACACCCTTCTCTCCTACCTCTTTTTGCTCCTATCCCAAAATCCCCACTGCCTCCCACTCCCTCCATTCTAGGGACCATTGCAGTTTTGCTATTCCTCACCCACAATCTTCTGCTGGACCTGCATTCTCCAATAGGCTTCCTCTCTCTCTGAGATGAATTCCCCTCCTCCCTCCATCACTCACCATCCTTTAATTCCTTCAAACACCTGCTGAAACTTCAACCCCCTGAACTGCTCCTGCTACCCTTCTTCTGGTTACCCTTGAAGTCTTCATTTTAACCCATAAAGGTTTTTCGCCTTGATTCTAAGCACTGGTAAAGTTCACTGCACTTTATTTAACTGTGGTACACGCACATTTTCTTTCCTTATTCTATTATTGTAACACATTGCTCATCTGCATGTTCAGATGTTGTTGTGCTATTGGCTGCTGCTGTTTTGCTCCATCTCCATGGTGCCCAGGTCACACCTGGAAATGAGCCTTGACTCGGTGTGCCTCTCTCAGTCACCAAATTGTAAATAAATAAAACTATTTTATCCACCATTCTATTCATGGTGAAAGCACCTATATGAAACATGGGGTAAAAATAGACCCTGACAAGTTCACATCTCAGTGTGAGCCTGGTTGTTCAAATGTTCATGCAGTAGGCATGCCTGCTCAGTTGTATGGAAATCTTAATGCAATGGGCTGCAATTTCAATAACTGTATATTTCAGTTTATTGGAGGAAGCCCAAAAATGGATAAGTAGCAAAAAAAAAAGCAGTGCAGTGTAAACCATGTACTATTCAGTGAATGCAATATAGAAGTACTATAATACAGCTGTAAAATCACTGGGTAGTCACAAACAGTTGTTTTAATAATATGACATTATTTGAATTTCATGGTATATCGATGTCAGATTAAAATATCCTTGAATGTAATTGTACATTTTATCAATTTGTTGCTGATTACATATGTCTTGCAATTTGTTCATTAAAATGTTCTCAATTGAAAACAAAGGTTTCCTCAGCCAAAACCCACTTCCAGGGTCGCCAAGGACAAAGAGAAATCAGGACCTGCATGGCGACGAATCCAATGGAGGACTACCACGACCTGAAGGATGCTGCAGCACTCCAAGGGCCAGCTAAACTCTGAAGGATTTCTGACAGGAACAGGAACCAGAAGAATCTGTAGAGGTGATGATTGATTCTGCAATCTTGTCATCAGAAACTAGAACAAAACAAAGAAATGGCAGATGCATCCCGTACTGGGCTTCGACGGACTCGACTTTTGGTGAATGACCAGGGGCACAGACCAGGTTCTCCAGGATGAGCACACTCTTCTGAGGAGGGCGACCAACTTTGGAACATCTGGAACAGGAACCATACAAAACAACACTGGCATGGCTGCCGTGATGCGCTTCGGCAGACATACCTTCCAGCTGTGAAAACAAGAAACGGCGGATATGACTTGTACGACTGGCGATGGACTCAACTCCGGCTGATGACATAGTCAGAGGAGATGAGCTGATGGATGAACCCACTTGAGTGAAGAATGCTGAGAAGATGTCCTCCTCTGGGAAGAGACTGATTCTGAGTACAGAGGAGTACAGACCACACTATGGGACTGCAGTGTGGTAGAAGATTGAGACTGTCCCCATACACTAGTAACAATATAGCTGAAAGATGCACCTTCCTGCAATGCCAAGGGGACTGCAGAATGTTCCAATGATTTGCTGAGGAAAGGCAAATTATTAATTTCTGGGTAATTGCTACAAGTGGGGCAATTGTTCAGGTGCTTGAAGCAATAGTTCAAATGCTTTGAACAATAGTTTGGATACTTAGAGCAATAGTTTGGATGCTTGGGGCAATATTTTGGATGCTTAGGGCAATAGTTCAGATACTCAGGGGCAAATAGTTCAGATACTCAGGGGCAAATAACCACAATCCATATACAATACCGTCTTGGTGCTTCTTAGCAAGTTCACAATCTTTCAAATACTTCAGTAATCACAGTTGTATAAACAGTAGAGTTGCTACAGTGGCTTCACAGTATTTGTGAACTGAGCACCCTTGGATGGACCCCTTTTCCTAAATGTAAGGTCTTCTGGAATAGGATCTGGCTACCCCTGAACATTTTGCTAAGGATGCTCTATCCTCTATACTGAGGGTACCACTTGTCCTGGGTTGATTGCTGGGAACACCAAAGGCCTAAATGTCTTATTTACTATGGGGCCTATATGGTTCACTTACTGTCACTAGGCTGGATTGCCCTAAACTGCTAGGCTGGGGCTACCCTTAGTACCACTAGGCTGGGTTTGCCCTAATCCATTAGGCCGGGGCTACCCTTAGTACTCCTAGGCTGGATTTGCCCTAATGCACTAGGCCAGGGCTACCCTTAGTACCACTAGACTGGCTTTGCCCTAATCCCCTAGGCCGGGGCTACCCTTAGTACCACTAGGCTGGCTTTGTCCTAATCCCCTAGGCCAGGGCTGCCCTTAGTACCATGCTTTACCTTGGGCCTGGTGCCCTACAATTACCTCAGGCCTGATACCCTAAATGCCATGGGCCTGAAGCCCTCTTTATTGTGGGCCTGGAAGCCCTCCTAATATCACGGGCTTTGTGCCCTTTCAAAACTGGGCCTAATGGCCTAAATGCTGTGGGCCTGAAGCCCTCTTTACTGTGGGCCTGGAAGCCCTCCCAATATCACGGGCCTTGTGCCCTTTCAAAACTGGGCCTGATGCCCTAAATACAGTGGGCCTGGAGCCCTTTTTACTGTGGGCCTGGAAGCCCTCCCAATATCATGGGCCTTGTGCCTTTTCAAAACTGGGCCTGATGCCCTCTTTATTTTGGGCCTGAATCGCCCCTTTAAATAATTATTAGGCCCAAAAGTGGCAGGACTCCTTTAAATATAAAAGGCTCTCTGAGTCTGCTGCCACTCATTCAGGGGGTCACCTCCCCTAAACCCACCCCTCATTAAATATTTATAGACCTAAGCCTGGCCTTTGTGTCCTGGCCCTCCCTGTTGGTGTTGCTACCCGCTCGCCCTCCTGAATATTAATACGGGGTCCTAATGACCCGATTCCCATGCGGCGCTTAGCCACTTGCCTTTGCACTTGAAATGCTAAAAAAACAACAGTTCTTCTGGAAGAGACAGTCAGCACGAATCTGCATGCTGCTGCCAACTCACCGCACACCAGACTGGAGTGAGAAAAGGACTGGGAGGCAGCTGGGGTGGCGGGTGGTCTTGCTAGCAGTGGGAGGAAGTGTGCAGGTGGCTGGGAGGATGGCAAGGGGGCCTAGGACGGCCAACAGAGATACGGGCACGATGTGACTGGCAGAGCTGCTGACGTGGGACCGAACTTAACTTAAAAATACTAGGGGTCAAAATAAATAAATGACCAGGATAAACAGACCCCAAAACAGCTGAACTGGACGTCTTCTGTCTTTGTGGTGCCCCGATGGCACCACCAACCACAGAACAAGGCAGAGTGAGGAGTCTTCAAGCAGGGGAGGCAGCACAGGACCACAGCAAGCCCAGAGGGATGGCTTCAATGCAAGGTAAGCCCTAAACTGTCCCTTGACTTCTGTGTCCTGTCTCCTCAACCACTGCCCAGGATCAACTGACTAACTGAACAAATATTTTTTAAACTTGAACCTACCAGGGTTCTAGAGTGGCTGGAGTGGAATGCTGTCCATGAGCAGCTCAGCACAGCATTCCATCCAGGCCATTGTTGCTGAAGCTACCTGAATTCTACTTTTTTTTCAGGTTTGAGTGCACAGGGCACTTTCTTTATTACTTACAGTGTTTTATACAGTACAGGAAGGGGGAAACAACTACTGAGGGAGCCCCTTTTTACCTAAATACCCTGCAGTCTATACCTAAGGCAGGTACCCTGGGCACCTGCAAACCCCTAATCTTATTATTGAGTTTATATTTCTGGGATGTCTCAACTTTGGGGCATTACACTGAGCCTTTTGAAAATCCAGCCCAAACTGTTACTTTAAAAGAGCAAAAGGAAATGCAGTATTTGCTGTTTTTGTGCAAAACTCTAGCAAATCTCTAGGTAACAAATGAAATAATCAAAACATATATGTTGATTTTTTATTTGGGTTTACTAGTGTAAGTGACATAGTCTCAAATTCATTAAATTACTCATTCAAAGTTTTCTCAATGTAATCATATATACACTCAATACATGATGCAATTATACTGTATACAAGTCAGCAATTATTTTTTAAATTACGCAATAAATATCATTCTTTTTTTTGAGAACATATCTGACTCCATGTGTATGTGCAAGCAAGAGTGCCTAGTGGGATTTGAACCTCAGAACTGCCATTTGCTCAAACGTTTAAATGTTTGTGTACTTATCCAAGGGCAGTCCTTACATCTATTATCCACTTACACGTGTTACTGAAGCAATAAGGCAAGATGGGAGGTGGGGGGGTGTTGTGGGGGAATACTGGCCCACCACGGGTGGATTGAAGCACAAGGCAAAGCTGAGTGCTTGTACCACCAAGAAGGGCCATTATTCCGCTACAATGCACCATCCTGGAGTGCCTTATTGCAATTGTGAAATGGATCCATTGGGCCATTATGTTATAATTACTTTTTTTAGGACTTCACTTTATATTTTTTTTTAAAAGGAAAAAATTGTTTAGTCTTACAGCTGCTGCAGTATTGGTGTCTGTCCTAGTGGTGGCGCCAATACTGCTGAGTGGTACTAGCTTCAGGGAATCAGCATGTGGGGGAGTGGAGGTCAGACAATACAGTCATGGACAGGCTGGTAGCATGGGACTGAACAGGAAGCAGGAAAGCATACAATTTTGTAATGTGGTAAATGGCAGTCTGTTTTGGCACTGTTATGTTTACAGTGAGTTCTTGTTCTGGGTACATGCTATGTGGCACGTGTGATTTAGATTGAAATTTCAAATTTGTGACATTATTTTAATACTGTGGACGTGCACTGCTGAGCAGATACAGTAGTTGTCTCAATTTCATTTAGGGTACTGACTCAGGGCAGGTGGTGTCTGTAGAGATGGCGATTGGAGCTAGAAGCAGCAGGTGGCAGCTGTAGCAGCAGGAGACAGCCACGGTCAGCAAATGGGCCCACAAAACTATGCCATAGCACACATATTTGCTGAGGGCATTTGTGACCTGGGCAGAGGTGGAGGACTCTGAGTTTGAGTGCCGAGTCTGTTTGTATTGAAGTCCTTTCAGCCAGACTGTTGTGTTGTGATAACGGCCAGGCTAATAGTACCTCTCAGCCAATCAAGTTATGGCCTTTTTTGTATCCATTTCACAATATAAGATAATGCAGTAGCCAAGTTTTAATCAATGAGAGTGAGACCAAGTGAACCCAGTGGGATTAGAACCTAACCTACTAAGTAATTGGTTCCTTTTTGAGAACAGCATGTTGTTTTCTACATGGCCAGAATCAAAAACCTTGGATAGAAACTCACAGTATGCACACAAATAAGCAGAGCAACAGCTTCTAGAGTTAAATGCCATTTCACAAAATTAGTAATGAGCAGCTGTTCACCATTTCATTTGGGTCATGGAAACAGTAGTTGTGGGGATATTTGAAGTTTGTAAATCTGTTCAGGCAACTAAGAATTACATTACATGGCACAAAAAGAATGACAAGGGATTGCACATTACACTTCGCTTTCCAACATAGAATTGGTGCGTCAGCTACACTGAAAATTGTAAGATCTGTTAGAGTCCCACCAGGACCACTGACTGTGTGACATTGAGCTAGTCACTTGATGTGTCTCTGTTTGACTGCAAGAGGTACGAACGCTGCAGAGAATGTATTATTTCACCATTTTGTTAAATAGTAAGACTTATCATTCCCTAGATTTCAATTTTTCCCTTTCCCTCACATGCTGATCACCATTACCCGCCCCCCATCCCCTGGTGCTCCTGCTGCACACATACAGGTGTTTGCAAACTGTTTATTGAAAACATCACACAATGCAAATGAGTTAAGTGTAAATATCAACATTTATTTTCAGACAGTATCCTACTTTAAATCCCATTTGCTGTGTGGATCTACTCCATGCTTTAGGTGCACCCAACAGCTACCGCATATCTGTTAAGCGACGAAAGTGTGTCCGCCTCATTTCACATCCACAGAGCTGTGCACACACCCAGCCTGTGCCAAGATGTCCATGTGAGGAACAGTGTTGCAGAGAAGAACACTGCTCATGCAGGAGAAAAGTGCCAGTAAAAACACCCAAAAAAGAACCTTCTGCTAAGTTAAAAAAGTGTCAGCATACTATTGATCTATAATAAGTTTATTGGTTATGCTGGAGGGTCTCTAATGGTTATAAAAGTGTTTCCTCTTGTGTTGTTAGGACACCAGAACTGCTCACCTTCAGCTTGCAGTTCTCACATGTTAAGAATGCATGAGGCAACACTCTTATAGCCATGAGAGGCCCTCTGGCATTACCAATAAACTTCTACCCATCATTAAAAATGCATGTCATATATTAGGGGATCCCTTCCACTATCTTTTTATGCTTAGTTTTGTAATCTATTTCCAGGAGAACTTGGAGAGGGGGTGTATGATCTGTATGGTCTGTAGCCAGCTGGCTAGTTTGAAGGAGGAGTAGTGGAGGTTAGGGAGGAGCCTAGGTGGCAGAACAGGTGACAATGGTAGGCATCCTGGCGGGGGGGAGGTGACTGGGGATGGAAGGGAGGGATGGGGAAAGAATAATTAGTGCCTGAGACTCACCCCAGTACCAGAGGCACAGGCAGAATAGGGAGGGGAAGGAGGGGGCACAAGACAAAGGAGGGGTTCCCATGGGGGTGGGAAGAGACTGCAAGGAGGATCAGGGGAGCTGGCAGATGGCTGCAGGTAGAGGAGGACTGGGGGAGGCTCAGAGGAGAGTAAGTTGGAGGGGGGAATTGACAGGGGGACGTGAAGTAGGAGGGGTATTGACTAGGAACAGATTCGAGCTTCTGCTATTAGGGAGGGAGGAGGAGGGAGAAATTACTAATGGGGAGGTCAAGCTGGGGAAGATCAGGCTGTCAATGGGTAGGAGTAGGAAAAGCTTCAACAGAGGGGTTGAAGGGAGGCTAGTAAGGAAGGAGGGGGTACTGGAAGGGAGAAGACTCAGGGCAGGGAGAAGGATGGGAGGGGCACCGCTAAGAGAGTCGCAGGTAATGGGTGTTCAAAAACAGCAATGGAGAGGTTAGGGGAGGGGTTGGAGATCAGCAGGAGTAGGGGGATTGATAGGGGAAGCCCAGTAGGCAGAAGTCAGGCTGTTAAGGAAATTAGGGGGGATGGAAGGAGCAGGGCAGAGACAAGGAGTGAGGCAGAAATGGGGGAGCAGTTGCAGGAGACTCAGAGGGTGCAGCTGAAGGGTGTGTGGGGCAGGGCAGTATGAACTCTAGAGAAGAAGAAAGGGTAGGAGAGAGGAAAGAGGTAAGGGACAGGAGCAGGGGGGAACTCATGCTGGGGGATTCTATACTGAAAGGGGTCAGATGGGGCCAAAGGTGGAAAAGTCACAGCTGTATTTGGGTTGAAGCTATTCCCAGGTTGACCACAGGAAGGGCAGAGCAGGGCAGGCACTGCTCAAAAGTGCAACAAAGGAGAGGAGGAAAAGAGTTGGGCAGGCAGCATGAGGGGGTTGGGGAGTCAGTGGCATTCTCAGAGGTACTCCTGGTACCATCTGCGAGCATGGGGAGGAACAGTAGGATAGATGAGTTCAACGGGTGGATGAGGGAATGGTGCCACACCAAGAATTATGGTTTAATGACAAACTAGGGTAGAATCAGTGGGGAATAGTGACTTGTACGCTGGAGACAGGCTACACTTGAGCAGGTAGGGGAGGGGAGTACTAAAGGGTGGAATAGAGGGGTATACATCAACTAAGGTGGATTTAAACTGGGGGATGCAAAAGGACTGAGGTTAGGAAAAGGGTCTGGATAGGGGAGCCTAATGAGCTCACCCCCCCTAGATATGTACAAAGGCAAAGGCGGAGCGACTCAGAGAAGAGGCATGCAGGGTAGCCAGCGTGAAGTGCAGAAGGCACCACCACCCTGTAATAACAAGTCAGATAAAGGATGTGGACTACCAAGAGGAGGGGTGCAGACCAAGGAGAAGAGGGAAGGGAGGGAGGGAGGAAGGAAGGAGGAGTATGGATGGATGGTGGTCTCCCTAAATGCAAGAAGCCTGGGAAACAAAATTGCAGAACTTCAGGCTCTACTTTCAGAGGGGAATGTGGACGTTGCTGCAGTAACAGAGACTTAGGCTACCCAGTACCATGACTGGGATCTGGCTATCCTGGGGTACAGCATATATAGGAGGGACCATGGAGTTGGAAGAGGTGGGGGGTAGCACTCTATGTGAGAGAAGGGATCAATTGCATGAGTGATGGGGGGGAGGAGGGGAGGATGGAGGTGCTTTGGGTGTAGCCTCTGCATTCCAAGGGTAGAAAGCTGAGGCTGGAAGTGGTGTGTAGACTACCAGCCCAATTAGGAGAACTGGATGGGGAGTTGGCAGAGCAGATAAGAAGGGTGTGTAGGAGGGGAGAGTGTGGTGATAGTTGGGGATTTTAATCTGCCATGGGTTGATGGGAGCACCCCTGCCACAAACAGTGCCTGGGAGCAGGTGCTCCTGGATGCGATCCTGCATGGCCTCTTGACACAAATGGTAAGTGGGCCTACAAGGCTTGGTAACACACTGGACCTGGTTCAGGCAAATGGGAAGGCAGTGAGGGAGGTAAGGGTTGAGCACCCACTAGCTGGTAGCAACCACCAAACAGTATGGTTCACTCTCACATTGTGCAGGGAGACTGGAGGCACCAGCACTAAGGTGGTAGATTTTAGGAGGTTGGACTTTGGGAAGATGGGTGAAATACTGCAAAGGAGACTCCAGGATATAAATCCAGGGATGGATGCAGAGCAAAAGTGGAAAGTTATTAAAGTTGGGCTAACAGTGGCCATAGTAGCCTGCACCAGGGCTTAGAGTAAAAAGGGCAGAGCCAGAAAACTCTGCTGGCTAAGCAGCAAAGTGCTGCAGGGGGTAAGGGCAAAGAGGGCTGCATATCAGAAGTACAGGAGAACTACGAAGGAAAAGGATAAGGAGGCTTACGGGAATTGATCCAAGGAGGTGGCCAGGTGGGTGAAAAGAGCCAAGGCCTCCAGGGAATTAGGGTTAGCATAAGGCATAAAAGGAGGGGAGAAGGACTTTTTTAGATATGTCAGGGAAAAAAGGAAGTGCAAGGAACATATAGTGAGGATAAAGTGGGAAGGGGATTGGGTGGAAAAGGGAGAAGATCAAGCGGAAATACTGAATGAGTGCTTCTGCTCTGTGTTCACTAAGGAGAGGGATGGACCACCACTAGTATGGACTGGGAGTTGGGGGAAGAGGGGGAGGGGTGACAGACAAAATGATTATAGTGAGTAGAGTGCTAGAGGGGCTGAGGGCACTAAGGGTGGACAAGGCACCAGGTCTTGATGGCATCCACCCCAGGGTGCTGAGAGAGATGGCGGAGGTGTTGGCCAAGCCACTGGCAGATCTGTTCAACACCTGCCTGGAAATGGGGTGTGTGCCTCAGGACTGGAGAGTGGCCCATGTGGTGCCCATTCACAAGAATCGGCCTAGGGAAGAATCAGGAAATTATTGGCTGGTCAGTCTCACTTCCATAGTAGGGATGCTTATGGAGAAGATATTGAAGGAGAGGCTGGTGGCATTCCTCCAGGGTAATGGCCTACAGGATGGGTGGCAACACGGGTTCATCTCAGGGAGGTCTTGTCAAGCAAACCTAATACAGTATTACAACTGGGTAACAAGGGAGCTAGATGGGGGTCATGCGGTAGATGCCCTGTATTTGGACTTCAGCAAGGCCTTTGATACAGTGCCTCATGGGAGACTGGGGAGGAAGCTGACTGCCATGGGGGAGGGGAAAAAGCTGGCAAAATGGATAGAGAACTGGTTATGGGGAGGGTACAGAGGGTAGTTGTGGTGGGGGAGTTCTCGACACCTAAAGCAGTGACAAGTGGGGTGCTGCAAGCAGGCACTAGTGCTATTTTGCTCTTTTATTGCTGATATAGCACATGGAGTTGGGAGTGGGGTTAGTCTGTTCGCAGATGATATCAAAATGGGGGCACTGGTGGACGAAGAGGATAGATGGAAACAATTGCAAGGGGACCCAAACAAATTAGAGACATGGTTGGAGAAGTGGCAGCTATGATTCAACGCGAAGAAGTGTAAGGTGATGCATTCTGGGCCAAAAAACCATAGGAGGAACTACTAGTTGGGTGGGGTGAGGCTGGGGATCACTTAAGAGGAGAAAAACCTTGGGGTATTGGTAACAGGGAGCATGAACAACTCGGCCCAATGCAGGAAAGCAGTGGCCAAGGCAAACAGGATGCTGGGTTGTATCGCAAGGGGTTTCACATCCAGGCATAGGGATGTGATCCTTCCTCTCTACAGATTCTTGGTCGGATCGCATTTGGAGTACTGTGTGCAATACTGGAGGCCATATCTGAAGAGAGATATAAACTTGTTGGAATGGGTACAAAGGAAGGCAACAAAAATGTTAAAGGGGATGGAAGGAAAGGACTATGAGGTCAGGCTGCAGAAACTGAATAAGTACACACTGGAAGAGAGGAGAGATAGGGAGGATATGATTGAAACATTCAAATACTTAAGGGGGGTAAATAAACCTAGCACTGAGTGGGTGTTTAAACTGAGGAAAGGTAGGGAGAGGGCACAGACGAAGGTTGGAGGGGGGACGATTTAAGAGGGAGATGAGGAGGCACTACTTTACTGAGATGGAGGTGGCAAACTGGAATGCACTACCAGTGGGGGTGGTAACATGTATGACAGTTGGAAGCTTTAAGAAGGAGTGGGACAAAGCAAAAGGAAGGGTCTGGGGGCAAATACTGTGGCAGGTATGGGAGGAACGGTGGGGGAGGAGGCTGGGTCAGCTGCAATCTAGGGTGCTAGCTGCACACTCGGGCAGACTTTTATAGACTGGTCGGTCTGTTCTGCTGGCAGATTCGTATGTTCATATGTAACTCTAGAGACTGTGTTCTATATGTAACCATATACTGTATTTAAGGGTTTTCCAAAAGAACATATTTTAAAAATCATAACTCTATACATTCTGGTATATCTATATTTAATTTGCATTCAGTCTTTCTATTTAGGGTTGATAGCCTTAACTTATACATTGTTTTGACTATATGTGATGTGACTTCCAGAACCTTTGCAAACATGTTCGGGTAGAGATATGTGTTGGCTATTTATGTTCTCTTAAGAATTTTACACTTGTGCTCTTTTATCTTTCATGGTAATAATATAAGTTAATATGCCTTTTTCCCTAATGACTTGCAATGTTAAAGAAGCTAATTCCCACATTAAAAGAACTAAAATGTTGACTTATTTAAAAAAGTTTCAATCATCCATAGTATTTTTACAAGAGACTCATCTGCTTGCAGAGGAAGTACTTTTCCTAAAATGTCTTTTGGTTGGTCAAGTTTTTGGCACAGGGACAGACAAAAAAAGGGCTGGAGTAGCTATATTAATTAACAAGAAGCTTGACTTTAAAGCTCACCAGATTGTTGCTGAACATAAGTAAGATATATTATAATACATGCCATGTGGTATGCTACCATGACAGTGACACGCACACAGTGAACCTCCCAAAGCGAACCCCTGACAGTGGCTGTAATTGCAGCAATGGGGATTTCACTGCAGTAGACTTTGCAGTGATGGGGGTATATATCTAACTCCACTGTCTGTGTGATGTGGAGTTAGATATATAAAGTGGGGGTGTAGGGGGTGCAGCCCCCCATTGCCATGACTGAGTGTAACTGTCAGTGTTGGCGTGTTGCCAGTTATTGCGGGGATGCGTCAGTGTCGGGGGTGTCAATGTTTTTTTGTCAGTGTCGGGGACTTCGCTGTGAAGGATGTAGTGCTGGTGTCATTGATCCATGCCATGTTAGAGAGTACAGAGATTTTATTGGCCTCATTTTATGGACCCAACAGTGATGATCCACAGCTCTTTATAGATTTCTCCTTACATTTAGCTAAATGGCCTTACTTGCCATGTATTCTAGCAGAAGACTGGAACACTGTGCAGAACCCTGAACTGGAAAGATCTAATTCATTGAAATGTATAATTAATCCAAATCAGAAAACCCTATATGAGATAATTGATTCTCGCACTTTGATAGATCCCTGTAGAACTGTTAGGGGGGTAGAACTGGGGGAGAGAGAGGGAAAAGGGAGGTAAGGTGCCTGCCCAGTGCAATGGCTTGGAGGGACAGGAAATGAATCCTCAGGATCATGGGAGCATCTGCAAGGGGGAGTGAGCTGAATGTCATTATCCACCTAAGGATGAATGACCTGGCTAAGAATGGGATCAGAGCAGTGCAACAGGAGTTTGTGGAGTTGGGGAGGGGCCTTAGACAAGTAGCACATACGGTAACTTTCTTGGAAGTGCTACCTATCTATGGCATGGATGAGGCTAGGGTACTCCGCACCATGGGATTCAATGACTGGTTGCAAAACTGGTGCAGAACTCAGGGATTTGGTGTCCTTGGGGACTGGAGCTCCACCTGGAGGGATGCAGGCCTATATAGGTGTGATGGCCTGCATCTATCCAGAAGGGGAACCAGGATCCTAGGTGATAGATTTAAATGCTTCATTGGCAAGCCTTTAAACTAGCCGAGGGGGGAGGCACTGAAAAGGAGAAGGAAATCCTAGCTCCCCCAAAAGAAATCAGTGCAGGTAGTGAAGTAAACACCAAGATAGAGCAGTCGATAGGGAGAAGGGCAGGGGTAAATGGAGAAAAAGGCAAAGGTAGTAAGGACAGGGATGAGGCAAAAAGAAATAAAGCGATAAAAAAAATGGAGGGTACTGAGTACCAATTCCCGTAGAATAGGCAAAAAGCTCCCTGAAATGGTGACCTTGATGGAAGAGGATGCCTGGATATAGTGGCAGGCACAGAAACATGGTACACAGAGAACCATGGCTGGGATGTCAACATACCAGGGTACACAATCTACAGGAGATACTGGGAGGGAAGAAGAGGAGGAGGAGTAGCTCTCTATGTAAGAGAAGGGATCAAAGCAACAGAACTAAAGGGTAATCAGGGAGGAGAGGAGGCACTGTGGGTCACCCTGGAGACTGGAACTGGCACCACAATCTGCACAGGGTTTGTATACACACCCCCATCTCAGGGGGAGGAAATGGACAAGGAAATGATAGAAGACATCCTTGGGATGGCAGAGAAAGGGGAGATACTGCTGATGTGGGACCTGAATATGCCAGATGTCAAATGGAGCACCTTTGCTGCAGCCACATTCAAGAGCAGGGCCATTTCTGATGCCCTACAGGGGGCATGCCTCAGGTGGCTAGTTTTGGAACCCACTCGGGATGGAGCAATCTTAGACCTGGTACTCTCAAATGGGGACAGAGAGAGGATCTCCGATCTTGAAGTGGGTAGCCATCTGGGAACAAGCGACCACCAAACAGTGTGGTTCATGATAAACTTAGCTGTAGAGTCACGCCATACAAAAGTGAAGGTATTGGACTTCAGGAGGGCTGATTTTGACAAAATGGGAGAGTTCCTCAGAACAGCACTAGCAAACAGGCAAGAAAGTGGGGTGGAGCAACAATGGGGAAACATCAAAACTGCCACCACAGAGGCAACAAGCCTTTGTGTGAAGCAAATAAACAAATCAAAATGAAAGATAAAACCACTATGGTTCCCAAAAGAAATGGTGGTGAAGGTAAGGGAGAAAAAGATAGCATTCAGGAAGTATAAGGAAACACAGAAGGAGCAGGAAAGAGAACTGCACAAATTAAAACAGAAGGAAGTGGGGAAGGTAGTCAGAATAGCAACGGCCCAAACCGATGAAAAGATAGCCAACTCGGTTAAGAAGGGGGATAAAACCTCTTATAGATACATTAGGGAGCAAGGAAAGACTAAGGCAGGGATACTGAGGGTGAATAAAGAGGAAGGTGGTTGGGCAGACAGCGACAGTAAAAAAGCAGGAATAATGAACACATACTTCTGCCCAGTATTCACAATGGAAAAGCAGGGGGAGATACCTAATCCAGTCAATAGAAGCACTCTGGATGGGGGGTTGATATTAGTTATTTCACAGAAGAAAGGGTTCTGAAAGAACTCTTAAAACTGAAGGTGGATAAAGCAATGGGGCCTGATGGGATTCACCCCAGAACTCTAAAAGAACTAAGGGAAGAACTAGTAACACCACTGACTACCCTTTTTAATAACTCATGGGAGAATGGTGTGGTACCTGAGGTCTGGAAGAGGGCGGATGTGATTCCTTATAGATACATAGATACATAGACAGTGTCGGCAGATAAGGGCCTATGGCCCACCCAGTCTGCCCATTTGAGCTTGTAAGTTCAGTTTGTTTTCCTAGAAGTCTGTTGCCCCTTACCCCTGACCTCTAGAATTCCTTTATGTCTATCCCATGCATTCTTAAATCCCGTGATTGTTTCAGCCCCCACCACTTCCTCTGGCAGGGTGTTCCACTTGTCCACCACCCGTTCTGTGAAGAAATTCTTTCTCATGTTTCCTCTGAATCGTCCTCCCTCCAACTTCATCCCATGCCCTCTAGTCCTGGAACATCTTTTTCGCTTAAAAATAGTGTTTTCCTGCACCCTGTTCCTCCCTGTGAGATACTTGTATGTCTCTATCATATCCCCTCTCTCCCTCCTCTCCTCCAGGAGTACATGTTCAGTTCCTTCAACCTGTCTTCATAGGACTTGTGATGCAATCCATGCACCATCTTTGTTGCCCTCCTCTGAACCTTCTCTACCCAGTCTATGTCCTTACGTAGGTATGGTCTCCAGAACTGTACACTGTACTCCAGGTGGGGCCTCACTAGTGTCTTGTATAGTGGAATTATGACCTCCCTTTTCCTGCTAGTGATGCCCCTGCCTATACATACCAGCATCCTATTTGCTTTACCTGCTGCCTTGTCACCTTGTCCTCTTCACAAAAGTGGGAGTAAGACAGAGGCCGAAAACTACAGACCTGTCAGTTTGACCTCAGTGGTAGGGAAAATGATGGAATAACTTTTGAAGGAAAGAATTGTTGATTACCCAGAGGTCAGTGGGGCACATGACCCAAGGCAGCATGGATTCACAGCAGGAAGGTCATGTCAGACAAATCTAATTGATTTCTTTGACTGGGTGACCAAAGTAGTAGACCAGGGAGGGGCTGTGGACATGGCCTACCTAGACTTTAGCAAGGCACTTGACACAGTCCCACACAAAAGATTAATAAACAAATTAGTCAGCCTGGAAGTGGGTCCCAGGGTGGTAGCATGGGTAGAACACTGGCTGGACAAACGGACACAGTGGGTTATAGTAAATGGAGTCCACAGTGAAGAAAGGGGAGTTGTTAGTGGGGTACCGCAGTGTTTAGTACTGGGGCTGGTCCTTTTTAATATCTTTATAAGTGACATTGCAGAGGGACTGGAAGGGAAATTACGTCTCTTGACAGATGCCACAAAGATCTGCAACTGGGTTGATAAGCAAGGTGGGGTGGAAAGGATAAAAAGGGACTTGGCAAGGTTGGAGGAATGGTCAAATGTATGGCAGCTTAGATTCAGTGCAAAGAAGTACAAAGAAATGCACCTGGGAAATAAAAACCCAGGGGAAGAGTACGCAATGGGAGTGAGATACTGACAACAAAAATGGAAAGTGACCTGGAGTAGTCATATCAGATGACCTAAAGGTGGACCAGCAATGTGAGAAGGCAGTAAGGAGGGCTGGGGGATACTGGGATACATAGGGAGAGGCATCACCAGTAGAAAACAGGAAGTTGTTGGCCCTCTGTACAGACAGTTGGTAAGACCACATCTGGAGTACTGTGTAAAGTTCTGGAGACCCCTTCTCCACAAAGACATTGACAGGGTAGAGGCTGTACAGAGGATGGCAACCAAAATGGTGCAGGGTCTGCACCACAAGACATATGAAGAAAGACTAAAGGAGCTTAAGATGTATAGCCTCAAGGAAAGAAGGGAGAGGGGGGACATGATAGAAACTTTCAAATACCTCAAGGGAATCAACAAAGTCCAAGAGGGTAGCATCTTTCAGAAAAAGAGATATGTAAGAACAAGGGGGCACAATTTGAAGATAGAAGTGGGGGATGGCTCAAAGGTAATGTGAGGAAGTATTTCTTCTCAAAGAGGGCTGTAGATGCATGGAACGGCCTTCCTGAGGAGGTCATAGAGTCAAAAACAGTGGAGGAATTCAGGATTGCATTGGACAGACATAAGGAAATTCTAGTGGAGGGGTAGGAGGAAGTAGGCTGTTGGTTAACTAGGATCTGCAGCTTATCCATTAGGTAGGGAAATGGGCAGACTAGGTGGGCCAAGCAGTCCTTAACTGCCATCAAATTCTATGTTTCTATGTTTACCCCATTTGAAAGAATTTATCTTTTTTTCTAACCCTCACAAAACCTAATCAAGAATAGATTTATTTCTAATAAGTCATACTTTACTTTCTGGGTTAATGCAAGCTGAGATACTTGCCACAGTAATTTCAGACCATTCTCCAGTTCAGATACAATTGCAAATAGATATAAATGTTGAAATTGATAAAACATGGAGAGTGCATGACAACCTCCTCAATAATACACAAATAGTATCTCATTTAAAACAATTTACCAAATGCTTTTTGAAGAAAATTAGGATACAGTAGACAAACAGGAAGCAATCTGGTTGGCCTATAAGTGTGCAGTCAGAGGAGAAATCATAAGGTTAGCATCAAAAGTTAAAAAAGAAAGACTGTACCAATCTCAAGAACATCTTAAACAGATTAGAAATATGGAGTCACAGCTGGCATTACTGTACTCAGATGAGCTAGCTTTACAACTAACACTAAATAGGGAACTATATTATGAATTAAACAGATCTCAGGCAGGAATGGTTATGTTAATATCTAAATTTCAACATGTTTCTATAGGGGAGAGAGAGCTGGAAAACTATTAGCCTGCTGCATTAAGCAGCACAAATCATCCCATACTATTAAACACCTTTTTAATGCTGAAAATAACCAGTTCATTACAAATCCCGTGGACATAGCAGAGGAATTTTTGAAGGTTTATAAAATTCTATATGGGATTGGAGAAGTGCCTATTAATCTTTCCTCAGCTGAAGAATACTTAAACAATTGCCCTCTACCCAGTCTTTCAAAAGAGGACAAGGAGTTGAGGAGTTGCTGGCACAACCCTTACCTCTATTAGAATTACACAAGCTTTAAGCCAGTTGGCAGGATATATAGCATCAGGCCCAGATGGTATGACTGTCCAATTTTATAAAAGTTTTTTCCAAGAAATTCTGTCTTATATTCTGCAAATATATAAAGAGGCATTTAGATTGAGAATGTTAAATGCCTCTTTACAGGAGTAAGACAACAAAACAGCTCCACTGTTCCAAGGAGGTGGAGCCAAACAAAATCAGCAGTAAAGTCAAAAGCAGTAGCAGCACTCCTCTGCCAATGATAACAAAACATTGTAGTTTATTTGAAAGATTACATCAGTAGCAGAGTGTGGGACCTTACAAGTACCCTTGTGAATCCACACCTGCTTTTCTTTTTGGTGGTATGTTTTTATGTTGTTTAAATAAACTACAAGCTTTGGTTACCATTGGCAGAAGAGTGAGGCTACATGTTTTTACTTTACTCTTTACAGGAGGCCCACATTTCAGTATTGGTGAAACCTGGGAAAGATCCCCACAAAAGTTATAAACTTATAGGCCTATCTCCCTCCTAAATATAGATTTCAAAATTCTAACCAAGGCCGTAGCCAACAGGTTTGGACCAAGTTTATTCATCCGAAACAGGTTGGCTTTGTGTCTGGTCAGCATTCAGATGACCACTTGTGGAAAATCCAGCATATAATTTCTGCATTTGGGGAGACTAGACACCCTATGGTGCTGGCCTCCATGGATGCAGAAAAAGCATTTGACCACGTTGTGTGGCCTTATTTAATTAAAACATTGGAAAAATTCAGTTTTCCACAAGAATTTATTTTCTGGATCAAATTGATCTATTACTCTCCTTCTGCTAGGGTCAGATTCAATAAAGTCCTTTCATCTTCGTTTTCCCTATATAATGGTACATGCCAAGGATGCCCACTTTCTCCCTTCTTATTTAATTTATATCTAGAACCTTTAATCTAGCATATTAATGTTAATCCCTCTATTTCTAGTATTTTGCTAGGCCGGAAAAGATATAACATTTCAGCTTACACAGATGATATTCTCCTCCATGTAGATAACCCCATTAACTCAATAAGAGCAGCCTTAGAAGAAATTAAAAAAATGGAGTGATCTCTTATTACCAGCTTAACATGGATAAAGTCCAGTTCATGCCATTGAATCATTATGTTAGAAAAGCCGGCTTTTCAGAGTGGAGTTTCAAATGGTTAACTAGAGATTTGGTTTACTTAGGTATCAAGGTTAATACCTCTGTAAATACAATAACTAACAGTAACTTTGTTGAACAACTCCATAGTTAGAAAATGGATATTGAGAGATGGCAAAAGCTACATTTACCTCCTTGGGTTAGGATAAATTCATTAAAAATGTCTGTTCTACCTAAAGTACTATATCGAATGATAATGCCATCTGCCAAACTGCAACTCAGTTGGTTTAGAACTCTGCAAAGGCTCTTCTCAGATTTTATATGGAATGGCCACAAGCCGCACATAAGTTATAATCATCTGTCTATTTTGAAAAAATGGGAGCCTTCAGCATGCCAGACCTTTTAGCATACTACCATGCCACACAGACTGCTAAATATATGAGATGGCTATCTGTTGGTAAATGTGATGACAACTTAAGTTATATTCCCCAATGGCTTTTCATAGAATGCGATCTGTGTCTATTAAATAGAATTTCATAAAAGGCCTTATGTCATTTACATTATGAAGTTCTGTTCAACTCTTTAAAATAACCCCTGCAGGTACATCTTTGCAGATTCTCAGTCAGTTAAGACATTATATGAAATCTGAATTTATTGACCTATTAAAACAACCTATTTGGCTGAACCCTAATTTTAAAATTAATGATGAAATACGTAAGGACTGTCTTGTGAACTGGACTGTAAAAGTCCAAATGACATGTATTCCTGTATAAAATAAAGTTTTACCTACCTAATAACCCAGTCTGGTCGAGCAAAGGGATCTCTACCCTCAATCAACTTCTACAAGGAAAGAAATGGGTCACATTTACTATTCTTTCTAAAGTTTACAATCTGAAGAAAAAAGACCATTTGATATATGTACAGATTAAGTATTTGATAAGTTGTAAACTTAATAGTCTTAAACTAACAAGGTCATCATCTTATATTTTTGACACTTTGGGAGGACTAAATTTAGAACGATGGCCTATTTCACAAATACATAAAACAATTTTATCTATTAGAACAGCTTTGCAAAAATTAAGTGGTACTTACTGGTCTGAAGTTTTAAATCAGCCCATTTTGGACAAATATTGGAAATGTATCTGGCAGAATACTCGCTTATACATTCCATTTGATGGATATAGATATACACAGTTTAAGATTATACACACTATTTATAATAATCTGGACAAACTACATAAATCGGGAATTCTAAAATCTGCAAATTGCACTAGATGTAATATTGAAGCAGGTTCACTCATACATATATTGTGGGAGTGCCTAAAAGCCAAAGCATTATGGCATACAATTATTAAGAATCTAGACCCTGCTGTGCATTTGTCTACTGCCTTTAATATTAGAAATTGTACTTTAGGGATGGATCTCCAGGATCTATCAAGCAACAAATGCTT
Organism: Neoceratodus forsteri; assembly: GCA_016271365.2. NCBI lineage: Eukaryota > Metazoa > Chordata > Ceratodontiformes > Ceratodontidae > Neoceratodus > Neoceratodus forsteri. The sequence continues at coordinate 641,353,149 of CM028129.1, read as the reverse complement.
TCATTTTAGTTTGATTTTCATGGTCACAAAGAAAGTAATTCTGCCTCGTTGGTTAGATCAAAATATTCCATCTGTACTTGAATGGTACAAGGAGATTTCCCAGATCTTATGTATAATGAGCATGTTGTCTATCCATAACTCCTTTCCACTTTATACAAGGAGGTGGGGCACTTTAGATTCCTAAGTGTCCACCCTTTTATCTTAAAATCATATTCACAACTTAAGAAGATAATTTTATGTTCTGTTATCACCCCTATATTAGATATTTTCTTTTTGCTGTGGGTATACCTCTTTATTTCAGTGGAAGGGATGGGGTTGGGGTCTGGGAAGGCTGCAAATTAAGAGAGATATAACATTGTCTTGTAATATGTCTGTTGTAATTCAATTTGTATATATACAGGAATTTCTCAATAAAGCATACTAAATTTAAAAGAAATGCTGTACATTTGTGCAGAGTGGGGAGAACTACAGCTAAGGATATCACAAAAGGCAAATATTCTAAGAAAAAAAAAAGACCTCAATGTAACACAAGAAGAAGGATTATTTGTCCTAAAATTCAGCTGAGCATATCTCTTTTTACATACTTAGGCTCTCATAGTCAAATGGTTAGTGTGGCACTAACCTGATTAGAGGTGTACTAGCCTTGAAGAGTATCAACGCTTCAGACAGGGTCATATTCAAAGGCCCCCAGAGCACTGCACTAAACTGACAGGTCAATTGTGCGAAATATACTACTGTGACTTTATAAATTAGGGATCCCTTATGTTTAAAGAGTGCAGTAGAATATTCATAGGTTTTGGTGTCACCATCACAGCACTATTTACCACCGCTGAAACCCTGGCTTTATCTGCTTTAAATGGAAATCCAATTCCCTGGTGTCTAATGGTTCCCCTTCTACCAGATTGCCTATGTTCTATATGAAAATCTCATTCCATGGTATCTAATGAAGCCCCCTCACCCAGTTGCCCATGGTCACATATTAAATGTCATCCCTGGTATTCTAGCAGACCCCCATCCCCTGACCGATTGCTATCTCCCTTGCCCAACTGCTTAGGACCCCCATGGATCCCCTCACCTGAGTCACCAGTTTTACTGTAAAAGACAGAAGACCTGTTCACCTGTCTGCTGCTTGACTTTCCCTGAGTGCAGTCACAAATATTGTAGAAACAGCTGTTTTACAGTACTCTCAATAATGCTCAGAAACAGTCAGGTGGCAGCCAGATGAGAAGGTGAGCTGAGGGCTGTGCAGGTCACCCGTCACATGCAGTATAACTTATGATGTGGGTGAGGGGGGCTGGAGGTCCTACGCGGGTGGGCAGGTGGTTCAATTGGTTGGAGGTGTGGGGTTCGCTAGACTACCAGAGAATGGGATTTAATAGTTCACTAGGGACAAGTGGGTAGAGGGAGGACCACTAGACTACCACAGAAAGGAATTTAATATGCTGCTATGGGTAATCAGTGGGAGGGTGGTCCACCAGCCATCAGGAAATGGGATGTTCATTTATAACATAGGCAATCAGGGAAGGGGGGACAACTAGATTTCAAGGAATCCCTACTTTCCAAGCCCAGCATGAGCATGCAAATCATCCCTTAGTGCCTTCCATGCCTAATGAGCTAATTTGCATGTTAGGACTAAATATGGCCCACAGGATCTCCGGCATGATTCTGTTTTGGCCAATGATATCTCCAATGGGCATTACTGAGGGCCATATTCAGCCTTGGACCATGTCAGTGAAGTGCATAACAACTTTGCCCTCCATTGACATTGCTCCATATTCAGACAGCATGTCCTGCTGAAGTACGCCAACTGTTTGAATATTGTTTGAGGCTAGCCATACTTTATTTGTCATGCAACATTACTGGCTGTGCAGTGCTACTGGCCATCTTTGAAATTCAGGGCCCTAGACATGTTTTACTTAAAGTCCTATAAGTGATTAAAGAAAGATGTCCATTTTATAAAAACAATATGACAATCCAGGTGTGTGCACTGCACGTGTCTAACACATTTCCTGGGGCAGTAGGCAAGCTGCCTGTGGAGTTGCACTGCATTAGACATGTGCAATGCACACTCCCTTGTGTCTTAGTACTTACAAGGTATGGGCCTAACAAGAATGTGCTGATATTACTCTTGATCCATGACCGCTGTGACATCAGTCATCGCTTTGCCTTTTGTGATGTGATGGAGTCATGGATCTTTCATAAAATATAGTAACACAGTAATGTAAGTTTGGAAAGGACTGTAGGTCCATTAGATCTACCTGTCACATGTATTAGTTTATAAGTATACTTCACCCATTCTACTACCTAGGGTGTCCTGTCACTCCTTTAGTAGTTAGTAATTTGTCTAAATATCTTAATGGCCTTTACTGACTTCAAATCCACGTCTCCATAGGTAGATTGATGTTTACCATAATTTGGGAGAAGTGCCTCAAAAATATCATGCATATTTTACTAGAAATCGTGTGTGTGTGTGTGTGTGTGTGTGTGTGTGTTAATCCAATATATATACATATATATATATATATATATACACACACACACAGGGGATATGACATGGCTTGACTGAAGATATCATATTTATCTTCATGAGAGGCCAAATGATGATATTAGGATTTATACACCAGCTCCTTGGAAGCTGCTTGTCCCTAAACAGGGCTGCTCCAGCTCACCCACGGTCGGCCGGCACCCAGCCAGCCACCGACCAAGACCAGGACACCCGCCTGCAGCTCCTTGGAAGCTGCTTGTCCCTGAACAGGGCTGCTCCAGCTCACCCACGGTTGGCCGGCACCCAGCCAGCCACCGACCATGACCAAGACACCCACCTGCATCTCCTTGGAAGGTACTGGACAGCGCAGCCAATCGGAACATGGGTGCTTCCAGCAAACCCACTCTGATTGGCCAGGAGTTTTCCCCTGCTATAGACACCTGGCACTTTGTTAGATTTTCGATAGAACTAAGCACATTTCAACTGTGTTATTAGGAGTTTTTCAACTGTATTAGCTGGATTGTAATTTCTACTACTGTTTTAAAGTGCTTACACCTCTTCTGTCTGACTGCTCTTCCTGCAGCGCCCCCCATCCAAGCACTCTGCCTTGGTGCCAATAGAATCTAACTACCGTTTAGGTGGCTGGTTTTCCATTAGCAGATTATACAGACCTGCCACTAGAAGGATTCTTGGTCTTCTACACAAATCACTGTATTCATTCAGTGGGCAATATGGCCTGCATTATCATTCTACTTCTTTCCCAGTGCTGCTACAAGGGACTTGAGTCTGAAGGGTGGATGGCCACTAACTAAGCTGCTCCTGCTCTCCTTGTTCCCCTTTCTGCTGTATTTTCTCATCTAGGTTTTAAGTGAGTACCTAGGTGGGCAAATTTCTTGCATAGAAAATATTGCACTAATACAAATCATGAGACCACTCAATCTGGGACCATGGCTCTCCTTATTGTGTTTTTATTGCTCCTAAGGTGCAGAGTTTTCAGCAATACAGTGCAATTCTAAGTACCTCAATGCAATTCAGTTCTCCAATGTACCTTATCAATACCTAATGTTATAACAGTCTACCATGCAGACACTATGTCATTCTCCTCTCCCCTTTTAGCCTATTCCCCACGGTTAGCCTACACCCCCTTGCTACTGTCCTCACCTATGTCTACCCAAGCACTTACATTGATCACTATCAATTGTCATTACAGTGGTGCCGCCTTTTACGCAGCACGACATGGGTTGCTGCGAAGAAATAAAAAAGCAGTCTCCATTCTTATAAGCTCCTTAAAGAAAGTTATACTTCTGCTTCTTCTCTGCTCAGGAAATGTGGAGCTCAACCCTGGCCCCCCCCCCTACAACTTACCTCGCCTATCGATTTTGCTGAGGCCACAGGTCTCAAAATGATGATGGTCAACATTTTAAGCCTGCCTAAAAAACTTGTACAGCTGCAAGCCTGGGTTGCAGATGTTAACCCAGACCTTATCATAATTACTGAGTCGTGGTTAGAAAAGACGAACACTGATCAACAAATATCACTGCAGGGCTACAATTTATTTAGAGCAGATAGAGAGTCTAGAGGTGGGGGTGTGGTTATCTACACCAAATCTAAGTACTTGGTCACCAATATTAGTTGCAAATCTCTAGCCAAGGAATTTGAGTTAGTTTCGCTGAGACTTCATCTCCCCTCCTCGGAATGTATCACTATCCTAGGTGGCTATAGACCCCCGTCTGGTGGTGATGAAATCCTTAATCTTTTGAAATCCATGTTCATAGATGCAAAAACTGAAACAATATTTCTAGGAGATCTAAATATGGACTGGCTGTCACCTAAATCACACGGCCTCAAATCCCTTTGTGACGAGCTAGGTCTTGGGCAATTAGTCAGTGAACCTACTAGGAACAACACTCTAAATACTGCCAACAGTTCCATTCTAGATGTGGTACTAACCACCCAACCACACAAAATATCTCATTTGGCAGTGTTTCACAACGACATGAGCGATCATGGAATTGTTGCTTGCATAAGATTTCAAATTAAGGCCCGTCCACAACCCATCTTTATAACAAAAAGATCCTTTCGCAAATTCAGTGCAGTAAACTTCCTATCTGACCTGAGCATGATCAGATGGCAAGATCTTTACCTAGCCAAAGATGTCAACAAGGCAGCTTGCATCCTTAATGACAAACTCACTACAATAATAAATAAGCATGCCCCTTTCATCAAAGTAAGGGTACGGAACAATTCCAAACCCTGGTTCACCTCGGATCTCAAGGCAGCCCTTATAGCTCGAGATAAGCTCTGGACTAAAGCGAGACATTCCAAAGAATCTTCGGATTGGCAGGCCTTTAGAACAGCCAGGAATAACTGTGTGAAAAAACTTGGCTCTGCTAAAGCTAACTATTATATTTCTACTCTCGAACAAGCTAAAGGTAACCCTCATAAAATATGGAAGACTATCAAAGCTATAGAAGGACGACCCATGGCCCCCTCTGTCCCAACAAAGATAGTTGCAAGTGGCAAGATTGTGGAAAACAAGTATCTAACCCTGGAGGAACTTAACTCCCACTTTGCCACAGCTGGATTAGCTTTTGACTCGTCACCTTATGCTGGTGCTGAGGTGAGCCAGCATACCCCTCCCGCCAAATCTAGTCCTGCACCCAGCCCCTTCCAACTGCACAAGATAACTTATAAAGAAGTAGAAGATTCTCTTCTTAACTTAGACACCAAAAAAAGCGCAGGGGACGATGGCTTGGAACCCTTTTTCCTAAGGTCAGGCTACGCCCATCTCACTGCCCCAATTCTCCACATCTTCAATCTTTCCATTACATCTGCTACTGTGCCGTCCTGCTGAAATCAGCACACATCCTCCTCTATTTAAATCTGGTGACCCATGCAATGTAAACAACTATAGGCCTATCTCCATATTGCCTATCCTTTCTAAAGTTCTCAAAAAACTGATCCATATTCAGTTAAAATCTCACTTGAAACCTTTCTCTCATTAACCCAGCTCAATCTGGCTTCGGGCTAATCATAGCACAATCACTGCACTAGCAAAGTAACCAATGATTGGATCTCTGTTATAGATGCTAAGAAGGTAACTGGTGCAGTCTTTTGGACCTCAGCAAAGCTTTTGATACTGTTGATCACAAACTATTAGTCAATTGCCTGCAAAGTTGGGTGCCATATACCATACCACCCAGTGGTTCTCTAGCTACCTAACTGGAAGATTCCAAAAAGTAAAGGCAGAAGGTTTTTTTTCTGCTGCCTTGCCATTTGCAAGAGGAGTCCCCCAAGGATCCATCTTAGGCCCTATCTTGTTTTCTCTGTACATTAATGACTTAGATGCTAACATAGCTATGTCCAATCTGCACTTTTTTGCAGATGATACTGTGTTGTATACTTCTGGCTCATCGTTATCTGAAGTCAAGGGAGTGCTTCAAGTGGACTTCGCACAACTTGAGCATAATCTAATAAAGGCAAAGCTTCTGCTCAATGCTAAGAAGACTAAAGTGATGATATTCTCCCGCAGTGCTGTCTCAGGCCCCCCCAATACCCTTGCCCAAGACTTCATTGTCACCACACTAAACGAGCCTCTGGAAGTTGTAACCAAATTTAAATATCTAGGTATCTGGATCGACAATAAATTATCTTTCAGTGACCACGTCGAAGATGTCTCTAGAAGGTTAAAAGCAAGGTTAGGTTTCTTCTACAGAAATAGGCCCTTTTCCCCTTGAAACTCGAAAACAAGCTTGTACAGGCCACTTTTCTTCCCCTACTCGACTATGGCGAAGTAATCTATTCCTCCACCACTCTTGCAAATCTAAGTAAACTGGACATCCTTTATCACCGTGCGTTATGGTTCATTACCAACTCCCCTTACCGTTCGCACCACTGTGACTTATATTCAGCTGTTGGTTGGACATCCCTTAATACTAGACGCCTGCTCCATGCTGGGCTATGGACTCTTAAACTGCTCCTGCAGAAATTGCCAAGCTATCTCTCTTCCCTTATTAGTATCTCACATAGTGCATACTCATTAAGAAAATCTGACTTTATTATGCTTGACATACCAAGACGGACTTCCTTTGAGTAACGATGCTATTGCATATGCCCTTCCCTCCATTTGGAACCAATTACAAACCGTACTGAAACTAGCTAGCACAGTTTCAATAAACTTCTACAAATCGCTAAATTCAGCCAAAATAAAAGACACCTGTGACTGTCATTAGGTCTCTTCCTTCCCCATGTGTGCCATATTTATCCACTGGTAAGGTATAATTGATTTGTCATATTAACTGCTTTCCCTTCCCCTTCTACTCTTGGTTTTATCTTTGCTTATGCTCCACTGCTACTCTATCAAATCACTCCTCCCCCCCATATCAGTTGTAGACTGTTGTTTGTTCTAGCTGCCAAAATACTGTATATGTATTGCACACACCAGTCATCATGTTTCATTTATCAGTATGCAACCTGTAAGTCGATTCCCTGTCTCATATCAATGTTTACCACCTGGGACCCTATGTGGTACCCTTGTATGTATATCCAGCCTGTATCATGTAACATGCATTTCATGTATATACTGTTATTACCTATCTGTGTTTGTACTTTAAGTGTTTATGTCACAGGACCTCCTTGTGAATAAGCTTGCTCAATGGAGTTTTCCTGCAATAAACTTGAACTTGAACACCAGTGGTGGTAAATTTACCCTCTCTGATTGGTTCTGTTCTATGAAAAGGTCAAGGAAAGTGGTTGTGACATATCTAACATCTTCATAAATGCTTACCTGGAGGTTAGTTTGCATGATAAACACATTTATACAACACATGTGTACAGTAAAATAGCAAGATAAAAAGTAGAGTATGCCACAATGACCCAACATAGCAAGATAATATTATCTAGCAAATTAGGGTATATCACAATACATACTGAACTGAAAGGGTAACGTGGTGATTGTGGGGGACTTCAACCTGCTAGGAGTGGATAAGTACCACAGCCACCACGAATAGAAGGGAGCAGGTACTTCTGGATGCATTCCAGGATGGTTGCCTAATATAAATGATCAGTGAGCCAACCAGGTTAGGGAGCACCCTAGGCCTCATGTTGGCAAATGGAGAGCTTGTGAGGTAGCTGGGGATGGAAGAACCACTGGCAGGTAGTGACCACCACTCAGTGTAGTTCATGTTGAAAATGGAGGGAGTCGAAACAGGTACAAGAGTGTTGGACTTCAGGAAGGCCAACTTCGGGAGGATGGGGGTGGTAGTTAAAGGGTATCTAGCCAGAATCCAGACTAATATGAACACTAACCACAGGTGGGAGGTCATAAAATTTGGGGATTGAGGAGGCAACCAAAACCTGCATCAGGGTCCAGAGTAAGAGAGCTAGGACCAAGAAACACAGCTGGTTGAGCAACGGGGTTATGGAGAAAGTAAGAAATAAAAGAACCACCTTTAGGAGATTCAAAAAAACAGGGAGGGGGAAGACAGAGAGGATCACCTGAAGGAATCAATGGAGGGGATGAAAGTAGTAAGGGCAGCCAAGGCGTCTAAGGAGTTCAGGCTGGTGCAAGGCATCAAGAAGGGAGAGAAGGAATTCTTCAGGTACATCAGGGAGAAAAGGGGTTGTAGGGACAAAATAGTAAGGATTATGAATGATGGGGGGGCTGGAAACAGGGGCAGAGCAGGCAGAAGCGCTTAATGAATACTTCTGCTCGGTGTTTATAAGGAGAAAGGAGGGGTGCTACCCAGAGGGGTGGGAGGCCAGGCTCAATGGGGGAGGAGGTGACAGATGGGGTAATCACAGAGGGCAGGGTACTGGAGGGTCTGAGGGCAATGAGGGTGAACAAGACATCAGGACCAGATGGCATTCACCCCAGGGTACTCAGAGAGCTGGCAGAAATCCTGGTGGGGCCCTTGGCAGACCTGTTCAATGGCTCCCTGGTCTCAGAAAGTGTGCCTCAGGACTGGAGGATGGTTCATGTGGTACCCCTCCATAAGAGTGGTCCTAAAGACGAACCAGGAAACTACAGGCTGGTGAGTCTCCCATCCATCATGGAAAAACTGATGGAGACAATCCTGAAGGACAGGCTGGTGTCCTTTCCAGAGACCAATGGGCTGCAGGACATTAGGCAGCATGGGTTTGTCATGGGCAGATCCTGTCAGACAAATTTGGTGGATTATTATGACTGGGTAACTAGAATGTTGGACAAGGTCCATGCAGTGGATGTTCTGTTTCTGAACTTCAGTAAGGCATTCGACTCGGTGCCACATGGGAGGCTGGGTAGTAAGCTGGCAGGTACATGTGCAGGGGTGAAAATGGTGGAATGGGTAGTAAACTGGTTACAGTGAAGGCAGCAGAGGGTGGTGGTGGAAGGAGAGCTCTCATTTCCGAGGGCATTGACAAGCAGAGTACAGCAGGGCTCAGTGCTTGGACCGGTGTTGTTTGGGTTGTTCATATCAGACATCTCAATGGGCATCAAGAGCAAGATCAGTTTGTTTGCAGATGACACCAAGATGGGAGCAGTAGTGGATGACCTAGGAGGGCAGTATGGGTTGCAGAATGATCTGCTAAAATTGGAGACCTGGTCGGACACCTGGCAGTTGGGGTGCTACATTTCAGGACAAAAAAACCCAGAAGGGTCCACCAGCTTGGGGGGGGGTCAGCTAGCTGTGAACGACGGAGGAGGAGAAGGATCTGGGGGTGATTATAAGTGGCTCAATGAACAACTCAACACATTGCAGGAAGGCAGCTGCAAAGGCCAACAAAATGACAGGTTGTATTGTCAGGGGTATATCTTCAAGGAGAGAGAAGGTGATCCTACCATTGTATAGGTCTCTGATTAGGCCACACCTGGAGTACCGTCTGCAGTACTGGCATCCGTACCTGAAGAGGGACATTAAGTTGCTGGGGGTGGGGGTGCAGCACAGGGCAAAAAAGATGATCCAGGGACTAGGGGACATAACCTATGTGAGCAGGCTGAGGGAGTTGAACATGTACTCATTGGAGGAGAGGAGATACAGAGGGGATATGATTGAAACCTTCAAGTACATGAAGGGAATAAACAAAACAGGCATGGAGGGACTATTCAAGTTAAGGGAGGTAGGGACACTGAAGGTCACTATCTCAGATTGGAGGGGGGAAGGTTCAGGAGGGAAATGAGAAAATACTTTTTTACAGAGAGAGTGGTGTCTGGGTGGAACGTGTTGCCTGTGGAAGTGGTATCCTGTAGAACAGTGGACTGCTTCAAAAGGGGATGGGTTAGGGTAAGAGGGAGGGTCAGGGGAGGGGAGGGAGGTGCAGCTGCAGTATAAGGGTTGATAGCTGCACACCCGAGCAGACTCGATAGACCATAAGGCCTTCATCTGCTTGCAGATTTGTGTGTTCATATGTTCATATGTAATCAGAGTGCTGCTTTCACAATGCTGATGACATCACAAAAGCTAAGTGAAATGCTGAAGCAAGCAGTTGAAATCAAACAAAAACAGTTACATGTAAACAATAAGACATGGCAAGGTGTTGGTAGTACTGAGCTACATGCACACCCAGTGGAATAGAGAGGTCAGAGGCTTCAGGCCGAGTGCCTTCAGCCCCCGGGTGTGTCAGAATCTGAATACTACCAACACCTAGCCATGTCTTACTGTGCTTATAAAAAAGGGCTTTCATTTTTTTTTTATTACAATATACATTTTTTTATGTAAAAATATAAATAAATGCTTGTATTTTACCTAAAGTATTCCTTTCACATACTGGTGCTAGATTGATTAACTGCTTTGCTTTTTGGTATTTTAAATTAATGCAGGTTCCATAGCTGTATTTTTTTTATTTGGTAGGTCGTCCCTTCCTGCCCACTCAAACAGTACATCAAAACATTTGGAATGAGTTCCTTTTTTTTTTTTTCTAATTTCATTCATGGGAAGTGTTTCTTTTGTTGAATCCCTTCCAATCATAGCTCAGATTAGAGTCAGAGTAACTTGCCTTCAGCAACTGTGATGAGCCATCCCCCCAACCAACCAACCAACCAACCAACCACCCACCCACCCAACCAGCCAACCATTAACTCACTTCAAAAATAAGCACTAGTTAGTTAAATAGCAGGCTATGTTTAGTAAGTGACCCTAAAATGGTCTTAGTAATGATCACACTCAGAACGTCAGGCAATTCAACTCACCTAAAATGATTTAACATCCCTCCCCTGCCCTCATGCTTACTTTCACATCTGCTTAATCTCATGCACAGTATAATGGAGTTAGCAGAAGAGAGACGTTTTTTTCTTAATATTTATATATTGTTAGTATGTGGTAGCTATATGAAGCCAGAGTATGTTTGAAAACAATAAGTCTTCTTTAAATGAACTTCCAACTATTGCACTGTGGGAGATGGGACTCAGGGCATTTTCAATAAACAGCGCTCAGAGCAGAACAAGGATGTGAGTTGTTATACACATCCATATAGATTTTTCAGCAGTTTCCTTTTTACAGGAGTGTCTATTTGATTATCACTGTGGCTTTTTTTAACAATGGGGAGATTGTGTTATGGATAAAGTAATGTTAGTGTTGTGGCCAGAGTCAGATGATGCATCAGGCATAACCAAGAAGAACTGTTTTCCGATCTTTTTATTTTATTTTTTTTTTATATGTTCAGCTCTACATTGTGGGAAAAATGTTTTCTAAACAGCTGGAAGAGTGGGAACAGAAGGGTATATGTGAGGGAGAGGGAACATATAGATGACAAATTTAATTTTTGTCCCTTGCCATTATACTAGTTAAGGGTGTGTGATCCAGTGAGGAAACAAAATGGTTACCAAAATGTTTCTTAATATTCTATGGATGCATACTGATTTGTGATGAGGCTATATAGTTGGATTTTACTCCAAAGAAACTGGTGCGTTCAGCAGCGGTTAGGATCCAGTGCTCAGCACAGGGTTGCTTTGAACAGTTTTATTTCCTACAAGGACCACAGGTGAAAACAATGGTGTGAAACTAAAGATAGCCACACTAACATGCCAGTGCTTCAGCCATAGCGTTCCTTAGGGGTTGAGTTAAAGTGACCTATGCTCCCTTTTTATACCTGCATGGTACAAAACTGCCACCTGTAGACCAAATTTACTATATTGAAACTCAGTGGCTGAGGAGAGTCATGGAAGTCATGTACTTCTGTGCTCCGTCCATTGTTTCCAACAGATGAAGTCGCCCCTGAGCAGGTCCTAGTGAGAAGATACACTCTCCCACTGAAGACAAGTTTTGCTGCAGGAAACGGCAACTTCTGTTTGTGAAATAAGGTAAGTTCAGTTCAATATATTTCAAAGGGGTTTACAACTGCATCTGCATTTTTTCTCATATAGCAGTCGCCAGTTTCAGCAGCAAGATATGTCTTTGATGGGAGAGTGAATCTTCTCACTAGGAGCTATTCAGGTGAGTGAGGGTGTGTGTGTTGGGTCTGGGGGAGTGCGGGTTGGCGGGTGCATAGTGGAAGGTCGGGCAGGGGATGTGGGTTTGAATCACTGGTGGACTTTTTTTTTTTACAGATAAAAAAAAGACATTGAGGGACCATTTTCTTCTTTTCAGGATGCAATGGACATGGGAGTGTGTGGGGTGGGGTGCCACTAGATACCAGGGATATAGAACATATTTAGGAGGAAGGAAATCAGAGGGTGGGGGTTACCACTGGAAACCAGGAAAATGTATATAAATAAATATATATATATATATATATATATATATATATATATATATATATATATATACAGCTACATAAAAAACATAAAATCAGAATATAAAAAAAAAAACAGGAGCAGCAATGTGAGGGTAGGGGGTGCCACTAGACACCAGGGAACCAGATAAAAAATAACTCTGGTAAGACAAAGAAAAGGCTGTTTTTGTTTCAAAGGATCCTTTTCTGTTTGAAATGAAAAAAAGAATTAAAAAGAATTCCTAGAAACAAAAAAGGAATCAGGCAAAAGCTGTTTCGAAATCCCATTTCGTGTCAATAGATCCTTTTTTGTTTGAATGCAAATATCAAACGAAAAAGGATCCCTTGTCACAAAAAAGGAATCCGACACAAAAACTATGTTCAAAATCCTTTTTTGTGAGACAGGATCCTTTTTTGTTTGAATGAAAACATCAAACAAAAAATGATCCCTTGTCTTGAAAAAGGAATCGGACAAAAAACAAAGTTCAAAATCTTTTTTCATTGCAAAAGATCCTTTTTCGTTTGAATGACAATATCAAATGAAAAAGGATCCCTTGTCATGAAAAAGGAATCAAAGAAATGTCTTTGTCTGAAATCCTTTTTCATGACAAGGGATCCCTTTTTGTTCCAAAGGATCCTTTTTCATTCAAACAAAAAATGAGTCATGAACAAATTCAGAAAAAAATAAGGGCCAGATAGTCAGACTGCGCCAGGTAGTGGCTTAAGCCTGGGTGCAGCACAACTGTGATGCACTGGGGCCAGGTCCAGGTGATATTCAATGGGGATGTGCCATGGCACAGCACCATTGAATAAGGCAGGGCCAGCGCACATATTGCACATGGCGCAGCGGCACTGCGCCGGTGCAAGCCACTGCTAAGGATGACAGGGATGTGCCAGCACAAGTGCAGTTGCACTAGGTGCATCACCCACGATATTCAGCAGAGGGCATGCAAATGAGGCCATAATATATGAAAGGCACAGATGGGGCCATTTGCATGTCATTATGGCCCCATTTGCATGCCTTGTGCAGGGCAGCCCGGCGACTTATACCTGGTGCCCTGCACAACATGACATGTGCTGTGGGGATCCAGGGGCATCCCCCTCCCCGTATTTGTGATCACATGGTAAACATATAAAACAAAAGCCTGGTAGTCTAGTGGCCCCCCGTCCCCAAAATATATTTTACATGACCATCCCTGGTGGTCTAGTGGTCCCCCCTCCCATCTGGTTCCCCAATACATGTTTTATGATGACCTGTCCTGGTGGTCTAGTGGAACCCCCTCTGCCCATTGCCGTGATCGTGGTAAATGTAAATACAACATTCCCTTATAGTCTAGTGGACCACCCTGCCTGAGTCCCCGAATGCAGTAAATAGCCCACCAACAACCCTGGTGATCCAGTAGCACCCACCCTCCACCCACACGGACCCCATGCCACCCTGCTCCCCGGTCTGCGGCAGGTGGCAGCATCCTGCCCTCACACTGCCAGCTACCCACTGAATGACAGGTACAGTATGGGCTGTAAACCCATTAATCCCCTATGTGGACCAATGGGCTTGCAGGGCATACTGCACCAGACAGTACCAAATATGTGAATGAGTCATTCACATATTTGGGACTGTCTAGTACAGTGTGACATGCAAGCTCATTGGTCCACACAGGGGACCAATGGGCATACAGACCATACTGTACCTGTAATTCATAGGGCGGCTGGGCGGCAAAGTGGGATGCTGTCGCCACCGGCGACAGGGGTGAGCAGGTGGGCATGGAGTCCCGCTTGGGTGGAGGGTGGGGTGCCACTGGATCACCAGGGACGTTGGTGTGGGCTATTTACCATGATCAGGGACTCGGTTGGGAGGGGTCCACTAGACTACCAGGGACTGTTGTATTCACATTTACCATGATCGCAGCAATGGACAGGGGTAGGTTCCACTAGACCACCAGGGCAGTCATCGTAACATGTATCAGGGATCTGGGTGGGAGGGGGGACCACTAGACCACTAGGGATGGCCATGTAAAATATATTTTGGGGACTGGGGGGGCCACTAGACTACCAGGGTTCATTTTATACGTATACCGTGTGATTGAGGATACTGGGGGAACAGGTTCAGTGAGTGCTTGTGGACGGTGTTCTGGGTGGGCAGGTGGCCACCCAAGGCTGGGCTACTGTGTTGTGCCCTGCAGTACTGAAGCCCACCTTTGGGTGGCCAGGAGTTGCTCCTACTCTTCAGGGGCTCAACTTTGAGCCTCTCTATGTGGCACAATGCAAGGTTGCACCAGCATATGTGCCGCACATCCCCGGCTCAATATCAGGATGTGCTGCATATGCATAGGCATGCCCCCTACATCTGGCTGCATGCCATTACATTGCTGCCTGGCACATCCGGAGTTGTGCTGTGCCAGACAGCCTTTTCAATATTCCACCGGGGCACAATGCGGGGTCGCGCCAGTGCATCTCTGTTGCACCAGGTGCAACCCCTTTGAATAGCTGGGCCCCAGTCTGTAATCCTTTTACAAGACTCGTGATTATTTTTTGTTTGAATGAAAAAGGATTCACATAAAAAGATCTCACTGAGTGACAAAAAAGTATTTAAAATGCTAAAAAAAAATTATAGGGTTAATTTGGTCACCAGACAACTGCAGAACCCAACTAATGGAGTTCCGATGAGCTAGATACATATGTTGGTGTGTAGAGCAGCTAATTTTGTCAGTTTTCAATATTTAAAAAAACAAAACAAAGAACAAGATGGCGGAAAATGAAAAAGGATTTTTTTCTCATGACAAAAGGATTGGAATCTAATGAAAAATAATTTTTTTCATTTGACGAAGTTCTTTTTTTTTTTTGTTCTAGGAAGCTATCCAAAAGACTGTACTGAGCATGCTTAGAATCTGAAAATTGAAAACTTACTAACTTTGTAACGAATTAATATTTTTTTGACTAAATCAGCGAAAGGAACTTCTGTGGGATAAGCCCTTTCTATCCTGAAAATTTCAGATGAAAATTCCAAACAATCTGCGTGCAGCGTGATGACAAAAAAGAGCAAAAAATGATGATTTTTGTTGACGTTTTTTCAATATGCACAGCTCAGGATCCACAAATCCAACCAGAACAAAACTTGACATGTCAAGAGAGCTACCCACAAGACCATATGCAAACTTTCATTCAAATCCACTGAACAGTTGCAAAGTTATTACGATGCAAAATGTGAGTTTTAACATAGAAAGCCCTGGTCAACTCTAACTATAGGAGTGCAACCACGCCCCTATAATATCTATATCTATATCTATATATACATATATATACATATATATATATATATATATATATATATATATATATATATATATATATATATATAGCTAGATTTATTGCAACAAAAACTTCATTAATGCACTAGTTAGGGTTAAAACAACAAAAGAAGGCAAAATGTGGTGTTAGGAGGACCTTGTCCAGACATGCTCAGAGGAGGTTGTTCAAGAATAGGCTAAAAAGCAGGGGACCCAGAATTGACCCCTGGGGTACACCTGTAATTACAGCCCGGCTTTCAGAGAAGACGTCAGCGATTTTTACTTGTGTTCTCTCAGAGAGGTAACTCCTAAACCAACATACAGTTTTGGGAGAGAGTCCCAAGTGGGTTAACCAGTCCGGTAGAAGGTCATGGTTGACAGTGTTGAAGGCCTTGGTGAGGTTGATATAAGTCTCCCCCACCATCTGGCCCCAGTCATGAGCATCATGGATGTAGCCTGTGAACTCCACCAAGGTGGTGGTGGTGCTGTGTTGTCTTAGGAAGCCATGCTGCTCTGGGCAATGCAGTTGATATTTGTCAAGGTGGTCAATGAGCTAGTCATAGACAATTCATTCTATTGTTTTGAGGGGAGAATAGAGATCAGCCTATATTTGGTGTGGCTTGCTCTACCCTCACTTTTGAAGATGGGAGTGACCACAGCCTTCTTCTACGCTTGAGGGAATTTGCCATTAATGAGCGAGAGGCTCAAGATTCTGGTAAGGGGTGGTAGTACCTCCTCTAGGGTTAAGGCAATGAGCTTGAGATCAAGCATGTCACTGTCCACTCTGGTTTTCCTGAAGACTTATTAGAGTTTTTTTTTTTTTTTGCTTTGGCCTGGGAGATAATTTTAAAGTGGAAAGGTGGGGCGGGACCAGATGAGGAGACCGACGGGTTGAGGGGGTTGGAGACGTCTGGAGGTAGAAAGGAATCTGGAGGGAGTATGCTGCTAAGGTCTGTAAAAGCCCTGTTAAAGGTGTTAGCTATAGTTACAGGGTCCTGGGTTATTGTATCATTTAGATTGAGTAGGGTTAGGGGGGATTTGTTGGGTTTACCAGTGAGAGTCTTCAAGTTATCACACAATTTGCAGCTATCTCCTCAGTTGCTAGACAACTCGTTCTTAAAGTAGTGACTCTGCTAAGCGAATAGCCCCTGTGCAGTTATTTCAAGCAGTTTTGTAGATTTGGAAGTCTATCGAGGAGTCAGTATTTCTGATTTTGTGCCAGAGATTATCCCCAAGTTTCATCTGCTTGAAGAGGGCCGAGGTGATCCAAGACTTACTACACCTCTTAGTTTTGTGCTTGATGGGAGGGACATAAATATTACTCACTGTATTGAAGGTCTGGGTTAAGTGATTGAGTGCAGAATTGACGTCATTAGTTGCGAAAGATAAGACCTGTGCAAACAGGCCCGATGCCCTTTTTTTAGTACTCTGGATGTAGGTGTTTTAGTAGGGGTCTAGGGGATTTATTTGACCAGGTACAGATTATAGGTGAATGATCACTGATAGAGTCAGGAAGGATGACTGGGTGGGTAACTCTCTCAGGCCGATTCATAATCAACCAGCCCAGCAGTGAACTGGAACCAGTTTGATAATTCCTTCTCGTGGGAGAGTCTACTAGCTGCGACATGTGTAGGGAGGAGATAGCATCTTTGCATGATGCTGCATCAGGCGAATGCCAGTTGATGTTGAAGTCACCTAAGACAAGAACCTCTGAGATCTGGTCCAGGTTGGAGAGGTAGTTCAGGATTTCTGCTAAGCCTGTTGATTGTTCTTTTGGGGGTATGTATACCGTAACAATTGTTAGACTTTGCTGTGAGCACCTAGCATAATTTTAATTGCCAGCATTTGTCCATTTCTGCTGGTGGAAGGGCATAGGCGGATGCATCCTAGGATAGTGTCCTTGGTATAATGACACAACCCCACCCTGCTTCCCAATCCCCTCCAGCTGAATGGCCATGTCTGGAATTCTTGGTGAGAGCCATGTTTCTACAATGGAGAGCACTTCAGGATTATACTGTGATACCCAGACTTATAATGAGTCAAATTTGGCCATGAGGCTGAAGATGTTAATGGATGCTATTGTCAAGCCACCAGATCTCTTTAGGGGAGGTGGTGTAGAGTACGAGGGTCTGGGGTTGGGATGGACGTTACCTGAGAGTAATAGGAGTAGCCAGACCATCCTTATTGCACACCATTTAAGGAGCTTTAGCATCTGCATATGGTTTTGGACTGTGGGACATACTTTCCTGAGTATGACATTGAATAGTGCAGGGGAAAGGAGGGGAGAGGGGGGCAGCCCCATGGTGAATGTCACATTGTAATGAACAGTGCAGGGTTGAAAGTAGTGACTGCAGGGGTGGAGGTAATTTTCTGGCATAATATGAGGTCAGGCAGTGAATCAAAAGTTGCTTTCTTGCTTTCACAGTGGGGTGAGCTTTAGGGTTGACAACCCCAAGGAAGAATGCACCCCTGATTTGCATCAGTGCTGTGGGTGGGGTGGAGTTTTAGGGTTGGAAACCCTAAAACCACATTTCTCTACTTTTGTCACTGTAGACTGAACTCTAAATGTTGCATTAATGCAGGTTTTTGCAATGAATTTCCTTATTTTTTGAGATAATATAATCACATTTTTCTTTGCCTGTAGGATCGTCCCTCCATAATGCATACATGCATGTTGCTGTGCTTGCATTCGTAGCAATACAGGAACCAAATTGCCAGCATAGCCTTATTGCCCACCTCATAAACCCCATACTGAAGTTTTTCAAATCCCTTCAGAAACATTATTCCACACCACCTCAATGTCATTCCGCATCAGAGGTGTGAAAACACAGTTTGGCCAGGATTTTGAAAAATGACACTTGTAATGTTCATAGGTGGTAGAAAAAATGGCTGTGTTGAAAATTAGGGGTCAAAATATTTAAATTGCCAAAGTTATGAGCAAGCATAGCAAAATTTCAACAGATGCACATAACTTTGCTATTTTTACAAAATTTTACCCCAGATTTTCAATAGGGTCTTCTAATGACCCCACCTCATAAACAAGGGTGGTGAAAAGTTTTGAATTCTGCTCAAAAGGTGATTTCACCAATTGACTGCAAAATCACCTTTCGGACTTGATTTGCAAAATGCAAACACCACTGGTGGGTGGGGGGTTCAGGGTAGTGGGTGCTCAGTGGGGGGTCAGGGTTTCCCCTCTCCATGCTCTATTAATAAAGTTGCCAGGTAACATTTTGTACTTATATTGAATATTTGATTATGGTGATAATGCCACCAATAGGGCCAGATTTAAATACCCATACAAGCTTCAAATAGCCCAATGAAGACTGATATACAGTTCATGCCACTTAAAGTGTCCATGCTTAAGCCAGACCACCACTTTGCGTGGACATTTTCTGATTATGAAAAACCATTTTACATAGTCCCATTACTAAAATAATGCATTATAATGAACCTAGGCCACTGCGTATGCCGACTGCCCGATGACTGCTATTGAGCTATGAGCAGCAATTAACAGCAGCTAATAACAATAAGCCAGGCACAATTACTCATTAGCGGTCTATTTAAAAATGCATTGTTCAGGCAGTAGTCACTAGTTCTGTTTATATGTGTGTAGCAGCATCAATATGTCTGGGATAAAATGCAGTGGCCTTACCTTGGTGAAGAAAATCGAGATTCTGGATGGGATTGCTAAAATGCTCAAGTTAAGCCTGCAAGATCTTTTGTCTCACTTTGGAATCACAAGTCCACTTATGTGATTTAATGAAAGTGAAGGAGGAACTTATGAGTGACTGGCATTCAAACCAGAATCCCAATAGAAAAAGAAAATGAGAGGGAAAGGATAGCAATGTGGAGGAGGCACTCCTGCTTTGGTTCTCCAACGTCTGAGGGCATGAAGCCCTGATAAGCACCCACCACTACACCTGAAAACACAACAGCTGGCCATTGCCCTCGGTAAGTCCAATTTTAAACCACCTGATGGCTGACTTAGCTGATGGAACACAGGCACAACACAGGGTTTAAGAAAATCAATGGGGAAAAACAAAATGCTGATGGCAATGGTGCCACTGTCTGGCTGCAAGATGTCCTGACAGATATTCTGTGGGGCTATTCCCCAGAGGTCATTTACAATGCTGATGAGGCAGGACTGATTTTCAGGTGTGTTGGTTATGGAACCCTGTCTTTCAAAGCTGACACACTGATGGGATTAAGGAGAGCCAAGGAAAGGTCGTCTGTGCTTTTAATGTGTAACATGTCTAAAACAGACAAATGTAATTTGCTGGTGATAGGCAAATCTGCCCAGCCACAATGTTTCTGCAGAATCGGAAACCTGCCAGCAGAGCTGCAGCTATGAATTATTGGGCCCTGGACAAGCCACTTGAAATGGGCCCCTGTTTCCCAAACCAGGTAATGCCAAGGTACTGCCACCTCCTGAAGTGGGCCCCTCCTGAGCTTGGGGCCCCAGACAACTTCCCCACTTTTCCCCCCATTACTGTGGCCCTGCCTGTCAGTGCTGTACAGAGCTAATTGTTCAGCCTGGATGGTGGGTGACATTTTTACTGATTGGATCTGTAATTGGGATTGTTAACTGTGATGCCAAAAATTAGCCCTTGTGCTGGATAATTTTAGTGGCCATCCCCAGGTGCCAGGGCTGCGTAACATCAAGCTTATTTTTTGCCACCAAACACCACTTCCATAGTGCAGCCACTGGACCAGGGGATAATCTACAGCTTCAAGCAACATTATGTCAGGCACATGAGGCAGGGTATGCTAGATCTCCTTGACTCAGACCAGAAACTTACCACAGAGGCATGTGTAAAAAAAAAAAATAATCTCCTAGATGCTGTTTTCATAATGAGCCTTGCATGGCACTGTGTTTCAGTTGACACCATTGTTCACTGTTTTCACAAAGGTGTTTTTTCCCTGAGGAAAGCAGCGGAGGAGCCAGAGGAGGAGGAAGTGGATGACAGCCCTAACCCCAAAGCCTCGGAAGAGAACACTGCACCACTCGGTCTGACACAGGAAGAGTTTGATGACATCTGCCGATTGGGGGGGGGGGGGATGAACATTCCCAAATCAAACCTGACAATATTGAGGAGACTGCTTGAGGGCTACAAGATGGACCAGAATAGGAAGCAGCAGAAGACAAAGCAGAGGAAAAGGAAGAGAAAGTCACTGTGTCCATGAATGATGTCTGCTCCACTCTAATGACCCAGAGATGGACCATGGAGCAGAGAAGCGGCATCGAGCCAGACTGGAGCAAGATGTCAGTGACAGTCAAACAATGGGGGAAGTATGCAGAGAAACCAAAAGTAAAGACAAAGATAACTGCTTACATGGCAACCCTCCCAGAGTAACGGCAGAATGCAAGTCTGAGTTCTAGCAATATGCTTTTAAAAAATAAATAATAAAGGCTAAGTTTTAATTGTACAACTGCACACCAGCAAACACATTTTCACAAAAGGGCTGTAATCACAAAATCACTTACTGTTTTACTAAAGGAATAATGCTTGGCAGGGTGGGTGTTATGCTGAGATAGCATTCCGTCTTGGTTGGTTGGGCCCAAGACCAATGGCCGAGGGCATTCAGCACCTGAGAAGGGATGTTATCCCAGCATAACACCCATCCTGAAGGGCATTATTCCCATTCTACAATGGCTTGTTGTTATTTACAGAACAAAAAAAAATTAAAACATTATTTTGTTGGTCTAGAAAAATATTTTTGTTTCTTAAGAGAAGATGGATAATGATAATGCTGCAGCAGCAACAAACAATCAGCAGGGATGTTATGCCAGGATAACATCCCCGCTGTGATGGCCAACTGACCAATCAGAAGCCAGGATTCTTTCTTGCCATTGTGTAATAACCGTTTTATCCCTAACAGGTGTCTTTGAAATATGTTTGTGTGTGAGTGCTGTCTGCCGTCATGTTTTTTATG
The DNA here is from genome assembly GCA_016271365.2 of Neoceratodus forsteri. Classification (NCBI taxonomy): domain Eukaryota; kingdom Metazoa; phylum Chordata; order Ceratodontiformes; family Ceratodontidae; genus Neoceratodus; species Neoceratodus forsteri. The sequence continues at coordinate 641,331,756 of CM028129.1, read as the reverse complement.
CATCAAGGGTTTACTCAGTCAGTGATACAATGGACGAATTGTCATGTGACAGTCTAGTCCATTATAAGCAGCATATACTGTAATAATCAAGTAGTGGCATTGACAGTACCAAAGTGCTAACAAGTGCTAACACACTGATTGCTAACATGATGTGAAACAATGCATAGAGAACTTCAAATAGAATAAAATTAGAAATCCTCCTATAAATAAATAACCATTCATAAATAGCATACATCAGAGAAGATGGGTGGATGACTGTTGAGCCATTGCTGTGTGAAGTAGAGATACGCTTAATACTGTTTTGCTTGACTACTTAATTCTAGAAGTATGCCATCTTAGCCAATGGAGTTTTAACTTTTTTATTAGTTTCCTGATGGTCTGCCTACCTTGAATCAGAGTTGTTTGTTTTTCAGCATTTGCAGTGCTTTCAGTGTCCTCATTCAAGTGGAAAAGTGGAGTCAGGAAGAGGAGGACTGAACAGGTGGCACAAACAAAGCAGAGAAAAGGCAGAGTCTTTCTGCAATTGTGAGGTATACAGTGGTTTGGGGATTTTCTTCGCAGGACTGAATAGACTCTGCTGTGAGGAGGCAGAAGGGAAAAGCAGAGGGAGAGGAGGAAAGTGAAGATTCTGTGTGGAAAACTGTTAACTGCTGGTCATTAGACACAAAATGCTAGCCACTTTAGAAATTCCTTACTCTTACGGTCCATGGGGTACAGGATGTTTTTCATTAAGAGTGCCAAGCAACAAGATGTAATTGTTTCTGTATGGTATGCCGTGATATGGTGAAGCAAACTGAGTGACTTAAAATGAATATGAATATAGAAAAATAAAGTATCTGGAGGTTAAGATAGAAAAGACTGGTATTTGAAAGTCAAAGAAATGATGCAGGTTTAAGAGTGGACATGAGTGTAGTTCTGGAGTTTGTTTCACTCAGAACTTCAAGCAGGCTGTTCCACAGAGTGGTGCAAATGGATGAGAAAGCTGTCACAAACAAATCTCAGGTAGCTAGAGAGGATAGACAGAAGGTGCTGGAGGCAGAGTGAAGGAGGATGAGCAACTCAATTTACATGCTTGCATATACAGTCACCATGAAAGGATAGCAAGGGGGCAGGAATAGCAAGTTAGATGGGACAGAATGGTGAATGTTGAGGAGGTAAGCAAGTGAAGAGGTAGTAAGTTAAATAGTTGAGTTGAGCAGGCTACTGCCGAGCTGGCCGCCTGGTGTGCTGGTTATGCTCACCGCCTATGGTGCACATGGATTTGGGTCTGGGACTGCATTTAGGTTTCATGTTTTTTTATATCTGGGTGTTGCAATTTAGTTTATTTTTTATACACTTACCTCCTGTTCCCCCCAGGGTGTTCCCCACCACCCGCGGGTTGTCCCTCCTGCAATGGTCATCCTCTCCTAGTTTCCTCCCTCCCACAGAAATCAACCCCCTGGAGTTGATTATATTTAGTTGGGGGTACAGGGGGCATGCCCCCACCAGCATAAAAAGCAAGCTAGCACAGCACTCCATATAGGTGGTATAGCTGTGGTCTGGTCACTTATGTTGTATTCAGCATAGTGCTGATCGTCAATTTTGTTTTCGCCAGTTAGCAGTTGCTTTTACGTGAATCGCAATTTAAGACTCACACTTATCACATGGAACATTTTTGGACTGACTGTTATTATTAAATGTAATTATAACTTCCATTTATAGTTCTGTAGTTTATTTTTAAACATTTTAATGTTTACAGATTAATATTTTAACCGGTGTGAGTGGGTAGGCTCATTTATTAATTGACATGGACTTTTACAGAAGTGATAACCTTTTTAGACAGCGATTTTGATTGTATTTGTAATTTTTGTCTAGTGGTTAATTTGAATTGGCACCTGACATCAATGAGTTCTACATCAGGCAATGTTAAATTCCGGAATGTCCCTACATTTTCACAAACCAGCACAACTTCTTGTGAACCAGACACCCTGGTTGTTTGGATATGGTTTTATTGACAGTTCACTAAAATTCTTTTTTTCAGAGTTTTACAGCTGCAGTTACAACTTTTATTTTTATATTTGCCAAAAGTAATTTGCATTTGGGTGATTCTGGTAATGCTCCAACATAACATGCTTTATTGTTAGACGAAGTGTTTTCCCATTTTGGAGCTTCAGAGCCTAAGTAATATTCTTTCACAGATTTACCACTCTGTAAGTTGTACATCATGAAGTGTGTTTGCTTCTTTCTTTGTGGTAGTTGATAACCTTGAGGTTAGCTTAGCGATTAATTTCTGCTGATAACTTAAATTAGTATTTTAGTTTAATTTCTGTTTGAAGGACTGGGAAACATAGAAACACAGAAACATAGACTTTGACAGCAGATAAGGACCACTTGGCTCACCTAGTCTGCCCATTTCCCTACCTATCGGATAAGCTGCAGATCCTAGTTTTACCAATAGCCTTCTTCCTCCTATCTCCCACCAGAATTGCCATATGTCTGTCCCATGCATTCTTAAATTCACCCACTGTTTTTGGCCCCATGACCCCCTCAGGAAGGCCGTTCCATGTGTCCACCACCCTCTGTGAGAAAAAATACTTTCTCATGTTGCCTCTGAGTCATCTCCTCTCTATCTTCAAGTTGTGCCCCCCTTGTTCTTTCACATCTCTTTATCTGAAAGATGCTACCCTCTTAGACTGTGTTGATTCCTTTGAGGCACTTGAAAGTATCTATCACGTCCCCCCTCTCCCTCCTTTCCTCGAGGGTATACATATTAAGCTCTTTTAGTCTCTCTTCATATGGCTTCTGATGCAGACTCTGCACCATTATAGTTGCCCTCCTCTGGACTGCCTCCATCCTGTCTATGTTATTGTGGAGATGCGGTCCCCAGACCTGCATGCAGTTCTCCAGATGGGGTCTCACCAACTGTCTGTACAGAGGGAAAACAACTTCCTGTTTTCTACTGGTGATGCCTCTCCCTATGCATCCCAGTATCCTCCCAGCCCTCCTTAGTGCCTTCTCACATTGCTTGCTTACCTTTAGGTCATCTGATATGACTACCCCCAGGTCCCTTTCCATTTTTTTTGTCATTAATACCTCCCCCCATTGTGTACTCTTCCCTTGCGTTTTTGTTTCCCATGTGCATTACTTTGCACTTCTTTGCATTGAATCTAAGCTATCATACTTTTGACCATTCCTCCAAGCTTGCCAAGTTCCTTCTCATCCTTTCCACCCCCTGTTGTGTATCAACCTTGTTGAAGATTTTGCGTAGTCTGCAAAGAGTCATATTGTACTTTTCCTCCCAGTCCCTCCATATTGTCACCTATAAAGACTTTAAAGAGGACTGATCCCAGTACTGAACCCAGTAGTACCCCACTAGTAACCCCCCCTTTCCTCAGAGTGGACTCTGTTTACTATTACCCTCTGTGCCCTGTTGTCCAGCCAATTTTGTACCCAGCTTACCACCCTGGAACCCACTCCCATGCTGATTAACTTGTTTATTAATCTTTTGTGTGGGACTGTGTCAAATTTCTTGCTAAAGTCTAGAGAGGCCATGTCCACAGCCCCTTCCGGGTCTATTAATTTAGTCACCCAGTCAAAGAAATCTATTAGATTCATCTGACATGACCTTCCCACTGTGAATCCATGCTAGGAAGGCACATGGTATATGGTGATGGTAATCGGGGGCTAGGGGGTAGGCAGTTAATGCCAAAATCTTTTTGCATATTAAGGACTCCTTTTTAATATGGGCAAATTCTTTTTTCATTTGTCCATATGAAAAAAGCATAGCAAGTCACATAAAGATGCAAAAAAAAACCAACAAAAACACATTTTGGGGGTTATTTTAACAATATTAAAGGGCAGAATCCATCCAACTGAGTCCCAATGATAAGATACACGTGTTGGTCTCTGTGCAGGCTGTGATTTTTGTGGGGTTTATTTTTTTAAGAAAAAAATGGAAAACAAAATGGCAGGAAATGAAAAAGCTTTTTTTCCCCCTCACAAAAGAGAATTGTCCCTATATTTATTTATGTGTTTGTTTTCGGATTACAATAACTTTGAGCCTGAGGCTTTTTATGTTGCTTGCATGCATGTGCAAGAAACATAGTGCCATCATCGGAGATTTCGGAGGTGTGTCACCTCCTCCTCCAATTCAGTCAGTGTGCTGGCAGGCGCGGCCCCTGTAAGCCAATGCATTTTGGAGCTGTGTATGACACGCTCCAAAATTGCAGTAGCATACAGTTGAAAGGGCTACGCAGTGAGCACCGATAAGATATCAGCTGCTCACGTGCAGCTCCCCCACCACAACGCGGCCGTCGTGCCCCGCTTCGCACTGTATAGCCGACGGGGTGCCCAATCCCGTCGGCTGATCACCCAGCGGTAGGTGCCGCGCTGGGGCGAACCCAGTGTGGCAAGCAGTCTTTGCGGCCAGGGTGCCCAATTCCCGTCGGCTGAGCACCCTGTCCTTGTGCCATTCTAGGAGCCCACCCCAGCATGGCAATAAATTCCATGGCGGCGGGGTGCCCAATCCCCATCGACTGAAACGCCCCCCAGCGTCCTTGTGCCATGCTGGGAGCCCACCCTGGCGTGGCAAATGGTCCCATGGCGTTTGTTTTTACCTGTAACACAAAAAGCGGTCCCGCGGACGCGTCTCCCAAACCCCCTCCCACAACCCGCACCCACGCGCTGTGCACCCAGCCTCCACACCCCCACCCCATACTTACTCCGGACTCCGTGCCACGATCTTCAGTGGACCGGAAACACGCCTGCACTCTTCAAAGCTGACCGCGAACTGAGGAAATGCCGGTAAGCTGTATAATGGGCTAGATGGGGGTTCAACTTTGTTGCATATCTCAGACATTTTGGGAATTTTTGCCCGTTATTGGGCCCGAGGGTGAGTCTGCGCAGTGACTGCGCGAGTGACTGTGAAATCACCCTTCGGGCCTGAATACCGCCATGACAGTGACATCATTCATGAGAAGGGTTCCAAAACCCCATGTTGAAAATTTGGAGCCAAAATTCCAAAAATGACTGTTTTATGAGCGTATGCGCAGTTCATACCGCAGGCATCTAAGTTCTAAATTTCAATATTTTCACTCCAGATTTTCAATATTGCCATTTTACCACACCTTCTTATGAGCAGTATAGATGTCATTTTCACATCTCACCCAAAATGTGTTTCCCCCATGTAGCACAGAATGGCGAGTGGTGTTGAAATCAATGTACGGGACAAATTAAGAAAATCACAGTGACACTGTTCATGAGCAGAGGTCTTAAAATGGCTATGTTGAAAATTTGGTGAAAGAATTCCTAAAAATGACTGTTTTACGAGTGTGCATTGGACAGTTCCCACGCACGCTCGTAGGTTTGTGAATTTTCAATATTTCCACTCCAGATTTTCAACATTGCCATTTTACCACACCTCCATATGAGCAGTACAGCTGTAATTTTTCACATCCTGCCCAAAATGTGTTTCCGCCCATGTAGCACAATGGCGCAGTTGGTGTGCAAACTCAATGTATGGGACACATTAACAAAATCACAGTGACACTGTTCATGAGCAGAGGTCTTAAAATGGCTATGTTGAAAATTTGGAAAACATTCCTTAAAATTACTATTTTATTTAAAGGCATTAAGTAGTCTTACGCACGCCTTTGTTCTAAATTTTCAATATTTGCACTCCAATGACTTCCAAATACCTAAACAGCACATAGAAGCAAGCAGCATTCGACAATGACAAATGTTTGTTTTACAAAGGTTCCACACTGAAAGAGAAAGGCAATAAAATATAACATTATACAATATATTACGACAAATTAGCACCAGAGCGTTACAATAACAAGAGTACAATGTTCTGATAGGCACTGAAGAGTAGATAATAAAAATGTATTTTGGAATAAGTATAAAATAGGTAAACATAGAGCAGCCAACAATGGCCTTTTGTTTGGAAGTGAGGGGAGAAAAGGGAATGGGGGGAATGTCAGCAGGATCAGGAAAAAAGGACAGGAGGTGGGAGGGGGGCCATAGGAGAGGAATGGTCTAGGGAGGCATGGACAGTGGAGGTGGAGAAAGGATATGAGAAAGAATTCTTTTTTAATTTTATACTGTTATTTTAAATTACTTACTGAGCATGCTTAGAACTCCAAAATTTAAAATTGAATAACTTTGGAATGGATTAATATTTTTTCACCAAACCAGCAAAAGGCACATCTGTGGGACAGGCCCTTTCTGCCCAGAAAATTTCAGACCACAATTCTAAACCATCTGGGTACTACAGGTGTCAGAGAAAACAGAAAAAAAACTAAGTGGAAAATTCACTTTTTTTCACTATCCAGATCTCAGAATCTGTAAATCTGACTGGAAATAAACATGAAACATTAAGTGGTTTGCCTCTTGAAACCGTGTATGCAAAAGTTTGTCCAAATTTGTTGAAGGGTTGTGAAGTTATTAAAGTGCAAAAATTGAGGTTTAACACTAAACTACCTACTCAACCCTGAATATAGTGGCACTACAGTGCAGAAAGAGAGAGAGAGAGAGAGAAAATAAATGACGGCAAAGTGTTGTATATGAGAAAATAACACCATCAAGGCATTGAACAAGCCATAAGCCACGAGCCAGAAGAGTGAGTGGCCTTTATGAGCTTGTTCAATCCCGAGATGGTCTTTCCTCACATAGAACTCTGCCATCTTTTATTTTATATAATGCCTAAGAATGCATATAAATTAGTCATGGTGTACTGTTTTCAGCATGTATCTCTTTAACTGGTATTAATTAGAATGACTAATTGTTACATTGTAGTAGCAGTGATAATATAATTGGTATCATGTGTAACTCCTAATATTTTAATTGTCATTGTTTGGTTACTACTTGTACAGTATAATATATAAGTTCTTGTTTGTAAATTAACTGGTAGTGTTAACATAAATGAATGCTGCTAGTATTCAAATATTTTGATGTACTTCAAGTCACATTCTAGTTTGTTAGTCGGGAGTCCTGGTTTGGTCTATTTGTTTTGTTGCTTTTTCTTTGCTGGTGGCTCAGTATTGTGGATATGAAAGTTAATGGTTCCATAACTGGTGCAGTAGTTTCCAAATATGCTTACAGTGCTCTGTCCTATATGTTAAATGTCAATGTTTGTTGCAGTTTGGCTTTGATTAGTTGCTACAGGGGCTAGTTATTTTCCATGCTGTCTAGACTGGGGGTCAGGAGTTAGCAGGTATGTGCTTGTACTTGGGTTTGCACAGATTTGATGTTCCTGGTTGTGTTGGGGGGGGATTTTGGTGCTTTTTGTATGTTTGTAAGTTGTCAGCTTGCTTGTTTGTTTCTGTGCCCTGATGAGGTTTCTAGTATGTTTTGCTTCGGCATTGGTGGTGTTTGTGGGTGCAGTTTCTTTTAGTTCTGTGCTGTACTGGTACACTTACTTGTAGTTGTATTAGTCTGAAATTAAATTATCATACCTGCTCCACTAATGGTCTCTGTTATGGTCTCTGTTTTCCTTCCGGGTTCCTGTTTCCAATCAGTGGTAAAGTAAGTAAATTTTATTTGTATTTGGCACCCAGTCACGGAGGCTCTGGGTGCCATTACATGTAAAAGCAGGGTTATATGCAGCATAAGAAAACAATACAAATATAATAAATAAGTAACCTTATTAAAATCAATTAAAACCACCTAAAAAAGCTTTATTAAAAAGGTAGGTCTTCAGGACCCTTTCGAATGCCTTCCCTAACGGGGTCTCCCTCAGATATTTTGGCAGTGAGTTTCAAAGGGCCAGGCCAGCCGCCTCAAAGGAGAGCTCTCCCGAGGTTTCCAACCTGACCCTTTGAACCACCAGGAGGCCCTCAGTGGAGGAGCGAAGGGAACATACTGGGATGGCTGGAGTAATGAGGTCAGACAGGTACCAGGGCCTAGGCCATATAGGGCCTTGTAGGTGAACAAGCCTACCTTGAATATAATCCTCCACATGACAGGCAGCCCATGCAGATCCTGCAGGATTGAGATTACATGACAGGACCTAGGCAGGCGCATCAGCAACCTCGCCACCATGTTCTGCACCAGCTGCAGTCAGTGGAGGACACCTCCATTGACCCTGAAGTACAGAGCATTACAGTAGTCCAGACTGGATGTCACAAAGGCATGCAAAGGCATGCACCAGTGATGGCAGATCTTCTGGCGGAATCAAGGATCTAATTGGGTGACATTCCTTAAGTGATAAAAATCACTTCTGACAACAGACAGCACCTGAGCTTCAAGTGTTAGATTGTCATCAAGGATGATGCCCAGATTTTTCACCTTGGGGTAAGCCATCAATGGAGCCAATCCCAGGACCAAATCTGTCACCACTCTGGAGGCATCCCCATCACGCCAGCAACCAGGCTCAATCACCAGCACCTCTGTCTTGTCAGGATTCTGCTTCAGCCAGTTAGTGGACATCCAGTCCTGAATATCAGCCAGGCATTTAATTAGCACTTCTAAGGCACCCTCAGTGCCAGGGGCAAATGTCACATACAGTTGGGTATCATCTGCATAGCAGTGAAAACCCAAACTGTTCTGTCTAATGAGCTAACCCAGGGGCAGCATATACACTGTGAACAGCATTGGTGAAAGGATTGAACCTTGAGGAACTCCACACAACAGGGGCTTTGGGGGGGGGAGGAGAAATTCCCCATCACCACTTAATGCCCCCTGTCAGAGAGATAGGACTCAAACCATTGAATGACTTTTTCAGTGGGTCCACCATACACTCTAAGGTGATCCTAAAGCACTATGAGGTCCACAGTGTTGAATGCTGATGAGAGATCGAGGAGGACGAGAATTAATCATTCTCCTCTATCTCTCTCACTGAGGAGGTAATTTTGCACCCAAACTATTGCCTTCTCCATACTATGCTCAGCTCTGAAACTGGACTGGAATAGCTGATAGATGTCAAAGGCCAAGAGGTTTGCCTTGAGCTGCAGAGCCACCACTTTCTCATCAACCTTTCCTAGAAATGGGAGGTGCCTCCTACTAGGAGACAAGTTGGGCTAGGGTCCAGTTCACAGCACGTGGGCTGCAGCTTTGAAATCACCTCAACAACCTCAGCCACCTCTACTGGCTGAAACTCCCCCCAGACAGTGGGAGTGCCCCTGCTCTAACCAGGCCAACCACTGCGAGACAGCTCATGTCCAGGTGGTGTGATCCCTGCCCGAATGGAGGATATTCTGTCTGAGAAAAACAGAGCAAACTCTTCACAGAATGTGATTAAAATGCTCTTTTCGGCTGTAGACAGACTATACGAAACAGTCTGTCCACAGTCCAAAATAGCTGAGCTGGCCTGTTCTTCACAGCAGCAATCTCCCTGGACAGGAACTCTGCCTTCTTATGGTTGCTTGCCCTTTGATAGTCATTATAATAACTTGTCAAGGCCAGTCTGTCCTCCAGGGACTGGGTCCTACGCCAACACTGCTCCAACTTCTGACCCCTGGTCTTCATCTCCTTGACAGCCCCATCAAACCATGGGGGTCTCAAGTGAAAAGACCTAGGTTGTATACATACTGGTGGGATGGCATCGAGTGCTATGGCAATGGTCACAGTATAGGCCAACACCACCTCATCCATGCCAATAGCACATGCAGCACTCACACCAGAAAAGTCCACTACCTCCAGAAGTCCCTCTGTGGACAATCCCCTAAAAGGTGGTAGCGGACCATCTGGACAAGAGAGGGACTATTGGGGGGGACTCAAATGAGACCTTCACCATGCAAAGATTGGGCCAAATGACCCACTCAATCTTGATGTCAATGACATTAAGCCCCAGCAAGAATACAAAGTCCAACATGTGGCCTTGTTAATGGGTTGCAGAGGAAACCACCTGTGTCAGACTCAGAGATGTCATTGTCTGGAGGAGGTCATAACCAAGATGTGAGGATTCATCATCAATCTAAGCACTGAAGTCCTCCAAGATTAACCATCTGGGGGACTCCAACATCCTGTCAGCGACAAAGTCAACTACCTCCTACAGGAATTCTTCCCCCTTCCTGAAGGATGGTAAATGAGGAGAATCCTACAACCTGCACCTGGACCCCTCACACTGCCACACATTCAAACAATGAGGTAGAGCCCACTGGGTACAAAGTGAAGTTCAGGCTGTATCTAAAACAGATACTCACTCCCCCACCCCTGTGTTCCCTCTTCAGACACTGCACCACTGAATACCTGGCTGGGACTGATGCCTCCAATATTGGACCAGCATCATCCCCCAGCCAAGTCTCAGAGATGCAAGCCAGGTCAACTGAGGAGATCAAGTCTGCCATAATAGCAGTCTTGTTCCTCATTGACCTGGCATTGCATAGCACCGCCGGAAGGGGACTAGTGGAGACTGCAGGCCCTCTAGCTACCTGTCCATGCAGGTTGGAGCCTTGGGGAGAGGAACCAAAAATGCCGGACCTCTCCAGGTTCCACCTAATCCCAGGACACCTCCTATTCCTGACCACCCTGATACTGTTCACCTCTGTTATATCAGCGGTACCCCACCGCGTGCTCACCCGGTATCGGTTGTTCCATGCGTGATGCCATTTGGGTACTCTGGCTTGATGGAAGGACTTGTAATGTTGTTTCGCTAACTGTTGTGGTCCATTTGCTGGATTTGACATCTGCATGTGCTCTGTAGGAGAGTCTCATTGAGTTCAGCATTTTGATGCTGTTCAGCATTTGTATTTCCAGATGTTTGATTCCCATCAGCTTTGTTGGGTACGCTGGTTTTGATGTTTGCTGCAATGGTACCATATTGTCCATTTTTCTGTATTGTGGGAGCACTGGCACAGTTATTTTGTGGATTGTCATTCTAGGGGTTTCTTGGCTTGTTGTTCCATGTGGCATTGCTGGAGTGTTTGGATCTTGGTGGCTTATGCACCTGTACTTGTTTTGTGTAGTTGTTGTAGGTGTGCTTTTTGGAGTTTTCCATGGTTTGTTTTCTGGTTGCTACTATGTGAGTTTTGTAGTTGTTTGGTGCCATTTCCAGGTGCTTCTGCCTTCTTTTTATTTGTCTGTATTTTTTTGCTGAGTTGGTTGTGGTTGCTATATGCTTTCCCAGGTGCATGTTTCTAGTGCTTGGTTCTTACTACTCTGTATTGCAATTTCTGTCTTTTTGGGAGGTTGGAAGTATGCTTTTGAGGTGCTTGGCTGTGGCTGTTCTTCAGGTTTTATTGTGTTTGGTTTATTTCATTTGATAGTATTGTGGATATTATCTTTTGCTTTGTGTCTGATAATGTTGAGTAATTATGGATTGATTGTAGGTTTCTGTGGCCTGAAGTTTGGGCGATTTCTGTTGGTGGAATGTTGTAATTTACTAGAATTTGAATAGCTGTCTTTCTTGTGCTGTGGCTTGTTTTTCTTTTATCCGATGGTAGTCCTGCTGTCTGTTTTATTGCTTTCATGATGTTTCTCATGTTGTTTTCTCTACTTTTCATGCTGCAAAGCCATTGTGTGACAGGTTTATGTCTTATATTGGAGGTCAGGTAAAATAAGGAGTCATCTGTAATTATTTTTGGTGGTCTTTCTGACATACTTTTCATATACAGTGACTGTGTCTCTTTCAGGGTTGTCCGTATTTTTATATAGCTTTGAATTAATTAATCTGATGTCTCGTGGGTTTATTCCAGTTCTTGTTTTTGTTTGCCTTTCTGTGAATTCCAAGTATTTGGTTCCTTGTGCATCCTTGTGTAGTGTTGTGTCTTCACATTTAATATTGTACTATCCCATGGCGTGAAGAGCAAAATGTTTAGTTAGCGTATTTTATTATATTCAGAAAACATTTCAGCTAAAAGTTCCTTTTTTTTCAAAAGTGTCCATGTCATTTACAGACAAACAGTCCAAAACCACAATTTCATTTACAATTACAAAATAAACTTATTTGAAAAGAAATTTAGTGCATACTTTTTAAAAGTGTTAAAAGTATTTAAAACCACAAATCTCGGCATGGCTTAACTGCTGAAGCAATTGCTGCTTAATCCCTACAGCTCTCCCCTATCTGGCAACATCTGTGCTCTGGCACCATTATCCGTGGACATCGGAACCCTCTAGCCCTTTCCAATGCTCGGTTAGTCTATCCCCAACTGACCGGTGGCTTTTTCAGTGGATTCTGATGCAATTTGCTTCTTCTGCAGTGCCGGATATCCGTGAGCTGCTTTGACGCCATAGGCCGCACAGGTCCCAGCCTGCCTAACTGAAACCGACACACTAGGCGGTAGCCCCTGCGATCAGCCTTGGGAGCCTTGAACTGCCTGCCTGCTGTATTTTCCACTGCTACAGCCTCTCTTGTGTGGTCACAACCACATCTATCCCAGGACTACCGACTTCACAACCCCGAGGCACCCAACCGACAGCTCAGCCTGTTTCTGTCGGAGACTCCCTACAATATATCACTAGCATGCTGGAAACTTTGCTTGTGAGGGTTGATGATATTAGTCTCTTGCTCAATAATACAGTTGCCGATGTCAGGCAATTGCAAGAAAAGATGAATGTGGTGGAACTGCGCCTGGACACTAGTGAGCACCAACAGTCTAAATTACTGCATAGAATACAGATGCAAGAGGAAAGACTCACTACCTTATGGGACTGGGTGGAGGATCAAGAGAATAGGGCCCGGCATAACAATCTACACAAAATTGGTCTCCCTAAGGGAGTGGAAGGCCAGTCTATGGAGCATTTTCTGAATGAGAATCTCCCAGTTTTGCTGGGAGATAGGTGGCATCGAGCCTATGGTTGTGGAAAGGTCTCATCAGGTGTCCAGCAGAAGAGACAAAAATAACCAGACCCTGAGGCCCATTGTGGCTTACTTTCTCTGCTACACCACTAAGGAGTGAATGCTTAGGCCAGTTATTTGGGAGAGGTGCACTGGCAGGGCTATCTGGTGTCTTTCTATAGGGACTTTGCACATGAAAATGCAGCTCGTAGGAGGGCGTTTGGGCCAATCAAGAAATTCCTATACCAACATCACTTTCAGTTCAGATTTAGGGCACTTACCACCCTGTTGCTGTCTAAGAAACAGCAGTAGAAGGAAGGCACCACTCATACAGGTGATATTTGAAAAACTTTAATAAATAAAGTGTAAAAAAGGTTCTTGTGGTACACCGCACAGGTGCTCACTCTCACACTACCAGCCACCAACAATCTGACCGGTTTCACTCAACAGAGCCTCCTCAGGGATTGGTGTGTTGGTGTCTAAGGAGGGTCATGAACTGGTGGCTGATCATCCTGCCCTTGTCGAAAAATGGCTCAACAGATTTTGGCCTGAGCTTCCACCTCCTACTACAACTCCCAGAAGACTCTGGGCACCATCCCCTTTGTCTGCCACTAGCGGGACACATAATGCACGAAAGCAGTTGCTGGAGGACTCATTTTTGGATGGACATGCAGCACTGTATACCAGTCCCCCTAAGCCAGCTATTTCCATAGTTCACTAGCCTCCTTCACTGATGGCAGTTGCTCCTGCTGAAGCCAACCTCATGGCTTCCTTACCTCCTCAAGCATCCAACTTCACCTCTAGGCACAGACAACAGTCCGGAAAGCATAACCCCTCTCCTTCCAGAGTCACAATTGCACACTCCTCCAGCAAAAATCTCCAGGGAGGACTATGCCTCATCTACTTCTCCCATCCACCCCGAATGCCAAGATCTCCCAGACGTGGACATGCACATGGCTCTGGAATGGGTGGACTACCTGGATGCCTGACTTATGGAGGTTGTGGATGCCTCGACCCCTGTGTGACCTGGAGTGCTGTCCTATGCTGCTGTGGTTTCGTCAGGACCTCAAGACTCTGTTGCTGCTCCCCTGGTTGTTACCGGGCAGGCCAAAGGCCCCAGTGGCTAAAGACTGGACTTTTCCTATATACCAACAGCCTATGCATGCTTAAGTGATAGTTCACACTGCTGTTATAGTCTTTCCCTTCCCCCCACTGTTGCATTGGAGACTGTTTCCTGGCATTCTCTCCCCATGGGGGCATTACACTGTAGGTCTGTTTCTGCCATGTGCACGCAGGGAGCTCAGTTAGGAGCTGTGTTTTTTCCCTTATTTTTCTTTCTTGTCCCTCCTGGGACATGTTTTCTGGGAGCGGATAGCACATAGGGCTAACCAGCCAGACCTCTTACAAGTTCCAGTTTATAGCTTCCGGCAGCATTCAAGTTTGGGTTACTCTCCCTTGTATGCCTATCCTGTTATATAGGCATTCTGTGTGGCCATGTATGGCTTCTTAGCACCGCTGACATGTGCGGCTGGAGGGATTACCCCCCTTTTCACCATCCCTTCCCCCCCAATATATCTCCTCCCCAACCTGCACCTCCCCCTAGTTTCCTTCCTATCCACTTCCCTCCATCCTCCTCCCATGATGTCCCAGGGCCCAATCATTTGGCAGATGCTTCGATGGGGGGCTGCCTCTCACTGGGTTCTGTGCACCTCCCACTAGGTAGGTTCTTTGGCTGGCGTAACTGAGAGTGTTGACTGACCAACATTTTCTTTCACATTTAGCCCAAAATCCATTAGCGTATTTATGCTTGTTCTCATTATTCTCTGAGCATAATATCTCAGTTGTGTTTAGAACAGCTTTGCTTAACATTCACTTGTTTGTTGTTGAGATGGTTTACATTCACTGTTGTGCTTTGTTCTCTTCCCAGCCTTCTTCCTGTACCAGTGTATTATCTGCAGCATCCATTGCATAAAGTTTAATGCCAACAGTTTGTCAGAGGTGCCTTTTGTCTCTGGTGGGTGGAACCTTCTCTCATCATCACTGGTATTGTTTCTCTATTGCTTTGCCTTGGTGATCTGAGTAAGTACCCTTTTCCTTGTATTTTTGGGACATGGCCCCTTCAGCAACTACCCCCTCCTCTGGTACATCTCTGGTTTCCTGGAATGTTAAGGGCCTTAATCACCCCATTAAACGTACCAAGGTGCTCCACTTTCTCTGCTCTCTACACACAGACATTGCTCTACTCCAGGAAACGCATCTCCTGAGTCAAGCGGCGCCCTAGCTGAAAAAGTCCTGGGTGGGAGAGGTGCATGCCAGCTCAGCCCCAACCAGAATCAAAGGAGTGGTCATCCTGATATGCTGATCATCCCTCTGGAAGGTGAAAGACACTCGCAGGGACACCAATGGCAGATGGGTGGTGGTGAGGCTGTCCCCCCCTGGCTGGGCCGCTTATTCTAGCTAACCTCTATGCCCCTAATGAAGACAATGCCAAATTTTTTCTGGTCATTAGCCAGGTCATCTCTTCCCTCTCCCTTGAGGGTCTCAACATTCCTATCCTGGTGGGTGGTGATTTCATTATGGTTCTGGACCCCTTAGATAAGTCAAACCCTCTTCCTCAATCTCAGCCCAAAGCCTATGCTGCCCTACATGACTTGCAGGAGGAGTGGGAACTTGTGGATATTTGGCAGAGAGAGCACCCAACAGGATGGGACTACATCTTTTACTGACATGCTCATGCTACACATAGTTGCATCGATTTTTGGCTGGCTAATGCAGCTGCAGCCCAGCACTTGTCTGAGAACAAAATTGGAAGTATCATAATGTCCGACCATGCCCCAGTCCTAACTACCTACATTCCTAAAGGGCAACAAACACAGGGCATCCAGTGGAGGTGTAACTCCATCCTTCTGAAAGACCCAAAGTTTTGCAGTATGGTATCCCAAGCTGCCCATGAATATTTTGCCACTAACTCGATCAGGGATATAACCTCGAGTATGGTCTAGGAAGCCTTTAAAGTGGTTCCCAGAGGCCATATTTTAGCCTTCACAGCTGCAAAGAACAGAGCCCGCAAGGTGACCTTAGCTTTCCTCCAAACTGAACTTGCAGGTCTGGAGCATAGGTTACAATCTTTGAGGCCCCTGGGTAGAGATACCTCCCTTGTACACCAGTTCGTGGGGTTGAAATACCAAATTAATACCATTCTTAACCAAAAGGCAGGGTGGTTACTCCTTAGGGCGAAACACACCTACTGAGATGGGGGAGATAAGTGGCTAGCTTTTAGCATTTAGACTATGTAAACAACAGGCTTCATCGTGAATCCATGCTCTCCGGGACATCTCGGTCAAGGTTGTCCATACCCCACAAGGATATCAGTCTCACCATGCAGTCCTTTTATGTCTCTCCCTACAAATCACATTCCTCCCTGTTCATGTCCCAGTTATGGCTGGGGTTAGCCCAGTTTAGCCAAAACTCTTTGGGACAGACCCTTACTCAGGACCAGGTGTCTCGGCTAGATGCCCCACTAGAAGAAGTAGAGGTGAAGCAAGCCCTCTCCTGAATGGCACCTGGAAAAGCCCCAGGCCCAGAGGGGATGACGGTGATACTCTACCCTGCTCTAGAAACTGAAATAATGGGACCCCTACTTTAGGCTCACCAAGAGGTGCATGTAGTTCAATCACTCCTGCCCACAATGAGAGAGGCCCTCATTACCAATCTCCCAAAAAAATCTAATTACCTCCTGAATTGTGCAAGGTTTCACCCCATTTCCCTACTGCCGGTTGACATGAAAATACTTGCTAAAATCCTAGCCACTCATTTGTTAGTTACGTTGCCCTCAATCATCCACCTGGCCCAGGCAGGCTTCATGAAAGGTAAATCTGGTCTTGATAATACCAGGTTGTCTCTCAATCTCAAATGGGTAGCATACCAGTCCAAAGTCCCTATGGCAGCCCTTGGTGTTGATTTCACTAAAGCCTTTGGGCCCAATTCTCAAAGATGACCTTAGAGAGGCGCAAGGTGCGTCAGACACACTGTGTGTCAAAGTCCCCTCCATCATCGGCAATGCACCCTATTATGTAAGGAATGCACCATGCACCAGATGCAGCACACATGGTGTAAGAACGCACAGTGTGTCAAATAAATAGTATAGGCGAAACGCAAGGTGCAGGCATCATCTAAACGCAAGGGGTGGAGGAATGGCCAAACCATGGAGGACACAGCAAGAAAAGAGGGGGCAGCCAACCCCAGGGACATGGAGGAAGAAGACTGGGCACTCCAGGAAAAAGAAATTCACAGACCAGGAGACAGACATCCTCCTGGATGCAATAGAGGCCCAGGTAGGTGAGACACATGGCAGGAGTACAAGATCATGATGGGCAATGGTGCAAGGCCCTGACCTGTGTGTGACACTCAACAGACAGACCTGCTACTGTCCCAGGGAGGGGACCAGAAGATACGGATACAGCAGCAGGAGGCATGGAACGTAGTAGCCAGACTAGTGAATGCAGTGGCACCCAGCAAACGCAGTGTGAGGGAGCTGCAGAAGTGACCATGTGACATCAGGTGCCATGCCAAGGAGAAGGCAGCCCACAACAGGCGCTGCACAATGGTGACGGGAGGAGGACCCACACAACCATGGCCCCTCAGCAGACATGAGGAACATGTAGTGGCACAGACCAGCACAAGCAGCATACAGGATGACACTGAGCTGGACTTGTATCAGCAACAACATGCACAGGGTAAGCACCAGGCATGCAAGTGGCAGGTGGCACCACTGTGCAGACAGCCGATGTGGCACCACCAGTGGAGGCAAAAGCACCGTAGGGGCACCAGGGACCTGCAACAGACAGGGACCCAGGGGTTAGGTGAAGAGGGACACAGTGTGGCCTGGGCCACCATGCAGTAGCTGGAGATGCAGGAGGCAACCCCTCCACTGGTTGCCCCAGGCTGGACATGCACCGTGGCACTGGACACATACTGGCACATGGGCACCTGAGGTAATGCACTGTGCACATCTGTCTGTGTACCCAACAGGTGTCAGGACCACAGTGACCAGATAACATGCCACAGCCAGGCAGGCAACACCACCACCACAATGCCATGCTGTGACCCACAGTGACAGTGAAACATCGGAGCACAGCAGTCACAGCAGCAGTGATGAGGCACAACAGTAGGCATCCACCAGTGACAGCACAGTGAGCCAGGCCCATAGGAGGGTGACAGATAGTGAGACAGATGACCAATAGGGAAGTGACACTGACAGCAATGCCATGCCATCCAACAGCAGCAGCACCATTAGGCAAAGCACACCCATGGCCAGACCTGCAGACCAGCACCAGACCACGGTGGACACACAGCAGCAGGGAGACAGAGGGAAAGGTCCTGTGGTGGGACATGTGAACAATGCACCCACCACTGTAGGCTGCGATGCCCAGGCACACAGCACTGCCACACTGGACCATGGAGGTGCAGGTGAGGCAGGCGAACATGGTGCAACACCACTGCCACTGGAGGATGACCTTGGGCAAGACCTGTCATGATACTGTCAGGATGTCCTGCTCACACAGGAGGCAGTGCAGCATGAGCTGGCAGGGATACAAGACAGCATATGGGAACACACCACTGCCACGGTTGCACACATGGGAGAGCTGCAGCTGACAGTGGCAGATATCCACACAGCCATCATACATGGGATCCAGGAAGGGGCATGCCAAAGAACACAGACAACAAGACTACTCCAGGACATATGACTGTGTGCCACATGCCAAACGGATGCCATAGAATGGCAGACCATGATCATGGAATGCAGCATGGGGCAGCATATCGCCCAGACTAAGGCAACAATGGCAATGGCAACAGCACTGCAGGAGATTGCAAGATGCATGCAGCAACAGGCAGACAGTGTGGCACCAGTCCCACAGGTATGTCCGGACTGCAGTGTGTGGTGGCACAACAGAGGGGCAGTAGACGACCACTACAGCATGGGGAACACAGCCAGCATACAGGATGCGGGACTGGGCCATGAGGGTGCACAGGGCATAGGGCAGCCATTGCTGCCTATGGGACAACAACCAGACACTGTGCTGACACAGCACATGACATCCACAGCTGTGCCTGGGGACAGGGCTGTGGGTGACATGGCAGACACACACAGACAATGTGGAACAGCAGCTGGATGCAAGTGCCTCTGAAGAGAGACACGTGGGCCCAACAGACATCAGGGATGGTCTGGAGCCACGCAGCAATGCTGGTGTGGAGGATAGCCATGGCACAGTGGGGCACACACTACAGGGGGCCACCGCTGCACAGGGCACAGTAGACAACCACAGTGAAACACCCAGTGGCACAGCTGTGGGTGTGCACAGGCACAGAGAGGTACTGGAACATGATGGACATGGGGGATGGACATCTACCCACCTGTCACTGACATGGAGCAGTCTCGACAAACACAAAACAGTACAGTGATAGACAACAACATGGCCATGCCAAAACTCAGTGCAGCATGGAGGCTGGGACAACACATGACAGCCCAATCCCGAGCCCACAAGAGGGCCCACCCTGAGGCAGGTAGAATGTCCTGTGAAGGGCAGTTGGCCAGGCAAAGAGCACCAGCAGCAGCAGCTGGCAGCAGGACTGGAGCTGGAGGGGACAACAGCTCCAGTATGTCAGGGACCGCTGCGGCACAACAGATACCACCAGGGACACGATGACAGTCACAGATGCACAGGGTGCACACAGTGCCGCCCATGGTGGGGGTGCAGACAGGGTGTGCCACACTACAGGATGCTACACAGAGCAGCATCACGGTGGTACAGCCACCATGCACTGCTCAGAGTGCACCACCAGACACTGTAGGCCAGAGGGGGAGTCCAGCACACTCACACCAGTAGGATGCACACAGCATGCCAGGCATGTGCATCAGGGTGGGGGCCGACCAACGGTGCTGGCCACTACAATGCAGTGGTCCAGTGCACACAACAGACTATAGGCAGGGACCCCAACACAACACACACCTCACACGAATGTGTAGGTGCATGTGACATGCATACCTGTGCTGCATGCACCAGCACCCCATATCCCCTGTACAGTGCCCATGGCCATGGCACACCCCGCCATGGCACTGCAGCATGGGACACGCACACAAGCCTGCATCCCCAGACAATGGCACCCCCCCATGCTATCGATAGGCACACTGCCATCCCAGATGGCACATACTGGACACCTGCACAGCCCCTAATGCCAGCCCTGTGATCAGTTGCATGCACCCGGGTGCATGCACCATGGAATACCACAGACCACTCACACTGCACACCCACACCCGTGCACCACCAACCACCACCAACTGGGCAAGCCAACCCCCATGTGACCAGTGGGAGCAGTGGGTGCACACACCATGGCATGGAGCACCAGCACAGGCATGGCCCCTGGCACACACGGCACCATACCTGTTCATGTTGCCATGCATGCCCCCACACCCAGTTGCATGGCTGCTGCAGGACTGTTGCCTCCCCACCACACAAGGGGCTCCACATACCACCCAGCACCAACACTCACACACAGTACCCACCATGGGGCACGCCACCATGACATCCATACAGAGCTGTGGACTGCAGTCCACTGGGTGGGCCCTGTGGTATGCCACATACTATGGCACACCACCTGGCCCCACACATCTGGTACCTACACATGTAGGCCCAAACTGCGGAGTCCCACCTTGTCAACCGGTGGTTTAGCTTAGTTACTGTGGCATGCCACTGTGGAACTAAGAGGACCCCAACACTGGGTGGCATGGGCCCACAGGGAGACAGTGTCCTGACACTGTGCCCGGCATGTCACATTGACAATGCCTGTGGCACAATGCAGTGCAATCCACATGTTGCTGGACAGCGGTCCTTGTTTTCCACATGGTGCCTGCGAAGGCCCTGTGGGCTTGTACCCACACAGTGGCTTGCACCAACCAGTACACAGCATAGACAGGTGATGAACATGCACAGTACAGAATGACACACAGACACAGCTTGCACAAGGAAAACAATGTATTGGGTACACATAAGCAACACACAACATCAACAGGGTGATCCAAGAGGTACACAATGCAAAACACATTTTCTGGAGCTGGAAGGACACTACTTTCTTCAACTGCGAGCTGTGTGAGAAATTCTGTATTGCACTTGAAATCTGCAACAAACGTGCACGTTTGCTTAATTCTGTGGGAGGTGAAACTAACCACCCTTGGTAATTGCTTTTTATTCACATTTATTTAGTGTTTAACCAAGAAGGGCTTGTAAACTCTGTTTATCTTGTTAGTAACTTCAGAAGGATTTAAATACTGCATTTGGGTAGGTCCTTGGGTAGCTAGATTGTCTACTAGGATTTGCTGACAGTTAAACTATTTTTAAATGAATTACAGTTGGCTGAGGAGTTGAAAAGAAACTTGCAAACTCTGCTTATCTTGGAAGTAACCTCATAAGTGTTTGAATACTGCATTCTGGTTGTCCCTTGGGGTAGCTGGATTGACTACTAGGATTTTGGGACAGAAACTATTTTTAAATAATTTACTGGTGCGTAGGAGTTTGTGATAGTTAAACTCTTTTTAACAGAGTTACTGGGGTTAAGGAGTGGTCACAGAAAAACCTGCAGTGTGAAACAGTAAAAGACAGTCTTTCAAGCAACAGAGGGTGGTGGATCAAGGTTTACGTTTGTTTGTTTGTTACAATTCTTAAGATTTTCAGTGCAGGAAGAGTTTAAAGCACAGCTGACTTATTTTGGGGCTGACAGATCTCGGAGCACAAACCACCAGGCCTGTTTTGGGGCTGGGAAGGTTTACCTGTGTCTGACTTGGATGTGTGGATTTTTCTCTGTTTGATTAGCAGGGTATTTCTCTATCAAATTGTTGTGTAGGGCATCTTGCTGACAGGAAGGCACTCATTGCAGCAGTGGGTCAGAGCTTTTAGCTGATTGTTTTGCGAGGGCACAGTTTAGGCCCAACCCTTCCCACCCTCACCTCACCCACCCTGGAAATAGTTCATTTATACCTGGGGTTCTGACATCATTTCCTCAAGAGTGCAAGGTGCATGTCACTGTCATAGCATCTCTAGCACACTGCACTGACAATATAAGCATACACATTGTATATTATAAATATATATTTCTATATTACAAACCAATCACACACACACAAAAAAAAAAAAAACAAATGTGGGGAGTAGTGCAATATAATGGCTGTGGGGCAGCAGTCTTCCGGGAGTCTTTCTGGAGGCTGAGATGCTGCCCTATTTGCAGACAACTCTCTGCCCTGAGGGAGGAAGTTGCCCGTCTTCAGGCCGCACTGGACAGTAGTATGGGGACCTTCCCCCAGGCCACACTGGACAGTAGGAAGGGAACCTCCCCCATCCAGGGAGCACCACAGCCACCACCACTACCTCAGAGATTGCGAAGAAAACACAGCAGTTGGACCACAGTGGGCTCAGGAAGGGTGAGGATGGTGGAACGGAGGCACACCCAGTCAGTTGTTCCACTCCACAATCCATACACCATTCTGGGGGAGCATAGCTCCCCTATGGATGCACCCACAGAGGAGACTAAGGAGGCTGAGGACAGCTGTCCCAAGGGAGGCCCACAGGAAGGAGGCAGAGGACACCACAATTAAAGGAAGCAGCTCCTGGTGGGGGACTCAATTATTAGGGGGATAGAACTAGAAGAAGCTGGGAAAACTGAAGTAAGATGCCTGCCTGGTGCCATGGCTTGGAGGGACAGGAAGCACATCCTCAGGATCACGACAACAGCTGCAAGGGATTCTGAGCTGGACGTAATTGTCCACCTAGGGACAAATGACTTGGCTCATCATGAGGTTAGAGCAGTGCAGGAGGACATTGCAGAGTTGGGGAGGGGCCTAAGACAAATAGCACACACAATATCCTTCTCAGAGGTGCTGCCTGTCAAAGGCATGGGTGAGGTGAGGGTAATTGGCACCATGCAGCTTAATGAATGGTTGAAAAAATGGTGCGGAGCACAGGGGTTTGGCTTCATTGGGGACTGGGGTTCCACCTGGAGGGACAACAGCCTATACTGGCAGGATGGTCTGCATCTGTCCAGGAAGGGAACAAGTCTTTTGAGCAATCAGTTTAAATGCTTCATTGGCAAGCTTTTAAACTAGTCAAAGGGGAAGGCACTGACAAGCAGCAGAAAAATCCCAGCCTCTCCCGACAAAATAGGGTACTAAATGAGAAAAAGACCAAGGTAGAACGGTCAGTGGGGGATGCTGCAACAGACGGTAAAGCCATCAAAAAATGGAAAGCAATGAGTACCAATGCCCGTAGTCTAGGTAACAAGCTTCCTGAATTAGTGGCCTTGATAGAGGAGGAACATGTGGATATCGTGGCAGTCACAGAAACATGGTACACACAAAACCATGACTGGGACGTAAACATACCAGGATACACTATTTACAGGAGGGACAGGGAGGGTAAAAGAGGAGGACGAGGAGTTCTTTACATAAAGGAAGGAATAAAAGCAACAGAACAAAAGGGTAAACAGAGAGGAGAAGAAGCACTGTGGGTAAATTTGGAGACAGGCAATGGCACCACAATCCGCACAGGGGTTGTATATAGACCCCCTTCTCAGGGGGAGGAAATGGACAAGGAAATGATAGAAAGTATACTTAGAATGGCAGAAAAAGTGGAGATACTGCTGATGGGTGATCTGAATATGCCAGATGTTAACTGGAGTGCAGTTGCAGCTGCCACTTCGAAGAGTGCATTAATTCTAGATGCCCTACAGGGGGCATGCCTTAGACAACTAGTACTGGAGCCCACTCGAGAGGGAGCAATATTAGACTTGATACTCTCAAATGGAGATGGAGAGAAGATCACAGATGTAGAAGTGGGTAGCCATCTGGGAACTAGCAACCGTCGAACAGTATGGTTCACAATAAACACAGTAATAGAGTCAAGCCATACAAAGACAAAAGTACTGGACTTTAGGAGGGCTGACTTTGCCATAATGGGTGAGTGCCTAAGGAATGCACTAGCAAATGGGCAGGAAGGAGGGTGGAAGAACAATGGGGAATAATAAAAACTGCCATCACAGAGGTAACAAACCATTGTGTGAAGCAAATAAACAAAACAAGGCGATGTAGAAACCACTATGGTTCTCAAAGGAAGTGGCAGTGAAGGTTCAAGAGAAAAAGCATTCAGGAAGTACAAGGAATCGTGAGAAGGAGCAGGCCAGAGAACTGTATCAGTTAAAGCAAAGGAGGCTGGGAAGGCAGTCAGAACAGCAAAGGCCCAAACCGAGGAAAAGATAGCCAACTCAGTTAAGAAGGGATAAAACCTTTTATAGGTACATCAGGGAGTGAAGGAAGACCAAGGAGGATAGTGAGGCTTAATAAAGGGAGGAGGATGGGCAGAGGGAGACTGTGAAAAGGCAGAGATACTAAACAAATATTTTTGCTCAGTATTTACGAAGGAAGAGGGGAGATACATAAAACAAACAGTAGTAACACTCTGGATACAGAAGTTGATACGGCCCATTTACAGAAGAAAGGGTTCTGAAAGAACTCTTAAAACTGAAGGTGGACAAAGCAAAGGGGCCTGATGGGTTCATCCCAGAATTCTAAAGAACTAAGGGTAGAACTAGTGACACCACTGACTACCCTTTTAACAAATCATGGGAGGATGGGGTGGTACCCGAGGACTGGAGGAGGGCATATGTGATTCCCTTCACAAAAGTGGGAGCAAGGCAGAAGCAGGAAACTACAGACCTGTTAGTTTAACCTCAGTGATAGGAAAATGATGGAATCACTTCTGAAGGAAAGAATTGTCAGTATCTAGAGGCCAGAGGGCACAGGACCCTAGGCAGCATGGATTCACAGTGGGAAGGTCATGCCAGACGAGATCTGATAGATTTCTTTGACTGGGTGACCAAAGTAGTAGATCAGGGAGGGGCTGTGGACATGGCCTACCTAGACTTTAACATGGCATTTGACACAGTCCCACACAAAAGTTTAATATACAAGTTAGCCAGCCTGGGAGTGGCTCCCAAGATGACAGCCTGGGTAAAGAACTGGCTGGAGAATAGGACACAGAGAGTTACAGTAAATGGAGTCCACTCAGAAGAAAGGAGGGTTACTAGTGGGGTACCGCAGGGTTCAGTATTAGGACCGGTCCTCTTCAATGTCTTTATAAGCAACATTGCAGAAGGACTGGAAGGAATAGTATGTCTCTTTGCAGATGACACTAAGATCTGCAACAGAGTTGATGCACAGGGTGGGGTGGAAAGGATGAGAAGGGACTTGGCAAGGTTAGAGGAATGGTCAAATGTATGGCAGCTTAGATTCAATGCTAAGAAGTGCAAGGTAATGCACCTGGGAAACAAAAACCCAGGGGAAGAGTACACAATGGGGTTGAGATACTAACAACAACAAGAATGGAAAGGGACCTAGGGGTAGTCATAGCAGATGACCTACAGATGGGCAAGCAATGTGAGAGGGCAGCAAGGAGGCTGGGGGATACTGGGATGCATAGGGAGGCATCACCAGTAGAAAACAGGAAGTTATTATCCCTCTGTACAGACAGCTGGTGAGACCCCATCTGAGTACTGTGTGCAGTTCTGGAGACCCAATCTCCGCAAAGACATAGACAGGATGGAAGCTGTCCAGAGGAGGGTAACTAAAATGGTGCAGGGTCTGCACCGGAAGTCATATGAAGAGAGACAGAGAGACTTAAGGAGCTTAATATGTATAGCCTTGAGGAA
This sequence comes from Neoceratodus forsteri, assembly GCA_016271365.2. NCBI lineage: Eukaryota > Metazoa > Chordata > Ceratodontiformes > Ceratodontidae > Neoceratodus > Neoceratodus forsteri. The sequence goes on along the minus strand of CM028129.1, from coordinate 641,306,312 downwards.
AGGAGGGAGAGGGGGACATGATAGAAACTTTCAAGTACCTCAAGGGAATCAACAAAGTCCAAGAGGGTAGCATCTTTCAAAAAAAGAGGTGTGCAAGAACAAGAGGGCACAATTTGAAGATAGAGGGGGGGCGGCTCAGAGGTAATTTAAGGAAGTATTTCTTCACAGAGAGGGTTGTGGATGCATGGAGCGGCCTTCCGGAGGAGGTTGTGGAGCCAAAATCAGTGGAGGAATTCAAGCATGCATGGGATAGTCATAAGGCAATTCTGGGGGGTGGGGGTAGGAAGAAGTAGGCTGCTGGTTAACTAGGATCTGCAGCTTATCCAGTAGGTAGGGAAATGGGCAGACTGGGTGGGCCAAGCGGTCCTTATCTGCCGTCAAATTCTGTTTCTATGTTTCTATGAACACAGCTCCACACACAGCAATAGTCTTACAACAGTGATGCAATTAACTGCATTGCATGCACAGTTACCAGTTCTCTGATGTCCCAGTGACCTGTGCCCATACCACCCAATGAGCCCTGTTGATGGCATATACATGACTGCAGGAGTGTGGCCAGGACAATGTTGCACTCCCATGCCCACCACTCAATGTCCACCAATCTGGTCCAGGTAGTTCAGCAGGTCTTGCACTGCTTCATGTAGGTCAGTCAGCAGCCTTGCCATGGGCCTGATGTACCAGCTGAGTCCATGGGCAAAGTCACGGAGGGTGTGTGGCTGGGGCTGCATGACATCATCACTCCTCGCATTCCTGTCTGGCGACGTGTCCCTTTCACTCCCAGGTTGCCCTGGACCTTGTTCGGGGGTTGCATCGCCACTGCAATGCATGGGGGGTCCCCATCCCCAGTCTGGTCAGCACCCGCCCGGCCAGCTGTACCACGGGTGTCACCACCTGTTGCCATGTCAGCCGTGTCACCTGCCGCAGACAGTCCCTCAGCACTGTCACCCAGCCCTGCATGCTGGCGATGCACCTTTCGGTCACCCAATACATCGTCCTCCATCACCTCCACATCCTCCTCATTCGTTGCATCCTCCACACCCTGATGTGGTGCTGGCTGTTGCCTGCCCTGGGCCATCATCTGGGTCCTGGCTGTGTACGCCTGTGCATCGCTCCACTTCAGGCATCACATCGGCCACTCCAGAGAATGCCACCCTGCATCCTGGCCTTGCTGCTCACTCCTCGCACCACCATTGGCACCTGGAAAACAATGTGACAGTCTGTGAGTACATCACGTGCCCATGCACCGCCTCACTGCATGTTGCCCATGCCCCCAAGCCTGGCAGGCCACCACCATGCAATGTCATGTGTTGCATGGGCTGTGACATGCACTGACCATGTGTGGGGCACACACCCACACATGTGTCCATGGTGCAAGTGCCCTACCAGCAACCACCAGCCACGGACACCTGTGCTGGCCCTTTCAGTGTGTGTGTGTGTGTGTTTTTATCCCCACTGCCTGCTGATCCCTACACAGTAGCCTACACAGCTGCATACATGCCATGACCGCTGCACACCTACCTTGGTGATGTTGCTTTCCATGGGGTCCTCTGCCATGTCCATCCAGTCCGGGTTCCCTGAGCCTGCCCCGGCCTTCAGTTCTGCTGCCCTCTCCTATGGGGACATAATGGTATGTGACATCATCAGTACCCATCTGTGCAGTCAAGGTCACTGTAGTGTGCTGTGTGTCAGACATGTTACTGGTGCCACATACCTGACCGGTGTGGCCATCCTCCACGCATCTGGACATCTGCCTCTCATGCCATCCTTCTCAGGTGGGCAAGGAGCCACCCCTCCCTCCAGGCCAGGTCATTCCATCTGTGTCAGACCTGCCGCATGGTTCTCCTGATGCCAGACACCACCTGGAGCCTACTGCCTATGGTGGACCACACCCTCTCTCTGTCAGCTGGGCTGGACTGCTGTGCTCCCTGTAGGAACAGCACCCTGCTCCACTGTTCAGCCAGGCTGATGAGAAGCACTATCTCATCATCTGTGAAGTTAGGTGCTCTGCTCCAGCATGCCATTGCATCTGGGACTGCCACCTGCTGTTTGCTCTTGTGCCTGCTTTACTCCCTAGCCTCTCTCTGCAGTGTATATGGGGCTGTGACCTGTGCTGCACTGTCCTGTGCAGCCTAGCATGTGCTACTGAGGCCCTGCACATGCTGGCGGCTCAGCTCCATGCATTCCCTGCTTTTCCCCACCAGTCCCATGCTGTGATGCACATGCTACGTAGCATGCGTCGGCATGCAGCATGCAATGCACTATGCATTGCGTATGGGATAACACTGTATGCACGTAGCATTGCTGTGGCTGCCGCACAGTGCAACATGCATCCTCCTATTGTTGATGCACAGCGCAACCTGCGGTGCATTGGTTGCCATCCCCCCTATCTCCGCACACTGTGCTTGTGCAGGTGCCATGGCTGTGCTTGAGGGGAGCATGCCTCCAGTGGCACTGTGCCAGTCTTCATGGTGTGCCCTATGGGTGTGCCACAATGCACCCATGTCCTGCAGCCTCAGGTGCAGTGCGTCCACCCATGTTCAACACCTGCAGCTGTGCTGCATGGTGTGTGCAGCCTCCCACCAACACTGTCCTCCATATCCTCATTGTGCCTACCTCAGGAACCCACTGTGCACTGGCATTCATGCTGGCACCAGTGTACTGCATGCCACATGGCCGTGGTGCCATTCCCATCACATGCAGTCTATGCTGCCTAGCACTGTGGCTGCTGTGCATGGGACCCTACATATCCCTCCATCCCTACATTACACTGCTCGGGCACATGTCACCCCAGCTAACAATGGCCACCCAGCCACACATGTTGTTGTCCGTGGCACTGTGAATTGCACCATCTGGGGTGGCACACAGGCAATGGGCACATCTGTGTTAACTGTGCTGCCACTGCCTGTGTGGGGGCCCAGGCAGCGACACCTCCGCATTGCCACAGCTGTTCCAGTCCAGTTGCAGTGTATGCTCTCCACGGTGGTCCCTGGGTTCCTGGCACTGATTTGTTGTTCCCCACAATGTGATGGCACTGCTGCCCAGTTTGCCTGTTGTGTGTGCTGTTGCTGCATGTGTGTGGTCCTCCCATGGTCTAGAGGCTGTGGTCCATAGCCAGCACACAGCATGGTGGTGTTGACGTACCTGTAGCCGTGCACATTGCGCATGCTGTTGTGTGCTCATCCAAACTGTGATGCAATGAGCTGTGCCCACATTCATTGTCCAGCTAGTGTGTGTTGTGCCTGGCCTTGCTGTCGCCAGTCATAGGCAGGCCCCGCTACATCCTCCTCCTCCTCCCCCACCGTGTCACCATACTCGCTGGGTGCTTCCTCATCCTCTGCCAGAGGTGTGGCATGTTCCAGTGCTATGTTGTGCAGCATGCAATATGCTATGAACAGTTTGCATGCCATTACTGGTGTGTACTGCAGTGCACCCCCTGATCTGTCAAGGCACCGGAACCTCATCTTGAGGATACCAAATGTGCACTCTATCACACTGTGTGTTGCTGTGTGGGCATCTTTGTACCATTGCTCTGCTGCACTCTGTGGATGCCTCACTGGTGTCATCAGCCAGGGCTGTTGTGGGTATCTGCTGTCACCTGTGGGATGGGTGGTGTTGGTTAGTGTTGTGCCCACATACGTCCCTTGCTCACCCATGCTGCATGTGTCTGTGTGTGATTTACCAATCAGCCAACCATCTGTGAGTGTCCTGCTCTGGAAGGCCTCACACACTCCACAGTTCCTGTAGATGTATGCATCCTGTGTGGACCCTGAATACTGTGCCACAATGTCAAGGATCCTGCACCTACTGTCACAAATGACCTGTACATTCATAGAATGGAAGCCCTTATGGTTGACATAGGTCTCTGGTTCATCCAGTGGTGCCCTTATGGCGATGTGTGTGCAGTCCACCGAACCAAGCACACATTGAAATCCTGCTGTGCTGTAGAATTTCTGCTTGATTGCCAGTTGCTCCTGGGAATCTGTGGGTGGGTGGATGTGTTGGTGTGACCTGTGTATGAGGGCATCCAAGACTGCCCTCAGGCACCGTGATAGGGAGGACTGTGAGATGCCCATGGTGTCGCCACTCAGTGTCTGAAATCTGCCAGTGGCCATTGCCCGTGAGGCTGCACATACCTTCTCCTCTATTGGTATGGCATGGCCTCTCCAGGTCCTGCTTCCCAGGTCAGCTTCAAGTTCCTGGCATAGCTCTGCTATAGCTGCCTTGCTGAGTAGACATTGTGCGATGCACTGCTCCTCGGTCAGGTCCTTGTGGGCAGTGCGTGGCCGGTACACACCCATGGCATGCCTCCGGTGTCTGGGTTGCTGTTGTCTGTGCACCTGCTGTGCAGCACCACCGTGTTGTGCAGCCTGGCGGGCATGTCGTCTATGGCGTTGCATGGCCAGCTGTATGCCTAGTAGGGCCTGTGGTGCTAACATCATCCTGGCTGTCGTCTGTCCTGCTGCAGTCCTGTGTCTCAGTCCTGTATCACTGCCCTGCCTCTTCCCTTCCTTTTTCTAAGTCCCTTTAGATCAGCTCTGTGTGGTGTAGCAGCTGTTTGAAATCTGCTGTTTGGTGCACCTTTGTGAATTGCACTCCTGTGTCCTGCATGTCTTACCCCTGTCGCAACTCACCCTGTGTCATGGCGCTAGCTGCCTTCTGACTCTGTGCTGGCATATGGGGTGCTTGATGCAGCGGGTCTTTGCATTCACATATGGTGCGTTTGTGAATCCCGTCTTGCTTGCGTCTTGGCGCAGCTTGCTGCTTGCATCCTGCTGCTTGGCACACCCACCTTGTGTCTTGGTGCAGCATTTGAGAATCGGGCCCTTTGACTTGATTGAGTGGAACTACCTATCCAAAGTACTTCAGAAATATGGCTTTGGCCTGGATTCTGTCGGTGGGTACATATCCTTTACAGTTCACTGGTGGACTGTATTCTCACCAATACCACCATCTCTGCCCCCTTTTCGTTGCAAAGATGGACTCGGCAGGGATGTCTCCTCTCACCTCTCCTCTTTTTGATAGCTTTAGACACCCTTATTTGGGCTTTTCTTGCCTCATGGACTGTCTCTGGAATTGAGATAAATGGCACATCCCACCTAGTAGCAGCCTACGTTGATCACCTCCTACTTACCCTCTCCCATCCCCATCAGACACTTCCAATAGTCCTGGCCATTCTACAGGATTTTGCCATCCTCTCAGGGATAAATGCTAATCAGAAAAAAAACATCCTGGCTTCTCTGAATTCCCTCCATTCCAAAGCCTGCCTTATTCAAATGGAACTCGCTTGGGCGGAGAAGGTATTCCCCTATTTAGGCATCTGTATCCCTAATCGATGGTCAGAACAGGAGTCCTCAATCTTTACACCATTGCTGGCCCAACTCTCTTCAGAGCTCGAGTGCTGGCATAAGCTGCAGTTGTGCGTATGTTATTCCTTCCTCTGGTTATGTAGCTCCTGAACAACTTGCCAGTCCCCCCTTTTCTGAAATTATTTACATCCCTGGACCATCTTATGTTCCTGTGAGATGGCAAATCCCCATGCTGCAGTAAGCAGAAACTCTGTGCACATTGGACCCATTGAGGATTAGGAGTCCTTTGGCTCAAGGACTATCATCTAGCCTGTCTGACAGCCACTGCTACCCATTGGTTTGTACCAGGGGCTTCTCAGGACCTACCCTAGGTTCAGGCAGAGTCAGGTCTGTATCGAGGTGGCTCCTTGATGGTGTTGCTCAACCCGGAGGTTAAAGCCTCCTGCAACCCACCCCATGCTAGTAACACACAGGGCATAGCATACTATTATGACTCTATCTCATACCCCCCATGTGGACTGGACCCCTCTGTTTTGCTATGTCCCTCTGTGGTGTAATCCCCTCCTGACAGACGGGGGTGCACCCATCACCTGGCCCACCTGGGAACTGAAAGGTATCTCTAAAGTCCAAGATGTATGCATAGCGGACTCCAATGCCTTGCTCTCCTATGACCAGTTACAAGCTAAATTCCGGCTCCCCTCCTTGGATTTCTGGAGGAATCTCCAATTATGCAGTGCTCTGCAGATTCTTTTAGCCCGGTACCATACCGACACCAAATGGGAGTGGGTGGGCCTGATACAAAAGTCCCCTAGCTCAAAAGGTCTCATTGGGAGATTTTACCATACTCTGAGAGATACCCAGCCGGATCCCTCGACTCAATGTAAGCTTAAGTGGGCAGCAGCCCTTCAATGTGATATCCCGGATGATACCTGGTCCCAATACCTATGGGATGCGCACAAGCATTACACGGACACAAAAAGTAGATTCATCCAGATTAAGATCCTCCTCTATTGGTACCACACCCCAGCGACCCTGTGTAGTCGTGGTTTGCTGAGCAACTTGAACTATTGGAGATGCTATCAGCCCAAGGCAAACTTGCTACATATCCTGTGGACCTGCCCAATGGTCCTGCCCTTTTGGTCAGTAGTCACCTCTGATTGCTCACAGATACTAGGCTCTATGGCCCAGATATTCAAACTGCGCCATTCTGAGGCGCAAGCCCCTGTGCTGCTCAAAATAATTGCGCAGGGGTGTGGCCGGGGCAATATTCAAAGGAGTTGCGCTATTGAGCAACTCCTTTGAATATCACCCCCCAGCCACAGCCACTGTGCATGGCGCAGTGGAACTTGCACCACCGCAAGTTGCCAGAGTTGAGCATTAAACTTGCGGTGGCACAAGTCCCATTGCGCCATCGCAAATTTCGATATTCAAAGGTGACATGCAAATGGGGCCATAATTCATGCAAAGGCACAGAGGCCATTTGCATCTATTATAGCCCCATTTGCATACCATTAACATGTAGATGTGTGCGATCCCTGAGGACTTGCGCCTGGCGCCCTGCCAGGCAGCAGCCGTCGAGGACCGCGCACCCTGCAGCCCGATCGCGGGCAGTATGTCTGAATACACTCTTCCCACACAGCTCCCAATGCCCGATCGTGGGCGAAAAGTAACATAAAACACCCCCACATCTCCCGATGCCCGATCGCAGGCAAGTAACATGAAACACCCCCACATCTCGATGCCGATGGGCGAAGTAACATAAACACCCCCTCACATCTCCCAATGCCGATTGCGGGCGAAAGTAACATGAAACACCCCCAACATCTCCCGATGCCCTTCAGCGGGCAGAGCGTGAAAAACCCCCAGTGCCCGATCGTGGGCAGAATATAAAGCCCCGAATATCTCCCTGGTGGTCAGTGGACCATAATGCCCAATCATGGGCAGAATGTCAAGTTACAACCCCCAAACATCTCCCTGGTGTCTAGTGTCCCCCCCCCACCCCACCCACGAAGCCCTCCCGCTCCCCCTGGCAGCCGGCGGGTGGCAGCATCCACCGCCTGCCGCCCGCCGCCACGACTGACGGTGCCGGTGGGAACTGTGCCCATTGGTGCAGAGCTACAGCCAATGGCGTGCAGCCCACCGGACGGATCAACTCGATGGCGGCGCGAGATAACAAGCGGTGGGCTGCTGCACCACGCCCGGCACCGAAGCCAGCGATGGAAAGGCTTCGTGGAAGTAAGGTAAGTGCGTTTCTGGGCCTGAAGATGTTGAAATTAACTGACATTCTGCCTGCGATCGAGCAATTACGGTCCACTGGACCGCGAGAGATGTCGGGGAAGAGGCTTATACATTCTGCCCACAATCAGGCACTGGGGGTTTATTTTCACATTCTGCCAGCGATCGGCATTGGAGATGTTTGGGGTGTTTCATGTACTTTCTGCCGCAATCGGGCATTGGGAGATGTGGGGGTTGTTTTACTGCCTGCCCGTGATCGAGCTATGGGGGGCACAGGACTGAGTTGGGAGCCAGCCACGGTGGCAGCTGCTGTGTTGCATCCTGCAATATAGCAGCTCACCTGTGGGTGGCCCTCAACTTGATCCTTTTTCTTTGGCTCAAAGTTGTGCAGGCGCAGGTTGGGGGTTGCGCATGCACAACTCTGCACAACCCGACTGAATATCGGGTTGCACAGTTTATGCATGGTTCCTCCCCCTCCTGTTGAGCATGCATTCATTTGCATTGCGCTGTTGCTCAACCTGTTGTCAGTGACGTAACTGCCTCCTGCTGAATATCGCAGAATGGCGCAATGTAGGACTTGCGCATGCGCAACCCTTTTGAATATCTGGGCCTACAATTCTAACCATAGACACAAAACTTCTCCTCAGGGATGTGACCTCACTTAGTATATCTACCCCCCTCCAAGAATGGGTGATGCTGGCCTTTATGGAAGCCAAGTGTCTTCTTTTAATGCATTGGTACCAATTGTTGTTTAACTCTCAGAAGAGCTGGCATTCTGTTCTAACTTGATTGGCTTCACTTGAACACATCTCCTATGGCCACCAAGGCCAACTGGACAGCAAAATGGGAAGCCTACCTACAGTCCCCTGTGCAAAGCTCCCCCCTTAGTGTCACCCTCCTATCTGAACTATTGCCACCTTGTATTTCCAATACTGAGCTCCACTCCGTTTTGATGGTTTCTCTTTCATAATGTCATATAGCTGGTTGATGTGATATGCCTATAGAGTTGCATGTTGAGTACTATGGCATTATATATGGATACTACTATGCACTGGATATGTTATCTGGAGCTGTGATGTTTAGGTCACCTTTGTATGGCTCTTTTATGAAATCAATAAAATTCTTCAATGATAAAAAAAATAAAATAAAACCACAAATCTCAGACGGAATCAAATCCCAGACCTTTGTTGCTCTAATAGAAAAAGACCGTTGTCCTAAGTTAATTTTCTCATAGGCAGCTTGAAGTCTTTGACATACCATGTTCCTAGAAAGGAATCTATTTGAGACATGATTAAAGAGTACTTGAACCCCAACTGGGGTATGACTCAGAAGTGACTTTTTATACATAATAGTGAGATTATAATCAAATCAAAAATGAAGTGGTAGCCAATTTAGTGCAGTGTATAAGTGGCACCAATGACTATCCCTTACAATTTAAAACAAATCTACAGGCATTATTTACAGCAACATTAATTTTCTCCAAGATAGGATTACAAGCTGCTGGACAGATGACTAATCCATAATCAACAACTGAAAAGAATCAAGCTATGTATCAATATAAGTCTGAGCTTTGGAATTCTATCTCCCCTCTGGAATTCTGCTACTGTCACACTTAACCCAGCTGGTACTAGCCTCCTGTACACCTGGGCAATGCTCTGGATCACCTTCTACTGCTCTACTGAGCCATGAAGTTTACTAGCCACCACTTGCCCTGGTTTACCTACCTTGTACCCAACTGCTCCCGACACATCCCCCAGAAGTGCCCTCTACTGCCTTCCCTATACCCTCCCCTTCCCACCCCACCCCAATGCACTCCCCCCGCTATCCCCTCTCCTTCTAGTTCTGTCTCCTACCTGACTCTCTCTCTCTTTCTCCTGGCCCATAAGCCTGTAGCCTACTCTCTCAACAGCTGCACTGACTCCTCTAGTTGATTCTACATTTATCTGTTAGGATACTGATACAGTTGTTTAGCTACCACCTCTAATCATTCATGCTTATACATATGTAGACTGGCGCACTTTATTAGCAATGCTGCTGTGGGAACGTTATCTCCTTGTACTCTGTACCCATGTTATATTTATGTTATGCTTTGCTCTATATGATCCTATATTGATCACTGTATGTTATTTGTTGTTGATTACTGACAATGTCTTCTGGCTACTACTGTAACACCTACTCATGTACGTGCTCCCCACATGTTCCAATGAGGATCCTTTGCAAAAGCACGTTAGCTCAAAGGTTGTAATTCCAATTACTCAATAAATAAATAAAAATATATTGAAAAATAGCATATATAATAATGCTTTTGGGTTGTAATTCCTAAGGGTTCCAGTTTGATATTAAATGACTATTTCTGTTGATGTTAGTGGTGTTGCTATATTAGATCTTTTGCCTTTTCCTTCTTTTTTAGGAATTTATTTTTAGCAATCATGGTTTTTACTGTTTCTTTGAAAATGATGTCCTTGCATCTGTAGTTGGAGTGTGGGTAATTTACTTATTGAAAGTACCTTCCCAGGCTTCCCTATATGCTTCTTAGTGTCCCTGGCTCATATCCCAAGAAACAAAAACCCAGGGGAAGAGTACACAATGGTGGGTGCGAGACTAACAACAACAAAAATGGAAAGGGACCTGGGGTAGTCATATCAGATGACCTAAAGGTGGGCAAGCAATGTGAGAGGGCAGCAAGGAGGGCTTGGGGGATACTGGGATGCATAGGGAGAGGCATCACCAGTAGAAAACTGGAAGTTATTATCCCTCTGTACAGACAGTTGGTGAGACCCCATCTGGAGTACTGCATGCAGTTCTGGAGATCCAATCTCCGCAAGGACATAGACAGGATGGAGGCTGTCCAGAGGAGGGCAACTAAAATGGTGCAGGGTCTGCACGAAGACATATGAAGAGACTTAAGGAGCTGAATATGATAATGCTGAGGAAAGGGGGGGACATGATAGAAACTTTCAAGTATCTCAAGGAAATCAACAAAGTCCAAGAGGGTAGCATCTTTCAAAAAAGAGGTGTGCAAGAACAAGGGGCACAATTTGAAAATAGAAGGGGTGGCTCAGAGGTAATTTAAGAGTATTTTTTCACAGAGAGGTTGTGGATGCATGGAACAGCCTTCTGGAGGAGGTTGTGGAGTCAAAAAGTGGTGGAATTCAAGCATACATGGGATAGTCATAAGGCAATTCTAGGAGGTGGGGGTAGGAAGAAGTAGGCTGCTGGTTAACTAGGAGCTGCAGCTTATCCATTAGGGTAGGGAAATGGGCAGACTGGGTGAGCCAAGCGGTCCTTATCTGCCGTCAAAATCTATGTTTCTATGTTTCTATGTTATCTTACTTTCTGAATATAAATATAAGGTTGGCTAATATTTTGTCTAATTCACTTGCAGGAATCTCCAGTAGGACACATTGCTCTCCAATATTTTTGAGGACAGTTCTAACCAGTTTTATATCAACGTTATTTTCTGGAAGGTATTCTGGTTCTCCTGCTGTTGTATACATTTTACTCTTTCCAGGTTTGTTTTGTCTTCCTCCATTTTGGTGGATGTGGTAACAAATGTGAGAGTGGTTTGTTGTTTTAGAGGGTTTAATTGACTGATGATTGATTGATTGGGTGTGTGAGTTATGTTAAGTAGTTGTTTATTTGGTTATATATGGGTTGTAATGGAGTTGTTACATGTTGTAATGGTGTGTGTGTTACATATTATTTAGGCTTGTCAATTACATTTTAATTAGGTGGTTATTTTGTGGTTAGTTGCTTTTACTGTGTTTATTACATGTGTTAATAGGGTGTTAATTACAGGTGATCGGTTAATTGGATATGTGTTTATTGTTGTTAATTACCATCATATATAGGTAAATGTATGGTGTTTTTATAATGGGCTTTGGGTCCCATCCATGCATTATATAGATGTACAGTATATCTATTTTCTTTTTTGCTAAAACCTGTGTTGATGGTGCAACTCAATTGCCACAAAAGTAAGGGATAAGGTGGTATTAGGGTTTTCAGCTTTTACTCCCAATCTGGGTTTTCAGCTTTTACTCCAATCTCCCACAAGTAGGAAAGGACAAGACCACACAAGCAGGCACAGACAGTCATTACTGGGTAAGACAAGCAACATACAACTGTTTCCAGATCACACAAATGCAGTAGCACTGAGGTGCTGCCTTTCTGAAAGAACTCCTAAAACTGAAGGTGGACAAAGCAATGGGTCCTGATGGGATTCCTACCAGAATTCTAAAAGAACTATGGGGAGAACTAGTGGCACCACTGACTACTATTTTTAACAAATCATGGGAGGATGGTGTGGTACCTAAGGATTGGAGAAGGGTGGCTGTGATTCCCCTTCACAAAAGTGGGAGCAAGACAGAGGCATGAAACTACAGACCTGCTAGTTTGACCTCAGTGTTAGGAAATGATGAAATCACTTCTAAAAGAAAAAATTGTTGAGTACCTAGAGGCCAGCAGGGCACAGCACCCAAGGCAACATGGATTCACAGTGGGAAGGTCATGTCAGATGAATCGAATAGATTTCTTTGACTGGGTGACCAAAGTAGTAGACACAGGGAGGGGCTGTGGACCTAACCTACCTATAATTTAGCAAGGCATCTGACACAGTTTTACAAAGATTAATAAACAAATTGGCCATCCTGGGAGTGGGTCCCAAGGTGGTAGTCTAGGTAAAAAATTGGCTGGACAACAGGACACAGAGGATAATAGTAAATGGAGTCCACTCCGAAAAAAGGGGGTTACTAGTGGAGTACTGCAGGGTTCAGTACTGGGTCTGGTCCTTTTTAATGTCTTTATAAGTCACATTGTGGAGGGACCAGAAGAAAAAGTATGCCTCTTTGCAGATGACACAGAAATCTGCAACAGGGTTGATACACAAGGGGGGTTTGTGGAAAGGATGGCAAGGGGCTTGTCAAAGTTGGAGGAATGGTCAAAAGTATGTCAGCTTAGATTCAATGCAAAGAAGTGCAAAGTAATGCACCTGGGAAACAAAAACCCAAGGGAAGAGTACACAATGGGGGGGAGGTACTAACAACAACAAAAATGGAAAGGTACCTGGGGTTAGTCATATCAAATGACCTAAAGGTAAGCAAGCAATGTGAAAAGGCACTAAAGAGGGCTGGGGGATACTGGGATGCATAGGAATAGGCATCACCAGTAGAAAACAGGAAATTGTTATCCCTCTGTACAGACAGTTGGCAAGCCCCATTTGGAGTACTGCATGCAGTTCTGGAGATCCTATCTCTGCAGGGACATAGACAGGATGGAGGCAGTCCAAAGGAGGGCAACCAAAATGGTACAGGGTCTGCATCAAAGCCATATGAGAGAGACTAAAGGAGCTTGATATGTATACCCTCAAGGAAAGGAGGAAATTGGGTACATGAATGAAACTTTCAAGTACCTCAAGGGAATCAACAAAGTCCAAGAGGGTAGCATCTTTGAGAAAAAGAGATGTGCAAGAACAAGAGAGCATAATTTGAAGATGGGGGGGGGGATGGCTCAAGGGCAACATGAGGAAGTATTTTATCAGGGATAGGGTGATGGATGCATGAAATGGCTTTCCTGAGGTGGTCATGGGGTCAAAAACAGTGAGGGAATTCAAGAATGCATGGGACAGACATTAAGCAATTCTGGTGGGGGGGTAGGAAGAAGTAGGCTGTTGGTTAACTTGGATCTGTACCTTATCAATAGGTAGGAAATGGGCAGACTGGTGGGCCAAGTGGTCCTTATCTGCTGCCAAAATCTATGTTTCTATGTTTCTTAGAACTGTATCTTTGGAATACACAACACAGGACATACACTCACCTGCTGTTGCAGATAGAAATACACAATACTCAAAACCCACTGCTTCTGTAGAACAGAAGCATGGGCCCCTACAACAACAGATACAAATCCTCCTACCCAAACTACAAATGTTCTTTTGTCTGCAGAAGTGCTGGAGCCATAATACTTTTGCAGCCTCAGGTACTCATGCGCACTGCAAGTCACACATAAATTTGACAGGCCTGTGCTTCTGCAGCCACAGATGTAAGACATACACAAGGATCTCTGGCTGCAGAAGTGCAGCTGCCACAAAATATGTGATGCCAAAATTGCAAAGTACTTCTATCTGCTGAAGTACAGGCCTCTGAGGGACTTGCACCTTTTCAGACACAGATGTAAGATGTACACACCAACTTCTGGCTCCAGAAGGGCAGGCTCTTGTGGGCTTACTGTTACACAGATAGAAGTACTGTTGCAGTATGTGCATTATGGTTTCAGCAGTGGTCTAGAAACTGTTCAGGGGTAGCAGTTTGGTCAACTTGGTCATTTAATCATATTTTCTACCAAATGTTCAACACAATCTTTTATGACCCACATGAATCCAGTAGGTAATAATTTCCAACTCCTACCCAAAAGGTGATTTCACAGAGTGAATTTAAATCACCTTTCAGAATGGATTGAAAAATGTCACCGACTTTCAGGTAGGGTCCAAAAAGAGCCATTTTAAAAATTTGGCATAAAAATACTGGAAAATGACGAGTTATTAGTAAAAGTTCAAAACCCATTGAAAAACATTGAAACAGACTTACCCTATTTTTTCATATTACAGTCACTGGTTCCAGTACCAATGAAAGAACTCCTGCTCCCCCAAGCTCAGTCTGGACACAAGGTAGGCAAGCCACACAGTTTGTTTGCAGGCAGCACCAGAGATTGCTGAGACAACCAGGCTATTTTGGACTTAGGGGCTAGTTGTAAGCTTTTGCTGGTCTCCCTAGGACTTTTAAGTCACTAATCCTGCTCCTCCAATTAGTGTGGGGGGGGAGTATTCTGTGGGGAGTTCTCCTGTTGCAGCGTGGCATTTGAAAGCTACTCAGGACTTTATCACTACACAGTTTGTTTGCAGGCAGCACTGGAGTGTGTTGATGAAATCAGCAGAGGCAACTGAACTCTTTTGGACTTTAGGGCTAGTTGTTAGTTTTCACTGGGCTTCCTAAGACTTTTAACTCATTAATCCTGCTCCTGCAATAAGTGGGAGGAAAGTATTATGTGGGCAGAGTTCTCCTCCCATACTTTAGTCCTGTTTGCTTGTGGTTCTCCACTGTGGTCTGATCACTTAAGGAACATAATGTAAGGGCATCATGTAGTCTGGCTGGAGTCATCCATGAGTCAGACGGCAGGCTGTTCACGCTGCTCCCTAGGGCTTCATTTGAATATTAGCTTGTTTCATATTATTATGCCTGCCGAACTGTATGGTGCTTCCTCTGTGTAATACTTCTCTCTCCTTATTGTATTTCATGGTTATCCCATGATGACAGCAATCGCAAAAACAGCAAGGCTAAAAAGGGCAAAGGAAAACAGTGTGGACAAAGACCTATTGGCACAATCTGCAATCGCGGAAATGGCAAACTACGGGCTTTTCCCCTCCACAATTTGCTTTCCCCTTGGAGTTGGTTAAATTAGTAATGGTGGTATGGGGGAGCAAAGTTCCCTAGCAGAAAGTCACTGTGACACTATTGTTGAAGTTTTGGAGATCGCTATTTTGTACCCCTTGCCCTATGTGGCCGCGCTGTTTTGCCTTTTCCCATTTTGGCCTTACTGTTTTTCAGTCACCCATATCACATAAAACCATTTCACAGCTCCTGTGGCTTTATATCTGTGCTTTTAGTTTATTCTTGAAAATGATTTTCTGATTATTTTTATGTAGTTTTAGCTTGTATTGGTATCTAACTTTTTGTGTATTTCGTTGTTTTTTCATAGCATGCATTTAATACCTAATCTCTGATTTACTTGCTAGTTAGTCTTAGCTTGTAATAGTATCTACTGCAGTTTCTTTTGTTTTTTTCTAGTTATCAATGACTTATAATTAGCACCTAATGCTATTAATTGTGCTAGTTAGTATAGTTTAACTACATATCCAGGGCCTGAATCCCATGGTCAGGGCTGTGTTTTCAGGTTACTACAGGTTATGATTTATTGTTTCAATAGAGGCAGATGTTCAGATTTATTCCTCCTCTGTCAACATCCATTAGCTCCTGCTACATGAGCTGCTGTAGCTGTGTAACTGCAAGTTGGAGATGTAGTAGAGCAGTAGCATATACTCGCACCCACCACCCTCCAACTGCCCTCTCAGGTTTTGTTCCTACATTTACTGTATACTCATTTGACTTCCTGTTCTAGGCCTCACCCATAAAGGACTTGCACCTGTTACTAAATGATTAGTGATAATCAACACCACACATACTGTACCCAACGAAGCAATTAGCTGTCTAACAGGCTTGCCTGCTTTCAGCTTGTCTACCACCTCTCCACCGCTACATTCTCTCTTTTCTATCTCCAACACTTCATAACCCAATTTTCCTGTTAAGTAGTCTAGCTCTTCTCTACCTGATGTGCTCTTTATATGTCCACCCTCTACAGTGCCAGGATAATTGCACCTCGGATAAACTCAGTGCTGAACACCATTTGATCTTTAACACCTCAGACTCTGTATAATAGTGCAGTGGCTGTGCCAGAACTATTCATTGATTTGTTATTCATTTCAGCTACCTTGCTCAGCAACATTGTTATCACTGAATGCTCTCAGTATGTGGCATATACAACACTTGTACATCTACTATGTATTTTGGTAGTATTGCAAGTGAATACTTCTAACACAAACTCACATACTAGGAACCCTCAGACAGTCTATGGTATACAAGCTGGGTCACTTCACATGAAGTAGGATGGGAGTTGCCAAAATATTTAAACCTGACACTATCCTTGATGTTATCACCTTCATTCTCCTGGCGGGTGACATTGTGACAAACCCTGCCCCCTCAATATCTTTGCTGACCCTAATTATTTCATGATGGTCAATCCAGGGTGCAAATAATCACTTTAATGCCTACAGCTTGAGCTCTAAGTTCCACAAAATTGAGGCACAGACAGTATCCTATGAAGCAGATGTGCTTGCCATTAGTGAAACTGGCTTCATCCCTCCACTCAAAATAATGGAATACTACTGCCTGGATATAAGGTGGAGGTGTAATGTTTTATGTAAGACTCACTCGCCATAGAAGAATTTAAACCAGTTGTTCCTTTACCTGTCACTAAATACCTTCTGATACAGCTTAGCTGGGTGACACAAAAAATGAACAATCTCCTGTGTCTATAACCTGCCCAAATCTAGATGCATAGGCTCCATAACTTCTCTAATTTGGTCACTTACAATGCTTTTGTTAAATTACTAGATATCACGAGACTTCAACTTCAACTGGTCAGGAATGTCACCTCAAGCTATAGGAACACCCTCCTGGACACTGTCCTACAGCAGTTAATAAATGCACCTGCCAGGTTAAATATGACCTCAGAGGCACACTACTCTTGACTGGATACTGGACTAACAGACCCTAACCACATACTTTGTTGTGGGGTTATTGCAGACTCCATAAGTGACCACCACACTATATTTTGTTTATGGAAAGATTCATGCAAAATGAAATCTACACCAAGTGTTCTTGAATTTTGAGATTATTCTAGACTCAGTGTATTTCATTTTCATAAGTCTTTCTCAGGTTAATTGGTCCTACCTAAAACTATCCCTAACGTTAACTGTGCTCTGGATTTTTTTCATAAATGAATTCACAGAGATCTCTAATACACATGCGTCCTCAATTTTGCCCACATGCTGCTTCAATTTTGTGGAACTTAGAGAGCAAGCTTAGGGCATTAAAGTGGATTATTTGCATACCCTTATGGACCATCATGAAATAATCAGGGTCAGCAAAGATATTGGGGGGTGGTCCAGGGTTTGTCTCAATGTCGCCTGCCAGGAGAATGTAAAGGGACACTTGATGGCTAACGACAGACCTATTTAAACTGATGAAGGAGTGAAATATAACTTGAGTAAAATATTAAAAAGAGTAACTCCACCACTGACCTTCTCCATTATCGTTGTCTGAGAAACCACTGTAAAGCTAAAATAAACTCAACAAATGCAGATTTTTATAAAAAGCAGCAAACAGAGTTTCTGGCTGATCCCAAGAAATTCTTGAAGTCAGTTAACTCCCTCATTAAACCACCATCTAAAACAAGCATGACAATGAAGAAAGGAGAAGTGGCACTAACTAGTCCCATATTAATTGCAAATGAGTTTAACTCATGGTTTAGCAATCTGGATATCTATCTTCATATCTTTTAACTCATGGTTTACCAATCTGAATATCTATTATCATAACTTCAAAAGCCCTTCACCAGTACAGCAGATCAGTACTACCTTAACCAGACCCATTTTTTATTTATGATCTGCGACAAACAAACAGGTGCTCAAGCTTCTGAAGAAGGTGAAACCCAAAAAATTCAGTGGGTATGATAACCTAACACCAAACTACTGAAGCTGACAGCAGAGGAAGTAGCATACCCAGTAAGCTTAATATTCGACCTGTCCATTTCCCTGGGTCAGGTCCAAGACACTGGAAACATTCTTATGTCATGTCAGTTCAGAAATCTGGACCCCTCTCTCACTTTGGAAATTAGGACCAATTTCTATGTCATCAACCCTCTCAAAAATTCAAGAAAAATTAGTGTATAATCAAATGATGGCATATACTGATAAACACAACTGATTATCAGCTAGTCAACACAGCTTTAGAAAAGGGCACAGGACTTAAACTGCCTTGGTTGAATTCACAAGTGAAGTATATGATGGCATGGGGGTGGGGAATGCCTCACTGGGGCAGCCTTTGTGGACTTAACCAAGGCATTCAATCTTATGGAACATATTTTGCTAGTGAGGAGATTTGAGCCAGTAGGGTTTGGGAAACTAGTCTTAGACTGGTTCAATGACTATCTGACTGACAGATACCAATCCATCTGGAATGGAGGCAGTGTATCAGAAAAAAATCAGGGTGGGGGTGCGATGTTCCACAGGGCTCGATTCTCAGACCTATCTTATTTTCCTTGTTCTTTGACCCAAGAATAACAATTGTAACTGAAACAAAAATAAAGCTTTATGTTGATGGTGCCATTATATGCTGTCATGGATCATCAGCTACTGAATTGGAAGTGGTTTTGACAAGAGAACTGGGTTCAATTCAGAACTGGTTATGTAGGAATAACATGGTTCTCAACTTATCTAAACCTAAGACAATGGTCTTTGGGACTCATTCCAGGCTGAGACTATGGTACAGTCTAAGTGTGGTGGCACTGGATGGGAAAAGAATGAAAATGTTACTTCCTTTAAATGTCTTGGGATAACTTTGGACCCCACTTTGAGCTTTGGGCTACACACGGACATAGTTAAAGTTCATGCACAAAATGTTACTCTGTACAGAATACGAACACTTTCTAATACCTAAAACCAGAATGGTGATTGTTAACCGAAATTTACTACATCTAGTTCACTACATTTCAACAGTGAGTGACACAGCCCTTGCACATACACTGTCTAAGAAGACAGATGTCCTTCACAAGATAGGGAGATTCACACTATCAGTCCAAATGTATTGCACTTCATTGTCTGCATTGTATGTATTAAGTCTGCAGTGCTGTTGGTTTGCTCCTCTCACATCAAATCCCAATGTTTATCAAATGCTATTAACTGATGTTTTTTTTTACTCTGTTGTTTCTCTGTTTTATATTGCCTTTGGAAATGTGTTGTTAAGTATTGTATATATACTTTTCTATAATACTGCATGGAAATGTGCTTTTGATTACTGTACTCCCAAGTTCCCTTTTCCCCAGGGCGCTCTGTGAGATGAATAATTTTATATTGTTCAGTGTGCCTTTCCTGGTGAAACGTTTCAATAAATAAATAAAAAAATAAAATATGATGCATCATTGAAACACTTAGAAGGCTGGGTTGGCTTCCTGTCCCTTAAATTATAAGCTCTCCTGTCCCTACTTATTTATAGGATCTTGAAGGCAGGCACCCCACTCTGTCTAGGGCTTTCAAGGACAATATACCAAATTTCAACTCATGCTCTTCACGAGACTTACATCTAAATGTGCTATTTGAACATGCTCTGAGTGGCCAATGAACTCTTGCTCATTCTGCAGCATCCATCTGGAATGAAATATCCCCTCACATCAGGTGCCTGCCTTCTTACAATGCTATTTCTACACCACTATCAAGCCATCTGGCTGAACGTTCCAAATGTAAATGATTTTAATGCTATGTACCAATTTATTTCACTATTTAACTGATGTGGAACTTTATTCTCCTTATCTATTATTATCCTATTGTACCAAATTGTTGTCCTATTGTTAACTGAGGTGGCACTTTATAGCCCCTATTTTTTCCCATTTGTTGTTGAGTTCTCTATATCCAGTCTCAGGTCATACCTATAAACAGAATTGTACCCCCGTGTACTTACCCAAGTAACAAAATAAAAATGAAAATGACCTTCGCTCTGCTTCTTCTGCTTTCTTCTTAAAGTCTCTTCTTCATGATTTTTTTCTCTATCCTTCAGCTGTCCATGTCCCTCTTCCTAACTCCTCCTATTGCCCTTGTAGTCTGTTTCCTCATTCCTATTCAATGTTTCTATAAGCAGTAGTTATATTGCCTATATTACAGCAATTGTATCTACAGCATATATCTTTTATACTGCTTGCTCTCGAGTTAATGATTATGCCCTCTGTTATACTATATTTGCTGTATTTTACTTTCCACATCCCATTCCCCCAGGATGTATCTGGAAACAAGCTGTTATCAGCTCAGTGTGTCTTTTCTGGTGAAAGTTTTGAAATATTTTTTTTTAATACTCTCCCTCAAACCATGCTTTACTCTACTGATCAGTTCCAGTTTCATCTGGAGCTCAGTTGGGAGAAATACAAGGCAGTAAGCCTTTTTTAGGATGAGGGAAGGCTGGCTCTGCAGGAAGGGGAGGGAATTAAAATTAAAAAAACTAAGATAAATAGATAGATAGACAGATTTTCAATGTGTTGTAGTTTTGAAAAGAAAACAAATTAGTGTCTGTCATGAACCAGAAAAAAAAAGATTTGGGGTTTATGAGAACCATTTTTGGCTTGTGACAGCTTAGTGATGTGAAATAAAAATGCTGTCATGAACTGAAAGGTTTTTGGTTTGTATCAGAGGGTTATCCAAAACCGTACTTAGCATGCTCAGAACAGCTCAGAAAAAAAATATTTTAATCCTTATAACTCTGGAACTGTTTGATATTTTTTCACAAAACATTCAAAAGGCATTACCTCGACCCAGGTCACGTCTACCATGAAAGTTTAATGAAAAAAGTCCATACTATCTAGACTGTGCTTGACAGTCAAAAAAAAACTCTTAAGAATAGGGGAAAAAACTTTTCTTTTCAAAAATAAGGGGTATCCAGATCTCAACAACCACATAAGTTGCCAACACAAAACTTTTAATTTCTTGAGAGAGACTCTTCCAGCCTGACCATGCATGTACATTTCTGGGCTGTTCTGTCAAATGCCACCAGATTTTTTAAGGTGCAAAATTTGGGTTTAACATTGGTCACTCCACTCAATACTGACTATTTTGGTGCTACTGCAAGGATACTGACCAAAGCCCATTATAACAACCATCATATATTTCCTCATATATGATGGTAATTAATAACAATATACTGTACACATCCAATTAACCAATCTCTTTGTACTTAATACCCTATAAACACATGTAATAAACAAGGTAACAGCAACTAACCACATCATAACCACCTAATTACAATGTAATTAATGACCTTAAATAATATTTACACACTATATTACAATGTGTAACAATCCCACTACATCTCCTATATAACCAGTTAAACAACCCTTAACATAATTCATGCACTTAACTAATCAGTCAACAACCAATTAAACCCTATAAAACAACGAACCACAATCACACTTATTATCACTTCCTCCAAAATGGAGAAAGACAAACAAACCTGGAAAGAGCAAAATTTATACAACAGCAGGAGAACCAGAATACCTCTGAAAAACAACTTTGATGTAAAATTGGTAAGAACTTACCTTAGAAAGATTGGAGAATTTATTAATTTATTTATTGGAATCTTGAAATATACCTTTGAGCTGGAAGCTCATTTACAAAGGTTACATGTCAAATGAACAAAAGACACATAACATACAATGCAAGACTGGAACACTAGGAACAATAAAAGTGCAGTGTTACAGGCACCAGTGCCCGAGCAGAGAATACAAGAATAACATACAATTAGATTACAATGTAACATCAAATTAGGTATTTAAGCAGAAATAAATGTTTCTTTGTCAAGCTCAAGAGTTAAGCAGGATACGTACTTTTTTGTCGGGTTCCATGAGAGAGAGATTGGGGGAAGGGGTGGGGGGAATAAGTGTAGAGGGCATAAGGGGCAGAAGGGAGTCAAGGACAGGAATCAGGGGCTAGCAATCACAAATGCTATGACAGGTGAGGTATTGGTGGAGTTGTCTCTTAAATGGGCCAAGCTTGGGTTCACTGATTATATTCCGGGGGAGTTCGTTAAGCCATAGAGCGGCC
Source organism: Neoceratodus forsteri (assembly GCA_016271365.2). Classification (NCBI taxonomy): domain Eukaryota; kingdom Metazoa; phylum Chordata; order Ceratodontiformes; family Ceratodontidae; genus Neoceratodus; species Neoceratodus forsteri. The sequence goes on along the minus strand of CM028129.1, from coordinate 641,284,304 downwards.
TGATAAGTGAAAGATCTTTGCGCTTGTGAGGTATGGAAAAATGGGACATGGAGTGATTGTCTGGTGGTGCTTCTTGTATGGTGGGAGTTGGGGCAGTGGAGAGGAGGTTCTGGATGGCAGGCAGAGTTAGGCCAAGGCATTTATTTTTCCCTAGAAGACACACTTGATACCATATTCTACCTTGTAGAGTAAGCCAGTTGGACTGTGCATAAAGGGCATATGTGTGTGTTAGTCTGTTGGAACCAAGAAGAAGCCTGCAAGATTTATTATTGGTGGTACAAATCCTTTTGAGAGTGGTGTCAGTGGCTGCCCCATAGACTACTAACCCATAGTCTATGATGGACAGAATGGAGCTTTTTATGGCACGTGACAATACTTCTTGGGTCAGGCAATGACCGTGCCTGTATAGTAGACCAATTCTAGAATTGACAGCCTTAACAATTTGATCTGTGTGCCGAGCAAAAGACAGAGCACTGTCTAGAGTGATGCCTAGATATTTGAAGGTTTGTACTTGCTCAATGGGGTTGCATAGGCTATTCAGGATTGTCATTTCAAAGCTCTTATGCTTGTTATGCGGGTTTGCAAACAGCATAACTTTAGTTTTTTTGTAGTTCATTAGAAGTTTGTATTTAGAAAACCAAGCTTCTGCCGCAGTGAAGTCAGTTTGAAGGTTCAACTGAACTTGGAGTGGGTCTGGGCTTTTGGAGAAGATGATAGAGTCATCAGTGTAAAGAAGAATTTGCTCTTTGTTGACTGAGGCAGTTTGTTAATAAAAAGACTAAATAAAAGAGAGTCATGAATTGACCCCTGTGGGACACCTGAGAAAACCAGATGACTGTTGGAGAGTGCGCCATCTATTTTTACACATTGGGACCTATTGTAAGAGCCTCTAAAATCATCCAACAACTTCTGTTAAGAGTCCGAAGGAGTGGAGTTCAGAGAGAAGTGTTTTATGATTTACAGTGTCAAAAGCCTTAGTTAGGTCGATACAAATCACCCCAGCTATCTGACTACTGTCAAGGGCCCCATGCAGAAAACCAGAGCTCCAGAGGGCAGTGGAGGTGCTGTGTCCCTCTAGAACCCGTGCTGTTGTGGGCACTGTATTCCATGCTTTTCCAGGTACTTGACCAGTTGGTCAGAAACTATTCTTTCTAATGCCTTGGAGAGGGGAGGCAGTATTTAATACTGGGAGGGAGTTCAAGTGAAGTACTCCGTCCCCACTTTTAAAGACAGTGGTGACCACTGCAGGTTTCCACATCAAAAGGAATTGACCCAGCCAGAAAGATAGGTTCATGAGATGTGTTAGTGGCAGAAGCACATCATCCAGGGTCAGAGCAAGTATCTTAAGGTCCAGCATGTCACTGCTATGTCTGGATTTACCCAGAACCTGCATGAGATATGTTCTGGCTTTGGGGATGGTGATTGTTTTAAGGTAGAAGGGTGGGGGGCTTAAAGAAGGCTCATTAGGTAGAGTCATTGTTCCATGTGCATTGACAGTAGATGCATCAGGGATGTCAGGCGGTAGTATGCTGCTGAGGTCAGTGAAAGAATCATTGAAGGTGTTTTCAATTGTGCAGGGATCCTGGGTGATTACCCCATTCACAAGTAGCATAGAGGGAGATGTCTTGTTACTTTTACCAGTAAGGTTTTTAAGGTTTTCACAGAATTTCCTGCCATCTCCTCAGGAATTAGTAAGGCAATCCCTGTAATGTTGTGATTATCAAGTCTGGTCTCACAGATGCAAGCATTTCTGGTCATTTTATATTTCAGAAGATCAGCCTATTGGCCTGTAGCCTTGGCTCTATGCCAGAGATGATCCCTGGTAGCCATGAGATTCAGCAAAGCAGGGGAGGTCCAGGAATTGTAAACCCCCCAACTTTCCATTTTCTAATTGGGGGTTAGATGTTGCATGCTTCATTAAACTTAGTGATAAAATAAACCTGCGCCTATCAATATCTAAGACAGAGTCGAGGAAGGACCAATCTATACAGCTAAGGAAGGTCTTGAGTGTATTTAGCTGCCCCTGCTTAAGCGTATGACTGTTATGAATTGGGGGTTTAGGAGGCTCCTATTGGCCCAGTGGCAAATATTAGGAAATGATCACTAGTGAATCAGCTCTGGACTGTGGTGTTGGAGATCCAGCCCAGTTGATTTGTGATGATCCAATCAAGCAGGGTACTAGAGTCAGTATGATAGTTGATCCCAGTGGGTGAGTCAACGAATTGTGTGAAGTTAATGCAAGATATGGCATCTTTATATTGGGCTGCATTAGGTGACATCCAGTTGATACTGAAGTTGCTTAGACAACCACCTCCAGTTCTGCTTAAGGCCTTGTATACATTCAGTGATTTTGTGGAAACCAGTCACTTGATCTCTAGGGGATTGTATACAGAAGCAATTGTAAGTGACTTGTAGTACACTAAGAGCAACCTAAGAGCTAGGGCTTGTGCAGTATTCCCAGTGTCAGTTTGAGGGAGGGTGTGGCACCGTAGGTGATACCTAACATAGATAGCACAGCCACCATTTCTTTTCTGTAACCTGTCAAGTCTGAAGAGGGTGTACCCATTTAGAGCTATTGATACATCAGGGACCTTGGGTAAGAGCCATGCTTCCACTAGGGAAAGGATGTGAGAGTTTTTCTGGCTTACCCAAACATTGAGCTGGTCAGAATTGGCCAATAAGCTATGGATGTTAATTGATGCAAGTTTTAGGGCTTGGTGATTGTTTCCACAACCTTGAGGCAGTTGGGAGGGGTCTGGGATTGGGGTGGATATTACACATATCAGTAGAAGCATCATAGCAAGGTGTAGTAGGAAGCTTTTTAGGTGTTTCATATTATCATTCCACTTATGATTTTTGTTAGCACCCTTATGTGTTGTGCATAGATGGTATCTGTGCAAGGCAGAAGGTGGTGCGATCATGACCCAGCAGTTGGGGCAAGTAACCATCTGGGAGTAAGGCCCACCATAGATATGGGTGGGGCGCTAATAGTGCCAGCGCTATGTCCCTGTGTTAAGGTAACATTGGCTGTACATGAGTAGAACATGATATGTATGACTTGATATTCAGGAGGTAGGAGAAACAGGACAAGGTTAAAAAGATAAGTATATAAAGTGAGCCACATTCACGGGGGGATGTCACAAATGGAGGTGATAGGAGGACTAGGTAAGGGTCGAGGGAAGGTAAATTGATACTGAAGTGTAAAAAACAGTGGGAAGTACTAGGAAGGGGTGGCAGAACCACGAGTGAGGCAGGCAGAGTTAAGGTATAGATAGTCAGAGCTGCTCAGTGAAGCCAGAGTGCAGGGTGACCCAGTGGTTAGAGCTGCAGGCTGTGGTGTGGTCTCTGTACCAGAGACTTGGGCTCAAAACTAGTAGTGCTGTGGTTGGCTCAGAGAGGGGGAGAAGTCGGTTGATAGAGTCAAGAATTACCTAAATTAAGCCTAATTAATTGGGTGGGCCTATCATTTTGAGAAGCAAGTGTAGGCTACTGTGAAACAAAAGGGTGAGAGGTGGTACTTATCACAACTGGCAGGGTGGCCTAGATGATGGTTTAGTGGACTTTTGAGCTAACACCTGGAACAGTTAGGGGGTTCAAAGAGGGGGAAGTACCATAATGGTTGTGATTGGGTTAGCTGAATAGTGAGGAATTAGGAGGACTGCAAAATGTCTTGAATAACCAATTGAACTTGATTGATTGGGTGTGCCTTCTGTTTTGGTAAGCAAGTGTAGGCTACTGAGAGACAAGAGGATATGAGGTGGAAGGCTACAAATGGCAGGGAGGCCAAGGTAATAGTGTTGTAGCCTCTGGCACAGATACCTGAGACAGTAAGGGGTTCAAATCCTATACGAGGGGAGGGGAGGTACTCTTATGGTTAGGATTGATTTAACTTTATAGTGAAAAATTAGGAAGTCTGTAAGTGATTTAGGCTAGAGGTAGTGAAAAGGCAAGTTTTATTTTTAGGCGCCCTATCCTGGAGGCTTTGGGTGCCATACAAATATAAAACTTACAAAAACAGTAACAAAGATAAAATAAAATAAAACCAGAATAAATATTAAACAGCAGGCTAATAATAGTAGTTAAAATACAGCAAAGCCTGAACAGCAGCTACTAGAGGCTAATAGTAATGCTTAGAAAAGTAGGTCTGTGAAGGCCTGACTAAACAGGTGGGTCTTGAGGCAGGTTTTGAATGCCTCAGCTGAAGGGGCCTCCCTAATAGCTAGAGGAAATTAATTCCACAGAACAGGTCCAGCAACACTAAATGCTCTGTCACCATCAGTTTTTAACCTCATCCTGGGAATCGCTAGGAGGCCCCTACAGGATTAGAGAAGGAAGTGGACCAGTGGCAGGTGTAACGAAAGTCTGACAAAGAACCAGGGCCAAGGTCGTAGGGCCTTAAAGGTGAACAAGCCCATCTTGAAGAGAACCCACCACCTGACCAGGAGCCAGTGTATTTCACGCCAAACTGGAGTGATGTGACTACTTAGGCTGTCCAGTCAACAGCCTAGCAGCTGTGTTCTGCACTAACTGCAGCTGATTGAGGGCACCCCTGAGACCCTGATGAGGAGCGCATTACAATAGTCAAGCCTTGACATCATGAAGGCATGTATCAAAGTGGGGATGTTCTCAGGCAGAACTAGGGGCTTGATCCTAGTGATATTCCTCAGATGATAAAAACTGGTATGGACAACAGATGCCACCTGAAATTCAAGAGACAGCCCATCATCAAGAATAATGCCCAGATCACACACCCTAGAGGAGGCCTTCAATGGAATCGGCCCCAGGAATAACCATGTTGCTGCACCAGAGGCCAACCTATCACGCCTTCTGTTTGACTCCACTGCCAACACCTCCATCTTATCAGGGTTCAGTCGCAACCAGCTGGAGGCCATCTAGTCACTGATCTAGCAAATATTTAGCACCTCACTGTATTTGATGTCTGGGGCAAAGGAAAGATACAACTGGCCATAATTGTATATCAATGAAAACCCAGGTTGTACTTTCCTAATGAGCTCACCTAGGGCAGCATGTACACAGTGAACAACATTGGTGACAGGACCGAACCCTGAGGTACCCCGCAAGACAGTAGACTCAAAGAGGAGGACAAGTTCCCCATCACCACCTGTTGTCTTCTGTTCATGAGGTAGGACTCAAACCAGCAGATGATAGTGCCGGTAAGTCCACAGTACTCTCTCAGGTGATCAAGTAAAACACTAATGTCCACCATATCAAATGCTGAGGAGAGATCAAGAAGAATAAGAATTGATCCCTCTCCTCAATCCTGCACCCTGAGGAGGTCCTTGTGCACCTGAACTAACACAGTCTCAGTGCTATGCCTCACATGAAACCCCGAATGAAAAGGCTCATATAGATCAAAGGTCATGAGGTGCTTCTCAAGCTGTTGTGACACAATCTTCTCAACAAGCTTTCCTAGAAAAGGGAGGTTGGAGATTGGACAGTAATTCACATTGATATCAGGGTCTAACGATGGTTTCTTCAGAAGGGGTCTCACCAGTGCTTCTTTCAAGGAATCTGGGAACCCCCCAATAAAGAGCACTGGACAATCAAGGTGAACACCAGGCCAACAGAGTCAACACATCCCATCAAGAAATGAGTCGTCACCAGGTCCAGTTCGTAATATGTATGCTTCAGCTCGGAAGCAGCCTCAATGACCTTAGCCACCTCCACTGTTTTAAACTCACTCCAACCAGGCAGAGTGCTCCCCTGATGTTGAAAGTGACCACTGACGGCCATATTTTGGCTCACTGGTGGAATTCCCAGTCAGATGTCCAACATCCTATCAGAGAAGAATTGAGCAAACACATCACACAAGAAATTAGAAAAGGCTTTTTTGGCTGCAGACAGACTGGATGAACTAGTCTGTCAACAGTCCAAAAGAGCACCATCTGTTGCAGCAACTAAGTTGAGCAAGGAGCATGGGGACCTATTAACAGACATTTTGAGGGATAAGGACTAGTGATATTATGTGGTTTGTTTACTGCATGTGCTATTTGTGGTGATAAGTGGTGGCAACTGTACTAATCAAGGTATGGTGAATTTAATGATGGGCATTTTAACTGTATGGATAAAGTCAGCTGATGTGATGTGGTGTTTGGGTGTCAGGAGGCATGCTACCATGTTGTCTGCTAACTGACAACTTGGCAGTAGTGGTTATTGGTGTATAGGTTATCTAAACAAAGGGGTGTCTGGGAATTCTAAGCATGTCAGCTGGAGAGTTTAGGTACTTTGGGCACTGCACAGAGATCTCAGGATGACTTGCTTCATGGTATCCTGGATCTGTGTGGCTGCATGTTGATTGATTGGTGAGTGAGAGCATTGTAATGGGTTGTTTGAGAGGATTGGAGCATTGTGATATGCTGCTTTTCTTTCATGGAGCCAGCCTTGGTGTTGCGGTTGGGGTAGATGTGTTGTATTCTACCTTTTTTCTTTTCTTGTGGCTGGTGGACCGGTACCAGAGTGTCCTTGTTGCTGTGGCCCTTGTATTGGAGTGCTCTGGTGGCTGCGGGCAAAGAGAGAGAGTTTTTAGGTGATTGGCAGACAGGTACTGGGTGTTCTTGTTGCTGTGGGACAGATAACACTGTTTGGGCTGATGGCAGGCCTGTTACTGGAGTGTTTGGTGACTGATGGATGGGTACTGGTGAGTGTGGATGACTGGGATCCTGGCGCAGGAGTGTTTGGATAAATGTGAATCAGGTAATTGAATGATCTGGTGGCTCTAGCCATAGCATACTGGAATGTTTTAGTGTCTGGGGCATTGTACTGGGACATGGCACTGGAGTGTTTGCATTGCCATTGGCCTGGTACTTGAGTGCTTTGTCAGCCTGTGGGCCTGGTACTGGATTGTTTGTGTGGCTGGGGGTGTGGTACCTAAGCTTTTTGGTAGCTGGGGTCTGGTTTTGCAGATTTTGGCTGGCTGTGACCTATACTGGAGTATATTGTTGGCTGGTGCCTACTATTACAGTGTTTGGGTGGACTGGAGTCTGATAATGGATTGTGTGTGTATCTGGAGACAGGTACTGCAGTGTTTAGATGTCTTGGTGCCTAGTACCAGAGTGCTTGTGTCACTGGGTGCCTGGTACTAGCCATTTTTGTTACTAGAAAGATGACGTCTGATAGTTTTGATGGCTAGGTTCATGGTACAAAGGAAAAAGAGCCCACTATGAGTACCTTGTTTACTGCCCTTCCACCCCCAGGGACAACTGTAGCCCTCTGGACCACCAATGCCTTTTTCTGAAGGAAAACACTGGAAAAGGCACAGCTCTCCCCAACCACTACAAATGTGCCTGATTATCTATAAATCATTTTGTTAATGTGTTAAACAATGATTGGGAAGTTTAATTCCACCAATTCAAAGAGCCGGCGCTAATGCACCCGGTCATCAGGGTGCCAAGTCGGGATTTCATCTATCCCTGTTTTTGCAGGAACTGTCTCCATGCCCCCCATGTGGGGGGCTGCACCCCTCCTTTCTTAGGATTCTAACTCCGAGGGAGGTGGACCTTGGGGAGGGAGCATGAATCACAAAATCGGTGCCCTGATGTGCCGGTGCACAAATGCTGGCACTATAATGGCCAGAAAGGGGAAAGTTCTGCTTTCTAATGCTGGCAACCACTATCTCACAAGCAGCAACATGATTCCCTAGCTCACTTTATGCTGATATATCCTGGTGGCTTCAGCCATTGGTAAGTAGGACATATTAGCATAAAGTGAACTACACGAAGTGTGTGGCTGCTTGTGAGATAGTGGTTGACAGCCTTAGACAGTGGAAGTTGCCGGTCATTGTTTAGCACATTAAAACAAGCTTTAAGAGGTCATTTTAAAAAGAATGTGTTAGTGCCTAAAAGTGCTAATCAGGCATTTTTGTAGTGGTTGGGGAGAACTGTGCCTTTTCCAGTGTTTTAATTTAAATGATGCAAAACCCACTAGCCCCAAAAGACCTCCAGTAGCCAAACAGGGCTAATATTTATTATTACTTATTTATTTGGAAAATGTTTCACCAGGAAAGACAACATGAATTGTAAACAGTGCTTCCAGAAGCCTCCTGAGGGAGGATGCACAATGTTGGGAGAGCAGCAAAACAATAACAATACAGGAGCAATTAGCATGAGCAATACAATGCAGCACAATTACAAAGACATAACTGTGCATACAGGTACGGTCTGAGTGACTTAGACAGCCAGTCAGGAATACAATTCCAAGTATAAAAAACAGAGAGCAGCAAGCAATTAACAGTTCAGGAACTATAATACAAGGAGTAGTGCATTACAGTGAGTTGAACTCAAACTTAGATTGGGAAAAAGCAGGAGTAGCAGCAGCCTGAGAGCAGGAGAACCCCCATAGGGGTCAGTCAAAAGTTGAAGTGATATGAAAATAGGCTGAGTAAGAGAGGCAAAGTGCTTGTAGGCTCATTGGAGGGCAGGAGTGAGATGAGTGGGAAGTTGGGAGGGCAATGACTCGAGGGTAGGGGAGAAGAGAAGGGGGAAGGGGATGCCTAGTAACAAATAACCTTCAGGATCCTGTAGAGATGCAGGACTAGGCTGCAGGGGAGGGAGGATGAAAGGGGGCAGAAGGGCAGTAATGAGACAGGTCATGAGTATGGAGGGTGAAGAAGTTGAGGGGAGAGAAGAAGAAGAGGAAGCAGCCTACAACAAAAACCCTTCAGGATGCAGAGAAATCCTGCAAGGGGAACTGGACTACCAGCAGGTGAGGGAGGATCTAGGGGGGAGAAGAAAGGGTGAGGGGGCAGGAGGGCAGGGATGGAGAGGATTTAAAAGGGATGGAGGATGAAGGATTAGGAGGTGAGGGGAGGGAGAAGGGTAGAAAAAAAGAGGCGATTAGATACCTAAACTAGTCCCCTTCAGGATACAATGAAACCCTGCAAGAGGAACAGGATTAGAGAGCGAGAGAGAAAAAGAAACAAGGGGAGAAGGGAGATGCGAGGCCCTACACCCCTTCAGGATGCAGAGAATCCTGCAAGGGGCTCAGGACATAGGCAGATAGGACAGAAGGGGGATGGGTGGGGGAGGAGGAGAGGGGAGCTCAACCTGAGATTAAGGAGGAGAGTAGGGGATATGTAATGGGGTCAGGGGAATGGGAAATAATAATAATAACTTTATTTTTAAAGCACCTTTCAAAAATATCAAGGCTCTTTACATCAAAACACAGTATACAATATTAAATTTAAACATATAAAATAAATACCTTAAAACATCACTCAGTTAAAAAAAAAACATATGGTCATCCATATTATCAACAAATATTTACAGATACCTGTAATTACCATTACTCATCCAGATAGGCCAGATCCCATCTTTCTTAAATACCTCCACGGAGGTGCACTCCCTTAACCAGCGTGGTAGAATTCCAAAGAGTGGGTGCGATATGAAATGCTCAACTACCAGAAGATTTTAAATTCACTTGGAATTCTAACACCCCTCATACGAAAGGAGCGATCGCCAGGGCAGTAAGAAGCACTGTAGTTCTTTCAGATAGGTCGACCCCGATCATGAAGGGCTTTAAAAGTCAATAAAATTACTTTAAAGGTGATCCACCACCAGATAGGCAGCCAGTGCAGTTCACGCAGCACTGGGGTAATGTGACTAGATCCTTGTCCCGGTCAAAACCCAGGCTGCAGCATTCTGCACCAGCTGAAGGCAATGGATTTCAACCCCAGAGAGCCCAAAGTAAAGGGTGTTGCAGTAGTCTAAGTGCGAGGACACAAGCGTGGACCAACATTGGTAGGGAGTCAGACGGAACAAGGTGACGCACCCTGGCAATATTCCTAAGATGGTAAAAGGAAGTCCTGACAACAGCCGACACCTGAGATTTAAGGGTCAGCCTATCGTCTAGGATAATCCCAAGGTTGCGCACCTGTTCAGAGGTCGAAAGTGGCACACCCCCAAGAAAAATTCCAGAGGGCATGCCATCATGCGACCTCACTATCTGACCACTCGGGTCCACCACTAACACCTCTGTCTTCTCTGAGTTCAACTTTAACCAACTAGAATCCATCCACCCTTGGATTTCTTCCAGACAGTTATTAAACACCGAGAGTGCTCCATCCTGGTTGGGTGCAAAAGACAGGTATAGCTGGGTATCATCTGCATAGCAGTGAAACCTCAGCCCATGCCATCTTATAATGTCTCTGAGGGGCAGCATGTACACTGCGAATAACATGGGTGACAGCACTGAACCCTGAGGTACCCCACACAACAAAGGAGTTGAGCCTGAGGAATAAACCCCCAACACAACTCTTTGTGATCTCCCAGTGAGGAATGAAGTGAACCATTTTAAAACAGTTCCCGACATTCCACAAATTGACCTCAGGCATGCTAACAGCACCAAGTGATCCACAGTGTCAAAAACTGATGAGAGATCAAGAAGAACTAGAATGGAACGCCTCTTCTGATCTCTTGCCTCAGAACATCATTAAGCACCCAAACCAGCGCAGTCTCTGTGCTATGTCTTTTCAAACCAGATTGGAAGGATTCAGTAGACATTATGGATGGTTAAATGGTCCTCCAATTGTGCTGCCCCTACCTTCTCAATAATCTTCCCAATAAAGGTAAGTTAGAGATAGGTCTGTAGTTTGAAAACAGTCTGGGTCCAGAGTAGCTTTTTCAAGAGGGGTGTCACCACTGCCTCTTTCAGGAGTTAGGAACCTCACCAGACTCTAAGGAGCTCCAGACTACTTGCACCATAACTGGACCAATGGTCTCAAGACAACCCAAAATTAGGGAGTTGGTCCAGGGTCCAAACTACAGCTCATAGGCTGCACACTATGATGATCCTCATAATATCCACGACTTCAGTCGGCAAAAGGAACTTAAGAGAATTGAGGTATTGTGAACTCACACTGTTCCACAACATCACCCTTAGAGATTGCCGGACGCAAGCCCGCCCTGATGTCAGCCACCTTAGTTGCAAAGAACCGAGCGAGCTCCTCGCACTCTACTTGCGAAAAGGCTTTTTGGACTTGCAGACAGACAGGAAGGGAGGAACCAGGTGACATATATAGAAGGGGAACTGCAGATTGGTAGGGTAGAAGGAGAATTCACTTGGGGAGGAGGGAATGGAGGGGTTAGAGACAAGTGTAGTTTCTTGAATAAAAGTTATATAGAGCTAAGGAGATATAGTATGTGGATGAGGAGAACCAGATAGAGGGTGGCAGGGAGTTCCAAAACTTTGGGAAACAGTAGGAGAAAGCTTCCTGTCCAATGGAGGTAGAGCGATGAGGGATAGCTAGAGAGTGAGCATCGGTGGATCTGAGAGGGTGAGGGGAGGAGCAGAGAGAGAGAGACAGAGAGGTAGGAGGAGGCAAACCAGTATTTGGACATGAACTTGGTGCAGTGGAGAGACGCCTTCCAGGAAGGGGAAACAAGAGAGTGGTACAGGAGCAGTGATGGGAACAGAAGGAGGCATCAAGAGCAAAGCTACAGTAAGCATTGAAAAGAGTGTCCAATCTGGTGGGGAAGACTTGGGAGTAGCATTATAGACTATATTGCAACAGTCAAAAATAGGGAGTATCATTTGCTGAACAACATTACGCCACACTGGTAGTGGTAGGAACCATGTCCTGTAAAGGGTACCAAGCTTGGGGCACAGTTTTTGCAGGATGGCATCGATATGTGCAAAAAAGTTAAGGTGTTGATCGAGCCAGACACCCAGGTATTTAAAACAGAAGATGTCCTTTAGAGTAGTCCCATTGAGGCAGTGGAAGGAGGGAAGGGAGGGCAGCCTAGAGAGTCTCTGCCTAGTGCCAAAGGTCATGAAACTGTCTTCTTGGCATTAAGGAAGAGTTGGTGCGAGCTTAACCAGTGTTGAGCATTGATGAAGTCAAGCTGTAGTTTAGAAGTCAAATCAGAGGGAGACTGGGCAGAGGTGAATAGTATCATATCATCGGCATACATATGGATAGAGGATGATGAACATACTGATGAGAGGTCGTTAAGAAAACTGAGAATAGGAGAGGGCCAAGTACGGAACCTTGGGGCATCCCAGTGGAGAAGGGAAGTGGTGGAGCTACAGAGTCAATCTATCTTAACTGATTGAGTGAGACCTACCAGGTAGCATAATCAGCTGTAGGCTGTTGGAGACAAACCAGCTGATGAGAGTTTTGAGGAGGAGGGAGTGGGAGACAGTGTTAAAAGACTTGGCAAGGTCGACAAAGACTGCAGAAGTGATGTGGCCTTGATCCATTGTGGTATGGATAGAGTCAGTGAGTCTAAGAAGGGAAGTGGTTGTGGAGTGATTTTTCTGGAAACTAGATTGGAAGGGAGTGAATAAGGAGGAGTCATCAAGAAAGGAGGAAAGCTGAGAGAGAGTGCAAGGTGTTCCTGAAGTTCAGCCAGCATGGAAAGGAGAGAGATGGGCCGGTAGTTCCCAGGAGAAGAGAGGTCACCACCCTTTGGTAATGGGAGAACTGTAGCATGTTTCCAGGCTACAGAGATAAATGCAGTGTGGAAAGACAGGTTGAGGAAGTCAGAGAGAGGGAGGGAAATAGCAGGCGTAGAGAGGTACAGCAGCGTAGGGTTAAGGCCATCAGGGGAGTGGCCCTTAGATGGGTTGAGAGAGTAGTGAATTTAGGGTGTCATTTGGGAAGATGAGTGAGAAGGCAAAGCTGTTCTCGGGATGATGGAGCTGAGGGGTGGAGGGCAGGAAGTTAGAAGGAGGGTTGGGAGGAGGCTAACAGAGTGGAGGCGCAAGGAGGTAAAATAGGAATTAAGTTCCACAGCTACTGTGGGATGGTTGGCAATGAGCTGCTGTTTATTTTGAGCAGCAGGAGGGGGGTTTAGTTTGGGGAGAGAAAAGTGAGTGAACTACATGCCAAAACTTTGATGGGTTGTTTATATTGGTGTTAAAGATGGACTGAAAACATTCTGCTTTAGCCAGGTGGATGGCTTTGGTACAGGCATTGCGGAGTGTTCATTAGATAACAAGGTCAGTAGTGAGTTTGGAGGATTTGTGGGTTTGCCATGCTTTGCCACAAGCTTGCTGACAGGCCAGGAATTCAGGGGTAACCCAGGGGAGGTGGCTACCATGAACCCTAACTTGCTTTAGGGGAGCATGCTTATTCCAGATGTTGGAAAAATTTGTGGTAAAGTATGCCAGTGCAACATCTAAAGAACTGTTTAAGGATAAGGGAGTCCAGTCAATTTGAATTAGGTCATGGAGTAGAGGAGCAAGTTCTAGTGTTTTATAGGAGTGGATCGTTATTAGTTTGTGGGGGCCTTAGGTATGTGAACCTGATTAGGTTAGATCATATGCTGGGTCACTAAGAGCATCTGGCAAAAGGCCAGACTGATTAACTCTGTGGGATGGAGGTAAAGGCCCAGTCGATAAGAAAGTGGTTCTAGTTTTTTATGGTTTAGGCTGTAGGCCTTGACTAATTGGGTTAGTTTAAGGCAGCTACATGCCAGTGTGAGTTTTGTCTAGTGTGGGAGATAGCCAATTTAGGTTTAGGTCCCCTAGTAGGTAAAGCTCACCAGAAGAGGCAAGGGTCCCAATGGTAGTGATAAGCTGAGTGACTGCAGAGCGGTACTGACCAGGGCAACAGTAAGTTCCTGTGATGTACATTGGTATGGAGAAGGGAAGAGAAAGTTTTATGATGATGCTTCATATGCATTGGGGTCAGTGGTTGATAGCACAGTAGTGTTTGGAGAGAGGAGGAGGAGTAAATAGCTACACCTCCACTCCTGCCAGTGTGGTCCTGACAGGTAACTGCATACCCAGGGATTATGATGGAGGAATCAGGAATTTTTTTTAGCAAGGTCTCATAGCATGAGGATGTCAGGATTAAGGATCTGACAACTGGAAGAAGCAGATCAAGTTTAGGAGGAGACTATGAATGTTGAAGTGAGGATTTTTGAGCCATGGGGAGTGGGCCTGAGGTAGGTGAAGAGGGGGTGAAAGAAAGGGTGGGAGAGTTAGTCACAGTACTGAGTGGGGGACCAGGGTTTGGACTGATATCACCTGCAGAGAGCAGTAATAGGGAGATGATGATGAAGTGAAGCATGGTGCTCTTGATTCAGGGCATGTTAGTAGATCGTGGGGAACAGGAGTGGCTTGGAGTGGAGAACTGGAATTGAAGGAGGTGTAGAAGTGTGTAGAAGAGAGGTATAGATAAGAGAGAAGGGGAAGGTCATAGAGAGAAGTGGTGCCAGTGATGAAGGGCAGGCAAGGGAGCAGCCATTTGGATGATACTGGGGCTGAGCATGATAAGAGGGTATAAGAAGCAGGGTGGGATAAAGTATTCTGTAATATAGGTATAAGAGAGAGAAGGATGAAAAGTAGGGAGAAGATGTGCAGGGGGAAGGGAATGAAGAAGGGCATAGTTCTGAGTAGTGCAGGCAGCTTAACAGGGAGAGCAGATCAGCAGATGTGAGCATAGCACTAGAAAATAGAGGGAATAAGGGGAGAGGAGTGTAAGGGTGAATGAATGAAACAGTAAGAGACAGGCTGAGAACTAAAGGTGTTCTTAGAGTTAGGGAGTTAGAGGGTTAATTAGATAGAGAAAGGCTGAGAACAAATGGTAGCCAATTGAGGGAAGTGAAGGCAATTTTGGGCAGGGCCTGAGTGTATTTAATAGAGGGCGGATCGGGAGGCAGGTGGACAAAATGAGGAGAAGTAATTAGCAGTTTAGCAGTAAAATTTAAAGAGAAGGTGAACCAGCAGTGAAGCCGAGAGGCTGGCAAACCAGCAGAGTCCAGGCTGAAAGGTGAACCAATCCGGTGGCAGCAGGCTGAAAGGAACACAAATCAGGTGGCAGCAGGCCACAATGGCAGCCAATCGGGTGGGAGCAGCCACAGAGCACCAAGTATTCGAGAGTACCGGGTTGTTGCTGTGACTGTACTTGGGTCTGAAGAGGTTTTGGGCAGTTGATTTAGTGCGGTGTCCAGCGGAGATGATTTGGCCATGCCATTGGCTGGAGAACTGCCCGATCAGGGGCTGTAGTCTGTGGGGAGAGGAGAAAGTATTAGAATTAGTTATATTACCAGACAGGGGTGGGGGTAGCAGAAATGGCAGGTAGAGTAGAAGGGGAGGGGGGGTGATGACTGCCGAGAGCAGCTGTCAGCAAAGCAGCGGAGGTCAGGAGATGGCTAGGAAAGGCAGAGATGGCTTAAATGGGGGTCTGGGTCATGGAGTAGAAGACAGAGAAAATTAAATAAGGGGATGGCTCAGAGAAGCAAGAGCGAAGAGGAGAGGAGAAGGCTGGGGGCAGGGCGGATCAACGCCTAGCACAGAGAGAAGGTGGGGGGGAGGTAGGAGAAGCAATGAGGCAAGCTGAAAATGTAAGCATTGCAGGAGTAGAGTAGAAGGAGAGTGTTGCAGAGAATTAAAGGCAAACTTTAAACATTCCTATGAGCAGATAACAGCACAGCAAAGTTTTCCCTTACCAGTTCGGTATTGCAAAATCAATTAAATAAACAGTGTAAAGATAGTAGGCTAACCAGTGTACACCAAGGCCAATAAAGGCCAAGCTTTTACAGTACCAAAAATAAGGAGAATAAATTAGCAGTTTAGCAGTAAAATTTAAAGAAAAGGTGAGCTGGCAGTGAAGCCGAGAGGCTAGTAGACCAGCAGAGTCCAGGCTGAAAGGAGCACCAATCGGATGGCAGCAGGCTGAAAGGCACACCAATCAGGTGGCAGCAGCTACAGTGGTAGCCAATAAGGTGGGAGCAGCCAGAGAGTGGCAAATATTCAAGAGTACTGGGTCAGCGCTATGACTGTACCTGGATCTGAAAAGGACTTGGGTGGCTGATTCAGTGTGGCATGTGGCAGAGATGATTTGGCCGCACCACTGGCAGGAGAAGCACTCGATCAGGGCTTATAGTCTAGGTCTGAAGAGATCTTGGGTGGCTGATTTAGTGAGGTATGTGGCAGAGATGATTTGGCCTTGCCGCCGGCAGGAGAAGCACTCGATCAGGGGCTGTAGTCTGTGGCACTAAGGAGTTGTACCAGTCCCACCAAACTCACTTTTTTCTCTCTCTTCCTATCTTCCTATTCATCTAATTTCTTTTTCTGTATGTCTGTCTTCATACTTTGCCCTAACTGCAAGTTTTTATCTAAAGCCCCTTTTCTTTACTTCTATGCTGTCCTATAGCCCTTTGTATCTCTCAGTTCTTTGTCTCTGCTCTCCCTCCTGACTGTATTTTCACAGTAACCTCTTTTTCCCTTTACTTTAACAGGTCTGACAGGATGCTGAGTCCTCCCAAATGAATATTATATTATGTCTCACTTGTTCTATCCATCCAATTTACTTCTTAAAGACTGTGAATGTTTTGTGAGCCCTTTCCTATATTTTATTTTACAGGTCCAATATATGACATCCCTTAAAGACCCCTACATCTAGTTTCTTACTACCCAGGTAAGAGATCTTCTACTTATTACTTGTACTTGGTGGGTTGACTATAATGATATGACTGCATATGTTACAGTGTGTTGCATTACGCTGAGTAGGGAATTGATTATGCACTCCTTTGTGTGAACTATTTTAAAGAGCTACTGATGCCCCCAAGCAAACTTTAAAAAACATAATAATTAGGTACAATTCTTCATGTGTTCCATTAATATTTTATGTATTTCTCCTCCCCATAATTTATTACTAAGGAAATGTGTGTGAACATATGATCATTGTCCCTTAGAGTTTGAGTTCATCTGCCACTATAGCTTACTCGCTACTCCATCGTCATAATACTCTGTTGTGACATCACAGTCTGTTGCCATGGGAGTAACTGTGAGGTCACAAGCAGTGCTCTATAACTTCAGGTACTGTATGAAGAAAGCAGCAAGACTAGATGAACTCTTCAGGAGCAGAAACTTGTTTTCATACAAATGACCTCAGTAATAAGCATTTGACAATGCCAAATGTTGCTTGCTTGTATGTGCTGTTTAGGTATTTGAAGTAATAGTTCCATGCCTTCCTCCCAAGACATGCATTGTGTCTTTCCATTCAGTATTCACAAAATAGTGGGAGGGGCAAGGGCCACAGCAGTACAGCAGTTGCCAAGGGGGTGAAGAGGTGGACAATAGTCCATTCAAAGGCAAAAGAGTCCTGCAGGAGCTCACTAAATTGAAGGTGGACAAAGCGATGGAACCAGATGGGATACACCCAAGGATATTAAGAGAACTGCAAAGGGAGATAGCAGTGCCTCTGGCAGCCATGTTCACTAAGTCATTCAACATGAGTGAATTGGAGGAGGCACATGTGGTCCCTCTACACAAGTCCAGCAGCAGGAGGAGGCAGGTAACAATAGGCTGTTCAGCCTCACCTCAGTAATGGGGAAGATTATGGAGACATTGCTTAAAGAAAGGATAGTGGGGCATCTAGCCATTGGAGCCCAGGACCGTGAGACAACATGGATTCACAGTGGGACATCATGTCAGACAAATCTGGTTGATTTTTGACTGGTGACAAAGGAAGTGAATCACGGTGGGGCAGTGGACATCGCTTACCTTGATTTCAGCAAAGCCTTTGACACCATCTCACATAGGAGGCTGATAAACTAGCTGGGTAGGCTGGGCATGGGGGAAAAGGAGTTAAACTGGGTTAGAAACTGGCTAACAGACAGGAGGCAGAGAGTGGTGGTAAATAGGGTGCAGTCTAGGGATTGGGGGTGACCAGATGGGTGCTGCAGGGATCAGTCCTGGAGCCTGTCCTGTTCAATGTCTTCATTAGTAACATTGCAGAATGGCTGAAGGGAATTTTTTCACCAAATTTTCAACATAGTCATTTTAAGACCTCTGCTCATGAACGGAGTCACTGTGATTTTCTTAATCTGTTCCAAACATTGATTGCGCACACCGACTGTGCCATTGTGCACTACATGTGCGGAAACACATTTTGGGTGACATGAAAAATGACAGCTGTACTGCTCATAAGAAGGTGTGGTAAAATGGCAAGGTTGAAAATCTGGAGTGCAAATATTAAAAATTTGCGAAATTACGAGCATGCATAGGAACAGCATAACGCATGCTCATAAAACAGTCATTTTTTAAAATTTTTCACCAAATTTTTAACATAGCCATTTTAACACCTCTGCTCATTAACAGTGTCACTGTGATTTTCTTAATCTATCCCTAACATTGGTTTTGCACACTGACTGCGCCATTGTGCGCTACATGCGTGGAAACACATTTTGGGCAAGATGTGAGAAATGACAGCTGTACTGCTCATAAGGAGGTGTGGTAAAATGGCAATGTTGAAAATCTGGGAGAACATATTGAAAATTGTGAACTTACGAGCGTATAGGAACAGTGCAACGATGTCAGAAACTGTTATTTTGAATTTTTCACAATTTTCAACATAGGATTTTTAGTTTAGTTTATGAACTCTGACACTGTCATTTCATAAATTGGTCTCAAAAGGTGGTTCTGTGCAGTGACCGCAAAATCACCTTTCAGGGCCGATTAACACCATGACAGTGACAGAATTCATGAGGTGGGGTCCAAAACCCCATGTTGAAAATTTGGTGAAAAAATTCCCCAAAATGTCCGAGATATGCAGTAAAGTTGAAAAACCTATTTATTCCATTATACAGCTTACCGGCATTTCTCAGTTCACGGTCAGCTTTGAAGAGTGCAGACGTGTTCCCAGTCCACCAAAGATCATTGCGCCAGACTCCGGACGAAGTATGGGGTGAGGTGGGGTGGGGAGGTAGATGCACAGAGGGTGGGTACGGGTGGGGAGGGGGTCAGGACAGTTTGTGAGGGATTTTTTTGTCTTTAGGTTTTTTTTTTACTCATGACGCTGGACTTGTGCCACGCTGGGTGGGCTCCGCGTGGCAGCTGGAAGGCTGTTTGTGGGTGGAGGCAGTGGAGCCATCGGGGATTGGGCACCCCTATCGCCATAGGACCTGTTGCCTGGGTGACTCCAGCATGGCACCCAATAGTCTCGGGGAAATAGTAGAGCCGATGGGGGATTGGGCACCCCCATCAGCCATATAGACTGCTGCCACACTGGGGTGGGCTCCCAGCATGGCACCTGGAACTCTGTTGGTTGGGGGAGTGAAGCACAGCCGACGTGGTATTGGGCACCCCCATCGGCTATACAGTGTGTGCGTGGGGGGAAGCATGAGCACGCAGTATGCGTGCGTGTGTGTGTGTGGGGGGGAGCGAGCATTAGCATGTGATATTATCGCTGCTCACTGAAGTATAGCTCTCCCTTTCAACTGTATGGCCACTGCATTTTCAACTGCTGTCATAGACAGCTGCAGCATTGATTGGAGAACTGCGGACATGCCTGCAAACACACTGACTGAATTGGAAGAGGGCTGCCACACCTCCGAAAACTCGGATGATGACACTATGTTTCTTGCACATGCATGCAAGTAACATAGAAATTGGGGAGGAGAAATACAGAACTAATGTGAAGTACAAGCTCGACTGTCTAAATATTATGTTTTGTTGAAGTTCACCTGAACATGTCATCAGCTCTTTCAATAATTCACTAAAGATTATAATACAACCTTAATCAGGTTCGATTTCAGTTGGCTTCCAACTGTGTCCCCCACTGGACAAGGTGAAAATAAAGCAGAATTTTCTGGTGAGGTCTCCTTTCCCAGTCAGCAAAACTTAACTTCGCTAAACTACATAAGAGCATAATGGAAAAGGGTATCTTTGGAAACTAAACTGTTAAAAAGTAAGGGATAGGGTACAGATTTGTTTTGTGTGTGTGGTGGTGGGGGGGTGATGCTCTGTGCCCACTTCAAATGATGATATGCAAAAACTATTTTCTGTCTGTTTACATTCCTGGTTATGGTTTTCTACTGCTTGGTGTAACTGCTGGTTCAAGTACCCAAAATGAAAAACTGAAGGGATGTTTCTTTTTTTTAATCTAGCACAGTAAGGAATGCTGGCTTCAGAATTATAAGAAGATGGATTAAAATATTACAAGACACAGTCTGTATTATAGAAGGTTTTAGGATATGTCTGTGTGGATCCATGTCATAACGGCCGAAAAGCCTAAAGGCAATCGCTGTTATGTAGAAGTCAAGAGTCAAAAATTTATTTCTCGCCCTAAGGACACTCTGGCGCACAGCAAAGGCCACTAGGGACTTCTTATTTCAATGTTTTCTGTGGGGCTGCACCACCTATATACCCACACGCACCTACTAAAGGATTCTCAACTTCAGGGATGCATGTTGGGGGTAACATTTAAAAAAGGTTTGGGCCGGTGCAACAAAAACACACTAACGCTCAACCAGAACCTAGTACCCTGCCAACCGATGCTGGATCACGCCACGGAATCGGCACAGCAACTGATCAAGGCACCACCTCCACATCCCTTGCTGTGCATGCCCACTCCCCACCACGGTGTGCTTATAATGACAGGATATCGCTATAGTCGTCAACCTCCCATCTGGTCGCCGGATCCCCAAAGCCGCTGTTGCAATGCGCTTGTGGAGAGGGTCGCTGTTGTCAGTGCTCCTTTCCCAAGCGCCCTCATCACGGACACCCATCTGTGTAGGGCTGAGCTGGTGGAACCCAGTTCAGATTTGGAAAGATTAAAAATCTTAACAGTCCATGGACAGGGGCATTTATTTTCCACTGATGTGATGAACTGGTCATTCACCCACAAAAAAACAAACAGATGAGAAGTTTTTTTAATGGGATAAGAATGGTGGCTTGGGAATCAGGAGAAAATTCAATCTTTCTACAGCCAAATGCTGTAGTACATTGTGGCCTTAAACAAGTCACTTAGGACAGGATTTGCCAGTCAGCATTTGGCACTAATAAGATTTGAATTTGAACACATTTTCTCCCAATACCCAATTAATTTTTTTAATCTTTCCTAGTTCAAACTGTGTACTGCACTTGCTCCTTCCCCACACACCTGTCATGAAAACCCTTGTATTACGATTGCACCTTTAGTAGAATTTTAATCCAACTTTCATAATTCACAACCCAGCATTTCTTACTATGCTCTATTTTTTGTTTGTTTGTTTATTGGCTGGGAAAGGAGAGCTAGACAATAATGTTTATTTTAAGCATCATTCCAGTGGTGGGGAATAGAGATTGAAACCAACTGAAACTGAACCAGAACAAGGTGGTGGTGTTGGTATTTTAGTGGATGGGAAATTAGGCCTGGACTTGGGGGGGAAGGTCCCCTACTCTTCTCTACAAGTGACATAGGGAGCCGGATTCACAAAGCTCCTGAAATTCTCACAGCTGCGGGAAAACCCCAGCGCAAGTGGGTCATCACTTGCAGATCTGCAGTTTTTTCTGCAGCTGTGATATTGAAAAAGGTGGAGCCAGTTTACGACTGGCTCCACTATTTATGGCAGCTTGTGAGTGGTGTTACCATGGAAGGCCCTGCAGCTGCAGAGGAATGTTACAACCGGTGGGACCTGGCATAACATCTTGACAGCTGTGAGGGACTTTGAATACTAATCTCAGAGGCTGCAGAGATTGCATTCCACAATTGAAGTAGCAGAGTGGGACTTAGTCCCAAATCGCTTTGTAAATCTGGCCCAGGATCTTTAACATCTGCTTGAACAACCACCAGAACCGGCAGACAGGACCTAAGTTTAACAAGCAACTCTCTACTGTAATAAAAAACTTAAAACCACTGGGCAGTGATGTTCCAACTTCTGTGTTTTAGTTGTTTTTTGTTGTTAATTTTCCCTCTGTATAGGGATACTAAATCACACCGACTGACAGATGGAATCTTTGCCCTGTGTATCTGTATCTCTGGCCACATGGAAGAGTAGGGCCTACAAGGCCTGTACTTCTGCAGCCCAACAGAGAGCTCCATGAATTCTTGACATCCTTTGCTGCATGGAAGTGCAGAGCCAACAGGGCAGACAGACATAGACATCTGATGTCCCCTGTGATGTCAAAATAGTGCAATGTCACCAGTGGCAGGACGCCTGTCCATCACGTGTCTCTGAAAAAATGGATGTCAACACTGGTGGAATATAGCAATCCACGATGGAGCAACAACCCCTTGGAGCTCTCACCACTCCTTCCATCCCAGCAGCCACAATGCAACAATCCCCCTCCAGCACGAGAACCAGACCATTACCATTCAAGCAGTAACAGGTACATCAGCACCAAACACCACACTATTTGGCCATACCTGCACCATAAATGGCCCAGTCATTGTTAATATCTTCACAACCAATGCACTAGCATTGCCCTTTATAGTCCCACCACAGTACTGGACCATCTCAGCAGTACCGTAATGCCTAAAACGCGGTGCCTACAGTGAAGTAACTGTGGCTAATATATAAGTATGTAAATAATTATCTATTAAAGGTATAAGCAACACCATATTGTCTGTGCTCCTGATCTCCCCTCCCTCACATGTATTATATAAAACAAATGATGGGTAAGTGTGGTATACAAGAATACATAGCCACTGGTGGGCTACCGAGCTCATAAAACCAATCATCCTTGGGGTTTATGAGCTTGTAAGCCCCCAGTGGTATATATCCTTGTATTTATTTTATTTAGTTTTTGTTGACCGGGAAAGTGCACTAGACAAATCCTGCCTGTTTTCAGGCATGACCCGGGGGTGGGGGATACAGATGAATGCCAACTGACCTTGAACCAGATTAAGCTGTTGGTGGCATTTTTTAGTGAATGAGGGAAATTTGGCCAGAACGCCGGGGAAATTCCCCTACTCTTTTCGATAAGTGCCATGGAATCATTAACATCCACCTGAACTACCACCAATCCAGGCAGATGGGACCTCGATTTAACGTCTCATCTGAAAGACGGGATACCTCAGTTACCCATCAGTTTATCTCTCTCTCTCTCTCTCTCTCTCTCTCTCTCTCTCTATTTTGTTGAGCTGACTCAAAAGGGAGACAGTATAGTGCAGTGGTTTAAGGCTCTGATCTGCAAACCTGGAAACCTGGGTTTCAAACCCACGGCCTCCACTTGCATACTGTGTGACCCTGAGCAAGTCACTTAACTTTCTTGTGCTCCCAGGTTGCACCTGTAAACAAGCTTTCAGCTTAGTGTGTCTCTTCTGGATAAACAATAGGAAAAAAGAATATTCCATTTATCTTCACGTGCAAAAGGAGAAGGATGATAACTCATTTGTTGCAGAGCCACAGTGAGTTATGTAGGTTTACCACCTCACAAGTGATAATAAAAGGCTTTTTCTGAGGCAGGCCATTGTGTGTCTAAGCTACACCATGTACCATAAACTGTAAAACATTAGAGTGTTTCAAGAAGATTTAACTGCTTCTATTTGATTTCTCTGTTCTGTTTTGAGTGAAGCAGAGGTCATTGTGATGTCATCAGGTATTGATAAAGCTGCCCTCGCATTGGTTTAGGGTTTCTTAGTGACTTGACTAAGTTGAAAATAAATGGCTGAAGTGAGGATAAATGGTTTACACAATAGTCATGGATACTTGAACCATGCAATAAATCCATTTATCTGGGCTACTTCATGTATAAATGTAGAATCTTACATTTGTATACACAGTAGACATGTGATGGCTCATTTATACATATAGGCCTATATAGTCAAAGGTGTTGCACCTGGCACAATTGAGTTGCACCAGCACAACCCCAGAACTGCAGCCTGGGGCAATATTCAAAAGTGGGAATTGTGCAGCACAATTTCTGATGTGCTGGGGCACAAAGATAATGTATGTGGAACATCTCCAGGGGGCCTGCCCATGCATATGCAGTACATCCCGATATTCAGCCCGGAATGTGTGGCGCATCTGCTGGCACAACCCAGAGATGTGCCGCATCACTGGGCTCAAAGATGAGCCTGTAAAAATGGCTAAAGTGCCCTCCACCCACATGTGGCTGCTGTATTGCAGTGCGCAACAGAGCAGCCACCAGCCATGGATGGCTACTCCCCAGAACTCTATGCACAAGCACCCATATTTGTCCCTGATAGTTTAGTCTAGTGGTACCTTCCTTCCCTCCTGTACCTCTGAGCACCATAATGCATTACAAATATTAGCCCTGGTGATCAGGTGGATGCCCTCCCCGCCTGTAACTCTGATTGCCATGGTTTATTAATAATAATAGCCCTGTTGTTCCAGTGGATCCACTCTCCTGCCTGTACCTCCAGTTGCCATAGTTAATTAATAATAACCCTGGTGGTCCAGTGGATCCCCCACCCCCACCCACAGAGGACCCCAGCCCACCCAGCTCCCCCGTCATCGACGAGGCAGCACTACCCGCCACATATCACTGCAGATGCCCGTCCATTACAACTTACAGTAGTAGCTGCAAGTCCATTGGTCCACAAGCTCATTGGGTCCACATTGTGGATCAATGGGCTTGCAGTGCATACTGTAATAATTCACAACTTTGTGAATGAATGACTTAATTCACAATGTTGAATTATTACAGTGTGCACTCAAGCCCATTGGTCCACAATGTGGACCAATGACTTTGCAGCTACTACTGTAAAACTGTCATTCGGCAGGCTGACGGTGTATGCAGGCGGGTATGTTGCCTGCTGATGATGGGGGATCTCGGTTGGCTGGGACCTGTGGGGGGGGGAACCACTGACCACCAGGAAATATATTTTAATAATTTGTCAGTGATTGGGAATTTGAGTGTGGAGGGGGTACCACTGGACCATCAGGGCTAATAACGATTAATATTTTCAGTGATCAGAGGCACGGCAGGAAGGGGGATCCACTGGACCACCAGGGCTATTATAATTAATAAACTATGGTGATTGGTGGTACAGGCAGCGCAGGGGAATCCAATGGACCACAAGGGTTATTATTATTAATAAACTACTGTGATTGGAGGTATGGGCAGGGAGGAGGGGAACCACTGGACCACCAGAGATATTCATATTATTACTTTGACAGTGATTGGGGATTTGAGTGGGGGGGGAGGTACCACTGGACTACCAGGTATAATAATGAATATCAGTTTTGGCAATTGGAGGTTCGGGATGGGGAGGGGGAACCACTAGACTGCCAGGTAACTTATCTTTAAAACACTATGGGTGATTGGAGCTATGGGATGGGGGGGACCTCTGGACCTCCACTGCCAGCACCACATGATGTGCGGGGCTCCAGGTCCATTTTGCTGGCCAGCCCTGCACAACTCATGCAAATGGGTCCATAATGACATGCAAATTGACCCATTTGCACCCTACATGCATTATGGCCCCATTTGCATATTGGTGTCTGAATATTAGGAATTTGTGCACAGCATATCTCTGATGCACTGGTGCATTTCCCATTCCTGGTATTTAGACCTGTCTGGGGGATGCGCAGGAGCACTGCATTTGTGCAGCCCACATTATTTGATATATTCAGAAGAGATGCGCCATGGCACTTCTCTTTTGAAATCCTTTTTTTGCTCCAGTGCAACTCAGTTGCACAGAGCAACCACTTGCACCATTGCCAGGTGCAATTTTGAATATTGAGCCCATAGTGAACACATCATGAACCCTACCCCACTCATTCTATGGCACTTTTATTACAGTTTGTACACCATTATCTCTTCCTCTATCCACCCTTGGTCTCATACATAACATTGTCCATAGCCTCACGCTTTGCCATGTAGCCTCCAGCTTTGAATCCACAGCTGCCTTCCTTCACTACACAATGCCTCTTTAAAAAAATAAATAAATAATTGTGTTTCATCTTTCACTTCACATGCTACTGCTCCTGCTTGCTCCATCTTACAGGTCGTCCTCCTAGCTCAAATCAGATTAGTGTCATTTTCCAGCAGGATCTGCTGTTGCCCACCATAACAAGAAAAGATAAAAAACTAAATGTATTTTTTAAAAATTGAAAACAAAACTGCCACACCACCATCATGCTCCCTGCTTCCAGTAACAAGACAGTCCTGATCCTAGTGAGTGTTACTCACTAAACCTGCTGACATCTTGACTTACTGTAAATTTGTTCTGATTGCCACTTAATCCTCCAAAGAATTGTCACATAGCAGCTTAAGTGCTGGGGTCATGATGGTGCATCCATGGCAAACAGGATGCAAAAAAGACAGAGAGGCACTACTTCACCAAAATATCCCTAAACTATGCTAATTAAAAATAATAAAAACAGCTAGAAAAATGTATCACACATGGTCATAGCCTGTTTAATGGAGTTTGATCTCAGGCACCCCATTTGTGGCTTATGCAGTCATGAAGTTACCAGAGGTCAGACAGCACAAGGGCTGAGCGGAAAAACTGAATTTCCAACCGAACAGAATTCTGCAGAATTTTAGAAAATAATGCTGATTTCCATCATTTGAGGAATTTCAACATTCGACATGTGAAATGTTTTTCGCTGATTAATAATCCACAGTCCATATAAATTGCAGATTCTTTTTCCACAATCCATGGAAAATTATTCCACGTTTTAAATGAGCCATGGAAAATTATTCTGCAGTTAGCACAGAAATGCTTTTCAAACTTCTGTGGAATTTAAAAAGAAATTCTGCAAAGCATTTCAGAATGCAGAAGTTCTAAAGGCAGAATTTCACATTCTGCACACTCTAGACTGCACTTATATAGAAAAAATACTTATTACATCTCCTCTGCCTATCCTTATTTATCCTCATTTAGAATGCTTCAGTGGCTAAAATAAGTGTATCTGTAAGGTGCAACTCTTACATGCATTGTATAAATAGGGGATACATGATGGGCAGGAGTGTGATATGAAAATATCTTCATGAGCGAACAGTGACCTCTGGATACTCACACTAGTGCCCGAAGGCTTGGTGAGAATATCTAGAGGTCACTGTTCCTGATGAAGATATTTCATATATGACACGATCTGCACATCATGTGTGATTTATACAATAGGCTCATTTTTTTTGTTTTTACTTTCTATTTTTTCCTCCTTTTCCCCTCAGCTCCGGTCTCCTCGGGAGCACCTAGGAATCATCCCACTGCAGTCTGCTCCTCCCTGGTCAGTCCTCCATCACCCATGTAGCCTCAGTTTACCCCCGGGTGGGGACAAGGTCGACCCCAACACCCCGAATTCCCTGGCAGCGTTGGTCGGTCAGGTGCCACGAGAGTGGCAGCATATCATGGGCAATCTTCGGTGCTTTGTCTGCACTAGAGCTGAAGGGCATTTCCCCTGTTCACTCTGCTCAGCACTTGCTGTGTCTCTGGCTTCCACCAGAGGTCAACTGAGTGCCGAACAGGGACCCTTGTCCCTCCTGGGAGAGGAGAGCTGTCCTCTGGACACTGATCCTCCCTCTACTGCCAACCCCCAGTAATCCTGGCTCATTCCGAACCTGGCGCTGGCGTGACATGAGGTGTGGTGTCCAGTGCCTCAACCCTCAGTGCCACTGGGTCAGCCCTACAATAGGCTTTTCTAAAATGGTTCTGTGTTGCCTTCAAGCTGTGTGCAAGATAAAAAATCTTCTTCCACATTCTTTGGTTTGTTTTCTTCTGTAAGAAGAATTTATTTATTCTTCCAGTATAGTTCAGCTGTATCAAAGTATGTTTGGTGTGTTGAGTCTGCATGGTTTGATGTATTTAGCAGTTAGTGCTCTTTCTTTTTTTTCTCTTCTAGTAGGAACTTTAGAGATCTCAGCATAGGAGTGTGTGAGACTGAATGCAGTGAACCTGTTGGGGCTTCAGATACTTAAAAGGCAGATGAATTTAATTTGTTTTAATGAGCTGAAACAAGTTGCAGCTCTGAGGGCGAGTTAATGGGCTTGTCTGTGACATCACCACAGTGAGAATAAATGCTGGTGAGGTAAGCACAGTATGTATAAACAGCATTTATCATCACTGTATTAGCCTGGGCTTGCATTTATCTCACTGTGGTAGTAATACATGCTTTTATCAGAGTAAAATATAGTTCATTCCTATTGTATAAATATAGGATATACAGTACCATTGCCTGGCTTAAAATATGGAATTTATCTTCAAATGTGAGGAGGCAACCCTTACAGAAATGTAAGTGTGCTGCATACATGCAGAATGTATGTCACTTGCTTAATTGTGCAATGTTTGCATATGGTTTGCATATATTAAGTGAACCTAAGGAACCAGGTGCACATCAGCTTGAAATGCTGCACATCAGGTTCACATGCTGCAAGCTTACATGTGTTCAGCAGGTAAGCTGGTAAATCTTCTAAAAATCACATCAGGTTCACATGCTGCAAACTTGCCGTGTGTGCAGCAACTATAGCTGGTGCAAATTTAATCTAAAAAATACATCAGTTTCTATTTCTTATACTACTGCTAGCAATTAGAGCAATTAAAATACATTTTCATTGATTTCCCATTAAAATTAGATAAACTAATTAATTCTGATCTTTTGCAAGTTGTTAAATAGCTTTTAATTTTTGTCATTAAATTGCCATTAATTTGTAAAGTATTGTTTGCTTACTGCATTAAATGCCTAGGATATAGCCAGTCAATATCCCCATTCCAAATGTGCCACAAGGGAACTCTGTATTGTGAAGTCTGACATTTTTGTTTTGGGCCATGCAAATCCCCTTATACATATTTACTGCTACAAATGTGTTTCTTCATAACTGCTACAACTCCCTTATTTCCCTTTGTCATTCTTTATGGAGCATATACACAATGACCATGCTCAACAGTCTTAGTGCTCAGTAGGGTCTTGGAATCATGCACCATATCTTACATTTGCCTCTGAAATGAGGGACGTGGACACTCAAAAAGGAAAAAAAGGACACTAACCTTCACATTGCTCAGGTCACACCCTGAAACATGGAGTTACAGTACAGCAGAACACAGTGAAAACCATTGTATTTACTTGCACCGATACTGGCACCTGTGAATAAATTTCTACCATAAAGTAGGGGTGCCATTTAGGTAAATCAGAGGAAAGCAGTTGCCCTCCTCCCCCACCCCGGCATTTGTACCTAAGTTGTTATGGTGTGGTAATAAGGGCATTAAATTTGAATTTAATCTTTTGCACAATAAGTGCCCCCCCGGCCTGTGTGTGCTCATGCTGCAGGTGCACTTCAGACTTGACTGTGTCAGTATTGTGTTGCCACTCTCTCCACCTATTAGTTGCAGCACCATCACAAGTGACGTGGAGGAGCACTAGCCAAACAAGAGCACTTGAGTCTTTCCTGCCACAGAGTAAACAGGCTGCACACTACAGCTTGGAGGAGTCGGTGAGCACTGAACTCACAATAGCAGTGTTGTGGAGGCATATTTTTGTTAGTCTACTCTTAGTGAGTCTCCATCTCCCTTCATGGCTGAAGGGGCAAGGGGAGAGCTAGAAGGTAACTCAAGACTAGGCTACCTACCTACTATACAAGGCTCACCTTGCAAAAAAAAAAAAAACAGCATGGTCCCCAGGCAGCAAAAAGCTAGGCCTAACAGCAGTGATGACATTGGTGTGGGGGCATCTTCATAGGCCTTGATCAGTGCAGCCTGGCAGCTATCATGTCAGTTGCCAAACAACAAGCAAGCAACAGTTGGGTGGATTCGATAGTGAGGTGACCTGGTCGCAGATCACATTGGGGACCTGGGATGGTTGGATCTAGCATCCAGATTCTGGCAGATGGATAGAGGAGGAGCATACTGAAAACTGGGCTGGTGGCGCACTGAGCCAGGCCCCAAGGTCTTGCCAGATGACAGGGTAAGTAAAAGTAAATAATTTTTTAAAGGGGGATTGGAAAAAGCCAAAGGACTGAAATATTGATATGTTTTTCATGTTTCTGCTCCTTTGGACGGCTTCATAACCCATGTGGGATGAGTATTGAATGGAATGGAGTTGGGTAGAGAAATTGGGATAACTTTTTTTTTGGGGGGGGAGGGGGTCAGAACTTCAGCCAGGAAAAAAATGGTTAATAACTGGGTGTGTTTAAGCACAAATCTGATGCACTGCTCCAGGGTATAGACAGATGAATGCTATACATTTTAATTTTTCCTGATCTGTGTATCATTTTTTAGTCACAGCACATAGGTTTTACCTTTTAGAGATGTTCCAGACATTCCAGAGCTTGCTGCCTAGAGGTTTACATACTAACATACTAAAACGCCAGCAGAATAGGCCTAATGGTCTTTCGTGTCTGCTCGTTTGGTCAGCCCCCACCCTGGGTGCTGACCTTGCTGTCCCCCTCGCCTTCTCTGGCTTCTCCCTTCCCAGTTCTGGATATTCTTGCTGCATTGGATTTTGCTTCCAGAACCCTTCCCCTGTACCTGTCCCACTCCCTCTTGAACCCCTCCTGTCTCTGCCTCCACCAGCCCCCTAGGCAGTGCATTCCATGGCTCCACCACCCTCTCAGTGAAGTAGCACCTCCTCCTTTCTCCCTGAATCTTCCCCCTCCAGCTTCCACCCATGGCCTCTAGTGGCCCCTCCTCCTTCCTTCAAACACCCTGACTGTTCCTCCCTATTTACCCTCTTCATGTCCTGAAGACCTCTATCATGTCCCCAGTCCCTTCTCTCTTCCAATGTGTACATATTTAGCTCTTCGAGCCTCTCCTCATAGGTCCTGTCCCCATGCCCCAAATCATTTTGGTTGCCCTCCTCTGGACCCTCTCCAGGAGGTTAATGTCCCTCTTTAAGTGTGGCCTCCAAAACTGCATGCAGTATTCAGTGCGGCCTCACCAAGCAGTTATACAGAGGAGTATCACTTCCCTCCTTCTGGAGGTGATCCCCTAGTGATGCATCCCAGCATCCTGTTGGCCTTGGCTGCTGCCCTCCTACAAGTCTCTGAGTTGTTCATCTTGACATCCACCACCACCCCAGGATCCTCTCAGCCATCGAGACTTGTAGCATTTCCCCCAGGGTGTACACTTGGCCTGGGTTTCTGGCCCCAGGTGGAGTACCTTGCATTTCCTGCATTGAACCTCAGCTTCCACTTTCTAGACCATCTTTCCAGAGCCTCCAGGTCCCCCTGTAGGGCCACCCTCCCCTCCTCGCACCTAGCACCTAGGTTTACTAGCACCTGGTCTCCACTGGTTGTTGTTGTTGGCTCCCCCTGCTAAATTCTGAAATGGCGCCACTGCCATAAAGTCTAAATTTACAGGAAATCCTCAGTGTTAGCAACATATTTTCCATGAGGGGTGGATGAGGGGCAGAGCACTTTTCAGGGATGAAATGAGGACTGTCCCTTGCATTCAGGGACAGTTGAGCAGTATGGTATGCACAGACTACTGGAGCCCTACTATAGTCAGCCTTATGTCCCTTCCCCCCAGTAAAGCTGACCTCCACATCCCCCATGCTCATGCACATTATGACATAGGACAAGGGAGAGTGCAGGGGCATGCCCCATTGAAATGAATGGGGTTATTTTTTTTTATAACTATTTCATACATTATTGATGGAGATTTGGAGTTTAATGAAGGCCACTGCTTGACTAACAAGGGCCTTGTTAGTAGAACAGTGGCCTTCATTATTCTGCAACTCACCATCATAATGTATAAGATAGTAATAAAGAATAACTCCATTAATTTCAAGGAGATATGCCCCAGCACTCTGACCCATGGACATCATCTCTTAAAGACTCCTTCCTTTGGCTTTCTAGCACTCAGGTAAGAGACTCTTGACTTTTATCTATACTTGATGGGTTATCTGTGAGCGTGACCATGCCAACTGCAGTGTATGTGCATGTGGGTGGAGGAACTGGCCATGTGGGTGGGTGTTGAGTTACTGCTACTTTTATGTTTGCCCCTTAAAGTCTGTTTGCAAGAAAGCATTCAAAACTATGGAGAGAAAAAGTAGGAGTATGCAGGTCAGACTGAAGTAATTAAGTAGTTTTGTGGGTAGTGTGTCTATTGTGGGTGGGAAGAACCACATGTGTTTCCACTGGTGTGTGTTCTACAGTTCAGCTGTGCAGCTGAGATGAGGGGGACAAGAAAACTAAAATCAGTGGCTGCAAGCATGCTGCATGCATGTAGATATATGCAGATTTATATTGAAGTACAAGTGAGCCATATGTACCGGTGGGATATTCAGAATGTGCCAAAAAGATGCGCAATAGAGGGAGCAGGTGCAAGTTCAGTGTGCCATGGCACAACAGGCATGATATTCAAACCATGTGCAGACCAAGGTGTGCCTGCACAACGTGGCTGAATATCGTGCCCAATGTGCCATAGCGCAATGAGGGATGTGCAGTGGAGCAGGGTTGAAGCACAATAGCACCCCTAGAGATGCGCATGGAGAAAGACAGGAAGCAGCTGTGCAGCAGCCATGGATGTGTCATGTACCGAGGAGCATGCACCAGGACAGACAGATCAACTCCCCAACCCCCAGCCAGGGCAAGGCCACCATGAGCTGCACAACCAGACGTGAGTAGGATGGACCACCGGCCCATGAACCCCGGTGCTGATCCAACAGCAGATGTGGGCCAGCAGTCCTCACCCACTGGGCAAGGTGCCCCTGCACTGTCCCCTAGCCAACAGATACTGGAACACAAGGATGGCCAGGATCCACCCAAGCCATGGCACCACATCAATACTGACCACCCCCAGTACAGTGGGGCTGAGACACCCAGCCCAGAAGCATGACCAAACAGTGCATGGCACTGAAGGCATCCACCACCACCATGACAATGCATTCTGGTGCTCCATGGCACCATGCACATGCACCACATCCACACCATGACCTCCCTGCATGTGGTGACACCATCCACTGATGCCACCACAACCCACACAAGGTCCTCCTGCATGGCCCACACAGAGGCATAGCATGGTGGTTGGCCTGGCTTCAGTACCCAAGGGACCATGCATGTGGCAAGGCCACCCGGACTCCACCACCAGCAGGAGGCACTCTGAACACAGGACCTGTGCATGGTCCACCACCCATGCACACACCCCAAACCCAGCACTGGCTCCATCAGATGGCTAAGCACCCTACTGTGGCACATGAAGTCATGTATCACACAGGAGGCAACACAGGGCACACACAATGCCCCCCCAACACAGTCCCATGGGTACCATGTCAAACAGCCACACATAGCAGTGCAATAGACGCTGCCATCGCAAGGCCCATGGTGCCATTTACCTGTGGCCTGCACACCACCATGGTGCTGGTGAGCATGCCATGTGGTGAACCAGGCCACCGCCCACATGCATCAGGACCTCATGTGACAAACCCCAGACCACAGGCACTGCCCCAGTCACCATAGACTGCATGGAGGGGGCCTACAACAGCACCACCCACAGTGGCAACAGGGGCAGACGTGCAATAGACCAGGGGTCAGGATGCCAGCTGCTAGGGCACCGTGCCTGGATGATGGCGCTATGGACTGCCCCAATGGCATGTCAGCATCCATGTATGCAGTGGTGGGGTCGGCATGACCGTGTGTACCACAGACACTCAAGGGGCACAGCTGCACAGGCGTGGCACACTGCTAGTAGTGCAGCTGGGACATAGCACATGCACCACAGCCCACTGCACACAGGCAAACAGTGCACAGGCACACCACACATTCACCGGGCAGAGCCCATGGCTCCAACCCACACCAGTGGATGATCCCCGCCACACACACCCACGGCCAGTCCAGCACCACCCCACAGAAGCCATGCACAGCACTGCAGCAAGGCTCCATGCGCCTGCTGCAAATCAGAGACTGACACAGACATAGCTGTAAAAGCATATATTAAGAATAAACACAACAACATAAACTATGTACACATATATATATATACACACAAATATACAATAGGGAGGGAAGTACAAGGCCACAACAAGAGGTGGAGAAAGGGCAGGGGACAATAAGAAAGACAAGATGAGGACATGGGTGTGTGAAGGGTACAGTCCAGGAGGGAATGATCATGGGCATGAGCTGCAGGCCCGGTCTCCTCTGTCCTCCCTGTGGCACCTTCTGTGCCTCCGATGGTCACTCCTGTCCATGTTCTGCAGCAGATCCAGCGTGGCACAGGTGACCTGCAGGATCTCCTGTAGGGTCCGCTCCATGGCCAACCAGCATGGTCCACCTAGGACAAGGGAGCAGAATCAGTATGAGTGACTGGCCAGACCAATGCAGCCCACCCAATGTGTATGGCGTACATCAGTGGCCTGCACCCCTGAGATGGCATGCAACCACCCACAGTGGGTGCGCCCACAGAACTGCCTACCTGGGCACCCGCAGCCCATGCAAACCGCTGCACACCCCCACTGCCCAGCCACACCGCTGGCACCATCATGGCCGGCGATAAGGATACTGCCGCGTGCAGTGGGATGGCGATAACAAGCCAGGCACTGAGGTGCACCCACAGCCCACCTGCGACACCCACCCACATGCACAGACCCACAGGATGGTGTGGAGGGTACCGTGGGACATGCACAGCTGTGGGGCATGTACAGGGAGTTATGCCTCACCACCACCCTGTAACCTACCATGCACAGTTGTAAAGGGAATCATGGCACTCACCTGTGTCCTGGTCGCAGGGTGCTGCTGATCCCTGGCACCACCACTGTGCCCTGACTGCATGGCCACACCTCCAGCGTCGTCCTGCCCTCTACACTTCTGGGCCATCAGGCCCTATGGCAGTACTCCGGGCCTGAGGGGAAACATGAAGACAGTATCAGTACATGTTTGACCCATAGCCCCCCAACAGTGCGCATGCCACAGCCCATCTGTGCCGCGGTGGTGCAGGGTGTACTCGATGTACCCATCACAACCAGCAACACAGTTTCTGGCCCCCGGCAGCATGACCTGCCAAACACTGTGCCACCAGGACAGACAGATATGACTAGTTATGGTGAAGAGCACCTACCTGGCCATGGCAAGGTCCCGCCGAGACACCTGCAGTCACTCCAGACAGTCAGGGTCACACTGCTGGAGGTCCCGCGTAATGGTGGTGACACTGCTCCACAGTTCTTCTGCTCCTGTAGCCTCCTCAAGGCCTTCTGCCACCTCCTGCCACACCTCTGTCTGTGGCCTCAGGAGGGGAACCTGCCCAAACAGGGCACCTGCATGGGACTCCACAAGAGCCACCAGGTTTGCCAGCTCCACCACATTCCAAACTGGGGCTCTGGTGCGTGCCATCATGCAGCCTCTGCTGAGCTCAAAATGGCACCCGGTAGCACATGTGCCCCATGTGCGGAGGCAGCGTGGTACTGTGCTGCCAGCCACTATCATGCTGGCACTGGACTGCACAATATGGGGGCAGCTATGCAGCCGCATGGCACCTAGAGGGCAAAGGGCAGCTGCAGGGTCAAGGGTCTATTCGTGTACGGAGTACCACAACACAATTGGGAGGCCTCTGCATGGAGCACAGTAGGGTGCATGTGTGGGATGCCATGCAGTGGCCTACTACGCAGAGGTGCCATGATGCCCATGGCACATGTGCCCCTTCGGACATATTGCACACAAGCACCACAGGCACAGTAGTGGCAGTGCTCTGTACTGCCTCCCGTTCACAGTGTGTCTGCTGCACTGCTAGCATAGGCATCAGCAATGTGGGCATGCATGGTGTGGTGCTAATTACACATGTCACAGTGGTGCGCCACAGCCTGAGCATGTTCAACACCATTACGCAAGGAGCAACAGCGTGATATTCAGCCAGGATATGCTAATCAGCTCATGAGCCAATCCACGGCACATCCACTGCGTTTGCATTCCATTATAGTTGTGCATGCCCTCATTTGCATGTGATGCACTATAAAAGTGACCAGGAAATGTATAGGCCATGGATTGGTATTGTAGCCTTTGAAGGTAGGTGCCATGCTGTGGAGATGTGGGGACAGTGGTCTGGGTGGACTGTATGGGACTGCACAGTCCATGGTAACACCTGTCTACCCCCCCAGGCAGAAGCATGACCGAGCGTGAGGATGATGAGGAGAAGGGGAGAGTGCGGAAGAGGAGGCCCAACTTCACCAGGGCAGAACTGGTTGCCCTGTTCAAGGCCTACCTTGACAGGGAGACACTGCTCAGTGGACAGAAGGCACACCATAGGCCTGTGCGGAGGCGTGGGGCAAGGTGGCATGTGCCATCAACCAACAGGGCAGCCACCAGCGGTCCATGCAGAGTGCAAGAAGAAGGTTGGCATGGAAAGAGGTGGATTAAGGATAAGGTGGCTGCCATCAAGGCAATGTGTTCTGCCACTGGTGGGGCCAGTAGATGCGTGCCTGCCTGATGCCACTGGAGGAGCAGGTGGCGGCAGCATGCAGCATTGCGCCATTGAGGTGTTCCAGGCGGAGGCTTCCAGATGGGTTGCAGCCCATCACTACATGGTAGGACCAGTGCTGGCAGTGTGTGGATGGCAGGGGGGGCAGGCCCCAGGGCCAGGCGGAACCACTAACAGTACTGTGTTCTTTTACAGCTCCTGAACAACTGCATGGGGCAGCAGTTGTGGGTGTGTCCACCGAGAGGGCGGCCCCGGAACCAGTGGAGCACCCATCCACCTCCACAGGTGTCCGAGGGACCGACTGCCTGCAGTCCTGCACATCTGTCGGACTGATGCCTGTGGTGCGGTGCAGATGTGGCCTTGGCTATGTTCCAGTGTGACACCACTCACGGTGTCCTGTGTGCTGAGACATAGATCAGGGCTGACTCAGCACTGATGATACGTGATGCATGTCCTGGACAGTGATGTTAGTGGGGCGAGGGGCTCCCACGGTTGGCATCCGCACAGGCGGCAGTGCAGGCAGCACTGGTGTGTTGCCTGCCCACCAGCCCTTGTCCAGGCTGTGTCTGTGTGAGCTGAGTGGGTCCAGCAATGAGTGTGCAGCCATGGTGAGTGGGGTTGTTGTCACCACTGCGACCATGCCGGCGGTGCCTGGTGATAGGCAGATGGAGGCAGCATCAGCAGTAGGACACGGTGTCGATGTGGGGACGGGGTGGGGGATAGCAGCAGTGCACTGCATGAGGATGTACCCAGGACAGTACCACCATGCAGTGCCCACTGTCGAGGGACGCTGTGCAGCAGAGCCAGGAACATCACAGGGACAGCATGCTGGCCATGCAGATGACCTTGGACGACCACAGCCATCTTCTCCAGGTCACTGTGGATCAGCAGGTGCGGCTCGTGGTTGCGTGGATGGACTACATGTGGAGCTGAGCCAGGCAGAGGAGAGGTGAAACAGGGACCATGCCCTGCTCCTGGCAGAGTTGGCTTATCAGCAGGTGGATGTGACCACAGCCATTGACAGGCACACCACTGCAATGGCAACTGTCATGGCTACACTGGCAGACCGGCTGTGTGCCCAGCTGTAGCTCACCCTGCAGAGTGCAATGTCCACCCCCATTCTCGGCATCGGGTGACCCCTGCTATGTCAATGCCAGGTTCGGCTGTGGGCATACCAAGCACACCTGGTGCGGGCATATTCAGTGGCCTGCAGACTCTTGCATGGACAAAGTTGCGTTCATGCAGCATCACCCCGGGAGCTGTTCGGTGCCACCCCATGAGGCCACTGGTCAGCCTGGTATGGCTGACAGGTCTTGGCAAGGCTGCCCACGCATCCGTGGTGGCCATGCTACTGTGCTGCATGACTGAACCGTCCCCTCCACAGCCACTGCCTGCCACTGCCTTGTGTGCACTATGGTGTTCTGTGTGCATTGCATGGGTGTGGTGCCCCATCCTGCACTCACAGTCCCTGTGCACACCCTCTGGCTGCTGCCCACTGTGGCATGTGCATGATGATGTCAGCATAGTACTGCCCACCACTGTGCAATGGTGCTCAGTGTCTGAGGCATGCACAGTGCCTGCCACTGGGTGTGTTGTGTTGGGACCTGTTTGGGTGGGGCCTTTGGGGTGGGTGTCCATGTGGCCCTGTGGGCATGGGTAGGGGTGTGTGTGCCTTTGTGTGCATGCCGTGTGCATACCTGCTGTTCCCTGCCTTTGTGTGCAGTCCCCCACCCATTCCCATGCCCCTGCCACCGACCTTCCCTGGTGTCCACATCTGCCTGTCTGTGGGCTGTGCCCTTGCCCTTGGTGCTTACATGTGGCCCTGTTGACCTACCTGTGTGGTCCAAAGTGCTCCTCTGCAATGGTGTCGCCAGTGCTGCTGGGCCATCTGGGCTAGCCTGGGATCCCTTCACCCTGGGGGTGGCTGCCCAACACCAGCAGGACTAGCGTCCTCATTGTCCCCACCGCTGTCCCCTCCTCGACCTCAAAGGCTATCCCACAGTCGGAGGCCATGTTGTGCAGGATACAGCAGGCCAGGAATAGCCCACAGGCCTTTGAGGGGCTGTACTGTAGGGCACTGCCTGATGTGTGCAGGCAATGGAATTGTGCCTTCAGCAGCCCGAATACCCACTCGATGACATTCTGTGTTGTGGCAAGTGCATCATTGTACTGTTGCTGCACTGAGGTTGATGGGCACTAGTATGGTGTGGGCAGCCAGGCCATAGTGGGTAGCCACTGTCACCTGTGTGTAGAGAGGTTTCATTAGCATGGTGGTCTGTGACACCATGCCACTGGCCTTCTTGGCCATTCCCCATGGCATCCATGCCCAGATCCCACACCCCTCCATCTGCACCCATCACCCAGCATGCAATGCATACTCACCTACCAGATGGCCAGGGGATATCTCTAATCTTGAACCTATAGCACAGTGTGGACCGGTGCCAGATGAAGATGTCATGTGCTCCCCCAGGGTGCGTGGCACAGACATTGATTATGTGCCCCCTGGCATCACACACCGCCTGGCCATTGACATTTAGGTAATCCTTGCGGTTGATGTGTGCCACCCCCTCCAGGCCAGGTGGCTTGTGGATGCCAACATGGGTGCAGTCTATGGTCCTGAGCATGCCAGGCAACCGTGCTACCCTGTGGAACTCCTGCATGTTTGCTGTGTGCTCCGCCTATGTGCTGGGGAAATGGATGTACTCCGCAGCATGTGGCAGCAGTGCGCTGAGGAATTGTGTGAGTAGGCGTGACACGACTGACTGGATTATGCCTGTCGAGTCTCCTGTTGGTCTCTGGAAGGTGCCTATGGTGAGCAGCACATGACAGCTGTGATCTTAGTCTCCACGGACAGCGCATGGCTCCGTGCGTGTGGGTGCCTGCATCTCCTCACTGCACAGCTCACAGAGCTGCCTCAGAATAAGCCCAGTTCAGGTGGTACCATCCCACAATCTCGATGTCACTGTACTGCTCATAGCTGATGCAGGCACAGTACAGCCTGTTCTGGCATACCGCCCAGGCCCTTCCATGGCCATGCCTCCCTGCTGGCTGCCTTCTCACACCCTCATTACCACCTCCATCTGGAAGGTGGCACTGGACATATCCCTGGTTGGTGTCTCTCCCCCGGGCGGCTGTCTAAATGGTCCCCCTCCCGGCTGTCTGCTGCTGGTACTGCCCCTGCGTCGGGTACACCCCTGGTTCTTCACCACTGTGTGACCTACCTCTGATCCACTGCCCTCCTTCCTCTGTGGCATTCTGAGGCCCTCTCGCACACACACACACACACACACTGTCACTCACTCGCACACACCTCCAGTGGCCCCCCGTCCAGCTCCTGGCCACACCTGCTCCCTGCTTTTGGCTTGCCCTCCTGCCACTCTGTCTCCATGCTCCCCGCATTGGCTCTCTGTAGTGCAATCATCCTCTCCTCACTTGCTCCCTTTATTTTGGATCATTTCCGCTTGGCCAACTTCTGCTTGCTCCGCTATTGCACGTCGTCTACTGTTGAATATTGCACTGCGCATATTATTTCTGGTTGCACCCCCTGCACTTGTGCATGCATTCATTTTTGTTGCACTGCAGTGCATTGAGTTTTGTACTGTGCAACCTCTCCTGCTGAATATCGCACTTTGGCACATATCTGCTCTTGCACGGGTGCATCCCTATTGCGCATGGTGCAACTGCTCTAATTATACCACCAAGGCAGTATAGCTTAGTAGTTAAAGGCACTGAATTGCAAACCAGGAGACATGAAGACCTGAAAACCTGGGTTTGAATCTCATCAGGCCCTACTTGTATACTGTGTGATCCGGGGCAAGTCATTGAACTTTTATGTGTGCAGTTATCAGTGACCATTTGCCTTTTGCATGCATGCCACATGCATGCAGTCTGTTCCAATTTAACATGAAAATCATGCTTTCTACACTTTCATGCTGTACTCTTGCAGCACGCATGCCACATGCATGTAATCAGTTCCAGTTTAACACTTAAATCATGCTTGCAGCATGCATATCACATGTAGTTTAATGTGTGCAGCATGAAAACATTTCCTATTATTATTTCTGTAATGGAATACACAGTAACTCACAAAGTAGCAGATCCACAAGTGAGTTATGAAAGTCATGAAAATAAATGGTATACTAAGAATAAGACCATTGTATGTTTCTACATATATTACATGAATGACTTTTCCCCATTGGATTGATTCAGTTATTTCCCTGTATACATACCACACTAATGAAAGGTATGTACTGACAGCAATTAAATGTATATAGCACAGTACCTGAAACCCTATGATACCTCACTAATTACTAGCAGTTACCAATTCAAATAACCAATTAACATATCCATTGACACTTACCAAACCAGTTACCACACCAAGTAAAATACCACAGAACACACTGAAAGGATTACTTAAAGTACAAAACCCTTTCCAGATTAAAGAACCGTGTAAAATACAACCTAACAGCATCATAACAATTTCCTCCCTGTATCTCACTGAAAAGTCATGTCACTCAGTGCTCCAGCTCTCTCCTCAGACACCAAGCTTTCCCTGCTGCTGCTGATTCCAAGGTGCTCTATAGCTACTGACCTTTATTGCTTCTGACTATAGATTCCATGCTTTAGAATCTCCTGACCATGGACTCCATGCCACACAGACACTAGAAACAGGAACTTCTGCTCTTGACTACAATGACTATTATGCAGACCACTTATATTTTAAGGGATACCACAGGCCTCTTTTTATTGGAGAACAAATAAGCATTTAGTACTTGCGTATCTGTAGATATGCACACCACTACACTATGAAAACAAAAAAAAAGACAATGCAAAAATGCTGTTATGCTATGGAAAACAAACACTAGGGCAAAAAAACAGTGACTCACAGTCACAAAACTCAGAAATGATCGCAAATGCAAGCACAAGGAAAATCAACCTCCATTGTATCTTATATAAAACAAAAAGGGAAAGTGTAACATACTGGGTTTAAAATTCTACTTTTGCTACTTGCATTCTGGGCTCATGGCATTATTACCTTATTAAGCCCCCTTGATGAAATGACATCCCTGTGCACCACACTTAGCTTATATACATACAAGGCTGTCATTTTTCTGTGGCACTTTGAGACCAAGTTCTGCAGCAGAATTACCATTTGCCACATAACTTCTGCTGCAATGGTTTGTAATGGAAGCTCTGTGGCACCAGTTAACTGCCACATCATAGTCAGCTTGTCATCCTGATGCTATGTCTATGGCAATGGCTATGACAAATGGGATGGGAGGATGGAAAGCACAGTACCACTAGTCCAAAAAATAAGGTCCCAGACATAGAAATAACATTTTTTTAAACATAAGGTCCTATCTTATTGCATAAATGAAATACAGAGGGGGTCTTATGTGATAAATGGTTTATCTATACTCACAGAAGGCTGGTGAATAAGCTGGAAAGCTTACAGGTGGGAAAAAAATAACTAGGTGGGTGGAAAACTGGTTGAAGGACAGAAGTCAGAGGGTGGTGGTAAACTGGGTGCATTCCAGGCAGATGGGGTTGATGAGCGGGGTGCCTCAGGGATCGGTACTGGGACCCCTCCTTTTTAATGTCTATATTTGTGATATAGCAGATGGACTGGAGGGGAGGGTGTGCCTATTTGCAGACGAAACAAAAATCTGCAATAGGGTGGACACCCCAGGGGGAGTGGAGGCCATGAGGGAGGACCTGTAGATTCTGGAGCGGTGGCCAAAAACTTGGCAGCTGAAATTCAATGTCAAGAAGTGTGCAGTGATGCACATGGGGTGTAAAAAATGCTAGCAGCTTACACTCTGGGGGGGTAATAAACACAACTGAGCAGGAGAGGGATCTGGGGATTATAATATCAAGCAACCTTAAGGTAGGTAATCAATACAGCAAAGCAGTGGGAAAGGCAAATATAATGTTGGCGTGCATTGGGAGGGGCATAACAAGCAGAAGGAGGAAGGTACTGATGCCTCTTTATAAAACCATGTTGAGGCTGTGCCTGGAGTACAGGGTCCAGTTCTGGAGACCACACCTATGCAAGGCCATAGATGGGACAGAGAGGGTACAGAGGAGGGCAACCAAGATGGTGCACACTATGCAGGGGAAGCCATATAAAGAGAGGTGGAGGGAACTGGATCTGTACCCATTGAAGACTAGAAGGGAGGGGGGGTACATGATAGAAACATGATTTAAGTACATGAAGGGGATCAATAAGGTGAGGGAGGGGAGCTTATTTAAAAGGAAGGTGGGGGTTAAAATTAGAGGGCATAGTCTAAGATTAGGAGGACTATTCAGAGGAAATGTGAGGGGCTTTTCTTCACAGAGAGGGTGGTGGAGGCCTGGAATACACTACCTGAGGAAGTGGTAGAAGCTAAAACAGTGGAGGTATTCAAGATGGCATAGGACAAATATAAGGGGTTGGCAAGTGGGGGAAGGGGAAGTCCCATGACAGAGGGGATGAGTAAACAGTAGGGGGGAGGGGCAGACTAGATGGGCCAGAGGGTTCTTTTCTTCCGTCAAATTTCTATGATTCTATGATACTCAAGCTGTTTACACCACTCATGAGGTCCCCACTGTGTATCACCTGCTATATATTTATATGTAATCTGTAACATTGTTTTTTTTTTCAAATAAATTTCACCTTTTTTGATTGTGAATTGTATCCTTTTTTCTACAGGTCTCTTAGGAAATAGAAACATAGAAACATAGAAACATGGAAACATAGAAACATAGAAGTTGACGGCAGATAAGGACCTCAAGGCCCATCCAGTCTGCCCATTTCTTTTTCTACCTTATAAATGTGCCATCGGCCTTTGCTCTGTCAGTGACCTATCTATTCATAGTCATTTGTATTGCTCCCTTATGCCTATCCCATGCCTGTTTGAAGCCCTGCACTGTATTCATAGCCACCACTTCTTGTGGTAAGCCATTCCATGCATCTACCACCCTTTCTGTGAAAAAGAAT
Source organism: Neoceratodus forsteri (assembly GCA_016271365.2). Taxonomy (NCBI): domain Eukaryota; kingdom Metazoa; phylum Chordata; order Ceratodontiformes; family Ceratodontidae; genus Neoceratodus; species Neoceratodus forsteri. The sequence goes on along the minus strand of CM028129.1, from coordinate 641,241,345 downwards.
TTCCTCACATTCCCCCTTAATCGGCCTCCCTCTAATCTCATGCTGTGTCCTCTTGTCCTGCTATTTTTCTTATATTTAAACATGTTAGACTCTTTCACCTTGTTTATGCCCTTAAGGTGTTTAAATGTCTGATCATATCACCTCTCTCCCTCCTTTGCTCAAGGGTATACATATTGAGCTCCGTTAATCTGTCCTCATATGTCTTCTGATGCAGTCCCTGCACCATTTTGGTTGCCCTTCTCTGGACTGCCTCAATTTGGTTAATGTCCTTGTGAAGGTGTGGCCTCCAATACTGCATGAGTACTCAGATGGGGCTAACCAATGTCTTGTACAGAGGGATTATTACCTCCCTCTTACGACTTGTGATACCCCTACTAATACACCCTAACACCTAGCCTTACCTACTGCTTTGAGAGGTCTGCTTGGATGATTTTAGGTCATCAGTGATGATGATGCCCAAGTCTCTTTCTTCCTTTGTGACTGCTAACAACTCCTCCCAGCCTATAAGTGGCTTCAGGGTTTCTCTTCCCTATGTGCATGATTTTGCACTTCTTTGCATTAAATCCCAGTTGCCACTCTTCTGACCATTTTGCTAGTTTATCCAGATCTCTTCTCATTCTGCCCACCCCATCTGGATCATCTACTCTGTTGCAGATCTTGGTGTCATCTGCAAACAGACAAACCTTACCCTCTAGTCCATCTCTGGGTCACTAATGAAGATGTTGAATAGGACTGGCCCCAGGACTGATCCTGAGGTACCCCACTTGTGACTTGCATCTCTTCTGACTGTATACCATTTACCACCACTCTCTGTTTTCTGCCAGTCAACCAGTTTGCCACCCAGTTGACCAACTTCTGACCCACCCTGAGCCTACCTAGCTTATTTATCAGTCTTCTATGTGGAACAGTGTCAAAAGCTTTGCTGAAGTCAAGGTAGGCGACATCAACTGCTCCCCCCTTGGTCCACCACTCTGGTTACCCAGTCAAAGAAATCTATGAGATTAGTTTGACAGGACCTTCCTTTTGTAAACCCATGCTGTCTTGGATCCTGTGCCCCTATGGATTCCAGGTGTTGCACTATCCTTTCCTTAAGGAGTGCCTCCATAATCTTGCCCACTACTGAGGTAATACTGACTGGTCTGTAGTTCCCCGCCTCCTCCCTGCTACCACTCTTGTGGAGCGGGATCACATAAGCCCTTCTCCAGTCTTCTGGGACCTCTCCTGTGCTCAGAGACTCACTAAACAATTCTGCTAATGGCTCTGCTAGTTCCTCCTTTAGCTCCTTAAGTACCCTGGGATGTATGCCATCAGGTCCCATTGCCTTATCCACCCTGAGCTTAGCAAGCTCTTGTAGGACCCTTTCTTTTGTGAAGGGAGTAGTGCTCACCTCCCTCCCCCGTGTCCATGATGCTGAGCTGTGGGCCCTGCCCTACCTTCTCTTCAGTAAATACTGAGCAAAAGTATCTATTTAGGATAGATGCCTTTACAGGATCCTCCTCCTCACATGCTCCCTTTTCTCCATTAAAGCAGCAATACCCCCTCTGGACTTTCTCCTTTCACTAATGTATCTATAGTCTTGTCACCTTCTTTACTGTTCGTGCTAGTGTTTCCTCAGTTTGGGACTTTGCCTGCCTTACTGCCTTCCCTGCTTCCCTTAGGGCAGTTTGCTATGCCTCCCTATCTTCATCCCGCTGTGTTCCCTTATATTTCCTGAAGGCCAGCCTTTTGGCTCTGACCTTTTCTGCTACTGTATTTGAGAACCAAAGTGGTTTCCTTCTTCTTTTGCACTTCCTTTTCTGTCTAACACAATGGGATGTTGCTTCAAGTATTGCATCCTTGATGCTTGCCCACTTTGCCTGTACCTCCTCACCTGTGTTTCTTTTTGCCAGGGCTAGCTTAACTCTGTTGGCCATCTTATCAAAGTCAGCTCCTCTGAAGTCCCATATTTTTGCCTTGGAATGGGATGATTTAGATGTAGTAGCCAAATTGAACCATACCATGTGATGGTCACTGGCCCCCAGGTGACCTTCTACCTGGAGATCTGTGATCCCTTCTTTGTTAGTCAGTACTAGATCTAGGATAGCCCTGTCTCTTGTGGGTTGCTGTACCAGTTGTTTGAGGCCCTCCCCTGCAGGAATCCACTATGAGTCTAGTTCTGGCAGATGTTCCTGCTGGTATTGACCAATCTGTATCTGGCATGTTGAAGTCTCCCATTATCAGAACCTCCCTTTAGCTGTCATGTTTTGTATATCTTCTAACAGTAATGTGTCTATGTCCTCCCTCTGGTCTGGGGCCTGTAGACAACCCCAGTTCTTATGGCTGTCCCATTTCCTGTTTCCAGGGTGACCCACAGTTCTTCTGGCTCCTTATGTGTATTCTGAATTTCTGTAGCTTTGATATTTTCATTAACATACAGGGAACCTCCTCCCCTTTTGCACCTCGGTCTCTTCTGAACAATACATAGCCAGGTACTGAAGTCTCCCAAGTGTGGTTACTGGTAAACCACGTCTCACTAATTGCTACTATGTCCAGTTTAGCCTCTGACATTATGCCTGCAGGTCTGGGATCTTATTTCCCAGGCTGTGAGCATTGTGTACATGATTTTCCATTGGCCAGATTTTGTGTGTTAGTTGTTGGGTGAAGTTTGGCATTACCCCTGTGCATCGTATGGGAGACAAACCTTTTTCTTACCTGGTGATGCAAATGAACAGCAAACCGCTGAATTCCTGTTTGACCACTAGCTGAGGGGGGAGGGGTGTTCTTCCCATTCGACGTATGAGGTGCTGCACCCCTCTCCCCATTTGCTAGTTTAAATATTCTGCAAAGACATCAAACTTCTGCCCCAATGCACTGACTCCTCTTTAGTCAGATGCAGTCCATCAAATTTAAAGAACTTTCGCTCCCAGAACTGTTGCCAGTTCCTACAAATCTGTGTCCTTTTCCTGGCACCAGTCCTTGAGCCACGTGTTTAGCTCCCTATCTCCCCTCTCTGACCTTCCGTCCATCTGCTCCCTTCTCCCAGACTGGCAGGATCTCAGAGAAGGAGATGCTGGATGAAATAGATGATAGTTTGTCACCCAGCTTAGTCAGGTGTTCCTTGGTCTCCATGACCGGCTGGCGAGATCATTAGTCCCTATGTGTACTAGGACATCAATGTTTTCTCCTGCTTTGTGAACAATTTTAGCAATGCGGTCAGTGCCTCTCCATGCTGATGTACCTGGGAGACATCTGACCATCACCCTGTCTGGAGATGGGTATCAACTCCCAGATCATGAGTCTCCTATGATCAGAAGTTTTTTGGATTTCCTTTGTGCTTGTTTAGTTTTGGTTCCTGATTTGTGTGAGTATTGTTGTGCTAGCTCCTGTGCGCAGTGTCCTGCTCTGCAGTGTCTTCTGCCTCTTTATTTGATTTCAGAGATAGAGGCAGATACCTGTTTGTAGTGTTTATATGGTTTTGGAGTAATGTGTTGGAGAGCAGAGGTGATGGGGCACCTGATTTGCTCCTCCTAACCACCTGCCAACCTCCTGGACCAGCTACCCTCTGCGGTCGAGGTTTTCTGTTGGATGCTGGGGAAATGGCGGGTGGTTCTTATAATATTTCCTCTTCAATATGAAATTTGAGCGTGCAATCTCTGCCCATGCTACCCAGAGCTGAGACCTAAGATCTCCAAAGGCCCAGCATGTGGGACAGTGTCCTAAATCCTGTAAGACTGTCCTTCTGAAAATTGTTCCACAGTACCTGCAGTTAATGAAATCCATTCCAAATAAGTTGCTGGGTTTGTAACCTAGTCAGAGTAATTAGAAGAAAAAAAAGGAAAAAATGCAAGTAATGGTTTAATTGTGCTTTGTTTAACTTGTTATAACAAGTTAAATTACTAGTGCCCTGTAAATGAGATCACCTTGTGGAGCCCACTGATCCGCCCTTCCTGCTCTGCCACAGAAATGTCACAACTGTGGTACCCTATAAAAGAGTGTAGCGTGGGGTGGTTGGGGATGGGGTGGGTGGCTGGGCCCTTCCCTGCCTAAAAGAAGAACCACGGACGAGAAAGAACAAGGAGGTAAGAGCAGAAACAATCAGTCAACAACAAATGCAGTAACCCTGAAAGCTTATCCTAATGTTAGATAAAACTGTAAAACCTGTAAAGCACCACCTGTAATAATTTCAGAGAAGATATACCCTGTAAGAAACACTTTGCTCAGAGAAAAATAAAGCAGTAACAGAAGATATACCTTGCAAAAGACAATTTGAATCAGAAGATTACAGCAGTAATCTGTTAGCACACACCTGTAGGCACACCTTGTAATAATGCAGAAGAAGGTATACCAGCAACAACAATTTGAATCAGAGAAAAAATAAAGCAATGAAATGTTAGCAACAAACAGTAGCAATCCCTGTGAGTAAAAATAAAAACACCACCACACAGTAAATCTGCTTAGCCAAACTAAGTCTTAATCCTTCTCCCTTGCTCTGGTAAGTTTCTACTCTGCCTTTCAAGCAGTCTTAGAAGGAAAGAGCTCAGGTGAAGCTAGGTGCCTTGGCCAGCAAACCAAGTCTTCTACAGGGATAAACAGAACAGTGGAGATATTTCAAGTCTCATTTTTCATGCCAACCCACTTCTCCTGATGCTCTACATTGCCCCATCAGGCCATGATACATATGTGATCCCCTTATGAGAGAAGGCTCCCCTGCCCCTCACAAGGTGTCACCAGTGTGACAGAACACTGGACTATACCCTCCCAAGCTTGGAACATTGGCATGCAACAGCGCTGGCAGCCACCCATCCTTGCGCTGCCAGTTCTCTGAGCTCCTCCCTGAACTTGAGCCACCAGCATGGGAACATAACATGCTACCCACTGGTCCAATGGCTGGCCCTGCACACAACATTTCTTCATAACTTTTAGGTAATTCTATTAACCCAAAATATAGTAACCAATAACCATGGCAAAAATGTATACATCGCACTTATTCATTTAACAGGTCTGTTCCTTCAACAGGTCTATATTCCACCTATTTTTTTAAAGACAGGTTAGATAATTTTACTAGTTATTCACTTCAGAGGGTGTCACTGTACCTTAAAGGCACAAAAATATGTACAAAGTAAGGTATTCAGTTAGCAGGTCTATGCTATTATCAAGTATTTCTTTAAGTGGCCTGAGTGTAATAAGTTAAGACTGAAAATGTTATTAGGCTGTAGTACAGTTTGAGCAAATATTACAGTATCTGATGTGCTGTGTCACTTCCTCAGGGAGTGGGTGCAGTGATAGATAACTGACTATTCATTTCTGTGGCCAAGCAGACTGCTCTTCCAGTCCAGTTACGCAATAAGCTCTTCTGCCGAGACGGGCTGAACCCTGGCTACAGCTCTTTCCTGATTGGACTCATCTTGAGATCAGTGCTGCTAATTGGCTGACCGCCAAGCAGAGCAGCTCCCCATTGGTTGGCTGACTTAGCCAGGCTTTGTGAAGCTCAGAAGTGGCCCACCATGGTGCTGCGGCCGGGCTCAGAGGTCTTCTGGTCAGCTGTGGACTTGAACCCAGCCATTTCCTGCCAGTAGCAGTTCTGCATCTGTTTAGGTGCAATTTTTCAGCCCACTCCAACCTTAATTAAATGCATGTTAGCCACTCCCCCTCAAAGCCTCCTCCTGCTTACTTGCTACAACACTTCTCCTCCTGTATAATTTCTCCTATTCCTTTTCTTGCCTTTAAAACAGCCTAAACCTGCCATCATCCCCTCAAGTTCTCTACCTGCTTATACCCTTAACCACTTGTCTCTAAATACAATTACCCTTTAGGGTCTCAATTAGGCGCTATCCCCAAAGCCCTCCCCTACTACTAATCCCCTTGTGTATCATCCTGCCTTTTCCTCAATGTCCACAACATGATCCTCCTTAGAACCCTCTGCCTTATACTCTCAGTGCTGGTACTGGCTCCTTCAACCGCAAAGGATCACTCAAAACATGCACCTCAATATAAATATAACCCCTTACCTTGTGCACTGCAGAATGGCAATGGACCGTCAATTCTCTGCCCTCAGACTGTAATTCTACAGTATCAAAACCTGAAAAACTCTAAAACCTATAATGCACAAATGCCTTTAACCCTAAGCAACATACCTCCTACAGCATGGGTCCATAAGTCCAGTAGCCATACTGGCTATCCCTTCCCACCACCTGATTTTGACATACTCCTAGCTTACTCAAGTGTCAAGCCAAAAAAATCACGCCCTATTAGCCAATCTAAAGTGGCATACAATCAGTCTAACATGGCTGCTCCTACTAATCTCAAGGAATATACTCCTAATCCGGTCCAATAACATGCACTGCAACTGTACATAATTGACGGAATGGTCTAACCATAGCATTGATAAATATCTGCAGTCTACTTACGGCATTAAAAATTCTACACCCTTCAAGTCTGGATCTCACAACACCAGCCTGACATCCTTACAGTAGTAGAGACCTAGTTATCGCCTAGGGTGCCAGACTCAGCTGTTCAACTCACAGGGTATGCTTCTTTCAGATTAGATAAACTTGGTAAAAGAGGAGGTGGGTGTGTTATTTATGTCAAAGACCACATCCAGGGCCAAAAGTGAAATCATTGTGACACCAAATGTGGTACTCAACTGATAGCCATAAAAGTAATACTCAGCAAGAATGGGAAAACTTTAACTATAGTCTCACTCTTTGTTCCTCCCAAGGAACAAGCTGTTGGCTTCAAATCTGTCATTGACTACCTCTCTGATCAGTGTCTAAACACTGAGCTGATAATGGTCGGGGACTTTAATATCAAATGGTCCTCCCCTGATGCTGGCTCCTATAAGGACTCGTTATTCTCACTCAGCCTCATGCAACTGATTGACATCCCTATTCAGCTTAATTACCAGACAGGCACGGGCTCCATAATTGACTGGTTGGTCACAACCGGCCTGGTAGAATATCCTCCATCTCACTTCTCCCAGACTCTCTCAGTGACGACTCTCCTATAATTTGCAAATGGTCTAATAAAGTCCCAAAGGTGTCATCCAGAACCATTAAAACTAGACTCCTAAAGAAAGGCAAACTGGAAGCTCTAAGAGCACACCTCAGCCTCCAAGACTGGAGCTTTATTGACCACAATACTGACATCAACACTGCCCTTGAATGCTTTATATGCAGATTCAATGATGTTTGCAATATCTATGCCCCCTACATCCAAAAAAGGATTTGTGATTATGGCGGCCCTTGGATCACACCACAGCTGGTAGCCCTCATGAAACATAGAGACACCCTGTAGTCCAAAGCTAGAAACTCTGATACCCCAACAGACTACCAGAATTATAGAACCACCTATAATAAGTGCACCTGGGCTATACGTAAGGCCAAAACCAATCACTTTAAAGTGAACTGACAAACTCTTGGGCGACAGCCATCGGTTCTAGGAGAACATCAAGTTTCTAACTGGCAAAACTTAAAAACTCGCTCCACCTTCTTGAACATTGAGGGTCATCCCACAGGATCACAATCACATAGCAAATGTTTTTAATAAGGCTTTACTGACCTCAGTGCAGTGTTGCCTCCTAACTTCCTCCAACCCCGTCCAGTACTTACACCACACAAAACTCAGGGACCCAAACTAACTCCACCCACCTTTCTACCTCAGAGTTATCACACCTCATGAGGATAAAAGTACCTCTTAAAAGCTCTCAGAAATGACAGAACTAGCATTGATCATCTTGACCTCAAACTAGTTAGACTCACCCTGAACATAATTCCCTCCCCTCACCAAAATCTTAAATCTTTCCTGGTATCTGGCAAATTCCATGTATCTGGAAGGTGGCGGTGGTTACCCCTGTCTACAAAAGTGTTGAAAGAGCCAGCTTTGCAAACTACCACACAATTTCAATCCTACCCCCACTCTCTAAGGCTTTAGAGCAAATCATTTCCAACCAACTGACAGAATATCTAGACAAATACAATCTACAATGCTGGCAACAACATGGCATTCGAAAACAACACAGTACCACAACCGCTCTTGTAGAGTATACCAGCTTTATTCACAATGCCCTAGACAGAAGGCTCTTCGTGGAGGCAATGTACATTGACCTCACCAAGGCCTTGAACACCATTAATCATAGTCTGATCCTGGATCAACTCTTCCATACTGGTCTCTCTTCTCCTCTGAATCAGTAACTTGGTTCAGGAGCTACCTAACCAGGAGGGTCCAAAAAGTGAAAATACTAGACACCTTCTCTGAAAACCACAGTGTCATCACAGGGGTTCCCCAAGGCTCTGTCCTTAGCCCCCTACTGTTCAGTCTGTTTTTAAACAACCTCCCACAATCAGTAAATGACCAGATTCTGCTTTACGTAGATGATGCGGTACAATATTCTTGCAATGCTGACCCCAGTATGCTTGAAATGCAAATACAGGCTAATTTCTCCTAGGCTGAACATTGGTTCCTTCAATCTAAATTACTCCTTAATTATAAAAAACCCAAGACAATATTATTGCATCATCACATAACAAACACTGTACCCACCAGCTTCAAATTCTTAACAATCAGAACTCTCCCCTTGAAATGGTTCAAACTTTGAAATACCTGGGAGTAACACTAGACCACACACTATCTTTCAACCAACACATAAACATAGTCGCAAAGTCATCTAATGCAAAACTGGGACTACTGTGCAGACATCATCAATGTCTGACTGCCGAAGCACTAAAAACTGCTGTAAACAGCTCAGTCCTCTCAGTGATAGACTATGGACTAGCAGTCTATGGGGCTGCCTTCCGATCCTCTCTAAAACATATTAGAACAATGCTTAACAAAGCATGTTGACTAGTCCATATGTCCCCGCCTCACTCACACCTGTGAGCTATACTCTCAGATGAGATGGCTCAACCTTGACAGCCACATACAGTATCAAGTATACCTGCTTGCCAAGAAATCTACTGTTGGACTCACCACTCTGGATTTGCAAAGCCTCCTTAGCCGGCCAAACACCACCAGATGCACCAGGGGTAAAAACAACTCAACCCTAAGCATCTCCTTCCATAGAACCACTTAAGGTCAATGGTCCTATAAATACTGTGCACCACTATGGCTCAATGTGCCTGACAAAGACATCATGAAAGAGGAAAACTAGGACCTTTTAAATCTAAACTTCACACGGCCCTAGCTACAAAAAGTCACTGTGATTGTAAGACCTGATCCCTCCCATCTACCCTTCTTTTTGTCAGCCACCCACCAACTTGCCCTCTGGTCTTGCTCCTCTTACCTCTCTACTTCAGAGTTCCCACTCTGGCTTCTCTCCACCTCTCCCTCCCCTTCTCCCTCCCCTGCCCTGCTTCCAGGAGCGTCATTTCAGCAAAATCATAGGGGTAGCAAGGTGGGGTGGGCATGAATGGTGGGGGCCCACGGTGTCGGTGGGGCCACGGTGTGGGCGGAGCCACAGAGGTTGGCATTTGTCAATGTGACATAGAGCTAGTTACCAAGTAATTTAAAAATGTGTATGAATTGGATAGTAAAGTCTGAATATAAATCTGAAATGGGTTATTACAGATGTTGGTTCAAATTAAATAGCTAGTTTTCATCAAAGTATGGAATCATCAGTATAGTGAAAGTCCCATTCCTCAACTGTACAAATATTAAACAATATTATATGCATGGGTAGCCCTTATTACCCATTGAAATCAGATTACAACCTTATAATCCCACTGTTGTGATGTCAGAACCTTTCTCCCTATGTCATAGCAGTGGGATTACAAAATGGAATGCCAGTGTTATTCAGTATTCTACTACATACCCAGAATGTGATTGTTAGTCTCAGTACAGTATTCAAATAACATTCCAATTGTCATAGTTTACTGTTACCGAGTCTAGCAATCACTATGTCTGATAGAGATTTTAACTCTGGTGCTATTTTGGCCCACTGTTATTCAGTCCGTGTATCCTAATAAATTGTTTTCCTAAACAATCATGTGGGTGTAGTGCAGATCCATTAATAAGGTAAGGCTAAATTACTTGTGTTTGGGGGGGGGTAACTTCTCACGTCGAGTCCCATACATTATAAATGACAATGCATGATGTACAGGTGATAACCAGGGTGTAATCATCTCTCGTGGTTGCTAGGGCAATTGTAAACCTCTCAAGCTGTGCACTCTGGGCTTACTGATGCCCAGACACCACCAAGTGATTATACCATGGTTATCACCTGTACATCAGGCATTTCCTCTATATATTACCACACCGTCTGTGTCCAAAAATATTACCACACGGTTCATGTCAAATAACTGGTACTATACAAGCTAAGGCACACATTGCTAAAATAAAGAACTGTCTCTATACCAATACCTTACAGTACATAAAAATACACATCAAAACATGAGAGAAATTATACTGTTATGAAAGCATACTCTGAACCTTGAATCATGGAGAGAACTTTCTTCTTCTCTGTTAAAACAAGAGCTTAGTAAAGAAATGACACAATGAAACCTGTAAAAGAAGTAATAAAAGGAAAACGAACTGATGAAAAAAAACAAAAAACACACACACACAATTCAGTTCAGAGCCCTAAACAAATGAGATAAAGAAAAACTAAGGGGGCATCACCACTACTCCGCTAGCAACAAGGAACTATTTTGCTTTGGTGGAGCAATAAAATAACAAAAATGATGATTAAAGAGAAACAAAAAGTATTTCTATTTTAGTCACCCAAAATGTAAGCCATTGATAATAGCAATATACCCCTCCAGGGAGTGGGTATATCGGTGGATTACCTCTTCTGGGTGGTTGTCACTTGGCTGCACCTCGTGACCGAACCACACCAGCCATGGTAAATCCACTAGAAAACCCACACCCTGAAGGGGTATATTGCTTTATTACATTGTGGTAAATCCAATGAGCCATATCCTGCAACCTGATTGGTTGGCTGGTATCTTTCCAGCGTGGCAAATCCTCCAGTGTACCCACTGGAAAAAGTACCAGTCAATCTTATATCGTGCCAATCCAGTCACTTTCATTTTGATAGAAACTGCAGCCATTTGTCCTGTCGCCGCCACTAAAAACACCGCAGTAAATATTACAAAAATTACATCCTTCTTCCAATCATACAGGACTTCAGTTACTTACAAAATATCTAAAAATTAAATAAAACTACATTTGCCATTGTATAATATGATTTATCCCTCAGGGTGTGGGTACACTGGAGGACTTACTACGACTGGGAGCTTCGTCACCGGCCGCGCCTCGTGACTGAATCACACCAACCGTGGAAAACTCTCCAGTATACCCACACCCTGGAGGGATAAATTGTTAATTATATACTTGCACAACGTACCCATATATTGAACAAGGTTTAACACTGTTTAAAAAATATTTTATTGATAACAGCATAAGCAGCACCTAGGGGTTATAATGTCACACACATCACTCTCTAGGCATGTGGCACTCAGCAATGCCTCATGCCACATTATGCCCCTAGAGGGTGATTAACAGACCAATAACATAACTCCTGGCCTTACTTTATTGCTTAAGTGTTGAACGTGGCTGTGCTCAGTACAACAAAGGGCTCACTTGTCCAAACACGGCTGCTAACATCTGAAAGCATCATGACGTCATTCGGACTTTTTGTAGAAGCAATGTACAGTTACAAATAAAAGGTAATTGTGTCTGCATTCCTTTTCACAGTGACAATTACATTGAGTAAGCTGTTGCACTGCTGCCAAATGTTCAGAGCCCAGCCTACTCAGCAGACATAAATCAAGGGTGACTGTAATCAACTGTAAGCATTTAGCACTGTCTGAACCATTAACAAAATGAAATGTCCTGCAGCCTTGAACCTCTGCATAGGAAGAGTTTTTTTTTTTTATCCCCCTCCCAAACACACTGAGACACACACACACCTAAAGCTTAGTTGTCCTGCTTGCTCATTTCTTATCATTTAGGCAGATTTAGCTGAAGCAGGAAAACTGACTGTTGTCCTCATGGTTAGAGAAGAGCACAAAAATTTCAGGTTCAAATCCCTACGACTCAACATCTAGCTTGGAGGAACCCTTGAGCAGGTCAGTTGGCCTCCTTATGCTTTAAATCTCTCCCAGATGTAAACTAGGCAGAAAGGAGGGGACCCAAATGTTGTTAAGATGTTTCATAGCTGGACTACTATCCTGGAGCCATGGGTGTAGGCAGGCATACTCCATGTACACCATGGTGTATACTGTATTGAAGGGGCAGCATATAGGCCCTGAACAGCTTCCTAGGTCCATGGACAACACAGAACCAGCAGAACTTTTCTGTATGTTTATATGTCAGCACCAGAAGGATTGGCCACTGCTACTGTCTTTGCAGCCCAGGGGCTATACAGCTTTACAGGGTCTGGGGCTGGGCTGGTATATTGGTGTCCCAAGGAACAACGCATGACATCTGCATATACCCATGCACGGGGGAGGGGGGCAGCAACCAGTATCAGGGAGTACAAATATTGTATTGATTGTGCCATACAGGGACACACACACACACAGTCCTGGTGTACATATGTATGTTGTCTGGATACACCTACACCCTGCCTGGAGCAACATACTGTACCACAAAGAACTAAGAAGGTTCAGGTTGCGCTTACGTGCAGTGTCAGTTGCTTGGGCCCCCATCATTCCACAGCTCAGTCCAAACAAACACAACACAAGTGAGAAAAAATGTCCTAGCCTGCCAGCAGGCAGCTACTTACCTTACCACCATTGCTGCGGCGATGCTGGCTGGCTGTGCTGAAGGATGCTGTCCTCCAAACTCCTCTGCTATTGCAGCTTCCCCTCCACTCGGTCCTCCACGGCTCCACTCCAGCTCCAACAGAAGAGAACCACTGGCTCTGCTTGCTGTCACCTCACCTGCCTAGTGCCGTGCTGAGTGTGCCACCACCAGACCAAGACTATGAGGACACAAAGTTACACTTCCGCCATGCCACCCGGAGAGTCTGGCCACTTAAGTTGTAGGCCTCAGCCTGCCTTAGCTGCCTAAACCAACCTCCTCCTTCCTGACCTGACCTTAACAGCAACCCGTGGGTGTGAGATAATGGAGCCAGTGGCTATCAGACACCTAAATCCTTGGCTCGCGCCCATTGGTGCAGAGCTACAGCCATCGGGCGCAGCCCCACCGACAGTCAGTCGGTGCGGCGGGATGGCAGCGTGGGGTTGCCGCCACGCCGCCGCTGGGGAGCGGGTGGAGGGCTTCGGGTGGGTGGGGTGGGGGGACACTAGACACCAGGGAGATGTTTGGGGGGTTGTAACTTGACATTCTGCCTGCGATCGAGCATTACGGTCCACTGGACCACCAGGGAGATATTCGGGTTGGGGGCTTTATACATTCTGCCCACAATCAGGCACTGGGGTTTGTTTTCACATTCTGCCCGCGATCGGCATTGGAGATGTTTGGGGTGTTTCATGCTACTTTCTGCCCGCAATCGGGCATTGGGAGATGTGGGGGGTTGTTTTACTGTTCTGCCCGTGATCGAGCTGGTGGGGGGGCACAGGGACTGAGTTGGGAGCCAGCCACGGGTGGCAGCTGCTGTGTTGCATCCTGCAATATAGCAGCTCACCTGTGGGTGGCCCTCAACTTGATCCTTTTTTCTTTGGCTCAAAGTTGTGCAGGCGCAGGTTGGGGGTTGCGCATGCACAACTCTGCACAACCCGACTGAATATCGGGTTGCGCAGTTTATGCATGGTTCCTCCCCCTCCTGTTGAGCATGCATTCATTTGCATTGCGCTGTTGCTCAACCTGTTGTCAGTGGTGAATTGCCTCCTGCTGAATATCGCAGAATGGCGCAATGGGACTTCGCATGCGCAACCCTTTGAATATCTGGGCCTACAATTCTAACCATAGACACAAAACTTCTCCTCAGGGATGTGACCTCACTTAGTATATCTACCCTCCAAGAATGGGTGATGCTGGCCTTTATGGAGCCAAGTGTCTTCTTTTAATGCATTGGTACCAATTGTTGTTTAACTCTCAGAAGAGCTGGCATTCTGTTCTAACTTGATTGGCTTCACTTGAACACATCTCCTATGGCCACTAAGGCCAACTGACAGCAAAATGGAAGCCTACCTACAGTCCCTCGTGCAAAGCTCCCCTTAGTGTCACCCTCCTATCTGAACCATTGCCACCTTGTATTTCAATACTGAGCTCCACCCGCTTTTGATGGTTTTCATAATGTCATATAGCTGGTTGATGTGATATGCCTATAGAGTTGCATGTTGAGTACTATGGCATTATATATGGATACTACTATGCACTGGATATGTTATCTGGAGCTGTGATGTTTAGGTCACCTTTGTATGGCTCTTTTATGAAATCAATAAAATTCTTCAATGATAAAAAAAATAAAATAAAACCACAAATCTCAGACGGAATCAAATCCCAGACCTTTGTTGCTCTAATAGAAAAAGACCGTTGTCCTAAGTTAATTTTCTCATAGGCAGCTTGAAGTCTTTGACATACCATGTTCCTAGAAAGGAATCTATTTGAGACATGATTAAAGAGTACTTGAACCCCAACTGGGGTATGACTCAGAAGTGACTTTTTATACATAATAGTGAGATTATAATCAAATCAAAAATGAAGTGGTAGCCAATTTAGTGCAGTGTATAAGTGGCACCAATGACTATCCCTTACAATTTAAAACAAATCTACAGGCATTATTTACAGCAACATTAATTTTCTCCAAGATAGGATTACAAGCTGCTGGACAGATGACTAATCCATAATCAACAACTGAAAAGAATCAAGCTATGTATCAATATAAGTCTGAGCTTTGGAATTCTATCTCCCCTCTGGAATTCTGCTACTGTCACACTAACCCAGCTGGTACTAGCTCCTGTACACCTGGGCAATGCTCTGGATCACCTTCTACTGCTCTACTGAGCCATGAAGTTTACTAGCCACCACTTGCCCTGGTTTACCTACCTTGTACCCAACTGCTCCCGACACATCCCCAGAAGTGCCCCTCACTGCCTTCCCTATACTCCCTCCCTTCCCACCCCACCCCAATGCACTCCCGCTATCCCTCTCCTTCTAGTTCTGTCTCCTACCTGACTCTCTCTCTTCTCCTGGCCCATAAGCCTGTAGCCTACTCTCTCAACAGCTGCACTGACTCCTCTAGTTGATTCTACATTTATCTGTTAGGATACTGATACAGTTGTTTAGCTACCACCTAATCATTCATGCTTATACATATGTAGACTGGCTGACTTTATTAGCAATGCTGCTGTGGGAACGTTATCTCCTTGTACTCTGTACCCATGTTATATTTATGTTATGCTTTGCTCTATATGATCCTATATTGATCACTGTATGTTATTTGTTGTTGATTACTGACAATGTCTTCTGGCTACTACTGTAACACCTACTCATGTACGTGCTCCCCCACACATGTTCCAATGAGGATCCTTTGCAAAAGAACGTTTAGCTCAAAGGTTGTAATTCCAATTACTCAATAAATAAATAAAAATATATTGAAAAATAGCATATGTAATAATGCTTTTGGGTTGTGAATTCCTAGGGTTCCAGTTTGATATTAAATGACTATTTCTGTTGATGTTAGTGGTGTTGCTATATTAGATCTTTTGCCTTTTCCTTCTTTTTTAGGAATTTATTTTTAGCAATCATGGTTTTTACTGTTTCTTTGAAAATGATGTCCTTGCATCTGTAGTTGGAGTGTGGGTAATTTACTTATTGAAAGTACCTTCCCAGGCTTCCCTATATGCTTCTTAGTGTCCCTGGCTCATATCCCAAGAAACAAAAACCCAGGGGAAGAGTACACAATGGTGGGTGCGAGACTAACAACAACAAAAATGGAAAGGGACCTGGGGTAGTCATATCAGATGACCTTAAAGTGGGCAAGCAATGTGAGAGGGCAGCAAGGAGGGCTTGGGGGATACTGGGATGCATAGGGAGAGGCATCACCAGTAGAAAACTGGAAGTTATTATCCCTCTGTACAGACAGTTGGTGAGACCCCATCTGGAGTACTGCATGCAGTTCTGGAGATCCAATCTCCGCAAGGACATAGACAGGATGGAGGCTGTCCAGAGGAGGGCAACTAAAATGGTGCAGGGTCTGCACCGGAAGACATATGAAGAGAGACTTAAGGAGCTGAATATGTATAGCCTCGAGGAAAGGAGGGAGAGGGGGGACATGATAGAAACTTTCAAGTATCTCAAGGGAATCAACAAAGTCCAAGAGGGTAGCATCTTTCAAAAAAAGAGGTGTGCAAGAACAAGGGGGCACAATTTGAAAATAGAAGGGGGGTGGCTCAGAGGTAATTTAAGGAAGTATTTTTTCACAGAGAGGGTTGTGGATGCATGGAACAGCCTTCTGGAGGAGGTTGTGGAGTCAAAAAAAGTGGTGGAATTCAAGCATACATGGGATAGTCATAAGGCAATTCTAGGAGGTGGGGGTAGGAAGAAGTAGGCTGCTGGTTAACTAGGAGCTGCAGCTTATCCATTAGGTAGGGAAATGGGCAGACTGGGTGAGCCAAGCGGTCCTTATCTGCCGTCAAAATCTATGTTTCTATGTTTCTATGTTATCTTACTTTCTGAATATAAATATAAGGTTGGCTAATATTTTGTCTAATTCACTTGCAGGAATCTCCAGTAGGACACATTGCTCTCCAATATTTTTGAGGACAGTTCTAACCAGTTTTATATCAACGTTATTTTCTGGAAGGTATTCTGGTTCTCCTGCTGTTGTATACATTTTACTCTTTCCAGGTTTGTTTTGTCTTCCTCCATTTTGGTGGATGTGGTAACAAATGTGAGAGTGGTTTGTTGTTTTAGAGGGTTTAATTGATTGATGATTGATTGATTGGGTGTGTGAGTTATGTTAAGTAGTTGTTTATTTGGTTATATATGGGTTGTAATGGGTTGTTACATGTTGTAATGGTGTGTGTGTTACATATTATTTAGGCTTGTCAATTACATTTTAATTAGGTGGTTATTTTGTGGTTAGTTGCTTTTACTGTGTTTATTACATGTGTTAATAGGGTGTTAATTACAGGTGATCGGTTAATTGGATATGTGTTTATTGTTGTTAATTACCATCATATATAGGTAAATGTATGGTGTTTTTTATAATGGGCTTTGGGTCCCATCCATGCATTATATAGATGTACAGTATATCTATTTTCTTTTTTGCTAAAACCTGTGTTGATGGTGCAACTCAGTGCCACAAAAGTAGGGATAGGTGGTATTAGGGTTTTCAGCTTTTACTCCCAATCTGGGTTTTCAGCTTTTACTCCCAATCTCCCACAAGTAGGAAAGGACAAGACCACACAAGCAGGCACAGACAGTCATTACTGGGTAAGACAAGCAACATACAACTGTTTCCAGATCACACAAATGCAGTAGCACTGAGGTGCTGCCTTTCTGAAAGAACTCCTAAAACTGAAGGTGGACAAAGCAATGGGTCCTGATGGGATTCCTACCAGAATTCTAAAAGAACTATGGGGAGAACTAGTGGCACCACTGACTACTATTTTTAACAAATCATGGGAGGATGGTGTGGTACCTAAGGATTGGAGAAGGGTGGCTGTGATTCCCCTTCACAAAAGTGGGAGCAAGACAGAGGCATGAAACTACAGACCTGCTAGTTTGACCTCAGTGTTAGGGAAATGATGAAATCACTTCTAAAAGAAAAAATTGTTGAGTACCTAGAGGCCAGCAGGGCACAGCACCCAAGGCAACATGGATTCACAGTGGGAAGGTCATGTCAGATGAATCGAATAGATTTCTTTGACTGGGTGACCAAAGTAGTAGACCAGGGAGGGGCTGTGGACATAACCTACCTATAATTTAGCAAGGCATCTGACACAGTTTTACACAAAAGATTAATAAACAAATTGGCCATCCTGGGAGTGGGTCCCAAGGTGGTAGTCTAGGTAAAAAATTGGCTGGACAACAGGACACAGAGGATAATAGTAAATGGAGTCCACTCCGAAGAAAGGGGGTTACTAGTGGAGTACTGCAGGGTTCAGTACTGGGTCTGGTCCTTTTTAATGTCTTTATAAGTCACATTGTGGAGGACCAGAAAAAGTATGCCTCTTTGCAGATGACACAGAAATCTGCAACAGGGTTGATACACAAGGGGTTGTGTGAAAGGATGGCAAGGGGCTTGTCAAAGTTGGAGGAATGGTCAAAGTATGTCAGCTTAGATTCAATGCAAAGAAGTGCAAAGTAATGCACCTGGAAACAAAAACCAAGGAAGAGTACACAATGGGGAGGTACTAACAACAACAAAATGGAAAGGTACCTGGGGTTAGTCATATCAAATGACCTAAAGGTAAGCAAGCAATGTGAAAAGGCACTAAAGAGGGCTGGGGGATACTGGGATGCATAGGAATAGGCATCACCAGTAGAAAACAGGAAATTGTTATCCCTCTGTACAGACAGTTGGCAAGCCCCATTTGGAGTACTGCATGCAGTTCTGGAGATCCTATCTCTGCAGGGACATAGACAGGATGGAGGCAGTCCAAAGGAGGGCAACCAAAATGGTACAGGGTCTGCATCAGAAGCCATATGAAGAGAGACTAAAGGAGCTTGATATGTATACCCTCAAGGAAAGGAGGGAATTGGGTACATGAATGAAACTTTCAAGTACCTCAAGGGAATCAACAAAGTCCAAGAGGGTAGCATCTTTGAGAAAAGAGATGTGCAAGAACAAGAGAGCATAATTTGAAGATGGGGGGATGGCTCAAGGGCAACATGAGGAAGTATTTTTTCAAGGATAGGGGTGATGATGCATGAAATGGCTTTCCTGAGGTGGTCATGGGGTCAAAAACAGTGAGGGAATTCAAGAATGCATGGGACAGACATTAAGCAATTCTGGTGGGGGGGTAGGAAGAAGTAGGCTGTTGGTTAACTTGGATCTGTACCTTATCCAATAGGTAGGGAAATGGGCAGACTGGGTGGGCCAAGTGGTCCTTATCTGCTGCCAAAATCTATGTTTCTATGTTTCTTAGAACTGTATCTTTGGAATACACAACACAGGACATACACACTCACCTGCTGTTGCAGATAGAAATACACAATACTCAAAACACCCCACTGCTTCTGTGAACAGAAGCATGGGCCCTGCAACAACAGATACAAATCCTCCTACCCAAACTACAAATGTTCTTTTGTCTGCAGAAGTGCTGGAGCCATAATACTTTTGCAGCCTCAGGTACTCATGCGCACTGCAAGTCACACATAAATTTGACAGGCCTGTGCTTCTGCAGCCACAGATGTAAGACATACACAAGGATCTCTGGCTGCAGAAGTGCAGCTGCCACAAAATATGTGATGCCAAAATTGCAAAGTACTTCTATCTGCTGAAGTACAGGCCTCTGAGGGACTTGCACCTTTTCAGACACAGATGTAAGATGTACACACCAACTTCTGGCTCCAGAAGGGCAGGCTCTTGTGGGCTTACTGTTACACAGATAGAAGTACTGTTGCAGTATGTGCATTATGGTTTCAGCAGTGGTCTAGAAACTGTTCAGGGGGTAGCAGTTTTGGTCAACTTGGTCATTTAATCATATTTTTCTACCAAATGTTCAACACAATCTTTTTATGACCCCACCTCATGAATCCAGTAGGTAATAATTTCCAACTCCTACCCAAAAGGTGATTTCACAGAGTGAATTTAAATCACCTTTCAGAATGGATTGAAAAATGTCACCGACTTTCAGGTAGGGTCCAAAAAGAGCCATTTTAAAAATTTGGCATAAAAATACTGGAAAATGACGAGTTATTAGTAAAAGTTCAAAACCCATTGAAAAACATTGAAACAGACTTACCCTATTTTTTCATATTACAGTCACTGGTTCCAGTACCAATGAAAGAACTCCTGCTCCCCCAAGCTCAGTCTGGACACAAGGTAGGCAAGCCACACAGTTTGTTTGCAGGCAGCACCAGAGATTGCTGAGACAACCAGGCTATTTTGGACTTAGGGGCTAGTTGTAAGCTTTTGCTGGTCTCCCTAGGACTTTTAAGTCACTAATCCTGCTCCTCCAATTAGTGTGGGGGGGGAGTATTCTGTGGGGAGTTCTCCTGTTGCAGCGTGGCATTTGAAAGCTACTCAGGACTTTATCACTACACAGTTTGTTTGCAGGCAGCACTGGAGTGTGTTGATGAAATCAGCAGAGGCAACTGAACTCTTTTGGACTTTAGGGCTAGTTGTTAGTTTTCACTGGGCTTCCTAAGACTTTTAACTCATTAATCCTGCTCCTGCAATAAGTGGGAGGAAAGTATTATGTGGGCAGAGTTCTCCTCCCATACTTTAGTCCTGTTTGCTTGTGGTTCTCCACTGTGGTCTGATCACTTAAGGAACATAATGTAAGGGCATCATGTAGTCTGGCTGGAGTCATCCATGAGTCAGGCGGCAGGCTGTTCACGCTGCCCCTAGGGCTTCATTTGAATATTAGCTTGTTTCATATTATTATGCCTGCCGAACTGTATGGTGCTTCCTCTGTGTAATACTTCTCTCTTTATTGTATTTCATGGTTATCCCATGATGACAGCAATCGCAAAACAGCAAGGCTAAAAAGGGCAAAGGAAAACAGTGTGGACAAAGACCTATTGGCACAATCTGCAATCGGAAATGGCAAACTACGGGCTTTTCCCTCCACAATTGCTTTCCCTTGGGTTAGTTAAATTAGTAATGGTGGTATGGGGAGCAAAGTTCCTAGCAGAAAGTCACTGTGACACTATTGTTGAAGTTTTGGAGATCGCTATTTTGTACCCCTTGCCCTATGTGGCCACGCTGTTTTGCCTTTTCCCATTTTGGCCTTACTGTTTTTCAGTCACCCATATCACATAAAACCATTTCACAGCTCCTGTGGCTTTATATCTGTGCTTTTAGTTTATTCTTGAAAATGATTTTCTGATTATTTTTATGTAGTTTTAGCTTGTATTGGTATCTAACTTTTTGTGTATTTCGTTGTTTTTTCATAGCATGCATTTAATACCTAATCTCTGATTTACTTGCTAGTTAGTCTTAGCTTGTAATAGTATCTACTGCAGTTTCTTTTGTTTTTTTCTAGTTATCAATGACTTATAATTAGCACCTAATGCTATTAATTGTGCTAGTTAGTATAGTTTAACTACATATCCAGGGCCTGAATCCATGGTCAGGGCTGTGTTTTCAGGTTACTACAGGTTATGATTTATTGTTTCAATAGAGGCAGATGTTCAGATTTATTCCTCCTCTGTCAACATCCATTAGCTCCTGCTACATGAGCTGCTGTAGCTGTGTAACTGCAAGTTGGAGATGTAGTAGAGCAGTAGCCATATATCGCACCCACCCACCCTCCAACTGCCCTCTCAGGTTTTGTTCCTACATTTACTGTATACTCATTTGACTTCCTGTTCTAGGCCTCACCCATAAAGGACTTGCACCTGTTACTAAATGATTAGTGATAATCAACACCACACATACTGTACCCAACGAAGCAATTAGCTGTCTAACAGGCTTGCCTGCTTTCAGCTTGTCTACCACCTCTCCACCGCTACATTCTCTCTTTTCTATCTCCAACACTCATAACCCAATTTTCCTGTTAAGTAGTCTAGCTCTTCTCTACCTGATGTGCTCTTTATATGTCCACCCTCTACAGTGCCAGGATAATTGCACCTCGGATAAACTCAGTGCTGAACACCATTTGATCTTTAACACCTCAGACTCTGTATAATAGTGCAGTGGCTGTGCCAGAACTATTCATTGATTTGTTATTCATTTCAGCTACCTTGCTCAGCAACATTGTTATCACTGAATGCTCTCAGTATGTGGGCATATACAACACTTGTACATCTACTATGTATTTTGGTAGTATTGCAAGTGAATACTTGCTAACACAAACTCACATACTAGGAACCCTCAGACAGTCTATGGTATACAAGCTGGGTCACTTCACATGAAGTAGGATGGGAGTTGCCAAAATATTTAAACCTGACACTATCCTTGATGTTATCACCTTCATTCTCCTGGCGGGTGACATTGTGACAAACCCTGCCCCCCTCAATATCTTTGCTGACCCTAATTATTTCATGATGGTCAATCAGGGTACGCAAATAATCCACTTTAATGCCCACAGCTTGAGCTCTAAGTTCCACAAAATTGAGGCACAGACAGTATCCTATGAAGCAGATGTGCTTGCCATTAGTGAAACCTGGCTTCATCCCTCCACTCAAAATAATGGAATACTACTGCCTGGATATAAGGTGGAGGTGTAATGTTTTATGTAAGACTCACTCGCCATAGAAGAATTTAAACTGAAGTTGTTCCTTTACCTGTCACTAAATACCTTCTGATACAGCTTAAGCTGGGTGACACAAAAAAAATGAACAATCTCCTGTGTCTATAACCTGCCCAAATCTAGTACGCAAGGGCTCCATAACTTCTCTAATTTGGTCACTTACAATGCTTTTGTTAAATTACTAGATATGCGAGACTTCAACTTCAACTGGTCAGGGAATGTCGACTCAAGCTATAGGAACACCCTCCTGGACACTGTCCTACAGCAGTTAATAAATGCACCTGCCAGGTTAAAATATGACCTCAGAGGCACACTACTCTTGACTGGATACTGACTAACAGACCTAACCACATACTTTGTTGTGGGGTTATTGCAGACTCCATAAGTGACCACCACACTATATTTTGTTTATGGAAAGATTCATGCAAAATGAAATCTACACCAAGTGTTCTTGAATTTTGAGATTATTCTAGACTCAGTGTATTTCATTTTCATAAGTCTTTCTCAGGTTAATTGGTCCTACCTAAAAACTATCCCTAACGTTAACTGTGCTCTGGATTTTTTTCATAAATGAATTCACAGAGATCTCTAATACACATGCGTCCTCAATTTTGCCCACATGCTGCTTCAATTTTGTGGAACTTAGAGAGCAAGCTTAGGGCATTAAAGTGGATTATTTGCATACCCTTATGGACCATCATGAAATAATCAGGGTCAGCAAAGATATTGGGGGGTGGTCCAGGGTTTGTCTCAATGTCGCCTGCCAGGAGAATGTAAAGGGACACTTGATGGCTAACGACAGACCTATTTAAACTGATGAAGGAGTGAAATATAACTTGAGTAAAATATTAAAAAGAGTAACTCCACCACTGACCTTCTCCATTATCGTTGTCTGAGAAACCACTGTAAAGCTAAAATAAACTCAACAAATGCAGATTTTTATAAAAAGCAGCAAACAGAGTTTCTGGCTGATCCCAAGAAATTCTTGAAGTCAGTTAACTCCCTCATTAAACCACCATCTAAAACAAGCATGACAATGAAGAAAGGAGAAGTGGCACTAACTAGTCCCATATTAATTGCAAATGAGTTTAACTCATGGTTTAGCAATCTGGATATCTATCTTCATATCTTTTAACTCATGGTTTACCAATCTGAATATCTATTATCATAACTTCAAAAGCCCTTCACCAGTACAGCAGATCAGTACTACCTTAACCAGACCCATTTTTTATTTATGATCTGCGACAAACAAACAGGTGCTCAAGCTTCTGAAGAAGGTGAAACCCAAAAAATTCAGTGGGTATGATAACCTAACACCAAACTACTGAAGCTGACAGCAGAGGAAGTAGCATACCCAGTAAGCTTAATATTCGACCTGTCCATTTCCCTGGGTCAGGTCCAAGACACTGGAAACATTCTTATGTCATGTCAGTTCAGAAATCTGGACCCCTCTCTCACTTTGGAAATTAGGACCAATTTCTATGTCATCAACCCTCTCAAAAATTCAAGAAAAATTAGTGTATAATCAAATGATGGCATATACTGATAAACACAACTGATTATCAGCTAGTCAACACAGCTTTAGAAAAGGGCACAGGACTTAAACTGCCTTGGTTGAATTCACAAGTGAAGTATATGATGGCATGGGGTGGGGAATGCCTCACTGGGGCAGCCTTTGTGGACTTAACCAAGGCATTCAATCTTATGGAACATATTTTGCTAGTGAGGAGATTTGAGCCAGTAGGGTTTGGAAACTAGTCTTAGACTGGTTCAATGACTATCTGACTGACAGATACCAATCCATCTGGAATGGAGGCAGTGTATCAGAAAAAATCAGGGTGAGAGTGCGATGTTCCACAGGGCTCGATTCTCAGACCTATCTTATTTTCCTTGTTCTTTGACCCAAGAATAACAATTGTAACTGAAACAAAAATAAAGCTTTATGTTGATGGTGCCATTATATGCTGTCATGGATCATCAGCTACTGAATTGGAAGTGGTTTTGACAAGAGAACTGGGTTCAATTCAGAACTGGTTATGTAGGAATAACATGGTTCTCAACTTATCTAAACCTAAGACAATGGTCTTTGGGACTCATTCCAGGCTGAGACTATGGTAACAGTCTAAGTGTGGTGGCACTGGATGGGAAAAAGAATGAAAATGTTACTTCCTTTAAATGTCTTGGGATAACTTTGGACCCCACTTTGAGCTTTGGGCTACACACGGACATAGTTAAAGTTCATGCACAAAATGTTACTCTGTACAGAATACGAACACTTTCTAATACCTAAAACCAGAATGGTGATTGTTAACCGAAATTTACTACATCTAGTTCACTACATTTCAACAGTGAGTGACACAGCCCTTGCACATACACTGTCTAAGAAGACAGATGTCCTTCACAAGATAGGGAGATTCACACTATCAGTCCAAATGTATTGCACTTCATTGTCTGCATTGTATGTATTAAGTCTGCAGTGCTGTTGGTTTGCCCTCTCACATCAAATCCCAATGTTTATCAAATGCTATTAACTGATGTTTTTTTACTCTGTTGTTTCTCTGTTTTATATTGCCTTTGGAAATGTGTTGTTAAGTATTGTATATATACTTTTCTATAATACTGCATGGAAATGTGCTTTTGATTACTGTACTCCCAAGTTCCCTTTTCCCCAGGGCGCTCTGTGAGATGAATAATTTTATATTGTTCAGTGTGCCTTTCCTGGTGAAACGTTTCAATAAATAAATAAAAAAATAAAATATGATGCATCATTGCGAAACACTTAGAAGGCTGGGTTGGCTTCCTGTCCCTTAAATTATAAGCTCTCCTTGTCCCTACTTATTTATAGGATCTGGAAGGCAGGCACCCCGCCCACTCTGTCTAGGGCTTTCAAGGACAATATACCAAATTTCAACTCATGCTCTTCACGAGACTTACATCTAAATGTGCTATTTGAACATGCTCTGAGTGGCCAATGAACTCTTGCTCATTCTGCAGCATCCATCTGGAATGAAATATCCCCTCACATCAGGTGCCTGCCTTCTTACAATGCTATTTCTACACCACTATCAAGCCATCTGGCTGAACGTTCCAAATGTAAATGATTTTAATGCTATGTACCAATTTATTTCACTATTTAACTGATGTGGAACTTTATTCTCCTTATCTATTATTATCCTATTGTACCAAATTGTTGTCCTATTGTTAACTGAGGTGGCACTTTATAGCCCCTATTTTTTCCCATTTGTTGTTGAGTTCTCTATATCCAGTCTCCAGGTCATACCTATAAACAGAATTGTACCCCCGTGTACTTACCCAAGTAACAAAATAAAAATGAAAATGACCTTCGCTCTGCTTCTTCTGCTTTCTTCTTAAAGTCTCTTCTTCATGATTTTTTTCTCTATCCTTCAGCTGTCCATGTCCCTCTTCCTAACTCCTCCTATTGCCCTTGTAGTCTGTTTCCCTCATTCCTATTCAATGTTTCTATAAGCAGTAGTTATATTGCCTATATTACAGCAATTGTATCTAAGGCATATATCTTTTATACTGCTTGCTCTCGAGTTAATGATTATGCCCTCTGTTATACTATATTTGCTGTATTTTACTTTCCACATCCCATTCCCCCAGGATGTATCTGGAAACAAGCTGTTATCAGCTCAGTGTGTCTTTTCTGGTGAAAGTTTTGAAATATTTTTTTTTAATACTCTCCCTCAAACCATGCTTTACTCTACTGATCAGTTCCAGTTTCATCTGGAGCTCAGTTGGGAGAAATACAAGGCAGTAAGCCTTTTTTAGGATGAGGGAAGGCTGGCTCTGCAGGGAAGGGAGGGAATTAAAAATTAAAAAACTAAGATAAATAGATAGATAGACAGATTTTCAATGTGTTGTAGTTTTGAAAAGAAAACAAATTAGTGTCTGTCATGAACCAGAAAAAAAAAGATTTGGGGTTTATGAGAACCATTTTTGGCTTGTGACAGCTTAGTGATGTGAAATAAAAATGCTGTCATGAACTGAAAGGTTTTTGGTTTGTATCAGAGGGTTATCCAAAACCGTACTTAGCATGCTCCAGAAAAGCTCAGAAAAATATTTTAATCTTATAACTCTGAATGATTTGATATTTTTTCACAAAACATTCAAAAGGCATTACCTCACCCAGGTCACGTCTACCATGAAAGTTTAATGAAAAAGTCCATACTATCTAGACTGTGCTTGACAGTCAAAAAAAAACTTGTTAAGAATAGGGGAAAAAACTTTTCTTTTCAAAAATAAGGGGTATCCAGATCTCAACAACCACATAAGTTGCCAACACAAAACTTTTAATTTCTTGAGAGAGACTCTTCCAGCCTGACCATGCATGTACATTTCTGGGCTGTTCTGTCAAATGCCACCAGATTTTTTAAGGTGCAAAATTTGGGTTTAACATTGGTCACTCCACTCAATACTGACTATTTTGGTGCTACTGCAAGGATACGACCCAAAGCCCATTATAACAACCATCATATATTTCCTCATATATGATGGTAATTAATAACAATATACTGTACACATCCAATTAACCAATCTCTTGTACTTAATACCCTATAAACACATGTAATAAACAAGGTAACAGCAACTAACCACATCATAACCACCTAATTACAATGTAATTAATGACCTTAAATAATATTTACACACACTATATTACAATGTGTAACAATCCCACTACATCTCCTATATAACCAGTTAAACAACCACTTAACATAATTCATGCACTTAACTAATCAGTCAACAACCAATTAAACCCTATAAAACAACGAACCACAATCACACTTATTATCACTTCCTCCAAAATGGAGAAAGACAAAACAAACCTGGAAAGAGCAAAATTTATACAACAGCAGGAGAACCAGAATACCCTCTGAAAAAACAACTTTGATGTAAAATTGGTAAGAACTTACCTTAGAAAGATTGGAGAATTTATTAATTTATTTATTGGAATCTTGGAAATATACCTTTGAGCTGGAAGCTCATTTACAAAGGTTACATGTCAAATGAACAAAAGACACATAACATACAATGCAAGACTGGAACACTAGGAACAATAAAAGTGCAGTGTTACAGGCACCAGTGCCCGAGCAGAGAATACAAGAATAACATACAATTAGATTACAATGTAACATCAAATTAGGTATTTAAGCAGAAATAAATGTTTCTTTGTCAAGCTCAAGAGTTAAGCAGGATACGATTTTTGTCGGGTTCCATGAGAGAGAGATTGGGGAAGGGGTGGGGAATAAGTGTAGAGGCATAAGGGCAGAAGGAGTCAAGGACAGGAATCAGGGCTAGCAATCACAAATGCTATGACAGGTGAGGTATTGGTGGAGTTGTTCTCTAAATGGGCCAAGCTTGGGTTCACTGATTATATTCCGGGGAGTTCGTTGCTTCATAGAGCGCCTGATAAGTGAAAGATCTTTTGCGCTTGTGAGGTATGGAAAATGGGACATGGAGTGATTGTCTGGTGGTGCTTTGTATGGTGGGAGTTGGGGCAGTGGAGAGGAGGTTCTGGATGGCAGGCAGAGTTAGGCCAAGGCATTTATTTTCCCTAGAAGACACACTTGATACCATATTCTACCTTGTAGAGTAGTCAGTTGGACTGTGCATAAAGGGCATATGTGTGTTAGTCTGTTGGAACCAAGAAGAAGCCTGCAAGATTTATTATTGGTGGTACAAATCCTTTGAGAGTGGTGTCAGTGGCTGCCCCATAGACTACTAACCCATAGTCTATGATGGACAGAATGGAGCTTTTATGGCACGTGACAATATTCTTGGGTCAGGCAATGACCGTGCCTGTATAGTAGACCAATTCTAGAATTGACAGCCTTAATAATTTGATCTGTGTGCGAGCAAAAGACAGAGCACTGTCTAGAGTGATGCCTAGATATTTGAAGGTTTGTACTTGCTCAATGGGGTTGCATAGGCTATTCAGGATTGTCATTTCAAAGCTCTTATGCTTGTTATGCGGGTTTGCAAACAGCATAACTTGTTTTTTGTAGTTCATTAGAAGTTTGTATTTAGAAAACCAAGCTTCTGCCGCAGAGAAGTCAGTTTGAAGGTTCAACTGAACTTGGAGTGGGTCTGGCTTTTGGAGAAGATGATAGAGTCATCAGTGTAAAGAAGAATTTGCTCTTTGTTGACTGAGGCAGTTTGTTAATAAAAAGACTAAATAAAAGAGAGTCATGAATTGACCCCTGTGGGACACCTGAGAAAACCAGATGACTGTTGGAGAGTGCGCCATCTATTTTTACACATTGGGACCTATTGTAAAGGAAGCTCTAAAATCATCCAACAACTTCTGTTAAGAGTCCGAAGGAGTGGAGTTCAGAGAGAAGTGTTTTATGATTTACAGTGTCAAAAGCCTTAGTTAGGTCGATACAAATCACCCCAGCTATCTGACTACTGTCAAGGGCCCCATGCAGAAAACCAGAGTACTCCAAGAGGGCAGTGGAGGTGCTGTGTCCCCTTCAGAACCCGTGCTGTTGTGGGCACTGTATTCCATGCTTTTCCAGGTACTTGACCAGTTGGTCAGAAACTATTCTTTCTAATGCCTTGGAGAGGGGAGGCAGTATTTAATACTGGGAGGGAGTTCAAGTGAAGTACTCCGTCCCCACTTTTAAAGACAGTGGTGACCACTGCAGGTTTCCACATCAAAAGGAATTGACCCAGCCAGAAAGATAGGTTCATGAGATGTTAGTGGCAGAAGCACATCATCCAGGGTCAGAGCAAGTATCTTAAGGTCCAGCATGTCACTGCTATGTCTGGATTTACCCAGAACCTGCATGAGATATGTTCTGGCTTGGGGATGGGATTGTTTTAAGGTAGAAGGGTGGGGGCAAAGAAGGCTCATTAGGTAGAGTCATTGTTCCATGTGCATTGACAGTAGATGCATCAGGATGTCAGGCGGTAGTATGCTGCTGAGGTCAGTGAAAGAATCATTGAAGGTGTTTTCACTGTGGGGATCCTGGGTGATTACCCCATTCACAAGTAGCATAGAGGAGATGTCTTGTTACTTTTACCAGTAAGGTTTTTAAGGTTTTCACAGAATTTCCTGCATCTCCCTCAGGAATTAGTAAGGCAATCCCTGTAATGTTGTGATTATCAAGTCTGGTCTCACAGATGCAAGCATTTCTGGTCATTTTATATTTCAGAAGATCAGCCTATTGGCCTGTAGCCTTGGCTCTATGCCAGAGATGATCCCTGGTAGCCATGAGATTCAGCAAAGCAGGGGAGGTCCAGGAATTGTAAACCCCCCAACTTTCCATTTTCTAATTGGGGGTTAGATGTTGCATGCTTCATTAAACTTAGTGATAAAATAAACCTGCGCCTATCAATATCTAAGACAGAGTCGAGGAAGGACCAATCTATACAGCTAAGGAAGGTCTTGAGTGTATTTAGCTGCCCCTGCTTAAGCGTATGACTCGTTATGAATTGGGGGCTTAGAGGCCTTATTGGCCCAGTGGCAAATAATAGGGAAATGATCACTAAGTGAATCAGCTCGGACTGTGGTGTTGGAGATCCAGCCCAGTTGATTTGTGATGATCCAATCAAGCAGGGTACTAGAGTCAGTATGATAGTTGATCCCAGTGGGTGAGTCAACGAATTGTGTGAAGTTAATGCAAGATATGGCATCTTTATATTGGGCTGCATTAGGTGACATCCAGTTGATACTGAAGTTGCTTAGGACAACCACCTCCCAGTTCTGCTTAAGGCCTTGTATACATTCAGTGATTTTGTGGAAACCAGTCACTTGATCTCTAGGGGATTGTATACAGAAGCAATTGTAAGTGACTTGCTATGTACACCTAAGAGCAACCTAAGAGCTAGGGCTTGTGCAGTATTCCCAGTGTCAGTTTGAGGGAGGGTGTGGCACCGTAGGTGATACCTAACATAGATAGCACAGCCACCATTTCTTTTCTGTAACCTGTCAAGTCTGAAGAGGGTGTACCCATTTAGAGCTATTGATACATCAGGGACCTTGTAAGAGCCATGCTCCCACTAGGAAAGATGTGAGAGTTTTTCTGGCTTACCCAAACATTGAGCTGGTCAGAATTGGCCAATAAGCTATGGATGTTAATTGATGCAAGTTTTAGGGCTTGGTGATTGTTTCCACAACCTTGAGGCAGTTGGGAGGGGTCTGGGATTGGGGTGGATATTACCACATATCAGTAGAAGCATCATAGCAAGGTGTAGTAGGAAGCTTTTTAGGTAAGCCATATTATCATTCCACTTATGATTTTTGTTAGCACCCTTATGTGTTGTACATAGGATGGTATCTGTGCAAGGCAGAAGGTGTGCGATCATGACCCAGCAGTTGGGGGGCAAGTAACCATCTGGGGAGTAAGGCCCACCATAGATATGGGTGGGGGCGCTAATAGTGCCAGCGTTATGTCCCTGTGTTAAGGTAACATTGGCTGTACATGAGTAGAACATGATATGTATGACTTGATATTCAGGAGGTAGGAGAAACAGGACAAGGGTTAAAAAAGATAAGTATATAAAGTGAGCCATAATTCACGGGGGGGGCGGGATGTCACAATGGAGGTGATAGAGGACTAGGTAAGGGTCGAGGGAAGGTAAATTGATACTGAAGTGTAAAAAACAGTGGGAAGTACTAGGAAGGGGTGGCAGAACCACGAGTGAGGCAGGCAGAGTTAAGGTATAGATAGTCAGAGCTGCTCAGTGAAGCCAGAGTGCAGGGTGACCAGTGGTTAGAGCTGCAGGCTGTGGTGTGGTCTCTGTACCAGAGACTTGGGCTCAAAACTAGTAGTGCTGTGGTTGGCCCAGAGAGGGGAGAAGTCGGTTGATAGAGCCGAAGAATTACCTAAAATTAAGCCTAATTAATTGGGTGGGCCTATCATTGAGAAGCAAGTGTAGGCTATCAGAAACAAAAGGGTGAGAGGTGGTACTTATCACAACTGGCAGGGTGGCCTCAGATGATGGTTTAGTGGACTTTGAGCTAACACCTGGAACAGTTAGGGGGTTCAAAGAGGGGGAAGTACCATAATGGTTGTGATTGGGTTAGCTGAATAGTGAGGAATTAGGAGGACTGCAAAATGTCTTGAATAACCAATTGAACTTGATTGATTGGGTGTGCCTTCTGTTTTGGTAAGCAAGTGTAGGCTACTGAGAGACAAGAGGATATGAGGTGGAAGTTACTACAAATGGCAGGGAGGCCAAGGTAATAGTGTTGTAGCCTCTGGCACAGATACCTGAGACAGTAAGGGGTTCAAATCCTATACGAGGGGAGGGGAGGTACTCTTATGGTTAGGATTGATTTAACTTTATAGTGAAAAATTAGGAAGTCTGTAAGTGATTTAGGCTAGAGGTAGTGAAAAGGCAAGTTTTATTTTTAGGCGCCCTATCCTGGAGGCTTTGGGTGCCATACAAATATAAAACTTACAAAAACAGTAACAAAGATAAAATAAAATAAACCAGAATAAATATTAAACAGCAGGCTAATAATAGTAGTTAAAATACAGCAAAGCCTGAACAGCAGCTACTAGAGGCTAATAGTAATGCTTAGAAAGTAGGTCAGAAGGCCTGACTTAAACAGGTGGGTCTTGAGGCAGGTTTTGAATGCCCAGCTGAAGGGGCCTCCTAATAGCTAGAGGAAATTAATTCCACAGAACAGGTCCAGCAACACTAAATGCTCTGTCACCATCAGTTTTTAACCTCATCCTGGGAATCGCTAGGAGGCCCCTACAGGATTAGAGAAGGGAGTGGACCAGTGCGGCAGGTGTACGAAAGTCTGACAAAGAACCAGGGCCAAGGTCGTGTAGGGCCTTAAAGGTGAACAAGCCCATCTTGAAGAGAACCCACCACCTGACCAGGAGCCAGTGTATTTCACGCCAAACTGGAGTGATGTGACTACTTAGGCTGTCCAGTCAACAGCCTAGCAGCTGTGTTCTGCACTAACTGCAGCTGATTGAGGGCACCCCTGAGACCCTGATGAGGAGCGCATTACAATAGTCAAGCCTTGACATCATGAAGGCATGTATCAAAGTGGGGATGTTCTCAGGCAGAACTAGGGGCTTGATCCTAGTGATATTCCTCAGATGATAAAAACTGGTATGGACAACAGATGCCACCTGAAATTCAAGAGACAGCCCATCATCAAGAATAATGCCCAGATCACACACCCTAGAGGAGGCCTTCAATGGAATCGGCCCCAGGAATAACCATGTTGCTGCACCAGAGGCCAACCTATCACGCCTTCTGTTTGACTCCACTGCCAACACCTCCATCTTATCAGGGTTCAGTCGCAACCAGCTGGAGGCCATCTAGTCACTGATCTAAGCAAATATTTAGCACCTCTACTGTATTTGATGTTCCGGGGGCAAAGGAAAGATACAACTGGCCATAATTTGCATATCAATGAAAACCCAGGTTGTACTTCCTAATGAGCTCACCCAGGGGCAGCATGTACACAGTGAACAACATTGGTGACAGGACCGAACCCTGAGGTACCCCGAAAGACAGTAGACTCAAAGAGGAGGACAAGTTCCCCATCACCACCTGTTGTCTTCTGTTCATGAGGTAGGACTCAAACCAGCAGATGATAGTGCCGGTAAGTCCACAGTACTCTCTCAGGTGATCAAGTAAAACACTAATGTCCACCATATCAAATGCTGAGGAGAGATCAAGAAGAATAAGAATTGATCCCTCTCCTCAATCCTGCACCCTGAGGAGGTCCTTGTGCACCTGAACTAACACAGTCTCAGTGCTATGCCTCACATGAAACCCCGAATGAAAAGGCTCATATAGATCAAAGGTCATGAGGTGCTTCTCAAGTTGTTGTGACACAATCTTCTCAACAAGCTTTCCAGGAAAAGGAGGTTGAGATTGGACAGTAATTCACATTGATATCAGGGTCTAACGATGGTTTCTTCAGAAGGGGTCTCACCAGTGCTTCTTTCAAGGAATCTGGGAACCCCCCAATAAAGAGCACTGACAATCAAGGTGAACACCAGGCCAACAGAGTCAACACACTCCATCAAGAAATGAGTCGTCACCAGGTCCAGTTCGTAATATGTATGCTTCAGCTCGGAAGCAGCCTCAATGACCTTAGCCACCTCCACTGTTTTAAACTCACTCCAACCAGGCAGAGTGCTCCCCTGATGTTGAAAGTGACCACTGACGGCCATATTTTGGCTCACTGGTGGAATTCCCAGTCAGATGTCCAACATCCTATCAGAGAAGAATTGAGCAAACACATCACACAAGAAATTAGAAAAGGCTTTTTTTGGCTGCAGACAGACTGGATGAACTAGTCTGTCAACAGTCCAAAAGAGCACCATCTGTTGCAGCAACTAAAGTTGAGCAAGGAGCATGGGGACCTATTAACAGACATTTTGAGGGATAAGGGACTAGTGATATTATGTGTGGTTTGTTTACTGCATGTGCTATTTGTGGTGATAAGTGGTGGGCAACTGTACTAATCAAGGTATGGTGAATTTAATGATGGGCATTTTTAACTGTATGGATAAAGTCAGCTGATGTGATGTGGTGTTTGGGTGTCAGGAGGCATGCTACCATGTTGTCTGCTAACTGACAACTTGGCAGTGTGGTTATTGGGTGTATAGGTTATCTAAACAAAGGGGGTGTCTGGGGAATTCTAAGCATGTCGCTGGAGAGTTTAGGTACTTTGGGCACTGCACAGAGATCTCAGGATGACTTGCTTCATGGTATCCTGGATCTGTGTGGCTGCATGTTGATTGATTGGTGAGTGAGAGCATTGTAATGGGTTGTTTGAGAGGATTGGAGCATTGTGATATGCTGCTTTTCTTTCATGGAGCCAGCCTTGGTGTTGCGGTTGGGGTAGATGTGTTGTATTCTACCTTTTTTCTTTTCTTGTGGCTGGTGGACCGGTACCAGAGTGTCCTTGTTGCTGTGGCCCTTGTATTGGAGTGCTCTGGTGGCTGCGGGCAAAGAGAGAGAGTTTTTAGGTGATTGGCAGACAGGTACTGGGTGTTCTTGTTGCTGTGGGACAGATAACACTGTTTGGGCTGATGGCAGGCCTGTTACTGGAGTGTTTGGTGACTGATGGATGGGTACTGGTGAGTGTGGATGACTGGGATCCTGGCGAGGAGTGTTTGGATAAATGTGAATCAGGTAATTGAATGATCTGGTGGCTCTAGCCATAGCATACTGGAATGTTTTAGTGTCTGGGGCATTGTACTGGGACATGGCACTGGAGTGTTTGCATTGCCATTGGCCTGGTACTTGAGTGCTTTGTCAGCCTGTGGGCCTGGTACTGGATTGTTTGTGTGGCTGGGGGTGTTGTACCTAAGCTTTTTGGTAGCTGGGGTCTGGTTTTGCAGATTTTGGCTGGCTGTGGACCTTATACTGGAGTATATTGTTGGCTGGGTGCCTACTATTACAGTGTTTGGGTGGACTGGAGTCTGATAATGGATTGTGTGTGTATCTGGAGACAGGTACTGCAGTGTTTAGATGTCTTGGTGCCTAGTACCAGAGTGCTTGTGTCACTGGGTGCCTGGTACTAGCCATTTTTGTTACTAGAAAGATGACGTCTGATAGTTTTGATGGCTAGGTTCATGGTACAAAGGAAAAAGAGCCCACTATGAGTACCTTGTTTACTGCCCTTCCACCCCAGGGACAACTGTAGCCCTCTGACCACCAATGCCTTTTTCTGAAGGAAAACACTGGAAAAGGCACAGCCTCCCAACCACTACAAATGTGCCTGATTATCTATAAATCATTTTGTTAATGTGTTAAACAATGATTGGGAAGTTTAATTCCACCAATTCAAAAGAGTCAGGCGCACGCACCCGGTCATCAGGGTGCCAAGTCGATTTCATCTATCCCTGTTTTTGCAGGAACTGTCTCCATGCCCCCATGTGGGGCTGCACCCTCCTTTCTTAGGATTCTAACTCCGAGGGAGGTGGACCTTGGGAGGGAGCATGAATCACAAAAATCGGTGCCCTGATGTGCCGTGCACAAATGCTGGCACTATAATGGCCAGAAAGGGAAAGTTCTGCTTTCTATGCACGGCAACCACTATCTCACAAGCAACAACATGATTCCTAGCTCACTTTATGCTGATATATCCTGGTGGCTTCAGCCATTGGTAAGTAGGACATATTATGCTAAAGTGAACTAACACGAAGTGTGTGGCTGCTTGTGAGATAGTGGTTGACAGCCTTAGACAGTGGAAGTTGTCGTCATTGTTTAGCACATTAAAACAAGCTTTAAGAGGTCATTTTAAAAAGAATGTGTTAGTGCCTAAAAGTGCTAATCAGGCATTTTTGTAGTGGTTGGGGAGAACTGTGCCTTTTCCAGTGTTTTAATTTAAATGATGCAAAACCCACTAGCCCCAAAAGACCTCCAGTAGCCAAACAGGGCTAATATTTATTATTACTTATTTATTTGGAAAATGTTTCACCAGGAAAGACAACATGAATTGTAAACAGTGCGTTTCCAGAAGCGTCCTGAGGGGAAGGATGCACAATGTTGGGAGAGCAGCAAAACAATAACAATACAGGAGCAATTCAGTACATGAGCAATACAATGCAGCACAATTACAAAGACATAACTGTGCATACAGGTACGGTCTGAGTGACTTAGACAGCCAGTCAGGAATACAATTCCAAGTATAAAAAAAACAGAGAGCAGCAAGCAATTAACAGTTCAGGAACAGTACAATACAGGAGTAGTGCATTACAGTGAGTTGAACTCAAACTTAGATTGGGAAAAAGCAGGAGTAGCAGCAGCCTGAGAGCAGGAGAACCCCCATAGGGGTCAGTCAAAAGTTGAAGTGATATGAAAATAGGCTGAGTAAGAGAGGCAAAGTGCTTGTAGGCTCATTGGAGGGCAGGAGTGAGATGAGTGGGAAGTTGGGAGGGCAATGACTCGAGGGTAGGGGAGAAGAGAAGGGGGAAGGGGATGCCTAGTAACAAATAACCTTCAGGATCCTGTAGAGATGCAGGACTAGGCTGCAGGGGAGGGAGGATGAAAGGGGGCAGAAGGGCAGTAATGAGACAGGTCATGAGTATGGAGGGTGAAGAAGTTGAGGGGGGAGAGAAGAAGAAGAGAGGGGCAGCCTACAAACAAAAACCCCTTCAGGATGCAGAGAAATCCTGCAAGGGGAACTGGACTACCAGCAGGTGAGGGAGGATCTAGGGGGGAGAAGAAAGGGTGAGGGGGCAGGAGGGCAGGGATGGAGAGGATTTAAAAGGGATGGAGGATGAAGGATTAGGAGGTGAGGGGAGGGAGAAGGGTAGAAAAAAAGAGGCGATTAGATACCTAAACTAGTCCCTTCAGGATACAATGAAACCCTGCAAGAGGAACAGGATTAGAGAGCGAGAGAGAAAAGAAACAAGGGAGAAGGAGATGCTCAGGCCCTACACCCCTTCAGGATGCAGAGAACCTGCAAGGGGTCAGGACATAGGCAGATAGGACAGAAGGGGGATGGGTGGGGGAGGAGGAGAGGGGAGCTCAACCTTGAGATTAAGGAGGAGAGTAGGGATATGGTAATGGGGTCAGGGAATGGGAAATAATAATAATAACTTATTTTTAAGCACCTTCAAAATATCAAGGCTTTTACATCAAAACACAGTATACAATATTAAATTTAAACATATAAAATAAATACCTTAAAACATCACTCAGTTAAAAAAAAAACATATGGTCATCCATATTATCAACAAATATTTACAGATACCTGTAATTACCATTACTCATCCAGATAGGCCAGATCCCATCTTTCTTAAATACCTCCACGGAGGTGCACTCCCTTAACCAGCGTGGTAGAGAATTCCAAAGAGTGGGTGCGGCATATGAAATGCTCAACTACCAGAAGATTTTAAATTCACTCTTGGAATCTCTAACAACCCCTCGCTAGCCGAAAGGAGCGATCGCCAGGGCAGTAAGCAAGCACTGTAGTTCTTTCAGATAGGTCGGACCCTGATCATGAAGGGCTTTAAAAGTCAATAAAATTACTTTAAAGGTGATCCACCACCGTATAGGCAGCCAGTGCAGTTCACGCAGCACTGGGGTAATGTGACTAGATCTCCTTGTCCCGGTCAAAACCCAGGCTGCAGCATTCTGCACCAGCTGAAGGCAATGGATTTCAACCCCAGAGAGCCCAAAGTAAAGGGTGTTGCAGTAGTCTAAGTGCGAGGACACAAGCGTGGACCAACATTGGTAGGGAGTCAGACGGAACAAGGTGACGCACCCTGGCAATATTCCTAAGATGGTAAAAGGAAGTCCTGACAACAGCCGACACCTGAGATTTAAGGGTCAGCCATCGCTCAGGATAATCCCAAGGTTGCGGCATTTGTTCAGAGAATGAAAGTGGCACACCCCAAGAAAATTCCAGAGGGCATGCCACCATGGACTCACCATCTGACCACTCGGTCCACCACTAACACCTCTGTCTTTCTGAGTTCAACTTTAACCAACTAGAATCCATCCACCCTTGGATTTCTTCCAGACAGTTATTAAACACAGAGTGCTCCATCCTGGTTGGGCAAAAGACAGGTATAGCTGGGTATCATCTGCATAGCAGTGAAACCTCAGCCCATGCCATCTTATAATGTCTCTGAGGGGCATGTACACTGCGAATAACATGGGTGACAGCACTGAACCCTGAGGTACCCCACACAACAAAGGAGTTGAGCCTGAGGAATAAACCCCAACACAACTCTTTGTGATCTCCCAGTGAGGAATGAAGTGAACCATTTTAAAACAGTTCCCGACATTCCACAAATTGACCTCAGGCATGCTAACAGCACCGAGTGATCCACAGTGTCAAAAACTGATGAGAGATCAAGAAGAACTAGAATGGAACGTCTCTTCTGATCTCTTGCCCTCAGAACATCATTAAGCACCCAAACCAGCGCAGTCTCTGTGCTATGTCTTTTTCAAAAACCAGATTGGAAGGATTCGTAGACATTATGGATGGTTAAATGGTCCTCCAATTGTGCTGCCCCTACCTTCTCAATAATCTTCCCAATAAAGGTAAGGTTAGAGATAGGTCTGTAGTTTGAAAAACAGTCTGGGTCCAGAGTAGCTTTTTTCAAGAGGGGTGTCACCACTGCCTCTTTCAGGGAGTTAGGAAACTCACCAGACTCTAAGGAGCTCCAGACTACTTGCACCATAACTGGACCAATGGTCTCAAGACAACCCAAAATTAGGGGAGTTGGTCCAGGGTCCAAACTACAGCTCATAGGCTGCACACTATGGATGATCCTCATAATATCCACGACTTCCAGTCGGCAAAAGGAACTCTAAGAGAATTGAGGTATTGTGAACTCACACTGTTCCACAACATCACCCTTAGAGATTGCCGGACGCAAGCCCGCCCTGATGTCAGCCACCTTAGTTGCAAAGAACCGAGCGAGCCTCGACTCTACTTTGCGAAAAGGCTTTTGGACTTGCAGACAGACAGGAAGGGAGGAAACCAGGTGACATATATAGAGGGAACTGCAGATTGGTAGGGTAGAAGGAGAATTCACTTGGGAGGAGGGAATGGAGGGGTTAGAGACAAGTGTAGTTTCTTGAATAAAAGTTATATAGAGCTAAGGAGATATAGTATGTGGATGAGGAGAACCAGATAGAGGGTGGCAGGGAGTTCCAAAACTTTGGGAAACAGTAGGAGAAAGCTTCCTGTCCAATGGAGGTAGAGCGATGAGGGATAGCTAGAGAGTGAGCATCGGTGGATCTGAGAGGGTGAGGGGGGGAGGAGCAGAGAGAGAGAGACAGAGAGGTAGGAGGGGAGTGTAGAAAACCAGTATTTGGACATGAACTTGGTGCAGTGGGAGAGACGCCTTCCCTCTAGGAAGGGGAAAACAAGAGAGTGGTACAGGGAGCAGTGATGGGAACAGAAGGAGGCATCAAGAGCAAAGCGACAGTAAGCATTGAAAAGAGTGTCCAATCTGGTGGGGGAAGACTTGGGAGTAGCATTATAGACTATATTGCAACAGTCAAAAATAGGGAGTATCATTTGCTGAACAATATTACGCCACACTGGTAGTGGTAGGGAACTACAGTTCCTGTAAAGGGTACCAAGCTTGGGGCACAGTTTTTGCAGGATGGCATCGATATGTGCAAAAAAGTTAAGGTGTTGATCGAGCCAGACACCCAGGTATTTAAAACAGAAGATGTCCTTTAGAGTAGTCCCATTGAGGCAGTGGAAGGAGGGAAGGGAGGGCAGCCTAGAGAGTCTCTGCCTAGTGCCAAAGGTCATGAAACTGTCTTCTTGGCATTAAGGAAGAGTTGGGCGAGCTTAACCAGTGTTGAGCATTGATGAAGTCAGCCTGTAGTTTAGAAGTCAAATCAGAGGGAGACTGGGCAGAGGTGAATAGTATCATATCATCGGCATACATATGGATAGAGGATGATGAACATACTGATGAGAGGTCGTTAAGAAAAACTGAGAATAGGAGAGGGCCAAGTACGGAACCTTGGGGCATCCCAGTGGAGAAGGGAAGTGGTGGAGCTACAGAGTCAACTATCTTAACTGATTGAGTGAGACCTACCAGGTATGCCATAAATCAGCTGTAGGCTGTTGGAGACAAACCAGCTGATGAGAGTTTTGAGGAGGAGGGAGTGGGAGACAGTGTTAAAAGACTTGGCAAGGTCGACAAAGACTGCAGAAGTGATGTGGCCTTGATCCATTGTGGTATGGATAGAGTCAGTGAGTCTAAGAAGGGAAGTGGTTGTGGAGTGATTTTTCTGAAACTAGATTGGAAGGAGTGAATAAGGAGGAGTCATCAAGAAAGGAGGAAAGCTGAGAGAGAGTGCAAGGTGTTCCTGAAGTTCAGCCAGCATGGAAAGGAGAGAATGGGCGGTTCCCAGGAGAAGAGAGGTCACCACCCTTTGGAATGGGAGAACTGCAGCATGTTTCCAGGCTACAGAGATACAATGCAGGTGGAAAGACAGGTTGAGGAAGTCAGAGAGGAGGGAAATAGCAGGCGAAGAGGTACAGCAGCGTAGGGTTAAGGCCATCAGGGAGTGGCCTTAGATGGGTTGAGAGAGTAGTGCATTTAGGGTGTCATTTGGGAAGATGAGTGAGAAGGCAAAGCTGTTCTCGGGATGATGGAGCTGAGGGGGGTGGAGGGCAGGAAGTTAGAAGGAGGGTTGGGAGGAGGCTAACAGAGTGGAGGCGCAAGGAGGTAAAATAGGAATTAAGTTCCACAGCTACTGTGGGATGGTTGGCAATGAGCTTGCTGTTTATTTTGAGCAGCAGGGAAGGGGGGTTTAGTTTGGGGAGAGAAAAGTGAGTGAACTACATGCCAAAACTTTGATGGGTTGTTTATATTGGTGTTAAAGATGGACTGAAAACATTCTGCTTTAGCCAGGTGGATGGCTTTGGTACAGGCATTGCGGAGTGTTCATTAGATAACAAGGTCAGTAGTGAGTTTGGAGGATTTGTGGGTTTGCCATGCTTTGCCACAAGCTTGCTGACAGGCCAGGAATTCAGGGGTAACCCAGGGGAGGTGGCTACCATGAACCCTAACTTGCTTTAGGGGAGCATGCTTATTCCAGATGTTGGAAAAATTTGTGGTAAAGTATGCCAGTGCAACATCTAAAGAACTGTTTAAGGATAAGGGAGTCCAGTCAATTTGAATTAGGTCATGGAGTAGAGGAGCAAGTTCTAGTGTTTTATAGGAGTGGATCGTTATTAGTTTGTGGGGGCCTTAGGTATGTGAACTCTGATTAGGTAGATCATATGCTGGTCACTAAGAGCATCTGGCAAAAGGCCAGACTGGATTACCCTGTGGGGATGGGAGGTAAAGGCCCAGTCGATAAGAAAGTGGTTCTAGTTTTTATGGTTTAGGCATGTCAGGCCCTTGACTAATTGGGTTAGGTTTAAGGCAGCTACATGTCAGTGTGAGTTTTGTCTAGTGTGGGAGATAGCCAATTTAGGTTTAGGTCCCCTAGTAGGTAAAGCTCACCAGAAGAGGCAAGGGTCCCAATGGTAGTGATAAGCTGAGTGACTGCAGAGCGGTACTGACCAGGGCAACAGTAAGTTCCTGTGATGTACATTGGTATGGAGAAGGGAAGAGAAAGTTTTATGATGATGCTTCATATGCATTGGGGTCAGTGGTTGATAGCACAGTAGTGTTTGGAGAGAGGAGGAGGAGTAAATAGCTACACCTCCACTCCTGCCAGTGTGGTCCTGACAGGTAACTGCATACCCAGGGATTATGATGGAGGAATCAGGAATTTTTTTTTTAGCAAGGTCTCATAGCATGAGGATGTCAGGATTAAGGATCTGACAACTGGAAGAAGCAGATCAAGTTTAGGGAGGAGACTATGAATGTTGAAGTGGAGGATTTTTAAGCCATGGGGAGTGGGCCTGAGGTAGGTGAAGAGGGGGTGAAAGAAAGGGTGGGAGAGTTAGTCACAGTACTGAGTGGGGGACCAGGGTTTGGACTGATATCACCTGCAGAGAGCAGTAATAGGGAGATCATGATGAAGTGAAGCATGGTGCTCTTGATTCAGGGCATGTTAGTAGATCGTGGGGAACAGGAGTGGCTTGGAGTGGAGAACTGGAATTGAAGGAGGTGTAGAAGTGTGTAGAAGAGAGGTATAGATAAGAGAGAAGGGGAAGGTCATAGAGAGAAGTGGTGCCAGTGATGAAGGGCAGGCAAGGGAGCAGCCATTTGGATGATACTGGGGCTGAGCATGATAAGAGGGTATAAGAAGCGAGGGTGGGATAAAGTATTCTGTAATATAGGTGGCATAAGAGAGAGAAGGATGAAAAGTAGGGAGAAGATGTGCAGGGGGAAGGGAATGAAGAAGGGCATAGTTCTGAGTAGTGCAGGCAGCTTAACAGGGAGAGCAGATCAGCAGATGTGAGCATAGCACTAGAAAATAGAGGGAATAAGGAGAGGAGTGAAGGTGAATGAATGAAACAGTAAGAGACAGGCTGAGAACTAAAGGTGTTCTTAGAGTTAGGAGTTAGAGGGTTAATTAGATAGAGAAAGGCTGAGAACAAATGGTAGCCAATTGAGGGAAGTGAAGGCAATTTTGGGCAGGGCCTGAGTGTA
Organism: Neoceratodus forsteri; assembly: GCA_016271365.2. Lineage (NCBI taxonomy): Eukaryota > Metazoa > Chordata > Ceratodontiformes > Ceratodontidae > Neoceratodus > Neoceratodus forsteri. Next base: position 641,199,050 of record CM028129.1, on the reverse strand, counting down.
TTTAATAGAGGGCGGGTCGGGAGGCAGGTGGACAAAATGAGGAGAAGTAATTAGCAGTTTAGCAGTAAAATTTAAAGAGAAGGTGAACCAGCAGTGAAGCCGAGAGGCTGGCAAACCAGCAGAGTCCAGGCTGAAAGGTGAACCAATCTGCAGGCAGGCTGAAAGGAACACAATCAGGTGGCAGCAGGCCACAATGGCAGCTAATTGGTGGGAGCAGCCACAGAGCACCAAGTATTCGAGAGTACCGGGTTGTTGCTGTGACTGTACTTGGGTCTGAAGAGGTTTTGGGCAGTTGATTTAGTGCGGTGTCCAGCGGAGATGATTTGGCCATGCCATTGGCTGGAGAACTGCCCGATCAGGGGCTGTAGTCTGTGGGGAGAGGAGAAAGTATTAGAATTAGTTATATTACCAGACAGGGGTTGGGGTAGCAGAAATGGCAGGTAGAGTAGAAGGGGAGGGGGGGTGATGACTGCCGAGAGCAGCTGTCAGCAAAGCAGCGGAGGTCAGGAGATGGCAGGAAAGGCAGAGATGGCTTAAATGGGGGTCTGGGTCATGGAGAAGACAGAGAAAATTAAATAAGGGGATGGCTCAGAGAAGCAAGAGCGAAGAGGAGAGGAGAAGGCTGGGGGCAGGGCGGATCAACGCCTAGCACAGAGAGAAGGTGGGGGGGAGGTAGGAGAAGCAATGAGGCAAGCTGAAAATGTAAGCATTGCAGGAGTAGAGTAGAAGGAGAGGTTGCAGAGAATTAAAGGCAAACTTTAAAACATTCTTATGAGCAGATAACAGCACAGCAAAGCTTACCAGTTCGGTATTGCAAAATCAATTAAATAAACAGTGTAAAGATAGTAGGCTAACCAGTGTACACCAAGGCCAATAAAGGCCAAGCTTTTACAGTACCAAAAATAAGGAGAATAAATTAGCAGTTTAGCAGTAAAATTTAAAGAAAAGGTGAGCTGGCAGTGAAGCCGAGAGGCTAGTAGACCAGCAGAGTCCAGGCTGAAAGGAGCACCAATCGGATGGCAGCAGGCTGAAAGGCACACCAATCAGGTGGCAGCAGCTACAGTGGTAGCCAATAAGGTGGGAGCAGCCAGAGAGGCAAATATCAAGAGTACTGGGTCAGCGCCATGACTGTACCTGGATCTGAAAAGGACTTGGGTGGCTGATTCAGTGTGGCATGTGGCAGAGATGATTTGGCCGCACCACTGGCAGGAGAAGCACTCGATCAGGGCTTATAGTCTAGGTCTGAAGAGATCTTGGGTGGCTGATTTAGTGAGGTATGTGGCAGAGATGATTTGGCCTTGCCGCCGGCAGGAGAAGCACTCGATCAGGGGCTGTAGTCTGTGGCACTAAGGGAGTTGTACCTAAGTCCCCCCACCAAACTACACTTTTTCTTCTCTCTTCCTATCTTCCTATTCATCTAATTTCTTTTTCTGTATGTCTGTCTTCATACTTTGCCCTAACTGCAAGTTTTTATCTAAAGCCCCCTTTTTCTTTACTTCTATGCTGTCCTATAGCCCTTTTGTATCTCTCAGTTCTTTGTCTCTGCTCTCCCTCCTGACTGTATTTTCACAGTAACCTCTTTTTCCCTTTACTTTAACAGGTCTGACAGGATGCTGAGTCCTCCCAAATGAATATTATATTATGTCTCACTTGTTCTATCCATCCAATTTACTTCTTAAAGACTGTGAATGTTTTGTGAGCCCTTTCCTATATTTTATTTTACAGGTCCATATATGACATCCCTTAAAGACCCCTACATCTAGTTTCTTACTACCCAGGTAAGAGATCTTCTACTTATTACTTGTACTTGTGGGTTGACTATAATGATATGACTGCATATGTTACAGTGTGTTGCATTACGCTTGAGTAGGGAATTGATTATGCACTCCTTGTGTGAACTATTTTAAAGAGCTACTGATGCCCCCAAGCAAACTTTAAAAAACATAATAATTAGGTACAATTCTTCATGTGTTCCATTAATATTTTATGTATTTCTCCTCCCCATAATTTATTACTAAGGAAATGTGTGTGAACATATGATCATTGTCCCTTAGAGTTTGAGTTCATCTGCCACTATAGCTTACTCGCTACTCCACGTCATAATACTCTGTTGTGACATCACAGTCTGTTGCCATGGGAGTAACTGTGAGGTCACAAGCAGTGCTCTATAACTTCAGGTACTGTATGAAGAAAGCAGCAAGACTAGATGAACTCTTCAGGAGCAGAAATCCTGTTTTCATACAAATGACCTCAGTAATAAGCATTTGACAATGCCAAATGTTGCTTGCTTGTATGTGCTGTTTAGGTATTTGGAAGTAATAGTTCCATGCCTTCCTCCCAAGACATGCATTGTGTCTTTCCATTCAGTATTCACAAAATAGTGGGAGGGGCAAGGGCCACAGCAGTACAGCAGTTGCCAAGGGGGTGAAGAGGTGGACAATAGTCCATTCAAAGGCAAAAGAGTCCTGCAGGAGCTCACTAAATTGAAGGTGGACAAAGCGATGGAACCAGATGGGATACACCCAAGGATATTAAGAGAACTGCAAAGGGAGATAGCAGTGCCTCTGGCAGCCATGTTCACTAAGTCATTCAACATGAGTGAATTGGAGGAGGGCACATGTGGTCCCTCTACACAAGTCCAGCAGCAGGAGGAGGCAGGTAACAATAGGCTGTTCAGCCTCACCTCAGTAATGGGGAAGATTATGGAGACATTGCTTAAAGAAAGGATAGTGGGGCATCTAGAAGCCATTGGAGCCCAGGACCGTAGACAACATGGATTCACAGTGGGGACATCATGTCAGACAAATCTGGTTGATTTCTTTGACTGGGTGACAAAGGAAGTGAATCACGGTGGGGCAGTGGACATCGCTTACCTTGATTTCAGCAAAGCCTTTGACACCATCTCACATAGGAGGCTGATAAACTAGCTGGGTAGGCTGGGCATGGGGGAAAAGGAGTTAAACTGGGTTAGAAACTGGCTAACAGACAGGAGGCAGAGAGTGGTGGTAAATAGGGTGCAGTCTAGGGATTGGGGTGACCAGATGGGTGCTGCAGGATCAGTCCTGAGCCTGTCCTGTTCAATGTCTTCATTAGTAACATTGCAGAATGGCTGAAGGAATTTCACCAAATTTTCAACATAGTCATTTTAAGACCTCTGCTCATGAACGGAGTCACTGTGATTTTCTTAATCTGTTCCAAACATTGATTGCGTAATCGATTGTGCCATTGTGCACTTACATGTGCGGAAACACATTTTGGGTGACATGAAAATGACAGCTGTACTGCTCATAAGAAGGTGTGGTAAAATGCAAGGTTGAAAATCTGGAGTGCAAATATTAAAAATTTGCAAATTACGAGCATGCATAGGAACAGCATAACGATGCTCATAAAACAGTCATTTTTTAAATTTTTCACACAATTTTAACATAGCTATTTTAACACCTCTGCTCATTAACAGTGTCACGTGATTTTCTTAATCTATCCCTAATATTGGTTTTGGTACACTGATCTGCCCATTGTGCGCTATATGCGTGGAAACACATTTTGGGCAAGATGTGAGAAATGACAGCTGTACTGCTCATAAGGAGGTGTGGTAAAATGGCAATGTTGAAAATCTGGAGGAACATATTGAAAATTGTGAACTTACGAAGCGTATAGGAACAGTGCAACGATGTCAGAAACTGTTATTTTGGATTTTTCACCAAATTTTCAACATAGGATTTTTTGGAGCCTAGCTCATGAACTCTGACACTGTCATTTCATAAATTGGTCTCAAAAGGTGGTTCTGTGCAGTGACCGCAAAATCACCTTTCAGGGCCGATTAACACCATGACAGTGACAGAATTCATGAGGTGGGGTCCAAAAACCCCATGTTGAAAATTTGGTGAAAAAATTCCCCAAAATGTCCGAGATATGCAGTAAAGTTGAAAAAAACCTATTTATTCCATTATACAGCTTACCGGCATTTCCTCAGTTCACGGTCAGCTTTGAAGAGTGCAGACGTGTTCCCAGTCCACCAAAGATCATTGCGCCAGACCGGACGTGGCATGGGGTGAGGTGGGGTGGGGAGGTAGATGCACAGAGGGTGGGTACGGGTGGGAGGGGGGTCAGGACAGTTTGCGAGGGTTTTTTTGTCTTTTAGGTTTTTTTTTTTTTACTTCGATGACGCTGGACTTGTGCCACGCTGGGGTGGGCTCCCAGCGTGGCAGCTGGAAGGCTGTTTGTGGGTGGAGGCAGTGGAGCCAATCGGGGATTGGGCACCCCCATCGCCATAGGACCTGTTGCCTTGCTGGGGTGGACTCCCAGCATGGCACCCAATAGTCTCGGGGGGGAACAGTAGAGCCGATGGGGGATTGGGCACCCCCATCAGCCATATAGACTGCTGCCACACTGGGGTGGGCTCCCAGCATGGCACCTGGAACTCTGTTGGTTGGGGAGTGAAGCACAGCCGACGTGTATTGGGCACCTTCCATCGGCTATAAGCAGTGTGCGTGGGGAAGCATGAGCACGCAGTGTGCGCGCGGGTGTGTGTGTGGGGGAGCGAGCATTAGCATGTGATATTATCGCTGCTCACTGAAGTATAGCTCTCCCTTTCAACTGTATGGCCACTGCATTTTCAACTGCTGTCATAGACAGCTGCAGCATTGATTGGAGAACTGCGGACATGCCTGCAAACACACTGACTGAATTGGAAGAGGGCTGCCACACCTCCGAAAACTCGGATGATGACACTATGTTTCTTGCACATGCATGCAAGTAACATAGAAATTGGGGAGGAGAAATACAGAACTAATGTGAAGTACAAGCTCGACTGTCTAAATATTATGTTTTGTTGAAGTTCACCTGAACATGTCATCAGCTCTTTCAATAATTCACTAAAGATTATAATACAACCTTAATCAGGTTCGATTTCAGTTGGCTTCCAACTGTGTCCCCACTGGACAAGGTGAAAATAAAGCAGAATTTTCTGAGGAGGTCTCCTTTCCCAGTCAGCAAAACTTAACTTGCTAAACTACATAAGAGCATAATGGAAAAGGGTATCTTTGGAAACTAAACTGTTAAAAAGTAAGGATAGGGTACAGATTTGTTTTGTGTGTGTGGTGGTGGGGTGATGCTCTAGCCCACTTCAAATGATGATATGCAAAACTATTTTCTGTCTGTTTACATTCCTGGTTATGGTTTTCTACTGCTTGGTGTAACTGCTGGTTCAAGTACCCAAAATGAAAAACTGAAGGGATGTTTCTTTTTTTTAATCTAGCACAGTAAGGAATGCTGGCTTCAGAATTATAAGAAGATGGATTAAAATATTACTACAGACACAGTCTGTATTGTAGAAGGTTTTTGGGATATGTCTGTGTGGATCCATGTCATAACGGCGAAAGCCTAAAGGCAATCGCTGTTATGTAGAAGTCAAGAGTGCCAAAAATTTATTTCGGCCCTATGACACTCTGGCGCACAGCAAAGGCCACTAGGGACTTCATTTTCAATGTTTTCTGTGGGGGCTGCACCACCCACATACCCACGCACCCCCCTACTAAAGGATTCTCAACTTCAGGGGGATGCATGTTGGGGGGGGGGTAACATTTAAGAAAAAGGTTTGGGCCGGGTGCAACAAAAACACACTAACGCCCGAACCAGAACCTAGTACCCTGCCAACCGATGCTGATCACGCCACGGAATCGGCACAGCAACTGATCAAGGCACCACCTCCACATCCCTTGCTGTGCATGCCCACTCCCCCCACCACGGTGTGCTTATAATGACAGGATATCGCTATAGTCGCCCAACCTCCCATCTGGCCGCCGTATCCCCTGTGTGCCGTTGCTGCAATGCGCTGTGGAGAGGGTCGCTGTTATTGTCAGTGCCCTTTCCCAAGCGCCCTCATCACGGACACCCATCTGTGTAGGGCTGAGCTGGTGGAACCCAGTTCAGATTTGGAAAGATTAAAAATCTTAACAGTCCATGGACAGGGGCATTTATTTTCCACTGATGTGATGAACTGGTCATTCACCCACAAAAAAACAAACAGATGAGAAGTTTTTTTAATGGGATAAGAATGGTGGCTTGGGAATCAGGAGAAAATTCAAATCTTTCTACAGCCAAATGCTGTAGTACATTGTGGCCTTAAACAAGTCACTTAGGATCAGGATTTGCCAGTCAGCATTTGGCACTAATAAGATTTGAATTTGAACACATTTTCTCCCAATACCCAATTAATTTTTTTTAATCTTTCCCAGTTCAAACTGTGTACTGCACTTGCTCCCTTCCCACACACACCTGTCATGAAAACCCTTGTATTACGCATTGCACCTTTAGTAGAATTTTAATCCAACTTCTCATAATTCACAACCTCCAGCATTTCTTACTATGCTCTATTTTTTGTTTGTTTGTTTATTGGCTGGGAAAGGAGAGCTAGACAATAATGTTTATTTTAAGCATCATTCCAGTGGTGGGGAATAGAGATTGAAACCAACTGAAACTGAACCAGAACAAGGTGGTGGTGTTGGTATTTTAGTGGATGGGAAATTAGGCCTGGACTTGGGGGGGAAGGTCCCCTACTCTTCTCTACAAGTGACATAGGGAGCCGGATTCACAAAGCTCCTGAAATTCTCACAGCCGCGTGGAAACCCCAGCCAAGTGGGTCATCACTTGCAGATCTGCAGTTTTTCTGCAGCTGTGATATTGAAAAGGTGAGCCAGTTTACGACTGGCTCCACTCATTTATGGCAGCTTGTGAGTGGTGTTACCATGGAGGTCCTGCAGCTGCAGAGGAATGTTACAAATCGGTGGGACTCTGCATAACATCTTGACAGCTGTGAGGGACTTTGAATACTAATCTCAGAGGCTGCAGAGATTGCATTCCACAATTGAAGTAGCAGAGTGGACTTAGTCCCAAATCGCTTTGTAAATCTGGCCCAGGATCTTAACATCTGCTTGAACAACCACCAGAACCGGCAGACAGGACCTAAGTTTAACAAGCAACTCTCTACTGTAATAAAAACTTAAAACCACTGGGCAGTGATGTTCCAACTCTGTGTTTTAGTTGTTTTTGTTGTTAATTTTCCCTCTGTATAGGGATACTAAATCACACCGACTGACAGATGGAATCTTTGCCCTGTGTATCTGTATCTCTGGCCACATGGAAGAGTAGGGCCTACAAGGCCTGTACTTCTGCAGCCCAACAGAGAGCTCCATGAATTCTTGACATCCTTTGCTGCATGGAAGTGCAGAGCCAACAGGGCAGACAGACATAGACATCTGATGTCCCCTGTGATGTCAAAATAGTGCAATGTCACCAGTGGCAGGACGCCTGTCCATCACGTGTCTCTGAAAAAATGGATGTCAACACTGGTGGAATATAGCAATCCACCGATGGAGCAACAACCCTTGGAGCTCTCACCACTCCTTCCATCCCAGCAGCCACAATGCAACAATCCTCCAGCACGAGAACCAGACCATTACCATTCAAGCAGTAACAGGTACATCAGCACCAAACACCACACTATTTGGCCATACCTGCACCATAAATGGCCCAGTCATTGTTAATATCTTCACAACCAATGCACTAGCATTGCCCTTTATAGTCCCACCACAGTACTGGACCATCTCAGCAGTACCGTAATGCCTAAAACGTGTGCCTACAGTGAAGTAACTGTGGCTAATATATAAGTATGTAAATAATTATCTATTAAAGGTATAAGCAACACCATATTGTCTGTGCTCCTGATCTCCCCTCCCTCACATGTATTATATAAAACAAATGATGGGTAAGTGTGGTATACAAGAATACATAGCCACTGGTGGGCTACCGAGCTCATAAAACCAATCATCCTTGGGGTTTATGAGCTTGTATGCCCCCAGTGGTATATATCCTTGTATTTATTTTATTTAGTTTTTGTTGACCGGGAAAGTGCACTAGACAAATCCTGCCTGTTTTCAGGCATGACCCGGGTGGGGATACAGATGAATGCCAACTGACCTTGAACCAGATTGCTGTTGGTGGCATTTTAGTGAATGAGGAAATTTGGCTAGAACGACTGGGAAATTCCCCTACTCTTTTCGATAAGTGCCATGGAATCATTAACATCCACCTGAACTACCACCAATCCAGGCAGATGGGACCTCGATTTAACGCTCCCATCTGAAAGACGGATACCTCAGTTACCCATCAGTTTATCTCTCTCTCTCTCTCTCTCTCTCTCTCTCTATTTTGTTGAGCTGACTCAAAGGGAGACAGTATAGTGCAGTGGTTTAGGCTCTGATCTGCAAACCTGGAAACCTGGGTTTCAAACCCACGCCTCCACTTGCATACTGTGTGACCCTGAGCAAGTCACTTAACTTTCTTGTGCTCCCAGGTTGCACCTGTAAACAAGCTTTCAGCTTAGTGTGTCTCTTCTGGATAAACAATAGGAAAAAGAATATTCCATTTATCTTCACGTGCAAAGGAGAAGGATGATAACTCATTTGTTGCAGAGCCACAGTGAGTTGTGTAGGTTTACCACCCTGCCAAGTGATAATAAAAGGCTTTTTCTGAGGCAGGCCATTGTGTGTCTAAGCTACACCATGTACCATAAACTGTAAAACATTAGAGTGTTTCAAGAAGATTTAACTGCTTCTATTTGATTTCTCTGTTCTGTTTTGAGGAAGCAGAGGTCATTGTGATGTCATCAGGTATTGATAAAGCTGCCCTCGCATTGGTTTAGGGTTTCTTAGTGACTTGACTAAGTTGAAAATAAATGGCTGAAGTGAGGATAAATGGTTTACACAATAGTCATGGATACTTGAACCATGCAATAAATCCATTTATCTGAGTTACTTCATGTATAAATGTAGAATCTTACATTTGTATACACAGTAGACATGTGATGGCTCATTTATACATATAGGCCTATATAGTCAAAGGTGTTGCACCTGGCACAATTGAGTTGCACTCAGCACAACCCCAGAACTGCAGCCTGGGGCAATATTCAAAAGTGGGAATTGTGCAGCACAATTTCTGATGTGCTGGGGCACAAAGATAATGTATGTGGAACATCTCCAGGGGCCTGCCCATATATGCAGTACATCCCGATATTCAGCCCGGATGTGGCATGATCTGCTGGCACAACCCAGAGATGTGTGCATCACTGGGCTCAAAGATGAGCCTGTAAAATGGCTAAAGTGCCCTCCACCCACATGTGGCTGCTGTATTGCAGTGGCAACAGAGCAGCCACCAGCCATGGATGGCTACTCCCAGAACTCTATGCACAAGCACCCATATTTGTCCCTGATAGTTTAGTCTAGTGGTACCTTCCTTCCCTCCTGTACCTCTGAGCACCATAATGCATTACAAATATTAGCCCTGGTGATCAGGTGGATGCCCTCCCCGCCTGTAACTCTGATTGCCATGGTTTATTAATAATAATAGCCCTGTTGTTCCAGTGGATCCACTCTCCCTGCCTGTACCTCCAGTTGCCATAGTTAATTAATAATAACCCTGGTGGTCCAGTGGATCCCCCCAACCCCCACCCACAGAGGACCCCAGCCCACCCAGCTCCCCCGTCATCGACGGGCAGCATACCCGCCCACATATCACTGCAGATGCCCGTCAATTACAACTTACAGTAGTAGCTGCAAGTCCATTGGTCCACAAGCTCATTGGTCCACATTGTGGATCAATGGGCTTGCAGTGCATACTGTAATAATTCACAACTTTGTGAATGAATGACTTAATTCACAATGTTGAATTATTACAGTGTGCACTGAGCCCATTGGTCCACAATGTGGACCAATGACTTGCAGCTACTACTGTAAAACTGTCATTCGGCAGGCAGCTACGGTGTATGCAGGCGGGTATGTTGCCTGCTGATGATGGGGATCTGGGTGGGCTGGGGACCTGTGGGGTGGGGGAACCACTCGACCACCAGGGAAATATATTTAATAATTTGTCAGTGATTGGGAATTTGAGTGTGGAGGGGGGGGGTACCACTGGACCATCAGGGCTAATAACGATTAATATTTTCAGTGATCAGAGGTACGGGCAGGAAGGGGGGATCCACTGGACCACCAGGGCTATTATAATTAATAAACTATGGTGATTGGTGGTACAGGCAGCGCAGGGGAATCCAATGGACCACAAGGGTTATTATTATTAATAAACTACTGTGATTGGAGGTATGGGCAGGGAGGAGGGGAACCACTGGACCACCAGAGATATTCATATTATTACTTTGACAGTGATTGGGGATTTGAGTGGGGAGGTACCACTGGACTACCAGGTATAATAATGAATATCAGTTTTGGCAATTGAGGTTCGGGATGGGAGGGGGAACCACTAGACTGCCAGGTAACTTATCTTTAAAACACTATGGGTGATTGGAGCTATGGGATGGGGGACCTCTGGACCTCCACTGCCAGCACCACATGATGTGCGGGCTCCAGGTCCATTTTGCTGGCCAGCCCTGCACAACCTCATGCAAATGGGTCCATAATGACATGCAATTGACCCATTTGCACCCTACATGCATTATGGCCCCATTTGCATATTGGTGTCTGAATATTAGGAATTTGTGCACAGCATATCTCTGATGCACTGGTGCATTTCATTCCTGGTATTTAGACCTGTCTGGGGATGCGAGGAGCACTGCATTTGTGCAGCCCACATTATTTGATATATTCAGAAGAGATGCGCCATGGCACTTCTCTTTGAAATCCTTTTTTTGCTCCAGTGCAACTCAGTTGCACAGAGCAACCACTTGCACCATTGCCAGGTGCAATTTTGAATATTGAGCCCATAGTGAACACATCATGAACCCTACCCCACTCATTCTATGGCACTTCTTATTACAGTTTGTACACCATTATCTCTTCCTCTATCCACCCTTGGTCTCACATAACATTGTCCATAGCCTCACGCTTTGCCATGTAGCCTCCAGCTTTGAATCCACAGCTGCCTTCCTTCACTACACAATGCCTCTTTAAAAAAATAAATAAATAATTGTGTTTCATCTTTCACTTCACATGCTACTGCTCCTGCTTGCTCCATCTTACAGGTCGTCCTCCTAGCTCAAATCAGATTAGTGTCATTTTCCAGCAGGATCTGCTGTTGCCCACCATAACAAGAAAAGATAAAAAACTAAATGTATTTTTTAAAAATTGAAAACAAAACTGCCACACCACCATCATGCTCCCTGCTTCCAGTAACAAGACAGTCCTGATCCTAGTGAGTGTTACTCACTAAACCTGCTGACATCTTGACTTACTGTAAATTTGTTCTGATTGCCACTTAATCCTCCAAAGAATTGTCACATAGCAGCTTAAGTGCTGGGGTCATGATGGTGCATCCATGGCAAACAGGATGCAAAAAAGACAGAGAGGCACTACTTCACCAAAATATCCCTAAACTATGCTAATTAAAAATAATAAAAACAGCTAGAAAAATGTATCACACATGGTCATAGCCTGTTTAATGGAGTTTGATCTCAGGCACCCCATTTGTGGCTTATGCCAGTCATGAAGTTACCAGAGGTCAGACAGCACAAGGGCTGAGCGGAAAAACTGAATTTCCAACCGAACAGAATTCTGCAGAATTTTAGAAAATAATGCTGATTTCCATCATTTGAGGAATTTCAACATTCGACATGTGAAATGTTTTTCGCTGATTAATAATCCACAGTCCATATAAATTGCAGATTCTTTTTCCACAATCCATGGAAAATTATTCCACGTTTAAATGAGCCATGGAAAATTATTCTGCAGTTAGCACAGAAATGCTTTTCAAACTTCTGTGGAATTTAAAAAGAAATTCTGCAAAGCATTTCAGAATGCAGAAGTTCTAAAGGCAGAATTTCACATTCTGCACACCCCTAGACTGCACTTATATAGAAAAAAATACTTATTACACATCTCCTCTGCCTATCCCTTATTTATCCTCATTTAGAATGCTTCAGTGGCTAAAATAAGTGTATCTGTAAGGTGCAACTCTTACATGCATTGTATAAATAGGGGATACATGATGGGCAGGAGTGTGATATGAGAAATATCTTCATGAGCGAACAGTGACCTCTGGATACTCACTAGTGCCGAAGGCTTGAGTGAGAATATCTAGAGGTCACTGTTCACGAATGAAGATATTTCACATATGACACGATCTGCACATCATGTGTGTGATTTATACAATAGGCTCATTTTTTTTTGGTTTTTTACTTTCTATTTTTTCCTCCTTTTCCCCTCAGCTCCGGTCTCCTCGGGAGCACCTAGGAATCATCCCACTGCAGTCTGCTCCTCCCTGGTCAGTCCTCCATCACCCATGTGGCCTCAGTTTACCCCGGGTGAGACAAGGTAACCCCAACACCAGATTCCCTGGCAGCGTTGGTCGGTCAGGTGCCACGGAGTCGGCAGCATATCATGGGCAATCTTCGGTGCTTTGTCTGCACTAGAGCTGAAGGGCATTTCCCCTGTTCACTCTGCTCAGCACTTGCTGTGTCTCTGGCTTCCACCAGAGGTCAACTGAGTGCCGAACAGGGACCCTTGTCCCTCCCTGGGAGAGGAGAGCTGTCCTCTGGACACTCGATCCTCTCCCTCTACTGCCAACCCCCAGTAATCCTGGCTCATTCCCGAACCTGGGTCGCTGGCGTGACATGAGGTGTGGTGTCCAGTGCCTCAACCCTCAGTGCCACTGGGTCAGCCCTACAATAGGCTTTTCTAAAATGGTTCTGTGTTGCCTTCAAGCTGTGTGCAAGATAAAAAATCTTCTTCCACATTCTTTGGTTTGTTTTCTTCTGTAAGAAGAATTTATTTATTCTTCCAGTATAGTTCAGCTGTATCAAAGTATGTTTGGTGTGTTGAGTCTGCATGGTTTGATGTATTTAGCAGTTAGTGCTCTTTCTTTTTTTTCTCTTCTAGTAGGAACTTTAGAGATCTCAGCATAGGAGTGTGTGAGACTGAATGCAGTGAACCTGTTGGGGCTTCAGATACTTAAAAGACAGATGAATTTAATTTGTTTTAATGAGCTGAAACAAGTTGCAGCTCTGAGGGCGAGTTAATGGGCTTGTCTGTGACATCACCACAGTGAGAATAAATGCTGGTGAGGTAAGCACAGTATGTATAAACAGCATTTATCATCACTGTATTAGCCTGGGCTTGCATTTATCTCACTGTGGTAGTAATACATGCTTTTATCAGAGTAAAATATAGTTCATTCCTATTGTATAAATATAGGATATACAGTACCATTGCCTGGCTTAAAATATGGAATTTATCTTCAAATGTGAGGAGGCAACCCTTACAGAAATGTAAGTGTGCTGCATACATGCAGAATGTATGTCACTTGCTTAATTGTGCAATGTTTGCATATGGTTTGCATATATTAAGTGAACCTAAGCGAACCAGGTGCACATCAGCTTGAAATGCTGCACATCAGGTTCACATGCTGCAAGCTTACATGTGTTCAGCAGGTAAGCTGGTGCAAACATCTTCTAAAAATCACATCAGGTTCACATGCTGCAAACTTGCCGTGTGTGCAGCAACTATAGCTGGTGCAAATTTAATCTAAAAAAATACATCAGTTTCTATTTCTTATACTACTGCTAGCAATTAGAGCAATTAAAATACATTTTTCATTGATTTCCCATTAAAATTAGATAAACTAATTAATTCTGATCTTTTTGCAAGTTGTTAAATAGCTTTTAATTTTTGTCATTAAATTGCCATTAATTTGTAAAGTATTGTTTGCTTACTGCATTAAATGCCTAGGATATAGCCAGTCAATATCCCCATTCCAAATGTGCCACAAGGGAACTCTGTATTGTGAAGTCTGACATTTTTGTTTTGGGCCATGCAAATCCCCTTATACATATTTACTGCTACAAATGTGTTTCTTCATAACTGCTACAACTCCCTTATTTCCCTTTGTCATTCTTTATGGAGCATATACACAATGACCATGCTCAACAGTCTTAGTGCTCAGTAGGGTCTTGGAATCATGCACCATATCTTACATTTTGCCTCTGAAATGAGGGACGTGGACACTCAAAAAAAGGGAAAATAAGGGACACTAACCTTCACATTGCTCAGGTCACACCCTGAAACATGGAGTTACAGTACAGCAGAACACAGTGAAAACCATTGTATTTACTTGCACCGATACTGGCACCTGTGAATAAATTTCTACCATAAAGTAGGGGTGCCATTTAGGTAAATCAGAGGAAAGCAGTTGCCCTCCTCCCCCACCCCGGCATTTGTACCTAAGTTGTTATGGTGTGGTAATAAGGGCATTAAATTTGAATTTAATCTTTGCACAATAAGTGCCCCCGGCCTGTGTGCTCATGCTGCAGGTGCACTTCAGACTTGACTGTGTCAGTATTGTGTTGTCCACTCTCTCCACCTATTAGTTGCAGCACCATCACAAGTGACGTGGAGGAGCACTAGCCAAACAAGAGCACCTGAGTCTTTCCTGCCACAGAGTAAACAGGCTGCACACTACAGCTTGGAGGAGTCGGTGAGCACTGAACTCACAATAGCAGTGTTGTGGAGGCATATTTTTGTTAGTCTACTCTTAGTGAGTCTCCATCTCCCTTCATGGCTGAAGGGGCAAGGGGAGAGCTAGAAGGTAACTCAAGACTAGGCTACCTACCTACTATACAAGGCTCACCTTGCAAAAAAAAAAAAACAGCATGGTCCCCAGGCAGCAAAAAGCTAGGCCTAACAGCAGTGATGACATTGGTGTGGGGGCATCTTCATAGGCCTTGATCAGTGCAGCCTGGCAGCTATCATGTCAGTTGCCAAACAACAAGCAAGCAACACAGTTGGGTGGATTCGGATAGTGAGGTGACCTGGTCGCAGATCACATTGGGGACCTGGGATGGTTGGATCTAGCATCCAGATTCTGGCAGATGGATAGAGGAGGAGCATACTGAAAACTGGGCTGGTGGCGCACTGAGCCAGGCCCCAAGGTCTTGCCAGATGACAGGGTAAGTAAAAGTAAATAATTTTTTAAAGGGGGATTGGAAAAAGCCAAAGGACTGAAATATTGATATGTTTTCATGTTTCTGCTCCTTTGGACGGCTTCATAACCTATGGATGAGTATTGAATGGAATGGAGTTGGGTAGAAATTGGGATAACTTTTTTTTTGGGGGAGGGTCAGAACTTCAGCCAGGAAAAAATGGTTAATAACTGGGTGTGTTTAAGCACAAATCTGATGCACTGCTCCAGGGTATAGACAGATGAATGCTATACATTTTAATTTTCCTGATCTGTGTATCATTTTTTAGTCACAGCACATAGGTTTTACCTTTTAGAGATGTTCCAGACATTCCAGAGCTTGCTGCCTAGAGGTTTACATACTAACATACTAAAGCATGCCAGCAGAATAGGCCTAATGGTCTTTCGTGTCTGCTCGTTTGGTCAGCCCCACCCTGGGTGCTGACCTTGCTATCCTCGCCTTCTCTGGCTTCTCCTTCCCAGTTCTGGATATTCTTGCTGCATTGGATTTTGCTTCCAGAACCCTTCCCTGTACCTGTCCCTCCCTCTTGAATCCCTCCTGTCTCTGCCTCCACCAGCCCCTAGGCAGTGCATTCCATGGCTCCACCACCCTCTCAGTGAAGTAGCACCTCCTCCTTTCTCCCTGAATCTTCCCCTCCAGCTTCCACCCATGGCCTCTAGTGGCCCCTCCTCCTTCCTTCAAAGCACCCTGACTGTTTCCTCCCTATTTACCCTCTTCATGTACCTGAAGACCTCTATCATGTCCCCAGTCCTTCTCTCTTCCAATGTGGACATATTTAGCTCTTCGAGCCTCTCCTCCTAGGTCCTGTCCCCATGCCCCAAATCATTTTGGTTGCCCTCCTCTGGACCCTCTCCAGGAGGTTAATGTCCCTCTTTAAGTGTGGCCTCCAAAACTGCATGCAGTATTCAAGGTGCGGCCTCACCAAGCAGTTATACAGAGGGAGTATCACTTCCCTCCTTCTGGAGGTGATCCCCCTAGTGATGCATCCCAGCATCCTGTTGGCCTTGGCTGCTGCCCTCCTACAAGTCTCTGAGTTGTTCATCTTGACATCCACCACCACCCCCAGGATCCTCTCAGCCATCGAGACTTGTAGCATTTCCCCCCCCAGGGTGTACACTTGGCCTGGGTTTCTGGCCCCCAGGTGGAGTACCTTGCATTTCCCTGCATTGAACCTCAGCTTCCACTTTCTAGACCATCTTTCCAGAGCCTCCAGGTCCCCCTGTAGGGCCACCCTCCCCTCCTCGCACCTAGCACCTAGGTTTACTAGCACCTGGTCTCCACTGGTTGTTGTTGTTGGCTCCCCCTGCTAAATTCTGAAATGGCGCCACTGCCATAAAGTCTAAATTACAGGAAATCCTCAGTGTTAGCAACATATTTTCCATGAGGGTGGATGAGGGGCAGAGCACTTTTCAGGGATGAAATGAGGACTGTCCCTTGCATTCAGGGACAGTTGAGCAGTATGGTATGCACAGACTACTGGAGCCCTACTATAGTCAGCCTTTGTCCCCTCCCCAGTAAATGACCTCCACATCCCCCATGCTCATGCACATTATGACATAGGACAAGGGAGGTGCAGGGCATGCCCATTGAAATGAATGGGGTTATTTTTTATAACTATTTCATACATTATTGATGGAGATTTGGAGTTTAATGAAGGCCACTGCTTGACTAACAAGGGCCTTGTTAGTAGAACAGTGGCCTTCATTATTCTGCAACTCACCATCATAATGTATAAGATAGTAATAAAGAATAACTCCATTAATTTCAAGGAGATATGCCCCAGCACTCTGACCCATGGACATCATCTCTTAAAGACTCCTTCCTTTGGCTTTCTAGCACTCAGGTAAGAGACTCTTGACTTTTATCTATACTTGATGGGTTATCTGTAGCAGCGTGACCATGCCAACTGCAGTGTATGTGCATGTGGGGTGGAGGAACTGGCCATGTGGGTGGGTGTTGAGTTACTGCTACTTTTATGTTTGCCCCTTAAAGTCTGTTTGCAAGAAAGCATTCAAAACTATGGAGAGAAAAAAGTAGGAGTATGCAGGTCAGACTGAAGTAATTAAGTAGTTTTGTGGGTAAGTGTGTCTATTGTGGGTGGGAAGAACCACATGTGTTTCCACTGGTATGTGTGCTACAGTTCAGCTGTGCAGCTGAGATGAGGGGGGACAAGAAAACTAAAAATCAGTGGCTGCAAGCATGCTGCATGCATGTAGATATATGCAGATTTATATTGAAGTACAAGTGAGCCATATGTACACGGGGTGGGATATTCAGAATGTGCCAAAAAGATGCGCAAAAGAGGGAGCAGGTGCAAGTTCAGTGTGCCATGGCACAACAGGCATGATATTCAAACCATGTGCAGACCAAGGTGTGCCTGCACAACGTGGCTGAATATCGTGCCCAATGTGCCATAGCGCAATGAGGGATGTGCAGTGGAGCAGGGTTGAAACACAATAGCACCCCTAGAGATGCGCTGGAAGACAGGAAGCGGCTGCAAGCAGCCATGGATGTGTCATGCACCGAGCATGCACCAGGACAGACAGATCAACTCCCCACCCCAGCCAGGGCAAGGCCACCATGAGCTGCACAACCAGGCGGTGAGTAGGATGGACCACCGCCCATGAACCCGGTGCTGATCCAACAGCAGATGTGGGCCAGCAGTCCTCACCCACTGGGCAAGGTGCCCCTGCACTGTCCCCTAGCCAACAGATACTGGAACACAAGGATGGCCAGGATCCACCCAAGCCATGGCACCACATCAATACTGACCACCCCCAGTACAGTGAGGCTGAGACACCCAGCCCAGAAGCATGACCAAACAGTGCATGGCACTGAAGGCATCCCACCACCACCATGACAATGCATTCTGGTGCTCCATGGCACCATGCACATGCACCACATCCACACCATGACCTCCCCTGCATGTGGTGACACCATCCACTGATGCCACCACAACCCACACAAGGTCCTCCTGCATGGCCCACACAGAGGCATAGCATGGTGGTTGGCCTGGCTTCAGTACCCAAGGGACCATGCATGTGGCAAGGCCCACCCCGGACTCCACCACCAGCAGGAAGGCACTCTGAACACAGGACCTGTGCATGGTCCACCACCCATGCACACACCCCAAACCCAGCACTGGCTCCATCAGATGGCTAAGCACCCTACTGTGGCACATGAAGTCATGTATCACACAGGAGGCAACACAGGAGCACACACAATGCCCCCAACACAGTCCCATGGGTACCATGTCAAACAGCCACACATAGCAGTGCAATAGGCGCTGCCATCATAGAGCCCATGGTGCCATTGTACCTGTGGCCTGCACACCACCATGGTGCTGGTGAGCATGCCATGTGGTGAACCAGGCCACCGCCCACATGCATCAGGACCTCATGTGACAAACCCCAGACCACAGGCACTGCCCCAGTCACCATAGACTGCATGGAGGGGGCCTACAACAGCACCACCCACAGTGGCAACAGGGGCAGACGTGCAATAGACCAGGGGTCAGGATGCCAGCTGCTAGGGCACCGTGCCTGGATGATGGCGCTATGGACTGCCCCCAATGGCATGTCAGCATCCATGTATGCAGTGGTGGGGTCGGCATGACCGTGTGTACCACAGACACTCAAGGGGCACAGCTGCACAGGCGTGGCACACACTGCTAGTGGCAGCTGGGACATAGCACATGCACCACAGCCCACTGCACACAGGCAAACAGTGCACAGGGCACACCACACATTCACCGGGCAGAGCCCATGGCTCCAACCCACACCAGTGGATGATCCCCGCCACACACACCCACGGCCAGTCCAGCACCACCCCACAGAAGCCATGCACAGCACTGCAGCAAGGCTCCATGCGCCTGCTGCAAATCAGAGACTGACACAGACATAGCTGTAAAAGCATATATTAAGAATAAACACAACAACATAAACTATGTACACATATATATATATACACACAAATATACAATAGGGAGGGGAAGTACAAGGCCACAACAAGGGGGGTGGAGAAAGGGCAGGGGACAATAAGAAAGGCAAAGATGGAGGACATGGGTGTGTGGGGTACAGTCCAGGGAGGGAATGATCATGGGCATGAGCTGCAGGCCCGGTCTCCTCTGTCCTCCCTGTGGCACCTTCTGTGCCTCCGATGGTCACTCCTGTCCATGTTCTGCAGCAGATCCAGCGTGGCACAGGTGACCTGCAGGATCTCCTGTAGGGTCCGCTCCATGGCCAACCAGCATGGTCCACCTAGGACAAGGGAGCAGAATCAGTATGAGTGACTGGCCAGACCAATGCAGCCCACCCAATGTGTATGGCGTACATCAGTGGCCTGCACCCCTGAGATGGCATGCAACCACCCACAGTGGGTGCGCCCACAAGAACTGCCTACCTGGGCACCCGCAGCCATGCAAACCGCTGCACACCCCCACTGCCCAGCCACACCGCTGGCACCATCATGGCCGTCCGGTGACATGCCAATGCAGTGGGATGGCAGTGGCAAAGCCAGGCACTGAGTGCACCCACAGCCCACCTGCGACACCCACCCACATGCACAGACCCACAGGATGGTGTGGAGGGTACCGTGGGACATGCACAGCTGTAGGGGCCATGTACAGGGAGTTATGCCTCACCACCACCCCTGTAACCTACCATGCACAGTTGTAAAGGGAATCATGGCACTCACCTGTGTCCTGGTCAGCAGGGTGCTGCTGATCCCTGGCACCACCACTGTGCCCTGACTGCATGGCCACACCTCCAGCGTCGTCCTGCCCTCTACACTTCTGGGCCATCCAGGCCCTATGGCAGTACTCCGGGCCTAGTGGGGAAACATGAAGACAGTATCATCAGTACATGTTTGACCCATAGCCCCCCCAACAGTGCGCATGCCCGCACAGCCCATCTGTGCCGCGGTGGTGCAGGGTGTACTCGATGTACCCATCACAACCAGCAACACAGTTTCTGGCCCCCCCCGGCAGCATGACCTGCCAAACACTGTGCCACCAGGACAGACAGATATGACTAGTTATGGTGAAGGAGCACCTACCTGGCCATGGCAAAGGTCCCCGCCGAGAACACACCTGCAGTCACTCCAGACAGTCAGGGTCACACTGCTGGAGGTCCCCGTAATGGTGGTGACACTGCTCCACAGTTCTTCTGCTCCCTGTAGCCTCCTCAAGGCCTTCTGCCACCTCCTGCCACACCTCTGTCTGTGGCCTCAGGAGGGGAACCTGCCCAAACAGGGCACCTGCATGGGACTCCACAAGAGCCACCAGGTTTGCCAGCTCCACCACATTCCAAACTGGGGCTCTGGTGCGTGCCATCATGCAGCCTCTGCTGAGCTCAAATGGCACCGGTAGCACATGTGCCCCATGTGTGGAGGCAGCGTGTTACTGTGCTGCCAGCCACTATCATGCTGGCACTGGACTGCACAATATGGGGCAGCTATGCAGCCACATAGCACCCTAGAGGAGCAAGAGAGGGCAGCTGCAGGGTCAAGGGAATCTATTAGGTATGCAGTGCCACAACACAATTAGGCGCCCTGCATGGAGCACAGTAGGGTGCATGTGTGGGATGCCATGCAGTGGCCTACTACGCAGAGGTGCCATGATGCCCATGGCACATGTGCCCCTTCGGACATATTGCACACAAGCACCACAGGCACAGTAGTGGCAGTGCTCTGTACTGCCTCCCATTCACAGTGTGTCTGCTGCACTGCTAGCATAGGCATCAGCAATGTGGGCATGCATGGTGTGGTGCTAATTACACATGTCACAGTGGTGCGCCACAGCCTGAGCATGTTCAACACCATTACGCAAGGAGCAACAGCGTGATATTCAGCCAGGATATGCTAATCAGCTCATGAGCCAATCCACGGCACATCCACTGCGTTTGCATTCCATTATAGTTGTGCATGCCCTCATTTGCATGTGATGCACTATAAAAGTGACCAGAAATGTATAGGCCATGGATTGGTATTGTAGCCTTTGAAGGTAGGTGCCATGCTGTGGAGATGTGGGGACAGTGGTCTGGGTGGACTGTGGGGACTGCACAGTCCATGGTAACACCTGTCTACCCCAGGCAGAAGCATGACCGGCGTGAGGATGATGAGGAGAAGGGAGAGTGCGGAAGAGGAGGCCTTCACCAGGGCAGAACTGGTTGCCCTGTTCAAGGCCTACCTTGACAGGGAGACACTGCTCAGTGGACAGAAGGCACACCATAGGCCTGTGCGGCGGCATGGGGCAAGGTGGCATGTGCCATCAACCAACAGGGCAGCCACCAGCGGTCCATGCAGAAGTGCAAGAAGAAGGTTGGCATGGACAAGAGGTGGATTAAGGATAAGGTGGCTGCCATCAAGGCAATGTGTTCTGCCACTGGTGGGGGCCAGTAGGACGTGCCCTGCCTGATGCCACTGGAGGAGCAGGTGGCCGGCAGCATGCAGCATTGCGCCATTGAGGGTGTTCCAGGCGGAGGCTTCCAGATGGGTTGCAGCCCATCACTACATGGTAGGACCAGTGCTGGCAGTGTGTGGATGGCAGGGGGGGCAGGCCCCAGGGCCAGGCGGAACCACTAACAGTACTGTGTTCTTTTACAGCTCCTGAACAACTGCATGGGGCAGCAGTTGTGGGTGTGTCCACCGAGAGGGCGGCCCCGGAACCAGTGGAGCACCCATCCACCTCCACAGGTGTCCGAGGGACCGACTGCCTGCAGTCCTGCACATCTGTCCGGACTGATGCCTGTGGTGCGGGTGCAGATGTGGCCTTGGCTATGTTCCAGTGTGACACCACTCACGGTGTCCTGTGTGCTGAGACATAGATCAGGGCTGACTCCAGCACTGATGATGACGTGATGCATGTCCTGGACAGTGATGTTAGTGGGACGCAGGGGGCTCCCACGGTTGGCATCCGCACAGGCGGCAGTGCAGGCAGCACTGGTGTGGTTGCCTGCCCACCAGCCCTTGTCCAGGCTGTGTCTGTGTGAGCTAGTGGGTCAGCAATGGTGTGCAGCCATGGTAGTGGGGTTGTTGTCACCACTGCGGCCATGCCGGCGGTGCCTGGTGATAGGCAGATAGAGGGGCAGCATCAGCAGTAGGACAGTGTCGATGTGGGGACGGGGGTTGGGGGATAGCAGCAGTGCACTGCATGAGGATGTACCCCAGGATAGTACCACCATGCAGTGCCCACTGTCGAGGGACGCTGTGCAGCAGAGCCAGGAACATCACAGGGACAGCATGCTGGCCATGCAGATGACCCCTTGGACGACCACAGCCATCTTCTCCAGGTCACTGTGGATCAGCAGGTGCGGCTCGTGGTTGCGGTGGATGGACTACATGTGGAGCTGAGCCAGGCAGAGGAGAGGTGAAACAGGGACCATGCCCTGCTCCTGGCAGAGTTGGCTTATCAGCAGGTGGATGTGACCACAGCCATTGACAGGCACACCACTGCAATGGCAACTGTCATGGCTACACTGGCAGACCGGCTGTGTGCCCAGCTGTAGCTCAACCTGCAGAGTGCAATGTCCACCCCCATTCTCGCATCGGGTGACCCTGCTATGTCAATGCCAGGTTCGGGCTGTGGGCATACCTAAGCACACCTGGTGCGGGCATATTCAGTGGCCTGCAGACTCTTGCATGGACAAAGTTGCGTTCATGCAGCATCACCCCGGGAGCTGTTCGGTGCCACCCCATGAGGCCACTGGTCAGCCTGGTATGGCTGACAGGTCTTGGCAAGGCTGCCCACGCATCCGTGGTGGCCATGCTACTGTGCTGCATGACTGAACCGTCCCCTCCACAGCCACTGCCTGCCACTGCCTTGTGTGCACTATGGTGTTCTGTGTGCATTGCATGGGTGTGGTGCCCCATCCTGCACTCACACGGTCCCTGTGCACACCCTCCTGGCTGCTGCCCACTGTGGCATGTGCATGATGATGTCAGCATAGTACTGCCCACCACTGTGCAATGGTGCTCAGTGTCTGAGGCATGCACAGTGCCTGCCACTGGGTGTGGTTGTGTTGGGACCTGTTTGGGTGGGGGGGCCTTTAGGGGTGGGTGTCCATGTGGCCCTGTGGGCATGGGTAGGGGTGTGTGTGCCTTTGTGTGCATGCCGTGTGCATACCTGCTGTTCCCTGCCTTTGTGTGCAGTCCCCCACCCATTCCCATGCCCCTGCCACCGACCTTCCCTGGTGTCCACATCTGCCTGTCTGTGGGCTGTGCCCTTGCCCTTGGTGCTTACATGTGGCCCTGTTGACCTACCTGTGTGGTCCAAAGTGCTCCTCTGCAATGGTGTCGCAGTGCTGCTGGGCCATCTGGGCTAGCCTGGGATCCCTTCACCCTGGGGGTGGCTGCCCAACACCAGCAGGACTAGCGTCCTCATTGTCCCCACCGCTGTCCCCTCCTCGACCTCAAAGGCTATCCCACAGTCGGAGGCCATGTTGTGCAGGATACAGCAGGCCAGGAATAGCCCACAGGCCTTTGAGGGGCTGTACTGTAGGGCACTGCCTGATGTGTGCAGGCAATGGAATTGTGCCTTCAGCAGCCCGAATACCCACTCGATGACATTCTGTGTTGTGGCAAGTGCATCATTGTACTGTTGCTGCACTGAGGTTGATGGGCACTAGTATGGTGTGGGCAGCCAGGCCATAGTGGGTAGCCACTGTCACCTGTGTGTAGAGAGGTTTCATTAGCATGGTGGTCTGTGACACCATGCCACTGGCCTTCTTGGCCATTCCCCATGGCATCCATGCCCAGATCCCACACCCCTCCATCTGCACCCATCACCCAGCATGCAATGCATACTCACCTACCAGATGGCCAGGGGGGATATCTCTAATCTTGAACCTATAGCACAGTGTGGACCGGTGCCAGATGAAGATGTCATGTGCTCCCCCAGGGTGCGTGGCACAGACATTGATTATGTGCCCCCTGGCATCACACACCGCCTGGCCATTGACATTTAGGTAATCCTTGCGGTTGATGTGTGCCACCCTCCAGGCCAGGTGGCTTGTGGATGCCAACATGGGTGCAGTCTATGGTCCTGAGCATGCCAGGCAACCGTGCTACCCTGGAACTCCTGCATGTTTGCTGTGTGCTCCGCCTATGTGCTGGGGAAATGGATGTACTCCGCAGCATGTGGCAGCAGTGCGCTGAGGAATTGTGTGAGTAGGCGTGACACGACTGACTGGATTATGCCTGTCGAGTCTCCTGTTGGTCTCTGGAAGGTGCCTATGGTGAGCAGGCACATGACAGCTGTGATCTTAGTCTCCACGGACAGCGCATGGCTCCGTCGTGTGGGTGCCTGCATCTCCTCACTGCACAGCTCACAGAGCTGCCTCAGAATAGCCCAGTTCAGGTGGTACCATCCCACAATCTCGATGTCACTGTACTGCTCATAGCTGATGCAGGCACAGTACAGCCTGTTCTGGCATACCGCCGCCAGGCCCTTCCATGGCCATGCCTCCCTGCTGGCTGCCTTCTCACACCCCTCATTACCACCTCCATCTGGAAGGTGGCACTGGACATATCCCTGGTTGGTGTCTCTCCCCCGGGCGGCTGTCTAAATGGTCCCCCTCCCGGCTGTCTGCTGCTGGTACTGCCCCTGCGTCGGGTACACCCCTGGTTCTTCACCACTGTGTGACCTACCTCTGATCCACTGCCCTCCTTCCTCTGTGGCATTCTGAGGCCCTCTCGCACACACACACACACACACACTGTCACTCACTCGCACACACCTCCAGTGGCCCCTCCGTCCAGCTCCTGGCCACACCTGCTCCCTGCTTCTTGGCTTGCCTCCCTGCCACTCTGTCTCCATGCTCCCCCGCATTGGCTCCTCTGTAGTGCAATCATCCTCTCCTCACTTGCTCCCTTTTATTTTGGATCATTTCCGCTTTCGCGCAACTTCCGCTTGCTCCGCTATTGCGCACGTCGTCTACTGTTGAATATTGCACTGCGCATATTATTTCTGGTTGCACCCCCTGCACTTGTGCATGCATTCATTTTTGTTGCACTGCAGTGCATTGAGTTTTGTACTGTGCAACCTCTCCTGCTGAATATCGCACTTTGGCACATATCTGCTCTTGCACGGGTGCATCCCTATTGCGCATGGTGCAACTGCTCTAATTATACCACCAAGGCAGTATAGCTTAGTAGTTAAAGGCACTGAATTGCAAACCAGGAGACATGAAGACCTGAAAACCTGGGTTTGAATCTCATCAGGCCCTACTTGTATACTGTGTGATCCGGGGCAAGTCATTGAACTTTTATGTGTGCAGTTATCAGTGACCATTTGCCTTTTGCATGCATGCCACATGCATGCAGTCTGTTCCAATTTAACATGAAAATCATGCTTTCTACACTTTCATGCTGTACTCTTGCAGCACGCATGCCACATGCATGTAATCAGTTCCAGTTTAACACTTAAATCATGCTTGCAGCATGCATATCACATGTAGTTTAATGTGTGCAGCATGAAAACATTTCCTATTATTATTTCTGTAATGGAATACACACAGTAACTCACAAGTAGCAGATCCACAAGTGAGTTATGAAAGTCATGAAAATAAATGGTATACTAAGAATAAGACCATTGTATGTTTCTACATATATTACATGAATGACTTTTCCCCATTGGATTGATTCAGTTATTTCCCTGTATACATACCACACTAATGAAAGGTATGTACTGACAGCAATTAAATGTATATAGCACAGTACCTGAAACCCTATGATACCTCACTAATTACTAGCAGTTACCAATTCAAATAACCAATTAACATATCCATTGACACTTACCAAACCAGTTACCACACCAAGTAAAATACCACAGAACACACTGAAAGGATTACTTAAAGTACAAAACCCTTTCCAGATTAAAGAACCGTGTAAAATACAACCTAACAGCATCATAACAATTTCCTCCCTGTATCTCACTGAAAAGTCATGTCACTCAGTGCTCCAGCTCTCTCCTCAGACACCAAGCTTTCCCTGCTGCTGCTGATTCCAAGGTGCTCTATAGCTACTGACCTTTATTGCTTCTGACTATAGATTCCATGCTTTAGAATCTCCTGACCATGGACTCCATGCCACACAGACACTAGAAACAGGAACTTCTGCTCTTGACTACAATGACTATTATGCAGACCACTTATATTTTAAGGGATACCACAGGCCTCTTTTTATTGGAGAACAAATAAGCATTTAGTACTTGCGTATCTGTAGATATGCACACCACTACACTATGAAAACAAAAAAAAAGACAATGCAAAAATGCTGTTATGCTATGGAAAACAAACACTAGGGCAAAAAAACAGTGACTCACAGTCACAAAACTCAGAAATGATCGCAAATGCAAGCACAAGGAAAATCAACCTCCATTGTATCTTATATAAAACAAAAGGGAAAGTGTAACATACTGGGTTTAAAATTCTACTTTTGCTACTTGCATTCTGGGCTCATGGCATTATTACCTTATTAAGCCCCCTTGATGAAATGACATCCCTGTCACCACACTTAGCTTATATCATACAAGGCTGTCATTTTTCTGTGGCACTTGAGACCAAGTTCTGCAGCAGAATTACCATTTGCCACATAACTTCTGCTGCAATGGTTTGTAATGGAAGCTCTGTGGCACCAGTTAACTGCCACATCATAGTCAGCTTGTCATCCTGATGCTATGTCTATGGCAATGGCTATGACAAATGGGATGGGAGGATGGAAAGCACAGTACCACTAGTCCAAAAATAAGGTCCCAGACATAGAAATAACATTTTTTAAACATAAGGTCCTATCTTATTGCATAAATGAAATACAGAGGGTCTTATGTGATAAATAGTTTATCTATACTCACAGAAGGCTGGTGAATAAGCTGGAAAGCTTACAGGTGGGAAAAAAATAACTAGGTGGGTGGAAAACTGGTTGAAGGACAGAAGTCAGAGGGTGGTGGTAAACTGGGTGCATTCCAGGCAGATGGGGTTGATGAGCGGGGTGCCTCAGGGATCGGTACTGGGACCCCTCCTTTTTAATGTCTATATTTGTGATATAGCAGATGGACTGGAGGGGAGGGTGTGCCTATTTGCAGACGAAACAAAAATCTGCAATAGGGTGGACACCCCAAGGGGAGTGGAGGCCATGAGGGAGGACCTGTAGATTCTGGAGCGGTGGCCAAAAGCTTGGCAGCTGAAATTCAATGTCAAGAAGTGTGCAGTGATGCACATGGGGTGTAAAAATGCTAGCAGCTTACACTCTGGGGGGTAATAAACACAACTGAGCAGGAGAGGGATCTGGGGATTATAATATCAAGCAACCTTAAGGTAGGTAATCAATACAGCAAAGCAGTGGGAAAGGCAAATATAATGTTGGCGTGCATTGGGAGGGGCATAACAAGCAGAAGGAGGGAGGTACTGATGCCTCTTTATAAAACCATGTTGAGGCTGTGCCTGGAGTACAGGGTCCAGTTCTGGAGACCACACCTATGCAAGGCCATAGATGGGACAGAGAGGGTACAGAGGAGGGCAACCAAGATGGTGCACACTATGCAGGGGAAGCCATATAAAGAGAGGTGGAGGGAACTGGATCTGTACCCATTGAAGACTAGAAGGGAGGGGGGGTACATGATAGAAACATGATTTAAGTACATGAAGGGATCAATAAGGTGAGGGAGGGAGCTTATTTAAAAGGAAGGTGGGGTTAAAATTAGAGGGCATAGTCTAAGATTAGGAGGACTATTCAGAGGAAATGTGAGGGGCTTTTCTTCACAGAGAGGGTGGTGGAGGCCTGGAATACACTACCTGAGGAAGTGGTAGAAGCTAAAACAGTGGAGGTATTCAAGATGGCATAGGACAAATATAAGGGGTTGGCAAGTGGGGGAAGGGGAAGTCCCATGACAGAGGGGATGAGTAAACAGTAGGGGGGAAGGGCAGACTAGATGGGCCAGAGGGTTCTTTTCTTCCGTCAAATTTCTATGATTCTATGATACTCAAGCTGTTTACACCACTCATGAGGTCCCCACTGTGTATCACCTGCTATATATTTATATGTAATCTGTAACATTGTTTTTCAAATAAATTTCACCTTTTTGATTGTGAATTGTATCCTTTTTCTACAGGTCTCTTAGGAAATAGAAACATAGAAACATAGAAACATGGAAACATAGAAACATAGAAGTTGACGGAGATAAGGACATAAGGCCCATCCAGTCTGCCCATTTCTTTTCTACCTTATAAATGTGCCATCGACCTTTGCTCTGTCAGTGACCTATCTATTCATAGTCATTTGTATTGCTCCCTTATGCCTATCCATGCCTGTTTGAAGCCCTGCACTGTATTCATAGCCACCACTTCTTGTGGTAAGCCATTCCATGCATCTACCACCCTTTCTGTGAAAAAAGAATTTCCTCACATTCCCCCTTAATCGGCCTCCCTCTAATCTCATGCTGTGTCCTCTTGTCCTGCTATTTTTCTTATATTTAAACATGTTAGACTCTTTCACCTTGTTTATGCCCTTAAGGTGTTTAAATGTCTCGATCATATCACCTCTCTCCCTCCTTTGCTCAAGGGTATACATATTGAGCTCCGTTAATCTGTCCTCATATGTCTTCTGATGCAGTCCCTGCACCATTTTGGTTGCCCTTCTCTGGACTGCCTCAATTTGGTTAATGTCCTTGTGAAGGTGTGGCCTCCAATACTGCATGAGTACTCAGATGGGGCCTAACCAATGTCTTGTACAGAGGGATTATTACCTCCCTCTTACGACTTGTGATACCCCTACTAATACACCTAACACCCTAGCCTTACCTACTGCTTTGGGGTCTGCTTGGATGATTTTAGGTCATCAGTGATGATGATGCCCAAGTCTCTTTCTTCCTTTGTGACTGCTAACAACTCCTCCCAGCCTATAAGTGGCTTCAGGGTTTCTCTTCCCTATGTGCATGATTTTGCACTTCTTTGCATTAAATCCCAGTTGCCACTCTTCTGACCATTTTGCTAGTTTATCCAGATCTCTTCTCATTCTGCCCACCCCATCTGGATCATCTACTCTGTTGCAGATCTTGGTGTCATCTGCAAACAGACAAACCTTACCCTCTAGTCCATCTCTGAGGTCACTAATGAAGATGTTGAATAGGACTGGCCCCAGGACTGATCCCTGAGGTACCCCACTTGTGACTTGCATCTCTTCTGACTGTATACCATTTACCACCACTCTCTGTTTTCCAGTCAACCAGTTTGCCACCCAGTTGACCAACTTCTGACCCACCCCGAGCCTACCTAGCTTATTTATCAGTCTTCTATGTGGAACAGTGTCAAAAGCTTTGCTGAAGTCAAGGTAGGCGACATCAACTGCTCCCCCTTGGTCCACCACTCTGGTTACCCAGTCAAAGAAATCTATGAGATTAGTTTGACAGGACCTTCCTTTTGTAAACCCATGCTGTCTTGGATCCTGTGCCCCTATGGATTCCAGGTGTTGCACTATCCTTTCCTTAAGGAGTGCCTCCATAATCTTGCCCACTACTGAGGTAAGACTGACTGGTCTGTAGTTCCCCGCCTCCTCCCTGCTACCACTCTTGTGGAGCAGGATCACATGAGCCCTTCTCCAGTCTTCTGGGACCTCTCCTGTGCTCAGAGACTCACTAAACAATTCTGCTAATGGCTCTGCTAGTTCCTCCTTTAGCTCCTTAAGTACCCTGGGATGTATGCCATCAGGTCCCATTGCCTTATCCACCCTGAGCTTAGCAAGCTCTTGTAGGACCCTTTCTTTTGTGAAGGGAGTAGTGCTCACCTCCCTCCCCCCTGTGTCCATGATGCTGAGCTGTGGGCCCTGCCCTACCTTCTCTTCAGTAAATACTGAGCAAAAGTATCTATTTAGGATAGATGCCTTTACAGGATCCTCCTCCTCACATGCTCCCTTTTCTCCATTAAGCTTAGCAATACCCCCTCTGGACTTTCTCCTTTCACTAATGTATCTATAGAAAGTCTTGTCACCTTCTTTTACTGTTCGTGCTAGTGTTTCCTCAGTTTGGGACTTTGCCTGCCTTACTGCCTTCCCTGCTTCCCTTAGGGCAGTTTGCTATGCCTCCCTATCTTCATCCCGCTGTGTTCCCTTATATTTCCTGAAGGCCAGCCTTTGGCTCTGACCTTTTCTGCTACTGTATTTGAGAACCAAAGTGGTTTCCTTCTTCTTTGCACTTCCTTTTCTGTCTAACACAATGGGATGTTGCTTCAAGTATTGCATCCTTGATGCTTGCCCACTTGCCTGTACCTCCTCACCTGTGTTTCTTTTTGCCAGGGCTAGCTTAACTCTGTTGGCCATCTTATCAAAGTCAGCTCCTCTGAAGTCCCATATTTTTGCCTTGGAATGGGATGATTTAGATGTAGTAGCCAAATTGAACCATACCATGTGATGGTCACTGGCCCCAGGTGACCTTCTACCTGGAGATCTGTGATCCCTTCTTTGTTAGTCAGTACTAGATCTAGGATAGCCCTGTCTCTTGTGGGTTGCTGTACCAGTTGTTTGAGGCCCTCCCCTGCAGGAATCCACTATGAGTCTAGTTCTGGCAGATGTTCCTGCTGGTATTGACCAATCTGTATCTGGCATGTTGAAGTCTCCCATTATCAGAACCTCCCCTTTAGCTGTCATGTTTTGTATATCTTCTAACAGTAATGTGTCTATGTCCTCCCTCTGGTCTGGGGGCCTGTAGACAACCCCAGTTCTTATGGCTGTCCCATTTCCTGTTTCCAGGGTGACCCACAGTTCTTCTGGCTCCTTATGTGTATTCTGAATTTCTGTAGCTTTGATATTTTCATTAACATACAGGCCACCCTCCTCCCCTTTTGACCTCGGTCTCTTCTGAACAATACATAGCCAGGTACTGAAGTCTCCCAAGTGTGGTTACTGGTAAACCACGTCTCACTAATTGCTACTATGTCCAGTTTAGCCTCTGACATTGTGCCTGCAGGTCTGGGATCTTATTTCCCAGGCTGTGAGCATTTATGTACATGATTTTCCATTGGCCAGATTTTGGTGTGTTAGTTGTTGGGTGAAGTTTGGCATTACCCCTGTGCATCGTATGGGGAGACAAACCTTTTTCTTACCTGGTGATGCAAATGAACAGCAAACCGCTGAATTCCTGTTTGACCACTAGCTGAGGGGAGGGGTGTTCTTCCATTCGGCATGTATGGTGCTACCCCCTCTCCCATTGCTAGTTTAAATATTCTGCAAAGACATCAAACTTCTGCCCCAATGCACTGACTCCCTCTTTAGTCAGATGCAGTCCATCAAATTAAAGAACTTTAGCTCCCAGAACTGTTGCCAGTTCCTACAAATCTGTGTCCTTTTCCTGGCACCAGTCCTTGAGCCACGTGTTTAGCTCCCTATCTCCCCTTCTCTGACCTTCCGTCCATCTGCTCCCTTCTCCCAGACTGGCAGGATCTCAGAGAAGGAGATGCTGGATGAAATAGATGATAGTTTGTCACCCAGCTTAGTCAGGTGTTCCTTGGTCTCCACAACTGACCGGCTGGCGAGATCATTAGTCCCTATGTGTACTAGGACATCAATGTTTTCTCCTGCTTTGTGAACAATTTTGAATGCGGTCAGTGCCTCTCCATGCTGATGTACCTGGGAGACATCTGACCATCACCCTGTCTGGAGATGGGTATCAACTCCCGAATCATGGAGTCTCCTATGATCAGAAGTTTTTGGATTTCCTTTGTGCTTGTTTAGTTTGGTTCCTGATTTGTGTGAGTATTGTGTGGCTCCTGTGCCTGAGTGTCCTGCTCTGCAGTGTCTTCTGCCTCTTTATTTGATTTCAGAGATAGAGGCAGATACCTGTTTGTAGTGTTTATATGGTTTTGGAGGTAATGTGTTGGAGAGCAGAGTGATGGGGCACCTGATTTGCTCCTCCTAACCACCTGCCAACCTCCTGGACCAGCTACCCTCTGCGGTCGAGGTTTTCTGTTGGATGCTGGGGAAATGGCGGGTGGTTCTTATAATGTACTTCCTCTTCAATATGAAATTTGAGCGTGCAATCTCTGCCCATGCTACCCAGAGCTGAGACCTAAGATCTCCAAGGCCCAGCATGTGGGACAGTGTCCTAAATCCTGTAAGACTGTCCTTCTGAAAATTGTTCCACAGTACCTGCAGTTAATGAAATCCATTCCAAATAAGTTGCTGGGTTTGTAACCTAGTCAGAGTAATTAGAAGGAAAAAAAAGGAAAAAATGCAAGTAATGGTTTAATTGTGCTTTGTTTAACTTGTTATAACAAGTTAAATTACTAGTGCCCTGTAAATGAGATCACCTTGTGGAGCCCACTGATCCGCCCTTCCTGCTCTGCCACAGGAAATGTCACAACTGTGGTACCCTATAAAAGAGTGTAGCGTGGGGTGGTTGGGGATGGGGTGGGTGGCTGGGCCTTCCCTGCCTAAAAGAAGAACCACGGACGAAAGAACAAGGAGGTAAGAGCAGAAACAATCAGTCAACAACAAATGCAGTAACCCTGAAAGCTTATCCTAATGTTAGATAAAACTGTAAAACCTGTAAAAGCACCACCTGTAATAATTTCAGAGAAGATATACCCTGTAAGAAACACTTTGCTCAGAGAAAAATAAAGCAGTAACAGAAGATATACCTTGCAAAAGACAATTTGAATCAGAAGATTACAGCAGTAATCTGTTAGCACACCTGTAGGCACACCTTGTAATAATGCAGAAGAAGGTATACCAGCAACAACAATTTGAATCAGAGAAAAAATAAAGCAATGAAATGTTAGCAACAAACAGTAGCAATCCCTGTGAGTAAAAAATAAAAACACCACCACACAGTAAATCTGCTTAGCCAAACTAAGTCTTAATCCTTCTCCCTTGCTCTGGTAAGTTTCTCTACTCTGCCTTTCAAGCAGTCTTAGAAGGAAAGAGCTCAGGTGAAGCTAGGTGCCTTGGCCAGCAAACCAAGTCTTCTACAGGGATAAACAGAACAGTGGAGATATTTCAAGTCTCATTTTTCATGCCAACCCACTTCTCCTGATGCTCTACATTGCCCCATCAGGCCATGATACATATGTGATCCCCTTATGAGAGAAGGCTCCCCTGCCCCTCACAAGGTGTCACCAGTGTGACAGAACACTGGACTATACCCTCCCAAGCTTGGAACATTGGCATGCAACAGCGCTGGCAGCCACCCATCCTGCGCTGCCAGTTCTCTGAGCTCCTCCCTGAACTTGAGCCACCAGCATGGGAACATAACATGCTACCCACTGGTCCAATGGCTGGCCCTGCACACACATTTCTTCATAACTTTTAGGTAATTCTATTAACCCAAAATATAGTAACCAATAACCATGGCAAAATGTATACATGCACTTATTCATTTAACAGGTCTGTTCCTTCAACAGGTCTATATTCCACCTATTTTTTAAAGACAGGTTAGATAATTTTACTAGTTATTCACTTCAGAGGTGTCACTGTACCTTAAAGGCACAAAAATATGTACAAAGTAAGGTATTCAGTTAGCAGGTCTATGCTATTATCAAGTATTTCTTTAAGTGGCCTGAGTGTAATAAGTTAAGACTGAAAATGTTATTAGGCTGTAGTACAGTTTGAGCAAATATTACAGTATCTGATGTGCTGTGTCACTTCCTCAGGGAGTGGGTGCAGTGATAGATAACTGACTATTCATTTCTGTGGCCAAGCAGACTGCTCTTCCAGTCCAGGTACGCAATAAGCTCTTCTGCCGAGACCGGGCTGAACCCCTGGCTACGGCTCCTTTCCTGATTGGACTCATCTTGAGATCAGTGCTGCTAATTGGCTGACCGCCAAGCAGAGCAGCTCCCCATTGGTTGGCTGACTTAGCCAGGCTTTGTGAAGCTCAGAAGTGGCCCACCATGGTGCTGCGGCCGGGCTCAGAGGTCTTCTGGTCAGCTGTGGACTTGAACCCAGCCATTTCCTGCCAGTAGCAGTTCTGAATCTGTTTAGGTGAAATTTTTCAGCCCACTCCAACCTTAATTAAATGCATGTTAGCCACTCCCCCTCAAAGCCTCCTCCTGCTTACTTGCTACAACACTTCTCCTCCTGTATAATTTCTCCTATTCCTTTTCTTGCCTTTAAAACAGCCTAAACCTGCCATCATCCCCTCAAGTTCTCTACCTGCTTATACCCTTAACCACTTGTCTCTAAATACAATTACCCTTTAGGGTCTCAATTAGACGCTATCCCCCAAAGCCCTCCCCCTACTACTAATCCCCTTGTGTATCATCCCTGCCTTTTTCCTCAATGTCCACAACATGATCCTCCTTAGAACCCTCTGCCTTATACTCTCAGTGCTGGTACTGGCTCCTTCAACCGCAAAGGATCACTCAAAACATGCACCTCAATATAAATATAACCCCTTACCTTGTGCACTGCAGAATGGCAATGGACCGTCAATTCTCTGCCCTCAGACTGTAATTCTACAGTATCAAAACCTAGAAAACTCTAAAACCTATAATGCACAAATGCCTTTAACCCTAAGCAACATACCTCCTACAGCATGGGTCCATAAGTCCAGTAGCCATACTGGCTATCCCTTCCCACCACCTGATTTTGACATACTCCTAGCTTACTCAAGTGTCAAGCCAAAAAAATCACGCCCTATTAGCCAATCTAAAGTGGCATACAATCAGTCTAACATGGCTGCTCCTACTAATCTCAAGGAATATACTCCCTAATCCGGGTCCAATAACATGCACTGCAACTGTACATAATTGACGGAATGGTCTAACCATAGCATTGATAAATATCTGCAGTCTACTATTAAAAATTCTACACCCTTCAAGTCTGGATCTCACAACACCAGCCTGACATCCTTACAGTAGTAGAGACCTAGTTATCGCCTAGGGTGCCAGACTCAGCTGTTCAACTCACAGGGTATGCTTCTTTCAGATTAGATAAACTTGGTAAAAGAGGAGGTGGTGTGTTATTTATGTCAAAGACCACATCCAGGGCCAAAAGTGAAATCATTGTGACACCAAATGTGGTACTCAACTGATAGCCATAAAAGTAATACTCAGCAAGAATGGGAAAACTTTAACTATAGTCTCACTCTTTGTTCCTCCCAAGGAACAAGCTGTTAACTTCAAATCTGTCATTGACTACCTCTCTGATCAGTGTCTAAACACTGAGCTGATAATGGTCGGGGACTTTAATATCAAATGGTCCTCCCTGATGCTGGCTCCTATAAGGACTCGTTATTCCTCACTCAGCCTCATGCAACTGATTGACATCCCTATTCAGCTTAATTACCAGACAGGCACGGGCTCCATAATTGACTGGTTGGTCACACCGCCTGGTAGAATATCCTCCATCTCACTTCTCCCAGACTCTCTCAGTGACGACTCTCCTATAATTTGCAAATGGTCTAATAAAGTCCCAAAGGTGTCATCCAGAACCATTAAAACTAGACTCCTAAAGAAAGGCAAACTGGAAGCTCTAAAGAGCACACCTCAGCCTCCAAGACTGGAGCTTTATTGACCACAATACTGACATCAACACTGCCCTTGAATGCTTTATATGCAGATTCAATGATGTTTGCAATATCTATGCCCCCTACATCCAAAAAAGGATTTGTGATTATGGCGGCCCTTGGATCACACCACAGCTGGTAGCCCTCATGAAACATAGAGACACCCTGTAGTCCAAAGCTAGAAACTCTGATACCCCAACAGACTACCAGATTTATAGAACCGCCCATAATAAGTGCACCTGGGCTACACGTAAGGCCAAAACCAATCACTTTAAAAGTGAACTGACAAACTCTTGGGGCGACAGCCATCGGTTCTAGGAGAACATCAAGTTTCTAACTGGCAAAACTTAAAAAAACTCGCTCCACCTTCTTGAACATTGAGGGTCATCCCACACAGGATCACAATCACATAGCAAATGTTTTTAATAAGGCTTTTACTGACCTCAGCGAAGTGTTGCCTCCTAACTTCCTCCAACCCCCGTCCAGTACTTACACCACACAAAACTCAGGGACCCAAACTAACTCCCACCCACCTTTCTACCTCAGAGTTATCACACCTCATGAGGATAAAAAGTACCTCTTAAAAGCTCTCAGAAATGACAGAACTAGCATTGATCATCTTGACCTCAAACTAGTTAGACTCACCCTGAACATAATTCCCACTCCCCTCACCAAAATCTTAAATCTTTCCCTGGTATCTGGCAAATTCCCATGTATCTGGAAGGTGGCGGTGGTTACCCCTGTCTACAAAAGTGTTGAAAGAGCCAGCTTTGCAAACTACCACACAATTTCAATCCTACCCCCACTCTCTAAGGCTTTAGAGCAAATCATTTCCAACCAACTGACAGAATATCTAGACAAATACAATCTACAATGCTGGCAACAACATGGCATTCGAAAACAACACAGTACCACAACCGCTCTTGTAGAGTATACCAGCTTTATTCACAATGCCCTAGACAGAAGGCTCTTCGTGGAGGCAATGTACATTGACCTCACCAAGGCCTTGAACACCATTAATCATAGTCTGATCCTGGATCAACTCTTCCATACTGGTCTCTCTTCTCCTCTGAATCAGTAACTTGGTTCAGGAGCTACCTAACCAGGAGGGGTCCAAAAGTGAAAATACTAGACACCTTCTCTGAAAACCACAGTGTCATCACAGGGGTTCCCCAAGGCTCTGTCCTTAGCCCCCTACTGTTCAGTCTGTTTTTAAACAACCTCCCACAATCAGTAAATGACCAGATTCTGCTTTACGTAGATGATGCGGTACAATATTCTTGCAATGCTGACCCCAGTATGCTTGAAATGCAAATACAGGCTAATTTCTCCTAGGCTGAACATTGGTTCCTTCAATCTAAATTACTCCTTAATTATAAAAAACCCAAGACAATATTATTGCATCATCACATAACAAACACTGTACCCACCAGCTTCAAATTCTTAACAATCAGAACTCTCCCCTTGAAATGGTTCAAACTTTGAAATACCTGGGAGTAACACTAGACCACACACTATCTTTCAACCAACACATAAACATAGTCGCAAAGTCATCTAATGCAAAACTGGGACTACTGTGCAGACATCATCAATGTCTGACTGCCGAAGCACTAAAAACTGCTGTAAACAGCTCAGTCCTCTCAGTGATAGACTATGGACTAGCAGTCTATGGGGCTGCCTTCCGATCCTCTCTAAAACATATTAGAACAATGCTTAACAAAGCATGTTGACTAGTCCTATGTGTACCCCGCCTCACTCACACCTGTGAGCTATACTCTCAGATGAGATGGCTCAACCTTGACAGCCACATACAGTATCAAGTATACCTGCTTGCCAAGAAATCTACTGTTGGACTCACCACTCTGGATTTGCAAAGCCTCCTTAGCCGGCCAAACACCACCAGATGCACCAGGGGTAAAAACAACTCAACCCTAAGCATCTCCTTCCATAGAACCACTTAAGGTCAATGGTCCTATAAATACTGTGCACCACTATGGCTCAATGTGCCTGACAAAGACATCATGAAAGAGGAAAAACTAGGACCTTTTAAATCTAAACTTCACACGGCCCTAGCTACGAAAAAGTCACTGTGATTGTAAGACCTGATCCCCTCCCATCTACCCTTCTTTTGTCAGCCACCCACCTTCCAACTTGCCCTCTGGTCTTGCTCCTCTTACCTCTCTACTCTCAGAGTTCCCACTCTGGCTTCTCTCCACCTCTCCCTCCCCCCCTTCTCCCTCCCCTGCCCTGCTTCCCAGTGGCACTCCTTTTCCCTCTTCCCATCCCTTTCCCCCATGTTATCTCTCTTCCATTTCCTTCCCTGCCCCTCCTCCCATCCCCCACTCTCTGCCCTGGTCCTTCTTCACTCTTCCCTCCCTCACCCCCACCTCTCTGCCTATAGGCCATCCCACTACCTTCCTCCTGCCCTTACTCCCTTTACCTTACTCTCTTTGACTCCCCCTTCTTTTTTATTTTGTTCACATTCCCCTCACATCATGCTAAATCACTTACCCCTTATTTGGCTCCAGGGCCTCTGCCTTGCACTTCTCACCCAGGGAGCATAGTCCTTCCAGCAGTCTACTCCCATTAGCACTTCAGACAAAAGAACTGTTACTCAGCATGTTCTGGCTACCTAGATAAGTGTTTAGATAAGAGTCTACACAGCCAATCTTATATTTAGCTCAGATGCACATTCATATCTCCTGGTAAATCCTATATTGATAACTACCTCTCTGTAATAACTAGACCGAAAAAGCCTGCCCTGGTTACATCACTGTGTGATACCCTCTCACTAATGAAACTGTCTCTATCAACATACGTTGCATAACAGTACCAATTGAACCTGTTCTTACATTTTTTGTTCTATGTTTTGTAGTTCTCGTTTGTAACTCATACGATTTAGCAACTTAGCCCATACTGTAAACTGAACATTTAATGATTGTATTCATGTAACCTCTGTATCTTGAAGTTGCTCTCATGTAGTACTCTGATGTGGAACCTCTGTTAAAGAGCCTTTGGC
Source organism: Neoceratodus forsteri (assembly GCA_016271365.2). Classification (NCBI taxonomy): domain Eukaryota; kingdom Metazoa; phylum Chordata; order Ceratodontiformes; family Ceratodontidae; genus Neoceratodus; species Neoceratodus forsteri. The sequence goes on along the minus strand of CM028129.1, from coordinate 641,160,563 downwards.
TCACAGGTACTTTCCTACACAATAAATTAAAAAAAATGTAGCCCTATCATTAGTTAATGTATGATGTGATATCATTGATAATATTACATACTGAGAACAGAGAAGTTTTAGATATGAAAGGGGATGGGAACCAGGTGCTATGGAAAAACTGTAACTATTAATAAAGAATCATCATGAACAGTAAATTATGTGGCACTGTAGATATTCTGCAGTAGGTGGCAACTTCTGTGCCAAATTCTTCAACAGCAGAATTCAGGGGGTCTTGTATATATAATATGTTCCTTGCAGAAAAAAAACTGTGTTAATGTACCAGTTACAGTTCAAGTTAATGCCACAAAAGTGGGGCAATTTGATATTATGGTTTCCGAACCTAACTCCCCCCAACAAGCAGCAAAAGGAACATAAATTAGGATTTTGGGTCTCCAAAGTCTTGACGAATCAGTGGTGGGATCTTCCTTGAGGTTATCAACCAATAATGCTCACCCCTCCCACTAGTATCTAGCCTCTTGTAGGAAGCATAACATAGGGCTCCAAGCCAGTACCTCATAGTGACACTCTCTTCAACGGTAGAGAGGCATGTCTCACCAGATGTTGGCAACATAATCTGTTGTTGTTTTCTTCATACAGGGCACTGTCAGCCCTGCATGAAGAAAAGAGATCACTTCTGACCTTGTTTGCTCAAGGGAGGGGGTGGGCAATAGGGTTGACAACCCCAAGGAGGAGCCATAACTGGTGCATTAGCACAGTTTTTGCAAAGAATGTCTTATCTTTTTGAGCTAGTGAAATCATATTCTCATGCAGATGCAGATGCAGACACAAAGGACCCTCTGGGCTGTGCACCAAAGGAAGACTCTGTCCATCTAGGGAAGTACAGGGTCCTGCAGCCTCTGCACTTCCATGCAGCAACAGATGTCAATAATTTATGGGGCTATCTGGCAGACTACTGAAGGGCAGGGTCCTCTGTGTCCTGCAATTCCATGTGGCCCATATCACAACAGTAATAACTAATGAGGGCTTCAATGTCTCTGATATAAACATTATGACCCCCAATGGTAACAGTGACCATAATTCCTTACGTTTTAATATTCCTCTACTTATTCCAAAGATTATCAATAACATTAAATATAAGGACTACAGCAAAGCTAGTATCACACAGATTAACTCAGAATTAAACAGAATTAACTGGACAGAAATTTTTGGGGGCCAAAATGTTAATGAAGCATATGAATATCTGATTAACACTATATACCGTCTAGAAGACATCTACGTTCCCTAAAAACTAAAATATAATAACAAAGGTAAAATCCCTGTTTGGTACAATAAAACTATTAATAAACAAATAAAATCTAAGGAGCATTTATTTAAGAAATTAAAAAAAATCCTAGTCCATCTCTGAGACTTAAATACAAAACTGCCTCGTCTACATTAAAAAAGCTAATTAAAACTGCTAGGCTTAAATTTGAGTTTAAACTAGCTCACTCTAAAACTATCCAGAAATCTTTGTATTCTTACATCAATGGTAACAAGGTAAATATCAGACAAATAGGTCCACTTTGTGGCAACGGGGATTATTATAACTTCAAATAAGGAGATGGCTGATCATTTTAACAGATACTTTTGTTCTGTTTTTGATCAACCCATTACTCCCTCTACTTCTATCAACAGAAATGACTCCTCCATTCCCTTATTTGATCGATCTGAAATTAAGAACACGCTATCAAGTATCAAAAGAGCCAACAGCTCAGGACCTGAAAACATCAATGCTATATTTCTTCTAGAAATGTTAGATTCAATTGCGATTCCACTTCAAATCCTATTTAATAAATCATTACTAGATAGCGAAATACCTGATGCTTGGCGTAAAGCCATAGTCACTCCTATTTTTAAGAAGGGGGGATAAAGTCCAATGTCCAGAATTATCGACCAATTAGTCTGACCTCCATTTTAGGAAAAGTTATGGAATGTCTAATTAAATGTAGACTGGAGAATACAATTGAACAACTCAATATTTACGACAATTCACAACATGGTTTTAAATCTGGCTTTTCTTGTACAACTAATCTCATATCTTTCTACCATAAGATAAGCAAGTTAATCAATAACAATATTCCATCAGATGTACTATTGTTCGATTTCAGTAAGGCATTTGATCATGTGTCACATTCTTTCTTGATCAATAAACTTCACAACTTGAGAATTCCTTCTCTTTTGGTTAATTGGATATCTCAATGGTTATTCAATGATACTCAATTTGTTAGAATTAATGGAGTAATTTATTTTTCTGGTAGGGTTACAAGTGGAGTCCCTCAGGACTCCATGCTGGGGCTTGTCCTATTTAACCTCTTCATTCATGATGTGGACATTATTTCTAAAAATTGCCTTTCGAAATTTGCAGACGATGCAAAACTTAGAGGTAGAGTCGAAACTTCAGTCAATTTTCAACTTGAGCAAGATCTAGTCTCTATTGAGCAATGAGCCAAAAAAAGCTCAGTGTTCTTTAACATCGATAAATGCAAGGTTTTACACTTTGGTAGGAACAACTCTTCTCATAAATATTATTTAAACAGTCAAGAACTTGAAACATCTAATTGTGAAAGAGATCTCGGCATTTTGATCAACAATAAACTGTCATCTAGTGACCATTGTAGCAAAGTAGTTAGAACATCTAATATAATTGTGAGACAGAGCAATAAAACCTTTATTAGAAAGTGGGGTTTAAACTTGTGAAGGGGGGCGGGATGGGAGAAAAGGCTGTCAAGGGGGTGCTGATAAAGGAGGGACTCTGTCTCCACCCCCCTGGGGACCAGGAGGATTGCAGGAAAAGACCGACTGGCAAAGTGCAGACCAGGGGAAAACAGAATCCCCATGGGAACACGAGCAGGGGAAATGGAACTATAGGAAAGGGTGAAGGTAGTCCTGCTAAATGCCAGGGCTTGGGCACAAAAAGCCTGAGCTCCAGGCAATGCTAACTGAGGGAGAGTGGATGTGGCAGTGGTCACTGAGACTTGGGCCACTGCAGGACATGACTGGGACCTGAACCTGAGGGTTACACTCATGTTCAGGAAGGACGGGGAAGGGAGGAGGGTAGCAATGATAGTCAAAAACTGCATTGGCATAGGGGAGTAGAGGAGGCGGAGGGAACCATGGAGGTGATTTGGGTCACCTTGATAACAAGGGGCAAGACAGTAAAATAGGAGTGGTGTATAGACCCCTGCCCTGGTGGAGGAGCTGGAGGACAGTCTGGTGGCAGATGTTGGGAGACACTGCAGACTGGGCAGAGGAACGGTGGTGGTGTTGGGGACTTAAAACATGCCAGGAACAGACTGGGAGATCTATGACATCCTCTGTGACCAGGGAACAGAGGTTGTTGGATGTCTTTCAAGACGCTGCTCCTAACTCAGCAGGTGAGGGAACCGACCAGGAGGCACGGTACTGATGTGGTCCTGGCAGACAGTGACCAGATTGGGGGCCTGGAGGTAAGGAACCCATTGGGGAGGACCATGCCACGGTCTGGTTCTGCCTGGACCTAGGAGGGGTAGAAGGCTGCACAAAGACGGAAGTAACCGACTTCAGGGGGATTTGAGGAAATGGGAAGGATCCTTAAGGAGCATTTGGATGGGATTGGGTCAGACATGGATGCTGATAGTAGGTGGGAAATCATCAGGAGAGAGGTGCAGGATGCTACCAGCACCTGTGCAAGAGTAAGACGAAAATGCGGTAGGGCCCAAAAACCCTGCTGGTGGACCAGGGAGGTCCAGGAGGTGGAAAGAAGGCAGCCTATAAGCAATTCAAGTGCTCAAGGAGTGAAAGGGAGTGAGGGGAGTATGAGCTGATGGCTAGAAGGGCCACTAGAGTGGTGAGGGCGGCTAAGGCAAGGAAGGAGCAGAACCTGGCCAGGGAAATTAGGAGAGGGAACAAGGGGTTCTTTAGATACATTGGGGAAAAACGAAGGGTGAAGGGGCAGATTAGCAGGATTAAATCAGGGGAGAGATGGGCACAAGACCCGGGAGAGCAGGCTGAGGTACTAAATGAGTACTTCACCTCAGTTTTCACCAAGGAAAATGGGGGTGCTGCATCATACATGGGAGGAGACAGAGATACTGAGGAGGGGGGACCCTTACCGATCGGCGGGTCTGGGGAGAGGGGAGGCATCACTGGCAGGTGGGGGGAGGCTAAGCAGGAGAAGAGGCACCGGAAGTGGAAATCACAGCAGAGAGAGGAGGGAAGCCCTCAGCCCCTTTAAGACAGATAAAGCACTGGGCCGGATAAATTACATCCCAGAGTGCTGAAGGAACTTCATGGATGTCCCGGGCGAAACCCCTGGTGGAGCTTTTCACCATCTCTGAGGACAGGTGGGTGCCTCAAGACTGGAAGGTGGCTATATAGTGCCTATCCACAAGGGGGGATCAAGGGAGGTGGTAGGGAACTACAGGCCTGTCAGCCTGACATCGGTGGTGGGCAAGGTAATGGAGGGTATTGTCAAGGAGAGGCTGGGGGGGACCTGGATAAGTCAGGGTGCCTGGACAATAGACAGCATGGATTCATCCCGGGGAAATCGTGTCAGACAAACCTGGTGGAGTTCTATGAGTGGGTGACTAGTGCCTTGGACCTGGGTAGACCAGTGGACGTCCTCTTTCTAGACTTCAGCAAGGCATTTGACTCTGTTCCTCACATGGGCCTGTTGGATAAGCTGGGAGGAATGGGGGTGGGGAACCAGATGATCAGATGGATAGGCAATTGGCTCCAGGACTGGACACAGAGGGTCGTAGTTGGTGGGATAGTCTCATCCCCAAGGAGGGTCAGTGGGGTCCCACAGGGATCAGTCCTTGAGCCCCTTCTGTTCAATGCCTACATCTCTGACATAAGGACAGGAATCAGGAGGAGATGAGTCTCTTATGGATGACTCAAACTGGGGCGGTGGTGGATGGGGAGGAGGGAGGGTGGCCTCACAGGGGACCTGAGGCTCTGGAAAGATGGTCTAGAAAGTGGAAGCTGAGGTTCAATGCAGGGAATGCAAGGCACTCCACCTGGGGACCAGAAACCCAGGCCAAGTGTACACCCTGGGGAATGCTACAAGTCTCGATGGCTGAGAGGGATCTGGGGTGGTGGTGGATGTCAAGATGAACAACTCGGAGACTTGTAGGAGGGCAGCAGCCAAGGCCAACAGGATGCTGGGATGCATCGCTAGGAGGATCACTCTCCAGAGGAGGGAAGTGATACTCCCTCTGTATAACTGTTGGTGAGGCTGCACCCTGAGTACTGCGCTGCAGTTTTGGAGGCCACACTTAAAGATGGACATTAACCTCCTGGAGAGGGTCCAGAGTAGGGCAACCAAAATGATTTGGGGCTTGGGGGACAGGACCTATGAGGAGAGGCTCGAAGAGCTAAATATGTACACATTGGAAGAGAGAAGGGACCGGGGGGACATGATAGAGGTCTTCAGGTACATGAAGAGGGTAAATAGGGGAGGAACAGTCAGGGTGCTTCGAAGGAAGGAGGAGGGGCCACTAGAGGGCATGGGTGGAAGCTAGAGGGGGGAAGATTCAGGGGAGAAAGGAGGAGGTGCTACTTCACTGAGAGGGTGGTGGAGCCATGGAATGCACTGCCTAGGGGGCTGGTGGAGGCAGAGACAGTGGAGGGGTTCAAGACGGGTGGGACAGGTACAGGGGAAGGGTTCTGGAAGCAAAATCCAATGCAGCAAGAATATCCAGAACTGGGAAGGGAGAAGCCAGAGAAGGCGAGGGGGACAGCAAGGTCAGCACCCAGGGTGGGGGCTGACCAAAAGAGCAGACACGAAAGACTGTTAGGCCTATTCTGCTGGCATTTTAGTATGTTAGTAAAATCTGAACATTATCTGTTGCCTTTGTATAGAGCTTACATCAGACCTCATTTGGCCTATGGTTCTCCCTTCTGGAGTCCCTATCTTAAAGCTGATATAAATTGTCTTGGGCAAGTTCAAATGAGGCTGACTAAATCTATCCCCAGATTAAGTAATAAATGTTACAATACCAGACTTAGGGAAACAAAGCTTTATTCATTATTAGTGAGAAGACAAAGGGGCAATCTGCTACTTATGTACAAGCTAGTACATAACCCCAAGCTGCTCAACATATGTAGGCTAACATTAGCCAACAAGAGAATTGTGGGAAGGATACATGCTAAACAACTAAATATTGAATGGCTCGATGCTAAAAAATGTGATAATTACTTCAACATAAGAGCAGCAAAAGGCTGGAACTCTTTGCCACGGACAATTGTAGAAGCAGCTAGCTTCGATTCCTTAAAATCTAGACTTGATTCCTGGCTATTTGCGCAATAATTTATATAATATCCCACTGTTGTGGAAAAACAAACTTGATGGGCCTTGTGCCTTCTTTTGTCCTATTTCATCCAGTAAATCCAGTTTAGAGCACTCCCCAACCCCATAAGAGGGTCACAGAAGACCAAAATGATTTCTCACATCACATTTATTGCATACAGATGCAGACATACTGTATGTCTGTGCCTAACATGTTTCAAACTCCTTATAGTTCTTTCTCTTTTAAAGGCATTCGACAGTAACCACCATTTATACAAAAGCTAACCACTGGGTTTACGCCAATTTTGGTGAGGTCATAGATCACATGGTTGCTAGCTCTTGCATAAATGGTGGTTACCGTGAAGTATCTCTGTTTGCCTTTGAGAAAGGAACTGCAAGGTTCAAAACACATTAGGCACAGATGTGCCTGCATCTGTATGCAATCAATGTGATGTCAGAAATGATTTTGGACTCCAGAGTCCCTCTTATGGGGTTGGTGAGTGCTCTAAACTGTTGGAATATGAACTATGCTGTATGTTTATAGAAGCACCACTATTCCTAGTGCACACTCTGTAATTGCAATGAATTCCATGTGGCCACAGACACAGATGCACAGGGAAAAGAATTCATATCTCAGCTGAAGTACAGGGCCTTCTTGCACCAATGGCAAGAGAAGAATTCTCTTCACTATCTGGTACTTGGGCCCATGTGGGCATCCCTACACCTACCCTTCCCATGCTGAAGGATGATGTCACATGACAGTACCATCCCCCATCCTTGGCCCATCCAGCTGAGTCATTGATCTCACCCCAAACTCAGCTTGCTGGCATGGGATCACAAAGCAGTAATGCTGGGGTAAAGGCTGATACTACACAAAATGTTTCTTAATGTTTTTTCTTTGTCCCCAAATTTTCAAGATAGTCATTTCATAACTCCCCCTTATAATCATGACATGTGGCATTTATAAAATGCTGGCCACGATGTCATTTTGCTCCTCATGTGTGAAAATGGTTCCGGGCATGTATGGCACCGCTGACAATGCACACGGTCATTAGGAAGCCAAGTCCTAATGTCATGGCCCCCCTCTTTTTGCAGATGGCTGCACCCCCTGCACCCCCCACACCTCTACTTTGTAAATATTCCAGCTCTGGGGGGGCAAACCTCAGGGAGGGGGTGGCGAATTTGGCCATGTGGCTTTCTAATGACAGGCGCTGTGCTGCCGGTGCACACATGGCCGGAAGGGTGTGAAAACATATCTCATCCAGGATTTGAAAAAGGACAAGGATGGTGTGAAAAATGGCTATGTTGAAAGTTTGGGGGTCACAGTATTGAAAAATAGCTAAGTTATGAGTGAATGTTGAAATATTTCAATGTTCAGTCTTAACTTGCACATTTTACCATATTTTTACACCAAATTTTCAACATAGTGTTCTTATTCAATGTGAAGAATTGCAAAATAATGCACTTGGGGCACAGGAACCCAGGGGAGGATTACATGATGGGTTGGAAGTTATCAGCCACCAAACAGGAAAGAGATCTGGGCATGTTTATATCTGATCACCTAAAGGTGGCCAAACAATGTGCCAATGCTGTGGGGAAAGCCAGTGAAATGTTGGGGTGCATATGGAGAGGTATCACCAGTAGAAGAAAAGAGGTGGTGATGCCACTGTATAAATCATTGGTGAAACCTCATTTGGAGTACTGTGTCCATTTCTGGAGGCTGCATCTCCAAAAGGACATAAACAGGGTGGAGGCAGTTCAAAGAAGGGTAACAAAAATGGTGCAGGGCCTACACCAATGGCCATATGAGGAGAGACTGGAGGTGCTCAATATGTATATCCTGGAGAAGAGGACAGAGAGAGGGGAGACATGACTGAGACCTTTAAATACCTTAAGTCTGGCAGTATAGCCTAGAGGTTAGAGGAATGAGGTGTGAACGAGCTTGATACATCCAGCAGACCAGACCTGAGTTTGATTCTCACAACCTCCACTTGCATACTGTGTGACTCTGAGCAAGTCATTTAACTGCCCAGTGCTTCCAGGTCACCCCTGAAAACAGGCACTTGCATAGTTGGGTCCTAACAGGTCAGAATAGTGCAGACAAAACTGTGCACAGCAAGACTGCGTAGTGAAGAGCATGAATGGCTTAATAGCGTCAGCAGAATTACAGCGTTAGGAAAGAATCACTATCCCCTGTTGCTCACCTGGAAGAAGAATATGTATATGATCACTGTGGGTCGGGTTCTCAGTTGAGCTGCTCCCATGGTGCAATGGCTAGAGCACCCAACCCTGTAGTGAATGGGGCTGGGGGAAAGTGGTTTGATTCACTGTAAGGGAATCTTTTTTTTACTATTTTTTTCATGCCCCTGTGTCCACACACTCTCAGAGTTGGTTATTATAGTTCTGGGGGGACCGGGGGGCAAAGCCCCCATGTAAAACAAATGAAGTAGTTACAGATCTTGCCGCATTCTGTTTGTAACAGTGTAGTCTTGCTGTACACTGTTTTGTCCCACACTGTTATGACCCCATGCCCAGTTGGGTAACATCTTTCAAAAATGAAGATGCTCTAGAACAAGAAGGCATGACATGAGATTGGAAGGGGTAGACTAAGGGGCAACATAAGAAAGTACTTATTCATGGAAAAGGTGGTGGAGGCAAGGGACAGCCCCCCAGCAGAGGTGGTGGGGGCAAAGTCAGTGGGGGAATTCAAAACTGCATGGCATAGACATAGGGGAACCCTATCACTTCAAAAGAGGAGGTAAAAGCTAGAGATAAGGTAGGATCTGAGGCATTATTACTATGTAGGGAAAAAAAGAACACACTAAATGGGCCTCTTTGTCCTTATCTGCTGTCAAATTCTATGTTTCTTATGTTTCTATGACCCCTACCTCATGAACCCAGTAGGAGAAAATTGTCAAATCCCACCCAAAATTTCACACAGTGACTGCAAAATCACCTGTTGGACAGCATTTGAAAAATTCTACTTTCCTTTTTAATTATGTGGGGGTCCAAAAAGGCCATGTTGAAAATTTGGTGTAACTATAGTAAAAAATGACAGACTTATAAGTAAAAGTTCAACCCCCATTGAATTTACATTAAACCGGGTTTACCATATTTTCCCATATCACAGTTGATGGTTTCAGCTGAAAGACCTGTCTTCATTGGGAAAGTAGATCTATAGTGTGGGACATGTTCAGGTGAATGAGAATGTGTGGGTGTGTATGGGATGGTTGTTACAGAGTGAGGGGTCACGGTGGGGTGGGTCAGATCATCGATGGATCATTTTGTTTTTGCATATTTTTGTATAACATTAAAAAAAAGATCAACAAGGAATGGCTTTCTTTATTTGCAGGGGTTTGGGCACCCTAGTATCAGGATACTGTTCGGAGGCATTGGGGGTGGGAAGGCTGGTGCCAACATATATTGAGGAAAGTGGGAGGACAAGATGGAGGGGAAGGGGTTCAACAGAAGTAGTACCAGGGGTAGGTACCCCAGTCCACTTATTGTATATTGCATACAAAAAATATACATTGGGAAGAGGAATAGGTGACCTGGAAGGGGGGGGTGGGAAAGTGGTACCGGGGTGAGTCAGATGCACTTTTACTGTTAGAACTTCATATTGGGGATGAATGAGGAAGGGTTGACTGAGGTGATAGGGAGAGGGAAATGAAAATAAAAGAAAAAATAGACAGATAGATAGACAGACAGACAGACAGACAGATAGGTACAGAAAGACAGACAGACAGATAGGTAGGGGAGAGAGAGAGAGAGAGATCAATATGGCAATCACTGGTTCACTGCTCCCACTCAACACAGCAGCACTACTCCAGTTGTGGCTACACAAAACAAGAAAGTCCAGCTGTTCTCATACAGAGAAAGCTGGTGAACAGCTTGTATAACTAATCTGGGTATCTGAGATTTTGAGTACCCAGAAAAGGTATTTTTGGCTTTTTTTAAAGAACAAACACCAGAATCTATCTACACTGGTCCCACATAGCTAGGGTCACATGTTTTTTTTTTTTTTAAATATTGTTTTATGTATTTGCCATGTTTTTTAGTTCAGGGGCCAAAAGCAAGATGGTGGCCATCACAACCTTAAATGTTTTTTTCAGGTTGTGAGAAGCAAGTGGTGAGAAAGCAAAAAGCTCTCACTACCCCCGATTCTTTTGGGTCGTGTCAGAGGGTTATCCAAAAATCCTACTGAGCATGCTCAGATTAAAAAAAAACCCTTTAAATCCATATGCAACAAGTAGTATGTAACCGTGAGGCCTGGGTTGTTCAGGAACATTCAAAATAATAGATCAGACAGAGTTAAAAGAGATAAAGTTAAAACTGCTAAATTGTTTATTTTACACTTGTTTGAACAGTTCAGAATTAAACAGTTTCTTTTTCAGTTTTTTTAATCTCTCATTAGTGATTTATCTTCTTTATACAGCAGGATCAAATGGCCTCCCCCTGAACCTTTGAGCCTATACTGAATTGATTTTCTCTCTCTCTCTATCTCTCACTCTCAGGACTTTTCTTAGGTTTTCTGAACACTAACTCTAGGGCTCCAATTCAGCCTACCGTATGCTGAATTAGTTCTCTCCTAAAGCTTTCATCATCTCTCTCTGCATCCAAGCAGGCCTCCAGGCCGACTTTTCCAACTTTGCCTTTCTCTGGCTTGCAGAGTTTATGTCCTCCTATACATTTAGCCACAAGTTCTTCAGAGACCCCCTTCTGCTCTGTGCTCTGCAGTTTTACCTCTTCCTTCCCTGCAGATTCCAACCAAAAAAAAAAACTTTCACACTGGGGTATGCTCATTTTATTCAGCTCCTCAGCTGCTCCCAATTATCAGCCATGCCAAGTTATCCAATTAAGGGCTGACTACAAGTTTGCAAGTCTCCCTGCACAGTATTCTTTGAGGCCAACTTACCAAATCCTGGCATGGCTCCTATCAGAGTTCCTGATTAAACCCTCTCCAGTCCTGATAGTCACGGAGTAGATCAAAGGTAAGACCAACCCCGTTATATACCCACCCCCTCAGAGTCATACCTGGGAAGATTTGGGAATGACCACCAACACCGTCCCCTCCTTGGAAGAAAAAGGGACCTTGTTCTGTACTCCCTCCATAAGGTTTAAAAGCCTGTGAAATAGTTGATTATACAATATCTTATGTGGTGAGATCCCCCTTGATGTTGGAGTCGGCTCTTGCCTTATCCCCACCCAGTACAGAAATATGTAGTCCCAAATATTAACATCTGTCATCATAAATTTGCACAGCTTTCTCTTTACAGGTTTTGGACACTGTTTCACTGGGCCACCAATTTTACCATTTATCAAGGTATACGGTTCCTTCATAACATCCAGGTCTCTGTCAATCACAATTTGTTTGGGCACCCCTACCATTCTCAGTCTCATTCTTTGCAATGAAGAGGTTTTCTCAGAATATCTTGTTAATGGGGTCCTTCTTATACTGTTTGGGGCAACCATTTGATTCTTTAAAGACAAGGGGGTAATTTTTCCAATCTTAAGGCTACCCACATGGCATTTAGGACAAGAGGCACAATAGTCAGCTACCACACTAACTACTCCTGACCCATAACCTTGAGTGAGTATTTTCTCCAGGGTTTCCATCCTTTCCAAACATTCTACTCTAGGAAGCATAGCAGCCAACTTTAACACTTCAGCCTGCAGTTACCCAGAGATGATTGCATGGCATTGTAAACCCCCCAATCTGGTTTCCAGGTACCACTCTAACCAGTATATCTCCTATTGGTTTGAATGTGGAGAGACCTCTTGTCTGTAGCTTGTACATTACCTGACCTCCTGCTATCAGTACTTGCTTTGATATCCCTTCTAGTGGCTTGTCAACTTTTTGAAAAATGGCTTGAGTTTTTCAACTCACCTCTTCTGACCTCTGGGAAAGTTGCTTGACCTTCTGGAGAGTTGAACTCAGTTTTGGCATTTATGGCAAGGCCTTCTATAAAGTTATTGCTCTTGTCTTCTCATTTGTGGCACTGTTCTAAGTATGATTTCTAGCAAGGTCTGGTTTTACCTTTCCAACAGTCCCATGACCTTCCAGCTTTCCAGAGCCCTTTATCTACTCAGTGTTTTGTCTTTCTGCCTTCACCTTAGTATTCTGCACTGGCTATATCACCTCTTCTAGATTTTCTAACCTTTCCCCCTGTGTTCAGGTGAGTCTCCACTTTACTCTCAACTACTTTTACTTCTGGCAGAAAAAGTCCACAAGCTAACAGCATCTCTTCCTGTATTGCCCTAGAATATTGTTTTCAACTCATCTCTTCTTGCTTTCACTGCACTTCCTCACATAGCTCATCTTTGGCAATCTTGGGCATTTCAGTTTCCATTTGAAGGGTCTCCCAGTTGGGGACAACTGTTTCAGTCTCTCCATTTTCAGTTTGTTCCAGTACCCTGAAAGACAACATATAGAACACTGGATGGGCAACTATGCATAACCAGTGTGTTCTGCCACAAAGGGGTTCTGATTCCCTCTGACCTCGAGAGCGAAGCTCGAGAGGTCCATGGGAATCAGAACCCAGAGGTGACAGAACACACAAGTTGTGCATAAATTTGCTCATCCTGTATTTTTTTATAGTGTATAGTAGTATTATGTGAAGTGTGCGCATTGTGTTTTTCTTTTCTTTTTTTCATAATGAAACTGACTTGTGAAGTCTCTAGAGGTTCTAGCATACTGTCACCACATAATTAAATAGAGGAAAGCAACAATGTGCCAGCATTCCAAGTGGTTCTGTTGCAGTAGTGACATCACTACTGCAGCAGAACAACATAATGACATCACTACTGCAGCAGAACAAGCATATTCCAGGCATGGAATTTCATGCATAACAGCATTCCGCTATACACTATATATGAAAGTCTCTTAACTTGTCTCGTTTTTGCAGCAATTAATCACTTAGTTCCTCTGTGACTAACAGGAGTATATCACTTTCTGTTGCTAACCTGAACATACAAACTTCTAACTGCTTTGGCATCCATATTGGAACCATGTAGTTGGTACTTGAACCTAGATCCATAAAATCCCCAAGTTTTATTATCTCAGAGTGGGGCTCCAACCTTTTCTTTTCTTGCCTTTTCTGCCTAGAAGATGTTTTTGGTTTACTCTCAGTACCAAACTGTTTAGGATCCAACTTTTGGAACATTTGTTCTAGTCCTTCAGTACCAACCTCCTGAAAGGATTTTTCAAACAAGTCACTCTGTCTCTCTCTCTCAATGAATACTTTGGTTTTTGAGAATATCTTTACTGTACCTTGGGGAAATGCTTAATTCTCTGACTGACTTCTCCTGGATCTGGGTTCCTTCTTGACATCTGAGTCACATCTTGCATGTCAGAGAACACCTTCGCTAGTATGTTTTAGATTTTGAAAACCATCTGCATCAAAAAGGCACTTCATACCACAGTACTTCCATCGGATTACCAATTATCACTTGGTTAGAACTATATTCCAGCAAGTCTATCACTTCACTGCTTTCAGGGCAACCATTCTGTGACATTTTTCAATCACTTTTACAAATTCCTCATTATATGTTTTCACTGTAGGGATAGTCAAGTATTCTTTAGGAGTCCACTGAATACAGGAATCCCTTGTTTCAGTCTCCTCTCAACAGACTTATGAACCCATAAGCAATTCTTTCACCAAAGTCTGCACACACCCCAAATCTAGCAGCATCCGTACTGTTTGGTCCTCAGCCTACATCTGGGTGTTTTTGCTGTAGTCCACATTAGTTTGAGTATACCCTTCAGTAGTAACCTTCTTTACATGACCACTTTCTGTTTAATCATGTACATCAATGCTGCTTTTACCACAATTATAACAAGGTGTATGTCTCACATTTCTGGTCTCTCTCTCATACCTGAGAGTACCAGAGAAAACATTCTCATCTGTTTTCCCCTTTTTACATACATTAACTTAACTTTTGATACGCTTTTCCCACCTTGGAACCCCAGGGACAATTTTGTGGTTAATAACCTGAGGTTCAGTTTTGTAGGTGTAGTGTTATATTCCTCATAGTCAGCTTCCTGAAAAGGAAAAATACAGTGGATGCACTCTGATTTCCCACACTGGAAACAGGTTTAATAGTTTCCACACAGGTAGACAACATGTGCACAACAGTTTGGTTAACGCCCCAGTGTCCCTTCACCACTTCCTTCAGTGGCTTCTCAGCTTGGACCGACCTCTATACAACTCCTTGGATTACACTGAGTGCTTCCACTGCAGGTTGCAGCACTGGTGGCTGGTCAGTTCTTCTGGAGAGTGGACTTAAACCATCTCAGCCATTCTTCTTTCTCTGCTCTGAACGTTACCAATTGCTTCCTCTTCACATCCTTCTAAAGGGCTACCGGCTTATTATATTTAGCATATGGCTTTACCCCCTCAGGTCAGGAGACTAACTCTAAAAATAAAACAAAGCACATCACATCACATCACATACTGCAGACTGTTTTTAACAACCACAGGAAATATATCTCCTGCACATGTGCTCTTACCAAATGCAGGGAGACTGCACACTTAGCAATCAAAGAAGTCTTCAGGGTTCAACCCCTTTCAGGTACCCTTAATGGCTCCTGAAGGTTTTGTGCCAGATGTCCTGGTTTTCCATTTCAGCCTGGGTCCTGCTGCTCACATTATCTTCTCTGGTGCCTTAATGCTGAACTTCTCCCTGTTGAGTACTTGCCAGCTAGAGTCTACACTTCCTAACCTCAGAGACAATCCCAAAACTGTTCCTTAACTCTTTACCCCAACCTGCTAGGGAGCCTATATTGACCTGATTCTCTACCTCAGGGTTTTCCTTAGGTTTTTGGGCCACTAACTCTAGGGCCCCAATTCAGCCTACTGTATACTGAAATGGTTCTCTCTCACAGCTTTCATCATCTCTCCTAGCTTCCAAGCAAACCTCCAGCCAGAGTTCCCTAGCTCTGCCTGGCTCTGACTTGCAGGGTATATACATATACATTCAGTCACAAGTTCTTTAGAGCTCCCCTTCAGCTCTGTGTCCTGCAGTGTTACCTGTTCTCTTCCTGTAGTTTCCAGCCTAAAATAAAAAAAAAAACTTTCACACTGAAGTATGTTCATTTTATTCAGCTCCTCAGCTGCTCCAAGTTATCCAATTAACAACTGACTGCAAGTTTGCAAGTTTCCCTGCACAGTATTCTTAATGGCCAATTTGCCAAATCCTGGTTTGGTTCCCACCAGAGCTCCTGGTATGGTTCCCTCCAAAGCTCCTGACAAAACCCCCTCTGGTCCTAAAAGTGATGAAGAAGGCAAAGGCAGACCTACCTGTCAAACCTTATAACTCTGGAACCATTTAATATTTCTTCATGAAACCTTTGAAAAGTATTACCTTGGCCCTGGCCACTTCTACCCTGGAAAAAAAATTGCATTTAATCGAGGCTGTAGGTGAGAGCAGAAAACAAAAACATTTATTAAGTATAGGAAACAATTTAGACAGTGATGTAAAATTGTCATGTACAGATCACAAAACCTTTTACATATTGATACCTTCCCTCTTAAATAATGCAAGTCAAATTTGGGTCAGTTTCAACAAACACTGCCAACCCTATTAAGGTTCAAAGTTTGGGATTTAACATAGAAACAACTGGTCATCTCTAACTAAACTGGTGTTACTACACCAGTAATAAATAAATTATAGGGACGCAGTTGTGCCCTATAGTTAGAGTTGAGTAGCTTGTGTAACGTTAAACCTCATTTTTACATCTTAATACCTTTTGCATTTTTGGATGGAATAGCCCAATATTTGGCATGTGTGGTAAGGCTGCCAGAATCTCAAGGTGAGGAAAGATTTGTGACAGCATTTTGTATGGTTTTTGAGACATGGAGTACCAAAACACAGAAAAAAAGCATGTTTGTTTTCCTATATTTAACATTGGGAATTTTTTGCTCTCATCTACAACATAGACCATGTGGAATTTTGTCATAAAAGTTTCAGGGTAGAAGGGGTCAATACCAAGGATATGCCTTTGGAAGGTTTGGTAAAAAAATATTCAACTGTTCTAAAGTTATAACGAGTTTTGAGTTAATGTTCTGGTGTGAATAGTAAAAAAATATATATATTGTGAAATATAAAATAAGAATTGCAAAAGGTTAAAAAAACATATTGAGTGTTTTTTTGTGTGATTTACTTGTTGTGTTGGAAAAAACAGCCAGCATGGGTGCCATTTGCATTTTATGGTTTATACTTACAAACAGTAAAATACAACTTATGCATTTAAAAACAAACACTTGAACCTATTTAAACTGGACCCTTTTAGCTAGATTCTGGTGTTCTTTTTTTAACTTGTTTTAAGTTGGCAGAAATACATTATATGGACACTCAAAATCCAGGGTGTCCAGCTTAATGAGAGCAGCTGTTAACCTACAATCTCTGTATGAGAACAGCAGGACTTTCTTGACTTCTGCAGCCACAGCTAGAACTCATGCTGTGGGCTGTAGTGAGAGCAGTGAACCGCATTTTTCTTGGTGTTGAGTGCCCCCCCCCCATTGCTGTCCCTTTATGTGTGGCAACAGCAGAGAAGAAAAAAGCACCCCAAGATGTTTTAACCCTTAGAAGACTGTGGACGTATATATACGTCCAGAATCTATATACATTCACACATGTTCAGTTCTCAAATTAAAGTGCTAGATCACAGCAGCAGCTTTATTTCTATCTGGCAAACAAGAGCAGTTTTCCTCATAAATGCACAGACACCTTCCACAACATATCTGGATTTGCAGGGCTTGGCTCTGGTTTGAAGGCTGCTGCTGTTACAACAGAAATGCTTACACAGCACCTTCTTGGCCAGGCTTGGTGTGAACCTCATGGGCAGGGGCTATGTAATACAGTACGAACTCCTCACAGGCAGGAATACAATGGCAGCTTTTCACTGGCAGGAACCTTGTAATAGACTCTTCATGGGCATTGGTCATATCTATGTAATAAAACATAAGCTTTGACTGGTCCCATTGTTGGAAAGACAAATCCTGATTTCCAAACAGATGTTTATTACAATTACTTTTAAGAGCAGCTCTGTAGGGCATAGGGTATTTCAGTGCTGATCATTAAAAATGTCAGTTTACTGCCACAGTTGGACTCAAATGCAAATGGGGACATGTTGAACTGAAATCACTCAAACTGCTGACACAGAACTTGGCTTGTTTAAAACATGTCTTCACCAATTTAATATTTAACTCAGTAGTACAAACAAAAAATACATTATCAAAGGTGTGAGTGATTTCAGTGCAAAATGTCAGTTTTTATTACTTTTTAACACTTGTGCTTGAGTCCAATCATAGCAGTAAGATAATGTTTAAAATGTTAATTCATAGTACAGTATCCTCAGATAGAGTCCTGCTCTCTCTCTCTCTCTCTCTCTTGTTAACACAGCTGACCCATGTGGTAGAGTCAAGGCCCCTGGAATTCTGCGGTTCTGCGGTTGTGGAATTTGCCGCAGAATTTACATCATGCCACAGAATATATATAGTGCCACAGAATTCATTGTTTTTGGTGAATTTCCATATAAATCTACTTTTCCATAGTGTCAGGCTTTCTTTCCCACCTCGTTTATCCTGAAGCCCCTCCTCTATGCGCAGCATATGATGCCATCAATGACATCACATCATATTTAGCCAATGACAAGACTGCATTCTGACAGAGAAATGAATAAATCATGCCGCAGAAATCAGAAAATTCTGCTGCAGAACACCAGGGGCCCTGAGAAGAGTACAGCATATGCCTATGGGGCATACACGGGTGAGTGGGGCTGTGATTCAGAGTCATCATCATGTGTTGGAGGCTATTCAAATGATTTGGTCAACTTTGAAATTAAATGTTTCGTTCCTCCCTTCCATCCATGCAGTTGCACTATAATAGAATGAGTCCTGCTTTGCTGATGGACTGCAGAGACAAAAGGCTGCTGTTACCCTCCTGGGAAGCATAAGGAAATGACAGGAAGATGGTGGCATGAAAGGACTGGATAAGGAGTACTGACAGCAATGTAGCAAACCAATGGCTGAAATGTAGCCACTCAGCAGCATTAATAAGCTACCATGCAATATATATATATATATATATATATATATATATATTTGCATAATGTAACTACTCTGATCAAAAATGTAACCCTTTAAAGTGAGACAATTCTATGTACAAATATATACTGTATAAACTATTTGATCTCAATGCAGCGCAAGTTGTATATTTGTTCAAAATATGTAAAAGTATACTATCTTATATTTCTATACATGTAAAAATGTTCATTGCATTGGTGGAATTTTTTTTGTTAAGTCAAAGGGCACTATATTTGCTTTTTTTATTATTTGCAAAATGTAAATGTTTTATTTTCATAGTGTGTATCTGTGTGTGTGTGTGGGGGGGGTGACATGATAGCTATGAGCTTGTGCATTTTACTTGAAGATAAAATAGGATCCATGGGTCTCTGAGCTGTTCTTACCACTGCCATAGTAATGACTACACATTGGCCCAGATATTCAAACTGCGCCAGTCTGTGGCACTAGTTTGGGTGCAGCTCAACTTAGCTGCGCAGGGGAGTGGCCTGGGCGATATTGAAAGGAGCTGCGCCATGGCTCAGCAGCTTTGAATATCGCACCCTGGCCACCCCCAGTGTGCATGGTGCAGTGGCACTGCGCCACCGCAAGTAGCCAGAGTGGAGCATGGAGATGCGCTAGCACAAGTGCCAGTGCACCATTCACAGCACCTGCGATAGTCAAAAGGTGACATGCAAATTGAGCCATAATTTATGCAAGGCGCACATGGGGCCATTTGCATGTCATTATGGCTCATTTTCATGCAGGGTGCGCCAATCCCCGATGACTTGCGCCTGGTGCCCTGCCAGGCAGCAGCCGTCGGGACCGACACCCCCTGCAGCCCAATCACGGGCATCTGTTTAAATAAACCCCCCCTCCAATATCTCTGGTGGTCCAGTGGACCGATTGCTGCCCGATCCTGATATGTGAATGAAATCATTCACATATCTGGAATGTGTAGTACGATATGGCTGCACGCCCATTGGCTCATGCTGTGAACCAATAGGCATGCAGCCCTACTGAGGTGTCAGTCGGCCGGTGGCGGGGTGGCAGGCAGGTGGGGTGCTGCTGTCCGCCGGCTGACCGGGGCAGAGAGTGGGGTGGTGGGGCTCAGTGGGCAGGTGGGGAAGGGGGTACCCTAGACCACCTGGGTACTAGGACGTTTTCTGTGTTACAGATGCCTGCGATCGGGTAGAGTGTGGTCCACTGGACCACCAGGGATATTGGACAATGTCTTATTTTACAAATGCCCACGATCGGGCATGGGGGGCACTGCCAGGTGCAGCCAGATGAGGGACACCAGGTGGCAGCTGCAGTGTTGCGCCTGCAATGCAGCAGCTCACCTGTGGGTGGCCATCAGTTGTTCCTTTTATATTTTGGCTTAACTTTGTGCTGGCACAGGTAGGGGTTGCACATGCATGGCTCTGCACATCCCAGGCTGAATATCGGGCTCTGCAAGTTATGCATGGGTATGCCCCCAACCTGTGCCTGCATACATTACTGATGTGCTCCAGCGCATCGGGATTTGTGCAGCACACTTTTCCCTTTTAAATATCGCGCTGAGGCGCATCAGTAGCAACCCTTTTTATATATATATATATATCTGGGCCATTGTGTTTAAATAAAACAAAGTTTATTAATTTCACAATTGTACTCTTCCATTAAGAAATATAAAGCAGGTATGCTGGGGTGCTTTTTTCTGCATATTCTAGAATGAAAGTGTTTGACAAGGGAGGAGCAGGCCCCAATAGAGCAGACTGGGCTCTACTCTGAAAAGGTGGGTTCAGCCAGTGGTAGCATGTTGCGATTCCTGTACCCAGTACATATTCCCTTTCCTTCTGGAACTGCCTCCCTTCACTGAGTTTATTTTAAAAATCCAAGCTTCAGTGTTACTACTGTTTTACAAATAAGTCCCACCTGTGAATGTATGTGTTGACTGTCTGTGGTGCTGCCTTCATCAGGGGGTCTATTCCATAATTGTAGCACCTGCTCAAAAATTGTATTGGCTTGAACCAGAAAAGGCCATATACAAGGCCATGCTTTTTCAGGGTGAGCTCTAGCCTTCCATTTAAATCTTTGGCTTGCCAAAATAGATTTCACATCTGTTCCCCTGGAGTTTGTGGCATATGGGGTCAGAGGATTTGCTCCATGCCCTTACCATGTATGTCAATAGATGAAAGACAGTTGTGGTTTGCCACAATTTTGTCTGCATGTGCCTGCTGTCTCCCTCACAACTGCATTCAGATTCTTCACCAGCTTTCATAGAGCAGACCTCTATTATCAAAGTGAAAGGGTATGGTCCAAAATTATTTCAACACAAGCCATAATATATTTGAATAAATTAGGTTTTCCCATGATAGTCATAACAAATATAACTGTTTTGCAAGTGAGGAAATATAAACCACACAATACATAGACTGAAAACCACAAAATAGCAATATCTCACTGTTTCTAGATACCAAGAGAGAAAAGGCACTTTTGTCTATGCTCAGGAATGTTTCCTCCAGCCATAATACCACTGCATTTTGACCTTATTAACCAAATTCAGTAATGTGTCATTGAACAATTTGGGAGCTTGCTGAATTGGATTAGTAAAAATACAAAGGAAGGTGGGTGCTAACACTGAAAATGTTTGTGAATATTAGGTCACTATATTTTCAATATTACTTAACCAATAGGCCAATGCTGAGATAGTGCCTGAGGTTTAAGCAAGGGTCTTCTTAAAAGATTTTTAGGGCTAAAGCCAAAATTATTTTATCTGAAAAGTAGGGCCCTGAGGAATTGCTGTAAATCATGAAAAAACATTCAGAATACAGCAGTTCAGTGTTACTACAGTATAATTTCAAACATTTGCATTATGAATTCAGGGCAGACTACGTGTTACACCTTTAAATAAAAATAGAAATAAGAACTGGTTGAAAATATCAAAATTCAGATTTTTGAATAACATTTTGAAATGCCATTTCAGGACTGATGGCTATCATATAAGCAGGTTAGTTTACAGTAACTTTGAGGAAGGGAATGTGATTGTGTAAGGAGAAGACATGCTTTGGAAACCTTCTCCACCTCAATTCAGGCAAGTGATTAGTGGCAATTGTGAGACTTATTGTCTGAGTACAGCCTGGCAATAAGCCTATTAAGAAGAAATCTTACCAAATCCATTAGTTTTTAATCACATTTATCCTCAAGCGGTTCAAGAATTCATTCTTTAGATGCGCATGATAGTCAAAGCCCTAGTTCTCTAGTCAGGTTGGTCACTCAACAGCCAGTTATTTACATGAAATGTATAACATCAGTAATACACTAAATGATTTAAAATGGAAATGAAGATACAGTATGCTTTGAAGCAATAATACAGCTAAGTGTTTTTACATTTTTAATATATTAATGTGGGCATTTTTTTTATCTCCCAAGTTCATTGTTTCATGTGTGTTTCAGAATAGACGGTTCCTTTTTTAAATTTATTTATTTATTATATTTTTCTCAGAGGAAGTTATTATTACAGCAAGTACATTGCTGACATGAAGGCAAATCAACAGAATTAAAATCATACAGGATAAGGTAGCTTCATCTAGCACATGTTATAAGCAGACCATCTATACCATAGGGTGTTCCTTACATTAGGTAATAAATCTTAAAGGGTTATTAAAATACATCTTTCCAGTGCACACCATAATGCTAGATCCCACTAGAGTAGGCTTTGTCCAGTCTCTTTCTCCTCTCTTTTGCTGCATGTAACTAAATATACCACTGTAGAAGTAAGCCATGGTGTTTAAATACCCAATCTCCATAACATATCTGTTTCACCAACATGTAAGAATTAAGACATCAACTAAATATAGATTATTAAATTAAAATTAGGCAACCAAAGGTCAAATTAATATCATATTAGAATTAATGCTATTGAAAACGAAGACAGAAAATAAATAATTAGAGGTCTTTGATGCTCTCATCGAGAGAGGAGTTGCTGCAGTACCATACTTCAAGGTTTGATGAATTAGAGATCTATAATCCAGGTGAGAACCCCCAGGTTGAGCACCCAGTTTTCCTCAGCCCTTCTTGACTGCCTCTCTGACCTCCAATGGCCCCACTGGGTCTCCAACACCTCCAATCTTTTATTTAAGGTACAAAATCTTTGTAGTGATCTAATTGGTGTATCACCCCCTTTTGTCAGCAGAGGTCAAATGACTACACTCGGTTCACCAGCCTAGCAGAGAGTTGATCCAATGCATAAATTTCCCTAACCAAGGTGTTCCAATCCTATTGGGTAGGTATTGTTTTTGTGTGCCATAAACAAGTTATAGCTTTCTGGACTGCAAGAATAAGTATAGAGACTTGCCTGTGGGTTAACCCTGGCTCCCTTCGGTGGTGTGAACATCAAAATAAATGCAGGCATAATTAACTCCACACACTCATAAATATCTGTTATTTCTTGTATGACTTCCTTCCAGATAGGAGACATAGTTTCACATGCCCACATTATATGTTTATGGTCTGCCCCTTCAGTTCTGCATTCCCTCCAACATCTTCCAAGGGCATCCCTGGAATATTTTGCAGCTATGGTTGGGGTGCAGAAGAAAAATGTTCAGAGCTTCTGAGCATATTCTTTCCTGTATGGAGGCCTAGAGACCTTATGTATTCAGAGAGCTGAGCTCAACCACCTTTAGCTCAGAATTTCAGTTTGTAGTTAATAATAGTAAGTAGTAAATCATTTTTCATTTATAAGAATAATGGAGTACATTAAATTGAGCAAAGCTCATTTTCAGTGAAGTTTCAGACCAAGTACAAAAACATGTAGTTACACATAAACACATCTCATACTAACACACACTATAAGACAATTGCATTATAACAATAAACAGAGCAGCAATAGAATCAATATGTCAAATTCAGTAATTAAAGTGCATTACAAGTATTGCAAGTTATAATATTATTGGACCAGGTCATGCACCATTTTATTATTTCTAAATCATTGATTTTAAATCCATAACATTTCAAATCTGAAGGGGATTTATTCCATAAATTAGCTCCCCTGAAAGAAACTGGCGATCTCCCTATATTTAGATTACAATAATTCAGAACATATTGAGCTCCAAATGAAGTCCGAAGACCCTCCCTTACTTCCCTAAATTCAAAAAGATCAGAGATATAATTAGGAACCTCATTATTCCATACCTTGATCATAAACTGGAGTAAATGTAAATTTCTTCTTGCAGGGGGTTTAAGCCAATTCAGCTCTCTAAATAATGCTCACCGATGAGTTTTATAGGGTGAGTCCAAGATAAAATGGGCCATTCTAGTAAACATTAGATCAACTTTGTTTAAATGTATAACAAGCCTCCATAATCAAGGGCTGGCAATAATAAGGAATTAATTACATTCAGGCATACCTCTCTGGACATATACATTTTGTACCTATACAAGGCACCTAAGATATACTATGATATCCCTAAATGCAGTTTCCCGAGTCTCAAGATACTGACCCCAGTGGACTGAAAGTCATTGTGCAAAAACAATCAGATGCCCGAAAATACTATTTCACCCCCACACCCCCTGTAACTAAAATATCTAACTCTGAAGGGGGAGCAGACCTCAGAGTTACTAAAAAACAGTTACGGGGGTACAACACTGCAAAATGTACAGTGCGCAACACGGGATAGAATCCGCACCTCCCAGAACATGCTGGCTGAGCTGCCAGTGGTTTAGCCCACAACACCACGGGGGCAGCTCAGCCAGCCTTCTGATTCCTGCACTATTTCAAGTGCATATACAGAGGTAAAGCAGCAAGGCATCGCATCCGCTGCCTTACCCTTGTAACATCCATCAGATTTCCGCACTGTTGGGCTGCACACTGTCTGGCTACCAAACCTGTCAGGCAATAGTGCCCGGGCAGGTCAGTATTGAGACAGTCAGCCTCTGGAATCCATAAGGGTACCAGCACCTAACTTTCTATTCTTGCCTCCTATAAGAGAATCTATTTGAAAATCCCAGCTCAAGTGAGAATCTAACCAAATACCGAGATATTTGTATAAATCAACTTGCTTAATGACAGTGCCATCAAAAGTATTAATCTCTTTGTGGACAGCCTATACTTTGTTATTTTTATTCTTAAATAGGAGTGCCTGCATTTTACCGGAATTCTGAACCAAATAGTGCCTCTTAAAGAAATCCTGAACTTCATCAAAAAACTGATTGTAGCTTTAGGTTTATTGAGTCCAGTGTTGCCACATTCACACACAATATAGTGTCATCTATATACAGATGATACTGAGCATCAGATGATTTGAGCTTAAGTTTGTTTATATAGATGTTGAACAATAGAGGCCCAAGATGGGTCCTTGGGGAACTCTATTTTTCATCTCCAATACCCTAGATTTAAAGGGGCCCACTTCCACAAACTGGCTACGTCGAATCAAATAAGTAGAAAACCATTTCACCGACTGAGGAGACAAGCCAATTTCACTGAGCCTGGACAGGAGCACCTGATGGTTAAGGGTGTAAAAGGCCTTTGAAAGGTCAATAAACCAGACACCCACCATTAGCCTCCTGTCCAGACTCAATTGAAAATTGCTTACTACCCTGAAATTCCCCACTAGTACATGACAAATTAAAGATATAGGCCAAAGGGTACACTATACAGGGAACCGTGTACTTCAAGAGGTCCCAGGTCCATCTTGCAAATGAGCTTCTGCTCAATGATGAACGCCTGGTTAAATAAAGACTTGATTGATTGATTGAAGAGTCTAGAAGGAATCTCATCATGGCCTTTAGCCTTGGAAGTATTTAATTTTAGGAGTTCCATGCGTACCTCCTCTGGAGTAATATAATCAAAATCAAAACCACCCCTCCCACTAACATCAGGATTTGATCTCTCTAAATTCTTCTTTAAAGCACTGTTGCAATCTGGGTAAACCCCAGCCTCTGTTTCCAGAGAACCCACCTTGGTGAAATAATAATTAAATGCATTAACCTGTCCCTCCCCAAGAGACAATGTTGTACCATCAACTTCTACCTTATTCACTGAGGAATGTTTATTTTTCCCCATTAAGTCAGAGATAATCCCCCAGAACCATCTTGGGTCTTGTGTATGATTATTATCAAATTTGACTGAACAAATTCTTGTTTGGTAGCCATTACTTTACTAGTGTACAAGGTACAGGCCTGCCTATAAAAGGCCCAATCTTGATCTAACATAGTTTTTTTTTGGCCTTTGCCCATTTTTTATTTCTATCTCTCCTAACTTTATAAAGTTCTGGGGAGAACCAAACATTCCATTTATGCTTGGTTATCCTAGATTTTAAAGATACATGCTTATCACAAATTTGTAAAAATTCATCTAAAAAAAATCCCAAGCTGCTGAAGGTGTAGAAATCAAATCCAGCCTTGACCAATTAATGTTTTCAACATCAACCATAAATGTAATATAATCAAACTGTCTAAAGCATCTTCAAGAGATCCTTGAGTCAGGGACAGACTTGACTATTTTATTTTTGACTGCAAATGACCTAATGGTCTGAAAAGGATTCCAGCAGGACTCCAGCTCTCAGATAAAACTGAGGAAAGTTTGTGAACATCATGTCCAATGTAATGGATTTCTTGAGATCTCTTTGGTTAATTCTGGTTGGTTCCAGAATTAACTGAGTCAAACCCAGACCTGTCTGGAATTCAATTAAGTCATGATTTAAATCAACAATTAATCAATCAATGGTAAAGTCTCCAGTTAGAAACAATTCATGTGAATGTCTATAATCAAATAAAAATTCATGTAGAGCTTAAAAGACCTTTATGTTAACCTTAGGAGGTTTATATATATCTGATAATAAAATGGGTTTCCTATTAGCTACCTCAATCTCTATGGCCAGAGTTTCCAAACCACTACCAGGCAAGGAGCATAAGACTTCATAGGTGGTTAAATTACAGTCAGCATAAATAACAATCCCACTTCCTTTTTTAGTCATATCCTTCCTGAACATTTGAAAGTCCTCAAAGTCTTTGGAGGTATCCTGAACTTTTCCATCCAACCAGATTTCGGTTAAAACCAAAATCCTAGGTTTAGATTCCTTTACCGAGTCCCTAACTTCATCAAACTTTTCCCTCAAATTTCTAACATTAAAATGAATAATACTCATAGAGCCCTGTTTCAAGTTTAGATCTTCAGAATCAAGTCTAAAGGGAAAATTGGAAGCCAATGTCCCAATTTTAGCCATAGGTATAGTAAGAGGGTCAGGATTTGGATGAACATCTCCACAGACTAAAAAGCAATAAACAAGAAAACTTACTGAGACCATTTTATTCTGATTGATTCCATGGAGTCCACCGACCTCTCCTTCAGTGTTTTGTATATAAAACTAATGAGCTGTTCTATTGGCTTCCCTGTTATTTGGGAATGAACCAGCAAAATAAATAATGATGGATTTCCGCTATTTTAGCTAATGCCTCTTCATGTGTTCAGAATAGACTGTTTCTACTTTATTTAGGGTCTGTTGTTACTGCTGCCTTTTTCCTATCCAATATTTGTTATTTCACATTACCACATTTCAAAATAGAAGTATATGAAAAAAGCAAACAAAAGAACAAGCAAAAGAAAACATGGTTTAGGTTTTCAGTTTTCAGTCCTTCCTAGTGCGGAGATGTTAAGTCACTGAAACCCATACTGTATGTGTGCGCATCTCCAAGGCACATAACAAAACTTGATAGCTACTGTATGTCTGCTAATGATCTGGGACCATTATTTGCTTCCACCCTCCATGAGTGCAAGTCCTGTCAGCCTTGGTCTCCATTACTGAATCAGGGCACTGGAAGCACCATACATGAGGAAAGTGGATGCTTTTAAACTAACCCAAATGTACAGTATTTTCTTATATGTATATTTTTGGGAAGGGGAACACACTAAGCAGAAAGCTTGTTTCCAGATGCAACGTGTGTGTGTGTGGTGTGTGTGTGTGTGTGTGTGTGTGTGTGTGTGTGTGTGTGTGTGTGTGTGTCTGTACAGAGATCATAGATTGGATACAATTGCAAGATCAGTTGATGCATAACAGTCTATGGTATGCAAAATGTTTTCAAGGAGAATAAAACCACATTAGTGCAGTAGATGTGAGCAAGCATGGTTTGCAATACAGCGTCCAAGCAGAAAACAAAAAGACATTTGGGGGGGCAGTCAGCACTAAGATACATATAACCAAGTGTGGGGGCTAGTCCCAATTTGCACATTGTGTGCAAAAACAGTTTTTGTTTTTCACTTACATAGAAGATTGCGTCAGACAGATTCTGCTGACTTGGAAGTCAACATCTTTTGTAACTACAAATCCCAGAATCCCATGCAGTTGACATCAGAGCAGGGCTGCAGCACTGGGAGATTCAATGGCCTGCAGTGCATGTTAGAGTATTATAAATTATGTGGCCCTATATTCAAAAGTTTGCCGGGATGCAAATATTAGTTTGCCCATGCAAACTGGGTTTTACATGGATGTCCTATATTCAAAACCCAGTTAGCACAGGCAAACTGGGTTTGTGGCCAAGCAAACTGTGGAAGGCTGCACAATGGAAATGGAGGGATTGGGACCTGAATATCAGTGCAGTCTGATATTCAGAATATTTGCCCTGTGCAAGGGCATTTTGCATGGTGTCTTGAGCTGTGCAAATGCCACTGACCTAAACCATGACTTATGCCTGTGCAACCCTAGTGGTTTGTGGAGGAAGAGTGTCAGCCCCCCAACCTCCAACAAAGTTGTCCCTGCTGTCCAGTGGTCCCTCCCCCCACCAAATACCCTGTATGGTACAGTAAAATTGTTTCTCTGTTGTCCAGTGGTCCCTCCCTCCACCAGATATGCTGTCTAATACTGCCCATATGTTTCTCAGGTGTCCAGTGGTCCCTGCCACCACCTAATAACTTGCCCATCCATGTCCATACCAGTCCCTGGTAACTAATGGTCCCTCCCCCCATCTGATCACTAGCTTCATCCCCAGCACCCGCTGTGCTGGTGTCAGTGGTGCCTTTCCCTGTCCATCTCCATCCCCTAGAACCTGTACTAATGGCCTGAGAGCTGTATGTGTTTCTCTCCCCCAAGGTAGCCAAGGCAGGCAGACACTGGTGATGTGAACCCCCTGCCATTCCAGAAATGGTACCAGCAGTGGCACCCCCATCCACCAGTAAACTTCCTTCCTAAACCCAACAGTTCCCATTACACTCATGCCAGCTGCCACTAGTCCCCTGCTGAGGGCTGTGGAATATGAACTGGTGCACTGACACAGTAAACAGGTACATGTCACCAGGAAGAATCAGCTCATCCCATTACAAACCATCTGTGGTGCACCAGTCACAGACGTCCCTGGCATCTAGCAGACCCCCTTTCTGTGGCACCAAAGATAGCATCCCTCTCCCCTCACAACCCTTACAGGCAATGCCAGTGCTGCATTGTAGATAAAGCTACTGGCACAGCCCTCCACACACCACCTCAGTAGATCACTCTAGCTTAATGTGCTTTTTAAGGTGTGGGCACCAGTAACGAAGTCCATATTGTAGATGTGGCTTCACCAGACAGTTATACAAGGACAGTATAAGTTGGTCTCTCATTTAACAAGCCATACAATCAAACAAATAAATTCCTGTTTTGCAAAAAAATTAAATTGTCTGGGCCCTGCATTTCTACACTAACATGGATGTATGCATCTATGGAAGGATGGAAACACAGGGCTCAGAGGTTCCTGCGCTCCCACAGGCAAATGAATATATGGTTATACTATCTCAAAAACGAAGGAAATTCAATGCAAAAAAACAGTTAGGGTGCAAATCAACACCACAAGAGCAAGGAGATATGGTTTTAGGGTTTTCAACCCTAACTTGCCATCAACCCCCCCCCACCCAACACACACACACACACACACACACACAAGCAGCTAAAGGGACTAGACAACACAAGCAATCACAGACAGCCGTCATCAGGAAAGACACAGAACGTGCAACTCTTTCCAGAAGACACTAAACCCATCCATCATCATCATGGTCCACTGGTGCTGTTACCATGGATACACACGTACGCTTCAACACATACACATCCAATTCAGGCTGTAGAACTCTAACAACTTTACAAAAATACAACTATATTTCCATATACTTTTGATGTCAGTGCAAGTATGAATGTAACTGACATGTCTCAGTTCAGTATTACAGTTTTCTAGCACTTCAAAGCATTGAAATAAACATGCTATCATGATTCCATGCAAATATAAAAACTTTTTGCCATGATTTTCCTGAAACTGTGAAAAGGAGTTAGGCAAGGCAGTGGGTGACGAGCTGCATAAGGCAGTAGGGGAAAACATCAGTAGGACAGTGAATAATGGGTGCAAGAGTTGCTGGCTAAGGACTTCCATACAATGTGTATTGGAACATCCAGCTGCCGCTGCAGCTATAAGCACAACTATACTCCAGCCTCCACAGAGGGCATGTCTCAGTTATGTAGTGATCATGCCTATTAGGAATGGTAATACTGGAGCTGGTGCTTACTAACTCACAGATTGTTACACTTCACTGCGGATCACTGATCACTGTTCAGTGTGCTTCACTGTTAAGATGGGTGTAGAAACGCAACACATGAAGACAACTCTCCTGAACTTCAGGAGGGCAGATTATAAACAAATGGCATATTGCTCTACAAGTAGCCTAGCAGAGCATCATTATTAGAGAGGGGTACAGAACGCTATAGAAAATTAAGTGAAGGCATGGTCAGCGCAACCACACATACTGAAGGAAATTAACAAATTCTGCAGGTAAAAAACACCATTATTATGCTCTGAAATAGTGGGCATGAAGGTAAAAGAAGAAAGGTGGCATTCAGGAGGTAAAAATAAATGGAAAGTGAGAAGGTACACAGCTGTACAACGGAAAACAAATGGAAGCAGATAAGGCAATGATGGGAGCAAAGGTAGAAACAAGAAAAGACAGCTAAAGGGGTAGGCAAAGCTGACAAGAATTTATGTAGGTACATAATCATCAAATGGAAGGCACAAGGACCATTAATGGGTATGAGGAGTATGGCAGAGTCAAACAGATTGCACACAATAGTATTAGGAAAAGGAGACACTCTGAAGATGTACATTTACTCAGTGGTCGCAGTGGAGGAAGAGGCAGACGCACCACCAAGGATCACCATCAACATGTGTGGGTATGATGAGGTGAGCAGAAGTCCACTGTAGCAGTAAGCAGTCCTGAATGAACTTGCAAATCTAAAAGTACAAAGGGTCATAGGACTCCATGAGATTTAGCAAATGATCATAACAGCATTCAATGACATGTAAGTGACTTTACTATCTTGGTGGAAAACGTTAATGAATTTTGTACTGACTTACAGTGCATGGAGGAACATCATTGTGTATGTAGATCCATACGCTAGAAAAAGTCATTCTGCTGCTGTAGTGATATGATTGCTAAAGCAGAATGATTTTTCCTTCTGCTTTAGTAGCTAAGTCACAATGCAGGAGTCCCCAACAGCATATTAATTGGTCAGTTGGCCATTCAAGTATTGCATGTGTTAGGTGGCTGGTGGGCAGATAGCAGAGAAGCACCAGTGGCGGACGGCAGAAACTAACTGTTCTAACAGCCAGACATAAGTGATTGTGCCTTTTTTGGACCATACGCTATATAGAAAAGTATATGAGAGCCCAGATACAGAACATCACTATTCTTATGCCTCGTAGTTTCCATGACAATAAAGGGACCTCTCGAGCTTTGATCTTGAGGTCCATGCCATCATGGAAACCATTTAGTATAAGAATAGCATTGTTGTGTATGGGCTGTCATACACTATTCTATGTATCATGCTAAAAAAATATTAGTATATATGTATGGCTCTCAAACTGTTGTAAAACTAAGATCACCTTTCTTATACAATATTTCAGGGACGTCATGACAAAATGTTTTTATATTTGCATGTAATCATGATAGCATGGTTCCTATTCCTATGGCAGTGCCACGTCAAAGATGAAGGTTACCACCCACTTAGGGTGGATAGTATGAGTCACTGTGTAAAATAAGCTTCAGGTGTGTTGCCTTGCACCATAGTTCTGCTAATTTACATAATGCCCACAGAGTACTGTATGAAGCAAAGTACATGTCTGGCACCATGACTGATAGGTCTGCACCTTCTCATATGGACTTAAGAGCTATCCCTACCCTAAGATGGAGGTTAGCACCCATTTAGAACAGGTAGTATTGGTCATAGCTAATGTGGCCATGAGTGAGGGGGAGATCTGGAAGCTGTCAATCACGTCTGAATAAAAAGGATTGCCCTCAACATAGTTATCGTTCAAAACAGATCCACTGCAGAAATGTGGCACCATCCATCCACATGCACAGCCACACTGTCTATGGACTTAGGGCTAGATTGACAAAATGGCTGAAATTCATGCAGTTGCAGGAAAAAACAGAGCGCAAGTGGACTGCCACATGCGGATCTGCAGGTTGCCGCAGTTTTCTTGCAGCTGTGTTTATTCACAAAGGTGGAGCTGGATTACAACCGACTGCACAGTTTATGGCAGCTTGTGGGTGGTGTTTCCTAGGAAATACTTGCACCTATTGAAAAGTGATATGGCCGGTGGGACCAGCCATAATATCTTTTGTAACTGCTGGGCTTTAAATATTAAGCTCTGCATCTGCAGAGATTTCAGTCCACAAATGGAGCTGTGGCATGCAACATAGTCCCACAACACTTTGTGAATCTAGACCTTAGCATTTGTCAGCTGTGATGCTTGAAGAATGCAGGGCAAATGTCATGTGGCCAGGGAAATGTAGAATTTGTTGGTAAAAAGGGCTGCTTGACTCCCCGTATGCCAAGAAGATCCCTGCCTATTTTGTCTCCACTGACTAGAATTGGTCTCTAGTGATACTCCCTCCTCCATTCCAGTTCCATGTGATAAGGGAGAATTTGGAATGCTGAATGCCTTTATCACAACTCCTCATCACCGAAATTGAATTTCGGTGATGTGGAATCCCAGCACCAGTGATAGCAGCGAAAAACAAATTGGTTTTTTGCATTTATGTGGTGGGCTGTGCCCCCATACCCCACCCCATGGGAAGCTTCACCCCAGCACCCCTCTAAATTAAGATTATCAACTCCAAGGGGATGCATGTTGGGGTGGGGCATATCACATAAAAAAAAAACAACACTACCTCGGGCCGGGCGCAACAAAAACTAACAGCGCCCGGTCCCGAACACTGTATCCCTGCCAGCCCAGGCCAGCACCCACCCCACCATGCCATGATGCCAGCTCGATGGCAACCTGTGGCACCACCCCCCACAAACCCTCCTGCCCCTCATTCATCAGGCTCATTCCCCCCCACATGCTTATATATGTGTGACATCCTGTCATCTTTTTGTGACCCTCCCTATCCAGTCACCAACCCCACACCCTCGCCATCGGAGCAGCAGCCACAAGTGGGTCACTGTTTCGGCAGGTGCCCATTTGCTGCTTGCCCACATCACAAGATAACCTCCCTGGCTATTTAAAAATATTCCCATTTATCCCATGCATAGCTGAAGCCCCTACTGTTTTCACATCTGCTACTTTCACTATCAGTCTGTTCCAGACATCTACCATTCTTTCAGTAAAGTAGTACAGCACTTTCTCACATCCCACTTAAACTCCCCCTCTAACTTCATCATATACCCTCTGGTCTTGGTGCTTTTTCTGATTTAAAAGAGATTATCCTCCTGCACCCTGTTCACCCCTGTGAGATAGTTATATGTTTCATTCATGTCCCCTCTCTCTCTTCTCTCTTCCAGGGTGCACATGTTGAGACCCTTCAGCCTCTCCTCATAAGGTTTTTGGTGCAACCCCTGCACCATTATAGTTGCCCTTCTCTGGACTGCCTCCACCCTATCTATGTCCTTTCTGAGGTGTGGACTCCAGAGCTGAATACAATGCTCCAGGTGGGATCTCACAAGCGAGTGATATAGTGGCAACACCACCTCTCTTCTCCTGCTGGAGATACCTCTCCTTATGCATTCCAGCCTCTCACTGGCCCTACCCACAGCTCTGTCACACTGCCCTGCCATTTTGAGGTCATCAGATATGATAACCCCAATGTCCTTTTCCTGCTTAGTTACTGTCAGTACCTCCCAATTTATTCTATACTCAGGTCCTGAGTTTCTATGCCCTATGTGCATGAGTTTGAATGGCTTGGCATTGAATCCCAACTGCCATGCCCTTGACCACTCCACGAGTTTCCCAATCTCCCTATGCTGTCTCTCCTCCCACTCCTGAGTGCCCGCCCTATTATGCATTTTTGTGTCTTCTGCAAAATGACATCTAGCAGCCTCTCATCTCCTGCTACACTAGCAATCCTCTGGATCTGGTCTCCACCCCTTCAAGCTGAAGCACCTCTCAGGCACTTCATCTCCCTCTTTCTTCCTTCCTCCCCATGCTCACAGGTATTTCCCCCTCACAATAGAGACCCCATAAGCAGCTGCTTCTTCCTCGGCTAGGACTTCTTCCTCCCTCTCTTCTTGGGTCCCCACTTTTGAGGATCCTCACATCCACACTTCCCTCTACAATGGGTACCTCTTCCTGGCTGCCCCATCCTGCCAGTACAGTAAAGAAATTCTGCAGTGGTACAGGCTGAAGAGTGTGCACCCTTCTCACCACCCGAACTCTCCTCAAGCCCAACAAGACCAACCACTCTGCCTCTGCCTAGGCATCCTCTAGGGGAATGGTAGCAGTCTTGGTGATCAATTGGTAGGGCAGATGGTCCTTTGCACCCTAGACTGTTCAGCCTGGAGTTCAGGAACTTCTGCTCTCAACCCAGAGGGGTGAGTACAAATGAGGCAGTACCTCAGTTCTCAGAAGGTGTCCCGAAAGATGGTGGGTCCACACCCTTTTGCATTGGACCATTCTCATACTATTTTCTTTCTTTACCTTACTGCCTGTTGAAGTTTCCCAGTACTGTACTGACTCCTTTCTATGTCCATTGAATTCTTACCTATTATTTTGCTTCTCTGAAGTTTATTTTAGTACCCTAACCTTGGTAGAGTATCTGTTGTTTTCCCATTTTTAACCCACCTATCTGTGCCTAGCTTGCTCTAAGAGTCTTCTACTTCTTACCAACTTGCCAGAAACTTAATTGTTACCCTACCATAGACAGGGTGTCTCCTGAGTTCCCTTTTCAACCATCTTACCTGTGCCTACTTTACTGTGATGCCTACTACTCCTTACTCATTAGATATTAACCTACTTCCTGTGTCTACCTATCCTGAAGCTGACTGTTTTTATTTTAGTCTTTTTGGTAACTGGGTAAGGCCCACTAGGCACAAGTGCCTGTTTTCAGAGGTGACCCGGGAGCACTGGGTGATTAAGTGACTTGCTGAGAGTCACACAGTACGCAAGTGGAGGTTGTGAGAATCAAACTCAGGTGTGGTCTACTGGATGTACCAAGCTCATTCACACCTCATTCCTTTAACCTCTAGGCTATACTGCCAGCCCAGTGTATCAGACACAGGAAGATGAGAGATTGGTAGGTGCTGGCCTCCAGATGTTTGACAGATTGTGCAGAGTACCACCAGGGCAGAAGAAGGGGACAACTGAATATGAGGAATGGATGCCTATAAAAAGACTGGAGAATGGTCAAGACAGAAAAGTCACTAGGCACAAGGATAGATGCTTATAACAGGATTGAGAATTGGGAAAGAGGGCAAATAGACAACAGGGATAAATTCATCATAACAGGATTGGAGATTGGATAAGGGAGGGGGCCACTGGATGTTGAGGATGGATGTTTTAATAGGATTGGGATTAAGGCAAGTGAAGGGGTCACTAGACACCAGGGATAGATGCTTATAACAGGATTGGGGATTGGCCGAGGGAAGGGAGCCACTTGATGACAGGGACGGATGCCAACAACAGGATTGGGGATCAAGGGAGGGAGGGAAGGGGACACTGGACACTGCAGATAGATGCTTACAAGAGGATCAGTGATTTGGCAAGATAGGGAGGCCACTAGACATCAGGGATTACAGGGAATTGTGGGGGATTGACAGAGCACAAAGTGCCTTCCACCATGACCCAGTGGGGGGGGGGTTCAGGTGAGGTGGTTGATGCTTTGCACTCCATTTAAATGTGTTTTTTTCTCACATTAAGGGGTGCTGCTCTGGCATGTTATTAGCAAGAGCAAATGGCTTCCATTCTCCCAATGCGCACATAATAATGAGAAATGGAAATACTAATCTCTGCAGCTGAAGAGATTTCAGTCTGCAACTGGAGTTGCAGAGTGGGACTTAGTCCCAAAATGCTTTGTGAATTCAGTCCATAGTTGCTTGCTTTCATAAAGCCAGCAGCAACTTTGGATGTTTAAATGGCAAGAGTCTGGAATGAGCATAGTCTCAAATTGTTAACAAAACTCAAAGTATTCCAGGCTGTTATATTGACTTTGCTTCTATATGGCTGCGAGACCTGGACATTCTATAAGCATCATATAAAGGAGCTTGAGTCTTTTCACATGCAGCCCTAAAGAAAAATTCTCCACATTAAATGACAGGACAGAATCACTGATACTGAAGTCCTGCAGCAAGTTCAAGCAATCATTCTTGAAGCGCAACTTATCAAGGCTCAACTTAGATGGACAGGTCATGTGCTCTGTATGGATGACAAAAGGCTGCCAAACTGTATCCTTCATGGAGAGCTGAAACTGGGTAAACATTCCATGGGTAGACAAAGGAAGCACTACAGGGACACACTGAAACATTCACTGACCAAATGTAACATCAGCATCAATGACTAGGAGAGAATGACTGAAGACAGACTACTATGGAGATTCACTTTTCACGTCAAAGTCACAACATTTAAAAGCAGATGTGTGATGGCAGCTGAAGAGAGCAGAAAAACAAGGAAAGCTGCTTCTCAACATCAAGCAGCAGCTGCTTTGGGCCTCACATGCCCTGTATGAGGATGTGCATGCACAGCACACATCTCACTTATCCACCACATGTGAATGTACAACTTAACCAACTAACGTGACCTCCTCTAGAGCAGTCATCAACCCCAATGAGACAGCCAACAACACTTTGTCTATACAGTGCATTGTCAACATAGACTTTCAAAGTGCGTTACGTACTGTATAAAATATAGCTACCATATACCGATGCAAAATTGTTAAAAAATGGTTGGCTATAGCCATGCAAGCTGTTCCAAAACCTTGGAAAGGGTATCACAAAAGTGCAGCTGCTTGCCCCTGTTTAGCCCTGTCCAGCTGTGTTACAGTTTGGCATAGCCATTTGAAGAACTAGTAGAATACTGCTGTTAAACACATATTTTATGTAACAGGTTTTCAGAAAAATATCAACAGTGTTTATAATTTAATTATTTACTTACCTACTTATGTATTTCAAAAGTTTAATCAGGAATGATATACTGAGCTGTTAAGAGCTTGTTTCAAGATGCATCCGGGGAGAGGGAGAATCAGAGTAGAAACAATGAGGTACAAAAGATCAAACAATGAAAATACAGAAATAGGTGACAGGAACAAAAAATAAACAACTGTGCAAAGGCAAAATATTCACATTCCTTGCTATAAGTTGTCTGCAGGCCAGTCTGTTTTTCTGTCTGCCTCCTAGCTTTCTGTAACACATTATGTTTTTTTGCTATATCACTGTTCCTTGCAATATATTATTGTTTTTGTGATGTGCCTGTTCTCTGCTTTCACCACTCTGCTGCTTTGTATGATTTCTGAACTTGTTAGCACTTTTAGAACTCTGTATTTGTTTTCATTTCCCCCTTGTTTTCCTCCTGACCAAGTCATACCTGGAAATAAGCTCATTGTCCTTTTCTCAGTCAACAAATTATAAATAAAGGTAAAAAATGATATAATGTATTGACTGGCAAGTTATCTTTCTGTGGATTTATTAACCCACAGAAGCAAGTTACCCTGCAGCTGGAACTACTGTTTCAATCTTGCCTGCTTGCAGGTTTCTGAAGTCCCCACTTTTTTACATCTTCTAGAAATGTACACAAACAACCAATATTGGGCTCTATGCATAAAAGGCTATGTGGCATGTGCAGGGTTGTGTAACACATGCATGTAAGGCCATACGTGTAGAATGCATGCATGAAACATTCTGTTAGGCATGCACAAAATATGTGTGAAGGCACTCATAGACTGTATGCCTGCAGCAGCACTCCGCTGCGCAGTGCCCGTGTGAGGGGCATGACTGCATAGCAGCATGCACAGCTCCCCACAACACGCATGCATGAAACAAGATAAGACAGCCAGGCATGTGCCTTGAGGAGTGCACTTTTATGGCAGGTGGATGGCTGCCGTAAGCAGCAGTGCACCGTGGCACGTAGTGGCTTCCACACAGAATGGGGTGCCATGGAATGGGATGGATGTGGGAACGCTTTGGCAGGTACCACGACAGGCATCAGCATGGGCACACAACTGGCAATACCTCCACCAGGATAACCAACACACAGGTGTGTGACTGATGTGTATAGTACAGCCCCCAGAATGGCAGTACCACTGTCAACACAGTGACCACCCTTAGAACAACATTGACATCACACTGTCTACACAGGCAGCCACCTCCAAACACATGTTCCCCAGTACACAATGCACACACCACCCAACCCACAGGGAGCTGCACACAAAGGCCCAAAGCTCCCCCACCCCCCACTGCTTACTCACCCATCCACAGCAGCAGGCAAACCACTGTGATGGACACAGAAAAAAACACAGATGTAAGAAAATAAGCCATATATTAGAAAACCATGGCACTGGAACATCATAGTGTAAGGAAAAGGTGTGTTCAAAACATGCCCGGGTACAGGGCAGCACATATACAACAGAGGCAGTGTACACCAGCACACAGTCCATATATGGGTAACTCTGAAAGGATGACATCGCAGGCATGGCCAGAGCCAGCATGTGTGCCATCCTGTCAGTGCCAGGGCAGAGGACCCATCCTACTCCCCCCTCCTGGGAGTCCTCACTTGACCCCAATGGTGTGTTATCCATGAAGAGCTATGGCAGCAGCACCATGCATCACAGTGGTCCCTGTAGCACTGCAAAGAGAAGAACAGACAGAGTGGACAGGCATGTGTGGGATACAAATGATGGGCCCATTAGGCAGAAAATAGACACAGGTATGCCATAGGATGCCACATCTACTGTGGATAGCTCCACCACCTTCCATATCTCTGTGGCATCTGACTTATAGAAGATGTCCTTTGATTCCACCCACAGGGACAAGAAGTGGGGTACCTTGTTTTGCCAATGCCTCCTCTGTTGGGGTGTGTGGACCCCACAGGTGGCCCCATCTTGCTGCTCTTCCCTGGTGAGCACCATCTTGTTTGGGAATCTGAGGCAATCCTGTGAGAAAGAGAAGCAGACACAGCAATCAGCATCATGGATACCACAGCCAAAGCAATACCCCACACCCCACCCTGCAGGCAAGGTACATACCCGAATTGGTACCACAATCTGCCAAATGTGCCTCCCACTGGGGTTGTTGAGGTAGCACTCCTCGGACACCCTCCACAGTTTGTGGGGTACATCCACTGTTGTTAAACCTGTGGTGTAGTGCAATAGTCATGAGATACAGCAGCTGCCATCTCCATCAATGCACAGCAATGTGTGTACATGAGACACCTGAGCAGGTATCATCAGTGCACATGTAGGGCCCAACCATGCCCACTTAAAAGTAATGTAGGGGTTCTGACCCACTTAAAGTCTGTCATCTGGGAACCTACCTATCAACTGGTATCTGTAAGGGGTGTGACGAGATGTGTTTCCTGATGAATGTGCAATTGCTGGAGGCTGAGACAGAGCAGGTGTGGTGGTGGCAACATAGGCCATGGACATTGGTATTCAGACCATGTCTGGTAATAGGGACACTGCAGGACACACACTGCATTGAACGCTTCAGGTTTGACTGGGCTTGAACATGTGTGCGACATGGTCTGCAACACTGTTACACCATGGAACTGGCATTCCAGGGTGATGACAGTGGAGACCAAGGTGCTATGTGCCCTCTCATACTATGTCACAGGGTCATTTCACAGTGTGTCCAGTGGTGTCATCGGTGTCAGTCAGCCATCTGTGTCCAGGTCACTGGTGCAAGTGATGGATGCCCTGCTGGCCCATTTGGAGAATCACATAGGATTTCCCACATCTGAGGCCAATGTTCGGGCCACTAAACAGGCATTCTATGCCATGCATGACATGCCCAACGTACTTGGCACTATAGACTGCACCCATATAGGAATAGTCACACCATCCAGGAATGAGGAGGCATACAGGAACTGAAAGGGGTGCCACAGTATAAACTGTCAGTTCATGTGTGACGCGGATGGCGTGTTCACCATTGTGTGTGGTGTCAAGCCCCCTGAGGAAGGCTTTTAGCCAAAGCGCTGGGGCAGTGCACAGTGGGTGACTTTCTAACTCTGTTCTTGGGGTTTAAATTCAATCAATCCTAAAATTCAACTTGAAAGTTCTGATTTTTGTCAGAGGTTCTGGTGGCACCAACTTTTTCTAGACTATTTCTATACTTTGGGGCTAGCTACATTGGTTTGAGCACCCCACACCAATCTTTGACATGAATGTAATTAACTTTAGACTTTGTGTGTGCTAAGTATCCTGGCTCATGTCATGATGCGTACATCCTTGGCAGGTCATGATTAAGTGCCCTACTTGGTTCCTGGTGGACTGATGGATAACTGTTAGGTGGGCATAAGGCAGTAACATCGGTGGTACCATGTAGCATCCTGTCAACAGCATCTGATGTTGTGTCATCTGTTTTCTCTGCATAGGTGACAGCGGATACCCACTATGCCTGCATCTAATGACACCATTCCTGGAGCCTAACAGTGCTGCCAAGGAGGTGTATAACAATGCCTACAAGAGGACACATTCCATCATAGAAAGGACTATTGGCCAACTGAAGATGAGGTTCCATTATCTGGACCATACAAGTGGAACCATGATGCTGTCACTGGGAAAGGCATACAAGGTGTTCACAGCATGTGCTATGCTCCATAACATTGCTGTAAAATGCCGTGTACCCACACCGATGGACATACAGGGGTGTATTCGTCTGATGTGGATGATGGGCATCCTGGCACGGGACCAGAGACATTGAGTGGACATGCAGCCAGAGATGCCCTTGTACAGGGCACATTCTGACAATAGCAATGAACACTGCCAGGTAGTGGCCATGACAGATGTGGGACATGTATGACAGCATCCATCATGGAAGTGTCCTCTGCATAGGGATATATATGTGTGCCAATGGTGAGGGCACCACTGTGTTATGGCATGGGTGGGAGGTGGACCAGCTGGGAGGCTGGTGTTCAGTGATGACATGCACCACTGAGTGTACCCAACCCTGGGAGTTTGGGGTACTGTCATATGCTGGAGGGGTGGCTATGTGTGTCTATGTGGTGACATGTGTGGGGGTATGGTCATTATTGAGGGGTGTTATATGTGTGCGATGTATGATGGGGCCTAGCTGTACAGTGGTTGGGGTTGTATGGCTGTAGTGAGTGATGTGTATGCTGTGGGGATGTCACTGCTTGTGTGATACAGTGCTTTGGCACATGTGAGTGATGTTCATTGCCCTGTCCTGTCGTAGGGTTTTTGCCTGAGGCATGCGGATGTTCATGTGCCCAGATACCGCATGGGTGCCTGTACTCGTCTAACACCACACTGGCACATGGCTATGGGTGTGGGTGCAGTCTGCTGTGCCTCTGTCCCTCACTCAGGTGCTGTGCTCAGGCTGTCTGGGTGGTTGTGCATGGCGGTTGGTAGGGGTCCATTGTCTGTCGGCCTGCTACCAGTGCTGTCCTGGGAGTGGGGGCTGGGTTGAGCATTGGTGTACCAGTCCCTTGTGTGCCATGTGTGTGCAGTAGTTCTGGTGATGCGCACTGGGACTCCGCCTCCAGTGTGCTGTCATTGTTCAGCATCTGGGTGTCCTGTTGCACCTCATCGGGCAATGTGCTGCCCACGGCTGTTGGTTGGCATTCTGCCATGCAGCATGGGGAGGATGCAGACTGGCCCCATGGTACTGACCTTGCAGCTAGGTTGTCCACAAGGTGCTTTGGGAGGCATCCAGTCTGTCTATCCCATGCTGAATGCCACGTACCTCCTCTGTCAGACCCAACAGTGCCTCAGTGTTTTTGTGCTGTGCTTCCAGCCTGTCCCACTCCAGCTGCTGTACCTCTGCATGGTAGGTGTGTAGAACACCTCAGGTGTGCACTTTCTATGGCTAGCCTGCCAGCTGTGTGGAGGTGGCCTCCCTGTCATGGATGTTGCTCTCATCTTCCACCTCCTTGTCCTGCTTCTCCATCCCCTCATCTGTCCATGTCTGTGTGACCTCCATGTCTGTCTTCATCTCCAGTTGCATCTCTGTCTCCTGCTCGGTACCTGTGGGTGACATGGGGATGTTATGCCAGCTGTGCCAAGGTACCTGTTGGTGATAGTTGCTGTGGTGCATGCACACTGTGTATCCCACCTATGCCATCCTCATCTTCACAGTTACCTCTGCATCCCTCCCACCATGCTGTGTGGTCCTGGATGGGCGGTGGTACACCCATGGATGTGTGTCCCTCTATGCCAGGGTTTGTGGGGTGCAACACATGTCAGTTAGCTCAAACATGGTATACATGCCCTCAGGTTTCCTGCCCTTGCATGTACCTATGTACCTACCAGTGTGTCTATGCCCTCCTCCTCCTCCCTGTGCAGGACCACTGCTGTGAGGGTGTCAGCAACCATTCTCTCTACTGGTGCCAGGGTCAGCTCTTGGCTAGGAAGGCCAAGATCCATGCCTCATCTTGCCCATGTGCCCATGGCAACCTTTTTCTTTACTGCTGCATGCAGGTCACACCATTTGTGTTTTATGGCTACCAGTGTTCTTGCCTGTAGCCCAGCAGCATTTTACATTGGCCTGGCTCTCCAGCTGCAGGTAGTATTAGTAAAATAGTTTTATTCATTATGATGATGAACAGGTGAGCCTTGGTCTTCAGGGCTGTTGATAGGAACTGTGTCCCATACAGAGTGAAGTAATGGGTCCAGATGGAAGATACCATTGCTGCCACCTGGCCGCCAGTGAAGTTTGTGGCCGGGGCACATCCTCTGCCATGGTTATGGACATGTCCATGGCTGGCACTGTCCACCACTATGGCCTGCCATGTCAGGCATTGTTGTTTGAGCTCGTGGGTCTTGCTCATCTCTGCCACTGACCACCAGTTCCTCTGCATTGTGTACTATCCACTATTCACTTTCGCATCTTTGTGTGGGGTGGGATGCTTGTCCATATATGGCAGGGTCAAGGCGAGGTTCCACGTATTCTTGTCCCTCCCCATATGTTATGAGTGGGGCACTGCATGCCTCCTGTGGTCCTACCTACAGGCTTCACAAGAGCTATACGCCTGTTGGTACATGCCACATAGTTGTGCACTGCATTTCCAACCCTTTTCTGCATACTTTATGCCCCTTCATGCATAGAGCCCATTGTATGTATATTAGAGCCTTGTATATGCACTTCCCAAACCGGGACATGTCCAACCATATTGGAAACTGACAGAAAAAAAAATCTTCATCACCAATGGTTCTAAATAGCACTAAAAAGAATTTGTAAAGCAATTAGCAGGAAGTCTTTCTTTTTTTTTAATTTTTGCTTCTCCGAAGCCCTCAGCCAGCCACTCCTTTGGGCCACCTAGACTCCCGCCCTGCCGACATGTCCCTTCACCATCCACCGCCCTCTTATTGCAGCAACCTGAGTAACCTAACATTATCACTTTGTAGGAAGGCTTCTCCCCTATGGAGGGGAACTGGGAAAGGAGAGTCACCTGAGGGCATTCCAGCCATGTCCGGCATGGCAGGCGTCGGCATAGACTCTTCCAGGCTTTGTGGTGAGTGGGGACTGGCCACTGTCATCCAGTTGGCTGAGCATCTAGTTTGTACATTTTCTCCCCAGCCCCCCCACCTCCCACAGAATGATCTAGCAGCAGCAGCATCTGGGAGGCAGGGGCATTCAGTGGCATATCGAGGCCGCATGCCACCAAGAATGCCAGTCACTAGCCACCATCTAGAGCCATCAAACAGTGGTCCAGAACCCCCCCACCGGGAGGGAAGCATCCAGTGGATGCTGTAAACTCCCTCCCTACCAGACTCTGCTCCTGATGTCCAGGCTCAGGGCACAAATACGGGTTGCCACAGTGCCAAGTGAACACCCATCGCTCAGCACCACAGAGCCGGTCCAGCAGAAGGTCTTTCTAACCCAGGAACTAGGTGTACTATAAACCGATATTGAAAACTGTACCAGACCAAGTGATGTATTTTGTGATGGAAACCAGTAATCACCATACCTGATACTGTCTGACTTCTTATTCTGTGGCTTGACTTTCAGCCTTTTTATATTGAACACAAAACACTCTACGGCTATAGCAGGACAGGAATAATACTGTATTGCCAACATAGACATAGACTGAGACAGGCAAGAAAGGAACGGTTTCATCTATGCATTCTCTTGATCACATTACCTGGTAATATTTATGGTAATCTGTTGTCCCAGAAGTGGCTGACATGCATTTCAGTATACATATATTATTTATATTAAGAGAACTCACTTAAGTACAGGCCCAAAAAATGGAAGCAATTTTAATGTCATTAGGAAAGCAAATGATACTTAAATGCTGAATATATGTGTTCTGCTTCTTAATAATGTAACAGTTGAGCATTAGATCTTGCACTATTTTTCAACAGTTGCATAAGTAGCATGTAAAAGCACAGATGAGGTAATCATAGTACAAACAACATTCTGTCTGACTGAGAAATTGATCCTTCTGCTGGAGCCTTCTTTATAAAACCCAATATATAGTTTTCAGGCTAGTAAAAAAAATTGTAGATCCCCTGCAACATTTTTAGCTATTGCTAGGGGCAGGGCATAATACTAGGATTTGGATGTATTGCTGCACTGCCAACTGGCAGTAATATTTACATATAACAATCACACAGAAGTGTGGTGTGCATATTTATGGAACACACATACAAACAGAGGTGAGAAATAAGTAAGTGTCTCAGCCAGGACTTGAACCCAAGACACCCAGAATACCGTTCCGATTGCGCTAACCAGCTGCACCACTGAGACAACAGGAATCTGGGCTGTCCCCTAGCACATTACTCTTTCACAAATGCACAACCCAATGGCAACACAAATATTTACTTGCAACAGTCACACAGGAGTGCGGTGTGCATATTTATGGAACACATACAAACAGAGGCGAGAAAGAAGTAAGTGCCTCAGCTGGGACTCGAACCTAGGCTGCCCGGAATACCGTTCCGATTGCGTTAACCAGCTGCTCCACTGAGAGAA
Source organism: Neoceratodus forsteri (assembly GCA_016271365.2). Taxonomy (NCBI): domain Eukaryota; kingdom Metazoa; phylum Chordata; order Ceratodontiformes; family Ceratodontidae; genus Neoceratodus; species Neoceratodus forsteri. The sequence continues at coordinate 641,115,852 of CM028129.1, read as the reverse complement.
CTGGAACCTGAGCTGTCCCTGAGCACATTACTCCCAGCTGAGACACTTACTCCTTTCTCACCTCTGGTTGTAATATTTACACAAGCAGGCACATGAACATAAAAAAGTGTTGGCAGAAGGGGGACCGTATGATCCGTCTAGTTTGCCCAGATTGCCTACCCCTATTCTGTTCTTCTTCCAAGATTACCACAGTACTTTTCCCACACTAGCTTAAAAGCAATGACTGTTTTGTCCTCCACAACCTCTGGTGGCAAGCTATTCCAAGGGTCCACCACATGTCAACAGTGGAGAAGCCCCATCCCCAACAAAAAGGGCAAAATGTAAATGTTCAGTACAGATGTTAAAGGCAACCATTAACAAACAGAATTGCACCTTCAACCAGGTTGCAGCAAAACATTGCACCAGGCACCTGGCACAATGCCATGCAGTGATTTGATCAGGAATTTGCAACCATAGGCATCTCACCTGGAACTCTCCCCCTCCCCTTCCCCTAGCAAATGTGGGCTCATGTAGCCCAGTAGACCTCCCCATGGTCATTCACCTAGTGCTTCAGTGAGTCCCATGCCTTATCCACAGTTATCAGAAAGTCTATGGTGTCTTGTGGACACCCTAGCCCCAGTATGTTGCCTCACCTAGTGCTCTGGTGGCGTGCTTACAATTATGCCTCATTCTCCTGTTGATCATGACTGGTCTCAGGTATGCACCACTGCATGGTTTTAGCAGGCAGTAACCAGAGGAAGTGCCAGGATGCTGTAACCAGTCATGCAAGGGCCGCCATGCCTGTGTTCATGGGCCTGGAGGTCAACTATATGGTGGTCCCCATCCCCCTTTACTGACTGCTCAAGAAGAGGTTGCAGCCTCCCATTGAACATACTGTAACTTGATGGGGTTGCAGTGTTGGTAGTGGTGCTACATAGTTGCACTGACCACTTAGTATTGCCTTGTAACTGAAAATAAGACCACTATTTCTGTAACTAGATGTTCCAATCATCTTTTATACCATGTAAAAATAGAAATGATTCTGACATATATCCAGTTATCGCTCCTCAGTGTAAAACGGTAGTGTTTATTTTATTTATTTATTTATTTGATGTCTCAGATTACAACCTTTGAACTAGAAGCTCATTTGCAAAGGTTCCACGTCAGAGTGAGAACAAACAAGTAGAGCAATTACAGTGAATGATACAGCAACATGTGGGAATTTTTACATACGAACAACAGTAAAGCAGAATATAAAACATAACAGGATCAGGTGGCAATAAACAGTAATACAATAACACAAGGCTGCAGTTATGTTAGCCAAAAGTATTACAAAACAGACAATTCTGGCAGAAAAGTCAAAAGGAGATTAATGTGCAAGGGGTATGGGAGGGGGCAGTAGAGTGAGGGAACTTGAGGGAGAGGGCAGTGGGGAGTCTGGATAGAGGTGGGAGAGAGGATAGGGTGAGGAATCATTGTACAATCCTAGTAAGAGAAGCAGGTTGAAAGGTAGGAGGTGGAGGTAGGTGGAGGTAGAATAGGGGTATGAGGTAGATTAAGATTAGTAGTAGGGATACAGCAGGAGAGTAGTGAGTGGGGGCAGTGGATGGAACATGGATTAGGAAAAGGGAGGGAAGGAGGAGAGGGAGAGAAGGTAAATACATAGGGAGGAGAGGCAAGGGGAGCAAAAACATCATAAGTGCTAGGTTGATTGGAAGGGCGGGTTCAGAAGAGGGGGGAATTAGGAAAAAGAAAGAAAGGGTGGGTATGGGGTAGAATTGAGAGTCAGTACTAGGGATAGTTTGTATTTGACAACTGAGGTACTGTGAGATTGTAATGTTCAGGAAATATCTGAACAGAGAGGAACCTACAACAGGTGATTTTTATAATCATAACTAGTATTTCACTGACCTATGCAGCCAGTATAGTGTTGTGCTTGTGCAACTGTGTTAGTTTGCTTTTGGCCTTTCACACTCTCTATTCCAGAGGAATTACCACCCTGTAGGGTTATGAAAGGCAAGAAACCCTCGGAGAAGGTTCCACCCCTAGAGGTGCCACGGGACGATTCCCATGACTAAAGGTAACTTAGGAATGTCCCTAAGGAGAGAGTGCTGCCGCTGGAGGAGGAGGGGAGGAGGGGAGGATGGTGGGGCAAAGAAAAAATGCTTTACAATGTGGCTGATAGGAACCGCTTATATAGTTCAGGAAGTGGGAGTGACTGGCTGCTTGGCCACTGAACTCCAGGCAAAGCCTTTCCAAATATTTTCAGCTGCTTTGCGTTTAACTGTCCCTAACCTGTATCCACCACAGCTCCCTATACACTGAAATTCTCTCCCTTTCCTTCTGGGCAGATGTCTCCTCCATTCTGCATCCCTCATATCTAAAATATTGTTCACTGACCTCTCCTGTTACCCCCGCCCTTCTTTGCTAACTACTCCCTTAGAAATTCTAATTCCCACTCCTTCTGACCCCCTTCTCTTCAAGACCTCTATGTGGCAGGGTATCTTCTCCTATAGAATCTGGGTCTCTAAAATATCCTACACACACTTCACTCTTTATCCTTCTGCTATGCACTTAAAACCCTGTTCTGAGTGGTCTCAACCCATTTCTGTTCCTGAGCATGGTCTCCAACCTTCAGAAACCTCCAACTGTATCATGCTGTCATTGGTACTCTGTTCATTTTGTTTCTTTCATTCTCACTGCTCAGTCATGCATCATGCCCAGGCAGTTTCTGTGAGCTACAGTTATGGATGCCCTTTCTACTACATTATTCTCTTTGACTGGGCCCTCACCTCCCACCCCCAACGAGTCTTCAAAGCTGGCTTACTTTCTGACTCTATAAGCGACCACCATATCACTTACATAGTCCGCAAAATTCATCGCCTTAAATCCCCTTCTAAATTTCTAGTTTAAAGGTCTTACAAATCTCTAAACATTACCCCCCTTCTGGATGAATTAGCTCATGCAAACTGGGGTACTCACCATAGTAATTATAACATGGATGATGCCCTGCTACATTTCCAGAACACTTTCCTTAACATCTGGGATAATCATGCCCCCATGCATCGGATCAGGGTCCGAGGGACACACCTTCCCTGGATTTCCCCAGAACTAATAGCGTGCCAAAATGCTCATGAAAAAGCGTGGAAAATCTACAAGTCTAAACTCATCCCAGGTGATAACACCACCTACCTCATGCTCTGTAACAAGTGCACCAAGGCCACCTGGCTAGCCAAAGCTGAATACTTTAACTCCACCTTAAATGCCAACTTACGTAGACCATCTAAATTTTGGAAAGTTATCCACTCCCTTCCTCCCTATCAACAAATCCCACCCCCCCTTCTGTTTTCAAATGGTACTCTTCTCTCTGACCCACTCACAGTTGTCTCTGAGTTCGATTCATACTTCACCACATTTGCAACTTCACTCCTTGCCTCCCTACCAGCTGTAGCTCCACCAACCCACCCACCATGCTGAAGCTGCTAATCCCACTGGATCTAATACCTTCCACTTTGGGAGCATCTCCCCGTCAGAAGCTCTTGATGCCCTACTCACACTTAACCCTTCCAAGGGAAAGTCCTCTGACAGGTTAGACCCCAGACTCCTCTACCTATCTTCCCCTGCCATTGCAGTTCCACTAGCTGCCATGCTAAACCTATCATTTGCCTCTGAATCAGTTCTAGTGGAGTGGATGCACGTCATAGTCCTACCACTTCCCAAAGGAGGGGACCCCACCACCATGGCCAATTACCATCCTATCTCCCTCCTCCCCACCCTAGCAAAACTCCAGGAGCACCTTGTGCTCTCTCAACTCTCCAGCTTCCTCTTGGAATCCAACTTCTTCACCCTCTACCAGTCTGGATTTAGAAAGAACCACTCTATCGCCACTTCCCTCCTATGTCTCTCCGACACTGTCCTCTTGGGGATGGCCAAAGGTCCATTACTGCAGCCATCTTTGTCAACGTAGCTGAAGCTTTCAACACTGTCTCCCACTCCCTGTTGCTATCCTGTCTTTCTAAAGCCTGCTTATCCATGCCTGCCACGAGCTGGTTCAGAGCATATCTGGAAGGGAGAACTCAATCTGTAAAAATTGCTGATTCCACCTCTCCTCCACTCTCAATAGTTACTGGTGTCCCCCAAGGCTCAGTACTCAGCCCTATCCTCTTTTCCATCCTCCTAAATTACCTGCCTCAAACCTGCTCATCTACCTCAATTCACATATATGCAGATGACACCGTCCTCTTTTCCTCTGGCTGTACCCCTGAGGAGGATGCTACCAGTCTTCAGGCTGATTTCAACAAAGTTCAGCTCTGGTTTAGCTCCCATCAACTCTCCCTTAATGCCAAGAAGACAGTCTCCATGATCTTCAGCACTAGACAGAGACTATCCAGGCTTACTACACCCCTGAACTTCTACACCCTTGATGGGACTGTCCTTTTAGGTACCTTGGTGTCTGGCTTGACCAACATCTATCCTTCTCTGCTCATGTGGATGCTATCCTGAAAAAACTGTGCCCTAAGCTCGGCACTCTCAACAGAAAACACAGTTGCCTCCCCCTACTGGTGAGACATGAAATTGTGCAGAAAATTATATTTCCTTTGTTTGACTACTGTGATGTAGTCTATAGTGTCACTCCTAAGTCTACTCTATCCAGACTGGACCCCCTCTTCAACGCTTTCTGCTGCTTTTCCTGCGATGTCCCCCCCTCGCACCCACTACTGTGAGCTTTACCATGCACTGGCCATCCCCTCCCTTGACAGCCAGTGCCTACTGCATTGTGCTAAATTTGCTTCCAACCTCTGGCTCAGGTCCCTTTCACCCTACCTCATCTCCTCATTATCTCCCACCCCAAACCCCTCTCACACCCTTAGATCTACTAACTCCCTGCTGTTAGTAATCCCTCACTGCCGGACCACTGCTGGCCAATCGGCCTTCTCCTACCACCTCCCAAGGCTCTGAAATGACCTGCCAGCACAAATCCATCACCCCTCCTCTAGGCATTCTATCCCCTCTGCCCTGGCAAACTACTACGCAGTAAACTGCCAGTGTTGCTGATCTCCCCCTCACCTCCTCCTCTTGTCTTACCTTCTCCCTTCCCCCCACATCTTCTCCCTCCCCCCTACTGCCCTATCCTAGATCCCATGTGGCCTGACCAGTGGCTTTAGTTATGGCTATAAATGCTGGCATATATCCACCAACTTCCACACTTACCCCTTACTGCACGTCTAGCCTCGTTTCTCTGTCTACCATGTTGCCGTAGATTAGTAGCTGACATGTATGTAGTTACATTTCAAACCCTTTGTCATTATAATTCCTTGTACAATTTTATCTCACTCCATGTAACAATATGTATAATTCTTTGTTGCAATGTTTCCTATGTTACTCCTACTTCATGTTCCGAGGTGTTATGCTTATATTCTGATGTGTAATTTATTCCCATGTACAAATGTATGCAGTTGCTCTCCTCTCTAACCCCTCTCCCCAAGGTCGCACCATGAGATGAGCATCTTTTTGCTCAGTGTGCCTTTCCTGGTGAAACATTTCAATAAATAAAATAAATAAATACTTTTTCTGCAGTATTTCTTTTTAAATAATATGTATTTGTTTGGACTGTGAAATTTTGGTAGAATTCAGGCACAATTAAAATTCTGCTTCTGTGAAATGTGAAATGTTCATGCAAATTCCACAAAAGTTTGCCAAAAATGTATTTTCAGTCGTTTCCATCTAAACTGTATACCACTCATCTGAACATCACCAAATGTAGCATGTTTGCAGTTCCATGCCACAGATATATGTGTGCCAACTTTCAGATCACTAGCTTTAATGAATTATAAACAGGTAAGCATTCAGAAAAATTTAAATTTCAAACTGCAACATTTCTGTTGACCAGGAAAGGAAAACTAGGCAATTCTACTTATTTTCAGCCTCATCCTGGGAGTGGGTGGGATACAGATGAAAACCAACTGACAATGAACCATATTAAGTTGTTAGTGGTATTTTTAGTGAACGGGGGAAATTTGGCCAGGACACTTGGGAAATTCCCCTACTCGCCTGTAGGGGAACCTCTGGCAGTCTTGGATGGCCACTCCAATGGAGACTTTGGAGAGTATGGACACTCAGGAGGAAGGGGAGTCGGTCTCCTCCTCTGCCTCTGCAATGCCTGAGACCAATATATTTTTGATGCCTTAATGGAACAATTGGAGAAAGATGATGTGAGCAGAGAAAAAGCAAAAGAAAACTATGAAAACCAGCAAACACCCACTGGGATAATGTTCCAGGACTCAATGGGAGAATCTATCACAGGAATACCAAGGGTTCAGAGTACGGTGAGGACAGAAGAAACCAGGCTGCGGGAGTTATTACAAGAAGAAGAACTGCACTTTAAACAATGCCAACAGAAGATCCAGGACATGATAGCCAGACAGTTTGCAAAACCCAATACATTGCCAGGGGCAACACCTACAAGCCAGGCCCAGATGGAGACCTCTGGCACAGCAACTAGCCCAGAGGTAAGCCAGACACAAACAGAACCCAACAAGGAGGGACAACTGCACACGGAATTATCATCGGTCTCAATGACTGAACACACTTTTGATTCTTCAACAGGTACATGCAGAGAACACTTGTTCATATTCAAAGGGAATCTTGCACATAATACTTCAATGGTCTCACCAGGAATTGCACATACAAGTGGGGAAGCACCCGGCCTAAGACAAGACCCAGCAGAAAAAGTTATGAACAGTACATCGCAGTCCTGGACTATAGATGCTGCCCTTAAGGCAGCTGAATGGGAGAAATCTAGGGTAACTGGACCATGGGTATCAGGATCTTCCCCTATTCAAATCCATGGCAGAGAAAACAATATTCTGAATCAGGATAAAGAGATAAGTCAGCCCCAGACTGGGAGGATGGAAACATCTGAAATGGAACAGGTGGACATGGGGGAAATTTTCACCCAAAAATCACCCTTACACCTCACACAATACTTACAAATGTCTCAAAATCTTGCTATAACAATGCCTCAGGGGCAATCTAGAATTGTAATTCAAAATGAAGCAGAGAGACCATTACCCAGTGATCATTTAAATACTACTCCTGGTATCAGTAAGGGCTCTTCTTCAAGCAGTGCAGGCCCAAATCAGCAAAACAAGCAAAATATGGATAATGGCCTTCCTAATGCAGGAAACAGAAATTCTTGAAGTTATGCTTCCTTTTTTTGGGCCTACCTTTTCCTGCCAAAAGACATAACGCTGTAAGGCTTTTGTACCAAGGTGATTTGGAAATATTTCCAGATAGAATGTTCATTGCTAAAACATTATTGAAAGAGTCTATGAAATTTACAGCAGCAGAAATTTACACACTAATACATGTTTCCAGAAAGGCTACATTTGATGTCAGTTTTATATTGAGCAGTGGGTTACAAAAATTCTGGGGAAAATACAGAACTCTAAAAACATCTCCAATATGGACTCCTTTTGAAGTAATACCTCTCACCAAACCAACAAATGATTACTGTATTGTTCCGTAATGAAGGGGTCAGTGTGACTGACCTTCTGTACTTGTTAAAGCAGAGATGTACTCTTATTGATAACCCAGAAGCATTATTCGACCAAGAGCAGATATGGACAGGGGGATGGCACACCAAGATGGTTTTAAACACCATGGACACTGGACCCCAGCATTTACCTAATTCTTTTTGGGGGGAGGAGAGACAGGGGTGTGCTGTTTTATGCGGGGCAGCCTAAAGCATGTTACTCTGCTGTGGGTCCACAGGACATCTGACCAGCCTTTGTGACAGGCTTAAATGTACAATCTGTAATGAACTATGACACACCAGTGGCTTTTGTAGGAATGAGCAGACTTGCAATCTATGTGAAACTAGGGGGCAAAATTACTATAATTGTCTGTGGGCAGCACACAAGCAGCTGAATCAAGCAGACAGTGAGGAGCAGTGCCTCCTGATTGCCATAGCTGAGAGAACAAACTACCCCTCCCCCCATTGCTACTCCCACACCACAATGTGCAGAACAAGAACAGGAGCTGGACAACAGTAGGTCCGAAACACCCCCTATTCCATCAGTTTCATCTGACCAGTGCACAGAAGCAGAGGAGGTACCCACCACAGAGGGGACAGAAAATAGCGAGACTGCCATGGAAGTTCACACTGAGCCCCAGTCTTGCTTAGAGGTAGGGATGCCCCCCTCCCCAGCCTCCCTGGGAGGTAACGTCAGAAAGAATGATAACCAGAAGGCAACAGAGATGGAAGTAGCCAACCCCTAAAATGCCTAAAACTTCAGCTCTTCCCTAATTAATAGATTTGAAGCTTTGATGGACGCTGCTGCAGCTTCAAGAAATGAGCCAAATGACTCTTCTCTTTGGTCCTCCCTCCCTCCCAGATTTAGGGTCAGACTTAGAGGATCCCTCCCCTTCTACTTTGTCAGCTAAGGAAGATGTTGGGGCTTCTAAAATGAAAGGGAAACAAAAACAAACCAGATCTTCCAGAAATCTAAAGAACAAATCTCTCTGATTAGGTTAAACAAAAGGGGATCACCAAACAAAACTAAATGACCTCATCCCTGCCATGTATACTATTAATGTTAATAGTATCAAAAACCATCGAAAAGGATTAGCAGTGTTCTCTCAACTCAAATCACACAACGTAGGCATCTTTTTCTTACAGGACACACAAACTCACACCACAGTAGAAATTAAGCAAGTAATGCAACAATGGCAAGTTGGTCCATCATATTGGTTGATGGGGACAGACACATGTTCAGGTGTGGCAATCCTTTTTCTTAATCTACCATTTCAACTCATAAAACTAATTGACATAGTTCCAGGCAGGGCTCTTGTACTAGATGTAAAAATACAGAACACATTATACAGTCTGTGAAATATCTATGCTGCACAAACTAAATCTTCCAGAACTGAGCTTTTTCAAACAATACAGCCCTATTTGGATTCTGCACATGACATATTATTTGGTGGTGACTTCAATTGTGGCATAGCTTTGTCAGATAGTGGAAAGGACACTACTACTAAGAAAGTTTTCTGTGATATGACAGTATTAAAATCTATTATTCAAAGCACATTTTTAAAAGATGCATACCTTGCAGTCACAGGACAGTCTTTTACACCACAAATACAGGCTAAGTCTCAGATGACCACTTTCCATGAACAACAAGCAAAGGGGTTGCAACAGCAGCAACAATGTGGTACCCAAGGAAAAAAGGAAATTATTTGCCCCTTTGCAGGATGTCATGACAGAGATGATATAAGCATATACAAGGCTTAATGAACCAATACAATGAAGTCAGAAAAGACCCTCAGGGCGTGTTAGACATCATTACTGAGCATTCTTCTCAACTCTTTTCTAAGCAGAAGGAGGGCAACGATCCAACAAGTTTCTTAGACATGTTTAATATTCCCACAATGCCTTTAGACCTGGGGAAAACAAATGATTCCGGACTTTCAACCTGAAGAAATAGAACTTGCCATTTCCAAACTGGCAACTGAAAAAGCACCATGGCAAGATGGACTCATGGGGGAGCTATATAAAGTAATAGGTAAAGAATTATCAACTGAATTAGCAGTAGTTTTTACCAAACTATTGGAGAATCAGTCTCCAACACTAGGCATGACACATGGCCACCTTATTTATTTATTTATATAAAAGTGGTAATAAACAGGATTGGAGGCCTATAAGCTTCTTAAAAACCGACTTTAAAATTCTTGCAACAATTTTGAACACCAGATTATTATGTATAGCTCAGCATCTGATCTCTAAAGCACAAACTTTTGCTTTACCTGGCAGAAATATAATAGAGCAATTAATTTTACTAAGAGAAGTATTTGAGCAAAGTAATAGAAAATGTCTGTCCGGGCTCCTACTATCATTGGATCAGCAGAAGGCTTTCCACTTGGTTAATCATATCTTTCTTTAGACTACATTGCATGAATTTGGCATTCCATCTAAATTCATATTTTGGATGCAAGGATTATACAAGATGTTGACTGTTACTCCTGTCATGAATGGCTGGAAAGGACCTATGATACCAATGAGGACAGGAAATGAGACAAGGGTGCCCCCAGAGCCCTTTATTATATGCATTTTGCATTGATTCCTTGTTAAGAATCTTAAATGATTCTCCAATTATACTGCAAATACACACCCCAGAGATTAGAGTTCCTCATAAAGCTATTGCGTATGCAGATGATCTCTGCATCTTAGTTCAGAACGAACAATCAGCTGAAGAAGCGATAAGACTTTGTACATTATATTGCTCTTATTCAGAGGCATCTTTGAATATTGCTAAGTGTTCAGTGAGAAAACTAGGCCATTACAACTTACCAACTAATAATATAGCAGGAGTCAGGATACTGAAAGAACCAATACACATTTTATGCATTTCTTATGGCTCCATACAAATGGATGTTGCCAACTGGGAGAATAAAGTTCAGCAAGGAAAAAATCTAATCACACAATGGAACAGGGGTCAGTACAGTAAGAAAAAAAAGAGAATATCTAATAAAAATGCACCTCATACCTGTTTTCCTTTATATCAGTTATGTATTCTCCCTACCTAGATAGTTAGAAAAAACTATCCTTAGTGGGTTTTTTTAGGCTGTATAGGGATCTAGATTAAACCCTATTATGAGGAACATTACCTATCTTTCAGTAATCAAGGATGGATTAGGGATGGTTAACCCCAATTTTTTTCTGTTGTACTTTTCTTTTATGCCAATATTCAGCCTCTATTGATATATAAAGGACAGGAATGGTCTGTGCTCCTATTTTTTTCATGTCATCTGTGGCTTCATCAGTGGGATACAGGTAGATTAGGACCTCTGAGATGATCTTTGAATATCCCTTCATATATGAGAAATGTTTGTAAAGTTAAAATGATGGACAATCTCCAATCAGCTCTCATTAAATAAAAAGAGGAAAAGTCTGTATGCCTGGGTTCTAGAAAAGCATTTTCAGGAACCAGTTACTTTTCCACTTTGTCCACCTCAATACATTGCTGAACCTTTGCATCTGTTAGAAAAAAAAAGGGTGCCCCAGAACATGTGGGGCATTCACTGGCTGAGCTGCCATGCTAAAATTGATATTAAAGGTAATCAGAAACAGAAGCAATTGGAAGAAAGGATGTGTAGTAGGCCAGGATGTATACAGCAGTTGGAAACTATTAGCCTCCTGTTTTTTTACATGTTCTTACATGCTAGGTTTTTTGGAATTCATTGGCCACCATAGTTTGCTACAGTTATCTATGAGAGCTTAATGTTTATACAGGACACATTTCCAAGTAGAACTGAAGTACCCTTCACATAGTTCTCCTTCAAATGGTACTTATGGAATACTAGAAGTTTATTTACCCTGCAGCAGAAACAAATAAATCATACTGAACTGAATAATAAAATTAATAAAGAAGTACAGAAAATCTGTCAAAGTGAAGTCACACAAATGACTAATCAACACCTTAAAACAGCCTGGGGAAACATACCATGGGTTACAGATTCTGATGTGCCTGTTACTTAGAAAGGACTGTAGCGTTAACCTGCATTCTGACCTGGAATTCTTTTTGTAAGAGAGGGAACAAAGAGAAGAGGGGGATATGTAACACCCCCCCAGTGTAAATGTTTTTGGGGGATTATATTACTTAGAGTCTAAGGACATTACCCAGTAGTTGAAATGTTGCCTTTTTTTCTTTCCTTTTAAGTTAGAAGCATGACAGTACAATGCTTTTTCTTCCTGAAAAAATGTACTTATTTAATTCCTGTCTTCTTTATTTTGTGATGCATTATATGTTTGAATTTATTTTCCATAGTAAACACCCTACTCTTCCTGCAGCGGGCTTTGCTTCCTGTGAGGAGAAGAGTGAGGAAGATGAGAGTGAGATGGAGGAGAGTGATGAAGAATCCTGGCTGGTGGAGTCAGCTTCCCTCCCAGCTGGAGTAAATAGGAAGCCCTGATCCAGGTTAACAGAGCAGGAGATGTCCCTGAAAACAGCAACGTATCTATAGAAGTGATCCTGGATATCTTGGAACACAGCATTAAGTGCCCACAAGCAGAATGGCTAAAGAAAAGTATTGTGCATACCCATGATGAAGAACATATTCCTATGGACTGCAGTTTGGAGGAAGACCACCAGTGAAGAAGAAAGGCTATATTGCACATACTGGCAGAAGAAGATGAGATATTTCAGAAAAGCCAACAGACAAATAAAAGAAAGGACAGGAAAAAAGGCATCTGTTCCAGATGGCACAATGAACATGGATAATAGCACCAAAATAGACTGCAGCCAAAAGCCAGTAAATGAAACTACTGGAACAAGAAAACCTGTTATTTTTTCATTGCAGATGGAAAAGGTTGGTTGCATCAGGCAACAGCAAAGGAGTGAGGGATGCAGAAGATGGGAAGTGGCTTGAAACTGACAGGCAAGGAAATGGAAACAGGCAGACCACTAAGCTGATGGGTGGCACATCAAAAGAACCACAAACTGTGACCTCAAAGGAATGTGTACAGAGCACTGCAGAAACAAGTGCTGGAAACAGTGAGTATAAAAATAACATTTCTAACACTAAAAGGCATTAACAGGGTGGTTTAAAACAGAAGAGAAAGGGGAAGGTCCTGTAACTCAATAGTCTGTTGAAATGGCTCTAAAAACATTGGCCTGATGGTACAGAGGGTTGAGGTGCTGGACTTCACACCTCACACAATGCCTGTGACCCGGGGCTGGAAGCGAGATCAGGTTGCCGGGGGTCAGCCAGGGAGGAGAGGATTGAGTGTCAGGAGAACAGCTCTCCTTCTGGCGAGGGTGGGGGACAAGAGCAGCTGCAGCACTGGCTCTTGGTGGCAACCAGAGGATGGTGCGGGGAAAGCTCGGAATGCATGGGATGGCAGAGCAGATGTCAGATGTACAGCATATGGAAGCATGTATTGTGACGTCCTACACATCATTGCATACCCGTGCTGAGAGAAGGAGGAAAAAGAGGAAAACAGGAATCATCCAGCATGCATGAGGCCTCAGTCTACTGGTGACACACTGGATACACAAGGATTCTCCCTCCAGCCCTGCTCACCAGGAACTCCCCCAGTGTGCAGGGTAAGTACCTGCTGGGTGGAGACCTGGGCTGTGTGTATGGGGAAGAGGTGGAGAACAGGAGCTGTGGCCAGTGAGGTGCTGGAGGTTGCAGGGCTGAAAGGGGCACCATAGGCAACACCCCCAGCTGAGGAGGTAGGAGTGTAAAAGAAATAAATAGTTAAAAAAATAAATGGCTGTAAAACAAGCTGGGTGGGTTAGAGATTCACCTGAAGCAGCATGGAGATCACCTGCATCAGTAAGCATGAGAGATTTGGGGAAGGATTTGGCTGGGGAAGAGTTAATGCAAGAGGAACAGGGAGATAAAAGGCAAGAGCTGGGAACAAGTTATAATGTTGTGCTCCCTGATAGTTTTTTCATTCAAATCCACAGAACCAGTTTTATTTACAAGCACAATAAAAGGTACTACATCAGTATTAGTAGTACCACGTCAGGGACTACAAACAACAAACAAGGAGCAAGCTATGGAAATCAGTGATTCCCCCCATGCCAAGAAGACATGGCTTATGAAGGAACTATATCAGATTATACTGAAGAAGTATTAAATAATAATGGGTCTAATTTTCAAAAGGATAGTGTGGTACAAACCAGGTTTGTACCAGATTAACCAGGAATAGCGCCAGCCATCGGCGTGTGGCCATATTCAAAGACCACCTATGTGCATTGCACACCCAACAGTGCTGTGGTGCACAACACTGAAATACTTTAAAAGTGCTAAACATCCACAAGTGTGGTGCAGTTTAGCATTTCTGAGACCCAGCCCTTAACAGTGTGCAGAGGGGGTAGGTGCCTAGCACACCCTCCATGCACTGTCAAGGGCTGGGTACCCTGGTGGTCCAGCAGTTCTCTCCCCAGTCCTGATCCCTATCCATGTTAAACGAAAGTAACCTTGGTGGTCCAGTGGCCTCTCCCCGGCCTTGATCCCCCTCCATGTTAAAAAAAAAATAACCCTGGTGGTCCGGTGGGTCCTCCCCAGTCCTGATCCCCATCCATTTTAAACAAAAGTAACCCTGGTGGTCCAGCGGTCCCTCCCCAGCCTTGATTCCTGTCTATGTTAAAAAAATAACCCTGGTGGTCCAGCGGTCCCTCCCCAGCATTGATCTCTGTCCATGTTAAAAAAAAAAGTAACCCTGGTGGTCCAGCAGTTCCATCCCCAGCCCCGATCAGGTGTCCATGTTATAAAAAAGTAACCTTGGTGATCCAGCTGTTCCCCTTCGATAACCCTGAGCTGCCCATATCTGATAAACTCTGTCCCTGGTGGTCTAATGGACCCCCACCCTGGCAAGTAGTGACATACCACCCCACTCCACCCTGACCCAACACCAATAGCCAACGGCCAACGGAGCCCTCCACCCAGCTCCACATCTGGCTGCAGACTGAACTCTCCTGGCATGTATACTGTACAAGACTGTACAGTACACATGCCAGGAGAGCTCAGTCTGCAGCTGACTGTGGAGGTGAGCAGAGGACTGTGCCAGTCACCTGCTCTCAGTGTTTGCTCAGAGGGAACGGGGTGGTAGGGCACTACCTGCCAGGGTGGGGGATCAACTAAACCACCAGGGATAGGGTTTGTCAGATATGGGGCTAGAGAGAGGGAACTGCTGAACCACAGGGTTATTTCTTTATAACATGGATGGGGATCAGGGCTGAGGAGGGAACCACTGGACCACCAGGGTTATTTTGTTAACATGAATGGGGATTGGGGCTGGGGAGGGATCCCCGAAACACAAGGGTTCCTTTTTTTTTTAATATAGATGGAGATTGGGGCTGGGCAGGGACTGCTGAACCACCAGGGTTACTTTTTATTTCAACGTGGGCAGGGATCAGGGATGGGGAGGGAACTGCTGGACCACCAGGATTACTTTTTTTAACATGAAAGGGGTTCATGGCTGGGGAGAAGGGATCTGGCCTGGCGCATATGGCTGCTGCGGTACATGCAGATGAGCCCATGATGGGCATGCAAATGGCCCGCTAGCCCCATGCATGCACAATCAGCTCATCTGCATGTTTGGGCTTGAATATCACCTATAGGGGTCATGGTGATAACCAGTGTGTGCCATGTTTTACCCCTATGGGTGGTCTTCAGCCCAGTGCCCTGGTAGTGTGGCACCAAGCATGGTGACTGCTGGCTGTGCACCATGCTTCCATGGTTCGATATTCAAATGGATAGCGCTGTTAGTATCAAATGTGCGGTTCATTGGAATATGGCACCAGGGCCGTCCGGGCCTATTTTTTCATGCTGCACCCCTGTGTGCGAGCACAGCCAGCTGGGTATAAGTATGGGGCCTATTATGTCTGACAATTTAGAAGGCATGGTGGGAGAAAATCCAGAGACAGAAAACAGTGAGAAACAAAATGGAGGAAGGGAGGGAACTGGGACATCCAACAACAAACAGTAAGAGCAGTCGACAGAAAGTGCATAAGGGGGTTCTGGGAGGCAACAGTCATGCAGTTATGCAAATTGTTTTCAGTCAAAGAATGAACCTGCAAAAAAAAGAAATGCAGTTATGATACGATATGAAAGTGGATTGCAGGAACCACCAGATAGAAGATATGTCGCTAAAACACTGTTGAAAGAAAGCATGAAATGCATAGCCATAGAACTTTATGTTCTAATCCATCCTCTGGTGACGTAAATCTTGATGTCAGTTTTAAAACTGCAGCAAGCTTGGAAAGGTGCGATACCATTAACTAAACATGATATTAAAGCAATTACTATTTTGTCCACAAATGAGGGAACTAGTATTGTGAACACATTCAGGTGGCTAAAACAAAGGTGCACAGTAATTGATAACCCTGATCCAATCATGGTCTCAGAAAATATATGGACTAGAGGTTGGAAAATAAGGGTAAAATTATTACACACTGAAAGGCATCCAACACTCCCCCAACTGTTTTTTCCTAGGGAGAGACAGAGGAATCTTATTTTACACTGGGCAACCGAAGGCTTGCTACAAACCTGAAGCATGTAATCATTTCAGCAGTGTTTGTGATGCAATAAATAGAGAATAATGCCTGTGCAGGTGTGTGTTATGAGATTATCACATACCAAGGTTGTGTGAAAAATCATCATAAAATGAACCTTGTACAGGCATTATTTTTTGTAATAACTGGTGCAAGGTTTTGACAGAGACAAAAACTGTAAGCTGTATTTCTGTGAGCTGGCGTGTGTCTCTAAGCAGCCACCATAGTCACACAAATACAGTGTGCTATCTTTCATGCATCAGTGAAGTGAAAGCGTGAGGAAGAAAACACCTTAATAACTGCTGTTGCGTTATTACAGAATTCAGTGGGTCATTACAATGTTTTATAAGAAGTCAATATTCAGTCCTTATAGGGATCACCAGTTATTATGATGCAGTACATGTTTAGAACTGGTTCATTCTAGTATGGTTTTACCTTACTGCAGTGACAGCAGTTACGGAGACATCCCCGACAGCGACAGCCACATTGCTGAGTGTCGGCAATGCGGTGTCGGGGATGCCTCCATGTTTTCATCAGGGGACCGGGGGGGGGGACACCCTGCAAGGCAATCCCCTGGCTGTGCAGAGACCATCACAGTGACATGTGGATTTTGGCCAAATTCTGTCGCTGTAATGGTCTCCGCCATCTGGGAATCGCTACGGTGATGGTATACCTTCTAGTACATATTGCACAAACAAAATGAAATGTAATTTATGTGAGGAGGAAGGACACTCCTTTAGATCATGTCCCTGGGCCTCACATAACAGGAGGGATGAAATTAATCAGGTGGAACAAGATTATTATTTACATAATGCACAAAGAATGCAAGGCAAACCAAGTACAAAACAGACAGCAAGGACAAACAGCACACCTGGCAAAGGGTCAATTGTGCACACAGGGGACAAGGGGCAAGACACAACAATGGAGGTAAATACAATAATTGACTCTCAGGGGCCATCCACCTCTAAGGCCATAAATACACACGTTAAAGAGGAAAGAAAAGAAAACAGACATAAGACAGAGGAAGAGGTTCAAGGAACATCTGAAACACTAGAAGAAATGGATATAAAACAGGAGGAGAGAGGTGAAGAAATTGAACAAAAGGATAATGATGGAGATTAGAGTCAGCAGGAGGTTCTATCCAAACAAATGCCACCACCAAACACTCCAGAAACTGAAACATTTAAAATGGTGACTGGACAAAGGAAAAAGAAAATTCAGCCAGCACAAAGGAGAGCAGCTGTGGAGGTACAAAATAGATTCAAAGTTTAAGCAGAAAATAAAGTGTGGGGGGATTTAGAGGAGGATTCTGACACAGCCTCCATCCACTCATCACAAGAGGATTTATCATCTAGTACTGAAGACCCAGGGACAGAATCAGGACCTTTGAAGAAAAGGAAAAGTATAAGGAATCTGAAAAGCAAGAAGAAGGGTGGAAGCAGGCATAATGTATAATATTAGCAAAGTGTCTGTTTCTTTTTGCTCTCTGGTTTTGTAAATATGGAAGTATAACAAGACATATATGTCACCACATTAAATACTAATAGTATATACAATGGAAAACAAAGGCTAATACCATTCTCTGTATTAAAGGATTTGGGTTCAGACTTTGTCTTCCTCCAAGACACTTGAATCCATACACTAGGACTGAAAATGGCAAAGAAGGCATGGATGATGGGCTTGTCCTGGTCTCTGGTGGGAAGATCAATGCTCTGGGGTCTGTGTTCTCTTTTTCTCTTATATGGTACAGGTATGTAAGATAGTGGATTTAGTGCCAGGGAGAATTTTGATATTAGGAGCCCTATGTTCGAATATGCACAAAGTGGAGCACCAGACTTTGTGCTGCACTTAGTGATAGTGCAGGTGTGCAAAAAATGTTATATTCAAAGGAATAGCCCATGGTGCTAGTCATATGAATATAGGTTTATTTTTGCCCAGTGCTAGCCACTTAGCATGGACTGATAGCGTCCTCAGAATGGCCTGCTTTGGGCAAAATTTGCTACATTCAAAAGACCCCATGCAAATGAACTAACTGTGTATGCAAGGCACTAAAGGGCCATTTGCTTGCCCATTATGGGCTCATTTGCATGGGAAGTGAGGCTGCTTTGCCTGGCACAGCACCCCTAATTGCTGCAATCCAGTGATCTGTCCCTGGTGCTAGTGGCTTCCATTGTTCCTCCTATCCCAGTCCTTTTAAAATGAAACAGTCGTTGGTGTCCAGTGGTGCTCCACTCCTGCTGATCACAATCCTGTTAAATAAGGATATATCCCTGGCATCCAGTTGTGCCCCCTCTCCAATCCCAGTCCTGTTAAATAAAGATATATCACTGGTGTCCAGTGGTGCCTCTCCCTCTGATTCCAGTTCCATTAAATAAAGATATATCCCTGGTGTCCGGTGGTGCCCCTCTCCCTCCAATCCCAGTTCTGTTAAATAAAAATATATCCCTGGCTTCCAGTGGTCCTCCCCCATGATCCTCATCACAGAAAGAACACTATAGGGAGATCACGTGATGCAGGATCGTGAGTAGCAGAACCCTGAACGTCTCCCACATGCTCCGTGATTTAATTTATGATTAAAACCACTCTAATTACTACAAACAATAGAAATCAAGCTTCTTAAAGGACAAGACCCATCCTACATCATCTGTCTGCAGTTTTCCTACCTAGTATGGAAGCAGAGATGAGACAAACATTACCAAAACACATGCCTCCTTCCACGCCAGAAAAGGCTAGTAAAAAAATAAGGCCGCAAGCTACCTCGACTGACCGTACCTCTCAAGTTCAGGATCCCAATGTTCTAACAGTGGATCAGTTTTTACTTGAGTTCAAGCCATTCCATGAAGAACTCCGCTCGTTAACAGCGGAGTTCAAATCTATGACCACGGTGTTGGAAAATGTTTCAACAAGGGTCAGAGACAATGAGGTGCATATTGTTTCTATGGAAAAGCACTTGGGGAGATTGGAACTGGAGCTGGTGATGAATAGGCAGAAATTGGCTCGGCTGGAATCCAAAATTGAGGACTTGGAGGGGTGCAGTAGGTGCAATAATGTTGTAATTACAGGGCTGCCAGAGAAAGAAGAAGGGGCTGATGCAGTCCTATTTATCCAAAAGTTGGTTGCGAAGCTGGAGGCCCCTCTCCGTATGGAGCTTCTTATTCCATCGAAAGGGCTCACTGATCCCTGTGCCCTATTCCAGCAGTAGGTGCTCCCCTCAGGCCACTAATAACTTGCTTTATGAACTATTTAGAGAGGCAGCCCTTCCTGACGAAGGTCCGGAGTCTGAATCAAATTAAATGGGGTGAAATCCAGCTAAGGGTTACTCAAGATCTCTCTGTGTCAGTTCACCAGTGCAGAGCTCTATTTCATCCCCTTGTCAACAAGCTGATACCGGCGGGGATGAAATTCAAAATGTTATACCCATTGAAGCTTCAAGTTCTGCTCAAAGGTACTTGGACCAGTTTTGAAGAGCTGAAGGCCATGAAAGCTACCCTGAGAGCTGCATTGCCGAACCTGTTTAAGGATCACTAAAGGAGAGGTGGATCCGAGCTACGTATCCTCTTGTGGTGATGCTGCCACCTGTTATGCTGTTAGGGGACATTGGATCTTTTGAGAATTGGTTCTCTTTGGGTTGCAACACTTCAAAGTGATTGGGTGCCAGTTCATCTGTTTAATTTCAGGTTGTTTTTTTAAGGTGATGCCCACGAATTGTTCTTTGCCATACCACAGAAGGCTTGTGAACTTTTGGTTTTTCTGGACTCTATGCCTGAAACAAACACATTAAGTGATTGATTGTGACCTGAACTGTAGAATTATTCAATGCAAAGTTTCTCTACTTTACAAACTTTCATGTTTTTTTTTCTTGAAGGGCGATTGGAAATGCAGCTCAATTTTATAACACCACTGAATGTAGTGACTTGTTTATTTCCTGGTTCTGATCACTTAGGTGTAATACACACTGAGTACACAAAAGGCCACCCTAATACAACTTATTTGTCTGATGTTAAGCTAGAGTACGTTTTTGTGTGGTTTAAAGGGTCATACATGTAGTAAAGTAAGGGGCTTCCTGACAATTCTATAAGGCTAAGACTAACAAAGTTTTATTTTCCTTTTCAGTGTGTGCCTTTATCATGCCTGTTGCACTGTTTCTTGTTCTTAAATTAGTTTTAGACTTTGAACTGGGTTTACTATTGTATAGTAATTAGCAATGGCATGGGTGAGTGGGAGGGTAGAGGTGGTGTTCGTCGTTTCTGTTAATCACGTACCTTGATACTTTTATGTTGATGGGGAGGGGGGTGTTTATGTTTTTCATGGAACTCAAGACCAAGCAGAGTTGTGGTGTTCAATGGCTTAAACGAAGGATTTTTGGGTCTTGTGTTATAATATCTAAGGGGATAAGGGGTTTAGAGGAAGGGGGTAGGCATAGGGAGGGTGACCTCGGCTGGATGTTATTAAAGATAGGGGAAAATTACTGCATTTTGAACTACAATTTTATTGTAAATGGGACATTAAATGGTGGGTAGTATAAAACTGCTTACGTGGAATATTAGGGGTGCCAGAAAGAAAGTTAAACGCTATCAGATCCTAAAGCATGTAAATTGTCTGAAAGGGGCTGTTACATTTCTACAAGAAACCCATTTACTGGTCTCTGAGGGCTCACTTTTCAGAAGACAATTTGTCAGGTTTTTAATGCAGGGGATAGTACTCAAAGCAGCTGGGTAGCCATTCTATTTTCCAGAAACATCCCTTTCAACTGTGAGCTATGTATACATGATCCAGGAGGTAGATACTTAATTCTGAAAGGATTACTGGACCATCCGGAAGTGGTGCTATGTTGTGTATATGGCCCTAACTCTGACTCTCCAACCTTCTTTTCTAAGTTACTTGCAGATCTACTCCCCTATGTTTCCTTTCCTCTGATTTTAGGAGGGGACTGGAACCTGTCTTTCACCCCTGACCTGGATAGATCAGGGGTCAGAAGATCTGGTCTCTCGCCTGCACAGAGAGCCCTCCGGGACTTGGCGGACCAACTGGGACTGATTGATCCCTGGAGGGTCTTATATCCCCTCCTCGAAAGAGTATACATTTCGATCCATTATTCATGGTACATCTACCAGAATTGACTACTTTTGAATTAGTCATAGTTTTTTACCAGGGGTCATTGATAGTGCCATAGAATCGGGAGTTATCTCGGATCATGCAGTGGTATGGTGTTTACTAAATCTGACTCCTAACATTCCCAAAGAGATCAGTTGGAAGTTGAACAATCACATTTTGAGAGATGAGCCAGTTGTTAAGGGCATCTCGAAGGCAATTGACCAGTATACTGAGTCCAATCTTGGCTCGACAAGCAGAATTGACCTGGAATGGTGTGCCTTGAAGTGTGTCCTAAGAGGGGAGCTGATTAGAATCGCCTCTTATAAGAAAAGGGTTAAACAACAAGAAGCCCTTACTTTACTTAGGGATATTCACCAACTAGAAAAAGAGTTATCACCTATTACTCAGGAATGTGATAGAATCAGGTTACTAGGCTTAAGGGCCCAATACAGCTCCTATTTGCTTGGTAAAGATGAGTATGCAATAATGCAAACCAAAATTAATTATGTGGATCAGGAGAAAAAGTCTGGCAAGTTGTTGGCCCTCAGGTTGAAATCTCAAGAAGCTTCAAGAATTGTTAAGGGTATGAGATCTAGGCAAGATAACACCATACAAGTGAATCCCAAAAGAATAGTCCAGGAATTTGCAAATTATTATCAGGACCTGTATGGCCCTATGCCTAATTCTCCTGGGAAACAAAAACTAGGTAAATATCTTGATGCCCTCTCTTTGCCACAATTATCAGAGGCACAGAAATTAGCATTGATGGCTTCCGTAACTGATACAGAAGTAGGGAATATAGTAAACTCCCTTCCTTCTGATAAAGCCCCCAGCCCTGATGGGTTTTCCCCCAATTTCTATAAATCCTTTCATAAACAATTGACTCCCTGGTTAGATTGGTTGTTTAAGTGGTTTCTAGATGGGAAAGAAATGGATGACAGTTTCCTGGAAGCCCTAATCATTGTATTACACAAATCAGGGTGGGACCCAGAAATGGTAACTAATTATAGACCCATCTCTTTATTGAATTATGACATGAAAATCATAGTTAAATTATTAGAAAACAGATTGGCTGCGGTTATGCCCTCCTTAATTCATCCAGATCAGGTAGGTTTTATGAGGGGGAGGAACTCCTTGGATCACTTGAGAAAGCTGTCACACATTTTCTCCGTACAGAGACTCCGATGTGCTGGCTGGGTTGCTGTCCCAGGATGAGGAGAAAGCTTTTAACAGACTGGACTGGGGTTTTCTATTTTCCACAATGGGAAAATTTGGGTTCCCAAAGGAATTAATTGGCTGGATTTCCTCCTTCTATAAAAACCCCAAAGCCCGTATTTACTGTAATGGGTGTTTTTCAGATAGGTTCTTTCTTCACTCGGGAACTCATCAAGGGTGTCCATTATCTCCACTTCTTTTTTAATATTTATTTGGAGCCTTTGCTCTTCAAACTCAGAAGTTCCCCTTTGATTCTGGGTACTCCCCTGCATGGCCTTGATCTCAAACTATCGGCATATGCAGACAATATTCTGTTCCATTCTACCAACCTGGCTGTTGCTTTTGAGGCAGCCTTGCAAATTATTTTAGAATTCGGCACCTATTCCAATTACAAAGTCAATCTGGACAAGAGCATGGTCTTTCCCCTAAATTATAGATGGCTAAAGAGTGATATCCTGCACTTGGGGCTTCAATGGATTCCTAAATGCTTGAAATATCTGGGCATTTGTCTTACTAATTCTGATTCCCTCACGAGGAAACTGAATCTTGATGACATCCTGTACATCATACAGCAAGATTTTACTACATGGTCATCCCTTCCTATCTTTCTTTGGGGACGTATCAATATAGTTAAAATTAATATCCTGCCTAGGATCTTCTATCCATTGCATATGCTTAATGTATGGCTACCCATTAAATGGTTCAGGAAAGCCCATTCCATCATCTCTTCCTTCATATGGGCTGCCAAGCCCTTGAGAAAAGCTTACCAGAAATTGATGGCACCCAAGGCTAGAGGTGGCTTGAGACTACCACATATTGGGGGCTATCACTGGGCCAATCTGGTCTCTAAGTATATGAAATGGATGTCTAGTGAAGAACTATTATCCCGGCTGCCATATGTACCACTGTGGTTAATTCTAGAGAGAAGAATGTTAGCTGCAGCACATTTACCTACATCTAAGTTATTATATAGTACTTTTAAAAATCTACCAGCTAATATCTCCCGCTCTCCCATAGGGGTTTCGGTAAGATCCCATGCTCAGTTGTGTGCTTTTTTAAAATATAAACACATGCAAGACTGGAATCAGCCATTGGTGGATAACCCGAATTTTAGGATAGGAGACAAAAAGATTCCCAAACTTTGGATTCCTCAGCTGCAAAATGCGAAAATAGGGAATTTCTTAGATCTGGAGGGGAAGTGTATCCCTGTTTCCACTATTATTAATAAATACTCCCTAGGATTGGGACAGATGTTCAAGATATTTCAGATATCTCATCTCCTAAACCAGTTAAACAGACAATTGATCACAGAGAATACGTTTTATGACTTCTTTACCTCCCTGGTGGAAGTAGTGCATCTTCCCCATGCAATAGCCCAGGTGTACAGCTCCTTTTTGGACCTGACATCCACCAATCTGGAGGGAGGCCCCAAATACTGGGTTGGGCAGTTCCCAGATCCTAACATCAGTTGGAGTACAATCTGGGAAGGAACCTACATTTACCTATCTCAAGACAGGTTGAGACTTACAAAATTTCAATTTTTACAAAACTTGTGCTGGACGCCCCTTAAACTTTTCAAGATTGGTAAGACGCCTACTCCAGCTTGTAATAGATGCAAGCTGGAAGAGGGCTCCCTTCATCATATTTTCTGGGACTGGCCCTCTGTTCAGGACCTCTGGACAGAAATTTGTGACAAAGCTGACCCGCTGTTAGGTCTAGACGATCTGTTCACACTGGAGATTACTCCAAGGTTAAGGTCAGAGTGCGTAGATATCATATGGTGATGATTGCATTGACACTTAAGAAACTTGTTTTAAGGCACTGGATTGATGCCCAAAAGATTTCTTATATAGAATGGCTTCAGGACCTTTTGTTTAATCGGCGTGTGGAATAATTCAAGGTATCTCCGGATCATTCCTCTTCCATATATAAAAAGATATGGGCCGGGATGCATACTATTTATATGCTCCAAGCTGGAGTTCAGTTGGCTCAGTGATATCCAGGGCTTAATTTGTCCCTATTGTAAAGGCTGGATATTTCCTCTCCCTTGTGTCAACCCATGCCTTTATCTGTGTGGTTCTTTGCTCTTAGTAAGGTTTTGGGTTAATATACATTTAAGTCAAGGTGGGGAGGTATGGGAGGGGGGTGTTGGGGGATAGTATTGGGGTGCAGGGGGTAGGGGTAGATAGGATGGGGTAGGGGTTAATGGGGTGGAGTCATGTCACTGTTTTCCCTGTTTCTGTTATCATGTCTGTATTGGTAGTCTTGCCATTCCTGTATCAGTGTCATGTCACTTTGTACTGGAAAATAATAAAATATTAATTTCAAAAAAAGAAAGAACACTATATTCCCTGGTGTCCAGTGGCCCATCCCCACACCGTATCCCTGTCCCAGTATGTTTAGCACATAACCCTGGTGCCCCACTGTCTCTTCCCCCACCCAATCCACATCCAGGTCCTATTAACACATACCTCTGGCATCCAGTAGCCCCTTCCCCACCTGATCACCATCCTGGGAAGGTTTCTCATTTGCTAATGTCCCTCAACAGCTGCACTGCCCTTGGTATGGCAGTAGCAAAGAAGTCCAGTCACCCCCAACAAAGCCCCAGCCTGAACCATGAGCAGTGGCCACTCCCAGACCATACAAAGTTGGTGTCCAGTGGCCCCCCTTCCACCCATGGCACCGACACCCACCACCATTCCCCTACCTGCCCATTATTGCTGCGGTTCAACAACAGTTAGTGGCACAGCCCAACTCACACCACCTAGCCACCTAGGCACCAGGCAGGAGCATAGCCATTTAGAGTAAGGCATGGGTAATGCACCTGCCCAATAAATAGGCCATGCTCCTGCTACAAGACATAGAGGCTGGCAGCCGAGGTGGAGTGAGGTGGGTTGTGCCGCTCACCATCATTGAACTACAGCACCGATGGACAAATGAGGGACAGGAGTGGGTGTCAGTGCTGCAGGTGGGAGGGGGCCACTAGCCACCAATGGAGTATGTGCTGGGGGGTCGCTGCTCATAGTTCAGGATGGGGCTCTATTAAGAGGGGGTTGGACTTCTTTGCTACTGCCATGCTAAGGGCAGTGAAACTGTCAGCAGAGCACTGGCAAACTGGTAGGGTATTCCTGGGGTGGGGATCAGGTGGTGGAATGGTCCTCTGGACACTAGAGATATGTGATGAGCATATCAGGATGGGGGAAGAGACTACTGGACACCAGGGAAAATAGTATTATTATTTGGAAGTGGATTGGATTGGGGGATGGACCACTGAATGCTGGGGAAATTGTATATTTACACTAGGATTGGAATCAGAAGAAGGGGGCACCACTGGATGCCAGGGATAGATCTTTATTCCATGGGAATGGGATTGAAGGGAGGGGGCACCACTTGCCACAGGTGAGTACTTTATTGGGGGAGGCACTGATGCACTTCCTTTGGCAACCACTAAGGTTGTGCCAGATTAAGATGAGGGTTGGGTAGGCAATATTTTCTCCATGCAAGGTGACCGCACAAAGTGCCCTTGCATAGAGCAAATACATTGAATATTGGACTTTGCAGATAGTCAGATCCCATCCCCATGATTTGCATAATTTTTCCTTGTGCACCCCTCCACTGTTTGCCTGGATGCAAACTGGGCTTTTGAATATTGGGCATCCATGCAAAACCCATCTCTGCATGCAAACTTGGATTTGTGCTAGGGCAAACTTTTGAATATAGGGCCCCAGATGTTCTTATAAAGGTGTTGAACTTTAGCTAATTAATATCTATAGTCAACCATCAAAACCAGCATGTATAGAGTTATCTTTTTTTATTTGTTTGAGTCTTGTATTATGATACCTTTGAGCGGCTCTATGATGCTGGCTCGACAACCCTTTTGTTGACCGGCATCTCACCGAATGGGATCGTGTTGACTGCAAGTTGCAGTTTTCATGATTCCAGTGTGTTTCCTTGTCCATTTTTTCTATTGGGGGGCTTCACCCACCCAAACCCCCCATGCAGGGTGCTCTGCCCCCCACACCCCCTTCTATAGAAGTTGATTCAGGGTGGGGTGCAGGACCAGGAGACAGTGTGCCCCTGTCTTGGGCACACCAACACGGCAACCTGTTGGCAAAGTGTCAATTTTGCTGACAGGGATGTAGTTTGCTGTGTTGGTGTCGTTATACATGGGGCATACCCCTTTGAGCTAATAGCTCATTTACTCAGGTGTCATGTCAGATTGGTGAAGACATTGAGTACAACAATGTCAGGCAAGGCAGGTTGTTACAAATCAAACACAATTAGGATATATCTGACAATCATAATAGAGAGTTACTAGGAAAGGATACACCGCAAACATGTTAAAGGGACACTGTCAGGATAGGAGGCGATTTTATTGCCTCTTTAAAGCAATCCTCTATAGGGAGCAGTGTGGTTGTAAAAAACATTAATGTTGACCATTTTTTTAAAACCATTCAAGATATGGCTTATTTTGTACCTCTGTATATTAATGCTGGTCTGATGGGAGGTCACATGATGCAGAGCACTTAGAAGCAGCACTACTCTGGAGCTCCTGCCTACCAACCGCTATTAATTCATTTTTTCGCCCTACTACCACTAAAGGTTACAATCTAAATACTTGGTTCTATGCTATTTAAACAGTTTGGCCTCTGGTGGTTGCTTTTTTACTGGTTTGTAGCAACGCACTTGGCTTTACGGCTGATATGGAAGCTGAAATGAAACAGGCCAGCATTAAACATACTCCGCTGCCCACTCCAGAGAAATCGTCCAAGAAATCCAAACATCAAAGTTCAGGGAATATTCCCAAACAAAGCTCCTCTGGCTCTTCAGCGATTCCACTAACTGAGGATCGCTTCCTCCAGGAATTGCTGCCATTCAAAGAAACCCTGGAAGATATCTCCGCAGAGCTAAAGTCTATCCGTGGAGACCTCAGCTCATTATCATCAAGAATGGGAGACTTGGAGGCGAGAACCTCCTCTCTGGAGAAGTGGAGAGAGAAACTCGATCCAGAAATTGTTCACCTGCGACAGCAGGTTAGCAAACTTCAATTGAAAATGGAAGACTTGGAGGGAAGAAGTAGAAGTAATAATGTGTTGATCTTGGGCCTACCTGAATCAGAGGAGGGAGCCAACACTATTGCCTTCTTACAGAAATTTTTCACCAAGCTTGTTGATCCTTCCCCCCTCAACCCACAGTATCACATTGAGCGTGCCCACCATTCCCTGAGACAAAAAAACCCTCTTGGGGCATCTCCAAGGCCGATAATTGTGAAATTCCAAAGCTTTTTAGAGAAACAGCATGTGATATTAAAATCGAAGGAGCTCCAAGCCATTCTGTGGGGAAACTCCAAGCTGAGGATAGCCCAAGACCTCCCTTTTGAAACGTGTCAGAAAAGATCTGCTTTCCATCCTACTGTTAGCAAGCTGATTGCTGCAGGAATACGTTTCAAAATGAGTTACCCGCCAAGTTACAGGTGGCAATTGATGGTGTTTGGCACTCCTATGAATCCCCGGAGCAGGCAGCCATGGATCTCGCTTCTAAATTACCCAACTTGTTTAAGCCAGGATGAAATTTTGCAACTACCTGAGGACTATTGGACTTTTGTGCTGTTGGGGTTAATTCTGTACCTGTTTGATGTCTCCTTTCTTTTCTCTTCTCACCCCTCGGGGGTTGGCTGAGTGGGGTGGAAGGCTGTTGCAAGGCCTAGTGGGTCTGATTCCAGTTCAGAGGAGTGTTTGTGTACTCCAGCGGGAGGGGCGGGAACCTTTGGTTTAGGGAACAGTTCTGCATGTGGCTAGCTGGGGTGGACCTGTTGGTCCCATCGGTTTTTAGGTCCCCCTGTCACTCCTTGCTTCCTCGGAGTCGAGAAGGTCCCGGGGAAGGAGATAGATGCAGCAATTAGTTAGGAGCTTTGGGGAACCTGCCCTCCTGATTAGTGAAACATTTGAGTAAGTGGGCCTTTCATGAATCTACCTGAATTAACAGCCTTTTCTGGAAATAGTGGATCTGTTGGGGCTGCATGGTAACTAATGCTGTATCTCAGTTTTGGGGAATTCAGAATTTATCGCCATTTACAAAGCCCTTACTATGTTGAGCATTACTACTCTAATTTAGGGCCAGCGTTTGCCATTTTCTTAAAGGGGTTGGTGGGTGGGGCTTCCGGATGGAGCGAGCTCAGGGAGAGCTGCTTTATGGATCAGAGAAGGGAAGGAAAGGTGCATTTCTTGAGAGGCAGTGTGATCAGAGAGTGTTTTGGTTTTATTGGGTATACCTTCTAGAATCAGATTATGGAATTTCAGTTCAGATGGGGCATCTCAACAGTTTTTGTCTCTCTTGGGATTGTAGCCTATTGGGGTTGGTCCTCGATATCAGTTATAAAGAACCCCAAATGTGTTCCCTTATTTACTCAGTGACCCTTTGTACATAGTTTGAGGGGTTTAGGGAGGGAGGGGGGTGTTTTTGTTCTGATGCCTTTCCTGCAGGATATTCTGTCCGAGTTCATAATAGGACGCTTAATATTACTCACATTTTTATCAATACATAAACTCTGCAAATCTTTTCGGGGAGGGCTGTCTTTATTAATATTTTCTCACAGGGGCTGATGGGGAAGGGGGGTGGGACTGAATTGTTCCTTTTGGAATTCTTTGATCGGTTCATCCTGTTGAGGGGTTTATGTTGGGAGGCGGGGTTTTTGGTAACTGTCCGGATCTCTTCCCCTATGGTGACAGGGTTTGAGTTTATTGCTGGAAGGTTAGGATTATCCACCCTTTTAGTAACTCGATCATTTTATGAATTTATTTGGGAAGGGGAACTTTTTCTTACTAACTCTTTTCTACAGGGGTTGTTGGGGTTGGGGGGTGGGATTGGAGTGTGCCTTTTGGGATGGTCCGGTTGGTTAGTGATGCATGTTTCCTTTTCTTTTAACAAAATGAAACATGACAATGGTGCCAATTAAAATTGCAACGTGGAATGTCAGAGGTGCCAGACATCTGTCCAAAAGATATCATGTTCTCAAAAATTGCACCTTTTTAAATATTGACATTCTTTTGATGCAGAAACCCATCTCATGGCTTCAGAAGCCAATGGACTACACCGGCAGGGTTTCTCTCAAATTTTCATGTCTTGTGGGTATTCATCTAGCAGAGGGGTGGCTATATTGGTTAAAAGACACATATCATTTGTGGCAGAGGAATGTCTAACAGATCAAGAGGCCAGATTTATTATTGTTAAAGGTATACTCAATAATGTCAGGGTGGTGTTAGGGTCAATTTATGGTCCAGTAGGAGGGGATCCAGATTTCCTCATGAACTTGGTCGACAAATTGAGTGGACTTCTGCCCTCCTTGCTAATTCTAGTGGGTGACTGGAATATTGCTCCATCACAAGACCTAGATAAAACTTATAGGCCACTAAAACCCCTTTCCCCTTCACAACTCGCCCTGAGGGATTTTATGGACCTATTGGGTTTATGTGACCCATGGCGTTTGATCAATCCCTCTGGTTGGCTTTTTTCCTTTTACTCTCAAGTCTACCGGTCGTGGTCCAGAATTGATTTCATTTTAATCAGCAACACTCTTCTGGCTGGTATTCACCGGACAGGAATTGAACCAATTGTCATATCTGATCATTCCGTGGCATGGATTTCGATTTCCCCCCATTCGCATTTTCAAAGGGACACATCATGGAAATTAAACACACAACTCCTAAAAGAGGAATGAATAATTTCTCATAAAAAATCACTAATCTCTTCCTTTATAGATTTCAACATGAGTTCTACATGCAGGGAGGACTTGATTTGGTGTTCTTTTAAATGTTTCATCAGGGGAGAGTTCATTAAGCTAGCTTCCAAAAGGAAAAAACAGAAAGAGGCTAGAGTTATTTCGTTGTCGAATCAAATAAGGATGGCTGAAAATAACTTATTCTCTTCATCTTCCCAATCTGATCTAGAAGCCTTATTGAAGCTTAGAAACGAATATGCGGATTCGTTAAGGGATAAGGCAGAATACACCATCCTTAAAACCAAAGCTTGTTATTTTGATCAAGGCTAGAAACCAGGTAGAATGCTAGCCCTTTGACTGCTGGAAGTAGAAAGCTCAAGACAGATTCCTGCACTGTATTCCCTAGATGGTTCTATTAAGACCTCCCCTAGGGATATTTCCCAGGTCTTTGAGTCCTTTTACAGGGACCTATATAATAAGGGTACTTTTCAACCCTCCCATTCCTGTATTGAGCAATTTCTGGATGGCCTTAATCTTCCTTCCCTGCAGGCCCATCAGTGCGAGATTCTGGCCTCTCCTATTACCCTGGTTGAAGTGGAGGAGGCGATTAATGGGTTAGTACTGGATAAATCTCCAGGACCTGATGGTTTCCCCTCCAACTTCTATTAAGTTTTTTGTAAGGAGATAGCTCCCCTTCTCCTGAAACTATTTGATTATATGTTCACCTCAGACCCCCTAGATCCTACTTTGTTGAAAGCCATGATAGTTCTGATTCTGAAACCAGACAAACCCCAGAGGGATCCTGCCAGTTACAGTCCGATTTCATTACTAAATTATGACATTAAAATTTTAACTGAAAACATATCTCTTAGAATTAAACAGATTTGGTCTAATTTGCTGAGTCCCGAACAGGTGGGGTTTGTTCAAGGCAGATCTTCTGCTGACCATCTGTGAACCCTCTCACATATTTTTCATGTTGCCCAAGACTCCCAGACTCCCATGGCTTTAATCTCATTCGATGCAGAAAAAGCTTTCGATAGAGTAAACTGGGAATTTCTCTGGACTACTCTTAAGAGAATGGGCTTTCCAGAAACCTTTATTCAATGGATTCAGACGGTATACAAGTCACCCACTGCTAGAATTTATTGTAATGGGGTTTTCTCTTCTCGGTTCCCCCTGTTCACTGGTACTCAGCAAGGTTGTTCCCAGTCTCCCTTTTTGTTTAATTTATAAATGGAACCCCTGTTACTTAGTATTAAGAACTTGCCCCAGGTCACAGGTTGCTTAGTATGCCAGCAATCTTTGACCCTCTCAGTTTATGCAGATGATATTCTTTTACATTTGGCCAATCTGGAATCCTCACTGACACATGCATTACAAATTATTGATCAGTTTGGTAAAGTAGCTAACTATAAGTTGAATTTATCCAAATCAATTATATTCCCATTAAATGCCCTCACGCTCCATGCCAACTTTACTCATTTCAGTATGAAATGGTCTCCCTCCTCATTCAAATATTTAGGCATACATCTCACTAGAGACCCAGAGGCTCTCAGGAAACTCAATCTGGATGATTTGGTGATGAAGATGAAGCAGGATCTTCAAAGATGGGTCAACCTCCCATTGTCTTTATGGGGTCGCATCAGTATTATAAAAATGAATGTACTGCCACGTATTTTCTACCCTTTAAATCTACTGAATATCCGACTCTCAATGTCCTATTTTCGTCAGCTCCACTCTGCTCTCTCTAAATTCATTTGGCAGGGTAAACATCCTAGACGGGCCTTCTTAAAACTTAACTTACCCAAGGAGAGAGGTGGACTCCGCCTCCCCAATTTTATGTTTTATTATTGGGCAAGTCATATGTCCAAAATGGGGAGATGGTTCGAGGCCAGGCCCAATGCATATCTTCCTATTTGGTTACAGTTGGAGAAAAGGCTTTTGGCTATGCATAGTCTCCACTCACCCAGAGTTTTTTATTACACTATCTCTGCATTACCTACTCTTTTACAAAATTCGGCTGTAGGGGTCTCCATAAAGGTTCTGACCCAATGTTGGAACTTCTTTAACATTTCATCCAAAAAGGATACGGGGCAACCTCTCACCTTAAACCCTAACATCAAAATAGGCAGCTCTCTGCTTTCCCCAGACTGGATTCCTCAATTACAGGATACTCTAGTGGAAAGCCTGTTTTCTCAAGATTCCCTCCTCTTCTCAACTGACATAATAGCTAAACTGAAGATTCCTCAGAAATATATATTTAAGGTTTTTCAGCTGAGACATCTTATGGTCTCTATTTTTGGGACCACATTCATGTTGTCCCAAGTCAGGCCCTTTTTAGAAGAGATACAGCAATATGCAAATAAGCCCCATGGAATTGCCAGGATTTATTCATTTCTATTGGTTATCAAATACCCTAATGCCCTTATTGGTTCTAAAATTTGGGCTTCTCTTCTGCCAGATTCCCCCTTGATTTGGAGTCAGATTTGGGTGGACATGCATATATATCTCACTCAAGATAGGCACAGACTTATATAGTATCATATCTTAAATAATCTGTATTATACACCGGTTAAGTTGGCCAAGCTAGGCAGACTACCTTTGACTAACTGTACACGGTGTGGCACTGCTGAAGGGAACCTGATACACATTTTTTGGCACTGTGACAAAGTGGCTCCATTATGGAATACAATTCAATCCAATTTAGATCCCCTTCTGGGACTGGGTGAGCTGTTCATCATAGAAATATGTATCCTAGGGATGTTCTCCAATATTAGAGTTCAGGAGTGCAGGTTTCATACTGTATGGCTTTAATTTCTATAGTAGTCAAAAGGCTGGTTCTCAAGCACTGGATGGGCCAATTGGTCATATCATATGCTGAATGGATGAAATAAGTGTCTCTTTGTTTTAATACTGAAAGATTAATAGCAAGCTCCCGGAATAGCATAACCTCTTTCAATCAGAAATGGGGTAAATTATATGCTTTATATTTGAATTAAGATCCATGTAATGCATGCCTCTGACTGTTTCAGTTTGTTTTATCCTCCTTTTGATGCCTGTTATTGTTGGAATATTATTTGCTTTTTGGTATCTCTTCGTCACATGGTTTCTAATAAGGCACACTCCAGGGCAGGAGGGGTGGGGAGGGTAGTGTGAGAGGGAGTGGGGGGTTGGGTATACTAGTATGTTATTTTCTTTTTTTTTTGGTTATAT
Organism: Neoceratodus forsteri; assembly: GCA_016271365.2. NCBI lineage: Eukaryota > Metazoa > Chordata > Ceratodontiformes > Ceratodontidae > Neoceratodus > Neoceratodus forsteri. The sequence continues at coordinate 641,082,567 of CM028129.1, read as the reverse complement.
TTGATCCAGAATCATTCTGGTGTCATGTCACTATTAATTTATCTTGGTTGTTATTGTAGTGTGGTTCATTTTTCTCCTTTTCATATACTTTGTGTCATGACATAAACCAATAAAGATGTTGAGTTTCAAAAAAAAAAATGCTGGTCTGATGGAAATCCCCATGGTGCATTTCCACAAGCACGAATGGCATTGAGCTCGGTCATGAAGAAGCTCATGATTTGGGGTCCTCCATCAACTAATGGTTGCAAATTGTAGCCTCCGTTCTAATGATCCCTTTAATTTTCATCCAAAAATAAACTGAGCCCTCGATCCTCTGTTATTTAGAATTTAAAAGTAAGACTCATGCTTCTGGTCATGTGCATTAGTGTCAAACTCTAGTCCACATGCCCAGAAGTGTGAGTCTTACTTTTAAAAATTAAATTACAGAGAATCGAGTGCTCAGTTTACTTTTGGACAAAAATTAAAAGGATCAGTAGAATGGAGGTTACAGTATGCAACCATTAGCTGATAGAGGATCCCAAATCACGAACTCCTTCATGAATGAGCTCAGCCTCAGCTTGGTGCCATTTGTGCTTGTGGATGCATACTGTGGGGATTTCCATCTGACCAACATTAATATACAGAGGTACAAAATAAGCCATATCTTGAATAGTTTTAAAAAAAGTCAGCATCAATGTTTTTTACAACCACATTGCTCCCTATAGAGGACTGCTTTAAAGAGGCAATAAAATCACCTCCAATCCTGACAGTGCCCCTTTAAAAATAGCTCTTGTCATAAGTGCAGAAAAAATAAATTTATGATAAAATTAGGCCTTGAACCTAGTGGTAGGAAGGGTGGAGTTGTGGGCAGGAACAGACAGAAGGGCCCAAAGGGGTCAATTCCAGTTCCCAAGGGGATGCCTGGTAAGAACTGGGGACAGAGGATAAATGGTGAGATTGCAGTAAATGTTAGCTTTTGCTGGAGGGTTACCAGGTGTATAGGACCTTGGGGGTGAACGGGTCAACCTGAGGTGGTGGGAAGGTGGGAGGGAGTTACCTTTTGAGTAGGTAGAAGAGCGTGGGTGAATTAGATGATCATTTGGATAAGTACTGAGATTGCAGTCAAATGTAAGCTTTTGATATAGGGTTGACAGGTGTACAGGGCCTGGGGGTTACTTGGTCAGCTAGAGGTGGGGAGGAAGGTGGGAGGGAGTAACCTGAGGGGAAGGTAGAGGATGGTGGATGATCTTGGTGTGCTTCTAAGTGCTGATGTTATTACTCGGTTTAATAGTCAGTTTGACATAGTTATGTGCTAGAGTCACGGTTGCTAATTGAAGCAAGAAGGGCCCAAAGGTTTGTTTTAAATGTGCCTAGTTTAGTTTCATATTGTATTTCAGCACTGAGTGTATTTATACAGTAGGGCACCTGATATTCATAGGACCATTGGCCTTGGGTGCTCAGCTTGAATGGGACTTTTAGGGGTTGGCTTTCTGTTCCTCTAGTACTCCTGGTTTTCTCAGACTCACAGAGGAGATTCCGCACTGAATCCATCACTGAACCTTTATCAATTTTTGTGGATCATTACTGTAAGGAACTGGCTCCAAACACTTTGTCCTATATAAAAGATAGTAAACACTGTATACAAATTGTAGAAAAGCCGAATCAAGAAATGAACATGGAAAACTGTGTTGTGGTCACCCTGGATGTCAAAAGTTTATATACTTCTATTCCACACTAAGAAGGACTTTCAGCTTTAAGGTCTGCTTTAGAGAAAAGAGAGGCAAATAAGCCAGACATGGAAATTCTGATAAGTCTAACAGAATTTGTTTTAAAAAACAATTACTTTAAATTCAAGGATACCAGCTACAGACAATTGACAGGAACAGCCATAGGTGCAACATTAGCACCAACTTATACAAACCTATTCATGTCTGAATTTGAAAAACAATATGTATATTCTACCATGAACCATCATAAGATCCATTTGAAACCATACAAATGCTTCATTGATGATATTCTGATTGTATGGGATGGAACTAAAGAACAATTAATTGAATTTTATGAGTATCTAAATGGGGCCACACCATATTATCAGTTCACCATGAATTACCAAGAAACATAAATCCCATATTTGCATTTATTATTAATTAAGGAAGGGAAAAGATCACAATGGCCTTGTACCATAAAGATTCAGACAGAAATACAATCCTGCATGCAAAGAGCTTCCATCCTCCATGTTTAAAAAACAGTATCCCATACAGTCAAGTGCTACATGTAAAAAGAAACAGTGGAAATTAAATGTGGCAGAGATGCGTACAAGGTTTAAAGACAGAGGCTATAATGACACTATATTAGATGAAGTCAAATGAAAATGTAATGAAAAAGCCAGATCAGAACTTTTACAGGAGAATGTGAAAAATTCCAATTTCAGTAATAAATTTGCAATGTCCATGCAATATTCCAGGAGTTTTGGAAAAATAAAAGATACCATACTGAAAAACTGGGATCTATTACATGCAACAGATCATGGAAACATTGTCTTTCATTAAAAAACATGGGTTACTGCTAAAAAAACAACATAGAAACATAAATTTTGATGCCAGATAAGGACTGCTTGGCCCACCTAGTCTGCTCATTTCCCTACCTACAGGATAAGCTGCAGATCCTAGTTAACCAATAGCCTAGTTCTTCCTACCCCCACAAAAATTGCCTTATGTCTGTCCCATGCATTCTTTATTCTCCTGCAGTTTTAGACCCCACAGCTTCCTCAGGAAGGCTGCTCCATACATCTACCCCCACTGTGAAAAAATACTTCCTCACATTGTCCCTGAACTGCCCCCCCTCTATATTCAAGTTGTGTCCCCTTGTTCTTGCACAGCTCTTTTTCTGAAAGATGCTACCCTTTTGGACTTTGATGATTCCACTGAGGTACTTAAAAGTTTCTATCATGTCCCCCCCCCTTCCTCGTGGATATACATATTAAGCTCCTTTAGTTCCTCCTTGTATGGCTTCACTTGCAGACCCTACACCATTGTAGTTGCCCTCCTCTGAACTGTGTCCATCCTGGCTATGTCCTTGCAGAGATGGGGTCTCCAGAACTGGATGCAGTACTCCAGATGGGGTCTCACCAACTGTCTGTAAAGAGGGATAACAACTTCCTGTTTTCTGCTGGTGATGCCTCTCCCTATACATCCCAGCATCCCACCAGCCCTTCTTACTGCCTTCTCACATTGCTTGGTAACCTTAAGGTCATCTGATATGATTACCCACAGGACCCTTTCCATTTTTTTGTTGTTGTTACTACCTCCCCCCCATTGTGTAATCTTCCTCTGGGTTTTTGTTTCCCAAGTGCATTATTTTGCACTTCTTTGCATTGAATCCAAGCTGACATGCTTCTGACCATTCCTCCAACCTTTGCCAAGTCCTTTCTCATCCTTTCTACACCTCCTTGTGTATCAGCCCTGTTTCAGATCTTTGTGTCATCTGCAAAGAGGCATAGTTTTCCTTCCAATCCCTCTGCAATGTCACTTATAAAGATATTGAAAAGGACTGGACCCAGTACTGAACCCTGTGGTACCCCAGTAGTAAACCCTCTTTCTTCAGAGTGGACTCCATTTACAATTACCTTCTGTGTCCTGTTGTGCAGCCAATGTTTTACCCAGGCTACCACCCTGGGACCCACTCCCAGGCCGGTTAATTTGACTATTAATCTTTTGTGTGAGACTGTGTCAAATGCCTTGCTAAAGTCTAGGTAGGCCATGTCCACAGCCCCTCCCTGTCTACTGCTTTTGTCACCCAGTCAAAGAAATCAGTTAGATTCATCTGACATGAGCTTCCCACTGTGAACCCATGCTGCCTTGGGTCCTGTGCCCCACTGGCCTCTAGGTACTCAACAATTCTTTCCTTCAGAAGTGGTTCCATCACTTTCCCTACCACAGAGGTCAAACTGACAAGTCTGTAGTTTCCTGCCTCTGTCCTGCTCCCACTTTTTTGAAGGGGAATCACATTTGCCTTTCTCCAGTCCTCAGGCACCATACCATCCTCCCATGATTTGTTAAAAAGGGTAGTCAGTAGTTTCACTAGTTCTCCCCTTAATTTTTTTTATAATTCTGGGGTGAATTCCATCAGGCCGCATTGCTTTGTCCACCTTCAGTTTTAGGAGTTCTTTCAGAACCCTTTCTTCTGTGAAAGGACTGGGATTGACTCCTCTATCCAGAGTGCTTCTGTTACTTGGATTAGGCACCTCTCCTCCTCTTCTTTTGTGAATACTGAGCATAAATATTCGTTCAGTATCCTTGCTTTTTCACTGTCCCTCTCTGCCCACCCACCGTCCTTTCTATTCAGCCTCACTATCCCTCCCTTTGTCTTTCTACACTCACTGTGTACCTATAAAAGGTTTTATCCCCCCTTCTTAACTGAGTTGGCTATGCTTTCTTCAGTTTGGACCTTTGCTATTCTGACTTCCCTCCCTGCTTCCTTTTGCCTTAACTAGTACAGCTCTCTGTCCTGCTTCTTCTGTGTTTCCTTATACTTCCTGAATGCTATCTTTTTCTCCCCCTGACCTTCCCAGCCACCTCTTTTGAGAACCATAGTGGTTTTTCTTTCATTTTGATTTGTTTATTTGCTTCACACAAAGGCTTGTTGCCTCTGTGATGGCAGTTTTGATGTTTCCCCATTGTTGCTCCACCCCTCCTTCTAGCCTATTTGCTAGTGCTTTTCTAAGGCACTCTCCTATCTTGCCAAAGTCAGCTCTCCTGAAGTCCAGTACCCTCACTTTTGTATGGCGTGACTCTGTAGCTGAGTTTATCATGAACCACACTGGTGGTCACTTGTTCCCAGATGGTTACCCACTTCTAGGTCTGAGATCCTCTCACTGTCCCCATTTGAGAATACGAGGTCTAAGATTGGTCCCTCATGAGTGGGTTCCAAAACTAGCTGAGGCATGCCACCTGTAGGCCATTGAAAATGGCCCTACTCTTGGATGTGGCTGCAGCAAATGTTCTCCAGTTAACATCTGGCATATTCAGGTCTCCCATCAACAGTATCTCCCCTTTCTCTGCCATCCTAAGAATGCCTTCTATCATATTCTTGTCCATTCCCTCCCCCTGACATGGGGGTCTGTATACAGCCCCTGTGTGGATTGTGGTGCAATTTCCAGTCTCTAAGGTGACCCACAGTGCCTCCTCTCCTCTCTGTTTACTCTTTTGTTCAGTTGCTTTTATCTCTCCCTTATATAGAGAGCTACTTCTTCACCTCTTCTCCCCTCCCTGTCTCTCCTGTAGGTTGTGTACCCTGGTATGTTAACATCCCAGTCATGGTTCTCTGTGTACCATGTTTCTGTGACTGCTACAATATTCAGGCATCCCTCTTCCATCAAGGCCTCCAGTTCAGGGAGATTGTTGCCCAGACTATGGGCATTGGTACTCACTACCCTCCATTTCCTGATGACCTTAATCCCTTTTTGCCCCATCCCTGTCCTTACTGCCTTTGTCACTTTTTCCATTTACCCCTGCCCTTCTCCCTATCGACATCTCTAACTTGGTGTTTATCTCACTTACTACCCTGACTTTTTTGGGGGGCTAGGATTTCCCTGCTCCTTTCCAGTGCCTCCCCCTTGGCTAGTTTAAATACTTGCCAATGAAGTATTTAAACCTATCACCTAGGATCCTGGTTCCCCATCTCGACAGATGCAGACCATCACTCCAGTATAGGCCTGCATCACTCCAGGTGGACCACCAGTCCCTGATGAAGCCAAATCCCTGAGCTCTGCACCAGCTTTTCAACCACTGATTGAATCCCATGGTGTGGAGCACCCTAGCCTCACCTATGCCATAGAGATGCAGCACCTCTGAGAAGGTTACCATGTGTGCTACTTGTCTAAGGCCCCTCCCCAACTCCACAAACTCTTCCTACACTGCTCTGATCCCTTTCTTAGCCAGGTCATTTGTCCCTAGGTGGACAATGACATCCAGCTCCCTCCCCTGTGCAGCTGCTCCTACAATCCTGAGGATTCACTCCCTGTTCCTCCAAGCCATGGCACCAGGAAGGCACCTTACCTCCCTCTCCCTTCCTCTCCCAGCTCTACCTTCTTAACAATGGAGTCCCCCACCAGGAGTTGTTTCCTTCCCCTGTGGGGTCCCATGCCACCCTCCTGTGGGTCTCCATTGTGGATGTTCCCAGCATCCTTCATGGTCTCCACTGCAGGTGCCTCCATAGAGGAACCGCACATTGCCAGATCAGCGTATGAACTGTGGAGAGATACAGCTGGAGGGATGTGCCTCTGTTCCACCACCCTCACCCTCCATGAGCCCACTGTGGTCCAACTGCTCCTCTTTTCTTGGCAACTACTATAAGAAATAAACTAGTGAAACCCCTGCATTGGACCCCCCCCCCTTACCTACAGCCTAGCTACAAAAAGATGTTAAAGGCTTCTTTCTGTGTGGAAATTGTATCCACAGCAATAATGGTTTGAAAACCAAAGTGCTAAAAAGTACTTGTAAAGATCAGAAATATGAGATCAGGATCCTGATTACATGCAGCAGTGACTTTGTGGCATACTGTATTATATCTCCTTGTGGTCTTTACTTCATTGGACAAACCACCAGACCATTGAAACAAAGGATAACCAAGCACAAAAACTGTATAAGGAGGGAGGATGAAAAGTCCTCCTTAGCCAGACATTTTAAAGAGAGAAAACACTAAATCTCCACTTTGAAATTTTATGGCATAGAAAAAAAATACATGAACCTGTTTGAGGTGGTGATCATAATATGATACTGGCAAGGAGAAGCATGGTGGATATTTACCTTGAAAATGCATTTAAAACGGTATGGTTTGAACAAGGCATTGGTGTGGACTACCTTTAAATGAAGTGACTTTATATATGGACCACACTAAGGATTTTCCCTTGTTCATTTCCCTCCCCCTTCCCTTCTTCCCCCTTTATTCCACCATCCCTTATTACATGTTTTGGCCTTTTTCCTCTTTTTTTCCTTTTTTTTCTTTCTGTTCCTTACATAATGCTTGTCCCTGCTCCCTAGCCAATATATGGGGGTAGATATTCAAATGAAGTAGTCCATAACAGTGGAAAAAATAGATGCTATTGAAAGGATAGAGAGAGATTTAGGAGAGAGTGACCTCCAAATAGAATTGAGCTGCTGGAGTTCAGTAGTAAATTAGGTCACTGGTCTGAACCAAGTATAAGAAATGTGAAGTCCGTTCTTATCCAAAAATTAAAAATTTGGTTTTCATTAGACTAAATCAGTCCTTTTTAACAAAAACAGATAAAATAATGGTTAAGTATGATTCAACAATGTTGTACACTAAGAGGTGAGTGATATTGTGTGTCTTTGGTTTCTAATAAAATTTAGAAGTGGCAGTAGATAGCAAAAACAAAGGGCTGGATATTTAAAAGGGTTGACCCATGCACAATAAGGTTGTGCCTGCGTAAGTCCTAAATTGCGCCATTCTGCCATATTCAGCAGGAGGCAGTTGTGCCCCAAGGCAAGCTGAGCAACAACGCAATGCAAATGAATGCATGCTGAACTGGAGGGGGAGGAACCATGCATAAACTGCACAGCCCTATATTCAGTGGGCTGTGCAGAGTTGTGCAGGTGCAACCCCCAACCTGTATCTGCACAACTTCGAGCCAAAAAAAAAGGAGTAAGTCGAGGGCCACCCACAGGTGAGTTGCCACATTGCAGGGTGCAACACAGCAGCTGCCACCTGTGGCTGGCTCTCAACCTACTCCCTGTGCCTTCCCTGCAGCCCGATCATGGGCAAAAGTGTAAAAAATTCCGCCACCCCCCGACTGGCCCGATCTCGGGCAAAAGCGTAAAAATCTCCCCCGACTGGCCTGATCATGTGCATAAGGTTAAATAACCCTCCCCACTAGCCTGATCATGGGCATATTGTAAAATATCCCCCCACCAGCCCGATCATGGGCATAAGCTTTAATAAACCGCCCCGCCAGCCCGATCGCGGACAACACAGAGTTCAACCCCCCCAGGACATATTCCTGGTGGTCCAGTGGACCGCTAAGCCCGATCGTGGGCTGCAAAATGTGGTGAAACCCCCCCAAGAACAGATCCCTGGTGGTCCAGTGGACCACTAAGCCTGATCGCGGGCTGCAAAATGTGGCAAACCCCCCCCAGACCATATCCCTGGTGATCTAGTGTCCCCACACCCATGAAGCCCCACCACCCCGCTCCCCCCAGCAACCAGAGGGTGGCAGCATCCCACCTGCCTGCCTCCCCGCCGCCTGCCGACTGACTGCCCGGTAGGGCTGCACGCCCATTGATGCAGAGCAGGAGCCAATGGGCATGCAGCCCATACCATACAAGGCAGTCCAGATATGTGAATGAAAGAATTCATTCACATATCTGGACTGCCTTGTCACTGTTATAGCTGCACACCATTGGCTCTTGCTCTGCACCATGGCGCAGCCCCACCGGCAGTCATTTGGCGTGGCAGGGCAGCAGGCAGGGATGCTGCCACCCGCTGGCTGCCAGGGGGAGCGGGGTGGTGGGGCTTCATCGGTGGGTGGGGTTGGGTGGACACTAGATCACCAGGGATATGGTCTTGGGAGGTTCACCACATTTTTCAACCCGTGATTGGGCTTAGCGGTCCACTGGACCACCAGGGATCTGTTCTTGGGGGGGGTTCACCACATTTTGCAGAACACGATTGGGCTTAGCGGTCCACTGAACCACCAGGGATATGTCCTTGGGGGTTGGACTCTGTGCCGCCTGCGATTGGGCTGGTGGGGGTTTACAAATTTATGCCCACGATCGGGCTAGTGGGGGTTTATTAAAGCTATGCCTGCAATCGGGCTAGTGGGGGTTTATTAAAGCTTATTCCCACAATCGGGCTAGTGGGGGGGTTTATTAAAGCTTTTGCCAGTGATCAGGCCAGTCAGGGGTGGGGGGATATTTTACACTATTGCCCATGATCAGGCTGCAGGGGGCATTAGTCCCCGATGGCTGCTGCCTGGCAGGGCGCCAGGCACAAGTCCTCGGGGATCGGTGCACCTGCATGCTAATGGCATGCAAATCAGGCCATAAATAGATGCAAATGGCCCCCCGTGCCTTGTATGAATTATGGCCCCATTTGCATGTCACCTTTTGAATATGGGAAATTTGCGCATGGCGCAATGGTACTTGCACCACCACAACTTGACTGCTCCACTCTGACCACTTGTGGTGGTGCAAGTTCCACTGTGCCACGCACAGTGGCTGTGGCCGGGGGGTGATATTCAAAGGAGTTGCTCAACAGGCAACCTTTGAATACCGCCCAGCCACACCTCCTGTGCAACTATTTTGTGCAGCGCAAGGGCTTGTGCCACAAAATAGCGCAGTTTGAATATCCAGCCCAATGTTTTTAAGCTGGTTCTGAAGTAAGAATAGTGCTTAAATCAGATGTTACCAAAAAACTGATTTGGCCTTTTGCAGTAGATAGTGACCTCCCAGCAGAATACAGTAGTGGGTGCACAGCAGTGACTATTGCGAAGCGTTGAAACGTGTACTGAAAATGTGAAACCTGTTACCAGTATTACGATTCTTAAGTAGTGTTTACCAAATAACACCAGCTTACTTAACTGAATCTAGAATTAGAATGGAATGGATGCTAGTGTGAAGAGAAGCTTAATTATTTAGATTTGAAAAAGCTCAAATTTTAAAAAGAATAAAAGAAAGGTGCTGAAGTTCGTATTAAGGTTACCACAAGTGGGTAGACTCAGTATGTGAAAGCTTGCCTATCTGAATCTAATTTAGAAGTGAGACGTATCTTCACTGTGGAAAATTAATAGCGCCAGTAACACAACTAAAAACTGTTGTTTTTTCTGAATCCTAGCATCCCTGATACGTATGGTCCTGTACTGTAGTGGACCAGTAACATCATGTTTCTCAAACTCCAACTGGGAAAATAAACAAAGTAAGATGAAAATGTTTGAAATATTGAGATGGCAAGGGGAACTGTCGTTTTGACTCCGCATCAGAGCCAATAGACAGTTTCAATTATGACTGGCCAGGAAAGGGTGAACATGGTGATGTGATTTCATCGCACCTCAGATGTACTCTCCAGAAAGCCTTGCCCCTTCCATGCCTTTTTGAAGAAGTCAATACTCACCTGAGCATGGTGACATCTTGCTCAATGGCGCGGGATACATTTTGAGAAAAGAAAATGGATTTGGGATCCACTACTAATTCGACTCTCAATGAAGCCAAAGTAAGCCCATTATGCAGTATAAAATCGTGAATATGTTTGTATTTTTGAAAAGCCAAGCTGCTTGTTTGTATTTTTATCTGTAAATACAGAAAGTTTGTAAAGGAAAGTTTTTCTAACTCGCAAAGTTAAACCAACACGTAAAAAGAATACACAAAGTGTTTGAGTGGAACTTATAAACTATCTCACTTGAGAGTTGATGTTAAGATTGACTGAGGCTATTTATTTTGAGGACTGACAGTGTGATATTTGAGTTCAGGTACTGAGTCAGACTTCTTAATTAAGGACTCATTGAGATAAGAATGAGCCAGGAATTTATTGTTACAGAGGTTTGTTCCCACCTATGAATTTATATATATAATTTCTATGGTAAAAATATTTTTTCTAGCAAAGAAATGGTGTGAGACAGCAGCATTAATATGTCATTTTAATAACATTTTCAGCCTGTATACAGAGCTACTCTAAGGTCTGATGAAGGGACATGGAGGTCCTGAAATGTAACAATTTATACCAGATAAGAAAGAGAGCCAGAAAGAATTGATAAAGGCTTATTTCATATGAAAACAATCTGTAAAGATGAAAAACCTATATGGAAACATTAATGGACAGTAATAATCATGTTGGAGAGACTGATGTGATATTAAAACATGAAATTTCATTGAATGGAAGTCTGTCGCCTGTATTTGGGGGTTGAGGGGCCACATTTTCCTTAATAATTCAGTTTACAAGTTCCACTTATGGTATCCCCCCACTCCAAAAAAATAAAAGGAAACCAAGAGAAACATTCAATCAGATCTAAGATGGTGATCTCCCAGCACACGCCTGCAGGCCTTATTGAAAGTTGTTTTTATCCATTTGAGGGCTGGGTCAGTAGCAGCACTGTAGACCACTAGTCCCTAGTCAATTACAGACAGAACCAAACTAGACACTGCTCGGTTTCAGGGCCTCATTTGTCAGGCACTGTTTGTTCCTGTGTAGTGGACCTAGCTTGGTGTTTGCAGATTTAGCAACAATATCTACAGTATGTGTTGAGTGAATGGGAGGAAACAGTCAAGTGTCACTCCTAAGTACTTGAAATTTTGTACCATTTCTAGGGGTGCATTTTGGCTGTTCAGTATATTCAGGTTGTGGAACCTATGTCTGTTATAGGAGGAGACAAATAACATTGTTTTAGTCTTTTTGTAATTTAGTAATAATTTTGATGTTTGAAACCATGCTTTGATTGCCAAGAAGTTAGTCTGTATTGGTTTTTCTAATGCTTCTGGGTCTGAGTGGCTGGAGTATAGCACTGCATCATCTGCATAAAGCAAGTCTTTATCTTGCACAGATAATGGTAGTTGATTGAGAGCAGGAGACCCAAGATGGAGCCTTGGGGGACCCCTGTATTTAAGCTCCAGTTTTCAGATAGGACATTCAGGATTTTCACCTTTACTCTACCAGTGAGGGAGTTATTTAAGGAAATAAGGCCTTTCCTCTATACAACTAAAGGGGTACTTTTAGGAGGGGGCTTTAATTGTGTTTTTTTTACACACGCATATTAAAAAATGTGGTTGCAAAAATGTATTGTGATTCAGTATTTTTGGAAAAGATGATTACCTCTGCATAGTATGCTGGATGCTGCATCAAATTAGGAGTTCCCTTGAAAAACACATTTTATAAAGGGAACGTGGCAACAAGAATAGACTTCAATTTTTGTCACCTTAGCTTAAGGTTCAAAAGATGGAAGTTATACCAGTAGAAACAACTGATCAAAGGGGAGTTAGAATTAAATAGGTCCAAACTGTCTTCCCAGGGCTAAACCATTAAAGTGGAGATTGGATTTTTCTATGTTTACAGATGGGAAAATTAAAGAGCAGGTAAAACATTTTTTTCTAAACAGGATGATGGTGATAGAGATGTATGATACTACTACAGAATGGTGGGACTCAGTGAAAAAATAATTTAAGAAATTATGCATTGCAATAACAAAACAAAACAAAAAAGAGGAATACTTTCAGTATTTATCTTTTATGCACAAATTACAAAATTGGTTATCATTAGCAGAAAGTACAACATCTAGCTATTCAGAACAAATTGAATGCATCAAAACAAAAATTAAAAATATCAATATAACAGAATGGTATCTATCATTAATAGCTTATCAAAAAGATGGATCACAAAGGAAAAAATCTCAAACAAATCTTTTTGATGACTGTTTTGACACAAAAACAGAAAGGGTGATGACACAACTAAAAGATAAGGCAGGACTTGGTCATACAAAGCAGGACAAACTACTAGAGATAGTAGAGAAATGTGTGATATGTTTGGGACAGTAAAGGGCACAGTACAAATTCAGAATTTTTTTTTAAATATTCAAATCCCAGAATTACCCAAATGAAATAAAGATAGCAGATATTCAAAAAAAATGAGATAGGCGATGCACATAAATAACTGAATAATAATACAGGCCAAGGAAGAAATGGTATTCCAGTGGAAATATTTAAACTATACAGAGATGAATTGGTAAACCCCATTATTCGTGTATATAAGGAAATGTTGGAGGAGCAGAAAACTGGGAGATAAAATGTTACAAGGGATGTGAATTATGTTGTATAAAAAGGTGATAAGGTGGACATTTCTAACTGGAGACCACTTAGTCTGTTAAATGTCAATTACAACATCTTATTGAAAGTGTTGAGAAAGAGATTAGCTGCTGCAGCATTTACACTTATTTAGCCAAGATTGACATGTGCCCTCCCTGGAAGGAAAATTCAAGATAATGTGGAACTAAAGAGAGAAATTGTGGAACAAGGGAAATTAAGTAAGGCAAAGGGTTCGATGCTAGTGCTGGATCAAGAAAATCCTTTGACAGGGTAAACAATGATTTTTTAGGGAAAATTCTAGAATTATAAGGTATTCCTATAAAGCTTATTGGTTGGATTAAAAAAAATTATACAAAAAAAGGAACTGTGTTTTCTATAGTAAATGGTATACATGGAAAAGAATATGTATTACATTTAGGGGTTAGATAGAGTTGCCCAATAAGTCCAATATTATACCTTTTCATGTTAAACCCTATATTGAAAAGTATTGAACAGGACACATAGACACAAGGGATAACCCAAATGGGGCATATGCAGTGTAACTTTTTAGCATACACAGATGAAGTGGTATTGCTGATAAGGGATAGGAATGTGGGGGTTAGAGCAATTCAACATTCTGAGAATTTTGGAAAAATCTCAGGTTCAAAATTAAATGTTGTGAAACATAAAAGCAGATACATAGATACAAGTAGTACTGCAGTAAATGGAAATTTACAAGTATTACAGCATATCCCAATAAAATCTGGGGAATTTGGGTTGGAAATATAGAAATGGACAAATACAATTGGGATCTAAAAATACAAGAGGCTGAAAGAAAAGTGGCAAGGTGGAGCCAATGGTCCATGACAAAAAAAGAGAATATGTATGATAAAAACATTCCTGATCCCCATATTTTTATATATTTGATTTTTCCACAACTGAGAGAACTGGCAATTAAGTTATATAACATTTTTTTCAGATGATTGTGGTGTAGTTGATTGAACCCGATAAAGAGAGGGCATACATATAGAGAATATGAAGACATTGGAGTAGGGATGGCTAATCGCACAGTGTTATTTTTTTGTGTATTTTTTTAGTTTTAACATTAAGCCTATAATTTATTCCACTGTGATGGTAGACCTAAGCTCATTTAAAGAGATATGTTCACCATATTTAGAAGTATGGAAGCAGAAGAAATTAAAACATGGGAAAGAGACCATGAGACCGACGAAACATAAGTTACGGGGTTAGAACCCCCCGCCCCACTGCCCCCGCCTCGGGAGTAATCCGCGGCTCCATGGGGATCTGTGGTCTGTGTGGGCAGGGTTCCGGGCAGTGGGATGTCCAGGGGTCCTCACTGAAGGGTCGGAGGAGGCAGGCTGAGAGGAGAATAAAGAGTAATTTAAAAAAAATAAAACATGGGAAAGGGAAGGGGTTTCCTGAAGTTATTTATATTCAGAATTGCTTTAGGAAAATAAAGTGGAAATTGACTGAGGATGATATATCTATGAATAGCGGATATATTTGAAATTACAATGGAAGGAACCTATCCTTGCAGGTATAACATGTAACTCTTGAACATATAGAAGAGACATGGAAGGACTGGAACAAAAGTATAGCATTAGTAATATATGACTGCTTGAAATGGATTATATGGTAGTGTAGATGTCAATTTGTATTACAAAAGAAGGATGCTAGTATTACAGTTGTAGCAACAATGGTTAAGAAAGAACTTCTACAGATTAGAGAAACAGAATATGAAATGTTACCATATAAACTGTTTAAATCTTTATGGGAAAACGTAAAGTGGTTAGATAAAAAAAAGAAGGGAGAAATGACAAGAAGTTTAATATATGATTAAGCTAATACAGTGGATTCCACTTAAGTGCACTTCTGATTAGTGCACATTTCATTTTAGTGTGCAGCTTTTTGATTTCCCGTTTTTTCCCCTATATCTACAGTGTTAAACATGCCGCATAAGTGAACATTGGATAAGTGCACTTTTTGGTTAAATGCACCAATCACCGGATCACTGACACATCTAATCAGGTGTAATTAGTGCCGGATTAGTGATCTGGTTTTTAATGGGTCTTAATGAGGTGTTGTGGGGGCATTTAACACCTCCACTTAATGCCATTAATGCTTCTCTCCATCAGTCAGCAGACAACAGAAAGTAGCATTGTAAGGCAATATTCCATAGATAGATACATTTTACTTAGTGAGCTCACTTTTGGACTCAAGACATTCATGATTCAACCAATTCATGTCAGCTTTAGACTCTAGTTTTTTTTTAAATATATCTATATGAGAGTTTTCATATTTCATTGAAACAATTTGACAGCAAGTTCTGTAAAACTGAAGTCTGCCCTATTAAATGAAATGTCTTTAAGTTACAGTAATCATATTCTACAGCAATTCCATTATAGATCTATTGCAGGTAACATCCAGTGTGAGTGGTCACCTTGAAAGATTAAGTTTATTTGTACTTACTAGAGAGCAGCAAGTCTGAACATTACATGACCCAGCTTGCAATATAGAGTACAAAAGAAAGGCAGATTGGGTGAGAACATTGCTGTGAATACTGAGCTGTGATTTTAAAGTGGTACAGTATGAATGAGTTTACAGTATGTTATCATTTGGACCAATACATGTTATTTTTATGACAAATGTGGTCACCGGATACTTAATTAAGGCACAGAAATGCAACTTCAGTTAAATGCACATTCTGCTTAAGTGCACATTTTTACCATGCAAAATACATATGCATTTAAGCGGATTCCACTGTATATGTTTTAGGTTACAAGTAGGTCCCATGAAACAATTTCCGTGTAAGTGATTATGTCATTAAATAAGTTATGATATTTGCTGAAAGAGATGTATTGTTTTTGATGTCTACACAATAAAAAATATTGCTACTCTTTTCAAGAAGTACCATGGGATCTTTAACGTCCACCTGAGCAACCTGCAGAACAGGCAGACAGAACCTTAGGTTAATGTCTCATCTGTAAGACAATATAAAGCCAATGTAACTTTAAAATTAGAGTATACAATGCCAGCAACTTTTACAGGCTCATTAACCATATAAAGGTTACTATCTGCACCATTTTTTTATCATTTGCTTAATGGATATCCATATTGTGAGCAGCCAAAATTCATAAAATGACTTCAGTACTTAAAGTTACATGTATTTGTGAAAACTATAGAATCTTCCTATAATTTTTTTGGAAGCCATGTCCTTGAATTTCTTTCTATTCGTACAGTACACCTGACCTGCGATGGAGGAAAAGGGAAAGACAGTGGTAATAAGGTTGGATTTATGTGGAATATCATTTTGACCATTGCAGGGGAGTTGGAAGGGAACTGCAGAAGCATGATGCTAGTGCAGATTAGATGATTTGTCTGGCTCCCATACAGGTCAAATTAGCATGATCCATAGCCAAGCATATAGCTAGAGGGAGGATCTGACTGTTGACCACATTGTGATATGGAGTACAAGCCTTGAGGATACAAGGAGGTAATTTATTGAACAGGAGGTGTTCTTAAGGGAGCGCTATCCAGAGGGATCTTCTCCAAGCTCTTCTTATTCCTGGGGCCTGTTAGCCATGGCAGTGACAGAAATTAGACAAGCTAGTTGTTTTCTAAGATTCTTGTGAAAGTGTGATGAACTTCTTTTTCTGGCCAGCTAGAGGGCATTCTACAGCAAAGAATGCATGCATGTTCAGGATGGACTGCAGTTGTTCCAAGATATGGAGTACTGGTCCTGTCAAGGGACAGGACCCTGAAAGAGTATTTAAACTATAGAATAAGGGTTGGGAAGACAGCTTAAGCAGGTGGTCATCAGTAGCATGAGTTAGATGTATGGGCTGACCAAGGGAAGGAATGCTGTGCTGGGCAGCACAAGAACAGTAGACCCCAAGTTGCAACATGGTGGCATAGACTGATAATTACAACTTAAAAATAGGTCAAATAAGAATCACAACCATAAAAACAATTGCAGTGAGAGCCTGCATTACTTGGAAATTAAGGACTTAGAAACATACTCAAGGATACAGTGATGGAAGAAAATGACCAGGGCACCAAAAAAGAGGAATTCTTGCTATTCTGATGGGATACTGTAGGTTTAATAGGAAAATGAATAGGGTGCTCTCTTTGTAATGAAATTTGTCTTTTTCAATATCTTTGGGGGTGAGATTAATAAAATGAACTGACTGGATTATGCTTGGACACGATGGCCCCTAGCTGCTATCCCTGGTAATCTTCAAAAGTGTACTAAAATTGGTTTAATTACAGCATTTAAATGTATCTTGATGAAATGAAATGACACTACCCCCTCTGAATATATTACCTGGCTGAATTTCATGATTTCATTTTCATAGACTGGACAAAAATCATTATTCTGTGAAAGACAAACTGACCTTGTATAAAGAAAATCTGCACACCTTTTGGTGTTTTTTAATTTTTATTTTGTACATTGCCCTAACATTTTTAATTCAGGAAAATTTACTGCATTAAAAAATCAGGACAGATACTATGAACATTTGCATGGCTCACAATGCCATGGGACTTTAATTTTTTCCTACCGGGTTTTGGAATTGGACAAGGAGGGGTAATTACACATATAATGTATAGGGACTTGATAAAACAAGTGCACATAGCAAGTGCTACAAAAAGAAATGCGGTATCTTTTCCCTTACAAATAATAAAACGTATACAAGAAATAGTCAAGATGTTTAATCATCTAAACTGTAAAAAAAATGGCAAGTGGCTCTTAAGTATGTAATACTCCTCACACTGTTAACAAGTGGGGATGTGCATCCCAATCCTGGGCCTACATACCCTAACTACATAAATGCAGAGGTTTTAAATGGGGATGATTTAAATATTGTTCATTTCAATGCTCGTAGTATATGGAAAAAGTTAGATTTAATTAAAGACTGGATAGGTAAGTATAGCCTAGATATTGTAATTATTACTGAAACTTTGTTAAATAAAAGAAATTGTGACAATTCTGTACAGATAGAAGGGTATCTACATTTTAAGAAAGATAGAAATAAAAAAATGTGGGGGCTATTGGTGTATGCAAATGCTGCTTTGGAAATCATGGAAAAAAACTGTGACTCATTAGATAAGGGTTTGGAGGCAATATTTTTTGAGTTAAGGAGTCCCTTTATTAAACCCATATTAATTGCTGGAATTTACAAACCTCCCAAAATAGAAAATGGCACTTTCCACAGTCTGCAGGAATTTATGATGTATTTTAATTCCACATATGAACTTTTGATTACAGGAGATTTTAATATAACTTGGTTGCAAATAGAACCTATAAATAGCTTAACTGATTTTCAGGAGAGTGTACAATTAACTCAATTACTGGAAGAACCTACTAGGATAAATAGCAAAAATCAATCACACTCAACACTATTGGATTTAATTTTCACAAACAAACCTTTTGAATATTCTCAACGTGGAGTATTACCTGATGCATTTTCCGATCATCAGGTCATTTTTACACTTTGAAAATATATAGAACCTAGAAAACAGGTCCAGATAGTTGAGTGGAGGAACTTTAAACACATTGACTATATCGAGTTCATGCTAGATATTGAGAAAACAGATTGGAATAGATTTTAGTTGATACCTACAGCCTCAGACGCATGGCTGTATTTCTAGGGAGAGTTTGTAAAAATTTGCAATCACCATGCCCCGATAAATAAAAGAAGAGTAAGGGCTAATAATGAACAATGGTATAATGCTACTTTACACAATTATAAAAGAGAAAGGGATGAAAAGTGGCATAAAGCAAAATCTTTAGGTATTGCTAGAGACTGGACCCAGTATAGACAGGCAATAAATAAATACATTAAACAAATCAGGAAAACTAAGCAATTTTTTTTTTAAAGAACTGGATAGTAATATAAACCAAAATCCTAGACTCTTCTGGAAAACAATGGCTAAACTGATGGGAAATTCTAAAAAGGAGCAGGTAAAAAGGATTGAAATTGATGGGCAAATGGTTTCCCTAAATTATACTGTAGCAGATGCATTTAATGACTTCTTTATAGAAGTAGGCACACACATTTTGGAATCCAATATTACTAGTAATAGGGACAAAATACAGGAAGAGATACCCCAACATCTGAATGGGCCTAACATATTTAAGTTTAAAAGCATTAAGATACATGAAGTTATGAATGAACTTTTGAAGCTGAATGTCAAAAAAGCCACAGGACTGGATAACATACAGACAAAATTGCTGAAATACACAGCCCCTTGCATTGCATACCCAATAACATACCTATTTAACTTCTTCTTTTCTACTGGTGAGTTTTCTCAAGGTTGGAAAACATATAAAGTGGTACCAATCTTTAAAGGAGGACAGCAACATGATATTAATAACTTTTGTCCTATTTCTTTCTTACCAATAGTGTCTAAGATCTTAGAGAAAATTGTAGTGTCACAATTTAAGATTTTTTTGAATCAAATAAACAAATGAATGCTTATCAGTCAGGATTTAGAACTGTACATAGCACAAATACAGCATTGATAAAGGTAGTAGAGAATGTAAAGCAGAGTCTGGACAGGAGAATGTCTGTAGGTGCATTATTTATAGATTTATCTAAAGCTTTTGATACCTAGCACCAAGACAGTTTCCTGTCCAGACTCCATGAAATGGGGGTGAGGGAAATAGAGTATGTATGGTTTAAAACATACTTAACAGGCAGAGAACAAGTGGTAGAATTGGGTAAATATAGGTCTGTACCATTACAAATTAAAACAGCGGTACCACAAGGTTCTAATTTAGGTCTGCTGCTTTTTACCATATATATTAACAATTTACAATTCTTAGATCCTACAATAAATTATCATATCTATGCAGATGACACCGTAATTTACGTAGAGGGGAAAAAAGCCACTGACATACAAAATAAACTTCAAGAGGCTTGCTATCATTTGCAGGCCTTTTTTAGATAACATAAACCATGCTTAAACACACAAAAAAAACAATCAATGTTGTTTACTTATAATGGAAATAAGATAGATGAGTTAAAGATCTATTTCCTAGAAGGAGTTCAGATACAACAAGTTAGTAAGTATAAATACCTTGGAGTTGTTGTGGATGAAAATTTGAACTGGAAACTACACTTGGAGGCCATATTATTAAATATAGGTAAAAAGCTGGGTATGTTATATAGACTGTAATATTTTATGTCCAATGACATGAGACGGAGGGTAGTAAACACCATGGTGCTCCCGGTATTGGACTATGGAGATATGATTTGTGCGGGTGCCTCGGGGGTGGAACTAGCCAAACTGGATACAACGTATAACAGGCTGGCTCAATTCATCTTCGACGCCCCCAGGAGAACTCACCATTATGAACTGTATAAATCCCTAAATTGGATGACACTTAGTGATAGGAGAGAGTGGCACCTTCTTACATTTATATTTAAAGTGCAGAACGGAAAAGTGCCTCCATATATTCAGGAATATTTTAAAGTTAAGAAAACAAGAGAATGTTTAAGGTCTGCTCATGGTTTGGAATATACAATGCCAAAATATGGTTTAAATATAGGCAGGTCAGCAGTTTGGTATAGGGGACCAGTGTTGTGGAACTCTGTGCCAATTCCCCTGCACCATGCAAATTGCATTACAAACATGACACCAATAAAAATATGGTATTATGAGAAATCAGTGATGTCTTTGCAGTGCTGCAGAGAGCAGCACAGCACTTTATAGACACACTGGCCCAGATATTCAAACTGCTCCCAAAATGTGCGCAACAGCAGGAGCAAGCACAAATCAATTGCACATATGTGAAACAGACGCGATATTCAAACATGGAGCAGAACAAATTGCAAGCAGCCAACGTCTGAATATCGCACAAACTGCGCCATAGCGCAACCAGGAAGGGCAGCCCAGCTGAGCAGTCCAGAGGTGCCATAGCGCAAGCAGAGCCCCCCGCAGAGCAATGGAACTGCACATCCAGGGAGGCAGGCTGGGGCCCACCGCAGCCATGCCACACATGGGCACAGGAACACACTGCAGAACCAACAAGACACCTGCACACCCCAAGCACAGCATCACTGGGGGTGGGACAGATGATCCACTGGCCCCTGGGGACAAGCCAACAAAGCACAGCAGGGCCATGACGCCCCAGCACAACCACTGGCAGGCTGAGACTGCCACACACAGGGGGATGACAACCACAGTGCACATCAGCCCCCCCGTACGCACAGCACACCCTGCACTGTGACCCCAAGACACCAGCCATGCAGTGACTGGCACTGCAGGAAACACCATGCATCCCGCCTGGCACACGTCAACCCCGTGTAGCAGAGAAGCATACAAGCCAGACCCACCCTGTGCACCCAGCAGTGGGCGGCAGCAGATGGCAAGACCAACAGAAAGACACTGCCACACTGGAGACACCTCCCCATGCACACACACACACACACACACCCAGGACCATACCACCCCAGATGGCATGAACACCACTGCAACTGAGCAACCATAGCCAGCTGCAAATCAGAGACCACCAGAGTATTCATAACAAAATATATATATTCATAGAAACAATAAAATACAACAACAAGAACAAGAACAACTATATACAGTCATGTACAACACAAGGGGTGGGGTACAAGGTAGGGGTGGGTAAGGGGTAGGGTGAACAACTGGGAGAGGCAAGGCAGGGTGGGAGGATTGTTGAAGGGAAGGGAAGCACAATCATGGCCTGGCAGGCTGGTCTGCCGCTGCCTGCCGCCGCCGCTGTCCCCTCCGCCGCCTCCGGATCCCATGGCGGTAAATGTCGGTCAGGATCCCATGTGTTGCAACTGACACACGTAAGCCCCTGAAGGGCACGCTCCATCCTTCTTAGGATGCTGAGACCTAGGAAAAGGGAACACAGTCAATGGCTGTGACTGTCCAAAACCCTGAACACCACCCATCCTGCAAGGCATAAAGCCTAGTGCCCCGCACCTGTGATAGTATGCACCCACCCACAGTGACCATGCACATGACACGCCCAACCAGGCAGCACCAGCTATGTGCACCACTACACACACACACACACTGTCCATGTACATCACAGCACAAACAAGGTTGTCAAGTGACGTGGCAACGTGATGCGATGCCAGTCCCACAGCCATGTGCCCAGTGCATGCATGGACCACCAGTGACGCATACACAGACGTGCTGTGACACTGGACAGTGATGAATGTCACCTGTGTCATGCATGGTTGTGTTGTGCATGGCTGGTGGTCATGCCCCCCCCAGCATGCAATAGCATCCATGAAGTAATGATACTCACACTCCTCAAGCAGCTGTGGCTGCTGCTGCTGCTGCTGGAGCGCACCACCCACAGCACCACCGACCAGCGCCGGGGCCCTGGCACGGCCCTCCTCACCCCGTGCCTGCATCTTCTCCACCCGTCCTGTGGGAGACAAATGTTGAGAAAAACATCAGTGTGACTCCAAAGCAGACTGCCCCCTGCCCCAGTGAGAGTGCCTGCCCACACAGCCAGCCCCATGCATCTCACACCTGCACACACTGACACAGCCAACCATGTCAGAGCCATCACCTATGCACATCCACCAAAACACAGTCACACCCCTACAGAGAATACAGGTGCATAGACGGTACACCCACCTGGCCTAGGCACCACGCCCCTCCTGGCACGTGACCGTAGCCACCCATAAAGCTCAGGATCCCTCCTGCGGAGGTCACTGTACTGGTGCCGGCACTGCTCAGCTGACTGGCACCGCCCAGTGAACCCCACCAGGTCACTTCCCACTTGCTGCCAGACCTGGGTCCTAGCTATGGTGAGGGGCACCTCACCATACAGTGCCCCATAGTGGGGCTCCACCAGGGCCACCAAGTTGGCCACTTCCATGGGGCTCCATTGCACTGCCCTCCTGCGTGCCATGCTACCAACTTTACAGCAGGCACATGGTGCCCCGCTGTGCCGTAACTCCCACGTGGAGATGTTGCGCACAGACCACCATAGGTTCCTCAATCGCTGTTCGAACAGCGCCGTCAGTTCACATAGCACTGTCACCAGACAGCGCAATAGGGCCATACACATGGCAGCTGAACAGCACCAGGGGGCAAAGGTCGGACACCAGGTCATGGGCAATGATGCAAGGCCACTCACAGCGCCATCTGACATATATGCATCCTGCGCGACCGACCACCTGTGTACCAGTGCCACAGTGGACTATTGCGCAGTAGTGCCACAGCGTCATATAGTGCCCAGTGCTGTAGCACCACTGGCACAATGGTGGCCATGGCCTGAATTGCCGATCACGCACAGCATGTCAGCAGCGTGGCAGACGCCTGCGTAAGCTATCTGAGCATGCGCAATGCAGTGTACCACACAGTCACAGATCTGTGCCATTGGCAAAGCGCAACTGCGCGATATTCAGCCGACACATGCAAATCATCTGATCAGCCATTCAAAGGCGCAGTGGCACGATTTGCATCTCATTATAGTTGCTCCACTCCTAATTTGCATGCATTGCGCTATAAATGTGCGACATTGGGCTGCGCTGGCCAGATTCGGGTACTGCAGGTGAGAGGTGAGTTGCATGCTGTGTGATGTTCTGGACAATGGTCATGGGAAAATGCTGTAGACTGCACAGTGACAGGTGTCCACTTCCCCCCATACAGATCGCCATGACCGAGCAGAGACAAGGTGAGGGTGAGGATGGTGGGCGTAGGAGGAGGCCCAACTTTATCCCAGCAGAGACAGAGGCCCTCTTCCAGGCCTACCTGGAGGAGGGAGGAGTCACTACTGAGTGGACGGGCGGACACCCCCAGTCCCGCAGGCTGCATGGGAGGGGTAGCTCGAGCCGTGAACCTGCACGGAAGCCACCAGCGCCCGTGCAGGAATGCAAGAAGAAGATGGGACAGACCGCAGGAGGTTGAAGGAGAAGGTGGCAGCCTTCAGGCGGCACGTGCTGGCACTGGTGGGGGCCAGCCAGCGTGTTGGAGCTGACCCCGCTGAGGAGAGACTGGCTGCATCAATGCAGTGGAGCGCTATTGAGGGCGTACCAGGAGGTGGATTCCAGACAGGTGGAAGCCCATCACTGCACGGTATGACATGGTGGTGGTGTTGGGGGGGGTTGTTCACATGCACTCACATGTACTCTCTTTCTGTTACAGATCCTGTTCATCTTCAGGAGATGGTGGTGGTGGGTCCAGGCAGTGATGATGACCTGCTGGACATGGAGGAGGGTCCATCCACCTCTGTCACCAGCCAGCATGCATGCTGGGCCGCCAACTCTGGTGTCGGTGATTCAGGTGTGGGGGGTGCACAGCCTGTGTCTCAGCAGTCTGGCATGCAAGCATGCCAGCACGCTCTGACTGTGGCTGTAGCACGTACCTGCACCATTGATGATGCAAGGACTGCAATGGTCAGTGATATGTGTGTGTCCCATGACAGACACACAGCAGGCCAGCACATGCCCCTGGGCCTTTCTGGTTCCAACTTGTGTACCAGCATGTTGGCACAGTCCCAGGCTGTGCCTGTCAGCACCAGTGGGGCAGCACCGGTGGCTGTGCAGGTGTCTGGCACTGTTGCGGCCACAGCGGTGGAACGAGTGGACCCTGGGGCACAGCGGTTGGAGGAGCAGCAGCAGCAGCAGTCACCCACCAGGTCTTGGGGTACAGTGTCAAGCGGTGGCACATGTCCGCCGCCCTTTGATCTGCCCATTCCTGGTCTTGGCAAACAGCGCCCACCCTCAAGGGGTGTTGTGCATCAGGACCTTCCACACCCTGGGGGACAGGATGCCGTTGGGGCACAGTACCCATTGGATGAGCACACCCGCCTGCTGCAGGAATCAGTACAGCAGCAGAGGCGGGTTGCAATGTCCATGGAGGCACTGTCTGTGGCTGTGGAGCGGCACAGCAGGGAGTGTGCTCTGGACCGTGCAGAGCTGGTTCGTATGCAGATGGATGTGACCGCCGCCATTGACAGGCTGACCCAGGCAGTGGTCTCTGTTGTGGATGCATTGGGCACACAGTCAGGTGCCCCTGTACTGTGCAACCCACACAGTTCACTCTCCACTTCCCGTTCCCGGCGTCGTGCGACACCAGGCCTGTCGACACTGGGTTCTGTTGTGGGCATCCCGAGCACCCCTGGTGCAGGTTTGTTCGGCATGCTGCAGACCCCTGTGTGGGCAAGGTCGCGTTCGCACAGTGGGACCCCTGGTGGTCCAACAGTGCCACCCCATGTGGCCCCTGTTCAGCCTGCCAGGGCTGTTGGGTCACGGCGGGGCCACCCATGCATCCGCGGTGGCCATGGGACAGTGCTACATGACTGACCTGTCTCCCAGTGCGGGCCCTGTCTGGTGCTGCCCTGTGTGCAATGTGTGTCATGGTGGGCAGTGTACTGCTGGGTGCTCTGCTCAAAACGCTGACACATGGACCACCTGCACACCCTCCCAACTGCTGTCCACAGGTGCGTGTGCATGATGATGCCTGCATTGTACTGTACACCAAGGTGCAAAGGTGCCCAGCATCTGACACACGTACTTGGACAGTACAGGTGGTGGGGGTGGTCAGTGGTTCTGTGTGTTAGCAATGTCGGTTCTGCTGTGCTGTGCATCTGCCCTTGTACGCTCTGTGCCTGGTGTGTGTGTGTCCATATGAGTGTTCACCCCTCCCTGATGGTATGTTTGTATGCCTGGACCCTTCCACTCCCCTGGCCGTCATGCACCCCTGGTGTGTTACCCTGTGTGCCTGTGGTTTTCGCATGGACAGTGTTGGTTGCACATGTCCCCTTGACTTACTTGTGTTGTGCATAGTGCTCCTCTGTGATGGTGTCCCGGTGCAGCTGGGCCTGCCGGATCAGTCGGGGGTCCTGCCGTCCTAGCGGGGGCTGCTCATCACCATCAACACCGGCGCCACTGGCGTCCCCATCGCTGTCTCCCTCTTCAACCTGTAGGGCTATCCCAGTCTTTGGCCATGTTGTGCAGGATGCAACAGGCCAGGAATATCCCACAGGCCTTTTGGGGGCTGTACTGTAGGGCACCGCCGGAGGTGTCTAGGCATCGGAAGCGTGCCTTGAGCATCCCAAACACCTGCTCTATGATGTTGCATGTGGAAGCATGTGCCTCATTATAGCATTGCTGCGATGGGGTCATGGGGCACCAGTACAGTGTGAGCAGCCAGGGACGGAGTGGGTATCCGCTGTCACCTGTGTGGAGATAGTGGAGATCAGTATCATGTTCAGGTCCATATTGCCCATATCCCTGTGTTCCACTACCATGGCACCTGTGGCATTCCAACCCTTGCCCCGAGTTTGCATGCCATACATGCGTACTCACCCACTAGATGGCCTGTGGGGATGTCCCCACTCTCGAATCGATGGCAAAGTGCGGACTGATACCATGTGAAGGCATCATGTGCTCCACCAGGGTGTGTGGCACAGACATTGATTATGCGCCCAGTGGCATCACACACCACCTGGCAGTTGACACTGAGAAGCCCTTCTGTTCCTATATGCAGCCCCATCGGGCCAGGTGGTACGAATGGCCACATGGGTGCAGTCTATGGCCCCAGCACACCAGGCATACGTGCTACCCTGTGGAACTCCTGCATGTTTGCTGTACGCCTGCCGCGTGCTGGGGAAATGGATGTACCGCGAGCATGTGGCAGCAGTGCGCTGAGGAATTGGGTGAGGATGCATGACGTGGCTCGATCGTGTGATGCCTGTGGTGTCCCCTGTCGGCCTCTGGAGGTGCCCCTGGCGAGCAGGCACATGCAGGCTGTCAACTTGGTCTCCACTGACTGAACGTGACTCCGTCGTGAGGGTGCATGCATCACATCACTGCACAGCTCACAGAGCCGCCTCAGTATTGCCCTTTCAGGTGGTACCGGCCCACGATCTCTATATCTGTGTACAGCTCATAGCTGATGCGGGCACGGTACTGCCTGTTGGGGGCGTACAGCCGACGGGCCCTTCCACGGCCTTGTCCCCCTGCAGCTTGCATTCTCACCCCCCTCATTACAGCTTCCATGTGGAAGCTGACACTGTCCATCTCCCGGCTTCTGACCCCCTGGCTGGTGTTGTTGCTACTCCCCGCTGTCCTCACTGCTACTTCCCACTGCACCGGCACCCCCGCTGGCCTCTAGCCTATGGCCCACGCTTGCCTTGCCTGCCCTAGCCTGTCACCGTCTGTCTGTCTGTCTCCTCTCTCTCTCTCTCTCTCTACCCCACTTGGCATCCTTGTAGCGTTTCTTTGTGCCGCCTTGAACCTTTTATTTTGGCTCATTTCCGTAAAAGCAATTTCCGTTGTTCATTGTTGCGCATTGCGCAAGTCTTTGAATATCGCATTGCACTCTTTATGCATGGATCCACCCCCTTCAGTTGTGCATGCCTTCATTTGCATTGCGCTGTTGCTCAGCATGTTTTCGGTGGCGTAACTGCCTCCTGCTGAATATCGCAAAATGGCGCACTTTTGGACTTGCGCATGCACAACCCTGTTGCGCATGGTGCAACCCTTTTGAATATCCCACCCACTGTATATTATTTAAATTTGCTAGATTTTGCACATTTTGGATCTATGTTTATGTAGGTTGAATGTATGATGTATGTACAGTAAGTTTACAGCTAGTGATATATGTTGAATTAGTCATACGTATTGTATTTATTGTAATTTATATGTGCAGCATTATGTATGTAAAAATAGGACCTCCTTGGAAATGAGCTATAGCTCAATGGAGCTTTGTACCACCTATCCTTTTCGTATACATTTTATGAATATAAACTACTACTACTACTACTATGGGGGCTCTATGGATGTCAAGTTGATAGCCAGAGAACTTAATTGTTAAAAATGACATAGTCCCAGTGGTGGATAGTTCCCTATCTCCCATCTTTCATACATGATATGTAATTTATCATCAAATTTATCTTGCTAATGAAGAAGTCTGATTTAAATTATGTTTTTGTTATGTTCCTTTGGTTATATAGCTAAAGATATACAGTAGCTTTTTTGTTCTTTTTGCTGTTGGCTTTGGTTATAGTCACTTTCTATCCTGTTGTTATTGTGATGATCACCTTTTTTATGTAAATAAGGGGGAAAGTAATAAAATGAGTCACTGTGAAAAACAAGTGGGAGATGGAGGGGGAGCAGTTCCACTGAGTTCATCTTGTCAAGCTAGGCTGTTTTGTATGTGGCTCTCTGTAAACAGCCACAACTGCAAATCACTCCTATCCTCCTCCCTGTACTGTAAGTGTGTTACTCACAACTTATCCATCACTTCGTTACATGCCACTCGTTCACTGGAGCCATCCCCCTACCAATTATTCCCATTAAGTAAACAACAAAAAAGTAATCTTCTGTTGATGATCAATCTATTTAGCCCCAGCAACCGTCACTTACTGTCTGCCCACTCTCACTTGCCACTGCTCCTGGAAGTGATCCTTACAGTGCCTCACAGCTGGCTCAGCTCATTATCAGGTGTACGGCATGAAGCAAACCAGACAGCGTCCACTGGTGGCATCAGTAGGCAAAGGAAATATTTTACCATTTTTGTAAGTATTACAATTAATCTTAGCCATGTTTTAAAAGTTACGAATTATTTTTTTTATTTCATTACAAAACCATTTTATATACGCAATTACACATTTTAGGGACATTAGCTTTACTTATTTACACATGCTCCATCTAGTCTTACAGTCTAAACAACAACATAAAGTAAGAACTCTGATAGATGACTTTATAGGGGTGGAACTGTTAAGGCATGGAATCTGGAATGTGAAAAGACAGAAATGAGTATGCAGTGTGGGACAGGTTGCTATTTAAGCAATAAGGCATGGCAGAGAGTGTGTTATTGTGTAATAACATCACACCTTGGGTGGTTGAAGCATGACGCCACAGGTTGAGTGCTTTCAACGCCTGGGAAGTGATGTTATTACACAAAAGCATACACCCTGGAGTGCCTTATTGCTATTATACAATGTTTTGTTTTTCAGTAAACAAGAAAAAAGGAAAAAAAAACACTTTTTTTCCCCATTTTTTTCCTTTGACTATGCTGTGTGGAGATATACCTTTAAAAAAAAATCCAGAATGCTGTCCACCAGTAGGTGGAGCTTTTATGTTATTGAAGGTGCCTGTGTAGGCTGGTAAGGTTTTTTTCATTGTTTCAGTGTCTGTTCTGCTGCCTTATTGTTTAAGGTCAGTCCCTCCTCCAACGACCCTTTGCCTCCTCATTAAAGTGGGCTGTATTTTAATTCTTTACAGTTTTTTCATATGCTCACTGAGTTGTTCAGTGAGTCTATAGCACACAGTAATGCGATTTTTGGCAGCCGATGAGGAGACTGTCATGGGTTTGGGTTCTGCACTTCGGCCATGAGCTGAGGAGGAGGGCAGGAATAGAGAATGTATCCCACTGGTTAATGTGAGGCTAGAAACAGAATTTAATGTTGTTGTCTGTGTTTTTTCTTCAAACTGAGTGACTTTAGTGATGGTCTGCATGGTTCACTGAAGCCGCTCGGTTAGCGGCGATTGGTTGTAAACCCAGTGCAGTGTGTCACTGAGGAGAAGCTAGTTCATATAACACTTTCTTTACAATTAAGATAGAAAGGTTGGTGAACTTTATTGAGGAATGGAGGGTGAAACTTACATTTTCTAGTTTAAGATCCAGTTGTAGGGTGGGGGACGACAAAGCCATGATGGTTCGTTAAGATTTATTTCTGTGTGGAGTGATTGCTGAGGTCATCATGTGGTCTTGTGTGTGCCTGCCCTAGATGCAGTGATGTTATTGTCTAGTAACATCACTGTCTCAGGGGATCAGCAGCAAACCAGCTACCTAGATTTTTTCTTGCCATTTTTCTTGCATAATTACTGCCATGTGAATTAGACAAGTTGGGAATATTTATCATGGACATGGGATTTAGAAACAAACCTAGCATATCTGTGGTAAATTATCCCAATAATAACAAGCATTTGTCAATGCTGAATGTTCTCTTGCAGGTATTTGCATTGGCGTTTGCCATTTATGCAGCCCCCCAAGTTGTATCCATGTCCTTTTAGCATCCATATCCTAACAGAGTACCTCTCTGCAACTCCTCTTGCATCTGATCAACATTACAACCTCATAGTTCTTAAGTGTCTGTCTAAGGAACCCTAACACCCTGGGCGTGCTCAAGGGTATGAGCCTGTGTGGAACATATGCAACCCATGCTTGTAAAACAGTCATTTAGTGGAATTATTTCACCAGATTTTCAACATAGGCATTTTGTCACCTCTGGTCATGAACACTGTCACTATGATTTTCTTACTGTGCACCAAATACTGATCTCCCACAGCGACCGCGTTATACTGCATTGGAAGTGTAAAACATTTCACCCAAGATGTGAAAAATGACAGCTGTACTGTTCATAAGGAGGTGTTGGAAAATGCAAATGTTGAGAATCTGGAATGAAAGTATGACAAATTTATGAAGTTACGAGTGCGTGTGGAAAATGCACAACGCAATGCACAAAGCACGCTCATAAAATAATTTTTTGGAATTGTTGCACCAAATTTTCAAAAAGTCTATGTTGCAAATTTGGTGAAAAAATTCCAAAAAGATAGGCATTTTAGGATGTTTGCTCATGAACAGTGTCACTGTGATTTTCTTACTCTGTACCAAACATGATTTCCCACACCAGCCATGCTATTGTACGCCGGAAGTGTGAAAACACATTTCAGCCAGGATGTGAAAAATGATAGCTGTACTGGTCATACGGAGATGTGGGAAAATGGCAATGTTGAAAATCTGGAATGGAAATACTACAAATTCACATACTCATGAGTGTGCGTAGAAACTGCGCAATGCACGCTCGTAACACAGCCATTTTATGGACTTTTGCCACCAAATTTTCAACATAAGCATTTTAGGACCTCTGCTCATGAACAGTGTCACTGTGATTGTCTTACTCTGTAGGGAAAACTGATTTCAAACAGCAACCATTCTACTTTGCGCGGAAGCACAAAAATGCATTTTGGTCAGGATGTGAAAAATGACAGCTGCACTGTTCAGAAGAAGGTGCAGAAATATGCCTATGTTGAAAATCTGGAGTGAAAATAGTACAAATTTGCAAACTTATGAGTGTGCGTGGAAACTACGCAAAGCACGCTCATAAAACAGTCATTTTTAGGAATTTTTTCACCAAATTTGCAACATAGCCTTTTTGAAAGCCCACCTCATGAACACTGACACTGTTGTTTCATTAATAGGTCCCAAAAGATGATTCCGTGCAGTGACTGCAAAATCACCTTTCGGGACCGAATAATGCCATGTCAGTGGCTGAATTCATGAGAAGGGGTGTCAAGAACCCCATGTTGAAAATTTGGTGCCAAAAGTCAAAACAATGGCAGAGATATCCACCTAAGTTGGAAAAGCCCTGTTTATGCCATTATACAGCTTACTGGCATTTCCTCAGTTCGCAGTCAGCTTTGAAGAGTGCAGACATGTTCCCAGTCCACTAAAGATAATCATGCTTGCCTCCGGAGGTAAGTATGGGGTGAGGGGGGAGTGAGGAGGTGGGTGCACAGAGGGTGGGCACGGGTTGGTGGTGGGGGGGCCAAGGACTCACCGAGGGACTGTTTTCTTGTTTTACAGGAGTTAATAAAAAAAAGGATGCTTTTGGTACACTGGGGTGGGTTCCCAGCATGCCACCTGGGTGAGGGGGGTGTGGGGAGGTGAGAGTGCAGAGAGTGGTTGCGGGTTGGTGGGGGGTGAGGGACTCATCTAGGGACCATTTTCTTATTTCACAGGAATTGAAAAACCAAAAAAGGACACTGTTGGTACACTGGGGTGGGCTCCCAGCATGCCATCTACACGTTTGCTGGGGGGATGGACTGGGACCGGTGGGGATTGGGCACCCCTGCCAGCCATACAGTGTGTGTGTGGAGGGGAGGCAAGCTTAAGCATGCTGGGGTGGGCTTCCAGCATGCCGACTGGTTGTTTTTTTGGGGGAGGCTGCAGCCGATGAGGGATTGGTCACCCCTGTCAGTCACACAGTGTGCTGGGGGGCCACATGAGCCGAGTGGGATTGGGCACCCCGCTTGGCATACAAGGTGGGGGCCAGGAGAACAGTAGGGAGGGGGAGGAAATTAGCAGAGGGAGGAAGCAGGAGGGTGTTGATGCCGAGCTGTGCATGACAGCAGTTTGGCTAAGGCGGCATGCTAATTGCATACATGCTACCACTGCTGATTGCAGTGGACCTTTTCTCAGAAGTGAAGGTCAACACAGCTGAACTGCTGCCATATACAGCTCGGCATGTGTTGGTCCCCTAGGATCGCACCTGCTACACTGAGCACTGCACTGGGGAGGAAGGTCACACACCTCCAAAACTCATGCTGTTGCAAGACGTTCCTTGCACATGCGCGCAAGTGAACGTAAACACACTCAGAAGTTTATTCTATTGAAACTGTGAATAGATGTGTGCTGATGTACTGTAGGAATAACAGACTGTCTTCCTAGTAAAGGGAAAAAAAAACAGTAATGCCTACTTGGGACAAAGTGGCAAACTGAGTACAGAACATGCTGGTTATTAAGCTCCATTCATAGAATGTAGCAGGGGTACTAAAAAAATTATTAGACAATGAATGGAGGAATTTATGTTGGTGTGATGGATGTTATCTGCCTACAGGAAATAGGGCTAAGTCAGGAAACTAAGGTAATCTTCAGTTAGTTCCAAGTAATTTAATCTCCAACCATTGAGAATAACAACAAAAAGCAGAACTAGATTTCCCAGTGGATTGGTAGCAGGCTACAGAGCCTTTCACCTCAAGGTCTCTGGTTCAAATTGAGTATACAGTAGGTCAGTATTACCTGAAAGCCATTGTCATCTGAGGGTTGTTCAGTGGCATATGTGAAATGAGTTGTGGTGGTCTCAGTCTAGATCACAGTGAACAGAAATCCACATCACAAAATCACCAACAAAATTGGCACTAATTAGCAGCCTTGTTGGCAGTTTCACATGAGAAGGCAAAGACTGAATGTGCATGGAGTCTGAACTACCCTTTCACCTATATGGTGATGTGTCCATGGCAGGGTTGAGCACATTGTGGTGCCGTGTGGGGAAACTTGCACTGTGATCACCGATGCTGTACCTGTCATGTGGATAGGCAGATGGCTTCTGTCAAAATTAGATGGGATAGGGAGGATGGTGGAGAATGGATGGGGATCTTGGGGTGCTGGTACACTTGTGTAGCAATGGTCTGGCAAATCAGCCTGTGAAGGTAGTGAAGTGGAACTTTTAGAGATTGGGGGACAGATTGAAGGTGCAGTTGGCTTCCCTTGCCTTTTCTGAAGTCTTCCCTTTTATGGAATAAGGGGAATGTGTACAACACAGTAAGGAAGAAGGAGATTGAGGAGTTTAATGGATGGTTGAACGGATGGTGCCAGGGAAGGAGTACCACTTTATGGGGGACCATGGGACCTCTGAGACAGGAGGCTCTTCAAGGGTGATTGCCTTCATCTGATGAGAGTGGGACCAGTATCTGGGGCAAAAGTTTGACTTTTACATTGGACAGTTAAACTGACTAAAGGGGAGATGGAGGCTACTGGGAACTACTGAGAAGGGGGAGCAGGTGGGGAGCACTTTATCAAGACCGGGTGGTGGAAAACAGGTCAATAACCATGCTGCACAGTCAGTACAAAACTGCAGTCCAAAACCATGCTAGATTAAATATACTAATTCCGAAACCACATGGCGCTGTTATGATCATGTGGTATTTGACCATGCGTATTTGCTGTTGCAGTTTTGACCGGACATCCAGGTGCAGAACTGAGCTAGGGCCCCCCCTGAAAAGAGTACTAGTAGTAGCAAGGGGGATAACAGTAAGGTAGAAGTTCAAATTAGGTTGGGGAAAAGGCCAATGAGGGCGGGGAGACAAAGCCTACATTCTGCATGGAAAATAAAAAAAATTAAGGAGGTAAGGGAAGAATAGGGGATAAGGAACAATAAAAAGCAAGACGGGATCAGGAGAAAGATGGAAAAGGGTATGTCTTAATGCCAGGTGTCTGAGAAATGAAATTAGTCAACTCCAGGCCATGGAAGCAGACACCGTGATGGAGCTAGTAGTCATCTCAGAAACTTGGGCCACAATAAATAAGGATTGGGACCTGACAGTCCCAGGCTGCACGACATTTAGACAGGATAAACAAAAAGCTAAAGGAGGAGACATAGCTCTATATGTCAGAGAGGGCACAGAGGCAATGGAGGATGGAAACATCAGGTGAGGTAATAGGGAAACAGCATCACTGTTGGTTCATCTCAAGGCATCCTCAGGCAAGAAACTATGAATGGGGTGCTCTATAGACCTCTAGGACATGGGGATGAAAGAAAGAAATAAGGAGCTAGGGGCAGAATTTGAAAGGAGGGTGGCAAAAGAGGAGGCAGTGGTGGTGGGGGATATAAACCTGCCAGATATTGATTGGGTCTTTCCAGTGGCAAAGAGCTCCAGAATTCAGGCCCTACTGGATACATTGCAGGACTGCCTGCTTGAGCAGTTAGTTAAGGAACCCACTAGGCAGGTTGCTATTCTCAGTGTGGTGCTCACTAACTCAGAAATGGTAGGAGGAATGAGGTTAGGGGAGCAACTAGGGTTCAGTGACCATAACGGTATATGGTTTGACCTGGCCCTTAGTACAAGTAAACTGTAATCAAAGGCTGCAGTCCTAGACTGAGAAGGGCAGACTTAAACCAGATGAGGGAGCTGGTCCAGGATAAGTTATTTGGAGAGGACAGCATCAGGGATGTGGAAAAAAGATGGGGTGCATTCAAGGCAAGGAGGACATTCTCGAGGTAACATAGTCTTGCATGAGAATGGTAATCAAGGAAAAAGGTACAAAATACCAATATCGTTCTCTGAAAAGATCAGGGAAGTAGTGAAAGCCAACACAAAGGCCTTCACCAGGTACAAAGAAAAACAAGGGAAGGAAAAATGGGGAGAGTACCAAATGAGAACAAGGGAAACTGAAAGAGGGGTCAGAGAAACAAAGGCAGATGCAGTTCTTTGGGTATATTAGGAGAAAAAGAAAGAAAGAAAGGAGGAATTGTTAGGCTAACAGAGGGAGGTAGGGTAACTGAGGGGGGCAAGCAGAAAGCATCCATTCTTAAAGATTACTTTTGCTCTGTATTCCCAAGGTAAGACAGGGGACCTCTTGCATTGAGTGGTATTATGGCAGCTATAAGGGGGATCCCTGAGAAGAGGCAGCAAATATTTACAGGTGATAGGGGTTGTAAAAGGCTGCCAGCCCTTAAAATAGATAAGGCTGCAGGGCCAGATGGGATGCATCTAAGAGTGCTCAAGGAACTGGCAACAGAACTAAATGACAATCAGTGCTGTTGAAAATGGAGTGGTTGCATTTTGACACCAATCAGTAAACGCTGAATGTGAAAATTGCATCTACACCTACATCTATACCCAATTCCATTTACAATCCTACTCAGAGCATTCCTATCCAAAACCTAGGAACTGAGACAACTCATCATAAAAAATAAATTCTGTTATTGGGATGGCTAGCAAATAGGCCTCAGGCTGAACTCTTTAAGGAGAAGATCAGCATCTTCCCAGATAAGTCCTCTTCAGCCTCATCAGCAAATTGACTTGGAAAGTTACTATATCAAGCTTTTGGTATCAAGCACGGTCACTAAGTTCACACATGACACAAAACTGATAAAGGTGGTCACCTCTGCCATTGGGGGGATGACATGAAAGGATTTCAAAATATAGCAGAGGTATACAATGAGATGACAGATAAAATTCAACATGAGAAAGTGCAAAGTACAGTGCATTGACCTCAGACATAATTGTATATATTTACTTATAATAAAAATCAACAGGTATTGATAAAGAAAAGGTTTGGGGGTAATAGTTGATAGCAAGGTAAAGTGTAACAGTGTGAAGCAGTTTTAGCCACATGCTAGGCCATATAAAAAGAGAACTAGATGGTAGGAATAGTGAAGTTATCCTACCCCAAAACAGGTCTCAAGTGAGGCTGCATTGGAGTACTGTGTGCTAATAGTCTCCATACTACAAGAACAATGTTGCAGTGATTAGCAAGGTATACAACAGGGTAACCAAACTGTTCAGACACACTGTGGCCTTAGCTTTGAAAGCCTGCTTTCTGAAATATTTGTACTGTTAATTTTAGTGCAAGATGAATGGCTCCTTTGAAGGAGGGACACTTCAAAGAAAATAAATTTAGCATTTCAGACAATGATTAGTCTAGCAGCTAGATGGAAATTTAATGATTAATCCTGCAAAAAAACAAACCCATTTAGACTAAGAAGTAAGTCTAGCCAGTATGTAAATCAACTCTAAAAGCTACTTCATTTTATTTTTAGTTTGAGTGTTTTTCTTTGACAGCATTATTTATAAATTGTTTTAATTTTGTTTTTTTGGTATACCAAACAATATTTATGGTTTATTCCAGAATTTCACTTTAACATTCCAGTCCTGCTATATTCTGTATAATATCTGCTCTGACTGATCTCTCTGCTCATACCTTGTGTGTAGTGCTTGCAGGGAGCTTAGTTCTCCAATTTCATAAGGGTGATGACAGTTCAGCATCTGAAAATTACCATGTTTTCCCTTACCACAGTTGTGGCTGCAAATTCAGGATGAGGAGGAGCTCTCCTATCTCTTCTTTTTTTTTTGTGGGAGTTTACATGTAGTTAAAGCCACATTATGTTACACCATACTGCACTACAGAATTTCCACCTTACAGATATTTGTCATACAATGGCAATGAGGTATGTTGCAAAGGCTTTAAAACTGACATATTTTGTATTGTTAGTTCATATTGTTACAGGTTTGAAGCAGAATCACTTTTCATACTAACTAAAGTATAATTTATTGTTCTTTAAAAAACATATGTCACTGAATGTCAGCACAGTTTAAACTTCTCAGAAACAATGGTTTATGTTGCTGACATTTACTGACAACTTCAGCAAGGGTTTCTTTTCTAAAACATTGAATAAAGGCTCCCCAGTCAGTCAAGCAGGTGTGCTACTGTTCACAACACTGGCAGCCTAGGATCAGGAATTGGCCTGGAACATTATAGGCCAGCCCGGGAAAGTGGATTGAGCATTCATGCAGGTACTGTCCTCCTTGGGGAGGAAGGATTGTGCTTTCTGCTGCCACAAAACCACCTAGGTAACCATAAGTACTGAAACATAGAAACATACACTTTGACGGCAGATAAGGACCACTTGGCCCACCCAGTCTGCCCATTTCCCTACCTACTGGATAAGCTGCAGATTCTAGTTAACCAACAGCCTACTTTCTGCAACCCCCCACTATAATTGCCTTATGTCTGTCCCATGCATGTTTGAATTCCCCCACTGTTTTAGACCCAACAACCTCCTCAGGAAGGTGGTTCCATGTATCCACCACTCTCTCCGTGAAAAAAAAATTCCTAACATTACCCATGAGCCATCCCCCCTCTATCTTTAAATTGTGGCCCCTTGTTCTTACACATCTCTTTTTCTGAAAGATGCTACCCTCCTGGACTTTGTTGATTCCCTTTAGGTACTTGAAAGTTTCTATCATGTCCCCCGTCCCTTCTTTCATCAAGAGTATACATATTAAGCTCTCTCAGTCTCTCTTCATGTGGTTTCTGCTGCAGACCCTGTACCATTTTAGTTGCCCTCCTCTGGACTGCTTCCATCCTGTCTATGTCCTTGCATAGATGAGGTCTCCAAAACTGCACACAGTACTCCAGATCAGGTCTCACCAACTGTCTGTATAGAGGGATAACCACTTCCCTTTTTCTACTTGTGATATGTGACCATCTACGAACCTATGGTGCCCGTGGTGCTAACTAACCTCTATCAACTGTATTTCTCCTTACAACCTGTATTTCGCCTTACATCCTTACGCAACCTCCTGTATGAACTGTATATACAATATTTTTGTTTTTAATTTAATTTAACTGTATGCTGTACCTTATATATGAACTGTATATGTATCTTCGAAGCTGTACACTGTACATAATGTAAAGTTGGTGGTGTATTCACCCCAGGTCGCCCCTGAAAAAGGGACATTTGGTCTCAGTGGGTTTACCTGGTGAACAAAATCTAAATGAATAAATAAATGCCCCTTCCTATGCATCTCAGTATCCCCCTGGCTCTCCTTACTGACTTTTTACATTGCTTACCCACCCTTAGGTCATCTGATATGACTACTCCCAGGTCCCTTTCCATTTTTGTTGTTGTTAGTCTGGTTCATCTGTTGAGCAATGGAAGAGATGGAAAGCAGCCTGGCTCTGGTGCATAGTCATGCATGCTCATCTTCTGGGCAATCAGCCTTTTCCAATCATCTCTCATCACTCTGAAACCAACTACCCTCTTCCCTCTGCTTCAATGCTTTCCCAGCTTCCTCAGGTGTCTGCTGAAACTCCTTCCCACCCCCACTCCTGCTTTCCCCTCTATGTGACTGTTCCCCTTCCATTTGGCTTCTACCCTGATATGGGGGACAGAATACTTTATTTTGTTATTTCTATCTTGTTTGTAGACTTTTCACTTGCTCCTGAAATTAACTTGAGTTTTTTATTGCTCTTTATTGTAACTGTGTATTGTGTCTGTGCTACATCGTATGCATTTGTACCCTCTAGTCCCTTTCCCCAGATCACATCTGAAAATAATCCTAATGTCAGTGTGCCTTCTCAGTCACCAGTTTTCAACTAAATAACTAACTAAATAAATAAATAAATACATAATGTGTGCGCTTGTGTGCGTGCACATGCATGCACACACACACACACACACACACACACACACACACACACACACACACACACACACACACATACACACTTAAGAGCCCTAGCAGCAGCCTCCTGGAAGGAGTAGTGTAAAAAGGGAAAAACACCAATGAATGTCAGAATGGCACTGGTACTCTTGGGCCCCACTGTTTCTGACTTCCTACTGATCCCCATAAACAATGGGACCAGTGGAGACCATGCCTAATGGTTCTCTGGAAAAAGTCCACCACACAGGGAAATCCACTTATCTGAGAAATGCCACAGTGGACTCCATGGGACAGGATAAATGGACAAAAAATGGACATTGATGGAACTTGGAGGTTGCCTGGCTGAGGAAGAAAAGACTTGTTATCCAAGGTGAAAACATTTATAACAAGCATTTGTCAATGCCAAATGTTTGCTTGCAGGCATTGGCATTGGCATTGGTAGTGTAGGAGTTACAGAGCTGCATAATAGGAATGGCAGTGAAGTATTGAACTGAAGCCAACCTCATCACCACCCTGAAGAGACTGACAGGCATTGGGGTGTGCCTTTGGGTTGTCAGGCATAACGGCCACACCATTTCACCACACCCTACCCTGCAGACACCGACAAGTGTCACGGTGTGCCTTGGGGTCTTTGGCCCTTATGCTCACCCCATTCCATCAGGAAATACGGTGAGATGGGTACTGTATAGGAGAATGGGGTGAACTTTGGGGCCAAAGAGTCCAAGGCACACCTTGATGCCTCTCACTGGCTGCAGGATGTGGAATGGTATGAGCATTGCAGGTGAGAATCCCAAGTCACACCCCTGATGCCTGTCAATCTTTACAGGGTGTGACATTATGGTCGAAACCCTAACATCTCAGGCGTTCATTGACATTTCACTCCAAATTTTCAAGATAGGTTTTGTGACCCCACCTTATGAACAGTGACAATATCAGTTCGTTAGCCAAAAGCTGATTTTGCACAGCGACTACACCATTTGGCACCACAGGTGCGAAAACACATTTTGAACAGGATGTGAAAAATGACAGCTGTACTGTTCATGGAGAGGTGGAAAAAATGGCAATGTTGAAAATCTGCAGTGAAAATATTAAAAAAACTGGTGAAGTCACGAGCCTGTGTAGAAACTGGGCAACGCACACCCATAATGCAATTAGTTTGGAGATGTTTTACAGCAGATTGTCAACACAGGCATTTTGGAGCCTCCGCTCATGAACAGTGTCACTGTGATTTTCTTAATTTGTCCCGAACAGTGATTTCCCACAGCGACCATACATTTCTGCGTTGGAAGTGCAAAAACACATTTCAGCCATGGTGTGAAAAATGATAGCTGTACTGTTCATAAGGAAGTGTGGAAAAATGACATTGGTGAAAATCTGGGCTGAAAATATTAGAGATCCATGAATTTATGAGGGTGCGTGGAAACTGCGCAATGGTCGCTGGTAACAGTCATTTTGGGGAATCTTTCCACCAAATTTTTAACATAGCCATTTTTAACACTTCTGCTCATGACTAGTGTCACTGTGATTTTCTTAACCTGTCTCGAACATTGATTTCGCACACCAACTGCGCCATTGTGCGCTACATGCGCAGAAACACATTTTGAGTGAAATGTGAAAAATGACATCTGTACTGCTCATAAGGAGGTGTGGAAAAATGGCAATTTTGAAAATCTGGAGGGAAAAAATTGAAAATGTGCTAACTTACGATCATGCATAGGAACACCGCAACGCATGCTCGTAACACAGTAATTTTATGGAGTATCATCACCAAATTTTCAACATAGGCATTTTAGGACCTCTGCTCATGAACAGTCCCACTCTCAGTTTCTTAATCTGTGCGGAACACTGATTTCCCACACCGATCGCGCTATTCTGCACCTCAAGTGTGAAGACACATTTTGTCCAAGGTGTGAAAAATGACAGCTGTACTGTTCACAAGAAGGTCTTAAAAAATGCCAGTGTTGAAAATCTGGGGTGAAAATATTGCAAATTCGCAAAGTTATGAGTATGTGTAGCAACTGCGCAACGCACGCTCATAAAATAGTCATTTTTGGGAGTTTTCCCACCAAATATGCAACATAGGCTTTTTGAGATCCCACCTCATGAACACTGGCACTGTCATTTCTTTAATTGGTCCTGAAAGGTGATTCCACGCAGTGACAGCAAAATCACCTTTTGAGGCAGATTAACGCCATGACAGTGATAGAATTCATGAGGAGGGGTCCCAAAACTCCCATGTTGAAAATTTGGTGGCAAAATTCCAAAAAAATGCCTGAGATATGCAGCAAAGTTGAAAAAACCCTATTTATTCCATTATACAGCTTATCAGCATTTCCTCAGTTCGCGGTCAGCTTTGAAGAGTGCAGACATGTTCCAGGTCCACCAAAGATCATGGCGCTAG
The DNA here is from genome assembly GCA_016271365.2 of Neoceratodus forsteri. Taxonomy (NCBI): domain Eukaryota; kingdom Metazoa; phylum Chordata; order Ceratodontiformes; family Ceratodontidae; genus Neoceratodus; species Neoceratodus forsteri. The sequence continues at coordinate 641,041,645 of CM028129.1, read as the reverse complement.
ACTCCGGAGGTAAGTATGGGGTGAGGGGGGGTGTGTGGAGTCAGGGTGCGCAGTGGGTGGGTGCAGGTTTTGGGAGGCAGGGCCAGGGTGACCACCAGGGGACTGTTTCCTTCGTTACAGATAAAAAAAAAAGACATCATGGGCGGTTTTTTTATTTACAGAGCAATATGTCACCCTGGGGTGGGCTCCCAACATGCCAACTGAGTCTTTTTTGGGGGGCTGCTGTAGCCGATGGGGGATTGGGCACCCCCATCAACACACAACAAGGGTGGGGGTATGTTATGCCAACAGGGATTGAGCACCCCTGTCGGCACACAACAACAGGGGGGTTGATTATGCCATCGGGGATTGGACACCCAGTCAACGGAAAAGAAAAGTGGGGGGGCTTACATACTACCGACAAGAAGTGGGCTCCCCATCAGCAACATACATCTTGGCCACTGCAGCCAATGGTGATTGGGGCCCCAGTCAGCAAACAAACATGTTGGGGGGGCACAAGCTGCCAGGGGGATTGGGCACCCCCTCAGCAGGGGAAGGGGTTAATATTGTTTGTGAACAGGCGGCAAACCACCACCATGTTCACAAACAATATCAGTGTATGAATATCCCGTCCTGCAATGATGGGTCGCTCCCTCATTGCAGCGAATGGCTGACGCTGCAATGACGAGGAGGCCCCTGATTGCAGCAGCCATTTTCTCACAACTTGGTGGCAACGTTCCAAACTACTGTCACCAGCTGTGTCCCCCATTATTGGTGGACACCAGACCTGCTCTAAAATGCCATACAGGTATTGGCCTCAACAGTGCCACACCTCCAGAACCTGCTTCGGCACCAAGCTGCCACAATATGTCCTTGCGCTGTGCGCAAGCAAACATAAAAATGAAAAGGAAAGGCAAATATCATTAAATGTGATCCCACTTAAAAGCCTGTGTCATTAGGAATATAAAAGTTAGCATCAAAGATAGTTTCAAAAGTACGTTAGAAAATGGGCTTCATGAAACCCAAGCTTTGATTGGCTGAGCCCCTCGGCAAGGTGGGCGTCTATCAGTCAATAGAGCCCACATCAAAACTAGAGCCTGTTTGGGGTGTCCCATTTCTCAGTGGATCCTTGGGCACCCCGAATGTTCAGATGTGACAACCACCAATTCTTCCCCGTTCACCAAGCTAGCTGAAAAATAGCAGCTGGGCCCCTCTCCTCTTCCAATCCAAAGACATGCAAAAAAGTACTTGTTTGCGCAACAAATAGCAGTGGGCACCCTAAGCTGCTTTCCGGGTGCAAAAGTGTAACCTGAATCAAGTAGCAGAGAGCATTATCTCTGGCACCGCCACTAAGCATGAGAGCAGCGGTAGTTTCTTAATTTTCCATACCGTAGATGGACGACCATCTGCGGTATGGAAAACAAAGAAAACACCACTTTTCTCCTGCTCCGTAGCAATATTGTAGATACTGCTGTCTTGTTACTTAATATAGTGACCACTTCTGCAACCAAAAAACATGTCAGTTCAAAGGGAATTTTCTTGTTCACGATTGCCCTGTCACTGCTCAATGAATGTAATTTCAAAAGGAACAACAAATCCCAAATGAATCTCGTTAACATAAAAGAAACATCAGCAACCCCGACTGATTAACTCCTGTCTGGGGTAATTAGTATACAAATAGCAGCTTCCCCACTAAATAATGAAAATATAAAGTAGAGCCTTTTGAAATAGTATTAGATAAAATACAGATGAGACACATTTCAAAAAAATGAATTAAGAAAAGAAAGGAGCTGTCAGTTCACCTAACTTGCGGTCAGCAGTGCGGCTTTCTGAATGTCAGCACACCTCTCATCAGCAGCTAAACAAGTGTTTGTGGTCACTGTATGTTATTTGTAGCATAGTAAAAAAAATTAGGAAGAAAAAAGGCATGTGTCACAAGTGCTTCATTGTACCAGACTGCCTGCATGAAAAGTTTCAGTTCAGCATGGTGAAGAAGTTTGATAATCAGACACTCCAGTAATTAAAATAGCAGTTGCGGTAACTTTTTCTTTCTCCTGCACTCCGGTCTTGCATTCTCAGAGGGTTGTTAAAATTTTTTTTTAACTAAGGTAGTGGAAGTATTGCTAGAAGAAAAATAAAAAAAACAGATGGGGGGTCTGAAATGGCACAACAAAGAAACATAATAGCTCGCTCTTTTGACAATGCCAGTGCTCTCCAATGCCAGTAGTAGAGGGACTACTTAACTAAAAGGGAACAAAAACTGAATTGTAATTTTTTTATAGCATATACTTTAGGTTTTTTTTTTGTAATCCTATAAAAAAATGACACATGTAGCCCATTTTCTAAGCGCAAAAGCGCAAAAATACCCTCCAGAGTGGGCGGTATTGTGTTATACTGGACCACCCAAGGGCATAATGAGGCCTGATGCTTGCAGCGTTGGCCAATATTAAGCCCTGCGGACCGTGGTAGCACACACACCACCCTGTCGGGTATTATTGCTTACGTACTCCCTCACTATAGTGAATCTCATTATAGTGAACAATTGGTTATTATGAATGGTGAGCATGGATCCTATTAATTTGGTACTCTAGTGGATCAACTGTTACCTGTGACAGGTTAAAAGCCACAACCAAACTCGAGATATCAGCTGTCAACATGAAGAATTCCTGTTATACAGTGGATACGAAGCTGGTGGTGTTGGAAAGGCTGAAAAATGGCAAAAGCCTGACTAAAGTCAGTCAGGAAACTGGATATTCTAAATCAACCATAAGCACCTGGAAGAAATAGGAGGGATCCCTCCATGAGTTCATTTTGGAGTGCTCAGAGGGGAGTGCTTTGGAACATAAGAAACTCCAATGTGCTGATGAGGCTGAGGTGGTTAAGGCAACTCAGCTATGGTTTGAACAGCAGCAATCTATTGGAGTCCTTGTCTCCAGTTTCATAGTACGAGAGAAAGCTGCACAGTTTGCTGAGCAGATCCTTGGGGTACAGTATAAATTTGAATCCTCGACTGGATGGTTGCTGCACTTTCAAAGGCGGCATGGCATATGCAGTGTATGTTTAACTGTAGAACAGTGCTCATGTGATGACTTAGCTGCTATGGAGTTCCTGCCCAAGTTACGATGACTTATATATTGCAGGGGTACCTGCCAGAACAGATCTACAACACCAATGAAATGGGTCTGTTCTGGCGGTGCCTCCCTGATGTGACACTGGCAAGCCGTTCCGAGACTAACACCAGCAAGAGTTTCAAAGTTATCAAGAACCGGATAACCTTGCTGCTATGCTGTAATGTGTGTGATATTCACAAGCTAAAACCACTCTTTATTGGCAAATATACAAACTCACAATGCTTTCATCATTGCAGTATGCAAGCTTTACCAGTCAAGTATTCCAGCAGCAGAAATGTTTGGATGAATGCCGATATTTTTCATACCATTTGTTCCTTCTGTCTGCTCACATCTTAGGTGGCAAAAGCTACCCTGCAAAGCTTTGCTCCTAATGGATCACTGCCCAGCACACCTACATGAAGCAGAGCTGAGATCCCGGTAAGGAAATATCTGCACACTGTTCTTACCAAAAAATATGACCTCATGGTTTCAGCAATTAGACAGTGGTGTCATCACAGCTTTTAAAATGTTGTGCCAAAAAAGACTCTGGTGGCAGAAGACTTGGTAACCTCTGTGACTGATTTTTTAAAGAAACTTAACGTCCTTGATCTCTAGGTCATGCCTGTAAAAGGGACATGTGGCCCAGTGTGCTTACCTGGTTAACAAAATTAAAAAAAATAAATAACTAATGTGGCACAGTTGACAGGAGAGGCATGGGCTAATGTTACACAGTGCACCATTGTGCACTTCTGGATGACTACACTTGGTCTGGCTTTAGAGACACAGCTGGACATTGAGCAGAATAATGCTGATGCTGATGCTGATAACACTGCAGAGATCACCACAATGGCAAGAAGCCTGAAGGTTGTGCAAGGTCAGTCCCAGGCTGAGACCACCATTGACAACTAGCTCAGGACAACACCATTCAGACACGAGAAGCTGTCCGACACTGAAATTGTTAATGTCATCCTGAGACTGAATGACACTGACAGCAACAAGGACTCTAAGGAATCTGATGCTGATGAAAAAGAGGAGCCAGTACCAACCACAACAGAGGCTATACAGGGGTTTAAGTTTGGCCTTTCCTGACTGCAGTGCTAGAATATCGATCCACTGTGTGTGATTCAGTTAAGACAGCTGATTTCATTTGCGAAAGATATTTCCAATTCCAAAGCAAAGAAGCAAATGAAAATGACTAATTTCTTTAGATCCCCTTCCTCAGTCTTGCAAGCAGAGTAAATGTAAATGTATATGAAGCAAAAGTAACATAAAAAATGAACAGAAAAGATGAAAATGAAAGTACAGTAACAGAAGCACAAGCACAGCATTACCAAAATGACAGAAAGAAAGTTTTTTTTTAGCAGGACACAATATTTAAATCATCACCAAATATCCCTACTAACCCATTAATCAACTCTATAAGTAATTGGGAATTACCACCGATGTGCTTGTATAAACATAATAGCATCCCTCATTATAATGAACAAGTTACTTCAACAAATGCCCGCAATGGTGCCCAACTAGTTTGTTATAGCAAGGGAGCACTGTATTTCTAAAAACTCTTGTTTTTTGTGACAGCCATCAGTTACATGTAAACTGTAGCATAACACAGTGTAGCATAGCCTTATACTGCAACACTTACATGAAATCCCCCTCATCACTTTCATGCAATCCAACACAGTGACTCCTTCCTTCATAAACCCTTTTCAGTATGGTTTCAGGAAGTCCCACTCCTCAGTTACTGTAATTCCATTCTGAGGTGTACTGATGCCATCCTGGAGATGAAGGATTAGGGCATGATTACTGCCTCCATCTTTGTCAATCTTGTCCTTGTTGTCCACTTCTACTTGGAAAGCTTTCTGAGTTTGTTCTCTCCAACATTACAGTCAGATGGTTTTGATATTACCCGAAGGAAATGTCTCAATTTTAGGTTGGCAACTCACTTCACCCCCATTAAATCAACTCAGGAGTCATCCACGACTCTAGTCTAGTGGGTACTGTAACTTTAGAGCAATTCTGATAATGCTCAACACTGGTTCGATGCTATGCAACTATCCTTTAATTCCAAAAACAGCCTCTGTGAACTTTGCCACCAGGCAACATCTAGCCAAACTCCAGGCCATCCTTCTCTTCATGGCTTGGATGTCTCCCTCTTAGAAGTAGTCCTCTCTATTAAAAACTCAGAAATCTGGCTAGTCAGTCACATTAGCTTCTCCTGCCAAATTGATGCCTTGCACAGAAAGTTCCTCCTGAAACTCGGGGATGCTATAACAGAGTAAATCATGTCTCCTCTCCCTGTACACTGACAGACTATTGTGACACTGATTCTTCCAGCAGTGTATTTAATTTTACTTGTTTTACCAAGAATTAGACCAAACTGGACTTCTGCTGGTTATTTTGTATATTTGTATGTTCATACGAAAGTGAGCTGGGTCATACATAGAACACAGAAACATAGAAGTTGACGGCAGATAAGGACCACAAGGCCCATCTAGTCTGCTAATTTTTTCTACCTTATGAATGTGCCATAGGCCTTTACTCTGTCAAAGGCCTATCTATTCATACTCACCTGTATTGCTCATTTATGCTTATCCCATGACTGTTTGAAGCCCTGCACTGTATTCATACCCACCACTTCCTGAGATAGGCCATTCCATGCATCCACCACCCATTCTGTGAAAAAGAACTTCCTCACATTACCCCTTAATCAGTCTCCCTCTAATCTCATGCTGTGTCTTCTTGTCCTGCTATTTTTTTATATTGAAACATGTTGACTCTTTCACCTTGTTAATACCCTTAAGATGTTTCAATGTTTCGATCAAATCACCTATCTCCCTCCTTTGCTCTAGGGTATACATATTAAGCTCCATTGATCTGTCCTCATATGTTTTCTGATGCAGTCTCTGCACCATTTTGGTTGCCCTTCTCTGGACTGCCTCCATTTGGTTAATGTCCTTGAGCAGGTGTGGTATCCGGTACCGCATGCAATACTCCAGATGGGGCCTAACCAGGGTCTTGTAAAGAGGGATTATTTCCTCCCTCTTACAACTTGCAATACCCCTACTAATACACCCCAACATCCCTCTAGCCTTACCTACTGCTTTAGTGGTCTGCTTGGACGATTTCAGGTCATCTGTGATGATGATGCCCAAGTCTCTTTCTTCCCTTGTGATTGCCATCAGCTCCCCCCCCATCCTATAGGTAGCTTCAGGGTTTATCTTCCCTTTGTGCTTGATCTTGCACGTCTTCATGTTAAACCCCAGTTGCCACTCATCCAACCATTTTGACAGTTTATTTAGATCTCTTCTCATTCTGCCCACCACATCTGGATCATCTTCTCTGTTGCAGATCTTGGTGTCATCTGCAAACAGACAGACCTTACCCTCCAGTCCATCTGTAATGTCACTAATGATGATATTGAAGAGGACTGGCCCCAGGACTGATCCCTGAGGTACCCCACTTATGACTTGCATCTCTTCTGACTATACTGTTTACCGCCACTCTCTGTTTTCTGCCCGCCAACCAGTCTGCCACCCAGTTGACCAACTTCTGACCCAGCCCAAGCCTACCCAGCTAATTAATCAATCTTCTATGCGGAACAGTCTTGAAAGCTTTGCTGAAGTCAAGGTAGGTGACATCAACTGCACCCCCTTGGTCCACCACTTTAGTTACCCAGTCAAACAAATCTATGAGATTAGTTTGACAGGACCTTCCTGTTGTAAACCCATGATGTCTTGGATCCTATGCTTCTAAGGATTCCAGGTGTTGCACTATCCTTTCCTTAAGGAGTGCCTGCATAATCCTGCCCACTACTGAGGTAAGACTGACTGGTCTGTAGTTCTCTGCCTCCTCCCTGCTACCACTCTTATCACATGAGCCCTTCTCCAGTCTTCTGGGACCTCTCCTGTGCTCAGAGACTCACTAAACAGGTCTGCAAATGGTTCTGCTAGTTTCATCCTTAGCTCTTTTAGTACCCTGGGATGTATACCATCAGGTCCCACTGTCTTATACACCCTGAGTTTAGCAAGCTCTTGTAAGACCCTTTCTTCTGTGAAGGGACTAGTGCACACCTCCCTCCCTCCCCCCTGTCCATGGTGCCGAGCTGTGGGCCCTGCCCTACCTTCTCCTCAGTAAATACGAGCAGAAGTATCTATTTAGGATAGATGCTTTTCCTTGGTGCTCCTCCACACACTTCCCCTTATCCCCTTTGATCTTAGAAATGCCCCCTCTGGACTTTCTCATTTCACTAATGTATCTATAATAAGTCTTGTCCCCTTCTTTTACAGTTCATGCTAGTGTTTCCTCGGTTTGGGCCTTTACCTGCCTTACTGCCTTCCCTGCTTCACTTAGGGAAGTTTGATATGCCTCCCTATCTTCATCCTGCTGTGTTCCCTTATATTTCCTGAAGGTCAGCCTTTTGGCTATGACCTTTTATGCTGCTATTTTTGAGAACCAAAGTGGTTTTCTCCTTCTTTTGCTCTTGCTTTTCTCTCTAAAACAGTGGGATGTTGCTTCAAGTATTGCATCCTTAATGCTTGCCCACTTTGCCTGTACCTCCTCACCTGTATTTATTCTTGCCAGGGCTAGCTTAACTCTGTTGGCCATCTTATCAAAGTCAGCTCCTCTGTAGTCCCATATGTTTGCCTAGGAATGGGATGATCTCAGCTCTGCTTCATGTAGGTGACCTTCTACCTGGAGATTTGTGATCCTTTCCCCACTAGTCAGTACTAGATCTAGGCTAGCCCTGTCTCTTGTGGGTTGTTGTACCAGTTGTTTGAGGGCCTCCATCTGCAGGAATCTACCATGTGTCTAGTTCTGGTGGATGTTTCTGCTGGTATTGACCAATCTGTGTCTGGCATGTTGAAGTCTCCCATTATCAGAACTTCTCCTTTAGCTGTCATGTTTTGCATATCTTCTAACAGTAATGTGTCGATGTTTTCACCCTGGTTTGGAGGCCTGTAGACAACCCCAGTTTGTATGGCTGTCCCATTTCCTGTTTCCAGGGTGACCCACAGTTCTTCTGGCTCCTTATGTGTATTCTGAATTTCTGTGGCTTTGATATCTTCACTGGCATAAAAGGCCACTCCACCCCCCAATTTTGTACCTCGGTCTCTTCTGAACAGTACATAGCCAGATACTGAAGTCTCTCAAGTGTGGTTACTGGTGAACCATGTCTCGCTAATGGCTACTATGTCCAGTTTAGCCTCTGTCATTGTTGCCTGCAGGTCTGGGATCTTGTTTCCCAGACTGTGGGCATTTGTGTACATGATTTTTCATTGGCCAGATTTCAGTGTGTTCGTTGTTGGGCGAGGTCCAGCATTTCACCTGCGCATTGTATGGGGAGCCGAACCTTTTTCCTTACTTGGTGATGCAAATGAACTATAAACATGCTGAACTCCTGTTTGATCACTAGCTGACGGGGGAAGGGTGTTCTTCCTGTTTGATGTATTGGGTGCTGCACCCCTCTCCCCATTTGCTAGTTTTAATATTCTGCAAAGACGTCAAACTTCTGCTGCAATGCACTGACTCCCTCCTTAGTCAGATGCAGTTCATCAAATTTAAAGAACTTTTCCTCCCAAAACTGTTGCCAGTTATCTACAAATTTGTGTCCTTTTTCCTAGCAACAGCCCTTGAGCCACATGTTTAGCTCCCCTATCTCCACTTCTCTGACCTTCCATCCACCTGTCCTCCTCTCCCAGACAGGAGGATCTCAGAGAAGAAGATGCCAAACAAAATGGACGACAGTGTGTCTCCCAGCCTGGTCAGGTGTTCCTTGGTCTCCACAACTGACTGGCTGGTGAGATCTTTAGTCACTATGTGTACCAGGACATCAATGTTTTCTCCTGCTTCCTGCACAATTTTAGCAATGCGATCAGTGTCTCTCCACACTGATGCACCTGGGAGACATCTAATCATTACCCCCGGCTGGAGGTAGGTATCAACTCATTGAATCTCAGAGTCTCCTATAATCAGAAGTGTTTTGGATTTCCTTTTTGCTTTTTTAGTTTTGGTCCCTGTTTTGGGCGAGTTTTGCTGTGCTGCTCCTGTGCTGCAGTATCCTTCTCTGCAGTGTCCTTTGCCTCTTTGTTTGATTTTGGAGATAGAGGCAGATACCTGTTTGTAGTTTTTATATGGTTTGTGGAGGTGATACATTGGAGACCACTGAGTGATGGGGCACCTGATTTGCCCCTCCTAACCACCTGCCAACCTCCCGAACCAACTACCCTCTGCATTGAGGTGCTTCAGTTGGATTCTGGGGAAATGGCAGGTGGTTCTTATAATATACTTCCTCCTGAATATGTGATTTTAGGTGTGCAATCTCTGCCCATGCTGCCTGGAGCTGAGCCCTTAGATCTCCAATGGTTCAGCATGTAGGACAGCATTCTTAATCCTGTATGACTGCCCTTTTGAAATGTGTCCCACAGTACCTGCAGTTAATAATATCCATTCCAGATGGTTTGCCAGGTTTATAACCTGGTCCAAGTAATTAGAAGGAGGAAAATGAAAGCAAAAGTTTGATTTCTTTGTTTTGTTTGTTCATTTTTGTGTAACTTGTTATAACAAGTTAAATTTATTGTGCCCCTTTAAATGAGGTCACTGTGTGGATACCCCTCTGATCCTCCCCTTCCTGCTTTGCTACAGGAAATATCATGACTGTGCTACCCTATAAAAGGAGTGTAGCATGGGGTGGTTGAGGATGGGGGTGGGTGGCTGGGTCCTTCCCCTGCTGAAAAAGAAGAACCATGGATGAAAGAAATGAGGAAAGAGCAGAAACAATCAAGCAACAACAAAAGCAGTAGTCCTGAAAGCTTAGCCTAATGATAGATAAAACTGTAAAACCTGTAAAGCACCACATGTGGTAATTTCACAGAAGATATAATCTGCAAACAACACTTTGCCACAGAGAAAAATAAAGCAGTAACAAAAGATATACCTTCCAAAGAACAAGCTGAATCAGAGAAGATTACAGCAGTAATCTGCAAGCACAAAACAAACCTGTAGGCACACCCTGTAATAATGCAGCAGAAAGTATACCCTGCAACAATTTGAATCAGAGAGCAATAAAGCAGTAAATAACAATAAAGCAGTAAGTAAGATCAATAACCCATTTTTAGTCATGCCTCAGGAGAAGGGGTGTACAGTACATGTAACAATACAAGTTTATGACTTACATCACACATAATACAATCAAGCAGTAAAAGCATAGTACATACATATTATCATATAGGTGTAGTCACGCCTGTATATTAGGGTTCAGCTGTCACTTCTATGTTAAACCCCAAATATTGCACTTTAATTACTTTGCAACCATTTGACCAATTCACATGAAATGTTGCATGCACTTTTGGGGACGAATGATCTCTTGATTGGGCATGTTGTGTTCTGGTTGGATATGTGGGTGCAGAGATATGCAGTGTTAAAAAATTTGAAAATTATCACTTTTTGTCAAATTCTTTGTCACGCCACTGCACAAAAGTGACTTGGGGTTTTGGTCTGAAATTTTCAGGGTATATAGGTCTTGAGTCACAGATGTGCCTTTTGAAGGTTAGGTGAAAAAAATATTAATTCATTCAAAAGTTATTCAATTTCAAAATGTTGCATTATTTACTATGGGAAAAGTCAGATATACCATGCAAAATAGGATTTGTATATTGCAAAACAGGATTCTTTGATTGTGAAACAGGATTCTTTGATTGTGAAAAAGGATTCTTGATTGCAATTTGTGAAAAAATAAATTTTATATAGCTGTTTCTTTGTCACCTCATAGCAAAGAAATGGTTTGGAATTTTGGAAATGAATTTTCAGGGTAGAAAAGGCTTGCTCCACAGATGTGCCATTTGCTGGTGTTGTGAAAATATATTACTTTGACCTGAAGTTCTGTGGATTTGAATTCTGGTTGATTTCCCATAGGATAACATTGTACTGGAAGGGTTACAGAGCCATTTCTTTATCACTGTAGTGTTAAGAAATGGTTTGTAGTTTTGCTCTGAAATGTTCAGGGTACTGAGGGTTTGCCTCACATGTGTGCCTTTTGCTGGTTTGGTGAAAATATATTACTTTGCTCAGGAGTTCTGCAGCTTTACATTTTGCTGAATTTCCCATAGTACAATCTTATAATGTGAGGAGTATGCAAGCATTTCTTTGTCACTTCTTGCCTGGGAGCACAGTACCCTCCTGGCCCTGTGCTCTCACACACAAATATGGATACTATTAAGGACTAATGCATGGACTCCCAAAGAGAAATACAGATACTACTAGGGACTGATGGATGGATAGTAGTGCAGGGCCCAGATGACCCTGCACTCCCACATGCAAGAGGAGTATGGAGTAATAGGAGCGTAGGGCCCTGTGCTCCCACAGGAAAATAAAGATAATATTAGAATCTCTTAAAAAAATTATGGAGCATTAAGGGAAATGTGTACATTCAGGAAAGCTTAGGAGGAGGAGGACTTGCCCTCCTCTACTTTTTGTGGCTTAATGTACAGAGTAACACATATGTTGGTTGACACTTAACATGCAGTAGTTTAGGAATTAGGGTTAGGGTTACTGTTATGCATAAGGGAAATGTGTACCCCTCAAGTCTATGGGGCTCACCCCAAAAAGTAACACAAAATTAGGTTTACACATAACTTCCAGCAGTTTAGGAATTATGGGTAAAAATCTGTTTTTGTGTTTCTAGAACATAACTCAATGAGTTTTCAAGGGAGTTGTCAGAAACTTGAAACTTGGTGTGCTTGTAGTTCAAGAGGAGATTCACGTGTGTGAAGACTGGTGAAGATGAACCTTGAATTCTGCATTTGGAACCATGTTTAATTTTGGTGGAAATATTGGGGTTCTGTGGGTACCCTGTGATGACTGTCCTTGGTATGATGCATTAATGTTGCAGTACTCAGGGAGATCTTTCATGTCATATATATAGTGTTACAGTTAACTACAAATATTGAGCATGCTACGGCTTGTGAAAGTTCTAATGCTATTCTGTAGGAATTGTTCTGTTCACATGGGTTAGGGTTAGGGTTAGGGTTAGGTTATATATCTGTTGGAGTTAATTGGGGTACATATCTAATGTTGTTCAGGGTGCTGAGGCACACCTTCTGTTGTGTGTGCCCCTGATTAAATATAACTTTTTCCGGAGTTAGGTGAGGATTAGGTTATGTATCTGTTGGAGTTAATAGTGGGCACGTATGTGATATTGTTCAAGCTGGCAAGGTATACATTCTGTCATGTGTGCCCCCATTAAATATTACTTGTTCTGAAGTTAATATTAGGGTTCAGGTTCAGGTACGGTTAGATTATATGTCTATTGGAGTTAAGGGGGCACATTGCAATTTTTTATTATGTGCAATAGTTTCATATGCCATATAATACTGTATTGTTTGTTGTCTGTTGTACAATAATGCTTGTAGGTTTTGTTATATTGTACAGGGCATTCTTATTAAAAAGAAGAAGCCAAGAGCCAGAAGGAGAAGGAGAGAAGAAGCCAGAAGCCAGAAGGAGAAGGAAACAGATTAATTTCAGTGCTTTACAGTAATTGTACATTGCTATTTTTGTTTTAAACTTAGATTGTGGGCTTTTAGTGACACTGTAATTTCTTTGCTGTCTTTACTTAGAATTGTTTTTGGGCTGTTGAAAATTCAAAACCTAGTTTTGTGTGCTTGTAGTGGTGATGTGTATTTCTTTGCTGTCTTTAATTTCTGCAAATTTTGTCTCGGCTTGTCTGACTTGCCCTGTAGTTTGGGTGAGGGGTGCTAATTGTCTGGCCTCTGATCTCAGCTACCTGATCACTGGAGGAGGGGCTTAGACAGAGTTGAGGTAGCAAGTGATTTTTGTTTTCTCAGAAGAAGCCAGAAGCCAGAAGGAGAAGGAAACAGATTCATTTCAGTGCTTTATGGTAATTGTACATTGCTATTTTTGTTTTAAACTTAGATTGTGGGCTTTTAGTGACACTGTAATTTCTTTGCTGTCTTTACTTAGAATTGTGTTTTGGCTGTTGAAAATTTAAAACCTCGTTTTGTGTGCTTTTAGTGGTGGTGTATTTCTTTGCTGTCTTTAATTGCTGCAAATTTTTGCCCCCCTCCGCTGCCCCCAATGCTTAATGATATGACCTGTTAAATCTGATTGACAGGAGCTAAGCACAGGAGATGGTAGGGGTTGTGAAGCAGGAGGGGTATAAGGGGGAAGAAGCCCGCCCTCAGCTCGACAAGTGTTTTGACTCATTTTTTATTTATTTTTTCTTTTTTTAAAGAAAAGTATCTGAGGACCAGTGGCAGGATTTTTCAGACAATGAATTAATAAAAAGGGAACTAGGAGAGATTCAGTAACAGACAAGTACTGGAATAGCAGTATAAGTGTAGTATAATGTGAGGAGTGGTGCAATGCAGTGGCTGCAGAGCAGCCATAGTCAGGGTGCTGCCCTATCTGCATGCATCTCTCTGGACTGCAGGATGAGGTAACCAGACTCAGAGTAGAAGTAAACTGGGTCAGGAGTACCATCACCCCTATCCAGAGATGACCCAGTCCAATGCCACTGCCTCAAAGGATGCTGAGAACGAGGAGCATTTGGATGACAGTGGGCTCAGGGAGGGTTAGGGCAGTCAGGCAGAGGTACATCCAAGATCCTATTCCACTCAAGAACTCATATGCCACACTGGCAAATGGGGACAACCAAATTGAGGTACCCAGACAAGTGGAAGGAAAGGATGTGGAGGTTAGCCAAGGAGGTGGCCTCAGTGGGGAGAGCAGTGGACCTCAGAGGAGGGGAAAGTGAATCCTGGTGGGGGACTCCATCATAAGAGGCATCCAGCTAGGAACACAGGAAGGGGAGACAGGTAGGTGAGGTGCCTACCAGGTGCCACAGTAGGGAAGGATGAAAGAAAGATCCTGGGGATCACTGGGCAGGCAAGACGGGAGGGTGAGCTGGATGTCATTATCCACCTAGGTACTAATGACCTGGCAAATGGGGAGCCAAAGGAAGTTCAGGAAGAGCTTAGGAAATTGGGGAGGGGTCTCAAGCAAGAAGCTACTTCTGTCACCTTCTCGGAAGTACTACCTGCGAGAGGCATGGGAGAGCATAGGGGTGCATGCACCAGGAACTTTAACTCATGGTTGAAGAGCTGGTGCTGTGAGGAAGGGTTTGGATTCATTGGTGACTAGGGACCCACCTGGAGGAATGGAATCTTGTTCAAGCCTGACAGCCTGCATCCATCCTGGAAGGGAATCTAAGCACTCAATGATAAGTTTAAATGCTACATTGACAAGCATTTAAACTAGCCAAGGGGGGGGTGGCAGGCCAGCAAGGAGTGTACCTAATTGCCCACCTCCCACAGCTAGCAGTGGAAACAGTGAACCGGAGGAGTGGATATCTCTACAAAGCAGTGTGCAAAAGATGGAGATAAGTGCCCAAAAGGTGGATAGGCAGAAAAGGGGCAAAATTCAACAGATGGGCAGACATCAAGGAGAACCAGGGATAAAGGACAACCAGGGTAGGGGCTGGAGTAGACAGCTAAACAGTCTTGGGAGGTCAAATCATGTAAAGCCATGTGTACCAATGCCAGGAGCCTTAGCAACAAGATGGAGGATCTGGAGGCTGCCATGGTGCAGTCAGACCTAGACATTGTGGCCATCACAGAAATCTGGTGTAATGATAACCATGACTGGGAGATGGCCATGCCTGGCTACAACATATTCAGAAGAGACAGGGCAGGTAGGAAGGGAGGAGGAGTGGCACTGTATGTGAAAAATGACATAAGGGCCACAGAGATCCAGGAGGAATAAAATGGGGGAGAGATACCGTGGGTTAAGCTGGAAAGGAAACTGGGGCCAGCCATCCACACAGGTGTGGTCTATACACCACCAGCCCAGGAGGAAGAAACAGATAGGGAGCTGATGCTAGCCATCCAAAGGATAGCAGACAAGGGTGAGGTAGTGCTGGTTGGAGACCTCAATATTCCAGTCATGGACTGGAGCATCCCAGCAGCAGCATCTACTAGGATCAGATTTATCCTGGACTTCCTTCAGAGTGCCTTAATCAAGCAACTGGTCATAGAACCAACTTGGCAGAAGGCAATACTGGACTTTGTGCTCACAAACAGGGACAGTGTGATGGTGGTAACAGTGGGGCAGCACCTGAGGAACAGTGACCACCCATCATTATGGTTTGAAATCACAGAAGGAGCAGAACCAAGCCACACAAAAACATGCATCCTGGATTTTAGGGGGACAGACTTTGGGAAAATGGGGTGATGCTTAAAAGAGGCATTAAGGGGAATGGGGCAGGAATCAGGGGTTGAGAAACAGTGGGCAGTATTTAAAATGGGGATTACAAGAACAACAGAATTATGCATTAAGCAGGTTAGCAAAGAGAAAAGGAAGAGGAGGCCATTATGGTTTTCCAAGGAGGTAGCAGAGAAAGTGAAAGCCAAAAAGATTACATTCAGGCACTATAAAAAGACACAGGCAGAAGGGGATAGGAAGAAGTACCAGGAGAAGCAAAGGGAGGCAGGGAGGTCAGTAAAAGAAGCCACAGCTCAGACAGAAAAGCACATAGCAAAATCAGTGGGTAGAGGGGACAAAACCTTTTACATGTACATAAGTGAAAAAAGAAAGGCAAAATGAGGGATAGTGAGATGGAAGGGGAGGATGGGAGCCACGTGGAGGATGACAACAGTAAAGCTGACATATTGAACAGGTATTTCTGCTCAGTCTTTACTGAGGAAAAGGAGGGTAATGGGTCTGAAGGGAGTACAAGGGGTAGGAATTGTGCAGAAATGGACACAAGTCCCTTTACATGAGAAAGGGTCCTGAAGGAACTGGAAGTAATATGAGTTGATAAAGCAATGGGGACAAATGGGGTGCACCTCAGGGTCCTTAAAGAACTAAGAGAGGTGGTGGCTGAACCTCTGGGAATCCTGTTTAGCTGATCACTGGAAACAGGGGAGGTACCCAAAGACTGGAGGATAGCAGATGTAGTCCCCTTATACAAAAGTGGGAACAAAGAGGAAGTGGGGAACTACAGACCAGTCAGCCTCACCTCAGTAGTGGGGAAGATCATTGAAGCACTGCTGAAGGAGAAACTGGTGGAACATCTGGTTGTCAATGGACTACAGGACCCAAGGCAGCATGGTTTCACCAGGCAGAGGTCATGTCAGACCAACCTCGCTGAATTTTTTGACTGGGTGACTAGGGAGGTGGATTGGGGAGGGCAGTGTACATGGCCTTTCTGGACTTCAGCAAGGCCTTTGACACTGTGCCACATAGAAGACTATTACACAAACTTGGGAATATGGGTGTGGGCAGGACAGTAGTGCAGTGGGTAGGTAACTGGCTGGACTGCAGGACACAGAGGGTGGTGGTAAATGGCTGTCACTCAACAGAGGAAAGAGCGACCAGTGGGGTACCACAGGGATCAGTGCTGGGACTGGTCCTAGTCAACATCTTCATCAGTGACATTGTGCAGGACCTATCAGGTAGAATTTCCCTGTCCACTGATGACACAAAGCTCTGTAACAGAGTAGACACACCAGAGGGTGTAGACAGAATAAGGGACCTGCAGCAACTTGAAGAATGGTCAGGGGTTTGGCAGTTGAAATTCAATGCAAAGAAGTGCAAGATATTGCATATGGGGCACAAAAACCCAGGAACAATATATCAATTAGGGGGTGAGGATATAGCATGCACCAAGCAGGAAAGGGATCTTGGGGTTATCATCTCTGATGACCTCAAGGTAAGGAAACAGTGTGACAAGACAGCAGGTAAAGCAAATAGGATGCTGGGATGCATAGGCAGGGGCATCACCAGCAAGAAAAGGGAGGTCATAATTCCACTATACAAGACACTAGTGAGGCCCCAACTGGAGTACAGTGTACAGTTCTGGAGACCTTACTAACATAAGGACATAGACAGGGTAGAAAAGGTTCAGAGGAGGGCAACAAAGACGGTACATGGATTGCATCACAAGTCCTATGAGGACAGGTTGAAGTAATTGAATATGTACTCCCTGGAGGAGAGGAGGGAGACAGGGGGGATATGATAGAGACATACAGGTATCTTACAGAGAGGAACAGGGTGCAGGAATACACTATTTTTAAGTGAAAAAGATGATCTAGGACTAGAGGGCATGGGATGAAGTTGGAGGGAGGACGATTCAGAGGAAACATGAGGAAGAATTTCTTCACAGAACTGGTGGTGGACAAGTGGAACACCCTGCCAGAAGAAGTGGTGGGGGCTGAAACAATCACGGGATTTAAGAATGCATGGGATAGACATAAAGGAATTCTGAAGGTCAGGGTTAAGGGGCAACAGACTTCTAGGAAAACATAAAGTAAACTTACAAGCTCAAATGGGCAGACTGGGTGGGCCGTAGGCCCTTATCTGCCAACACTGTCTATGTATGTATCTATGTAGGTACCAGGTCATAACAGCGCATGGTAAACAGTGCTGCAATTACCATGTGGTAAGAACCTCTTAAGGATTTAGAGTGACAGGGGTATAATAGCAGTAGGGAATTACCACTACTCATGTTGCTCTGTGACATAAGAGTGAACGTTTCAAATAGCCACGTGGTCTGGTGCCTTGCCGAGCTGCTCCCATGGTGGAGTGGCTAAGGCACCAGCACATGGTGTGAGTGGAGACCTGGGACTGTGGTTTGGTTCCTGTCAAGTCTACTGGTGTTCCTGCTTTTTGTGGCAATTTTTTTTTTAAATCAAATCTTCCCCCCAGCTGAATTTCTCCCCATCCCTGAAGTCCAGTCTCCCCCCCCGGAGTTAGTTATATTAATTCTGGGGGGTGTGAAACCCACCTCAAAAAAAATAAGATTTTATCTATGAATCAATTAAATATCTGATATGATTCAGGGTGCCGAGGTACACCTTCTGTCATGTGTGCCCCCCATTAAATATTACTTGTTCCAGAGTTAGGTTAGAGTTAGGTTATGTGTCTGTTGGAGTTAATGGGGGGAAACATCTGATATTGTTCAGGGTGCTGAGGTATACTTTCTGTCATGTGTGCCCCCCCCGTTAAATATTACTTGTTCCAGAGTTATGGTTAGAGATAGCTGTTCGGTATAGTGCTACAAAGACATTTGTAACTTAGGGTATGAATACTAATAAGGACTGATGCATGGATGGCCACACACAAATCCGGATACTGTTAAGAAGTAATGCATGGATGGCAGCCTAGGGCCCAGAGGGCCCTGTGCTTCCAAAGAGAAATACAGATACTACTAGGGACTGAAGCATGGATAGCAGCGCAGGGTCAAAGGGTCCTGCTGTCCCACAAACAAATATGCAAAGGAGTATGTAGTGATGGGTTTTGGGCCCTGCACTCCCACAGAGAAGTAAGGATACAATTACAATCTCTTAAAAAATTCTGGAGGGTTGGGAAACAAATAAGCCTTTGATTATATCTTCTCAAAAAGTAAGCACATTTTCTGAAAAAAACTTTGTTAATGCACCATTAGAGTTCCTTACAATTATATTTTCTCTAAAAGAAGGAAAATTGTCTGCAGAAAACTTCATTATTTGATCATTAGGCTTCCAGCATCAAAAGTAGGGAAATAAAATCTTAGAGTTCCCAACCTTGAGGCCCCAAACCCACCCTTGGTTTCCAATCTTAACACCCAACCTCCACCCTGCATGCAGGAACAGGTGTGAGGGGTGTACCTTTGGGGTTGCGAACCCTAATGCTCACCCCATTCTGTTATTCTGTAGCCATCTCTGCTTGCTTACTCCTGTAATGGGGTGAGCATTCGAGTTCACAGCCCCAAGGCACACCCTTCACATCTGTTCTTGCATGCAGGGTGGGGGTGGGGTGTTATGGTTAAAAACTGAGGATCGGGTCTTAGGGTTGGGAACTCTAAGATGTCATTTCCCTACTTTTGATGCTGGAACACTAATGGTCCATTAAAGAAGTTTTTTTTTGCAGAGAATATACATATGTACATAAATATAGATGATAGAGCAAGATAGAAATGCCTTGAACTATTGATAAGCAAAATTTATCACGTATTACGAAAGAGATTACAAGTTGACAGTGCCTTTAGATAGTTTCTTATATTTCATTTGAAGACGTGTATTTTAGAATGAAAGTCAAGTTCCAATCAAAGTACTTTGTTTAGTAATAATACAGTTCATAAGATCATAGGATCATAGGGGAGTATGAGTCAGTAGCCATAGGCCTTTTGACTCACCCAGTATTAAGAAAATTCAAACTTCCTATTGTGCATGTACATATCCAGCGATGTCTTAGAGGCATCCAAGATTTGCTTAATACTGTTGCCATAGATAGCCTATTCCAGGTTTCAGCAACTCACTTTGGACACTTTAGTTTTAATTTTAGCTTCTAATGATGATGTACAGTACATTGTGATTTAGAATTATTCACTCATATCAGCCTATCACTTAACACTTTAGGTGTTCCTGTATATAAGACCTTTTGAAGAAATGAAAGTATTGAAGATTGAATTCTCTGCTGGGAGAGATAGGGTTCCAAGCTTCTGATAAAAGTCACAATGGTATCCTACTGTAGATTGGAAGGAAATCTAATAATATTGTTAAATGTAACCACGTATTTATGAAGTCCTGTGTTTGGCAGATTAACCATTAAAACCGAGTTATATTGCAGGGCTGAGAAGAGGACCTGATTTTCTATAGTTCTTTTGCACATATTGGGCTCAATTTTCAAAGCCTGGGGAATGACACCTGGTCCTTGTATTAAACATAAATGATGCAAATTGCACCATGCATCAAAAGTAGCAGCATTCCCAATTTTTGAATGCAGTCTGCTTCAAAAAGGGGAGCCGCTGTGCCAAAGTGGCATTGTGCCAGTCTTGTGATTCAAATCAGGTTGCGCCAGTTTGCAAGGGTGCTTGTACCATGGTGAGGCCGCAACATCCCCCTTTTTGGGGGATTTTGCAAGTCCCTCCATGGACCCAAGGGGCTCCACTTAGACCAGCATGGAGATGGCCTACAGGAGGTGCACCAGTATCACACATTGTGATGAAGGGGAATGGGGTCTGAAACTGATTTTGCTGGGGGCAGATGGGGCATGGGAGGTGGAATGGGGGAGTCAAGAGGACAGCTGGGAAGGAGATGGAATGAGCTGCCACCTGGTGGGATGCATTTGACTTGTTATGTGTATTAATATTGTCACTCAAGTTTTATCAGTGTACTACACAGTACAGTACCTATGATGTGTACACTAAATACAGTACTTGCCACACCAGCTCAACCAAGGATTGGCTACTGATATGCCCGAACAATACTCAGAACTCAAACCTTGTAGGTTATACCGACTGTTATAATCCTCACCTATATACTGTACCTCTTCTTGGGGGTGCCATTTTCATACCCTAACAGCCGATGGGATGGGACCACCAATGGGAGGAGTTTTGGGGACAGAAGGTGACATAACATCAGGTGGGCACAGCAGCAAACTGCGACAATCTAAGGACTCTTCGAAAATTGAGCCCATGCTGTTAAACTGTTTTTGTTCCTGTATAGGTAGTCCAGTTTGCTATTGACTTTCTTTGTGACGTTTGATACATGTTCATGAAAAGATAATATTTAATCTATCAGGACTCTGAAGTAGTTGAAACAAGGTACCTCCTCCAAACCTTGCCCATTTACACTTGTTATTCCCATACTGTTACCCTTCATCCCAGTTTTTTTATTTAGTTCAAAAAGCATTGTTTTAGCTTTTTCAGTTAATAATTGTATTAGTTTTCTGCATAGAAACAATATCACATAGCAAAGTATAGAGTATATTTGTAGCAGCAGAGAAGGATCTTACGACAAGATGTCCACAGTCTTCAGTATGCACAACAGATATTTCTCACAGTGCAGTTGTAATGGACTTCAGAAAGGGTAGGCGGGGGGGAAGCCCTCGAATCTCTGCTCTGAATGATACATGATAGCATAAAAACATTCAGAGATACAAAACCAAACATAAAAATTGTAACTGGGTATCCGATAAACATTACCATATGAAGAAAACACAGGCACTACTAGGGTTACAAGAAGTGATATACGAACCAGGCTAATTGTATCACGTCAGAGCTAAGAGTCTTCCATATCGGGAGTAGTTTAAGAGGTAAAGCAAGTTATAAATCACCAATGAGGGTTCACCCTATTCCAGTCCTAGGTTTCAAGTAAGCTAGGAAGGGGGCCCAACATGTTACGTAGGACGCTAACTTATTAAGTGCCGAGTATGATAAACGATCAAGTGTGGCAAGCAGGGTGAGAACTTGTTGGAGTTCTGATATAGTGGGGATTGTTTTAACTTTTTATTCATTTAACAGGATTTGGTTATAACAAACTAGTTTTGTAGGGCATGATATCCTGGCTGCATTTTAGCTTCAAGGTCCATCCCGTTCTTCCTGCAGAGTAAAGTACTGTGTCATCTGCATTCCTTATAGTTGATACGTCTCCACAAATCCCTGGTAAATCATTTGCAGGAGAGGACCTAGAACTGCTCCCTGTGGTACCCCAGTGTCTATAGTCCTCACTGGCGAACTTTCAGAGCCAAACATTACCATTTGTCTTCTGCTTGATAAAATAATGTTTAAACTATTCTAATGTATAACTTCTTACAACCATTTTTCTCAGTTTGGTTATCAGTAATTACGAGGATGTGGCATGTAGTACCACATGCAAACCCATTCTGGCCTGACCGAATTCCATTTTTCACTCATTGTATGTTTTTACCCTAATTTGACCCCCCAATATCCATTATTGTTCCCTCTTCACCTCTGTCTCTCCCTATTCTTCCATGAGGGCAATTGTCTCTCTGTATCTTCTTTATTTCCAATTCTTGGCTTGGTGCCCTTTACCTGTTATCTCAACTGTCTCCTTAGCTACCATCTCCTCTCCTCTCCTCTTCTCTCCTCTCCTCTTCCTCTTCCTCTCTGAAAAACTTTGACTCTTGTCTTTTACTCTCCCCACCACTTGACATGTGGTAAGCACATGACCTTCTATTGCAGGCTGCCTTGACTATGGTTTAACCTTCCATCCATCTTTCACTCTTCTTCTTTCCCACAACACTGATGCTTCTCCTCTGTGAATACACCACCCATCTATCTTTCTTTTCACCTTCCCTCTCTTAATCCTGTACCACCTTAACCTTCTGGGGTTCAGTCTTGTCCCAAAAGTTGTTTTCTGAAGAACTGGCTGTCAGTATAGCCTAGAGGTTAGAGCAGAGGTTAGATCAATGAGCTGTGAATGAACTTGGAGCATCCAGCACACCCTAGATTTGATTCCTACAACCTCCACTTGCATACTGTATGACACTGAGCAAGTCACATAACCTCCACAGTGCTCTTGGGTCACCACTGAAAACAGGCCTTCTGCCTATTGGGCCTTACCTGGTTACCAAAGGATAAATAAAAAAGTGTGTAATTTTCTGTTAGATACAGGTTTCTGCATATAACGGTGAGTGTGAGACCTGCATAAACCCCAAAGAGGGTATAAATCAGCAAAACAAGAAGAAAGGAGTAAAGGAGTCAGGTAATGGAGAGGGGAGGAAAGGGGGATCAAGGGAGCCTCAGGGAACAACACAGGTGAGGGGAAGAAAGCAGGGAGGTAGGCAGGAAAGCTAAAATCTATAGAGAGCAATGCACATATACAGAGTGGAGATAGGCAGCTAAAATTGTGCAGGGGTTACACCAAAAGCCCTAAGAGGAGAGAATGAGGGATTTCAACTTGCACACCCTTGACAAAAGAAGAGCAAGAAGGGATGTGATAGAGACCTACCAGTTCCTCATGGGGGTGAACAGGGTGCAGGAGGGGAGTCTCTTTCACATGAGGAAGAACACCAGGACCAGAGTGCATCAAATGAACCTGAAGGGGGGAGTTTAAGATTTAAAGAGGGATGTGAGGAATACTACTTCACTGAAAAGGTAGGAGATGCCAAGAATAGACTGCCAGCAGAAATAGTGGAGGTGAAAACAGGAGAGGGCTTCAAGTCTGCATGGGATAGACATAGGGGGGATATTAGTAAATAGGCAAGGAGGAGGGATGTTCATACAATACCAGTTAAGGGTTGTGTAGACAGACTAGGCAGGGACCTTCTAGGTAGACTGGGTAGGCCAAATGATCATTTTGCCAATAAATTATATGTCTGTGTATATGCTTTCAATAGGTGAGATCGATAGGAGGTACAGCATTGCATTTCTTCTTTTGCTGATGACACTCAGCTATACTAACAGTATCCACACCTGATCAGGGTCATTCCATGCTGATGTATTAACAATCCCTGTTGGAAATCAGCATCTGGCAGTGCTAAACATGGCTGGCACTTTATCCAAGAAAAACAGAAATGCTTCTTTGTGGTTCAGATCAACAGGTCGCTACATTAAGTTGTTACCTTAGGCTTCCAGTCTTGGATGGGGTTTAGCTTAAAACTGAAAAAATTTTTCTAAGTCTGGAAGTAGTTCTTGATAAGGGACAGACTCTGAAATCCCAGGTGTCACCAATAGTCATGGGCTATATTTATCATCTAAGAAATATTGCCAGAATGTACCACTTTCTGAAACCAGCCAATCTAAGAACACTGGCGGAACATAGGAACACAGTAAAGTATAGGTGACAGCAAACCATAATGGCTTTTTTAAGTTCATTCATCACTAATCAATAACCATAAATTCCTACTTTTCCATATACTTGTCAAGCTGTGTCTGAAGTGAATTCTGTGTTTTTCAGTTGACCACATTCTGTAGTAGGTAATTCTGTAGTGGCACTAGCCTCTGAGTAAAGAAATGACTCTTCCTTTCAGTATTAAAACAGATCTCTAATCATTGATAGTTCTGGCTTCTAGTTGAGAAAATTGTGGCATCCAATTTTAAATGTAAACATAACTTCAAAATTTGGTCTCTGAATGTTCTGAATATCAGCAACATGCCTTTTCTTATTTTTCTGCTCTCCAATGAGTACACATCTGAGTTGATCAATTGTTCCTCATGCTCTATGTACCCATCTCCTCACCATTTTGATGATTCTTCTCTGTACTCCCTCCAGTCAAGACACATCCTTTCTGTGAGGGATGGGGCCTGAAACAGAGCACAGAAATCCTAGTGTGGTCTCACCATGAACCAATACAGAGTCAACATGATCTCCCTCTCCCTAGTAGTAAAACCTCTCTTGATACATACAATTATCTGATGTTGCATCTTAACCATTGACTCACACTGAGCTGCATGTTAGAGATTTGTTTTAATTATAACACCTAAAAGAACACTTGAATCTCTTTCCTGAGATGTTGCCTGTAAGGTATCCCACTCCAGTTCTAATATGATTTTGGATTTAATTTTCTAAGATGTAGTACCACACGTTGTTCTATGTAAGATTTTAGACTACATTGATCTCTCCAGATCCTCGAGAAGAGCTGACGGTAAATCAAGAGAATCTGCCATATTGGTCAGTTTAGTGTTATCTGCAAATTTTGGAAAAGTATCACGAGATGTTATTTGCATAGCCCTCATAAATACATTAGCAGCAATGGTCCCAGAATCAAGCCCCAGGAATCCATGCTTGACACTCTATCCAAGAGGAGAAATTCCAATTTATCCTTACTTTCTGATGTCTATTTGTTAAGCAGTTGCAAATCCAACTCAATAGGTAAGAAACAATAATTCTAAATTTCAATTGTGAATTCAGATCCATATGCTGGACTGTATTAAAGGTCTTTGAAAACTCCAAATATATCCCGTTGACTAGTATCTTCTCATTGAGTGCTTTACTGATTGACTCAAACAAGAAGCTTAAGTTTGACTGACCTGACCTAGATTTTATGAAAAGATGTTGTGTATTATCAGAAACATTTTTGATGTCCATAACTTATGATTGAATCTGTTATTCTACTAATAATGGGTGCTGCCCTTACTGGTGTGTAGTTTTCAGCTTTATTATTGCTCCTCTACTTTACGAGTAGAACTATTTTTGCTTCCCATCATTTATCTGGGATAGTTTCTTACCCAATTTACAATGCAATGGTATTAGTAGTGGGACCTGCCAATTTGTAAGCATGTTCATGGACCACTCTTAGATGATTGTCATCTAAATCAGAGGCTTTATTTTGGTGCAGTTTTATCACTATTCCAAGTACTAACTCATTAACCTGGACCAAAATAAAGCCTCCTGTACTAACATGTCACATATATTGGTTTAATATTGGTATCTATATCATACTTAAGCAATAAGACACAAGGAAGTGTGCATTAGATATTTCTAATGCATGGCCAGGGGTGTAGTGAGGTACAAAGCTGCAGCCTGAGTGCCTTCAACCCCTGGCTGTGCATTAGAAATGTCTAATAGACACCCCCAGAGTGTCTTATTGCATTTATAAAATGAGACTGTGCATTGTACATGACACAAATTTAAATTTCTAGGTTAAAAGAGTAGACATTTAAAACTCATTGTTGTATTTTAATGTAAAATAGTTCCTCCACCTGCATTTTCTTTTTTTTTTAATGTACTGTCTTAATCTATTGTGGCAACCATAGCTGTTATTGCAGTTGGTTGTCATTCATAATCCAGAAGAAAAAAACAGCGCTCTGTAGTGCAGACAACTGGCATACTGCTGACAAGATCCTGTCATACTCTCCCTCAAGCAATGTCCAAATAAACAGCACACTTACCCAGAAACAGACAGACACCTTCTTGCATGAAAAAATGCATGCATAGTTTATTCCAAAATCATTTTCTGTGGGGTCCATCACACAATTGCAAGGAATATAGCCTCACTATGCAATCCATGAATTTTAGTTAGCCTGGGTCTAAACTGTGACATGTTTTAAAATGAGCTCCAACCAGAGTTCCTTAATTTCCCTTGGTTGTGTTTCTTATGTCTTCCTGAAGCCTCTCTTTCAATGGACATATAGTTTGTCCTATGTACTGCTCCCCACAGCTATACCATAACATGTACATTAAAGAGGTTGTTACACAGTTGATAAGTTATCTTATTTTACTCATCTTCCATTTATTCTTCTGAACTATTTCTCTTGTTGGCAATATCTACAAATGAAACAATGACCAGATTTTTACATTCCCCTTGGTTGGCTGGTTAACTAATTACCCTATGTTTTTTTTCTGTCTTTTCTGTCTAAATTTGCTGTGTACAAGTTTATCCTTTGGGTTTTCTTCTATCCTAAAGGTAATGTGAGGAATAGGGTCAATCATTTCAGCTAGTATATCATTGCTTAATAGTATTACATTGTTTTTTTCCCTCACAGTGGCACCAATCTGTCTAGCAAAGTGGGCTATAATTGATCACAAATGTTATCATTTTATTTTCATGCTCTTGATGTCTATAATTACCCCTAGGCATCAGTAGTGTGTCCCTATTCTGTTTTTTTTTCCAGTAGTGTGTCCCTATTCTGTGGGATTTTTTTTTTTTGCTTTCAAATAAACATATTTCAGTATTGTGTCCTTGTAAGCTATCTCTGTCTTTCTTTTGATTACAGTGCCTGAGTTTCAAAATCCTTTCCAGTGAACACTTTCTCTTTATTCTTAGAAATTCCCCATGCATGACAGCATTTTTAAGTGGCTATGGATGTGTGCTATTATCCCTCAGCATTGTATCCCCTGCTGTTGCTTCCTGAAGCTCTTTTTATAATCTTTTTGTTACTTACATCCTGCAGGGTCACATCTAAGAAATGCAGTTTTTCCTTAGCTATAGTGAATTTCAGGTTATAGTAATTCACATTAAAGAGGGAGTCCGGCCAAACATCTGGCATCAATAAATTCAGAATTTGGATCAGCATATCCCCAATCAGCCACATGCAAAAAATGAGATCTCTAAGTTACTTTGTTTAAAAGTTACAAGTCATTTTGTAACCCTAAATTCCCTGCCTGTTTAAAAAAGCCATTTTCAGTAAAGACCTACTGATGATGTCACAACCAGAACTCAAAGCCTAGTCCTTCTTCCAAACTACCTTATAAGACTATTTCTCCCACATTACATAAAACTATGGTTGTAGTAAACATCTGAAAAAGGAAAGCTGACACTGGGTGGGTCAGGGCATGCATTTTCATATTGTGCAAATGCAAGATACAGTACTTAAGAATGTGATGGGGGTTGGAATACAGTGGAAAACATGGTTTTAGAATGACAAAAATGTGTACAGTTTTTAGAATACTGCAGGGATGAGATTTTTAAATACCATCAGACCGCAACTGTGGAATGCAGCAATGACACACTCTCAGAAATTAGCTGGGAAACACAATTTTAGAAAGTGTCAGGGATGCTAAAATTCATAATGTGGTGGTGTCATATAGTTTTTGAATGTGGCAGAGATACACAATTTTGAAATGCAGGAGGCAAATAGTTGTGGAAGGTGGCAGGGATATGTAATTTCATAATGTGTCTTGGATGCATTAATTTGGCTTGTGGTGGTGATGCACAATTTCACAACATAGTTGGTATGCTTGAATTCAGATTCTGATGGCAACATTCAATTTCATAATGTGGCATGGACATGGAATCTCAGAATGGCTCTTCTCTATCTGATATAGAAACCTCGAATCTCTTTAATAAGTACTTTTGTTCTGTCTTCTCTCAAAAATCACTTATTAGTACATTTAAAGTTCACAACGTAGATTATCATAGGTTCTATCCAACTGAGTTTATTCAGGCTATCAAAAAAAACTAAAAAAAAATACTAGTCCAGGCCCAGACGGTATTCATCCATGGTTTCTGATCGAAACCTCTATAAATATTTCTATACCTTTGTCAAATATCTTCAACAAATCCTTACAAGAAAGCATTGTACCAAATGATTGGCATTCAGCAATTGTTACTCCCATATTTAAAAAAGGCAGTAGAGGTTCTGTGCAAAATTATCGTCCAATTAGCTTGACCTTAGTGGCTGGTAAATTAATGGAATGAGTAATGAAGTCTCTAATAGATCAAGATTGTAAAAAATTTAGCTCGACCGCCGGCGAGCTGTTGATTTCCGCTATGACGCCCAGTGACCCAGGTTCGGAACCAGCCCGGAAGCTGGAGGGCCGGCCGGGAGAGGGCTTGAGCGTCCCAGGACTGCCTCGCCCTCTCCGGGGAGGGGATTCAGAGCCGGCGCTTGACTGTCCCCAGGTGGAGACCTGAGGTGCAGCAAGGCCGATGGCAGGAAGAAGGGGTGACGTGCCAGACGCCGGGCGCTCAGCGCCTTGATCGCCAGGGACACGTGCACGTCGCGAGTAAGAACACCGGAAAAGCACCTCGTGGTCCCCCGGTAGACGGAGCACTAGGCCCCGACCCTCAAAGCCCCTGCCTGCCCAGAGACAGCATCCCGATGAAATTCCAGTAAGTCTCGGGGTGTAGGGCCCCCACCCCGTACCCCACCTGGGGGGTAAACCAAGGCTCCATGGGGGATGGACTGCTCTGGTCTACAGGCAGGTGAGCGAGGGCTGAAAAGGCCGTAGAGTGTCTCCCGAAGAGAGGGGGACTGCAGGGGAGAGGAGGGAAAAAAAAAAAAGATTGTAAAAAATTAGGAATATGTGATTTAAACCAGCATGGGTTTACTCCCAAGTATTCCTGCACCACCAATCTGATGTCTTTTTACAATAATGTAAGTACTCTACTAAATGTGAGTATCCCTACTGATCTAATTATTTTGGATTTTAGTAGAGCTTTCGATAAAGTCTCACATGAAAAACTCATTACTAAACTGCACAATCTAGGTTTGTCACCTGATATTGTCAACTGGACTTTAAACTGGTTGACAAATCATTCTCAGAGAGTCAGAATTTATGATATCTTGTCTGGTTCGGTTAGTGTGACAAGTGGTGTACCACAGGGGTCAGTCTTGGGACCAACATTGTTTAATCTCTAAATCAGTGATTTACAAACAGGGCCAAATAATGTCATGGTTAAATTTGCAGACGATGCTAAATTGGGGGGCAAGGTTAATAATCAAGAATATATTTCTGCATTAAAGAAGGATTTGGAAAAATTAACACTTTGGGCAAATGAAAATCATATGCAGTTTAATCAAGACAAATGTTTAGTAATGCATTTCATTGTAAATACCACTTCACTCATCAAATTGTGAAAAAGATTTAGGGATATATGTTAATAATAAACTTACATCAAATGATCACTGTGTTATAACTGCTTGCATGACCAACAGACTTTTTGAGGCAAATAAAACACACTTTTGTTAATCACACTGAACAATGACTTATTCCATTGTACAGGGCATACATTAGACCGTATCTAGACTATGGCTCCCCTTTCTGGAATCCAAACCAAAAAAAAGACATAGCAATTCTTGAACAGGTTCAAAGGAGAGTAACTAGAATGATTCCAAGATTAACAAACTTGGATTATCAGAATAGATTAAAAGCTACTGGTCTCTTCTCTCTTTAAACTAGAAGATTAAGAGGTGATATGCTTATGGTTTTTAATTTAATAAATTCACCAGATCTAATGGAAAAATGTAGTCCAACACTCTCCAAAAGGAGACATGTTCCGAGACTGCATAATAAACAGCTTGAAGTAAAACCTTATAAAACCAGCAAAAGGGGAAACTTTTTTCCAATAAGAGCATCCGTTGTATGGAACACCTTGCCACAAGAATTGGTAGAGGCAACTAGTGCTACTGTCTTTAAAAACAAATTAGATGTTTGGTTGAGGGATAATAGATAAATAATGTCCCACATAGTGTGGGGAACAGTCTCGATGGGCTCTGGCCTTCTTCTGTTCTTTCATACCAAGTAATACCAAGTAACGTGGTGGTGATGCAGTTTCAGAATGTGGTAAGTACATGCAATTTCAGAATGAGGCAGGGATGCAGAATTTTAGAATGTAACTTGGACCTGCATTTTTTTAATGTGGCAGTGATACTCATTTTTCAGAATGTGATGGGGATGTGCAGTTTTGGAATATGGTGGGAATGCACATTTTCAGAATGTGACAATGACAGGCAGTATTGGAATGTGGAGGTTAACACATTTTCTCAGAACATGGCAGGCAGGCACAATTTTAGAATGTACAGGAGACATGCAGTTACAGAATGGTTCAATGACACAATTTTGGAATATGGCAGTGATGCACAATTTCAGAATATGGTGGTGATACACAATTTTGGAATGTGGTACTGACACATGATTCCAGAATGTGGCAGTGACGTACATGTTCAGAACATGGTGGTGACGTACAGTCAAGGTTGTGCAAATCCTATTACCCCTGGTCCAGGGCAAGTAAATTTCCTTGAAGAGCAAGTACAAAAAGAGCTAATTTCATTATAATGTATGGACAGTTTCTACTAATCCCTGTTTTCAATCAGTTTATAACCTGATAATCTCATCGTTATAACATCAGTATGCTGTAAACCTTGCTTAACTATAATATAATGATGGGATTACAGGACAGAATGTCACCACCTGTCAAAATTCTTGGAAAGGAAAGGTGCTCTGATGCTTGGACATTTGTTCAACATACACACATTCCATTCGGACAGTTAAAGACCCGCTGCAGTATAGATCACAGTGGCTAATTTCAGCACTTCAGTTGCCCAACATTCAAACCAGGAAGCATTCATAGACAAGCAGGATAACAAACACACATTGAAAAAACAATTTGTTTTCTCCACAGTGGCTAGTTTTTCCATGCACTATAAAATACAAAGCCCGAGTAACGTCAGTCAACCATGGACGTAATCACCACTCATGGATGCAATGACAACTGTAAACCTCTCAAGCTGTGCTCTCTAGGTTTACTTGGTTGTCCTGGCAACTGCTTGAGGTGATTACATCATGGTTAACCACCGTTACTCAGGCATTATCCTCTATGTAATGAATAGGGGCAAGTGAAAATTCAACTACAGTCATGGATGATCAAGTCCTGAAAGTTTTGATTTGAACACTCCTGTGTACAGTTTTGGAATATGGTGGTGGTACATAATTTTGGAATGTGGCAGTGACATACAAGTTTGGAATGTGCCAGTGATGCACAATTTCAGAAAGTGGCAATAACAGTTCCAGAATCTGATGGTGATGTACATTTTCAGAATCTGGTGGTGATGCACAACTTCAGAATGTTGCGGTGACACACGATTTTGTAATGTGGTGGTGATGCAAGATTTCGGAATGTGGTGGTGACACATGATTTCAGAATATGGCAGTAACACACAATTTCAGAATGTGGCAATGACACATGACTTCAGAATGTGGGGGTGATGTACAATTTTGGAATGTGGCAGTGACAATTTTGGAATGTGGCAATGACAGTTATGGAATGTGGTGGTGCACAAGTTTAGAATATGATGCACAAATTTGGAATGGAATGGTGATGCACTATTTTGGAATGTGGCAGTGATGCTCAACTTCAGAATGTGGCACTGACACACAACTTCAGAATTTGCCACTGATGCATGATTTCAGAGTGTGGCACTAATGTACGAATTTGGAATTTGGCCCTGATGCACAATTTCAGAATGTGGCGGTGATGCACAATTTCAGAATGTGGCGGTGATGCACAATTTTGGAATGTGGTGGTGATGCTCCTTTTCAGAAAGTGGTGATGATACACTTTTTCAGAATGTGGCAGTGACAGTTTTGGAATGTTGTGGTGATGCACTATTTTGGAATGTGGTAATGACAGTTTCAGAATGTGGCAGTGACGCACTATTTCGGAATGTGGCAATGACAGTTTCAGAAAGCAGCATTGAAAAACAACTTTGGAAAGTTGTTCAGATGTGCAATTTTGGAATGCAGGGATGTGCACAATTTTGGAATATGGCTGGGATGCACAATGTTGGATTGTGGTGGGGATGTGATGAACAGTTTTGAAATGCAGTGGGCGCATACAGTTCAGGAATGTGTCAAGGACAAGCACTTTCAAAATATGATGGTGTGTCCTGTCACATTCCAAAAGTGTATATCCTTACTATATACCAGAATTCCCAGTTTCCACTCAATTTCTCAATGTGTGTCCCTGTCACATTCTGAGATTGAGTGCCACATCATATTGTGAAATGACGCATCCCTGCCACATGCCTAGATTGCATGTCCCCCCCAAAACATTATAAAATTGTACACTGCTGACATTCTATATTCTGATTCAGCACTGCATTCCAAAACAGCCTCCTGATGCACTCTAAAGTACAGTACCATGCATCTGAACATTCTGGAAATGCAAACACTGCAGGCAACTCTGTGTAGTTTTTTTTTTAAATGATTACTGCAGCTACAGTTTCTATAACTTTGGAGAAATAGATCCTATAAGGTTACTGACAGGAAAGAATAGTCTGTGAGTTCTGGTTGTGACATCATCAGTGGCTCTTCAATGAAACTGACTTTTTTGAACTGGGAGTGAGATCAGGGTTACAAAATAGCTCTTAACTTTAAAATGAAGTAATGCAGAAGCCTAATTTTTGGTATGACAGTTACTGGGGATAGGCTGATTCTGATTCTGCAAAGTAATGCTTTTGGCCAGAATCCCTCTTTAAGCCATTTTACTAATGCTTCTGCTTTCTTAGTACTGTCCTGCCATACACACACACCACATCATCTATATAATGGAACTACCTAATAATGTGGTGTGTGTATGGGTTGGTGAGCTCAGTATAAATTATGTCCAGCTTCCAGAACTGCAGGAAAAAAAATTGGCAAAGATACATAGATACATAGACAGTGTCGGCAGATAAGAGCCTATGACCCACCCAGTCTGCCCATTTGAGCTTGTAAGTTCAGTTTGTTTTCCTAGAAGTCTGTTGCCCCTTACCCCTGACCTCCAGAATTCCTTTATGTCTATCCCATGCATTCTTAAATCCCGTGATTGTTTCAGCCCCCACCACTTCCTCTGGCAGGGTGTTCCACTTGTCCACCACCCATTCTGTGAAGAAATTCTTTCTCACTTTTCCTCTGAATCGTCCTCCCTCCAACTTCATCCCATGCCCTCTAGTCCTGGAATATCTTTTTCGCTTAAAAATAGTGTTTTCCTGCACCCTGTTCCTCCCTGTAAGATACTTGCATGTCTCTATCATATCCCCTCTCTCCCTCCTCTCCTCCAGGGAGTACATGTTCAGTTCCTTCAACCTGTCTTCATGGGACTTGTGATGCAATCCATGCACCATCTTTGTTGCCCTCCTCTGAACATTCTCTACCCTGTCTATGTCCTTACGTAGGTATGGTCTCCAGAACTGTACACTGTACTCCAAGTGGGGCCTCACTAGTGTCTTGTATAACGGAATTATGACCTCCCTTTTCCTGCTGGTGATGCCCCTGCCTATACATCCCAGCATCCTATTTGCTTTACCTGCTGCCTTGTCACACTGTTTCCTTACCTTAAGGTCATCAGAGATGACAACCCCAAGATCCCTTTCCTGCTTGGTGCATGCTATATACTCACCCCCCAACTGATATATTGTGCCAGGGTTTTGTGCCCCATATGCATTATCTTGCACTTCTTTGCATTGAATTTCAACTGCCAAACCCCTGACCATTCTTCAAGTTTCTGCAGGTTGCTTCTCATTCTGTCTACACCCTCTGGTGTGTCTACTCTGTTACAGAGCTTTGTGTCATCAGCGAACAGTCAAATTCTGCCCTCTGGGTCCTGCGCAATGTCACTGATGAAGATGCTGAATAGGACCGGTCCCAGCACTGATCCCTGTGGTACCCCACTGGTCACTCTTCCCTCTGTGGAGTGACAGCCATTTACCACCACCCTCTGTGTCCTGCCACCCAGCCAGTTACCTACCCACCACACTACTGTCCTGCCCACACCCATATTCCCCAGTTTGTGAAATAGTCTTCTATGTGGCACAGTGTCAAAGGCCTTGCTGAAGTCCAGATAGGCCATGTCCACTGCCCTCCCTGATCCACCTCCTAGTCACCCAGTCAAAAATTCAGTGAGGTTGGTCTGACATGACCTCCCCTGGTGAAACCATGCTGCCTTGGGTCCTGTAGTCCTTGACAACCAGATGTTCCACCAATCTCTCTTTCAGTAGTGCTTCCATGATCTTCCCCACTACCGAGGTGAGGCTGACTGGTCTGTAGTTCCCTGCTTCCTCTTTGTTCCCACTTTTGTATAAGGGGACTACATCTGCTGTCCTCAGTCTTTGGGTACCTCCCTGTTTCCAGTGATCGGCTAAACAGGATAGCCAGAGGGTTCAGACCACCTCTCTTAGTTCTTTAAGGACCTAGGTGTGCACCCCATCTGGCCCCATTGCTTTATCAACTCTTATTACTTCCAGTTCCTTCAGGACCCTTTCTCTGTAAAGGGACTTGTGTCCATTTCTGCCCCATTCTCAACCCTTGTACTCCTTCAGACCCATTACCCTCCTCTTCCTCAGTAAAGACTGAGCAGAAATACCTGTTCAATATGTCAGCTTTACTGTTGTCATCCTCCATGACCCCATCCTCCCCTTCAGTCTCACTATCCCTCCTTTGTCTTTCTTTTTCCTTATGTACCTGTAAAAGGTTTTGTCCCTCTACCCACTGATTTTGCAATGTGTTCTTCTGTCTGAGCTTTGGCTTCCTTACTGACCTCCCTGCCTCCCTTTGCTTCTCCTGGTACTTCTTCCTCTCCCCTTCTGCCTGTGTCTTTTTGTATTGCCTGAATGCAATCTTTTGGCTTTCACTTTCTTTTGCTACCTCTTTGGAAACCA
This sequence comes from Neoceratodus forsteri, assembly GCA_016271365.2. Classification (NCBI taxonomy): domain Eukaryota; kingdom Metazoa; phylum Chordata; order Ceratodontiformes; family Ceratodontidae; genus Neoceratodus; species Neoceratodus forsteri. The sequence goes on along the minus strand of CM028129.1, from coordinate 641,006,959 downwards.
TAATGGTCTCCTCTTCCTTTTCCTCTTGCTAACCTGCTTAATGCATAATTCTGTCGTTCTTGTAGCCCATTTTAAATACCTTGCACTGTTCTCAACCTCTGATTCCTGTCCCATTCCCATTAATGCCTCTTTCAAGTATCTCCCCATTTTCCCAAAGTCTGCCCCCTAAAATCCAGGATCGTGTTTTTGTGTGTTTGGTTCTGCTCTTTCTGTGATTTCAAACCACAATGACTGGTGGTCACTGTTTCCCAGGTGCTCCCCACTGTTACCCCATCACACTGTCCCTGTTTGTGAGCACAAGGTCCAGTATTGCCTTCTGCTGAGGTTGGTTCCATGACCAGTTGCTTGAGGAAGGCACCCTGAAGGAGTCCAGGATAAATCTGCTCCTAGTTGATGCTGCTGCTGGGATGCTCCAGTCCACATCTGAATATGAAGTCTCCAACCAGTACTACCTCACCCTTGTCTGACATCCTTTGGATGGCTAGCATCAACTCTATCTATTTCTTCCTTCTGGGCTGGTGGTCTATAGACCACACCTGTGCGGATGGCTGTCCCCAGTTTCCTTTCCAGCTTAACCCACAGTATCTCTCCCCCATTTTGTTTCTCTTGGATCTCTGTGGCCCTTATGTCATTTTTTCACATACAGTGCCACTCCTCCTCCCTTCCTGCCTGCTCTGTCTCTTCTGAATATGTTGTAGCCAGGTATGGCCATCTCCCAGTCATGGTTATCATTACACCAGGTTTCAGTGATGGCCACAATGTCCAGGTCTGACTGTACCATGACATCATCCAGATCTTCCATCTTGTTGCTAAGGCTCCTGGCATTTGCACACATAGCTTTCCATGATTTGACCTCCTAGACTGTTTCACTGTTCTACTCCAGCCCCTTCCTTGGTTGTCATTTATCCCTGGTTCTCCTTGCTGTCTGCCCTTCAGCTGAATTTTGCCCTTTTCTGCTTATCCACCTCTTGGGCACTAATCTCCATCTTTTGCACACTGCTTTGCAGAGATAGCCACTCCTCTGGTTCACTGGTTCCACTGCTAGCTGTGGGGGTGAGCAAGTAGGTACCCTCCTTGCTGGCCTGCCACCCCACTGCTAGTTTAAATGTATCAATGTGGCATTTAAACTTATCATTGAAGTCTTAGATTCCCCTCAGGATGGATGCAGGCCGTCAGACTTGAACAAACCTCCATCCCTCCAGGTGGGTCCCTAGTCACCAATGAATCCAAACCCTTCCTCACAGCACCAGTTCTTCAACCATGAATTAAAGTTCCTGGTGCATGCACTCCTATGCTCTTCCTTGCCTCTCACAAGTAGTACTTCTGAGAAAGTGACAGAAGTAGCTACTTGCTTGAGACCCCTTCCTAGTTTCCTAAACTCTTCCTGAACTTCCTTTGGCTCCCCATTTGCCAGGTAATTAGTACCTAGGTGGATAATGACATCCAGATCACCCTCCCGTCTTGCCTTCCCAGTGATTCCCAGGATCTTCCTTCCATCCCTCCATGCCATGGCACCTGGTAGGCACCTCACCTCCCTGTCCTCCCCCTCCTGTGTTCCTAGCTGGATCCCTCTTATGATGGAGTCCCCCACCAGGATTCACTTCCTCCTCCTCTGGGGTCCACTGCTTTCCCTCCTGAGGTCACCTCCTTGGCTATCCTCCACATCCTTTCCTTCCACTTCTCTGGTTACCTCTATTTGGTTGTCCTCATTTGCCAGTGTGGCATATGAGTTCTTGAGTGGAATAGGATCTGGGATGTTCCTCTGCCTGACTGCTCTAACCTTCCCTGAGCCCACTGTCATCCAAGTGCTCCTCGTTCTCGGCATCCTTTGAGGCAGTTGCATTGGACTGGGTGGTCCCTGGATAGGGGTGATGGTACTCCTGACCCAGTTTACTTCCACTATGAGTCTGGCTACCTCATCCCACAGTCCAGAGAATGCATGCAGATAGGGCAGCACCTCAGTGTCCAGAAGGTCTGCCTGAATATGGCTGCCCCACAGCCACTGCATTGCATCACTCCCCACATTATACTGCAATTCCACTACTTGTCTGCTACTGAAGCTCTCCTAGTTCTCTTTTTATTAATTTACTGTACTAAAAATCCTGCCACTGATCCTCAGATAATTTTTTTTAAAGAAAAAGAAACCAATAAATAAATGAGTCAGAACACTTGTCGTGCTGAGGGTGGGCTTCTTCCCCCTTATGCCCCTCCTACTTCACACCCCTTACTATACCCTGCGTTTAGCTCCTGTCAATCAGATTTAACAGGGCATATAATTAAGAGTTGGGGGAAGGGGGGGTGAAAATTTGCAGCAATTAAAGACAGCACAGAATTACACCACCACTATGTTTTAAATTTTCAACAGCCCAAAAACAATTATAAGTAAAGACAACAAAGAAAGTATAGTGTCGCTAAAAGCCCACAATCTAAGTTTAAAAGCAAAATAGCAATTACCAGTTATTCTAAAGCACTGAATTGAATATGTTTCCTTCCTTCCCCTTCTGCCTTCTTCTGAGAAAATAAAACTCTGCTTGCTACTTTAACTCTGACTAAGCCCCATCTCCAGTTATCACATAGCTGAGGTCAGAGGCCAGACAATTAACACCCTTCACCCAACTACAGGGCAGTCAGACAAGCCAAGATAAAATTTGCAGCAATTAAAGACAGCACAGAATTACACCACCACTATGTTTTAAATTTTCAACAGCCCAAAAACAATTATAAGTAAAGACAACAAAGAAAGTATAGTGTTGCTAAAAGCTCACAATCATAGTTTAAAAGAAAAATAGCAATTACCAGTTACTCTAAAGCACTGAATTGAATATGTTTCCTTCCTTCCCCTTCTGGCTTCTTCTGAGAAAATAAAACTCTGCTTGCTACTTGGGGCCATGGAAGAACGTATCGCTGTACCTAAAACTAGTGGTAAAAAAACATTGAATTCTAAGTAATTATGCTGAAGAACAAACTCCAGGGCTTCTAAAAAAACTCTATTGGAAAGAAATCATACTTCAGATTTTGACTGAAAAAATACTCACAGGCTCTGACTCCATCCATGTGGTTAATTGATGTGTATAATGATTCTATGTCAGTTCCCAACTGGATATAATTTTCTTGCCACTCAATGTTTGCAAACTTGTCAGGGTGCCCGTTATGTCTCTCAGGTATGATTCTGCTACATTGAGTCAATCTTTTAGAAAGTAATCCAAAAATGCAGAGGTGTGATTCAGTGAATGAGTTCACACCTAACACAATATGCCACCCTGGAGGGTTGGCCAGGCTCTTATGCACCTTCTACAGTGCACAGGAGGAAGTAATGACTAGAAATGTTAGTAGAGACAAGTTCAGTACTTCCTCAAAGACAAAATTACACTTCCTGGCATCTTGTATCAGCACCAGTAATTCAGACTTGAATCTGCTAGTTGGATCTTGAGATAATTTTCTGTAATTTCTCTCATCACTTGAAATTCATGACAAATTGTGTGTGTTGTTTCTGTTCCATTAACACAACATTGCTCCCCTTGTCTGCTGATTTTATAGCTAGGTTCTTAATTTTTAGCAATTCTGTTTGTGCTATCTGTTCCTCATTGGACATAAAATGCAAAGTGACACCTTTGGCATTGTATAGGACTTTTGTATTAACCAGCTCTCTCTCTTTTTTTCTCTGTACTCACATAGGAGCATCACTACCTTTGGTCATTTGTACCATGCTTGGAGGTGAAGGGAAGACAAAAATGGAGGGTGATAATGGCTAAAGAATTTGGTGATGTAAAAGGAGCTGGGCCAGATTTTCTGTCTTCGAAATTCTGTCATTCATGCCCCCTTCTAAATGCAGAAATTGTGAGCTTTGTCTCTTGCTCTAAATCATTTGGGAAATGCATACAGTACCTTTGATTTATTTTACATATGCAGTGGGACACACCAACACTGCATCTGGGTAGAATAGCCATGACAAAATCAAGTCTAAGATCCCAGGATTTCTGAAAGAAAAGATTTAATATGAATCTGTATTCTGGGTATATTTTAAACAAAGGAACATAGGGACTTTAAGAACTTCATTTCCCCAGAATAAGTTTACTATTGTGAATATTTTTTTTATACACAAATGATATGTATTTTATTAAATTAAGAGTTACTGTTTTTGATTACAAATCACATTGAACACTACATTTAATGGTGAATGTTGTGCCTTAATGTTGTTTAAGCCAAGAGTGACATCATCATGATGTAGCCACATAGACAATTATAAGAAACATAGAATTTGATGGCAGAAAAGTACCACTTGGCCCACATAGTCTGCCCATTTTACCTATCTACTGTAAAATTGCAGACCCTTCTTGATCTCTGGCTTAACCCTTCCTTCCTGAACAACTAAGGTTCTCTTATGCCTATCCCATGTATCCTTGAGTCTTGTTATCATTTTTGCCTCCACCACCTCAACTGTGAGACTTTTCTAGGCATACACCACTCCCTCTCTGAAGACGTTCTTCCTCACATTTTCCCTGTCTACCCCTTCCAGCTTCATAGCATAACCCCTTGTTCTTGAGCACCTTTTTTTCTGAAAAATGCTTCTCTCTTGTATGTGTATAATTGCCACAGGCAGTGATGGAAAGATATGGAAGAGGGAGTATGTGGATATGTTCACACTAGTGGACAAGGATGCAGCGAAGAAGTCCGCAGAACAGGAGTCAGTAAGCAGATCAGAGATGACGGTGGTGTTAGCATTGGTAGGAAAAATGATGGCTTACAAGAGTTTTAAGAGCAAGACATTTGACAATTGGTATTATTTATACCCAAGAGGTATTTGAAAGTCACTATCATATGCCCCCTATCCCTTCTTTCCTCCATGGTGTATATATTGAGGTCCTTTAGTATCACCTCATAGGGTTTCTAGTGCAGGTCCTGCACCATTTTGTATGCCCTCTTCTGGACTGCCTCTGCTCTATCACAGTACTCCAGATGAGGTCTCACCAGTTATCTATACAGCGGCATCACCACCTCCCTCTTTCTGCTGGTGATACCCCTCCCTATGCACCCTAGCATCCCACTGGCTATCCCAGTGCCTTGTAACACTGTTTGGCCACCTTTAGATCATCAGATATGATTACCGCCAGGTCTCTTTACTGTTTGGTGGTCATCAGTACCACTCCCACCCATCTTGTACTATTCCCTGGGTGTCTGTGCCTGAAACTTAGTTGCCACACTCTTGACAATTCCTCAAGCTTTCTTAGATCCCTATTCAATTCCCTCCCCCGCAGTGTCTACCCTATTGCAGATCTTTGTGTCATATACAAAAAGGCATACCTTCCCTTCCAGCCCCTTTGCAATTTCACTGCTTGATCTGGGAGACAGAGTAGTTCCTCCCCCCAAGAGGTCATTGGTTAAAGCTCATTAACAGAGGTCATGTGATGGCAGCCTAATGGACAGCAGCTAGCTCCCTTCACTTCACATCACTTCCGACTATTTTAATTGAAAACCACCTTTTCATATAGACATTCCTCTCAGCAAAAGGTTCTGCATAACCTCTACAATATATAGCACATAAAACTTCAAACAAGAATGGAGGTTTTCATGCACAAGGCGCCACCGTGCCAATCAACTCCTCCCATGCCAGAGAAAGACAAGACTACAAAGCATCCCAAACAACAGCAGGTCACTGGCAGTAAACCTTCAGCAGGATCAGCAGCCACTTACAGAGGACCACTTCTTAGAAATCATGCAGCCGCTTCAGAGCTCGATTGCAGCCATTTCTGAAGAGCTGCATCAAGTGTACTCCTCAATGGATTCCCTAACCATATGAGTTTTTGACTCGGAGGCATGTCTCTCCTCTTTAGGAAAAAAAGAGACAAGGCTGATTTGGAGTACAGCATTGTGGGGAAGAGGATCAAAAAAATGGAGGAAAAACTGAAGGATCTTGAGGGCAGAAGCCGCTGAAACAACCAGCTCATTCTCGGGATCCCCGAAAGAGAAGAATGTACTTCACCAATATTATTTCTACAAAAGCTATGTGAAAAAATAGCTGGCCCCTCAACCAACGGTACCACCTAGACTATCGAGAGAGCTCATAGATCATTGTGGCCTATGCTGCTCCCAGGATCACCTCCTAGGCCACTAATATTTAAACTCTTAAATCTTTTTAGACAAACAACATATACTGGCCCAAATTAAAATGCTCTAGGAGGTAAAATGGGAGGGTAAAAAAATACACATCACTCAAGATTTTCCTCAGTCAGTGAGAATCAGGAGACAAGAAATGCATCCCATCATTTCCAAGCTGATTGTGGCTGGTAAATAATTTTGAGTTTGATACCCAGCCATCCTGCAGGTGAAAACTGAGGAGCAGTGGCACACTTTTGATACACATGAACAAGCACAACTGGAACTCGAAAAGCTGTTACCAGATCTGTTTAAGTGAGGGTACCTGTGTCACTGAGTGCTAAAAGACTTTCTAATCCTGCTGGCTCAATAAAAAGCTGGAAAATGGAAAGTTGTTTGGGACTTTTCCTACTTAGTGTGATAAGCACCTGAGGCCACATAATGGCAGATACTTTCTTTCTACGTGGATCACTAAAATGCCCAGAGCTCTTGGGAGACAAAACTGAGATACCAACACATATTGAGGAACTCTCCAGCACGAATCCAAATGTTTGTATGTGACTCGGGGGCTGTATCAGTTGGGTCTATACTTGTTTGTTTTCATTTAAAACCGTGACAACCAATCTCTATGTGCCCTCTTTCCCCATTGGTAGATAATTACTTAAGTTACTGCCCTTGGAATGAAGATACCCATGGATGGACACCATCTGTTCTCACCTTAACTAGATGAAAATTTTGGTTCACGTTCTTGTGCCTATATTGCCTAAATAGGTTTGACTTCTATTTTAACTATATTGTTATACCATTTGGTAACCAAATGGAGGACATTTGCTTTAATCTTTTGCAAATGTTGAGGTTAAAGAATAACAACGCTCAAATAATATTTAGGCCTGAGTGGATAGTTGCTTAATAAGGTTGAAAATGTATACCTCATTTGTTTAGCAATGTTTATACTCTATATAAGTAAGCTCGGGGTGGGGAGACTGTCGGGGACTGGGGAGCAGAGAATGCTGTATCACAGGGGTGCAAGTTAACATTGCCTGGCAGCATATTTAGTTAGTGCAGTTGATAGAACCGGGGATATTTGTTAAATCTATGAACTGTTTTGTTTAATAAATAATGATGGGGAAATTTAAGGGTATAAATATGGGGGGGGAAGGAATGTGCCAAAATTCTTCTTACTAGATGGTAACTGGTTAATAATTACTTCAGTAGAGGAAAATATTTCAACCGAGTTTCTTTGGTTTCATCACATCCTGCCAACCTCATAATGGGAGGTCCATACAATATTACAACTTGGAATGTCCGTGGTGCTAGAGACAGATGCAAGCGACAAGTAGTTCTCAGGCACTTATCTCATCTTCATGTGGGAAATGCATATCTACAAGAAATGCATTTAAAAGTGAAGATACCTCTCTTCTTTGTAGAAACTGGATGGGTCAAGCATATGGTGCTGCGATCTCTACTAGCCGAGGTGGGGTTGTTATCCTAATTGCCAGAAATATTCCATTTAAACTTATCCAAGAAATATGGGATACAAAAGGTAGATATATATTACTCCTAGGTGAACTGCAAACCAGACTGGTTTTGATAGGGTCTATTTATGACTCCAACAGATTCACCCTTGTTTTTGCTCACACCTTCTCAATTTGATTATCCCTTTATGCATAAAGCAATTTTCCTGGGTGGAGACTGGAACTTAACACCAGAAAACCAACTAGATAGATCTGACACCAAAAGAATTGGACTTTCAATCAATCAATCAATCAAATCTTTATTTATTCAGATGAGCATCATTGAGCAAGGCTTATTTACAAGATGGACCTGATAAGGTCAAGGTTCAGCAGTTGATACACAACAGATACATCAATACACTTATATATACAGTTATACATACAGGAAAAAAAACACTTATAAACACAGTGATGCATAGTAAGATTCACATGATAATGTGGGTTATAGGAAAGTTATACTAATAAATACAGTATATACATATCCCAGTTGAGGTGCCATGGCATATGCACAGCAAAATTTAATACTAGGATGGTGGGAGGCATTACTGAGGTGCCATAAGAAGGGGTGGCTGCCTGGGAGGGAGAACTGAAGAACAAAAATTATGCCATATATGGTGGATTTCTGGGAGGGGGGATTGTGAAATGACAAGACTAGCTCTAGTGGTAGCAGTTGCATTTCTCTGTGAAGAAATCTATGCAACGCTGTTTAAAGGATGCTATAGGTATAAGATTGGACAGCTTTAGGGATTTTTGTAGGGTTTTCCATGCCATAGCTAGAGAATAGCTGATTGCTGCCCTCCCTAGCCGGGTGTTGAATTTAGGCATTTTGAACAGGATGATGTTGTTGCTTCTTAGGGCATAGGAACTAGGAATGGTCTGGGTGAAGCAGTCCAGAATATAATTTGGAAGTTTTTTTGACAACACTCTGTAGGTCCATAATGCTGCATTTCTGTTCCTTCTGAGATGTAGGGAAACCCATCCAACTGCAGCATAGAGAGAGCAATGATGAGTGTTAGATGGCAGATCTGTTATGAATCTTATTGCTCTATGGTACAGGGTATCCAGCTTGTGTAGGTAGGAGATGGGGCAGTGACTATAAAGGAAGTCTGCATAGTCAACAACTGAGAGAAAAGCGGCCTGGACTAACCTCATCTTTGAGTCTCTGGTTAGGAAGGGTTTTAATCTATAGAATAGGCCAAGCCTTTGATGAAGCTTTTTTAGCAGTTCTTCTATATGATGTGTGAAGTCGAGTCTACTGTCAATCCACACACCTAGATATTTGAATTTTTCTACATACACCAGATTTTCTCCAAGGATAGTGCATAGCTGGGGGAGAATGATTGGTGAGGAGGTGCTGGTGGAGCTTTGATTGGAGAACAGCATTGCTTTAGTTTTCTTTGCATTTAAAAGAAGCTTTTTCTCAAGTAGCTGATATTGTAGCAAGGAGAATTCTGTTTGTAAAATTTCACGGGCAACTCCAGATGGTGGGTTGCTGACATACAAAACAGTGTCATCAGCAAAGAGGTGTACAGAGGCTTTGGTGAGGTTTGAGTCAATATTATTTATGTAGATGGCAAAAAGGATAGGTCCCAGGATAGAACCTTGGGGGACTCCTCTTAGCAACGGTTTTAATGGGGATAGATCACCTTCAGCTTTTACCTGCTGTGACCTGCCGGTGAGATAACACCTGAACCACTTAAGGGAGAGTGGATCTAGGCCAATGGAATACAAGGGTGATAGTAGCCAGCTCAAAGGGCCTTACAAGACCTTATGAATGAAGCAGGGTTGGTGAATATATGGAGAACATTACACCCCACAGAAAAATTCTACACTTTTTTTTTCTCCCCATCCCACCTACTCCAGACTTTATTATTTCTTAATGAGCTCTTTCCTCCCCCTGTGAATAATTGATAGCCAGATACATGCCCAGGTGATCTCAGATCACTCGCCCATCTCTGTCTCTTACTTACTTGGTCCTGGTTTACGTAGGAACTTCCTGTGGCACATGAGCAACCAATTACTCAAATCACAACCTACTTTATTATGCATCAGGGATTTTGTCTCACAGTTTCTTCAAACCAACAAAAGTTTGGTTACAAGACCTGACATCATATGGGCGGCTCTCAAATGTGCACTGTGTAGCGAATGTATTCGCCGTGAGTCCAATAGAGCCAGACAATTAAAGCTAAAAAGAACAAACTATTACTTGACATTCAAACTATAGAAAGAAACATAATACGTTACTCCTCAGATGAAGACTGGGTTAAGTTACATGCTTTAAATGCCCAATTTTATGATCTTATGTCTCAACAAGCAGAATTAGCAACAAAAAGAACTTGACTTAAATACCTAGAGTCAGGAGAAAGGGCCGGTAAGCTCCTAGCCATTCGAATCAAGCAGGCTGAAATGAGCCATTGTATCACTAGCTTAAAAACAGCCATATAGCCTGCAGTTACCCATCCCCAACAAATTGCTGATATCTTTAAATCATATTTTCAAACTTTATACTCGGTTCCTACAGGGGAAGTTGTTAATCAGAAGGATATAGATACCCCTACTGTTTTGATTTCATTAGATGCTGAGAAAGCATTCAACCAAGTCTCATGGAATTTTTTGTTCACAGTCCTAGAAAGACTCGGTTTTCAAAATAGTTTTATTAGTTGGATCCAATTCCTCTATAATGCACCTACAGCCCGTGTCTGGTGTAATGGTTTATTATCTGATTCCCTCCCACTGTACCGTGGCACCAGGCAAGGCTGTCCCCTTTCCCTGCTACTTTTTAATTTGTATTTAGAGCCTTTTATTAGGAAATTACTTTCTTCTCCGATCCTTCAAGGCATACCGATTGGAACTTCTCGCCATCCTATCTCTGCTTATGCGGATGATTTATTATTGCATTTAGAAAATCCAGCCTATAGTGTCCCTGCCCTACTCAGTGAAATAGACATGTTTTCTAAAGTTTCTTTTTATAAATTAAATCCCTCTAAAACAAAAGTATTTCCCATGAGTGGAAAGTCTCTACCCAGCAATATAGAGGGGTAGAATCTAGTGTGGGAATCAAAGTCCAAAACATATCTAGGCCTGAAGATTTGGCAAGTTGGGGCTCTTTACCAGTCTCACTATGGAGCAGAATAAAATGAATGTTTTACCTCGCATTCTTTGCCCCCTAAACATGTTGGGCATTTTTCTTCTAAAAAGCTGGTGCGCTAAGTTGCAAACCTCGATTAATCAATATTTTTGGAAAGGAAAGAAGGTCAGGCGAATGTACTTTAAGCTCACTGCACCTTAATTTTATGGAGGCTTTTGAAGATAGAGGGGGGATGGCTCACAGGCAATGTTAGAAAGTATTTTTTCACAGAGAGAGTTGTGGATGCATGGAACAGCCTTCCTGAGGAGGTTGTGGAGTCAGGAACAGTGGGAGAATTCAAGAAAGCATGGAATAGGCATAAGGCAAGTCTAGTGGGGGGGCAGGAGGAAGTAAGCTGTTGATTAACTAGAATCTACAGCTTATCCATCAGATAGGGAAATGGGCAGACTGGGTGGGCCAAGCGGTCCTTATCTGCTGTCAAATTCTATGAGACCTTGCTCTCCCTTCCTTTTTTACCTATTATTGTGCCACACACATAAACAAGCTTGTACAGTGGATTTTGACACCAGCCCAAAGTCCTGGTTCCCTCAAACCCCTTTGGTTAGATATTGAGACAGTCTTAACAGACACCTACCATTGTACTTTGACCGCACTATTATATCCCCCTGGGTATTACCTAAAGCTTTGAGAGACACTCCAATTTATTGGTCTCTAAAGGTGCTATTCCAAATGCAAAAATACTGGAATATTAACTGGTATATATCACTGGAGCAGCCCCTAATTGATAATCCTAATTTCCAAATTGCCCAGGCCCCCATTTCTTCCCATTTTTGGCCCTCTCTACAGAATTTGAAAATGGGTGACTTGGCACCTGGGAGTAAAGTTCTCACCTTTTCACAGTTCTGTCAGAATTACAGAATCAAAAACTCAAATCCCTTTAAATATTGACAAATCTGGCAGGTGATCCTGTCTTATTTTGGAAAACTAACCCATATCTCTTCCCCTACTGTTGAACCATACCCAATATTATTGATGGCTAATCAATTCCATGCAATATCCAAGGTATACAAAGAATTGCAAAACATGGATAAAAGTTTACCCAAGGGTGTCTGTTATTACTGGGCAAATAAGTTGTCATTATCTGCTGAGATCCCATTCTGGCTCTGTCTCTGGTGTAACATATATAAGTTTATCAAACAAGACAGACTTCAATTGGTGCAATACAATGTGATGCATAATTTATATTTCTCCCCTGACAGATTGTACAAAATGGGAAAGCTTCCATTCCCCTTGTGTCATAGAAGTAATGATGCTCCAGGTGACCTTTGTCATATGTTGTGGTCCTGTGCTAAAGTTTCAACCTTTTGGAAAAATATTAAAAATTCATTAGACTCACTACTTGGACTACAACTTTTATTTACTCCTGAAGCTTGCCTTCTTAATAACTTCCCTCCAGGGACCATTAAATGTAGAAAGGCACATATTGCTCTGATTTCAGCAGTGGCCAAGCAAATTATTATGAGGCACTGAAAAGAGAATATTTTACCATCAATATTAGAATGGCACAGAGATGTGTTATTAGCTCTTCAACTTGAAAAACATATAGCCATGCTGGCAATAGAAACCAGAACTAACTGGACAAATAGGGTCCGTTGGAAGCTTTACTCACAGTGTGGAAATCGTCATGTACTCTAAGCTTACCATATATATACAAACAGCTTTTGATTTAAATACTGTACAACCTACATAACTTGGCACAGGATTGATTTAGAGGATGAGACAACGAGAAGGGAGGGTTATGGGGTAATATTGTAATTATGTTGTCCTAAGTCTATTTGGATTGAGGATTGAACTTCACCTGTGTTGTTACTACTTATGTATACTGTTGCCTCAGTCACTAGAAGATACCCATGGATGTACTGTATCATGATAAAAATTGAAATAAAGCATATTAAATGAAAAAAAAAGCTCATAAATATACCCAGTTGAAAAATCTGAAATGTTTATATTTTAATGCTAGGAGCCTTAACAGTAAATTAGATGAGCTACAGGTCATTCTAACAACTGACAAGACTGATGCTATGTTGATCACTGAAACCTGGGGGTGAGAAATCTAGTTGGGATCTTTCTTTGCCTGGATACTCTCTGTACAAGTTTATCAGGCAGAACAAAAAGGGAGGCAGGGTGTCTATCTTTCTTAGAGACTCCTTGCAGGCAGTTGAAATTTCTAATAAAGTTAAGTGCCCTGCTAGCCCTTCTGGATCGGTATGGATCAAGTTAATGTTAAATAAAAACCAGCACATCATTCTAGGTGTTTGCTATCACCCCCCCCCAACCGAGTGCATCCACTGAACATCTTGACGTAATCATCAAGGAAATTGAAACAGCTTGCTCCTTAGAGGATATTATTCTTACAGGGGATTTTAATCTGGGTGACATTGACTGTACCGAGCACATGGCTATTTCCAGTTCAGGGAAAAAATTGTTAAACAAGTGCCAGTAGTGTAACCTTACACAGGGTGTTAAAAAACCTGCCCGGGGCAAAAATATCCTTGATCTTGTCCTTTACAGTGGATACTGAATAATCTTACTGTATCTGTACCTATTGGTAATAGTGACCACTACTCTATTAGTTTCAGCTTAGAACATATGGTTGCTCTGGTGACTAACAGTTCCATAATTTATATGTATGAGAAAGCTAATATTCCCAAAATTAAAGGTGGTTTAGACAGTGTCGACTGGTCATCTACTTTAAACACCACAGGTATTGAGGAGTACTTCAATATATTATTTAGTAAAATCACTGATCTGAGGAATAGTAATATTCCAACTAGGTTAAAAAATGCGTCCAGACAACCTAAATCAAAATGGATGAATACGGCAATAATCAAACTTATTAAAATAAAAAGACAACTGTTATTTGGCTTACTTACAAGCTACAACTCCTACTAACTGGTACCTATATTTACATATTTAAAAAAATGTAAAAACAATATTAGAAGGGCAAAAAAAAACTTGGGAGCTCAGAATAGCATCTAACGCTTGTAAGGACAATAGTAAGTCATTCTATGCTTATAGTAATTCCTTAAAGAAATCTACATGTCAGGTAGGCCCTCTTCAGGTAAACAATACCTTAATACATCCTCTAGATATGGCTAATCTATGTAATAATAACTTTTGCAACATATTTCAAAAAAAACAGAGCACTAACATAGTCAAAGATTCCATAGACTGCCATATCACTATTTCTGAATCAAATGTCCAAGCAAAATGAATCATGCTTAAAGGAAAAATCAGTGTATCTCCAGGTGATGTGTCAGGCCATCTCTTATATTTGCTGGCAAACAGCCTGTCATTGCCTTTCAAACTACTATATGAACATTGTATTAATCATAATTTTGTTCATCAGCCTTGGAAAACTGCACATGTAGTTCCCACTCACAAAAAAGGCCCAATGAATAATTGGGAAAATTATAGACCAATAAGCTTACCTTCCCCTATGTGCAAAATCCTGGAAAGTCTGATTAAGGATCTGATTACCTCCACCCTACCTAAATCAGACATTGAACAACATGGTTTCAGATAGGGCTGTAGCTGTTTGACCAATTTATTATGTTTTTACGAAGATGTCAGTTTGCAACTTGACAATAGACTCCCCTACGAAGTGATCTATATCGATTTCAGTAAGGCTTTCGACCTGCTCCCCCACTGGGCATTGCTACATAAACTGTATTTGTTTGACATTAACCTTATTCTTGTTAAATGGATAGCAAATTGGTTGCAGATAAAACACAGCAAGTTCTGATTAATGGACAGCTTTCCAACATGAGGTCTGTCACTGGTGGGGTGCCACAGGGGTCTGTCTTGGGCCCCTGCCTATTTCAATTTTTTTATAGTGGACATAGCAAGCAATGGCTATTCCAATACTATTAAATATGCTGATGACTTTAAAATCAGTGGACTATGTTCCAACTTGGATCAAATAATATCCATACAGAATGATCTAGACCTAATCTCTAAATGGATTACTACATGGGTGATGAAATTGAACCATAACAAGTGCAGGATCATGCACTTTCAGACTAATACTCCCTCTCACACTTACACATTAGATAACAGTCTGTTAACCAGCACTGACGTAGAGAAGGATTTGGGGGTTCTGGTATCTGAAGATTTCCTCCCTAACACTCAGATTAATGCAGTTATTCTTAAGGTAAACCAGATTATTTGGTCCATAAAGAGGAACATTAGGTCAAAAGATAGCAAAGTACTTATGCCGCTATACAGAGCTTATGTACACCCCCACTTAGATTTCCCCTCTCAGTTATGGTGGCCATTTAGAAAACAGGACATTATGCAACTGGAAAAAGTACAAAGAGGATACACTAAAATAGTGAGAGGATTGAGAAATGTCTTGTATGAAACCAGACTTAGGTCTTTGAACTTAATGTCCCTTTCTACCAGATGATTAAAATGTGATCTTCTTCTGTTGTATGACATCATGAATGATCCCTATTTATTGACCAGTTTAGGGTTGACGTTTAAAGATGACATCTATAACTTCAGAGGCCATCTGCACCAGTTACAACCAGGGAGATTCAATTTAATGCCTCATAAATTCTTCTATACGTTATTCATTATCAAGCCTTGGAATGCATTACCTCTGAAGGTGATTATTAGTGGTTCCAAGTCAATGTTTAAGTCCTGGCTGGACAATTTCATTCTTTCGGGCTCCTCCATTTGTTATTACTAGTAAAAAGGAGCTACTATGGGCCTCACAACTCTCTAGCTTCTTCAGATCTTAGTATGAATCTTCAATAATAAATACATTAAAGAGGACTGATCCCACTACTGATCCCTGTGGCACCCTCCTGGTCACCCTCCCTTCCTCAGAGTGATCCCCATTTACCACTACTGTCTGTTGTCTATCCCCAACCAATTTCTTACCCAGTTTGCCACCTTTGGACCCACTTACAGGCTGTCCAGCTTGCTTATGAGTCTCCTATGAGGAATGGTGTTGAAGGCCTTACTGAAATCTAGGTAGACCACAACCACCACTACCCTGTGATCCAATTCCCTTGTCACCCAGCCAATGAAATTGATCGCATTTATTTGACATGACCTCACCCCAGTGAATCCAGAAAGGCTTACATTTGAGGCTGGGCATGTTCCCTTAGCTTGAATGAGGAAAGTGCAGGGATGGGTAGCCAAGTGAGGTTGTATTCCTTGTAATTGTGTGATGGATTACACAAGATAATCTATTTTGGAATAAACTCTGCACCTATTTTTGCAAGCATGAAATGTGTCTGTCTGTTTCTGGGTCAGTGCCCTCTGTTTCTTTGGATATTGCCTGGATGT
This sequence comes from Neoceratodus forsteri, assembly GCA_016271365.2. Classification (NCBI taxonomy): domain Eukaryota; kingdom Metazoa; phylum Chordata; order Ceratodontiformes; family Ceratodontidae; genus Neoceratodus; species Neoceratodus forsteri. Next base: position 640,990,906 of record CM028129.1, on the reverse strand, counting down.
CATGGTGGTTGCTGTGATCTGCACACACAAACACATACACACTCCAGTTAGTTATATAACCTAATTTTCAAAATATTTATAATGACTGGATAAACTTATTTTATAGATGTTGCTATTTTTGGGCTCAGTTGTGTTACGCATCATGAGTGGAGCAACCGGGCCAGGTAGCAGGCTGAAAGACAGCAGCCCACAGCCACTAAAGGAAAGATTTGGAGCTGTGACTGTTGAAACCAGAACTGGTTAACCTTTGATCAGGATTCTTGTGGCACAAATGCATATCTGCAGGGTAAGATTGTTTATATTTATTCAGCATAGGCATGGGGTGAATAACAGAGAAAACTAAAAGGAAAACATGTGAGTGGGTGGTGGTGCTGGCGGTGGTAAACCTAGAGGAGTGTAAGACATATACAGGCAAATGCTGAAAGTATAATATGAAAGTAAAACACAGCAAAGTAACAGAACTGTTGGCTAGCACATCAAGGTTACCAGCAAAGGGGAAAGAGTAAAATGTGCTGGAAATCGGTTTTCTGTCCAGGAGACTTCTCTCATTTTAAAACAGACATGGTGGTCGCTAAAATTCCAAAATAACTGAAGATTCCGAAGTATTATACATAGATACATAGATACATAGACAGTGTCGGCAGATAAGGGCCTATGGCCCACCCAGTCTGCCCATTTGAGCTTGTAAGTTCAGTTTGTTTTCCTAGAAGTCTGTTGCACCTTACCCCTGACCTCCAGAATTCCTTTATGTCTATCCCATGCATTCTTAAATCCCGTGATTGTTTCAGCCCCACCACTTCCTCTGGCAGGGTGTTCCACTTGTCCACCACCCGTTCTGTGAAGAAATTCTTTCTCATGTTTCCTCTGAATCATCCTCCTCCAACTTCATCCATGCCCTCTAGTCCTGGAACATCTTTTCGCTTAAAATAGTGTTTTCCTGCACCCTGTTCCTCCTGTAAGATACTTGTATGTCTCTATCATATCCCTCTCCTCCTCTCCTCCAGGGAGTACATGTTCAGTTCCTTCAACCTGTCTTCATAGGACTTGTGATGCAATCCATGTACCATCTTTGTTGCCCTCCTCTGAACCTTCTCTACCCTGTCTATGTCCTTACTTACGTATGGTCTCCAGAACTGTACACTGTACTCCAGGTGAGGCCTCATTAGTGTCTTGTATAGCGGAATTATGACCTCCCTTTTCCTGCTGGTAATGCCCCTGCCTATACATCCCAGCATCCTATTTGCTTTACCTGCTGCCTTGTCACACTGTTTCCCTACCTTGAGGTCATCAGAGATGATAACCCCAAGATCCCTTTCCTGCTTGGTGCATGCTATATCCTCACCCCCACACTGATATATTGTGCCAGGGTTTTTGTGCCCCATATGCATTATCTTGCACTTCTTTGCATTGAATTTCAACTGCCAAACCCCTGACCATTCAAGTTTCTGCAGGTCGCTTCTCATTCTGTCCACACCCTCTGGTGTGTCTACTCTGTTACAGAGCTTTGTATCATCAGCGAACAGTGAAATTCTGCCTTCTAGGTCCTGCGCCATGTCACTGATGAAGATGTTGAATAGGACCGGTCCCAGCACTGATCCCTGTGGTACCCCACTGGTCACTCTTCCCTCTGTGGAGTGACAGCCATTTACCACCACCCTCTGTGTCCTGCCACCCAGCCAGTTACCTACCCACCACACTACTGTCCTGCCCACACCCATATTCCCCAGTTTGTGTAATAGTCTTCTATGTGGCACAGTGTCCAAGGCCTTGCTGAAGTCCAGATAGGCCATGTCCACTGCCCTCCCCTGATCCACCTCCTGTAGTCCATTGACAACCAGATGTTCCACCAATCTCTCTTTCAGTAGTGCTTCCATGATCTTCCCCACTACCGAGGTGAGGCTGACTGGTCTGTAGTTCCCTGCTTCCTCTTTGTTCCCACTTTTGTATAAGGGGACTACATCTGCTGTCCTCCAGTCTTTGGGTACCTCCCCTGTTTCCAGTGATCGGCTAAACAGGATAGCCAGAGGTTCAGCCACCACCTCTCTAGTTCTTTAAGGACCCTGGGTGCACCCCATCTGGCCCCATTGCTTTATCAACTCTTATTACTTCCAGTTCCTTCAGGACCCTTTCTCGTAAAGGGACTTGTGTCCATTTCTGCACCATTCTCACCCCTGTACCCTTCAGACCCATTACCCTCCTCTTCCTCAGTAAAGACTGAGCAGAAATACCTGTTCAGCATGTCAGCTTTACTGTTGTCATCCTCCACGCGGCCCCCATCCTCCCCCTTCAGTCTCACTATCCCTCCATTTGTCTTTCTTTTTTCACTTATGTACCTGTAAAAGGTTTTGTCCCCTCTACCCACTGATTTTGCAATGTGTTCTTTTGTCTGAGCTTTGACTTCCCTTACTGACCTCCCTGCCTCCCTTTGCTTCTCCTGGTACTTCTCCCTATGTCCTTCTGCCTGTGTCTTTTTGTATTGCCTGAATGCAATCTTTTTGGCTTTCACTTTCTTTGCTACCTCTTTGAAAACCATAATGGTCTCCTCTTCCTTTTCCTCTTGCTAACCTGCTTAATACATAATTCTGTTGTTCTTGTAATCCCCATTTTAAATACTGCCCACTGTTCCTCAACCCCTGATTCCTGTCCCATTCCCCTTAATGCCTCTTTCAAGTATCTCCCCATTTTCCCAAAGTCTTAATTTAAAAAGTATTAATTTTATTTTATTTGTGTGCTGCATCCAGGGTGGCAGAACCTATTTATACCTGTGCATTAGAGAAATCTAATGCACAGGTAACAAAAAATCCCAATTTAAGATTTTCCTTTCCCATCTTATGTCTCTTAATGGCATGTCCGGTACCAAAAAAGAAGAGAAAAATGTATTTAAAGTTTTGGTCATTTCCTGTTTTCTGGCTATTATGTAATTGTTTAACAGCTCTCATAGCCTTCCTAATCCCATTGAACATCAAAAAAAATTTCAATTTATTTTTTGGGCATATTCCGTAGCCCTTTGTCCTAGTCTCCTTTTGAATTTCCTGATATTGATGGTACATTCCCCTAGTAATGCTTCATAATGGGCTCTGGTGCAAGTTTTTGTTTCCTCTTACCAGGACTATTGCAATACATTCTATAAAGGCTTTCCTTGTGTTCAGATCCATCACCTACAGCAGGTCCAAAATGCTGCTGTAAAGCTTTTGATTTCTGTCTGTATGTTAAATCAGATCAACTTCTTTTTATGGGTCCTTTCATGTCTACCTGCTAGGTAGTAATGTGATTGCAAGGTGCTTTTGCAGACATGCAAAGCCCAAAATGGACTTGGAAGTCTGTATTTCCACGAGCTCCTGACCCTTACACATATGGAAAAGTTACCTGCTCCACAGGCCAGGTTTTGTTATACATCAATTCTTCCTGTTGAAAACTGGTGGCAGTCATTTGCTTGTGGTTGCTGCCTCTTACCACTGCAATGTCATTTCCAAAGACATCTGCCTGATCCTCCCATAATCTGTACCTTGATCAGTACCTTTATAAAACTACATTTTACACAAGCTTTCTTTGAAAGTATTTATTTTCTATTTATTATTGCAAAGTGTTCATCAGCTGTCTGTTTATGTACATATTGACAGATAGTGTTGATGTTTTGTTTATTACGTCATTACTCTGTCATTAGTTTGTAGCTTGCCTTGAAGTTGCATTATATTTCTGGCAATGTAGCTTGAAAGGGTGCCATTAACAAATAGAAATATAGTAACATAGTAATGAAGGGTAATCAAATTTGCAGATCTTCACATCAGCATCTTTTATGAAATGTGGCCAAAATATTTACAAATGTTACATAAATTGTTGTGGCAAGGGATAAGCTGTAGTGCCTCTTTTGTAGTCATGAATATTTTTAAGGTTATTGTAGTGTATGGTAGAACGCGACTGAGCATGGAAATCCATGCTCCCAACAGTGTTGTTGTGCTTGCCTCAGTGCGTCACTATCTTGTTGTGCTGCACTGAGTATGTCACCGGTGCAGCACAACAAGATCGAGCATGCATTGCACACATATGCAATTGGATGCCCACGGCGATGCGAAGTCGCGCTGCTACACATCCTGGAAGTAAGCCTTATTTGCAGGGAGACTTGTTTGAGGGATCACGGAGTGCTGATTATGCTTGCCCATACACTATAAAATATTGGCCCAGATATTCAAAAGGGTTGCGCATGGCACAACAGTGTTGTGCCATGCACAACTACTGATACCAACCACGATATTCAAAGGGAAAAGTTGCGCGGTACAAATCTCGGCGCACTGAGCACATCAGTAACGACGAGGCACAGTTGGGGGCGGCCATGCATAACCTGCACAGCCCAATATTCAGCCCAGAATGTGCAGAGCCATGCATGTGCAACCCCTACCTGCACCAGCACAAAGTTAAGCCAAAAAAGGAATAACTGATGGCCACCCACAGGTGAGCTGCCGCATTGCAGGGCACAACATGGCAGCTGCCACCTGTGGGTGGCCACCCAATTTCTGGCTGCACCTGGTGGCACCCCCCCATGCCCGATCATGGGCATTTGTAAAAGAAGACATCGTCCAATATCCCTGGTGGCCCAGTGGACCACACTCTGCCCGATCGCAGGCATCTATTGTAATAAAAGAACCCCCCCATATCTAATATCCCACTTTCTGCCTGATCGTGGGCATCTGTTGTAAGAAAAGAACCCCCCGTCCAATATCCCACTTTCTGCCCAATTGCAGGCATCTGTTGTAAGAAAAGAACCCCCCCTCCAATATCCCTGGTAGTCTAGTGGTACCACCCTCCCCAACCGCTCACCGAGCCCTACCACCCCGCTCCACCCGGTCAGCCGGCGGGTGGCAGTACCCCACCTGCCTGCCACCCCATCGCCTGCCGGCTGACAGCTCAGTGGGGCTGCACACCAATTGGTTCACAGCATGAACCAATGGGCATGCAGCCCATACCGTACTACACATTCCAGATATGTGATTCATTCACACATCTGGAATGCGTGAGAGTATGCATCGCCCATTGGCTCACGCTGTGAACCACTGGCGCAGCCCTACCGAGCTGTCAGTCAGCAGGCGGCGGGCAGCAGGTGGGTGGAGTGCTGCTGCCCACCGCTGACCGGGAGGAGAGCGGGGTGGTGGAGCTCAGTGGGCGGGTGGGGAGGGGGACCAGTTGACTCCAGGGTATTTGGGGGTTCTTTTTACAACAGATGCCCGTGATTGGGCAGAAAGCAGTCCACTGGACCACCAGGGATATAGGACGGGGAATTTATTTTAAACATATGCCCACGATCAGGTTGCAGGGGGAATCGGTCCCCAACGGCTGCTGACTGGCAGGGCACCAGGTGCAAGTCGTCGGGGATTGGCACACCTGCATGCAAATGGGATGCAAATGGGGCCATAATGACATGCAAATGGCCCCATGTGTGCCTTGCATAAATTATGGCCCCATTTGCATGTCACCTTTTGAATATCGCGGGTGCTGTGAATGGCGCAATGGCACTTGCGCTAGCACATCTCCATGCTCCACACTGGCCACTGCGCCATGCACAGTGGGGGTGGCCAGGGTGCGATATTCAAAGCTGCTGAACCATGGCACAGCTCCTTTGAATATTGCTTAGTCCATGCCCCTGCGCAGTCAAGTTGAGCTGCGCCCAAGCTTGCGCCACAGCCTGGTGCAGTTTGAATATCTGGGCCCTTGTGTATAAGCAAGCATACACAAACAAGGCAGTTGTTAGCTCTCGAGGTTTCTGTGGCAGCGGACCTCTCGAGCTATGCTCTCGAGGTCTCTGGTTATCACGGAAACCTCTCGATCACAACTGCCTTGTTGTGTATGCTTGCTCATACACAATTGTCTATGTTTTGTGTAGTATGTATGTTCACACAAATGTTCTGATTCTAGAACTCTCTGAGCTGAGTGGCTGTGTTTGAGAAGAAGCTCCCAAAGCTAAATGCTTTTTACTATATTTTTCAATTTAAAAATTGTTTTGTTTTATGTAAATGTAGGTGATTGTGAAAGATAACCCTGTAGGCTCCAGGAAGATATAACATTTGTGTGGTAGATATTGGTTGGAAGTCAGAAGGATTTGTTTAGTGTGTTCTTTCAATTCTGATGTGGTTAATTTTAGTACTATAGTTTAAACCATTTCTGTATGTGCCCTTGGTGGTGTCTGATATTGAGAATCTAAGTGTCATTTGTCGGTATTCTGTCTGTTTTGATAGGTACTTTATTTTCTCTGTTAAACAACTGAGTATAACTATTGCCTAATACTTTACAGTACATTATATCTTTTTGTGCTGTCTCTGATTTTTTCTTCTTTCTCCAGTCTTTTAGAGCTGTTTAGTTACTGTGGCAGTGGTGTGGTACTGTGTTCTTTCTTGTAGTTCAAGGTGCTTTTGGGACTGTTGATTTCAACTGGTTTACAGAATTAAATGTTTTTTTTATTTTTAAAAAGTTACAGTACTTCAGCTTGGTAAGTTGTCACCTGTTTGTTGTTGCTAAGTAGCAGATGTTTTTGCACTATGTTCTGATTCTGTGATATAAACTGTATTAGTAGAATGTAGATTATTGTGACTGTTGATAAATTTTGATGGTAAAGTGGGATAGAAATTTATATATTTTCTGAATATTATAGTTATTTTATGTATAATTGGAGAGTAGGAGAAGCTGGGCTTGGAGGAAGCGGGGGAATAGGTACATGTATGGGAAGTAGGAGAGTGGTAAACTGCAATAGCTGTGGGGCAGCAGTCATTTTGGGGTTGATGTAGAGTGAAGGGGGAGATCCTGTGTGTTAGAGCCTGGAGGTGCTAGGGCTGAAATAAGGCTGCTCAGATGGGAGCTTGGGAGGACGGAAGCAGAGCAGTAGAGGGAAAGGCAGAGGGGCGATGCCCAAGGCAGTGAAGGAAACAGGCAGGGGATGGGAGTGAGGAGGAGCACCTAGTATACAGGAGTATCTCTTCCTCAGAGGAATAGGGAGTCCAGGGTGGAGGAATGGCAAGTGGTGAGGGGAAGGGGTGGGAATGTGAGAGTAGTATCATGGGTGGGAAATTCTAAAGGGGTGCCTTTATTGAATGATTTGCACCACTGCCTGGAAGAAGGGAGGAAGCAGCAGGAGGTGAGGTAGGAGGTCAGGTTGAGCCGGTGTTGAGAGTAGGAGTACAGGGGAAGGGGAGGGAACTAATCAGGGTAGCAGGGAAGAGGAGGCAGGCAAAATGGAGAGGAGGAAGGGGAGGAGGCAGAGAAAAGGAAAGGAAGAGGGGATGGAAAACTGAAAGCAGATACAGATAGTCAAAAGGGGAGGGGCAGAATGGGAGATGGAAAAACAGTTAAGAGGATAAACTGTGGATGTGGAGATAAGTTTACCATGGTGCTGAGGGAGCAGTTTGGTGGGGAAGCAGCTAGTACTGAAGGTAAGAAAGGAAGAATGGAGAGCACGGATGCAGGGGATGAAAGGGTGGCAATCATAGGGGTCTCCATAATTAGGGTGTTCACTGGGGAAGGAAAGGGGACCCAAATGCAAGCAGAAGGGTGGTTTGTATGCCAGGGATGACAGCAGGGAAGGTGGGCCCAAGAATAAGGGAAATGGTAAGGGAGGTTGGAGGAAAACCTAATTTAGTTATACATTTGGGAACCAACGACCTAGCTAGGAAGGAGGTGGAGGTAGTACAAAGTAAGTTCAGGGAGTTAGGGAAGATCTGCAGAGAGGAAGGACGTTCACTGGCCTTCTCAGAGGTGATATCAGCACCAAGGGCCAGCACAGCCAAGAAAAGAAGAATAGAGGATTTCAAGGACTGGCTGAGGAAATCGTGGAGGGAGGAGATGTTTATCTGTATTGGGCACTGGGAGGAGACCTGGTCAAACATAGCACTCTTTTCACCAGATAGGCTACACCTCAGTAGGGAGGGTTTGAGGGTACTCAGGGACAAACTGGGGGAATACATAACAACAATACTTAATTTTAACTACTGGGGGGGGGAGTGGGCATGCAGGCCCACAGACTCCAAATGGATGAGGTAATTGAACCTCCCCCCAAGAGTGATGGAAGAGGTCTGGAGGGAGAAGGTGGAAGGGGCAAGAACACAGTTAGCAAAGGGTGAAAGGGGTGAGGAACACATAACAAGAGTACATGTAGGGGTGCACACAGTGGGGATAAAGGTGAATAGAGAATAGAGGGAAGGTCAGATTCCAGGTGGAGGGTGGTGTCTCTGAATGCACGGAGTCTTGGAAACAAGATGGAAGACCTGCAGACACTATTAGCGGACAGGAGGGTGGACATAGCTGCAGTAACCGTGACTTAGGTAACATTACACCATGACTGGGACCTTGCGATCCCTGGATATAAACTATACAGGAGGGACAGAGTAGTCGGGAAGGGGGAGAGGTGGCGGTTTATATCAGGAAGGGAATAACTTGCACAAGGGAGGAGTCAGAGGAAGGCGAGGTAGAGGCATTATGGGTTCATTTAAGGTCCAATAGAGGGAGAAAGATGAAGTGGGGGTGGTTTATAGACCACCCAGTCAGGATGAGGAGAGGGACAGGGAACTGAGCTCACACATATTGGAAGCTGCAGGGAAAGGAGAGGTGGTAATTGTGGGGGACTTCAACCTGTCCAAGGTGGACTAGAGCATAACATCCATGACATGTGTTAGGAATCAAGTGATCCTGGAAGAACTGCAGAGTGGGTTCATGACTCAGTGCATCACTGAACCAACAAGAGCTGAGGCAATTCTTAATTGGGTGCTCACAAATGGGGAGCATATATAGGAAATAATGGTCAGGGAGCCACTGGGAGGAAATGACCATTGCACAGTGTGGTTCCAGTTGGATATGAGCAGGGAAAGCATCCAGACTAAGACCAAAATCTTGCATTTCAGGAGGGCGGACTTCAGGAAAATGGACGAAGTGATAAGGAGCCATCTGGTGGGCATCAGAGCAGATATAGGGTGGACCAAAGGTGGCCCACCATTAAGGAAGGTATATTGGTTGCCACAGATGAGTGAGTTAAGCTCAAGGATAAGAATACAAGGGCTAAAGTGCTCAGCTGGTTCAGTTCTGGGGTTGCCCAGGCAGTAAAGAAAAAGATGTTGGCCTTTAGAAAATTCAGGAAGACCAAGAGAAAGGTGGATAGGGAAAATTACCTAAGGTTAACTAGTGAGGCAAGTAAGAAGGTCTGGTGAGTAAAGGCACAGAAGGAGCTGCAGATAGCTGAAGAAATTAAGAAGGGGAAGAAGGTTTTCTTTCATTATGTAAGTGAGAAAAGGGAAAGAAAGGAAGAGATTGTTAGGCTTAAAAAAGGGGATGAGTGGATGGAGATAATGAGGAAAAAGCAGAGATACTAATGAATACTTCTGTTCCATCCTCACCAGGGAGAAGACAGACCAGTGCCTTCAGGATAGAAAAGAGGAGCAGGGGGAAGGGAACACAGATGAATAGAAGAGGATAGAGTGAGGGAAGGGCTGCTGGCATTGAAGGTGGACAAATAACCAGGCCTGGACAGAGTACATCCAAGGGTACTAAAGGACCTGGCTGAGGAGCTGACAGGGCCACTGGCAGACCTATCTAATAGTTTACTAGAGACAGGCATAGTACCACTGGACTGGAGAATAGCACATGTAGTGCCGCTTCATAAAAGCGGTCCCAAGGATGACCCAGGGAATTACAGACCAGTCAGTCTGACCTCCATTGTAGGCAAACTCATGGAGACCATACTAAAGATAGGTTGATGGAATATCTAGAGGAGCATGGTCTCCAGGATGCGAGGCAGCATTGGTTCACGGGGAGAGGTCATGTCAAACAAATCTGATTGACTTCATTGACTGTGTCAGTAAGACAGTAGACAGGGGCCAAGTGGTAGCTATCCTCTGTCTTGATTTCAGCAAGGCCTTTTACTCTGTGCCCCACAAAAGGTTGATCAGGAAGTTGGTGGATTTTGGGGTTGGTGAAAAGATGGCCAGATGGGTGGAAAACTGGCTGAAGGACAGAACCCAGAGGGTGGTTGTGGGGGGAAGAGTTATCTGGTGCAAGACAAGTAATCAGTGGGGTCCTGCAGAGCTTGGTACTGGAGCCGGTGTTGTTCAATGTCTTCATCAATGACACTGGAGATGACATTAAGGGCAAAATGTGCCTATTCATAGATGACACCAAGCTCTGTGGTAGAGTGGGCACAGCTGAAGGGATTCAGGACCTACAGGAAGATCTGAAAAAGCTAGGGAGGTGGTCCAGGATCTTGCATCTTGGATTCAATGCCAAGAAATGCAAAGTTATGCATATTGGAGCCAAGAATCCTAGGACAGAGTACTACCTGGGTGGAGCCCAAGTATCTGCATCAGAGGAGGAAAAGGATCTGGAAGTGATGATCACTAGCAACCTGAAGCACTCCAAGCAGTGCAAGAAAGCAGCAGCAAAGGCAAACAAGATGCAGGGATGCATATCTAGGGGGCCCAGAAGTAAGAGAGAGGAGGTTATACTGCCCTTGTACAGGTCACAGATAAGGCCACATCTAGAGTATGGAGTTTAGTACTGTTGCCCACACCTCAAAAAGGACATTAACCTGCTGGAGAAGGTCCAGAGGAGGGCTACAAAGATGATAACTGGTCAGCAGGGTAAGGCATATGAGGAGAGGTTGAGGGCACTGAACATGTACTCCCTGGAAGACACGAGAGAAAGAGGGGACATGATTGGGACCTTCAAGTACTTGAAAGGAATAAATAAATTTGGTAAGGAAAGTCTCTTTAAGCTGAGTGGCAACCCTAACAAGAGGGGGCACAGTCTTAAGCTGAAGGGTGGGAGGTTAAGGAAGGAGGTCAGGAAGCACTTCTTCAAAGAGAGGGTGGTGGACACTTGGGATGCACTGCCAGAAGAGGTAATCTCATTGAAGACAGTGGGAAGCTTTAAGAGAGGCTGGGACAGGTATAGGGGAGGGTAAGGGTCATGGGTAAGGAGGATGGGAGGAGTGGGAAGAGGGGGCAGGGACAGTAGCTCAGGTTGTGAACCTTGCAACATGAGCAGACTTGATAGACCAAATGGTCTTCTTCTGCTGGCTTCTTCATATGTTCATATGAGCTGGCTATGGTGAGATCTGAGTAGTGACATGGCCAGCAAAATGTAGTGTATGTTGATAAATGGTAACACACCCCAAACAAAAGGATTTGAATACCTATGATGCATTGCACTGGGTTTAATGCTTTAGAATGCATGTATATGCCCATCAGTGGTGGTGGATCCAGCCTGTATAAAGGAGTGGCCACACAATCGGTGAAGATTAGCAACTCCTAACACCTGTGTGCTCCAGTGATTTGCCCATCTCCTACAGTTTTGACCTCCATTCCTGAAGAGACATCTGAGCTACAGACAAGTGCTCTGTCTGTGACTGTAAAGGCTATGGCCGATGGGACTGAGATACAACCACCTGAACCACTCTAAGGGACCAACAGACTGGCTCTTGGTCACAGCATTGTCCGGTAAGCTGGGGGGGGCTACCGGAGCCGAGCAGGGCCAGTGATGTCAGTGGGGGCAGGTCCAGCCTGTATAAAGGAGTGACTGCATAAATGAGTGGTGAAGATCAACATCTCCTAACACCTGTGTGCACCACTGATTTTCTCATCTCCAGCAGTTCTGATCTCCAGTCCTGAAGAGGTATCTGTGCTACAGAAAAGTTCCCTGTCTGTGACTGTAAAGGCTACAGCCGGTGGGACTGAGTTATAACCATCTGAACTGCTCTAACGGACCAACAGACTGGCTCCTGCCCACTGCATTGTCTGATAAGCTGGGGTAAGCCGGTCCAGTGGCGCCGAGGGTTGAGACGTCAGCCTTACCTCACACCACACTGGCAACCCATGTTCAGAGAAGGTAACAAAAATGTTTTAGTATAAGGGGAGGTTGCCGTTCCTGGGTGACCCTTATTGTCAAGGGACAGGCAAACTGGAAGGTGAAAATGGGGGGCTTAGGTGAAGGGGAGAGAGAGAGAGTGTATAGAGGAGAGAGGAAAGCAAGGAAAGGTGGGGCCAGGGCGACTGTCAAGGCCAGGCATTTGTCTCCATTGGGTGAAACAGCTGGGGGAAGTGGCCACCAGGGGTAAAAACAGAGGGGCTCAACAGATGCCAGTCACTTTCTGCTGAAAATCTTGGGATTCTTCAAGAGGCTCAGCACATTGACTGGCAGATGTCGAGGATAAATAGGGTGGGAAAAGGTAAGGTGGGGGCATGGGGGAGGCAGAAGCAAAGAGGACAGGCTTGGTTATGTAGTAAAATAAATAATCCATTAAGAGATTGTTCCTTGAGTTGAGCTGGCTCTGGTAGCATCAGCAGTTGGGGGAATCACAGGTTGTCCAGCATTTTGGGTTGTTGTTGCCACTGCAGGGTGCCACTGGGTCTGTGTTAATTGTTTTACTCAGGTATATACAACTTCCCGTGGTGCTTTCCAGCCTATCGAGGCAAGAGGGGGGCACCATCGGAGCACTGTGGTTCCATTTGTGAATGGATGCTGGGAGCAGTAGTAGCTGGTGACTGGAATGGTTAGGAAGACTCCTCGTGTGGATGGGAGCATGCAAGCAGGGTATGCTGTGATTTCCTGGTAGCAAGCTCATCTGGTGTAGAGAAGCTTTGCGGGGCAGGCCGCAACAGTAGCTCACATGATGCACTCTGTGGTCAGAAGGTTTGGATGAGAAATTACAAATGTATGATGCAGGCGGCAGTGGTTCATTTAGAAGTTGGGACAGATTTAAATTGTTAGACATGGAAGGTTGGCTTGCTTGGCCTCCAGTGGGGGGCATAGCTGCTGTGACGGGATCAGAGTATAGGATTGGGAGGCAGGTGGGTGGAAGGGCACCTGGGATCATTCTGATCCCACCTTTTTGTTGCTTGATTTTTGGGGGCTTCAAGGAGGGGTGGGCCAGCAGAGGGGCCAAAACAGAAGAGGTTTGCAGAGCTCGAGCCACGATGTGCGCCACCATTTTAGAGTTGTGGCAGCTGCCACCATCTTAGCAATCAGTATTGGCCATGCAGGTGGCACCTGGCAAGACATGAGAGGGAAAAGAACTTGAGAAGATAGGGACATGGGGAGGGCAGTTGGATGGGGCTGAGGGATGGAGGTTGCTCCAACTGGGGAACCTTGGGATGAGGGTGTGAAGCACAGCAGGGCTATATACATAATAATAATAAAAAATAATAATAATAAAGCACAAACATACTAAGTGAATGAAGCCTCTCTTTCCCCATCCTGGCAGTTCAATTCATCACAACTCTATCTTGCCATTCCAGGTTCAGTTTGTTTTCAGTGCAGTAGGGGGTGGAAACTTGTGGAAGCTCAAGTAAGCACATAGTACTGATGTTTGGCATACTTTTAGGCCAACAGGGTCAGGCAGAGCTAGGTAGAGATTTAGCTAGCAGTTTTCCTGCTGCATGAATGACTGAGGATATTGTTGTGAAGCTGGCCCCGTGGCTTAGTGGTTAGAGTGTGTGGATACAATGCCAGGGATGGCCAGAGTACCCAGGTTTGACTCCACCTCCCTCCTGCAACTCTAGCTGGGTGCCTCTACCTAGGGCTGCCATGGCACAACATCAGATCCCTCTTGTTCAATTGCTATACCTTCTGGCTTAAAGAAGATGACATTAACAAGGCACAGGTTTAGCAGCATAACAGGCAGAGTCATGCAAAAAACAAAAAAACAGAGGGGATGGGGGGGGGCAAGGAGCAAATCAGGGATATAGTCTGGGGTAGGCAGGCATGCTCCCTGAGCTAGGCAAGGGGGCAAGGTGGGTCGGGGGAGGGGGCAAAGTTAAAAAAACAAACCTCAATTGTACACGGTCATCCATGAATATGGGGATTCTGTTTTACAGATGGCACCAAGGAAGAAGGACAGTGCAGTAGAGAAGCTAGCCATGCAGGCAGTGACACTGATGGGACAGATGCAGTCCATCTAATAGGAGGCTCACAAGGCAAAAGAAGCCCGCGGGGGCTAGGAAAAGGAAAGAGGTGAAAGACAGTGAGAAGGGCAGAGAGGGGAAGAGGCTGAGGAAACCAGCAGGGGAAGAGCTGGCAGTGAGGAGAGGTAAAGAAGGGGGGACACAGGTGGACTTAACTAAAGGGGGACAGGATGGTAGCCTTAAGGAGTATTTGGCAGGTTTGATAGCGAACAGAGGGGAAAAATGGTCAGCAGAACTGGAAAAAGCTTGGATAGAGTTAAAGCAGGCAGGGGTTCAGGGAGTAGGGGCAGGGGATGGGAAATGTGGGGGACAGGTTGGGGGGTTCCGAGGATGACGATGGGGAACGAGTGCTGCAGGCAATCAAGGAAAAGATATGGAAGAGGGAGTATGTGGATATATTTGCACTAGAGGACAAGGATGCAGTGAAGAAGTACACAGAACGCGAGTCAGCAGGCAGATCAGAGATGGTAGTGGTGTTAGCATTGGTAGGAAAAACAGCGGATGTCAAGAGTTTTATGAGCAAGACGTCTGACAATTGGCTGGCAGGGTTTACCAACTTTAGTGACATATTACTGCAAAAGCAGCCCGAATTGGCTATCCCCCTCCTGACTTATTTAGCCATGATTCAGGGTACAGAGAAGGCAAGAGGGGGGATATGGGTGGCTAATCTATGATGAGCGTTTTTGGCAGCAGATGGCAGACCATGGGGACATTAGGCGGGACGTAACTCATGCAGACCTGTGGGTGCAGATGTTCACAGGGCAGTATCCAGGGGTGGCTGAGGGAGTGAAGTCATTTGGGGGGGCAGTGACAAAGACATGCTGGGGTTCAACAAAGCAACCTGCAGCTGGCCAAACTGTAAATTCCGACATGTCTGTGTGAAATGTGCTGGGCCCCACCCAGTGTCTAGATGAAGGAGCATGGGGGACAGGGTGGGGTTTCAGCCATTCTCAGGGCAGCCATTTTGTGTTACCTCCCGGGGAGCTAGAGGAGGAGGAGGAGGAGGTGGAGGCGGAGAGGGAAGAGGTTATGGGGAGGGGTTTGGGGCAAGTAACTAAAGGGGGGAAGGGACAAGGGGGGGAAGGGGTTTCAAGGGGACCGTACCACCATACAAGAGGACATTTTGAGGGAATGGATGGAGGTATATCCGAATAGGGTGGTGAAGGACAGGTTGAGGAAACATAGAAACATAGAAACATAGACTTTGATGGCAGATAAGGACCACTTGGCCCACCCAGTCTGCCCGTTTCTCTACCTACTGGATAAGCTGCAGATTCTAGTTAACCAACAACCTACTTCCTGCCACCCCCCACTACAATTGCCTTGTGTCTGTCCCATGCATGTTTGAATTCCTCCACTGTTTTAGCCCCAACAACCTCCCCAGAAAGGCAGTTCCACGCATCCACCACTCTCTCCGTGAAAAAAGATTTCCTCACATTAGCCCTGAGCCATCCCCCCTCTATCTTTAAATTGTGTCCTCTTGTCCTTACACATCTCTTTTTCTGAAAGATGCTACCCTCTTGGACTTTGTTGATTCCCTTGAGGTACTTGAACATTTTTATCATGTCCCCTCTGTCCCTCCTTTCATCAAGAGTATACGTATTAAGCTCTCTCAGTCTCTCTTCATATGATTTCTGATGCAGACCCTGCACCACTTTAGTTTCCCTCCTCTGTACTGCTTCCATCCTGTCTATATCCTTGCGTAGATGAGGTCTTCAAAACTGCACACAGTACTCCAGGTGAGATGGGGTCTCACCAACTGTCTGTACAGAGGGATAACCACTTCCCTTTTTCTACTTGTGATGCCCCTTCCTATGCATCCCAGTATCCCCCTGGCTCTCCTCACTGACTTCTCACATTGCTTACCCACCTTTGGATCATCCGATATGACTACCCACAAGTCCCGTTCCATTTTTGTTGTTGTTAGTACCTCCCCTGCTATTGCGTACTCTTCTCCTGGGTTTTTGTTTCCCAGGTGCATTACTTTGCACTTCTTTGCATTGAATCTAAGTTGCCATATGTCTGACCATTCCTCCAACCTTGCCAAGTCCCTTCTCATCCTTTCTACCCCCTTGTGTATCAACTCTGTTACAGATCTTTGTATCATCTGCAAAGAGGCATACCTTTCCCTCCAGATCCTCTGCAATGTCACCTATAAAGATGTTAAAGAGGACTGGACCCAGTACTGAGCCCTGAGGTACTCCACTAGTGACCCCCCCTTCTTCAGAATGGGTGGCACTCACTATTACCTTCTGTGTCCTGTTGTGCAGCCAGTTTGCAACCCAGGCTACCACCCTGGGACCCACTCCCAAGCTGACTAACTTGATTATTAATCTTTTGTGCGGGACTGTGTCAAATGCCTTGCTAAAGTCTAGGTAGGCCATATCCACAGCCCCTCCCTGGTCTATTACTTTGGTCACCCAGTCAAAGATATCTATTAGAGTCATCTGACTTGACCTTCCTGCTGTAAATCCATGCTGCTTTGGGTTCTGTGCCCCACTGGCCTCTAGGTACTGAACAATTTTTTCTTTCAGAAGTGATTCCATAATTTCCCTACCCCTGAGGTCAAACTTACAGGTCTGTAGTTTCCTGCTTCTGCCTTGCTCCCACTTTTGTGAAGGGGAATCACATCTGCCCTCCTCCAGTCCTCAGGTACCACCCCATCCTCCCATGATTTGTTAAAAAGTGTGGTCAGTGGTGTAACTAGGTCCTCCCTTAGTTCTTTTAGGATTCTGGGGTGAATCCCATGAGGCCCCATTGCTTTGTCCACCTTGAGTTTTAGGAGTTCTTTCAGGACTCTTTCTTCTGTAAATGGCTGGGTTCAACACCTCACCCAGAGTGCTTCTATTGTCTGGTTTAGGTAACTCCTCCTCAACTTCTTTGTGAATACTGAGCAAAGTATTCATTCAGTATCTCTGCCTTTTCACTGTCTCCCTCTGCCACCTCCCTCTCCCTTATTAATCTTCACTATTCCTCCCTTAACCTTTCTATGCTCCCTATTGTACCTATAAAAGGTTTTATCCCCCTTCTTAACTGACTTGGCTATTTTTTCCTCAGTTTGGGCTTTTGCTATTCTGACTGCCTTCCCCACTTCTTTCTGCTTTAATTGATACAGTTCCCTGTCGTGCTCCTTCTGTGATGCCTTATACTTTTTGAATGCAGCCTTTTTCTCCTTAATCTTCCCTGCCACCTCTTTTGAGAACCATAGTGGTTTTTTACTCCGCTTTGGGTTCTTTATCTGTTTCACACAAAGACTTGTTGCCTCTATGATGGCAGTTTTGATTTTTCTCCATTGTTCTTCCACCCCTCCTTTTTGCCCATTTGCCAGTGTATTCCTCAGGTATTCGCCCATTTTGCCAAAGTCAGCCCTTCTAAAGTCCAGTATGCTTGTTTTTGTATGGCTTGTCTCCATGGTTGTGCTTATTGTGAAACACACTGTGCAGTGGTCGCTTGTTCACAGATGTCTACCGACTTCTAAATTTTTGATCCTCTCTCCATTTAAAAGTACCAGGTCTAGTATTGCTTCCTCCCGAGTGGGTTCCAACACTAGCTGTCTAAGGCTTGCTTCTGCAGGGCATCGAGAATGACCCTGCTCTTGGATGTGGCTGCAGTACATGTCATCCAGTTAACATCTGGCATATTCAGGTCCCCCATTAACAGTATCTCCCCTTTTTCAGCCATTTTGAGAATGTCCTCTATCATTTTCTTGTCCATTTCCTCCCCTTGAGATGGGGGGTCTGTATACAACCCCTGAAGGGATTTAAGAGAGGGTTTAGTTTGCACGACAGGGTACTAAGGGTTAGCAACAAGAGCAAAGAATCTGGGGTCCATGAAAGGGAAGGAGAGCTTAGTAAAGCAGAAAATAGATAAGGACATTTTAGCATGGAGGGTAAAGTGGCCTTTTGATACCCCACCATGGCCAGAGTTGTGGATATCTCCACTGGGTCTGGTACCTAAGAAGCAGCCCAAGGAATACAGGATGATACGACATATATCCCACCCCGAAGGGGGCTCTGTGAATGATAGGATTCCAGAGGGAGACAGGGTGGTGTGCTACGCCACACTGGATCAAGCTATTGAGCTGATCAAAGCAGTGGATGGAGCATGGCTGGCAAAGACAGACAATGAATCCACTTTCAGGTTGCTACCAAGGAGGGATGAAGACTGGGATTTGTTGGGCTTCCAGTTTGAGCGGACGTATTACTTTGACAAAGCAATGCTCATGAGCAGCTCTACAGCATGTGCGGTATTCCAAACATTAAGCACATGGTTGCAGTAGGCATTTGCAGACAGGTGGGGGCACAGCACCATTGTGTACTACTTGGATGATTTTTTTATTAGTAGGGGAAGGGGAGCAGGGCACAGGGAAGATGAAGGATTTTTAGGGCATGTGCAGGAACCTGGGGGTACCATTGGCTAGGGACAAGACAGAGAGCTTGAGTAGGAAGTTAGAGTTTTTGGGCATAGAGGTGGATATGGAGGAGAGAGTTTTTCGCCTACCCAAAGGGAAAATCGACAGGCTGAAAAGTCTATTACGCATTGTCAGAGCCAGAAGGAGGGTTCAGCTGTTGGTAATGCAACAGCAATTGGGGCATTTGAATTTTTCATGCTAAACGGTGGCCCTAAGGAGGGTAATTATGAGGAGGCTGGCAAGAATAACGGGCAAGGCGCAGCTCCCCCACCACTGGGTGGACATCACAAGTGGGATAAGAGAGGACCTGGCAGTATTGCAGCAGTTTTTGGACACATACAATGGGATCACATTATGGCAGGAGAACTGGTTGTACAACATGAAGGTGGAGTTGTACACTGACACAATGGGAGCAATAGGAATGGGGATGCATTTTCAGGGGGAGTGGATCTCTGAAGTATGGCCGGCCAGGTGGGAAAGAGAAGGGCTGCTAAAGAATATCACGTTCTTGGTTAAGCAATGAGGTGGCTGACAGTTTGTCCCACTTGCAGGTTCACCAGTTTCAGGAGGTGGCTCCAACAGCATCGACCAGCAGGACAGTGGTTCCCCCTCATCTGTGGGAGATTAGGTGGAAAGAGCCAGCATGCTGTACCATTGCTCTTGGTCCAGCATCACTGTAAAGGCTTATGAGAGTGCATGGCCAGGTTTTCAGGAGTTCAGATGCAGAGTGGGACGGGGAGCAAGTAATAGGGTCACTGAGTGGGAGGAGATTAGGCTTTTGGTGGAAAAATGGAAAGAGGGGATGGCTCATTCTACAATGGGCACATACTTAGCAGCCATAAGAGTGGGATGCGAGGCATGAGGGTGGGGGGCTCTGGGGAAAACTCAGGTGGTGAGACACATGATGCAAGGATGGCAAATAGTAAAAGGGAGGATCCCTGATCAGAGATGGACGATTCAGGATGAGTTGATGAGGAAGCTGTTAGCTAGTTTAGGATGCATCTGCAACTCAGCATACGAAGTGATTTTATTTAAGGTGCTCATTTTAGTCATGTAGCAAGGGGCGTTTAGCATGAGTGAGGTGGTACCCTACACTTTGAGACAAGGAAGAGGGTGGTTTAAGTTGTGAGGATATTCACTGGGATCGATCAGGGGCAGTGATTGCACTAAGATCAAAAACTGATCAGTTCGGTACAGGGGTCAGGGTTAGTTTAGCAAAGGGGTCTGAGAAGGGCATGTGTGTGGTGAAGGCATTAGAGGATTATGGTAGGATCAGGTCAGTGACCAGGGGGATTTTCTTTGTACATGGGGATGGAGTGGGGTCGTCAACATATCAAGTGTCTGCAGTGGTTAAAAAAGGGATGGCAGTCATAGGAGAGGATGCCAGCAGATTTTAACACTGATCTTTCCAGATTGGGGCTGCATCAGAGGCAGCCACCCGAGGGGTATCAGAGGAGGGTATCAAGGAGAAGGGCAGGTTGAACTCTGCCTGTTTCAAGAAGCATGTTCCTGAATAGTTGGTTCATGGTCTGTTCTTTGTTTCAGGTGCAGGGCGCCAATTGATGGTCTGGATTGTAGGCCATTCCTTCATCTTCTGAGCCAAGAGGAGAGCAATCAGCAGGCCAGGTGGGAGACAGCTGCAGAGAGCAGTTGATGCAGTTCATTTTATTTGGCAGGGTCTGCAGGGCATGAGGTGGGGTCAGTTATTGTCTTTGCTACAGGAAATGAATGGCAGGGTTCCCTGACCGGACATGTTAATTATACACTTGGGGGCAATGATTTGGGGGAGCATCCATGGGTGGATTTGTTGCTGAAAGTCCAACAGGATATAGAGTTAGTGAGGACATGGTGGCCAGGGGACATGGTGGCATGGTCCGAGATTATTCCCAGGAGAGTGTGGAAACAGGCTAGGGATCTAAAAGGGATGTAGAGAGCTAGGAAGAGGCTAAATAGGAGGATGGGAGCATTCACTAAGGAGAAAGGGGGCATGTATATAGACCATGTGATTGCATGCAACAGTCCAGTGGATTATAGGGTGAATGGGGTCCACTTGTCGGATGTAGGTATTGGGTTGTTTACCAATAAGTATGATGAGGCGATTGAGGAATGGGCACTGGAGAAAGGGGAAGTGGAGGGGGAAGATCATCTTTCGGTGCAAAGCTGGAAGTGCACTAATGGAAGGAAGAAATAAAGGGAGGCATAAGGGGTTGGGGGACCACAAGTGACAGGCCCAGACTGGGCTAACACCCTGGTGGGGGGGAACAACTCCGGAAGACATTCCAGCAGGTTGGATAGGACAGAGGGGGCATCGAGTGAGATACCCGAGCACAACGACAAGAACAGAGGTCAATGGAGCATGGAAGATGTGGGTGTATCGGGTTACACACCCGGGCCACAGAAGACTAGAGACAAGAAAAGGGACTAAGGGAATGTTGGGGTTGCAAGAGAGATATTAACATGTTATGGACAACTTCTTGATATAACAGTTGTATGTGAATAGTTTTGAAAATAAAGTCATAGATTGAGTACCCAATTTGGAGTGTGGTGCATTTTTTCAGGTTGGTTGGTTCATTGACAAGGGGGGATTGCCATTCCCGGGTGACCCTTATTGTCAAGGGACAGGTAACTTGGAAGGTGAAAATGGGGGCTTGGGGGGGAGAGTGTGTATAGAAGAGAGGGAGAGCAAGGAAAGGTGGGGCCAGAGCACCTGTCAAGACCAGATGTCAGTCTCCTTTGGGTGAAACAGCTGGGGAGTGGCCACCAAGGGGTTAAAATAGAGGGGCTCAGCAGATACCAGCCATGTCCTGCTGAAAATCTTGGATTCCCACCCTCCCTCCTCGTGGTTTAGGGTATGTTGGTGATGGCCGGGAGGGGGGCAAGCAGGGGGATTGAGGGGCAGGTTTTGATTGCCATAGAGGGCAATTGCATTTGTGGGCAGGTGGCTGATGGGGTTGCTGACAGAGAGCAATGAGGCAAGCAAGAAGTTGTCAATGGGGTTGCTGGCTGCGGCAACAATGTTGGTAATGATGTTGCCAGAAGAGGCAACAGGAGAATGGAGAAATGGGGGGCATAAGGGGTTGGGGGGGCCACTAGTGGCAGGCCTGGACTGAGTTAACACCCAGGTGGGGGGGACAAATCCTGAACGCATGCCAGCAGGTTGGATAGGGTAGAGGGGTCATTGGGTAAGACACCCTCTCACAACTACAAGAACAGAGCTTGACAGAGCTGGGAAGAAGAGGGGGCATCGAGTTACATACCTGGGCCTGAGAAGATTGAAGACAAGAAAAGGGACCAAGGGAATGTTTGGGTTGCAAGAGAGATATTAACATGTTATAGATGACTTCTTGATATAACAGTTGTATGTAAATTGTTTTTGAAAACACTGTTGCCAGTTGAGCACCCAGTTTGGAGTGTGATGCATTTTTTCAGGTTGGTTGGTCCACTGACAATATGATGGTATCTCTGTTTCTCTGGCAGCTAGTGCTGGGTCTCATCTTAATGCTTCATCTCATTGAAAATATAAACCACAACACAAATGCTTTCATCAGCATAATTTCCACTGTCAGTAGATAGAGACTATGGGCTTGATTCACAGATGTGTTTCATGCTGCAAGCCTCTGATGTGCCAATCATAAGGCACATGGGGCTTGTGGTATTTCCTGGCCTCCAATCGAGATTCACAATCCTGTGCACCATTTGTTGCAAACTAGACCAGCTTTCTGCTGGTCTAACTTTGTGGCAAACTTGGAACCTTTTTATGAGGTCTGCACCAATTATTTAGTGCACTCCTCTGCAAAGTGGGAAGATTGTCGTAAATAAGTGAAACCTTTTTGAATCAGGCACAGGTTGCAGCAATGTGTTTTGTGAAGCTGCACCAAACACTAAGTTTGATACAGGGCTTGATGCAAGCCCTGCATCAGCCTTTCTTAACTGAGCCCCATGACATTTTGTGTAGAACACTGAAAGCTGTATCATTTTGGCTAAGATGTATGGGTACTACAAGCCCAGAACAACTTCCATTTACTAATGGGCCCAGATATTCAGAGCACTTGCGCAAGGCACAACCGAGATGCGCAGGCACAACCACACACTTGCGCACTGCAGCCATATTCCACCAATGTGAATGTGCAGCTCTAAAAAGCACTGTGCTGAGGTGCAGAAGTAATGTATGTGGCACATGTACAAATGGGTGTTCCCATGAATAAGCAGTGCAATGGCATATCCAGCTGAAAAACATGGCACAAGTCAGGAGCAACATACAGAATGCACCAGACAGACTTGAGCATATAAAAGGAGGCTCAAACACACACACACAGCAGATGCACAACACTGAGACAGGCAGTGATGGATGCAGGGCCATTCCATATGGATGTGGTAATGAGGGGTGTGAGGAGAAGGGAGGAACAGCAACATGGCCGAGGAAGGGCCCGGCGGCGGTATGCCCAACACAGATGGTACCGTGCCTGCCTCACCTTCGAGGACTATGGGGATGTTTAGATTGTGGGCCAGTACTGGCTGAACAGGGCAATTCTGAGGCAGCTCTGCTGCATGATGAGTTGCAGGCACCCACCAGAAGAAGTCATGCCATGTCTGTGAAGACCAAGGTGACAGCAGGCACTGTCCAGAAACCAGTGGGGGCAACCACTGGGATTACCTAGTTGGCCACGTCCCCCACCTCCTCACACAGTTCCTCAGTGCTCTGCTGCCACATGCTTTGGAGTTCATATGATTCCCAAGCACACAGGCAGAGCGTACAGCAAACATGCAGGCCTTCCACAGGGTGGCACGCATGCCAGGCATGATAAAGGCCATAGACTGCACCCTCGTGGCCATTCACACACCACCTGGCCCGAAGGGGGCCACCTACATGAATAGGAAGTGGTACCCCTCGGTCAACTTCCAGGTGGTGTGCAATGCCATGGGGCACATCACCAATGTCTGTGCCATACACCCCGGGAGTGCATTCATCTTGCACAGTTCCAGACTGTACCAGACATTTGAGTGTGGGGAGATCCCCATGGGGCACCTGCTAGGTGAGCATGACATGGTGAGGGATGCGGCTGCAGTCATGTCATGGGTATAGGCCCACGACACACAATGCAGGAGTGAGGATGGTGGCAGGGGTTGGGGGGTAACAACCAATGCAGAGTGATAACCATATTAACATCACATACAGGTGGCAATGCCTATCCCGAGGACCTAACTGCTCACCCCCTACCGGCACCCATCCACAACTGCAGAGGAGAGATATAATGAGGCATACACTGCTACATGCAATGTCATTAATTGTGTTTTTGGCATATTCAAGATGCATTTCCATTGCCTAGACAGTTCAGGTGGTTTCCTACAGTACAGCCCTGTGAAAATATGTGGCCTATTCCTGGCCTGCTGCATGCTGCACAACATGGCCATTGACTGTGGGATAGCTGTCCAGGTGGATGAGGGTGACAGCAGCGAAGGGGATGATGAGGAGGACAGGCTGGAAGGGGCACACAGCCACCCATAGGAAGGAGGAACCCCAGGCTTACAGGCCTTGCCAGGAGGCATCAGGCCACCATCACACAGGAGCACTATGGGGACTGGAGCTAATGAACAGACGACCTGCCATGCATGCACGACCCCTACCCCACCCACCACAGGCACAAGGGCACTCAGGACACATGCACCAACATTTGCACACACACAACATGCACAGGGACTGCATAACCACACAGCCACATGCACACAGCACAGTGCAGAGGTATGGGCACACACACACACACACACACACACACACACACACACACACAGTCACACATGAGCGGTGAGATGTGGCATGGATCAGAGTGAAGACACCGGAACACAGGCAGGGCCATCATGGTGCTGCTATCATCACACCCATGCTACATGGCCCAGCAGCACAGCATGCACACATGAAGGACATGCCACACTCCACACATGCATATTGCTACACGCACAGGGCATCACTCGCACATGTGTGCATTAGACAGTAGCAGTGGTCAACAGGATAGGACAGCACACCCAGCAGGCCTACCATGCAGTGACATGGCTGCCATGGCCACATGGGTGGACCTACCCAGGCTGTGCAATAGCCACTTGCTGCCCAACAGCCACCCGGGGTGTGTCCAACACACTCATGGAGGTGGAGGCCTGAGAATGCGACCAGGTCCTTGCTGTGGTGAAAATACTGGAAAAGAGATCAGCACTGGGGGTGTTGGGGATGGCCATGTCAGACCCTGACAATAGCCATGCAGGGGTCACCAGATGCTGTGTCTGTGGTGTGGATGTGCCACTGAGGGGACTCATATGTGCATGGCTGTGCCCAGTGGTTGCCAGCAATGCAAACCTGGCAGCGATGGCGTTGGCGATGTGGTCAATCAATGCAGTCGTGGCCTCCTGCAGCTGCTGGAGCTCACCAATGAGCTGTGCACATCCACTGCCCTGATGCTCTGCCAACTGAGGCACCTCAACCTGCAGTGCATGTATCCCAGCCCTGAGCACTGCCTGGTGCTCCAATGATGCCCACAGCAGCCAGGTGTGCTCGTCCAGCCAGTCAGCACCCTGCACAGCCTGGGGTGGATGCTGACCTGCTGAGGGTGTCACAGATTGCTGGTCAATGCCCTGCTCCATCAGATGCTACTCAGGGGACTGCACAGTGGGTGGTGTAGGTGTGGACACACCGGTGGCGGCCCCTGTGGTGTGCTGCACAGCAGTCACTGCATCCTGTTGCCACTGCCCAGCCCCACTGGTAACAATAGCGGCACCACACACCAGTGTGTGGCCAGAATCGGGGTGCAGCTGCGCATTTGCTGTCACGCCATCAGTGCCCACTGCCACCTGGGTCTGGCCCTCTACCCTGGACAGCACTGTCTGGTCAGTGCCATCCAGGATCAGTGTCAGGTCATCATCTGAGACAGACAGGCCCTCGCTGAGCAGTATGTCCGACAGCGTGTCACCGTCATCAAGGCCCAATAGGTCCAGCAGCCCCACACTGTCCTGATGTGGACATCCCTGTCCCAGATGCCCATGGATATGGATGGCAACTCCTCCTCTGGTCCAATGTCTGTAGTGGTATCCTGCGACATACCCAGGAGACATGATGGTGCAGGAAGACAGAAAGGCATTATCAGTGGCGGGGATGTCACTGTGCAGGCTAGGCCCTGGTCCCAACTACAGTACTCATGCAGCCCACCCATGCTGGCATGCAGTGGTGTACACCCAGGCAGCAGCGTTCAGCAGGCCGGACATGGCACCAATGCTGCCCATGACAGGCCAGTGGTGTTGGACAGCGGGGGTGCATGGCGCACCTACAGCACATGGCTGGCATGTGGGGCACCCCACACAGTGCCACGAGTGGCAAAGTGGCATGCTGCAGAGGGTGTCCCAGTGTACCGCACAGTGCCACTGGCACACGGGCATGCAGCACCACGCAGCCAAGCGGGCATGCGGCCATGTGACATACCGGAGTGCATGTGCTTCCGCCACAGTACAGTGGCCACGTAGTCATCCCACTGATACAGGGTGCACTATGCCATGCACAGTGGCTCCATGTGCAACGTGCACTGTCGCATGCCACACACACACACACACGGGCCATGCAGCACAGTGGCAGGCATGCCTGCAAGGTGCAGGCCGCTCCCCCCCAGGTGCCATACAGTGACTCACAGTGCAGTGAGGGACTGTCACGCATCTGGAATGCTCAACCTGGGATGCTCTCAATGGCAGCACTGCTGATGGTCTCTGCCACCAACTCCTCCATCTCTGACAGTTCAGGGACATCACCGGGTCCCCCGCCTGTCCTGCTGCGGGACACCCTGATGGCCACCAACTTCTCCTTGATGCAACGTCTGCCAGTCCCCACCTTCTTCATGCACTCCTGTGCAGACCTCTGATGCCTCCCATGGGAATTTACATAGGTGGCCACAGCATCCCACCTGGCCGGCTGTTCCAGTGGGGTGCCCATGGCACTACTCAGCAGGGTCTCCCTGTTGAGGTAGAGCTTGAACAGGGCCTACATAGAAACATACTGTAGAAACATAGAATTTGACGGCAGATAAAGACCACTTCGCCCACCCAGTCTGCCCATTTCCCTACCTAATGGATAAGCTGCAGATCCTAGTTAGCCAGCAGCCTACTTCTTCCTAACCCCACCCCCTAGAATTGCCTTATGACTGTCCCATGCATGCTTGAATTCCACCACTGTTTTTTGACCCCACAACCTCCTCCCGAAGGCCGTTCCATGCATTCACAATCCTTCTGTGAAAAAATACTTCCTTAAATTACCTCTGAGCTGCCCCCCATCTTCAAATTGTGCCCTTTGTTCTTGCACCTCTTTTCTTGAAAGATGCTACCCTTTTGGACTTTGTTGATTCCCTTGAGGTACTTGAAAGTTTCTATCATGTCCCCACCTCTCTCCTTTCCTCGAGGCTATACATATTAAGCTCCTTAAGTCTCTCTTCATATGTCTTCCGTGCAGACCCTGCACCATTTTAGTTGCCCTTCTGGACAGCCCATCCTGTCTATGTCTTTGCAGAGATTGGGTCTCCAGAACTGCATGCAGTACTCAGATGGGGTCTCACCAGCTGTCTGTACAGAGGATAATAACTTCCTGTTTTCTACTGGTGATGCTCTCCCAATGCATCCCAGTATCCCCAGCCCTCCTTGCTGCCCTCTCACATTGCTTGCCCACCTTTAGGTCATCTGATATGACAACCCCCAGGTCCCTTTCCATTTTTGTTGTTGTTAGTATCTCACCCCCCATTGTGTACTCTTCCCCTGTGTTTTTGTTTCCCAGGTACATTACCTTGCACTTCTTAGCATTGAATCTAAGCTGCCATACATTTGACCATTCCTCTAACCTTGCCAAGTCCCTTCTCATCCTTTTCACCCCACCTTGTGCATCAACTCTGTTGTAGATCTTTGTGTCATCTGCAAAGAGACATACTTTTCCTTCCAGTCCCTCTGCAATGTCGCTTATAAAGACATTGAAGAGGACCGGTCCTAATACTGAACCCTGAGGTACCCCACTAGTAACCCTCTCTTCAGAGTGGACTCCATTTACTATTACCTCTGTGTCCTATTCTCCAGCCAATTCTTTACCCAGGCTGTCATCTTGGGACCCACTCCCAGGCTGGCTAACTTGTATATTCATCTTTTGTGTGGGACTGTGTCGAATGCCTTGCTAAAGTCTAGGTAGGCCATGTCCACAGCCCCTCCCTGATCTACTACTTTGGTCACCCAGTCAAAGAAATCTATCAGATTCATCTGGCATGACCTTCCCACTGTGAATCCATGCTGCCTTGGGTCCTGTGCCCCTCTGGCCTCTAGATACCCGACAATTCTTTCCTTCAGAAGTGATTCCATCATTTTCCCTATCACTGAGGTTAAACTAACAGGTCTGTAGTTTCCTACTTCTGCCTTGCTCCCACTTTTCTAAAGGGGAATCACATCTTCCCTCCTCCAGTCCTCAGGTACCACCCCATCCTCCCATGATTTGTTAAAAAGGGTAGTCAGTGGCGTCACTAGTTCTACCCTTAGTTCTTTTAGAATTCTGGCATGAATCCCATCAGGCTCCATTGCTTTGTCCACCTTCAGTTTTAAGAGTTCTTTCAGAACCATTTCTTCTGTAAATGGGCTGGTATCAACGTCTGCATCCAGAGTGTTTCTACTGTTTGTTTTAGGTACCTCCCCCTCTTCATTTGTAAATACTGAGCAAAAATGTTTGTTTAGTACAGGGTTTTAAATAATTGATTAGCAGTTTTTTTCTTGGGACAATGCTAACTGTACAGAAAGTATTTATATAGGTTTTCTAGAAGTGTTATGTTTGTTAAACACAGTGAGGCAAGTGTTATGCATTTTCACAATGTTTTAGCACTTTTATGAGCAAAATGCTAATCAATTTTTGGAGTTAAATAAATCCCTGTAGTATCTCTGCCTTTTCACAGTCACCCTCTGCCCACCCCTTCCCTTTATTAAGCCTCACTATCCTCCCTTGGTCTTCCTTCACTCCTGATGTACCTATAAAAGGTTTTTTCCCCCTTCTTAACTGAGTTGGCTATCTTTTCTTCAGTTTGGGCCTTTGCTGTTCTGACTGCCTTCCCAGCTTCCTTTTGCTTTAACTGATACAGTTCTCTGTCCTACTCCTTCTGTGATTCCTTGTACTTCCTGAATGCTTTCTTTTTCTCTTGAACCTTCACTGCCACTTCCTTTGACAACCATAGTGGTTTCTTACACCATTTTGTTTTGTTTATGTGTTTCACACAAAGGCTTGTTGCGTCTGTGATGGCAGTTTTTATTATTCCCCATTGTTCTTCCACCCCTCCTTCCTGCCCATTTGCTAGTGCATTCCTTAGGCACTCATCCGTTTTGGCAAAGTCAGCCCTCCTAAAGTCCAGTACTTTTGCCTTTGTATGGCTTGACTCTATTGCTGTGTTTATTGTGAACCATACTGTTCAATGGTCGCTAGTTCCCAGATGGCTACCCACTTCTACATCTGTGATCCTCTCTCCATCTCCATTTGAAAGAACCAGGTCTAAGATAGCTCCCTCTCGAGTGGGCTCCAATACTAGTTGTCTAAGGCATGCCCCCTGTAGGTCATCTAGAATAACCCCACTCTTCGAAGTGGCTGCTGCAACTGCACTCCAGTTAACATCTGGCATATTCAGATCACCCATCAGCAATATCTCTCCTTTTTCTGCCATTCTAAGTATACTTTCTATCATTTCCTTGTCCATTTCCTCCCCCTGAGAAGGGGGTCTGTACACAACCCCTGTGCAGATTGTGGTGCCATTGCCTGTCTCCAAATTGACCCACAGTGCTTCTTCTCCTCCCTGTTTACCCTTTTGTTCTGTTGCTTTGATTCCTTCCCTTATGTAAACAGCTACTCCTCCTCCTCTTTTACCCTCCCTGTCCCTCCTGTAGATAGTGTATCCTGGTATGTTTATATCCCAGTCATGGTTTTGTGTGTACCATGTTTCTGTGACTGCCATGATATCCAGATGTTCCTCCTCCATCAAGGCCACTAATTCAGGAAGCTTGTTACCCAGACTACGGGCATTGGAACTCATTGCTCTCCATTTCTTGATGGCTTTAACTTCTGTTGTAGCATCCCCCTCTGACCGTTCTACCTCGGTCTTTTTCTCATTTAGTACCCTGTTTTGTAGGGAGAGGCTGGGATTTCCCTGCTGCTTATCAGTGCCTCCCCCCTTGACTAGTTTAAAAGCTTGTCAATGAAGCATTTAAACCGGTTGCTCAAAAGACTTGTTCCCTTCCTGGACAGATGCAGACCATCCTGCCAGTATAGACTGGTGCCCCTCCAGGTGGAACCCCAGTCCCCCAATGAAGCCAAACCCCTGTGCTCCACACCATTTTTTCAACCATACATTAAACTGCATGGTGCAACGTACCCTCACCTCACCCATGCCACTGACAGGCAGCACCTCTGAGAAGGATATTGTGTGTGCTACTTGTCTTAGACCCCTCCTCAACTCTACAAAGTCCTCCTGCACTGCTCTAATCTCATGATGAGCCAAGTCATTTGTCCCTAGGTGGACAATGACATCCAGCTCAGACTCCTGTGCAGCTGTTCTCGTGATCCTGAGGATGAGCTTCCTGTCCCTCCAAGCCATGGCACCAGGCAGGCACCTTACTTCAGTTTTCCCTGCTCTCCCCTGTTCTATCCCCCAAAAACTGAGTTTCCCACCAGGAGCTGCTTCCTTTCCCTGTGGTGTCCTCTGCCTCCTTTCTGTGGGCCTCCTTTGTGACAGTTGTCCTCAGCCTCCTTAGTCTCCTCTGCAGGTGCATCCATAGGGGAGCTATGTTCCCCCAGAATGGTGTATGGATTGTGGAGTGGAACAACTGACTGGCTGTGCCTTTGTTCCACCATCCTCACCCTCTCTAAGCCCTCTGTGGTCCAACTGCTGTGCTTTCTTCGCAACCTCTGAGGTAGTTGTGGTGGCTCTGGTGCTCCCTGGATGGGGGAGGTTCCCTTCCTACTGTCCAGTGTGGCCTGGGGGAGGTTCCCTTACTACTGTCTAGTATGGCCTGAAGACGGGCAACTTCCTCCCTCAGGGCAGAGAGTTGTCTGCAAACAGGGCAGCATCTCAACCTCCAGAAAGACTCCTGAAGACTGCTGCCCCACAGCCATTACATTGCACTACTCCCCACATGTTTATCTACTTTTTTTTGTGTGTGTGTGTGTGATTGGTTTGTTATATAGAAATATATATATTATACAATGTGTATGCTTATATTGTCAGTGCAGTGTGCTAGAGAGGATATGACAGTGATATGCACCTTGCACTCTTGAGGAAATGATGTCAGAACCCCAGGTATAAAGGAACTATTTCCAGGGGTGGGTGGGGTGAGTGTGGGCAGGGGTTGGGCCTAAACTGTGCCCTCACAAAACAATCAGCTAAAAACTCTGACCCACCACTGCGATGAGTGCCTTCCTGTCAGCAAGATGCCCTACACAACAATTTGACAGAGAAAATACCCTGCTAATCAAACAGAGAAAAATCCAGATATCCAAGTCAGATACAGGTAAACCTCCCCAGCCCCAAAACAGCCTGGTGATTTGTGCTCTGAAAGCAGTCAGCCCCAAAATAAGTCATCTCTGTTTTAAACTCTTCCTGCACTGAAAATCTTAACAATTGTAACAAAAGTAAAGCAAGATCCACCTCCCTCTGTTGCTTGAAAGACTGTCTTTCCTGATCATTCTAAGTTCCTCATTTCACCTTTCGGTTAGAAGTAGTCTCCACCTGCAGAATATCTGCTACAAACCAAAGACAATTGTAAGGTTCACCTCCCTCTGTTGTGAGCACAGCTCGCTTTCTTGCAAATCCTATGTTCAGTATTGCAGCTTCCAGCAAGAGGTAGCTTCATGTGAAGAATATTAGCTGTTCTGATGAGTTTGCTATGAAACACTTGCTTATAATACTGTTGTTCTCAGGTCTGTAAGACTCTTCCAAAGCTATTGGCTGATAAGTAGCTATGATGTAAGCACTTCCTGACACAGTCTGACCTGGTCTTTTAAGGCACACACAGATAAACACAAAAAACAGTTTCAACCCCCTGGGGCACTGTCTGGGTCAAATACACAGCCTGTACCTGCACTTACTTCAGGACTTATGACACATTCTTAGCCCAGGGTTTAAACTCTTTCTGCACTGAAAATCTTAACAAGTGTAACAAAAGTAAAGCAAGATCCACCTCCCTCTGTTGCTTAAAAGACTGTCTTTCCTGATAATTCTAAGTTCCTTATTTCACCTTTCAGTTTGAAGTAGCCTCCACCTGCAGAATATCTACTACAAACCAAAGACAATTGTAATGTTCACCTCCCTCTGTTGTGAGCACAACTCATTTCTTGAAAATCCTATGTTCAGTATTGCAGCTTCCAGCCAGAGGTAGCTTCACCTGAAGAATATTAGCTGTTCTGCTAATAAGCCTACTACTCCTACTTCATGAAATTGGGCCTGCACTTCTGTGCAGGCTCTCTTCCTCCACTCCCTCAGCCTCAGTCATGATGCTACCTGTGGACAGTGAAGGACAGGCCCATCAGTGGCTTGGAAGCCCACACAGGAGCTGTGATGCTCTGTCAGCATGGCCACCCCTTTGCCTGTGTGTGCATCCCTTACCTCAATGACTGCAATACCGGTCGGTGGCCTGTGTTGCAGCATGGCACTTTTAAGGTGCAACACATGCAAATGAGCTGTGGTGCAACCTTAATGTGATGCAAATGAGCCTGACTGCACCATGCATTGCCTCATGAGGCTATTTGCATATGCTGGTTGAATATTGTGATTTTGCTCCTTGCGCAATGTGAATGTGCTGGAGCAGCCATACGATGCATGTCTTGTGCAGTGCACAGCCACACGATATGAATATGCATCATCAGCAAACCCATGTCCAGTGGCCTATCATGCAGCCCTGTGTGTTGCACAGTGGTCCACCATTGTGCATGCTGCAAAGTGTGCCTTCCGCACATCCAGGTGCACTGCTCCGCCAGGGCCCATTACGCAGTGGTGCCATGCCACTGACAGCGCATGGCTGTGGCCTGCATGTCATTGAGCAGGGTCATGCATAGTGCCTATAGGGTCACATATGTGACCCCATGCCCCCGCCAGGCCATGACATGGTGCGCATGTGCAGTGCTGTGCAATAGGCCACCACTGCACACATCAGTTGCGCTTCTGTATGCTGCATGTTTGCATACATTAGCCCACTATTGCACACAGTAAAGGAGCATTACCATGTGCATGCAGTATAGGCCACAACACTCGCTTCATGACTGATAGAATCAGTGTGATATGGCAGGTTCAGGGAGTCATGCATGCTGTGCTGTGAACTGGTCAGAGGTTGAGATGTGCAACCTCATTGTGATGGTGGAGCCCTATGCACCCCAGCTTTTTGGGAATGTGGATCTGCAGGTGCTGCAGTCCAGGTGAGTGACAGGGTGGCAGCTGGCCTTGAGTGTCGCACAGTTGTGCCATGCACAGTACAGCAGTGTTGGCACTGATATGGTGACCTATGGCTGAGAGATCTGGGATGTCTATGCAGGCTCCAGGTGAGGGCACAATGGGGTGTCATGCCATAGCCAAGTATGTGTCCATGCCCACTGTGCATGTTTGTAGAGACCTTGTACTGTGCTGGCAGGTGCTGCATGTCCTGCATGACTGCCACGCACACCTTGGTCATGCGTATTGCTGTTGACCAGGTGCCTGGGCCCATGGCTGGGCAGTGTACCATCCTGTGCCATGCCAGTGGTGTGCATGGGGTTGGGGGGTGCATGGCATACCACTCATGTCTGTGTCTGTCTCTCTCTTCCTTCCACAGGTCCAGAGGACTGCAGGAGGGCCAGGGCAGCTGTGGACCTGGCCAGACAGTGGTGCAATGGGGTTGCCTCTTGCACACCAGCACAGGGACAGCCAGGTAAGTATGTGTTGCATGTCATACTGTGCATCTCTGGGGTGCTGTAGGGCACTGGGATCAATCTGTGGCCACTGTATTGGTGGGTCACTACCCCCAAGGCCAGTGTCATGCTGCATTGTGTGTGTGGGCACCATGCACCTGTCCTCTGTGTCGTGGTGCAACAGTGCCACCCTGTTGGGGTGGGGCAGTGCGTGCACACCCCATGGTGTGTGATCACTGCAGGGTGTTTGCAGGCTGCCTCATGTGGTTTGCACCTGCACAGTGGTGTCCACTGCATTGCTTTGTGTGCATGTCACCTGAGGTGGTCTGGCCATCCTGCTGTGGATGCACCATAGTCATCAGTTGCAGTCCTCCATGCACATGCCTTTGGGGGTCTGTCCACCAGTGGGTGTAATCACTGTCTGGTGCACACAGGTGGGTGGGCCTGGCACCTTCATGGCATGTCACTTATCACCTGTTCTATCCCATCTTCTTGGTCTGACCGGGTCTCAGGCCAGGAGACGTCCATCCCGACTGGTGGGGGCCTTCCACGTCATGCCCAGATTACTGCACCAGAACAAAAGATTGACACCCATGCTGCTGTATGTGGGGTGGCACCAGGTGGCAGATCTAGAGGCACTGAGTCATGAGGTGCAGAGGCTGCTGGTGTTTCTGAGGATCCAGAGGTGCTGATCCATGCACACAGCTTATTTGTTCCCTTCTTGTCCCCTTCCCACCACCTGTTTGCTGGGTCATCCTTCCACACCACTGTACCTTCACCCAGTCCCTGCCCCCTGCTTCCACTGTTGCCTCCCACTGTGTTTCCCCGTTACAGTTCCTGGGTACCCTCTTGGCACACCCTTGTTTTTGTTTGCGCATTAAAGTTTTGTTATTATTCTACAATGACTGTGTTTGTGTTTTCTTTGCAGGTGGCATGTTGTGCTGTGCTACAGGCATCTATTTGTGTCCATGAGCATATCACCTGCTGTCCCACTGCACTATCCCCTGGGTGGTGCCCCTTTGTGCACTGGGCCGGTTTGCCATGTCCCTGTCTCCCACGTGGCCATGGGTGATGGGTCACACCCTACTCTGTATGCTTTCCTGCACCACTTGTCCTTGTCTGCCTGTGCTGCCTTTCCATCTGCATGCCGTGCTGCCCATGCCAGTGTGCCCTGCAGTGTGGTGCCCTTGTCCTTGCTGTGTTGCATGCCGTCTGCCCCTGGTTCCCCTGTGTCTCCATCTCCCCCTTTTCTGCTGTCCCATGTGCATGTGTGGTGTCCTGGCACCATGGCTGTGCCACTGTCACCTGCATCTCTGCCTGTTGGGGTTATGTTGCTGGTGTATTGGTAGTGGTCTGTCCATATGCATGCTTTTGGGATGGGTGGGTTGGTGTGTATTGTGCCTTGTGTTGCTGTTGGTGGCCTGGCATCCTGTATGGGCCATCGCCCGGTGCCCCTGCTGTGCATCCCAGCCAGTGTGACCTTGTGGTTTGTGTCTGGCTGTGCTGGTGTGGCACTCTACTCCTGTGCAGTCCTGCCTGTGCTCATCTATTGCCTGTTGTGCTTGCTCAGCCTGCTGGCTTCTGCATCCTTGTTTGCTCCTGTGTACTCCGGTTGCACCAGCACATGTCTGGTTGTGTGGCAGTGCAACATTGCTGTATTCGGTGTGCTTTATGCCAGCGCATGTCGGTGGTGCATCATCTGAATATGGTACCCATTTACCCCTGGTAGATCTGCATTGCACTGCACATTCTATTGCGCATCTCCTAGGCACATGTCTGAACATCTTGGCCATGCAGTACACTTTTTTCCTACTCTGCATGTTGACCAATGAGGGAACATCAATAGATCATGTCCTGCTAGTACAGCTCCTTTAACATTTTTCTGAAGCCTTTCAAAACTTTCTGTCTCACAAGGCTGAACTATTAAGAAGCTGTTTAATTAGATTGTGACTATATATGAAAAGTCAATAATACAGCTTCTTAATTTAACTTTAATGAGAAAATCATTTCTTAGATCTGCATGGTACTTTAATAACTATCTTGACCTTGCTAATGGTGTAATGCTACATTAATTTACATATATGAATAAGATAACTTTGAATAAACAATTTTGCTTATGCAAAAGAGGGATTTGGTTAATGTAATTTGCAAATTACATACTGTCAAAAATAGGTTACTAGTTAGACCTAAGAATACATAAATAAGTTGCAGTTGTTATGCAAGTTCTTAAAACTAGCACACAAAAATAGTTGTATGGGTACCCTCTTTATCTTATTGTTAGTGTTTTCAATTTCTTTTTATATTTAATGTCATCACTAATAAACATATCAGAAATGTGTGACTTAACATTCTAGTTATGTAGTTATGAACATTGTGTTATTGCCTTATTTGTCACATTAGTGTTCTATAGACATAATTTGCCACAGTGTTTTACACTAAGCAAGACACCTCTAATTCTCTAAATTGTTCTTTGTTCCATTGCAGATCAGTGGCATGACAGGTGCTTGGCCTCATTTTCATGCTAGCTTTACCATGCCAGTTTCATTGTTAGTAGTGAAGGCAGCTGCCAGAGGAGGAGGAAACCATGCAAGAAATGCAGCTGGCAGGTAGACCCAGTCACTTAAAGAAACTGAATCATTTGTTAACAGATGGTAATTAAAAGCAGAAGAATGAATATCTGCTTCAGTGTTTTTCCCATAAACTCAATTAAATCTGAAAATGAAATTCAAGCATGATGTATATGTCCCTAGTAGTTATATTTATTAAAATGATTCATAATATCATACCATATGTACATAATTGTTTTAGCAGTGCTCCCTGTGCTATCATTTAAACACTAAATTCTGATAATTTCTAAGATCAACATGCATGTTATGTACAGAACATCTAGTATGTTACTTGTGTTCATCTCCTGGAGGGATCCCACTCGGTATACTAAGGACTTTCATTTTGGGGTAGATTTCACTTTATTGCTTCTTTAACCTACACATATTAAAGGTCACAACCACACACTGCACTACAGATGTAGAAAAGTAAGATCAGATAAAGTCACAAAGTCCATCCAGTCTGCCCTGACACCCTACCCTGAAATTACTGCCCTTTTAGCGCATCCCAACCACACTCATTTCCTCCATTTCACTAACCCTTTGAAACCACGCAAGCAAGCTTGGAACCCAGTCAGCAATGGTACCCACATTAACTAGTGCAGTGGACATGCTTTTCTACTTTTCCACAACCCTCTCAATGAAGAACATCCTCCCATCTTTTTTATATTGCCCTCTCACCACCAATTTAAAATAATGCCCCTTGTGGTCGAATTCCTAATAAGTTGGAAACATCTTTAGCAGTCTACCCTATTTCACTTCTGCAAAAACTTGAAACTCTGTATCATGTCCCCTCTTCAATCATATCCCCCCTTCTTTCTTCATGCGAGTATTTATTTAGGCTTACAAGTTTTTTCTCACAGGATTTTCTCTCTTGCCCCTGAATCATCTTAGTGGCCACCTATTGGACTGTCTTGAAACTATCCCAGTCAGTTTTAGGTGCAGGTTACAAATCTAAACACTGTATTTAAGGTGTGGCCTCCTCAGATACCCATAGAATGGCATGATCACCTAATTTCTGCAACTGGTAAAGCTCCACCTCAAACATTCAAGCAGTGTCTTGCTTTCCCAAAGAGATAAATACATATAATCTGACAGTGGATAAAGACCCAGTGGCCCATCCAGTGTGCTCATTTCCTGCCTGACTCTGTCTCCAACCATTTCCAAAATGGATTTACTGAGCTGACTGCTCTAATGGCATCTCAGTATCCTCCTCCCCAAGCTTCCAACCCCTCTCCCTTCCCACATGCATAAATCTTGTTGCCTTTGGAGGTGGTCTTCATGTCACTGATTATCTCCAGATCCCTTTCTTCACTAAACTGCTTTACCCTCATTCCACTGATTCATTATTTTTGGATTCCTTTTATCAATGTGTATGAAGATGCATTCTTGGCATTGAATTTCAATTGTTATATAGAATGTTTCACCATGTTTCCAACTTCCCTAAATCCACTTTCACAATTTTATTTTTTTTGCTACTTTGGTGGCGTGGGACAAAAGAAGGCATCTAGCCCATCGTGGTTGTCCTCCACATTTATGGATCATTGAGTAAGTCCCTAGTTGGTTAACCATTTATCCAGTTTATTTCTGAACGTAAGTATGTTAGGTGATTCAACTATTTCCTGAGGTAATTTGTTCCATTTTCTGGGT
Source organism: Neoceratodus forsteri (assembly GCA_016271365.2). Taxonomy (NCBI): domain Eukaryota; kingdom Metazoa; phylum Chordata; order Ceratodontiformes; family Ceratodontidae; genus Neoceratodus; species Neoceratodus forsteri. Next base: position 640,953,406 of record CM028129.1, on the reverse strand, counting down.
GCTCTTATAGTGAAAAAATTCATTCTTTTGTTGGTTTTAGCTCTCATAATCTCCAGTTGTCTATTGTGTAGTCTTGCGGCTGTTTTTCCTAGTGGAATATTTGAGGCCACAGTTTTGCATCTGTTCAGTGTTTGCTGTGATTTTGAATAATAATAATAGGTCCCCTCTAAGTCTTCTTTGAGATAGTGTGACCAGCTTCTTTGTATCAACCAGCTTGTTTGTATCTATGTCTTAATTTTACTGTTATACTTATGTGTTGTACTGCTATACTGTGTATTTTGGTTTGTCTTACTGTGACAAGGTACTTTTGTAAATGAGCCTATGGCTCAAAGGTTTTCCAAACTGCTGTTTAAATAAAATAAAAAAAAAATAAACCTGTTTCTTCTAATCTAATAGTGTAATTGAGTTTAGAAAGGTGGGGAATTAATTTTGTTGCCTTGTGTTGGATACTTTCGATCTTATTGATATCAGAAGTTAAATAAGGGTTCCAAAAGAGGGAACAGTAGTCCAAGAATGGTCTAACATGAGATTTGTTGAATGGGAGTAGACATTGTTCAGTTTTGTTTATGAAAGTTTTATTGATCCTTCTGAGAGTGACTTTTGCTTGGTTAGTTATTTTGGTGCAGTGTGATGTGGAGGACAAGTTGTTATTAACCAGGATACCTAAGTCTTTTTCTACTGAAGATATTTTAATAGCCATGTTATTTAAGTAATATGTTTGCAGTGGATTGTTTTTTCCCAGGTGGAGAGTTGCACATTTGGAGACATTAAAGTACATCTCGTTTATGGATGCCCATTGTTCAATTAACAACAATTCTGATTGTAGGCCAGAGTCTATGGTTTGGTTAGTTGCTTTTCCCCCAGTTTTGGTGTCATCAGCAAATTTCACCATTTTGTTGTTACTTGATATGTACATGTCTCCTATAAATAAATTGAAGAGTACAGGCCCGAGCACAGAGCCCTGGGGGACCCCACTGTTCACTCCCCTATCCCTAGACATTACATTGTTGACCCTGACTCTCTGAGTTCTGTTGTTCAGCCACTGGTTTATCCAGGAAGTTAATATGGGTGACAGCCCTATTTTGATAAGTTTTTTTAATCAGTAGAGGGTGAGAGACTTTATCGAACGCCTTGCTATAGTCAAGTAATATGATGTCCATAGGTATGTTGTTGTCTAAATGATAATTAATGTGTTCATAAAAAGAAATGAGGTTTGTTACACAAGAAAAACCCTGTTTGAAGCCATGCTGGTATATGTCGGTTATTTTTAATAGTGTTAGTTCATGTTCTATTTTGGTCTTGATGATTTTTTCCATAAGTTTACATGGAATGGATGTCAGGCTTATGGGTCTGTAGTTTTCAGTCTTTGAGTGGGAGCCTTTCTTGAAAATTGGTGTAACTATTGCTGTGCACCATTCATTTGGTACTGATGATTCATTCAATGATTTATTGAATAGTACTTTTAATGGTTGAATGATCTCGTCTTTTGTTTCCAGTAGGAATCTGGAACTGATTCCATCTGGTCCTGGGCTTATGTGTTTTTTAAGAGTGTTTATTGCTTTCTTTATTTCTTCTTCTGAAATATTTCTGTGTTTGTGTCAGTAATAGGGGGTACAGTTATGATTTCTGATTTATGTGTATAGACGGTGGAAAAGTAATTATTTAGCTCAGTGGCTGTTTTGATATCTGAAGTAATGGTTTGTGAATTTACGATCAAAGGTTCAATTTGGTTATTACAGTTCTTTTTTTTGTTTAAGTAAGAATATAGAGTTTTGTGGGAATCCTTTGTATGTGCTACCTTGAATTCAAGGTTGCGTTTGGCCATTATTATATGTTTTTTAAGTTCCTTTACTGTTTGTCTATAGGATTTTAATATTCTATCTATTTGAGATACTGATGACTTTTTAAGCTTGAAAAAAAGTTTCTTTTTATGGGCTATTAGAGTTTTTATGTGTTTATTAAACCATTGAGGAATTTTTCCTTTATTGTTGTATTTAGGTCTCTCGGGGGATATATTGTTTGTCAAGTTGTAGGAGTTTTTGTTTTACTGTTTCCCATACTTCATTTGTTTTTAAGTGGGGTAGAACCTGCTCCCAATTGGTTGTTCCCAGATCTTGCTTAATAAGGTCAAAATTTGCTTTGTGGTATTGCTTTACTTTAATATTGTTTATTTTAGGTTGTGAGGGTAGCTGAATTGAGAAATATATAGTCATGTGGTCACTATTTCCAATTGGCAGCAGTATTGTTATATCAGATATTGGGGTTTCTAGGTTGGTGATGACAAAATCTAATATGTTCTTTTCCTTAGTTGGCTCCCTCATTTTCTGTTTTAAACCTTGGTCGGTTACTGCAGACAGGAATAGTTTGTCATGTTGATTTAGTCCAGTTAATGTATTCCAGTTGATAGTTGGCAGATTGAAATCTCCTAGTATTAATGTGTCATTTTTATCAGAGAATTGCTGCATTTCCTCAGTAATCAGTCTGGTGGTTTCTAAGTCAGAGGCTGGTGGTCTATAGCAGGTTCCGATCAGTATTTTGTAAGAACATGTGACTTGAATGTATACCCACATATTTTCTAAACAGGGGTTGGAGTCTTTTTGGTAGGGTTTTAGGTCATCTCTTATGTACAGACTGACCCCTCCTCCTCTTTTTTTATTATTTCTGTTTTTGAAAAAATGTTTGTAGCCTGGTATTTCTGTTGTCCATGTTTTTGCTGAGTTACCACAAGTTTCGGTTATAGCTATTATTGCTAATTCTAGAGTGTGTGTTAGTATTTCCAGTTCGGCATGTTTGAGAATAGTCATGGATCTAGCATTGAAACTGAGCATGTTAAGGTTATGATTTAGTGGTGTGTTTGCTTTATTAACTAGAGATTGGGATGAATTCCCAGACTCCCCCCTTTTTTAAGTTTAAATGGGTATTTATGTAGGCATTCATTTGTTGTCCAAGTATTGTACTCCCTCTTCTACTGAGGTGTAGCCCATCCCAGCAGTATAGGGATGGTCTGTTTTCAAATTCTTCCCAGTGGATTAGACATTTAATGTCTTGTTTGTAACACCATTTTCGTAACCATTCATTTAAGGCTTTGATTTTTTTGGTGGTATATTCGGTGGCTCTAGGGATAGGTAGCATCTCTGCTATACTGAGCATCCATGTTTGCTTAGGATGTTGTTTAGTGCTCCAATATCCTCTTTGATTTGTGTAAGACTAGATTCTTTAATGTCATCAGTGCCTGCATGAATTATCACGTGAGGGTTTTTTTCTGCTTTGGCTAATATTGGTTTTGCCATTCTTGTTATATCTGCTGTTCTGGCCTCCCTGAAACTCGAACACATTCTTTGCTGTTTATCGGGATTGCATATTGGTCTATCAAGGTATTTAATGATAGAGTCTCCTAATACAATGACCTGTTTTGTTTTACTACTGTATTACCCATGAGGGGTGTTTCTTTTATTTTTACATTGGTTTTTTTAGGTGTATTGTTTTTGTGTTGTGAATTTGATTGAAAATTATGTTTGACGTGTTGGGGGGGTGGGTTGGTGTATCTAAGAAAGTTTCAGCCTTGTCTAATCTACGTCCATCGGTTTCTTCAGAATTTAAGGTTCCAAATGAATTTTGCAAGACCAGTTCTTGGTTTTCTGTATGCAGATTTTTGGTTTTTGTTTTATGCTTTTTATGGGGGACTTTAGTCCAGTTTTTATCGGGTTTATTGTTTGAGGGGGTTGAGGAAATGACTAGTGATTCTGCTAAGTTGGAGAAGATGAATTTATTTAGTGATTTATCAAGGTGTGGTGGGTCTTCAGCGATTTGAGTGTTGGATACATTATTTTCAACTAGCAGAGACATCTGATCTATATATTCCTAAAGTGCTTTTATTTCAGGTTGCAAATTATCTTTAGGTAGTAGGCGTTTGATTTCATCCTGAAGTTTTTCTACCAATAGACATCCGTCACAAACAAAACTAGGTGTTTGTTTTCCTGTGGTGTACATGAGGCATGTTAGACACATTTTGTTTGCTTTCTTCATTGTGTTAGATAGTATTAGAGTTTGCCCCAAGTTATCATTCAGGGTATAGAGAAAAACTTATAATTTGGTATTGTGTTAAGGTAGAATTACCTGATTTCACTCAGGGTGGATGGCAGTCCCCTTTCCCATTTTCCCCGGGAGACACAGAAGACACGCACCGATGCACGTGTCTCTGCGCGCATCTCTGCATGCGGCCCAGTGCATGCTCGCCCCACTCACTAGTGCGAGCGCTTTTGAGCAGTCTGAAACCGGAAGTACGTGTAGCGCTACTTCCGGTTTCGCGATATGGAGATTTTAATTGTTTAGTGCTTAAATCAGCCTTTAAGAAGGCTTTTGATTAGTGGTGTCAGGATTTGTAGTCCTGCAGATAGTTTTGTGCAGAGTAGAAGCCTGTAGGCTTCAAAATCGTGGGACCAGGAAGTGGGAGGTGAAACAGTCCTCAAGTGTCCCAGAATTCAGTGCCAGAAAATCAAGGAGCTTGCCTCCAGCAAGAAGGCACCCCCTCTCGAAATAATATTCAACTACACAGTGCTCAATAGAAAAACATACAAGTTTGCATTTGGTTGTTTCATAGCATAGTATATCAGTAACTCAATCACCGTGGTTGCTTAGTCTTTTGTACACCCTTCACACTGTCTACTCTCACACAGAGCTTGGTGTCATCAGCAAAGTGACACACTTTACCATGTAAATCTTTATTATGTTATTGATGTACATGTTAAAGAATGTGGCATTCTGAACAGACCTCTGTGGGACGCCACTGGTAACCACCTTTACCCCATTAACAATTTAGGGCTCTTTTCTGGGTTGTGCCACATAGTCTGTGCCCTTTCCATCTCTACAGTACACTATTGGTTGACCAATGGGCTTATAGAGTATACTGAATGCTGTTATTGACAGTTCAGTTGGCAGGCAGCCATGGAGGTGTGAGGAGGGCTGTGCTGCTCACCAACCAGTGGCCATGGGGAGAGTGGGGTAGTATATGATTACCGGAGTGGTTGGGGGGACCACTACACTATGGAAAGACATTAATTTTCATATCAGGTGTGAGATCAGGCAATGGGGTAGGTTCCTACATTATGGAAAATATTTGTTCTATGAATGGGGGGATCAGGGGATCAGGAAATGGGGTGGGACCCTACTCTATGGAAACTTAGTTTATTTTTTTTCTCATGTGGAGATTGAGGACTAGAGATAGGTGAAGTGGCCTCAGTTCGCTCCGTGGAGTGATTTGCAGAGTGAAGGTGAATTTGCAAAATGCTCCGCAATGCGAAGTGGAGTACTTCACATTATGACGGGTAATGCAAAGTCCATTGAAAACAATGACTTTACATTGCTCTGCCTTCTCAAACCACTACTCCACCAATTTTAAGGCAAAGTACATTGTTTTTCAATGTGCTGCACCTCACTTTGCCTTATTTTAAAGCTCCAAAGGCAAATTTTGCAGTGATTCTTTTGATTTCAGGTCACATGGGCTCTAGATTGTTCTGCACAGCCTCAGTTTGGGGTAGTGTGTGTAGGAAGCTGTAGGAGACAGTCTGCTCTGAGAGCATTCTGTGATTTAAATCTTCTAAAAGCTATTAAAAAAGCCTTTTTGTTGTTGAAACTTTAGTTCATTGATTGTAGGAAACCCTCCTGTGCTCAGATCATCAAGCATTTATTGTTTGTGTATGGATTTTGAATGTTTATGTGCAATGTTCAGTCTGTGTACTGAGAGACAGTGGAAGTGTGCTTTGGGGGAGAGGCGTATCTGTGGTGTAGGTAGATTAACTTGGAGAAAAAGACAGTTATTTCTGTTTTGGTGATATTTTTCTTATATAATGGTGTTAATGTACACACAGTAATATTTTCAATATTTCTTGACTTTTTTGCTGATTGTTGTAGTGCAGCAGTGTATCATTTTAGTTTGTTTAAAATATGTGGTTATATTACTGAAGTTTTCAATTTGCTATGCATTACTGAGTGTGTGTGTGTGTGTGTGAGTATGTGTGTCAACAAATCAGACACCTTTTGTCGTGCCACATAGTAATTTCAGCAATGTGATCCTGCTATCCACTTCAGCTGCATGATTTTTGTACTTCTTTGTGGTACCTTTACTGGTACTAGTACTAGTGACTGTTACTGCAGTACACTGCCCCCCCCAGACCTGCCCCAACCGGCAAATGTATTCTTTTCCAGATTTGAATTTCTGATAGTGAGCACTGGTTAGGTGTTGTGCCTTTGTGTCTGCATCTCTTCAGTGCGTAAGGCAATCTTAATCTGTCTGTGCATTTGCATCTCTTTAGGGCCCAATCTCCATCTGTAACTTAAGTCACAGATGTTTCTTTGGCTTCCCTTCAGAGTACTGGACAGGTGTGGTGCATAATTCTGCATGAACATTGTACTCATTAATATGCGTTTTTAAGTCAGGACCATCATCACGAGTCACTCGTGATACAAATCATGTTCTTCATCATCATGGTCACAAATGCAGTCACAAATCACGATGCACAATCATGTCACGATTTCATGAATCACAAAATTAATATATTTTACTAGTTACTTGGATGTATTGTAAGCCTGTTTTGTAGTATCTCTCCAGGCTTCACCACCCCACCACTGTACTCAATAATAAGAGTTTTTAAGTTGGGGAGTTTTCTGCTACAGCTCATCGGGCAAGTACAACTGTAGGCATTTGCATTCCCATACAGTTCAATATTGATTATCCCACACCGAATCACAATCATCATCATCACGGTCACAAATGCAGTCACAAATCATGATTCGCGATCATGTCACAAATCACAAAATTAATTTGTTTACTAGTTACTTGGATGTAATGTAAGCCTGTTTTGTAGTATCTCTCCAGGCTTCACCACCCCACCACTGTACTCATTAATGAGTTTTTAAATTGGGGAGTTTTACAATACAGGCTCAGCTCATTGGGTAAGTACAGCCATAGTCATTCGCATTCCTTCCTGTACTGCATGTGAGTTACAGTACTGTAAGTAGCAGTGGGCAAAGTGGCCCCAATTTGCTCCCCAAAGTGATTCATGGAGTAACACAGAATCCCCGAAGTACTCCGAAATGTGAAGCGGAGTACTTCGCTTCATAATGAGGAACCAAAGTCCATTGAAACTATTGATTTTGTATTATTCCACCTTCCTGAAACCACTTCTCCACCAATTTTAAGGCGAAGTACATTGAAATCAATGTAATTCACCTCACTTCGCCTTGTAATTGAGCTCCAAATGAAATTCTGCAGTGATTCATGGGATTGCAGGTCACATGGGCTCTAGATTGTTCTGCACAGCCTCAGTTCTGGCCTGGGTAGTGTGTAGCTGGAGACAGTTTGCTGTCATAGCTCTGCAATTCAAAACCTCTAAAAGCTGTCTAAAATGCCTTTTTGAGTCATTTTTTTGCTAAAAATGTAGTACTTCGATTGTAGGAAACTCTTCTGTACTCAGGTCATTTAGTGTTTATTGTTGTGTGTGGATTTTTAATGTTAATTTAGAACACTCAGTCTGTGTACTGTGAAGTGTTCTTTGAGGTAGGGGCATATTTGTAGTGTAGGTACATTATCCGGGAGAAAAAGGCAGTATTTCTATTTTCTTGTATAACTGTGTTAATGTACACACAGTAATATTTTTAGTAATTCTTGAATTTTTTTGATGATTGTTGTGGTGCAGCAGTGTATAATTTGCATGTTTAAAACATTTGGTTATATTACTAAAGGTTTTCAAATTGCTATGCATTACTTGTAGTGTGTGTGTGTGTGTGTGTGTGTGTGTGTGAGAGAGTGTGTGTGCGATGCATGCCATTAAATCAGACACCTTTTATTGTGCCACAGAGTAATTGCAGCAGTGTGAACCTTCTAGCCACTGCACCTCCATAAATTTTTATACTGCTTTGTGGTATCTTTACTGGTAGTGGATTGTTACTGCCGTGCCCTAATCCCCCAACTGGCAAAAGGTAGTCTTTTCCAGATTTGGATTTGAAACTTGAGAGCACTGGTTAGGTGTTGTTATGCCTTTTCGTATGCATCCCTTGAGTGTGCAGCGTAATCTTAATCTGTCTGTGTGTTTGCAGTGCACCATTAATTCTGGGAGACTGCATTTCTTGTTATGCACTCATTTCACTTTGTCAGCACTGGGGAATTTTCTGGACACAAGACAGTAGCATTTGGGGATGCACATTAATTCTCATCATTGTGTGGGTGGGGTGCTGCCAATATTGTTGTCACTGCACCTTACTTCACATTTAAGGTAGAATGACAACATGAATTAATAATAACAAGGCAAAGTGAGTCTTTCCTAAGGGGAATTTCACATAGTGAAGTGACAATGCAAAGTACCCACTTTGTGGGCACTTCGCCGGCGGAATTTAAATTTGCTGCTTCTGTATTGGAGAATGGGGTGGTGCCCTACAGTAAGGAAAAGGTTTTATTTTTACAATACAGTGTGTCGATCAGTGGTGGGGAAGAGGGAGGGACACTATGCTATGGAAAAGGGAGCATAATTTTATTACAGTGTGGCAATCAGTGGTGGGGAGGGACACTACAATATGGAATCTTATTTTTATCATTAAGGGGTTGGGGATCAAGCAATTGGGGACTGAGGTGAGACCCTACACAATAGAAAACTATTTTTATTATTTTGTTTTATAACTTTATATTTATTGGTTAAACATATACTAAAATGTTCGTAATCAACTATAACAAATGTATGTATTTATCAAATCAGGAGGGTACCACTCCTCTTAATTCGCTCATTAAGCCCATTCAATGTTAAAAGATGTGTATAGGGGGTACAATAGATAATACATCCAATTACCAAATGGTATTTTCAACTGCTATATAGGAAGCCCATGAGCTACATGGTGCCTAAAGTAAGATATTCAAAGTTTCTATAAGGTCAGTATCCTTTTCAACTAAGGGGATAAGACATTCTCACCATGCTTCACTCATAGAATATGCACTAAATAGTGTTAATAAGATTTAGACATTTTTTTTCCAGTTGTTTAACCAGGTGAGACACACTAAGCTGAAAGTTTTTTTTTTTTTTTTTTTTTACAGGTGCAACCTGGGAGCACAGGGAAGTTAAGTGACTTGCTCAGGGTCACACAGTATATGCATGTGGGGGCTGTGGGATTTAAACCCAGGTCTCCAGATTTGCAGTTCAGAGCCTTAAACCACTGTGCTATACTGCCTCCCTATTTGCTCCGCTGCTGGATATAAATAATGAAAACTGACGGGACACTCATATTAAAATCACTCATAGAAGCAAAAATTGTTATCATTATATAGAGATTGCTTCATCATTACCCAGTATATATTTTGGTCTTAATGTTAAACAACGGTGCTTAAAACATGCACAGTCAGCAGCTTTTTTAATCAGACTTAGCAAAAACTTGTCTGAATCTTCCAAAAGAGGTAGGGAATTCAGGGAGTGAGGAAAGAAACCCAAAGTCTCAGGTAAAGCAATATGTGGATTTCCATCCGGTTACCAAGTCAGAGCAAGAAGACTCACCTCGGGGCTCTAATCTCCCCCTAACCCTAATCCTCAAACAGAAGGAGCGCTCATTAAACTTATTCCAATCTATGTTCAGGGAATATCTTCATCTGAAGAGGGATCTTCCTCTAGTGCTGCATGCAGTTAGGATGGAGCATGTTTCCGGCAACATTTTTCCGCCTTCCTGGGATCAGAAAAGACATAAATGTTGCTCTGATGCATGATGTGGAGGCGGGCCAGGAAAACCAGGCTGTGAGAGACTCCTGCCTCCCTCAACATCATTCTTGCTCCATCAAATTGCTTCCTCTTCTGCTGGGTTGCATAGGATATGTCAGGGAACAGCCTAATTTGGTGGCCATCATGCAGTAATGTTCTTTTTTGTCTGGCAAGGGCCAACAGGAAATCTCTTGAGCCAACACCATCGGTTGTGATCACAGCTGTTCTGGGGGCATCAGGATTATATGGGTGGTCCTGAGGTGTTACCCAATAAGCTTTTTTGAAATTTTTGAACAATCGGGGATGCTTCTTCCCCCAGCTGCTGTGCCATCCAGTCCTGCAGAAATAGCATTAGGTGGTCACCCTCACATCCTTCTGCCAGCTTAAGGAGCCTGAGATTGTGGGCTTCAGCTTGATTTTCCAAGGTCTCCAAGCAAGAGCAAAGGTGTGTATTCTCCTTAATAACAATGAGGACTGCCCCAATAGCTGCTTTGGCTTTCTTGTTTGACTCAACTGTTGCTGTAGTGATCATTATGACTTTTGATTCCACAGTAGCTACATGATTAGTGAGAGCATTGAACTTGTTCAATAAACTGGACACTGATGCCATCAGATGATTTAATTTGGCACCCAGTGTTTGCCTCATTTCTTCTTGGATTCACTCCTCATGTTCAGGCTCGCAGCCATGAGAAGGCCTCGTAGTAGGAGCTCCGGGAACTGTTTTGGCTTTAGCTCCATCTCTTGATACTTTTTATTTTCGAGGGTTCCCCATCTTAACCAGCCAGTGTTCTGCTCCTAGATTTGTCAATTTAAATTGTCCCACTTCAGAAATTCCAGCAAGATTAACTTTGTAAGTGTAGAACCAGCAGCAGAACCCTATCAGTTCACGGCCATCTTGCTCAGGCTCCACAGCGCCCCCAAAACTATTTTTATTATTAACTGGTGGGTCATCATGAGATTGGGGACCAGGGAGGGGCACTACACTATGGAATAAACTTTTTCTTAATTATTACAAATGTGACTGGCAATCGGTGGGGGGTGAGGGAACCACTAGACACCAGAGATTCCAGGGATTTAATTTTAAAAATACATAAATATATTTTTTTACATTATGGCCTACTGGCTGGTGATCAGTGTGGGGGGGGGGGACCACTAGGCACAAAGATTTAATTAAAATGTATATTTTATTGCCTGCGATTGGCAGGGGGACCACTAGACACCAGGGATTTGGGGGGTTCGACATGTGTAACTGCTTCTTACTTTGTTTTGTGTTTTTTTTTTTTTAGGTGCAATTTACACTCAAAAAAAACAAAAGCAATGTGAAGTTACAAATGGAAAATTCTCATTATACCAGGCAACTTCGAGACCTGATTTGAGGAGGCGATTTGGCAATTTCGAAAAAAATCGCCAGTGAAGTAAAACTTTGCTGAGTCTTCACTGGTGCCTAGGAGCATAACTAGTAAATTCCAAACAAAAGCTAGAAGAGGAAATTTAATTTCTTGTAGTCCTTGAAGTGAATTTTACATATTCAGTACTAACTGACTGAAAGTAGTGTCTTCCTGGGAAATACCTTGAGATCAAGGCCAGTGGTTTTGGCACTCAGAACCTGATAGCTGCTAAAAAAGTGCCATAAGTGAAATGTGCCCACTTTCTGTATCAGACTGGAAATTGAACCCGAATATTTGAACTTTGACACATTTCAATTGACAAGCTCATGAATTCTGACTGAGAGGTTCACACAACTCTAGGTTAATATTAAAATAGTATGCTTACAGTTAATATCAAACTGAGAACTTTTCCTATGGAAAATGTACTGGACTAGTTCAAAATATTTCAGATTTAGATGAGTTTAATTGCAGAATGTGAATGGCAGTCATCCAGCATGTCTAGTTCTTGATATCCTGAAGTCAGGGCAGAACGACAAACATAACTCTCAGGAAAAGTCAAAGGAAAAAAAGTGTATTTATATGCAAAATTACATGACTAAACCAAAATGAAGCCACACAATCACCACATGAAAATGCTGAATTCTTAATCATTAATTATATATTAGTACACTACCTGAACTAACAATAACATTGTGCCTATGTTGCTGTTTCAAGACAGGCATCCTTAAGTACATATAAAAATATTCTAATTCTTCTCTAATTCTATTCTAATATAAAAGAGGATAGATTGGTGCTGGGCACTCATTTCTCATTATAAATGAGACAGTGTTCCTGTCAAAGATGATTGCTGTGGGGAAGAGCTGTCCAGTTTAACTCTTCCATCATGTGGACAGGTTATTAAATCCACCCTGTTTCCAGTCTGGAAGAGTGTTGTCAGTAGAAACGTGTATTAAGTCTATTCAGTTCTTTGACAGTGTATTTTCTGTTAGGAATGGAATCTCCAGTAGCAGCCTGTCATGGGTTGGTAGTATTCAGCCAAAGGTGAGCATGGGGAACTCACCTCCTTGGAGGAATTCAGGCTAGTTCTGGTTGATTTTGTACTTCAGGTGATTTCTGAGCTCTACCCTACTTTCTGTGTGCTTGAAGAAGGTCCTACTTGGTTGCTGGTGAGTTGCTGAGAGATCCAATGCCCAGTTATTGCAGCAATCAGGCATTTTCCCTTCTGCATTGAAAAGGGCAGTGTGGCAAGTCCCATCTTAAAGAGACCATCATTGGACCCCGATGCTCTTCTTTACCACAGGCCTTTCTTAAACATTACCTTTTAAGGAATGATAGCTGAGAAGGCTGTGGTGGTGCAGCTGGACGTACACCTGGAAAAATAAGACTAGTGTTGTGAGAAACCGAAATATTTCACCTGGTGAAATATTTCATGTAATTCTGCAATTACGCAAACTGTTTCACCTAAGTGAAATGAAATTTTGCCTGTTTTCACCATTTCACATAAAGGCAACATTTCAAGTAATATGCTTTGGCAAACTTTTTAGCCTAGGCAAAGCAAAATTTCACCTGGTTTCATGATTTCATGTAATGGCAAAATTTAGCGTAAATGCCTTGATCTCCCGGTTTTGCCCATTGATGCTCAAAATGTCACCTTGTGGCATAATTTTGCCGGCGTCACTTTTGATTTTGCCAGTTAAATTTTGCTCCAAAAGCAAAATTTGCAATGCATTGTTGGTAACTAGGTCAAATATCACATGCAGCTTGTTTACAGCTCATTCTGCTGCATGTTGAGTTGGACAGCAGTCTGTTGTGGTGCATCAGAGCCAAGAAAGCCTTTGAAGACCTTGTTAAAACTTGTTTTTGAGAGCTAATTGCTCCAAAATATAAAGTTTTTTCCTAGTGCTGCTAGGAAACATTTTCTAATTTTGTTGATTTTTGCATAATACTTAGTTTAATTAGGTTTTACTTTTGTCTATGTATTTGAAGGAGTTGAGTGGAGTAGGATAGGAATGTACAGCAGTGTAGGCTATTTCTAGCCTTTTACAAACAGATTACTCATAAATTGTGAGTTATTTATTTACTGTTATTTCTTATTAATTTTGTTATATCTTGCCATTTTTTTCTCTGAAGTTACTCAGTCCTGTTTCGGAGAGTTCCTGCCGCTGTTAGCCTGTGTTATATTTGCCATTCTTCCACTTTTAGTTGTGATTGTGAGTTGTAAAGTTTTAAACACACAGAGCTGATCTATTATTATATTTGTCTGTGTTTAGTTCCGTTTACTAGAGTGTTAACTTGTGTCACTTAAATTGTGAAAAATCAACAGTTCTAGGCAGTGTCAGTGGCTCAGTAGGTAGCACACTCGCCTCTGAAGTCAGGAGACCAGAGGGCTGTGGTTTCAGTTCCCACATCTGGCACCTAAGTTAATATCCCAGTACTGACACTGTAGTGCAGCATGAGGGGGTGCTGCACTTCTGAGGTGCCATCTGTCGGATGAGACATTAAATCGAGGTGCCATCTGCCTGGATTGGGTGGTAGTTCAGGTGGATGTTAAAGATCCCATGGCACTTATCGAAAAGAGTAGGGGAAAATGTTATTAAGGAAAAACTGAACAGTACATAACAGAAGTACAGTGTACACCAAGAAAATGACCATTATAAACAGTTTACAGTATTCTAACGTAAAAAAAACACAAACAATTCATCCAATTTTATCTTTCATAAATGGGATAATATTCAAATGAATCTTCCACGTACCGGGATTCATATGTTGCTTTTCATACAAACACTGTTTACTTAATTCAGTTTCAACAATACAGATTACCATTTCAGGGCCTTGGTGTATTTGTTGCAAAACAAACTTGCATCTAGTTTGTCACAGAATAGAGAGAATTAAATGTAACGAACATATGAACATATGAAATTTGCCAGCAGATAAAGGCCTAGAGGTCTATCAAGTCTGCTCGAATGTGCAGCTAGCACCCCTTATTCTGCAGCTGCCCCTCCCTTCCACCCTTCCCCTTCATTAACCCTCCCCCTTGTCCTGTCCCATCCTCGTTTGAAGCAGTCCACTGTTCTACTGCATACCACTTCTGCAGGTAACGCATTCCACCCAGCCACCACCCTCTCTGTAAAAAAGTGTCTCCTCATCTCCCTCCTGAACCTTCCTCGCTCCAGTCTCATATCATGGCCCCTGGTGGCCCTCCCTCCTTACTTTGAACAGCCCTCCGTACCTGTCTTGTTTATTCCTTTCATGTATTTAAATGTTTCAATCATGTCCCCTGTCTCTCCTCTTCTCCAGTGAGTACATGTTCAACTCCTTCAACCTCCTCTCATATGATAAGTCCCCAGACCCTTGATCATCTTTTGCGCCTGCACTGCACTCCTCCAGTAACTTAATGTCCTTTCAGATACGGATTCCAGAACTGCACGCAGAGTACTCCAGGTGTGGTCTAACTAATGACCTATACAGTGGCAGAATCACCTCCTCCCTCCTTGAGGATATACCCCTTGCAATACAACCCAGCATTTTGTTGGCCTTTGCAGCTGCCTTCCTACACTGTGCGGGTTGTTCATTGACCCTGTGATGAGCACACCCAGATCCTTCTCCTCTGTCTGGGCTAGCTGCACTCCCCTAGCTGGTAAGTCCTCCTGGGTTCTTTCATCCCAAAATGCATCACCTTGCACCTTTTGGCATTAAAGCCCAGTTGCCAGGTGTCTGACCAGGTTTCAAGCTTTGCCAGATCATCCTGCAACCCTGCCATCCCCTAGGTCATCCACCACCGCGCCAACCTTGGTATCATCAGCAAACAGACTGATCTTGCTCTTGATGTCCCATGATATGTCTGCAATGAATATCCCAAACAACACTGGTCCCAACACCAAGCCCTGTGGGACACCACTCGTCACTGCCCTTGGGTGTGAGAGCTCCCCAACCACCACCACCCTCTGTTGCCTTCCCTGCAGCCAGTTTCCTACCCATCTCACCAGCATTGCACCTGCCCCTGTGCCTACTAACTTCCTTCCCAGCCTTCCATGTGGCACTGAGTCGAATGCCTTACTGAAGTCCAGATACAGGACATCCACTGCATGTCCCCCGTCCAGTTGCCTAGTTGCCCAGTCATAGAACCGACCAGGTTGGTTTGGCAGGATCGGCCACGTGATGAAGCCATGCTGTCTGCTGTCCTGTAGTCCTTTGGCTCTAAGAGGGCCACCAGCCTCTCCTTCAGGATAGTCTCCATTAGCTTACCCACGATGGATGTGAGGGCTCACTGGTCTGTAGTTTCCGGTTCATCCTTGGGGCCACTCTTGTGGAGGGGCACCACATGAGCCATCCTCCAGTCCTGAGGTACACACCCGAATGTAGTGAGGCATTAAATAGGTCTTCCAAAGGTCCTGCAAGGACCTCTGCCAGCTCCTTCAGTACCCTGGGGTGGATGCCATCTGGGCCTGGTGCCTTGTCCACCCTCAGTGCCTTCAAACCCTCTCGAACTCTGTCCTCCATGATTTCCCCATCTGTCACCACTTCCCCCCCTTCGTCTGCCATTTCACCCATCTTGGGTGTCACCCCCTCTTCTCTTTAGTAAATACTGAGCAGAAGTACTCATTTAGTGCTTCCACTTATCATACCCTGCTTCCCACCACCCCCTCCTTCCTAATCCTTACTATGTGGTCCTTACAGCTCCTTTTCTCCCTGATGTACTTAAAGAAGTCCTTCTCCCCCTTCTTAATGCCTTGTGCCAGCCTGAGTTCCGTAGATGCTTTGGCTCCCCTTACTGCCCTTGTCACCTCCTTCGATTCTGTCAAGTACTCCTCTCTGTCCTCCCCCCCCTCCCTGTTTTCTTGTATTTCCTAAAGGCAGCTCTTTTCTTCCTTACCTTTTCCATGACCTCCTTGCTCAACCTTGTAACATGTAACATGCCTTTTGCCAAACCAAGGTCTATCAAGCTATATCCCCCTACCACTTCTGCATAAGTAATCTCTTCCCAGTGAGGGTTACACCATCCATGAGCCATCATGTCCCACATTTCCCTTACAAATGGGCATAAAATGAGAAAATGGGACATAGACTCTTCCTGTGAGACACAGCTCAGTCTAGGACACATTCATTCTTCCTTTTTTTATGTTTAGCATTCCTTCTAACAAATAAATGACTATGAGCACTTAACCAGGTGATGTCCCAGATCCTTGGAGGGATACAATAATCACTTAATGACTCTAAAACTGTTAAATAAAATTGTGAGGCTACCCCTGTAAATTGAACCATAGAGTTGCTTATTTGGGTTTGTATCTTAGCATAAAACACTTTTAGAGGTTGAAGTCAAGATATGCAATTGCAATTTCCACTGCTTCAGTTTCCCAAGGGTCAGTCTAAAAAAAAAAAAAACACACATATAGTCTTGACCTGGGCAGTAAGAACCCCCTGCTACTCCCACATTCGATAGAGAGGTGTAAGCCAGTGATCAGCAAATACATTCCATAATGCTAAACTTGATCTAGTGAGATCAATGAAATTACTACAAAAAACACTGTATAAAAAAATACTACTGGGTGAATGAGATTTAATCCTCCTTTTTCAACCGGTAAATACAAAATCTCTCTTTTAATGGGATTCAAGCGACAACCCCAGATTACTTGAAACACTAAACTTAAGAGGTATGTTTCTAAGGTTCAGGGCAGAGGATACACAGCACTAATAAATAAAAATATCAGAAGTAAAAGCGTCTTAACCACTGCCACCTTTTTCTTTTTGGTTTGATTCCACGATTTCCAAATAGCTACTTTAGTAGAGGCAAAATCCAGTTTAGTTTTCTAGTTCAATACACTATTATCCCCCTCCCGAACCATACAATTAGATATTGAAAAGGGTCAGACGATATCTTAATATCATGCCATGTTTCTTGTGGTGAAACTACCGCACAAAGGGTAAATAATACTTTTCCTCATATTTAAGTGTGCCTCCGTTGGTTTAGAATATTTCTCAATTAAATCCAGAACCCTGTCTCCCAACTGTTTATCAGCTATCATTACACACACCTCATCTGCATAAGCTGTCACCCGTACCTCTACTCCCCTCCCCTTGGCTGGATATCCCGATGCTAGAATCCTGTTGTAACAACCTCAATAATTGATCCAAACAAAAAACATAAAGAAAGGTGCTAATTGGGCACCCCTGCCATATGCCCCGAGAGACTGCAATGCATGTTCCTAAATGCCCATTAACCACAGGGATTGCCTTCACATTGACATACAGTAAGGAAATCCACTGTACAAAAAAAGGTGGTATGCCTTAATGTAAGAAGACCCATGTGATAAAGTGATGTGGCACTCTATCAAAGGCCTTTTCTTGGTCTAAAGACATAACATACCCCCTGAGCTTCTCTTCTTTACCCTGTTCAACCAATTCCCTAAGCAATAATAGGTTATGTTGAATTGAGTGGTCCGGCACTGTGCATGTTTGAGCTGAAGAAATTTAAATCGATGCCAGATTAAACAGAAATGCATTATCTTTACCAAATTTTATAATCCATATTCAATAAACTTAAAGACCTCCAATTATCAAGGTTTGTCTTGTCACCATGTTTGAACACTAGTATTTGTATAGCTATACAAAAGTCAAAGTCTACTACCAAATTACTTAACACCCAATTAAACACAACTGTCAAAATTTGTGTGACTAGATCTCTGAAAGAATCATAAAATTAAGCCGGAAGCACATTGTGAGGTGTGGGTTTTTAAGGAGGATGCTGTTCCACAGTTGTAGATACTCAGAAGCAAAAATGTTATTGAAGCTGGACAATTACTGCAAACTTCAGACGAAAAAAGTAAATAACATAAAACTTCTTCAAAATAAACATAAGTTAGCAAGCAGCATCTCGGACACTAGAAGGAGCTAGTGGACATCATACTGGGGTCAGAGTACATCTGTACTCCATCAAGCTATCTACAGAACTGAATAAAACCAAGGCTTATATACCAAAAGAAGAACATGTGACTTGTTTAACTCCTCCCTATGCTTTTCAAAAGTATCTTTAAACAGCAAAATAAATCTATTTTCATTTCTGAGCTCAGAATAACATTTCATTTTGAGTTGTAATGTTGTCAACATCACTTTATAGAAACAACAACTGGTTAATAAAATTTTAATTTCAAACGCTGCAGGAGTAACTCCACCTCCTAGTACTGTGCCTTTAAATATGGGAGTTGACCAGCCGGCCAGCTCTATAGCACAGAATAGGAAGTGAGACTCCACACAGAAAAGCAGGTCATCTTTTATGAGGGAAATATTTGTTTGTTTTATAAATTATTCCAATAGAATGAATTAAAGGAATTCAATCCACTTTTTAGAAGCATTTTAACTAAAGTAAAACACAAAAGAAACACTTTTATTTAACCTTTGTTTAGCAGGAGGTTAAGGCCAAACAAACCACAGTGTTGTACAACTTGTTTTACAGGCCTTCTTTTGTTTTTGTAGCTTGTTTAGGTCATGAATTAGTTTTGTAGTTTCTACTGAATGAATTCCTTTTTGTATGCTGCAAATTGTGTAAAATGCAGATTGTTTATTTGTTTACTCAATAGGAAGCGCTTTGTGTGTTACTGCTGCCATTTAGAATGAGTTTCAAACCAGAGAGACCCATTTTCAACAGCAAACAGTCTGAAAGGCACTTTAAAAGGGTTTTATATGCAAACATTTTAGGGCTGCATTTACATTATTTCCATAGAACAACTAGCCTAGAAAGCAGTTCTGACTTACTCTATATGTTTACAAGGAGGGAACAAAAAGGGGGGGGTACCTAATGCTAAACGGGATGCAAACTAAGATCATAAATTGTTTTTGCATACATAAAGAGTTATTAGGACCCACACCCTGGATATAAATAAGCACTTACAATTCCCATATCCTAATGAAATAGAATACTCATTTTAAACAACGATTGTGTTTCTGTACACCTCACATTAGAAAGGTTCTGAAATGGGGGGGGGGGCAACAAAAGAAAGGGCTGTGCAGATCTTCATATACCGGGGCAAGAATACATAAGGTATAGAAAGAATGTTATACAAGTGGCCTGCCTATATAACTTGGAAAGAAAGATGAGGAGTTACAGCAAGAAAGGAGGAGAGTAAAAAGGGCTGTTGCAACAGACTTAAAAAAAAAAATTAGATTTGCCTGGTATATGGAGGTATCGGTCACATTCCTCTCCACTCAAGAAGAAACAAATGGTATCTTTCAATAACATCATCATTGGTTTCTTTTACAGTTTCTGAAATAGAACAGATCTCCCATTTTTGAAAGGGGACATGGAGCTTTAGCCCTCCCTCTCCCAAAACTCCACTCTGGAGTCCCTTAAACAAAAATATTCTTTGAGAGATACCAAACTAATAGTATCTCTTACTTGTTACTTTCATTACTTACTTTAACTCCGGAGTCTTATTACCAGATCATCATCTGCAGCATAACATGATAGATAATCAGCGTTGAGATGTTTCTTTCATGCTCAATGTTGTATTTCAAAATTGTAGGGTTGCAGGGCCAAATACCAATGCATGATGCGATGGTTTTAATCCTTCATTATGTGTAGCCAACATAACGGGCTGTGATCAGTTATTACCAAAACTTTTCTGCCCCATAAGTAAAATTTAAGAGCATTTATGGCCCAATGAATAGCGAAACATTCCTTTTCTATCAAGGAATATTTAGCCTCTCTTAAATGTAATTTTCTGCTGATAAAGATGATGGGGTGTTCTTCCCCATCAAGTTGGGACAGGACAGTCCCAATACCCTGATTGGACATGTCTGTTTGTACTATGAATGGTTTCTGGAAATTTGGACTATGCAAAATGGGGTGAGAACACAATTTTGCCTTTAAAAGGGTGAATGCTGGGGGTCACGTGATGGCAGCCTAGGAGAGCAGTAGCAACCTCCATCAGCTCCGTACCTTGCTCGTTAAAACCTACTAATTAGACATCTCTTCAGAACTTAATATAGAAGACTCAAGTTAAGTTACTGCAGTGAGACTCCATAAAACAGTAAAAAGTGTTAATTATGGAGGTTTTCATGCAAAAAGCGCCACCGCAGCATTCACTGCCGCCATCCCCCGAGAAAGACAAGGCCCCTAACCAGCCTAAAGCTCCAACGCCAAAAACATCTGCGAATACATTGCCACTAACAGAAGACAGACTCCTGGAAATCATGAAGCCTATGCAGAAATCGATAGACAGCATAATAGAAGAGCGCCACCAAATTAAAATAGCTACTGATTTGTTAAATATTCGCATGGCAGACTCGGAAGCCTGCTTTGCTTCAGCAGAGAAAAAACTCGATAAGGTTGCTGCTGATCACACCCTTACTAATCGAAGAATTAAAAAAGTGGAAGATAAGTTAACAGATCTAGAGGGGAGGAGACATAGGAACAACCTACTAATAATGGGCATACCTGAAAAGGAGGAAGGTGTAAATCCCATACTTTTTGTACAGAGGTTTTGTGAGAAAATCGCAGGGCCCTGTCCTAATGGCCTGACTATGTTGTGGAGAGAGCACATCGGGCACTTCGACCACCTCCACCCCCTTGATCGGCGCCCAGGCCTATTATCTTTAAATTGCTTAACTTTCAAGATCAACATATAGTTGCAAAGGTAAAAGCACTACAGGAAGTCCTTTGGGAGGGGAAAAAAGTCAGGGTGACCCAAGATTTGCCACACTCGGTCCGTATTAAAAGACTAGAGTTACACCCACTTGTAATAAAGCTCATAGCAGCAGGTAAACCCTTCTGAATTAAGTACCCAGTGATTCTACAGGTAAAGCTCGGTGATCAACGGCAAACCTTTGAATCCCAGGAGCAGGCACGGAGTGAATTGAAAACAGAGCTCCCAGATTTATTCAAGCGAAACAGTGCCAAATAGAGCTATTACACTGTGTTTAATTACATTTGTAGTGGCAGCTTTTCTGTGCCAATGCTACTAAAGCCATAGCTTTTCGTATAAATGGACAACTTCTGGCAACCTAGTTCTCACTCAAAATGTGGGTCATTTGTTTTGCTTTGGGAACTTAACTCAAACAGCAATTCCAGATGGTAATGTGCCCTTGGATGTTTTGCTTAATCAGTGATGGATCATGTTTATTTTTTAATGGAAAAAGAGGTCTAATTCTACTTGTAGCGGCAGCTTTTCTGTGCCAATGCTACTAAAGCCACATATTTCTGTATAAAATGGACAACTTCTGGAAACCCGGTTCTCACTCAAAAAGTGGATCTTTTTCTTTGCCTTGGGAACTTAACTCGAACAGCAATTCCAGATGGTAACGTGCCCTTGGACGTTTTACTTAACTCAATGATGGATCACGTCTATTGTTTAATAAAAAATAGTTTTTCCAAATAAGCCCCTCGGCATAACGATGTTATAATTAACTTTATGATCAGTGAATCTTAAGTTGCGATTATTGAGGATCCACCCGCTAAATCAGAGGCAGTGTTGATTCCCGATTCTGATATGAGACTATGCAAGAGCATAAGATTATTCCTGCGACTTGGGAGCTCCACATTATGGCATTCAAAGCCCACTTGTCATGAAGGAAATACCGCGAGCTACCATTCAAGAACTTGTCTATATAATTAAGTTCGCATGAGTTAAACATTTGAAAATCAGCTGAAATAGTGTAAAAGGCATAGCAGTCACAATGGGACTTAATATAGAATCTACTAACATCTTATTTACTATGTTATCCTTTTATCACTTGCATTTACATAACTAAATACTACGGTTATCTGGCAAATCTGAAGGCATTACTCTTTTGATCTAGTTTACCTTCAAATGAACTTGTAAACTTCTTTTGCCACTCTTAAAAACAACCACCCGAATGTTTTAAGCTATCAAAAGTGCCAGATAAATTTAGTGAGTTGGGGAAGGGGCTTATGGGGGAGGTAATAGCTTCTAGACTTGTTTGTTGGTTTACATCACCTGACATAACTGATAGTAGTTCAGTCATTGGAACTGGGGGTAGTGTCAGGGCTTTTGTAGGATAGTGTGGGTGGGGGAGGTAAAACATTGGGACAGGCTATCTCCTCTCTACCTATTTCTATTAACCACTGATAAAAATATCAGGCACTCTCATCAGAACTCAGATATGCCCCATTGTATTTGGAGACCTAATATTAATATCGAATAATGGCAGGTCCTTATACAATCCTCAGTTGGAATATAAAAGGTGCCAGGGATAGAACCAAATGGCAAGTAATATTAAGACACCTGTGATCCCTTAGATCAGATATTATCTGCTTACAAGAAACACATCTTAAATGGGAAGATACCTCATTATGGTGTAAAGGATGGGTAGGGTAGTCTTATGGGGCAGGTATCTCCACAAGTAGAAGTGGGGTCACTATTCTTTTCCATAAAAATGTTCCTTTCAGATTGGAAAATGAGGTATGGGATGGCCAAGGGCAATATATAATACTACCTGGTATGCTGGGTGTACATCTAATAACAATTGGGTCTATTTATGGACCAAACGGGGACTCCCTGACTTTTTTCACCAAATTAATGGGAATCATGTCCACTAGTCCCTCTAGAACTATAGTTCTGGAAGGAGACTGGAATATCACGCCCCAACTATCATTAGATAGATCAGACCCTAGGAAAACTAGCCTTTCTCCGGCTCAGACAGCCCTACAAGACCTAATGAGTGGGCTGGGCATCCTTGATGTTTGGAGGATATTGAACCCCACTGAACAACAGTACACCTTTTTTTCTCATCCCCACCACACTTGCTCACACATAGATTACATTTTAACCAGTTCTCACATTATACCTGGAATTATGGAAGCCTTAATTCACCCACGAGTAGTGTCAGACCACTCCCCAGTCTCATTAGTTTGTATATTAGGGCCTGGGATCAAAAGAGACTTCATATGGAGAATGAATACTGAGTTACTTCAGACCCCTATATGCAGACCCATTTAAAAATGTTATTTCTTTTTGGATAATAATTTAGGAACGGTCTCCAAAATTGACAGTCTGGTCAGCCCTGAAGTGTGCTTAGGTGGGGAATGCATCGCTTAGCATCAGTTAAAAGAAAAATATAATATGAGACTGAGTCCCTACTTCAAGAAATAAAAATATTAGAATCAAATATTTATGAGCACTCCTCAGATTCTGAATGGACTAAGCTCCATATCCTACACGCCCAATTTTCGGATTTGATGTACCAAAAAGCGGAGCTATCCTTAAAACATGTCCTAATGAAATACCTAGAATCGGGAGAACGTGCTGGCAAATTACTAGCCTTCTGAATTAAGCAAGTGGAGTCAACTCGCTTTGTACCTGGGTTATACTCAGGCAAAGAAGGCACTCTTGTTACAGACCTGAGAGAGATTGTGTCCAGCTTTGCAAAATATTATAAAGATCTATACCATTGTATAAATGAAGATATCCCAAATTAACAATTACAAGCGTACTTTGACCAATTAACGTTCCCAGTACTACCTGAAGATAAACTATCATCCCTAAGTTCCCCTATTATGGAATGGGAGGTAGCCCAAGCAATTAAGCAGCTTATAATAGATAAGTCGCCTGGTCCGGATGGCCTCCCAACCAATGTGTATAAATTATATAACACAGAACTTTCTCCCCTGATAACCAGAGTTTTTAACTCATGGTAAGAATTAGGTTTCTTGGAGCAGACATATCTTGAAGCCCTGATTACTATTATTCCTAAGCCAGGTCGAGACCCACATCATGTTGAAAATTACCGCCCTATCTCACTCCTTAATATCGATGTTAAAATACTAGCAAAAATACTAGCCAATCATTTGGGACCCTTAACGGACACATTAATTAGTAATGAACAAGTTGGTTTTATGCCAGGAAGATCCTCAAACAATCACATGCATCGATTACTGCATCTTATCCCCCTAGCTAGTGAGTCAGCTATACTTATGGCCCTGATATCCCTGGATGCAGAAAAGGCTTTTGACCGGGTCTCCTGGCACTTTCTGTTCACTGCACTTTCCTGGTATGGTATCTCACAAATATTTATTAGTTGGGTCAGATTGCTATATTCATCTCCTACAGCCCGGATCTGGTGCAATGGTCACCTTTCAGAACCATTCCTATTGAGTCGTGGCACTGGGCAAGGATGTCCCCTTTCCCCACTCCTTTTTAATTTCTATTTAGATCCCTTCAAGTGTAAGTTACTTATAACCCAGGGTTTGCAAGGCATTCTTGTAGGAAGCAGACATCTCTTGTCTGCCTACACAGATGATCTTTTAGTGCATGTAATGAACCCAAGTATAAGCGTTCCTATCATCCTGCAAGAAATTGAATCTTTTCTAGGATCTCCTACTACAAACTTAACCTGGCTAAATCTACTGTCTTCCCCCTAAATCAGAAATTACAAAAGTGATATAGAACAGCACGGATTACAACGGGAAAGCAAAAGTTTAACCTATCTGAGTATTCAAATCTTTAAATCATACTCTACCATTGTTAAAGAAAACCTTACTAAGTTAATAAAAATAATCAAAGCAGACCTGGAAAAATGGAATGCCTTGCAGATCTCACAATGGGGAAGGATCAATATCGTTAAGATGAATATTCTCCCTATAATTCTCTACCCTCTCAATATGTTAGCCCCCTATCTCCCTAAAGCATGGTTCATGAAACTAAGGAATGCAATGAATAAATTTATTTGGAAAGGTAAGATGGTGACACGGGCATACCATAAGTTGACAGCATCAAAGATTCATGGAGGGCTTTCCCTACCATCATTTTTTAATTATTATGGAGCAGTCTGTATTACAAAATTGGCATCCTGGATGTTCTGCCCACATAAGGGAGACTCAAGGTCTTATACTCCAGCATGGTTAAATATTGAAAAGACCCTTGTATCTCCCACTTCATGCTCATCATCATCATCATCATTACTATATTCATCCTTGAAACATACCTCAAAAACCTCAAGAAATCCCCAATAGGGTGGTCACTGAGGGCTCTGAGTCAACTACAGAGCCACCTGAAAATAAACTGGCATGTGGATGGAGAACAACCACTCCTAAATAATCCTCATTTTAGGATCCAACATAAACCTATCCCAATAAAATTTTGGCCTGTACTAAAGGATATTAGGCTTATGGATATCATAGCTAATGGTACTATGCTCTCATACACCCAATTCTTATGGAACTTCCCTGAATTAAGTGGTTACCCCTTTAAATACTGGCAAATTATGTATGCAATCTCTTCTTTCATGAATACAGGTTGATTCCTTGAACCCCCTAAGACTGCCTTATCCTTAAGTATTGCTACCCACCCACATTTAATATCCGCAGTATATAAAGAACTGCAGACCCTCGATACACGACTACCATTAGGTACAAGCCAGTATTGGGCTAAGACCCTGTTTCTTTCACCCACACTTGACTTCTGGCAACAAAACTGGAATAACCTATATAGGTTTATTAAGCAAGACTGTTTGTGGCTTATACAATTTAATGTGATGAATGACCTATATTATACCCCTCAAAAGCTTTACAAAATTGGCAAGATACCATCCCCCTGCTGTCCCCAGTGTCTCAGAAGGAACGGAGACCTCTACCATATGTTATGGGCTTGCCCCAAAGTTCAACTATTTTGGAGAGCTATACAAAACTCTTTAAACCGTATGCCAGCTTTAAACTCATTGTTTTCCCTGGGAACTTGTCTGCTCAATTCTTTTCCAAAAATAACTTTGAAACAAAATAAATATTATATGGCCCTTATTTCTGCAGTGGCCAAACTTGTACTCATGAGGCACTGGACCCTGGATACCCTGCCTACAACACTAGAATGGCATAGAGAAATGTTACTCGCCCTACAGCAGGAAAAGCATATTGCAAGTATGAACAACTGGTTGCAAAGTTATCTTGATAAATGGGGTACCCTGGATGCCTTATTGGCTGCATGGAAGCCTGAAAGTAGGCAACCTGATGGTCATTGATCTTTCCCTTGCAGCATGTTCTAACTTTGAGAAAAGATACCCCTAACTACAGTAGAGGAAAAGTTTTGTGCCCGATGTTTTTTCTGATAGAGAGAGGAGAATATGTGGGGGGGTAGGAAGTTTAGGTATTTTTATGGGGAAGAGGGAGGGATGGTGGTGAGGGGAGTGGGGGGAGGGTTGGGGATCGGGGGTTCTTTTCTTTTTTTTTCCCCTTCTTGATTTTACTACTTCTTGCCTACCTAAAGGTCAATATGTCACCTTAGCAAGATCGCAGTACATTCTTATGTTAAGTTTATATTCAACTATTAAAACACATGCTTGTGGTGTTATGATATGCCTATATAGAGATGTTTGACTCGAGATACTGTGACTAGGACAAGTGCACATATTAAGCATACTATGTTATTATTTTTATCTTTTTCTTTATTTCTGTGTATTAATGTACTGAAAATAAATAAAGCTTTTTGAATTAAAAAAAAGGGTGAATGCTTGCTCACACTGTACATTCCACTGAATCTTTTCTGGATTATTCTTTTTGTAAGTTCAATTAATGGACTGGCTATATCTGTGAAATTGGCTACAAAACATCAACAGTAACCAGCTAGTCCTAGAAAGGCTCACTTGTATTTTTGTTTGAGGTTGGGGACTGTTGACAATAGCATCTACTTTACTTATTTCAGGCTTTGCTTTGCCATTCCCAATAATAAAGCCTAAGTATCCGGTCTTTTGCATGGCCAATAAACACTTAGTTGGATTTAGAGTGAGTCCGGCCTTCTGTATAACTGATAATACAGTTTGAAGGTGTATCATATGTTCCTCCGAAGATGGACTAAAAATAATGACGTCATCCAAATAGGCTGCACTATAGTCCATGTGGGGATATAACAGATGATCCATACATCTCTAAAAAGTTGCTGGAGCACCATGCAAACCAAAATGCATTTTTGTGAACTGAAATAAGCCCAAGGGGGTACTGAAAGCTGTTTTATCTTGTGAGACCGCATCTAAGGGTATTTGCCAATATCTCTTTGATAGGTCCACAGTGCTTATGTATTGAGCATTGCCCAGTCTATCAATAATATCATCGATTCGAGGCATGGGATACCCATCAAATAGAGAATTTGCATTTAGTTTATGAAAATCTAGGCAAACCCTTACACCTCCCTCTTTTTTCTTTACCACCACCATAGGAAAACTCCATGGACTCATTGAAGATGTAATTACTCCCAAATGTTGCATTTTTCTGATTTCTTTAATAACTTCCTCCCTCAGACTGTTAGGTAACCTATAGGGTTTATGTCTAATAGGCTTATCAGTATTTACTTCTATGTGATGTTCAACTCCTTCAACTTTCCCAGGTGTTGAAGTAAAACTAGTCTGGAATGTGCTAAGGATATTCTGTAGTTCCTTTGTTTGCTCAGGACTTAATCTGTTATTAATGGTCACATCTTTCTTTTCTCCTAAACCATCTAGGCACTCATAAGCTAACTCCAATTCATTTTCATCCTTTCTCAAGTACACAAATAAAGATGTTGGCTTTCTGTCATGCCAGAGTTTTAAGAGATTAGCATGATAGATCTTATATTTTTGTCTTTTGTCTGGGCAGATAATTTCATAGTTCACCGGTCCAGTTTGTCTATAGACTGAATAGGGCTCCTGCCATTTCATTAATAAATTTATTCTTCATACATGGCAACAAAAGAGTACTTTATCACCAGGCTGGAAAGTTTTAAACCCAACTCCTTTGTCATAGTATTGTTTTTGAGATATTTGATGGCCTATATTACTTTGTTGGGCCTTCCTAGCATACTTTGCTAGTTTGTGGCGCAATGAAGTAATATAGTCTAGTGTAAATATGGGGACAGTATCAGACTTTGTTCCTTCAAGCTTTCTTTTGTATGTCCAACACCCCATGGGATTTTTACAAAAAGTAGCTCAAAGGAGAATACCCTGTGGAGGCCTGGGGACCTCACGGTGAGAAAGCATTAAGAATGGTAAATACCTATCCCAGGATTTGCCTTCCTCATCTGTGAATTTTCTTAGCATTTGTTTTAATGTTTTATTAAACGTTCACCAATCCATCAGATTGAGGATGGTAGGGGACATAAAGATAGAGTGTACTCCCAAGGCCTGGTAAAGCGTTGTAATGGGGAACAGAAGTTGCCGCCTGTCTGTCAGTATTTCTAGAGGTATACCCATTCTAGAAAATACTTTACCAACTCCTCAGCAACCTTTTCAGCTGTAACTGTATGCATAGGTATAGCCTCTGGATATTTTGAAAAGTAGTCACAAATAACCAGAATAAAGCGGTTTCCTTTTGTGCTTTTAGGCAAAGGACTTACTATATCCATGGCTATATGGGTGAATGGGGAGTCTACAGAAGGTAAAGGCTGAAGGGGCACTTTATCTTTTTTAGGGATGGGGTCTTACTTTCTGACACTGTTCACATGATCTACAATACTCAGCTACATGATCGTGTATACCTGGCCAGTAAAATCTGTATAATAAGCTCTGTAATGTATGTTCCTTTCCTTGGTGGACAGCTATAGGAATGTCATGTGCAAGCCCTAGCAGTTGATCCCTATAAACAGTAGGCACCATTCACTGTAAAACAATCTCCTCAGTTTTTGGATTAATACACTTTCTATACAAAAGTCCCTTATGAAGCACCATACTGTGTTCTGCTTCTGGATCTTTGTCCACCTGTAAAAAAAAAAATAAAAAAATAAGGTTTTAGTGTAGTATCATTCAACCGGGCTAGTCCAAAATCTGTTTGTCTCTTTAAGTCCTTCAAATCAACAGTATCTTTAGAGTCTTTTTGGGACTGCTGCCACATCTGTTTGTCTCAACGTTTTTCTCCTTTTGTTTTTCTTGTCTTGCCAGGAAGCTCAAATAAATCATCTTCAAAAGGAAATGAGTGTTGTAAGATTGTGTCTCTTTTTTCTTGAGCTTGGGTAGTCATTGCTCCTATATTTGTAGTAGTGGCAAGTAATTGGGAAAAGTCTGGGTGATCATGCCCAATGATAACTGGTACAGGGAGATGGGAAGCCACACCAACCTCCATTTTACGGGTAACAGATTGGACTTGAATCTCTACCTGTAGTATTGGATACTTCTGTGTGTCACCACAAATGCAGGTTACTTGTGTTTGTGTTTGAAAATCAGGAACTGCAGGTAACATTAGCTCTGATCAGGGTTTGTCTGCTGTCAGAATCTAATAACCCAACCATGTCCTTTCCATTGACTAACAGGTATAATATACTGTCCCCAATTGGCCAGCACCAAATGAGTAGGGCTGTTTTTTTTCTTCTTCGGGCAGAACCTTGCTATGTGCCCTTTCCCTTGACAAGAATGACATGTTATCTCAGCATCAGGAGATTTGGCAAATTTACTCTTTCAGCAGTTCCCCTAGATATAGAAGTAGTAGCTGAGGAGGGCCTTACCATAGGATGGATTGTACTGGTTCCAGGATACCCCTTGTTCCTATTTGGTCTTGCAGTCAGGTAGTCTTCTGCTAACTGAACCACCTTCTTTGCTGTCTCTGGTCGATGTTCTCGAACCCACATCTGTACATCTTGGGGCAGGATACATAAAAATTGTTCCAAAAACAACAGTCTCCAACATTTGTTCTTTAGTATTGGTGAAAGGTTGCAACCACTTGGTACATAAGTCCTTTAATCTGGTGAAGGCCTCCTGTGGGATATCTGAGGACTGGAATCTTAAAGTCTGAAATCTTTGTCTATATTTCTCTTAACATATGTCATAACGCTTTTAAATAGCTTCCTTTACTGCATCATAATCTTCACTCTTTGCACTGTCCACATTGCCATAGGCTAACTGAGCTTTTCCAGTAAGATAAGGTGCAAGACATATCACCCACTGTCCTCTAGGCTATTGACAGGCTTGTGCTATGTGTTAAAATATAGTCAGATGTGTTTCTATATCATCTGTTGCACTTATAATAGTAAGTTTTATGTCCTTAGGATTATCACTTGGTGAGGGGGGTGGTCTACCAACACCAGTAGCTTGTATGGCTCTCAAAGTATCTACCTACCTGGCCTCATTGTGCTGCATGTCCCTTTCCCTCTGTTTCTCCAAGGCAATTTGTTGGATGCATAGCCATTGCAGTAGATCTTGGGCATCTCCAGTAGGGGGTTTTCTCTCCAATTCCTCCTTCTCACCATCTTCCATGGGTACACCAACCGCACCATTCTCTTCAGGCTTCGCAGTTTTCCATCTAACATCTGGTATGCCGGTCATCAAGGTCTGTCCCGACTTCTCTGCCATGGTTCAAGTCAGCATACCCACTGGTGGTTCCTCCAGGGACATCCACGTCCTCCTCCAATACTCTGAGCAGTATTACTGGAAGGATCCCACTTCTGACACTATATGTGAGTTGTGGGTTTTTAAGGAGGACACTGTTCCACAGTTGTAGATACTCAGAAGCAAAAATTTTATTGAAGCTGAACAATTACTGCGAACTTCAGCTGAAGCAAAATAAACATAAAACTTCTTCAAAATAAACATAAGTTACCAAGCAGCATCTCAGACACTAGAAGGAGCTAGTGGGGGGTCCGAGTACATCTGTACCCAACCAGGCTATCTACAGAACTGAATAAAACCAAGGCTTATATACCAAAAGAAGAACATGTGACTTGTTTAACTCCTCCCTACGCTTTTCAAAATGATCTTTAAACAGCAAAATAAATCTATTTTCATTTCTGAGCTCAGAATAACATTTCCTTTTAAGTTGTAATGTTGTCAACATCACTTTATAGAAACAACAACTGGTTAATAAAATTTTAGTTTCAAACACTGCAGGAGTAACTCCACCTCCTAGTACTGTGCCTTTAAATATGGGAGTTGACCAGCTGGCCAGCTGTATAGTACAGAATAGGAAGTGAGACTCCACACAGAGAAGCAGGTAATCTTTTATGAGGGAAAGATTTGTTTGTTTTATAAATTATTCCAATAGAGTGAATTAAAGGCATTCAATCCACTTTTTAAAAGCATTTTAACTAAAGTAAAAACACAAAAAGAAACACTTTTATTTAACAGAGGAGGGGGTTAAGGCCAACAAACCACAGTGTTGTACAACTTGTTTTCACAGGCCTTCTTTTGTTTTTGTAGCTTGTTTAGGTCATGAATTTGTTGTTTTGTAGTTTCTACTGAATGAATTCCTTTTTGTAAGCTGCAAATTGTGTAAAATGCAGGCTGCTTATTTGTTTACTCAATAGGAAGTGCTTTTTATGTTACTGCTGCCATTTAGAATGAGTTTCAAACCAGAAATATCCATTTTCTACAGCAAACAGGCTGAACGGCACTTTAAAGGGGTTTTTATATGCAAACATTTTGGGGCTGCATTTACATTATTTCCACAGAACAACTTGCCTAGAAAGCAGTTCTGACTTACTCTATATGTTTACAAGGAGGGGACAAAAAGGGGGGGTACCTAATGCTAAACAGGACGCAAACCAAGACCACACGAGGGTTTGCATACATAAAGGGGTCACTACGGGACCCACACCCTGGATATAAATAAGCACTTACAATTCCCATATCCAAGTGAAATGAAATGCTCATTTTAAACAACTATTGTGTTTCTGTATACCTCACATTAGAAAGGTTCTGAAACGGGGGGAGGGGGGCAACCAAAGAAAGGGCTGTGCAGATCTTCATATACCAGGGCAAGAATACATAAGGGATAGAAATAACATTATACAGGTGGCCTGCCTATATGACATGGAAAGAAAGATGAGGAGTTACAGCAAGAAAGGAGGAGAGTAAAAAGGGCTGTTGCAACAGACTTAAAAAAAATAGATTTGCCTGGTATATGGAGGTATCTGTCACACACACACACCCATCAATTCCTGGGGCAGTATTTTCTTTTTTCTTTTTTTTTTTAAGGTTACAAATTACCAACTCAATTTCTTTCATGGAAATAGGTTTAGTGAGCTCTTGCAGATGTATGAAAGGTATACTTGGTACTGCAGTTATGAATAAGAACTCAGTCAGTACTTGCTCATCAATGTGGGAAACTGTATACATGCTCAATAAATAGGTTGACACTGTTTGCAAGATTCTAGGACCATCTGAAACCACAGTACCAGAACCAGTTTTAACAGAGGTCATAAACTGATGAGATGCTGTCTGCGTACAGCTTTTAAAAACATCACCAAAACGTGTTTTACCAGGGGAGCAAATCCTATGCTTATTCAACATCACAGTGACTCTTGAATATTGTATGTCAGTCATAGCTTTTTTAAGGTTCAAAACTTGTGCTATTAAACTAAGGTGCTGAGTGTTATTGACTGAATAACCTTTACTTAACTGTAGACGCAGTTTAAGATATTGCTTATACTGATTTTGTCGGTTCTTGGTGGAATGTGATTGGAATAAACTCTTAAACCCCTTTTTGGTGTTCTCCCACCAAGTTCTTAAATTATCAACTAAAACTGCCACTGACATCCGTGCTTTGTGAAATTCTGTGACTTTCTCTTTTAAATGGTGCTCCTGCAATACTGTTGTATTTAGTTTCCAATAACCACGACCATAAGTAGGACCATTTATGCATCCCAAGATAACATGTAGTATTATGTGATCTGAAGTCTCTAAAGGTATCATAAGTGCTTTAGAAACACTAGTATTACACTTTGTAAAAATAAAATCAATCCTGGTAGACAGAGCACCTCAAAAATACTTATGACCTCCCCCCATATGTAGAGTCCTATAAGAATCTTGTAAATTACTCTGTGTAAGAATATTAGTAAGAAAATTCGTGTCACAATATATTTTCTTAGTCCCTGCACCTCTATCACTACAATCCATGACACAATTAAAATCACCCCCCCAAAGTACATTCTTCGTCATGATTAAGAAAGGCTTGATAGCATTAAATAATAAGGTTCTTTCTTTCTTAGTAAGAGGGGCATAAACATTTATCAATCTCCATGCTACCGCTCCACATGTGAAATCTACCATTAATGCCTTCCCCAATGAAATATCCACCAACCTTAACACTTTAAATCCAGCCTCCTTAAATAAAATACCTACTCCTCCACATGCCTCAGTTCCGAAAGAGAAAAAGGAGGGACCCCAACATCATAATTGTTGGACAGACCTAACTAAAGAAACAGTATTCAATCTAGTGTCTTGGACTAGGCAAATATCACTCCCTAAATCTTTTAATACTGTTAATGTGATCAATCTCTGCTTTGCATTCCTTATACTATTAACATAGAAACATAGACTTTGACGGCAGATAAGGACCACTTGGCCCACCCAGTCTGCCCATTTCCCTACCTACTGGATAAGCTGCAGATTCTAGTTAAACAGTCTACTTCCTGCAACCCCCCCACTATAATTGCCTTATGTCTGTCCCATGCATGTTTGTATTCCCCCACTGTTTTAGACCCATTAACATTAATAGTAGCAATGTTCAGCTGTGAATAAGGTGTCGGAGAAGAAGGGGCTGGGAAGTTTAAGGTGTTTTTCTCAACCTCGTGCTTCTCCTAACTCTAGAACCAAATCAGAGTTCTACTTTCCTTAATATCTCCAAGGTCTTGCAGTACCCCATCTGAGCCAGAAGAGTGGGGGGCTAAGGATGAAGCCTCAGAATCTCCACCTTGTTCCGAGTCTAGAGTATGATTTGACAAAGTTTCATATTTATTAGATAATGTAATGTCCTCATCCCCAGGTAAATTTGCCTTCGCTACCTTAGATCTAGGTTTAGTTTGTTTCAGGCTGCGTTTTTTTGCAACGCTTTTAACGTGGGGGGGGGATCTCTGCTACTGCTACTCCTGGTACATTAGGAACTTTCTCATCCAGTAGCTGAGTGTCTGTTACTGAAATCATTTCTGGTTCTGGGGTTGGTACAGTAGTATCTTCCTTATTGCCCTCTATCTCCTTTGGGGGGGGGTGAGGGAGGAGCTGTCTGAGTTTCAGGGGGAGGTTTGTTGGTATAGGACTTTCTTTTTGTCATTTCTGTGCTTCTTGAATGACAATATCCTGTTTTTTTATGATCAGTTCAATTATGGGTGGCCCATGGACAGATTCTATTACATACGTCCAGATTCAAAACATAAGTTACACTTCAAGTCCTGCTTATAGTCAGAACTGTGATGACCAAATTCCAAACAGAGGTTACATCTCAGTCTATCACAAGCCATGCCTAAATGTGTGTAGGCCCCACACTTAAAACTTCGCTCTTGGCTGTCCCGGGTAAAAACAATGACCTCTCTAATTTCCCAAAAACAAACTATTTGGAGATGGACAGACCCCAAACTGTTATTTCTTAAGTGAACCTTAAATTTCCAACTCCCATTCCCTATACATTCTTCATCAAAAATAGAAGAAAGATTTTCTAGCACACCACATTTTTTTTCCAGCCAATAAGTAACATCATGCACTGACACAGATTCATTCCAGAATAGGACAGTCACATTTCTAATAGAAGGTTTTGTTAAGAGTAGAGCTTTAAAGGGCAGTCATAATTCTGTATATTTTAATGAGCTATATTTAGTCCAGAAACAATTCAGGCCTTGAGGTGAAATAAACATGACGTCATAAAGTACAGAACCTGAAATATGGATTAAAGTGTGAATTTCATTAGAGAAAAAACCTAAATGAACCTTTCAATAAAGTTCACCCCACAAACATACAATCTGGTGCTATGTCCAAACCCCTAAATATTCCAATTGAACTGCATTACGCCATTTGCGGAGCCAGAAAATGGATCTTCGTCTGAAGTTCTCCCATGCCATTTTGCTTGATTCCTAAATTCTGGTTTATGTTTAGCAGTCATCCTTTAAGACTCTATAATATCTCTCCACTCTGTGGGTTTCGCTGCAGAACTCTCTGACTCTGAGGAAGAAGACTGAATAGTGGGGTAGCTCTTGCTCTGCATCACTATGCACTTCAGTACTGAGCACTACAGGCCTTTCAGCTTCAAGCTGATACTGTGGTCGTGTAGGCACCCCTATACCTGGCTAAATGTCATTATTAGGAGAGACTTGACCAGGAATCAGACTGTGGTTTGGGTCTGGAATCCAAATGCCCATAGCTCCATGTTTCCAGTCCGCAATCAATAAAGAACACTCCAAGGAGGTCAGGGAGTGTCTGCAGGGTGGGAAAGGAAGATTTTCCTCAGTTCTTCCTTTCCGTGAACAAAGTACATTAACTTGTACACAGTCAGGCTGCAAAATTGCATTCAAGGAAGGACTCATAGGCTCAGTAGTACGTATCAGAGGAGGCAAAGAAATTCTGTGCAACAAAGGCCCAGTTTCAGCTGTCAGTTGTACCTCTGCTGATTCTGACTCAGGCCGGCAGCTGTCCTTTGATGATAGTACATCACAGGGCTAAATCATCTGCTGCTCAGCTGTAACTGTACAGGCCACTACTTCAGCCAGCATGCCTTGTAACACCTTCACTGCTTCAGCAACAAGACCAGAGTCCAACAGTTCAATTTGCGGTGCAGAGATAATAGAATCCGTAGTAACTGGTAAGAAATCTCTCGCAGCTCGATCAAAGTCTCCATATCTTAAAGCTCTATTTTGTGTATGAGTAAATTGTCAAGCCAGACTTCATCCACTGCAAATAACCTATGCGGTGCACTCACTGAAGTTGTAGGCTTAGTAGACTCAATATTTTCCTTTTCCATGAAGTCATTCATAGCAGTAGTGGTTTCCAGTGCTGGACCTGTGGGCTCAGATACCTTTTCGCCCACCCACAGGTACACCAACAGAATGAGCATTCATCACACCAGCCTCCATAGCAGCAGCATCCCTACTGTAAGAGTAGGGAATTTCCCCTTGGTCCTTGCCAAATTTCCCTCAATCACTAAAAAAAAAAAAAAAAAAAATACCACCAACAGCTTAATCTGGTTCGGTTTCAGTTGCTTACCGTCTGTGTCCCCCCTCCCCTGGTCACCCCTGAAAAAGGACTTCTAGGCCCAGTGGGCTTACCGGTTCAACAAAATTCAACAACAACAACTTGAAGTTCTTCATTTACAGTCGCACTGCTTTGCTGAATTGATCCCCTGTATTTTATTGCTGGAGCTTGCCTCTACACAATGCGTGGTGTTCCTGTTTTAGTTGACTTACCTTACCTTTTCTCTGTTACAGCATTGTTTGTTTAACACATGACACGCACATTATAAAAAAAACTATCTGTTAGTCATTTTCAAGAGATTGCTTGGTGATCCCTCCCATCCAGACCACTACCATATTGTGGTACTTGCTTTTGCTGAGATTTTATGGTTGTCTCTGCCTTTATATAATAAAAACATTGTGATATTAACTAAGTAATAACACATTACAGTACTTTATTTGTCCAGACACAGGTGATCTGTATTTAAAGTCAGTCATTTGTGCCCTTTTCCTTGTGTGTGTTTCTTTAATTCCTGTTTGGGGAAAGAAAAAAGTTACCTTTTTGTTTTTACTAGAACATGCTACATACCAGATAAGGTATTAGTTGTACTCCAAGTGCTGCTACTTGTCCTGTTTGCCTTTGAACTTGAAAGGAAACCAGTACTATAGGTGTGGCATCATGTGAGAGGTGTTATTCACATAGTTAGTAATAATTCTTTCTTCAAATACTCCCAGAGAAAGGCAAAGCTTTGAAGCAGCAGCCAGCAAACATGCCTGCTAAGAGACAGCCTAGTACGGGGAGGAAACATGGTGGGGAGGGGGATGAGGGAGCAAAGAAGTCTGCTGAAAAAAATACAGTTTTACTTTCAGTTCCCAATAGCAGTGAAAGCACAGGTATGTCTGCATCAGTGTCTTCTTACGTGGGCTATGGTAGTGCAGCAGGAACCAGCAAAGGAGTTGTTGGCAGAACTGGGTTTGGAATACCTGTGTCTTTCTTTTTTAATGCTCAAACTGTTGCATCCATGCTAGTAGGGGATGATGACAGTGAGAAGAAGGGAGGTACTGACACCAGCACAGGAACAGTGGTCCAGGAGGTGGGTGATACGTCTGTTGGTGTGAATGTCCATTTTCCTGCAGGAGTTGGTGATGATAGTGTTCAACCAGAGTCTGATAATCCTGGAGATAGGGATAGTCAGCCCCCCTGAGGTGGTTGTAGAGAAAGAAAATGGTGCCATGCTGCAAGAAGACAGTGATAGGGAGGAGGAAGACAAGGACATCATTGCTATTGGTGGTGATGATGATGGAGATGATCCCACATGGGATCCGGAGTTAAAAAAAGGTCAAGGGTGATGTAGGCCATTTATGTGCACAGCTCATGGGTCAGTCTGTCACCAAGCCTTTAAGCAAACTTCCAAGCAGTCAAGTAACCCCTCTCCCAAAAGTAGTCTTATAGAAGTGATGAGGAATTCAAAAAACATACACCTCCACACCTGTTTCTGAATTATCCCAGTCCCAGAAGCATCTGAAGTCCAGAGGTCAAAAGTTCCTAGTTTGGGACTTTTATCTGCTTGATCCTGCTGATGACACCATAGCAATATGTCACCTTTGTCAAGGATGTGTTAGTCTGGGGGGGAAAAGGAAGCCACATAGGTACCGGTGGTCTACACACCCACCTGAAAAAAGAAAGCACCCACTGAGATGGCAGCAATACCAGAAGGATGCCAGAGCTGTTTGTGACATCTCCCTTGGCAATTTAAATGTAGTAGAGCAAGAGTAGGAGAAGGGAGGGCAGAGTGGGTCGGTGGTGGTAGAGGAAGGTGAGCAATCCTTTGATCTCGAGTAGTGAGCATAGCAGTGGAGGTGCCAGCTCCAGTCCCTCAAGTCTGAGAAGTACACCACCACACCCACAAGCAACCAAAATAACTGATTTCATGCAGTCAACACAGCTGCAAGAGTCAAGCGTTACCCCTAAAAGAACATCATTGCTGCCACAAGTACAGCAACCTGGTTGAACAGCCCCAAAGATGCAGCCCACTCTGAAGACCATCCTTGAGCAGCAGACAAAGTACCTCTCCAATCATGCTGCTGCATGAGAGTTAAATATTGCCACTGCTGAAATGCTAGCCATTGATCTATTGCCATTCTTGTTCATGGAGAATGCTGGTTTCTACAGGTTGATGGCCCGTGTCCATCCCAAATGGCAAGTTACATCGCAAACCTATTTTACCAAGTGTGCTGTGCCAGAGCTGAACATTAGAGTTGCTGATTCCATTAGACATGCATTGAAGCATAGTGCATCACAGTATATCCATCTTAGCATGGATATGTGGACCAGTGGACAAACAGCAGCAAGCTTGTATCTATGCATAACTGCACACTAGGCACAGTTGCCTGGGACAGTACTTGATTTTGGGCCTGGCAAAACTTGCATGAAGCAAACTTGTGGTGGTAGCAACACACCTGGTATTCGGCAGCATGAAACCCTCAGTATGACAAGTGTTACTGGTTCTCATAAGGCTATGAAAATGCTTAATGTTCTGCTGGACGAGGTTGATGGGTGGCTACACACACAGAGTCACTCATAGTAGGATTCATCGCAAGTGATAATGGCTCCAATGTAGTGAAGTGCATTAGCGATGGTGTTTTTTTAAGGTGCACTGCCTGTCACACTGCTTTAGTTTTGTTGCTCAGCAGTTTCTCAATCATGTGGACATTAAGGAAACAGTTGCTGTCACCCGACACATGTGTCCACTTCACCATTCTGCAAAGGCCTGTGACCATCTATGTGAGTTACAGCACCATAACCATCTGCCTCAGCACAAGGTGAAGCTTGATGTTATGACCAGGTGGAACTCCACACTGTACATGCCTGACCAGCTGTATGAACAGCCTAAGGCAGTGTCAGAATACCTGCTGCTGCACACCACCCATGACAGTGCTCGAGTGTCCATCGCTCTAACAGAGCAGTGGCACCAAATGGATGGCTAATATGTATTCTTCATCCATCTGAGCATGCTACACAGGCAGTGAATGGGGACACTGCTTGTATAAGTCAGTCCATACCCCTCATACATGTGCTGAGGCAGACACTAGTTAATGTGCTATACCAGACTGATGCAAATAGGGATCATGGCTGTTGTGATCTAATGGATCACATGCTCCATGTGCTGGACACAAATACCCATGTATCCAATGTTTTACAGTTGGCTGAGTTTGCAATCCCCACCATGCTGAGTCCACGCTACAAATGTGGCCTGCCCTCTATAATTGAAGGAGGTCGTCAGTGAGTACAACAGTTGACAGAGACCCTCAATAGAATGGTACATGCTGCACACATGAAAAAGGCATGCACTGCAGTGAAAAGGGGTGTTACTACTACCACCAGCGGCTCACAGGCAACCCAGAGAAAATGGACAAAACATAGTAGAAAACAGCAAGCAATCCCATTTGGGATGTTTTCTTTCAGGTGGGAGTGGAAGATATGGAGGAAGAGACAGATAAGGCAACTGGACTCTGGGCAGCAGAAGGAATGTTGGAGGCCTACATGGGGGACCCAAAGTACCTTGCCATTACTGATGAGCCACTGCTATACTGGAGTAGCAAAATGACTGACTGACTAGCACTTATATTAGTTGCTGTGAAATACCTGAGCTGCCCACCATCCAGTGTCAGTGTAGAACAAGTGTTTAGTGTGGCTGGGACCATCGTGAGTGACTGCAGGACCAATTTGTCACCCAAGAATGTGTCCATGCTAACATTCATCAAAATGAATGAAAGGCACATTCCACACACAGTTATGTCAGTGGTGTTGCCATAGGAACTGTGTCTCAGTAATGAGGATGAATACAATCCCTTGACTAAGGCATCCACCAGCATCAAGGTGGATGAATCAGCAATGGTGAGAAAATTCCCACCTGGTGAGAACTCCAGTCTTAAAGACTGTGAGTGGTGCTTCTTGAATGATGTGGAAGTGGAAAAAGGCTGAGTTTACTTGAAGTCCACATCCCCATCCACTTTCAGCTCAGTATGGTGTTATACCTTATTTTTAGCTATGAACCAATGGATTGGTTATGGTAGTGTGTTATCTGCTGCAGTGTGTACAAGTTTCATTTGATCACCCTTTGCCATAACCCGTTTGGTCACCACCAGCCTCTCAGCCTATATAAAGCAGCAGCAATGTAATTACTGTAACCATAAAGATTTTGCAATTG
This sequence comes from Neoceratodus forsteri, assembly GCA_016271365.2. NCBI lineage: Eukaryota > Metazoa > Chordata > Ceratodontiformes > Ceratodontidae > Neoceratodus > Neoceratodus forsteri. The sequence continues at coordinate 640,913,246 of CM028129.1, read as the reverse complement.
CATGATTACAGTTATAGTGTAATGCTGCCAAAAATATCTTACTTTTCATGTCTACTATCAACCCCATCTTTCAGCAGGATATGTTGCCTTGATGTCCTTAAAAGTGCTCATGCTGGCAAATGCCACACCACCTCCAGACCCCTCTTGCCACCTGATCTGACACACCCATGCACTCTATGTGAACAAAAACAATATTTTCTGCCACTTACTACTGGTGACATGTACAAAAATCCTGGCTTCTAGTACAAGTAACACGAATGTAATATGCTCATTCAACCGTTAACACCACCAGTTGAACAAATTTTGAAAAAAGGTGAATGGTGGCCATCTTTATTGATGTAAATCATTAATTACACAAGTAATGATGAAGACTTAACTTACATAAAATTCCCCCCAGAAGGTTACTTATGCTATACTACCAGATTAAAGATCTTGTACTGAAACTGATGGTTCGAGTGAGCAGAGGCAGGGGAAGATACTTGCTGTTCTTAGTTTGGATTCCAAATTTTCATGATTACTGCAGCTATGCCACCTCAAATGATTAGACAAGCCATTAACCCCCTCCACCTAATTATTTACTAAACACCATCTCAACCATCCATTTCCGCATATAGTTCATCCCTGTTTGTGGGTGGTATTTACTTGTTAATAGTATGGACACCAGTGGCCAACATCACAGTTCAAGCAACACCCCCCGTCTTCCATGCAACACTGCTCCTGCAGTGCCTGGATGGATGTAGTTGTCACACAGAGATACAATGAAACCTCAGAGGAAAATGACCCAAATAAGACAAAGAAGAAAAAAATTATGAGTACTCATCAGTCTGTATACAGGTTTTTAGCAAGCAAGTTGGAACACGCAGAGAAAGAAAATGTACACTTGCCATACGCCATGATGTCATTAACATGTGGAAATCACCTCCAGAAGGAATATGCTGTGCGGGGCACATGATTCCAGACCATGATGAAGCACAGTAGCAGGCATTCCCCTTCCCCTATTGGTACTGCGTACCTGGAAATAAGATAAGAAGAACACATTTTGAGAATTGGAAACATTTCCACCCCCCACCACCATCATCCTCCCTCTCCCCCACAGAAGACCATAATAAAAGAAATACTTACCTCAGGGACTGTGAAAGTGGAACCATTGCACAATTAAATAAATCTCCCAGATTTGGTTGAGCAGCAGCAGCAGTGGCAGCAGCAATGAGAGTTTACTTCACTGGAATTCCTGATGTTGACAAAAGAGAACATAATTACTATCAGACTCAGACATCCAGATGGCAGTAACAGACATACCACACTAGTAATGAAAATTTCAATACTTACCATCTGCACAGGGAACTTGAGAAATGTGGTGTGTTCAAACATGATTCACAAAAATATTATCAGTATGGGATGCTATTTCCAGAGTGAATAAAGACGATACTTTGATTTCCTTCTTAAAAGTTTACTTAATGAGGCCATACACTCAACGTTTTGCATATTGAACTTGCTTCATCAGAAGAGTGCCTTCAATCCTATAAATGTAATAAATAACACTTAATTATCCACTCATAATTCATGATTTACAACCATTTCAATCAATCAAATCAAAGACTAAACAGTAAAACTCACTTTTACAATGATGTGCTCAAACAAACCACTGTTGTGCCATATTGTTTTATTTTTCTATTTATGTGGAAAAATACCTGTGTATGTAAAAACATTTCTTTAGAAAAAAACATTTTTTATATGATTTTATCATATTGCACACCAACCATGCTCATATTTTCTCTTCTTATTTCACCCCTCTATTTAGACACAAACAATAAATAAACATTAAATTATTAACATCCATAATTTATACATTATGTCCTTGTTCTCAAAACCATATGCATATGGCTACAATATTTAATTTATAAAATAAAAAATATTTTTCCTAACTTTCAAATTATGTTGCTTAATTCAGTATGTACAGACAATATGCACATTTAATTCTTAACACCCATAATTTATACATTTTATTCTTGTTCTCAAAACCATAAATATATGACTGCAATATTTGATTTGTAATGTTAAGAATGTTCTTAACTTTCAAATTATATTGCTTGATTCAACAACAATTCCCCTCAAATCCCAATAAATTCAGAAACTTGATTGTCATATTTACCATCAATACACCCTATAAACATGATCTACTTGTAGTTATATGCTCCAACACATTTAGCTGCTTATTCTGTGAAAAATACAAATGTTGTCAGAATTAAAGCCATTCCCTTTAAATGTTTCATCACTCTAAAACTAATTCTTGTATGTATACATTTTTATTATGCTGCATTTCCTTTTACTTTCCCTCTGTTCTAACTGATATGCCCACACATTTTTTTCTCTAGTATTATTTAGCACTCACTTATATCCTATTCATGCATAAGAGTAGCCTTTTCTGAAGCTTAATGCAACATTTTCTTTTAGGCGGCACTGATATACATATTTTAGACATGTCATCTCAATCTCTCTTCAAATCACTGTTCTTCTCCATATCATTACTATTTTGCTTAAAAACTTCTCTGTAAACTCTTACTTTCTTTTTTCTATATATTCAGTCCCTCAGCTTCATACTGCCCTACCCTTTTCCTTAAATTTTCTTTTAAGAAACACATCAGGGCTCCATGCATCTTACCTCAGTCCTGCGCCTTCAGGCTCTAGTTCCAAATGTTAAAGCATCTAATTCCTTGCATTTATATAGGTCTCTAACTAATTATTTTCTAATTATCCCCCATAAGGGAATATTTGAAAAAATCTGTAGTTACCATAGCTTCTAATTGCAGCTCATTTCTTTCCTTTAATTTTTTTATTACTAAATTACCCTCTTTACTTGCTAGATTAGATGTATTCATCTTAATTGATGTTTCCATATTAGCATGCTGGTGGAACATGTATCGTCCTTATCTCCTCATCATTGTTGGATGATTTCAGCATGATTACTAATTGTTTTCTTAATTATCACCATTATCTCCCTATGATCTATATACAATTCCAGCATGAATTCTGCTTGCTTTCTTAAATAGACTATCTCCTTTCAAGGTTTTCTAATTATTTCCTGGAATACTTATCCACACTCACAGACAGTCCATAAGAGTGCCTTGCTTTTCTTTATTTAGATAATTTCTAGTATATTTCTTCTTCAATCTTCCGATTAGTTTCACAAGCATTGTAAACCAGCCACCAGAAAGGATGATTTAATTCTGCTGTCTACAATTTTTCCTTTTCAATCTCCTTAATTAAATTACAAAAGCATCAGAGGGAGACTACAAAACATTTTTTTTAATTCTGCTATCTCTGCTGCAATCACAACTCCTTGTTACTTTTGCAATTCATCATACTTTTTAAGCAACTCTATGTGCCTTGCATGTTCTTCCATTTTTATTTGTAAGTGGTCACCATTAATTAACTTTCTTTTTAAACTCTAGCCCTAAGATCATTCATGATACTATCATTCACTATAAAACCAAATACATATTTTAGATATTCCTTAGTATGTTTTCTTATATTAGTAACTTCGTATTATTTTTTATAAATAAGTATATACTTCAACTGGACCTGAAGCAATTTCTGTGTTATACAAAGAAGAAACAGAGATCTATTTCAGGTAATTTATGTTTTAATTTTATTTATATTTTCATTTATTTATTTTATATTTTTCTGATTTATTTTGTTTGTATAAAATGAAATAATACATTCCTCACCATCCAAAGGGGTGTCCAAAATAACTTTGGACCTCCATACTCTAATTGTAGTCTACATTTATTCTGAATGATCTCTCTATTTAGCCCAATGTTCAAATTAAGGGTATCCAACAAAAATATCCATTTTGCCTCTACCTTTTCCAAGATTCCCTTAAAATTTCCCTCAGTTCTGAGGGCAACACTGCCTCTATACCCCAGAACCTGAGGAATGGTCTGTATGGTCAGCTTCTGTAAAATGCTCTGCCACTGGTGTTGCTTGTCAATTCCTAATATTTGATTTATGTTCCTGAATTCTAGACTTTAATGTTCATGTAGTTCCTCTTACATAGATCTTATCACATGGACACTGCAGGACATAAATAACTCCTGCAGTGTCACATGTGATGAATTGATCAATAGAGAATTCTTTGTCATTGTATGGATGTTTAAAACATCTTTTTTTACTTATATGCCCACAAACTGAACAACGGACAAATGGCACCATTCCTGGATTCAATAGTCCTAATAGCTGTTCTGCTTCCTTTCTTTTTCCATGTGGGTGTACAGTGTGTACCACTGTCTTTTATTGGTTTCACTTTTTTCACAGCTACTAATGGTGGTCTCCTAATTTCTTGTTAATTCCCTAGAAAATCGTGTAGCAATAGACAATGATGGTTAATTATTTGTCTCCTTTTTTCATTTTATGATTGTTTCTAACACTGAATACTATTCTCTGTTCCTCACATCTTGGGCCTTTACCTTGTAATGCAGTTTCCTGAGTCTGTCCTTCTATTCTCCTCTCTGCTTGTGTTAACAGAATTATTATACCCTCTTTCTCTAAATCGTATTTTTGCCTGTTCAATTTCCCTATTGCTGTCCTGTTCTGTGGTACAATTCCTACAGATCCTTAAAAATTGTGAATAAGTGATACTTTGAATCAAACTTTTTGAGTGAAAACTGTTTACATACACTATAGTATTCCTTGCTGTCTCCTTCATGTGCAAGGATGTTACCAATCCTTGATCCCCAAATTGTACTAATACATCCAAGTATGGTATTTTTCTTTATTATAAATATTTGTAAACTATATGTTGGCAGAACATCCATTCAGATACTGAAAAAACCTTTTAAGCTCTGTGATCTCTCCACACTAAATCATAAATAAATCATCTATAAATCTTTCATAAAACTTGGTGTGTGCAAAAAAAGGAGTACTGTCTTCATTCCAAATATATCTGTTTTCAAACATACTCATATATGCATTTGCATAGCCTGGAGCCATGGTTGAATCCATAGCTGTCCCCCTTATTTGTTCAAAAAAAGTTTGTTCAAATCTGAAGTAGTTTTTTGAAAGTATATGGTCTGCCAACATACTTAGAATGCCTGTATCTGGATGGGTGCCAGCCGCCCTGGTGTCTAAAAGTGTGTCCATTACTTCCACTTCCCTTAATGGGATATTGAGGTGTATAAATCAGATACATCCATAGTTACCAAAATGATATGTGGCTTCTCTATTTCTTGTATTTCTACTTCTTTTAAAATGTGTAAATTATGTCCTCTGTCCTTTACATATGTTGGTAAAGTGTTGGCTAAAGGTTGTAAATGATAGTTTATATAGTTAGATATTGGTTCAAATACACTACCAATTCCTTATGCAATTGGATGACCAGGGGGGCTGGGTCAAGACCTTATGGATTTTAAGGATTGAGTAAAATGCTGGTATTCTGGGATATTCCTGAATATCACCCTCCCATGTTTTTAGTTTGTTCATTAACACCAATTCATCCACTAAACCATCTGTTTCTCTTTTAAATCAAATATACTTTATTTATTTTATAGCAAAAACCATACACATGACAGAAATGCAACCAGAGAAAGAACAAGACAATGAACATTTACAATGATATGCTAATAGAGTAAATCAGAAAAGTTACAACCCCCCTACTACCCCAACAAGGAAAAAAAAAATAACCCCCAACACACACACACACACCCAGCGAGGTACGTTTGTGCATTGATTACAACACATGCAACCTGTTTTAATGGCAAGGTAGTCTCCATTACACAAATACAAAAACAACAAAAAAAAAGCCAAAAGAGGTCAAACAGCTGAAAATACTTGCCAGGAGGCACTCAAAAAAAAAGAAAACACCAAGGGCATCTAACCTATGGTTAAAGTTTGCAATTTCCCTCACTTTTTGCGATAAGCCCAAACCTGGTGTTTAACACTAGCTATTAACTGTTCTGCCCTAAGTGAGAAAGACAATTCATGCAGCCACTCTGAACAAGTAATGACTGCTTGATCCTTCCAATGCCTCAAAACTAATTTCTTGACCCCTAGTGATATTAAAGCCATATGATATCTTCTTTCCTTAACCTGAATTTTCCTGAAATCTCCAATAACACAGATTTCCTCAGTAAATAGCCCCTGCAAACCTAGGAGTGGGTCCAAATTGTCTTCGATTTGTGCCCACAAAGGGACTACTTTTATGCATGTCTAAAAACGTGCAACAAAGATCCCTCTTCCAGGCTGCATCTGGTACATAGTGTGGTATTACTATGACCTACCTTCATTAACTTCACTGGCGTGTAATACATATTATTTAGAATTTTGTATTGAACTAATCTATACCTGTCCTGCGAAATGTAGGTAGATGTAGATCCTTCCAAAGGATAGGCCAATTAAGGTCTATTTTTGGTACAAGACTGTCCCACACTGTGGAGCCTTTTGGAGAGGGAGGGTTCAGAAAGGTGAGCAAGATTTCATATATTATAAAAATTCCATGTGGCTGACAGGCCGGGCCTACAATGTGCTGCAAGAGTTCCCCAAACCTATTTGGCTGCATCTCCTGTCTAAATAATTTGGTTAACACATGTCGCAACTGATATACCTGGAAGTATGACTGTGTAGAAAGACCAAATTTCTGAATTATTTCTTGGGAAGAAAGCATAGAAATAGGGGAATAAAAGTCCAGGATTTGAGAGTCTCCTGGTATCTTCAACCAGGTCCCTGGAATAAGTGCTCCCCCATCCTAATATTCGGGTTAAGGAAAATGGTCGGAGAAAAATCCTTAGCTGGATTTAACTTATGGTGGTTGGCTTATTGGGAAAGAACTCTGAGTGATGCTCCAGTTGGGGATTTGGAAAGGGTCAATGGGAGAACCTTCACTGGAACATAAGCTACATTCGTAGGTTCAAGTTTATTATCGGTAAACAGGTTAGCTTCAACCTGCAACCAAATAGGTGTGCAGTCAGGAAGTGATTATCCCCTTAATAAGGAGAGCCATTTACCACATTTATAGAGATGGCTTGCCCAGTAATATAGTAATAAGTTAGGGAGGTGAAGTCCCCCCAATTCCCTAGATAAACACAATCTATGGTATGCTCTCCGGGCAGTTTTATCAATCCAGATGAAAGAAGTGATATCTGCATGTATTTGTTTAAAAAAGGTTAAGGGGAGCCAGATATTTAACATATTGAGGAGGTAGAATACTCGGGGAAGAACATTCATTTTTATAATGTTGATCCTACCCCAAAGAGAAATTGAGAGAGATCTCCAATGTGAGAGATCCTGCTTAATAGTAGTCCAGAGATCTGTAAGATTGAGCTTCTTTAGGAGAGCAGGGTCTGTAGTAAGGAAGATTCCCAGGTACTTAATATAATGGGGAGCCCATTTCACTCCACAGGAGCTAAAAGTGTGCCTAAGTGTAACACAATTTAAAGGATATATTTCTGTCTTATTGAGATTTAACTCATAATTAGAAAATTGTCCAAAATTGTGAATTATATTCAAGGCAGCTTTAAAGGAAGGGGCTGGATTGGATAGGTGGAGCAGGATATCGTCTGCACAAACTGATAGTATGAGGTTCAATCCACTAATCTGGATGCCTTCTATTAATTGAGATGCTTTTAGCTCCCTAAGCAATGGTTCTAAATACAAATTAAATAAGAAAGGAGAGAGCAGGCAGCCCTGACGTGTGCCAGTATAAAGGGAAAAAGGGGAAGATAATAGCCCATTGCACCTAATTCTTGCTGACGGGGAGCCATACAGTGCTTTAATCCACTGAATAAACTGAATAGGAAACCCCATTTTTGCAATGTTTTCCGCAGGAACACCCAGTCCATCCGGTCAAATGCTTTTTCTGCATCCAGTGATATCAGCACCATTGGAGAGAGCTGGGACTCTGCTGCTCGAAAAAGATGTGCCAGTTTCTGGATATGATCTGACGCTGATCTATCTGCTACAAAACCAACTTGCTCAGGACTAAGGAGATAGGTCCATACTTTGCCAATTCTACTGGCCCAAACTTTAGCAAGTATCTTAATATCGCAATTCAACAATGATATAGGCCTGTAGCTAGCAGGATTAATGGGAGGTTTGTCCAGCTTAAGTAATAAAATGATAGTTGCTTCTAGCAATGAGGGATCCAGGGTATCTCCAGATAAGAGATAATTATAGAAACGCAGAAGAATTGGAACCAACTCCTTGTGAAACAGTTTGTAGAAATTAGACGGAAGACCAACTGGCCCTGGGGCTTTATCTGGGGATAAGGAAGCAATTGCTAGTTCTATTTCTTGCGCAGATAAATCTGCTGACAGGAGATTTTGATGGTCTCTTGAAAGGGAAGGAATATCTATAGAAGCGAAATAAGATACAAGGTCTCCCATAGGTGGACAAGTATGTCTCTTAGCATATAAAGCTGAATAAAATTGCTCATAGACCGTGACAGTATCCCTTGGATGAGTTTTAACTACCCTGTTAACATCTTGAATGGCAGGAATATTCCTGGAAGCATCAAGCTTCCTAAGACGCAGTGCTAACAAATGACCTGCTTTTTCACCATGTTCGATCTATTTCGCCTGAGTCCGAATAATGGCCAATTCAGCTTTTTCCTGCCCCATAGAAGCATACTGGTTCCTTAATCTCAAGAGGGCTTTCACTTGAGAAAGAGGAGACGATGTGGATAGGGATTGTTCTAAGGTCCAAATCTGGGCCAGCAAAGAAAAATCCTGCGCTTCCCATTTCCGCTTATGAGTAGACGCAATCCTGATGAATTCTCCCCTTAAAAAACATTTCAGTGCACACCACACATGGTCGATCCATGGAACAGAATTTAGGTTTTGTTCTAGAAAGGACTGAATGTGAGAAGAAATACTAGAAACTATATGATCATCTTTAAGAAGCTGGGTATTTAGTCTCCAAGAAGGATCTTTCTCATAGTTAGGTTCCAAAACCATGGAAATCCAGACCAGTGCATGGTCGGATAGAACAACAGACTCTATGCTGGCATTAACTAACCCTGATAAAATTGAGTGACTCATTATTATGTAATCTAGTCTTGATGAAGATTGGTGCACTGTAGAATGAAAGGTATAAGTACGGGAATCTGGGTGCAGTAACCTCCAGGGATCACACAAACCTACAGAATCAAAGATGTTGGTCGCTTAGGAGCATTGGAGTGATCTAGATCCTGAGTCTGTGGCAAATTCCAGTCACCACCTAATATTGTTGGTATCGACATTAGGGGGGGCTATCAAGCTAGTGAGATTTGCAAAAAAGACGGGGTTCCCTCCTATCAGATCATAGACACACCCCAGGAGCACCTTGGTTTATCTCAATGAGCCAATCACCAATATATATCTCCCCTGTGGATCTGCTATAACTTGATCTGCTTGAAAGGGTATGACCCGATTAATTAGAATGGCCACTCCGCCACTGGCAGTCGAACTTCCCGAGGCAAAGATTTGCCCAACATTTTGCCTCCTAAATGTGGTGGCTTCACTAGGTAAAAGATGAGTCTCCTGAATGAAAGAAATATCGGAACATAATAACTCTAAATGATTAACTAATTGGTGTCTCTTAGTGTTTTCCCGGGCACCCCTGACATTTCATGACATCAGTTTTATTAATCTACTAGCCATTTACACTGCCTAGGAACAGTAAGCGTACCCCAGATTGGCATTGACATTAACGACCTTGCTGCCCCCCCAAACAAACCTGGAGTAATACAACTGGGAATAAATATAGCACAAATATTCCAGAAAAAAGAAGTAAAACTGAAGTAAAGCAAAAGGAAAAGACCCACCCCCCTACCTAATATCCCCCCACCATATAATTGTAACCTGATAAAGTCTCCAAATATACCCTCCTACCCTATAAACAAAACAACTATGTACAACAGTCTCAAGAACCATCCGTAAACAGAGTCCAAATATAAACTTAACCAATCTATGAGACCAACCCTCTATGACCCCTTCAAATATTCCCTGTACACTTAAGAGCCAGCCCTGAAGATCAAAAAATGGCTGAATACTAAAATATTGAGGGTAAAGGGCCATGTTCCAGGAGACCCAAACAAGAGAAATTGGGAGCATTATTGGGTCAAGCCCCAAAAAACTAGCCAGCTGTGCAGCCCTACCTGAGCCTGCACTAGTTCGAGCAACCCCTCCCCCCCAAATTGAGAATAAACAGTCAGTTTTACTTTAGTTACCCGCACCCAAAGCAGTTACACCCCAATTTGACCTTTATATCATCTGTTTCTCTTTTTAACATCCCTATAGGATCACAGTCCAATTTTCTGTAGTTTCTTGTTTCCTGTAACAATTTCATACAAATGGTTTTATAGAATTCATAATCCATAATGACTATTCCCCCTCCCTTGTCCGCTGATTTGATTATTATACTGTCATCATTTGTAAGTGCATTTAAAACTGTCCTTTCTCTGTAAGTCAAGTTGCTTTTAATTGGTATCCTGTCCTTATCCTGCACAAACAAGTTCTCAATTTCAACTTTCACCGTCTCTCTCTATATAAATTTCCACCGCTGGATTTATTCCTACTGGAGGATTATAATCAGTTTAATTTTCAAAGCCTGCATGATGTTTCTTTTATACAGATCTTCATGTTGTTCTTAATCTTTAAAATGAACTCGTTATCGTAATGTTCTAAAGAAATTTTGCATATTATATTCTAAATCAAATACATTAACTGTACTGGCAGGAGCAAAAGAGAGTCCCTCAGCCAGGACATGGGTTTCCTCACTAGTGAGCTCTCTCTTACTCAGGTTGAAAATAGGAATCATCTCTGGTAAGGACGTTGCTTGGCTTGACCTTCTCCCCTCCCTCTGCTTATTCTTATTCCTCCTCCTCCTCTTGCCTGATCTCAGTCCTCATGTGTGGTTTCTCTGGCTCTGGTATCATATAATTTCCCTTTGTTGATTGTGTATATACTGATGTGAAAGCCCTGGTGGTTCTTGTTGTGTATCTTCCTGCTGAAAATAAGGGGCCCTGTAGTTTCTAGATTCCTGTACATATGTATGTGTTGATTTATTGCTTTCTCTCCCATAGCTATTATCACTTTCAGATCCAATTTCTGACTGTCTGTAGGGTACATTCTTGCTGTCCTTACCATTGGCTTAGCAAGAGTGTATATCTTATAGTCCTTATAATCCTTAGTATACCTCTGAAATTGTTTGATCTTCTGCTGTTTTAAATTATGTGGTGGCTTGGGCACCATATAACAACATGGCAGAGACCTGATTTTGGTCTGAATTTACTGTAACATTTTTTTGGAAACATTTCTGGATTTGAAGGCCCTGTTTGGTACCAGCAGCACCAATTTTCAAGCTGAAACCATTGCTAAACAGTGGCAGAAGATGCATTTTCAGGTTCCTGAGATGGTGGTACAGCATGTAACATCATGACTGACAGCAGATTTCAGTCTCAGTTTGATATAACATTTTTTTGAAAACATTTCTGGACTTGTAGACTCTGTTTGTCACCAGCAGCACTGAGAATCAGGCTGAAATCTTTGGTAAACAGGGCCCAAAACAACAATCTAATGTCTGGGAGGTGGGGGGAGTACCATTCAAATCATGACTCAGACCAGATTTCAGTCTCCACTTTATGTACCATTTTTTCTGTAACATTTCTGGACATGTACAGCCTGTTCTGCACTCGAAGAAACAAGATTCAGCATGACATCAATGTAAACAGTGGACCAAAGACCATGTTTTGGTTTGGATGGTAGCTTGGGGAACCATTTAACAACATGGCTGAGACCTGATTTCAGTCTAAATTTACTGTAACAGTTTTTGGGAAAAATGTCCAGACTTGTAGGCCCTGTTTGATACCAGTAGCACAGAGTTTCAGGCTGAAATCATTGGTAAACAGTGGCAGAAGCTGCATTTTCAGGTCCTTGAGGTGGTGGCACAGCATGTAACATAAGAACTGACAGCAGATTTCAGTCTCAATTTGATGTAACATTTTTTTGGAAACATTTCTGAACATGTAGGCCCTGTTTGTCACCAGCAGCACCAAATTTCAGGCTGAAATCATTGGCAAACAGGGTCCAAAACAACAACATAATATCTGGGTGGTGGGGGGGGGGTTACCAGTCACATCATGACTCAGGCCAGATTTCAGTCTCCACTTTATGTACCATTTTTCCTGTACTTATGTAAGTTATGTACTTATAAGTTATGTGCTTATGTAACTGTTTCTATGACTGTTGTGTATGCATTCGGACTGATGCTGGCACTGGAAGCTGCACAGAGCCAAAGCAACAGCCACCAACCCTTACCACACACAACAGACAGAGCAACAGCATCACATATCTTTGGGAAAAAATATTTGCTCATACAAACAAATTACTGTACTTGACAGTTGTGGATAGGAGGAAATATAAATAAGGAGTAACATAAAGAAGTAGAAAGCTAAACAGTTTATGGGCACAGTACTACAAGTTGGGGCCAGGTGGGCATGCAGGGTCAAACTCAGTCAGGGTAAGGGTATTCATATGAGACAGAGGGGGAAAGAGAGGGATCATAAACATTACATAAAAAATAACAAATTAGATAGAAAACCACTGGACAAGATAAGAAAAAGAACAAAGAAGATGCAGAAGAAAAAGAGGACAGAAAATGTTTATTTTTAAATTTTTTGGGGTGTTTTTATTTTTAGTGGGTGCAGAGCAAGAAGACTGAGACTTAGAGAAGACAAATGAAAGGCAAACAAATTAGGTGCTCTACTTATCACTGCCACCAAATTTGCCTCTGCCACCACCACCACCCCCCCATGTTGCAGCTCCTCCAGGAGGTCTAAGACCTTCTTTTTGTCCTCCTTTATTTTATCTAGGTCTCCCTGACCTCCTGGCAGAACTCGTCCAACTCTTGCCTGACTCCCTGCTCCTCCGAGTGCACGGCCACCACCTCTTGGTGCATGCACTCCACGTCCTCCATCCTGACAACCTGACCTGCTGGGGGAGCTACTGTAGGCTGTGAGGATGCCACTGCAGAATCAGGTGAGGCATGTCAGCACTGCCGGCACCACTGATGGGTGGGGGTGGATCACTCCTGGACTCCAGCTGCTGTCTCCTACTGGAACTTCTGCGGCACCCCCAGGCCGCTGAATGCCTTCTTCCTGGTCGGCCCCATTGTTGCCTCCTGCTGCAGCTTCTTGCTGTTTGGAGAGCCACTCAACAGTGTGGTGGTGCTGCAGGTGGCTCCTTTATCCACCCGTCCCAAAGTGAGACCCTGTTTTCCCCCTCCTTACTTCTTTTCCACAAAGGTTGCAGATAACAACAGTGTCATCTGAAACCTTTGTGGAAAAAAATAATCACACTAAAGAGACCTTGGGAGTGGGCCATCTTTATCTGTGTCCCAGCATGGGCCACCTCATCCGGGACCGAGACCTGCTGCTGCTGCTGCTCTTGCTGGGGGGGAGCGGGTGGCACAGGCTGCACATGCTCCTGGGGTGGGGCAACTGTCTTCAGTAGCTCTTGTTGGGTAGGGGGCACATGCTGCTGGGGGGTACAAGGTAGTCCTGCTGCTGCTGGGGTGGGTGCAATGGGCACATGCTCCTCTTGGAAGGAATCTACTTGGAAAACACCCGCCTGTTAATGCAGACAGTAGATCCTACTGGTGGTACTCCTCCTGCCATTCTCCCCCATGTTGTTCTTAAAAGAAGACTAAAGAAAATAAATGAAAAAGAAAGAAAGATACAGGAAGGGAGTCTTACACACACACACACACACACACACACACACACACACACACACGTGAACTATAAAAACAGAAAAATATACTAATAAAGAAAAAGTCCTAACAGAAAATATTTACTTTTCAAAATAAAGTGGGGAAGAGATTACAAACAAACATACACAAACACTATATTTTGGGAAAACCAAGCTGTCCTGCTCACTCTGTCTCTCTCCTAAGCTGCAAAAGCTCTGAAGGAAGCAGATTTAGTCTGGCTTCCTGTCAAAGTACAGTCACCCATGTGACCAGCAGTCTGGTAGAGAGAGAGTAAGTCATATGACAATCATGTTTTCCAAATTTCACCTGTTATTAACATTAGGCGAAAACTTACCAGCGAAAGCAAAATTTCACCAGTGAAATTGACGGTGAAATTTCCCCATAAGGGCCCAAAGTGAAATTTTGCCGGCAAAATTTACGGTGAAATTTTGCTATAAGGGCCCAATTATGTGAAATGTTTAGCATGGCAAAATTGGCTATTTCACCAGAATTTCACTGGCAAAGTTAAATTTCACTGCAGCCCTAAATATGACATCTATTAGCTTCTCCAGACAGGTTTAACATCTGACCACAACATGAAGGCAACTCTCATCAAGGTGTTTAATTACCTCCTCATGACAACCAATAAAGGTCAGCTTACATCACTGTCATTTATAATCTCTAAACGGCATTTGAAGTTGTGTGCAGTGGAGTGCTGTTGGATCACCATAGACATTATGTGCAACTCACAAGACTCTCTGAGGCAGCCGAGGGGGCAGAACGGCAAGATGACCGCAGTGCTGCTCCACTCCTCATTTCTCTCAAGATGTAGTGGCATTATTTGGCTTTATTTCATTTGTTTTACTCTATTCCCAAGTTGGTGAGTGAAGCAAATGTTGATTTTGATTATTTTGTTCACCGCTTATTGTTGTTTACTGTCCGGCATTAAAATCCAGAAGTTGCTTGCCAGTAAACGCATTTTGTCAGTGTGCCCAAATAGAATTACAATGAAATCAGCAAGCTTCTCCTGTAAGGGAAGTTTGCTCTGCAGGCTATTGTGGACTGTGGGCTGCTGGACCACAATTAGTGGCCGGAGATTCAAATGTGCTTTGAGGTGATCCTTTGAGAGGAGCACCACCCTGAGTGGATTTGGACCTTTCTTTAGAACTCGACGTGGGAGGAGATGAGATCACCTGGAATGGCCAGAACTTCTGGAATGGAGCAAGTATTTTTGGTGTTGACAAATCCTTTCTATTTACTGTATAACACGGTATGCCAGTGTTGGCTAAAGGTAGGGGGTTCTATTGCTGTTTGAGTTAAAAGACCCCAAAGTAATTATGCTCAGAGAAGCGTTCTCTTCTGCTTAATTTGCAGGTGCTCCAGGACCACAGAAGCATGACTGAAGATATCGGCCTATAATGCCAGAATGGGTAATCGAAAGCCAGAAAGCCGAATAATCGAGTACAGATTGCTGGTGCTGTTTACAGGTGTTTCATGTAGAACACAAATGGTCTTTCAGCATGAGGGAGAAAAGCTAAGTTCCATGTTTGATACATATCTATTTTTTTACTATCTGCATAAAAACATAGAAACATAGAAGATGAGAGGAGATGAGGACTGCAAGGCCCATCCAGTCTGCCCATTTATTTTTCTACCTTATAAATGTGCCATGAGCCTTTGCTCTGTCAATGGCCTATCTATTCATACTCATCTGTATTGCTCCCTTATGCCTATCCCATGCCTGTTTGAAGCCCTGAAACATATTCATATCCACCCCTTCCTGAGGTAGGCTGTTCTATGCATCCACCACCCTTTCTGTGAAAAAGAACTTCCTCACATTACCCCTTAATTGGTCTCCCTCTAATCTGATGCTGTGTCCTCTTGTCCTGCTATTTTTCTTATATTGAAATATGTTAGACCCTTTCACCTTGTTAATGCCCTTAAGGTGTTTGAATGTTTCAATCATATCACCTCTTTCCCTCCTTTGCTCTAGGGTATACATATTGAGCTCTGTTAATCTGTCCTCATATGTTTTCTGATGCAGTCCCTGCACCATTTTGGTTGCCCTTCTCTGGACTGCCTCAATTTGGTTAATGTCCTTGTGAAGGTGTGGCCTCCAGTACTGCACACAGTACTCTAGATGGGGCCTAAACAGTGTCTTGTAAAGAGGGATTATTACCTCCCCATTCCAACTTGTGATACCCCTACTAATACACCCCAACATCCCCCTATCCTTACCTACTGCTTTAGTGGTCTTCTTGGATGATTTCAGGTCATCGGTGATGATGATGCCCAAGTCTCTTTCTTCCCTTGTGATTGCCAGCAACTCCCCTCCCAGCCTATAGGTGGCTTCAGGGTTCCTCTTCCCTATGTGCATGATCTTGCACTTCTTAGCATTAAACCCCAGTTGCCACTCTTCTGACCATTTTGCTAGTTTATCCAGATCCCTTCTCATTCTGCCCACCCCATCTAGATCATCTATTCTGCTGCAGCTCTTGGTGTCATTTACAAACAAACAAGCCTTACCCTCCAGTCCATCTGCAATGTCACTAATGAAGTTATTGAAGAGGACTGGCCCCAGGACTGATCCCTGAGGTACCCCACTTGTGACTTGTATCTCTTCTGACTGTATACCATTTACCATCACTTTCTGTTTTCTGCCTGTCAACCAGTTTGCTCCCCAGTTGACCAATGTCTGACCCAACCCGAACCTACCCAGCTTATTAATCAATCTTCCATGTGGAACAGTCTTGAAAGCTTTGCTGAAGTCAAGGTAGGCGACATCAACTGCTCCCCCTTGGTCCACCACTCTGGTTACCCAGTCAAAGAAATCTATGAGCTGTATAAGTGACAGTGCGGCAAAACTCAGATTCTACACCTTTCTTCCATGAATGGCAACTGACAATGGTCAGAGGACTCCTGGATATGGAGCCCACTGTTATATTATTTCTGGTGTTTGAGGCTAAAAGTATTTATTTGTGTGGAGTATTCTGAATGCTCTTGATACCCTACATTCCCTACATATTTGCCTGTTTGAGATTTTGAATAATGTGATTATAGCGTCTTGTGGTCTGAATTGTGCTTAAAATACCAGGAGTATCTGTTCTTCTGTCCTCTGGTGCTGGACTTTTGAAAAAGAATGAGTTTATTGTCAGACTGCAATGTGCCTTAAATTGTTCTGCTAACTCTTTGCAAATTAACTGAGCTGTGCTGAATAACGGGAAAGCTGCAACAAGACACGGATATATGAAGGTAGTGTTTACATTGAGGTTTTACATTTTTATTTCTATTGTCCAGCGGGAGGGACTCCTGGATTTAATGGAGCCATTAAGTAGAGTTCTTTGATTTAGAGTTTTGCTGAACTCCTTAAATGTTCAGGTCCCTTTAAATGAGCTAAACTTGGAGCAGAAACATTCTTTGAAATGAGCTCCTCTAGAAGCACAGGATCCTAAGGCCATGAATGATTGCGTATCTTAGGATATGGCTATATATAGGATAGTGCATGGGGAACAGTTGACAACAGGGCTATTCTTTCACCAAGTTGGCACTATGACGATGGATTACCTCGAGAGTGCAGCTCAGAGAGTAATACATCATCATAGTGCCAGCAGTGAAGATGCTATGTTGTCAACTGTTCCCCATGCTATTCTTTATAGTGTATGGTGGAATGTCATTTTTGGAGGAAAAAG
The DNA here is from genome assembly GCA_016271365.2 of Neoceratodus forsteri. Lineage (NCBI taxonomy): Eukaryota > Metazoa > Chordata > Ceratodontiformes > Ceratodontidae > Neoceratodus > Neoceratodus forsteri. The sequence continues at coordinate 640,895,838 of CM028129.1, read as the reverse complement.
AAAATCACTACACCATGTTTCTGCTTCAAAACATTTTTACTGGGTTACTAGAAGGAAAAAAGAACTTTAGATTTTGAACATTTTCACCCTTAATATTTTAACTGTTTATTCACTGCCATCTAACCTTCTTATTTTATAAATAAAATCGGCTAACAGTGGGTCTAACGCTGTAGTGGGAATATCATGTATTGCCCTATGCTCATCGTTGTCTCTCAGGAAACTGTGTAATTGCTGCATGTCATTTCTCGTTTTTTTTGGCGTTTTTATGTTTTCCTGATCGAGGATGAATCTATCCCGTTCCGATAGTGGCTTTGATAGTACTGCCACTGACATTGCTGCTTTCACTATGTGTCCTGTTTATGGAGTGAGCCCTAACTGTCAAATGCAGCTCGAGTACACAGTGTGTGACGTGCGCAGTGCAGTAGAACAAAAAATCATTCTGCTGCACTGCGAACGTCACTAGTGTAGGAGAACAGCATTTCGACAGCGATGGATTTCCGTGGAGAATGGCGTTCCACCATACACTATAAGATTTTTGAATTATAAGGGACACTTACTTAATTAGCCTGAACTGATTTGGGCAGCAGATGTGTTGATTTGCAGGCACCGTATGTTTTAAAGCTCTGAACTTAGCCAGTCCCCAACTTGAACTGTGTTGACTGCTGATGAATTTCTAGGATTGTTTGTCATGGCTTGAAATTTTGGGCAATGTTTGCTTGAAAATGTAACTTCAGACCTTAAGTACTGATATTAGTATGAAGTTATAATATTGTGGGGGTTTGTGGGTGCCCTGTGATGATTAACAGAAAGTGAATATAAGTCCTAGTTTTATTAATGTTAACAGCTGGATTCCGTTATTTAAGGAGAAATGCCACTGTCATTACCCTGGAGCGGAACTAAGACAATCATAAATCAAACTGATAACAAATTAGTTGGACTCCTGTATACAAAAATGATAGTGCAGTAGAAGTTGCTTGCTGAAACTATTTTTTTTTTTACATAATCTTCAGGGAAAATGTATCAGCTGCAGCTATTATAATGTACTGGGAAAGCCATTATAATTTTACAGGGATTTCTGTGTGTATGTACATAGAATACGTGTGAACTGCTTTTTATACATACAATGTCTGTAATGTATTTATTGATTATATTTTTACACATTTTTATTTTTTGAATGGTATTTTTAACAGTGACATGGTTTGAGTGTAGCTGTGAATTAATGACAACTGACAATTGTCATCTGATCCCCTCCCCTGGAAATAGAACTCACTCTACTACTGCTGGCTTGGCTTGGATGCTCGTAGGCAACATTTTATCAAAGGCATAATTTATATTTACATCCCATTTCTTTCTCAATGCAGTTATTACAATATCACAACAACACAACAAATGATGTCCAATATTCTTCCATCTTTTCTTCCTTCCTGGCATCTTTTTCTTGGTGCTTTGCCTTTGGGGTCTGGACACTCTGATGTGACCCCCCACACCATCACTGGTAGCAGGTACCATCCTGACAGTATGATCCTACCCCTAATTTATAACTCTTCCCCCCCCCTTCTATCCATGCACGGTGCTCCTTTTCATGTGTTGTCCTGCCCCCTCCCCCATCTGCCTGCCCCCCTCTATCCCCCTCTCGCTCCCCTCCTTTCCACTACCCCATTTTCCTCTAGCGATGGAAGATGGGGCTCTCCCCTTGCAGGCTAGTATCTAGGACCCTTCTTTTCAAGCCCACCTACCAAGTCTATCATGGGTCTCAGAAAGAAACACATACCAAATTCAGTTAAGTGCACCCCATCTGACTGGTATACCTTCTCCCTCTTGAAGAATATGTCCCTGTGCTGTATCTGCACCCCACTCATTTTGATTACTGCCCTAGCCACTTTCCTATTAAGCCTTTTCCTCCCTTTCTCAACTGCTTTTACTTCCTTTGCCCCCCTCCATACCCTGCAGGAAGTGATCTCAGACTAGCCAAGAACCATGCCTAGGCATCACCCTTTGACCCGCTCCAAGTCTGTTACCATGTCCTGCACTAACACCCCCCCATGGTGTGCTGCTCAGGTCATTCCCTGCCAGGTGGATGATGAGCAGATCCTGCCCCGCATCCTCATTTATTCCTACAGCTCTTCAACTGTGCATACCTCACCTGGTCCCTGTTTGGCCAATACCACTGTTGCGCCACTGCCTCCTTGGTCTGTCTCCGATCGTGACAATCAAATGACCACCTTCTCCCGTCCAACTTCAATGTCCCCAGCCTGCAGTCCCTGCCCACTCTCTGGCCTCCTTGGGGCCACCACCTCCCCTACCCTGAAGTCTCCAAGTGACATAACTATGAAAATCACCATAAATAGGCATGCCTCTTTTGCTGTGGTGCAAACGTGCTGCAGGGCACCCACTATTCTCTGCAGCATCTGTCCCATGATTGGCCTCCTTCTATCCTCCCTTGTCTCATGCCCTCTCTGCCATCCCACAACCATCCACTTCACTCCTCTCCCCAGCACATCTGGTCAATCACTGTTTTTACATGCCCAGCTTATGCCTGCTAGCTGCACCCCTATCATTGTATGGGCAAAGCCCTCCTCCCACTTCTCCACTACATTCTGCTGCACCTGATCCTCCGTCACCTGCTCTTCTGTGTCCCATCCTGCCCTCACCCAAAAATCCTGAAATGCTGCCCACACTCCCTCATATGCTCTCAGTGTGTTGGGAGCCCAGGATCTCTGATACAACCATCTGGCCTTTTCCCTCCAATCTCCCATGGGTGGTCCGGAACCCTTGTCCAGTGTACTGCTGCATTTGGTGCCAACTCCCTGAATCTATCCAGCTGTAAATGGGAAAAATTGTCAGCCACATCATTTTGAATACCTTCAATATGCTGTGCTCTGAATGACACATTTAACTGCAGCCCCAGGAGGACCAATCTATGCATAACTCCCTCCCACTGAGTCGGTCACTCCCCCTTGTCTGTTTACCACTTCTACCACCACTTTATTGTCGCACCAAAACAGTATTCATTTTCCCCTTACCCTGTCCCCACAAACCACCAAAGCTACTAGAATGGGGAAGATTTCCAGGAAGGTAATGTCCTCCAGTCCACCTGCTGCCTTCCATCCCTCTGGTCATGCCTCAGAAATCCAGTCCCCTTTGAAATAGGCCCTCATACCCAGGGCCCCAGATGCATCCATATACATTTCCAACTCCATGTTGAACTTCCACTCATCCTGCCAAAATGTCACCCCATTATACCCTTCCAGGAACTCTTCCCTCAGCTCCAAATCTTCCCTTACCCATTTTGTAATGGCCACCCAGTGATGAGGCATCTTTGCCTTCCCTGTGGCCCTCACCAGCCTTCTAGTGAAGGCCCTGCCTGGACTGATGGCCTTACATGTGATATTAAGGTGCCTCCGTGCTGTTGTACTAATACTAGCAGCATCCTCCTCCTCCTTCTCACTTGCGCTAGCGAGACCCTTCAGGCTCGCCACCTTGTACCTGGGCAGGCGCAAACACTCATGCACAGTGTCCACCACAATCCCCAGGAACTCCAGTTGTCAGCTCGGACCTTCCATTTTCCCATCTGCCAGAGGGATCCCTATGTGTTTACACATCTCCTTGAAGTCTCCCAGCATCACCTCCACTTCTGCCTTACTACCCCCTATTGGCAGAAATTCATCCAAATAGTGGGCCATCTTTCTGTGACCATATTTCCAACTAAATGCCCATTGCACCCACAAACTAAATGCCTCAAAAATGGAACAAGCCACCGAGCAACCCATAGGCATGGCCTTGTTGAAATACAGGCCTCCCTTCAATTGAAAACCCAATAAATCCCAGTCCTCCGGCCTCACTGGTAGCAGCCTGAAAGTTGATTCAGTGTCCGTCTTTGCTAGCCACACCCCTAGTATTGCTCTTATTAGGACCCCTGCCTGGTCCAGGGATGCATATGAGACTGTCCGCAGGTCATCTGGAATTCCCTCATTCACCAAAGCCCCTTCCGGGTAGTAAAGGTGGTATATGAGGTGAAACTCGCCCTCCTTCTTCTTGGGAACCACAATGGAGATACCCTGAAATGTGGGCATGGAGGTTCGGCCAGGGGTCCCTCTACCTGCACAGCCATGGCTTACGTCCTAATTTTTGCCCAGACGATGTCCTCCTTACTTTTCACCGACCCCAGATTCTTCACCCTCATCGCCCTGTGCTCCCCTTCAAGACCCAGATGAACCCCTCCCAAAACCAGCTTGTAGGAACTCTGCTTTCATTGTGTCTGTGTACTCCTGTATCCAAGCTTCCACCGTGCTCCCTGATATGGGAGTGCGGGCTAAGGGAAAACCCCAGTGTCTGCTCCTGACCCTCCCATCCCATCAGTTCCACCATTAATTGCTGTGTCCACCCCTGCCCTGGCCTGATCCCCCTCCCTTGCCACCAAAAGGTCTGCTCCTGGTGCTGTCTTTCTGCTGGCAGCCCCACTCCCCTCTTTGTTGACAGTTCACCACTAGGTGTAGGCCTGTGCAGCATGAACAAACATGCCAAAATTTGCAGTTTGCCCACATGTATGAGGCTTTGTTGAATCCCAGCATGTCTTTTCCGCTACAGTTGGTGTGCTTTTCTTACCGTGTACCACCCGGGCCAACCCATTGGGCCCAATTGTGTTCTTTCCCACAGCTCTGAGTGGGTGCAGTCCCACCTCAGGTCACCTTTCACTGCCATCCTCTTTCGAAATGCCTCATCATATTTCAGCCACCCATAACTCAGTTTGGCCTTATATGCATCTCTGATGATTGCCGTATAGGTCAAAAAGGGGTCTTTCAAGCTCCAGCTATTTCTCCAGGATCAGCGCACAGTAGATGAGAAAACCCACTTGCCCCATGTCTCTGTTTTTCCCCTTGTACTTCACCTCTTCCTCCTTGTGTCCTCCTGGTGCTACGGCCATCTCAGACTTTCCTACTGACTCCTTTTGCTCGTATTTTTTGGCAGTGTCCTTGTCCACCAGACCAAAAATATCATTTTGCTCATCAACTTGGATGTCTTCTCCATCATCTTTGCAATGGAAACAGGGACCTTCTTTGGTGACATCTTCCTTTTGCCGAATATACTGCAATGGGGGAAAACATCATGAGTGGAGAACTTTCCCAGCCATCTCTTCACACCGCCAGCTTCGTTGCCCTTCTCCCGGCCCATAATCTATTTATGTGCCCCCATTCTGGCACCACTGAGAGCCTCTCCGCTGGGGCTTCACTCACTCACTACTGCCTGCTGGACACCCCCATGGGGCCACCTGATCAATGCCTAGCACCCCAAGCACCACCAATCGTGCACTGTGGGACTCATTGACCTTCTCGACAGTCCCCCTGATCTCCAAGGGACGTACTGCAGGGTGGCCCCCTCTGCCAAACTGCCCCTGTACCACACTGGCTGAGACTTCCCCAGTCAGAGGTGCTCCCCAAAAACAACATCTGGCCCACTGCCCCACCATGGCTAAAGCCACTGCCCCACTCTCCCTCGACCAAAAACCTGGCATTCCTATTGGACCATAAATGGGCACCTTATGCAGCTTGCTCTTGTTCCATCAGAGGCCCCCATACTGCAAGGCTGCCTGTTGCTCATGGACCGCTGGTCAGTAGGTCATGGCCTGTACAGCCTGTCCTGGGCCTCCTCCTCCTCCTGACCCCCAACCCAGGCCATCTATGCTGCTCCTTAATAGTGGTACCCCCCTCCCCCCAATCTGGGTCCTTGCATCTTGGGCCTTGCAACACATCATGCTGTCCTCTCACTCCCGATTAATTCACTCCTGCTAATGTTTTCATGGGTCAGCATCCTGTGTCTGAAACAGCACTACTTGCCCCATGTGGTGATTTTGGATAAGACAGGTGCAGCTACTGGCAAAAACACGATTGCAGGGACTAGATATTACAATGTGTCAAAAAGCAACTCTCTCCAACCCCAGCCATTTGGCATGACTAGTTTTTTTTTGTTTTTTTTTTAGTTATTTAAACAGGAGTAGCACACTAAGCTGAAAGCTTTTTTACAGGTGCGTCCTGGGAGCACAGGGAAGTTAAGTGACTTGCTCAGGGTCACACAGTATGTAAGTGGAAGCTATGGGATTCAAACCTAGGTCTGGTCTACTGGATATCACCAGATTTGCAGCTCAGAGCCTTAAACCACTCCACTATATTGCCTCCCTGTACTCCCAATTTACCTCCAGTATAGGGCCAGCAGGGAGCAGGTCTCCCCAGATTGGACTACTTGGGGTAGTTGAGGGGTAACCTATGGGTGTGTTCAGATTACAATTGAATTGGAAGTTCTGAACACCAATCTGACTCCCGAGCCTCACCTCTATAGTTAAAATAACACCTACTTTCGTCTCCTCACTTAACATTAGCCAGCTGCAAAATACGCAACTTCCCACAGATCCCATGCTTCACCTTTCAAAGACTCTGCCTTCCTGAACATCCTTCTCAAGCAAATCACTCAACTTGTGGAGACAATCTGGCAAACAGTGACAGCCACGCAAGCCAGTATAGAAGCCCAGAGTGGCAACATAACAATTATGGAGAAGCAGTTTTTGACCAGTGCATCCAAGTCACTGAGTCCCAGACTGAATGAATGCACAGCATCCAAAAAGCAATATCAGGCTCTAATCTTACATACTGGCAGAGATTTAAAAAAAATACAACCGACAGGACCTAATTTAAAACCTAATTTAAAACTGTGGCTTGCAGAAAGGGATCAGGAGTGGGCTGTCGGGGAGTGAAAACGCGGAAGCGAATTGACATAGACCCATCCTCCCTTTATGTTTCTAGTTGTATTCCAGCTCCTTTTGCTTGCTTCACCCTTAAATTTTCTTTTTTTAAAAACATTTTCGCCAGCTCCCCTCCTTTGCTCGTGCAGCAGCCCCACATTGTGCCTGTTACCAACTCCTCCCCATGATGTCTCCTCTGCTGGGCAGGCCTCTCTTCACCTCCGACCTCCCCATCCTGGCATGCCATTGCATTTGGTCCAATGCTCCCATCTGGGTGTTCCACCTCCACGGCTTGGGCTGCCATCCAGGAATGCCCAAAAGATCCTTGTGGTCCAAGATGATGCTCTCTGATTCCCCCCCAGCTGGTTGATTGTGGGGCCATCCAGAGGTGCTCTGTCCACTTGAAACCCAACCACAAAATGCCAGCCCAATGCCATTAAAACTAAGTGCATGAGATGAGCCAATTCAAAAGGATTTATCATAAACAAAAAACCCTGTGCTACGCCGAAATCTGGTCCAGCACCAGGTATCTGTTTCTGCCAACAAATTATTGTCAAAGCTGTAGCAGGCCTACCATGCTGTTCTGTGCCCATATCCCCCCGTGGGCTGCCTGCAACCTCTGAACCCCCCGCAGCCCTTGTGTCTCCCAGGCCTCGGGGGAAAAAATAGCCCACCGGCTGTTGCCTCCCCTGAATTGCACCTACATTTCTTCTTCAGGGACATCCTAATGCGGACCAATGAAAACTGCCATGCTACCAGAACAGGACGCTGCTAGACCCCTCCATGCTGACCGCATTGCCATGTGGCCGAAGGCCCAGGCCTGTAGCATGATTCACATTCCAGCCCCCATTCCTGTGCAAAATCAGGCAGAAACCACCACTCTGGGTTAGAAACTAACAACAATCAGAACTGCCAGGCCCCCCATGCTGACTGCATTGCCACGTGGCACAAAAGCCTAGCCCCACAGTCGATCCACATTCCAGCCCCATTCATGAGAGCACAAAACTGGGCATACCATCAGCTCTGGCTATAGCTAAAACAAACAGAAACCACCAGGCCCCATGCTGACCATGCAGCCATATGGCCCAAGGCTCAGACCACACAGCACAATCCACCTTCCTGCCTACATCCTACGATCAGCCCCCTGGGGCATAAAACCATCTCAAAACTAAAACCAACTGCTCTCATTACCTATGCATTTCTGACTACACATTCTCTTCCTTTCATTTTGAAACAAAAAAAAATAATTGAACCTTGCCTTCTTGGGCCAAAAACTCAGCCTTTTCACATGCAGTCAACAACTCCCATATTAAACATAGGCAGACTACAATGAATATAAACAAGAAATCCCACCATGGTTCTCAGTGGCCCGAAGGCACCAGGGAGATCCACAGCTTGCCTTACCTGGTTGCCAAATAATTGTGCTAAAAACCCTCACCAGAAAATTTCCACCAAAAAAAGGCTGCTGGAGGGTTACTCCAATGCTTATATCCACTTAGACCCCACCTCCAGGTAACCCCAAGCCCCTCCCCCCAGATAATGGTCTGCTCCCTTCCCTTCTGTGTTGAATGAGTTACCTGGTGACCTCATCGTCTTCCATCCCCCTGTTCCTGGTGACCTATACTCCTCCCCACTCCCTTTCCCCTGTTTCCTTCTTTCCTTGGGGGTGGGCCATCTGACAATTGTGGCTGCTAATTACTGGCAACCTTATTTATCAGCTTTATTTTGGAAGTATCCAGAACAATCAGCAGTAACAGGTGAAACAATTTAATTAAAGAGCCATTCTGTGATCCCTGTAGGAGATCACAGTTATAAATATTTTACCTACGAAAAGTTAACTCAATAAATTTTGTTTAAATCCCATTTACTCCTGATTTGGAGTGCCAGCCTTTTAAGGCATATTGAGCTCAGGGATGTTGTGCTTGACCCAGATTTTAACCCATGGCCAACTTTTAATGAACTTTAATGAGAATTACTTGAGACTGATTTTTTTATTGGATGACTGGTAATGGTTTTAAAGTAAAAGTCACATATGGCCATTTAAGGGCTGGCTTGTATTAGGGCCAATTGGAGTATACCAATGAATATCTAATTCAATGATTGTAACCATTTTTGGTTCACTGATTAATGGGTTGCAGAAAATAATTTGGAATATCCATAGTTTCAAGAGCTAAAGTAGTTGCTTTGCTGACTGCTGGAAGGGAAACACAACAATTAAAAATCAAAGAGGCTATGTAATATATTTATCCTGCTGTTTTCGGATATTTCATATGAGCCTTTAATTAAGATATTTGTATTGATTGTGTGTCTTTGTAGCTTTTAAATACATTTTATATGTATTTTAGTGTGTCCTATGTTGTAACGATTTGTTTCCAATCAACAATAAACTTAAACTTGTAAACCTATAAACTCACCAGAGTAGTGCTGCATTGGTTTGAGTCTTATCTCAAAGGCAGAGAGCAGCAGACTTTACTGAATAATGTCTTCTCCAGGATAGCCGCAAGTTGTGGAGTGCTGCAGAGCTCAGTTGTCACCTCCTTGTTGTTTGGTGCATCCTGTTCATGTTACCTTGGGGTCTGGTCATCAGATGATATGGCCTGGAATTTCACTCTGTTGTGAATCATATCCAGCTATATTTACCTTTTTCAGTGAACAGGAGTGATGTGGTCTCTGCTGAGCCAATATCTAAGGCAAATAAATGACCTCAACACGAGTAGGACAGAGGTGCTACTGGTCAACTTGGGTTCCCATGGGTCAGCAATAATAGGTAATGATGCCACTTTGCCATCTTTAATGTTACATCTGTTACATCACTTAAAGCTATGGATGGAGTAAAAAATATGGAGCTCATTATTAACTACAAGCTGACTCTCAAACATCATGTGTCAACGGAAGCCTGCAGTCATTTTTCCATCTGCATAATGCAGTATTGACTGGACTAAAACATATTTAGCACTTGGCAAACTGATTACACTGGTGCATACTTTTGTTACATCCCATCAGGACTGCTGCAGTGCTTTGTACCTGCAATACGGTTATCTGGTGAAGTGTTGTACCACCTACAGCTGCTCCAGAACACTGACACCTGGCTGATTGCGAGGACTGCTTAGTCGAAGCGTATCACTCAAGTTCTTGCTGATCTCCACTCACTACCAGTGTTGTGGTGCATCACCTTTAAAATAGTCTTGTTGACACACAAGGCACTGCCCAGTTTAGGCCCTGGCTACCTGAAATAAATCCTGTCCTTATATACCCCTGATTGCCCTATTCACTATGCCAAGGTGAGCTTGTTTGTTGCCCTCAATCTAGGCTGAAATTGTTGGGAGACAGAATTTTTGGGTGGTGGCCCCTTTGTTGTGGAACTCACATCCACCCTATGGTGAACCATCATGGAGGCCTTCAAAAGAGCTCTGAAGTAAAATGTATTTGTGTTAGCTTATAAAAATGTTTGTACGTGTTTTAGTAATGTTAATCTCTCAGTTTTCTTTACTCTGCTATTGTATGTCTTAATATGTTATATATAATGCCGTAATCCACAAGGATAGGGTGACAGTAAATAAACGTTTCTGTTTTTTATTTTCATTTACAGCTTACAACCATATAGATTATGAAAATTAGCGTTCTTTTCTTATTTCCATATGGTATTCCAGTGAATATTTGTGAAACCTTCATGTAGCATCATAGCCGCTTGATTTCTTGTTTTGTTAAAAATTCAGACAAAATAAGTAAAATATTCTATACAGTGCTATATTACCTGTTTTGGTTGAAATACTTTCATCTTTTAGTTACAGAAACTCAATACATTCAGGTGTCATCCTACAATGAATATAATCATCTTCTGTTTTTACCTCATTACCCACATTTACTAGTACATTGTGTTTTTCAATAGGACAGAAGACTAAAGTCCATCTGAAGACTGGTTGATTTTGCCAGTAAAAAGACACCTATACTGTATGTCAACAGACATATAATCCTGAGGGATCACATAAATGTTGAATAGGAGATAGCTTAAATTGTTTCCTGTACTGCACTCCTGGGGCCACAATTTGAAATGGCCAATAATTACCTGCAAAATATTAGCATTTGTGTAGGCTGGCCAGGTGGCACAGAGGGCTGAGGCATCTGCCTTACCTGACGCCACGCTGGTGACCCAGGTTTTAGAATGACCTCGGGTCATCAGGGAGGCAGCATGGAGGGGAGGGTGGGAGCAGGATTGAGCTGCCTAGAGGCAGCTCTTCTCTCCCAAAGAGGGAGGTCTCCCTCCTGCAGTCCAGCCATCACTGGGTGAATGTCTGGTGGTGATGTAGGTGGATGATGGGTGACCAGTATGGTGGGGTGTCCTGCAATGCATTGTGTATGCATACCTCCACACGTGCATGCTCATGCCAAAGAGGTGAGGATGGGAGGGGGGTGAAAACAGAACAAAAACAGATAAAAAAGATCATTTAAAAAAATAGCATCTGTGGACAATTGTCCGCTTTGTTTTTTTTTCCTCTACAACTGCCTGGTTCCACAGCTATCTCGCTGATTATCACAAATTTGTACAAATTGGAAATGCAAAGTTCTCCCTATCTCCTACCTGGATCAATGTCCCACAAGGATTAGTTTTGGGCCCTCTGCTTTTCTCAATATTCATAAATGACCTTCCACCGTTATCTGGTTCTTGTTCTGCCCTGTTATATGCTGACGATTTCGTACTCTACTCCAGCTCCTCAGACATATCAGTCATCAGCACTAATCTCAACCCTAACTTCAACATCTTCCAACTCTGGTTGAATCAAAATAAGCTGCTCCTAAACACCAGAAAAACTGTTGCCATGCTCTTTGGCTCAGGACCCAAACTCCATACCTGTCACCAGCCCTTATGCATCAGTGCAACCAGCGACACACCCTCAACACTGTGTCCTCTTTTTAGTACCTAGTGTCACCTTGTATCCAGCCCCGGACTTTGAATTTCATCTAAACACTTCCATCAAAACAGTCAACATTCAACTAAGTCTTGCGTACAAAGTCAGGCACAGCCTCATATCTGCAGTGAGGCTGGCCATCGGGCAGGTGGTCCTCTGACCTCAACTGGCCTATGATTTGACTGCCTTTCTGGAATCCACAAAAAGACTACTCTTCATGTGGGATGTCTGCTACAACAATATCTGCTGTTTCGCTCTGTCGGTACCCAAGGGTTCTCACCGCTGCTCCCTCTACTTGGAGCTGGACTGGCTTGCCCCTACAGCCTTCTGGTAATATGCTACTATCTTTTTCATCAAAAACATCCTCACTGCCCAGACACCGGATAAACTAGCCTCTCTTCTAACACCTGCTTACTCTACCTACACCCTGAGATCTTCTGATAAGTCCCTCCTTGCCCAACCCAAGTGCAGCACACTTATGGGTGAGAATGCCTTCACTGTCAGTGTTCCGGAAGGGTGGAATACCCTCCCACTGACACTAAGGAGCACCCAAATACTCTGTAGCTTTAAGCAGGAACTCTGTATGTTTCTCACCAGCTCTGTACCCTGCTACCATGGTGAGTTGGCCCACTCACCTGCCTGTCCCTCCTAGCAGTTAGTTTTCCTTGGCTCTCATCCCTATTTTGTCATTCTGGTTCATTTGCCAAATTCTTTTTATTGCTCCAGCACTTATTCCCCTACTTTTTGCACTGTTTGCAGTTGAGTTTGTCTCTGGGGCTTATAAACTATAGCCTCTGCCTCTGTACTGTTTTACTATTGCCTGATACCATACTCCTGACCTCTGTCTGTGATTATCTCACTATTATGGTTTTTGTTTTATATTACTTCTTGTAACCTGTTTTATCCTTTGTATCTCACTGTTGTTTTCCCACCATATGTATTGTAATCTCCTGGGTCATGCCTGAAAATAGGCAGTTTTGCTGTCTAGTGCACCTACCTAGTCAACAAAAGCTAAATAAAAAACTAAATAACATTTTCTTAGGGCTGGCACATTTTTGATGGTCCTAGCCACAAATGGCTAAAAGGTGGCCCATGTGACAGATGACAAAACATATTAGTGGTATGAAAGTGAAGCAATTATTTTAAAATCCTAATTGTAGCACAAAGAGATGGCAGCATTGTTGTTATCATTCTGTACCAAACTATGGAAAATCAGTTCCAGAAATTATAATTGAGACAGAGGAAGAAGAACTGTAACCAGCATAAAACTGAAGTCAGTCAGAAAAGATCTGATGCAAGTCAACACAGGGTTTGAGAGAGTGATGCACAGTAGTGGTATGCACATAGTAAATACTACTTCTTGCATGCCCCACAAAATAGGGTATTTGGTACTCAGGATGGAATACTTAGTCATTTTCATTATCTTGGATAATATGCCTCAGGAAGGAAAAAAGATTTGAAATAAAAAAAAATCCTCTAGCTCTTGCCAGGTTGCAGGGCTAGTCCTGTGACCACCTGAGGCCACCCCTTATTTATTTATTTATTTATTTAGATTTTGTTTACCAGGTAAGCCCACTGAGACCAATGGTCCCTTTTTCAGGAGCGACCCAGAGTTAGTTACAGAAAAGGACATTTAGAAGCAGTAATATACAGTACTTACATTTGTTACACAGTTTTACATTAGTGACATTATACAGGGGTAGCAGTCAGGTTCACATTCAGACTCACACATTATATACAGTAGGTACATTATTTACACAAGTGTACATTAGTAGCAGTATATTGGGATGGTAATCAGTTACACAAACAGGCCCGTATTAGTATTTCATGACAAATCGGAGGGAAGTTCAAAGCAGTGCAATGGCCATGGGAACTTCCTTACCTCACTCATCTCACAGACTTCCTAACCCAACCCATGTCCCGAGACATATGTTTTTTAAGAATGTTGAAGGGCTCCTGACATGATGATAGAAACCAGCATCTTCATTTTATATCTTCCCTCCTCAACCTAAAATTCATAAGTGGGAGCCCCATCTGACCACTGATCCATGATATTTGAAGACAATAATAAGCATGAACTAATTGGCGAGTCAGTCCCATGCCCAATGTATATCATGTCTTTTTACAGTTAGAAAGACAGACATATGACTGTAGAAGCACTCACCCAGAGGAGGATGGAATGGCCAGAAATAAGTAGTCCTGGGTGAGTTTCCTTCCATATTTTCTTAAAATCTATATAGATTGGGAGCTGGTAATGCAAAAGGTCTAGCAATAGAAAATCAAGAGACCAGCCACACCACAGTCCATGTATTAGATAGATAGATAGATAGATAGATAGATAGATAGATAGATAGATAGATGGATGGATGGATGGATGGATGGATGGATGGATGGATGGATAGATAGATAGATAGATAGATAGATAGATAGATAGATAGATAGATAGATAGATAGATACTTTATTTTTATACTGCCCCATTCTGGGTACTCAGAGCTTTTCACATAACAATTTAAAAACACAGTATAAACACACAATAATAATCCAGCAGCATAAACAAATCCAGATGGGCTAACAGCAATAAGCTTGATTCTTGATTCCATTCTTAATTTATAATTGTATTCAGCAGAATATATATAAATAAATTCCTATTAGAGCTGAGCTAAATTAGCAAATCTTAATTTGTAGAATTTTCACAAAATTCTGTGTAATTTCCCAAAATTTCTTACAATTTTATGGAATTTTCAAAAATGCTATAATTGGTAATGACTGGGTCTGTGTTTAATCTAGAGATCTGCAGTTTAGCAAGCATATTTTCTGGCATGGTCCCTAACAGTGTGTCAAGTTTCATAACATTTGGATCAAGGGTGGAGATATTATAGGGTCTCAAAATCTGGCGATTTAACATTTATGTGAACATTTCTGAAAATATTTATATGCTTACAACTTAGCCACCTTTGGAACTAGATAATTGAAAACTTACATACATACAATACTTTTTTAGAAGAATCATGGAAACTGCTAAATTGAGAAGTGCTGGTTATGTAATTATAAGTTTTAGCCATGACCTGCCTCCCAACATGACTTCCCTGTCTCGCTTCCAAACCTGGATCTTCCATAAGGCAGCATTATGCTCTGATGCTGGGTCATGCAGGGTTGCTTTAAATCCTAATATTTAGGGTCAGTGAAGCTAACAACATTGGTGATATTCTGTTCTCTAGCTTTAAACTTATAGGGGCTTAAAATTCAGCAGTTTACTTAATTGTGAAATGTAATTTTGAAATTTTAGAAAGTTTGGAGGCTTATACAGTAAGTCAGTCCCCTTTAAAGCTAGGGATCCAAAATGACGCACACATATGTATGGGTACTGGTAAAGACACCATGCAAAATTTGGTGCAATGTGGTCTAAGATTTTTAGTTTACTTAGTTGTTAAATGTAATTGTAAAATTTCTGAGTGTTTGGAGGCTTATAACTCAGTGATCTTTAAAGACAGAGATCTGAAACTTAATATACTTCTGTATGTGTGCTTGCACAGTCACCATACCAAATTGGTGCAATCTGGGCAAACACTTTTTAAATTAGACAGAAATAACCAAAACTGCAATTTTGGCAACATTTTGCAAATCTTTCATAGAAATGTCTTGAAATTCCATGGAAGTGAAATCAGCATTTCACCAGAATTCTACTGGCAGATGATACATTTTGACCAGTCCTAGTTCCTATAAAGAATAACAGCTAAACATTATCGGTCTAATGCTCCATCCCTTTTCAAATGCATCTGTCGTTTATTAAAATCACTAAAAGTTCCAGAGAGGCATGCACAAGTTCAGGAGCATAAACTTGATAAAATCCATTAAGTAGAAAGATCAAATGAGCAGGAGTAAAACTAAGATAAAATTAACAAAAATAATTATGAGTAAGGAATAAGCTTAGTACAGCCTGTTCATCCTATTTCTATATTTCAATGTATATTGTTCTAAATTACCAGCATATCTAAACTGCATGATTAGAATGTAAATCTGTTTTATAGGAACACATGCCTTGCTTGAAGAAATATTGTTTTGTCTGTTACATGAACTTAAGCAATCTCCCTACATAAAGGAAGAGTGACTCATAAGTATATATTATAAATATAATAATAGATATGTAAGTGTGTATTACAAGATAGTAATACCATTGAGAAGTTTGGGGGACATGAAACCTCGAGAGTGATGCTCAAGAGGTCCTAAAGTCCCCAAAACCTTGAGATGGTATTATTGCCTTGTAAAACACTTATCTTTCTGTTATATTTGTAATATATGGATCCATTAATAATACTACAGTTGGAGATGACCTTTGAACTGTAGTATTATCAGCAAAAATGATAGTATTATCACTTTTCAGGATAGTATTATTGAGAGTAGTAATGTATTACTGGGACATTTTTGTATAACTTAGTATAGTATTATTGAGGTTTATCCACATATTACAAGCTAATAAATATTCATAAGCTATTTTGCGTATCCACCTCTGTAATTTGTGCTGACAGGTATCAGTCTGTAGATCTCTCTGTAGCCACAAGAATTTGCATTATAGAAATCTTTCTACATTAAATGAGACCTCTTGTTGCTCAACAGTGGTGTATATTGAAGTCTTCTACACATATTTATAGGGGGTAGTTTCCTCTTTCTCTTGTACATTAACTGACAAGTGTTACTTTGTGGGCTGGGCTGGGACCCACATCTCAGGATGTCTATAACTGAACTGTTGTTGTTTGGTATTAGCTACTAAGCAACACGGAATCCTTGTCACAAGCATATGTTGTTAAAAATAAAAATTCCTGCAAACTACATAAATAAATGTTTTTAATCTTGCATTTAGAGTCATGAATCACATTAAAGAAAGTTGTGACTGACTTTAGTTCTTTTCAACTATGTCATCTGGTAGTTGCTTAGTAATGATGGGGAGTGGTGTGTGAACTGCTTTTATGATCAGTGTTGTTCAAATAATGGTTGCTTTTGGTATAAGACCATTAGTGGTCAATCACAGTGAAAAGGAGCTGTATATGTCACTAGCAACACAATATTTTTTGCAACTAACAGATGTCACTTACAATATAATTGGAGCTGGGTTTAATGTTGGCATGCACTGGATTTGCTATTTTCAGATGTTCAATGGTTGTTGCTTTCCTCCAAAAAACAAAACCTTATCTAGTAGTATTTAGAAAGATAATCAATTGAGAATATGTAGTGCCTTTTGAAATTTGAAACATCCAACATTTATGCTATTTAATGATGAATCAGCTTGTGCAGATGTCTTTTGGGATGGTGTTGTTAGTTGCTTAGCAACTACTAGCTTCCCCGGTCAAGCAGTACCTGGATATACCGACATCAGTGTGATGTTGGTCTTCTGTGCTGCATGATTGGGGGTGGAGGTCCTGGCCTCTCTGAAGCACGTTATTTATGCAGAGACAGAACTACAATACAGTGCAGTTTGTTCTGACAGCTGCTATGAAAAATTTGCTACCTGTTTAATTGTGATTCTCTCTCTGAAGGTGGATAAATAGAGGATTCATGATGCATGTGATATGTGATTTGTTAAACACAAAATAATTTTAGATACTTATGGATCACTCTTCTTTTATGCAGGGATATTATATAAGCAAGCAATAACACATGACGAGGTATGGTTTATCACCTGATAAGAGCATGCCCAGGGGTGTACTAAGGCACGAGGCGCTTGCGCCTTATGCCACCAGGCATGCTCTTATCAGGTGATAAACCACACCTCGAAGTGTGTTATTGTGCTTATAAAATGAGCACTCTAGCAAAGAAGTTAATTGAAAAAAGAGAAAGTAGAAAGTGGAAATAAAAACAGTATAATAATATGATCAGGAAAAACATAATAAAAAGCAGTCCCTGCCATTGTGTTTTACTGGGAGATGTTTAATGTAGGTGCTTGACTAGTGTTTGTGTCTAAAGTTCCCAAGTATTAGTCACACACAGAAAAATATTCAAACCATGTTTTTACTTCACACACAGACGCATATTCAAACCCATGTTTTTTATTTAATATTTCTTACTTTGCGCAGGCTGTTTCAGTTGCAGACATTGAATCACCAAGAAAGTTTGAGTTGCAGGCATTGGGAATTGACCTTTACAGTGTTTCTTGGCTCTCTTCCCATTCCCCAAAGGTAGAGAAAGCCATTTTTTTTTTGAGGTTCGACAGTTTACTGTGTTTATTTAAATTAAATGGCTTGCTGACTGGGAGCGAGCATGTCCCTCAGCAACCACCGTACAAACTTGTTTTGTGCTTCGCATTTCACAAAATGTTAGGTTGATGGAGAAAAGGAAACTTAGTTCACTTTTGTGGTGACAGATGACATTTTTTGGAATGGGAGCATAAATACGATGAAATCGGTATTTAAAAGTGCAGCGCATTCTAAAGCGGGATCACTGACAGAGGATTGCTGTCAGATGTGTGGTGGGATTTTTAAACCTGCAGCTGCTACTATGCTGTTTTTGCTGTCTGTACAGGTTAGGCTTGTTTTTGAATTGTTTTACTTCCCTTGAACCTTCACTTTATTTGGGTTTGGTTGCAGCGTGGTCCTGGGTAGGGTGTTAGTCAGCGAGTACAGGTTCTGCGTGGTGTTTCCACGTATGGGAAATATGTTCTGAAGTTTAAAAGGTTATTGATCTTTCCCTATTGTGCAGTTCCCCCAGGAAAGAAAAGTGCCGGCCAACATAGATATGTCCTGATAAGGACACGGCTGAAAACAGGTTTCAGCCAATCAGAACTCTGAATTTCTATTGCCCATTTTTTAAATTCATATAACAAACAAAACAATATTTCTTCAAGCAAAGTATGTGTGCCTGTAAAACAGATTTACATTATAAACAGGGGTGTAGACAGGAATTTTAAACTTGTACTCAAAACTGTTGCACTGTTGCCCCTGCCCCCCATTATGTAAATATAAACCAAAATATGTGCTGCTATGCCACACCATTGCCCCTCCCCCTTTGTTTGCCATCTCTGGGTTCAAGTACAATAATCAGTTTCCTCCTGTAATCCTCCTTCCTTTGTTTTTCTGCCTGCCTGGTAAGTTGTTCTTGTTTGTGTATTTGGCTGGTGGCATCAGTGCCCTATAATGAACAACAAAGGCAAAAGGGCTCAGTGCGACACAGACACAATGTGACTCACAATGTCCTTGTTTTCCTCTTTTTGTTGCCCCTGCTTGATTTGCTGCCCCTGCCACATTGTTTTTACTGTACTCTGCAGCGTACAGTGCATATGCCTGCCGACACCCCTGATTATAAGCATGCAGTTCAAATATGCAGATAATTAAGAACAATGTACAGTAGCAGCCACAGACACTGCCATACATTTCCTGAAATTTCTGTGATATTTCGAGAAATATCTCCTGCTTTCTGCATTTCCACAGTAGGGGCAGCAGAGAGAAACACTTCAGAAATTGTGTGAAATATCTGGAAATAGCTGGCAATGTCTCTGGCTACTACTGTATATTGAACTATAAAAATAGGATAGACAGGCTGTAATAAGCTTATTCCTTACGCAGAATCATTATTGTTATTACTTTTGTCTTAGTTTTTTTCTTGCTCATTTGATCTTTCCATTTTATAGATTTTAACTAGTTTATGCTCCCAGTCCTGTGCACATTTCTAAGGAAAGATTAATGATTTTAATAGAAGAAGGGTGCATTTGATAACATTAAACCAATACAGTTTAGTTGTTATTCTTTATAGGAACTTATTTATATATTTATGAAGGCCTCTTTAGTACTTGTGAGAACTTATACATTGGAGAGCATAGGTAGGCATCATTAAGAATAACATTTGAGCTTTATTCTTGGCAGCATATGAATTGAAAAACATTGAAGTGGTCAAATATTAGCTTAGTAATTTTCTCACGGAAATGCCTATTACATATTATAAAACTATGCACAATATTCATGTAATGAATTTTTCCTCTATGTTTGCCTAGGGTAACTCACTGTCTTACATATTTAGACATTTAGAACTAATATGATATATTTATTGGAAAACTACAAATGCAATATTTAGGATGTTTTTCATCAGCTACTGTATCCTAGAATACTAAAGACTTTATAAATGTATGTTGACTATCTGTTAAAAGTTTTCTGACACAGTTACATGTTTATGTATAGATCCTCATCCCTGAAAAAGCTCATGGGGACTCTCTAATGGGAATCTACTGCTGGATACAATTATAAATAAAGAATAGAATCAAGAATACATGGACTGTGGTGTAGCTGGTCTCTCAATTTTCTGTTGGAGGGTGAAATGGTCCACATCACTGATGACACTAATCAGACTGATCTTATATGTTAATATATACAGTTACAACATATCTTGTGGTTATAAGAGTGCCATCTCAAGTTTTTCAGGTGAGAGGCTGTCAAAATGAAGCTAAGCAGTTCTTCCACACCAAGGACTTTGGAAGGTATTCATATAACAATAAGACATGTTTTAAGAGTATATATAAACATATAATAAATCATGTTAAAGACTTCTGTTTTTTTAAAGATCTTGAAATGTAAAATTAAAATGTTTCAATTTGTAGAAAATTGAATAACCCCTGAGTTCAAAATGTGCTATGCCACCTTAAAATAGCGCTTCCGAATTTTAGAAATACTTGTATAAGAAACTTATGGCTATAATTTAAGAATCATTTGCAGAAAAAAATCCACAGCTTATATCAAAATTATCAAAAAATATGTTGTTTGCATTGAAGTCTTTTTTATTCTATATGTGAGAAAAAACTGTGGAAAGACAATTTTCCACAATGAAGATGTTCCAGGGAGTGGAGGGAAAATCCTATGAGGAAAGGCTGGGGGAGCTGAAAATGTATTCAGTGGAGGAGAGTAGGGATGGAGAGGATATCATCAAAACCTTTAAATACTTGAAGAGAATAAACAAGATTAATACAGAAGGGATTTTTAACATTCATTAAAAAAAGA
The DNA here is from genome assembly GCA_016271365.2 of Neoceratodus forsteri. Lineage (NCBI taxonomy): Eukaryota > Metazoa > Chordata > Ceratodontiformes > Ceratodontidae > Neoceratodus > Neoceratodus forsteri. The sequence goes on along the minus strand of CM028129.1, from coordinate 640,875,222 downwards.
ATTCCATAGCCTACATTAAAAATAAATCCTGTTGCTTACTTGTGGGTAGAATATTTGAAAAATTCCAAAGGAAATTTTAGAAGCAAAATTGCAATGCTGTGTGAATTCCATTATCAGAAATCATATTTCTTTTCACCACAGTGCAGCGTGCTTTGGTTACCAGTACTATAAATCCAGCACCTCTCACAAGCACTAAACATTCACTTAGAAAGCTAAGCAGCACCTTGTTGAGGTGCATCATAGTGGAAACACATGAGGTTCATGCACTTGGTCTAAATATATATATATTGCATAGGTCAAGGACATACAGTACTTAAGCAATAAGGCATGACAGGGGGTGTGTTATGGTGGGATAACGGCCCATCTTGGGGTGGGCTGAAGCATAAGGCATAGCCGAGGGCTGCCACCACCCGAGAAGGGCCATTAGCCTACCATAACACACCCTCTGGAGTGCTTTATTGCAATTATGAAAATGGGTAATTTTTAGTAAATTTTATGCATTTTTAAACATATTACTTTCAGCTGGGATGGTGTGCTGGGATAATGGCCCAGCAAAAAGCCACTCTCAGCCAATCCGAATTCAGCATTCTTTCTGCCCATTTCATAAAGTACCATATTGCACAAGTGGAACAGAGTATTACATATGCATGGTAAACACATCGCACAGGGTACATTAACTACTGAAACCAAATAAAAAAAACTATAAAGCAAAAGAAAAAATGATATATATGTGTGTGTGTGTATATATATATATATATATATATATATATATATATTGCATAGGTCAAACAGGGTAAATAGTATTGAATCAGGTATACAAAAGGATATGCAACATGTACATACTGGACTGGTTTAACTTGAGTGGGATTACTGCATCTTACTTGTTAAACATCAACATAGAAAACAGTTTCAGGTTGTCCACTGTCAGACTTCTATGCTGATCTGTTAAAACGTATCCATATGCAGAGAATTATCATTCTACATCTGCACTCGAAACAGGGATCCATATGGCCTGAAAAGTAACCTTGGCTAGGACTGGGATCTACAAAACCATTGCAATCCAGTACTGGTGAAAGTCAGATGAGGTCATATCTGGAAGTTCATGCACATCCTGCGAGATATAGATCTTCTAGTCTTTGAGAAGAGCAGACTGGCTATAAAGACTAAAAATGGGCATACTGGGTGAAACCAAATGAAAGATTTTGTTCAGTTTGGGGAGATTAAAAGGATTAAAGATCCTGCAAGCCTTCAAAAATGTAAACGGTGGGTTGGTATCCAGAGGCTTAGCCAATTTCTCTAAGTAGACCTTAAAAGCAGATCTGAAGAGTTTAGTTTGGTCTTCTCTTACCTTGCTACTAAGGTGGAAAAGGAACTCATCTGTCTTCTCACCAAAACCAGTAGTTTTGGTTGTCCCTGCCTCAAAACCATTCCTGATTGACATGAGGGTATCATATGTGGATACTGTCAGAGGTCTGTTCTTGTACTGTAGGAGTTCTATGGCTGTAATGATGTCAGATGAATTTTCAGCAATAAAAGACAATTGTGCTTGATGCTCTGAAAACCAATCACTGATTACGGTCCTCAGGTTGTTCATGGATGATGCATCACTGGAATCTCCACAGAAAGTCTTTGAGGTACTGTGGGTGTTCTGCATGGTATCTCACAGCAGAAAACCATGTGTTCCATGTTGTCAGAACTGGTACTGGTGACAAACACAATCAGCTCTTTCTGAAGTCCTATACCTTTCACAAACATTATGTATTCATGTTTCTGTTTTGGAGACTGCTGGATGACATACTTAACAATAGAAACAAGTTTGTTTACAGTCTTAAAGTGAGATACCCATGTATCACCAACGAGGGACAAGACATGAGCACAGCAAGCAACATGCACAACATGATCTCCAATAACTCATGAAGTGCATCATTAAAGCTTTTCAGCATGTAGTGTGCACTGTCATTTATTATACGAAGGCAATCACATTTTGCAGTTCAACATTGTAATGTTCAAGTGTCTTCAGTACAGCTTGAGCCACTGTTGAGTGATTCACAGCTGGAAGCTCTGTGCTGTTGGCAATATAGGTCTTTCCTCCCTCTAGTACAAAAATCACATTAAATATGCAGCGTTCCTTTGCATCTGTACTTTCATTGCACACAACTGCCAATGCCTTTCTTTGTTCGGTGCTGCTAAGCTCTGCTTCCATTTGTTCTTGCAGCTTATGTAGGTAGAGCTGGTGCAGGGTGTCTGATTGTGGTAGTGCTCCAACCCCTTTCACATACTTCACCATCAACTCCCGAAGATGAAGATGGTCCAGCTTCTCTACTGGAATATTTGCAGCACACCATGCCGTCACCGTATCCATAACAATCTCTCTTCTGGCAGTCATTGCTTTTGTAGCTGCTTTAAATCCACTGTGCAGTGTTGCCTGTCTGGTAGATTTATCCTTATTCCCAGATTTATCTTTATTTCTTTGGGGTATTTTTTGGCTCGCTAAGTGGTCCTTAATAGTATCCTTCCTGGTGTGATCCAGACAGCAGTTGCACACATGACAAAAAAGTTTCCCTCGATCTTCATATTGGCCATATGATTTGTACTGATAAACACGCTCCTTAGCAGTTGTGTGGCAGGTCATGGACTTCTTGATAGGTGCAGCTGGCATGATGAAGACTCACAAGGAATGGTGTGTTGAAAAAGAAAGTACTAAAACCAAAAACACAAAATCATATAACCACAGAAACAAATGCAATAACAAACTGAGAAAAAAAGTTATTGGCTGTTTTTGGGGTTCTGATCCCTCTGCTCCTACCTCATCCACCACAGGAGCATTACAAAACTGCAGAACAGGTGTGGTGGTGCAGGGGATGGCACATGGACACCCCCACATAACTTACTCTGAAATGGACAAGATGCTGTTGAACCAAATCACAGAGGATGAAGATGATGGAGAAATTGTTTAAAATAGCTGACAAACAGAATGGATGAAGTATTCAATTAAACACCATCACACCATTGATCCAGAGGTGGTGGGGTCAAAAACTGTCAGGGAATTTAAGCTGGCATGGGGTAGACAGTGTGGCAAACTTAAGGTAGTGGTCTAACTGGGGGAGTTATTAGACATGGGCAGACTTGATGATCCACATAGACCCCATCTGCATACACATTCTGTGTTTCTATGTTAAAGTATACAGAGGATGATGACAGCAGAAAAAATTCCCAGTATGGCTGACACATAATATAGAAAAAAATGTTCAATCAAACACATGGACGTAGTTTTTCTTAAACCTACAGAGGACGATGAAAGATGAATTGCCCAGTAGAGCTGGCACACAGCACAGATGAAATGTTCAATTAAAAATGTGGATGCAGTTATTTAGAAACAAGAGGATGACAAAAAATGACAGCATAAATGAAATATTCAATTAAAAATGTGGACACAGTTATTCTGCGACATACAGAGGACAACGACAGAGAAATTGCCAGGTAAAGCTGACACACAGCATAGATGCAACATTCAATCAAACATGTTACTAGTGTCAATGAGTGCACCATAGCACACTCTCTGCTGTAAATGTTCTGTGGCATGCACCTTTCCTCACAGCATCCCAAGATACTGTCCCTGGCACTGATTTAAGAAAAATGGCAACATTTTCACATCCTATCCCCAGTGACTGGCATGGGCATGCATAGCCCTCCACTTGCCTATTCAGATAGCCAGCAAATAATCATATCGCAAACAGCATTCAATTCTTGCCACAGTGCTCACTCATTCATTATGTTAAAAATTAGAATGCAGTGAATGAATGTGTGAGCAATGTGGCATGAATTTGTGATAATGTTAACAAATTAAGATTGGATGGTGGCTGATGAGGACATGAGGAGTGCTGTCTAGCTGCCATTGGATTGATGGGTTAAGGGGTGCCCCTAGTTTTGAATGGATTCTACAGACAGTACCTGTGCTAGAGTGAGGGAAGTCGGTGTCACTGGATGCCAGGTTTTCATGCAGGATGTGGTGAGGCAGTGGTCGCAAAATCATGGATTGGATTAGTTAAATTCTGACTGGAAAATGCAATACAAAATCTAATTAGTTTAGAAAAAGAATATGAGGTGTCTGACTTCAAATATTTTATTTAATTGTTCTCAGCTGTGGTGGGCCAGCAAAGGTTTGTTTGCTGTGTAATGACCGCATGGCAATAATGAACCCAGCTCTTGTGGTCCACCATAGTTTGGAACATCCAAAAGCAAAAAGGTGACATACTCAGAAAGCCACAAGCAATGCAACATAAACACACGAGGACATCTGTGGAACCTAGGAATGTATTTAAAATATTTAGTTGTTCCCAGCTGTGGTGGGCCAGCAAAGGTTCATTGCCATGTAATGGCCATATGACATTAACAAACAAAGCCATTGTGGCCCACTACAGTTGGGAACAACTAAAAGCAAAAAAGATAGCATGCTCAAAAGGTCACAAACAATCCAAAATAAGTGCATAAGGTTATCTGTGGTAACTGGGCATGCATTTTAATGTTTATTTATTTAGTTCCCAGCTGTGGTTGGCCAGCAAAGTTGGTTTACCATATAATGGCTGCGTGGAACTAACAAAGTCCTTGTGGCCCACTGCAGTTTGTAATAGGTAAAAACAGCACATAAGGAAATCTGTGGTGCCCGTGGTTTATTTAGTTGTTCCCAGCTGTGGTGAGCATGCAAAAGTATATTTGCCATATAGTGGCCACATGGCATTAAAGGAGACGTCCACCCAAAACTTAAAAAAATATATGTTGTGCAGAGTGTTTTAATTTGTATGTGAAGTTCTAGTGTTTCCTTCCCTCTGGCTGGTATTAGGAGTTTTTCCTAAATTAGCCTGCTAGCTTTAGGGTAGTTTTACGACCCCTGGAGATCTCCATATCAAACAGTTTAGTTGTATTTCTTTGTCCTATAATGCACCTTGTTTCATGTGATGGTGATGTAGCAGACTTCATAAATCCAGCAGAAAGCATTGCTTTACAATCAGTTCACAACAACAGAGATGGCTATATTTTAAAATCTATAGAATTCAGTTTGGTGACCACCCTCATCGTAAATGTCTTACTGTCCTGAAAAACTTTGCTGCTCGTAAGTTTTGTGCAGCTTGTAAAGCTTCCAAGATATTTAGTTTGTTTGGCATGTGTGCGCTGAATGTTGGGTCTCTCTTACATCACTGTCACATGAGACAAGATGCACTGTGGGAACAAGAAATACAATTAAGCTGTAAGGGATGAAGATCCCCAGGGGTCATAATACTAGCATAAAGCTAGCAGGCTAATTTAGGAAAAACTCCTAATACCAGTCAGAGGGAAGGAAACACTGGAACTTCACATACAAATTAAAACACTCTGCACAACATATATATTTTCAAGTTTTGGGTGGACTTCTCCTTTAACAGAAAAAGCCCTTGTGGCCCACTGCAGTTTGAAACAACTAATAGCCAAAAGATAGCATACTCAAAAAGCCACCAACAATCTGAAAAAGCACATAAGGACACATGTGGTACCTGGGCATGCATTTAAATCTTTAGTTGTTCCCAGCTGTGGTGGGTCTGCAGACATTTGTTTGCTATGTAGTGACCACATGGCATTAACAGAAAAAGCCCTTGTGGCCCACTGCAGTTTGAAACAACTAAAAACCAAAGAAAGCATTTACAAAAAAGCCACAAACAATCTGAAATAAGCACATTAGGAAATCTGTGGTACCTGTGGTTTATTTAGTTGTTCCCAGCTATGGTGGTCCAGTAAAGATGTGTTTGCATGTAATGGCCTCATGGCATTAACAAACAAAGTCCTTGTAGCCCACTGCAGTTCTGAACAACTAAAAAACAAATGACAGCATACTCTCAAAAAGCCACCAACAATTTGAAATATGCACATAATGATACATGTGGTACCTGGGCATGCATTTAAATTATTTATTTCATTGTTCCCAGGTGTGGTGGGCCAGCAAAGGTTTGTTTGCCAGGTATTGGCCACATGGCACTAACAAACAGAGCCCTTGTGGTCCACTGCAGTTTGGAACAGCTAAAAGAAACCCTGTTTGTGTCACAACAGATTGCAAAAGTTTTAATTTTATAGTTTTAAAGCATTTCCAAGCTGCATGGAACAGCCAGTGTTTGTATGCCAGTGCAATATCCCCACATACCTACTCCACTTGGCCACAGTATCTTTGGAAAATACACCAAAATTTCAGCTTGCAATACAAAAATAAAAATAAACCAGTACCTGGAGAAGTGCTGCTGATGTAATTTAGGATACAGCAAAAGTTGAAACAGTGGCAAAGCCCAAGTAAACTGGAGTCAGACTGATGAAGGAAGTGGCTGATCTTGATTCTGTGAAAATTCTGTCTTCCACAGAACTGAGCAATAGCTTTTAAATCCTCATCTTCTAGGGTTAACAGGTCCAAATAAATGAGATTTCTGAGACTCCCCCATTGCAAAAAATGTGGATTCCCTGGTGCAGTGGAAGGTCGCTCACTTGCGACCCCGACATCGTGGGTTCAGTGATGGACTCAGGAGTTGGAGGGCTGGCCGGAGGGAGAAGGATCGAGCATTCCAGGGACTGCTCTCCTTCTCTGGGGTGGAGGAGGGAAGATTGTCCGGCACTTTACAGATCCCTTGGGGAGGCCGGGTGTACCACTGCAGCTGGCGCCATTACCTAGAGGTGCAGGGAAGATGCTAGACATCATTGCACATCCCCGCTCCCCAGGGATCCAGCCCTCACCAAAAAAAAAGCCAGCCCCCAGGCATGATGCATTGCTCTGTTGCCATCTCCACTACCTCTAACTTCTGCCGGGGTCCCGCTCCCATGACCCCAACCAGAAGGATAAGCTGGGGCTTGCCTACACTGTCTTTAGGGGTGAGCCCACTCAGCAGCCCTGCCCAGGGGGGTAAGCCTGAGCATGGGGAGATGGCAGGCAGGGCAGGGCTGACCTCCGAATGGAGGCTCAGGTGGGGCTGGGCACAAAAATACCAAAATTGAAAAAGGAAAAATGTGGATTCCATCTCATCAGTAAAGTCCTGTATCACCTTTCAGTCATCACATTCATCCCTCCCTCCACCCCACCCCACCCCACCCGAACCTGGCTTTTATCACAGCAAGATCAGCTGTAGTACTTACATGCATCTAGCAGCTCAGCTATGTGAAAAATCCCTGTTGATTCCATGCACTGAGTGACACTGTAGTGTTTACATGCTGCTATGAGCTGAGCTACAGTGAGGGAATTCCTATTGTGAGGGAATTCTTACTGTCCTGTGCTGTGATGAAGAGACCCCTACACAGCTTCACAGGAGCCATCTCTCCCTTCCCCCTGCCCTGGTTTTCACCAGAAGTGTATCCCCCTTCCCTCCAATTCCTTTAAATGAGATACTGCTTCAGTTCTCTGCTGCACTGACCAACAGCTTTCTCTCCCTCCACCTCTACCCCCACCCGCACCCTGAAGCTTTGCAGACAGAGATCACTCAGCTGTGACCGAAAGCTGCCCTCCTCACAGTCCCTCTGATATCAGAGCCATTCAGCTAGACTGTAGAGATTCAGCTGGGCTCACTTTCTTGTCACTTAGATGAGCTGGAAGGAAATTCCCTGTTACTGTTTTAACTTTCTTTTTACTTAGCTGAGCTGGGAGAGAATTCTGTGTTGCTGCCATGCCTCATATGGGTTTTATTTATTTATTTATTTATGACTTTGATAGCTGGGTAAGTGCGCTGATCCCAGGGACCATTTTCAGGCATGACCCGGGCCATGGCACATCCATGCAGACACTGTACACTGTGATCAAGGGCTTGCTCAGGCTGCTGTTTCTGCACTGTCAGTGCAGCCTTTGCTGTTCTGTTCAGTGCTGTGTTTTCTGTGATTTTGGCCATTTTTCCATGATCATGGAAAATCAGTGGCCTTGTACATGAGTAAAGACAAAAAAACAGGCACTCACCACCTCAAGAAAAATGTAGTACCAAGTCTTGAACATTGTTCATGTCTATCTCCTTGGATGCTCACCCTACAGGCATTAATGCTCTTTTCCTACTCATGAAAGATTTTGGCCTTACCGATCTCTGGAGACTCTTTCACCCATGAGATCAGGATTATACCTTTTATTCCTCACTCCACAAATCATACAGCAGAATTGATTAGTGGTTTGATTCTCCTTCGATTACTGACAAAGTAATTGAGGCTTCTATCCTTCCGATGGTCATATCTTACCATTCACCAGTGAGCATGTTCTTGCTTTGGGGACCCCCCGTTACCTAAATTGCCCTCTTGACGCCTAGACCCTTTATTGATGAAAGACCCAGCATTTTTCCCATGGGTCAAATCTCAAATACAGGACTTTCTTTCCTTCAATAAACCCTGAGATGCCTCCATGAGCACAATATGGGAAGCTTTAAAGGTCACTATCCATGGAAAAATTATAAGTTTTGCGGCACACCGCAAGAAATTAAGAGAACAACAAGTAACTAATTTGGAAAAACAACATAAGGACAAAGAAAAACAATACTTTAAATCTGCTAAGCCCAACCCTAACTCTCCCCTCCACCTAGAAATACTACATTTTAGGATTAAAATGAATGAGCTTGTATCCAGAAAAACATAACTAGTTTTATTTAAACTCAAACAGAAATATTAGGAACAAGGTGACAAATGTGGTAAATTACTTGCTTACCAACTTAAAAATCAGCAGCTAGAAAGGCACATTGCAGGTCTTAAGGATCACTAAGACCAAGTACATACTGATGGTCCTTCTATTAACCATATTATGAAGTCTCTCTATAAGCAGCTATATGCCCAACCCAGTTCTGTTCTTATTACATACACACAACACTTCTTAGAAAAATTACAGCTTCCCCACCTTTCAGACCAGGACAAGGAAACATTAGATAAACCTTTTTCCATATGAGAAATCCAGGCTGCTCTCTCTTCCTTAAAATTCGGTAAAGCTCCTGGTGGAGATGGCTTTCCGGTGGACTTTTATATAGTAATTTTCTGAAACTTTATGCCCCCTGATGTTTAATGTTTTCCAGGAAGCCACCCAAACTGGCAAACTCCCTTCCTCAATGACAGAAGCTACCATCACTGTTCTTCCCAAAAAGACCAAGACCCCTCTCTCCCTGTTAGTTATAGGCCAATTTCTTTACTAAATACAGATGGGAAAATCTTTGCAAAAATATTAACCTCCCACCTGGAATCACTCATTCCTAAATTAGCACATAGGTCCCAAACTGGTTTCATTAAAGGCAGAACGAGTTCTGACAATTTGCGCTCATTATTTAATCTAATGCAAAAAGCTAAATCCCTCAAAACCCCTGCAGCTATGATTGCTATTGATTTTGAAAAGGCCTTTGATTCCCTAAAATGGATCTATTTATATCAGACTTTGTTTCACTTTGGTGTTACTAGTAACTTTTGTTCCTGGATTACACTACTATACACTTCTCCTTCAGCCAAAATTCTAACCAATTCCACACTATTTTGCTCTTTTCCTCTAGTGAGAGGTACCAGGCAAGGTTGTCCTTTATCACCTTTCCTATTTATTCTCGCTACGGAACCCCTCACAGCTCACCTTCGTTCATCTAGTATTATTAAAGGGATCCCCATCGGCAATTCCCACTATATTTCATTATCTGATGCAGATGACCTCTTAATTCTTCTGGAAGATCTTGAAGAGGCTGGTCAACCACTAGTAAATACACTTAAGGAATTCACTTTCATTTCTGGTCTAGCCCTAAATGATAACAAATCAGAAACACTATCCCTAAACTCAATGTGCAAATCTTCTATGAATGCTTCTTTGGGTTTTCGCTAGGCCCCACAAGGTCTTACATATCTCAATATCAAAATTGTCCCTAATTTAGAGAAAATTTGGGAAACTAACTTCATCCTAATATTAACCAGTATTAATACTATATTAAGATGATGGAAGTTACTTAATCTTTCTTTTACAGGGAAGATAGCGGCCATTAAAATGTCTATTTCTTCTAAAATATTCTATCTCACTATTCTATATCGCCAACATTCCTCTAGTTCTCCCTACCAATCTCTTAACTAAACTCAATAAAATAATTAGCAACTTTATATGGGACGGAAAAATGCCTAGTTCCGGTCGCATTAAACTGCAGTCTCTCTGGTCTAGAGGCGGCTTTGGACTTCCATGGATTAAAGCCTATTTATGGGCCTTTCGGCTGCACAAACTACTAGATGGCTTTGTAAACCTACATCCAAATCTCCATTATGGGTAGAAATGGAAACCTTGTTAAGTCCAGGTAATTGCCCCACCAACTTCATTTATAACTCCATTCCTACCAATCAGAAATCTAATCCTATTATGTCTTCCTCGGTACATTATTGGAAGTTGATTCATAAGCATTTAAGATCTAATCCAACCCCTCTCTTTTATACTCCTATATGGGGCAATCAGGATATCTCTCTTGAAAATTATCCTATTTTCTGTCATATGTGGAAAAATAAAGGTATAGCCTTTTTGGGGGACATTCTGGAAAAATACTCCCTTATTTCAAAACCTTTTAGTGAACTCTGTGTTGTGGGGTGTAAGAAAAGACTTTTACAAGAGACAGCATATGTGGTACAACATACCTTGAATAGGTATGATTTTTATTCAAAAAAAAATAAATTTGAAATAATAAAAGTTAGAGACTCACTTTGTTCAAAGCAAAGAAAACAAATACAAAAAGCACAGGTTTGGCATGAACAATTAGAGCTATTCTACCGACATCAAACTGTGCCTGACCTCTCAGAGATCTCTCTGGGAGAACCAAACAGGTCCTCTCCCAACGACTATCTGAATTACAACATCAATTCTGCCTTGATATAGGACTGTGATCCCACCACAAATTGAAACTCCACTTATCAATTAATACAAATACTGAATTTATACATATAATTCCAAGTATTCATTTCCTTTTACATACAATTGATTCTCCTGTATGAATAATCAATATAAACCATTATGTTTATTTTAAACATTGGATCTTGAGTGATTATTCCTGAATTATGGGAATATGAGCTGTATTAAGCAAGGTACCGCCCACTTAAATAGAAGGAGGGTTTGGCCTTTTGTATAACAATGACCAAGATGTGCTGCTCACTCCTCCCTATAGGACACACCTGGAGAGTCAGAAGGTTTTTCATGCAGACACAGGGTTACCTAGCTTGCTAACAGGACTTGGCTCACAAAGAACAGTAATGTATTTCAACTTCCTTAATTCATGTACTCACAACACAGAATGTACAAATGTACACAGAAATACTACTGTGCGGTTTGAGATGCATAAATACTGCTCACTAGAAGTTAACCTTTCTTTTCTTTCCTTTCCCAGACAATACAATCTTAAGGGTGCTCATACTTTTACCATAGGGATGCAGGATAGACACAAGATAAAATATTAGTATGGGATTATGAGCTTGTTATCTTGCTCTGTGTCACCTGTTTCCTAGACTTTCAGAATGCACTGAAAAACGCCATACATTCATAATATTTCTTTTAGCTTCCCACACGGGTTTGGCAAGGGTTTTACTAAATAGATTTATCCAGTTTTCTGTGTCCATAATCATGGAATACACTAGGCTTTAGAATTAGCTGTTTTACATTACTTAAGAACCTGAAGAGGAATTGAAAGGAATAGATTTGATAGCAGTGGCCAACACGCTATTTAATTAGGAAATAAGTACAGAAGTATAGACATAGAAATAAGAGAGAAGGAAGGGGAGAATTTAAACAAAATAAATATGCTGTTAGCAACAGACTAAAACAAAATATAAATATATATATATATATATATATATATATATATATATTAGAGAAAAAGAAACTCAGGTCTTAGTTCTGCAAAAACAGTTTTTTTGGGGGAAGAAAAACACCATCACACTCTGCACACAATGAGACCTACCCAAACATGATATTGGAAATACCTACAATTGCGTGCTGCATGCAATACTTTTTTCATATACCAACATTCACAAGCCTTACATGACCATCATATCTCCATCTGACTCAATACCACCTGTAATTTAACTAGTATCATTTATAAAAACATTAGAAATAGTCTACCAGATCAATATTTGATAGCTAAAAACAAATGGAGCCTACTTCTGAACTATAACATATCTGATCTACAATGGCATAAGTGCTGGCTCCTTTGTCATAAAACATTTAAGGATGCCTGTAGCTCTCTTATTCAAACTAAAATTCTTCACCTCTGGTACAGAACACCATCGATTTTACATCATATGGGACTAGTTAACATCAACAACTAGTGACGTTGTAGCTCACCCAATGGAGACCTTCTTCATATATTATGGTGTTGTGACCCCATACTTAAACTCTGGTCCAATGTGCATCAGTTTGCATCCAAGGTAATTGGACACAATATTTTATTTGACCCCAAATTCTTCTTGCTAGGTATTTTCATCTCTTCTAATTGCCACCAAGCTTAATGTAAGTGGCTAAACTTATGTTTTCTTCAAGTAAAGAGACTTATACTGATCTCCTGAAGAACCATTAGCATATCTAGTTTCTCTGATAGCCTTAAAAATCACTCACAATATGCCTCTTTTGAGTGGATTACCTATGCTGCAATTGACTGAATTAATGAATATGGAAAATGCTGGCAGGACTTTAACTATATTAATACTGCTAGTACTTAACAGATAAGTAATAAAAAGCCTTATACATGGTAAACTATTATGGAAATATTACTCTTTAGAAATGCTGTAGTCTCTCTTTACGTAGGATTTTTCTCCTTCTCTTCTCCTTTTGGTTTTCATAGTTGTTTAGATAGCAGTTATTGTCATTTAGGATTATGTTTACTCTTCCTATACCCTAATCAGCAAGTAGATAGTTGTGTACTTAAAGATATCCACTATATGCTGATCTATATCCCCATGTTTCCATTTTTCATGTTTGTAATCTTTAGCTTACATATATTTCTAGAAACTTACTCAAGATGGACATATTTTGATATATACACAATGTATGTTTTGGTATAAATGTCAGGATAAAATGTACTGTCTCAGCCAGGTCATGGAGATATCATTGATATCTTCACATGTGAAGATATCATTGATATCTCCATGTTCCTATACATCATTACATTGAAAGTGAAACCTTTTCACTTTGTATCGTGTGGCTTTTTCGATACGAGCAGCCCCCCCCCCGCGGCTTTTTCTTTACAAGCAGGACCCCCATGCATTTCTCAAATCGGCTCATATTTTTACACAACTAAATATTTAAAAACATATCTGGTTGATCCTGCGACTTCCATTTATCTACTTCTTCGTGGAACGTAGCGTGACCGAGCAGCTATCCCCTGAAGTGTAGCTTGGCTGAGCACTATAACTATGAGAACCTGAGGCACTGTCTGATATTTAGAATGAGAGAGTCATCACTGCCACATATAGAAAAGTTTTTTCTTATTTTAGCTCTGTTTCTTAAAACGAAGCTGCTGACAGTACTGAGAGGAGAACGAGTGAGTTGGCAGCTTCAGACCACCAGATGAAAGTGCGAGCGTATGTTGCCATAGCAACACATGTTCACACTTTTGTCTGGTGGTCTGAAGCTGCCGACTCACTCGTTCTCCTCTCAGTACTGTTGACAGCTTCGTTTTAAGAAATAGGGCTAAAATAAGAAAAAAAAATCTTTTCTAAGTGTGGCAGTGATGACTCCCTCATTCTGAAAATCGGACAGTGCCTCAAGTTTTCATATTTATGGTGCTCGACCACACTACACTTCTGGGGATAGCTGCTCAGTCATGCTATGTTCCACAAAGCAGTAGATAAACAGAAGTCACAGGATCAACCAGATATGTTTTTTTATTAAGTATTTTTTTAACATACAGGCAGGATCAACCAGATATGATTTATTAAATACATTTACAGTGCCAAGATCAGGCATTTTTTTTAACATTTAATATATGTAATCTGTTGGATGGGTGGTGGTGGGGTTATAAAGAGTTGTGTTTGGGTAATCCAGAACATGTTTTTTTTTTTTATTTTAAGGTGGCAAGATCAACCACATACATTTTTTTAAATAACATATGCCATCTGTTGTGTTACAACAGATATGCACAGTTGAGATGGAATAGCCATTATTTCTATGTTAAGGATTGTATCAAGGGGCCATTTGGGATTGTGTTGAGTGGGGCCCAAAGCATACATTGTATAAACAGAACATGACATGGCCTGACTGAAGATATCATATTTATCTTCACTCGAGGCCAATTACATCATGATATCTCACTCGTGGCTTCACCACTCATGAGATATCATGATGTCACTGGCATCTCATGAAGATAAATATGATATTTTCAGTCAGACCATGTCATATCCCCTATATATATACATTAGCCTAGATCCTGCTGTAGGATAACCTGTACTACTTTGAATTTTTTCTGTTTTGTTTTCACACTTCTGTATTTCATATATGTATCATCCTTTTGCATAAGGAAGATTGTTTGTATTATTAAAAATCTTTGAATAAAAAGATAAACTACAAAGAAAAATGTAGGACACAACAAGTTGTCACATAAAAAAAAGCAGCTTTATTTACAAAAGTAGCACCAACATAACACTAGTTACTAGTGGGGTACCGCAGAGTTCAGTACTGGGTCCAGTCCTTTTTAATGTCTTTATAAGTGACATTGCAGAGGGACTGGAAGGAAAAGTATGCCTCTTTGCAGATGACACAAAGATCTGCAACAGGGTTGATACACAAGGAGACATGGAAAGGATGAGAAGGGACTTGGCAAGGTTGGAGGAATGGTCAGAAGTATGGCAGCTAGGATTCAATGCAAAGAAGTGCAAAATAATGCACCTGGGAAACAAGAACCCAGGGAAGATTACACAATGGGGGAGGTAGTAACAACAACAAAAAAGGAAAGGGACCTGGGGGTAATCATATCAGATGACCTTAAGGTTAGCAAGCAATGTGAGAAGACAGTAGGGAGGGCTGGGGGTATACTGGGATGCATAGGGAGAGGCATCACCAGCAGAAAACAGGAAGTTGTTATCCCTCTGTACAGACAGTTGGTGAGACTCTATCTGGAGTACTGCGTCCAATTCTGGAGACCCCATCTCCACATAGACATAGACAGGATAGAGGCAGTCCAGAGGAGGGGAAATAAAATGGTGCAGGGTCTGCAAGAGAAGCCGTACGACGAGAGACTAAAGGAGCTTAATACCCTTGAGGAAAGAAGGGAGAGGGGGGACATGATAGAAACTTTTAAGTACCTCAGTGGAATCAGCAAAGTCCAAGAGGGTAGCATCTTTCAGAAAAAGAGACGTGCGATGGATCACGTGATGCAGAGTGCTGAGTAGAGGCTCCTCCGTTAAGCTCCTGCCTCCTGATCATTAATTCGTTTTTTTTTAGACATTTATATTTCTCCATTTCCTCTGCTTTTGAGATTTTCTATTATCTGAATATCCTGGAAGTCTGGTTTGTGTGCTAGATTGGCGGATGGAGGCTTATATGAAGAAAGCCCAGCAGAAACATCCCCCCCCCGCCCCCGGCTACTCCCGAAAAGGCCTCAAAGAAATCCCGGGCCTCGGGTGGGCCAGAGAGGCCTGATCTTTCGAGTCAAGTTGGGGAACAAGAACCTTTAATGCTTAATAGGTTCTTAGAAGAGTTTAAGCCCTTTCGTGAAGAGATGAAAGAAATGGCGATTGACCTGAAAACTCTCTAGAGAAAACTGGATGAAGTCTCGTTAACTGTCTCTGATAACACAGCTCGAATAGTCTTGATGGAGAAAAAGCTAGAGAATCTCGATCCTGAATTGGTGTCTATGCGACAGAAGCTATCTCGTCTCGAGGCCAAGCTCGAAGATTTGGAGGGCCGTAGCCGCAGAAACAATGTGGTGATACCAGGGCTACCAGAGGGAGAAGAGGGCCAGCATGCTGTGGCATTTACACAGAAGCTGGTGGAACAGGTTGCTGGCCCCTCTCCCTTCGGCCCAGTATATATTATAGAGTGAGCTTACAGGTCTCTGCGACCTAAGCCTTCTCCGGATGCTCCCCCCCCCGTCCTATCATCTGTCGCTTTTTGAATTTCCTAGAGAAACAGCACTTTTTGCAGAAAGTGGGAGCTTTACAAGAGGTTTGTTGGGAGAATACGAAACTGAGAATCGCACAATATTTGCCTGGTTCTGTTCGTCTGAAGCGGAAAGCGTTTCATCCCATCATGTCTAAGATTATTGCCGCAGGCCTGAAATTTAGGATGGGATATCCGACCAGGTTACAAGTTTTTGTAAATGGATCCTGGTTTAATTATGATGATCCTGCAGTTGCCCTGTCGAGCCTTAAATCCATGCTACCAGACTTGTTTTGAGAGCCCTGAGAGGCCCTGCTCGTGGGATGAAGAGCTGCTTGGAGTTGCTGATTGGAACTGTTATTTTCTCCTTCCTTGAGGAGATAATGTTAACGAGTTGTATTGGAAGTTCTCGTTTTCTTACTTGGACTGGGGGGATCAGTGCAAGGCATGCCTGCTAACAGTCTCTTAAGCCCTAGTCTCAGAATGTCTACTCCTGTTAAGGGCAAAGACATTTGGGGTCTCGGGGTTTGCTTATTTGGGAACAGAGCTCCATGTCTCAGTATATTCAGTTTTGTAAATTGAATAGAAGGGGGAGTTTGTGTTGTTGATTCTAGGACTAACGTTTGCTTTACATGGATTGGAAACCAGAGCGGTCTTGGGCTTTCTCTGCATCTTACATTCACCCTGTCAGGATTGGGTTGTGGCCACTAGAGGGTGTACTATGCATTTGTAATCTATAGCCGTGCAGCTCTTAGTTTGAGGGGGATCTCCCTTAATCTTCTCAATAGTCCCAAGCTCAGGACAACAAATTTCCCCAAGGAGATTTTTTGCAATTTAGGGTTGGTAATCTCAAGGAAGATTTGTTTTTTCAGTCTTCTTCCCCTGGGTCACAGTTGCAATGTTTTTCTTTATCTCTGCTCTCAATCTGAGGAAACGGTTATTCCCCTTCACTAGGCTCCCGATCTGGTTCTGTTTCTGCATAGCTTTTCCACGAGGCAAGGTTACCCCTAATTTTCACTCTCATTTTCACTCTGGTTCCCAAGGTTATCTGGCATATTCATGAGTTTGGCAGTACACTTCGTTTATCAGTTCACTATCATGCTAACACATAGGCGTGTGCAGGCATTGGAAGCCCAAGGCCGTTCTCTAATTTTTTTGGGGTAGTTAATATCGTCCGCTTTCTCAAATAATTATTTTGGAATGTAAGTTCTGCTGCCATTAGCAGAGGTGCATTATCAGGAGGCAGGAGATGGAGGATAAGACCCAGTACTGTGCTGAAAGTTGCTTGTGGCAGTGTGCGGGGTTGGTGGGGGTGGGGATCTGAGGTTTTGTTAGGGGAATGGGGTAGTTGGGGGAAGGGAATGGGTTAATTGTGGGGGTTGGGGAGGAGGAGGGCTTACTGCAGTAACTTGGGAGTAGGGTTGCATGTACTATGTATTCCAAGTGCTGGGCTGAGCATATTAAGCCTAACAGCTATTATCAGATGGCCAAAGAAGTGACTTTTGCGACTTGGAATGTTAAGGGGATCAGGAAAAAACCCAAACAATACCAGGTTCTCAAACACTTAAGCTTATTACGCTCTCAGATAACTTTCCTACAGGAATCCCATTTATTAGAAACTGAAGCTTCACAGTTAAGGAGGCAACAGGTGGGACTGGTTTATAATGCTCAGGGATCCATTAATAGTTGTGGGGTCATGCTTATTATTAACAGGGGTATTCCCTTTGTCTCTACACAGGTCATTAAAGACCCTGAGGGAAGGTTTATCCTAGTTAAAGGTACACTCTGGTCAGTTCCACTTTTACTTGGTAGTATATATGGCCCTAATATAGATGATCCAGGGCTTTTTGAGACTCATATCTGTTATTCTTCCAATGCTTACCATCAGGATTATTTTGGTGGGGTGACTTTAATCAAGTTGTAGATTCTAATCTTGACAGGTCAGGTAGTGGACTGGGAGTGGTCTTTCCGGGGCAGAGGGCTTTTAAGGACCTAGTGGACCAGTGCGGGCTCTGGGATGTCTGGCGTGTCTTGCACCCTGATTCTAGGGAGTTTACTTTCAGGTCAATGGCACACGGCTCGCAGTCCTGCATTGATTACATATTTATTTCTCAGGTTCTCCTACCTGGGGTTAAGACTTCCTTGATTCAACCTGGCCCTGTCTCCGACCATTCACTAGTGTTGTGCAAATTGGCATTCCTTAATTTACCTAACAGGGAAACCAGATGGAAACTTAATGAACAACTTCTTAAAGATGTTAAATATTGCAAGCTCATAAGGGAGCAAATTGAATTCTTTTTTTTTATACAACCCTTTAGATAGTGCAAAGCCTGATATTTTGTGGGGGGCCTTTAAGGCTTTCTTGAAAGGGATCATTATTAGTATGGCGATGGGTAGGAAAAGGGCACAGAAGAAGTAATTATCATCATTACTGTCCCAAATTAGGTCACTTTAAAGTATTTTTTCTGCTAATGCCCTAGATGAAGACAAGAGGAAACTCCTAGTGTTGAAAGATAGATATTTAGAGTTACTTCGGGAAAAAGCAGAACTGGCTATTATTCGTACAAGAGCTAGTTACACGGATCAGGGGGAGAGAAGGCGGGGCACCTACTGACATTGCCTATTAAGAACAAGAATCTGTGAGATTCATCCCTCCAATTAGGGCAATGGCAGACGGGTCTCTGAAAGTATCTCCTGCCGAAACAGTACAAGAATTTGCCCTATATTATGCAAGTTTGTACAGTGACATGGAGTATCCTCGCTGTCCAGGGAGTACGGAGAGTTATCTGAGGGATTCCTATCTGCCCTACCTCTCAGAGCAACACAAGGGTTTTCTGGTCACCCCTATATCACAGGAGGAAATTGCTGAGGTTATTAATGGATTACCTGCAGACAAAGTCCCAGGCCCTGACGGATTCTCCTCTCTATTTTACGAAGTTTTTCGGGATCTTTTACTACCAGTACTTTATCGTTTATTTCAATATATTCTAACTGGGGCAGAGGCAGATCCTCACCTTTTTGAGGCCTTGATTGTTCTTCTCCCTAAGCCAGATAAAGACCCTGGGCTTGTTCAGAGCTACAGACCTATTTCCCTTCTTAATCAGGATATTAAAATTCTCTCAAAGTTACTAGCCAATAGGTTAACTGTAGTTCTCCCTGAGTTAATAGGTACAAACCAGGTAGGATTTATGAAAGGGCGCTCATCATCTGATCACTTGCGTACCCTATCTCATGTTTTCTCGGCTGCCAGGGACACCAAGTTCCCTGCAGGACTGGTTTCCCTGGATGCCGAGAAGGCATTTGATAGAGTGAATTGGAACTTTTTGTTTCGAGTTCTGGAAGCTTTTCAATTCCCTTCTGTATTCATATCCTGGATTGCTACACTATATAAAACTCCTACAGCAAGGATCTCTGGGAACGGGGTCTTCTCCAAACCTTTTCCACTCCACTCAGGGAATAGACAGGGTTGTCCCTTATCTCCTCTGTTATTTAATTTATATCTGGAACCTCTCATCCAAAATATTCTCAATAATGTTTCCATACAAGGCATTTGGGTTGGGTGTCATGAAATTAAAGTCACTGCATATGCAGATGACTTGCTGATACATTTATCTCATCCGGTATCTTCTGTACCTGCCTTGTTGAGTGAAATAGCAAGATTTAGTGACCGGACCAACTACAAACTGAATGCTAGCAAATCCTCATTCTTCCTATTAAACCATAAGGTATTCAAAAATGATATTGGTCCCTTAGGTTTATGCTGGACTCCCAGGTCATTCAAATACTTGGGCATTAAACTATCCCGTAACCCCCTAACATGGTTTAGGGAAAATCTGGAATCCCTCTCACAGCTCATAATTCACGACCTCGATAGGTGGTCCAAACTTCCCATTTCATTATGGGGCCGGATCAATATAATTAAGATGAATATATTTCCTAGAATTTTTTACCCTTTATCTCTTCTCAATACTTTTATCCCACTACTCTGGTTTAAAAAATTACATGGCATATTCACTAGATTTATTTGGGCTGATAAGTATCCTCGATTGGCCTATTACAAATTGGCAGCTCCAAAACTTGAGGGGGGGTTTACAGATTTCCCATCTGGCTATATATTACTGGGCCAGTCATTTAGCAAAGTGTCTGAGATGGGTATCTCCCAGCCCAGAAAAAGAGCAGCCAGCTTGGCTTAGGATTGAATTGGATGTAATTAAGTCTAAGAATCTGGACCCCCTTACCTTATTCTATCTTAAAATCTCCCAGGTGCGTACGGCTGAGGAATGCCTTACAGTATTTACCTCTTTAAAGGTATATGCACAATTGTGTTCATTTTTGCGTTATACTCCCCACTTGGACTTGGCCCAGTCTATCTGGAATTCCCCATCTTTCACTATTAATAAGAAACAGAGTCCCCGTCAATGGTTGTCCCAATTGGGGGATGGGAAACTACTCTCTCTCGTGGATGAAGATGGGCAATGGTTGTCAGTAGGAGATATTATTAAGAAATTTCAGAATTCCGGCTCCTCTCACTTCAAAGTTATACAGTTAAGGCACTTACAATAATTTTTGGTAATACCCCCCCTCCCAGACTGTCACAGCCCTGATACCTGAGGTTTCTTCACTTATTGGATCTTCAGGTGTTATATCTAAATTATATCAGGTTTTGTTTTACAGGAGATATGGGGGTTCCTTCGGACCTACAAGATTCTGGAACTCTATCCTTCCTCAGTACCATCTGGATTGGCAATCCCTGTGGGGATCCTGTCATAAATATGTTTCTCAAGACAGACTGCGTCTCATGCAATATCATGTATTACATAACATGTATTACACTCCAGTTAAATTACAGAAATGGGGTCTCTTGAACTCTAATATATGTATTAAGTGTTTGCAGGAAGAAGGAACACTTCTTCACATGTTCTGGTCCTGCCCCAAAGTTTCCCTCTTATGGGATTCAATTAAGACTTCCCTGGACTCTTTTCTGGGCCTTCAAGAGTATTTTACTCCTGATATTTGCCTTTGAGGGAACCTGTCTTCTATTAGAGTTAAAGTAAGAAAGTTTCATATTTCCATGATTGCCTTATTGGCTAAGAAGCTTATTTTACATCATTGGAAAGACAAGTCCTCCCCAACTTTTCAAGAATGGGTAAAAGAAATTCTGTCCAATCTGAGTACAGAAAAACGATTGCCAGTCTTCATAATAGATTAGCAGTATATACCAAAATATGGGATCCCCTTCACTCTCTGATTTCACTGGTTCAGTCTTAATCATGTCTCAGTTTAAAAGGCCCTGTAGGCTCTTAGGTAAAGAGCTTGGCACTTAGGGGACACAAGATTTTGTTACTGCAGTAAGGGGAAGGATGGGTGGATTGGGCAGTTACCTCTCTACATTGTGTCTGTATTTTCACCTCATTCTCATTGTAACTGCCTTTTATTGTTGAAAATGTATCAATAAACTTTGAATTAAAAAAAAGGAAAAGAGACGTGCAAGAACAAGGGAACACAATTTAAAGATGGAGGGGTTCAGGGGCAATGTGAGGAAGCATTTTTTTCACAGAGAGGGTAGTGGATGCATGGAACAGCCTTCCTGAGGAGGTTGTGGGGTCTAAAACTGTGGGAGAATTCAAGAATGCATGGGACAGACATAAGGCAATTCTTGTTGGGGGGCTAGGAAGAAATAAGCTGTTGGTTAGCTAGGATCTGCGGCCTATCCTGTAGGTAGGGAAATAGGCAGACTAGGTGGGCCAAGCGGTCCTTATATGCTATCAAAGTCTATGTTTCTATGCAGCAACAGAAACAGTGCCAGACCATCTCGCTGCCTTGTAGTATAGTGTGGTTTTCTCAAGGCCTCTAAGGCAGCCCCATATTATTTAATTGCCTTGTAGTGTACTATAGCTTTCTCAAGGCCACAGAGGCAGCCCAAGAACTTCTCACTACTTTTTAGTGTAGTGCAGCTTGTTCAAGGTCAAAGAGGCAGCACTGGACCATCTCACTGCCTTGTAGAGTACTGTGGCTTGTTCAAGGCCATAGATGTAGCTCCAGAATATCCTCATACCTTGTTGTGTACTGTGGTATGTTCAAGGTCACAGAGGCAGCTTTTGACCATCTTATTGACTTGTGGTGTACTGTGGCTTGCTCAGGGCTACAGAGGCAGACCCAGACCATCTCACTGCCATGTAGTGCAACTTGGCTTGCTCAGTGCCACATAGGCAGCATTGACCATCACACTGTCCTGCAGCATACTGTGACTTGCTGAAGGTCACAGCGGCAGCACAGGACCATCTCACTGCCTTGTAGTGTAGTATGGACCAGACCATTTCACTGCCTTGTAATGTAATATGGCTTGCTCAGCACCACAGAGGCAGCCCTGACTATCTCACTGCCTTGTAGTGTGCTGTGGCTTGCACAAGTCCACTGAGGCAGCACAGGACTATCTTGCTTATAGTGCTTGTTATGTCAAAGATGCCCAGCTAGTGCACACTGTCATGTTGTGTAGATATTATTTGCATTGTCAAATATGTTTGTTGAGGGCACAGAGAGAAATCATGGTTCCAGCTGCTAAAAGGTAGTTCTGCATATCCAGCACTGTAATCCCATTTTTGGTGCATTTTACAGACAGCATTGCTATGTCTCTCATCCAACTTCTTGGTCATAGTATTAGTGTAAATGTGGTGGTTTCTCAATCTGCAAATCTCTTCCAAAAGATGTGGTTACATTCCACAAAAATGCACAGTATTTATACAGTAGAAGCACAGGTACAATAGGCATGGCCATGAATTGTGATGAATCCCAAACTGGGGATTAAGGAGCACACACATCAGATGTTGATGATCCAGGAGGCATTATATAACTTTGACATGAGAAACTATGTTAGCAAGCTAATGGCTGTCTTGAAGTCAGGGAACAATATATAATGGCACTTTGTCAAGCTTGAAAAATGAGATTACATATTGTACATCTGATATAGAGGCAGTACTCTGTATCTCTGTATATTGGATTGAAGATGACTACCAGATTCAGAACCGTAAACTTTTAAAGGACCCCAAATGTGACCAGACCTGACAGCAAGAGAAACATGGTAACGCAGCCGAAGAGCAGCACATTTGTAAGCAGAAAGACTGAGGGAAAGGAAAATGTCACACCAGCAGTAAAACTCCAGATTTTGAAAAAGGAACCCAAGAAATATACATCAAGATAATATTCTTTTGTATTATTGTTTTGAATAATAGGTATTGCAGTAGTTCTCAACTACTATGGATTTCGTATAGCGCTATGAATCTGATGCACACATTTACCATTACTCACCAAATGCTGTATTTACTGATATGCATTATAATGTTAACACTATTTATGTACATACAAACTAACAAAAATTCTAAGAAACTTGTTGAAACAGTCCTTAATACTAAATGTATGGGCCATGATTCTGTAAAGGGTGGATTTCACATGCAAAATGTGCGTAACCCATCCACACATCTCCGTACCAGTGGATGGATGCATGGTGGCTGGCATTCACAATCGCTGGCTACTGGGCACCTCCCATCCATGGACCCCCCCTGCACATGCTAGTGCATGGGCAGAACAACAGACATGGGTGGGCAGTCAATGGGATTCCAATACCCAGTCCGCTAGTGGATCCCCAGCCCCACACAGTGTAGGGATTCTGGCAGCTGTGTACAGTGACTGGAAAGGGACACTGGGTGAGTGCCCAGGTGGCCACACCCAGCCCCCCTCTGGTTGATGAGGTAGGGGCAGCATGGTGAAAAGGCCAGGAATGCTTTGCTATGGCCAGCAGCATGATCATGAGGGTGGCACAATCACCATGCCTGTGCTCCCCACCTGGAGGATGAAGCCCTGAATCACATGCAGTGCAACTGTGAATGGGCGCCACTGCATGGCACTCCCCTGGCATGCCTCCATCCCTCCCCTGGCATGGCGACTCATATCCAGCAGAGGATCCATTGTGTGGTGCACTAACGCACCAGATAGTGAATGCTGACGGGGATACACAGGGCATCATCATGTGGCATTCGGTTGTGAGAATGCCTACATGCTGCCCTTACACGGTGCATAGGCCTTTGTGAATTGCAGCCATATTGACCACAATTTTTTAAATTACTGCTCTTCCTTCAGGTGTGTCACTGGTCCAATTTTCCATATGGGCAAACTGCACCTCAGTCTGACCCTGATAAGTGTAGTTCACAGGCAGGCAGTCAGGCAGCCAATATCCTGTTTTAAGTATTTTGATTCTAATTGCATTTCTTTGTTCCAAACAATATGATACCATTGCCCGGGACAAAGAACCTTCCTTTTTATAAAAGACATGAAGAAAACCTCATGTTAGCATCCTACACAGAGGAGGCAGCAGCACAGCATAGTACAGCACAGGACAGCACCCAAGCAGCTGGCCGATCCAGATGACACAGAAGCACCTAAGCAGCTGGTCCAGCCAAAGGATTCAGAAGCATCACAGCAGCTGGTCCATCCAGAGGAGATGTAATCACCTGAGCAACTGGCCCATCCAGAGGACAAAGAAGCATCAGGGCAGCAGGCCCATTCAGAGGACAAGGACTGGCCCGAGCAGTAGGCTGGTCCAGAGAACCAGGAATCACCAAAGCAGCAGGTAGAGGACACATGAGGGAAAAGGGCAGCTAGGGAGCATCAAGAGGCAGGGGAAGATGTGAAAACCTCCAGAACATGAAACAGAGTGTGAGAGAGAGAGAGAAACAAATTTGAGCATATTATGAAGAAGAGCATAAAAGAATGGAAGCAGGAATGCCAATAGGTGAGGGATATTATGGAACATCTAAAGGTAGGGCAACTCTTTCTGCAGGCAGGCAATAATTCAAGACCTGAAAAGGAGAATGAGGGAAATGCAGCAGCAAATGTCAATGCCATAGACAGCAACACCACTGCAGAGGCACAGTACAGCTAGTCTTTTAGAAGAGACAAACAATACAGAGGTGGAGGACATGCAAGACTCACTGCAAGAAGAGTGACACAGTGCCGGAGGTAATGGCAGATGAAAGGGTACCTGTGCCAGTTCCTCTGAGACCAGTCCATGGTCATATCAGGGGTACAATAAACATTCTGTCAGATATGGACATTGTGCCTCTCACAAGCAAAACAAAAAAGAAATTTCAGGTGCTGGAGCTCAAACAACTCGAGCGCTTTGCAGCTCTGATTTTATGCCCTTGTGCCCTACAACATATGTGTGCAATGGTCAAACAAATTAAACTATGACAGCACAAGGAGTAAGAAAGGGCTGCAATGAAACCTGATCAGTGTTATTTTGATGTGTGTCAGGTGGCACTTTGATTTAACACCACTAATTATTGTGAAAATAAGGGACAGAATAAATTAATGGCTATGAACGGTGCAGAAAGATGAAGCACACCCATTGACACAGTACTGCACCATCTGACCATGAAATGACTACTTTTGTATTACTGACTTCTAAATATTTTTTCAGTTTTATTTACGTGTTTCTATAGTGTATTTGTGCTTTTGTCCCCTGACGTGTGTGTTGGCATAATACTGCCTTAAAACATTTATATTTACTGTACACTACAAAATCATCATTGTAAGAAGTGTTGTGCTGTGCTGTGCTGTGTAATATCCTGCTGTCACCTTGAATTTTCAACAAAAAAGCATGGCACTGTATTTGTGAGTTGTTACCTGTTTACTTTGCTCCATGCTGTTGACTGAAATATTGCTTTTTTATATTGCAGACTGTGCTGTCTTGCATAAATACCAAAGGAAGGGGTATTTGTGAGCTTTTATTTTAGCTTGTGTAAAAGGAATGAGACTTCTTGTTTACTCTATGAACAGAAAGTATTTTTTTAAGATAATAATGGTCTGACATACCACAATTTAAAAACCGAGGGGGATGCAAAAATATAGCAACAACAAAAACAAGGATGGGATAACATAGGCTAATGTTAAACAGCATGAGTTTACTTCAAATAAGTAGAGATAACTGACTATTTCATTTGTCTTTGCTTTGCACACTGCTTGTAAAAAAATTCTTACTAATCACCTGCTCTTTAATGTAGCAGTGATTTTTGACTTGGCATTTTAGCTAGATAACGGGAGAGAAAAAGAGGAAGGGAGGAAGGTTGCAAGGGTAACCTTACACAAAGTACAAAAAAATCTGACACAAATTGTATTGGTTAGTAGGTGCTGGGCCAGATATTCAAAACTTTGCCACTGGGCTAAATTAGGCCAGAGCACAAAGCAAGATATATTCAAAAGGAATTGCTCAGCGCAAACAGCTTCTGAATATAGCATGGGAATAAGGCTGGGTAAACTTAGCCCTGAAACAAGACAGCTCTGAATATAGCAACCAGGAAGTGCAGACCACAACAGCAGCACAGTGCACAACACCGTGCAGGTAGCTAGAGGTGACCTATGTGGCCAATGTGTATTCCAGAAAATGCGTGGACCCAGTACAGCTGCAGGGAGCAGTCTATGGGAAAGTACAGCGTTCAAAACAGTATAATATTCCCCGAACTGTTAGCGCAGAGTTAACACATTTGCACGGGATTAACATGGAGCTAAGCTTTTTGCCCAGTGCAAACACATTTGCCCGGCGCTAAACTTTGCCGTATTCAAAAGGGACATGCAAATGAGCCTACTTAGGTAGTCTCTGGGTAAACATCCAGATTAGCATCTCATTATGCCCTGATTTGTATGCAGTTTGCCCAGCGTTACTGCAGGGTCCCACAGAGCCACCTGTAGGTCAGTCTGGAAGTACAGGGGACGGCCAGGTCTGACCGTAGCTCCACCTGTAGGTCAGTTTGGCAGTGCACAATGATAGCTGCAGGCTACATGTAATCAGTACAGCATAGCATAACATGCTGTGCCCAAAGGGACAAGACAGCATAGCCACAGGTGGTGGTGGTGCTACATGCAACTGTCACACTGAAAGGCATGCTACAGTGCACAACAGACACTACAGTAGCAAGGGGGGCAGTAGTATGAGGGACACAGCACTGCCTATGGTGTGTAGGGCAGTGATGCTGACTGCACTGTACACAGTGACAGGCCCAACATGCAGGTGCTTACTGACTGTGGACATTACTGTTACACTGTTGTGTGATCCACAGATGCTGCACCTGTAGCATGGGATGCACACAGTGACATATACATGGCTGGCTGTATGTGGTGTGGCATCTGTAGAGTTGTGCTGTATGTGGTGGGGGGCACATAGGATCCGACAGGCACACAGGTGGTAGGGTATTCCCACTACTGGCCCATGTGCACTGCGTGCTGTGTTCTAGTCTTGTGGCCACACCTGGACTGTGGTGAGGTCTGGCCACCCGTACACCCTCCCCTCAATGGCCACCATGCCCACAGTGCTGTCTGTGTGTGCTGGCATCTGTTGGGCACCACAGACATATGGTCTGCAGGTATGTGCTGGATGGACACACTACCTAGTTGTCCTCTGTGGGCTCGATCACCCCTTACTGCCTGTGCATGGCTGGGACCTTTGGCAGCAGTGGGCATCATGGTGGTGCCATCAGTGAGCAGCATGTGTCCTCCATGTCTGGCAGTTTCTAAGTGTCATACTCATATGTTAGGATCACACAAGCCACACTAATGCTGTGATAACACCGCACAAAACAACAATGTCGCACAAAGCTGTTTGCCCAGGGTTAAGACCAGCTTTTCTTGGGCAGTAATTTGTACCACGCTATGGGTCGTGCTGAGTCATGCTAAAAAACCTTAGTGTGGCACTAGTTGCTGAATATCTCATTGCACCTGTATTCATGTTCACTTTGCCCCGTGCATATAATTTTGGTTTGCCCGGCGCTAATGCAGTTTGCATGCGCTGTTTGGCCTTTTGAATATAGCAGACCCATGCTAATCCCATGCTAAGCCCATGCAAATGTCTTTTGCCCAGCGCAAAGCTTTGAATATCTGGCCCGTTGTATCTTAAATATGTACTGCACATTGCCAGTGGGTATGCAACCACTCCAAACTGAACAACAAATCACAAGACAAATAGCGAAAGGATAAAGAAATACAAAATTCAGCATTTGCTCCACCAACATCAGATGACATGTTCATGGACCAATAGTGCACTGTTGTGTGTTATAATGTATGATATCTTTGAAAATGGTGATGACTACCACTATAGCTGCAAACTCAAAAATTACATCTTAGCCTATTTGTTAGGCATTATATTATATGACGTTTTTGCTGATGCCAGGTATTGGAGTTTATCTGTATTTTGAATCCTCACTAATGAATTCTTTCTCAGGTAATGATGCATTTTTTATATTTTTTTTTACTTAACTTTGGGCATTTTATTTTGTATGGACAAAGGAAAAGGGGACCAGCAACTGCAACAAAGGTTCACATTTGTGATAATACTCCAATGAGACTGCTGATGCTTCCTCTTATTATGCAAACATACTTTAATTTGTGCACAAAGTCATAAAGTGCAGATATTGTCAGTAAAAACAAGTAAAGCATTCATTATATACAAATTCAGTTCTCCATAGTGTAGTAAAATATAGGCAGTCCATAATTTTCCACAAAGTCCTTAAAAACAACAAGGGCCAGATATTCAAAACTTTGCCCCGGGGCTAAATTAACACTGCCCGGTGGGCAAACTTAGCCCAGAGCACAATGCAAGCTATATTGAACAGGAAATAGCCCAGTGCTAATCCTGCTAAATATAGCAGTCAAAGGCCCCGTCCACACTACACCACTAAAACCCCGTAACGGTTTCAAACCATTACAGACAGTAAACGTTACAGTGTGTCCACACTGCCAGTGAACCATTATGATAACGGTTCAAAACTTACAACCAGTCCACATTGTGGATGATGGGTGACCGCTACGGTCGGCACCATATTCCACAATGCAGTTCGTGCTGCACTGAGGGCAATGCTGGGGCTACATGCTCACGCATCCACACTACAGCTGGTAATGTTACAGAGGCAGAACCATTTTCATAACCATTGTTGAAACCACCTCATAAGTGGTTTCAACAACGGTTATGAAAATGCCTCCTGTAACATTACAGGTGTAAATGCAAACTGTTGCGGTAATGGTTTGGTCCCTCTGTAACGTTACAGAGGAGAGTTTTCAGTGTAGTGTGGACAGGGCCTAAGGAAGTCAGGCAAACTGGTCTGGGAGTGTAGGGCAAAAACAGCCCAGGAATAAGACAGCACTGAATATAGCAACAGGGAAGTGCAAACTGCAACTGCAGCTCATTAGACACTGTAGCAAGCCAGTGCTGCAGGTGGAGAACATTGTGTGTGATTGCACAGAGATGTCTTACAGCTACTGCAAACACACCTCTCAACCCCCTGCCTCATAAATAAGGGACAAGGCTTAAACAAATCAGGGACAGAGGTTTAAAATCAGGGACACATCTTAAAAATTGGTGATATCCACTCAGGAAGCTGATAGAATAAGTGGTTCAATGTAAAATGCATTTTCTAAGGAAGAACATGTCCATAACATTAATGTTTGATATTATTTTATGCTTACAACCCCCACTGTTTGGTCATGGAAACAAAATGTTTAGGAAGGCCAGAGTAAAATATTGAGGTAAAATCAGTGATATCCCTGAAAATCATGGATGGTTGAGAGGTATGACTTCAAACAACTATGTAAGCCACACACTGCAGAACTGTGCTATGCTGAAGTAAGATTTTCCCGGGGCTAACCCGAGTGCACAGTGCTAACACATTAGCCCGGGGCAAACGGCAGCTATATTCAAAGCTCCCATGCAAATGAGCCTACTTAGGTAATCCGTGGGCAAACAGGTATATTTGCGTCTCATTAGGTGTTGCTTAGCATACATTACATGCAGTTTGTCCAGTGCTACTGCATGGAGCACAAAGCTTCCCCTTTTGGTCAGAATGGAAGTAGATGCTGGACGCTGCAGGCCAAGGCATGACCACAGCACCCCCTGTTGGTCAGAATGGAAGTACAGGTTGTAAGCAGCAGGAACTGTGTGTTGCCAGGCACAGTCAGTGCATACAACACACCCATTCAGCTGTGCAAGCTGGACCTGTATATATACACTACAGGTTGCGCTAATGCATGTAGCGCAGTGCTAGACCTTTGAATATGCCGTGCTGCTGGCATTCATGGGCACTTTCCTCACCCCGCCCTTGCATACTATTATCTATTAGCATCGGCGCTACCACACAGTGCTGGCATTAATAGGGCTTTTGAATATTGCTGCCTCGCACAAATCCAAAGCTATTCCAGTGCTATGATTTTGCACTAGGTGCAATTGTTTGAATATCTGACCCCATATCTGGAAAAGGGTGGTGCAAAGTTTTATGTTGCAGTAAGAGGCAAGGTCACACCCCCTACGTCACCTGATGCATTTCGCTAATGCTTTCTCAAAGGTGTATATAGATTCCTAGCAGTCTCTCTTAAATAGCTATTTTCTTAAAGAAACAATTTCATTATATGTAATGAGTTTGTAAATACTCAACTACTCATTATATAATAAACATATACATAAAAAAGTTTCACAGTAACTATGTACAATCTCATACATAGATAAATGAAAATACATGGATGTATGTGTAATGAGTTTGGAAATACTCTATCACTCCTGCTATTATAAACATGTACAGGAAACATCCATGTCTCACAGTAATTATATACAATCTCAAACATAGGTAAATACATATTAACATTTATAAAAGATAGAAACCATGCTTATACAGAATATCTATGAATCTTTAGGGAATATGTATTTACCTATGTTTGAGAAAACCAACAGACAGAAATACCCTCTCGATGGCTAGCAGTAATCACCCTGCTCATGTGAAAAAAGCAATACCCAAGCACCAATTTGTGCAAACAAAAAGAAATTGTGGTAATCTAGCTAATTATGACAAGAGACTGTCTGAGTTAAGAAATAGATTGGAAGAAAGGGAATATAAGAGCAATATTATTGAAAAAACCAGGGAGGAGGTAGATGCCATTCCAAGAGAAACTTTTTTGGAAGAAAAAATAAGGAAAAATATTGTATGTGATCCCCAACTCAGTTTGGTTACCACTTACAGCCCCCAGTCTGGACAAATAGCTGCTATTGTGAAAAAGTATTGGCACCTTATGACTAGGGAGTCTCACCTAAAAGAGAAGAATGAAAGGGGCCCAAAAATGGTGTATATAAGAGGCAGAAACATCAAAGATATATTGGCACACTCTGTTCAGCCCTACCAGATAGACCCAGAAATTGGCTTACTGACCGGGGGCTAATAAATATGGAAATTGCAAATATTGCAGCCATGTTAAGACCACTAAATGGTTTAAAATCAGGCTACTAAAAAAGATAGTAGCACTTCAGGGGTAGAATACTTAGCAGAATGTAAATGTGGCAGTTTTTATATTGGTAAGACCAAGAGAATATTTAAAACCAGAATAGGGGAACACGGAAGAGCTATTGGGTATAATGACAAAACTAATGCATTGGCATCCCATATTATGAACTCTAGCAATAGGCTGGAACACAGCTTTGATTTTACTGCCATAAAAAAGCCCATTCTGACAAAAAGAGGGGATAATTATGACAACCTCCTACTAAGGAGAGAACAATACTGGATTTTTTTCCACTAAAGCCATGTACCACCCATGCTTAAATTAAAAAATTGAAATCAAGACTTTTCTAAGGAACCACTGAGTTTCTGTGTACAGTGGATTTTATTTTGGATTACACCTGTATATAATATTATATGTTGTAAATAATTAGTGTTTATGTTTATTTCTAATTTCTCTCTTTTTTCTGTCTTCACAGTTTTGCACTGTGGGATCTCTACCAACCAGGGTGAGTCTCTGTTCAGTTTTGTTAATGATCTAGATGCCATGAAAGATCAAATGGGACTTTATGCAAATTACCAGTGCTATCTTTATTCCCTAAAGATTCATGGGTATTCTGTTTAAGTATGGTTTCTATCTTTTTTAAAAGTTAATATGTATTTACCTATGTTTGTGATTGCATATAATTACTGAGAGACATGGTTGTTTTATATGCATTTTTATAATAGTAGGAGTGGTAGAGTATTTTCAAACTCATCACACATACATTCATGTATTTGCATTTACCTATGTATAAGATAGTATATAGTTACTGTGAGACATTTTTTATGTATATGTTTATAATATAATGAGTAGTTGAGTATTTCCAAACCCATTACATATAATGGTAGTCTCTTTAAGAAAATAACTATTTAAGAGAGACTGCTGAGCATACACATACACCTTTGCGAAAGCATTAGTGAAACATGGACTACCTATGTTTTGCTACACTCTGGAGAACTGAATTTGTGTATAATGAGTGGTGCTTTACTTCTTTTTACTGACACTATCTGCACTTTATGACTTTGTGCACAAATAAAAGTATGTTTCCACAATAAGAGGAAGCATGAGCAGTCTCACTAGAGCATTATCACAAATTTGTTTGTTGCAGGTGCTGGTCCCCTTTTTCTTTGTCTTTGAAATGTCTTAGACCTGCCACTGCATCTCCCTGGTTGCAGCCTAAACCTCCACACTGAATTTTATGTTGTATGTATTTTATATACTGTCACCTGAGTTATTACATCTACCTTTAATGATGATGACCATGCTAACTATAATGCAGCTTTAGATGTTTGTAGTCATGCCCCCTTAGGAAAGGTCATGGTGATACTCAAAGCACCAGGGTTGTTGGTACTGTACTTTAGTGCTAATAGTGTGAGTTTACACTTCAGCAATTTCCTTTTCACATTTTTCTGGACTGAGTGCAATGTCTTATGCTTCTGTTTTCATTTCTGTCTCCACATTCACACCATCTGTATGTTGCTTTGAGCATGTGGTTTTCTGCATTTTTTCTGAGGTTTGTAAAACTAGCTGTGGTTGGACTTGAGCTGAAGCAGGCAGAGATACTGTAGTAGACATCCCATTTGCTGTGGCAATTAGTGAATCATGTGGTTTGTACAGTTCAGCTCTGTTTTCATCAGAGTGGGCTTTGGGGCTGAAGGGAGTGCTTTCCAGATTCCAGTCGTGTCACCTTTCTATGCTCATGCACAGAAACATAGAAGTTGTTGGCAGATAAGGGCCCACTAGCTCACCGCGCCTTCCTAGTTACCATAGTTATCATGACTAAGCCAAGCTTAATCAGCCCGCTGTCCCCTCCCATTGTATTTCCACCCTCCCTTTGTGTCTGTCCATGCTCTCTTGAAACCTTTAACCATTTCTACCTCCATCATTTCTGCTGTTAGACTGTTTCACCTGTCCACTACCCTTTCTGTGAAAAAGTACTTCCTCACATTACCCCAGAAGCTCCCCTCCTCCAGTTTCATATTGTGCCCCCTAGTCCTTGAGCATCTTTTTCATAGGAAGATGGTACTAACCTGAACTCTGTTCTTCTTCATGAGGTATTTAAAAGTTTCAGTCATGTCTCCCCTTTCCGTCCAATCTTCCAGTGAATACATCAATCTGACTGAAATTGTTCAACCTGTTAGGAGTTTCTACTGTTCCACACACAGATTTGTAAAAGGAAAAAAAAATTAAGAAAGCAGCTTTTGTTTAAGCTTCACCTTCCATCGAGGCAGCCACAGTGACTGAGATTTGAAAGGGGGAAGGAACAGGAGGTAATCAAAGACTCAGACAGAGCTGCTTGCAAAACTGTTTACTTACTAGATAAGCTCTGGTCAGAGCTGAAATAACTGTGGACAGCTTTTGGGGTGCTTTTACCCATTATTTCTAATGAATTTGCACAATACAAATCTGCTGAGAGGCAGTTTCAATGTGGTCTTCCTTTTACACATTTTTACAATGTGTTTTCCTAGAATATGCCTGCTGATTGCTACATATTTAACCTGGATAGTTCACATAATACATATCATCTTATTTTCAGTGGGGCTCTACATCTACACAATATTATGCTGCATTGCATAAACTCAAAACACACTGAAAACAATATTTTACATCTAGACTAGGCTATCCTGAATACACACATTATAAAAATAGTAAAATCATTACCCCCATGAAAACAAAGTATTGCATCTAATCTGGGACACCCTAAGTAAATACAGTGAAAAATGTGTAAATGAAGATCCCTATGACAATGAGATGTAGCACCTCCCCTGCACTATCCAGGATGCAAAATATAAGATAAGAAATATTTAAAGTTAGAAACTGATGAGGTGGAAATGATGTGGATCGAGTTAAAGATATCAAATTTAGCAAGGCAAGGTCGACTGTTATTTGTGGGTGGGTTGTATCACCTCCCATCATACAATACACAACAATAGTACTACATATTATAGGGTGCTTGGATAAAATTTGGGAAAAGCATGGGATATGTGGCATTATGATAATGGGGGATACAAACAAAATACCTCTCAGTAGGATACTTGATGATTTAAAGCAAAGAGTAGTAGAACCTACTGGGGGGGGAGCAGTGTTGGATGTAGTTATAACAAATTTGGCTGGGTTCTTTGGTATACCTGTGATTGTTCTCCCCATACATGCATCAGACCATTGGGTAGTTTTGCTAGTAAATGATCCCATAGGTTGTCAGGGTTCTAGGGGTGAACAGAAAGTTTTTTAGTGTAGGAAAATTAATGAATCAGGGAAAATAGAATGCTGGATATTATAGCGGGTAAATTACAAGAACAAAGTTTTGGAAATAAGGATGTAAATGATACATGGTTAACAGTGATGTCCATAATAAATCAGGTATTAAATCAGGCAATGCCAATAAAAGAAGTGATAATGTTTTGGGGGGAATAACTGTGGGTAACAGAGGAATATAAAACATTGATAGGCAAAAGGCAAGCAGCTTTTAAAAGGAAAGACATATGAGTGTATCATAGGGTAAGGAATCAGGTAAATCAGATGGGGAAGTGGCTGCATAAAAATTATTATGTAAACAAATTGGTGGGATTAAAGGAATCGGACCCTAGAAAGTGGTGGAAAAGTACTTGGGAGTTTTTGGGTTCAGTAAAACAAGGGGATCAAGTAAGAAAGTGGGAGCAATCGTACATTTTCAGGGTTGGAAGATGAGAGGTAGGAGGTCACGTGATGCAGCGGTGCTGATCAGCAGCTTTCTGTGGAGCTCCCGCTCTTCTCCTCTTAAAAAAGTTTCTCTTTTGCCTCCAATTCCATGCTACTTACCTTGAGGTGGGCTAAGAAGTCTCTCTACTACTGCAGAACCCCCAGAGGATCGCGATCGGCGACCCGACAACTTCTAACGCAAATCGCGATGTCCCGATACAGATATGAAGGCCGCTGGAGTTAAAACACACTCCCCAACCACACTAGAAGGCCTCAAAAAGGCAAGAAATACAAATACTTCTTCCAGTTCTACGTCTAGACAACATTCTGGTTAGCTGCAACTTCTACACAGGGCACAGTGTTAACTGAAGAGCGCTTCCTAGAAGAGCTGTCCCCGTTAAAGAACCCTCAGGAAATCTTGAAAGAGATCAGATCATTCAGGTTGGACTTCGCTGATCTCTCGAGGAGAGTCAGCGATTCAGAAACCAGAATCGTCTCAATTGAGCAATGGGAACATAGGATGGATCCTGAGATTACCAAATTAAGACAGCAGCTTCAGAAACTTCAGGCTAAGACTGAAGACCTTGAAGGGAGGAGTCGGCGAAATAATGTGCTCATCTTAGGCCTCCCAGAGTCAGAGGAGGGGGGTGATACCCTACATTTCGTCCAGCAGCTCTTCAATAAAATCGTGGGCCCTTCACCTATCCACCAAAAATATCATATTGAACGGGCCCACCGATCTCTTAAACCCAAACCGCCTCCGGGTGCCCCCCCCAAGCCCATCATCGTGAAGCTTTTGAGCTATCTGGAGCATCAACACATCCTCGAGAAGGTAAAACAACTGGACTCTGTTCTCTGGGGGAACAATAGACTTAGAATCACCCAGGATCTTCCCAACGAGGTCCGCCAGAGAAGAGCAGCCTTTCACCAAGTTGTTAAAAAGCTCATTTTGACGGAGACCCTTCAGGATGTTATACCCTGCTAAGCTGCTGGTTCAGGTGGAAGGCACCTGGCACGCTTACGAGAAGCCGGAGGAAGCTTTAACTGGCCTTAAGAACCTGTTGCTGGACTTATTCAAATGACTTTTATTGCATTTGGGGTTGCCGGGTCTTTCTTTTGATAGGCCCTCTGTTAAAGCTCAATCCACACTTAAAGCCAATTAATCTGGGTAACTGATCTCCCTTAACTGGTCCTTGTTACTGTGCTTTCCCCATATTTCTTAAACTTAATTAAATACCTGGTGGTCTTTCTCTCCTGTGAGGTCTCCTGTCCGGGGATCCGTGCTGGAATAGGCCTCTGGGGGTAGTAGGCTGCTAGGCCTTTCTGTCCTGCGGTCGTTCGTCATCGCGTCTGGTCCTCTTGCTGTTTTTTGGGTACCGCTGAGCAGGGATACTGTTTCCGGGGGATGCTTTTCGCGGTCGGACCGTCGGGTCCGTCAGCGGAGCTCCCCCTATGTCTTCTTCCTCCTGCATTTCAGGATGGGCCCTGAGCAGCTCGGGAGATGGAAAGTGGATCCTTCCTTGCTGAGATTTCCCCCAGGGATCTTCTTTCTTCCCCTCGATGACGAGACTTGTGGCTTCCAGGTACTGTTATGTCTACTTCTTTAGGCTCGCCGAAAGGGAGGGGCAGGGAGCTCGTGTGGGTTAGTTGCCTCAGAGCCCTGCCTTGCGACCTGATTGGGAGTTGGTGGGTACCCGTAGTGGCTCACTTAGCTGGGCCCTTTTCCCGCATCAGAGCTCGATCACTTCATGTTTTGAGCTGTTGGATGTTATGTTTCATGTTCACTTTCGTTTTTCAGGGATCTTATGCGTGGTACCTTGGGGTGGGGGGTGGGTGGCATTGTTAATTCTTTCCCTTTTGTTGGTATGGTCCTATGATATTGGGTTGGTTGTTATTGAGGTCAAGATTATCTGTTGTAACCATCTCTTGTTTCTGAGGGGTTGTGGAAGGTTATTGTCTGGGGAGGGGATCGCCGCCAATAGTTATTTCTTTCAGATGTGGTGGGGTTTTATACCTGTATCATTCCAGTTTACAATGGTGTGGTGTTTCCATGCTGTTCTGCGGGTAACTATTTTTTGTTTGTGTTACAGGGGCGGTTATGTGGGGGCGGCCGGGGGGAGGGGGTTTGAGAGGGTGTCACCACTGATGGGCTCAAGTTGGGGGCTTTCCAAGCAGTTCTGTCTTGCTATTTTATTGTCTCTTGTGGATGCCCTCAAATTATGTTAAACTTGCCAGTTGGAATGTTAGGGGCATCAGGGAATCTAGTAAAAGATCCCGTATTCTGCTTAACTGTTCCCTGTTGGGGGTGGATATCTTGCTCCTCCAGGAGACACACATTACAGTCGCGGATATTAAAATGTTACAGGTTAAGGGTTTCTCACAAGTTTTTATTGCTGGTGCGTCCTCCGATGCTCGGGTGTAATTATGATTAAGAAAAATATACCTTTTATTCCAGAGAAAGTCACCCAAGACCCGGGTGATATATTTTTGTACAGGGCTCCCTTTCTAGTTCGCTATAATTCTTGGGTCAGTCTGACCGGTGGGAGGAGATGCTGGTTTTATAATGCATCTAATAGATAAATTAAGTGGGTATTTGCCAATACCCCTTATTCTGGAGTGGGGACTGGAATATTGCCCTCATCACAAGAGCTAGATTAAACCTATAGCCGCTGAGGCCCCGACTCCAAGCGCAGCTAGCGTTAGTGATCTAGGCGGAATGTTAGGTCTGGTGGACCCCTGGAGGACCTTGTTTCCTCTTAATAGGAGTTATACCTTTTTTCCCGCTTCACAACTCCTGGTCCAGGTTGGATTATTTCTTGGTAAGCACCTCCCTTATGGCACACATTACCCAAGTAGGCATTGAACCTATTGTAATTTCTGACCATGCTTTAATATAGCTTCGGCTCAATCCCTCTTCTTCGGTGCAGCGTGACACAATATGGAAACTAAATACTCAGGTTTTGAAGGACGAACACCTTCATACTCAGATTAAGTCCCTAATCAAAGAATACCTGGACATTAATCAGGGGTCAGTGACCAGGATTGACATCCTATGGTGTTCTTTAAAATGGTTTTTGAGAGGGGAGCTGATCAAAATCTCCGCCAGGAGGAAGAAACTCAGGACTCAAAGGTTTCTTCTCCTAGCTGGTCAGATTAAGGTGACAGAGGACTCTCTTGCTTCCTCTAGGTCCCTAGCGAGTTTGGAACACCTACAGAAACTTAAAAATGAATATGAAGGGCTAGTTGGGGAAAAGACCGAATTCGCTTTACTGAAATCTAAAGCCAATTTCCTAGATCAAGGGGAGAAGCCAAGTAGGCTTTTGACCCTAAAACTCAAGGAAGTAGAAAACTCAAGGTTGGTTCCTGCTATCATGGCACAGGACGGTTCCATCAAGACAGGGCCCAGAGACATCATCGAGGTCTTTAGACTATTCTACCAAAATCTTTACGGGGCTAGCTCAGTCCCTCCTTCCCTCTCCGCTATTGAGGCCCTCTTAACCCAATTCCCCACCCTGCCTCTCCGATGATCAAGCATCTTTTCTTTTGGCTCCCCTGTCCCTGAATGAGATTGAGGATGTCATTCACAATCTTCAATCAGATAAAGCCCCCGCCCTGATGGCTTACCCTCTAACTTTTACAAGGCCTTTTGCAAGGAATTGGCTCCGACACTTCTGGATTTTATAACTACCTTCTGCCTCCGGGCTAATCGACCAAACCCTGTTGGAAGCCATCATAATTCTGATTCCCAAAATGGAGACGTCCTCCTTGGATCCGTCTAAATACAGACCCATCTCACTGCTCAACTGTGACATCAAAATCTTGTCTAAAATTCTGGCCTTGTGCATTAAACAGGTCTGGCAATCACTTTTGAGCAGAGAGCAAGTAGGCTTTGTGCAAGGTAAGTCAGCTGCGGACCACATGAGAGTCCTCTCCTATGTTTTCCAAGCTGCCGGACTCTCAGGTTCCCATGGCACTGGTGGCTTTAGATGCGAGAAGGCATTTGACCGGTCAACTGGACTTCCTATGGAATGTTCTGGCCAATTTGGGTTCCCGGAAAAGTTTGTCCAGTGGATAAAGGTTTTGTACAAAGATCCTCGGCTAAAATTTACTGTAGCAGATTTTCTCATCCCGTATTCGGCTTTTCTGGTACACATCAGGGCTGCCCTCTTTCTCCTTATCTTTTCAACCTTTACTTGGAACCCCTGCTACTCAATCTCCAAGGCCGCTACGGGCTCCAAGGTTGTCCAGTTTCTCGACAGACCTCCACAATATCTGTCTTTGCAGGCGATATTCTATTACAACTAGCTTACCCGGCAAATTCTTTACGAGTAGCCCTAAATTTAATAGAGCAATTTAGTGCTGTTTCCAACTACAAACTTAATCTGGCCAAATCAGAAATTTTCCCCCTTAATGTCCACACCTCTCCATCTAGTATGTTCCACTTTGGTATGAAGTGGGCATCATCTCATCTCAAATACCTTGATATTTATTTGGCCGGGACCCAAACCTGATTAGGAAATTAAACCTAGATGATCTTTTGGACAAAATTCACTCCGATCTGCAGAGATGGGACAAGCTTCCATTATCAATAGGGGCCCAAAGCAGTATTATTAAAATGAATATATTGCCTCGTTTGTTTTACTCCCTAAGTCTCTTGGACATTTGGCTGCCCAAAACTTTCTTTAAGAGGGTCCACGCAATTCTCACTCATTTTATCTGGAATAACAAATCTCCCAGATGAGCCTTCCATAAACTTTGCCTACCCAAAGATATGGGAGGCCTTCGTCTCCCCAACTTTGAATACTACCATTGGGCCAGCCACCTAGTTAAAGCTGGTAAGTGGTTGGGGAGTTGGGAGGCTGATTCCCTACCTTTATGGTTAAGCTTTGACTTAGACCTCATTAAACAATGCAACATAGACCCCTCGAGCCTGTTTTACTGCCATTTTTCTTCTCTCCCCCACTGTCTTCAGGACTCAGCAGTGGGTGTTTCTGTGAGGGTGCTGAGCCAATTTTATACAACTGCCAGAATCCGACAAACAAAGGATCCTGGGCAACCGCTACACTCAAATCCCAATATTAAAATAGGTACTAAAGTCTTACCTTTGCAGTGGCTGCCCCAAATCCAGGGACTCTCTAGTGCAAAGATCTATCACGTGCAAGGCCCTGGGTTAATAGATGACCTCCTTCTAGTCTTAAGGATTCCCCCCCGAATGATTTTTAAACTGTACCAGTTGCAACACCTTGTCAATAAGGAATTTGGCAACACTGTGTCTGTGTCGGTTGTCCAGCCACTTCTAAGGGTGGTTAAAGATTATGCGGCCAGACCTCATGGGGTATCTAAATTATACCTACATCTTCTGAAGGTCATTTTCCCCGACCCTTTGGCTGGCTCCAAATCTTGGACTTCTCTCCCCTCTGACCCCTCTTTTACATGGAACCGGTTTTGGCAGGATTTGCATAAATACAATACGCTGGACAAGAATGAAACATCAATATTTTATAGTCAATAACATGTATATTACGCCTGTTAAAAAAGTGAAATTCGCTCAATCTAGCTCCCCTAACTGTCTTAGATGTGGTGTGGACCCCGGGCGATACCCCTCATATTTTCTGGTATTGTTCCAAAGTAGCCCCTCTTTGGAAGGCTATTCGAGATAACTTAGACCCCATTTTAGGCCTGCAGGATTTATTTACATTAGAGATCTGTATTCTGGAT
This sequence comes from Neoceratodus forsteri, assembly GCA_016271365.2. Lineage (NCBI taxonomy): Eukaryota > Metazoa > Chordata > Ceratodontiformes > Ceratodontidae > Neoceratodus > Neoceratodus forsteri. The sequence goes on along the minus strand of CM028129.1, from coordinate 640,834,430 downwards.
ATCTATTCTGGAATTTCCGTCAGTGAGAGGAGATATCATATTGCTCTTATCTCTATGGCGGTTAAGTGATTAGTGCTCCGTCACTGGTCGGACAACCTAGAAATCTCATACATGGACTGGCTTGAAGAAATGTCCTTGTGTTTTAAAGTTGAGAAGCTGATTGCCAGCTCCAGACTTTCTCCTTCATCCTTCCAGAAAAAATGGGGTAAACTTTATGCCCTATACTTACACTGATTGGTAGTTTTAGGTTTACTGGTGTTATTTGATGCCTGAGGTCCTTCCCTCCATGATCTCCCTGATGTACCCTTTTCCTATCCATGAATCATTGGTCATTGGTGCCGTTTTTTTCTTCTCTTTGGACTAGTAGGCCAGACTGAACTCTAGTCTTTTCTCTCAGGTTTGTAAGTCTTTCGTCCCCTCACCTTTATACCTTCTTGGTCTCCCTTGTTTTTCTCAGTGGTGACACCCTCTTGGGGGGAGGGAGTGGGGTGGTTGAGGGGGGGGTTTGTTTATCCCATGTCTGCCATGTCTTGAGCTATTTCTTGGACATTGTTACAGTTTTTGTACCATTCCTGTTTTCTGATTGATTGATGTTACTGTTATTGTTTTTTGAATTTAAATAAAAATGAGAATTTCAAAAAAAAAAAAGATGAGAGGTACTTTTTCACACATCTAAATAGATGTTTTGTGGATGTAAGCAAGGATTTTCTCTCTTTAGAAAAAAGAGAGAATGCAAGGGAAAATGTTCCACATACGTTTTTGGTAACCATTGAGCAGTTTTCTAGGGAACTGAAAAAAGTTAAGGTTAATAAGGCCATGAGACCTGACACTATTCCAAACTGGATATGGAAAGATGGTGCAGAACTGATACCTTGGGTGTCCATATTTTCAATAGGTCATTATTGTGTGGTGAAATTCCTTTACAGTAGAAGCAGGCAAAAATTGTCCCACTTCCTAAGGTAAAAGTACCTAGGAATATGCAAACAGATTTTAGGTCAATTGCCCTGACAATTGTGATTTCCAAAGTTTATGAATTTTTTATCTGTGGATGGATTATGCAGTGTTGAAGGGTTAATTGATCAGAACCAATATGGGTCCCTTAGGGGGTGATCAACTACTGATGCTGCCTTAAAGTTCCTCAAATTATGTAGAAGAGCATGGGATGAAGAAAAGAAGATGAGGGCTATGTTCATGGATTATAACAAAGCTTTTGATCATAATGATCATCGAACTGTAATTCAAAAATTACAAGGCTTAAATATACCACAATGCATAGTGAAATGGGTGTATAGCGTTTTGCAATGGAGGTCACAATGGATTGAGATGGAGGAAGTAAAATCTGATGAGGTGATTATGAGGGGTGGGATCCCTCAGAGGACCAGATTAGGGTCTTCATTGTTTTTAATTATGATAAATGATTTAAAGACTAGTGGTCCATGTATAAAGTATGTGGATGACACTACAGTTTTAGATATTTGAAAAAATTCAGGTGACAGTACCTTGCAAAGTGACCTTGAAGCAACAGAGAGATGATGAAGTTAAATCTTATGCAGATAAATCATGCTAAAACAAAAGAATTGCAGTTCGGAAAGCAGAGTATATGGGCTGGGGTACCACCTTTAGTTTTTGGGGATGACGAGGTTGAGGTACTGCATAAAGGAAAATACTTGGGACTTATTTTTTAGGATGATTTTTCATGGGCAGAGCAGATTGCAAGCATGGCAAAAAAAGGCAAATAGTAGGTTATATTTGTTAACTGTTATGAGATGGGCAGGTTTGAATTTGTCAGATTTGGTATATTTTTTTACTACTGTTCTTAGACCACTGATTAAGTATGCAGCAGTTGTTTGGCACCATTGGTTAACAAAGAAGGAATCAGAAGATTTGGAAAGAGTACAGAAAAGGGTACTTAGGATCATTGTGGGATGAGAAATGAGTTATAGGGAAGCTTTAGGCAAGTGTGGTCTTGAACAGTTGGATGTTAGGAGACAGAGCTTGGCAAGAGAATTAAAAAAATATATGTGGGCCTGAGCACAAAATACACAGTTTACTTGTACCAAGGAATATTTTAGGTTACAAATTATGCAGGCAGGAGCTCTGGAAAAGACCACTGGTGTGAACTGAAACCTACAGTAAGTCACTATTAGTGAGTTATTTGAATGCTGCTTGAGTGGGGGGAAGGCTGAATATTGATGCTTGAATATTATTTTTTTATATTTTTTATGAAAGTAAACAAAATATACTTGTTGATGTGTTTTCCTTGTTTAACAAAATTTTTGCATAATTTTATATTTTGTGTGTTTGTATATATGAATGTTTTTAGATTGTATCTGAACTTCAACAAGTGCTTTTGCACTTTGGTTGCAATTGTAATGAAATAAAAGTGAAATGAATGTGAAAGGAACTCTACTGTAAACTGAACTTCACTGTGTTCACTGACATAAACAAACAGTTTCTTTATTGTTTTATAACATGTTAGATTGAGTATTTATTTTGAATGTTGTGGCCATGAGGATGGTGTGTACAGTGTGTTTTTGCTGTAGCTCAATATATTTTTTTTCCCCAGAAAGCAGTATGCAGATAAATCCATTATACAAGACAGTGATGATGATTATGGAGTCGGTGCATCTTGGAAGGAATTAGGTCCCTTTTCCAGGTAAAGATAGGAGTGAAGAAGGCTCCACCTAATCTTAGATCTTATGAGGCTTGGGAGATAGGGATGCCATACTGCTTGAATTAATAGGATTTGTAGGGAGCATCCTATAGCGTTGGTTGAGAAATTAGATCTTTCTATATTCCAGTTGAATGAGATTCTGGAACTGGTCCTGGGGAGATGACTGAGAAGTATTGATAATTCTGTGATGACGTAAGAGTCTATAAGGAATGTTGTTCAAGGGATATTGCTAGAAGAAGTTTTCCTCAGGTGAAATGAACAAGTGCTCTATAGAGCAGAGCTGTCATGATAGCCACGGTAAGAGTATGAAATAGATGAACAAGAGGAGTAGTTGACTGGGTAGAAATACTGGCTGGTGATAGTTATGAAATGCCCAAAGAGCATTACAGTACATGGGAAGGCACCCCGAGTCACCAGGGCAGTGAGGAGAAGGCGGCTGTCCAGGGATGGAGGGAAAGTCCAGAGTGGATGTCTGTAGAGTGGAGGAAGGAGTCTTAGAAGAAGACAGCATAGACCAAGCTGTACTGACATCACAGGTGCAGGAAGGAACAGGACTGGAGTCAGCACCACAACAAACCGAATTAGGATGTAGCAAAGCCTCTGCAGGCCATGAGTGGCAGATCCATGTAAGATCAGGCAGCGAATCCAATGTCAGCTGATTGCTATATGTTTATCCTAGACTGTTCACAGAAGACCCTGCATATGTCTGAGACAGTGCTTATCAGATAGTGTCTTAGGAGGTTAGAAAAACAGTGTAAATCTTTTTGGAGATTCTTTACTGAAAAAGAATGACATTTATGAGGTATGAACCTTTCTTGAAAGAGAGTACCTGCCCAACTGAAGCTAGTAGCAAGAAAATGTTTATGTGCTAAGTATTTAAATGTGCAAGTTTGAAGGGAGTAAAAAATCTCCAGTTTAATAGGCTACCAATATTTAACAAGCTGTTTCAGTTTCCTAATTCCATCTGATAAGCAGCTTGGAGTTATGTGTCCAACATTCTAAACAGAAAGAAGGGAGTATGTTATTTCAGACAGCCTGGTGATTTGTAGATGTGGAAGGATCCACTGAAAATTCCAAAAATGTGTTCCATGATACTCCATTTTTCCAGCTTCAGACAGCAAGGTGGCTGTAGGCTCTGCCCACAGCTATAAAAAGGAAAATGCTGTGTTTTCTTTTGGCAGCACCACTCCAGTTTCTCCTTTGCTTGGGGAGGATGTGATTGTGCAGGTATTTTATATTGCTAGCTGCAATTTGCTACTGTACTTAGATCATTCTGTAATCCTGTTCAAGTTCCTTGGCAATAGAGTACTGATAAGGGGAGTGAAGAATTTGGCTGGTAGACCTAGTGGTTAGATTTGCATTACTACGTAACAGGTATTGCTGAAAAAGAGAAACTGAAGTGCAGCTTTCTTTTTTCTGCAGCATTCCACTAACGTAACAGACACAAGTAGAAGGGCATTGAGTCACAGGGTAGATAGAATCTGGCTGAGTACACAACTGCAGTTTTAATGGTAGCCTGGAAAAGTGATGCATAGGCAGCACACTGCATTGTAGAAGGCCCCAGGAGAGGTATTTGAGAAGTGGCCCCAGCAGGTGTTTGCGTCTGGGAATATTTGGTTGGAAGCTGAATGGGTTGGTACATCAGGGATTGTGAACAATTTTTTGCTTGGGGTGACAGAAGGAAGGTAGGTAGCATAAGGCAGCTATAAGCCTTGAAAGGCACTGTGCTGGAGTATAGATCTGGTAGGTCAACATAGGTGTTAATGGGTCTGTTTGTGCACAAAGTGATGCTTTAAAGCATTATCTTTGCCCCAGAATGTTAACTACCCAGTTATAGCTTCTTATTCTGTGTTTTTGTATTTAGGTAACATTTTCATAAAAAATTAGAACTAATCAGAACCCCCTCCACCCATTGTGGTTCTTATTTAATACTGGTCTGAACTTCACTAAGTTTTTTCAGCCCTATTTCCAATGAGTAAATATTGAGGATCTCAAGTCTTTGCTCTCACAATCTACCTTGGTGCCCATTCATCATCTTAGTCACCCTCTTCTGCACTGATTCCAGTTTGTTTATGTCCTTTTTTAGGTGAGGATTCTAAAATTGCATGTAGTACTCAGTGGTGGTTGCATCAGGGCTATGTATACAGTAGGTGCAGAATGATCTATTTCCTCCTGCTGTTAATCCCCTCCCAATGCAGCCCAACATCCTACTGTATTTGCCTCCCTATTGGCAAGGCAAAGTTTATTTATATGGCATCCATTCCAGGAGTCTCTGGATGCCTTACATAAAGACAAGTAAAGAGTAAGAAATGCATACATAATTACATATTTAAAACAGTAATAATAAATAAGTTCAATGTTTTGCTGAATAGCATATGAAGTCAGTAGTGCTTGTGTAACATAGTTTACTTTTGGCTTTACTCTATTCCCATCCTTGGTAGGGAAACTGGTAGTGAGTAGGGAATAGAAAGCCCAAAAGAATTACCAATGAATGTTCAAAAGAGTATGATTACCTCCTCCAACTCATGGAGAGTATGACCATTAGCATGCAGAGGAGGAAACCCCCCCCAGATGTATGAAACCTCTGAGGACCCATGGTTACTAAGCCACCTGTCCTCTGGGCAAACTAAGAGGAGATGAACCTAGGTTCTAGCAAATGTATGCTAATTTCTGAGGAAGGTGAACTGCTTGGAGGGATGACCATCCATCTTCAAAATCCATTGGGTGATGCATTCTGGAAGGACAATCCTGAGGTTAAAGAGGTACAGTAGGTCTATTCTGAAGCAGCATCTGGATCCTGAAAATGGAGTAGGTCAAGTTGAAAAGGGGCGAATGCAGTCCAGGTTTCCAAGGTAATGATGGATGATGTCCATGGGAATACAGTGGCAAAGTGAGCATGAAGAGCATGATTTGATAAAATTTGCTACCAGACTTTGAATGGTGTGAAGTATGATGGGTTATGAAGACATAATGTGAACAATCTGACTTTGTAGAAGGGTTGACATTCAAGTTATAGTCTGAAGGTTTGGAGTTAAGCGGTGAGCAATATGTTGCCATGCAGGCATCCAAGAAGAAGATGAAGGAGTCAGACAGAATCTTTATGTACCTGGTAGGATGAGTGATTAAGGAGATTTTAGACCAGTGAAAAAACGTTGGTATATGCAGTAGAAATGTTAAGTGAATGTCCAGTATATGGAATAATTGGAAGTTAAGTACGATGAATTATTTGATATTGATGCCATAATGATACGAGTATAGTCTCTTGCTGATCTGCTGGTAGAAAAAGGTAGATATGGGTATTGCTATAGGGTAATTGCCTGTGACATGAGCTGAGATGGCCATGACTGTTTTGTCTTACAGGTGATCCAATGTCTAAATGCTGTAGGAAGCCCAGAAATGGGTATTTGAAGTAGTCTATAGACTGATGTGACAATGGGAAGTTGAGAGCGATGTAGAATGATGGGGATGCCTAGCATTTTATTCAGATATAGTCCTGTTGAGAGGCATAACTGGGATAGTGAGACAGTCAGGTTGGTTGCGGATGTACAGGCTGAAGATCAATGAAAGCCTGCTCTCAGTGAAAGTCTTTGCTGGAGGGAGTATGGGAGGTGAATCAGGAGGGAGGAGCTAGAAGGACTGCTGGATGGGCAGCTGACCTGATTGATGGTAATATGGTCAAGGAATGAAGATGATTGTATGAAGTATGGTGACATCCAGGGGATAGAAAACAGTGATTTGGATAGAGTAACTTTAGTAAGTCAGCTAGGTACCAGAGATCCAACGATGGAAGTCCTGGAAATGTATCTGGGAAGGCCTTAGGACATCCAATGGTTATTGAAGAAGTATGAGTCAAGTAACGTGATCAACCAGAGTCAGTGCTTGTAGGAGAAGCTACAAAAAGGTAAAACAGATGATGCCAGTACTGCTATGAGGTATCTTGTGGTTTCCATTATCCAAAACAGCGATGATGATTATGGAGTCGGTGCATCTTGGAAGGAATTAGGTCCCTTTTCCAGGTAAAGATAGGAGTGGAGAAGGCTCCACCTAATCTTAGATCTTATGAGGCTTGGGAGATAGGGATGCCATATCGCTTGAATTAATAGGATTTATAGGGAGCATCCTATAGAGTTGGCTGAGAAATTAGAACTTTCTATATTCCAGTTGAATGAGATTCCGGAACTGGTCCTGGGGAGATGACTGAGAAGTATTGATAATTCTGTGATGACGTAAGAGTCTATAAGGCATGTTGTTCAAGGGATATTGCTAGAAGAAGTTTTCCTCAGGTGAAATGAACAAGTGCTCCATACAGCAGAGCTGTCATGGTAGCCAAGGTAGGAGTATGAAATAGATGAACAAGAGGAGTAGTTGACTGGGTAGAAATACTGGCTGGTGATAGTTATGAAATGCCCAAAGAGCGTCACAGTACATGGGAAGGCACCCTGAGCCAACAGGGCAGTGAGGAGAAGGCAGCTGTCCAGGGATGGAGGGGAAAGTCCAGAGTGGATGTCTGTAGAGTGAAGGAAGGAGTCTTAGAAGAAGACAGCATAGACCAAGCTGTACTGACATCACAGGTGCAGGAAGGAACAGGACTGGAGTCAGCACCACAGCAAACCAAATTAGGATGTAGCAAAGCCTCTGCAGGCCATGAGTGGCAGATTCATGTAAGACCAGTCAGTGAATCCAGGTACCAAGTGTTATGAAGTTGAGGTACCACAGTTCCATATTCGCAGAATATGGTGAACAGCAAGCGCAGAGAGCAGAAGACGCTGCAGCCATGAGGCATGTGATTCCCATCTCAGAAGGAGAAGGTGAACCCGCATGGCAGATAGGAACAGGTGACCAGTAACAAGGAAGTCCAGGAGGCAGTCAAACTGAATGGAGGCAGAGACTGAACAAGATGGCAGAGTCCAAGTCCAAAGCACAAGGAGGCCAAGGTGGGGACAAGTACAATGAGTCCATGGAAGTGCAGGATGTAGACTGGCAAGGTAGAAAGTGAAAGGCAAATGTGATACAGTGGTCCCATTCCTGAAGGGAAGTGGCAACCTGGTATCAGGTAGAGAATGCAGAAGGGCAAAACAGTCGACTGCAAACACAGGCACCCATTCCTGGTAGTTGGTGTGAGATGACCTTTATTCAATGCCGCCAGGCAAAAGTAGGATGTTGAAGGCAAATGGGGTATAGTAGTCCTGTTCCCAAAGGGAAGCATCAATCAGGTACCAGACAGAGAATGCATAACGATGAAACAGTAGAATGTAGACATGGCTCCCATCCCTGGTAGTTGAGATGAGATGATCTTCACTTGATGCCACCAGGCAGAGGTAGGATATTGAAAGCAAAAGGGGTAAAGTGGTTCCGTTCCTGAAGGGAAACAACAACCGATTATCAGGTAGAGAATGCATGAAGGTGAAACAGTAGATTGCAGACATCGCTCCCCATCCCTGGTAGTCAGGGCATGCTAACCTTCATTCAATGTCACCAGGCAGAATTAGGGATGGAGGATGTCAGGTTCGAAAGTATTAGGTAGTAGTGATTGTAACAGAATCTCATCCCCAGTAGACAGGGCAAGCTTACCTTCACTCAGTGCCTCAAAAGGTACGAGTTAGGGACGGAGTCAGGAAAACTGCTGGTATGGGCTGAGCAAGTAAAGGGCAGCTGACAGCTGCATGGTAAGAGGTAGGTACACAAAATAAGTAGGACAAAGGGGAAGGCAGCAAGGCAGAAGGAGGAGAATGGGAGGAGAAAGTTACCAGAAATGCTATTAAGGTGTAGATAGGGTAATCCAGGGAGGAGAAAGCTGGGGCTGTAATGAAATGCAAGAGATAACTGAAGGCTGAGTAGATGGCAAGGGTAATGAGTTATGCAAGGGTAGCAGAAGGCAAGCAGGCTGGACAGCAGGGCAGAGATCTGGCTGACATAAGCAGGCTCATGAGCAGGGGATAGATGCTGGGGGTTAAACAGTAAGGGGTGCTAATTCCAGACTAGGGTCAGAGGTAGCATAGAACTGGATGGTAAAAGTGACGTAGATGGAGACGGGAGTGCAGGCACGAGGAGTGAAAGGCCAAAAAGGAAAACCAGGGGAGTATGGGACAAGGGCAAGAATGGGGAGGGGGTCAAAAGGCAGAGCAGCAGGGAAGGTGGGGGAGATCCAGGAAGGATATAGCAGGGGCAGATAAGGAGCCACAGGCTAGTGGGAGGTAAGGCAGAACAGGAAAGGCTGAATGTGGTATTGCATAAATGTTGATAGGGAACACTCTGGGACTGAAAGGTAAAAAGTGCACCTGGTTAGGGTGCATTATGGGGAGAGTAACGATAAATTCACCCTCCAAAGAAGGAATGGGAAACAAAAGGGAGGACTCTGTGCAATTATGGTGGTATAGAATCCAGTGAGATAGGTACAGTGAGAGGGGTATAGAAAAGCAGGGAACTAGGAAAGGCAAACTGAACCAAGGCTCATGTCAAAGTCCATGCGGGAGCCATGGCAAGCCACCCAATAGAGTCCATCAGAAATGCAGCATAATATGGTCCGGTGGAGCGAGCTCCCTAGAGTTGCATCAGCTTGGAACGACACAGAGAAGTTGAAGCTGCAGAGCAGGGAGTTGCTCAGGGTAAACAGTGAAGATGTAATGTGGTTGGGTAAGAACTCAAGTGATTCAGAAGGGAGGAGGCTGAATAATAAACTCAGAGGGAATTCGGTGAAATACATTGGACAGAGAGGATGGAACAATACTGGTTCACCACGAAACACACAGCTACGTTAGAAGTGGAAGGAGGAGTGCAAGCAAACAGGATGAACTCAAATACAGCAGAAAAACATAAACTGTGGGAAGTGGACCACTAAAAACTCCTTCCCCCCACTGACACGTACACAGGACACTGTACTAGTACCGCAAGACCACACAGCAGGTTTCAGCAACAGAGGCAGTGCAATGGTAATGCAAGATGCTATGCTCAGTATTAAGTAGAATGTACTCACTGAAGACAGGTCAGGGAGGCAGGTGGCCGAGCAGGTAAAGCGTAGAGCAAGCCAAAAGGAAATCCAGAGCAAAGCCAGCAGAAAGCAAAATGGACAGGATAAACGAGGGAAGGAAACCAAGGAGTGCAGCAGGAACGGGGGGGGGGGATGGAACAAGGAGGCAGACAGAGGAAGGGGAGAACACCAGGAAGCAGCGACATGGAAAGGGGTGATGGCCCCAAGCAGAGCAGGGCACAGAATGGAGGAATCATTCAAAGGAGGGACGGCAAACAAAACAGGCAAAAGGTATGGGAAAGGGCAGGGGAATTGGCAGGTGAGTGGGGAACGGGACAAGACATGGGAGTAGGGAGGGCGATGAACAGTGAAAGAACACCTAACAGGTGAAAACAAGGCACTGAACAGGGGAGACAGGGAGACAACATGGCAAGGTCAAGGAAAGGAACAGGAGTAAGAGGGCCCCGTCAAGCGAGGGGGAGCAACAAACAGAGAAGAAGGGAAATGAAGGAAGAAGAGGAGCAGGCGGGAGCACAAGGGAGCAGGAGAGAAGGAATGGAAGAAAGCTCAGCCCCACAAGCCATGCAGTGTCCCAACACTTGTAAAGGGTGTGTGTTTCACAATGCACTAAGCAGGAAACTGCTGTAGGAGGCTGGCCTTTAAGGGTAATGTGGGCAGAGCTATTCCCCCACATTGAACCTCAGGCTTTAGCCCTCCCAATAGTGCAAATAAATAGATTCAATAGTCAGTTCATACATCAAATTAAATGACTATGTCAGGGAAGGAAAGAGAAAAAAGGTGGGACTTTAGGCAGCTCTTGAACACCTATAGCTCTGTTGCACTGTACAGTATATTTAAGATTATTTCAAATTATTACTCCATGATCCCATTTTTCATTCGTCTTTTCAATTGTACTTCTCTCAGCCTGTATTCTACCCTAGGGTTTCTGCTGCCATGTGCATGACCTTACACTTTTTGACATAAAGCTCAGATGCCAGATCCTCAACCATTGTTCCAGCCTATACAGATCACCTATCCATTCATGGATACTCTCTTCACCATCCGCTCTTCCATAGAGCTTGTTTCACCCTTGAAAAGGCAGTTATGCCCTCTCCTGTGTCATTGATAAAGGTGTTAATAAGTACCTGTCCAATGACTGATCTGTGTGGGACCCTACCTTTGACTCCTCTCTCCCCCAAGTACTCTCTGTTTACTACTACCATCTGTGTTCTCCTCTTCTAGCCAGTTCCCAACCCATTGCATTTGTCTGTACCCACTCTAGGTCCCCTAGTTGTTGTGACCAATCTCCTGTGTGTAATTAAGTCTAATGCTTAGCTAGAGTCCAGATACAGAATGTGAACCACCTGTTACTCAATTGAAGATGTTAATGAGATTTATAAGACAGAATCTACTTCCCTCAGACATGTGTTGCCTTCTGTCCTCTAGCCCATTTGCCAACAGGGACCCTACTAGCCTTTTCTTTATGATACAGTTCAGCAGTCTGCCCACTATTTAGGTCAGACTGAATGGTCCATAGGTTCCTGGCTCATCCCTTCCTCTACTTTTATGCAGGGGCACCACATATGCCACCCTGAAGTCTATAGGAACCTCTTTTGACTCCAGATAGCAGTTGTAGAGATTTGCAAAAGGCATTTTCAGCATTTGCTCCATCTTCATTATACCCTGTGTTGTAGTTCAATGGGTCCTGTGGGGTAATTAACTCTTAAGGTTCTGAGCCCCTTGAGTACTCTTTTTGCAGCTATTTGTTTCATGTTGCTTTCTGCTCCTCTGCTGGTCTGGGGTTGTTCTACCATTAGGTAGAGGACCTTTCTTCTCCCTTGAGAATAGAGATGCAGTGAATTTAGAATCCACTGGTGAAGTGCACGCTAAGTGGGCACTTCTCGTTGCCTCTCCGCTATGCAGAGTAGGCAATGCAAAGTGCTCACTCCACCTTGCCATTACCACTTCACGTTGGGCTGCATGACAACACGAAGTAAGGCGAAGTCATTGATTTCAATGGACTTCGCTTTCCTCATTATGATTCTAAGTGATCCACTTGGTGTTTCAGACTTGGCAGCCCCCCACACATCACATGGCTTACAGTACTGTAAGTCACATGATCTCTAGCCAGGCAGGAAGGAATTGAGTCACACAGACAGTTTCGCTTTCTCCTGTGCAGACAGAGAGGAGTGTGTGCTAGAGAGAGGAGTGTTTTGATAGCAGAGGAGGAGAGTTAAAATTTGATAGTTAACCCAACAGCTTTTTTAAAAGCTACATGTTTTTGTCTTTTCTGTACTGTTTTTTACTTAATTTGTTCTTTCTGTAAATTTTATTTTTCTTACCTCTATACTTACTTAGTTGTTTGTGTGTGAGTGACTGTGTGTGCGTGTTGTGCTTGTGTCATGTGACAGAGTAGTGATTGCTCAGACTGAGGGAGCACAGTAGGAGAGATGGAGCAGGGTGAGGGAATGTCTGGGGCAGGGGCAGCTCTGGGAGAGCATGGTAGTACGCATCGTACCGTGTGCATGCGTGGGGGGCATGGGTGCCAATTTGTGTTGGACTGCTCTAAACTTGTGAGTGTCCAAGCCCCAGAAGCAGGACCAGCACCACCTCCTGACTCTGAGGCAGTTCAACTACCACCACCACCACCAAGTCCAGCACAAGGTCCTTTGGAGCAGGATGTGCCTGTTCCCCCAGGCCCAGGTGTGGATCCCATCAGTGTTGAGCAGTGTGAGCAGCCTACTGTGAGTTCATCTGGCCCTCCCCTGCCTGTGCCTGGTCCTCCTCGCACCTCCGTTATTTGGCAGTGTTTTGACTATGTCGGGGGGGGGACAGCAGTGTGATGAAGTGTTGCCTATGTGCAGTGGAGGTGCGCTGTGGCCCCCGGGGGAGTCACCTGGGGACTAGGGGCCAGCGCACCCATATGCATAATCACCACCAGTTGGAGTGGCAGGCTGCCACAGAATGGACCATGTCTGCACCTGCTGGCCATTCCGTGGCAGAGGGTGCCACTGTGCATAGCGGCATCCTTAAGAAGAGGAGGGCCACAGCAGCACCTGTTGCTCCACCAGCACCCCCACCACCACCACCACCAGCAGGTCAGCCTGTCGAATGAGTGGACACCAGAGAAGTGTGTGTAACACTGTCTGACTTGGCAGTTCTCTGGAGTGCTGCTGAGGAGAACAGCGAGAGGATGAGTTCTGTGGAGCAGCAACTGGATGACATAGAGAGACATCAGCTTTAAATGATGTCCATGCTGGAACTGCTGCTGGATCACCATGGGATCCCACATTAGTTTTGGTTCCTCACACCATGTCCCCCCCCACACCTTCCTTGCTGTGTCATGAAATGTATTCCTCCACCATTCCTGACCCTTGTATGTAATTATGCCCTTTTTATGTTGTCTTCAGCATGCATTACACTTTGTGTTCTGGGGCCTCTTCCTTCTGTTAAGTGTCTGTGTGTGTGCGCTGTTTTGGTGCCTCATTTTTCTGCATCAGCAAAAGGCATCTGTCTTGTAACCGGAAAATTGACAAGTGGTAACACAGTGAAATGAGAGTGTTTCAGCACATACAAAGTCCCCCAGAATTAATGGCGCACTCAGTCATGCACGCAGTGGTGGCAGAGTCCCCAGATTTTTTCTGCATGCCCAGAATGCATCCTCCACATGACCAGAAAATTGACAAGTGGTAACAGAGTGAAATGAGACTGTTTCAGCACATGCAAAGTCCTCCAGAATTAATGGCGCACTCAGTCATGCGCGCAGTGGTGGTACAGAGTCCCCAGATTTTTTCTGCAGGCCCACAATGCATCCTCCTTGTGTACAGAAAATTGACAAGTGGTAACCAAGTGAAAACAGACTGTTTCAGCACATACAAAGTCCCCCAGAATTAATGGCGCACTCAGTCATGCGCACAAAAGTGGCACAGAGGCCCCAGATTTTTTCTGCAGGCCCAGAATGCATCCTCCATGTGTCCAGAAAATTGACAAGTGGTAACAGAGTGAAATGAGACTGTTTCAGCACCTACAAAGTCCCCCAGAATTAATGGTGCACTCAGTCATGCGCACAAACGTAGCACAGAGTCCCCAGATTTTTTCTGCAGGCCCACAGTGCATCCTCCTTGTGTGCAGAAAAGTGAAAAGTGATCATCTCAACTGGATTGAAAGGTGCCCTTTGGATGTACAGTAATAGTATCCTTGGTGAGAAGATAAATATATATATATATATATAGATATGTGGTTGTGTATTTTGTAGGTGATGATGAGGGGCGTTGAACTTGACATGGACATGTACTCATGCTATTGTTCTGCATCACACAGGTGACTCTGTCTCTGAACTGTTGCTGTGCACCTTCCAGTGCTCAATGAGAATTTGTTGTACTTAAATGGAAATGGATAACTCTCAGCATATGAAGGTAAGCATTTTTTTTTTTTGAAGGGGGGAATCATATTTTCAGTTTTGTCTGTAATGGTTTCTTATTTTTTTATTTCTTCGCAGATTTCATCAGCATCCTTCTGGAGTCCAGTTGTTAATGATGGTCATGGTCATCGAATGAAATGACTTCTGTGTGTTGCATGTGTGACCAAGCTCGGGTCATGGGAGGGGTGTGCCAGATCATGTTGACAAACTTTTTTGGATAAGGCCACTTTGACAGAACAACAAAGTATCGCAAATGTTCCTAAAAAAAGAAATGAATGACTTCTTAAAAGTTACAACTTCATTGTTATGTGTACCTCCCTTGTTCTCAAATGTCAATCCCTATTGTCAAGTTACATTTCAGAGACACATCTCGTCAACTACTAAGACAACCTGTTGTGTGAAATATTTGCAGTAGTCTTTACAAAGCAGTGAAACGGATGAAATAAAATCTTCATACTTACCAGAATGGATTTCACATGGACATTATATCACTTCCTGTCTGTACGGTATAGCTACAGCATCTTTCCCAACGAGTAATAGTGATGGAGCCTGTTTTTGTTCTCCTGTAAAAGAAACAAAAGAAGTGTACTGTATGTTTTTTGCCACTGCTGCTCTGAAAAGCTACAAAAAAACAAAACAGACACCTTGTGGAAGTGAGACAGCACAACAAACATGAGTGCACATACTCACTTTATGGTTTAAATATTTAGAAGCTGGTGTTGGTGGTGCACTGGTGGACTGGTGGTCTGTGGGGGCAGATAGACTCATGGTGGCAACAGACTTGGATAACATCAGTCCTGGTGGTGGTGGTGGTGGTCCACGGGGAGCAGACAGACTCATGGTGGCAGCAGACTTGGATAATATCAGTCCCGGTAGTTGTGGTGGTCCATGGGGGCAGACAGACTCATGGTGGCAGCAGACTTGGATAACATCAGTCCCAGTGGTGGTGGTCTGGGGTGGGCAGAGAGACTCATGGTGGCAGCAAACTTGGATAATATCAGTCCCGGTGGTGGTGGTCCATGGGGGGCAGACAGGATCATGGTGGCAACAGACTTGGATAACATCATTCCCGGTGGTGGTGGTCCGGGGTGGGCAGACAGACTCATGTTGGCAGCAGATTTGGATAACATCAGTCCCTGTGGTGGTGGTGGTCCATGGGGGGCAGACAGACTCATGGTGGCAGCAGAGTTGGATAACATCAGTTCTGGTAGTTGTGGTGGTCCATGGGGGGCAGACAAACTCATGGTGGCAGCAGACTTGGATAACATCAGTCCTGGTGGTGGTCCGGGGTGGGCAGACAGACTCATGGTGGCAGCAGACTTGGATAACATCAGTCCCGATGGTGGTGGTCTGGGGTGGGGGGGCACACCACCTTTTAAATACTGCAGTTAAAATGTGCCAACATTAACCACATCATCAACCTCATAAAGAAAACTGCCCTCACAGTCATCGATGTCTGAAGTCTGATCACTGGGAAATTCTTTCTCCATTGTGTCATCATCTACGTCAGTAGTGGGCCGTTTCAGGCAGCCACTGCCAGTGCCACCAGGATACTCAATTTCCACATCAGCAAGACCACCATGTCTAGGCCGGGGTATGAATACCGAGGTTGCAGTCTGTGCTGTTATGTGCCTCTCATTCATTTTAATGAATGTTAGCAAACTAACATTTGCAGGAAACAGGTTTGTCCGACGATCCCTAAGTCTGATTGTTGATGCATCAACCTATTCCCCCGGAATCATTGATTTGACAAATACCCACTTGGGACAAAGCCTCCCAAAGTGGGTTGATGCCAACCACTTTGGATGACAGACCACCAGGAACTACAGTCCCCTTACCCTTGCATGATAGGCTTGCTGGTCCTCCAGCTACACCTTCAGCTGGATTATGCTGCTGAGGTATGCAAACCTTGGCATGTGACTTCTGTGCCCCATGAACCAAGCAAACCAGTTGACCACTGATATTTTTTTACCCGTTCAGGTCCTCCCTCCAGTACTGATGCAATTCCATGTTTGTATCGTGGGTCCAGCATTGTTGCCATGGCAAAGTTGTCACTATGCTGAATGCTCACAATGTGGCGATTGTGGTCGAATACTGTCAGCATGTGTTGCAGCAACATACTGCTACCACCGTCTCCAGCAACATCAAGGCTATGCTGTACATTCACCAATGTCTGCCTCAGCACCCGCAGCAGTGGAACTGATTGGCTAATGGGGGCAGACTCACCACTCACTGCCTGTGTGGCATGTTCAAAAGGCCACAAAATTGTTATTACAGAGTCCATGAGGTGCCACTGTTTAGTCGTCATAGACATGGAGACCCCAGAACTGTCATGGCTAGTATGCATTACAAGGTATTCTGTGATGGCTGTGTATTGTTCATACAACCTCTTTGCCTTGTATAACGTGGAGTTTCATCGGGTGACAACTTCCAGTGTCAAGGGGTGCTGAGGCAGGCTATTTTGTATATGCAACTGCCGCAGTTGGTCACGGGCTTTTCCAGATCTTGAAAAGTGAGAGCAGATATGTCGTGCATTGGTCAGCATTTCCTTTATGTCAGGGTGCTGCAGAAACTCCTGAACCACAAGAGTTAAACAGTGGGCCATGCATGGAACATGAAAAAAAACATCATTCGTGATGCATTTCACCACATTTGACCCATTGTCACTGGCTATGAACCCAGCTCTCAGGGACAGAGGGTTTAGCCATCTGTCAATTTCAGTCAGTACCATGTCCAACATGTTCTCACCAGTGTGTGAACAGGTCACACTGTGCATAGCAATTGTTGCATGCTGGCAAATTCCCGGAAGATTGCTACCACGACAATCCACCTTTCTGCACTGATTATTCACACTACCAGCATCACAAACAACCCCCAGCACCTGTGCCCAGTGTGCAGTTATACACAGATATGAACTCCCTGCTGTTTTGCCACTTGTCTTCATATCCATACTTAAATGGATGAATGGAGAGGAGGAATGTTGAAGGGCATATCTTACTGAGTCTGAGACAGTGTGGAACAACTCAGGAACAGCACGGGTAGAAAAGTATGTCCTGGATAGGACTTGCTATTTTGGACAGGCATGGGCAGCAAACCATCGGAAACCCAGAATTCTCCACAAAAGAGAAGGGCAAAAGATTGATTGCCAGCATTTCTGCCACAGCAGCATTAAATTCACATGACACTGTATGATTGGGGGGTACTTCAGCTTATGCTCAAAAACACTCTGTAACGTGGGCTGACTTAAACGTTTTACATGGGGTGTGTTGTTGGTCACAAATGGTTGTGCTCTGTGATGAATGGCATTGGCAGGGGGTGGAGTGTGGACATTTGATGAAGACGGTTGCACAAGTGATGATGACAAACCAAGAAATGATGTTATTTTTCCAGATTTGCCAACCGGAATTGATGTACCACTTGCACTAGACATACTGCATTCACCACCACCACCACCACCACCACCACAAAAACTGCAACTCTCACCAGCACTGGACAACATTCCAAAGTCATTATGGTCCTCCACCTCATCATGCCTGTAGTAATCCTCTGCTCTTATTACCGCACTACTGCACACGTTTAATTTTCTACTGGGCTTAACAGTCATGGAAGGGGATAACATGCTGGCTATGGTTGCCGCCGGTGATACGGGTGAATGCCCAAGTCTGGTATTAGCTGCCAGCTTGTGCTGGGTCCATAGATCCAAGCGTCTATTCTTAAGATGTGTATGCTGTCCTCCTGTCCCAAGATGGCTCCACTTTTTACCTTGACTCACACGCACATAGCAAACCTGGCAGATTGCAACTGAATCATCATTTTGCATCTTGAACAAAAAAATCCCAAACAAGGGACTGTGATGCTTTGCTTTTAACATATCCATGATGATGTAGCTTATTTAAGTCTGTTATTTTAAGCACTGAAGTGGGGGGGGGCACGTGATGTTTCTGGCACTGCACACCTGGACTGCAACTGACCACCACGACTATCTATCATATTGATTACTGGGTCATCATCATCATCATCATCATCCACTAAAACCGGTAAATCACAAGTTTTTACAGGGGGTTGATTCCTGCAAACAGATTCAAACACAGCCACTTTTAATTTATTTTTCTCTGATTCCCAACTGGGGTCAATTAAATCATCATCATATTCATCAACGTCACTGTCACACACATCCACATCTTCTGCTTGGATGCTTACATGTGGACTGCATGTTGCAGCAACAGCAGCATCATCGTTATTAGCATCATCACACTCATCATCAGCATCTACACCACCATCATCTGATATTTTTTCACCACACTGTGAATCACTGTTGCATGAAAATGAGTGACGTTAAGTGCCACGGTGGATGGAATATCACATTGTATGCTATCGTTGACATGATCATCAGAATCAGGTTCAGTTAATGGGATGTTACTGGGAAGTATGACATCATTTACGCTGTCACTCACTTGCACTGCTTCACACTCAATATGTTTGGATATGGTACACTGGTCAGAATTAGAACTTGACGCAACAATGCTAATACTACCTCCACCACCACAAACACCAGTAACACTAATACCACTGGCTGGGAAAACATCATCTCCTCCAACTATCAGTGAAGCTACTGATTGGGCCGTAAAAAATATTGCAGGAGAAATACCTTTCCTCACATCAGCAATGCACTTCTCCGTTCGCGTACTACTACCATGCCCACAGACCCTCTTACTGCCAACATTGCCATGGCCAGAAACAGCTTTACTTGCACGTCTCTTTGCAGGCATTTTGGGGGATCAACCACAAATATTATTACCAAATTCAGATTTTGATACGTTCACTTTCTGACTGGAGGGTCGCTATTCGCTAGCTGGATGTGAAGCAAAATAAACAACTGTGGCTTCAGCAACAGATAAGAGACTACTGTGTTGTGATACTGTCATGGAATTAAAACAACTTCAGTAACCAGTGGTGCTGATGGGGTCACAAAAACAATCCAGTCTGGTAAAAAATACCTTTTCAACGTGGGGGTGGGGGCACTGAATACAGACAGTGCTGATTTTTATGGCACTACAAGCAGCAAAACTAAGAACAGAGAACATGATCACAGTACAAAATCAGGCAGCTGCAGTGGATAGCAGGTTTACACTGCTGCGCTTAGTTGAACGTACACTGTTCTGTGTCACAAATTTTAAAAGGTGTATTATATTTGATGCATGCAACACTGCACACACAACACAGAACACTTTGTGTACAATGCTGAATGAGGAATGTGATGCAAATGCAAAAGTTCAGTGTAATCAGTGCCACGTAATGTAAATTTGTAATTTAAACAACCTGACCTTATGAAATGCTGCACCACATTCACACAACAAGCAGCAAGAAAATTTGTACTATTACTGACAATTTTACTATGTGTATAGTAACACAGTCAGTTATATAACAAAAATATTACCAAAACACAAAGAAATCTCTAGTTCTTCAACTTAAATCTACCTACACACAGATACACCCCTCCCCCACACAGCACACTTCACTGTCTTTCACCACACACACTCAATGTTGTAAATTTACATTCAAAATCCACACACAGACAAAAACGCCCGATGATGTGAGTACAGGAGGGTTTCCTACAATCAACGAACTACAGTTGGATCCCAAAAAAAAGAGCAAAAGTGCTTTTTGAACAGCTTTTAAAAGATTCCTACAGACAGCAATCAGAGCACACTGTCTCCTACTCCTTCCTATTCATACTACCTCGAACTGAGGCTGTGCAGATCAATATAGAGCCCATGTGACCTGAACTCCCATGAATCACTGCAAAGTCTGCCTTCAGAGCTCAAAAACAAGGCGAAGTGAACTGCCACCAATGTATTTCACCTTAAAAATTGAAAGAGAAGTGACCAGTGGAGGTGGAGTAATGTGAAGTAGCTGTTTCCAATGCACTTCGCGTTCCTCATTATAATGCGAAGTACTCCGCTTCGCATTGTGGAGCACTCCACGAATCCGCCTTTGCTCTGTGAATCACTTTGCGGAGCAGATTGAGCCCACTTCGCCCACCACTACTTCAGAATATCAAGCAGAAGAGGTCAATACAGTGCTGTTGTTCTGTCTATAATGTTCATGGCTATAACATTAGTTCTTATATAAGGCTGTTATTCCTTGATTTTAGCTTTCATTGAAGCAAAATACAGTCATCATCAATGCAACGTATTGCTATTTGATAATTATTTTAATGTATTATTTATTCAGGATAGCCCAGATGAGATGTAACATCCCATATTCAGTAGGATCCTGCTTTTAGTGGACTTAAGAAAAGAAATGGCCAAGTACCTTGCTCAAAGTCATACAGTGGGCTAGGAGGTATGATGGGATTTACATCTCTGATCTTGTTTCATAGTTCAGTAATCTAATCACAAACCAGGGTACCTTCCCTTCTCATTTCCCTGTAACACCCAAACATAGATTAGCTCACAAGAAGAGTTTTATACAGAGGGTACTCCCATGGGTGTATAGAACTATAAAGTGGAAAACTGAGCTGTCCCTAAATCCATGTAACTTGGCATTCATGAGACCAGAACTGAAGTTAGCTGATTCAGATCTGAGCTTGTCTTCTTTCATTACTCAGCCTACCAACCTACATTCTTGTCATCTGACAGGATTATGAGGCTGGGGAAAGGTGAAAGAGTACCATAGGGGAGTGTGTGCAGTATATATTCTCTGGTTTGTGTATGCGCAAACCAGAGTAAATAGCCATGTGGCTCCAAACTTGGCACCATTTGCAGCTTAGCCAGAAGAGGGAAAGGAGGGAGATCTGGTGTTCAGTGGTGCCCACATCCTCAGTTGGTTCAGCACTGAGGGCAAAGCAGGGAGTGAGAAGAAGTAGGGAGTTTTGTGCAGACAGGCAGGAGGATGGACTAAAAGAAGAAAGTGCAAGTTATTAAAGAAAGAAAAAGAAAAACAGACTAGCGAGATTGTGTGTGTGTTTGTGCACGTGTGTCTCTGTGTGTGTGTGTGTGTGTGTGTGAGTGAGATATGTGGATTGCCGACTGCTAAGACTAGAGGGTAGAGGCTGTGCACAGTACTGTATAATAGTGCACAGCAGAACTGCAAAGAATAAAAATTTTTTCTTCAAACAAGAAATTTATAGAAAAAAGAACAAGAAACAAAATGTTTTAAAACACAGAGAGACAGTGTGTATGTACATGAGGGGTGAGAGACAGGAGTCTGTTCATCTGCTCAGCTTGTACTGCCAGATGACAGATACAGTACTGTGACATCAGTGCAAAGTAAATCACAAATGGTTTGCATCACGTGAAGTATTTCTCATGAATAAGGAGAGTTTTTTCTTCTTTGGTAACCAGAAAAACAGTTTCCAATCATGTGGGGTGGGAGGCGCATCACAAAAAGCAATGGTGCGTATAAAATTTGAACAAATGCCAGCAGAAAAGGAAACAAAAACAAGTAGCTGTTATATTTTACAAACTCATTTATTTGAAGTGAAATTAGTACATAAAATAGAGAATAATGGATGGGTAGGTGGTTATAACAAGAATTTTACAGACCCCCGAGGTGTGGTATGGCACATAAACCCTGAGAGCGAAGCGAAGGTCTGTAAAATCCAAGTTTTGGCCACCTGCCCATCCTTTATTTCGCATAATTGCAGGGGATCGTTTTTTCACTGAAGCAATTATATAAAATAAATATATCCCTGGAGCTGAGCCGCAGACCATTGGGATTTCAGGGTGGTCTGTGGTGGTTCGGCTCCTGACCTAAAGCAGTGTTTACGTCTTTTTTTTTATTTCCAACTGAAAACAAACATTTGTACCCAGACATATTCGTGTTTAAAAAAAAACTTACTCCTAGTTCAGTGAACTGCAGAGCGCTGAGGAGCATAACGGAAGGGGATGGCAGAGAAGAGGAAGTTAACAGCTACCATATGATAGTTCGCGCATTAACATTTACTTTTTTTTTTCTTTTTGGGAGTAGCCCTGTTTAAAACTAAAAAAATCATTGATTTGATCACTTGCCGATGCTGAGTCATGGTTGGGGAACAGTCCAGCATGAGGAGTGGCAGCCACAGGAAGGAAAGGAAGAACGGGAGCTGGCACATGCCCAGTACAAGGGAAACTGGGCGCATGTTTGCCATTATAACCAGACAGTTATAATGACAGAATTATAACCCAGTTTCCTAATGGGGAACAAATGATAACCAGTAATTATTAGTGAATAAACACTCACAGTTTCATAACACATGTCGTCTGTGCTGGCAATGGATGTAACATATCATGATTCTGTAATAGCTTGTGAAATTTTGCAGGATCTGCAACATCAGAATAATTTACCAATTCACCAGCTAAAACAAGAGGTTGCCACTTGGTGGAACTTAACCTTTTACATATTTTAGAAGCTTCATGAACAAAACAAAGCAATGTTCCAGTATACCGTGCATCATGCAGTAGGGAAAAGGGATGTCACACTACACATTGGGCAACAGAATCTTAATTCATACTTCCACCAGTTGCTACAGCCATAAAAGAATGCAACGCATGAAGTGAGTTCTGACAGTGAAACCATAAGTCAAGCCATTCTGTTAAAATCAGTTCTCATACAGAAACTGGAGCAATTCCATGCAACATTGAAGAGCCTGGTGCAAGCTCTGGTGTCACTCTTGCACAAAAGATGTCTGTTTCTTTGGAAGGGAACAGACAATAATGGGTCCACAGAAACCCAGAGGCTGCATCAACCACTAATAAAGTAACATAGAGGATAAAAGGCAAGAATGTGGTGCACAGAGCAGGTTTACTGAAGCTGTATAGGCATCAGACAAAATCCCCATTTGATGACTCTATCTGTTGTCTATACAGCTTTAATAAATCTGGACTGTGTCTTCACCTTTTGACATATAGGCTGCTTCATACAGTGTTTCTATTGTACACCAGGTTCTTACATTTTTGTCTTTGGAAAAAGACTGCAGGATTTCCTGGATGTTGGAATCTGAAGATTATGTTCTACAATAGCAAATATGTTGGATTCAAGTTTCAAAACCCAATTTACTAGGGCAAGCTCCCATTAAAGGCTCAAAACTGTTCCTCCCTTGCCTCGTTTAAGTTAGCCCTAAAGGCCCACTTGCTAAGGTTTAGTCAGTGTGTCTGAGCAACCCGTGTCATGACTTACCACCCTTCCTGCTCTGCTATGAATTTTTGCCTAGGTAACCCTTTTCCTAGTACTTCATACTTGGTATGTACTTTACCATGATTATAGTGCCTGTGTCCTTGTTTGAAACCTTGTAACTTATCCCGTCTTTGTATATGCAACATCCACAGTGTGTGGTGCCTCTTGGAATTTTGTTCGTACCCTGTGTAACATATGATGGTTTATCTCATGTTTGTATTCTTATTGTGTATCAACATCCTGTAGTCTTGTATTATGCAATAGTCCTGTATGTAATTAAGCCTGGGCTGCCCCTGGAAAAGGGACTTCTAGTCTCAATGGAAATACCTGGTTAACAAATTCAATACAAAAATAAATAAATAAAAGCTACAGTCACATTTTGTAGACCACAACTATGATAAAGAACTGCTCATAAACACATTTACTGTAAAACTGACAATACAGACTCAAAAAAAGTACCTTATCTACTGATCATCTTTCTGTTCCAAGAAACAGATCCCACTGAAGACAGAAAACCAGTCCTCTATAAAAGAATTATTGCATTGTGAATCAAAACCCAGGGGCAATTTGTCTGGCACTTCAAAGGACAACATTTGGGCAGGACTGGAGGATGTAGAGAAAGACAACATTGTTTGTTCTCCCATCACAAGCTACTCAACCAGCTGTATGGTGGATGACTTCTTAAAGGACCCAAGAAAGATAGATGTTTGAGATGCCTCACTTTAATACTGACATGAACAAAGCACAGTCTGGGCAGCACTGCAAAATGTGGCTCTTTTCTATTTAACTTGCCCAGCAATGAACATCTGTTCAGAAAGAATATTTAGCACTGCTGGCCATGTTGCTAGCAACACAAGGAGAAAGGTTCCCAGAAAATGTTGGAACACAATCCTTTAAGAAACTGAACAATGGTGTGTTGGCTGGATACTCAATGGCACTTCCAAAACACTGCTTAGACAGTTGTGATGATGAGTCTGTTGGTAGTGATGTTGTTGTTCATGTTCTGTTTCATGCCAATCACTATTTTGTTTATTCTGGTGTACTATATCAAGACTAGAAAATCTAGAGGTTACTCTCTGATTCTGGATTTCACACTCACAGTCAGACAAACACTTATGCATATTGTTTTCCTAAATATTTATTTTAAAGTCAGGATAAATTGGTAAATGTCTAATGACGGTACTCTTTGGATTAGAAATCTTCCAGTCATGCACCCTATACCAAATCTCTTCCTCTTGGATAAAGTGTTCCTGACAATAATTCAACTGCTGAATAATCTGCTGTTCTTGAATGGACTGTCATCTGTAAAAAAAAAAAAAAGCCTAGAATAAAAAATATACAATACACTGCATTAAGTGGGTTTACTCTATAACAGTGCTACCTCAGTCTAGCTTCTTTAAAAAAATGAAGTATGCATGTGCATTATAGATCACGAGAGTAAAACAACAGACAAAACTGTAAAGGCCCATGCTGGCAAAACAAAAGAAATTCTGGTTAGAGCCATTACGTCTACTATGCTGCTTTAAGAGCACTCATGGGGCTGAGAAAAAAAGAGCTTGCCATGCCAAAGATGGCCACCATGAGTTCAGGGCACATATGCGACTTCACTGCAACTGTGGTAGTGTACTCACACATGTGCAACTGCAGAAGTGAAGTTGCGTATGTGCACTGTGCTCAGAGCAGTCATCTTGGGCATGGCAGCCCTGTTTTTTTACCACAGCTGTGGAACTGGAATGAAAGTGATGGGCAGCAATAAATTAGTGTACCCACAGGAAGGAGGGCTAGTGCAGCCACGGAGGGGCGGGACGGTGGAGAAATAGTAGAAAAACATTGACCACAGCACTGTGGAAGAACAGAGAGAAGGTATCCGGTCACAAGATTCCACCATCCCTTCTCTCTTACACATGATAGCAATACGTCAGCATGGCTCCATTCATGCAGCCATAAAATTATGGCTAATAAAACTAAATATCATGTTAAAACTTGTGTGAGAGGGCCCAGTTATGCTCTCTGTGCATTACTTTTAAAAGAATTTGTTTCCTCTCAGACTATCACTTGTCATTCGGGTTGTTCTCCTGAAATACCTCAGTCACCAAGTCACTTTTGTCACCACAAAGAAATGGCTTAACAGACTAAACAAGCCAGGGGCTGCTGAACTATTATTTTACCTCATCCTTGCCTTGCCTTTCAACATTCAACATGTCTTTCTTGTCTCATTTAATTTACCTTTTCTTGTCTCCTGTCAGTCACCGCATCATGTGTATTGTGCACAGATGGCTTACAAGGAATTTATACTTCAAGATATGTGCTACTCAATTTCTGACTATATCCCTGTACCTTTCAAGATGATTTCCTGTGAGTTTGCCAACAACTAGAGCTTGCTAGCTGCAATATTCACTAAACTGTTTTTATACATAATTATACCTATTTTACTTGTTATTGTATTTTAAAATGAAGACACAGAGCATGTTTTATATTGAATGCATATTGGCCATGAATCCAAAACCAATCCAGAACAAGAAAGAAAACCAAGGGTGATTTGACAAAACCAAAATCGGAACTTCCCCAGTTTTTCAAAGCACTAGGTACTCTGCATAGTTATTGCATGACAAGTTGCTTGAGAGTGGACATTTGTACATTGCTGTCTTGTAGTGCAAGCACAAAGGCAAATACAGAAGAGTTGTACACATATACACACACATACACACACTGATATAGTATCAGTGGAAAGACTTCCTGTGTGCAGATTCAATAGAAAATAGAGGCAAAGATGTATTTCTTTATAGTCTTTCAGGGTTCATTTCAATCTTCGTTTTCAGGCTTGAAAGGCAGAGCCGTGAACCTTTCTGCTACCCAGAGTCCCAACACACATTCTTAAATGTGTACGCTTTGACTACTAGCCTTTGTTCCAGGTTTAAGACTGATTTTCCTGCATTCCATAAGAGCATGCAGTTTTATTTTTCTTGGCAATGAATACCTTCTGTAATGTCCTTCAGTCAGTGGAAAGCAAAATGCTCTCCTAGAGAGAAAGGACTTAATTTGTTTCATTGGAATTTAATACTGCAGGATGACAGTCATGTCTGGCACACGCTAAGTTTGGTGTGTGCAGAATACATGAAACCATAATCCAAGACAGATGCCCTTCCCTGTTACAAATAATCATCACCTCTTGCATGGGCCAGGAAAAAAATCCTTGTTTAGGCTGTGATCCTTACTTTGTTTGACCTCTGTGTTTCCTTTGGCCTCCACCCACCGCCCCCACCCCCCGCCTGCACATCCACAGTGCTTCATATTTGGCCAAAAAAATAGAAGGAAAAGGAGAAGTATTTCTTGGCTCTCTCTGATCCTCACTGGATTACCTCTGTGCAGAAAATTAATTACATATGACATATAAAAAAAGGAATGACACTTTAATTTACAGCAAGGATATTTAAATAAATCTATGAATTCCTGTTTACTTTTATGTCCTACTTAACAAGTTACATGCTTGTCAGAAAAGAGTAAAAGGGTCCTTTGTTCTTTGTTCACCAAGATATTTCTTTGATTGTTCCTGTACAATATTATTAAGCACATCACAAAATGACAAGTTGCACATGTTGTAAGTTCTGAAGTATTTTAAGCAGTTATCTAAGGTCACTAATAGTGACATGAAAAAAAACACGTGTCAAGCAACTTCACATGAAATCATCTAAATAATTACAATATTTAAATTTTTAAACAGGATGAATGAACAGCATTTGATTTCTTTTACTGTGTAAAGAAGAGCCAAGATTCTGTCCAGTTGTCAATGTTTGAAACCTGCATGCATTCCAACTGAACTTTAGCTAAAAAATATACTTGTAACAAAAATAAAACAATCAGATTATTGTTCAGGGATAGGCATAGAAACATAAAATTTGATGGCAGACAAGGACCATCTAGTCTTCCAATTCTTCCCAACCTACACTATTACCACAGACTGTACCTGATCTGCATCCCCCCCTTTCCATTTTGATTCCATTGTGCTTATCCCATGCATTCTTGAACCCCATCACTGTTTTTGCCCCCACCACCTCTGCTGGATGATTGTATCAGGAATCCATGACTCCATGTGAATAAGTACTTCCTCACCTCTGTTGAATCTACCTCCCTCCAGCTTCGTAGCATGTCCCCTTGTTCTCGAACACCTTTTTGTATGAAATATACTTCCCTCATGTACCATATTTATCCCCCATGAGGTATGTAAAGGTCTCTATCATATCCCCCCTTCCTTTTTCCATGGTGCATGAGGTCCTTTAGTCTCTCCTTGTAGAAATGTTGATGCAGATTCTACACAATTTTAGTTTCCCTTCTCTGGACTGCCCCCACTGTTTCTATATCCTTCCAGAGATGTGGTCTCCAGAACTGAACACAGTACTCTTGATGGTGTCTTTCCAGTGATCTTTACAGAGGCAACACCAGCTCCCTCTTTCTGCTGGAAATACCGCTCCCTATGTATCCCAGCATCCCACTCAACCTCTCAACTGCCTTGTCGCACTGCCTGGCCACTTTTAGGTAATCTGATATGATCACCCCTTAAAGCCTTACTGAAATATAGGTAGGCCATGTTCACCACTTTACCCTGATCTAAATCCTTTGTCACCCGGTCAAATAAATCTATTAGATTCATTTGGCATGACGTCCCCCTTCTTAACCTATGTTAACTTGGGTCTTTTAGCCACTGGATTCAACATATTCCACAATCTTTTCCTTCAGTAGTGAGTGATGGGATGGAGTGGGCTAGAGGCTTACAAAATATTATTGTACACCATGGGTATCAGGAACCTAGGTCACTGAAATCATTACATTTTTTTAAATATTTAAAAATTACTCCTAGTGTGTTAATGTCTTCACTTCATTTTTGAACTGTTTTCTTGAACCTTGCTGAATACTATTTAAAGCTACAACATCAACTGTGTGTTTTACCTATTGCTGTTGACAACTTCCAGAGTTGCTGGCATAATGGGCCAGATATTCAAAAGGTTAAACACCAGCACTAACCTTTAGCCTACATTCAGATGCTAGTGCTACACTTTGTTATTAATACTAGTAGTCAAGTACAAAGTTAATATATGGAGTGCCCAAACAGGGGGCAGCAATGTGCATATTGTGCATAGTATGATATTGAAAGTTACAGCGTGCACTAATAGAATAGTGCAGCAGGATAGCACAGTGCAAATATCACCAATAAAAAATCACGCAAACCATAGAGGTGGGAAGAGGCATAATAGAACACGTGCACACACACACACACACACACATACACACACAGACACACAGCTGAAAATAAAGTGTCTCACACTGTGTACCTGATATAGATGGTCATGCAAGATGAGGAGAGGTCCAATGCCCAGTCCCTGGAGTTGCTATGTTACAAACAGTTTTGTCCACGAGCCATTTTCAAAGGTCTTAGTGACGAACAAATTGTGGGCCAGTGCAGACTCAGCAGCCCCATGATCATGCAGATGTGTAAGCTGACAATCACCTCTGGATAGACTCCCAGCACAGCCATGCAATGTCTTTAGAGCTCAAGGTGACAGCAGTACTGTGCTTCCTGGCCATTGGAACATTCCAGATACTGGTAGGGTGCACCAATAGTATCTCACAGTCTGCCCCCTAATGCCTGTTGGGCCAGTTCCTAGATATCTTCCCAGTCCATGGTGGGGAGTTTATTGTAGTTCCCATAATATCAGCAGAGTGAAGTAACCATGCAGCAGTTCTATTGAGTTGCACCCCTACCAGCTGTACTTGATGCCATTGACTGCACCCATATTGCTATCTGGTGGCCCAGTGGTGATGAAGTAGAAGCCTATGTGACTAGGAAGGGGTACCACTCTATCAACTGCCAGGTGGTGTGTGATGCAACAGGACACATTATCAGTGTCCTTGTGCAGTGCCCATGATGTCATCATCTGGCAAAACTCCATCCTGTGCCAGATGTTTGATGGTGGGGACATCCCTACCGGGCACATTGTCTGTGAGTATGCATCAAAGTCCCCGGCCCCATGTTGCAGATGATATTAGTAACCCATGACGTTTACCTACACAGGGGATGGTGCATGTCTCCTGCATCTCTAGCTCCTCACATCTGTCCTACAATACACATCCATTGCAGAGGTCAGGTACAATATGGCACACATTGCTACATGCAACATCATCAAGTATGTCTTTGGCATGCTCAGGATGTGTTCGGGTGCCTTGACCATTCCAGTGGTACCTACAATATACCCCTCATAAGGCCTGTGTCATATTTCTTACCTGTTGCATACTACCCAACATGGCACTCAACCATGCAATATGCCTGCCTACTCCAGAGATACAGCCT
This sequence comes from Neoceratodus forsteri, assembly GCA_016271365.2. Classification (NCBI taxonomy): domain Eukaryota; kingdom Metazoa; phylum Chordata; order Ceratodontiformes; family Ceratodontidae; genus Neoceratodus; species Neoceratodus forsteri. Next base: position 640,804,870 of record CM028129.1, on the reverse strand, counting down.
GCAGTAAATGCTGAGACACAGGACCAGAGTATGTAGGAGCAGCATGACAGGCATGAACCCAGGATGGCCAGAAGGGTATGAGACTATAAAGCCCACCTCATCACAGACCTCTTTGGACCTAGACAGTGAGTACAAACCACACAGGAGACTGTAATATGTTCAGAAAATGTATTATGTAAATAATCATAATAATAATAGAATAATAATGAAGTGCATGAAAAAATAAATAACAAGCCATACAGGCAGGAGGCTGAAAATAAAGGCACTGTCATCCAGGTGGGGGGGGGGCAGATGTGAAGGGGCTGAAAATAAATGCAGTGTGATTGTGGCTGGGAGGGAGTGTAAAGAGGCTGACAATAAATGCAGTCCAATCCAGGCAGTGGGTGAGGAAACACAGATAAAGTGAGGGGGTGTGAGGTGACCCATGTAGAATAGGGCTGGATCGTGAAATATACACCCTATATGCAGTACCTGGATGCGGACATTGTGAGTGTGGTGTACCTAGGATGGTAGCGGGGAGGTCATCCTTCACTCAGTGGGGCCAAGCATGGGGATGGAGTTACTTACCCACAGCCATGGTGACTTGGGGGTATTGAACACACTGAGGAGCAAGCCAGGGCCAGAGGTGCATTATATCCTGGGCATCCTGGGTGTCTTAGGCATCCTGGGTGTGCTAGGCATCTGGATGCCTGCACTGCATGTTGCACTGGCATCCGCTGTGAGGTGACAGTCCTCCCACTGGACTGGCCTGTGCTCTGGCCTTCTTCTACAGTGCTTGAGAGCATGGCCACAGCCCTGCATGGTGGCACATATTCTATTCATGCTGGCAGACATGACCTGCCACGGTTCATGCATGGCCACCATGTGCTCCTCATGGCATGCTCCTGCACGCTGCATGTTGTCATGCAGCATGTGGTGTGTGCATGCCTGTTCTACCTGAATGCCCTCCTTTGCCCACAAGGCCATCTTTAGCAGCTATCTCTTGGCTGCTGCCTCCTGTTGCTGCTGTGGACTGTCCAGTTTAACAGGGTCAGGCTGCACCCTAGGCCGTTGAGTGGCCCAGGTTTTCAGTCTGGTTAGTGCTGTGCATTGTTGTGGCTGGGGGCAGCACAGCAGTAGCTGGGCTAGTGGGATTGGCCTGGGTGGACAGGGCAGTGGCCATGCCAATGGTGGGGTCATACCATGTGCTGGTCTTAGGGTGGAACAACTGTGGCTGTACCAAGGGCAGAGGCCTGGGACAGAGCAACTATGGCTGTGCTGATGAGGGTGGCTGGGCCCCATGTGTTAGGTGCCAGCAGGGGCAGACAACTCCTCTTGTTCTGAGCTGATCCTCTTAGGCCTACACTTCTCAGCAAAGTGCTGTCCATCTCTTCAGAACCATCCTCCTCCTCTTCCTTCTTGCTCACCCAGTCTCTGCCTGCCCCTGCATGCATGGGTGGCCCGCAGGGGGCAGCACATCGCAGAATGGCCCCAGGCCATCCTGCAGGACTATGTCCTCCACCATAGACTTGGCTGTTGAGAGATGAGAAGAGAGCAATGTTGCTTAATAATGTGCATACCTTTTTCTGACCATGGCCACATGCATGTCCAATGCACTGTGTATTACACTCCATGCCACCCATGCTGTGCAGTAGCCATACACTGTTAGTGTTGCACACACAACATCCCCTTTTATTGTGATCACACAGTAGAAAATGCACATGTGGCACAGTAGTTGAGTACACAACGGACTGCCACACCACCCAAAAAAATGAATTGCACCTAGCCGGCTAAGTGGCACTGAGGGCTGAAGCATCTGCCTTATCTCGCACCACGCTGGCAACCCGTGTTCGGGAGTGAACACGAGACACCGTGGATCAACTGGGGAGTAGAAGATGGAGGGTCCAGTGGACTGCTCTCCTCTCTTGGGGTGGGTAGGTTGTGAACCCCGCAGTACTAGCAGCTCCCAGTGAAAACTGATAGCATTACAGTCAGCAGGGGCATGCTGAGGGGTATGGAGGTGTCGGCGGATGTCCTGTGGGTGGGTGCAGGAGTGTGCCCACCATGCACTGGACATCATTGCACGTTCATGCCTCCATGACCAAAAGGCAGGAAAAGCCCTCGCACCTGGGAAGGCAATGGTGGATCCTGTGGTTGGCCCCCACTGTCAACGCTGGATCAGCCCAGGTATGCCTGTGGATCTCCTCCTTGCTCCACCTGCCCTCTAGATTATAAAAAGGGTGCTGGTAAGGAGTTGGTGGCCCTGTCCCAGGGGTGCAGACTTGGGGGGTTTGTGGGTCAGAGTGAAGAAAGGGTGCATCCTGGGTCAGAGGTCTGATCTGGGGAGGTCTCGGGCAGAGTGGGAGAATGGCTGGTCCCCTCGTCCTTACTGGAGAGAGTCCTATGCGGCCAGTGAAGGAGGATAAATAGAACTGAAAAAAAAAAATTGATCACACCTTGCAGACTACACCTATTATGCAACACATCCAAATGTCAGATCTGGCTGGAGCTATGGTAGCACAGCTACAATGTCAATAAGGCTGCCAACAGAAGGCATCAGTCAGGGAGGGGACCCGGTGACACACATGCGGATACGGTAAGCAAATGTTATACATTAGATCTGTGTGTGCCCCCTAAATATACTCCCATTGCCACAAATACTCTATTTCATTAGACAAATGATAGGAGATGTAAGGAGCTGTAGTGGTTAAAAGGTGACCATGAGCCCAACAGAGGGGGTGTAGGCATGGCAATATCAAGGCATCCTGATGTGCCAGTAAGACACTGCATATAGGTACACCATTACAGACAGGGTATAGAGCAGAGATGGACCATGTGTGTGGGGTACCATGGCCCATACAGGCAGTATGCATAAAAATATAGAAACATAGACAATGACAGCAGAAAAAGATCAACGTTCTATCCAGTCTACCTGAATTTCCTATTTATCCCTGGGGCCTACTGTTCCTACAGGGTCCTAGAACTTCACCCCCAACCATTTTCCTCCCCAGTCTTGACAGCCTGAGCAACCAATATACCCTTCATTCTGTCTGAGCCATGATTATAACTAATAATAGTTTTTACACAAACCACCATAGCTGGCAGCCTGTTCCATGGCTGCACCACCCTTCCTGTAAAATGGTATTTCCTCACGTCCCTCCTGTATATCCTTCCTATTAACTTTCACTCATGATTACACGACAATGAGTTGGTATTCTAGTTAAATAGTTCCCAACAGTTCACCTTGTTAATTCCTTTTAGGAATTTGAAGGTCTTTATCATATCTCCCTGCCTTCTGGTCTCCAGTGAGTATATATTCAGAGCCTTGAAGCACTCTTCAGAGAACATGCCTTGCTGGCCCTGAATCATAAACATCTTTGTTACTCTGTAGTGCACCGTCTTGAGCCTATCCCAATCTTTCCTGAGGTGAGGACCCCAGAACTGGGTGCAGTACTCCATGTGTGGCCTTTGGAAGGATCTGTATAGGGGAAATATTGCTTCCCTTTTTCTGCAACTAGTACCGCTCCCGATACATCCAAGCATACTATTTGCTTGCTGTAAGCCTTATTGCACTGATTCAATTGCTTTAGGTGTTCACTGATGATAATTCTAAGGTATCTTCCATCAGACATGGTACTGAGTCTCACTCGTCTGAGCCAGTACTCTGTCCTGGGGTTCTTGTTCCCTAGGTGCATCTCCTTGCATTTTTTGGCACTGAATTTCAACTGCCAAACCCTTGACCACCATTCTGCTTTTGCAAGTCTCTCTGCATTTCCTTTATTCCCTCATCACTATCCACCCTCTCACAGAGCATAGTGTCACCTGTGAAGAGACACAGCCTGCCCTGGATCCCCTCACCAATGTCGTTGATGAACATGTTGAAGAGAACCGGACCAGGACAGATCCCTGTGGAACCCCATACATGACTTCCCTCTCTTATGGTTTAACCCCACTGACCACTGTCTTCTCATGACTCCCCTTTAACCAGTTACCTACCCAGTTTACTATGACTTTAACTACATCTAGGTCCTCCACCTTCTTCTGCAAATGTCTGTGGGGTACTGAGTCAAAAGCCTTGCTGAAGTTGAAGAAGAACAAATCCACAGCATGGGGTCCCTATCCAATTCCCTCTTCACCCAATTAAAGAATCTATCAGGTTAGTCTGACAAGACCTGTCAGCCATGAATCTGTGCTGCTTACTATCCTGTAGACTATTTTTCTCCAAGTAGTCCACTGGGCTCCTTCAGTTTTCCTACAATAGAGGTAAGACTGACAGGTCTGTAGTTCCCTACTTGTCCCTTGTCTCTCCCCCATGGAGCAGAACCATGTCTACCGCTCTCCAATCCTTTGAAATTACCCCTGTTCTTAGAGATATGTTGAATACACCTACCAGGAAATCATCCAGTTATGTTGCCAATTCCCAAAGTATCTGCAGATGCAACCCAACTGGTCATGAGGCCTTATCAATTGGTATGACGGCCAGCCCTTCCAGGACCCATTTGCTAGGAAATGTTGACTGCCTCATCTCTGGGCCCCCAATGGCTGCTTTCATGCCACTATCTGGGAAGAGCTTACTGTCCTCCCTAGTGAAAACTGAGCAAAAGCAATCAACATCAGCCTTTTGCCCATTCACTTCTGTCTCTATACCCCCTCCCCATTAGCCTCACAATTCCCCTCCTTTCTTTCACTAATACACATGAAAAACTGTTTTTCTCTGCTCTTGGCCCCACCACAATATGCAGCTCTGAGTCAGCTTTTGCCTCCCTAACTGTCCTTTTTGTTTCCCCAGTTTTCAGCAGATATTCTTCTCATTCTTCCTCCCCCTTCTTTTATTTAAATTTGTATAAGGCCTTTTCTTGGCCATCACAGCTTCGATGACTCTTGCCAAGAACCACAGTGTTCTCTTGAACCTGTTCTTTTTGTTTACTGTTCTCGTGTACAACTTAGATGTCCTGAGAATGGCCTCCTTAATTGTCCCACCTCTCTTCCAGCCCTCTATGTTGTCAGTGCTGACTAACTTATCCCTGACCAGCTCCTTCAGCCTATTGAAGTCTGCCTTTCTTAAATCAAGGATGTCAACTCTCAGTTGCAGTTCACCAGACTTGATGGCCAGTTCTAATCAATCAGAGTTATGGTCACTGTTCCCTAATGGCTCCCTTACTCCCACAGCTTCTTACCATCTCTATGTTGGTGAATAACACATTGAGAATTGAGGTCTGCCTGGTGGTCTCCTTAACTAACTATACCAGCAGACAGTCCTGGAATACATCCAGCAAGATCTGGCTTCTGGTGAGCCTGACTACTGGAACATTCCAATCAATATCTGGCAGGTTCAGATGATCCGCCACCACTGCTTCCCCTTTAGCTATCCCTCTTTCCAGTTCTTCCCTGAACTCTCCGTCCCTCTCCTCCTCTTGCCCTGATGGTCTATAAATCACCCCCAACCAGTTTCTTGTCTGTGGTTGCAGTAAGTTTCACCCACAGTGACTTTGTCACCCCATTACTACCACTGATGCACCTATCTTTCATCACCTCTATGCCCTCCTTGACATAAAGGGATACTCCTCACCCTCTACCTATGAACACATGAAATCACCAACAGATACAGGCCTTACTGTCTATCTAGTCTGCTCGAGTGTGCAGCACTTCAGCCATTTAGACTGCAGCTGCCCCCTTCCCCCTCTCTGTATTTCCTCCTAATTCCTAATTTCCTGCTGATTCCTTCTTGTACCCCCTCCATCCACCCTCCATTTGGACCCTCCTTTTGTTCCTGTCCCACCCCCTCTTGCAGCTGCTTACTGACCTCAAGGATACCACCTCCTCTGGCAGTGCATTCCACCCTGTAACCACACTTTCCATGAAATAGTGTCTCCTCATTTCTCTTCTGAATCTTTCTCCTTCCATTTTCAGATGGTATCTCCTGGTTTCCCTCCCACCTTTTAATTTGAAAGTATTCACGGAGTTTACTCTGTATATGCTGTTCAGATACTTGAAGGTCTCATTCAGATCCCCTCTCTCCCTTCTATCCTCTAGGGAATACATACAGACCTCCCTTAATCTCTCTTCATATAATTAATCTCCCAATCCCAGGATCATTTTTGTTGCCCTACGCTGCACCCCCTCCAGTAGCTTGATGTCCTTTTTCAAGTAGAGGCACCAGTACTACATGCAGCACTCCAAATGTGGCCTCACAAGGGACCTGTATAGGGGCATGACAACTTTCTCTCTCCTAGAGATGATTCCCCTTGTGATGCACCCCAGCATTCTATTGGCCTTTGCCGCTGCTCTCCTGCACTGAGTTGAGTGATTAATTTCTCCTGTTACTAGCACTCCCAGATCCTTCTCCTCCATTGACATTGATAACTCCACCCCCCAACCAGTAACTATTCCTTGGATTTATGGCCCACCTTACACTTCTTGGCATTGAATCCTAATTGCCAGTTGTTCGACCAGCCCTCCAGTCTTGCTAAATCCTCCTGGAGGACTCTCCCACCTCACCCCCCCCCATCCACTTCCCACACAGATCTTAGTCTCATCTGTGAAGAAGCTGATCTTACTTCTTATCCTGTCCAAAATGTCAGCAATGAAAATGTAATACCTGGTCCCAGCACCAAGCCTTATGGGACCCACTTGTTACAGCTCTGGGCTCCGATAGTTCACCTACCACTGCTACCTTCTGCTGCCTATCCTGTAGCCAGCTCTTGACCCATCTAACCAGTTTCCTCCCCACTCCCAGGTTATCCAGCTTGCTGGTCAGCCTTCCATGGGGCACTGAGTCAAAGGCCTTGCTGAAGTCTAGGTAATGGGTGTCTACCACATGGTCCTTGTCCAGTGCCTGCATCACCCAATCAAAAAAGTCAACTAGGTTTGTCTGGGCAGGATCTGCCCGAGACAAACCCATGTTGCTTTCCATCCTGGTGACCATTATCTTCCAGAAATGTCACCAACCTCTCCTTGAAGATGGTCTCCATTAACTTTCCTACAATGGCAGTAAGGCTCACTGGTCTGTAGTTCCCTAGTTCATCCATGGGCCCACTCTTATGGAGGGACAAAACATGAGTCATCCTCCAGTCCCTGGGTATACACCGAGTATCCAGTGAGGTGTTGATTATGTTCACCAGCAGCCCTGCCAGGACTTCCGCCAACTCTCTTAAGACTCTAGGGTGAACTCCATCTGGCCAAGGTTCCTTATCCACCTTCAGGGACTTAAGGTCCTCCATCACCCTACCCACTAGTATCTCACAATCCTTAACCCCCTTCCCCCTTACTCTCAACCCAATCTTCCCCTTAAGCACTGGCCTTTCTTTCTCCCTGGTAAATACTGATCAGAAGTACTTGTTGAGTACTTCTGCCTGCTCCTCACCCTTTCCCACCCATCCATCGCCATTCTTTATCCCAACAATCTGATCCTTCCTCTTTTCTTCTCCCATATTTACCTGAAGAAATCCTTTTCCCCTTCTCTAATAACTTGTTGTAGCCTTAGCTGCCTTGACACCTTGACTGTCCTTACTATTCCACTCACCTCCCTGGATTTCTTCACATATTCCTCCCTGTCCTCCTCGAGGTTGGTTCTTTTAAGAAGAAGAAGAAGAAGCAGCATTTATATAGCACTTTTCATACACAGTGTATCCCAAAACACTTTACAAGCAATGCTAGACTGATAGTGAAGTGACTGAATGAGTAGTGGTGGCCATATTGCACATCAACACCCACACACAGCCTGGACAAGTGCATGATCTGGTTTATGGGAAAGGGAATGTTGGCCAGGACACAGAGAATGTCCCCTACTCTTTGCAAAGAGTGCCCTGGATTCTTTTGCTTCTACCTAGAGGCCAACCAGGACAGCACCAGGATGGGTAGAAGGAACCTTGGTTTAATGTCTCATCCCAAGGATGGCACACTCCAGCAGTACAGCACCCCCTTGATACTGCACTCGGATGCCAGCGTTTTAGGTATGAGTTCAATCCCAGTGTGAGATGAGAACCCATGACCTTCTGGTCCAGAGGCAGATGTGCTACCAACTGAGCCACACTAGACCCATCTAACCAGTTTCCTCCCAAAGGCATCCCTCTTTTCCCTCACCCTCTCCATAACTTCCCTGTTCGTCCAGCTCAGCTTCTTGTTCCTGGTTTTCTTGCTCTAGATCTTTAGACATGTGCTAGTGGCCTTAGCCAGGCCCTGCTTGATGATTGCCCATTTTTGCTTGGCGTCCATACATGGGCAGATGTTAGCTATGTGCCCTTCCAGTATTTATCCCCTTATGCCATAGTCTGCACTTTTGAAGTCCAGGACCTTAGTCTTTGTTGTGGCTACCTCCTTTCCTAGAGTGAGGGAGAACCACACTGTGTGGTGGTCACTTTATGCCAGGAGGTCCTCCACTCCAACGTCACTAACTTGTTCACCATCTGTCAGAACCAGGTCCAGAATGTTCCCCTCCCTAGTTGGCTCTGTTACCTTCTGTGTCAGGAAGCCATGCTGGAAGGCATCCAGGAGGATTGGCTCCCTGGCACATGAGGCAGCCAGGACACTCCAGTCTACCCCAGGCAGGTTAATGTCCCCAACCACCACTGTGCCTCCTTTTTCCAATAAGCCTCTATAACTGTTCTCCCAGCTCCCTATCAATCTCCTCCTTTTGTATATAACCCCCAAACTAACCTTTCTACCCTTCATGCTGTGAAGCTGCACCCATAAGGCTTCCACCCTGCCTTCCTCCCCCTCCTCCCCGTTACATATTATCCCTTCCCTGACATAGATGGCCACCCCCCCTCCCCTTTCCCTTTGTCTCTGTTCCTGCAGTATAGCTTGAAACCTGGAATCAATAGGTCCCATTCATGGTATTGGGTTGCCCAAGTCTCAGTGATGATGGCTATGTCCACCTCCTCTTCCACCATCAGTGCCTGCAATTCTATAGTCTTTTTTTCCAGACTCCAAGCATTTAATGATACCACCCTCCACTGTGATCCTATCCCCTCACACCTTTCCCCAACCCCCACCCCCATCTCCTCTCCTGTTTGAATTTTGCTTCTGCCTAGCTATGGGGAAAGGCCCAAAGCACTCTCTCTCCTGGTGACTGCCCATCCCTTCAGCACCCCCTTCTTAGTTTAAATTGTATTGAGCCCGAGTGAACTCCTCTAACTTGTGCTTTAGGACCTGCAAGCCTTCTTTGCTAAGGTTCAACCTGTCCAATGCATACAGTTCCTTATTCTCCCACTTTTTGCCCCACTCCCCCACTAATCCATATCTCATGAATCTCATCTATACAATTCCCCAAGCCAATTGTTGAAATCCGAGATTCTCTGCTTTTTGGCTGTACTAGCTCTTGGTACTGGAAGGGTTTCAGAGAACACTATCAACCTTCCCACTTTACTGCATAGTCTTCCCACTTCCCTGAAGCTTTCCTGTACCTCTTCAGTCCTTCTTCCCTCTAGGCCATTTGTGCCTAGGTGCACCACAATGTATGGTTTCTCCGAAACCCTCTCCACACATTGTTGATACTTTGGCCATTCTGCTGTCATGCCCGGCATGCACTCCACCCAAATCCTGCTTTTCCTGATTGTTCTTTTTCCCATCAAACACCCTTAAGTATGGAGTCCCCCAGAATGACAACCTTGCATCCCTTATCCTGATCACCCTCCTGTTGCATGCTATTTCTCTGTCCCCCAACTCAATCCCCCTCCCCTTCTTCTATGCCGATGGACCCGTGCCTCCATGGAACCCTGTTTATCCCCTTTCTTTTGGCCCCTCCTCACCTGTATAACACCCAGCCTGGCCTGTCTGATTCCTCTCTCTTGCCATTCCCCATCTGCTCCCCCCTCTTCCTGTACCTACTGGCCCTTCCTGTACGATGACACCCCCACTTGCCACTGGCTCCCAGTGACCCTCCTGATCCATGCTTCTCCCCTTCCTTGTGCTCCCTCCTACACTCTCCCTTCTCCCCTTTGAGCCTCACAATCCCCCGGTTTTCTTCTTTCACTGATGTACCTATAAAATGCCTTATCCCCTTTGTTTACAAACTGCGCTAAACCCTCTTCTGTCTGCGCCCTCACCCTCCTAACAGCCTTCCCTACTTCCCTTAGACATTCAAGGTACACGTCCCTGTCCTCCTCCCTTTGGCTGTCCTTATATTTCCTGAAACTCAACCTTTTAGCTCTGACTTTGTTCCCCACCTCTTAGGAGAACCATAGTGGTTTACTTCTTCTTTCCCCTTTGGCGACTATCCTAACACATTGGTTTACTATCTCCACTATGTCTTCTTCAGTTTCTCCCATTGTTCTTCCACCCCCTCTATTACTCCTCCCTTCCCCAGGACCGATTGTACACATCTACGCATTTTAGTGAAATCCACCCTCCTGAAATCTAATACTCTTGCCCTTGTGTGGCTTAATTGAGTCCATGTCTCCATGCTGACCCACACCATGTGGTGGTCACTGGACCCCAGCTGCCCTTCCACCTGTATTTCTTTGACTCCATTCCCACTGGTCCATACCAGGTCCAGAATTGACGTCTCCCTGGTTGGCTCATGTACCAGCTGCCTGAGTCCAACCCCCTGAAGGGATTCTAGGATGACTGTGCTTCTGGCTGAAGCAGCCATCTCGGTGGCCCAATCCACATCTGACATATTGAAATTCCCCAGTAGCAGGTTTTCACTTTTAGCTGCCATGTTGTGTATATTCTGTATTTGTTCCCTGTCTACTTTCTCGCTCTGTGCCAGAAGTCTGTAGAACACCCCTGTGCGTATGACTGTTCCATTTCCTGGCTCCAGGGTGACCCACTTTACCTCAGCCTCCCCCTGTCTTCACTGAATTTCTGTAGCCTTTATACCATCTCTGATGTACAGGGTCTCTCCCCAACCCTGTTTACCCTCCCTATCCCTCCTGAACTGTGTATAGCCTGGTACTCTGACTTCCCAGCCAAGATTAGCAGAGTGCCACATGTCTGTTATTGCTGCTATTTGAAGGTTTGCATCTGCCAACATGGCCTGCAGGTCCGGAACCTTATTTTCTAGGCTATGGGCATTCGTTAGCATGGCTATCCATGTTTTACAGTCTGCCCTCCCTCTGCTCTTGTCATCCCTCTCCAGCATCTTACCCCCCACCCCGGTTTCCTTTCCTATGTGCTCTCACCCCCCCCCGTATCACTCATTATAAATTCTTTGCCTGCCTGCCTGCTTTAACTGTTCCTGTAGTCAAGTTATGTTTCTGCATGTTCCCATGGGGGGGCGGTGTTACAAAGCCACCTGACCCTCCTGGCTCTCCCCCCTTGGCCAGTTTAAATGCTCACAGCTGAAGCATTTAAACTTCTCACAAAGGACCAAGGTCCCTTTCTTGGACAGATGCAGGCCATCCTCCTTATATAAGTTCTCATCTGCCCAGGTCAGGCACTAGTCCCATATGAAGCCAAATCCCTCCCTTCCATAGCAATCCTTCAACCAGGAGTTAAAGGTACGGATGTGGAGTGCCCTAGCTTCCCCTGTGCCCTGGACAGGTAGCACTTCTGAGAATGAGACAGAGCATGCTATCTGTTTCAAGTTTCACCCCAGCTTCCTGAAATCCTTCTGGACTCTGGCTAACTCCACCCTTCTCCTGGCTAGGTCATTGGTCTCAATGACCTACTCCAGATGTATGCTTGTTCCTTTCCCTAGGATTAAAACTGTGGTCCCTATGTTCAGTCACACTACCTGCATAGCACTTGAAACTTTGTAATCACTTAGGCTATAGAATTAGCTTCTGTAACCTGCCATCCTTCCCTGGATTTAGGTGCCTTGCCCTCTTGTTCAGTCTAGTGTCATGTTTCTTGATTGACCTCCCACTAGATTATTTTTCAGTACTGACTTGTAACTGATGCTTTCCATATGTTTGTTTATATCAATGTAGATATTATGTTTGTGTATACCTATGTGGCTACTATTTTGCTGGAATGTACTGTTAAACGTTGAAGGTCTGTACTCTAACAGATCATGCCTGAAAGTAGGCAAATGTTTGTATTGTGCACATTACCTGGTAAACACAGCTAGATAAATAAATAAATGTGTACACAACAGCACTTTGCAGACATCACAATATATTTTCTGCACACAGTCCATGTTATTTAGCTTGGCTGGTGGTATGTATATGCCATGTAATGTATGGTGTACGCTTACATTGCACATGGTATGTCACTCTTGGCCTGGCCACTGTGTTTGGCTACACCTACGGTACAATGTTCTAAACTACTGTTATAGAGGTATGCTTCCTGTGATCCTGTTGTATGAGATCTGGGACTGCATACTTACTACTGCATACTATGGCGTGTTCATGGTCAGTACCTGTCATGTATGGGTATATTGATCATAGGTGGGGAGGACGGCTGGATTGTTGCACTACACAGGCTAGGCATACACTGTGCTGAGCCTTTGCTACGACAGTAGGATATAGCATTCCAGCATTGCCTGGGCCATGGCACACCCACCTGTGTAGGTGCCATATTTTTGCACAATGGTGAGACATGGCTCTGCATGGTCCTGACCATCTGTCCACATGTGGCTGCTGGTGCACAGTATAAGTATATGGGTGTGTATACTGTTTTGTGTTTATGATACTGTGCCATGTGTTCTGCTGCATATTATTGATTACATCTCCATTGTACTCCTCCACAGATGACAGGGCATAGCAGGGTCAAGTCATGTCTCTGGAGCATCAGCAGCACAGATACAGTAGGACCAGTGGCAGGAGACATCAGCTCATGAGGGGTCTAGTGTGAATAAAACATGGAAGGACAGTCTGTAGACACACGTCCACATAAAAACCGTGTAGTGTGTGTTCCACCCTCTTGGTTGCATGTGTACACTATGCTGCATGCTTCTGTGGTTGGACACAGATTTCCATGTGTGCCTCACCATGCTGCACATGTGCCTGTGGGAACAGCATTTAGACAGTTGTGGGTGGGGACACTCACCGAGCCCTTGGGTCATTGTACCACCACTGACACTGTGGTGTGTCAGCGTCTGTGCAGTCTATTGTTGTTCACATCTTTCAGCTGGCATGCTGCCCAGTGTGCATGCTGTTAGGGAAGTATTATCTGCTCTGATCAACTTCCGCTGCCCACCAAACTCCCGCTCCGCTGCCCTTGATAGTGTCCAAGGCAAACAACCAAACAAAGCCTTCCTAAGATTCCTGGTAAGATGTCTCAGGAAATTATTAGTACTACTGCTATTCTGTGCAGGCAGTGCGGAATTAAACCCTGGCCCTGCCCTTCAGATAACTCTAATTTGGACGTATTTTACGTTCATAAATTAGCACAAAACATCCTAAAATGTAGTCTGTGGAGTCATTTACATCCATTAACATTCCCCTTGTTTAAGGCTGACATCAGTTTTTTATTGTGTGGATGTCTTATTTTTTTGTATGCCACGCTGGGAGCCCACCCTAGTGTGGCAAAAGTCTCTTTTACCAATGGGGGTGTCCAATTCCCCATCAGCTTCACTGCCCCCCTGAAAAAAATCCATATGCCACGCTGGGAGCCCCCCCCATGTGGCAAAAGTCTTTTTTGCTGACAGGAGTGCCCAATCCCCCGTCAGCTTCACTAGCTCCCCCAAACTGCCTGGTGCCAAGCTGGGAGCCTACCCAAGTGTGGCAAAGGTCCCCCATTTTCTTTCAAAAAAAGACCTGAAATGAAAAATACTTCCCTCGTTGATTCTCTTGCCCACCTCCCCCAACCTGCGCCCACCATCTGTGTACCCCACCTCCCCACACCCCCACCTCACCCCATACTTACCTCCGGAGCCCAGTGCGATGATCTTCAGTGGACTGGGAACACGTATGCACTCTTCAAAGCCGACCGCGAACTGAAGAAATGACGATAAGCTGTATAATGGCATAAACTGATTTTTTTCAACTTTGGTGCATATCTCAGCCATTTTTGGGAACATTTTCACCAAATGTTCAACATGGGGGTTTTGGGGCCCCACCTCATGAACTGTGATGCTGTCATTTTGTTATTCGGTCCAGAAAGGTGATTTTGTGGTCACTACACGGAACCACCTTTCGGGACCGATTAACAAAAGGACAGTGTCTCAGTTCATGTGGTAGGCCCCCATAAACCCTATGTTGAAAATCTGGTGAAAAAATTCCCCAAAATGACAGTTTTATGAGTGTGCATTGCTCAGTTCCTACACATGCTCGTAACTCTGAGCATTTTTAATATTTTCACTCCAGATTTTCAGCATTGCCATTTTACCACACCTCCTTATGAACAATACAACTGTCATTTTTCACATCTCACCTGAAATGTGTTTTCGCACATGTAGCTCACAATGGTGCGGTCGGTGTGCGAAATCAATGTTTGGGACAGATTAAGAAAATCACAGTGACACTGTTCACGAGCAGAGGTCTTAAACTGGCTATGTTGAAAATTTGGTGACAAAAGTCCATGTAATGACTGTGTTACGAGCGTGCATTGTGTCAGATATGGCAAAAAACCCCCGGTAAAATTAAGGGTAACTGCTCCCAAGGGATGTCCACAGAGTACTGCATCCCTCACAGAGTGCAGTTATGTCTTTAGTGATACCCTCTAAACTAATTCTAAAGGGTACCATTAAAGAGTTCCTGACAGTGCTGGGGTGGGGGTTGGGGGCAGTGATTAGAAGAAGCACATGTGGCCGCATGGAGGAATAGGGCTAGGGAATGGGGATCCTCTGGACACCAGGGACCTTTAACTGGCTTGTGGTAGGGAGTGGTCACTGGACATGTGGCAGGGATCTTTACTTGGGCTGTGGTTAGGGAGGGGCCAGTGGAGATCTGGCACCTTTACTGGGGCTTGGGCTAGGGATTGTATTCACTGGACACCATGTATCAAGGGAGAGCAGTGGATGTGACCTTTCTGGACTTCAGTAAGGCTTTCAACCCAATACCACACAAGAGGCTAGTTAAGAAAGTAAGCAGCTAGCATGGGTGTGTGGTAGAAAGTGGTAAGCTGGGTAACTAACTGGATAAATGATATGAGGCAGAAGGTGGTGGTAAATGACAGTGCACTCAGGGTTCAGGAAAGTAACTAGTCTGGTACCACAAAGATCAGTGGTGGGACTGGTCCTCCTCAATGTCTTCATAAGTAACATTGCTGTGGAGCTAGAGAGGAAGATGTGTTTCTTTGCAGATGATACAAAAATCTGCAACTGGATGGACATTCACGAAGGCGTGGAACTTACCCACAAGAAATGTAAATGGTCATCAGAATAGGGGACAAGGGCAAAACAGGATTATTTCTAAAAGAAGTAGCAGAGCCCATTTAGAGGAAGGGGCAGGAACCTGAAAGGAAATACTTCATGTTGTAATACAGTGTGTTTGTAGAAAGGCTACAAATGTTAGTGTAGCATGGATTACAGTGAGTTATTCAGAAGGCCAATGAGTTGACTTCAAAAACTATAGGACTTGGAGTATTGTGACTGCCAAAATTTGTCGACTGGAATTATTTTGACTTCCAAAAAATTGACAGTTGGAGTATTTTGACTCCAGTAAAACTGAAATGACTTCCAAATTTCAACCCATGGAAGTATTTGACTTCCACTCAAAAAAAATTATCTGAAGCCCTGCCCAGGCCCCTCCCCCCACTGCTAACTGCCCCGGGGGAACTCCCACAGCTAAAGGGTCTGAGCTTTCTGCATATGAATGTATGCAGCCTTGCCAACAAACTTGACAAGGTCTACACCTGGGTACTACATGCCAAGCCTGATGTAGCAATGCTCTCGGAAACCTGGCTGAAAAATACGTTACCTGACAAAATGTTTAACATACCAGGATACAACTTGATCAGGTGTGACAGGTTGACCAGAGGTGGTGGTGTTGCCATATATATTAAAGTTAAATTCCTAACCACCGATATTGTCCGCACATCAATGCCCAGAGAATTTGAGTGTCTTGCCTTCAAAATTACCTTCTCACCTGGTATAGCCTTATTGGTAGCTACATGCTAGAGATCTCCTGCAGCGGGCCTGTGTATACTGCCCCATATTCACTGTCTCCTGGAAAAAGTGAACACAGAATGCATTATCATGGGTGACCTTAACCTTAATTGGAACGATGCCAGCGCAAACAAGTTTAAGGACTTCTGCGATGAGCAAGGGGCTCACTCAGATTATCTCTGACGCTGCACGACCTAATAAGAAAAATCCCAACCGAAGTTCACTTCTGGACCTTATACTTGTCAACAAGTCACATAATATCTCTCATGCTGGGGTCTTCCACGATGATCTGAGTGATCACTGCACAGTCACCTGCACTAGGATCTCCCCACACCTCCTCTCCACCTCTACTTTCAAGCTTAATTGAAACCTAAAATATTTCAGTCTCCTGGCCTTCCTGACAGATCTTGGGAACATAAAGTGGCAGGATTTCTACCTTGCACCCTCTGTGTCTAAAGCATTCTGTATCTTCCAGGATCTGCTAGTAAATGTTATCACCAACACGCACCCTTAAGGAAAATCAAATCCAGGAAATACGCACCTGATTGGTTTAGCCCACTACTGAAGAGGGCCTTACAGCATAGAGACACCCTTTGGAAAAGGGCAAGGAAGTCGCAGTCTGACACAGATTGGCTCTCCTCTGGGTAGCCAGAAATGCCTGCACCATACTGGTAAGGTTGGAAAAACAACAGTTCTTCCAGATCAGCACTGGAGGCAAACAAAGACTGTTCCACCAATTTTTGGCAGATACTGAGAGAAGTCGAGGGACATTCCCCTTCCACCCCGCTACCTGCTAAAATTGTTGCAAATAACACCTCCTACACAGATAGGTCCAATGTCCTCGATCAGCTCAATAATCACTTTGCCACTGCAGGCCTCACATTCAAGACATCACCTGTTAGTAAACCGAGCACCACAAGCACCACCAGCATAGTTACTAGACCAGCCATAGCACTCCCTACTGACCACCCCCTCTTCAAGTTCCAGTCAGTCTCCTACAAACAGGTGGAGTACCTGCTCCTCTCGCTGGACACCCAAAAGAGCACTGGTGCCAATTTGCTTGAACCCTTCTTCTTAAAAGCAGGTTCTTATTATCTGGCAGCTCCAATTGCTCATCTCTTTAACAGCTCATTATCCTAAGGGGAATTACCACCTAGCTGGAAAACCGCACACATTATCCCCCTGTTCAAGTCAGGAGACCCCACTGACTTGAACAACTATAGGCCCATTTCATTGCTTCCTGTTTTATCCAAGCTACTTGAAAATATTGTAAATTCTCAATTTAGGGAGTTCTTGGATCATGAAAAAATCCTCAATCCAGTCAAATCAGGTTTCAGAACTAAAAACAGTACCACGTCTGCTCTAGCCAAAGTGTCAAATGACAATCTAAATGCCATGGACAGTAAACAGCACATCTATGCCCTCTTCCTTGACCTCAGCAAAGCATTTGATATGGTTGATCATTCCATACTTCTTGATTCCTTAAGTAGCATCAGTCTAACCTCTGCTGGAGTAAAGTGGTTCCACTGCTACCTCATAAATCATAAACAGCAAATTAAATCCCAAAGGGAATTCTCCCCACTAAAATTACAGCCCTGAGGCATTCCGCAAGGTTCCATTTTGGGAGCTATCCTCTTCGCCCTTTACATCAACCTTATCGACTCTGGTCTGGTTGCTGGAAACATTCATCTCTTCGCAGATGACATAGTCCTCTACACGACCAACCCCTCCTTGGACATTGCGCACAAGGAGCTACAGCAGAATTTTATCATCCTCCAGCATAACCTGCTAAATCTAAAGCTCTTGTTAAATGCAAGAAAAACAAAAGCTATGATTATCTCTCCATCCCACAATACAGGGATACCTGGGACCCCACAGATTATTACCCTCCTTAATGAACCACTAGAGCTAGTGGATAAATTTAAATATCTGGGAGTCTGGTTGGATGACAAACTCACCTTCAGTGTACATCTAAGTGAGTTAACAAAAAAGTTAAGGCAGTGCCTCAGTATTTTCAACTGCATAAGATACCTACTCACCCTGGAAGCTAGAAAGCAGCTGGTTCAAACAACCTTTCTTCCCCTGATTGACTACGCTGACTTTCTATACAGCCATTGCCCCCAGTATGTACTCCGAAAGCTGGATACACTCTATCATCGCGCACTGAGATTTGTTCTTGACTTGCCCTTGCAGACTCATCACTGCTCATTGTACCAAACATTAGATTGGCCATCCCTCTCCACGAGGAGGCAAATAAACACCCTCATGTGGCATGTGGCTTTGTCCAACAAACTACCACCCTATATCTGTGACCTGTTTGAATGTTCAGAGGGTGCCTTCAGACTAAGGAACTCCTCCTTTGTCCTCCTTAAACTACCCTGAACAAGGACATGTCTTGGCTCAACTGCATTAGCTCCTTTTTACCAGATCTTCGGAATAGCATGCAAGAATTGCTTAAAATCTCCCTGCTGTCCAGCCATTTTATATTTAGGGGGCTGCTCTGCAGAGGCCTGAATACGGCATGTGATTGATTCAGGTAAAGCCTTACCCTGCTCAACTGAGTCTCTTAACCTCTGTAATCCTGGGCCTCCTATTTCCTGTGTCGGCCAGCATCCCTTTAGGGCAGCCAGCTCCCCCCCACCTGCCCCCTCTCACCAATTAGCTTCGCAGGGGGTCTCATTCTATTAGGCTGCCCTATTTTCCCCTCTCTTCTTTGTGTCAGATACCCTTTCTTCCCACTGCCCTTCTCTACTGTATGTCCCTCCCTCCTTCCTCGCCTCACTTGTACTCTATAAGTTACAACCTATATACACTGCACTTTAAATGCCAATATTTGCACTTGCTTTACATGTCTGATTCATCCAAGTACTGACTTTGTATATCGTAACTGCCTGTACTGATGTCTAATTTTGTATGAAGTGTTGTGTACTGTAAGCAAAAGTGTCCTCTGTGTCCAGGACCATCTTGAAAATGAGCTTGCTCAATGGTGTAACTGCCTGGTTAAATAAAGTTTGATTGATTGATTGTATGTTGTGCCTTGGCATTATTATGCCATGCAGTGATGTGTCCCCTGTGCCACCGCTCAGTGCACCAGGGAGCTGGAGGCAATGCCCATAGCCCCAGTTGGTGTGCCTGTCATTGTCAGTTTGGCGTATTCTGCAATATGGTCAGCACTTTGTATGCGTATCTGTCTAGTGAAAGTAGGCACAGGCCAGTGTTGTACCAGTACACCACTGTGTTATGCCATGTGCCTCATACAGCACCACTGGCAGTCTGTCTACATCAGTGCCCTCTCCAGTGCCATATGCATTTGGTGTAATGTCACTGCTTTTCAACAGAGCCAGGCTTATGTGGCATAAGGTCAGTGGAGGGGGGGTATTAGTGGGTGTGGCATGTACCTTACCAAATGTGCTCGAAATTGGGATGCATAGTCGGTAGTATCTAATCAACACAGTGATTACCAAAGTATGATTATTCCACTGCACACTGGCAGGACCATGCATACACTTGGACATAACTACATCTTCACAGGGCCAATATCCTGTACTGGCTCTGCATGAGTGGCAACCATGTATCTAGGGTGGTGCCGGCAACTGTTGGCATGGGGCTGCTTCCAGGTGGGTCGACATCTCACAACTCTGTTGTGCTTATGAGGTACAGTGTG
The DNA here is from genome assembly GCA_016271365.2 of Neoceratodus forsteri. Taxonomy (NCBI): domain Eukaryota; kingdom Metazoa; phylum Chordata; order Ceratodontiformes; family Ceratodontidae; genus Neoceratodus; species Neoceratodus forsteri. Next base: position 640,785,293 of record CM028129.1, on the reverse strand, counting down.
TAAGCACCCACCTGTATACAGCACCACTGCATTCACATGTTACACCGAGTGCTGCACACAGTGCTACACAACAGTGCCATTCATATACAGCTGTGCTGTGGGTAACACATGTATGTCTGTACCTGCCCCTGTGGCCGAAAAGGGTGGCTCATGGTTGTCCGTTGACCTGCACACCTGTGTTGGTCTGTATGCTGGATAGTTGGTGTGCAGGGCATTTTGTGCGTGCATGTGTATATATGTGTGTGTGTGTGTGTGTGTGTGTGTGTGTGTGTGGTGTGCATGATTCAAAGGCCCTCAGGCTATTACACAGCCTATTGCACTCAGGCCTGGTCCCAGTGTCACTTATGCAGCATTTCCATTTCTGCCTGCTGGTGTTGTGTGTCCTTACACAGCTCGGTCTTGCTCCATTACAGCATAGCACACTCATTGTACATGCAGTCCTGTACTGTTTGGGTCCACAGTGGTGTCTCTGGTATGCCATGCACATTCCATTGTAGCTGTTTTGACTCCTCCCACCTACATGTGGCATGGTGGCCCATGTGTTAGCTGGTTGCAATTCCATTATACACGTTAAGCCACTCCTGTGTTCCTTGTCCCTTGTGCACAGCTGGCTGACTTCAATGAATTTCTTTTCATGGGTGCCCAGAGGGATGCAGGAGACTGCATGTATCAGAGGGATGCAACCATGACAAAGAGATGGGACGACTACCTGAGATGCCAGGTCTGTCTGCTGCGGCTGCTAGTGTGGTGTTTGGTGGATTGCACCCAAATGGTGAGGGCATGCTCCTGTGCAGTGTGGGGAATGCTCCCATGCAGTGGGGAAACACACTTGTGCTGTAGAAGACTTGTCAACAGTATAGGCACATGAACTACGCCAGCAGCTATTACCACCACTACCTGCAGCACCTTGATGGCATGGGACCATGGATGTTTAATGATGAGTGTGTGTCCTTTATTTTGAGTTCCAGGGACATGTTCCCTTTCTTTTGATTTTTGTGGGTGAGCATCCTTTATTTTGGTTTTCATGGGTGTGTGCCTTTTATTTGGAGTGTCATGGGTGAGCACCCTTTATTTTGAGTGTCATGGGCAGTTGCCCTTATTTATGTTTTACTGGGGGTGGTGGCCTTTTCTTTTTTCCTACCCTACTTTTTTCAGGCAGTTGTCCATGTTCTTTGTTTCCCCTTTTTGTACAAGCAGTTGCTCATGTTCTTTTGTCCCCCCTTTGTATGGGTGGTTGCTATATTTTTTTGTTCCTCCTTTATATGGGCAGATGCCCATGTTCTTTTGTTTCCTCCTTTGTACAGGTGGTTTCCCATGTTCTTTTGTCCCCCTTCCCCATACAGGGGGTTGCCCTTGGTTTATTTTGGGAGTGTAGTTGTTATTATTATGGTTTTGATGTCATCCTTGTTGTTGTTTATGCCCTTTTCTCTTATTTTCTTAGTTAAAAAAAATACCTAGATATTTAATTTTGTCTGTCTTAACCATACATTTTCTAAGGTCCAGGGGAGACCCTTTGTTGGAATTTAGTACTAGTAATTCTGACTTCTTCCAGTTTACTTTACACCCTGAAAGGTTCCCAAATGAAGATATTTATATCCATAATCTTAGGTAAGGCCACCTCTGGGTTAGCCAAATATAACAAAATATTATCTGCAGAAAGGGAAATCTTTAAATGTGTTTCTCTTGCCCTAATCCCTATAATTTCTGCTGATGACCTAATTTGATTTGCTAAAGGCTCTATAGCAAGTGCAAACAGCAATGAGTAGAGGGGGCATCCCTATCTAGTCCCTCTCAAAATTATAAGGCCCACATATTCAAAGGAGATGCACTGCCCAAAAAGGAGATGCACGGCGCATCTCAGAAACTGTGCCGAAGCACGATATTCGAAAGGGAGAGATGCGTAGCACATTTCTGAATGCACTATTGGGCATGCGTAATGTATGTGGTGCAAAAAAGGTGTCAGGTACAAGAATATGTCATGCATCCATATATTCAGCCAAAATCTGCAGCGCATCTGCTGTGCATCCCAGAAGTGTGCCGTGCAAAGTTAGACAGACAAAAGGATGGCCTAAATTGGCCATCCACCCACAGGAAAGCCACGGAACTAGAAGGGGAACAGGATCAGGTCTACAGTACAGTAGCTTCTTCTTGTTGTTTTTACATTGATTCTTGGGGGATTCTACTTGGTAGAAGGTTATTTCTTTCCTTTCTTACTACTAAGGGGCTAGCAGGGTATTGTTTGGGGCTGTTGGAATTTTGAAACCTGTTTTGGTAGCTATAAGTGGACTCATTTGTTTGATGATTTACTGTGTGGCAGGCTGCATTTGTGGAGGCCTATTTCTTCTGTTTTAAAATATAATTTGTGTGATTTAACTGGATCTATTTCTTTGAATTGGAGACCTATATCTTCTAATTCCAAGCCTATTCTGATGTGTTGTTGGTGAAGCTGTTTGAATTTGAGTCCTGTTTCTTTGGGTAGCAAACCTATTTGGGGGGCTTTGAGTAGAATTGTGATTCATTGTTGCTGGCTTCACTAGCTGCAGTTTTAGTGCAGAGTGGAGGAAGGGTGCTAATGGTCTGACCAGAGGCCTCAGCTACCTGATTGTTTCTGGAAGACTTGGGCTGGTCTCACCCCCCCAAACCCCTCACCCCACCCACCTCTGGTCCATGATTTCCTTTATACCAGGGGTTCTGACATCACTTCCTCAAATGGGCAAAGGATATGCACCTGTCATAGCAGAAGCAGACATCCAGGAAAGGAACAGCAGCAAGTGAAGAAGTGACTGCTATCTCAGTGGAAGGGAAGTAAATGCAAATCTAGGAGCTTTCATTATTACTTATTCGCATTGATATTGCATTGGGGAAAGGAGGAGTAGGAGTTTGAAGAAGGTTGTGCAAGTCCCTTTTTGAGTGTGGATAGGAAGGATAGGAATATAAAAAGCAGTTACTCAATATATCTAAACGGTACAACAAAGGAGGTACGGGAAATAAAGAAAAGAGTGTTTTGCACTGATAGAGGGGGGAAAGGGGAGACTTGGGGGAGTGTTTGGTATCCTGCATCTGGAAGGGTGGGGGGGTTGTTGGTGGGCAACGACAGCAATGGGTAGGGTGGTAGGCTGCAACAACTGTGGTGCACCAGTCTTTCTAAAAATTGCCTGGAATGTGGGAGGATGTTTAGTGTGCAACCACATAGAAAAACTTATAAAGGAGATTGAGGGTCTGCAGGAGGAACTAAGACAGGCAAGGCAGATTGGGGGTGGTTAGACCAATACTGGAAGGAGGAAGAAGGAGATGAGGAGGCGACTTGCCAACAGTGGTGAGGAGAGGGTCAGAAGAAGGGAAGCAGAGACAAAGGGGCCCAGGCCAGGAAGAATGATTGCCGGGGAAACCAGGTCAGGAGACAAAAGACAAATGGAAGGAGGAGATAGGGACTTGTGAGGGGAGGTGAAGAAGTGGCAAAAGTCATGGAGTGGAAAGGAGAGAACAGGTTACCATGAAGAGAGAGGGAGCGAGCATTTGTGAATGGTCTTCAGAAAATAGTTTTGCACTGCTAGAGAGGAAGAAATTGGAGGAGGGAAATGATGAAATTAGAGAAGTAATTGATAAATGCCTGGACCAAACTGGAGTGGGGGAAACTCTGCTCAGAGAATTAAAACAGGGGTAAAAGGGGGAAATAATGTGCAGGAGGAAGAAGAGATGGAAATGAGAAAGGGAGATGAATGGAAGCAAGCAGGGAGTAAGAGGGGTGGAATCTTATTGCTGGGGGACTCAATACTAAGAGGAGTCAGGTGGGGTAGCAAGGGAGAGAGGCATAGTCGCATTTGGGTTGAGGCCATGCAAGGAATGACAGCGGAAAGGGTGGGGCAGTCTGTTCTGAAATATGCTAGAATTGGTAGGGACAAGCCTCATTTAATTATACATCTTAGGACAAATGACCTGGCTGACAAGACAGTAGATATAGTCCAGAGGAGGTTTGAGGAGCTAGCACAATTATGTGAGGGGGCAGGAAGATCAGTAACTTTTTCAGAGATTCTTCTGGTGCCAAAGGCAAGCACAGCAAGAAAGCTGAGAATAGAGGAATTTAACAATTTAACAGATGGCTAAGAACCTGGTGTTGTGCTAAAGGGTATGGGCTGTTGGGGGGTGGGAGGGACCTGGGAGGACAGTAGTCTCTATGCTAGGACAGACAACACTTGAGTGAGGAGGGAAAGAAAGTGCTGAAACAGAGAATGGAGAGGTACATAGAGGAAGTTGGGAATTTAAACTAGGGAGTGGGGGGGCAATTGGGGAAGAGATACGCAGAGACCACAGGTAGCGAAACCATATGAGCTTACCCCCCATAACAGTGACAAAGGACAAATGGCAAGTACTATTGGTGATGCTAGGAAAGGGGGGTAGGATGGAAGGGGGGGAAAAGGGTGGAAGTTGGTTATCCTTAATGCTAGGAGCCTTGGGAGGAAAACTGAAGAGTTACAGGTTCTCATGGCAGAGGGAGAGGTGGACATTCAGCCATCACAGAAACATGGGCCAGCCAATACAATGACTGGGACCTGTCTGTACCAGGGTACAGGTTATTTTGTTGGGACAGGGTGATTGGGAAAGGAGGTGGGGTGGCACTATATATGAAGGAAGGACTGAAGTGTGTAAGGGAGAAAGGGGAGGAGGGTAGTACGGAGTCACTTTGGATGCAAATTCAGGATTCCAAGAATAGGATTCTTAGAATGGGAGTAGTGCACAGGTCACCGTCTCAGACGGAGGAGTTAGACAGGGAACTAGCGGGACAGATCAGGAGGACCTGCGAGAAGGGTAGTGTGGTGACTGTGGGGGACTTCAACATGCCAGGAGTGGACTGGAGTACCCCAACAACCAGGAACAGAAGGGAGAATGTACTGCTGGATGCCTTCCAGGACAGCTTCCTGCTGCAAATGTTCAGTGAACCAACCAGGTTAGGGAATACCCTTGACCTTGTGCTGGCAAATGGGGACTTTGTGAGAGAACTTACAGTGGAGGAACTGCTGTCAGGAAGTGACCACCACTCAGTATGGCTCACATTGGATATGGGCAAGGAAGGAGTGGAATTTGGCACAAGAGTGCTGAACTTCAGGAGGGCAGACTTTGGGAGGATGGGGGAAGTGATAAAAGGATACCTGGCCAGAATTCAATCTAGTATGGACACTAACCAGAGGTGGGAGCTCATAAAGCTGGGGATAGTGGAGGCAGCCAAAACCTGCTGCAAAGCCCAGAGCAAGAAGGCTAGGACTAAGAAACCGAGCTGGTTGAGCAAGGAGGTCATGGAAAAGGTAAGAAAGAAATGAGCTGCCTTTAGGAAGTACAAGAAAACAGGGAGTGGGGAGGACAGGGAGGAGTACTAGACAGAATCGAAGGAGGTGACAAGGGCAGTAAGGGAAGCCAAAGCATCTACGGAACTCAGGCTAGCACAAGGCATTAAGAAGGGGGAGAAGGACTTTAAGCATCAGGGAGAAAGGAGCTGTAAGGACCACATAGTAAGGATTAGGAAGGAGCGGGGTTGGGTGGAAGCAGGGTGCGATAAGGCAGAAGCACTAAATGAGTATTTCTACTCAGTATTTACTAAAGAGAAGAGGGGGGTGACACCCAAGGTGGGAGAAATGACAGAAACAGGGGGTAAGGGGTGACAGATGGAGAAATCATGGAAGGCAGAGTTCAAGAGGGTTTGAAGGCACTGAGGGTGGACAAGGCGCCAGGTCCAGATGGCATCCACCCCAGGGTACTGAAGGACCTGGCAGAGGTCTTTGCAGGACCTTTGGCAGACTATTTAATGCCTCACTACATTTGGGGTGTGTACCTCAGGACTGGAGGATGGCTCATGTGGTGCCCCTCCACAAGAGTGGCCACAAGGATGAACCGGGAAACTACAGACCAGTGAGCCTCACATCCATCATGGGTAAGCTAATGGAGACTATCCTGAAGGAGAGGCTGGTGGCCCTCCTAGAGGCCAAAGGACTACAGGACAGCAGACAGCATGGCTTCATACATGGCAGATTCTGGCAAACCAGCCTGGTGAAGTTCTATGACTGGGTAAGTAGGCAACTGGACAGGGGCCATGCAGTGGATGTCCTGTATCTGGAAGTCAGTAAGGCATTCAACTCTGTGCCACATGGAAGGCTGGGAAGGAAGTTAGTAGGCACAGGGGTGGGTGCAAAGCTGGTGAGATGGGTAGGAAACTGACTTAAGGGAAGGCAACAGAAGGTGGTGGTGGGTGGGGAGCTCTCACACCCAAGGGCAGTGACGAGCGGTGTTCCACAGGGCTCGGTGTTGGGACCAGTGTTGTTTTGGATATTCATTGCAGACATATCATGGGACATCAAGAGCAAGATCAGTCTGTGGTGGTGGATGACCTAGGGGGATGGCAGGGGTTGCAGGATGATCCGGCAAAGCTTGAAACCTGGTCAGACACTTGACAACATGAGTTTATTGCCAAAAAGTGCAAGGTGCTGCATTTTGGGATGAAGAACCCAAGGAGGAGTTACCAGCTGGGGGGAGAGCAGCTAGCCCAGACAGAGGAGGAGAAGGATCTGGGTGTGCTCATTACAGGGTCAATGAACAACCTGACACAATGTAGGAAGGCAGCTGCAAAGGCCAACAAAATACTGGGTTGTATTGCAAAGTGTATATCCTCAAGGAGGGAGGAGGTGATTCTGCCACTGTATAGGTCATTAGTTAGACCACACCTGGAGTGCTGTGTGCAGTACTGGTGCCTGTATCTGAAGAGGGACATTAAGTTACTGGAAGGGGTGCAGCGCAGGGTGACAAAGATGATCAAGGGGCTGGGGGACTTATCATACGAGAGGAGGTTGAAGGAGTTGAACATGTACTCACTGGAGGAGAGGAGGGACAGGGGTGACATGATTGAAACCTTTAAATACATGAAAGGAATAAACAAGACTGGTACAGAGGGGCTGTTCAAAGTAAGGTAGGGGAGGGCCACCAGGGGCCATGATATGAGACTGGAGGGAAGAAGGTTCAGGAGGGAGATGAGGAGACACTTTTTTACAGAGAGGGTGGTGGCTGGGTGGAATGCGTTACCTGCAGAAGTGGTATCCAGTACAGCAGTGGACTGCTTCAAAAGGGGATGGGACAGGACAAGGGGGAGGGTTAATGAAGGGGAAGGGTGGAAGGGAGGGGCAGCTGCAAAATAAGGGGTGCTAGCTGCACATTCGAGCAGACTTGATAGACCTCTAGGCCTTTATCTGCTGGCAAATTTTGTATGTTTCTATGTTCGTAACTGCAGACAGACCATCCTGAGACAGCCCTTGGAGGTGCATCAGGATGTGCTCCAGGCAACCATACCCTGCAGTCATGCCAGGATGGAAGTTTTCAAAGCCACAGGTGCCGGCACACCATGGGAACCACCCAGAGAGCTGTCTCCCACACTGCACCCAGGACGTAAACACCCAGATACCACATGCCACTGCTGTAGGGGGCCCCCAGCACACCAGTGGAGCAGATGGCCACACTGCGTCACGTGTACCAGGGGCCATGGCCTGCACCCATGTGGTCTGCAGGGCACCACCCGGTGGTGGCATGCACCACGGGTGATGTCTGGGGCAATGATGCCCAGGTAGCCTGGTGGTATGAGTGACAGCCTCGCATGGACTAGGGACTGACTTGTGGCACGCACCCACGGTGACACACCATAAGTGCACACAGGTGGAACTCACCCACTCGTGTAGCTGGTCACCCTCTGCACATTGCCATTCCTTGCAGTTATCACCATGTTCCTTTCATACAGATGGTATGGGGCACTGCAGGTGACTGTACGCTGTATACAGAGCTGGTGTTTCACATGCATGTGGTATACTGATCAGACTGTGTCTCCCTGTGCCCTCCCCTGTTGCTTGTCCAGTGGGCCTCTGTGGCCACTGTCCAGGTGGGCCCTCTGTACCCCAGTCTGACCCTGTACTTGGCTATGGGTAATAGCACTGTACCCAGGCCAATGCAGTCCACCCATCCACACACAAATATTCCATTACAGCTGCCTGCTAGGCTGCATTACCTCCTGTTCACCTTTGTAGGGTGTTGAGGCAGCCCTGCAAAGCTGGAACTGTGCATTCCTGGGGTATGCAAATGGACTGAATGCATTCCAGTAATGAGCTGCACATGTGGGAATGGGCTCATAATGTGCAATCTGGCCATTTGCATATCCCAGCTGAATATTGTAATTTTGCGCACCGCCCACGTGGCTACCGATCACGCATTTCCATATGCTCCTCATAGGGCTCAGGTCACCTACTGCACCACACATCTCCTACTGAATGATCCCGCATGTGCAGGATATTCAGCTGGACATGCACGATCATATCTCGCAGTGCATCTTCTGAATATACCAGTATTTAGTGCTGGCACATCTGAGTTGTGCAGTGCAGGCACTTGCGTGATCCAGCCTGAGACTTTTGAATATGGGGCCCTAAATCTCTCTGAACAATCTTGATTTGTCACAGTCCTAACTCTGTGTTCCCAATATAACATCTTAATCCATTCTACAAATGTTTCTCCCAAGTTTGCATGACAAAGAACTTGAAGCAGGTAGTCCCACTTGACCCTGTCAAAGGCCTTCTACATGCCCAATAAAAGCAAAATAGTATCAGTAACTTTGTTCTTGTGAATTACATTGAAATCGCATTGTTTGCTGTAGTAACTCTACTGCAGAATTTTACAGGGTTGGGCTTCTTCCTGGTGGGCTTCACTGTGCATTTAAAGCATTCCTAATATTATTAAAACATTGTCTCTGTTTTACAAATCCAGTTTGATCTTCTTTAATTAAAAATGGCAATATATTCTCCAATCTAGGTGGCAAAATATTTGTAAATATGTTATAGTCCAAGTTAAGTAGCAAAATTGGATGGCAAGATGCGCATAGTTTCTGGTCCTTACCTTCTTTAGGAAGTAGTTTTATTAGTGCTTCCCTAAATAATTCCAGCATACCCCCTTGCTGAATAAAAGAATTAATCAAAGTTATTAGTCCTTCCCCTAATATTTTATACAATTCAACTGGAAGCCTGTCTGGGCCAGGAGGTTTTCCTGGTTTCATTTTTAGGACGGCAGTGGGTGGAACCTGCAGACCTCTTGCTATAAGAAAAGAACTCCCACATTCTTTGCGACCGAATAACATGGAGTGTGAACACAGTTGCCTCTGCATCTGTGAAGCACTCCACTCACTGTCTCTCTAGGCAGTTGCACGGTACTATTTGAAATCCTCATACTGCCACTCCCCTCGTTCATTACCTCTCATGTGTGGTTATTTGTGCGGCTTTTTTCTTTTACTTTAATTATTGTTTCCTACCCCACCCAACCCTCCCTATCAGAAGCCACCACACCACTCCACCAGCAGAAACATAATAATGACATTAGGGAGGCCCAATCCCCAGTGTTCTGATCACTAAATCATTGTAGGTCCCCTTCCACTACCACGCATGTGTGGTTATTTCTGAGTTTTTTTATTTTAATTATTGTTTCCTCCTCCCATCTGACCCTCCCTCTCAGCACCCTCCACCCCTCCCTCCAGAAATGTAGTGACACCCCCTATCTACTCACTGCCAGATGCACAGTTATTTTGTGGGATTTTTAAATTTATTTATTGTTTTCTCCCCAACCAACCCTCCCTCTCAGTACCTATGACCCAACTACTCCCCAGAAATGTAACAGTGGCTCTAGGGGTGCCCAGTCCCCCAGTGTAAGAATCCTCATTTGTTTTTTTTTTTTGTTTTTTTTGTACCGGTAAAAAAAAAAGTCTGCCAATGTCGTTTGCAGGCATTGCACTCCCCCCCACCCAACTCTCCCACTCAGCACTAGAGATGCATCAAGGTTTAACTTTGCCCTCGAAGTTAACTCGAAGTGGGCAACTTCAAATGTGCGTAGTACTATGTGAAATTCCCATTAAAATGTCGAAAATTGCCTTTAATGGACTTCACGTTGTTCACTTTGAGCTGACTTTGAGTTACAGTTTTAGAAGATGACGTTTATTTATTTATTTGTTTATGTATGTATCTGGTGCCCCCCCCCCCACTGTTTGTGCCTGACCCTCCAGGCAGCTGGCCCGGTTGGGAATTTTTCACCTCCCTCCCCGGTGACCCGACCGTGGTTAAGTGCAAGCTATGTCAAATGCTTGTACGTCATGGTCACAAGTATGTATCTGGTAACTAGGTAAGCAAGCTGATCCAAAGGACGGTTTTCAGTCACGAACCGGGCCACAACTGTGGCAGGAAAACAAAATATCAGTACAGTAAAGTGATACAAACAGTGTAGGTACAAACAAACAGCAGAATAATATACAAACATTCTGTGTGAAGTCAAGTACAGGCTACAGCAAGTTGATAAGAAACAGCCCACATATCATATATCTGACTGTCTGCAGGTCACACTATGCAGGCAGTTAATTACGTAGGAAGTCAGTGAACTAGTTTCACTTTCTCTTGGAGAAGGAGTTGTTTACTTTTTTTTTTTAAAGTTGTTTAACCAGAAGTAGCACATTAAGGTGAAAGCTTTTTTACAGGTGCATCCTGGGAGCACAGGGAAGTTAAGTGACTTGCTCAGTGTCACTCAGTATGTAAGTGGAAGCTGTGGGATTCAAACCCAAGTCTGGTCTGCTGGATGTCACCAGATTTGCAGCTCAGAACCTTAAACCACTGCATTGTACTGCCTCTGTTTAGTCAGTAGTGTTGGTTTACTGTGTGCTTATTTGCTCCAGTAGTTATCAAGCTATCAAACTCAATTTAACGTTTTTTGTGCTTAAAAGTTTTTGATTCTGTTGTTTAAGTTTTGCAGCCAGTTTGAGTTAATTTGAAACCTTAGTTTAGTTTAAAAAAGTGTTTTTCATTACTTAGTTTTAGTTACTGTAGTTTGAGTACTAGTACTTTTACTAGTGTTTTTTTTTTGTTTTTTTTTTTATTTACATTCAATTTTTGTTAATGTGGCGAGAGGTAGCCAAAGTGGTGGGCAGCGGGGGCTTGAATGCTTGGCGGTCTGGGGTGACCATTTTGCCTCAACCAAGGCACTGTTTCGACCTCGAGTTCTCCCTCACAGTCACAGCCCAGTGTTGCAAATGGCTATGTGGTGCCTGAAGCAGCAGCAGCTGCTTCTTCTTCAGTGATAAGTGTTGCAGCCACTGCCAGCCCTACCGTACTGGTGGCTACCAGTGCTGAGGACCCTAAGCAGCAGGACCAGCAGTAGCCTGAACTTCAGCAGCAGCAGGAACCTCAGCAGCAGTAGCTTGTTGACTCTCCACCAACTGCAGCACAGCAAGCAGCAGTGTCTGGTGCCCCCCCCCCCACTGTCTGTGCTTGACCATCCATGCAGCTTGCTCGTTTGGGAATTTTTCATCTCCCTCCCTGGCGACCTGACCATGGTTAAGTGCAAGCTATGTCAAGTGATTGTACATCATGGTCACAAGTGCAACCACTTGGGTATGGGTGGGCAAAGAATCCACCTTGTACTGCACCACCGTGCCGAGTGGGAGGCAAAGCTGCAGGAGTTACCAGCCAGTTCTGCAACAGATGCCATTGAAGAGAGAGAGAGAGAGTGCATTCGCCTGTGCTGCGTCGCCAAAGTATGGGCAGGGCAGCAGAACCAGTGGCGGCTCCTGCGGCTGCCTGTGAGTGTGACCCATCACAAATGCCTGCCACACAGGCTGACCTGGCTGTTTTATGGAGTGAGGTGGAAGCCATCCGTAATGTTGTTGAGGGTGCATGCCAACAGCTGAACTGGAATGAGGGTCAGAATGCTGAAATAATCAGCATGTTAAGATAACTTACTGGTTGTAGTCATCCCCAGCCCCCACAGGCTCAGTAAAAAATTATTATTTAACTAAATCTACCCCCAAAAAAACATGTCTTCTGCTTTTCATCTTTTCTTAAGCAATCATTTTTTTCATACAGACTAAGCATGTAATTTATGTTCAGTTAATGTTTTCTTTCTGACGTTAATTTTGTTTATCCTGTATTTCTTGACACTCATAATGCTAAATCTGATTCCCCACCTCCCCCAAATGCCCCCCACCCCATTATGCATTCCACTACAGAAAGTGTTTTGTTCTTACTCCTTACTTTATCATATTTAATAAGTCATGTGGTCATCAACTTTGCAGACACTGCATGCTGTCATTTCACTTCATTTGAAATTGTGATGCCAAAACGCCCTCTTTTCAAGACACTTTTATTGCAGCGTGCGTTGTGGCACCAGAGTTTCACCCGTAATGAAAGTATGCTGCATTCGTCATTTTGCCTACCCTCGGTCATTTAAAAAATAAACTAAATTAAGTAACAATTCTGAAAATACTTGTCACTTTTCTAAACATTTTTTCAGGGGATTATTCTTCCATTTGGACACTAATACCATATGCTGAATGATGTAGCAAGATATCAGTAAAATCTAGCCACATTAATAAGATAGTAAAGGAGTTTGCAGATGACAGCAAGATCTGCAACAGAGTCGATGATCCAGATGGGGTGGGCAGAATGAGAAGAGATCTGGATAAACTAGCAAAATGGTCGGAAGAGTGGCAGCTGGGTTTTTAATTTTATACTTCATCTTTATTTTCTTCACATGTGGATTATTTCTTACATTACTTCATAATCACTTACACTCATATCTTTGTTTCCACTTTTCCATTCCTTACAATCTGAATTTCCATTACTCGGTATTCTTTTGTTTTAATATAATATAAAACTTAAGCCTAATTTCTGTATGTTTAAACATCTTTCTTATCTTTCATTATGTTATTCATCTTTACTATTTGAATGCATTGTACCTCTATTCATAACATACAAGTTATCTTTGTACTCTATTTTCTCCCAACCACCAAGCCTCTTTTCCCCTCCTCTATTACTCTCCCTCTTCCGTTCATATTCAGTGTATAGTCTGTAGAAAAGGAAGAGGTAGTTGACTTGTTTTTAATTTTACATTTTTACGTTTTCGTAAGAATAGTCATCTCCTCCCCTCGCTCCTCAACTCTTTCAGACCTCCCCACTTCCATTCTCAATCTCATTCCTCTATCTATTCCCTTTCCTCTTTATTCCTCCTGTTCTTTTTAAGTTCTGTCCCTCATTTCTGTTCTTACTCCAATTCCCATCTCAGCCACCTATTTTGGTATTACAGCAATTTTTGTCTCAGGGAATATGTAATCCTTTCAAACATCTTTATCTTTTCTACTATCTCCCTCCATTCCATCACTGTGGGAGAGCTCAGCGAAAGCCAACTTCTAGTTATAGCTTTTCCAGCCGCAGCTATCAGTACTTTCCAAAGATATTTGGCTTCACGCCCTTTGAGCTCTGAAGGGTAAACCCCTAACAACATATGTTCTGGCCCCAATAGTGTGGTTATGTTAAACCTTGTCCTCATATTCCTCTGTATTCCTTCCCAATATTCCCTTAAATCAGGACATTCCCAAAACACATGTACTTGGTTGGCAGGCTGAGCACCGCATCCCCTCCAGCAGCTACCTGTCATGTCTTTATGCCATCTAGCCATTTGCATTGGCACTCTGAAGTACCTAGATCTCAATTTCCAGACTAATGCCCTCCACTCTGGTGAGGATGTGGTGCTCCAGGTGTTTTGCCAAACTGCTGTCCAGTCTCTACAATCTGACTTGATCCATAGTTCTTGCTCCCATTTGGCCTGAATATAATCTGTTGAATACTGGAAATCCCTGATATAATTCTGATATAATATTGAAATAGCCCTCTCCCCTCTGCTCGAACTCCATATTGTCTCAAATACATTTGGGGCCTCCCATTTTTCAGCTCTTTTAATTGAGTTGTTCACCTGCTCCCCTATAAAGTCTCTGATCTGATAATAACGTATAAGTTCCTTCCCTGTCCAATTAAACCTAATTTGAGCTTCCGCAAATGAAATTACATTTTCCCCCTTGAGAAACTGCCAGGGTGCTCTGCACCCCTGTCCTTCCTGCTTTTTATACCAAGGGTCTCCAGCTGCCGGATTATTCCCTATATCCATAGTCCACCATGTGTACTTCCATTGGTATACTCTGGTAGAGCCTTTAGAGAGTCCCTGCCTATATCCCTGTATTGCTGTTTTTGTCCCCAAATATGGCGTACTTGTCCACTCCTCCCTGGGGTGTAACACCGAGCATTGTGCTAATATTGATGGTGTCATTGCAGCCTCTAAATCTATCTCCTTCCATCTTGCTGTATAATCCATGTGCTGCAATAGCAGTATTACTCTAGTCTGGGCTGCTATCCAGTAACCCAGCAATAGAGGAACCGCCTGTCCTCCCATTTTCTTTGGGAGGTACAGAGTTTACTTTTTAACTCTAGGTTTTTTATTCAACCAGATAAAGCTCCATATCAACTTTTGCCATCCTCCTAATTGCTTGAGGGACACCGGGGCAGGTACGCATTGAAACAAAAACAAAAAACGAGGCAAGACATTCATTTTGACTGCCTGTATCCTCGTGGATAGTAACATTGGTAAAAGCCTCCATCTCTGTATATCTTTTTGTATTTGCTCCACTAATGTAGGATAGTTTATCTGTGGTAGCCGGGTGACTGTTTTATCTAATTTTATCCCTAAATATTTCAAGTAGGGGAGATCCCATCTCATGGGGTATAAGCTTTTTATCTGCGGGGATGGAATATAATTTAGTTTCAATACCTCTGTCTTAGTATCATTTAACGTATATCCCGTGTATTTAGAAAAAAAATTTAAATGTTTAAAGAGGTGTGTTATAGATTCTTCTGGATTAGTTAAATAGAGTAAAATATCATCAGCATATAGAGCTAATTTTTACTGCCTCCCCCCAAGTTGCACGCCTTTAATTTCATGGTTATCCCTAATTCCTTGCGCCAGGGGCTCCAAATATAGGGCAAACAATAGTGGTGAAAGCAGGCATCCCTGCCTTGTTCCCCTCTCCAAACCAAATGGATTTGAGTAATGCCCGTTCGCTCTTACATAGGCCTTAGGTGTTTCATAGATTTTCCCAATAAGGTCGATAAATTGTGTAGGGAACCCAAACCTCCCCAATACCACTCTTAAAAATCACCATGAGACCTTATCGAAAGCCTTTTTGGCATCTAGGCTCAATAAGACTGCAGGTTGCTTAGTGCAGTTCAAGTGATCTATTATATGCGCTGTTCGCCTCAAGTTATCCTGCGCCTGTCTCCCTGGGATAAATCCGGTTTGATCTGTTTGTATTAACTGTGGAAGTATTTGTTGTAATCTGCGTGACAATACTGCCATAAATAATTTGTAGTCTGTATTAAGGAGGGACATTGGTCTATAGGAGGGACACAACTTTGGCTCTTTACCTTCCTTTGGAATTACTGAGATAATGGCCTGCGACCATGATTCTGGTGGGCCTCGTTCTGTTAAAAGTGTTTCATTAAAAACTTTTAATAGTAGGGGAACAAACTGTTTCTGAAAATGTTTATACATTTCACCTGGATATCCATCCATTCCAGGATACTTATTTGTTTTAAGTCTAGCTATTTCTTCTACCAATTCTTCACTAGTTACCGGTTTCATCAACTGCCTTTGTTCCAATTCCGAAACTTTTGGTAGTGGAATACTTCGCAAATATTGTTCCAAGTCCATCTCCTTTCAGATTGGGGAGCTGTATACAAGTCTTTATAATACCCTCGAAAAGCTTCTACTATCTCTGGGGTGTTTTGTAGCCTCTCTTTATTCTGTGGATGTATTAACTTACTTATATAAGCCTTTGCTCTTTGGGTATGCAATATAGCCGCTAACACTCTAGTAGCTTTCGGTCCTCCCTCATAATATCTTTGCTTAATAAACAATAATTTTTGCTCAATATAATAGTCCAATTCTCTGTTCAAGTCTTGTTTAATTTTGCTTAACTTTTTAAAAATCTCTTTGTTATATTTCTTTTTAAGTTGGGTTTCAAATTGCTCCATTTCTCCCCTTAAAACTTCTATTCTCTTTTCCCTTTGCTTCTTTCTATGTGCTGCTATAGCTATTAACTTCCCTCTCAGTATGGCCTTTAACGTATCCCATACTAAAGTTGATGTTACTTCTGGTGTGGTATTTTCCTCTATAGCCTTTTTGATAGTATCTATCATTTCTTGTTTGGTTTCTTTATCTTGCAGCAATGAGACGTTCAATCTCCAAAACGTTCTCCTCTGGAAGTCCCCTAAGTTTATTTGTAAAAATATCGGAGCATGGTCTGACAATACTGTACTGCCTATCCAACTGTCTTTCACTTCCATCATTATTTCTTTTGGCATGAGAAAGTAATCTAATCTCGAGTAACTTTTATATGGTGGGGAAAAATATGTGTAATTTCGTTGTTTAGGGTGTCCCACTCTCCATGCATCCACATACCCCATCTCCCCCAGCAGCTTCACCAACTTTTTCGAGGTTCCTCTCTCTTTACGCCCTCCTAGAGCTGTACTATCCAGATGCAGATCTAGAGTTATGTTCAGATCTCCCCCCAGTATAACTTGTCCTTCCGCCCATTCCTGCAGCTTCAATAGTATAGATCTATACACCTGATAATTCGAACCAGGAGGCACGTAGACCGATGCCAAGGTTATCATTCTTCCCTGAAATTTACCTTTAAGGAATACATATCTCTCCTCCTTGTCAATACATTTATCTATTACTCTGAATATTGTTTTACTTGGTATTAGTATCGAAACCCCCCCATCTTCTACCTCGACCATATGAGGCACTGACTTCATAGTTAAAACCCATTTTCCATAATTTACTATGCTCTGTATGTATTAAGTGCGTCTCTTGCAACAAAATAAAGTACGGGCCCTCTTTTCTCATTGCTGCTAATATCTTACTTCTCTTAATGGGATTGGTCAACCCATTAATGTTAAATGAATAAATTAGTGTTGTCTTATCCATCTTCATATTCCCTTTTATCCTTTCTTTTTCTGTCCCTAGTACTTCCCTCTCTCTTCCCAATCTTCCCCGAGATGGTGTTCCTTAGGTAACTTCGGCAATATGCATTCACTCCCCTTTCCTTTTCATACATTTTAGGCTTATTAAACTGCTGTAAACACGTCAAACCATTTCCCATTTTAACAAGAGATTTAAACATTTCAATCTCCAAACTCTTTAAAAATCTAGTGTATATTCTTCTAAACATATAAAAGATAAACTTTCATTAACCAACTTAATTAAACACAACTTTTCCCCCTTCTCAGAGAGGGACTAGAAAAAAGTGGTTGCTTCCAAGGCAGGGGATCCCAACTTCGTGGTTCCCTTCCTCTGCCCTCCAAAGATGTTATTAAGGACAGACTCGAGTGGAGCTAATCCCTTATTCCCAGGATATTCCCTCGAAAATGCACTCTCTATAGAGTGACCTTTAGTTAGTTCCTCACCTTCAGACCGCCTAGCAGTGCAGAAATGGTACTATACTTTAAGTACCTCCCATTTCCATCCCCCCACACCCATTTCCTTTATTCCTTTCTCTTTCCCCAACTGTCGAGGTCTATGTAATATGTAGGTCCCTTTATTTCCTGCTCTTCCTCCTTATTTGTAATTATGTCCCCTCCCCCCTATTTTATTATGTTTTAGTATGTTTCCTCATATTCGTGTATGTAGTGGCTACTTCCACAATTACCCTTCTTAAGTCCCCTGTCCTCTCGTCTATTTTTACTTGGGTACCCGTATCCCTTGCTTCTAGATTGTTGCACATAGCTGTGATCTCTTATCCCCGGAAGCAACCACAGACCTTGCACATAAATGCATGTCTATCCCCTGCTTCCCTTACCGCTATTGTCGGTTTCAATTATAGGATTTAGAAAGCCTAAAAATTTATCATCCCCCCAATACAGACACACCGGACAGCCCCCCTTCCCTTTCACTTTTCCCACCTCTCCTCTCTCCAATAGGGGGCTAAATTCAAACCGAACTTTTCCCCGTCCATTTTATAGACCATTCTAGGTCTGGATTCACAGACTCTCTCCCCTTTCATTCCCCATTGACTTTTCGTGCCAGTGCTGGTTTAATTCGGTTAAGCTCCCTTATTTATTTATCATTTGTTAGATTTCTCTCTACATCTGCCTTCTGTCCCCTCCAGCTATTAATTCAGCAACTTATCAGCAAATATTTTTTTTTTTTCAATTAGCTGTTCTAGATTATATGATTTTGTCCCTTAAATCGTCCCATAGCCTGTGTTACAGTCCAGCAGCCAGTTCTGTCTGCACTGCACTTTTCTAAATATGCAGCTCAGCCTTTTCATTTGGCAGTTCATGTAATCCCTTCCGGTCATCCCATCTACTTGAAATACACTCAGAGTCAAGCCACCTCTTCTCCTTAGGCTTCGAGTCAAAAACAAGAGTACCTCCAAACTCTTTTTACCATTAACCACATTTCAGCCTTCCATCCCCGGTCCCTCGAGGTCCTCTCTCTGTGCATTACTCCATTCCATCTTCTGCAGCTTCTTGAGTGTTTCTCTGAGCACCCTCATTGGCGGCGTTCCCTTACGCTGTGTTGCCTGTTGAAATACGTCCGACGGGAACCTCTGGCTCTTGCTGATCTGTTCCCTGTCCTCCACAGACAAGGATAATCCCTTCTTTATTAATGCCTCCATTGCCTTGCTTGGAGAACCATAAATTTGCACTCCTTCCTGCCAATATATCCTCAGCTTCGCCGTGAACGGAGTCTGGAATCTGATACCCCTTTCTTTCAACACCCTCAAGATCGGGAGGTACTGCTGCCTTGCTTGCTGAATTTCTGTCGGGTAGTCATGATCCATCGTAAGCTTTGATGTTAAATATGACATTTCTTTTTTTTCCCACGCTCTGCGAAGCAAATCATCCTTTGTTTGATAGCTTGATACCAGGAATATTATAGAGTGAGAACGCGCCTTTGGGTCTGAGGGCTTTTGTCCGAGAGATCGATGGGCACGTTCTACCTTCAAATCATAGTTTGGTGGCAACTCTAGTATGTCCCTTAAAAGATTTTCCACAAATGCTGACATCGGGGCCGTCTCTGCACCCTCCGCTAGTCCATACAGTCTTAAATTATTCCGGCGCTACCTGCTTTCAATGTCTATAGTTCTTGCCTGTAGCCATATCGTTTGTTGAATCAGAGCCCCCACTGCTTGACTGAGGCAGGTCGATGCATCTTCCACCGCCGAGACCCGGGCCTCAGCCTCCTCAATTCGATTGTCTAGCTTTGCAATCTGCTGTGAAAGCCCTTGTATATCCTTTCTTGTTTCCAGCCTTGAGCTGTGGATTTCCCTTAATATTGTCTCAAAAAGCACGTCCTCAACAGTTTATCTTGCCCCCTTCAAGTATAAATAGTAGGATCGATACTAACCGTGAACAACTGCGACTTTACGTATCCTGATTCTAATCCAACTGCATCTCTTGATTTGGCTAAGTGTTTATTCTTCGGGGTGCCCCCTTTATCTCTTCTCCTGGCTTCTTTCGACATCATGAGCAATATTTTACTTTCCAAAAGCACTCGATGAGGGTTTTTAATCTTTTAATTGATAAAGCATGGGAGGGAGCTCCTTTGCTGTGCTGTCTAGCTGTCCGTGGCAGAACCAGAAGTTGGCAGCTGGGTTTTAATGCAAAGAAGTGCAAGATCATGCACATAGGGAAGAGAAACACTGAAGCCACCTATAGGCTGGGAGGGGAGTTGCTGGCAGTCACAAAGAAAGAAAGAGACTTGGGCATCGTCATCACAGATAACCTGAAATCATCCAAGCAGACCACTAAAGCAGTAGATAAGGTTAGGGGGATGTTAGGGTGCATTAGTAGGGAAATCACAAGTCGGAAGAGGGAGGTATTAATCCCTCTTTACAAGACACTGGTTAGGCCCCATCTGGAGTACTGCATACAGTACTGGAGGCCACATCTTCACAAGGACATTTACCAAATTGAGGCAGTACAGAGAAGGGCAATCAAAATGGTGCAGGGACTGCATCAGAAAACATATGAGGACAGATTAACGGAGCTCAACATGTATACCCTAGAGCAAAGGAGGGAGAGAGGTGATATGATCGAAACATTTAAAAATCTTAAGGGCATTAACAAGGTAAAAGAGTCTAACATGTTTCAATATAAGAAAAATAGCTGGACAAGAGGACACTGCATGAGATTAGAGGGAGGCTGATTAAGGGGTAATGTGAGGAAGTTCTTTTTCACAGAAAGCGTGGTGGATGCATGGAATGGCCTACCTCAGGAAGTGATGGATATGAATACAATGCAGGGCTTCAAACAGGCATGGGATAGGTATAAGGAGCAATACAGATGAGTATGAATAGATAGGCCATTGACAGAGCAAAGGCAGATGGCACATTTATAAGGTAGAAAAAGAAATGAGCAGATTGGATGGGCCTTGTGGTCCTCATCTGCCATCAGCTTCTATGCTTCTATGATGGGGTGGTTGATTGTCATGGTAGATGACTTTATGGTATTTTGATTGTACTTGTTGTGGCCCATGAGTATGTATACTATGAGAATGTATGTAACACAATAAACAGTAAACACAAAGTAATACAGCATGACAATCAAAGCATCAGTGCAAGAATGCAGTTACTCTTTTGACCAATACTTTTTTATTCTATTTTACATTGATCCTTATCTAATAACTTGTGTATTTGTATGCTACCCTTCTTTCCACAATTTATTTTATTCAGCATTACTCCATTTTTTAAATGAGAAATAATAAAAGTAGTGCTCATTGTAATGTTTCTGTGACCTGGTTTTCATCAGTATTCCCGTTATTTTTGAACTGATACTGTTCCATTATGTCACATAGCATTGTCTGCTGCATGCAACTTCATTGTAGTAACAACAGAACTGAATTTAAATAGTTGCTGTCCAAAGGCATGTAAGAAGATTGATGCAAACCGGGTGCAAGCCCGATTAAAATGAGCACTCTGTTTATTATTTCCAATTCAAAAAAAAATGTAGTGCTGCTTACTTAAATTGTTGAAAGAAGGCTATCATTTGCATACACAAATTATTAGATTAGGTGGCAATATAAAATAGAATAAAAAAGTATCAGTCAAAATTGTAACCGCATTCTTGCACTGATGCTTTCATTGTCAGGCTGTATTACTTTTTGGTTACTGTTTACTGTGTTAAATTTTCGTAGCATGCATACCCACAACAACTACAATCAAATACCCTAAAGTCACCTACCATGGCAACCCCATAATTTCCTATTTTCTGAATGTTATCAGCTTATAGTCTACATCATTTAGCATGCAGTATTAGTGTCCCAATGTGAATAATAATTCCCTGAAAAAATATTCAGAAAATTAACAAGGATTTCTTGACACTCATAATTCTAAATCCCCAGCTCCCCCAAATGTTCCACCCCCAATTATGGTTTCCACAATAGAAACATTTTTTTCTTATTACTTTCTTTATTTTATTTTTTTAAATTCCCATGGTCACCAACTTTTCAGATGCTGCATGCTTTCATTTTCTTTGAATTTGCAGCACCAAATCGGACGCTGCAATACATTTTTATTGAAGCATGCGATACGTCACCACAGTTTCACCTGTAATCAAAGCGTGCAGCACCCATCATTTTGCAGACCCTATGACATTTAAGAAAAGAAAGAAAGTAAGAACTCTGAGAAACTTCCTTTCTATTGCGAAAAGCATAATGGTGGTATGATAGATTTGTGAGAGGTGTGATTTAGATTAGAATTATGACTTTTTTCCTTACATTTGGTTAAAGCAGCAGTGCAATAATCAAAATGCCATAAAATCACCTACCATGCCCCCCAAATGTCCTATCTTGTGAATGCCCCATTGTTTTAATTTCATGAAAAGTCCAGATGAAGAATAATGTCATAAATCTGTCACAGTGTCCCATGTGCTGCTGTTGTCCCACTATTTTAATTTCATGAAAAGTTCAAATGAAGAATAAGGCACGGAATGTTTCACAGTGTCCCAGCTGCGACCAGTGCCTGTGTTGACTTTTGCTGCATCACTGATAGATGCTGTCCTTTGTGTGTGCCTTCATCCCACAGTGGTGAGTCATTGTTCACCCCAGTGTAATTTTTTTGCATAGACACAGCCATTTAACTTCTATTGAATCTTGTGTGTTGTAAGCAGTCTGTCATGTTGTTCCTTTCAGGGAATCATTATATTACATATGGAATTTTTTCACTTTACTGTGGTTGGCATGATGATCACATCCACATGCCAGGCATATGTTATGAGTCTGACACCTAATGTGGTACTGTAAGATTTAAGTTGTATTTGGGGGTGGGGGGCTGTCTGCTGTGGTTTGCTGAAATATATTCATTTATGATTACTTTTTTTTTCCCTCAGGCCATAGGCACACTTCTGTTCCACTTGTTTCGGATTGTTAATGACTTTGGCTGTACAGAAACTGTCAAGCCATGAAAGGTAAGTATTTTTTTGGGATGGGGGAGTGGGGGTCATAGTTCAAAAACAAGTTCCTTTAATGTTTTTGTCTTCTTTTCAGATCTTCAGCATATTCTGACTGTTGTCTGTTTTCAGACTGGAAGATACCATCAATGGCAATCAACAGCACCTCAATGTTACCTGAAAACAGATGAAGAAGAAATTATTAGGAATTCATTACACTAACACATTCAGTTCCCATTGTGGCTGTTCCTGTTGTCTGTTATATCCAACTTAAAATACCAAGCTATTATTAAAACCCCTTAAAAAAATTAACACATTTAGTGAGTGACACACACTGTTTTAAGTAACATTATACAATGGCAAGAAAGAATCCTGGCTCCTGATTGGTCAGTTGGCCATCACAGCAGGGATGTTATCCTGGCATAACATCCCTGCTGATGATATCATGGACCACCACATTGATTGTTTGCATTATTTCTTATAAAAATATTTTTAAACACTAAATAACATTTTTTTAAATTATTTTTTTCTGTATAAAACAATGAGCCATTGTATAATAGGAATAATGCCCTCCAGGGTGGGTGTTATGCTGGGATAACATCCCTTCTTGGGTATTGGATGCCCTCGGACAGTGGCCTTGGGCCCAACCACCCAAGGTGGGATGTTATCCCAGCATAACACCCACCCTGTCAGGCATTATTCCTTTATTACATCACATGTTTTCAGGACCAGGATAACACATTGTACAACCCTCACATACTGAAATATGCTTGTCCCATCTGTGAAGAAAAAATATGTTATCTGGTCTGTATGTCACTGCCATCGAATGCTTTACACTGACAGAAAAATATTAAAACAAAACATGAAAAAGGAAATAAGAATAATACTTGGCTGTAGATGTTACCCTTTAGGTGGTCAGAGTACTGTAGTCCTGTAGGTTTATACTGTCTCTAACCTGAGAAAACAAAATGAAAATCAGTTGCCTGTATTTGGTGACAGTGACATCTTTAAAATTGTAAAGGAAGGATTCACACCACAGTTCAAGTGAAAACCATAGTACATGACATTAGTACATACTTACTATAAATTAGTGATAAGAAGCAGAAATGGCTGTGCCTGGCTGTGAGATCATAGCTTGGGCACAGGTACAATGCCTCTCTCACTCTCAATAAGCAGGGTGGCTGTAGCTGGCTGAGGGTTCAGAACTTGGGCACAGGTACAATGTCTCTCTCTCAAGAAGCAGGGTGGATGTGGCTAGCTGTGGGTTCATAGCTTGGTCACAGGTACAATGTCTCTCTCTCTCAAAAAGTGGGGTGGCTGTGGCTGGCTGAGAGTTCATAGCTTGGGGACAGGTACAATGTCTCTCTCTCTCTCTCTCTCTCTCACACACACTGTCAAGAAGCAGCATGGCTGGCCCGGTCATGCTGAGGGTTGAGGCGCTGGATGCCACACCTCATGCCATGCCGGTGACCCTGGTTCAGGAATGAGCCCGGACCACCGGGGTCAGCAGTGGAGAGAGAGAGAGGATCGAGCATCCAGAAGACTGCTCTCCTTTCTCAGGGAGGGATCCAGGGGTAGCCCAGCACAGCAGTGGTTCCCGGTGGAGACCAGTGGCACTGCAGTGCACAGGGGATCATAAACAGGGAAGACGCTGGGCAGCTGCCTTCTGGACATGAGTGGGAGCACCCACATCATGGAATGACAGCATTGCATATCCCATGTCTGGGGCATAAACTACATAAAAGTCCCACCAGCCTGGATAGGCGACGGCCATCCCAGTGTCAAACTGCCACACACCCAATACTGGAACCCTGCCACTGCCCTTTCAGACTCCTCAGGTCCTTCATCCTCCTCAGGGCTTGGGGGAAAGTAACTCCCTTGAAGATGACAGGGTTCACAGTGGGCGGTAGAGTGGCATAGGCGAGTGGAGAGGCCTGAGAGAATTCCAGTGCCTGGGGGAGATAAAACAGACTTGAGAAAAAAAAAAGCAGGGTGGCTGTGGCTGGCTGTGGGTTCATAGCTTAGGCACAGGTACAATCTCAAAAATTTCAAGTCTCAAAAAAGGACTGTAATTATTTTATTTAACATAAGTCAGTGGCCTTGATGATAGTTCTAAGAAGTACGTGAATGCAAATTTTGTTGTTATGCCCTACCATCAACATCCTCTTCATCATCATCAAGGAGAAAGCAACCCTAGTAGTCATCAAGGCCAGAGTTGTACCAACTTGGAAATTCTTTTTCCATGACCGCTTCATCAACCTCAATGGCACACTGCTTGTCAATGCCACCAGGATGGTCTGCTTCACCCGCATCATCAGCACAATCATCAGCATGACTGGGTACAAACATAGATGTAGTTGTCCTACTTGGTATGTGACCTTCATTAATTTTGATAAATGTCAGCATGCTGACATTTGTAGGTGATACTTTAGTATGACGGTCACACTCTATGGCCCCTGTAGAACTAAATACCCTCTCCACACTTACACTGGAGGGTGGGCAGGTCAGGTACTTCAGTGCTACTGAAGTCAGTGCTGACCATTCATTCACCTTGCCACTCCAGTACACCAGAGGATCATCAAGTATTGTCAGATACCTGTTTTCTGCCAAATAGGCCTCAACCATGCTCTGTGATGCATACATTCCTGATGAATCATCCACCTGTTCACATGATTCATCTAGATCACAGATTCCTACCTGTGACAAGGCATCCCAAAGTGGATTAACAGCCAACTGTGCAGCTGACACTACCCCTTTCCCCCTCAGCCACCTTACTGGATGTCCATTAGCCTTGTTTTGCTATGGCTTGCAGAACTTTGCACATGACTTCTGTGCCCCATGAACCAATTGGAGCAGCTGTCTAGTCAGACTTTGAACCTGATCATGCCCTCCCTCCAGTAATGATGCAATGCCATGTTTGTAATGTGGGTCCAGCACTGCGGCTATTCCAAATTCTGGAGACTGATGAATAGTGGTGATGTGTCAGTTGCTGTCTAATATTGTAATCATGTGTTTCAGTAATGCACAGCTTGACCTATCTCTGGTCTCATCAAGGCTAGGCTGCAGATTCAACAAAGTCTTCCTCAGCACCTCGAGCAGTGGAATGGTTTGACTAACGGATGCAGTGTCACCACTCACTGCCTGTGTGGCATGTTCAAATGGCCTCAAAATTAATATTACTGAGTCCATGAGTTGCCATTGTTCAGTTGTCATAGACACTGAGGCCTCTGAACTGTCATGCCAAGTGTGCTTAACTAAGTACTCAGAGATGGCTTTGTACTGCTCATGCAACCGCCCTGCCACGTAAAGTGTCAAGTTCCATCTCATGACAGCTTCAAGCTTGAGGTGGTGCTGAGGGAGGCTGTTCTGAATTTGCAGCTGCCTACGTTTGTCATGGGCCTTTCCAGAGAGTGCAAAGTGGGCAGAGATGTGATGTGCAACAGTCAGCATTTGCTTGATTTCAGGGTGCTGTGGAAACTCCTGTACCACAAGATTTAAACAGTGGGCCATGCAGGGAACCCTCACAAAGCCACCAATTCGGATACATTTAACAACTTTTGATCCATTATCACTAGCTGTGAAGCCAGCTTTTAGGGACAGAGTGTGCAGCCACTCATCAGTTTCTATCAATAGAAAGTCTAGCATGTTTTCACCTGTGTACCACCCTGCTACACTACACATTGCAAGAGTGGCATGCTGTCTAATGCCATGAAGGTTGCTACCACCACAGTCTGACTTATTACACTGTTTTCTCATCCCACCATCACAAACAACCCCAGATAGCTGCACCCAATGGGCAGTAATACACAGATAGGAACTACCCACTGTTTTGCCACTTGTCTACATATCCATGCTTAAGCAAATGTTACATGATGCAGAATGTTGAAGGGCATGTTTTATAGACTATGTCACAGTCTTATATAACTCCAGCACAGCACGTGTAGAAAAGTATGTCCTGGAAGGGATCTTCCATTTAGGACATGCGCGTGCCACAAAGCTCCAGAATCATGCATTCTCCGCAAAGGAGAAGGGCAAAAAGTCAACTGCCAGCATTTCAGATACAGCAGCATTGAGTTCATATGCAACCGCATGATTTAGTGGGTATTTACTGTGCCATGCAAAAAGGCTGTGCAATGTGGGCTGCATTGTTAAGTGTTTTGCGCTTGGCATGCCAGATGGTTCTCTTCTGTGAACTGCCATGGATGGGGTGCCTTTGACATGTGATGGTGGGTGCACAGGTGACAAGCCAATAAATGCAGTTATTTTCCCTACTTTAAGCACAGGGGTTGATGTAGTAGAATTACTACATGGACCACCACTGCTACTCTGACCAGTACTTGAACATTTAAAACTATCCTTCTTCTCATGCCTGTAGTAATCCTCTGGTGTTATTTCACAGCTGTTACTGACATGGCTACTTACACTCAAGGAAGGGGATACCATGCTCACTAAGATGGATGATGGTGAATGCCCCACTACGGCATTAGATCCCCTCTGGTGCTGAGTCCACAGTGCCATGTGCCTGCTCTTGAGAGGAGTATGCTGGACCCCTGTGTCATGACGGCTACCCTTTTTACCATGCTTCACACGTGCTTGGCAAAGCTTTCAGATTGCCACTGTTTCATTGCTTCAAACTTGTATGAAAAAATCCCAAACTAGTAATTTGAGTGCCCTACTCTTCACATGTCGCTTCTGGTGCTGCATATGGGACAGCAGTTTTTATGTTGATGAAATGGGGGTATACTGCATGATTTCTGGTGCTGTGCATATTTGGACTTTGACTGAATATCATAAGATATGACTATTACTTCAGGGTCATCAACAGACACAGCTACATCAGAACTTTAAGGGGGTGGTTGACTAACAGACTGTTTACAAACAGCCACCTTCACTTTCTTTTTGTCTGGTTCCCAAATGGGGTCGCTAGCATCATCATCATCATCATAATCATCATCCACAAAGTCACTTTGGATGCTATCCTGTTGAGATATTCCAGCCATAGCTTCAGTATGATCATCCACACTTTTTTCATCAACATCCAAATGTTTGGATGACCTAACCTCAAGATCAGTGGAAACATGAAACTGTGAGTCATCATCATGATCAGAATCATGTTCAACTACTGTGGGTAGCGGGACATTAACTACACTCAAGTCTTCTGACTGCATAACATTTTTGCAACCTGATAACTTTGCCAGGATTGAACTTGTAGCAATTCTTATGCTGTTATCAACCATGCCATCACTAACTTTACTAACAGCAGGGACAACAGCATCACCAACCAGCACTGAAGTGACTGATTTCGCTGTGAAAAACATAGTCGTAGAAATCATTTTACTTTCAGCATCTACTACCTTTGCCTTCTGCTGTGTACTAACATGGCCATGGCAATGACCACGCCTGACATTTGAGTGTACTGTGGTAGCTAGTGTGGGGTGCAGGATTGCCCTCATCTACCATCCACCAGGTGATGAGAAGCATTTCCTGCAGGAAATAGCAGATTTTGCCACCGACATGGCCTTGGAGTCGACCCAGACTGATGGTTCTGGGAGATGTCAGTGCCTGGGATGATGATGAATCTTCACTTTTTGGACAACATTTCTGCCAGGTGATGACATCCCTGGGCTTTACACAGGTTGTTTCCTCAGCTACACATAAGGGAGGTCACTATCTTGACCTGGTCTTCCTCCTGGGGATCGAGGCCTCCAATCTGGTGGTGGAACCAGTCGGTTGGTCTGATCACTTCTCTGTTGGGTTCAATTTTGAGGCTCCCCTGGGTAGGACAGCTCCTGTGGAGTTGGTCAGGTACCGCCCTTTGCGGGACATGGTCCATGATGACCTGATGGCAATTATTGACCTCTTGTTGTTGGAAGAGTCTTGCACTGATCCTGAGCAGTTGGTAGTGGCCTATAATGGGGCCATAACGACAGCCCTCGATCAGATTGCACCTGTCCCTGTTCACCACCTTCCACATCACCTTGGAGCCCCATGGTTTGATGGGGCTGTAAGGGAGTTGCAGAGGTTAGGACATAGGTTAGAGCATCGTTGGAGGAAGACTGCCACTGATGCTGACCACTGTATTTTGCTAGAGCATTATAAACTCTACCAAACAGCAATTTCCCATAAGAAGGCAGTATTCCTATCCAGGAAAATTTCTGTCATACGGAATCGACTGGCTCAACTCTTCAGAACTGTTGACAGACTGTGCAACCCAGTCTGTCAGCAGCTCCATCGAGTTTTTACACAAACTGATTGCGATGAGATTGCTCGCTTCTTTGCGAATAAGATTGAAGACATCAGGAGGGAGTGCCACCAACTTCACTCTAAGGGAGTTGCTATTGATTGGTGCCCTGTTGCAGAACCCAGAGTTTCCTGGAGTACCTTTGGACTGCCAGATTTCATAGACATTATGATGATTGTCCAAGAGATGCATCCAACGTGCTGTAGTTTAGACCCAGGCCCTACTTCCCTGATTTTGGATTGTGGTGAGATCATTGACCCAGTCTTAGCTCAGATTTTCCGGTGTTCTTTAGATACAGGAGTATTCCCTAGCTCCTTGAAGGAGGGGGTGGTGATCCCCCTTCTGAAAAAAGCTTCTTTAGACCCAGAGAACCTAGCAAACTACAGGCCTATCTCTAACCTACCTTTTGTGAGGAAGGTTATTGAGAAAGTTGTGGCTGCTCAAATGGATAACCATCTAACCAAACAAAATTTGTACAAACCCCTCTAATCTGGTTTTCATAAGAGGCATAGTACTGAGGCTGCTCTGGTTCAGGTGCTCAATGACCTCCTGATGGTGAGAGATCGGAGACACCTTTCCATCTTGGTTCTTCTAGATCTATCATCAGCTTTTGATACTGTGGATCATGAAGTTCTGCTTGAATGCCTGAGGTTCACCTGCGGACTGCCAGGTACAATCCTCAGATGGTTTTCATCTTTCCTCTCAGGGAGAATGCAGAGAGCGGTCTTGGGTTTGTTTTCATCTGGGGCCTTCTCTCTGCCATGTGGGGTGCCTCAGGGCTTGGTGCTGTCCCCCATGTTATTCGCAGTATATATGCTTCCCCTTGGAGACATTGTTAGATGGTATGAGCTGAGGTTTCACTGCTATGCTGATGATACCCAGCTCTACCTGTTTTTTGCACTTGACCAGGTTGATGCTATCTCGATACTGAACAACTGCTTCACAGAAATCCAAGATTGAATGAATTCCAGCAGTCTAAATTTGAACACAGGAAAGACTGAGGTTTTGGTCATGGACCTGGGTCATAGGGCAGAGGGATTGAGGACTGGGCTTCCTTCCGGTTTAGTCCTGGGGGAGGACCAGATTCTCACCTCTGAACGGGTGCGTAACCTGGGAGTGGAGCTTGACATTGGTATGACTCTTCATCATCAGGTGTCACCAGTCATCAAGCTGGCCTTTTTCCATCTTAGGAACATTGCCAGGATTATGCACCTTGTTCCACCCAGTGATCTGCCTGTTTTAGTCCATGCCTTTGTGATTTCATGCATTGATTACTGTAACTCCCTTTACCTAGGACTTTCTGGTGTTGATATCTGCCGCTTGCAACTAGTGCAGAACGCGGCAGCATGTTTGTTGACTGGGGCATCAAGAAGATCTCACATTACTCTGGTGCTGCACACTCTGCACTGGCTGCCAATACAGTGGCAGATCACCTTTAAGGTAGGTCTTTTGACCTACAAAGCCCTACACGGTCTGGGTCCTGATTACGTGAAAGAGCTCCTGGTGCCTTACACTCCTTTGCGACAACTCCGCTCAGCTGACAAGGGGTTCCTGGAGATTCCAAGGGTAAACCTGAAGTCATCTGATGCTCATGCCTTTGGATTTGAGGCACCTACCCTCTGGAATTTTCTGCCCTGCCAATTCTGGGAGTGCAGGATGGTGGGGACTTTTAAGCAGGCACTAAAGACTTTTTTATGGGCAAAGGCATTTTCTGTTTTAGCTTGATTTTATATCATATGTATCTGAATATATGTTTGTTTTTGTATTTATGTTGTACAGCGCTTTGAAATTCTGAAAGGTGCTTAACTAAATAAATGTGATTATTATTATTATTATTATTATTATTATTATTATTATATTAACACTGCTAGACTTACTAGCCCCTGATGAACCTGCCTCATCATCACAAAAACTTCCACTGCTAATAGTCTTCTTGGCAGCAGTGCCACAGCCAGAAACAGCTTTGCATGACCGTTTCTTCATGGGCATTTTTTTAAGATAACACAGAGAATAAACAGCAAAGTTATATTTCTGCAGTTTTTGGTGAATGGGAAGCAAAAAAAGGAAAGAGATGCAGCTGCACAGACACAACAAGACCTTAACCAATCTTCAAAAATCAAAAATCCAAAAATCATAACTTGTTTCATTGGGGGGGGGGCAACAGTAGCTACACCGAAGCAGAGAAAAATATTGCAGACAGTCTGAGAAATTCAGAGTACTGCCATTGTAGGGCCTCAATAAAATGTATATGAATTGACAGCACTCAAACCACTCAAACAGATTAAAGGTCAGGCTCAGAAACTTTAACTGTTCAGTAAACTTCAACAAGGACAGTCTTCTAAAGTGACTGAAAAAATGCCCAGCAAACAGCAACAACTTATAAAAACTTAGTGTAAGTATTACTGTTTGTACTTGAACACACAAATACTAAAACACCAGCAAACAACACTTGGAAAGATTGCCTTTCCCATTGTGGTCTATGAATTTCCCTTCTACACCACAGATCCACCCCTCCCCCAAAGCACACTTCTACACTGTCTGTCAGTACAGAGACTGAATGAACTAAATTAACATTCAATATTCACACAAAATCAATAAATGTTCGATGATATAAACACACAAAAGTTAACTACAATCAATATACTAAATGTTTAGACAAAATTTAGTCACACAAATGAGTTTTTAAAGGTTTTAAACTGGTTTGATTCTCAGAGCTCTGGGACCAAACTGTCTCCAGCTTTCCGCTACACACACTTTGCTGAACTGAAGCTGTACAAGACAATATACAGCTCATGCGACCTTACATCCCATGAATCACTACAAAATCACCTTTTGGGCAGAAGTTGAACATTTTATCTGCTCTTGCTCATCAGGTGGGGTCATAAGAAGGCACTGTTGAAAATTTGGTGTAAAAATATTTAAAAAAACAACAAAGTTATGAGCCTACATTGAATTTTGCAAATACAGGCTTATAACTTTGGTAATTTTCAATATTTTTGCCCCAGATTTGAAAAATAACCATAATTTTGCTGCACCTCATGAATGTGACAGCTGTCATTTTTCAACTCCTGGCCAAAATATTTGCTCACATCCTGAAAGGTGATTTCACTGTCACTGTATGAAATCACCCTTTGGGCAGGAGTTGAACATTTTCTCTGCCATTTTTCATGAGATGGGGTCATCAAAAGGCTATTTTGGAAATTTGATGTAAAAATATTACAAAACAACAAAGTTATGAGCTTAAATTGAACTTTGTGAATGCAGGCGCATAACTTTGGCAATTTGCAATATTTTGACCCCAAATTTACAACATAGCCATGCCTTTATAGCACCTCATGAATGTGACAGCTATCATTTTTCAAATCCTGGCCAAAATATTTTTTCATATCCCAAAAGGTAATTTTGTAGTCCCTGCATAACATCACCTTTTGGGCAGGAGCTAAATACTTTGTCTGCCCATTGTTCATGAGGAGGGGTCATAAGAAGACTATGTTGAAAATCTGGTGTACAAATATTAAAAAAACCAAAAGTTATTGGTCTATATTGAATTTTGTGAATGCAAGCTCATAACTTTAGTAATTTTCAATATTTTGACCCCAGATTTACAACATAGCAATTTCTTTACAGCACCTCACAAATGTGACAGCTATCATTTTTCAACTCTGGCCCAAAATGTGTGTTTGCATCCCAAAATTTGATTTTGCAGTCTCTGCTTGAAATCATCTTTTGGGCAGGAGTGGAACATTTGCTCTGCCCTTCTTCATGAGGCAAGGTCTTAACAAGGCTATGTTGAAAATTTTGGCTACAAATATTACAAAACAACACATTTATCAGCTTACATTACATTTTTCTAATGCAGGCTCATAACTTTGGTAATTTTCAATATTGTTACCCCAAATTCCTCCCATGCAACCCTATTGGCTCTGGACAGAGTTTGTTTTAATGGCTTTCTCCACCTCAAATGTGGTTATTTCCCTATTTAGTGCATTCCTTTGTTGTTCTGTTACTGTACTTTAAGGATATCTATTGGGAAGACATTCCCCCATTTGTATCTGACTTTTCCGAAGTACATAAGTTACAGTAAAACTTTCTAAATTCTTCATTAATGGACTGCTTGTCAACTATTGTACATCAGTCCACTGTAAGTTCTTGTATCAATCTCTTGGTCCTCTCTCTCTCTGCAACTGACATGCTAAAATTCTCCCTGATTTGTCTGCTTGTGAATAATGTTTGGCTCTTGTTTTTATTATTATTCTCTTCATTTTTACATTCATCAGAGTATTATATTCCTGTTTCAAATTGTTTAAGAGTTAACAAATTACTTTCTTGTTCTGTATGAATATGTTCCATCTCAGCTCTTTTAATATCTTTTTCCAGCTTATCCATTTTCTTTTCTTATTCAATATATTCTAAACATTGTATTTAATTACAATTCCTTTCACCACTGCTGTCATAGAGTCCCAGATATTATTTAAGGAGGTTTCTTCATTCCTATTGTAAGTCAGGGACATTTTAAGATGTTCATTTAAGTAGATTGAAAATTCCTAGTAATTATGCAACAATATATCCATTGTCCGTCTGTTAGTTTTAGGAGTGAAACCTACATTCATAATACATTTTAAGATGATTGGTCAAATAAAGTTATTTCTTCATAGGAGATCTAAGCTACTTTTTGTAATATACTGAAATAGCCTATTATCCAGTCTATTCTAGAATATGATTGAAAATGTGGGGAGAAATATGAATATTCATAACTATGTGCAGTTTTATACCTCCAAATATCTACCAACCCCAGTTGCCAGCTGCCTTCGATAAGGTAGAGAAAAGGTCCCAACCTGTCCATAAAGGGGTTCAACACGGTGTAAAAATCACCCCTATAATCATAGGCTGAGGGCACCAAGAGATTTTAGTAATAAATTCCACAAAGTCTGGAGAGTCTTCATTTGGACCATACAGGTTTGCATAGGTCATAATTATGTTATTAATTTTAGTTTGCAAAATTATATATCCATTACTCGTATCTGTAACTTTATTGAACACTTCTACTTTATGTTTTTTTTTTGGGAAAATAATGGCAACACCATTTGATTTACCATCTGAGCCTGTGTGAAATGCCCCCCCCAAACCTAGAGTCTATATGATAACAGCAATTGCGGAAAGGCAATTGCCATTAGGGTAAATGTACATCGGCGAATATCCATTTTGCCGATGTACACTCCTGGCGCACAGCAAAAGGGCACCAGGAACTTGATTTTTTTTGCTTATGCAGGGGGATGTGCCCCCCCCCACATCCCCATACTAAAGATTATGAACTCCAGGGGGGTGCATGTTGGGGGGGTGAAAAATAAAAAAAAACTACATTTCTCGGACCGGCACAAAAATCCCAATGTGCCCAGCATCGAACCCAACAATCTCCCAACCATAGCCTGAAATGAACCCACCAAACCACATGGCCAGCTCCTCAACCCACCATCATACTGCACCTCACAAACCCTCCCTCCCATTCTGCCTATTGTACGGCATGTTTGCTCCCCCCACGCGTGTATACATATAGTGACAGGATGTCGCTATACCCGCATTCACCCCCCCATCCACTAGACCTGAGAACAGGTGCCACTATTGAGTCACCCTTTTTGTAAGTGCTCAATAGCGGTCACCCTTCTCATGAGATACACCAAACCTGCAGAATTTTTTTAACTCCAAAACTGTTAGACGGGTTTCCTTTAACATAAGACAGTCAGTTTTATGTTTTATAATATACAAATGATTCTTTTTCTTTTAACTAGGTTCTTAACATCATTTATAATCCAAGTCAATACATTAAATCCTGTCATTCCACGTATCCTTACATATCAATCTATATGTCTTCAGTGTTCCACTACCTTGTCTTTGTACAACATGGCCCAGATATTCAAAAGGGATGCAGCAGCGCAAGTACGAAAATGCACTATTGTGCGATATTCAGCTGGAGTCAGCTGCACTGCACAAGTTGCAATGCACAAGAGTGCAATGGTGATTAATGTATGCACAACTGTAGGGGGAGGAACCATGAATAAATGGCGCAGTGTGATATTCAACAGCATATGCCATGCACAATAGGGGAGCAAGCGGAAGTTACGTGATAGCAGAAATGATCCAAAATAAAAAGGAACAAGAGAGAGGTGCAAGAATGCTACAGGGAAGCCAGATTTGGGAGCGAGGTGACAGCAACAAGGAAGAGGGTAGCAGTGAGTGGGATTGGACAGGAGCAGGTCAGGGCACACCTGGAAACAACCAGGAACAGGACAGGAATGGGGAGCCTGTGCTACTGTGCAGGAGTAACAGGGAAGTGCCAGAGTGGACTGAAGGCAGTGGCAGTAGAGAGGACAGCCAAAGGCTGGAGGTGTACCCGGTGCAGGGGGAGCATCACAAAGGACAGCGGGGGGAATGGGATAACAGCTGCTGGGGGGAACATCAGCCAGGGACATTGCCAGTGCCACCTTCCAGATGGAGGCAGTAATGATGGGTGTGAGAAGGCAGGCAGCAGGGGGACACAGCCATGTAAGGGCCCGTCAGCGGTACACCCCCCACAGGTGGTACCGAGCCCACACCACCTTTGAACACTACTCTGACACAGAGATTGTGGGCCAGTACCACCTGAACCGGGTGATCCTGAGGCGGCTCTGTGAGCTGTGCAGTGATGAGATGCAGGCACCCACACGACGGAGCCATACTCTGTCAGTGGAGACAAAGGTGACAGCTGTCATTTGCCTGCTCACCACAGGCACCTTCCAGAGACCAAAAGGGGCACAACAGGCATAACCCAGTTGACCGCATCACGCCTACTCACACAATTCCTCAGCGCACTGCTGCCACATGCTGCAAAGTACATCCGTTTCCCCAGCACACAGGTGGAGTGCATAGCACACATACAAGAGTTCCACAGGGTAGCATGTATGCCTGGCATGCTCATAGCCATTGACTGAACCCATGTGGCCATCTGCAAGCCACCTGGCCTGGACAGTGTATCTTACATTAACCGAAAGGGGTTTGCCAGCATCAACTGCCAGGTGGTGTGCGATGCCGGGAGTGCATAACCAATGTCTGTGTCATGCACCCTGGTGGAGCACATGATGCCTTCATCTGGCACCAGTCTGCACTGTGCCACAGGTTCAAGAGTGGGGACATCACCACTAGCCACCTAGTGGGTGAGTATGCACATCACGCAGGATGACATGAGCAGCTGTGGGGGGGTGCATAGTAAGAGGTGCCATGGGTACCTACCTTGATGGCCCATGGCAGAGTGACACAGACCATCATACTAATGTCCACCTTCTACACACAGGTGACAGTGGCTACCCACTCCGTCTCTGGCTGCTTACACCATACCGGTGCCCCATGACTCCATCGCAGCAACGGTACAATGATACACATGCCACCACATGTAATGTCATCGAGCGGGTGTTCAGGATGCTGAAGGCACACTTCTGGTACCTGGACATATCTGGCGGTGCCCTACAGTACAGCCCCTCGAAGGCCTGCGGGCTATTCCTGGCATGCTGCATCCTGCACAACATGGTCAATGACTGTGGGATAGCCATAGAGGTTGAAGAGGGGGATAGCGATGGGGACGATGAGGGCGCCAGTCCAGATGGTGATGGGCAGCCACCCCTTGGGTGAAGGGACCACCGCCTGATCCGAATGTCACAGCTACATCGGGACACCATCAGAGAGGTGCACTTCAGCCAACACAGGTAGGTCACGGAACATTGTGCAGTCATCAATGGCAAGAGCACAACCCACAGACAGGCATTGACGAACCCCAGGGGCGGATGGCTGCAATGAAATGGGTCTGAGCATGGAACCACACACACTGTCAGGGATGGGCAGGGCCAAACACGACACATGGTCATGCACACACACACACGCACACACACACACACACCACAAGACATGCACAAGGGGTAGAAGGCACGCCAACCCTGACTGCAACCCCTAGCCACACACAAGTCCACACACGACCATGCCCAGTGGCCATCACTGTGCATGACTCAGATGGTGGACACCATTGTACACTGGTGGACAGTGCAACACAGGCATCATCATGCACACGCCACAGTGGCCAGCAGCCAGGAGGGTGTGCACATGGACCATGTGTGTGCAGGGCTGGGTACCCCACTCATGCATTGCATGTTGCACAATACACTGCACACAGGGCAGCGGCAGACAGTAGCCATGGTGGGAGACAGGTCAGTCACATGGCACAGTGCCACGGCCACCATGGATGCATGAGTGGCCCCGCCGAGACCTGCCAGCCATGTCAGGCTGACCATTGGCCTCATGGGGTGGCACTGACTGTCCCCCAGGGGTGACACTGCGGGAACGTGACCATGTTTGAGCAGGGGTCTGCAGCTCACCAAAGATGCCTGCACCAGGCATGCTCGGTAGACCCACAGCCAAACCCGGTGTCAACATGGAAGGTGTTGCATGATGCCGGGAATGGGGGGTGGACATGACACTGCATGGTGTCTGCGGCAACAAACTGGGCATCCAATTTGGCCATGACAGCTGTGAATGCACGTGTCTGCCTGTCAATGGCAGTAGTCTCATCCTCCCACTGCCAGGCCATCTTTCCAGGAGCAGACCGTGGTCTTAGCTGCACCACTCCTCTGCCTGGCACAGAACTGCACTGATTGCATCCACTGCCCTCACAAGCTGCAACTGCTGATCCATGGAAGCCTGGAGTAGGTGGCTGTGCTCATCAAAGAGGTCATCCGCCGGATTGGCATGCTGTCCCTCATGGTGTTCCTGGCTGTGCTGGGCATCACCCCTTGACAATGGGTGCTGCACACCTGAGCCATGCTAGGGCACATCCACACACGGTGCACTGACACCACCCCCGACACTGTCCCCAGTCACCATTGGCTGACTGCTGACACTGCCCCTCTGGCCGCCAATCGCCAGGGCTCACCGGTGCCACCGCAGCAGCCACAACAGCCCCACCAGCCTGGATGCACACCAGTGCTGCCCCACTGGTGCATACAGGCACAGGCTGGGACTGTGATGCCATGCAGGCCTCCACAGTGTCACCACCCATGGCTACACCTGTCCTGCTTCCTGCTGTGGGACCATCCTGTGGCCTACACATATCACTGTCCAGGATGTTTGATCCATCATCATCGGTGCCAGATCTGGCACCAGTCAGTGTCACAGCATGCTGGCATCCATGGCCACTGTCACTCTGGGACACAGACAGGGCCTCCTCTGCACCAGCACCACCATCTTCAGTCCAGACAGACAGGTGGGTATGCTGTGGTCCTGACCCACGGACACCTGTGAAGGTGGATGGGCACTCCTCCATGTCCAGGGTATCACCCTCAGTGGACACACCCACCACCACTGGCCCATGTAGACACTCAGGAGCTGTAAGGGAACACAGTAGCGTTAATGTCTCCACCCTACCCTGTGGCATTCCCCCCACCCCCACACACAATGACAGCACAGGACCTACCATGCAGTGACGGGCTGCCACCCATCTGGAAGCCACCACCTGGAATGCCCTCTAGGGCACAACGCCGCATGCTACCAGCCACCCGCTCCTCCTGTGGCATCAGGCGTGGCACATCCAACTGTCCACCACCGGTTGCAGCACATGCTGCCCTGATGGCAGCCACCTTATCCTTAATCCTCCTCTTGTCTGTGCCGACCTTCTTTTTGCACTCCTGCATGGACCACTGGTGGCTGCCATGCTGGTTGACAGCACACGCTGCCTCATCCCATGCAGCAGCATGGGCCTGTGGTGTTCCCCACTGTCCACTGAGCAGCAGTTCCCTGTCAACGTAGGCCTTAAACAGGGCATCTGATTCTGCCTGGGTGAAATTGGGCCTCCTCCCTCCCTCCCTCTCCCACGTCTCTGTTCCTCCTCCTCCTCATGTTCAGTCATTATAGAGCCTGTGGGAATGACAGGTGTTACCTTTGAATGTGCAGTCCCATGCATCTCTCACGCACAACAGTCCACACTTCCAAACAGCATGCAACCCACCACAATAGACTGCAATACCAAACAATGTCCTCTGCAGCTCCATGTCACAGTTTTATAGCAGAAGGCATGCAAATGAGGCCGGTCACAACTTTAAGTGGATGCTAATGCAGTGGCTGTGCCATGGAATTGCTGATGAGCTGATTTGCTTATACTGGCTGAATATCGCGCTGTTACACCTTGCGCAATTGTGTTGAGTGGGCTGATGCAAAGGCGCAGCTCTGTGATGTGCACAGTAGGCACAGCACGGCACAAGCCCAGGGTTCTGACGCTGACGCCTGCTGTGCTGATGACGTGCTTAGTGCAGAAGGCAGTGCAGGGCATGGCCATCACTGTGCCAGTGGTGCTAGTGTGCTGTTCAAGCATGTGGTGCTCATGCCCTGGAGCGCTGTAGGCACCATGGTGCCACAGCGCAGTAGGCCACTGCAGGGTGTCACACACAGGCACCCTACCATGCTACATGCAGGGAGTCCCAATAGCACTGTGGCGGTCTGTGTGCGACAGATCCTTGATCCAGCGGTTGACCTTTGCCCCCTAGGTGCCATACATCCACATGGGTGCACCTCTATCCCGCTATTCGGTGACAGCGAGATGGGGAATGGCAGCACTATACCGTGCAGCATCTGCACGTGGAGGACATGCACTACAGAGCACCATTTTGTGATCTGGCATGCAGAGAATGGTGGTTTGCAGAAGAGCAGCAATGTGGAGCCCGCTAGAACTGGTCAATCTTGTGGCCATTGTTGAGCCCCATGTTGGAGCCCTGTTTGGGGAGGACCCTTTAGAAAGGCCCAGAAGCGCTGTGTGGGAGGAGGTGGCAGAGGCATTGGAGTAGGCCACTGGGATTGCCCGCAGTGCAGAGCAGTGTCACCACCGCTATGGGGACCTCCAGTGGAGAGACCCAGACATGCTGGCCCGACTACAGGAACGTGCCAGGTGAGACACAGTGCCACGGCCAGGTAGGTGCTCCATCCATACACTAGTAGCGTCCGTCCATCTGGATATCACAGTGTGCATGTGTCCACCATGCAGGGGGGTTGGGGCCATCCATTGTGGGTGGTGGTGGTGGTGGGGTTGCAGCATGGCTGGGCTGTGTGGGATGGCACACACCGGGGGTGCTTTGCTACTGGTTTGTACTGATATTCCCCTCTCCATGTTTGCACCCTAGGCCCTAAGGAGACACACCGTGCTTGGGAGGCACGGGCACAGCCAGACCATGATGCTGCCCAGCAACAGGGATGAGGTGGAGGGCCCATAATGCAGCAGCACCCGGCTGTTGCAGATGCAGATGAGTGCCTTCTTTCCAAGAACTTCTGTGCATGCTGTGTTGAGGGGTAGGCAGCGGGGAATGGACACCAGCCCTTGACACAACCGATGTGCACACCACACGGTACATTCAGCACTGTGCTGTGGCACTGCATGTGTGGGTGTGCATCGCTGGTGGTCCATGCGTGCACTGGGTACATGGCTGTGCCACTGCCTTTGCACCGCATAGCCATGTTACTGAATGGCCACGGTGGTGCTGTGCAGGACCTGGGCAGTGGGTGTGTGCAGCAGTCTGCATGGCTGTGTGAGCCTAAGTACTCAGGTCTTGTGGACACGGTCACTGTGGGTGGTCGCACTCCATCACAGGGGCATGGCCCATGGGTGTATGCCATGCACAATGGGTGGGCTGCAGGGGGATGGACAGTCACACGAATTTACTCTGCACCCTTGTCCTAGGTGGACATCACTGGAAGGCTTTGGAAAGAGGCATGCTGGAGCTGCTGCAGCTGGCATGGTATGGTATCACCATACTGGAATGATTGGAGTGGGACAGGGTCAGGAGAAGACACAACTGGAGGCACCACAGGAGTGGGGAGCAGGACAGACATTAGGCCCTCCATGTCCCCTGTCTCACCTAACACCCCTGGACCCACCCTCACACCCCTTCTTCCCTCTCCCATTTGTTCACCCCTGCCCCATTCCAGCCCCCACCTGGTTTGTGGCACATTCCCCCCCACTCTTATAAATACTTGTAAATATTTTTTTGTTACCTCTTTTCAATACATGCATTTTGATATGACTGTGGAGGTCTGATTTGCAGTGGGCTACAGGTGCTCAACTGCTGTGGTGTGCATGGCATCAGGGGTGGTGCAGGCATGGGCGTGTGTGTGTCCAGCAGGGAACTGCCTATGGTGTGGGTGGGGGACTCAGTCACTGTCTGTGGTCTGTGTGTTGTTCTCTGTGCACTGGACACCTGTGTGCAGTGGTCCATGGTGCAGGCACTGTGTCCATGGTGCCCCTGTCAGACTGTTCATGTCCTGTGCAGCTGAGACCCTTGCATGTCTGTGCCATGCATGGTCTCCTGGCATGTCAGTGGTGGCTGTCCATGCTGGACACCCCCTGTACCCAGCACAATGCTGGATTGTCTCCTGTCACAGGTATGGTGCATGTCTGCCTCAGGTGGCACTGTGACCTCCACTGCTGTTGTCCCCCCCATGCTGACGCTTGTGTCTGTTGCAGGGGATATGCTCCAATGTCTGTCACTTGTGCTCTGGCAGCATGCTCGTGGCATATGGATTCATGGTGCATGCGCAGGATGGCTGGTATACCTGTGCCATGGAGGAGTGCTAGCCATGGGTACACAGCTGCTGTGGCCACACACCAGCAGGTTTGTTGCCCCGCTACTGTGTCCCTGTGTTGGTGTGCCCTTGGGTATGGGTGGGTGTTTGTCCATGCACTGTGCTGCATCCTGTGTGGTGCATTCTTCCATGCACCACTGTGGGCATCTGGGCTGGCTGTTGGGGCCAGTGCTGGGACAGGGTATGTCCATGGGAGGGTGTGCAGAGTGCTGTACCACTGGTGGTGGGGTCTGGGGCAGGCCCTGTCACATGCAGGGTACCTCATGTGCCAATGCAGGGTCAGTCTCTCAGCTGTACCTCAGGGGGAGTCATGCAGGGCGGCACTGTGTCTGCAGTTGTTGCATCAGTGGCTCCTGTCACCCACTGCAGAGTGCTCACAGTGGTGCAGCCTTGCATTGCTCCAAGGTGCACAGGGTTGCATTGTCACAGTGGGGGTGGTTGCATGCATGAGGTGACATGCACTGTTGGGCACTGCTCCTGGGCAGGGTGTCTGGGGATTGCTGTGCAAGGTGTGCTCTGCATTGGTGGGATGGTGTAGCATGGGGTGACAGGACCTCCTTGTGTTCCGGTCACAGCTTGCCAGGGGGTGTGCTGGGGAACCATGCCTTAGCTGTGGGATTGTTGCTGGTGTCCATGGGCTGGTGGTTCTTCCAACTCTCCTCAGGTTGTGCGGTTTATGGGGTGTGGGGGGTGATGTCTGTTCTGCTGCATGCTCCTCTGCCCATATCTTCATTGGGTGGTGAACCCCTGCATCCTGTCCCTGTGCATCTCTGGTTGTGCTGATGCACAGCTACCTTGCTTCACTGCACATCCCTGGTTGTGCTACTGCACATCAGACCTGCACCACTGTGCATCCCTGGTTGCACCATGGTGCAGTTGGCATGATATTCAGTTGTGTTGCGAAAGCGCATCTTGGCCTGCGCAGTGTTTGAATATCACGCTTGTTGCACACAGGCGCACTGAACTTGCACCTGCTCCTGCTATTGTGCTATTTTGTGGCACAGTTTGAATATCCAGGCCCATAAATATTTTCAGGAAAAATTAACTCAAGGTTTTTTTCATTTGCTAACAGCTTAATCTGGAGTTCTGAGAATACTTTGTTTCTATGATCCTTCCTATTCCCAGAGTGAACAATTCATTCACTTCTTGTGCCTCCTCCAATCTCTCCTCCCTTCCTCCTCCCCCATTTTGTGCCCTCACAGACTAACACTCCCCCCTCTATCTCCTTCTCTTTCTCTCCCATGTCCCCCTGTGACACTGTCAAGGCAATCCTTACCCTCAACCCCTTCAAGTGAAACTCCCCTGATGGCCTTGACCCCAAGCTCCTCTTTCTCTCAGCCCTTGCTATCTCCTCTCCCTTGGCATCTCTTCTGAACCTTTTCATCTCCCTGTCCTCTGTCCCAGTTACCTGGAAGCAAGGCACTGTCATCCCTAAGGTTCATACTATGGTTCACACTAAGGTTACGTAGACAGCAAGAGAGCCACCGGCCCATAAGCGCTTCCATACTAATCAAAAATAATAAGACAGCTAAGTATCTGACAATATAAAGATGTCCAGTCTAGTTTTAAATTCTGCCTTATTTATACTAATGATTACATGAAGGGGAAGTTTATTCCATGGATTGATAGTTCTAAGAGTAAAGAAAAACTATGTATGCAAACAGTTAAGAGATTTCCTTTTCAATTGAAGCGGATGTCCCCTCGTGTCATATTTATTATCTTTAAACTCAAGACCCAATTCATCCACTAATTCAGGGTCCTGAATTATATCATACTAGAACAATATGTCTCCTAGTAAACAATGAGTTTCCAGGGAAAATAAGTTAAGTATGTTGAGTCTTTCTTGATAAGGCAGACAATACATGCAATTTATGCCTTTAGTGTATCTCCTCTGTACTTTCTCCAATTGGTTAATCTGGGACTCTTTATATTGACACCAGAGCTGTGATATATACTCCAGATGTGGTCTGACATAAGCTCTGAACAATGGCATCAATATCTTAAGATCTCTAGACGTGATATTACTTTTAATGGACCAT
This sequence comes from Neoceratodus forsteri, assembly GCA_016271365.2. Lineage (NCBI taxonomy): Eukaryota > Metazoa > Chordata > Ceratodontiformes > Ceratodontidae > Neoceratodus > Neoceratodus forsteri. Next base: position 640,742,040 of record CM028129.1, on the reverse strand, counting down.
ATGATCTTATTACTCCTACTAACTGCTTTATTAATATGATGCTCATAATCTAAATTATTAGAAATAATGATGCCCAAATCTTTCTCATCTTTTGTAATAGACAGCACATAATCACCTAAAACATAAGCTCTTTCAGAATTCTTTATGCCCAGGTGCATAATCTTACATTTATTACTATTCAACTTCATACCCCATCTAACAACCCAGGCAGGAAGAACATCCAAGTACTGCTGGATAATTCGTGCCTCATCAGGACTCAAGCAAGGACCTCCAATCTTGATGTCATCAGCATATTTAACTGTTATAGATTGACAATTAATGGTGAGGTCAGAAATGAAGGCCAGGAATAAACAGGGGCCCAAAACGGAACCCTGTGGTACTCCGCTAGTCGCTTTACCAATATTTGAGAGACATCCATTAATTATAACATGTTATGTATGATTAGATAACCAATTATAAATCCAATCAATAATATATTTATTAATATGTAAGTTCAGTAGTTTTAACCTTAGTGCCCAATGTGTCATGATGTCAAAAGTCTTACTGAAATCAATAAGCACAATATCACAGGGTATTTTGTGGTTAATGAGATGACTAATGTCTTCATAAAAACTCATAAGATTTGTCCAGCAACCTCTTCCTTTCTTGAAGTCATGTTGTTCATTATCCACTAAATTTGGAGTGGATTCAATTATGTCCTTAATCAATCTTTCTAATATTTTGCATAATGGCAAAGTTAGGCTTATTGAATAGTAGTTAGACCAAACAGATTTAATACCTGATTTAAGTATTGGAACAACATTAGCATTTTTCCATTCCTTAAGGACAAAGTTATTAGTTAAACATTATTCAAACAGAAGTTTAAAAGGGACCACTATAGCATTGGTCAACAGATATAGAAGATGTCCAGTTAAACTGTCAGGACCCATGCTTGTGTTACCCTTTTGTGCTAGAAATATGTCTATTATCAAGTTTAAACACAATTGGAGCATCACTATTAATCAGAATGTCAGAAACAAAAGAGGAAGTGTCAGAAAATACCTTACAGAATTCATTATTGAAAACATTAGTCATAGCTATGGGGTCTTGTATGACATTATCACTTACTAGAATCAGACCAAGCTTACAATGATTTTTTTCTTAAATAATTAATATATGAAAAGAAAGATTTACTATTGGATTTGTTGACATTTTTTGCCAAAACTGAGTTCCTACTTTCTTTTTGCCTTTTTAATACTAGATTTACATTTTTTTTGACAAACAAGATACTTTGCCCAGTTATATGTAGTTTTAGATTTTAGATATTTTGCATATTTATAATTTTTTTATTTAATAAGCTTTTTTATTGATTTATTAAGCCATTTTGGATTAAGCTTTCCCTTAGTAAATTTTTCCTTAACTGGGATATACTTGTCTTTTACGTATAGTAAGGTACTACACAAAAGTTCCCAATAATTCTGAATTGGTAATTCAGTATGTACTTTCTGCCAATCAATCTGACCTATGGTGGAAACCATGCCCTCAATATCTGCCTTTTCATACATATAAATCACCTTGGTATTACTAACCATTGTATGAAAAAACAGTACATCAAAAGAGATACAGTTATGGTCACTATTGCCTAATGGGGCTTCAATCTGTACCCTGTTAATATTTAGAATATCACTGTGCAAAATCAGATCCAAGATATTATTATCTCTAGTAGGGGACAGAACACTTTGTTTTAAATTGAGCTGAGCACATGCAGTCACAAATTGTCAGCTAGCTGAGGATTTGACAGAAAAATCAATCCAATTAATATCTCCAAAATTAAAATCTCCTAACACCAGGACATTACTGAGCTTACATGCTGAAACCAACTCTTGGATCAAGGCTTTCAAATATTCAATAGATGAGTTCAGAGGCCGTTAACAAATACCCACTATAAGCGGTTGGGCTTTAGCAAAGGTAAGCTTGATCCGTAAGGATTTAGACTTAATACTATGTTTTTTACCTTATCTGTTACATTTAGACAATCCAATGAGTCACTGATAATCAAAGCTACATCACCACCCTTTCTACCTTCTCGGTTGAGTGAAAAAATATTATAGCCCTGTATGTGTGGGTCCCAAGCAGATTTAGCATCCCCCCAAGTTTCTGTGATAGCAACTATGTTAAATTATTTTCCAGTCATTCTGGCTTTTAACTCATCAATTTTATTGTAAAGACCTCTGGCGTTTAGGCTTAGAACCTTTAGCTGACATCTGACATTAGTTATACTGTAGTCTTTCCCTGAATAATGTTAAGAGATGCCATCACTGACCTCTCCTTCCTGTTAATTAGTTTGAATTCAAATTGATCACATTAGAGAATTTCTTACCCAATAAGGGGTTGCCCCTTCTACTTAGATGGAGCCCATCCCCACAATATAACTCAAAGTTACCCTCAAATTCATCCCAGTGAGTTATACAATGTATGTCTTGCTTAATACACCATTTCCTAAGCCATTCATTTATATATTTTGTTTTGTTATTGATGAAATATGGGGCACTAGAATGTGGAAGGATTTCCAATAAATAAATATCACATCCTTTAGAGACCAACAAATTAGTAAGAGCTACATAATCTTCCTGAATACTACGGGTAGAGTTTCTGTAAAGGTCATTAGTACCTACATGTATAATCACAAGTGGATTTTCCCCAGAATTATGTAGTATGTTACCAGTCATATGCATAATATCAGCAATTTTAGGCCCCCCAAATGAGGAACATGTACGATTCTCTTTATCTTGATTACAAATGGATCTCTCTAGATGTCTGATCATAGAGTCCACTAATACATATAACTGATGTTTAATAGGAGGAGAGATAGTTTTCATAATAGAATCAGTTTCAGAAGCTCGCTCCACTAATCCTGAATCAGCAATAGTAGGACTAGGCAAAACAAGTGATGAAGATGTATTCTTATGTATTATTTCCTGTGACATATTGACACTTATTTTATGTATTTTGGATACATCAGTAATACACTGTATATGTGAGCCCTGTATAGGACTAAACAGGGCTTCACTGTGAGGGGAATCAGTAGTAGAGGGGTCACCTAAAGGATCAAAAACATTATGCAGTAGAAGTGAGAACACTGCTGCCTTATGTCCCTTTTTGGGGGCCCTGGAATTATTCACAGTAGACCAAGGTTTTTCAGGGTAGCTGGACTCAAACTTCATCCGATTCCTTTAATTATTATATTTATTTGTTAATAAACCATCAGTGGAGGATCGACAATCAGAGGGACCTGGAATGGATGGCAATCATTGGCTGCTATTTGCTACACTAGTGGATTTGGGCAACCTAACATCAGAAGGGACATTTGAATTTAAGACAGACTCAGGGTAAGCAGAGATATTGTGCTGGTCAATGGTCACAGTGCTCTGAAAATGCTCCAACATTGCCTTTACTTATAGGTGGCAACACTTCTGTTCCAGGTAACTACTGGCCTATTTCTCTTCTACCCACCCTTGCTAAGCTTCAGGAAAGTCTGGTTCTATCTGAACTCTTCCCCTTCTTTGACTTCTCCTCCTTCTTCACCCCCTTCCAGTCTGACTTTTGGAAGAATCACTCCACCACAACCTCCCTTCTTAGGCTCACTGACTCTATTCACACCAGCATGGACCAGGACCTCATCACCATGGCCATTTTCATCAACCTGGCAAAGGCTTTTAAAACTGTTTCTCACCCCATGCTCCTTTCCAAACTCTCTGCTGCCAGGTTTTCTCCCACTGTCATAGTCTGGCTCCAATCCTACCTGCTTGGACCAACCCAATCTGTGAGCATTAGTGACTTTCTATATTTTACCCAGCCTTCCTATCAGCACTGGCATTCTAGGGGATCTGTACTTGGACAACTGCTATTCACCAAATGACCATTCCAAGCTGTGTCAGTCCTCCTCCTCCATCCAAATGTATGTGAACGACACCATCCTGTATACCTCTGGCTCATCCCCTGCTGTTATGGTGTCCAGACTACAGGTGGATTTCAACAAACTCCAGCTCTGGTTATGCTCTAACCAACTGTTCCTTAACACCAACAAGACAGTCTCTATGTCCTGCGGCACTAAGCAATGACTATCTAAGCTCCCCTCCCTTCCTTCCTTCCACTGCTTGGATGGGTCTATTCTTGATGATGTCTCCTTCTTCTGGTACCACACGGTCTGGCTTGATCCTCAACTCAACATTTCTGGGCAAATTGATGCTATCTACAAAAGGCTACACCCCAAGCTTAGTGTCCTCTTAAGAAATCATGGATGTATTCCTTTAGTGGCTCAACATGAGATTGTCCAGAAAATGATCTTCCCAGTTTTTGACTATGGTGATGTAGTTACTGTGACTCCCCGGACTTCCCTTGCCAGACTGGACACTGTTGCATGTCTTATGTTGCTTCATTCTTGACTTCCCCCCTTGCACCCATCATTGTACGCTCTGTCAATCTCTTGCATTCCCTTCCCTTGAGGGCAGATGCCAGTCCACTGTACCAGTTTCACTGTAAAATTCTAGTTCAGGACTCTCCCTCCTTATCTCTCCTGCCCTCTTTCATCCCCCCACATTCCCTTCATAGCATTGATTCTTATTCCCTAGTTATTCCTTCTAGGTCTACCTTAGCCAGTCAGGCTGCATTCTCACACCATTTCTCTAAACTATGGAATGCCCTCCCACTCTCTATTCATCATGCATCCTCCCTTAGGGCCCTCCATACCCTTCTGCTTGACTATAAAGCCCACTCTTGCACTTGCTTATGATCCCCTCCTGCTTAATTTACCTTATTTCTCTCCTTGTCTAATCTCCTTCACCTTTTTCCTCACCTTCCCACCCCTCACCACTTTGGCCACTCTCTTGTCTTGTCTCCCACCACTCTTCCCCCTTAACTCTACCCTGGCCTCCATCTATTGTCTTTGCAATAGGTCAGCTTTTGCTACTGATGCAATACTCTCTTCTAGTTGAACTGCTGTGCTCATCCATGCTCTTAGCTGAAACTTATCTTATCATGCTACTCCTCTCTTTCTTGTCAAGCTAAGTTCATCAAATGTTAAGATCACTTGTCATGTGTACTTGCTACTGTAACTATGTACAAACATATTCCTCTCTAATTTATACTGTTACTGTGCACATTACTTAAGTTACTTATCCCCTTCCCCCAATATGCATCTGGAAACAAGCAGTCTGCTCAGTATACCTTTCCTGGTAAAACTCTTGAAATAAATAAATAAACACATTTTGCCCAATCTGTTTCCCTGTCTCCTTCTTTCCCTGTTTCCTTCCATTATCCTGTCCCCTTACTGAGTGTCTATATCCATATAGACCCTAATTTTGACCATGCAAAACAAAATAGAGCCTGACTTCCCCAGATTGCAGCCAGTGCCAGAGCTTTGCAGTACCAGAGAAACATAGAGGTTGATGGCAGATAAGGACCACAAGGCCCATCCAGTCTGCCCATTTCTTTTTCTACCTTATAAATGTGCCATTGGCCTTTGCTCTGTCAGTGGCCTATCTATTCATATGCATCTGTATTGCTCCCTTACGCCTATCCCATGTCTGTTTGAAGCCCTGCACTGTATTCATAGCCACCACTTCCTGAGGTAGGCCATTCCATGCATCCACCACTCTTTCTGTGAAAAAGAATTTCCTCACATTCCCCCATAATCAACCTCCCTCTAATCTCATGCTGTGTCCTCTTGTCCTGCTATTTTTCTTATATTGAAACATGTTAAACTCTTTCGCCTTGTTAATGCCCTTAAGGTGTTTGAATCTTTGATCATATCACCTCTCTCCCTCCTTTGCTCAAGGGTATTCATATCGAGCTTGCTAATCTGTCCTCATATGTCTTCTGATGCAGTCCCTGCACCATTTTGGTTGCCCTTCTCTGGACTGCCTCAATTTGGTTAATGTCCTTGTGACGGTGTGGCCTCCAGTACTGCATGCAATACTCTAGATGGGGCCTAACTATTGTCTTGTAAAGAGGGATTATTACCTCACTCTTACGACTTGTGATACCCCTACTAATGCACCCCAATATCCCCTTAGCCTTACCTACTGCTTTAGAGGTCTGCTTGGATGATTTCAGGTCATCGGTGATGATAATGCCCAAGTCTCTTTCTTCCCTTGTGACTGCCAGCAACTCCCCGCCCAGGCTATAGGTGGCTTCAGGGTTTCTCTTCCCTATGTGCATGATCTTGCACTTCTTTGCATTAAATCCCAGTTGTCACTCTTCTGACCATTCTATTTAATTTTTCCTGAAGCTTTCTAAAATATTTTCCTCCCTACTTGAATTTACTATATCCCATTTCTGATATGTGTATGTGCAATTGCTTTTTTTGTTATTATTTTTTTATTTAACCTTTCCACCTTAAGGTATATAATTCATTAAACTGGATATCTTTCTATTTGTCTTTTATTATCCTGGACCCAGGCTCAAAGTCTGATATACATAGTCTTATTGTTGGTCGATTGTTTATGTTCTTACCTCCTTGTTTCTTTCATCCATGGTTCTTCTTTTTTGGCAGGAGAAGGGCCCAACCACCCACCTCCATCCCCAACCACCTGATGCCACACTCTATTTATAGAGTAGCACAGTTGTGATATTTCCAGTAGCAAAGAAGGAAGGGGAGGATCAGAGGAGTATCCACACAGTGACCTCACTTACTGGGGCACAGTTAATTTAACTTGTTATAAAAAGTTATACAAAAACAAACAAACAAACAAAACAAACAAAATAAAAATATAAAAAAAATCTAATATTTGCTTTCATTTTCCTTCTAATTACTCGGACCAGGTTACAGACTCAGCAACTCAACTGGAATGGGCAGTATTAACTGCAGGTACGGTGGGACACTTTTCAAATGGGCAGTTATACAGGATTTGGGACTCTGTCCAACATGCTAGACCATCAGAGATCTAAGGTCTCAGTTCCAGGCAGCATAGGCAGAGTTTGCGCTCCTCAAATCACATATTCAGGAGGAAATACATTACAAGAACTGCCAGCCATATCCTAAACATCCAATTGAAGCACCTCAACCAAAGAGGGCAGTTGGTCCAGGAGGTTGGCAGGTGGTTAGGAGAGGCAAATCGGGTGCCCCATCACTCAGTGCTCACCAACGTATCCCCTCTACAAACCATATAAAAGCTACAAACAGGTATCTGTCACTATCTCTGAAATCAAACAAAGGGGCAGAAGACACTACAGAGCAGGACACTGCAGCACAGGAGCTAGCACTACAAAACTCACCCAAAACAGGGACCAAAACAAAAAAAGCAAAAAGGAAATCCAAAACACGTCTGATCATAGGATACTCTATGATTTGGGGAGTTGTTACATACCTCTGGCCTGGGGGTAATGGTCAGATGTCTCCAAGGTACATCAGCATTGAGTGACACTGACTGCATTGCTAAAACTGTGCAGGAATCAGGAGAAAACATTGATGTCCTGGTTCACCTAGGGACTAACGATCTTGCCAGCCAGTCAGTTGTACAGACCAAGGAACACCTGACCAGGCTGGGAGACAAACTGTCATCCATTTCATCCAGCATCTCCTTCTCTGAGATCCTGCCACTCTGGGAGAGAGGGCAATGGATTGAAGGTCAGAGAAGGGGAGATAGGGGAGCTAAACATGTGGCTCAAGGGCTGGTGCCAATATAAAGGACACAAATTTGTAGGTAACTGGCAACAGTTTTGGGAGTGAAGGTTCTTTAAATTCAATGGACTGCACCTGACTAAGGAGGGAGTCAGTGCATTGGGGCAGAAGTCTGATGTCTTTGCAGAATATTTAAACTAGCAAATGGGGAGAGGGGAGCAGCACCCAATACATCGAATGGGAAGAACACCTCTCATCCCTCAGCTAGTGATCAAACAGGAGTCCTGCATGTTTGTAGTTAATTTGCATCACCAGGTAAGGAAAAAGGTTTGGCTCCCCATACGACATGCAGGGGAAAAGCCCAATCTTGCCCCACAACTAATGCACTGAAATCTGGCCAGTGAAAATTCATGTACACAAATGTCCGCAGTCTTGGAAACAAGATCCCAGACCTGCAGGCAACAGTGACAGAGGCTAATCTTGACATAGTAGCCATTAGTGAAACATGGTTCACCAGTAACCACACTTGGGAGACTTCAGTACCCAGATATGTACTGTTCAGAAAAGGCCGAAGTGCAAAAAGGAGGGGGGGGTGGCTCTTTATGTCAATGAAAATATCAAAGCTACAGAAATTCAGAATACACATAAGGAGCCAGAAGAACTGTGGGTCACCCTGAAAACAGGAAATGGGACAGCCATACGAACTGGGGTTGTCTACAGGCCTCCAGACCAGGGGGAGGACACAGACACATTACTGTTAGAAGAAACATAAAACATGACAGCTAAAGGGGAGGTTCTGATAATGGGAGACTTCAACATGCCACATACAGATTGGTCAATACCAGCAGGAACATCCACCAGAACTAGACACATAGTGGATTCCTTTCAGGGGGAGGGCCTCAAACAATCGGTACAACAACCCACAAGAGACAGGGCTATCCTGGATCTAGTACTGACTAATGGGAAAGGATCACAGATCTCCAGGTAGAAGGTCACCTGGGGGCCACTGACCATCACATGGTATGGTTCAGTTTGGTCACTAGAACTACATCATCCTATTCCAAGGCAAAAATATGGGACTTCAGAGGAGCTGACTTAATAAGATGGTCAACAGAGTTCAACTAGCCCTGGCAAGAAGAAATACAGGTGAGGGGGTACAGGCAAAGTGGGCAAGCATTAAGGATGCAATACTTGAAGCAACATCCCATTGTGTTAGGGAGAAAAGCAAGAGCAAAAGAAGGAGGAAACCACTTTGGTTCTCAAAAACAGTAGCAGGAAAGATCAAAGCCAAAAGGTTGGCCTTCAGGAAATGTAAGGGAATGCAGCCGAGCAAAGATAGGGAGCAATACTAAATTTCCCTAAGGGAAGCAGGAAAGGCAGTAAGGCAGGCAAAGGCCAAAACCAAGGAAACACTAGTATGAACAGTAAAAGAAGGGGACAAGACTTTCTATAGATTTATTAGTGAAAGGAGAAAGTCCAGAGGGGGTATTGCTAAGATCAAAGGGGATAAGGGGGAGTGTGTGTGGAGGAGAACCAAGGAAAAGCATCTATCCTAAATGGTTCCAGGTGGTGACTGTGCCAGCTCAAGTTTGCTTCACCATCAGGGCACCAGAGAATTCACAGGGAATTCACATTCTATTGTGGAGGGCTGTGCCCCTGCATCCCCCGTGTGGGGGTCTGCACTCCCCACACCCCCCAACTAAAGATGAAAACTCCAGGGGGGGGAGGACCTCTGGGAGGGGTGGAGAACCCTAGAAATTGGCACCCTAATAACAGGCACACTTGGTCTGGCACAAGGAGTGCCAGCAGTGATCCTAAACAGCTACTTCTGCTCAGCATTTACTGAGGAGAAGGTAGGGCAGGGCCTACAGCTCAGCACCATGGACACAGGGAGGAGGGAGGCATGCACAAGTCCCTTCACAAAAGAAAGGCTTGCATTTATTTATTTATTTTATTTATTCATAGTATAGGAATTGCAACCCTTTGAGTCATAGACTCGTTTCCAAAGGCTCCACGCCAAGTACAAGGTTTACAAAGAACAAGAACAACAGGAAATTGCAATTAACAATGGGGAAGGGTCAAGAGTCATACAAGTGAGGGAGCAAAAACAGGTAATACAAGATAAAGGCAGCATTACATGCATACAGAATATACAGATGTGCATTGAACATACTTAGTGGGATTGCCTATGCATGAGGTAGCTAACAGATGCAGCAATACAGGTTACAGCTGAGTTGCAGGGTACCACCTTTATGCTGCTTTGCTTTCTATAAGAGCTCACTAAGCTCAGGGTGGACAAGGCAATGGGACCCGACAGCATACATCCCAGGGTACTAAAGGAGCTAAGGGTGGAACTAGCTGAGCCATTAGCAGAACTGTTTAGTGAGTCTCTGAGCACAGGAGAGGTCCCAGAAGACTGGAGAAGGGCTCATGTGATCCCGCTCCAAAAGATTGGTAGCAGGGAGAAGGCTGGGAACTACAGACCAGTCAGTCTTACCTCAGTAGTGGGCAAGATTATGGACGCACTCCTTAAGGAAAGGATAGCACAACACCTGGAATTCATGGAAGAACAGAATCCAAGACAGCATGGGTTTACAACTAGAGATGCAGAGAAGTTTAAATTCACTGGTGTAGTGAATGCAAAGTGGCCGACTTTGAGTTTGCGGATCACTACACGAAATTCCTATAAATAAGTTGAAATTTGCCTTAATGTACTTCGCATTGGCCACTTCACGTTCACTTCAAGTTGTAGTTGGAGAAGGCGAAGTTGGTAATAAACAGGACACTGGTCACATGCCTGACTGTCTCTGCAGGTCTGCAGGTCATATGATTCAGGGAAAAACTTAAATAGGCAGGAAGTGAGTGTTTACTTTCACTTTCTCTTGTAGAAAGAGTTGTACACATCACTGATCTGTTTAGAACAGTTTGTGTTTGTGGGTTGTTGGCAAATGCTGAGTGGAAAACTTGATTGATTTTGCTTCTTTCAGTTTAAACCTTTTTAGATTTAGTTTGTTAATTAGTGTAGGAAGTTTAAGTTAATTTTACAGCCTTTTTTTGGTTTAAAAAAGTTTTTTTGTAACTACTTTGTTTTTGGTAGAGTTACTAGTATTTGTACTAGTCTTGTTTTTGGTGATGGATCATTGGCATGGCAGGAAAAGTGGTGGCCAGCAGGGGCCATGGATGTGGGGTGACCTTGTGCACCCAGTTATGTTAAACAGGGCCAGTTTTGTGCCCTCAAGTGCAGGCACAGCCAGCTCTGCAGCAGCAGCGGTCTGTCAGCATGAGCAGCAGTAACAGATGGTGGAGCAGCAGCAGCCAGATGCACAGCAGCTGGAGGAGCAGCAGCCAGATGAGCAGTAGCAGGAATCATAGCAGGTTGTTGCTCCTCCACCACCACTAGCAGCAGCAGCACAGCATGTGGCCAGCGGTGCCCCCCACTGCCTGTACCGAGCCCTGCACAGAGCTCTCCCATGTCAGAGTTCTTTACATGTCTCCCTGTGGACCCCACTGTTGTGCGGTATAAATTGTGCAAGATGCTTGTCCATCATGGGCCCAAGGGTGGGCACCTTGGTACTGGTGGTCAGTGAACCCACCTAGCTGTCCACCACTGGGTTGAATGGGAAGCCAAGCTGCAGGAGTTAGCAGCCACTCCTGCAGCTGCTGCTAAAGCACCTTGTCCACCTGCTCAATGACGGTGGCACAGGGAAATGCAGGCAGCAGAGGTGGAGGTTCTCGCAGCTGCACCCTGAGAAGATGACTCACAGCATCCTGTGACCATGGTGGACCTGGCTGTGCTGTTGGTGGAGGTAGAGGCCATGCAAATGGTGGTGGAGATAGCCGTGCAGTGCCTCTCTCATATCAAGGAGCAGAATGAGGAGATAATAGGCTTGCTGCATAATATCAGTGGTGGTGAGCAACTGCTCCCACAGGCCCATTAAAAAATTATTTTGTATGTCAATTTAAATTCCCCAAGCATCTCCTCTGATTTTATTCATTTTTTTTTCCCTAATTAATATTTTTGTTTTGATGCACACTAAGCATGTAATTCATGTTCAGGTCATGTTTTATTTGTGATTTGTATTACGTGTTACTTAAAGGGGACAGGAATTGATTACTTTTGTGCAGCTGCTTGAAATGTCTCTATTTTCATAAATTATATTCTTTCCTGTAAAGGATCCATATATAACTGTGCCTGAATAAAAGCTGAAGCTGTCAGTTGTGTTTTGTGTTGTTTTCTTTGTATGGACAACATTCTGTGCAGTTCCTTTCATGGAACAAAAAATTTGGAGTTTTGACTATGCCACTTCATGATTTCAGAACTGTGGGCACTGTACTCATACATTCATGCTCACATGTCTAAAACCATGAGGTGACATAGTCAAAGCTCCAAATTCTTGGTTCCATGAAAGCAACTGCAAAGAATGTTGTCCATACAAAGAAAGCAACACAAAACACAACTGACAGCTTCAGTTTTTATTCAGGCACAGTTAAATACGGACCCTTTAGAGGTATGAATATAATTTATGAAAATAGAGGCATTACAAGTAGCTGCACATAATTAATCAGTCCTTTCCCCTTTAATTTACTGTATGTCATACATGACTGATAGCATGCAAAATGGCAGACACTGCATGTTTTCATTACCGCCCTTTGAGGGGAGTTACCCCAGGAGGCCTATCGGCGGTGCTGGACCTATCAGGTTTATTGAGTGAATACAGGCATCCAGACCGTCTTGTACTGGCTAATAATAAGGCAGTAGGAGATGCTCTGGACTCAATAGCACCTGTTCGTGTTTGACCACGCATTCTGTGCCCAAGGAGCCTGTGGTTTGATGGGTCCTTGAAGGAGATGAGGAGGGTGGGTCAAAGGCTAGAGAGAACTTGGCGGAAATCCTGCCTTGATGCTGACAGGCTTAGATTGATGGAACATTATAAGATCTATCAATCAGCAATAACCCATAAGAAGGCAGAATTCCAGTCCAGGGAGATTGCTACTGCACAAAATCAATCAGCTCAGCACTTTCGGACTGTGGACAGACTGTGCAATCCAGTCTGTCTTCTGTCTGGGAGAGGTTTTTCACAAATAAAGTGTGATGAGCTTGCTCCATTTTTTGCAGCTAAGGTTGCCAGCATCAGGACTGGGATCAACCCATCTCCCTCTATGAGGGATTGCAGAGATCGGCATAAGGATGAGTATGCCTGGACTTTCTGGTCTGACTTCAGCCAGCCAGAACTCTCGGACATTGTGAGGATTGTCCAGACTTTGCGACCAACCAGCTGTAGTTTGGATACGGGCCCTACACCACTATTGGCACGTTGCGTAGATGTTATCTGCCCGATCCCTGCTGAAATTGTCTGGTGTTCCTTGGAAAAGGGTGTTTTTCCTGATCACCTTAAGGAGGCGGTCATTTGACCACTCCTTAAAAAAACCTTCCTTGGAACAAGACTGTCTAGCAAACTACAGACCTGTCTCTAATCTACCCTTTGTGGGTAAGGTTATTGAGAAGGTGGTTACGTTGCAGCTGGATGACCATCTTACAACCCACAATGTCCTGGATACTCTCCAGTCTGGGATTAGAAAAAGACATAGCACTGAGATGGCCCTTGTCTGGGTGTTAAATGATCTTCTAATTGTGAGAGATCAAAATGCTCGTACTATCTTAGTCCTTCTTGATCTCTTGGCGGCATTTGACACTGTGGACCATGGTTTGCTTTTGGAGTGCCTGCGGCATTTCTGTGGATTATCTGCCACAGTCTTAACCTGGTTTCAATCTTTCCTCATGGGCAGGTTACAGAGGGTTGTCACTGGAATTTATTCCTCTGATGCCCTCCCCCTCTCCTATGGGGTGCCACAGGGCTCCATATTGGCACCCATGTTGTTTTCAGTGTACATTCTGCCATTAGGAGATATCATTAGGAAGTACAGTTTGGGTTTTCACTGTTATGTAGATGATACCCAACTGTATATGTCCTTTATGCAAAGACAGGATGTTGTGGTCTCTGTGCTTAACAACTGTCTAATCGAGATCAAAGATTGGATGAGCACTTAGCTGGCTGAGGTTAAATCCAGACAAGACTGAGGTGTTGGTCATGGACCCGGGTCATCTGGCAGCGGGTCTTGGGTCTGGGCTTCCTTCTGGTCTATGGATTGATGGTGCCCAGCTCATGACCTCAGATTGGGTGTGCAACCTTGGTGTTATTTTTGATACTGGTTTGACTTTGAAATCTCAATTCTCCACTGTCGTTAAATCTTCCTTTTATCACCTAAGGAATATCGCCTGGGTGAAACACCTGGTTCCTCCGGCTGACCTCCCTATATTGGTCTACGCTTTTGCAACCACCCACCTTGATTACTACAATGCCCTCTAACTAGGGCTTCCTGGGGTTGATATCCACTGCATGCAGCTGGTGCAGAATGCGGTGACCAGGCTTCTGACTGGTATATCTAAGACTAGTCATATTACGCCTGTGCTATGCGAACTGCACTGGCCACTGGTACAGTGGCAGATCACCTTTAAGGTCAGCTTGCTGACCTACAAAGCCCTCCATGAGCAGGAACCCCGATATCTGCAAGTTACTTATTCCCTACTGTCCCCGCCATTCACTCAGATCCACTGATGAGGGATTACTGGGGATTCCCACGGTTTGTTTGAATACATCTGGGGCACGTGCCTTTTCTTATGCTGCACCTACCCTGTGGAATTCTCTACCTCATCGGTTAAGAGAATGCCCAACCATCATGAGTTTTAAATCTGATTTTAAGACTTATTTGTTTTATCAAGCCTTTTTTGTATGATTTGAATTTTTGTTATTGTTTATATCGGATTTTATAGTAAAGCACCTTGATAAGCTGAAAGATGCTCAAGAAATAAATGTTACCTTACCTTACAGGTGAAACTGTTGTGCCATTACGCATGCTGCAATATAAATGTTTTGAAGACAGCTTTTGGGTTGAACAATTGTAACTGCGCTGAAAGCACACATTGACTGCAAAGTTGGCAGCCACATGACTTATTATTACATAAAAGTAAGTAATGATGAGTAGCAAAAATAATTATTATTATTGCAGAAAGCACAATGACGTGGGGTGGTTGAATATTTTGGGGAGGTGGTGAATTGCATTTACCATTATGAGGGTAAAGAAGAATCAAGATCAAGAAAAACAAGATTAACAACCCCCCCCAAGAAATAAATATCTGCTTTTATTTATTTTCTAAAGCCCTATTTATTTTTATTGCATACTAGTATGACATTTATATTCAGTTCATGTTTTCTTCATGATATTAATTTTGTTAATCCTGTACTGTATATGTTTAACCTCAGAATGATAAATCTGATTCCCCACCTCCCCCTAAGTCCCCCCCCCCAGGCCATTATGCTTTCAGCAATAACAATTTTTAAGCTCATACTCATTACTGTATTTTATGCAGTAAATTTTGTGGCTGCCAAGTTTGCAGGCACGCCAGACACTGCGTGCTTGACTGTAATTAAATCTTGGGTCTCCAAAATGTCATCTGCAAGACACTTGTATTGCAGCGTACATTGCAGCCTGACAGTTTCACCTGTAATGAAAGCACATAGTGTCTGCTATTTTCATGACCATAAGTCATGTAAAAAACAAAGTAAATTAAATAACAACCATGAAATTACTTGTTTCTTTTCTTAACGTGTAGCTAAAGCACTAGGGCAATATTTACAATACCATAACACCACCTAGCATGCCCCCTCCAACAATGTGCTATTTTGTGTTTGAATGTCCCCTTTTTTCGTGAAAAGCCAAGATTAAAATAAATACCAGTCCAGAAATGCATCACAGTCTGTTAAATAACATTATTGCATTGTAACAACACCTGCTGCTGCTGCTGCTGGTTTTGGCCCTATCTTTTCATTTCATGAAAAGTCCCATTGAAGAATAATCACATAAAAAACTGTTCCAAAAAGTCACAAGTATTTCTTGACGCACTGCTAAAAGTGCGCACCTAGAGCCAGAACACTGCATAAGTGTCCCAAGTGAGAGAATGGCTTGCTGGCTCCTGCTGCTGCTGCTGTTTAAATGTCATGAAAAGTCCCGATGAAGAATAATCACATAAAAAACTGCTCAGAAAAGTCACAAGCATTTCTTGTAGCACTGCTAAAAGTGCACATCTAGAGCCAGAACTCTGCATAAGTGTCCCACTCCCAAGTGAGAAAATGGCTTACTGGCACCTGCTGCTGTTGTACATCTGTTTTCTGCTGCTGCTGATGTACAGTGTGTTGCTAAACGGTGATAGCCACAGGTGACCGTCTGGTTGAACTATAATTTGATGTTCTGAGAAACTGTTCTGCTGTCCTGACTGAAACATGCTGCGCTATGTGTGTGTATTCATACCAACACTGGTAAGTTAGTGTATGTGTCACTGTCATGTTTTTCAGAGACACTGCCATTTAATTTGTTTGAATCTTGTTTTTTTGTTGTAAGCAGTCCGTCATGTTGTTCCTTTGCAGGGAATCATCATCATACATACTGAATGTTTCCCCTTCACAGGTGTGTTGGCCATGGTCACATTCGCATGCCATACATATGTTCCGCCATCTAATGTGGTGCTGTAAAATTTACATTTTTTATGGGGGCGAGGGGGTTACTGCTGTGACTGACTGAATTATAAGCATTTTTCAGTACTGTTCTTTTCTTTTACATTCTCAGGTTACAGCACACAGATTCACGACCATAGTGATGAAACCATGTTGCCACTGCACATGTGTTCCACATGTGTCTGATTGTTGACTTTGGCTATAAGAACAATGTCAATCCATGAAAGGTAAGTATTTTCTTTTTTGGGGGGGTTGCATGGGTCATTTGGAAAACAATTTTCATTAATATGTTTGTCTTCTTTCCAGGTCTTCAGTGTATCCAAACTGAGCTGTTGTCCATCTTCAGATTGGAACATACCACCAGTCCACAATACCTAGATGTAACCTGCAAACAGATGAAAAATAAATTATTCTGAGTTCATTCCAGTACCCCACTCAGTATCAATACCCCATGGAGCTGTTCCTGTCTTTTTTATATCCATCATCTGGCCTGTATGTCACTGTTGTTAAATACTTTACACTGGCGGAAAACAAGGGAAACCAAAAAAAAAAAACAGAA
The DNA here is from genome assembly GCA_016271365.2 of Neoceratodus forsteri. Classification (NCBI taxonomy): domain Eukaryota; kingdom Metazoa; phylum Chordata; order Ceratodontiformes; family Ceratodontidae; genus Neoceratodus; species Neoceratodus forsteri. Next base: position 640,725,311 of record CM028129.1, on the reverse strand, counting down.
AGCAGCCCTTGCAATCCTCAACGCCAGAGTTGTACCCACTTGGAAAAATGTTTTCCATGATTGCAACAGCAACTTCAATGGTACACTGTTTTATACTGCACCAGGATGGTCTGCTTCACCTGAATTATTCACCACCATCATCATGACTGGGTGCAAACATAGATGTGATTGTCCTGCTTGGTATGTTGAACAAAAAGTTAAAGTTGTGTGATTCATGATCATGAGGATGAAGATCTTGACTTGTCTCATGACTCATGAATCTGTGATTGTGACATGTCAATGAGTACAATGTTCAAAGTGAAATATGCACCACACTGGTACTCTGAAGACTACTTGAACATTCAAAGTCATACTCCTCATGCATGTGGCAAATCTCTGGTGTTAATTTGCAACTTTTCCCTACATGGCTACTTGCGGTTACTTGAGGACTGGCAGGCAGATTTTATTTCAGACACACACACAGAATTTATTTCACACACCACAGGGTGATGCTGCAGGCACTGCTGTTACCAACACAGATTCAAGGATCTTGCCTGGCCCTAACCCTCTCTGACACAGTACTTTTTCCTTCGAGGATTTTTTCTTTTTTTATTTATTCCACATGATATGACTGAATGCCCTGCCCACAGACTGAAAGCTTATATCCCACTGGCTTATGTGGCTCATACGCCACAGTCAGAAACACCCTTGCCTAATTGTGTCTTTGTTGTCATTTTTTTAGATTACACAGAGTCAACAAGAAAATAAATATGTTTCAGGGTTGCTAACAAATTCAGCTTGGATGCTGTCCTGTGGAGAACATGTTCCAAATCCAATCACAGCCTCAGTAAGATCATCCACTATTTTTTCTTCAACATTTGACTCATTGGATGGCTCAGGCATAAACTCAGCAGCACTGGAAACATGGGATTATGATTGTGAGTCATCGTCAGGATCAGAATCATGTTCAACTACTGTGGGGATGGGGACCGGGATTATGACATCAACTATACTCTGACTCATATCTTTGGACTCCACAATATTTTGGCAGCTTGTTACTTGTCACAGGTTGAACTTGGGGCAATACTCATGCCATCACCAACTTCACTACCACCACCAGCGGGGACAACAACATCTCCAACCATCATTGAAGCAACTGATTGAGCTGTAAAAAAACCACAGTTGGAGAAATCCCTTTATTGCCATCAACTATGCCCTTATGCTGCATACTACCACACACACACCCACGACCACTCTTGACACTGGTAGCAGTGCCATGGCCAGAAACATCTTTGTATGCAAGTCTCTTTGTGGGCTTTTTTGGGGATTACACAGAAAATTAACAATAAATTTAGATTTCGAACTTTGGGGTGGATGGATGGGAAGCCAAAAAACAACAACTGTGGCTTACAGATAGAGACTGGGCCCTAAACAGATGCAGATGCATAGATATATGGAGACTGAGCACTCGAGATGCAGCCACACAGGTACAACAACAGCTTAACCAGTGGTCACAAATCCCAAACTGGACAAATAATACTTTCTTTTGCGGGGGGGGAAGGGGGACAGCTGCAGTACAAGTCTACTACCTAGACAGAACAGAGCAGTAAAAATACCACAGATGGAAAAGAGTTTCAGAGTGCTGCGATTACGGTGTGGTGCAATAAAATGTGTCTGACTTGACGACATGCACACCAACATGAAAGGTAATGTGCAGAAAATTTAACAGTTCAGTACACTACAATCAAATGTTTTACACTGACTGATAAAAGGCACAGCACCACAGCAAACAGCAAAAAATTATATTCATTACTACAGGTATTACTGTGTGTACATGAACACACAAATACTAACACACTAGCTACCCAACAACAGTTAGAAAGACTGCCATTCTCACTGCGAATCTACCTTCATCACAGATCGGCCCCTCCACCAAAGCACACTTCTACAGTGTCTGTCAGTACACAGACTGCATGTTCTAAATTAACATTCAAAATGCACACAAAAACAATAAACACTTGATGACATAAGCACAGGAGGGTTTCCTACAATCTATGTACTAAATCTGGACCAAAAATAATTGGATCAAAGGTGATTTTTTTAAAGCTTTTTCGATGGTTTGATTCTCAGAGCTCTGACAGCAAACTATCTCCAGCCTTCCTCTAAACACACCATGTAGAACTGAGGCTGTGCAAGACAATATAGAGCCCATGTGACCTGCCATCCCATGAATCAATGCAAAATTTGCCTCACATAGCAATAAAAAGACAAAGCAAAGCTAAGTACATTCAAATCAATGGCACTTCACATTAAAATTAAGGGGAATGCTGCATTACAAGGTAAAGTAACATGTTGTGCATTGAAAACAATGCACTTCACATTCAAATGTAAATGCGGGGTACTCTGCTTCGCATTGCAGTGCACTATGCAGATTAAGGAGCAATACGCGAAGTGCTCCGCATAGTGAAGTGGGAGCACTTCACCCACCTTTATTTACAACAGGAAGGTCCTGTCAGACTAATCTCATAGATTTCTTTGACTCGATAACCAGAGTGGTGGACCAAGGGAGGGGAGTGGAATTGATGTCGGCTACCATGACTTCAGCAAAGATTTCGATACTGTTCCACATAGAAGATTGATTAATAAGCTGCTTAAGTTCAGAGTGGGTCAGATGTTGGTCAACTGGGCAGCAAACTGATTGGCAGGCAGAAAACACAGAGTGGTGGTAAATGGTATACAGTCAGAAGAGATGCAAGTCACAAGTGGGGTACCTCAGGGATCAGTCCTGGGGCCAGTCCTCTTCAATATCTTCATCAGTGACATTGCAGATGGACTGGAGGGTAAGGTCTGCCTGTTTGCAGATGAGACCAAGATCTGCAACAGAGTAGATGATCCAGATGGGGTGGGCAGAATGAGCAAAGATCTGGAAAAACTGGCAAAATAGTCGGAAGAGTTGCAACTGGGGTTTAATGCAAAGAAGTGCAAGATCATGCACATAGGGAAGAGAAACCCCAAAGCTACCTTTAGGTTGGGAGGGGAGCTGCTGGCAATCACAAGGGAAGAAAGAGATTTGGACATCATCATCACAGATGACCTGAAATCATCCAAGCAGACCACTAAAGCAGCAGGTAAGGCTAGAGGGATGTTGGGGTGTATTAGTAGGGGTATCACAAGTCGTAAGAGGGAGGTAACAATCCCTCTTTACAAGACACTGGTTAGGCCCCATCTGGAGTACTGCGTGCAGTACTGGAGGCTGCACATGCACAAGAACATTAACAAAATGGAGGCAGTCCAGAGAAGGGCAGCCAAAATTGTGCAGGGACTTCAGCAGAAAACATATGAGGACAGATTAACGGAGCTCAATATGTATACCCTAGAACAAAGGAGAGAGAGAGAGGTGATATGATCAAAACATTCAAACATCTTAAGGGCATTAACAAGGTGAAAGAGCCTAACGTGTTTCGATATAAGAAAAATAGCAGGACAAGAGGACACAGCATGAGATTAGAGGGAGGTCGATTAAGGGGCAATGTGAGGAAGTTCTTTTTCACAGAAAGGTTGTTGGATGCATGGAATGGCCTACCTCTGGAAGTGGTGGCTATGAATACAGTGCAGGGCTTCAAACAGGCATGGGATAGGCATAAGGAAACAATACAGATGATTATGAATAGATAGGCCATTGACAGAGTAAAGGTCTATGGCACATTCATAAGGTAGAAAAAATGAGCAGACTGGATAGAAACATAGAAACAGAAACATAGAATTTGATGGCAGATAAGGACCGCTTGGCCCACACAGTCTGCCCATTTTCCTACCTACTGGATAAGCTGCAGAATCTAGTTAACCAGCAGCCTACTTCTTCCTACCTCCACCCCCTAGAATGGCCTTATGACTGTCCCATGCATGCTTGAATTCCACCACTGTTTTTGACTCCACGACCTCCTCCGGAAGGCCATTTCATGCATCCACAACCCTCTCTGTGAAAAAATACTTCTTTAAATTACCTCTGAGCCCCCCATCTTCAAATTGTGCTCCCTTGTTCTTGCACACCTCTTTTTTTGAAAGATGCTGCCCTCTTGGACTTTGTTGATTCCCTTGAGGTACTTGAAAGTTTCTATCATGTCCCCTCTCTCCCTCCTTTCCTTGAGGCTATACATATTAAGCTCCTTAAGTCTCTCTTCATATGTCTTCCAGTGCAGACCCTTCACCATTTTAGTTGTCCTCCTCTGGACAGCTTCCATCCTGTCTATGTCTTTGGAGATTGGGTCTCCAGAACTGCATGCAGTACTCCAGATGGGGTCTCACCAGCTGTCTGTACAGAGGATAATAACTTCCTGTTTTCTACTGGTGATGCCTCTCCCTATGCATCCCAATATCCCCCAGCCCTCCTTGCTGCCCTTCACATTGCTTGCCCACCTTTAGGTCATCTGATATGACTACCCCCAAGTCCCTTTCCATTTTTTTGTTGTTAGTATCTCACCCCCCATTGTGTACTCTTCCCCTGGGTTTTTGTTTCCCAAGTGCATTACCTTGCACATCTTAGCATTGAATCTAAGCTGCCATACATTTGACCATTCCTCTAACCTTGCCAAGTCCCTTCTCATCCTTTCCACCCCACCTTGTGCATCAATTCTGTTGCAGATCTTTGTGTTATCTGCAAAGAGACACACTTTTCCTTCCAGTCCCTCTGCAATGTCGCTTATAAAGACATTGAAGAGGACCGGTCCCAATACTGAACCCTGCGGTACCACACTAGTAACACCCCTTTCTTCAGAGTGGACTCCATTTACTAATACTCTCTGTGTCCTATTCTCCAGCCAATTCTTTTCCCAGGCTGGCTAGCTTGTATATTAATCTTTTGTGTGGGACTGTGTCAAATGCCTTGCTAAAGTCTAGGTAGGCCATGTCCACAGCACCTCCCTGATCTACTACTTTGGTCACCCAGTCAAAGAAATCTATCAGATTTGTCTGGCATGACCTTCCCACTGTGAATCCATGCTGCCTTGGGTCCTGTGCCCCTCTGGCCTCTAGATACTCGACAATTCTTTCCTTCAGAAGTGATTCCATCATTTTCCCTATCACTGAGGTTAAACTAACAGGTCTGTAGTTTTCTGCTTCTGCCTTGCTCCCACTTTTGTGAAGGGGAATCACATCTGCCCTCCTCCAGTCCTCGGTACCACCCCATCCTCCCATGATTTGTTAAAGAGGGTAGTCAGTGGTGTCACTAGTTCTACCCTTAGTTCTTTTAGAATTCTGGGATGAATCCCATCAGGCCCCATTGCTTTGTCCATCTTCAGTTTTAAGAGTTCTTTCAGAACCCTTTCTTCTGTAAATGGACTGGTATCAACTTCTGTATCGAGAGTGTTTCTACTGTTTGTTTTAGGTACCTCCCCCTCTTCATTTGTAAATACTGAGCAAAAATATTTGTTTAGTATTTCTGCCTTTTCACAGGTCGCCTCTGCCAAGCCTTCTCCCTTTATTAAGCCTCACTATCTCCTCCCTTGGTCTTCCTCGCCTCCCTAATGTACCTATAAAAGGTTTAATCCTCCTTCTTAACTGAGTTGGCTATTTTTTCCTCGGTTTGGGCCTTTGCTGTTCTGACTGCCTTCCCAGCTTCCTTTTGCTTTAACTGATACAGTTCTCTGTCCTGCTTCTTCTGTGATTCCTTGTACTTCCTGAATGCTTTCTTTTTCTCTTGAACCTTCACTGCCACTTCGTTTGAGAACCATAGTGGTTTCTTACATCATTTTGTTTTGTTTATTTGCTTCACACAAAGGCTAGTTACCTCTGTGATGGCAGTTTTTATTATTCCCCATTGTTCTTCCACCCCTCCTTCCTGCCCATTTGCTAGTGCATTCCTTAGGCATTCACCCATTTTGGCAAAGTCAGCCATCCTAAAGTCCAGTACTTTTGCCTTTGTATGGCTTGACTCTATTACTGTGTTTATTGTGAACCATACTCAATCAATCAATCAAGCAATCAAAATCTTTATTTAATCAGGCGAACATCATTGAGCATAGCTCATTTACAAGATGGACCTGAGTGGTCAAGAAGTGCAAGTGTTAATACATTGACAAGGGTAGCATAAACAGTTATACAATGACAGGGGTAACATAAACAGTAATACAATGACATAAGTGCTAATATATAACAATATACATATGTACACGGCACATTAAAACTTTTTAATCTGTGAGACAGAAGGCAATGGGCACATCAGGAGTAATATGTAGATTATAGGACCTAGCAGGCATTTTGAGGGTGAATCTTGGGACTGGAAATGGGAGTTTTATCAGCATATAGGAACAAGAAAAAAGAAAGGGGGGGTAGGTAGGGCCGGGGTTTAGGCCTTGTGGAAGCATACTGTTCGATGGTCGCTAGTTCCCAGATGGCTACCCACTTCTACATCTGTGATCCTCTTTCCATCTCCATTTGAGAGAACCAGGTCTAAGATTGCTCCCTCTCGAGTGGGCTCCAATACTAGTTGTCTAAGGCATGCCCCCTGTAGGGCATCTAGAATAACCCCACTCTTCGAAGTGGCTGCTGCAACTGCACTCCAGTTAACATCTAGCATATTCAGATCACCCATCAGCAATATCTCCCCTTTTTCTGCCATTCTAAGTATACTTTCTATCATTTCCTTGTCCATTTCCTCTCCCTGAGAAGGGGGTCTATATATATCCCCTGTGCAGATTGTGGTGCCATTGCCTGTCTTCAAATTTACCCACAGTACTTCTTCTCCTCCCTGTTTACCCTTTTGTTCTGTTGCTTTGATTCCTTCCCTTATGTAAAGAGCTACTCCTCCTCCTCTTTTACCCTCCCTGTCCCTCCTGTAGATAGTGTATCCTGGTATGTTTACGTCCTAGTCATGGTTTTGTGTGTACCATGTTTCTGTGACTGCCACGATATCCAGATGTTCCTCCTCCATCAAGGCCACTAATTCAGGAAGCTTGTTACCCAGACTACGGGCATTGGTACTCATTGCTCTCCATTTTTTGATGGCTTTACCTTCTGTTGCAGCATCCCCCACTGACCTTTCTACCTCGGTCTTTTTCTCATTTAGTACCCTGTTTTGTAGGGAGAGGCTGGATTTCTCCTGCTGCTTATCAGTGCCTTCCTTTGACTAGTTTTAAAGTCACAATGAAGCATTTAAACTGATTGCTCAAAAGACTTGTTCCCTTCCTGGACAGATGCAGACCATCCTGCCAGTATAGGCTGTGTCCTCCAGGTGGAACCAAGTCCCCAATGAAGCCAAACCCTGTGCTCCACACCATTTTTCAACCATTCATTAAACTGCATGGTGCAAAGTACCTTGCCTCCCCATGCCTATTGACAGGCAGCACCTCTGAGAAGGATACTGTGTGTGCTACTTGTCTTAGGCCCCTCCCCAACTCTACAAAGTCCTTCTGCACTGCTCTAATCTCATGATGAGCCAAGTCATTTGTCCCTAGGTGGACAATGACATCCAGCTCAGACTCCCGTGCAGCTGTTCTCGTGATCCTGAGGATGCGCTTCCTGTCCCTCCAAGCCATGGCACCAGGCAGGCACCTTACTTCAGTTTTCCCTGCTCCCCCCATTCTATCCCCCTAATAATTGAGTCCTCCACCAGGAGCTGCTTCCTTTCCCTGTGGTGTCCTCTGCCTCCTTCCTGTGGATCTGGGCCTTGCAGTCCTTCTCTGCCGTCAACTTCTATGTTTCTATGTTTCTATGATTCTTCAGCCTCTTTATGAGTTCCCACTGTTTTTACTTTTCCTTTGTACGTTATTTTCCGCTCAGTTTGAGAGCTGTCACCAAGCGGCACAAAGGAGTGACCAAAGGGAGGGCTGAGTAAAAACTATTTGTTAAAAAACATGTTTTTGGGACTGTGTACTGTTAGGGATATGCTGTGATTGTGCTTTGGGACTTTGGGGAGGTGGGAGGACACTGACAGTAGGAGGCTGAGGGAGGGACTGTAAAGGGTCTGGACACTGGGACCACCTGATGCAGCTGGACGAATAGGGTGGCTGGTGTCTGGGGCCTGATGAAGGTACCATTTTGGTAGGCATCCTCAGTCTAAGCACCGTTGCTGAGTGGAATGGAAGAGCAACCAAGGGGAGGGCTGAGTAAAAACTATTTGTGGAAAGCCTTGTTTTTGGGACTGTGTACTGTTGGGTATATGCTGTTGTTGTGCTTGGGGACTTGGAGAAGTGGGAGGATACTAACAGTGGGAGGCTGAGGGAGGGACTGTAAAAGGTGCCAGATGCTGGGATCACATGACCCAGCTGGACCAATAGGGAGGCTAGTGTCCATAATTCTTCCCAGGGGGCCAAGAGACTAGTGTGTGATCGACCCCGAAGTGTGAGTGCCATGAAGCAGGAGTGTGGCGTTTGACTAGGTGACATCTGCAGGATGTCCACAGGGAGGACCACAGGATGCAGGCCATACTGGGAAGGGCATTGGCAAGGAGGAGGAGGTAGCAGAGGTCAGGTAAGTTGGTATTCATATCTGTGGGGAGAAGGCTACCTACAGAACACATAGGGAGAGACCATAGCTGAATGGCAAGTACCAGTGGTGATTGTTTAATACAGGAAGAACTAAATAGGGATGCCAGGTAGGACAAGGGGGCCTAGGAACTGGAGCAGACAGCAGACAAGGGAAAACGCATGGAGGTGGAGAAACTATTGTGGTAGCAGTGCTAGAGGGGATGCAGGGGAGGGCAGTAAGCTGCAGTTGGTGTGGGGCAGCCAATCTTTAGGAACTATGTGGAAAGCAACGGGTTGTCTGGTATGTAGGCAGCTTGGGCAACTTAGGGAGGAGGTTATGTGGCTGCAAAGGGAGCTGAATAGAGGGGGTTGGAGAGGTTGGGGAGAGCACCTGGGACCTAGGGATCAGAGGATGGCTCCTCCAGACAGCACATCAGGTGGACTGAGGGAAAAATATGGAGAGTGGACAACAGGACCAGAAACAGTGACACCTCAAGGATCAAGGATAAAATAGATTGAAATATGGAGGGTGATAAAGAACAGAGGGAGAAAGGGATCAGTGACAGAGCATGGAAAGAAGTTACAGGGCAAGGCAACAGGGGAAGCTCAGGACAAGGGGCGGGAGTCTAGGAACAGGTTCTCAGTGCTGGCAGGCCTGGGGGATCAGGAGGAGGGGGAGGAAGTCACGGAGAATGTGGGTGTAAAGGGCCGTAGCAGCAGTAAGGGGGGTAGCATGGAGGCATGGAGTGAATCCAGGACACTGGAGTGAGACATTAGCAAGGGGGGTATTACAGCAGTAGGAGGGTGTGCAGGAAGAGGGTGGTAGGAGTGCGGAGGGAGTTAGTCCAGGCAGGAGACCTAGGGATGGTGGAGGGACTGAAGGGGATAAAGCAGGGAACAAGTGGGGAGTGGGGGGAGGTGGGCATTGAGAGAGGAAAGAGGCTCTATACTGTAAACAGAAAGAAGGGCAGCACGCTGGAGGAGAGCAGGTGACGGGGGAGAGGGAAATCATAATGGGAGACTCAGTACTGAAGGGTGTGAGATGAGGAAGTAAGGTGTAAGGAAAATACATACTGTAGGTGGAATATATGCCAGGTATGATGGCAGGAAGGTGGGATAGTTCATCCTCAAGTGTCTGGGGAGGTTTGGGGACAAACCTCATATTGTGGTTTACCTAGGTACAAATGACCAGGAGGGGTGTAGGTTCGAAGAGGCGCAGTAGAGGTTCAAAGTATTTGGAAGACTGCAGTGAAGTAGGAAGATCAGTTACATTCTCTGAGGTCCTTACAGTCCCTAGGGCAAGTACTGCTAGAAAGCAAAGAATTGAGGAATTCAACAAGTGGCTAGGGGATTGGTGTGGAACCGTGTGGTATGGTCTGGTGGGGGAGGTGGGGTAGGACATGGAAGAACAAGAAACTGTATGCACCAGATAGGATTCATTTAAGTAAGGAAGGTGTAAGGGTCCTGAAGCATAATTTAGGGGAATACATATCAACTAAAATTAATTTAAATTAGGGAAGGGGGGAGGCAAAAAGGTGTGAGCAAAACAGAGCCACCAGGCAAGGGAGTCCGAAAGGCCTCCCCCCTCAACTAGTCAAGAGGGGAGGGAAGGGAATTCAAAAAGGGGATGGAGTAGAGGAGAGGTAAGGGGAAAGGGGGCAGGGGTCAAGTTGGAAGGTGGTATCCTTGAATGCAAGGAGTCTGGTAAACAAGGCAGTAGAGCTGCAGGCACTGATGGCGGAAGGAGAGGTAGACATAGCAGCCATCACAGATACTTGGGCCACCCAATACCAGGACTGGGACCCCATTATCCCTGGGTACAAGTTGTACTAAAGGGACAGAGAGAAGAGGAAGGGGGTTGGGGTGGCTATTTATGCAAGGGAAGGTATATTATGCAGCAGGGAGGTGGGGGAGGTGGGTAGGACTGAAGCCTTATGGGTACAGCTCCAAAACTCAAAGGGGAGGAGGTTAGATTGTGGGTAGTGTACAGACCACCCTCAAAGAATGAGGAAACAGACAGGGAGTTGGGGGAGCAAATTAGAAGGCTCAGTGGTAAGGGCAATACTGTTATAGTGGGGGATTTCAGTCTGCTGGAGGTTGTGTTGAGCACCCTGGCTATGTCTAGTGCCAGGGAACAGGTCCTCCTGGAGGCCTTCCAGGACAGCTTCCTGGTGCAAAAGGTAATGGACACAACTGGAGAGGGTAACATACTGGACCTTGTGTTGATGGATGGGGAGCACATCCAGGACATAGGGATGGAAGACCCCCTAGCAGGAAGTGATCACTGCACAGTGTAGATCTTCCTCAATTTAGGTAAGGAGGTAGCCAGGACCAAGACAAAGGTGGTGGACTTTAGAAGAACAGATTTTGGTAGGATGGGTGGCATACTAGTGGGGCATCTTGCCAAGATCATCCCAGACATGGTTGCTGACCAGAAATGCTGGGTCTGGAGGAGGCCACTAACATGTGTGCAAACACCCAGAGTAAGAATTCCAGTAACAAAAGACCAAGCTGGCTTTGCAAGGAGGTAGTAGAGAAATTGATGGAGAAGAGGGCTGCCTTCAGTATAAGAGATCCATGTGAAAGGCGGATAGGGAGGAGCACACAAGGAAATCCTGAGATGTGAGTAGAGTAGTAAGGGTGGCTAAGGCTTCAATGGAGCTAAGGCTGGCACAGGGAATCAGAGAAAGGGAAAATGATTTCTTCAGGTACATAAGAGAGAAAAAAAGCTGTAAAGATGAGATTATAAGGATCAATCGAGAGGGGGTCTGGGCAGAAATGGGGGTGGTCCAGGCAGAGGCACTCAATGAGTAATTCTGTTCGGTGTTCACCTGGGAAAAGGATGGGCCTATGCAACAAGGGGGTGGCACAGAGGGATGGGAACAGGAACAGCAGGGGTAATGGATGGGGAAATTCTGGAGAACAGGGTTCTGGAGGGCTTTAAGTCCCTGAGGGTGGATTAGGTGCTGGGACCGGACAGTGTGCAACCAAGAGTTCTGAGGGTGTTGGCGGAGGCCTTGGTGGGCCCTCTGGCAGACCTGTTCAACACCTCTCTGGAGGCAGAGTGCATGCCCCAGGATGGCATATGTGGTACCTCTCCACAAGAATGCACCCAGGGATGAGCCAAGTAACTACAGACCGGTTAGCCTTACCTCCATTGTAGGGAAGTTAATGAAGACCATTCTTAAAGAGAGATTAGTGATCTTTCTGGAAATGAATGGTCTCCAAGATAAAAGGCAATATGGGGTTGTCTCGGGAAGATCCTACCAGACACATCTGATTTACTTTTAAGATTGGGTGACAAAGGCACTTGATAAGGGCCATGCAGTGGATGTTCTATATCTGGAGTTCAGCAAGGCCTTCAACTTAGTGCCACATGAAAGGATGCTCAGTAAACTGAGGAACCTGGGAGCCAGTTAGAAACTCATAGGATGGGTTAGGAGCTGGCTGCAGGATAGGCAGCAGAGAGTAATGATAGGGGGAGAACTCTCGAGACTCATAGCTGAAACCAGTGGGATCCCACAAGGCTCAGTACTAGGATCTGTGTTATTTAACATCTTCATTGGCAACACAGCAGACTGGATTAAGAGCTAAATTAGCCTGTTATCAGATGACACAAAGGTTTGTGTGAGGCTGAACAGTAGACAAGGGAGGCAAGAACTCCAAGAGGACCTGGCAAAGCTTGAGCGCTGGTCAGACATATGGCAGCTAGGGTTCAACATTAAGAAATGCAAGGTTATGAACTTGGGAGCCAAAAACCCTTGGACTAGCTACTGGCTGGGGTGTGTGCAGATAGCCACTTCAGAGTAGGAAAATGATCTGAGGGTAGTAGTCACAGGGGACATGAAACATTCTGTGCAGTGGAGGAAGGTGGCAGCCAAAGCTTAAAATGCTGTGGTGCATTGCCAGAGAAATCACCTCAAGTAGAGAGGAAGTTATTCTGCTATTATACAGGTCCCTGGTGAGACTGCACTTGGAGTACTGTGTGCAGTTCTGGTGCCCCTATTTGAAGAAGGATGTCAAATTTCTGGAGTAGGTGAAGCATAGGGCGACAAAGATGGTCCTAGGCCTGAGGGACAAATCCTATGAAGAGAGACTGTGGGATCTCAACATGTATACCCTGGAGGACAGAAGGGAGAGAGGGGAAATGATTGAGACCTTCAAATACTTAAAGGGCATGAATAGGATCAGTACTGGGGGCATTTTTAGACTAAAGGGGAAAGGATTTTGAGGGGGCACAGTCTGAAATTGAAGGGGGAAGATTCAAGAGGGAAATGAGGAGGCACTATTTCACAGAAAGTGTGGTAGCAAGGTGGAACAAACTGACAGAGGAGGTGATATCACTGAAAACAATGGCCAGTTTTAAGAGGGGGTGGGACAGGGTCAAAGGAAAGGTCAAAACCAAAGGGTGGCTGGGGAGGGTAGGGGGAGAGAAGGACAGGGAAGATAAATCAGATGGATGGGAAATGGGGGGGCAGCTGCAGTAGATTAGACTGGGAGCTGCACACTTGAGCAGACTTGATAGACCGTTATGGCCTGTATCTGCTGGCATTTTCATATGTTCATATTTTCAGTGCAGAGGGGATAGGATGAGAAAATGGGATCTGTTTATCCTATAAGAATTTTTTTGTCTCTATATAAGCATTCCTTTTCTTCTGAAGTTCAGAACCGATGTCTGAAATATAGGAATCTGGCTACCTTGTATTATTATAGGTTCTTTCCTTTTGGCCTCTTTCAATATATTTTCCCTGTCCTGGTACTTGTGGAATTTCACAAAGACCACCCAGTGATATTTGAAACCAGAGTTCCATTTGCCGGTGATCTGTGAGCGCTTTCCAGTTCAATTTTCTCTTCTGGGAACTTCTTATCCAGCAGTTCAGTGAGCCATTTTGCACAGAACCCCAAATTATCTTCTTTTTCAGTCCCTCTGAGAGGCCTAATATTTTCAGGTTGTCTCTCCATGATCTCCACTGAAGATCCTTTACCCTGTTTTGGATTTTGGTAAGCTCTCTCTTCTGTGAGCCTATCTCCTTTTCAATCATGGGGACCTCATCCTCCACTGTTGAAAGCCTTTTTTTGTACTCCGATATCCTTTTGCTTAAGTTGTGGACTTCTCCTTTAATATCTTTTATTTTACCCTGTACTGCCGTCATTTTACCTTCCAGCCAAACAAAGCCTTTCCTGATTAATTCCAAAATTTCTCTAGCAAAATCTTCTGCATTCTCTTCCATGTATCCTGCATTTTGGCTTTGTTTTTTTTTCTTTCTTTAGGTTTGGCCCCATGGTCCTGATAATCCGGATCTAAAGTAGTCAGGGTACAATTGATATCCAACTTTTAATTAAAAACTGCTTTGGGGATAGAGGTTGTTAAATTCTCCCAACTGGAGCAGTTTTCTCTGTTATTCACATTAACTGGCCTGCCTTCCTAACTCACTCCATTTGCCCTTGTTCCATTCTCCTGAGACCTTGCTGGTACCCACGTTAAAGGGAAACTAAATGTTGATGCTGCCTCCTATGTAGTTATTTACAGTAATTATTACCAACCTTAATCACTGCTACTAGTGTCCACATGCCTCTGTTTCTTATAATTGTTATTTTTTACTGTCTGTTGATCATGTAAATCACAGAGTTTGCGATTGCCATTTTGCGCATGTGCAATCGCACTGTAACATCGCCAATGGGCAAAGCCTCTGAGTGACTCTAGTGTGCTTGCGGGGCATAGGATGAGACAGCAGTCTGACAAGAAGGTATATTTAAATTAGTTTCATTGGCAGTTCCATTTGATTAAGCAGAAACCATGCAGAATAAAGAAATGGTTAATTACTGTGCAGTTGGGCATTTTAATGCCTCAAAAAAAAAACACAAAGAATGCAGTGGGATCACGTTCTTTAGATTTCCTAAGAGGAAAGAAGTGGTGGCAAAGTGGAAGGCTGCTATTTGTCAGGAAAATCTTCCCAATGTTACTAGTAGGAACACAGTCTTCAACATTTTACAAGTGACAGCTTTGAGAGGAATTTGAAGGTGCATTTGACTGTATAAAATATTTATTGTCCATTTATGCAGCTTTTTGACAATCACCTGTCAGGGTATTCATTTTACAATGTGTCACTATTATCACCCAAATGTATGTCCACATACCCATGCTGTGTTGTCTAAACTTAATGCCCCAGTTCTTCAGCCACAGCCCTCCCCGTATTCATTTTACAAGATGTCATTGATGTCAACTAAATGTATGTCCACATACCCAAGCTGTGTTGTCTAAAGTTAATGACCCATTTCTTCAGCCACAGCCCCCCCACACACACACAGTCCTGAGCACAACATGCTTTTTTGTTGCTGTCTAGAGCCACAGCCATTGTCATAGGGGGCTGTTTCTTTTTATATGGACTGCTTACTATTTTCCTGCCCCCTTCCCCAATTCTGTTTCCTTGCCCCCAATAATGTGTTTTCTATACTGTGCTTTACTACTCATTATTTGCTTTTCATACTGAATTATAGTTGACGGCACTGTTTTTTATTGGTGAATTCCCTCTGAGGGTGCTGCATTGTGTTGGGTGCACCTCTGCTCCACAGTGGTACAGTGTGGTTTCTTTGGGGCAACACTAGTATTGTCATCCAGCCTCTGGATGCACCACTGATTTTCATTCAGCTTGCATAATAAGCCCCAGTCTGAGTTTAATGACCTAGTATAAGGCATGGGCAATGACAAAAGTGATGCTGTTCTGCTATTGGCAGCTGTGGGTGTCACATTAGCCCATAAGTAGACAGTGACAACTCTTTGGGTAGTTGTAGCCTATCCATGAAAGAGTTAAATCTATTTTATGAAAAAAAGAACTAGGTTGGATTGCTTTTGAATATATAAGGGACAGCTTATGCACCTGTAGATATGGTGGATGCCCACTTGTAGTACAACAGTACATGAACTGAGCCCTGTGTATTCTGACATCGTGGTGGACCCCAATGGCTTTTACACCTGAAGGAAGTATCCTCCAAAATGGCCCGTTGCCCAAAGGCAGACTCCTTCAAATGCAACCTGTGTGTAAGGTTAATGACCAAAGTTTTCCATTATAACCCCCAACCCCCCACTACCAAATCCACACAAACAGACCGAAGCACAGCGCATGGTTTTGGTTGCTGTCTACAGCCATAGTCATTGCCAGAGGGGAAACCATTTCTTTTTATATACAATTCCTACTATTTTCCTGGTTTTTTTAATATCTTCTGTTCCATGATTATGTGTTCTTGGTAATTTGGATGATGGCTGCCGTGTTGGGCGCGCTATAATTTGCTCCGTTCGTGTTTTGCGAACATTTTGTTTTTCCTTCTGTTTTTCCAGTTTCTCTTATATTCTGGAGCGTCCTCTGACATCGTGTCACTGTTTAATTCATTTAAATCACTTAACTTATAAAAACTGTTTTATCATAGTGCAGGCTTTATAGTGACATCGTAGCATGCCTTGGAACATTGTCAGTGCCACTGATGATGACCATGTAGCGTGCACTGGGGCTGTTGGGCTGGGCTCCACTGCCACCCCGATTGCAAAAGTCCATGAATGCCCTTGTAAATTTGATTCCCCGCTTCTGTTTTGTGTTGGCCAGGATAGCAGCAGAAAGAGGTGCTCGTGCTGTGGATGAAGGGAGAATGAAAATTGGGGAATATCAGGGAAGAAGGAGATTGTATTTGTGAAGGAGCTCCTACTCATGGGGACAGCCTGTGAGTGGATTTGGCTCCCAAAACGAGCATTAAGACTAGAAACTGGTCCGGTCCGCTATGTCAGTTTAGATCTGTGGGACTGAGTTTGAGAGATTCACTGGAGGCCTCAGCTTGAAACTATCTAGTACATCTGTTCATGTAATTTGGATTACCATTTCTAGAGGAGTGTTACTGGGAGGGGCTACATTGTTTGGTTGGAGTAGCTGGTTTCTTTTGCCTGGACTATTGAGGCCCTGCATTTGTGGGTGGCCTGCCAGCTAGAATCTGCCCTACATGGGAGGATGAGGTCTGAACGGGTCGGGGAGTCAGCCTGTGGGTTTCCTGCTCTCCAAGATCCCTTGCTGGGCCTGCCAGTGGGTTGGCCTATGCAAGGCACTGAGATTGTGGGGCAGTTATCTCTAGCAGTGGTCCTCATGGGCACAGCCCTTTGTTTTTACATCTACAAGCAAAATTCTTACCAGATCTGGGAAACCCTATTCCAAGGAACCCTACTGAGTCAACTGTTGAGATAATCAGTCTACAGTCAGACTTTTATTTTTCCTGCTTTTTGGACAGTGAGAGTGCCATACCTTAATTGGGTGTTCCCCGGTAGTGAGAATGACCTGGGGCCCCCACATGCTATCTGATATTATTCTAGGAGCTTGGTACACCCAGTGAGACAGGGTGTATCTAAGAATTTATGTATTTTTCTCTGTATTTAATGGTTTTAAGTTTAGTTTATACTGTTTTATTTTGACTTGTTGAGAGTTGAAGCTCTAATCTGAGACCTTCAGTGACTGGTGTACCATCTTTCTCTTTGGACTTATCAGGACCACTTTGTTTAATTCTGGTTATGGGAGAATTTGTGCTTTTATTGTAATACCAGATTGACTGGGAAGGGTTTTTTATAGTATTTAATTTCTGTTGTTAGATTGTATTATATTTTAGTAAATTTGTGGGGTGGTTATTTCACTTTTACACTAGTTGTATCCCTCCATTTTGGGAGAGAAGAGTGAGGGGAGTGGAAACTTAGGAGTCTTGTTTTGTTTTAAGCTTTTGGGCATTTGTTTTTTGTATTTTATGTTTGCTGTCCCTATAAGTGTGAGCTGCAGGACAGGGTTTGTTGTTATTTTTCATTTTGTGTTTGTCTGGATTTTTCTTTTTAAATTGGCTTGGCATTTTTGTTGACCGGGAGCCCGTATTATGTGTCGAGGGGCTGCCCCCTGGGTTGTGCACTATTTTTCCTCTGCTCTTCATACCCTCCATCCTTTCTCCCCCCGTCCAGTGTTTTCAACTTACCAGCACTGTAGAGCACTGGGTGTTGCCCATAGGACGGGTGAGCGGTTTGAATAGCGGAGGACGAATGAGTTGGGCCTTCACATTGGGGTAGTAAGGCCCAGAACATGCCCTGTGGTGAAATGGAGCCTGGAATGTGGTTCTCCATGTCTGGTCCCCATACCCATTGGCATCACTAGTATTGGTGGGCTGGTAGTTGGGGCAGCCCAGGAGACCCATCCAACTCGAGCAGTATTAGGCAATGCCAGATCCATCAAGAACAAGTCTGCAATTAATGCAGATCTTGTCAGGACAGTGGATCTGGCTTGCATCACCAAGACCTGGCTGGTTGAGAATGCTGGCCCCATACTGGAGGCTGCTATTCCAGCCAGGTATACGGTGATACACCACCCGAGGCTGAATTTGGCCTCTCGAGTGTACCGGTTGAGGAGGCTTGGTCATTTGAGTGTACTGAAATAGCAGGTGTGAGCTGTAGTATAGCCCTCATCTACTGTCAACCCGGAGATGAGAAGCTATTCCTTCAGGAAGTAGCAGACTTCATCATTGAAATGCATTTGGGTCTCCCAGGCTGTTGGTCCTGGGTGACTTCAATGCCTGGGTCGATGATGAACTCTCAAAGTTTGTACAGCACTTTCTCCAGCTGATGACATCACTGGGCCTTACACCAATTGTTACCTCTGCTACTCATAAACATGGTCACTCTCTTGACCTAGTCTTTCTCCTGGGGGTTGAAGCCTCCGATTTGGTGATGGAACCTTTCAGGTGGTCCGATCACTACACTGTGGGCTCCAATTTTTGCTCCCCCTTCCCAGGCCTACCCCTGTGGAGATGGTCAGATACCGCCCTTTACGGGATATGAGCCCTGAAGGCCTAGCAGTGGTATTTGACTTATCGGAGTTTCCAGTGGCCAGTGGGAATCCAGAGACTTTGGTGCAGGTCTATAATAAGGTCGTGACCACAGCTCTGGATTCCATCGCTCCTGTCCGTGTTTGCCCTCTCTCTCTCTTTGCCCTCAGTCCCCTTAGTTTGATGGGACTTTGAGGGAGTTGAGACGACAAGGACAAAGATTAGAGTGGTGTTGGCAGATATCCGCCCTGATGGCCGACTATCTTAGATTTTTAGAACATTACCAAGTCTACCAATCGACAATCTCCAGTAAGAAGGCAGAGTTCCTGTCCAGGGAGATTGTGGCCATTCAGAACCAACTGGCTCAGCTCTTTCAAAAAGTGGACAGACTATGCAACCCAGCCTGTCTACAGTCTCGAAGAGCTTTTTTCACAGTTGGAGTGTGATGTGCTTGCTCAGTTCTTTGTGGATAAGGTGACCGACATCAGGGCAGAGATCCAGACTTCACACTCTATGGGGAATGCTGTTGATCGGTGCTTGGTCTCTGTCCCTCATCTTTCCTGGAGTACCTCTGACAGGCTGGAGTTCGTGGATGTTATGAGGATTGTCCAGGGTATGTGCCCTATGTGCTGTAGCTTGGATCCGGGCCCAACTCCTTGATTATGGGTTGTTGTGACATCATTGGCCCAATCCTGGCACAGATAGTCTGGTGCTTCCTTGATTCAGGTGAGTTCCCTAGCTCCCTGAAGGAGGTGGTGGTGACACCCCTCCTGAAGAAAGCTTCACTGGACCCAGACTCTCTTGTTAACTACAGACTGATCTTGAACCTCCCCTTTGTGGGGAAGGTTATTGAGAAAGTAGTGGCTATACAATTGGAGCACTATTTGACCATCCATAATATCTATGAACCTCTCCAGCCCAGTTTTCAAAAGAGGCACGGTACCAAGACTGCTCTGGTTCTGGTGCTCAATGATCTTCTGATGGCAAGAGATCAGAAAAGCCATTCCATCTTGGTACTCCCTGATCTCTCTTCAGCATTTGACACTGTGGACTGTGGGGTGCTGCTTGAGTGCCTGAGGTGCATCTATGGCCTGACTAGTACAGTCCTCAGGTGGTTTAAATTATTCCTCACTGGCAGAACTCAGAGGGTGGTGTCAGGGATTTATTCCTCCATCCCCCTCTCTCTCTGACATGTGGGGTCCCTCAGGGCTCAGTTCTGTCCCCCATGTTGTTCATCGTGTATATGCTGCCCCTCGGAGACATTGTAAGAAGTTATGAGCTGAGGTTTCACTGCTATGCTTATGATACCCAGCTCTAGCTGTCTTTCGCACTCTACCAGGATAGTGCACTCTCTGTGTTTAATACCTGCCTCACAGAAATCCAGGACTGGATGAGTTCCAGCTGGCTAAAGTTGAACTCAGGAAAGAAAGAGATGACGGTGGTGGATTCTAGTAGCCGTATGGGGGGTCAGGGGCTGGTCACCCCACAGGGATTTTTCTGGGGGGTTCCCCGCGCCTTGTCTCTGAACAGGTGCGGGACCTGGGGGTGATGCTTGATGATGGGCTGACTCTGCAGTCTCAGGTGTCGGCAGTCATCAAGTCATCCTTTTACCATCTGAGGAACATCACTAGGATCAAGCACCTTGTTCCATCCAGTGACTTTCCCACACTGATCCATACCTTTGTGACCTCGTGCCTCGATTACTGCAACTTTCTTTACCTAGGGCTACCGGGGGTTGATATCCACCACCTCCAGCTAGTGCAGAATGCTGCAGCCCAGTTGTTGACAGGGACTTCCCAGTCACGTCATATCCTGCTGGTGCTGCGCGAGCTGCACTGGCTGCCGGTTCAGTGGTGGATCAACTTTAAAGTCGGATTACTGACATATAAAGCCCTACATGGACTTGGTCCTGATTGCCTACGGCCCCGAGTGATGTCTTCGCTCGGCTGACATGGGGTTGCTAGACACTCCAAGGGTTTCGTTAAAATCTTCAAGGGCCCATGCATTTATGTACATGGCCCCAGCTCTTTACAACTCTTTATCCCCTCATCTGCTGGAGTGTGTGACCCTGGGGGGCTTCAAACAGGCATTAAAAATGTATTTATGGGGCCAAGCATTTGTTAATTAAGTATTTTTAGCAGCAGATTTTATAGTTTATTTTATATTGTTTTTATAAGTTACTGCTTTTAATTAATTGTGTAAAGTGCTTTGGCAATTGAAAGGCGCAATATCAAATAAAGATGTATTATTATTATTATTATTGTAAATTAAGGTATGTCTATATTGCACTTTACTAATCATTATTAGCATTTCATACTGATTACAAGTAACTGCACTGTTATTTATTGTTGAATGCCCTGTGAGGGTACTGTACTGTTTTGGTTGAAACTTTGGTCAACGATGGCACAGTGTGCTGTCTGAGGGCAACACTAGTACTGTCATCCACACCACTTCAACCCCTGGGTGAAGGCACCTGCTGATTTTTATTCAGCTTGCGTAATGTGCCCCAGCTGGAGTGTAATGACCTAGTATTTGAACCCATAAGGCAGAGGCAATGACAAACGTGAGGCTGTTCTGCTATACACAACTCTGGGTGTCACATTAGCCTCAAGGTAGCCAGTTGAACCTCCTTTCAGTGGGTGCAGTATATCCATGAAAGAGTTAAAGCCATTTTTAGTATCCAGTTGTGATATGAGACTACAGGAAGAACACCCTTGGTAATCTCACATCAAGGTGCCTCATCATGGATACAATGACCCCCCCGTGACTTACCACAGAGTCATGTACACTTGTTAGGTTGGTCGTTGGTGGTGGTAGGGGTGGTTGCTGTCATGTGTCAATCCCTCACCATCCTCCGTCACCTGGCATAAGGTCTCTGTATGTCTGCTGGCACCCAACTCAACACATCACCAGCAAACAACAGCAGCACTGAAAGCAATGGCTAACATGTGCTGGCAGATACCAAGTTTCTGATACCACATAATAGCAGGATGCGGTGAATGGTGTGGAGTGAATCCCTGACCACCCACACAGTTATGGTCACTGGTGATGGAGGACAGCAAGGGTCTCAGACAGCACTGCATACACCAGTAGCTCACCAATTTGTGGATCACCCTGCCAGATGCATATCACTGTGGTGTCATTGGTGGGAGGTTGCTGTCATATGTCAATTCCTCACCATGCTCCGTTACCTGGCATAAGGTCTCTGTATGTCTGCTGGTGCCCAACTCAACTCATCACCAGCAGACAACAGCTATACTGAAAACAATGGCTAACGTGCTGGCAGATAGCTAGATTCTGGCACCACATACAGTAATAGCAGGATGCAGTGAATGGTGTGGCGTGATATCCCTGACCACCCACACAGTCATGGTCACTGGTGATGGAGGACAGCAAGGGTGTCAGACAGCACTACATACACCAGTACCTCACCAATTTGTGGATCACCCTG
The DNA here is from genome assembly GCA_016271365.2 of Neoceratodus forsteri. NCBI lineage: Eukaryota > Metazoa > Chordata > Ceratodontiformes > Ceratodontidae > Neoceratodus > Neoceratodus forsteri. The sequence goes on along the minus strand of CM028129.1, from coordinate 640,703,585 downwards.
CCAGATGCATATCACTGTGGTGTGGTTGGTGGTTGGTGGGAGGTTGCTGTCACGTGTCAATCCCTCACCATGCTCCATTACTTGGCATAAGGTCTCTGTATGTCTGCTAGTGCCCAACTCAACCCATCACCAGCAGACAACAGCAGTACTGAAAACAATGTCTAACATGTTGACAGATAGCTAGATTCTGACACCACATACAGTAATAGCAGGATGTGGTGAATAGTGATAGAGTGACACCCCTGACCACCCACACAGTCATGTACAATGGTTACAGAGTACGTACACCACTGTATCATGGACTATCTTGGTCACTGTCATTGTCATGCAGATCATGTAGATTCCCCTCCCAAACCTCATACACATACCTGTGTTCACATATCAATGTTTGCATCCATATGGTCGACCAAGCACCACCATTCCACAATGTGACTGCATGCATAGCGGCATCACACGCCATGTCCTCACATCACTACACTGCAAGTTTCAGTGTGGGTTATTTAATTGGCTACATCCTACTTCTACATTGCAATCAAACATATGTAGAAGCCAGCAGAAGAATGCCATTTGGTATATCTAGTCTGCTCATATTGCATGGTCCACAATTTGAGCAACTGTCCCTGCCCACTCCTCCCCACTCCTCCCATCCTCCCTACCCATGATCCTTACCTTCCCCCTATGGCTATCCCAGCCTCTCTTAAAGCAGCCTAGTGCCTTCAACAAGAACACCTCTTCTGACAGCGCATTCCAAGTCTCCACTACGGCTGGGAGAACTCGGCCAAGTTCTGACCATTATTAAAAAGAACCAGAACATGGTGAAGTTCTGATTTGTTCAGATTAGTTCTGATTTTTTGACAAATATTTGAAAAAATGAATAAAAGTGGCCAAAGTTAGTCACATTTGACACAGAGGCCCAAAGGAAATAATTTAATGGATTATTTGTACAAAAATTAATGTAAAACTGCTAAATAAAAAGCAATCACTTACTACTAGCCCCTTCATGGCTGGCCTATAATAGTGACATATCCTGCTTGGGTCCATGACATGAATGTGCTGGGAAAGACAGAGAGAAAGAGACAGAGAGACAGAGAGAGAGAGAGAGAGAGAGAGACAGAGAGACAGAGAGAGACAGAGAGACAGAGAGAGAGAGAGAGAGAGAGAGAGAGAGAGATGCACATACCAATATCATGGCACCACCAAGCACTGCAGGCACTGCCAGACAACTAAGATTTTTTTTTTATTAATGGTACTTGTGGGTATTACTTTGATGGATGTTCCTGTCAGAGCTGAACAGGCCAAAGAAATGGATATGAATAATCAAATGAGCAACACTAAGAGGCCCACCCACCCTACCCATGTGATGCAGCTGCTTGCATGCCCGGTGTACTGTGGCATATGATACACTACCTAGTCAAAGAGGTGGTAATGTTTTCTAGTACTATGACTACTTCCACTGAATCTGATCAACACGCTGAATCCTTAAAGGTGAAAAACGAAAGACATAGTGATCACCACCACCCAGGCAGGCAGACAGTCACACATTGCATCGGTCAAGTGCAGTGCAGTCATAAGAAGTTTGCTACTGCCACCTGAAGACCTGATGACAGACACACAACACAATTACATCCTTCCTAGTTCCACAATTGATGCCTGAAACTTCCAAGTAATTTAAGTATCAAAAATAAAATATAGTAATATAATAATCTCAGCCCAGTTACTGTAAGTGAGATGTAACCAGGCTAGCATACCACTCACAAACAATAAAGAAATTATATGAATTTTCAGTTTAGTAGCATTTTTTTCTGTGAAGCAATCACAGCCAAATATGGGGTACATGAGAAATATACAAAGAATATTCAGTTTCTGGGTTTCAGGCATCTGCTAAGCCAAGAACTGTATGAAAATTAAAACAGTACAGTCAGGATCAGTTGCTGAGGGCAAAAAAAGTGACAAGTACAGTAGTAGCAGTAAGGACTGGAGAACGGACAAAAAGTGATAAGTAGCAGTCGTGACTCGTGAGGTCAAAAAGTGATAGTAGCAGTAGACAGCAGTACCCTACCTTCCAGATCAGATAGTGGTACTAGGTACCACCAAGTATGTTTGTGACATGAAATGCAGTTGCTTGCCGTATAGGGACTCTGACGCCACTAATGGTATTTACATTTTTTTTCTATTCTGTGCTTCTCATATGATCATTTAAGTAATAGTGGCCTGGCCTAGTCCGTCCTGACCTGATTTGTTGTAATTCATTGCTATCTCATGTAGTAGACCCTATTCACAAAAGATTTTCAGCACAGGCACACATTCTTGAAAGTGTTTTTGGATAAAGCCTGCTCAGGGCAGTCAGTATATGTTTTATTCAGGTATATTTGAAATTAAAGTGAGGAATGTTGACTCCGAGAAATACAAACATACAAACTTGCCAACAGATAAAGGCCTTTCAGTCTATTGAGACTGCTAGATTGTGCAGCCAGCAGCCCCTATACTGCAGCTGCCTCTAAATCCCCTTCCCCCCCCAGTGACCCTCCCCCTTACCCTGTCCCAACCCCTTGTGAAGCAGCCCACTGTATTACAGGATACCACTTCCTCTGGTAATGCATTCCACCCTGTCACCACCCTCTCTGTAAAAAAGTGTCTCCTCATTTTCCTTCTGAACCTTCCACCCTCCAATCTCAGATTGTGCCCTAGGGTGCCCCTTCCCCTCCTCAACAGGAAAAGCTCCTCCATGTCCATCTTATTTATTCCCTTCATGTACTTGAAGGATTCAATCATGTCCCCTCTAACCCTCCTCTCCTCCAGGGAGTACATGTTCAACTCACTCAGCCTACTATCATAGGGCAAGTCCTCTAGTCCCTGCATCATTTTTGTTGCCCTACACCGCATCGCTTCCAGTAACCTAATGTCCTTCTTCAGATATGACTGCCAGAACTGCACGCAGCACTCCAGGTGTGGTCTAACCAGTGGCCTATACAACGGCAGGATCAACTCCCTCCTCCTGGAGGATATGCCTCTGGCAATACAACCCAGCATCCAGATAGCCTTTGCAGCTGCTATTCTACACTGTGTGGAGTTGTTCATTGCCCCCATTATGATCAACCCAGATCCTTCTCCTCCTCTGTCTTGGCTAGCTGAATCCCCCCAGCTGGTAGCGTCTCCTTGGGTTTTTTGCTCCAAAAAGTAGCACCTTGCATTTCTTGGCATTGAACCCCAGCTGCCAAGTGTCTAACCAGGCCTCCAATTTTGCCAGATCATCCTGCAACCCCTGCCACCCCTCTATGGCATCCACTACTGCTCCCATCTTGGCTTCATCTGCAAATAGACTGATCTTGCTCTTGATGCCTAATGAGATGTCTGCTATGAAGATCCCAAACAATACCAGCCTCAGTACAGAGCCTTTGGCACCCTGCTTGTTACTGCCCTGGGCGATGACAGCTCCCCTCCCACCACTACCCTCTACTGTATCCCTTGCAGCCAGTTCACTACTGAACCCACCACCTTAGGCCCTGCCTCTGTTCCTCCCAGCTTACTACCTAGCCTCCCATGCAGCACCAAAATGAATGCCTTACTGAAGTCCAGGTACAGGACATCCACTGCATGGCTCCTGTCCAATTGCCTGGTTACCCAATCATAGTACTCCACCAGGTTGGTTTGACAGGATCTGCCTGAGACAAACCCATGCTGCCTGCTGAGGTGCTCAGCATTTTCTAGTGTCAAACAGGATCGTATGTCAGTAATGACATTACCAGCTGAACTAAACAATCATTCTGAAGAGACGCTAGTCGGAGGGCAATTCATGTACTTCATTGCAATGTATGCTAAAGCAGGCCACATATTTTGTTTGGATTTCCAGTATTGCAAAGGATCAGCATTCCAGCTGATATTGGGCTCTGCCAGGTACATTTCAACAATAGTCTGTGCTGAGGCTGTCTTACAAGATACAGATGAAGAAGAGGGAGGCAGTATAGCGCAGTGGTTTAAGGCTCTGAGCTGCAAATCTGGTGACATCCAGCAGACCAGACATGGGTTTGAATCCCACAGCTTCCACTTGCATACTGTGTGACCCTGAGCAAGTCACTTAACTTTCCTGTGCTCCCAGGTTGCACCTGTAAAAAAGCTTTCAGCTTAGTGTGTCTCACCTGGTTAAATAACTAAATAATAAAAAAAAAGAGATGTTACAATTACACCTTCTAAGTGACTCCAAAGACATGAAGCTGAACCAAGTGACTGTGGGACAATGCTATGCTTGGAAGGTGGTGAAAAATGCTCACTAAAAATACCACCAACAGCTTAATCTGGTTCCAGGTCAAGGTCAGTTAGCATTCATCTGTACCCCCCTTCCTCCCTCTGGGTCGTGCCTGAAAATAGGCAAGAATCTGTCTAGTGCACCTACCCAGTCAACAAAAACTAAATAAATAAATAAATTTAAAAAAGGGCAGATTTGGCTGCAGTGGCTGAGGAGGAAGAGGAAGAAAATGCCGAAACAGTAGAGGATGGGCCACCTGATGCTATGCTGTGTCATGAAGAAGATTCTGAATGTGGTACTGCTGTTGTACTCTGTTCCATGATAGCATGCACCTTGTCAATTATTTCTTGTTTGTTTATCTCAAAACAAGTGTCATCACCACCACTCAATAGTTGCTTTGATTTGTATTGTGGGTCCATGATTGTTGCTTTAATGTAGTACTTAGAATGAAGTATTTTACAGAGTTTGTCACCTTCTTCAACTTTTTTGATCATACGTCTCATTAGATCTTGTTGTATTCTGAGGGGCAACCTGCCTCTGTCAGCAGCACCACCGGCAGCATGTGTGATCATGGAACTGTCTTGCTTCTCTAGCTTTTTCCTAATCAGATTCAATCTGCATTTTAACATTTTTATTAGGGGTATAACCTGGCTGAGAGTTGCTGTGTTTGCACTAACCTCCCTAGTGATTTCTTCAAATGGCTGGAGTAGGAAAATTAGAAACTCCAGCATGGCCCACTGAGGTGGAGTAATATAGATGTCTGCATCACCATTTTTATTTCCCAAGGTGTATTGCCTGGCAGTTTTCTTTTGTTCCAGCAGCCTTTGGAACATATAAAAGGTGAAATTCCATCAAGTAGAAATATCTTGGATCAGTCTGTGCAAAAGTAAACTGCTCCTGCTGTATTATTTCAAGCAAGTGACGGGCTTTGCTTGAGTGACTGAAATGAGTGCACATTGTTTTAGCAAAGCTAATGAGAGTCTTAATTTCCCTGTCATCATCCAGAAAACTGTGGACTATTAAATCTAAGCAATGCGTAAAGCAGCTGATGTGAATGCACCCCCCCCCACAAGGCATTCCTTATGTTGGATCCATTATCTGCAATTATAAAGACAACTGACAGTCCCTGTGAAGTGAACCATTGCTGAACTGGTGCTTGGAGCTCTTCACTGATTTTGTATGAGGTATGTTCAGATGGAAAATAAAACATTCTTGGAACAGCAAACTGCAATGCTTCACTGTCCCCAGTCCCACGTGAAATAACGAAACATGCCCAGTGTGCCATGACAGACATGAAGGGTTGAGGCTGACAGTTTGTCCAGATGTCTGTTGTGAGATGCACCCCCATTTTATTTATATATTTATTGATTTGAGGAATCAGAAAATAACCTTTGAGTCACAGACTCTTTTACAAAGGCTTCTCATCACAGTTGGATGAGTGCAATTAGGATAACAGACACATATAGGGTAAAATACAAAGAGGATGTAATGAAATACAGAAGTGCATCAAATAAGCACTAAAAAATGTATGCTGGCCAGAGACAGGCCATAATCTAGTAGCATAACAATCATTATACAGAAAAACCAGGAAATACAAATTAATACAGCAGGCCTACAGAGCCTTTGTTATACTGGCAGCTAGCAACAGCATATACAAATTCCTAACAGCGATACAAGAGCTACCATGTACCCTCTCAGTTATTCAAAACATCTACAGACTGTGTGCTCAAGCAGGTAGTTCTTTAGGGCTGATTTGAATGGGCCTAAGGTAGTGAGATGATTGATAGAAGTTGTAATCTCGTTGATCCAAGAGGTTGCTCTGTAAGCAAAAGCTCTTTGACCTAGGACCCTTACAATGGATGGATGCAATCTTATTATCTCTGGGATCTTACCAATACCTAGGGCAACAAGTGCAGTAAATAATGATATATCACAGCTAAATAGATGGCTGAAAAGATGGTGTATTAGAGAGGGTCATACCTTTCTTGAACACGGGACTAAATTCAGGGACCCAAATTTATATGCACAGGATGGACTTCACCTAAACAGAAGGGGGAAACTAATTTTTGCCCACCATCTTAGACATACTTTAGAAGTAAATTTAAACTTGGTGTGGGGGGAGGGTAGGCCAATTGCTTCTCTTCTAAATAAAGATACACACGACTGTACCCCATATAATTTCCTTTCTTTAAATGCCAGGAGCTTAAATAATAAAATGGATGAATTAAAATTAACCCTAGAACAATTAAACATCAGATTATGTGCCATAACCGAGACCTGGTGGAACCCAAATTATTCTTGGGACAAACAAATGGTTTTAGTTTGTACCACAAGGATAGGAAGGACCAAAAAGGTGGGGGAGTGGCCTTATATATTTCTGACAAAATAGATTCTGAAGAAATTGATACATCCAAATGGGACAAAATTGAAGTTCTATGGGTCAAAATAGCTCCCCGTCGCTCACATGCCATCATGCCATGCAACATTGGAATAATATATAGAGCCCCATCCGTAACAACAGGTCAGGAGGAACAACTCCTAGATTTTCTGAATACTATAGGTGGAACAAAGAACAATATAGTAGCTGGAGATTTCAATCTACCAGGTATTAACTGGACAACCCTACAGACAAGTAGTATTACAGAATCATGATATTTGGAAACATGTTTACTATCAGGGATGAACCAGTGGGTTCATTCAAATACCAGAAACAACCACATACTTGACCTAGTATTAAGTAACTTAGAGGATATTATATCATTCTGTAAAGTTATAGCTCCTCTCGGATCCAGTGACCATTCCATGGTTTATTTTTCCCTTGACATATTATCCAATAATAATAAAAGTAGGACTAGCAAATTTATCTACAATCAAGCTGACTTTACTAGCATGAGATTATTTCTAAAACACTGGAATTGGGTTGAGGACTTCCAGAACAAAACACTCGAGTCTATGTGGGATCTTTTTGTGGGTAAAATAACTCTTGCCACTCAAACCTTCACCCCTCTAATAAAGAAAACAGATGTTACCAATAAAAGTAAACCCAAATGGATGTCTAAATCAATACGACTTTTGATAAAGAAAAAAAAATGGAGCTTTTTACAAGGCCAAAAAATCAGGAAGTAACACATGGTGGAATACTTACAAAGCCCAACTAAAAAAGTCCAAAAAATGTATTAAAGAAGCTAAATCAAAATTTGAATTAAAATTAGCAACAAAAGTCCAGGATAATTACAAATAATTTTTGCATATATTAATAATAAAAAGGGAACTTACAGAACTATTGGCCCAGTACACACAAGTGATGGTAAAACAATTATGGACCAGTCCCACACAGCCCAGTTATACAATGACTTCTTTATATCTATATTCAACAATAAATCCTCCCCTAAACTTGAAAATCTGCTTACTATACTAAACATAGAATCATTGATAACTAGTGAAGATATACTCAAAAGGCTACTTAAAATCAATCAAAATAAATCCCAAGGTCCAGATGGAATTCATCCAAGAATAATTAAAGAACTGGCAGACCTTTTGGTGGGACCCCTGACAGTAATCTTTCAAACCTCACTGAGAAAGGGGATGGTTTTGGAGGCTTGGAGACAGACAAGTGTTGTTTCCATATATAAGAAGGGGAATAAACATGACGTATCCAACTACAGACCCATTAGTCTGACGTCAGTCCTGGGAAAAATATTTGAAGGTATCCTAAAAGACTATATTATGGAACACATCAAGGACACTGACTTGGTAGACCCAGTCCTGCATAGTTTCACCACTGGAAGGTCCTGCCAGACCAACCTCCTGGAATTTTATGGAAGGGTCAGCAGGGCACTGGGAGAGGGGCAGCCTCTGGATGTGGTATATCTTGACTTCTCAAAGGCCTTTGATAAGGTCCCTCATGGCGAGCTCATTGACGCACTAATATTGCATGGCCTACCAGGAACAATAACAAAATGGGTGGATACGTGGCTTACCTCTAGGAAACAATCAGTCAACACAAACTCAGCATCGGCCGAAGTAACGAGCGGGATTCCCCAAGGATCTGTCTTGGAGCCTTGTTTATTCAATACATACATTGCCTTATTGAAGGTCCATAATGCGGTTTGGGTTTCCAAGTTTGCTGATGACACCAGGGTTGGATTTCCAATTAATAACCAAAACGACGCTATAGCACTACAAGAGGCATTGGATACACTGGAACTTTGGGCAGTAGAGAAAAAACTAACGTTTAATGTAGACAAGTGTTGTGTTATTCATTTTGGGAAGGCAAACATGCAGTTACCCTATATACTTGGTGGTAAAATACTTAGTATTGTCGAACAGCAGAGTGACTTGGGAATTATGATTACGAATGACCTATCATTTAAGACGCACAGTAATGCAGTTATTAAAAAATCGAGCAGTATTCTACACTGTATCAACAAGCATATTACATCAAGAAGTAGGGATGTTCTCCTGCCCCTGTATACATCCATGGTGAGGCCTCACCTGGATTACTATGCGCAGTTCTGGTCACCCATGGGTAAGACTGAAATAGTGGCACTTGAGAGAGTCCAAAGGAGAGCCACCAGATATATACAAGAGGTCAAAGGCTTAGAGCACACAACAAGGTTAAATACTTTAGGTTTGTACTCCTTGGAATATAGACGCTTAAGGGGAGATATGTGTTTAATATATAAAGCAACTATCAATCCAGATTTATGGGAACTACTTGGCTTGAAATACAGGGAACCGATATATAATACCAGATCTCATCCACTACAACTATTTGTTGAATGTCCAAAAGCGAATAAAAGGAAATCCTGTCTCACGCTGAGGGCCACCAATATTTGGAATAAATTACCCTTAGAAGTAGTAGCTAGTGATACTGTGAACACATTTAAAAACAGATTGGATAGCTTTCTATTTAAATACAATATCTGGGGTTACTAACTAAATGACGAGCAAAAGGACTAACGTCTATATGGCTCTGTATTTACCTATGAGACCTATGAGACCTATAGCATGGTCTTGCAATAGGGAACATTGAGGGGGTCCCTCTTAGTATTTCTAGAGGTGCAGATTGGGTTGGCTGCCATAACCAGGAAGTCAAGCCCTGGGGGGGGTGGATTTGAGGGATATTTTCTTTACCATTATACAGGTAAAGTATTTAATACTGTCATCTAGATTCAACCAGCCTGCTGATGCATATAAATCGCAGGTGTGAGTCAGCCTGTCCTGGCCTGTGACTAGTCTTCAGGCCTTATTCAGGGTGGTTTTGATCTGTGAGAGGGAAGAAGGGTCAGCTGAGCCATATATCACCAGGTCATAGTTTACTAGTGATAGGATAAATGAAGACACAGCTGGAGGGCTACTGGAGAGACAAATTCCCTATGACAATAGAGCCACCCTATCCTTGTGTTCAGTGCAGCCAGTAGTCCCTGAATATGGCCATGGTAAGATAGGTGGGAGTCACTGGTAATACCCAGGTATCTAAAGCATTGAACCTGGTCAATGGGGATTTTACCGGAGCTACAAATGTTTAGTTCGAGACTATGTTGATGGTTTTGGTGATGGGTAAAGACCATGGATTTGGTTTTACTGTAGTTCAGAATTAACCTGTGGTTTACAAACCAGGATTCAATGGTGCTGAAGCGCACTTGGAGCATACTTTGGAGAGTACTAGGGTTGGGATGAGAATCAAACATGATGACGTAATCCGTGTAGAGGAGAAGGAGTTTACCAGGGCAGGACAGGAGAAAGGGGTTAAGGAACAAGCTAAAAAGAAGGGGGCCAAGTATGGATCCTTGAGGGACACTTGAGTGGACAGGTCTTTGCGATGAAAGGGTGTGGCCTATTCTGAACTGTTGGGTGAGGTTGGAGAGGTAGCTATCAAACCAAGACACAACTTCAGGGGTTAAACCCAGAGATGGGAGGAATTGGAGTAGTAACACATGATTGAAAATGTTGAATGCTTTGGTAAGATCTATATAAACAGAGCCTACAAACTGTCCACTATCTAGGGCCAACAGCATTGCACAAGACACGTATTAATTTCTTACATACAACGTCGTAAAGATCTGTAATCCCTGTTGTCGAGAAGTATTTCTGCAATGGCATACTATATTGAGGTTCAAGGTACTCAAGCAGACACCTGAATCCTATATGTTCAACCATGTTATATGATAGCAAATCAACAGCTGTCATTTCTTTTTTTTTTTGGATACTTTTTATTGGGTTTCCAAGTTTACAACAGATACAATAGGAAACAATCTGACAGAAGAGTACATCTAGCATTTAGATATCAATATGCAGAGAAATACAGTACATACAGGTTTGAGAGTGGTGCAGAGCAGGGCTTCAGTCAACTCCATTTTGGGAGTATTTGACTTCCAAATACAAGGCAAAAACTTCCAAAATAAAGAGGGAGGAAGTTAGTGACTTCCAGATATAAAACAAAACATTAGATGACTTCCAAATTTGCAGATATGGAAGTTAGAAATGATGGATTGTTCTGAAAGAAATTGTATTTTACCACTAATATATTATAGAAACATCCATAAAATTGTCTTTCCCAGAATACTGACTTCCAAAAGTGGGATCCTGGAAGTATTTTGACTTCCAAATTTTGACTCCTGGAAGTTTTAGACTTCCACTGAAAATAAATTAACTGAACCCCTGGTGCAGAGCCAGTCCCGACAGACTTAAACTGGTGCAAGGGAAAGTCCATAAGGCAAATGCAAAGATAAAGCACCAGCATCACTGCTTCTAAAAGTGAGCAAGCAAAAACAAGGAAGCATAAATACAGTATGACCTGTAGTCTTATTAACAAGTCCAGATATAAGCAAAGAAAAAGAAGGGATGAGATGCATCTTCTCAACCTGTGAACCTAAATAATAATCATAGTGAACAAATAACAATCTAAATCACAGTAACCATCAAGTAAAGGGGGGATGGCTTAATGAGGTCGATCTCAGTGTGAGTGGAAGGGGTTGCATATAACCCATACCGTAGGACACTATACTATTACAATGAGTTAATCCAGAGAAGCCATGGTGTGACAGGTTCAGCCTATCCCAGCTTGAGGTGAAAGGCATGCTAGATATGAAGCCCAGTACAGGTAATATTTCGGGAGGGTGTTAGCCACAACATGGGAAAGTTGGTCCAAAGCAGCTATATTGGAGAATGAATTCAGCAGCTCGGGCATGGTGGGGAACTCTGGGGTTCTCCAACGACACAGAATGAAACACAGCCTGGAGGCTCAGTAGAGCAAGCCAACTCTGTTGCTGTGGGGGCAGTTGATTTAGGACAGGAGGGAGGCCCAATAGCCAGGCCTTGGGATCCAGATCAAGGCAGTAGCATAGCATCTGAGCTGCAAGGCTGCATACAGCCTGCCAAAAGGGCAGCAGAAGTGGGCAGTGCCAGATTATATGGATTAAGTCTCCCACCGCTGAGTGGCATCTCTATCAAGTATTGTTGTCCAGTAACTGGAGCTTGAATAGAGTACAGGGAGTTCTATATCAGTGAGACAAGATCTAATTTTGTATCAGCTGACTTCTTGCATCAGGATAGGCAGTATGGGCTATCCTCCAGAATAGCTTGCACTGCGCATCTGATAGAGGTTGCTGTAGGACTTTTTCCCATTTTATTTTAGCCTGCAAAGTTTGAGAGGGGTGCTGGGCCCGAAGGGCAGAGTAAATTGAACTGGCTGTGCCTGTTTTAAGGGCAATCCACTTACCCAAAAGAGAGGGCCTAGAGTTCCCTGTGCTTGGTAGTTGCTTTATATGTGCTGTGTCTGAGCTGAAAAGTTGGAGATATTGCCAAAAGGCAGTCTTCCCCAGAAGAAACTGTTGGGTGAGGTCTTGGAAGGATTTAAGTATCACCCCCGTGTCAACTGGACATTAGCAAGGGTATGAATCCCCTTGTCCTTCCATGAGGGCCAGGATATGGTCTTGCCATCCAATTGGATGGATATATTATCCCAGAGTGGGGTAGCAGACAGAGGGCATGGGTTGGATTGAAGCTTTTTATGTACCAGATGCCAGGTATGTGCTGAGTAAGCAATAGTACGGTGTTGATGCAGGTGTCTAGGCAAAGGATTATAGAGTAGAAATGGGAGAGAATGGACCTGAGCCAGTGCGGTTTCATATGTAACCATTGTGGTGTGTCTGCAGACACTGGAAAAAAAACATGTGAGAATTTGAGCAGTAGCATAGGCCCACTTGTAGCCCTCTTCCCAGGGGAGGCCCCAGTCCCAAAGGGTCCAGTGAGCTCTCAGTTTATTTCTGCTGTCCTGGGGCTTGGAGCCCTCCCAGATGAAGCTGGTGAAGATTTCTTCTATAGCTTTGAACCAGGAGGTGGGAATTCTAACTGAATATAGGAACTATTATACAAGAGCTTTGGGACTGAAATCATTTTCAGAGCAGAGATTTTGCCAGCCAGGATGAGGTGAAGCCCATGCCAGTGTTCACATTCCATCTTGATTTCAGCAAGTAGTAGCCTGAGATTTAAGTCCCATAGCTTGGTCAGATCAGGAGTTAGACAAATCCCTATATATACCAAGGTATCTGGGGACTACTGTAGGCCATAATGGGCCAGGTGTGATTGCCTGCACAAAGGGTTAAACGGAAGTACCTCAGTTTTAGAGCGGTTAATGCATAGGCCTGAAATGGCTGCAAAGTCCAAAAGAAGGGGGAGCAATGACGGGATGGAGGATGGTGCATCTGCCAGGGGGAATAGCAGATCATCTGCATACATAAATGTAGAGTAGGTGAGATTGCCAATTTTAATGCCACCAATTAGGGGTGATTGGTGAATAACTATAGCTACAGGCTCCACTGCTAGAATAAATAGTAGGAGAGATAAGGAACACCCTTGTCTGGTGCTCCTCCCCAAGGGGAAGGGCACAGATAGGGTGGAGTTAGTTAGAACCCGTGTTGTAGTGGTATTCTAAAGGGATGCGATTCAATTTTGAAAATTCTCACCAAACCCCATAGCCAGCAGAACCTGCTGGAGATAGTCCACTGCAGGGACTCAAAAGCTTTTTCAAAGTCTATAGCTACTGCTGCCACTGGGGTGTGGCTATTTCCAGCATGGTAAAGGATATTGACCATTGAGCAAATGTGATCTCTGCTATAGCAGCCGAGTACTAATCTGACCTGTGAACGATGTATAAGGGAGGGAAGAAAGGGATTAAGTCATGCAGCCAGTATCTTGGCAAACAGCTTGCTATCCGAGTTTATCAGCAAGATGGGGTGATAGCTGGAGGGGAGTGTGGGATCTTTCCCCTTTCTTGGGAACACAGCAATCACAGCTTCTCGCAGAGTAGGAGGGAAGGAGCCATAGACAAGGGCTGAGTTAAACAGGGAGCAGAGAAGTGGGGCAATGTGGGGAGCCACGAGGGGCCACAGTTCCCGGGGCAAGCCATTGCCTCCCAGTGCTTTCCCACTGTTCAAGCCCTGGAGGGCTGTAACAACCTCTTGCAGTGTGAAAGGTGCTTCCAGAGTGTCAGCCTGCCGAGGGAAGAGTCGTGTAAGAGGAAGTGAATCTAGGAAGGTGAGCACTCCCTGGAGGTCCATGGCTGTAGAAGATGAGTACAGCTCCTGATAAAAGTCAATAATGATTTTGTTATTCTGCACCAGTTGAGTACATACTGTAGCTGTCTCCCAGGTCTCTTAAGTCCAGGTATATGGCTCTCAGCCCTTTGTTTGCGAAGCCTGTAGGTCAGTACCTTACCCCCCTCCACCTCCAGAATGTGTCTTAGCCAAAGGATAGCTAGCTCTGCCTTCCTGGCCAATAAATCATTAATTTGGAGGTGGACCTGGATGATCTCCTGGCCTAAGAAAGAGTGCATGTTGAAGCAGGGGATTTGTTTAGCCCTCCACTCCAAGCCCACGAGGCAGATTTTGAGAGTTTTTAGGAGGTGTTCTCTCTGCCACTTGTGCTTGGCTGCATACCCCATAATGCCTCTCCTTGGACCGAGACCTTGAAATGGTGGAGAGGCTTGTGTGTTCCAATGACCCTCAGGGCTATGTCATGCAGAGTCTCGTACTCCTGGCAGGGTCACCCATGGTGAACAGGCCTGAGATGAGGTCCCAGACTAAGTGTGGTCCAACCTCCAAAGTCCTCAACGGTGGATCAGGTGGAAGAAGATGTTAGGATCTCAATGGCTGTGAAGGCAGATGAAGGCTGTAACAAGATGGGGATCTCCAGTTGTCTTGGACTCTCCTTGCCACTGGGCACTAGATCTCCTACTTGTCAAGTTTGTGTGGTTGCTGTAGGCTCACCAGCTTCCCCACACTAAAAGAAGTCACACGCAGGCTTCTACCATGGGAAACAACATCCCCACAAACAACCTTCCAAGCCCTATGGTGACAGACTAGTGGTGATGGGGACAGAACCAGTGAATCTGGCAGTCTCTAGCCATGAATCTGCATATAGGCGGCAGTAGTTTGATGGTCGTCTGGCACCTGGACTGGGACAGGGGTGCAATTTGGCAGCTGCCACTGTGACTGAGCAGTCCTCTGTAGGATCCCCTCTGCTCATCCCACATGAGGAAGGGGCTACAAAAGGTGCCCTAAACCTAGGCTGTCTCACCTTCTCCTAGCTGGATAGCAGCATCCAGCGGGATCACTCTGTGGTCAAAACAAGAAACAGACAATGATTTTTGTGACATGGAATGTTCGTACTCTGATGGACAACCAGTATAGTGAACGACCAGAAAGAAGAACTGCCATTATCACCAGGGAACTTGCAAGATGTAACATTGATATTGCTGCCCTAAGTGAGACAAGATGACCAGATGAAAGCCAGTTGAGAGAAGAGGGTGGAGGTTTCACTTTCTTCTGGAAAGGGAAGCCCGCTGAAGACAGACGCACTCATGGCACTGGCCTTGCCATCAAGAACAAGCTCATCAACCAGCTTACAGAGCTCCCAATTGGCATCAGCGAATTCCTCATGACCCTTCATCTTAAGCTCAGCAACAATCAGCATGCCACTGTCATCAGTCCATATGCCCTGACACTTAATGCTGATGAGGATGTCAAGGAACAGTTCTACTCCAACCTTGACAGAGTCCTGACCAACACCCCCAAGGAAGACAAGATCATTCTCCTTCATGACTTCAATGCCAGAGTCGGGCGTGATTCAGATCTCTGGAATGGTATCATCAGGAAGGAAGGGGTAGGAAAGACAAACTCCAATGGCATCCTACTCCTGAACAAATGTGCAGAGCATGGTCTGGTCATCACGAACACCATCTTCAGACAGAGCGACAAGTATAAGACTACTTGGAGACACCCTCAATCCAAGCACTGGCACCTTCTTGACTATGTCATTGTCAGAACCCATGATTGAAAGGATGTCTACATCACGAGGGCCATGCAAGGAGCCGATGACTGCTGGACAGACCACCGTCTTGTCAGATCTATCATGAACATCCAGCTCATTCGGAAACATCGAAGGCAGCCAAAATCAATGCAAAGGAAATTCAACACAAGTCTCTTCAAGACTCAGTGGTTCAAGAGGACTTTCAGCAACATCTCCAAGCAAAGTTCTCTGCCATGCCTGCAGATGATGATAACATTGAGAGATACTGGAAGGAGTTCAAGATCGCCATACACTCGGCATGTACTGAATCTATTGGCTATGTCACCCAGCATTCACCAGGATTGGTTTGATGAAAATGATACCAAGATTCAAGACCTGCTCAACTGGAAAAAAAGAGCTCACTGCACATGGCAAGATGACATCTCATGCCAGCTAAAGAAAGAGTCATACCAGCAGCTCAAGGCAGAAGCGCAAAGGCATACTGGCTGAAGTCTACAAGGCGGGGGGGGGCGAGGAACTGATACTAAAACTTCCACAAATGCATTCTCTGAATTTGGAACAATGAGGAGATTCTGGAGGACTTGAGGAATGCCAACATTGTTGCCATCTTCAAGAAGGGACACAAGTCAGTTTGTGGAAATTATGGAGGCATTGCTTTACTCTTCACTGCAGGGAAAATCCTCACCCGTATTCTTCTGAACTGTCTCCCTCCCATCGCCGAGGAAGTCCTGCTGGAATCTCAGTGTGGATTCATACCATCTCGCGGGACAGCCAACATGATCTTCACTGCCAGTCAGATCCAAGAAAAATGTCGGGAACAATATCAGGACCTGTACATGGCTTACATCGACCTGACAAAGGCCTTTGACTCCATCGATCCATGAAGCCTTATGGAGGGTGCTGGCCAGATTTGTCTGCCCTACAAAATTCATCTAGGTCCTGAGGCTTCTGCATGACCAGATGACTGCCAGTGTTCTCCATAATGGTTCAAAGACAGACCTGTTCATCATCCAAACTGGGGTCATGCAAGGGTGTGTCATCACTCCATCCTTGTTCTCTATCTTCCTAGCAGTCATCCTAGTCCTCATCAAAGACTGCCTTCCTACTGGAATTGACATCGAATACAGAATGAACGGAGGGCTCTTTAATCTTGGAAGTCTCCATTCAAAGACCAAAGTGTGCAAGGCATCCATTATTGACCTCCACTACGTTGATGACTGTGCCATCCTTGCACACACCAGGAGTGACCTTCAGTCTGCGCTTGATCTCTTTGCTGAAGCTTACCAAAGTCAGGGACTCTCACTTAACATCAAGAAGACCAAGGTGCTCTATCAGCCTGCTCAAGGCCTTGTAAATGACCCTCCACAATTCACCATTGAGGGACAGACCCTGGAGACAGTCGAGCACTTCCCTTACCTTGGCAGTCACCTCTCTTTAACAGCGAACATCGACGATGAGATTCAGCACAGGATCCATTGCGCTAGTACCTCATTTGGGAAACTACTTCGGCACATCTTCACTGACCATGACATACGAAAGGACACCAAGATCCAGGTATACAGTTCGGTTATCCTCCCTACCCTTCTTTATGGATGTGAAACTTGGGTTACTTACCAACATCATCTAAAGAGCCTGGAGAGGTACCACCAACGATGTCTCCAGAAAATCCTCCACATCAAGTGGGAAGATCACCGCACTAACATCAGGGTTCTCGCTGAGGCCAATGTCACCAGCATTGAAGCAATGATCCTCAGACATCAATTCCACTGGACTGGACACTGTGTACAGATGCCCAACTCTTGACTCTCCCAACAAATTTTATACTCCCAGCTCAGTTACGGCCAGAGATCCCTTGGTGGTAAAAGGAAATGCTACAAAAACACACTGAAGGCATATCTCAAGAAAACAGATATGGGCATCATGAGCTGGGAGGAGCTGGCCACCAACCAATCTCAATGGTGCCAGAACCTCCATCAAGTCGGGGCCTGCTTTGAAGAGAAACACCTTGCCCTCAAAGCTGAAAAGAGAGAGTGTAGAAAGGGAAAGAAACCCCAGCCAGCAGGCAACTCTCCCACATGGAAACATCTGCAATTTCTGCGGATGAATCTGTGGCTCTAGGATTGGATTACTAAGTCACTTCAGGACCCATCAGTGAATCATGGTAGAGATCATCCTTGAATCGAGGGATCACCAATGACCCCATAATGGCACCATGAATAGTGGTCTTCAATACCTCCCAAATATGAGCTGGGGATGCGGATGTAGGTGGGTTGAAGGAAGTGAGTCACTTCCATTGACAGCCATGGAGGGAATTTGGGATCTCTAGGGAGGAGGGGATCTAAATGCCAGTTGGAAGACTGGGTGGCCAGATGCCCATGCTGCAGGTGAAGGGGCACAGTGGAATGATCTGAGATTACTATGGGTAGAATCACCACATCTATAGTGCAGTTCATAATTGTAGGGGATACCAGCTAGTAGTCCAGCCTACTATGAGAGTTATGAATTGGGGTGAAAAAGATGTAATCCCTGTCTCTGGTGTGAAGAATATGCCAGGGGTTCTGAAGTCCAAGATCTGCTATCATGCAGGTAAGGGAGAGCTGGGATTTTGGATGATGATCTGAACTGGTGGAGCTCCTGTCCAGATAAGGATCTAAAGGAAGGTTGAAGTCACCCCCTAAGACTATTGGAATATCAGAGGAGATTAGGGATCCCATAACCTGAGCTAGTGCATGGAAAACTGCTGGCATGTCCTCATTAGGACCATATACATTACCAATAATCAGAGGGCCCTCAGGGAGTATTCAGGAGCTCTACTACCCACCTTCCATCTGAGTCACATTTAGTCTGAATCTGTGTCCATTTTAGATGTTTGTGCAGCAGTATAGCCACACTGTGTTTGCGTGTGGAGGCAAAAAATGATAAAATCTGTCCCACCCAGTCCCCTTTCACCCAGTCATGATCAGATTTATGATGTTTAGTCTCTCACAAAAGGGTGATGTCCAATCTCAACCTTGTAAGGTTTGTCAACACCTGTTTCCACTTTACCGGGGTATTGAGACCATGAATGTTCCAGGTGTGAATGTGTAGGCCACCCATAGACATCTACGTGGGGTCTAACACATGAAGGAGGGAAGTTATGGCAGGAGAAAGAGGCTGAGGTGGGACTCAGCACCTGAAATGGAAAGTTAGTATCTACACACTGGATCAGAGTCACAGCCATCCCATAACCTGAGAACATTCTGAGACCTGTGATCTGGGAATATTCAAACAGCAAGTATAAGACAGAGAAAATGGCTCTGTAATAGTAGCACAAACAACTATATACAGAAATTCTCCTAATTAAGGCCACTAGGAAGCATAGAGTTATTAGGTCAGCAGAGACATCTGCAAGATGCCCTCCTGCTTCCATGGGGGGAGGGTAATACTTGGCCAGAGAACCCAAGGTCAGCTATCTATCATGGAAGCCTGAACAATTGGGGAAAAAACACTATGGGGTAGCTGCCTCAGAAGCAAGGGAAAGCATCACCTCAGGCCATATTAACCAGCACATGAGGAGGAAGGAGAGAGTACATATCTACAGAGGTTCCACTATAGGCATGCCATCCATGGAGAACAGCTTCAAGATGCTCCCCAGTGGGGCCAGAGGAGAGGAGCCCCCAATTGAAGAAGGCACAGGGAGGATAAGTCACATCCTTCTTCAGGCTGTACTAGGATCAGCCCTTGCCATGGCACCAGATAGGTGATGGAGGCTTATGGTCTACAGAGGACCTATATCAGGGGACACAGGGAGCTATGGATACACAGGGGATACCCGAAGAAACACACCCAGCCATACAGCTCATCCACCAGGGGAACCCTCAGGGGGACCCGCCTCCCATCCTCCAACCCTACCCCAAATACATTATATTATCACATAGCACTCAGCTTGATACAGTCAATGTGGAATGTCCAGGTTGGCAGCAGGATCAGGATCAGAAGAGGACAGAGCTGCAGGGGGAAGCCAATGCTGATCTAGATAGTGCGGCAGGGAGAGTTCAGCAGAGGGCCCTGGACCAGCCACTGCTATGTCCACCAATGTTCTGGTATTTGAAGTGGATGTAGAAGGCCTGTTCTCTGCTACTGGTGCTTGCTTCATATCCAACACTTCCTGCCTCTCAGGGGAGAGCAGCTGCAGAGGTTCATCAAAAAAAAAGCTTGTAGGCCAGAGTCCTCCTGAGAAGCTGGGTCCACTTACAGAGTCGAGTTTGTAGCGTTGGCTCTATCAGCTGGGTGCTGCCACTGGGTATGATGGTGTAAAGGCTGTCTTTTCCTGGATCTCAGAGGGAGAGAAGCATCAAACACCCGGACCACTGGAGCTGAGAGTGAATCCGTGGAAGGAGTGAGGTTGTCGACTGAGTCTGTCTCCACGTTTGGGCATAATTGTTCCTCCAAAATCATAGAGCTGCAAAATTCATCTGGATGCATCTTGCAAAGAAAATCAGCCAAACTCTCCAGGGGAGTAAAGAATGGGGGAACCCCACTGCGAATGACCTGCATAGTCACGGGGTACCAGAGGGAGAAGGAGTAATTCAGTTTGTGGAGTAATTTCTGAGCAGCAGAGTACTCCTTACATCACTCTGAAAGCTCTCTGGAATAGTCTTGAAATATTTGAATTTTGTGCCCCTGCCAGGACAGCTGGCCAAGACTCCTTGCCGCCGTCGACACCGCTTCTTTCTGCCAAAAATCTAAGAAGCAGGCAAACAGGGGCCTGGGGCTTTCCCCAGGCAGAGGTGGAGGAGCTAATAAGCAATGGACCATTTCAATCTGGTTCCAAAAGTCTTTAGATAGACCCAGCAAGTGTGGAAGTGTTCGCTGAAGGAAAGAAATAGGGTCTTTTTGTTCTGCTCCTTCTAGAAATCCAATAAACTGCAGACTGCTGCGGGGGCTGCAATTTTCAAGGTCATTGACCTTGCCGTGAAGCTGGTAGATAACTTTGGCCTGGTTCCAGAGAGTGACAGTGAGCTCATGGATTGCTGCATCGTGAGAGCCCAGTCTACGCTCATTATGACAGAGGTGAGCCTCAATATTGTGGACAGTCTGAGTGGTTTCATTAATGGCAGTGGTCATCTGTACCATCTGTATCAATAGCTAGCTAAATATTTGCTCCATGCGAGCTGTTGACTTGTGCCATCTCCTGTAGGTTGTATGGCATAGGCCATCTTGCTGGCCTGTCTCAGCTAATCAGGGTGCAGCGATAGGATCAAATGTCAATAGCACTCGCAGAAAGAATAGTCACCAAATGTGCCAATGGATGTTTCCTTAAGGTAAAGTTCAAAATTATGTGCAGGAGGAAGCATTCCAATGTCAGATGCCACAGGATAAATCCTCTTGTACATGGAGCTAAGACGCTAGACATCCATACTTGTTCAAGGCTTGGCCACACACCCCCATTTCTGAAATTGTTTTTGCTATTGTAACGGCAACAGAGTGAGTCGAGGCATATTTGGTTTTATGCTCATATGTTTCTGAGATAGTAAGCTGTCTCCTTGAAGGAGGGGGGATTTAGAACACATGGTCACTCTCAGTAACAGTAGGAGTCCTTCAAATGGGAGGAAGTGGTGGTGCAGGTGTTTCAGTAGTGCTGCAGGGGATGCCACTGCTTTCATGTATGGGAGTTACTCCTGATTGTAGTGCTCTATCACTGTCACTTTCTCTTCGAGACTCACAACTGGACTTCTCAATAATGTTATGACATCTGTCTAGGTGCCTTTTCAGTGCCGAAGTTCCCAATATTCCTTTCTTTTACCCCTGCTGATTGGCCATTTACAAATAGCACATGTTGCTACCAACTCATTGGAAGCACTAATGGAGAAGTATGACCAAACAAAAGATGATATTTTTTTATTTTTCCCCAGGAAGGCATAGCACCTCGATCACCTTTTCAGGGTCTCCCCCCTCCCCCGTTCTTCTTGTGGTTTATTTTCTCTGCCCTCTTCCACTATCAAAACATTTCTGCCTCTTTCTTCCTCATCTGCAATTTCTATCCACCCCAGTAAACCTTGTGCTGCCTGATCATTCTCTTCATAGTTATTTTTATTACCCTTATCGGGTTCAATCACAGAAGAATCGGATTAGGGTGAGGTACTGGCAGTAGCATAGTATGCAATTGTTCCATACTGTTGGGTGGCTCTGCAGGTGGTGCCCACCAAGCCTTTCATTTTTTTTTAACTGCATAATTTTTTTTTTTCTTGGGACTGATGATGATCCGAGACATTCACCTTTTTTGGATTCAAGCATTCACTTGGAAGACAAAACCTTAGACATGAAGAAATCGCTTTCTGGGATTTGATTTTGTTTTCCCTTTTCAGGCTGATTACTGTCTTCTGCAGTGCCACTGCCCACCTAAGAAATGGAATGCGCCTCATCAGCACTTTGATCCATTTTTTCTCAGTGTTCTAACCTGCAAAAAAAAGATCCCTCTAACTAATGTGATGTCCTTCTGATGACTCCCACCCACAGGACAGGGACAAATTTACTGTCATGACTCATGACTGTACACAGCACATTGACAGCACAGCAGTCCACCACCATTTCCTTCCAAGATTACCTGGCTGACTCCTACAGTACAGTTAGTTACTGTTAAGTGACCAAATCCAGCAACTGTTAAGTGTGCCTCAGAATTGTATTTATTTTACTTATTTGTTTAGTTTTTGTTGACCGGGTAAGTGCACTAGACAAATTCTGCCTGTTTTCAGGCACAACCCGGGGGAGGGGGATACAGATGAATGCCAACTGACCTTGAACCAGATTAAGCTGTTGGTGGTATTTTTAGTGAATGAGGGAAATTTGGCCAGGACACCAGGGAAATTCCCCTACTCTGCTGCTGCATTGCTGCCAGTAGGGGGCCAGGACATTTCCAAGATGGCTGCTCCAAGTGAACCAAGGAAGGTGGAGGAAGCAAGTGGAGTAGGAGAGCCAGCCTCAACTCTTACTCCAGGCTTAGTAGAGGCTTCACCGTGGATATGGCTGAGAGAGATTCTGGATGCAGATTTTCAAGATGCCTTTGTGGAATGGGAACAAGCTGTAGTGGATTATAAAAAGAAGAAAGTGGTCAAGTTATTGTTTCTTTACAAACTGAAATGGAATCGGTGAGATTTGAACCTGAGTCTGGGAGCAAACCAGTTCTTCCTAGCAAGCAGGCTGGTGCTCCTATTCGTAGAGACTCTGGAACTGTTTCAAACTCTAAAAATAAAGAAGAGTTTATTCTTTTAAACGAGCCTGTGGAGCGTGTTGTTTCAGCGAACAGAGGACTTCAAACAGAAAATGCGACAAAGGATCACAGGATGTCGGCTCAAAACGAAGAGCTTCTGGAAGATACTGTGCCTGTGTCTAAAATCATTTCCACTGATACTGTTAGTGTTGGGGAAGCGAATCCCTTTGATTTTAAAATACAGACTTGTTCCCAGTCTTTTGAAGCTCCGCAGAAGCGCGTTGAGCTTGTTAATGATGCCAGGTGCGCTAATGACAGCACTGATAGCTCTAAGGCTGAGCGCGGGTTTGCTTTTAGCCCGGCAGCAGAAAGAAAATTTCAGCAGGGCTTGAGATGTGGCGTACAAAAGCAGGAGTACGCTTTAAATCAAATACAGGCTGGCAGTGTTTTCGTGGTTAATAGCGAGTGCCTACAGCTAAGCTCAAATTACAGAGGACACAAATTGCAAAGGTGGAAAATCTGGCGACCTGAGTAATGATTCAGTTTTGTTTTCCTTTGGAGACAAAGAGGAACCACACCTAAACAAAATGACTGGTTTTGTCTTTAAACACCAGAATAAGGAGAACTCTTTATCTGACCCAACAGTAACTTATCTGTCGTCTGCAGGTTCTCAACGAGGGTTACTGAATTTTTTTCCCAATAATAAAAACAAAAAAAAAGAAGAAGAGGAGTCAAATCAAATATTCCAATGACTGCTTCCCTCAGGTACAAAATGAAGGAACACATGTTACTTGGTCACCACAAAAGCTTTATGTGAGGCTGGTGGAAACAAACAGTCTAGGGAATGGAAGCCTGACCCTGCATGGGATTTGAACTCAACCTTATCGCAGCACTCTCCAGAATGGTTTCCAGTTTGTCAACAGCAGAAAGGGTCAGAGTGTGAGATAATAATAAATTAGAGAAAGAATCTTTACATCCTCCTTCTGGTACTTCTAGCCTGAACAATCATTCTGCTTTACTATTACAACGGCAGGAACCTATGCAGAATAATTCAATTCGGTTAATGTGCAGCCCCCTTCTTCTGCTCAGAAACCTTTGATGTCCGAACTATTTTCAAATTCCCATAGGGAAGCTGCTCCAAAGCGTAATGCCGTGGATTGAGATATAAAGGAGGGTTGGAAGTAAGGCCCGATAGGTATTATGTGGGCAAAACCTTACTAAAAGACTCATTAAAGTTTACACCGCAGGATGTTTATGCTTTCATAAATATTTCAGGGGAAGACAATTATGACATCAGTTTTCGTTCTCAACATGCTTTAGACCTATTTTGGGTTAGGTACAACCAAGTTAAGTTTTCACCTGTTTGGATGCCCTTTATTGTTATTCCCCTATCTAAACCACTACTTAAATTTGTCACAATCATGTTTCGGAATGAGGGAGTTTGGGTAGAGGATATAACATTTTGGTTAAAGAAAAAATGTGAGGTATTAAGTGAGCCAGAGCCTATCTTAGATATAGAGGGTTTCTGGACTGGTGGATGGAAGTATAAAGTTAAACTAAGGCAGTCAGAGACAGGGATTGAACATATTCCTAATTCTTTTCTTTTGGGGAAAGATAGAGGGGTATGTTTTTATAGTGGACAACCTCGTGCATGCTACAAATGTGGTGCTAGAACACATCTTTCAAGTGTTTGTGACAAACCTCGCTGTGACAATTGTGGAGAGATAGGGCATTTAACTATGTTTTGCAATAACCAAGCTAGCTGTGAGTTATGTGAAGCTAAAGGTCATACATTTAAAATGTGTCCATGGGCTGCTCAAAGGACAGCACAATGTTCTAATTCCAAGGTTTTCATACAGAAAGCACAAGACACCATGGCTAAAGCTTCCTCACAGTGTGAGCATTCCCCACCCCAGGCTACTACTCAGGCTAAAAAGACAACTGACTCAAAAGAGGGGTTAAAAGATAAGGGTTTGGATAAGGGTGGGGATAAGGGAAAGCTATTTTCAGCAGGTAGGGCAGGTAGGCTGGAATCACCTTCAGATGGGGAAGGGTTAAAGAAGGATAGCATGGTTCTTCATAGCCTTTCAGAATTTCCCCCAGTTTGTTATGAGGAAGGAGCAGTTAAGGAGGTGGGTTCTGTAGCCACAGTAAGTAAATCAGCGGTGAGGTTGCCCCAGAGAAGATCTACTAGAAATCTACTCTCAAAACTCCCCCCTCCCCCTTCGGTAGTTCAGATTGAAACTAGTAACTCTTATGCAGCTCTGTTCTCTTCATGGGGTAATACTGAGATAGAGGTTGAAGACTCCGATTCTCAAAAATCCTCCTTTTCATCTAGGTCTCAAATTTTTGATAACTATAAGAAGAAGAAAAAGAAAAAGAGGAAAAAATAATGATTGGCTTCTTTAAAAATGGCTATGAGTTTGGCATGGGGTTCTTTAAATGTTCATAGTTTATTAAATAAGGTCAAAAGACAAGCCCTTTTTTATTACATTCACGACTTTCCAATTTCTGTATGCTTCTTGCAGGAAACATGGATGTACTCCATAGAACAGTCGGTATCTTTTAAAAGAGAGTGGTTCTGGGGCCCTCATTTTGGTCTTTGGAGAGGACTCTGCTGATGGTATAGGAATTGTATTTAACTCATTTGACTTTCAACTGCATAATCTAATTGATTTAATACCAGGAAGGGTTCTGATCGTGGATGGAAGTGGCAAGGGTTATGTTTTAGGTTCATTAATATCTATAATCCCCAAACGAAGCGGGTAGGGTAAATTGCTTAAAATGGTCCAGCCTTTTTACTAACAACTGTTAGAATATTATGGGAGGTGACTTTAATTGTCCTATTTCAGCTCATTCTAAATCTAAAACTAAAAAACATACTGTGATACTAATGCTTTAGAGAAAATTATTAGGAGGCTGGTCTTTGAATTGTAATAATGGTATGCAGGCAGGGATAGCTTTTCCTTTAAAAAGGGACATGTTTTACTTTAATTGATCATATGTTTGTATCAGCTAATATGCAATTAGAGTCCTTTAAAATATTTACTTGTGAGTTTTCTGATCATTCCTTTTATTTAGTATTTTTGTCTTTGGATGGAAGAGTGTAGGCATACTAGATGGAAACTTAATAATTCTTCTTTGGATCTTCCTTTATTCAAGCAGGAGTAAAATACCTTTTAAGTGCTAGATTATCGGTGGCCTTCTTATATATTCAGACCTAGGAGATTGGTGGTTGGAAACAAAAGCTGATTTAAGAAATTGGTTCAAATCTCAAGGAGTTAAAACAAAAATCACAATTTTCTACGTTACTTAGGCATTAGGCAACAATTACAGAGGCTCATGACCATAGCTTATACATCTAGGTATGACTATTCTGAACAAATTACAACCTAAAAGCTAAGATGAGAGATTTTCAATATGACAGAGGCAAAACCATGCAAGCCATTTTAACTAATGGAATTAAAAATCACCTATTGGAGATCCTTTTGTGATGTGTAAACAACTAAGAGAAGCTACAAGAATGGAGTTACTTAAGAACGGATGGTAGTATGGCTTCTTCTGTATCTCATTTACGCAGAAGTGATTGTAGACCACTATCGCCTTAGAACCGCTTAGAAAAGATTTCAATCTCTTCTATGGATGCTTACTTAAAGGAGATTGTGATCCCAGGTGATCAGTTAAGGAGACAGGAAGTATAGGGGCCCAATTACACAGATAGAAATCTTGAACTCCATTAGGCTTTTGAAATTGAATATTTCACCAGGGATAGATGGGATTTCTAATAATCTTTATAAAAATTTGCTGAACAATTAAGTCAGTGCCTTTTTCTACTGTTCAAATTTTTCTAGATAAAGCCATTATTTTCCTTCCTTTTCAGAAGGATTATTAATTTACATTTTAAATCAGGAGACAAGCAAAACATTGCTAACTGGAGACCAATTACTCTTTTAAATTCAGATTATAAAATATTTATTTGTATTTTAAATAATAGATTAAAAATTATTGAAAGGAGTTATTTCACCTTACCAATATTGTGGATTACTTGATAGATGGGTTCAGTCTGCTCTTATGTTAATTAGGGATGTTATTGAGTATCTCTCTTATAAGATTGATGAGATGTTTAATGACTGCAGACTTGGATAAAGCCTTGATAGAGTCTATTTGCCCTTTCTCTTCCTCACGCTTTAAACACTATGGGGTGCCAAACCAATTAGTGGATATCATAGAGAAATTGTATGATAGTTATTTTGTGTTTCCATATTTAAAAGGTTATAAGGCAGAATGTTTTAGATTAAATACAGGCGTTTGTCAAGGGTGCTCGCTTAGCCCTCTTCTTTATTTTTTGCTTTAGATCCCTTTCTACAAATTATAGCTTCAAGTCAGAAATGGAAGGTATGACAGTCAATAATAGATCAGATTTGCAATTAAGAATCCAGGCCTATGCTGATGACTTAGTAGTATACCTTGAGGATTATGCTTCAGTAACCCATTTTGTGTCAGCCTTCAAGGACTTTTCCAAGGTATCTAATGCAAAATTAAATTTAAATAAAACTAAGGGATTATTAATGGGTGCAACAGGAATTAATGAGGTATGGCAGGAGGGCATTTATATTTCTAGTTCCTCTTAAAATATTAGGAATTAAGTTTGGTTCCCAGAACATACCTATTGAGGAGTGGGAAAGTGTCATTACAAAAGTAGAGTCTAAAGTGAATAGGTGGAAACAGTGGAAACTATCCAAATTGAAAAGGGTGCAAGTCATTAAGCAATTTCTTCTCCCTATGGTACAATATGTAGCCATGATTTTTCCCCTTCCAGTGCTTTTTGAATCAAAGTTATACAGTTTGTTTTTTCAAATGTTATGGGGCAATCGTTTAAATCCCGTTAAAAGGGGTTACACGTACTTGATGAAAAATAAGGGTGGATTGGGTATGGTTGATCCAGTTATTTTTGTGCATGCATTATTTCTTGCTAATTCGGTTAAAGAAGGATTAAAGCAGACTCAAGTGCTGAGAGACTTGGTATTTAAAAACAATGGGTAAATATTTTAAGAACTGGCTTAATTTGGCTCCCAAACTAAATCGTCATTTAGCTGTACCTTTATATTTTAGGCCTTCAGCACAGAAATTGTTTAAATGGCAGATACAAAAACAGATAATTTTGAATAACAACATGAAAGGGCTTTACACTTATCTAATGTCAACTGTGCGTCCCTTGGAACCAGGATTTAAAATTGCCCACAGTATTAAATGATAAAGTTTTGGTACAATTAAACAATATTAGGATGCCTCAGAAACAATGGGAAACACAGTGGTTAATTTTCTATGGGAGATTAAATGTCAAAGGTAATCGAAATATAAATCTTTACATGAGAGAATGTGTCCATACCTAGAATGTATTAATGTGGAGGAATCCATGGAGCATTTTTTCTCAGATGTTCATGTGCTATTGGTCTATGGAAGTATTTGCTAACTTATGGGGATTTAGATGGTTATGTAATACGACTTATGATTTATTGATTTTAGGTTGTTATCCAGTTAATTTATCAGAATTCCATAGAAGAGACTTTGTCTTTATTCTTGGGGTGTTTAAGATATTATTTATGGCAAGCCAGGGTACAATGGGTTCTTTATCAAAAGAAAATGCCTTATTTTAAGGTTAGTGAATTGATAATTAAGGAGTTAATTCAAATTTATTCTCTAGATGCTTTAAGAGTTACCTCAGGAACCCTGCGGAAATGGTGGAAAGGGTTTTTTCACTTTATTAAATTTAAGTAAAATGTGTGGATGTTATAGAAAAGTGTATTTAGCGATAGCCATGAGGGTAAAAGTTGGCACAAGTTCTGTTAAATCTACAGTTTCTTATGAATGCTTTGTTTTTGTGGTATTTAAGTAATTATGTTTAATTGTTTTTCTCTCTGTTATTGAGATATTATTTGTTCTAAAATGTGTTATTGTCTTTATGTTATTTTGCCAATAAAAACACCCCTACTCTCCTGCCAGCAGGGGTCTTGACTTCCTGTGAGCAGAGATGGAGGAGCCAAGTTGGGAGCTGGACTGAGGAGCAGGAGGAGGAGGACATGCTGATGTGGCAGGGGAGATGGCCTCCTCCCATGACCTCATATTGCAAGAAGCTACTTTACTGGAAATAAACCAAGAATTAGTTCAAAATAAACAAGAAGAGTTGTTTTTTCTTGATCGAGGACTTGAATAATATTGATGGAAATAAGGACTGTGAGAGAACTCCAATGGAAGGAATTAAGGGCAAAAGTAAAGAAGAACTTCTGCAGGAATTAGAGAAAGCCAAGGAGAAATATGCAGCTTTTACGGCAAGAAAACAAGCTGAATTAAAGTCGCTGGATCACAGTGAAAAAATTGACAATAGGTATGGCCCAGCTGACAGCTCTGAATATGATGCATCAACATCAAAGGATGAGGAAGGAGCAAGCTGACAGACACTCCCACAGGTAAATCTTTACCCTATTATTTCAACCAGTGATGCAAATGTGAATAGGGCTGGCAGGAAAACCGAGGTGCCTAGAGCCCCAAGAGGTGAACGTTTTGAATAACCTGCGGGAGGTAGAGGGAAGTGATATTAAGGCAGAAGTTCCTACTGAAACTAGCTCTAAAACTGAGCAAAGGAGCGAGAAGGGGAACAAAGGTTTAAAACTGCTGTACAAGATAAAGAAATGCCTAATGTAGTTTCAGGACTGGAAAACAATCCTAACTCTGGTAATACAGTCCTCTGGTTCAACACAGAGATTCAAAAAGGCCCAAATACAGAGGAAAAGAAAACTAGGGAAGTCATTTTCCAAAATAATCCCTTTGAACAGACTGATGTTACCATTTTTTATTTCTTAGCATGGTGTGCTAAACCAGGATCAAAGGAAGGAAAAAACAGGAGAGAGGCTATTATGTAGGCAAAACACAATCTAGATGGGCCTAATACTCATAAAGGGCCTGTAGAACACAAGGGACAAAATATATCTATGCAGTCCTGTCCAACAACAACAGAGGCAATTGGCAAAGCATTTTCCCTACACACTAATCTAAATCAGGGACTTGAACCCTTCTGCAGTTGGTCACTGGGAAAAGCCCTACAGGAGGCAGGATGGAAGAAATTGCCTTCAGGCCAGTGGTTGCCAGACCCACGTGGCCTGCAGACACCCCAGAATGGTGTCCCAGGGTTTACCTCAAATCTCTGTTAGGAAAAGGGATACAATCAGATTCTGCCCAAAGATATGAGGGATGAAAATATGGGAAAGGAGAATATAACTGAACTGATTATACTGGAAAAGAGTCTTTAGAGAAAAACATATATATGGGAAACATTGGGGATCCAGCACAGGACAGGAAGAATGAAACAACCTCACAGGGACCCCGGATCTCAGAAGAGAGCGGCACCAGAAGGTGAAGAAAATAAAGCTGACCCCTCCCCAGCACCCACTATTGTCAGAACTCTTTGCTAAATCAAAAGAGCCAGCTCAAGAAGGAGCATGATCAGGATTCATTACAAAGGGTCTGGAAATCAGGCCAGATTAGGCAATATGTGGGAGAAAGCTCCCTGAAGGACTCACTACACTTTTCACCAAAAGACGTTTATGTTTTATAAACATCTCAGGAGAGGACAACTTGACATTAGTTTCAGATCTGCATACACCCTGGATTTGTCTCTGGCAACTTCAATCAAGTTACATTTTCACCTATGTGGTCCCCTTTGGTGATCCCTTGACAAAACCCTCATTAAATATGTGACAGCAATGTTTCGAATGAAGGGGTACATGTTGATGACATTACTGGCTTCAACAAAAATGAGTATTAGGTGCACCAAAGCACAACTGGATTCTGAGATGTTTTGGACTGGGGATGGAAATATAAGGTGAAATTGAGGCAACTAGAGTGATATAGAGCATATACAAACTCCTTCATTCTGGGTAGAGATAGAGGTGTGTTTTTATTCAGGGCAGCCAGGGCATGCTACAAGTGTGGGGCTGGACCCGCTGTCTGGCCGTGATGATGCCCCCACTGTGACAACTGTGGGGAGGTGGGGCACTTAAGTATGCAATGCACAAACCTGACACAATGTGAGTTATGTGAGGACACAGGTCACACATTTACAGAATGTCTGTGGGCTGCAAGAAATAAGGCAACAGTCATTAGCCCTGAGCTTCTTATCCAACAAGCTCAAGAGAAAGCAGCCAAAAAGGTGGTAGAGGCTGAAGCCTCTTCTGCGGAACACAGCCCCCCAGATTAGGCTCCAGAACCTATTCCAGGCAGAAAGGAGGAAGTTGAGACTGAGGAGATAAGAATAGATGAGGAGAATCATCCACTTTGTCCCAATCCTGGTAAGCCCATCCAGTGGGGGACCTATTACCAGTTGCTACACAGATAAACGATCTGCTGGATGTACGGTGATCCCTCTTCCACCCCAAAACACCACCCTCCAGAAGGACAACTAGGGAATACAAAACCAAACCCACCCCCACCCCACAAGTGAGCAAGCGGGCCTGGTGGAACCTAATCCCTTTGAGGTTTGGCTCCCACTGAGGTGAATCAGACTACAAAACAGATGGATGTTGCTCTTACCACACAAGCTGAAGGAGGGAAGGATGATATGATTGAGTACAAAGGAAGAAAAAAAAGAAGGAGGAAGGGCCTTGAACTCTTAAATTGAATAGTTAAGTTATCCCTGGGGTCATGTAACTGTCACTAAGCCTCTTACATTCCTTAGGAGAATGGTGTTGTTTCACCTAGTGATAGATCTAAAACTGGATATCTGTTTTTTGCAAGAAACATGGATGCTCACATTTGACCAATTTAGGCTGTTCCAGGCCGAATGGAGATGGGGGCCATCTTATTGGTCCTTTGGGCCAGACAGGGCCTATAGAATCGGTATCGAATTTAGTACCTTTTCCTTCCAAATGACCAAGATAGTGGATTTGATTCTGGGGAGGCTGTTCATCCTAGATGGATATTGGGATAAGTTCCATATAGATTAATAAATGTATACAGCCCGGAAACAAAAGCAGATACAGTAGCTCTAATTTCAAACTTCAACCTTACTTACATACATCTTACTTATGTCATCCTGGAGAGATTTAAGTGCAACTTACCCAAAGGGGACTGGGGGAAGAGTAAAAAATCATACGATTCAAATGCCTTGCAAAATAATGACATATTGGCAAGCTGAGATATGTGCACTACCAATCCCAAGGGCCCAAATATACATACAAAAGGACACCTGACATCAAATATAGACCATATTTTTGTTTCAAAGATCTCCCTGACCAAAACTTTTATACTATCCTATCAATTTTCAGACCACCTTGATAACACAAATACATTTCAAACAGATCCCCCTTAAAATAAAAGGGAGAAAGATGGAAATTGAATGTTTCAATGCTCACAGACCCTTTTGTTAAAGACAAAAATGTCATATTACTCTGGGCTAGGACCTCAGTGAGTGAGCTCTACCAAGATTTGGGGGTATGGTGGATGGACACAAAAAAAAGAGATAGCAGTATGGTTCCAAAACTATGGCAAGCATAGGCACAAACCAATGTTTTTAGCTATTTAAAACTAAAGTCAGAACTTCAGAACACTGCCACAGTCTGCTATGTCTAGACGAAGATTATGGGCCCTGACATTGAACAGATCCAGGATGAAATGAGGAAATTTCAATATGACAGGGCAAAACTTCAAATACAGAATTGCAATTTGAACACAAAGAACCCAATTGAGACACCTTTGAATCCTGTAAAAAAAAAAGAGACTTTAGATATGCTTCAATTAGTAGATGATAGAGGAAACATAGTGGAAGATGAGATGGGGATACATGAAATAATCTGTGGGCTTTTGGCATCACATGAGAGTTCCCCTCCTTCTTCTACAAATTTGATTAATTCTTATTTGGAGAAAAGCCAGGTAACCTTGGCCCAGGAAGATCAGGAATTTTTAATCTCTCCTTTGAAATTATAGGAAATAGAAGATGTAATTATGAAACTAAAAAAATGGGTCTTCCCCCGGACCTGACAGACAGATCATTTTCCAAAATAATGGCAAGGTGTTTAGTAGAACTGTTTTCAGTATTTTTTTGACAAAGGGGTGGTCCCCCCTCAATTCACAGCAGGTCTCTTAATTTTTATATATAAGAGAGGCAGAAAGGTAGACATCTCAAACTGGAGACCTATAACTCTCCTGAATGCTGATTTTAAAATATTGTCTCAGGTTCTTAACAATAAGCTAAGGCAAATAGCTCCTTTATTAATACATCCAGCTCAGTTTTGTGGGATCCCTGAAAGGAAGCTACAACATGCCTTAATGATTATCAGAGATGTAATAGAGATGTGTGGTGCTGCACAAACATCTGGTTGTATCATTACTTTAGATCAAAGCAAGGCTTTTGATAGAGTATGCCTTCCTTTCCTCTTTCAGACCTTATTACATTATGGTATTCGAAAGGAATTTGTGCATAAAATCCAACTTCTATATTCTAGAGTCCATGTGCAACCTATTATTAGAGGGTTGGTAATGAAAGGTATCACCATAAATACAGGGGTTCGACAGGGCTGCCCCCTCAGCCCACTCCTTTATAAGTTTTCCCTGGACCCTCTGATTAGAGTTCTGAGCAATACTCAGGAATGGGAAGGTTTGGGAGGGATCCCAGGCACTGAATATCCAAGCCTGTGCAGACGATATATGCCTGTTTATAGCAAACCTGGGCAATTATCAACAGTAATAAAACAACTGCAGGAATATTCTCTAGTAGCTAATGCCACCCTAAATCTAAATAAATGTAAAGGGTTGTACTTATGAAATACAGAGAGGGCACCTGTAACGGTAAACCATATTTATTTCTCCTCAGAGCCACAAAAAATCTTGGGAATAACGTTTGGACAGCATAATATCCCACTTGAGAACTGGGGAAGGGCTCTTCAGGGGGCTGAAAATAAAGTCCAGAGATGGAAGTCATGGAGGTTGTCTAAAATAAAAAGGGTACATATAATTAAAAGGTTCATTATACCCACTTTGTTGTATATAGCCATGATTCCCCCCTCCCCCCAGTGATCTTAGAAACCAGGTTATATGCATGCTTTTTTCAGATGGTTTGCGGATCCAGATTGAACCCAATAAAAAGATGTTTTACATACTTGTCTAAACAACAAGGGAGTCTAGGTATGGTGGACCCTATAATCTTTTCCATCACTTTTTCCTGTCTCACAATCTTAAAATTGTGCTAGGGGAACCAACCAGTGTGACATACCATTTGTTTTGTAAAACTTGTAGTGCATAGTTGGAAATTTGGACTGGAAGCCTTCGCCCAAAATTGCCCACCCGTATCAAAATACCAAAATACATTAAACCAGTGCTCAAAAAGCTTTGCAAATGGGAGATCACTAAAGTGGATATCTCCAGACTCTCAGGATGACAATTGTACTCGCACCTGGTTAGTCAAATCCGTCCAGAACAACCTGAATTTAAAAATTGTCCACCAGGTCTAAAGGGAGGGGTGTTAAAACAATTAAATAACAACAGAATTCCAATGCACATGTGGGAGGTATTATGACTTTCAGCTTACGGGAGACTCAATGTAAAAGGCAATGCAAAACACAAGGCCCAAGAGGAAAGGAACTGTCCATATAACGGTTGTATAAATATTGAAGAGACAATGGATCATTTCCTTTTTACCTGTTCTTATCCAAAAGCCCTATGGGGATATTAAAAGACCAGGGACACTGGTTTACCATGATTGAGAAAGAGCAAATTCCATTTTGCACATTAGAAAAACCGGTATTGTCACCGGTGTCTGCCAGGCCAAAATCCGTTTTTACCGGTGTTTTGTTTTGGGTACTTTATTTAACAAGTTTTTGCTCTGCTACCATGCATATTAGCAATTTTGATGTCCACTACTGTACATACATCCATCCTTATACCAATTTTATTTTGATAGGTACAAGATGTGATGGCAGCAACGCACAGTCACGCCCAACCCTCAAGTGCGATGGCGGTGTCAACAGCACTATGGCCTCACTCTATCCCTCAGATACGCACTGTCACCTCCCTCTATTGCATTGTCTGCAGAAGGACTGCGGCTCCAATTCTGCAGGTGTTGTTAACAGCAACAGCACTATGGCCTCGCTCTGTCCCTCAGATACTGCACTGTAGATCCCACCCTCTATGCGTTGTCTGCAGAAGGACTATGGCTCCAATTCCTCCAGGTGTTGAGCAGCAACAACACTATGTCCTATTCCTCAGGCTTGACTACAACATGACCTCATCCCTGAGATGTCATGGTGACACTAACACAACAAACTCCTCCAGGTGCCAACACAGCTTCTCCCACATGGTGCCCTCCCGATGCAACTGTGTGCACAAATAGCCAATCCAGTCACCAAAAATTGCACATGATCAGCTGTCCCCAAGCACCAACAGACAGCCCTGAACATACAGGATAGCCAATCATGCAACCAAAGTCATGATTTAATGAATTTCTCCAGCCCAGTCACCATTTTCAGTAGGTTCTCTACTGAGCAATGCCATAGTAATTACCCATTAGGCAGGGATATTTTCCCAAAGCCCCCAACCAGACTTATGCCTCTATGACATTGGTAGCATGACTTTGTACTTTGGTCTATCGCTATACATCAAGGAACCTTTGCTCTCGTGTGTCTTATCATATCACTAATTCAGAAATGAATAAAATGAAATACAGAGAACAGCTGCATTAAATAAAATAAGCGTTTATAAAAATGTGCAGAAAGGGTAAATAGAAATACAAAACATCCATACAGTAAAAATATGCAAAGTATTAAAAAGCATAAAAAGGTGTGGGTGTGGGTGTATCGAAACCAAATTCTATACAATCTATACAAACTGTTGTGAAATTTTATAAAATGGTACACTAAAAAGTGTAGAAGCAATTGGATAACAGACATTTGAATGGAAACCCATATACTGTAAAATGTCAAAATGTGGAACATATTACAACAATTAAACAAAAGCTCTATCAAAGAAAATGTGTAAAACCTGACTATATAACTACGGTGAAAAGCAAGTGAACTCAAACCTACAGTATATAAACATATGGTATCTAACCTACTATAAATACATTAAATGTGCAAAGGCACATAGAAAGTGAAAACTGTGCAACAGTATAAAGGTGTTCCTCTGTGTATTAATAGGGTAGCATATGGTGTACTGGAGAACAGAGACATGTATGCACAGAGATAGGTTTGCACCAAGTTTGTAGAGCTCAGGGATTCTAAAGGAAAATCTGGGACAGTTAATTATGGAAAAGTATAACTTAAAGCAGGCAGGGTGATTGTGTGGGTGTGGGCAGTAGCTGCGACACCATGCAGAGGTGTCCATCAGTCTACAACCCCCAATAGACAAGCAGAAGGAGAACAATCAAATCTCCATTCAGCAAGAAGGGAGGAAAGGAAGACTGTTAAGGAGGATGGTACAGCAAGGGTCAGACCAGGTGCAAGTACTAAACAAGTACTGCTGTTTGGTGTTTACCAGTGATAGTGGGGACAGGGTCCAACTTTGGGTGACTATCCTGGGAAGAGGTGACAGACAGGGCACATGAGGAGAGAGTGGGAGCTCAACATGTATAACCTAGAAGATAAAGGACGGGACATGAGTGAAACCTTCAAGTACCTCAGAGGCCAAAAGAGGAAGGACAACAGGGGCAACAGTCTGAAGTTAGAGGAGGAGCCAGCCCATTATTTCATGGCAAGGGTGGCACTGGTGACTGGCTTGAATAACGCTAATAGAAATATAAAAATTGGCATCAGGCATGTGGAAATCATGCAACAATATATAATCCAACTACTTGTTGTACATGAGCTGGGATAGCAGTTTCAGATTTTCTACAAGCAGGTTCCTCCTTTGATCTGTGTGGATCTGTCCATACACAGAGAAGGATCTCTCCACATCTGCACTTGACACAGGTATCCAGATAGCTTGTAGAGCAGCTCTCGGAAGTACAGTTAGTTATGACTGCCTTGAAAGCCAGTACTGCCCAACATCTAACTCCAATATGCTTGGAAGTTCCTTATATCATCCCTTGCATATACATCCCAGTCATTTTGCAGTTCTGTTTGGTTGTGCAGTGCTAACAGAGGAATGCCACTGACATGCCATGTCAAATCCTATTCAGTTTTGGTAAATTTCTGGGGTCCAAAATACGGCAAGCCTTAAAGAATTCAACTGATGGGTTTGTGTCCATATGCTTAGAAAGCTTGTTTAAAGTGACACCAAATGCTCCTTGGAAAAGAGCAACATTTTCCTGCTTGACCCGTGGCCTCATAGCCTGCAAGTACCATCAGTTCTGTCACAAATCATTCTGTCTTCAACACTCCTGCTTCAAACCGCTTTTGATTTTGCTAATAGTGTCATAAGCGAAACAGCCAAGGGCTTTTCCTTGCTTTGCAAAAAGCTCGATTGCATCAATAAGATCAGTACAGTTTTCAGCAATGAATGCAGTTTGAACCTGCAGCTCTGTGAACCATTCTTCAAATAATTTTTTAAGGACCTCATGGAGTTGGCATCACTGGTTTCATCATTGAAGAACTCTCAGGTGTTCAGATATGCAAGTGGTATTTTACTGCTTGAACCAGGTGTTCCAACGGGTCAAGACAGGAACAGGAGGCAATATTTTTTCCACCCCTCTCCTCCAGGAATGCAATGTACTCTCCTTACGTTTTGGTGATTGTTGGAAGGCATATTTTATAAGTGCCACGAGCTTATTCACCTGATCAAAGTGGTCAATCCAGGTATCTCCACCAATGATAAGCGTGTGCCCAACAACCCACATGGACTACATGGTCACCAATTAGGCCATGTAATACATCATTAAAGCACTTTGTCATGTAGCGTGCATTGTCACTAACAAATGCTACCACTTGTTCCATCTCACACCATATTTATGCAAGGTCTTTAAAACACTTTGGGCAACAGTGGAGTGGTTTACAGCTGTTAGTTCTATGGTGTCTGCTATTATAGATTTTACCCTCCATTACAAAAATAATGTTCATTACACAGCGGGAATCTGCATCAGTTGTTTCATCGCACATTACTGCGAGTGTCTTTCCTCTTACCAGCTGGTAATTCCCTCCTCCATTTCCCTATTTAGTCGGGGCAAGTAATTTTGTCGTAAAGTGTCTGCCTTTGGAAGTGCTCAATTCCTTTGATATACTTCCCATCCAGTCTCTCAAGCAGGGCTGATCCAGCTTTTCAATTGGTATATTGGCACCACACCAAGCCCTCGACGTGTCCAAAACAGTTTCCTCCCTTGCAGCAGCTGCAGCGGTTGTGGCATTGAAACTGGTGTGCAGGGTGACCTGTCTGCTGTTACTCTTCTGGCTTGTGTTCTTAGTGTGTTTTTTGCTTTTACAGTGATCCACCACTGTGTCCTTCCTGATGTGGTCAACAGGGTGATCACAGAAGCGACAGAACATCTTCCCTCCATCTTCATACATGCCATAGGACTTGAATTGCAACGCACAGTCTTTAGCAGTAACAGATGTGATTTTGGCCATTTTGCTTGGTGGTGGTGTTGCCATTGCTACACATGTAGTGTGGATGACTCCCAACAAACTAAAATTGAAACAG
Organism: Neoceratodus forsteri; assembly: GCA_016271365.2. NCBI lineage: Eukaryota > Metazoa > Chordata > Ceratodontiformes > Ceratodontidae > Neoceratodus > Neoceratodus forsteri. The sequence continues at coordinate 640,665,225 of CM028129.1, read as the reverse complement.
TTGGGAGATATAGAAAATATATTTACAATTGAGCAGCACAACTATTAAAATTTCACAACTAATTACTCAATCTCTCAAATCAAGACAGAAATAAGAGACTACATCAGCATTAGAATCTCACTGGTCATTCATGGCCATAGATGGACGATGGTCAGGAGGAACAGCTACAGAAATCATGCTGCCCTCAAAGTTTACAGTCCAGACTAGAAACATCTATGGTAAGAAACAAGCATCCAGATCTCTTTGCTAATGGTAAGATAATGTCTACGAGAGCGTGGAGGAGCGGCTACAGATTTTACGCTGACCTCAGCCACTTAAATTCCAGACTACAACATCACTATTTATCTATATCTATCCCATTCTCAGCCAGTTACTGGCCACCATTTCAGAGTTAGGAATAGCTGACAAAATCATCACGCTGACCTCAGAATGTCACAGTACAATAGCAAGAGTACAAGATCGGCATTTGAAACATGTCTCAGCTAATAATTCTCCTCCAGGTTTGAGTGTGAGGAGGAACAGCTACAGAAATCATGCTGCCCTCCAAAGTTTACAGTCCAGACTAGAAACATCTATGGTAAGAAACAAGCATCCAGATCTCTTTGCTAATGGTAAGACCATGTCTACGAGAGCATGGAGGAGCGGCTACAGATGTTACGCTGACCTCAGCCACTTAAATTCCAGACTACAACATCACTATTTATCTATATCTATCCCATTCTCAGCCAGTTACTGGCCACCATTTCAGAGTTACTTACATATCTCTACCAAATCTCACTGCGAATGTGAGGCTATGTGGAGAAGGGTACCAAACAGAAACCACTGTGATGTCAGAAACATACAATCTAGACTTTGAGTCACTGACTGTGAATGCAAAGAAGTACAACAATACCTTTTCAGAAGGGTAAAGACTCGCAGCAGCAGACCACCAACAGCACTTTCACAGTTTGACCTAAAAAAAAAAAACAAACACAGTAAGTCCTAACTCTGCAACACCAACAAAGCATTTACATTTTTAGCATGGAAGACCCACTAGTGGACAAAAAGAAAGCAAACTGTACCTTTTACAATAGAGGATAGTAGAACTGCAGCAGATCACGTCCGACAGCACTTCAAGGCCTGAAATCACAATTGAAATGTTTACATGTGGCCCACAGAAAAATGTACACATACATAACTGTTAAAAAGATCATCATCATCATCATCATCCACATCCTCATCCTCATCAATGCATTCTCCAATCACAGCTTGCCACCAACACCCACACCTACTTACTTGCAGAGTGGTGCAAAGGCACAAGCATGAGGTGCTGGTAGCAGTGCTGGCAGGTGGTTCCACATCAGAAGGAATCGGCAGCAGTGCAAAGGCATGATGTGCATGAAGACTTCGCCTTCTGACTCCCAGCAAGATGGATGGCAACAGCAGCTTCATCAATTCTCCAGGATAGACAGCAGCAGTAAGTGCGCCCCACCCCCACAGGTGTAGACGGCACGTTCAGCCCCCACCCGCAGATGTGATGGCATACGTGCAGCCCCACACCCCGCGGTGTGCGCTAGCGTTCAGCCCACCCACGCAGATGTGATGGCAGCACGTGCAGCCCCCACCCCGCAGGTGTGACGCAGCACGCAGCCCCCACCCCGCAGGTGTGACGGCAGCATCGCAGCCCCCACCCCGCAGGTGTGTGGCAGCACGTGCAGCCCCACCCCCGTAGGTGTGACGGCAGCACATGCAGCCCCCACCCCGCAGGTGTGATAGCAGCACATTCAGCCCCCACCCCGCGAGGTGTGAGGCGCAGCATGCGTGCACCCCACCCGCAGGTGTGTGACGGCGCGTTCAGCCCCCACCCCACAGGTGTGATGGCAGCGTGCAGCCCCCACCCCGCAGGTGTGATGGCAGCACGTTCAGCCCCCACCCCCGCAGGTGTGACGGCAGCACGTTCAGCCCCCACCCCCGCAGGTGTGACGGCAGCACGTTCAGCCCCCACCCCCGCAGGTGCAATGGCAGCATGTGCAGCCCCCACCCCTGCAGTTGTGATGACAGCATGTGCAGCCCCGACCCCGCAGGAGTGATAGAGGTAGAATGACAGAGTACTCATCCAATGCCATGTACCAAAGCTTGATGAGCTCAGTCGTGAATTAAGCTGAACCACCAGACGCCAAGGTGGACTCCGTCGGTTCAGTCCCTAACATCTAGCTACCTGGATTGGTTTATTTATATGTAAACAAAGTGCATCCAATTAAAACAAAAATCCACAATGATTAATGAGTATTGGGATTGAGGATGCTAATGGAGAGAGGTCAGCAATTTGTACTGAAGAATAAACCAATCAGGAATTGTACCAACAGTAAATTAATTAGGCACTTTCTAACTTGGTCCACTCCTCATGAAAATGGAGCCTCTTAGTTTTCAAGTCGGAGCTCCAATGATGAAAGGTGTTCTGCCGGCAGAGGTAAAGCCATAACCACTGTGCAGCTCGTAGCTTCATCTCTCCTATCCCCCTGCAGTCAACAAAAATAAATCTCTTTGCACTCAATCAGCAATTTGAGTGATCACTCAAGTGCAAAGACTATTTTTTAATATAGTGACTGCGGGGGGGGGGGCAAGAGAGGTGAAGGCCCAATCTGCACAGTGGTCAGGGCTTCTCCTCTGCCAGTAATTCACCTTTAAGAACTTATCAGTTCTCTGTAATTCCAACACTTCCAACAATAACAATATTCCATTACACATTCCATAAAAGCCAAATTGAAAGGTGGTAAGATTATTATTAACATGCAGTTAGACAGTTTAAATTAATTTTTCTTTGTTTACCCCTAGGTAAACCAAGGAGGACAATCCGAAGTTTCGACAGTGGTTTCGACATGGTTTATTCAGTATGAATGATGTGGCTTAAAAAGTTATTTTTTCTGACTCTGTGTTTCTTTTATCATCATTATTATTCATTCTATTCTACTCTACGTGCTCACAGAAAGAGAGACACACACACACACACAAGGCCAGAACCATTTTTCCCCTGCATGTGCACCAGTCCGCCCAGCGTGCCCATCTGCCGACCAACCATCAAACAAAGCACTGGAGCGAGGCACGGACCCGGCAGACTGGAGCACATGCTGGAAAAAATGGTTCTGTGCCACTCTGCCAGTGCACCCCTTCCCGAGAGGCCAGAACCATTTTTCCCCTGCATGTGCACCAGTCCGCCAGTTTGTTTATTTACTGTTATTTCAGAGAGCACCTTTAAGCACAGGGGCTCATTTACAAAGCATCCATGTCAGTGACAAAAAAAATACAATAAGAAACAATTGCAGTAGCTTCAAACAATTCCAGAGGAATGTAATCGATGCAAATACTATAAAATACATAAATGGTACATCAAGCAAATTCCAGAAAAATTCAGTCACAAAACATTACCAAACAACAATGCCAATTACAGAACATGGCAGGGTCCACATCAGGCAAGCATCAGTTAGGTTATTAGCAGTTACAGTTGTAGAGAACAAATAGAGGTGACCACAGAAATATCTTGAACAGGGCAAAATTAGGGAGCTTTAGCAGAGATTTAGGCAATTTGTTTAGTCAGTCAGCAGCCCTGACAGCAAAGGAGTAACTGCCCAATTTAATTATCTGAAAAAGCAGTTCTAAAGCATGCCTTGCCATGCTCCCGCTGTTGTACTGTTTGTGTCCAGATAAGTCTCAGAGAGCCCTTAGACACCATCCTTTAAGATATTCCAGACATCTACAAAGAACACGTCACAGTAAATGATGAAATTTGCCCAACTATTGCCCATAAACATACATAATCATTTTATACAAAATTGCTGTTATTTGATTATTATAGGTTTACCTATAATTATGGCAGTAAACAAAGCCTTGTGGCACAGTCTCATTTAAAGATCAATGGAGTCAAAAAATAGAGTTATTTGAAAAGAGAAAAAGGAATATTTTGCAGGAAATAGAACACTTGACTCTAAATAACAATTCATTGGCAAGAGAAAAACAGAATTGACTGTTCCACTAAAAAGTTTGTAATAACAAAGGGAGCACAAACCTGTTAACTGGTATCAGTTACAGGGAAAAATAAAACTATTTAACAGTTCAAAAGTGAGTTTATAGAACAGTTCAAAAAATCTAAAGAAAATATTTATAATATAAAACAAAAGAACTGTTCTTTGATCAGAGAGTTAGAGAAACCCCAACCTAACCCAAAGAAAAATTAGACTAAATATTGAAATGCTAAAAATAAGCCTAAGGATGTTAGAGATACTTTCTTAGAATTGTGAAACCGCATAATATAAGTTAAAAGTGTTCTTCATGGAACTAGGGTAGACTTTGTTGATTTACAAGAAGCTCACAAAAGCTGGTGGACGAATGTAAAATAAGAACAGGAAAGAAAGTCAGGAGATCCTGATATAGAAGACCTTGTTAACCCAGTGAAAACTTTTCTATTCCCGCTGAAGCAGGCAACCTTAAGCAACTTACAAACAGGAAGAAAGGAAAAGTGGATTTCTCAGTTCATATAAGAACATGTCTTCCTATGCAGAACCTGCAGTGGAATTTTTCTTTCAATATCCGTTTTCTCCAACAATTCAGTCTGGTTCTGGAAAGGAACAGCAAGCTGAGACAACAACCAAAAAAAGTGTTCAGAGAAGATAACCAGTGCATTGGTAAACAGTTGGAAGGGGTGAATCCTGCCAGCACGATGGTGGCAGCGTAATTCTTTGAGCAACCAGCCATGGAAAGTATTCTGATGACCTTCTAACAGACCAGAGATCGGGCAACAATTTTATTTCGGACCAGAATTAATCCGAGATCTCCTGCTACAGGTGAACACCAAAATCAGTGATATTGACTGCCCACAGAGCCTACACTAAGTCCCAGAAAGTTAACGCAGTGCTACGAGGTAGCGGCCCAGCCAGACGGGCTGTCTGGAGTTACTTTACCCAGCAAGGAGCGCCAAAGAACCTAGCAGCACCAGCATATGCAGGATGGCCACAGCTCACAAATGCGGGTCCCACCCACGATGCCAGGCAAGCCAATCATCATCAGACCTAGGGGCTATAATGTCCAAACTGGGCAAAATATTGCTGGACATTAATGACCTGAAAAAAGTTGCTCATAAAACAAATGCGGATTTAACCGCACTTGCAACCCGAGTGACTCATGCTGAACAGTCCACCCAGCACCTCGAGGTAACAGCACAAGCACATCAGGGAACCCTAGTAGTCCACACTAACAAAATCCAGTACTTATAAAATAAACAACTGCGGCAATTTTGTTGGTGCAGGTTTGACATGGAACCTCCACCTGCTCGCCTCACTAATTACATTACGCGGCATACGGACAAAGAAAAGAAGCACAGCATCATGCATGCATCATAGTGCCAAATATTAAACTCTTACTTGCATGGCACAGCAACCAGCGGCAGGAAGCGAGAGTAAATATATATAGACAATAGTAAAAAGACATTTCACCAGTCAGTTTCGTCAGTCTGCCGTCCGTTTAATAGGCTCCCTAAATAAACAAAATACAGTACTGTGCAGTCAAACCTACGGCAGTGCGATTTCTGATTAAGATGATGGCAGCAGGAAACACTGAAATCCGCAGGCAGCAACACCACAACGAGCAAACGAAACGGCAACGAGAAAGAAACCCACGCTGTGTTTTGCTTTTAAAGGGCTAAGTTCACGGACACTCCGTGAACAAACGCTACTTCCGTTTTCGCGCCGAAATACCGTGGACCAATCAGGATTCCGCTTAAACCTCCGTTATTCTGCGCATGCGGAAACCAGTGTCCCTGTAAAAGACAGAATGGAATCTAAGGTGGTTAGACAGTTTAACCTATGAGTCTTTGGTCCTTGGGCATTGTCCCAACCTCAAGATAATGTATGATTATGATACTTTAATGGTCTTGTTTTGCTGTTTAATGTTTTACCTTTGGCAGGCTCACTATCAATGGATACTCCAACAGAGACTGATGTCATATACCACCTATAAGACACTGGTAGAACAAGCTATGGGGGCAGTGTTTAAGAAAGATCTGCAGGCTAATCCCAAGAGCTGTTTTAAGGAAATGGAAAGGGTTGTTTGGATTTACCAAATACAAGTAAGGAGGTAGACTAAAAAACTATTTCTAAACAAGACGTGTTTAAAAAGTACTACTGATTTTTGCCCTAATAGTTTATTGGTTACTAAGTAGTTGGAAAATTATTTTTGAACAATCACTTTTAACCAGAGTATGAATGAAATACTTGTTTATTTGGGATTAAAATTGTATTATTTCATGTGACTTAACACATTCAGAAGTAATTAGGTTTGAGAGCTACAACTAGCAAAATTCCCCTGCCACAATGGTATGGGGAAAGATAATAAGGGGGAAGGGTGAAGGTTTCTTTGGGGTTAAGGAGTGATTATTGTGTGGTCTCTAACATACTGCATCAAGTGTGTGAAGTGAATACCTGTTGTTCTCTCTTTCTGTATGTTTGTTTTTTCTTTCCTCTTTATTTTTTGTACAATGTCTTATGATTTGTGATGATGTGATATCAATAAAAAAAAATCCCCTACTCTTTTCGATAAGTGCCATGGGATCTTTAACATCCACCTGAACTACCACCAATCCAGGCAGATGGGACCTTGGTTTAACATCTCATCCAAAAGACGGCACCTCAGAAGTGCAGCACCTCTCTCATGCTGCACTACAGTGTCAGTACTGGGATACTGGGATATTAACCCAAGTGCCAGATGTGGGAACTGAACCCACAGCCCTCTGATCTCCTGGCCTCAGAGGCGAGTGTGCTGCCTAATGAGCAACTGACACTGACTGAACTGGAAATGCAGACATCTGGTGCATAACCACATGCAGCACAGTCCCAGACTGGAGGTTGTTTAATGTTTATTCATAATGTAACATGATATACAGGTACTATAAAACTAATGATAATAAGGAGGAATAATGGGGAATGAATGATGATGACACTTGTGCATACAGTAATACTTTTGTTGTGTTGTAGTGTAAACAGCCTGCTATGAGTCACAAAGTCAGATTATCCCCCCTGGGCCATCCATAGCCAGAGCAACGCAGGCACATCAACTTGTATGTTGCTTGTTTGTAAAGTATATTTTTTTTAATACATGAAATTGTGAGTGAGCAAGTGATCATGATTCGTGATTGGAAAGCACAAGTCAAAGATTAATTATGCCAGCCTTCTGCCCTTGCCCTGTATACACAGCCACACTGAAGCCAGGAAAAAAAAATATTGGGGATTTCTGGGACTGTTGAAATTCTCGTGGGCCCCCCTGCAGTCTCGCTCTCTCTCCCCTCTGGATGGCACAAGTCAAAGATATATTTTGCCAACCTGCTGCCCTTGCCCGGCACACACAGCCACACAGAAGCCAGGAAAAAAACTTTGATTAGGGATTTTATGTAATGGTACAATTTCTCTTGGACCCCCCAGTAGTCTCTCCCTCTTTGCTCTGAATCTGGAATGGCACAAGTCAAAGATTTTGCCAGCCTGCCCTCCCTTGCTCATGTACACACAAATACACTGTCTGAGGCCAAGAAAAGAAAAAAAAAACTTTCATTTAGGATTTTCTGCAACTGTAAAATTTCTCTTGGGCCTCCAGTAGTCTCTCCCTCTCTCCTCTGGATCTTTATGCCACAAGTCAAAGATTTTGCCAGCCTGCCCTTGCTCATGTACACAGTCACACTGCCATGCTGCCTGCCTTCCCCACCTCCCCATGGCAGCACCCAGGACACTACTATCTCCCCAGTCTATCTGGATTCCTCCTTTCTCCAGTCTCAATTCATCACCCTCCCCGACGATCAGTTTCTCTTCCCCCACACCAGTAAATCAAGTCCTTTCTCTCTCCTTTTCTCTTCCTTCCCCTTCAAAAAGTGTATATATATATATTAGAGGCAAAAAACTCCATTTAATGCATTAGTTAGGGTTGTTCCACAGCGACAAAAGTGAGGAAATTCGCTGTTAGGGTTGAAAACCCTAACTCCGAATTCACCCCCCCAGCACCACACACACACACAGACACACACACACACATTCAAGTATGGGGGAGGACCAAGTCAACACAACCAATGACAGACATCCAGCAGCAGGTGACAGAAATAACAAACAATTGTCTAAATGTACTACGAGACATCCCCACCCACCTGACCAGGTACTGCATGCTCAGTGGAGATCAACAGCAAAACTGAGGCCATGTACACAAATGTACACATCCCTGATTGCAGCTGCACGCGTACCACACTTAGTAGTTGCATGGCCTTACCTACCGATGCTCCACACCACACCACAACTGGTACTGTGCCATTAGTCAATATAAATGCTGAAGGTGTATGATGACAGTTGTAGAAAGGTTTTAACACTAGTGAGTATACATTAATTAAGAGAAGCACATAAATTAACTACAAGACACTAGCATGCTCAAGATAAAAGTAGTGATACATTTAGTAGGTGATTTACATAGTAGTACATTTACTGCAATGGTTTACTCAACATAGAGAGGCTGATGTAAGCGTATGGAAAAGCATTGCCTGTTCAACGCTGTGATGAAATTGTACTGCCAGTATCACATGCATTCTTACTGATGAAGGTGTACTGCTGATGTACATACATAGACCTTCAGTCAGGGCGCCATTTAGGATAATGCGGTCGCATTCTACACTCCCTATGGAAAAATTATGCGACCCCTATGACAAGGCTTCTTGCGGACTTCCCTGCCTGCTGCCTGCCCTGGCTTGGGTATGGGAGGGACCTTGGTGACATGCCCCACGCCTGTGCGCTTGTTGAGGAGCCTGACAGTCTGCTCAAATAAGCGAGATCATCTGATCAGGGACAGATGGCGCCGCACCGACTGTCTGCAGGCTCTGCAGCTAGTTGCCCCGAAAATCACTGGTGTTGTTGGGGTTGATTGGCACCAGCAAGGCAAGTCCCACTTGTGCTGGGGCACTGCCGTGATTGGCTGCTGGGAGGGACTGGGAGGCTTGATGCGAATCCATGTCGCGTCATGCGGGATTGGCGGATTTGACCGGTTACATCATGGCAGGCAGAAAATTAGGCTAACTTCTATTTTGGCTAAGGTCCAATCAATCCACCGTCCTCCAGGAGCTTGTTCAAGAAGGTGTTGTTAGTGTAGTAGTGTTAAGGGTAAGCCAGAGGCAGCTAGCCAGTAAGCTTCAACATGCGGAGAGTATCCAGGCGGCCACGGGCAATCGGGTGATCGCAATGCAGCAATCCATTGATCAGCAGAGTGGGCACGGCCGGGCAGAGTAGGTGCAGTGCAAGAAGACACCAGGCCAGAGACAGTGCGGTATGGACTCAGAGGTGGGAGTCGGGAAGGAGGACTACTTGCAGGCGGCAGCAGTTGCAAACCAAAGTCGGCAGTGCAGCAGTGTGTCAGCCGGGGATTCGGAGACGGGAGAGTCTGAGACAGAGACCGTGCGTCCAGGTCAGGAAGGACTGGGTTGGGAGGGGGTTGGGGAGTCGGCCAGTCGGGACTCGGGAAACCACCAGGCACTCCGGTGTTGCTGCTGCAGGGGTCAGGTGACACTCAGTCGATGCTGGAGCCTGGGGAGAGGAGAGTTAGAGTGAGTGGTGGGCCAGGCAGGATTCAGGAGGAGGAGACGACGATCACATCATTCGAGCACTCTGCAGTGCAGGTGGTAGTGCCGCCAAGTGGGGTCAGGGGTTGTTGCGTAAGGTCGGGTCGGGAAGAAGCCAAGGAGGAGGTACTGGGCAGCTAATAAGGCAGGCTGAGTGGCCTGAGGCCTAACAGTCACAGAGACTCTCCGGTCACCAGGTGGCATGGCGGCCGGTCAGACAGTCACTGACTTACTATTGAGGGAGGGATTTGGCTTTCAGAAGTGAGCTGCAGTGCTCAGTACCAATTCAGAACAGGGGAACTCCTCTTTTACTGTTGAGGAGGCCTGACCGAAGTCCCCATCCTTTGTCCTTGCCTCTGAACACCACACTTGCACGCAGCTGGGGAGGGTGCTAAAGATTTAGGTGTCTGATAGCCACTGGCTCCATTATCTCACACCCACGGGTTGCTGTTAAGGTCAGGTCAGGAAGGAGGAGGTTGGTTTAGGCAGCTAAGGCAGGCTGAGGTACCAACTAAGTGGCCAGACTCTCCGGGTGGCATGGCGGAGAGTGTAACTTTGTGTCCTCATAGTCTTCGGTCTGGGTGGTGGCACACTCAGTACGGCACTAGGCAGGTGAGGTGACAGCAAAGCAGAAGCCAGTGGTTCTCTTCTGTTGGAGCTGGAGTGGAGCCGTGGAGGACCGAGTGAGGGGAGAAGCTGCAATAGCAGAGGAGTTTGGAGGACAGCATCCTTCAGCACAGCCAGCCAGCATCGCCCAGCAATGGTGGTAAGGTAAGTAGCTGCCTGCTGGCAGGCTAGGACATTTTTTTCTCACTTGTGTTGTGTTTGTTTGGACTGAGCTGTGGAATGATGTGGGGGCCCAAGCAACTGACACTGCACGTAAGCGCAACCTGAACCTTCTTAGTTCTTTGTGGTACAGTATGTTGCTCCAGGCAGGGTGTAGGTGTATCCAGACAACATACATATGTACACCAGGACTGTGTGTGTGTGTCCCTGTATGGCACAATCAATACAATATTTGTACTCCCTGATACTGGTTGCTGCCCCCCTTCCCCGTGCATGGGTATATGCAGATGTCATGCGTTGTTCCTTGGGACACCAATATACCAGCCCAGCCCCAGACCCTGTAAAGCTGTATAGCCCCTGGGCTGCAAAGACAGTAGCAGTGGCCAATCCTTCTGGTGCTGACATATAAACATACAGAAAGGTTCTGCTGGTTCTGTGTTGTGTCCATGGACTAGGGAAGCTGTTCAGGGCCTATATGCTGCCCCCCTTCAATACAAGTATACACCATGGTGTACATGGAGTATGCCTGCCTACACCCATGGCTCCAGGATAGTAGTCCAGCTATGAAACATCTTAACAACATTTGGGTCCCACTCCTTTCTGCCTAGTTTTACATCTGGGAGAGATTTAAAGCATAAGGAGGCCAACTGACCTGCTCAAGGTTCACTCCAAGCTAGATGTTGAGTCGTGAGTGGGATTTGAACCTGAAATTTTTGTGCTCTTCTCTAACCATGAGGACAACAGTCAGTTTTCCTGCTTCAGCTAAATCTGCCTAAATGATAAGAAATGAGCAACAGGACAACTAAGCTTTAGGTGTGTGTGTGTCTCAGTGTGTTTGGGAGGGGGATAAAAAAAAAAAACTCTTCCTATGCAGAGGTTCAAGGCTGCAGGACATTTCATTTTTGTTAATGGTTCAGACAGTGCTAAATGCTTACAGTTGATTACAGTCACCCTTGATTTATGTCTGCTGAGCAGGGCTGGGCTCTGAACATTTGGCAGCAGCAGTGCAACAGCTTACTCAATGTAATTGTCACTGTGAAAAGGAATGCAGACACAATTACCCTTTTTATTTGTAACTGTACATTGCTTCTACAAAAAAGTCCGATGACGTCATGATGCTTTCAGATGTTGAGCGTGTTTGGACAAGTGAGAGAAGCCCTTTGTTGTACTGAGCACAGCCACGTTCAACACTTAAGCAATAAAGGCATGACCAGGAGTTATGTTAATGGTCTGTTAATCACCCTCTAGGGGCATAATGTGGCATGAGGCATTGCTGAGTGCCACATGCCTAGAGAGTGATTAACTGACATTAACATAACCCTGGGAGCGCATATTATGATATAATAAAATATTTTTTTTAAACAGTGTTAAACCTTGTTCAATATATGGGTACGTTGTACAAGTATGTTAATTAAGCAATTTATCCTCCAGGGTGTGGGTATACTGGAGGTTTTTCCACGGTTGGTGTGATTCAGTCACCGAGGCGCAGCGGTGGCGAACTACACCAGTCGTGTTAAGTCCTCCAGGTATACCCACACCTGGAAGGATAAATTGATACTCTACAATGGCAAATGTAGTTTTATTTAATTTTTAGATATTTTGTAAGTAACTGAAGTCCTTATGATTGGAAGAAGGATGTAATTTTTGTAATATTTACTCGATGTGTTTTAGTGAAGCGGCGACAGGACAAATGGCTGCAGTTTCTATCAAAATGAAAGTGACTGGATTGGCACGATATAAGATTGACTGGTACTTTTCCAGTGGGTACACTGGAGGATTTACCACTGGGAAAGATACCAGCCAACCAATCAGGTTGCAGGATATGGCTCATTCGATTTACCACAATGTATAATAAAGCAATATACCCTTCAGGGTGTGGGTTTTCTGGTGGATTTACCATGGCTGGTGTGGTTCGGTCACGAGGTGCAGCCAAGTGACTTAACCACACCAGAAAAAGTAAATCCACCGATATCTACTCCTGGAGAATATATTCTATGTCTAATGCTTACATTTTGGGTGACTAAAAATATAGAAATACTTTTGTTTCTCTTTTTAATCATCATTTTTGTTATTTTATTGCTCACCAAAGCAAAATAGTTCCTTGTTGCTAGGCAGAGTTATGGTGATACCCCCCTTAGTTTTTCTTTATCATCATTTGTCGAGGCTCTGAACTGAATTGTGTGTGTGTGTTTTTGTTTTTTCATCAGTTCGTTTTCCTTTTATTACTTCTTTACAGGTTTCATTGTGTCATTTCTTTTACTAAGCTCTTGTTTAACAGAGAAGAAGTAAAGTTCTCCATGATTCAAGGTTCAGAGTATGCTTTCATAACAGTATAATTTCTCTCATGTTTTGATGTGTTATTTTTATGTACTGTAAGGTATTGGTATAGAGACAGTTCTTTATTTTAGCAATGTGTGCCTTAGCTTGTATAGTACCAGTTATTTGACATGAACAGTGTGGTAATATTTTTTGGACACAGACAGTGTGGTAATATATAGAGATAATGCCTGATGTACAGGTGATAACCATGGTATAATCACTTGGTGGTGTCTAGGGCATCAGTAAACCTAGAGTGCACAGCTTGAGAGGTTTACAATGCCCTAGCAACCACGTAGATGATTACACCCTGGTTATCACCTGTACATCATGCATTGTCATTTATAATGTATGGGACTCGGCATTGAGAAGTTACCCCCCAAACACAAGTAATTTAGCCTTACCTTATTAATGGATCTGCACTACACCCACATGATTGTTTGAGGAAAACAATTTATTAGGATACACGGACTGAATAACAGTGGGCCAAAATAGCACCAGAGTTAAAATCTCTATCAGACATAGTGATTGCTAGACTCATTAACAGTAAACTGTGACAATTGGAATGTTATTTGAATACTGTACTGAGACTAACAATCACATTCTGGGTATGTATGAATACTGAATAACACTGGCATTCCATTTGTAATCCCATGCTATGACATAGGGAGAAAGGTTCTGACATCACAACAGTGGGATTATAAGGTTGTAATCTGATTTCAATGGGTAATAAGGGCTACCCATGCATATAATATTGTTTAATATTTGTACAGTTGAGGAATGGGACTTTCACTATACTGATGATTCCATACTTTGATGAAAACTAGCTATTTAATTTGAACCAACATCTGTAATAACCCATTTCAGATTTATATTCAGACTTTTACTATCCAATTCATACACATTTTAAATTACTTGGTAACTAGCTCTATGTCACATTGACAAATGCCAACCTCTGTAGCTCACCACACCGTGGCCCCACCCACACGTGGCCCCACCCATATCATGCCCACCCCACCTTGCTACCCCTATGATTTTGCTGAAATGGCGCTCCTGCCTTCAGTGTGTTTCAATACTAAAGATGCAGTAAGTATTCTTTGTAAGAAACATTGTAATTGCATGGATCAGGCCAAGCAACTTCTAAATATCAAGCACTACTGAGCCAACAATGATGTACCTGTATCGGAGATGTATATAAGATAGATTTTCCTGTAGGCACTTACTGAGTATGTTGTACCTGATAAAGATAATCTCATTGCATCTGTGATGACTAACTTATTCAAATAGTAATACATTTACTATTGTTGCAATGAGTGATTTATGCCATTATGGACACAGTGTGATTTTTTTAACAGTTTTGTTTCATACTCAGGCTGTATGCCTACTGTTTGGTTTGCCACACTTCTGTCACTGATGCTATCAAAGTGATAACTATATTAATTGTGGTACAACTAGGAATCAAGTAGGTATGGTGTAGATATAAACAGAATGTCTTTTAGTATTGATTTAACTTACAATGGGGTAAGTGTACTAGGACAGCAGGGATTATCCTCTATCACTGACTCTGTCAGTTATAATCACACTAGGGTTTTGATGATTGTAATGATCAAGTTACACTGTTCATCTTCATGAGTTCATATTCACAGCCATTCTCCAGTAACTAGACAGTGTATGGTGCAAGTGGGTGGGACACTGTGTTGCAAAGCTGCTGCAGTGCCTAGCAGAGGGAGAGTATCTACTCATAAAGACAATTAAGCAATAAGGCATGACCAACAGTTATGTTAAATGGTCTGTTAATCACCCTGTAGGGGTTTAATGTTGAATGAGGCATAGCCGAGTGCCACATGTCGCTAGACAGTGATAAACTGACCATTAACATAATACCTGGGAGTGGCTTATTGCTATCATAATAAAACTGTTTTTAAACAACATTAAACCATGTTCATCATATGGTTAGGCTCTACATGTATGTTAATAAAACTAAACATAAGGCTGTTACAATGTTTACAGTCAATTAAAGCTGCATTTCTCAAACCCTTGTTATAATCAGAGATATTATACCTGTACAACTCCTTGGTTTTGCTTAACTCTATTGCTCAGGTGGCCCACCACAAGTGGTGTGGTCTGGTGTGGGGCATCGGTAGGTAAGGCCATGCAACTACTAAGTGTGGTACGTTGTGTGCAGCTGCAATCAGGGATGTGTACGTTTGGTGTACATGGCCTCAGTTTTGCTGTTGATCTCCACTGAGCATGCAGTACCTGGTCAGGTGGGTGGGGATGTCTCGTAGTACATTTAGACAATTGTTTGTTATTTCTGTCACCTGCTGCTGGATGTCTGTCATTGGTTGTGTTGACTTGGTCCTCCCCCATACTTGAATGTGTGTGTGTGTGTGTCTGTGTGTGTGTGTGGTGCTGGGGGGGTGAATTCGGAGTTAAGGTTTTCAACCCTAACAGCGAATTTCCTCACTTTTGTCGCTGTGGAACAACCCTAACTAATGCATTAAACAGAGTTTTTTGCCTCTAATTTCCCTTCTTTTTGAGAATGATAATTAGAAATAGTGAATATAATGCAGTGGGGGGCGCAGGGCCCTTTGGCCCCAGCGCTCCACATATGTCTTGTGCATAGTAACAGGAGCAGCAATGCAAAGAAATGCTAACAGTGGCACACATGGTAACACAAGCGCGAATGAGAACAGAAAGGATAACTACACGGTGGCGTGATGGGAGCAATTGTGCCACGTGATGTCTTGTCACATACTAACATGGTGCCTGTAAATGGAAATGTCAATGGGCATGGTGACGCAAAGTGAAACAGAAAGAGAAACAGTACGGTACACACAAATGGCAAAAAAAGTAACAGAAACACAAGCATAGAAACATAGAAACATAGAAGTTGACGGCAGATAAGGACCGCAAGATATAATGTATTTAGTATTCCAAGATCTCATTTTCTGCGCCGATACTCATTATTTTGCATACATTATCTATAAGGACCGATAAGGACCCTTTGGGCCCCACGCTCCCACCACATGATGTCTTGTGGCATACTAACAGGGACAGCAACACAAACAGAAATGCTAACAGTGGCGCACATGGTAACACAAGCGCAAATGAAAACGCAAAGGATGATGCACGTGGTGGCATTGGGGTGTGCATTGGGATCATCAGCCCTAACTCTCACCCATGACATGTGTAAAGCAGCAGAAGTATAGGAGAATGTGGTGAGAGTTGGGACCCATGATCCCAATGCACACCCAATACCGGTTGTGGGGGTGGGGGGTGCAAGGGGTTTTCAAACCTAACAGCAAATTTCCTCACTTTGGTCGCTGTGTAACAACCCTAACTAATGCATTAAACGAGTTTTTTGCTTCTAATTTCCCTTCTTTTGAGAATGATAACGAAATAGTGAATGTAATGCAGCAGCGGGGTGTGGTGCCCTCTGGGCCCGTGCTCCCACCCGCGCAATGTGGTGGCGGGGCGCGGGAGCCCTTTGGGCCCCACGCTCCCACCACATATGTCTTAGTGGCATACTAACAGGGACAGCAACACAAACAGAAATGCTAACAGTGGCGCACATGGTAACACAAGCACGAATGAGAACAGAAAGGGTAACGCACATGGTGGTGTAGACGGGAATGGTCTGCCACGTGATGTGTTGTCACACAGTAACATGGTGCCCGCAAACAGAAATGTCAATGGGCATGGTGATGTAAGTGAAACAGAAAGATAAACAGTACTGTAGACAGAAATGGCAAAAATAACAGAAACACAAGCCAAATGAAAGCATAAAGGATACGCACATGGTGGCGCAGGCGTCAGCGTAAGTGAAATGGAGTACGGAACACATAAGTGGAAAGGGCAAGAGTAACAGTAATGTAAGCGCACAGGCTGGTTTCCCAAAACCTGCATTAAGAAAAGACAGTGAGTACAGATAATGTATGCAAAATAATGAGTATAGTAGAAAATGAGATCTTGGAATACTAAATACATTATATCTCAGGAACCGTATGCGTAGAAAAAAATTAAAAGTCATATTATTTACAACTGTCCTGGCTAATTTGAATCTTAGCCCCATTAGGGGTAGCAAGTTTTCGACGAAAAGTCCATATCTTGCACCATTTCGGTCTTGGGCCCTGAAAGGAATTATGGCCCGAGCCGTAATGTTATCCTATGGGAAAAAGAAAAGTTTGGAGCGACAACTTTGCCTCCCTGTAATGTTTTTCACCAAACCACTGAAAGGCACATCTGTGCGCTGTTGGCTGTCTTCCTCCAAATTTCAGGAAAAAGACCTAACCGTTATTTGCAGCAGGGATCAAAAGGATTTCTGTTGTCGTTGGGCACCGTAATGTTATCCTATGGTAAAAAATGTCAACTTGGAGTACCGTAGCTTTGCTGCCGTGTGATATTTTTCAATACAACACTGAAGAGCACATCTGAGATGTCATCCGTTCCTCAAATTTCAGCTCAAAACTCCCAGCGGTTCTTTTGCAGCACAGTGCCAAAGAATTGCTGTCATTTCCCACAGACTAGAAAACTACTGTCATTTGCGACACTTTCGTAAACAAAAGTAATTGGCGAAATACTTTTCCAGAAATGTGAAAACATATTTCTGGGTGTTTTACACAAAATAAAGACATGGCAAGCATCCTCAGGGCCCGACTAGGTGAATACAAAAAAAATTAGGTTGCTAGAGGGTCCCAAATTTAAATGCCAACCATTTTCTGATCACCAACTGAAAACAAAATGGCCGATTTGCGAAAGTAACAGGCCCATTTTGAAAAGTAAAAATGCATTTGCGAAAGTGTTGAACTTTTTGTTAACTTTTCCCATTGACTTATAATGGGAAACTGTTTTTTGAATAACTTTTGAACCGTTTAATATTTTTTCACGAAATCTTTGAAAGGCACATCGGGGACCCTGGCCACACGTTCCCTGAAGATTTTGGGCCGGTCGCACAAACCGTACGACCTGTAGGCGTGACCATAGAATTCCAGAAAAGCGCAAATGAGCTCACAGATCACACTTAATAACTCCACAGCCGTATATCCGACCAGTACAAAACATGGCAGATCCCAAGGCCTATGGTTCTTGATCATAAATTCCAAATTTCAGGCAAATACATCAAACAGTTGCAAAGTTATTAAGGTGCAAAGTTTTGGGGTTTAACATAGAAATGACTCCTCAACCCTAACTATGGTAGCACTACCATGCTACCATAATATATATATATATATATATATATATATATATATATATATATATATATATTTTGTGTGTGTCCTTTTTTTGCTTTTTAGCAACTTCTTCTGGCAGCTGCTGCAGTGATAAGCAAGGTGCTCTTCTGATCCCTCCTTCTCTCATCTGGGCTGTGTTGTGCACTCAGCATGGCTATATACCATGAGTGTATCATATGACCATCTGTTGCCTGATTGGATGTTGCTGGCCACCTGTATGTAGAGCGAGTGAGCTGACGGCAACTCCATGTCAACAATAGTCACAATGGCACAAATGGCACTTCCACTGACCCAGAACAGGACTTCTGCAGCAAAGTCTGTATTTATTTGGGTCTATGAATTGTGGGTTCGATCTAGAGGTCTGGATCTCCTGTGGAACAGTATTCCCAACCCTAGTGTCCACTACTCTTTATATGAAGAACTGCTTACTGACCTCCCTCCCTCCTAAACCTTCCACATTGTGGATTGTACATTGTGAATTACATGATTGAAATGCATTGGAAACATGTTCTCAGCATGTAACTAACACATTTCATGTAATTATTAACAGTACTGATTTGGAAGGACCTTGATTTGGTGGCACTGCTTCTCACTAACACTTCCAGTTAAGTGGTACATCTTTCTTACACAGAAGGAGACTCTGACACACCATGAGTGATGTTGCTCCCTGAGAAAACAAAATATAGCACACATACAGGATAGTCTGTGATCAATCGTACACCACAAGGATGTGTTCCCCTCTATGGCTTTCTGTGGTGAGAGAATAAAAAATGCCATTGTTGTGCAAGATTAATCATACTATTTTCTTACATTGTGTCTTGAACCATACCTGTATGTGTTTTCCATGATTTTCTTTCTTTTGCTCAACATTGCTCTATTCGGAGGTACACTGTCAGTAGGGGTGGGCAAAAGTTGCAAATTCCAATTTCTGTAACTTTCATCATTGGTGATACTGGGATTTTCCACAGATGTGCAGCAAGTTCTGTTGACTTTTTTGTGAACTGCAGAAAAATGCATAGAAACTGTGGAATTTATTCTAGCCACAGTTTAATGAACTGTCAGTGAATGAGCACCTGCTTGTATAACTGTGCAGTCATTCACTGACAATTCAGTGGGCCACTGGTAGTGGAGGAGAGGTGGACCATTCAGGGCAAAATGGGGAGGGGAGTGGGGTGGTGGCAGATGAACTGTCAGGGTGATGGTTGGGGGGATCCAATAGACACCAGAGAATTGGGATTATTTTATTTATAAGGTATCTGGGATGGGGAGGTCCACTAGACACCAGGGAATACTGGGAATAGAGGGGGATGAGTTGACAGACTGCAGGCAGTTTTTTTGTGGATTAAGAAATCCAGGTTAGGGAGGGGTGTCCACTAGACATCAGGGAAATAAAATGTTTTAGGAACCATGATTGGTGGGTGGGGGGGCCACTAGAAACCATGAGGGTGCAAGGAAAGGATTGACGGTCTTTACTGGAACCCCTGATCAGTGGAGGGTGGATTAATGAATTAAACTGCAGTTAAAAAAAAGCCTCAGAAATGACTGCTGGCAGTGATCCTTTCTGAGGATTTTTTCCTGCAGTTTAATGCATTAACCCATTTTGTTTAATCTTTTTTTCCACAGTTTTAAGGCAGGACTTCTTTGAAAGTTCCGCAAATGATTTTCAGACTTTCACAGAAGTGAAATTAGCAATTTCGCCAAAATTGTGCCAGCAGACATTTTTTTTTTTGCACATCCCTAACTGTCAACGATGCATCCATTTGTTGTAGTTGTTTTGCTCACACAACTTGCATGCAAGCAAACTTTCAAAGTTGTTGTGCTGCAGTTGCTATGTAGCTAGTGCTGCACAACAGCTACGGTACCGTAGCTTCTGCAGCACAACAATGTCGTTGGATGCATGGATCTCCATCCACTGCAGTGCTCCACCATATACTATATACATGCCAATGGTAGCATAACAACATCATTCTTTTCACAAATATGTGACATGTTTGGCACATTCAGCATCAAGCAAGATGCTATTTGAACATTTGAGATGGACATATGACAGTACTACAAGAGCCACATATGCAGCTACATACTGTCGTCACAGAACTGTCCCCAAGGTTCAATGCAGAGTGACAAGAACTTCTTTTAAAGCATGTTTGCATGCTTTTCTGCTGTCAACTGCAAAGGCACATACTGTTGTCATAGTCTGTAGTTCATATCTGCCAATTAATTCAGACAACTGTTGTACTTCTTTACAGTAAATGGCTTTTATCTTGTCCTTAATATGCAGAATTAAAGAACCTAATCAGACCACCCATTCTAAAGGAAAATGCTGTGCCAACACTTTTTCCTCATGCACGCTCTTTCCCAAAGCAAAGGAGGCCATGTAGTGAGCAGCATGCTGAGATGAAAAGAAAGAGAGAACTAAAATACCCCAGGCCATGAGTTAAACTCAGTTGCGTATCAAAATAAATTGTAAGCAACCAAGTGCGCTGATTATATCACACATATCTTTACAGATTATTGAGGAAGCAGTGAAGTCAGCACAATATGGAGATGCTTCTGAAGCTATTGAAGACCCTATGTTTGATCCTCCAGATTTTCCAGAGTGTGAAACTGAGATATCATTGAGCTTAATCACCAACTGTGATATCGTGACTGTGCATGCACAGTGTAAGCGTTTCTCTTGATGTTGGGATAGAATAACAACTCCCTCTTTTTTCCACAGGATGGTGTGTATGTTTCTGAACCTGTCCCTCACAAGACATTTTGTTCAGTAGGAACACAGACTGAAGACATATCATGATTGGATGCAGCATGACAGTGGCGAGAATATGAATTAATTTCACTGGAAACATGCAGAAGGTCACAAAAGATCACACATATCCTACTGTTTTTGATGAGTCTGCCTACATTAGTCCAAACACAACAGTGTCAGAAACATTTATGGAGGTGGATAATGTCAGCAGCTCAGACTCCAAAGAGGAAAATGATGAAGGAGATGCTATGAACCCATCACCTCAGATGATGGTTCAGATAGCAGTGATGATGATGATGTTGGTGGTGACTTCTTCTGTGACGCAGTCAGTGACAATAAGAAATTTGTTGTAAATTAGGAAAATCTAAAGCAGCTCTTTAAACACTGTAGTCTATGTGGTTCACTCATTGTTGGCACACAAATACTTGTCCAGGGATCAATGCTAGTAGTAAGAATGTACTGTCAGAACAGTCATGATACAAATTGGTTCTCACAGCCCACTCTACATAAAATGGTGGCTGGAAACCTTGAGCTAATGGTGGCTATTTTATACAGTGGGAATTCTTTCCAAAAATTCCAGACAATAGCCAACTTACTAAATCTTCAGTTAGTTCTTGTTACATCTATGCTGGTCCATTAAAAGGTATCACATCATTTGCTTCTGGATCCACAAATATGGAGAGAGAGGGATTTCAGTGATCACTCGAGTATCTGCTAAATAATGAAGTCAAAGTATATACCATTGCCTCTGATCCACATGTACAGATCAGCAGCCTTATGAACAAGTTGTACACACCAGACCATAACATCTGCCATCAGTATGATGTGTGGTACTTGAACAAGTGGCTGAAAAAGCAGTGGTTCACATATGCCAAAAAGAAAGAATGCTCTGAACTTAGCCACTGGATACAATCTGTGTCAAACCATGACTGGTGCTTCTGTGGTAACTGCAATGGTGATACAGAAATGCTGCGGCAAATGTTCATGTCTGTGATCCACCTTGCTACCAACAAACGCACTTGATATGGGAGTCCAAAATTCAAGAAGAGCCACCATCCAAAGATGACAAAAGAGGTTCAATGAAAGAAGGTTTGGCTGAAAGAAGGAACACTTGCTCATAATGCCTTAAAAAAGGTAATTTTCAACACAAAATTCTTAAAGGACATCTCCAAAGTGATGATGTCCTGTTATACAGGAGACCTGGAGGTGTACCATGCACTTGTTCACAAGTACTGCCCCAAGAGGCATCACTATACATATGATGGAATGTTGGCACACCATCAGTTGGCCATGATGGACCACAACAGCAATATCTGCAGGGGTGTTGCAGTGAACCAGAGTGGCGAGGAGAGGTTCGGAATTGTCTGTCCAAAGAACAAAAAGGCATGGATTGCCAAACCAATAAAAGAGCGGAAGACATACCAATACCTACAGAAAATGATCCAGGACGTCGTTGAATGCAAGAGAAGTAAGCTTCAGCCAACACCAGTGAAATGCAAAGAACTTGCAAAAAACATAACAAATCATCCAAGACCAGACAAGGCAGAAGTAATACAGAGTCATAAGTCAAGATTCCAAAAGTAGTGGAATGTAAATGATGCACTATTTTTACATGCAGGACATGTCATCAGAACACTTTGTAGCACTTCAGTAATGACAGCCATTGCATTCTACTCATGTTTTACACTGCTACATATTACAGTCACATGTAAAGACACGTAAGTTCTGACAGTCATCTGACAATAGTTTCGTGCCTTATGCACACTTCCTCCTTATGTGTTACACTTGAGACTGTGTGTGAGGTACGCATACTAGACAAAACTAAATACTGTTGATTTTGATTTATTTAATGTGATTACCTGTACATGATATTATAAATGTCAAACAATGGGCCAAGTGACTGTTTCCTTTAGAATTGTAAATGTTTACAGTGCTTGTTTGCTGAAATGATCTATCTGTTGTCATTGTCACTGTCCTGCCAGTCCTCATCTCTATGTTGTAAAGCAGCATGTGTAGAGGACTTAAATCCACGTAGTACATACTGAATGTGCAGATTGCTGCAGTTCATGTTTAATTGCCATCTGTTAAGGAAGTAATTATTCTAATAAATTCTATGGATTCCCTTAAGTGATGCATATTTCATTTTACGTGAATAAAAACTGATACAAAAAACTGTATTTTGCAATGTTTTATTTTTGTTGACTGCATTCAGAACCATAACAAAATGGTGGCCATCAAAACACAACAATAGAAAAAAGACATATTCTAATCTGAATTTAATCAAGTAGCATTAGATATTTTTATAACATGAGTTTCTGACAGCATGCTATCCCACTGGAGAATCCCCTCGGGGAGCATTATTTTGCAGTTTTTACCATGTCATGGTTTGTGTTCACAATTGTATGCATCGTTCTGTTCAGGCACCAGCTTATCATTAGCATTATGTACACAAACCATGACATGCTAATAACTAAAAATTACTGTTTTCTTGTAGAGAACTGTGACAAAATGGTGGCCATCAAAACACAGCAATAGAAAAAATACATATTCTAATCTGAATTTAATCAAGTAACATTAGATATTATTACAAAATGGGTTGCTGATAGCTTGCTATCCCATTGGAGAATTCCCTCGGAGTGGCTATGCATTACATTCCATTTTCAATGCATGGTTTTGCAGAGTGACTAGGGACAAGATCTGTTTGGTCTCACGCCTGTCTTCAGACAGTAAATGAATAGCAGCAGCCATGACAGAATGTGTTGAAGCGAGACAGTTGCAGTGGGTATCATGCTGTGTAATGGTCCTGCTGTAGTTGTGTCTGCTGTCCCACTAATGGTGTGCTGTACTGCTGTCAGCTGTGCCACAGTGGCAGTGACAGGTCACCATTGTTTTACTGTGCTCAAATGTGCAAGTTGCTGGTCCTGCTCAAACAATGAAGTGCACTTTCCCTACCATGCGACATGCTGCATCATTGCCCCCCAACCCCAAAAAGAGCATGGCACTGATAGTGGCTGTGGGTACCATCAAGACAGAAGTCCGAGCGGAGTGTAAATAATGTTTCTTGAGCAACAAGAGAAAGAGAGCTGCTCAGTAATTGGCATACAAATCCTAGTTAGTTTTCTCTCTGCCGCATTCGTCAGTGTCATCTGCCCCTGTATTCAGTACATGTCTGTGATTGGGAAAGGCTTGTTAGGTGTTAACCCATCCCCTTCCTCCCTCCAAAAATACTCTCAGTAGATGACCACCAGTGTTCTCGCTGTTTGTGTGTTGTCACAAGGAAAGACGTGCCCTTTGCGGCTGTCAGTAGTAGTTATGTTACTGGCGAGTGAGCAGTACCCCAGTGCAGACCAGTGCCTTGGCTGTGGTGCCTGTCCCCTGGAGCACTGCATGTAGAAAGAGAGAAAGAGAGAAGGTGGGAGATTGTGTGTTTACCCTGGGGTCATGTGTTGACTGGCAGTAAGAGATGCATGTGTCCCGAGGCTGTGAGAGAGAGAGAGAGAGAGAGAGAGGGAGAGAAAACATGAATTAGTATTAGCGGGAGTGATGTGTGGTCAGCACTGCATAGGACAGAGAGATAGACAGTGATGAGGTAACTGGAGATGTAGTGCATAATTTCATTTAATTTCATTTTATATTTAATCCTTGTAAGTCTGATGAGCATAACTGCCCATTTTCACAGGCAACAAGCAATACATAAATACAAATACAATAGCATGATACATATACAAAACAAACATTATAATACACATTAATTTGTGTACTCTCTCAGTAGGATGTCACCAGACAAAGGCTGACAATGTAAATTACATTTGCTGGACTCTTACAGCATGAGTGTGGTGTAGTTGTGATCCCATCCAGACGCTATTGCATGTGTATGTTTGTGGATGGTGGGGCAGCAGCACAGTAAGGGGGATTAGAAGTGATGTGTGAACAGAACCCATGTTATAAGTGCAATTACTCACAACAGGGTATGGGGTTATGGGGATTTAATGCACATCTGGGGTGCCTTAAGGAGACTCTGCTGGCAACATTGGTCATCACAATGCACCAAGTCATGCATTAAATCCCCCCCGACCCCATATCCTGTCATGGGTTATTGATTACATAATATAGGGGAATGAACTGCAATTGGCAGAATATGAAATTCGAAACAGTGGCTAGTTACATCTCAGTGTACATTGTTAACAGGCAAAGCAGGTTCCCTCTAATAGGCAAATATCAGTTCAATGTTTGTGGAATAGCAATGGGGCATATAGAGCTTGCGTAACTTGTAGAACTTTTTGTGTCTTAACTCTATTCCCACCCTTAAGTAGTAGGTATGTAGGTAGGAATCTGTAGGGAATAGAAGGCCCAGGAACAAGGGTGAGAAGACTGCCAGAGAAAGAGGAGGAGGAGGGGAACATGGTGGACAAACAATACTCCTTAAGCAAGGGAGGTGTGTTAGAAGAGGGTTTAAGTAGAGGCGGTGGGAGGAGTTATTCCCCGGACTGAACCTTGGGCTAAGCCCTCCCATTCAATGTTTGTGGAATAGCAATGGGGTATATAGTGCTTGTGTAACTTGTAGTACGTTTTGTGGCTTAACTCTATTCCCACTCTTGAGTAGTAGATATGTAAGTAGGAACTCATGTAGAGTATGACCCCCTGCAACTCAGGAGAGGAAAACCCCCCAGGTGGAGGAAACCTCTGAGAACCCATGGTCGGTGGTCTTTCCATCATCTGGGCATAATAAGAGGAGAAGGACCAAGGTTCTAGTAACCATAGCTAATTTAAGGAAGGTGAGCTGCTTGGAGAGATGATGGTCCATCCTTGATTCATGGGTAATGCATATTGAATGATGATCCTGAGGTTGAAGAGTAGGTCTTTTCTGATGGAGCGGTAGAAACCTAAGTATGAAGCAGATCCAGTTGAAGAAGGATGAATGAAGTCCAGATTTTCAAGGTGATGAAGGATGCTTGTCCACAGGGATTGCATTAGTGTAAGAGCAGGGAGAGCATGATTTGATCTATACAGTACCATACAGTGAACAGAGAGAATTGCGATCACTTGTAAAGTCATAGTTGAATGATCCAACTTGTGTAAGATTTCACTGACAACGTAAAGTCTGGAGGCAAAGAATTTAGTAGTGAGAATGAGTAGCTAAGTAAGTATCCATGAAGTAGAAAATGAGTAGAGTAGAGTCTTTGGGTGCCTGATAGTGGTACTGCCAAAAGTGATTAGTAGACAAATAGAGAAGGATTTGCAAATGCAGTCTAGATGGTATCCGAATATATATAGAGAATGATTAGCAGTTGAGTATAAGTAATTGGATGGCTTATTTGGACATGATGTCGTAACTGCATTTGTATATGCTCTGATGGTATGCTGGCTGAGTTAATACAGGTATTCTGTGGCGTTATTGTCTGTGAGATGCACTGTGGTGGCTTATAGTTGGTTAGATTTACAGGTAATACAATGCCAAAATACTTGAGAGATGCCTGGAGGCAGATATATGGAGAGTCTGTCTGCTGAATTGGAAGTGAGGTTGAGTGCTGTGGAATGCCAGCGGATCTTAGTGCTATGGCTGATTAAGACTGGATGGGAGTCAAGACTGGGTTAATCAATTTGACTTAATGGTTGCAGATTTGCAGATGAAATCAGAAGAGCCTGTTTTTGGTGAAAGTCATTACTGGAGAGATTATAGAGATAATTCATGAAGGAGAGGCCCGAAGGGTCCCTTGAAAGGCTGGTTAACTTGACTGATGGTACCGAATGAAGCTGTGTGGATGTTTGTATGAGGAATGGTGATGTCTGGGCACCAAAAAAAAATGCTGGTTTGGATGGTGTGGCATTAGTAAGCAGCTAGGTGGGAGATCCAATGATGAATATTCTGGAAGGCAGTTAGGAAGGTCTTAGAACAAGCAATGTCTGTTGAGGAAGTATAAGTCTAATAATATGATCAACAAATTTAGTGATGTTAGGAAGCTACAGAATGAAACAAGGTAATGTCCAAGATGCCATGAGGTATCTTGTGAGTCCCAGGACCCAGAGAAGCGATGACGGAGAGTAAGTTGGAGCATAATAGAAGAAGTCACATCCTTTCCGTGCAAGAGGAGAGCCTGTGAGGCATGGTAGACAGGAAGGTCCATGGAGACTGAATGGGCAAGATTCATAGGGAGTATCCAATTGGGGAGAGATGGAAATGTTTCTATTGTCCAGATAAATAAGACTCTGGAATGATCGAGAGGAGCTGATTGGATAGTATGGAAAACTTTAAATTAACATAAGAATTTTTTGAGGTATATTTCCCAAGGAATGCATGCTAAAAGTAGTTTCCTCAAGTGAAATGAACAGTGATCCATCGAGTAGTGGATGGGAGCTGTAAGTATGGCCAGAGTAGAAGTATGTGATGGATAAATGAGGGTAGTAGATGCTTGACTAGGAATACTGGCCAGGGATATGGTAGGATGTCCAACAAAGCCAAAGCAGACAGGACAAAGACCCGAGCCTGCAAAGCTGAGATGGAAAGGTCACTATCCAAAGATGGAAGGAAAGTCCAGTGTGAATCCTGATTAGAGATGCAGTGAATTTTTAATCCGCTGGAAAAGTGGTCGCGAAGTGGCCACTTCACATTAGCAGAGCACAACATGAAGTGGGCACTGCAAGGTACTCACTTCGTGTTATTATTATTACCACTTTGCATGGCCATTATGCCTTAACACGAAGTAAGGCAAAGTGAGAAGAGAATAGGCAGCCCCCCACACATCACTTGACTTACAGTACTGTAAGTCACATGCTTTAGCCAGGCAGGAAGGATGTGAGTCAGAGAAGCAGTTTCACTTTCTCCTTTGCATTTGTAGAGGGAGAAAGCATTGTGAGAAGAGACTAGGAGTGAAAGGGCTTGATTGCCTTGCCACTTGCATCTCAGAAGAAAACCAGCAGCTTTTTTAAAAGCTATATCTTTATTTAGTTTTTGTATTATATTTGTGTCTCTTTTTGTTGGTGAATTTTTTTGTAAAAGTTTTGTTTTGTTTCATGTGTGTGTGACTGACTGTGTGTGTCAGTAAATGTCAATGTGTTTCTGTGTGTGTGTGTGTGTGTGTGTGTGTGTGTGTGTGTGTTCGGCTCAGGGACTTGTGTGTGTCAGAATGGACTCAGGAGAAGGTGAGTTGCTGGCCCGTGGGCGCGGTCAGAGGGGAGTGCAGACCCATGGGGGTCGGGTTGGTCGTGTCATGCTGGACCGCTCCTGACTCCTGGGTGTTGCGTTCCCACCATGTTAAAGCAACAGGAGCAGCAGCAGCAGCACCAGTGCCACCAGCAGCTGCTGTGCATCCAACTTCTCCACCACTACCACCACCACTACTGGTAGCAGCAGCTGTAAGGGCTCCAGCAGCATCCCTCCACCACCTCCTCAGCCACAGGAAGTGGCCCTGGAAAATGTAGTTGGTGGGAATCGTGCGAGGGCTGTGTCTGGTCTCCCCGCAACTCCCCAGTGTGGGAGTTTTTTAACTCTATGGGGGGATACAGCACAGTGGTAGTGTGCCATCTGTGTGGTGTGCTGTGACCCCCATGGGACACATCTGGGAACAGGTGGCCAGTGCACCCACATGCTGAACCACCATAGGGCAGAGTGGCAGGCTGCCACGGAAGGTTCCAGGTGTCCACCTGCTGGCCCTTCTGTGGCAGTGGCCGAGGGTGCTGCTGGGGTGTGAGTTGTGCCTTGTCACTGCCGCAGCAGAAGAAGGGCTAGTACAGCAGCTGCTCCATCACAACCACCACTGCCACCACAGCCACCAGCACCACCCTCTCCATCATCACCCCCACTACCTGGATTCCCTGCTGCAATGGACCCCACCACAGTCCCTGCAACACAGGCTGACATCGCCCTGGTGTGGATAACTCTTGAAGAAAACAATGAGTGGTTTGGTGCTTTGCAGCAGCAGGTGAACAGAATAGAAGAACAGCGGCAGCAAACAGTTCCAATGCTGCACCTTCTGCTGGACCACCATGGAATCCCACGTCCACAGTAAGTTAGGGGATTGTTTTCTGCCCCCCATCCTGCTACTGTGTTTTACTGTTTTTGTGTGTTTTTTCTTTGTTGTTTAATTACACACATTTTTCCGTCCAGGGGAATCTTTCTTGTACCACATAGTGCAATACATTTGTGTGAAAACTGCCCATAATTTCATTACAGTGTGTCATATGATGGAGGAATTCCCATTCTGAAAATCTGCCCACATTCTGCCTCCCTTCTCAGCAATGTTAGGACATGATGGCAGGGGAGTTCGTGGGCGATGCTTCTTACAGTGAATATCCAATTGTCCAGCAGCTTTCCAAATGTTTCTTTATGTTATAATGGTCAGTTTGTGGTGAAACGTGTGGGCACATTTCCTGTAAGATGAGCCTTGTTAGTGGAAAATTCCCACATTACACCACAAAGTCAACCTTATAACATAAGGAAACATTGAGATAGCTGCCGGACATTCACTATAGTGAAGCATGCACCTGTCTGTGTCATGTGACACACTGTAATGAAATTATGAGCGGTTTTCACAAAAATATATTGCATTCTGTAAGCAAGAAATATTTCAGTGGGAGTAATGTCCCTACATATTAGTTTATGTGCATCACCATAACTATGTAATGTGGTGAATCTCTGTAAAGCAGCAGCGCAACAATCTGTTGAGAACTCTGACCTATATTTTTTAATGCTATGTTACAACTTCCTTTACTTACATCCTGACTGACTGGAATGATATGAGAATTTTCAGTAGTTCAGTCTGCTGTACTACCTCTTTTGACATATGAAATAAAGAAAGGAGCTGACCAGCTCTTTGTCATTGTTTACCTCTGCTTTTCTACATCACATCAATTAGTTGTTATATATCACTTCTGTTGCTAATTAACAGTTATGCAGCAGGTAGTGTTTTTTGACACCATGGAACAATAGTTATTGAAAAGCAGCTACAAATATATACAAACCTGGTCCAAACAATATTAGAAGGTGTGCTAATTTTTTTTCATACATGAAAAAAGTAGTCAAGTAAGTAAAGCAGACATAAATTGAGAAAATAAGCATATCATTCAAGTCACGACTCAGAGGTAACTAGTGGTGGCTGTGGCAATGAAAACAGCATAAAAAAGTACAGTTCAAAACTGTCATGACATTCTTGCAATGCTGCTTTAATTGTAAAAATGTCAGTATGACATCATGAGCTCACAGCAACAATCACAGAACACACAAAAGAGGCACAGAGTCCCAGATTTTTTCTGCAGGCCCAAAACGCATCCTGCTTGTGTGTAGAAAATTGACAAGTGGTAAGACAGTGGAATGAGAGTGTTTCAGCACATACAAAGTCTCCCAGAATTAATGGCGCTCTCAGTCATGCACGCAGTGGTGCCACAGAGTCCCAGATTTTTTCTGTAGGCCCAAAATGTATCCTCCTTGTGTGCAGAAAATTGACAAGTGGTAACACAGTGAAATGAGAATGTTTCAGCACATACCCCAGTATAAAGTGATGACTGTGAGCATCATGTTGCTGGTCCAATGTGATCTGCGAGACGATTCAAGCAAATGCAATGTGATCATCTCAACTGGATTGAAGGGTGCCCTTTGGCTGTATACTAACAGTACCCTAGCTATATATATAGATATATGGTTGTGTATTTTGTAGATGAGGAGGGGGTTTGACATGGACATGTACTCATGGTATTGTTCTGCATCGCACACAGGTCACACAGAAACCATTGGTGTGCACATTCCAGTGCTCAATGAGAATTATGTGCGCTGAAATTGGAAATGGATAACTCTGAAGCACAGGAAGGTAACTATTTTTTTTGGGGGGGGGGGTGTGGGGAATCATATTTGCAGGTTTGTCTGTAATGGTTTCTTATTTTGTTACTGCTTCACAGATTTCATCAGCATCCTTCTGGAGTCCAGTTGTTAATGATGGTCAAGGTCAACTAATGAAACAACTTCTGCGTGTTGCATGTGTGCCCAAGCTCAGGCGAGGAGGGTGCCTGATGTTGAAGAACTTTTTGGGATAAGGCCACTTTGACAGAACAACAAAGCATCTGAAAGTTTCCTAAGAAAAGAAATGAATGACTTCTTACAACTGAATTGTTATTTGTCCCTCTCTGGTTCTCAAATCTCAATCTAAAGTCAAGTTACATTTCAAACCCACAGCTTGTCAACTAACACAACCTGTGTGCAATATTTGCTGCAGTCTTTCCAAAACAATGAAATGGATGAAATAAAATCTTCATACATACCAGAATGGATTTCACATGGATATCACATTGCTTCCTCTCAGTAGGGTACAGCTACAGTATCATTCCCAATGAGTTTTAGTGATGGAGCCTTTTTTTTTGTTACTCTGTAAAAAAAACAAAATAAGTGTACCTTATGAGTTTTATCATTGCGGCTCCGAAAAGCTACAGAAAACAAAACATACAACTAAACGAAGTGAAGCAGTGTAACAAACATGAGTACACATACTCACTTTATGGTTTAAATATTAAGAAGCTTTGTGTCTGTGGCTGATGGATGTGGTGGTCTGGACAGACTCAGGCTCAGTGGTGGCAGTGACTAATGTCAGTCCCAGTGGTGGTGGTCCGGGGGGGCAGACAGACTCAGGCTCAGTGGTGGCAGTGGCTAACAACAATCCCAGTGGTAGTGGTGGTCTGGGGGCAGACAGACTCAGGCTCAGTGATGGCAGTGGCTAACATCAGTCCCGGTGGTGGTGGTCTGGGGGGAACAGACCCAGGCTCGGTGGTGGCAGTGGCTAACAGCAATCTCAGTGATGATGGTGGTGGTCCAGGGCTGGACAGATTCAAACTCAGTGGTGGCAGTGGCTAACATCAGTCCTGGTGGTGGTGGGCCAGGGGGGCAGACAGACTCAAGCTCAGTAGTAGCAGTGGCTAACATCAGTCCCAGTGGTGGAGGTCAGGTGGGGTGGACAAGACTCAGGCTCAGTGGTGGCAGTGGCTAACATCAGTCCCGGTGGTGGTGGTCTGGGGGTGGACAGACTCAGGCTCAGTGGTGGCAGTGGCTAACATCAGTCCCGGTGGTTGTGGTCCAGGGGGTGGACAGAATCAGGTACAGCGGTGGCAGTGGCTAACATCAGTCCCGATGGTGGTCCAGGGGCAGACAGACTCAGGCTCAGTGGTGGCAGTGGCTAACATCAGTCCCACTGGTGGTGGTTCTTGGGGGGGCACACTGCCTTTTAAAAACTTCAGTTAAAACCTGCCAACATTAAACTCATCATCATCCTCATAAAGAAAGCTGCCCTCACAGTCATCGATGTCCGAAGTCTGACCACTGGGAAATTCTTTCTCTGTTGTGTCTTCATCTACATCAGAGGTGGGCTGTTTCAGGTAGCCCCTGCCAGTGCCACCAGGATGCTCCATTTCCACAGCAGCAAGACCACCATGACTAGCCCGGGGTATGAATACCGAGGTTGCAGTCTGTGCTGGTATGTGCCTCTCACTCATTTTAATGAATGTTAGCAAACTAACATTTGCAGGAGACAGGTTTGTCTGATGATCCCTGACTATTGCACCTGCTGAGCTGAATACCCTCTCAACACTTACACTGGAGAGTGGGCATGTGAGGTACTTCAGTGCCACTACAGTCAACTCTGGCCATTCACTGACCTTTCCAATCCAGTACAAAAGAAGATCTTCAGTTATTGTCAGATGCCTGTTTTCAGACAAATATGACTCAACCATTCTCTGTGCCACACTAAGTCCAGTTGTTGATGCATCATCCTGTTCTCCAAAATCATTTATTTCATAAATACCCACTTGGGACAAAGCCTCCCAAAGTGGGTTGACGCCAACCACTTTGGATGACAGACCACCTGGAACTGCAGTTCCCTTCCTCTTGCAGGATATGCTTGCTGGTCCTCCAGGTACACCTTCAGCTGGATTATGCTGCTGAGGTTTGCTGACCTTGGCATGTGACTTCTGTGCCCCATGAACCAAGAGCACAGTTGACCACTAATATTTTTTACCTGTTCAGGCCCTCCCTCCAGTACTGATCCAATTCCACATTTGTATAATGGGTCCAGCATTGTTGTGCTATGGAAAAGTTGTCACTACGCTGAATGCTCACAATGTGATGATTCTGGTTGAATACTGTCAGCATGTGTTGCAGCAACATACTGCTACCACTGTCTCCGGCAACATCAAGGCTATGCTGTACATTCACCAATGTCTGCCTCAGCACCCGCAGCAGTGGAATTGATTGGCTAATGGAGGCAGACTTGCCACTCACTGCCTGTGTGACATGTTCAAAAGGCCACAAAACTGTTATTACAGCGTCCACGAGGTGCCACTGTTCAGTCGTCATAGACATGGGGGCCCTGGAACTGTCACGGCTAGTGTGCATACCAAGATATTCTGAGATGGCTTTGTATTGTTCATACAACCTCTCTGCCATGTATAAAGTGGAATTCCATTGGGTGACAACTTCCAGCTTCAAGCAGTGCTGAGGCAGGCTTTTTTGTTTGTGCTACTGCCTCAGCTGGTCACAGGCCTTTCCAGATCTTGAAAAGTAAGAGCAGATGTGTCATGCAATGGTCAGCATTTCCTTTATATCAGGCTGCTGCAGAAACTCCCGAACCACAATATTTAAACAGTGGGCCATGCATGGAACATGAAAAAAAACACCTTTCATGATGCATTTCACCACATTTGACCCATTGTCACTTGCTATGAACCCAGCCCTCAGGGACAGAGGGTTTAGCCATCTGTCAGTTTCAGTCAGTACCACATCCAACATGTTCTCACCAGTGTGTGAACAGGTCACATTGCACATAGCAATCATTGCACACTGTCGAATTCCTGGAAGATTGCTACCACGACAATTCACCTCACTGCACTGATTATTCACACTACCAACATCACAAACAACCCCTGGCACCTGTGCCCAGTGTGCAGTTATACACAAATATGAACTCCCCACTGCTTTGCCACTTGTCCACATATCCATACTTAAATGGATGAATGGAGAGGAGGAATTTTGAAGGGCATGTCTTATTGAGTTGGACACAGTGCGGAACAACTCAGGAACAGCACGGGTAGAAAAGTATGTCCTGGATGGGGCTTTCAATTTTGCACAGGCATGTGCAGAAAACCACCGGAACCCAGAATTCTCCACAAAGGAGAAGAGCAAAAGATCAATTGCCAGCATTTCCTCTACAGCAGCATTAAGTTCATGTGTCATTGTATGATTCGGGATGTACTTCAGCTTATGCGCAAAAACACTCTGTAACGTGGCTGACAAAACGTTTTACATGGGGTGTGTTGTTCACAGATGGTTGTGCTCTGTGATGAATGGCATTGGCAGGGGTGGAGTGTGGACATTTGATGAAGATGGTTGTGCAAATGATGATGACAAACTCAGAAATGCTGTTATTTTGCCAGATGTGCCAACCAGGGTTGATGTACCACTTGCACTAGACATATTGAATTCACCACCACTACCACAAAAACTGCTACTTGCACCAGCACTGGACAACATTTCAAAGTCATTATGGTCCTCTGCCTCATCATGCCTGTAGTAATCCTATGCTCTTATTACCTCACTACTGCACACGTATAATTTACTACTGGATTTAACAGTCATGGAGGGGGATAACATGCTGGCTATGGTTGCCGGTGATAAGGGTGAATGTCCCACTGTGGTCTTAGCTGCCAGCTTGTGCTGGGTCCACAGTGCCAAGTACCTATTCTTAAGATGTGTATGCTGTCCTCCTGTGCCCAGATGGCTCCCCTTTTTACTTCGACTTACACGCACATGCAAACCTGGCAGATTGCAACTGACTCATCATTTGCATCTTGAACAAAAAAGTCCCAAACAAGGGATTGTGATGCTCTGCTTTTAACATGTCCATGATGTGGCTTATATAAGTCCATTATTTTAAGCACTGAAGTGGGGGGGGGCACATGATGTTTCGGGCACTGCACACCTGGACTGCAACTGACCACCACAACTACATATCATATTGATTACTGGTTCATCTTCATCAACTAAAACCGGTAGATCACAAGTTTTTATGGGGGGATTCCTGCAAACAGACTCAGACACAGCCACTTTGAATTTCTTTTTCTCCATTTCCCAACTGGGGTCAATTACATCATCATCATATTCATCAACATCACACGCATCCACATCTTCTGCTTGGATGCTAGCATGTGGACTGCATGTTGCAACAACAGCAACATCATCATCATCATCACATTCATCATCAGCATCTACACCCACCATCACCTGATATTTTTTCACCACATTGTGAATCACTGCAAGGAAAATGCATAATGTTAAGTGCCACGGTGGATGGAATATCACATTGTATGCTATTGTTGACATGATTATCAGAATCCTCAGGTTTAGTTACTGGGATGTTACTGGGAGGTATGACATCATCTACCCTGCCACTCACTTGCGCTGCTTCACACTCAATATTTCTGGATACGGTACACTGGTCAGAATTAGACCTTGATGCAACAATACTAATACTACCTCCACCACCACTAACACCATTAACACTAACACCACCAGCTGGGAAAACATCATCTCCTCCAACTATGAGTGAAGCTACTGATTGGGCTGTAAAAAACATTGTAGGAGAAACACCTTTCCTCACATCAGCAATCCACTTCTGCATCTGTGTACTACAACCACTCCCACAGACCATCTTACTGCCAACATTGCCATGGCGAGAAACAGCTTTGCTTGCACATCTCTTTGCAGGCATTTTGGGGGATCAACCAGAATATTATAACCAAATTCAGATTTTGATACATTCACTCTCTGATTGGAGGGACGCTTGATTTGAAGCCAAATAAACAACTGTGGCTTCAGCAACAGGTAAGAGACTACTCTGAGACTGTCATGCAATTAATGCAACTTCAGTAACCAGTGGTGCTGCTGAGGTCACAAAAACAATCCAATCTGCTAAAAAATACCTTTTGAACGTGGAGGTGGGAGAGTACTGTATGCAGACAGTGCAGATTTTTATGGCACTACAAGCAGCAAAGGCCCAAACCGAGGAAAAGATAGTCAACTCAGTTAAGAAGGGGGATAAAACCTTTTATAGGTACATCAGGAGCAAAGGAAGACCAAGGAGGGATAGTGAGGCTTAATAAAGGGAGGGAGGGTGGGCAGAGGTGACTGTGAAAAGGCAGAGATACTAAACAAATATTTTTGCTCGGTATTTACTAAGGAAGAGGGGGAGGTACCTAAAACAAACAGTAGAAACACTCTGGATACAGAAGTTGATACCAGCCTATTTACAGAAGAAAGAGTTCTGAAAGAGCTCTTAAAACTGAAGTTGGACAAAGCAATGGGGCCTGATGGGATTCATCCCAGAATTCTAAAAGAACTAAGGATAGAACTAGTGACACCACTGACTACCCTCTTTAGCAAATCATGGGAGGATGGGGTGGTGCCTGAGGACTGGAGGAGGGCAGATGTGATTCCCCTTCACAAAAGTGGGAGCAAGGCAGAAGCAGGAAACTACAGACCTGTTAGTTTAACCTCAGTGGTAGGAAAATGATGGAATCACTTCTGAAGGAAAGAATTAGTTGCGTATCTAGAGGCCAGAGGGCACAGGACCCAAGGCAGCATGGATTCACAGCGGAAGGTCATGCCAGACAAATCTGATAGATTTCTTTGACTGGGTGACCAAAGTAGTAGATCAGGGAGGGCTGTGGACATGGCCTACCTAGACTTTAGCAAGGCATTTGACACAGTCCCACACAAAGATTAATATACAAGTTAGCCAGCCGGGAGTGGGTCCCAAGATGACAGCCTGGGTAAAGAATTGGCTGGAGAATAGGACACAGAGAGTAATAGTAAATGGGTCCACTCTGAAAAAAGGGGGGTTAGCAGTGGGGTACCACAGGGTTCAGTATTAGGACCGGTCCTCTTCAATGTCTTTATAAGCGACATTGCAGAGGGACTGGAAGGAAAAGTATGTCTCTTTGCAGATGACACAAAGATCTGCAACAGAGTTGATGCACAAGGTGGTGTGGAAAGGATGAGAAGGGACTTGGCAAGGTTAGAGGAATGGTCAAATGTATGGCAGCTTAGATTCAATGCTAAGAAGTGCAAGGTAATGCACCTGGGAAACAAAACCCAGGGGAAGAGTACACAATGGGGGTGAGATACTAACAACAACAAAATGGAAAGGGACCTGGGGTAGTCATATCAGATGACCTAAAGGTGGGCAAGCAATGTGAGAGGGCAGCAAGGAGGGCTGGGGATACTGGGATGCAGGGGAGGCATCACCAGCAGAAAACAAGAAGTTATTATCCTCTGTACAGACAGCTGGTGAGACCACATCTGGAGTACTGCGTGCAGTTCTGGAGACCCAATCTCCGTAAAGACATAGACAGGATGGAAGCTGTCCAGAGGAGGACTAAAATGGTGCAGGGTCTGCACTGGAAGACATATGAAGTGAGACTTAAGGAGCTTAATATGTATAGCCTCGAGAGAAAGGAGGGAGAGGGGACATGATAGAAACTTTCAAGTACCTCAAGGGAATCAACAAAGTCAAGAGGGTAGCATCTTTCAAAAAAAGGTGTGCAAGAACAAGGGGCACAATTTGAAGATAGAAGGGGCGACTCAGAGAGGTAATTTAAGGTATTTTTCACAGAGAGGTTGTGGATGCATGGAACAGCCTTCCAGAGGAGGTTGTGGAGTCAAAAACAGTGGTGGAATTCAAGCATGCATGGGACAGTCATAAGGCAATTCTAGGGGTGGGGGTGGGGTAGGAAGAAGTAGGCTGCTGGTTAACTAGGATCTGCAGCTTATCCATCAGAGTAGGGAAATGGGCAGACTGGGTGGGCCAGCGGTCCTTATCTGCCGTCAAATCTATGCTGTCAAATTCAGCTCATGTTTCTATGTTTCTAAGAACAGATACCATGATCGCAGTACAAAATCAGGCAGCTGCAGTGAACAGCAGGTTCACACTGCTGCACCTGCAATTACACTAGTCTGTGGAACAATAAAAGGTGCATTATTTGCTGCATGCAACACTGCACACACACACTCACACACAGAACAGTTTGTGTACAATGCTGAATGAGGAATGCGTATCAAATGCAAAACTTCAGTACTATGCCACATTACATAATATAAATTTGTAATGTAAACAACCTGAACTTATGAACTGCTGCACCACGGCCACACAACAGACAGCAAGAAAATGTCAACTATTACTGAAAATATTACTGCGTGTACATTAATACAGTCAGTTATATTACAAAAATATTACCAAAAAACTAAGAAATCAGTATTTCTCGAACTTGAATCTACCTACACCACAGATACACCCCTTCCCCAAAGCACACTTTCACTGTCTTTCACCACACACACTCAGTGTTGTAAATGAACATTCAAAATCCACACAAAAACAAAAACGTTCAATGATATGAGCACAGGAGGGTTTCCTACAATCGATGAACTAAAGTTGGAGCCCCCCAAAAAATGCAAAAATGCTTTTTGAACAGCTTTTACAAGATTTCTATCACAGACAGCAATCAGAGCACACTGTCTCCTACTCCTTCCTACTCATACTACCCCAAACTGAGACTGTGCAGATCAATATAGAGCCCACGTGACCTGAAATCCCATGAATCACTGCAAAATTCTCCTTTGGAGCTCAAAAACAAGGCAAAGTGAGGTGAAGTGCACTGCCTGCAACGCACTTCACCTTAAATTTGGCAGAGTAGTGGTCTGATGAGGCAGAGTAATGCAAAGTCATTGTTTCCAATGGACTTTGCGTTCCTCATTATATCGTAAAGTACTCTGCTTCACATTGAGGAGCACTCCATGAATCTGCATTTGTTCCGCAAATTGTGCCCACTTCACCCACCACTAATCCTGATGGACTGAAGGACTGCTCCAGGAAGTTGTCGAGCTGAATGAAGTAGGATGACATACTGTGCAGGAAGGAACAGGACCAATCAACTCCTCAGCAAACAGCGGCAGAATGCAGGAAAGCTGTAGCAGTCACTAGAAGATGATCCATGGTGGGCTGGGGAGCAAAGTGAAGTACGAAGAGCAACAGGGTTGAGGTACATAGGTTCCACTTCTGATGAAGGCTTCAACCAACTAGTGAAGAGATGGAATGTGCTGGAGTGAAGAAGGATAAAGTTCCCACATCTGAACGGGAAAGTAAACTCGGACGTCAACTGGATGGGTGACCTGCAGCAAGGAAGTCCCAGAGGCAGACAACTGGATTGAGATATGTACCAGACCAGCTGGTATGATCCAAACATGAGGGAAAGGAGGCTAAGGGATTCAAGTATGACGGTCCATGGATGAGCGAGATGGTGAGTGGGGAGGAAGGATGGAAGTTAGGCGAGTAAATGGGTCCCATGTCTGGAGGGATGTTGTAAGCAGGTAGGGTATAGAATTTGCATAAGAAGGGGCCAACTGGTGCAGACACAGGTTTCTAACCAAAGTAGGTGAGGTGAGATGATGGGCATGATGCTCCAGGTAATGGTGGAGGGTGAAGGCACATTAGGGCCATGCGTAAGTCCAGAAGGGAGCAGCAAATGACAGTGCAGTGGAGAGCAAGTAAGGTTGAAACAGTTGATTGTAGAAATGAGCTTCCGGGCTTGGTAAATGAGGAGAGAGAACTAGTCTTCAATGCCACTCTTCAGAGGAAGAAGGATGGAGGCACGCAAGTAATGGAAGTTCTTTCCAGTCAGGATTGGCAACCAGGAAAGAGACAGAGGATACAATGACCCAGTAGATCCAAAAACAGGCTATCATTCCTTGATGCCGATGAGATGAAGTACAATCGACGTAGACAGGTCAGAACCAAAGGTGGAAGACAGCTGAAGTGCAATGGTCCCATTCCCAAAGGGAAGTGGCGACCTGTTTCAGGTAGAGAATGCAGAAGTGGAAACAGTGGTGCAAGCTCAGGCTCTTGACCAGATCAGGTAGTGCAATGAGACTTGAGGGAAGACTACAGGGAAGGAAAAACAGTGACTACGGGCAAGAGGAGGTCCAATTCCAAAAGGGTTGCGGCATCTGATAGGTCGAGAAGGGCTACATATGAAAGAGTGGAATGTAAACTCAGGCATCCAGTCGTGACAGTAGAGGCAAGATGATCCTAAATGTATGCAACTAGGAGACAGGACTGTGAGAAGGTCATGTGTGAGTAAATTCCGATCTTGAAGGGAAGGGAAGGCATCCTGCATCAGGAATAAGATAAAGACAGTGGAAGTGGTCAAATACAGATTTAGGCTCCTGGCCCTGGAAGTTAGCAGGATGGACTGAATCAAGGCTGTGGACCAGGTATGATAGAGAAGGCAAGTTAGGCAAAGTCAGGTTCCAGGTGGCAGGCCAGGAATGTGTAAGTGCAGCAGTAGAACATAGACTCAAACACCGCTGGGGACACTGAGGCAGGATGATGGTGATGTGAGGCAGCCAGACATGGGTAAAATGATGAGGGTACACAGAGTGAAGAAGCTCCATTCCTGAAGGGAAGCGGCAACTGGTATGAGATAGAGAAGGTATGGTGTAACTCAGTAGATTGTAGACATGGCTCCCAACTCTGGTAGTCGGAGTGAACTAACCTTCACTAGATGCTGTCCAGCAGAGTTAGGGACAGAGGATGTAAAGCAGGTAAGTAATATGAGGTAGTGAATGTAATAGACTCTCATCCCCGGTAGACAGGGGAAGCCTTCTTTCACTCAGCACCTCAGAAGGCGCATGTTAGGGATGGAGTCTGGAATACTGCTGGTATGGGCTGGCTAAAGAACAACACTGCTGCACAGAGAGAGAGAGAGAGGATATGTATGACATGAAGCAGGCATAGGACAATGAATCCGTGCATTGAAGTTGAAATTGTATGTATGTTAAACATGAAGTGGTAGGAATGAGATACACATATTGTGATGGGTATGGTAAACCCAGATAGAAGTAGTAGATGGGGTTCATGCTCTGGAGCATTCATTGAGGAGAAAACTATAGAACATTGAAGGACTGAGGTAGCGAGATATAGAGAAAGCACTGTACCATAAGATAGTGGTGATATGGTATGCAGAGTTCTGCCATGGAGAATGCAGCCGTGGCAAGTTCCCATACCCCCAGAAGCAGGGTGAAACTGGAGACAGTGACAGTAATATAGACGGATACTTCACTGCTTCAAAGCTGAAGCCCTGAGTTGCACTTTCCCTTTGACCTGAGGATAGAGCTAAATAGTTTACGGTAGAGTACAGCAAGAGCTGTGGATGCAGCTCTGCTTATCCTGCTGACAGCGTAAAATGGTGTTACAGCTAGTCTGAGTTCTTGTATTGGGTATGTCCAAGGAACATGGTACACTCCTGCAAAAGAAATAAAGTAGGCCTAAACCACCACTCCTTTGAACCCTAAACGATAGGAAGGTGCACTGTAGTAAGTAAGGCAGAACTCTGATAATGTGTGCTTTGGGGAAAATGAGTAGCTCAGTGGGGCAGTAGTATATGAAGCTGTTAAGTAAGCATGAGAAGCATCGATGAGTGGGACTGCCCTAGGGTGAGTATTGTCAGCTAGACACTAATCCATGGCGAGGTGAGACAGTCGGTAGTGATGACGAAGCTAGGGAATCAGATTTAAGCTGAGAGCAGAGAAAAAATGGGACAGTAGTGTACTCACTGGTGGGACATTGTTGAGTATAGAAGTAGAGCCCTGTCATCTCTGTGAATTAGGCAGGTAATGAGTGAAAATGTGAGGCTTGAGTAACCAGAGGTCTGGAGCAGGAGATGGAGCTACAGGTGTTGTGGGGACATAGAAGGCAGGTTTCCAAATTACCCAAATAAATGGAACACAGAAAATGCATTGTTGGAGTGGAGTGAATTCCAGGGGTTTTAGTAGAGGCTGAGCGTATGTTGTCTTATAATGGTAGGTGTACCTGGGCAGCAATGGTCCTTATTGCCGGCGACATCTGTACAATGCATACGTGAAACAGGAATGGGAAGCTCACACTAAAACAAAAGTGGACTGGATGAGTGGAGTGGAGACATCTATAAGTGTCATCTGGGTACTAAAAGAACACTGAAAAAGAATCAAGGTAAGAAAGAAATGGGGGAACCCCAAGACGATGAGGGAGGGAGCAGAAAGGAGTGGGGAGGCAGTTTGTGAAGCTAAGGAGAAAAACCACAGCACAGCACAAAGGGGATGCACAGGACACAGGGAGGGGAGGGGAGAGAAGAGGAGAAGGGAGCACAGAAAGGAACCAAGCAGGCAGCAGGAAGCACTGAGAAGCATAACCACATGAACCACGCAAGGAGCTCAGGGAAAGAACACTTTCTAAGCAAGGGAGGTGCATTACAGGAGGGTTTAAGCAGAGGTTATAGGAGGAGCTATTCCCCACATTGAACCTCGCACTAAGCCCTCCCAACA
This sequence comes from Neoceratodus forsteri, assembly GCA_016271365.2. NCBI lineage: Eukaryota > Metazoa > Chordata > Ceratodontiformes > Ceratodontidae > Neoceratodus > Neoceratodus forsteri. The sequence goes on along the minus strand of CM028129.1, from coordinate 640,623,154 downwards.
TAGCATGGAACAGCTTCTTTGTATTGAAAATGTTAGTTTTGGCCTACTAATAACACTTTTGTGTTGAATGCGGCACCATGACATCGTTACTGACAACACCACATTCAGCATGGCTTATGCACGCCTTCCCCCAGTAATTCAGAAGACAGCACCTTTGACACTTCACGAGCTTGCATGACCTTGTTTGTGGGTCGCAGGGTAGAGGTGACACAGCCATGTAAACCAGTATGACTCCAGGGTTGACATTTAGGCAAATGTGTTGCTATTGTATATAGGTTAAACATTCAACGACAGTTTATGTTCCACTAATTGTTTACATTTCTAATGGCATTGAAAAACACAGGGTTGCCACTAAAAGGCAACCTGACTTGACAGGTAGCCCAGATGGAATGACAGATGCCAGGGGGAGGGGATGCAGCTGGGGGGAAGGGCCTGATGACATCAGTAATTTGGTCCACAGGTAGTGTTATATGATGCAGGTGTAGGGCCAGAGTGATGATTGGTCAAGGGGAGGGGCCTAAATGGGGTCCTGATGGGGTCCTTGAGGGATTTATGAGGTGATGTAACTCCACAGATCTTCCTCTTCTACTGAGAACTTGATTGCAACAGGTTCTTAGCACTTTGCAGTGACAACAGGTTGGAGTTTGAATACCATTTATGTAAGGTACAAGTTCGCAGGCCAGAGCAGACCTCAGAGCCATGTGGTTTGTTTTGCTGTTGAGTGTTATAGTATGTTGTGCTGTTTAGGTTTAAATTCAGAGTAGGAGCTTTAGTTTGTCTATGGAAAGGAAACTAAGGGGGTAATTAAAAAGAACAGAATGGGTGTGTGTTTGTTGTTTAGGATAGATAGATAGATAGATAGATAGATAGATAGATAGATAGATAGATAGATAGATAGATAGATAGATGCATATTTTATGCTACAGTTATGCGTTCAGGTAAAGGCAATTAGGGTGAGGCAGAAGCAGACCTGCTTGGGCCATGAGCAGAGGGAATCATTATTAAACATTATAAATATTTCCAGTCACATACTAATGGAACAAGAGAAACAGGTACTGTCTAAGGGGCTATCATTTGTTCCTTGCCAAAAATTGTGGGAGAGTTTGACATATTTTTGGACATTCAGCAAATTGCAAGGAAATTACATTTAAAAATATTCTTTAGCAATAAGGGGTCAGAAACTAATAGGGGGCAAAGTGATTTAATTGTTTTTTTTATTTATTTTTTATTTAGCTTTTGTTGACCGGGTAAGTGCACTAGACAAATCCTGCCTATTTTCAGGCACGACCCGGGGGGCAGGGGGATACAGATGAATGCCAACTGACCTTGAACCAGATTAAGCTGTTGGTGGTATCTTTAGTGAATGAGGAATTTGGCCAGGACACCGGGAAATTCCCCTACTCTTTAGATAAGTGCCATGGGATCTTTAACATCCACCTGAACTACCACCAATCCAGGCAGATGGGACCTCGGTTTAACGTCTCATCCGAAAGACGGCACCTCAGAAGTGCAGCACCCCCTCATGTTGCACTACAGTGTCAGTACTGGGATATTAACCCAAGTGCCAGATGTGGGAACTGAACCCACAGCCCTCTGATCTCCCGGCATCAGAGGCGAGTGTGCTACCTACTGAGCCACTGACACTGACAATTGTGACTGATGTTAGCAGCACCAGGAGTGACTCACAGGAACTAAATACAGGTGACAGTACTAAAATGCTTTTTAAACCTGTTTCAACTTTTTGTCCTCCTCTCTGTCCACCAGTACTAACATTTCTAGATTGCTGTACACTTTGATCTTAAACAAATCTATAATAACATCCCACATATGCCATATTGTAACTTGTCTGGAAGTGAGAGAAAAGCAATAGATAGCTTTGCCTCAGACCCAGCCATCACAATCAAACCAGCAGATAAAGACGGCGGTATCGTGGTGTGGGATACAGTGGCCTATAAAACAGAGGTTCTTAGGCAATTGTTGGATGGGAAATTTTATGAAAGTCTGAGTTTTGACCCTATAAGTACAATACAGAGGGGTACTGAGACATGTATTTTAGAATTGTTTGAAAATGGCATTATTGATACTGATGATATGTGCTATCTTTCAGTACAACATCCTAACAAGCCAGCCTTCTACATACTGACTAGGATGCATAAAAATCCTGTCACACCACCTGGTCATCCAAAAGTATCTGGGATAGGTTGGCTTATTGAGCCAATTTCAAGACATGTGGACATTTCCTTTAACCCACTTGTGGAACACGAGAAGTTACTTAAAAGACACCACCCATATGTTGAATATAATAGGCGAACTGCAGCTGGAACCAGATTGGCTCTTGTCACTAAGGATATGAATGCCCTATACACAAATATTCCTAAGCAGGGGGGCCTACATGCAGTAGAATATTCACTACTCAAGTACACATCCATGTCACAACCTAGGATAAACATGATGGTAGAGTTTACCAATATTGTGCTGAGCAACAATAATTTTATGTTTGAGGACAGACTGTACAAACAGTTAATGGGAACGATGATAGGTGACACATTGGCACCTAGCCCTACTAACCTATACCTTGCAGAATGGGAAGACAGAGTGGTGTATGACAGAAGCAACAACCCTTACTATGAGAAATAAACATCTATAAATGCTTTATAGATGATATATTCCTCGTATGGAAAGGGTCACCAAATGAGCTTACAGACTTTGTGAATTTTTTTAGAAAATGTGAATCTTAAATTCACAGCCACATCTGACAGACAAGTGATTAACTTTCTGGATTTTTTAATCACTAGGATACCTGATGACACATTAGATACAAACATTTAAACCAAGTCCATTGACTGCAACAGTCTGTTGCAGGCAGACAGTTGTCATCTTCCACATTTGATCCATAACCTTATCAAGGGAAAGTTCATCAGAATGAAAAGGAACTGCTCACAGACTGAAAAATATGAGACATGTTCCAGTGAATGACTGAGAAATTTTTGGCAGGGGAATGCAAGTAACGTGATCTAGCTGTTGCTAAAATACAAGTGGGCAATGTGAGTAGGGAATTACTACTTTTAACAAAAATAAAGAAAAAAACAGTAGATCAGCCCTCACATTTGTCACCAATTTTGGGGGGGTTACCAGAGAAGAGGTCAGTATGGTGCAGCATAATCATACCACCCTCAGATGTGTCCCAGAACTGAGAAACACGGTCAATCAGCCCATTCGGGTGTCCTATAGGCGTGGCAGAAACTTAAAAGACCACCTGGTGAACAGTTATCAGCCAGCCTATAGGAAAAAGCCCAACAAAGAAAAAATGGGGTAATAGATCCTGTGGATTTTGTTCTGCATGCCAGTATATGCAAAAACAGTCTTGTTTCTTAAATCCACTAACTGGCAATATGGAAAGAATCAAGGGCAATATTCATCTGTAATACTGAGAGTAATTTACCTTTTACAGTGTGCATGTGGGTGTTTCTAAATAGGGAGAACAAAATTGAAGCTAAGGTACAGAACCTATGAACATGTAAATGCCATAAAAAATAAGAATTTCACATTTACTATGGCAATGCACATACATAGTCAAACCACTAGTACACATACAATTTCAATGAGTGGCATTGAGAGCATTACAAAAAATGTTAGGAGTGGGGATCTCAACAATATTCTTAACTGTCAAGAACAGGAATGGATATATAAGACAGGAGCCTTGCAGTCTCCAGGACTAAATGGAAAGTTTGAAATTTCACCATTCCATCTTAAGGGAAAAAGGGAAAAGTAATTTTAAACATTACGTGACAGTGCATACTGAAACCTCAGGCTCTCCCCCATCCATTGCTCAATAACTTAACTTGTGCTGTACAACATGACCTCCTGACCTCCCAGTGCAATAACTGTGGATAGGGGAACAAAGGGCACATCTCTTAATGAATTTGTATATAGATATCAATGATACGTTTTCAAATTTCTGTTTTGTATGTATCACATTACATGATATTGTTTCTAATTGTCCTGTTTTTTACGTTTTAGCTTACAGGACCTCCTCAGAAACTGAAGCCCTGATGTACGAGGATATTCTTAAGATACACAAAGCATTAATAATTAATAATAAGTGGAGTATAGCTTATTTTTTAAATAAATTGATGTGACAATACTTTGTTAAGACACTAATTTTGTTGCATGACTCTACTTTGTACCAATCACTGGGTTATTTGATTTCCCTGCCTATACACTTGTTTTGCTCTGTGCAATTGCAATTGTGTCAATGGAGCACATGTGATTAATTATGTTTGGTACTTAGGCACCTGTGTTAGTAATGGTTCACTAGCTCTGAGGAAGCCCTAAGAGTGGGGCAATACATAAGCAAGCAGTGTGCTTTCACTAGTGTCCTTCTATCCTGTTGGATCCATATCTGCAAGCCCAATAAAAAGATTGCTGATGGATTAATCCTGCTTCCTTTCTTTGATTTTGATCCAGTGTGATTGGTGTGTGCTGCTGCTCTTTGCTTTCAGCATTATTGTTTATTATTGTCAACATTTTGTCGCCCTGTTTTTGTTGAATTTTTTTTCTTTACTTTTAATAAATGCTTGTAGCTTTCTGTAGCCTTATTTAGTATTATTTTAATCCTCTTTTTGATTATTTTGTTTTGTTACTCTGATTCTCTGAATAGATGATTTAGGGCCTTTTGGGCTTTATGACAATCATGGTCAAACCAAGCAATCATAAGTTTATTTTTTACATCATACGTGACTTTTCCTGATAGTAGTGTTCTAATTTCTTAGACACATGACTCCGTTTTACTAACAAATACAGTACAAATCCTTTTCCATTCTGTTCATCGTGTAATTTAGGAGAGAACGTGAACTGTATTAAATGTAAGTTGCCCTCACTTTGTGAGATTTGCCATTTTATTTTAGTTTGATTTCTAATTTCAAGCTGAGTGTAAGGTTGAGTAATGGTGATTGTGTTGTCTGTTATTTTATAACTAAGTAGTAAGGGAAAATGGTCACTATCAGCTTTTACAGTGACTCTGTATGAGTCCCATATTTCCATATTTCCTTTCCAGAAAAAATAATCTATCACCGAAGGACCGCTAGTACTACTGTACAATGTGTAATGTTATCTTGCCTGTCACCCTTTATCTTACCATTTAAGGGTGCAAGATTATGCGTAGTAAGTAACTCAATTAATTTAAGACCCATTTTGTTGGCCTTAACATCCTTTGAAACTCTAGGAAATTTGCAGACATCTTAATAGCACCAGTTATGAAAATCACTGTCTGTGTACCCATCAAAACTTCCTATTCTAGCATTAAAGTTACCAAATATAATCAGAAGACGTTATTGCCAATCTTTTATAGATTATGTCCTCCAGCTCCTCCCATATTGCTGTATAATAATACTTGGAATTGGAAGGGGAAATATATTTATTAATAAGACAAAATTCCATTTTGTCCATCTGGGGAAAAAATGCTTGGGTGTACGTATTAACCATAATTAAGTCAGCTTTGATATATTTGTCAATATTAAACCAGGTTACTAATCCTCCAACTGGCCTCCCCAAATTTGTTAATCTATTTCCTGGTACTTGAAAAGTACAATATCCATTCAATGAGACATAATTTTCATTAATATGCCATAAAGACAAAGAACCTCTGTGCACAAACACTGAGGCAAGGGTTACCCCAAAGGGCATTTGGCTGGGAAGCCAAGTTTCAAGAAAATACAAAATCACACATGCCCACACAATGCAAAGCATCATGGGCTGCATATACAAATCACCACAGAATGTTATGTAAGCTCCAACTTGAAGTAATTGCATGGTTCTGAAGGCCTTCACACAGTTTGCAAAAGGGTGCTTTGTGTAGCACCCTTTGCAAACTGTGTGAGAGGCCTTTCAGCACCATGCAATTCTGCTTAAAGTTGGACCAGCATAATATTCTGTGGTGATTTGCATATGCAGCCCATGATGCTTTGCATTGTGTGGGCATGTGTGATTTTGTATTAATATGCCATGTTTCTTGTAAACAAGTTATAGTGAAAATGTTTATAAATTAGACCATTCCCTATCCACAAATTTGCATAGCAAACCTGCAATGTTCCAAGAGACAACTCAACCAGGGGGATTTTGAATATATTTAACCAGTGAGTCAGGAGGCTGTGTTTTTTTGCCAGTCAGTCATCCTGGTTCACCAGTAATTCAAAACTGTTAGTAATGGGGACGTTATAAATCATGTGTTCCTCATACCCATCTTGTTGAACAAGTGCCTCACTGGTCCTGAGAATTGTATAATTTCTCTTTACTGTGCCAAATGCCACTTTTATTTGCTCCAGCTTGTTCAAAGGGGCATCAATATGTAAGTCCAATATGTCAAGAATGTTTAAGTTTTCTAAAATTTTATTATATGGACTCAAGAAATTTATTGTAAGCTGTTTTTGATCGCATTCTGGGTCATTTCCCATGCGAGGCACCAGTAATGTATAGAAATATTTAATAATTGCTCAAGCAAATCTGTTACAACTAGTTTTAGCTCTGCGTTATTCTCATTTCTGGTTCTATTCAGGCCATAAAGAAATAAGGTTTTGGACACCTGTTCATCTTCTACTAATTTATTTCTAGATTTATGAGCTTTCTTTCTGTTGCTTAGTACACTATTATCCACTATATGTACACCAGTCATATCAAGGATTGAAGCCGTCTGCAGGGATTTTATCAGCAGTTTCATTCCCTTGTAGTAGTACATCAATTTGTCCTGATTTATTTTTTGCACTCTGTCTTTAAGCCTTAATATTTTTTTTTCTGAGGCTGGAATTTTTAACACGTGTAAATACAGTAAGTTAAATAGAGTGTTGTTCAGTTTGCCTGTATTTTCTTTGGGAATTGCTTTAAGTCCAAATACATTAATTTGTTCTCTGTTAGTTACATTATTCTCAGTGTTGGTGTTTAAGATAGATAGATAGATAGATAGATAGATAGATAGATAGATGATTTATTAAGCATTCATTTCCACAGATTCTGGGCACTTTACAAACAACAATAAAATGAACAAGTTAATAAAACCAACCAAAATTCAATTACAGCAGTTCCAAACAGTTCCTTTCAGTGGTTAGTCATAAAAGGTCAACTGGAATAAATATGTTTTGATGCCCTTCTTAAAGGCTTCCACCAAGAGAGTCTTCCTCAAATTTTCAGACAAAGAGTTCCACAAGGTGGGCGTGGCAACCGAAAACACCCTATCTCTGGAATGCCACAGCCTCACCCCTGGGAACCTCAAGGAGGGCTCCCCTGGCAGAATGAAATGCCTGGGAGGGGCGATAGGGGACAAGGAGATCTTGTAGATAGATAGACTCTCCCTCATGTAGGGTTTTGTAGGTCAGGAGCCCTATCTTAAAGACAAACCTCCACCTGACTGGCAGCCAGTGCAGTTCGCAGAGGACAGGAGTAATAAGCTCGGATCTTCTTGCTCTTGTCAATAATCTTGCTACTGCATTCTGCACTAGCTGCAGTCTGCAGAGATTGCCTCCAGATGACCTTAGGTACAGGGCATTACAGTAGTCCAAACTGGAGGTGATAAAGGCATGTACCAGTGTGGGCAGATCATCAGGGGGAAGCGGGGCTGGATTCAGGTGATATTCCACAGATGATAAAAAACACTCCTGGTGATGGCTGACATCTGTACATCCATGGTCAGTCCATTATCCAGGATCATACCCAAATCCCTCACCTGTCTGGAGGGGACAAGAAGAACACATCCTAACATTTGGTTGGGGAGTATCCTCATACCCTCTTCTCACCCCCCAATGACCCAGATCCACCACCAGCACCTCAGTCTTGTTTGTGTTTAGTTTGAGCCAGTTTTGAGCCATCCATGACTGGATCTCCTTGAGGCACTTGTTAAACACAGCAACCAAAACCTGGTTTTTGGGTGTGCAGGACAGATACAACTGGGTATCATCTGCATAACAGTAAAAACCCAGTCCGTATCATCTGATGATGTCCCCCAGTGGCAGCATGTACATTGTGAACAAGGGTGACAAAACTGAACCTTGCAGATCTCCGCAGCACAAGGGCTTTGGGACAGATGAGGCAAGCCCCATCATTACCCTTTGCACTCTTTCTGTAAGGTATGACCTGAACCAGCAGATGACCTTGCCAGACAAGCCACACTAGAACTGCAAGCAGTCAAGCAGCACCTCATGATCCACAATATCAAATGCAGTGGAGAGATCTAGGAGGACTAAGATGGCATGTTGTCTCCTATCCCTCGCCATCAGGATGTCATTCAACACCCTTACCAGGGTAGTCTCTATGCTATGCCTCACTCAGAAACCAGACTGGAATGGTTCATAGGAAGAGGAAGAGGTGAAGTGTGGTAAGGTGTCTCTCAAGCTGAACGGCTACCACTTTTTTAATAACCTTCCCTTAAAATGGAAGGTTTGACACTGGCCTGTAGCTGCTGAGACAGTCCAGGTCCAGAGAAGGCTTTTTCAAAAGGGGTCTAACCAAGGTCTCTTTCAAAACCTGTGGAAAGATTCCATTCCTCAAGGAACTCCCAACAATCTCAGCAACCACGGGTCCCAACAGGTCCAAACATCTGACCAAAAGCTAGGTTGCTCCTGGGTCGAGATCACATTGGGTAGGTCATAGCTTAGAGAGTATCCTCACCAACTCCTCCACCCCAGTTAGTTCAAACTCCTGCCAGATAGGAGGATTGTATCTACACCTCTTAGATAGACCACCAATGCCCTTTCAAGAGACACTCAAGGAGACCTCAGCCCTGATGGAGGACACCATGTCAGTGAAGAACAGAACCAGCTCCTCATACCTTGACACTGAACCTGCTCCCCCCACACATAGACAGTCACAGTGTAAGAAATCTGTCCACCTTGTGGAAGAGCTGAGCTGGTCTATTCCTTGCCACAGCAATCTCTCTTGACAGAAATACCACCTTCTTCCAAGAGATTGCCCCGATAGTCAACATAATGTGACTTCAGGGCCAATCTGTTCTCCTCCAGCTGATATCTCCTCCAGCTCCTCTTTAGCCTCCGCCCTTTTGTCATTAAACCATGCAGGTCTTCATCAAACCACAACGGTCTGTAGTGTGTAGACAAAGGGCTGACATGAATGGGTGCAATGGAGTTGAAGGTGGCAGAGACAGCCCTATTATAGGCCATCACTGTCTCCTTTGTCCCCACCTCACAAACTCCTCTCATACTCAATAGGTCCAGCACCGCCACCAGTCCTATAGAGGAAACACCTCTCAAAGAGCAGTACTGGACCATCTCCACAGGGGCAGGACCTTCTAAGGGGAGGGCTGACAGCATGAAACCCACAGCACCATGATCCGACTAACTTACCGGATCAACCCTGAGATGACTTATTTCAAGAATCAAAGAAAAGTCCAAATCCAGTGTGTGGCCACCCGAGTGAGTGGAAGGTGACACATTTTGCACCAGACCCAGGGCCCCCATGCTCTGCAGGAGACTGTGGCCAAACTCTGGAACCCAACCATTGATCCAGGCATTGAAGTACATAGATACATAGATACATAGACAGTGTCGGCAGATAAGGGCCTATGGCCCACCCAGTCTGCCCATTTGAGCTTGTAAGTTCAGTTTGTTTTCCTAGAAGTCTTTTCCCCTTACCCCTGACCTCTAGAATTCCTTTATGTCTATCCCATGCATTCTTAAATCCCGTGATTGTTTCAGCTCCCACCACTTCCTCTGGCAGGGTGTTCCACTTGTCCACCACCGTTCTGTAAAATATCTTTCTTATGTTTCCTCTGAATCGTCCTCCTCCAACTTCATCCCATACCCTCTAGTCCTGGAACATCTTTTTCACTTAAAAATAGTGTTTTCCTGCCTGTTCCTCCCTGTAAGATACTTGTATGTCTCTATCATATCCCCTCTCTCCTCCTCTCCTCCAGGAGTACATGTTCAGTTCCTTCAACCTGTCTTCATAGGACTTGTGATGCAATCCATGCACCATCTTTGTTGCCCTCCTCTGAACCTTCTCTACCCTGTCTATGTCCTTATGTAGGTATGATCTCCAGAACTGTACACTGTACTCCAGGTGGGGCCTCACTAGTGTCTTGTATAACGGAACTATGACCTCCTTTTCCTGCTGGTGATGCCCTGCCTATACATCCCAGCATCCTATTTGCTTTACCTGCTGCCTTGTCACATGTTTCTACCTTGAAGTCATCAGAGATGACAACCCCAAGATCCCTTTCCTGCGTGGTGCATGCTATATCCTCACCCCCAACTGATATATTGTGCCAGGGTTTTGTGCCCCATATGCATTATCTTGCACTTCTTTGCATTGAATTTCAACTGCAAACCCTGACCATTCTTCAAGTTTCTGCAGGTCCTTCTCATTCTGTCTACACCCTCTGGTGTGTCTACTCTGTTACAGAGCTTTGTGTCATCAGCGAACAGTGAAATTCTGCCATCTAGATCCTGCGCAATGTCACTGATGAAGATGTTGAATAGGACCGGTCCCAGCACTGATCCCTGGTATCCACTGGTCATCTTCCTCTGTGGAGTGACAGCCATTTACCACCACCCTCTGTGTCCTGCCACCCAGCCAGTTACCTACCACCACACTACTGTCCTGCCCACACCCATATTCCCCAGTTTGTATAATAGTCTTCTATGTGGCACAGTGTCAAAGGCCTTGCTGAAGTCCAGATGGCCATGTCCACTGCCCTTCCCTGATCCACCTCCTAGTCACCCAGTCAAAAATTCAATGAGGTTGGTCTGACATGACCTGCCCTGGTGAAACCATTGCCTTGGGTCCTGTAGTCCATTGACAACCAGATGTTCCTCCAATCTCTCCTTCAGTAGTGCTTCCATGATCTTCCCACTACCGAGGTGAGGCTGACTGGTCTGTAGTTCCCTGCTTCATCTTTGTTCCCACTTTTGTATAAAGGGACTACATCTGCTGTCCTCCAGTCTTTGGGTACCTCCCTGTTTCCAGTGATCGGCTAAACAGGATAGCCAGAGGTTCGGCCACCACCTCTCTTAGTTCTTTAGGACCTGGGGTGCACCCGTCTGGCCCCATTGCTTTATCAACTCTTATTACTTCAGTTCCTTCAGGACCCTTTGTAGTGTAAGGGACTTGTGTCCATTCTGCACCATTCTCACCCTTGTACTCCCTTCAGACCCATTACCCCCTCTTCCTCAGTAAAGACTGAGCAGAAATACCTGTTCAATATGTCAGCTTTACTGTTGTCATCCTCCCACTGGCTCCCATCCTCCCCTTCAGTCTCACTATCCCTCCTTTTGTCTTTCTTTTTCACTTATGTACCTGTAAAGGTTTGTCCCCTTTACCCACTGATTTTGCAATGTGTTCTTCTGTCTGAGCTTTGGCTTCCCTTACTACCTCCTGCCTCCCTTTGCTTCTCCTGGTACTTCTCCCTATCCCCTTCTGCCTGTGTCTTTTTGTATTACCTGAATGCAATCTTTTGGCTTTCACTTTCTTTGCTACCTCTTTGAAAACCATAATGGTCTCTCTTCCTTTTCCTCTTGCTAACCTGCTTAATGCATAATTCTGTTGTTCTTATAATCCCATTTTAAATACTGCCCACTGTTCCTCAACCCCTGATTCCTGTCCCATTCCTTAATGCCTCTTTCAAGTATCTCCCATTTTCCCAAAGACTGCCCCCTAAAATCCAGGATCGTGTTTTTGTGTGGTTTGGTTCTGCTCTTTCTGTGATTTCAAACCACAATGACTGGTGGTCACTGTTACCCAGGTGCTCCCCACTGTTACCCCATCACACTGTCCCTGTTTGTGAGCACAAGGTCCAGTATTGCCTTCTCCGAGTTGGTGCCATGGCCAGTTGCTTGAGGAAGGCACCCTGAAAGAGTCCAGGATAAATCTGCTCCTAGTTGATGCTGCTGCTGGGATGCTCCAGTCCACGTCTGGAATATTGAAGTCTCCAACCAGTACTACCTCACCCTTGTCTGCCATCCTTTGGATGGCTAGCATCAACTCCCTATCTGTTTCTTCCTCCTGGGCTGGTGGTCTATAGACCACACCTGTGCGGATGGCTGTCCCCATTTTCCTTTCCAGCTTAACCCACAGTATCTCTCCCCATTTTGTTCCTCCTGGATCTCTGTGGCCCTTATGTCATTTTTCACATACAGTGCCACTCCTCCTCCCTTCCTGCCTGCTCTGTCTCTTCTGAATATGTTGTAGCAGGTATGGCCATCTCCAGTCATGGTTATCATTACACCAGGTTTCAGTGATGGCCACAATGTCCAGGTCTGACTGTACCATGGCAGCCTCAAGATCTTCCATCTTGTTGCTAAGGCTCCTGGCATTTGCACACATGGCTTTCCATGATTTGACCTCCTAGACTGCTTCACTGTTCTACTCCAGCCCCTTCCTTGGTTGTCATTTATCCCTGGTTCTCCTTGCTGTCTGCCCTTCTGCTGAATTTTGCCCCTTTTCTGCTTATCCACCTCTTGGGCACTAATCTCCATCTTTTGCACACTGCTTTGCAGAGATAGCCACTCCTCTGGTTCACTGGAGTCCCCCAGGATCAACCACGAGGGGGACTCCAACACCAAGCCGGTTACCAGCTCCTCGATTTCCTGCATAAATTCCCTCACTAAACCAGGGAGTTGGTAAATCACAAGGACCCCAAAGCCTGCAACCCCACCCCATCAGGCAGCCACACACTCAAAAATTCTATTTTGATCAACAGGGAGTACCATGAGTTTCAGGTCAGACTTAAAACAAATAGCCACCACCCCTCCTGCGATCCAGCCTTGGGCTGTGTATAATGGAGTACCTGTCTGGCACTGCCGCCTCCAATATGGGAGCGGAATTTTCATCTAGCCAGGTCTCTGTGATACAAACCAGGTTGACCTAGGAAATCACGTTCGCTATTATAGCATTCTTATTCCTAATCTACCTGGCATTACGTAACACAGCCTGAGTTGGATGAGGTGTAGAAGATGGAGTTGTCATCTGCCCACAAACATGTCCAGAGTCCTTGGGTATGGGAACCAGGCAGGGTGGACCCCTTTCTAGTTCCCATTTCACCCCAGGGCATCTCCTTGGCCTCACCACCCAAATCCCCCACTGAGTACCGCCCCCCCAGCCCCCCTCCAAGCTATCCCCAGCACTCTGCATCTCTGATATACCTCTACTGAAAGTGCTGGGAGCTCAAAGGGACAGAGAGCCCGGAGATCTCCCCTTGAGTAGCCGCATCTTATGGGCCCCAATCTCCAACACATTCCAGTCACCCACTAAATTACACCAGAAATTAATACAACACCCCTTAAACATAACCCACCCAGTAAAAACTTACCCCAAACCCCCCATTAAAATAAACAACCCACTTGACACTGACACAAACAACAAAAGTGTAGCTTAACTAAAATCCTCCAGAAAGTTCATGTAAAATAAGCTTCAGCAAAATGAGTCACTGAGGAACTCAGAAGAGTCAGACCATTGTCCACAGAACTCTCACTTCTTAAGACAAATAACCCAATAACTCAGTATACATCCAGCTCTCACCTGGGCTTAAAATTTGTTTTAAAGAAACTATAAAATGTACAGCTAATTGCATAAGGCACTCTCACTGCCATATATCAAGTCCATATAAGACCCCAAGAAAATCAAACTGGCTTGATGACTGTTCTTAAAGTTCACTCAGCAGGTGACGAATATTGGTCCAAATCTTCCTCAGAAAGCTTCTGAAAAGTTCTTTCAAAGAATCCTTCTGATATTCTAATAGACTGCAAGGCTTGGCTTCCCCCCCCCCCGCCTCAATGCCAGCCTCACCTCACAGCTGAAACCACAGCTGTGAAGGAGCAAATCTTCAGGCTGCCATTTAGGATAGGTGTAGGAAGTCGGTAAGAACCCCGGAAGGGGCCTCACAATCATTAATCAATAGAGGCACCTACTGCCCAAATAATCTCTCCCAGGCCCCAGGGCATTGGCCACCTACCAGTGGGCACACCCCACAAGCCAACAAGGCACAGACAGGCAGACCAGCTCTTCAGCAAGCCCCCGGCTAATTCCTTTGGGTTAGAACCAGGCAGCCCAGGCCCCAGAGATCAACGAGGGAGCCCCAATTCAGCACAAGTCCAACTGACCACCACACAGCGCACATAACAGGTGACAATCCAATGACTCACAGTCCCTTCTAGCAAATTACCCAGCGGAGTTCTGGGGCAAAGTTCCACCGAAAAAACCTCTTAGTGATATCCCAACAATGTCCACAGTCTGTAGCCAGAAGTTTCACAGCCAGAAAAACTCCACACAGTCCCGCACAATCCTGACTCTGGCCAGAAATCTCAGCACCTCACAAGGATCACACAAAGCTGGTAGATAGGGGTCTTCTAATCCTTTGCATCATACTATGGAAAAAAAATGTTCCTGTTAAAAAATCTATGGTGCAACCAAAATTATTGAGAGCACTGTTATTCAGTCAGATCTGGGTTGCTACCCTAGAGGCTGTACAATATACTGTATATATATATATATATATATATATATATATATACACACACACACACACACACATATATATATGTATATATATATATATACATATATAGTTAGTTCCATAAGAATCCCTATCCTTCCAGATTTGTAATCTGAATTTGTAATTTAAGCTCCCATTGCTGCCCTTAACAGGTGCACAATCTTGTCCCTGTTAGTAACTGTTGATTCTGTTTGAACCCATGTATTACCATAGAGACAAAGAATTTCACAGTCAATAATGTCAATCATGTTCCCTCCAGGACTTCATTCTTAGGAGCCCTTACAGTCCCCTGTACGTGAGGTCATCTGAGGAGAGCTCCTCTTCTGGGAGGAAGAATGATCTTTCATATACATATTATTGCACCAATTCTGCCATTCTACCCTTAAAGCTTTCAGATCTACATCAAAGTTATTTAGCTGTGCAGACATCACATTCAAGTGGTGCCCCCCCCCATCAAGGGTAATACAGTTCATAGACTTTTTAGTGAGATCCTGAGGATACATGGATGAACGTTTAGTTTTATGTAATTCTACTTGACTCAATAGCTGTTTCTTAGCAATATCAAAACAACATTTACTTTCTCCCCCAGAATCAGCTAAGTCCTGCTGAGAGACATAATCAGTTTGAACTTTCTTACTAGGGATGGGTGAACCGGTTTGTCCATAATACAAACCAACTCAAACGTGCCGAAGTGTTCATAAACAAATGGCTTCCGAACACTTTCGGCTGTGTGGATCGGTTCAGACGGCCACTGTATTGCAGAAAATGCAGTGCCACAAACGCCAGAGCTGGAGGAACTCTCAGGAAGGACCAGAGACAAGACTCTGGTTCCTCACTGGATGGCTGAGCTGTCTGTCTCTCTAAGGTGGCACCTGATTGAGTTGCTGCTCTAGCAACCGGTGTGGTTCACCTTAGAGCTATGCAGAGGAATCAGGACAGAGAAGGAGCAGCAGCTTCTGTAGGCTGCTCAGTGCAGCATGCAGATTCTGTGTGCTTGACTTGTGCTGCTGGCATTTGTTTTTTGCCCTTTGGGCAACAGAGGAAGAAGTCGACTTTAAAACAGCAAAACAAAATGTAGATATGTGTATATGTATGTATGTGTATATGTGTGTATGTGTGTATGTGTGTATATATATATATATATATATATATTTATATTTACATATTAAACTAAAACAAAACAAGTGAATTAGATGGGGGGGTTGGGGTGGAGAGACAGGGACTGGGAGTAAGGGACTTGGGAGGGGATTGAGCCTAGGACTGGGTGAGGGATTTGGGGACTGGGGAGGGATGAGAGTAGTCATTGTTGGCAGAGGAGACTTGGAGAGGGGAGGAGGAACTTGGAGGAGACTGGGGACAACTTGTGAGAAAGAACTTGAATGAAGACAGACTAGTGCAGACAAGAAAGACGAGAACAAGAGATTGAAGACAGACTTCACTTTAAGTGCCAGACTGACCATTGTTTTGGGGGTAGCAATCTAGCAGAGGGGGTGATGTCTGCTGAATTGTGCCAGTGTGCCACCCAACACTGCATCTCTCCCAGTTAGCCTTCTTGCTGTTTGCCTGATTGCCCCCCAACAAAAAGTCAGCTCTCTCAGTTCTTCTGCCTCTGCTAAATCACTTCAGTGGGACTTTCTATATATTTTTTTTAATTTTTATAGTATACAATATATGTGTGTGTGTGTGTGTGTGTGTGTGTAATAAAATCCTCCAGCTAGTCATCAGTTCACCAGTGGCACTTCTTGCATACTGTGTGATCCCCCAACCCCAAGAAGTCAGTCATCTCTCATCGTCCTCCCTCTGCTCACTGAGTGGAGTATAAGCTTTGGTTCAATGGGCAAGGCATTCCACCACACCACACGGAATAAATAAACAAAAATCAATGAAGAGAAAAGTACTGTGTCAGAGAGGGTTAGGCCAGGCAGGGTCCCTGAATCTCTGTAGGTAGCAGCAGTGCATGCAGCAATGCTCTTAGCATAGGTGGTGTGTGAAATAAATTGTGTGTGCGTGTGTGTGTATGTGTGCGTGTGTGTGAAATAAAATCTGCCAGCTAGTTGTCAGTGCACCAGTGCCACTTCTTGCACACTGTGTGACACCCCCCAAAGAAGTCAGTCATCTGTCATCTCCCTTCCTGTGTTCACTTAATTGGGAATAAGCTTTGGCTCAGTGAGCAGGGCATTTCATCACATCACGTGGAATAAATAAAAAAATAATAACCTTTTTTTTTATCCTGAACAAGTGACAGACTTTCATTGTGAGTGCTCCAGAAAGCAGTAAAGCAAAAGAAGTAATAAATGTAAAAGAAGTTTATTCAGGAGCCCAGAAAGAAGCGGCATAAGAAGTAAAGTACAACAACAAGAAGCACCACAGTCTGTTTTTTTTTTCAAACTTTATTTTCAGGTTCGGCACACACAGCATTTTGATTCATTCACATGGATCATGTTTTGTTTTTCCTGATTATCAAATGTTTGGTATAACATTTGCACATATTGATATAACATTTGTACAGATTAATACTTATTAATACATATTAATAGTGGTTCACATGCTATTTTTCAGTCATGGTAATGTATAGATTGATACCTCTATTCTTATAGATGATAAAGCATCTGGAGTATTGATCTCATAGGTATATATGCATATATATTGGCGTTTAACACACAGCATGTGGTCCTTAGTCCACAGTCCCCCTCCTTTAAGTCCCTGGGAACCAATCTTGTTGCAGTGCCCTTTCCAAGAGTTCCCACACCTGGCAGAATTTCTCTTCCCTTCCTGTTGCTTTGTATTGGGTGTGCTCCAGTTTCATAGAGGCACTGGAGGCCTCAGTAGGGGAAAAAGACCTAGGGGTCATGGTGGATGCATGTATGAATAACTCTGAGCAGTGCAGTAGAGTGGCTAGCAAAGCAAACAGGATGTTGGGATACATCATAAGGGGGATCACCTCTAGAAGCAGGGAAGTGATTCTGCCACTTTACAATGGACTGGTTAGACCACACCTTGAGTACTGTGTACAGTACTGGAGACCACACTTGAAGAGGGACATACAGCTCCTGGAGAGGGTGCAGAGGAGGGCAACTAAGATGATACGAGGACTAGGGGATTTGACGTATGAGGACAGACTTGAGGAGCTCTGCCTGTTTTCATTGGAGGAGAGAAGAGATGGAGGGACATGATTGAGGTCTTCCAGTACATCAAGGGAATAAATAGGATTAAACATGGAGGGAATCTTTAGACTAAAGCAGGGAGGTATCACCAGAGGGCATGGTTTGAAGTTGGAAGGCGGAAGGGTGAGGGGGGAAAAGAGGAGGAGGTTTTTCACTGAGAGGGTGGTGGACCCTTGGAATGCACTGCCTGGCGAGCTGGTTCAGAGATCCACAGTGGAGGGCTTCAAGAGAGGGTGGGACAGACACAGAAAGTGGATGTATCAGATGATGGCCTGGCCCAGGGGGGTGGGGATGGATGATAGGGGTCTCTGGAACACAAGGGGGGGGAGGGCCTCAGCATCCAACTAGGGATCTGAGGTTCGAGCAGACTGTAAGGCCTAATCTGCTGGCAATTAGTATGTTAGTATATTGGAGTAATTATTGTGCCCATTCTGTAATGGTAGTAGCCGAATCTTTATCCCAATGGTGTGACATGACCTGTTTGCCCACAGCCATGGATAATGACCACAGAGGGTGGTCTAATCCTTTACCTCTGCCTGCTCTTACCAGAAGACCCAATATTACCTCCCCTGGTCCTAATTTTTGAGTCATTTAGTATCTGTTGCATGATCCTAGTCATGCCATTCCAGTATCTGTTGATTTTTGGGCACAGCTCTAGTATATGAAAGAAAGTTCCTCATTGGCCTTTACATTTTGGGCAGAGGTATGACTTAGTTTGATCAATTTTGTGTGTGACAGAAGGGGTAAATTATGCTCTGTGTATTATGTTAAAGTGTATTGCTCTTATTCTATTATTTACTGAACATTTCATGCCCCTTCTCAATGCTTCCCTCCAGTGCCCTTCTGTCAAGGCCTCTACCACCAGGTCCTGGTCCCATTTCTTTTTGAGGCTTTCAGTTACAGGTGGCAGACTTCCCAGTAGGGTTCTGTAGCAGGCTGTCATAGGTTTCAGATTACTAACCTGTTGGGTTCCTCTCAGTACCTCCTCTAGAGGGGATCTTTGCAGTGACATAAAATGTTCACCCCCATCTCATATTCTGAGTTGATTGAGGACCTGCAGATATGCAAAAAGTGTGAGGGATGCAAACCACAAATTTTGGTATGGCCTTACACTATCCTGGTCATATAGTTGATGTACTAGCTTGAGGCCCATCTCTCCCACATTTTCAAAGTTTGGGCTACAGGGCTTGGTGCATCCCCTGCCTCCCAAAGCACCTGCCCTATATGTGCATCCGGGGACAGAGTAGAGGGGTTCCCCATGATCTCATGGGCTACACACCAGGCATACAGGGTAGTTCTGGTAAAGGGTTTTTTTGAGCATTCCCCTGATCCACAGTTCTGTGCTGATACTAAAAAGGATAAGCATAAGGGGTTCACCCCAGATACCTTTCCAGGCCCACCCATGTTTTTCCCTCCCCCCCGACTTATTATTTAAATCATTCAGGTCAGAGATCTGCACTGCTAGGTAATAACGTTTCAGATTAGGGAGTCCCAACGCCCCACTTTCCACTGGCCTCCAAAGAGCATTCTGTTTAATTCTGGGGTGTTTATTTCCCCATAGTAAAGACACCAGGGCTCCTTTTATTGCTTTAAAAAGATATTGGTGAGTATCCGTACAGCTGGGGAAGAATATACTGCCCCAATCCAGGCTCGAAACCCTGCCCACAAGCCCATAGTGCAAAGTACTTGTTGGACATAGTCCCACTCCAGGGAATCAAAGGCCTTTTTCGAAATCTATTGCAATGGCAGCAGTGGGGGAAGATAATGTTTGGGCCTTATGGATTAAATTTACCTATGATCTAATATGGTCCACGCTAAAGCTAACAGACAACTTTTGATTGATGCAGTAGATGAGGTTTCATTAGGAGGATTGGCAAGCAGTACTACAATGACACCACCTCAAATTCAAAAAACTGCTCCAAAAACCAGTACAGAAGCAGATAATGAGGAGATGACAGTAGGGGCCAGCTGTAGGAGATTGAAATTTCACAAGGAGAAAATGCATGCTCAGTAGTAAGCATGGTAGATGCACATCTGTCTGAGCCCAACCGTAGTATTAAGGATGACCCTTTAGCTTACTGGCAAGAGAAAAAATTATGCTGGCTAAAGCTGGTGACCCTGGCTTGTAGGTATATTGGATGTCCAACCTCCAGTTTTACCATAGCGTTTCAACAGCACTTTCACCGACATCCCCTACAGTGACAGCTACCATGCTGACTGTCGGCAGTGTAGACTCAGGGATGTTGGTGCACACAATCAGGGGGCTGCACCCCCAAACACCCCCTTGTGGGGGTCTCTGCCCCCCACCCCCCGGTCTCTAGGATTGCTACTCTGAGTTGGAGCTGGACGTGGGGGGGGGGGGACAACCAGAGAGACTATCCCAGTCACTGCACAGACCATCACAGCAGTGGGCAGATTTTGCCCAATTCCTGTCACTGTGATGGTCTTCATGGTGCTGGAGTTGCTGCAGTGACGGTATACCCCAACCTCCAGTTTCTGTTCCGAGCATTTATTTAGCTCTGCTGGGGATGTTGGTACTCATAAATGAACAAGACTAACACCAGAGGATGTGGAGAAACAAATGTTCTTGAAACATAGAAACATAGACTTTGACAGCAGATAAGGACCGCTTGGCCCATCTAGTCTGCCCATTTCCCTACCTACAGGATAGGCCGAAGATCCTAGTTAACCAACAGCCTATTTCTTCCTACCCACCACAGGAATTGCCCTATGTCTGTCCCATGCATTTTTGAATTATCCCACAGTTTTAGACTCCACAACCTCCTCAGGAAGGCTGTTCCATGCATCCACTACCCTCTCTGTAAAATAATACTTCCTCACATTGCCCCTGAACCTCCCCCCCATCTTTAAATTGTGTCCCCTTGTTCTTGCACGTCTTTTTTCTGAAAGATGCTACCCTCTTGGACTTTGTTGATTCCACTGAGGTTCTTAAAAATTTCTATCATGTCCCCCCTCTCCCTTCTTTCCTCAAGGGTATACATATTAAGCTCCTTTAGTCTCTCTTCGTACGGCTTCTCTTGCAGACCCTGCACCATTTTAGTTGCCCTCCTCTGGACTGCCTCTATCCTGTCTATGTCCTTGCGGAGATGGGGTCTCCAGAACTGGATGCAGTACTCCAGATGGGGTCTCACCAACTGTCTGTACAGAGGGATAACAACTTCCTGTTTTCTGCTGGTATTGCCTCTCCCTATACATCCCAGTATACCCCCAGCCCTCCCTACTGCCTTCTCACATTGCTCGATAACCTTAAGGTCATCTTATATGATTACCCCAGGTCCCTTTCCTTTTTGTTGTTGTTAGTACCCCCCCCCATTGTGTATTCTTCCCCTTGGTTCTTGTTTCCCAGGTGCATTATTTTGCACTTCTTTGCATTAAATCCAAGCTGCTATACTTCTTACCATTCCTCCAACCTTGCCAAGTCCCTTCTCATCCTTTCCGCCTCCTTGTGTATCAACCCTGTTGCAGATCTTTGTGTCATCTGCAAAGAGGCATACTTTCCTTCAGTCCTCTGCAATGTCACTTATGAAGACATTAAAAAGGACTGGATCCAGTACTGAACCCTGCGGTACACCACTAGTAACCCCTCTTTCTTCAGAGTGGACTCCATTTACAATTACCTTCTGTGTCCTGTTGTCCAACCAATGTTTTACCCTGGCTACCACCCTCGGACCCACTCCCAGGCTGGTTAATTTGACTATTAATTTTTTGAGTGGGACTGTGTCAAATGCCTTGCTAAAGTCTAGGTAGATCATGTCCACAGCCCCTCCCTGGTCTGCTACTTTGGTCACTCAGTCAATGAAATCTATTAGATTCATCTGATATGACCTTCCCACTGTGAACCCATGCTGCCTTGGGTCCCTTGCCCCCACTGGCCTCTAGGTACTTAACAATTCTTTCCTTCAGAAGTGACTCCATCACTTTCCCTACCCTATCCCCTATCACCTAGGATCCTGGTTCCCCTGCTGGACAGATGCAGCCCATCATGCCAATATAGGCTTGTATCACTCCAGGTGGACCCCCAGTCCCCAATGAAGCCAAATCCCTGAGCTCTACACCAGTTTTTCAACCACTGATTGAATTCCATGGTGCAGAACACCCTAGCCTCTCCTACGCCATAGATGGGCAGCACCTCTGAGAAGGTTACCGTGTGTGCTACTTGTCTAAGGCCCCTTCCCAATTCCACAAACTCTTCCTGCACTTCTCTAATCCCTTTCTTAGACAGGTCATTTGTCCCCAGGTGGACAATGACATCCAGCTCCCTCCCTGTGCAGCTGCTCAGCAATCATGAGGATTAGCTCCCTGTCCCTCCAAGCTATGGTGCCAGGCAGGCACCTTACCTCCCTCTCCCATTCCTCCCCCAGTTCTACCTTCCTAACAATGGAGTCCCCCCACCAGGAGTTGTTTCCTTCCCCTGTGGGGTCCCCTGCCACCCTCCTGTGGGTCTCCTTTGTGGAGGTTCCCAGCATCCTCCTTGGTCTCCACTGCGGATGCCTCCATAGAGGAACCCCACTTTGCCAGAATGGCATAGGAATTGTGGAGAGGTACAACTGGAGGGATGCACTGCTGTTCCACCACCCACATCCTCCCTGAGCCCACTGTGGTCCAACCACTCCTCTTTCTTGGCAACCTCTGAGGCAACGGCAGTGGCACTGGTGTTCCCTGGATGGAAGAGGAGGTCCCACAAATCCTGGCCAACTCAGCCTGGAGATAAGCAACCTCCTCCCTCAGCCCAGAGAGGTTCCTGCAGATGGGACTACACCACATCCTCTAGAACGTCTCCCAGAAGACTGCTTCTCCACAGCCACTGCACTGTACCACTCCCATCATGTCTTATTTCTGGCCCCTTAACTGTTTGCAATGCTTACTCTTTCCTCTGTTTTTTTTTCTTCTCTCCCTCCTTATTTTCTACCTGTGTGCTCTTTAAGCTCCTGATTGTCCTGTTCTGAGACAAGAATATCCTATATTTCTCAGTAGACCTCTTACTTGCTCAGAGGCAGACCTCCAGCAGCTAGAGGGGGCTGGAGAGCTACTCTTGCCCTTCTAGGAGGGTGGGTCTTTGGTGGCTCTGTGATCACTCACTTCCTGCTCCCAAACAGGAAGTTCCTGTTGTCATTCAAATCCTGTGCCTATAAAAGTAGAACTAGCTTTGGATGGGAGGGTGGAGGGCAATATAGTCCCAGTAGAGAAGTCCAGTCACACAGCAGTCCTTCCTCCTGGTGTCTTCTGCCAAGCTAGTAGCAGAATCTTTCTAAGGCAGTCTTTAAATTTAGCTTCCTTCTAGCTAAGTCACTCCCACCATTTACTAGATCTTTGTACAAGTAATTTAAACCTCACAGCTATCTAGTCCTTTCAATCACCTGAGATTTACACCTAGATAACTGTTCAGATAACCATTCAGTTCAGTTAACTCAGACAAACACACACTTTTTTTTTGTTTTGTTAGTCTTTTTACCCTGAATTAAAGGTCCAAGTACAAGAGTTCTACTTCTTTAGTCCCAGTAGAGAAGTCCAGTCACACAGCAGTCCTTCCTACTTGTCAAACTTTGGCTACATATGTGATATTGATCTTGAAGAAGATGAGACTGATAGCAGTACCTGTGCTGCAGCTGTGGAGTGTCACATCAGCTTTTAATTTTTAGACTGGACTGCTTAAAAATAGAGATCTGGGACTTGCCTGCCTTTGGACTGCATCATCGTCATCCTGGGGTAGGTGGGAGGTGTAGCCAGTACATCATGTCATCACATACTGGTAGCAACTGTGGCAGACAAGTTCCTGTTCTCACACACAGTCGCTTTCTCATTCTGACAAAATCATTTATTTTATTACCTAATGCACCTAAGAATAATTATTTCTTGTATAACCATAGCTCTGTTTTTCCCCTGATAGCAGTGGTAGTAGTAGCAGTGGCGAAGTGGTGAAGTGGTCACTTTGGACTGCCTGATACCCTTGTTCTTTCAAATTGCTTCATGTTGCATTTCATACAGAGATCCACTACTGTGCTAAAATAATTGGCGACATACAAAAAACACACTGACCCCTTCAACAAAAAGTCAGACTCAGGGAACTGGTTTTAAAAAAAATAGAGATCTGGGACTTGTCTGCCTTTTGACAGCATCATTGTCTTCCTGGGGTTGGTGGGAGGTGCAACCAGTACATCACGTCATCACATACTGGTAGCAACTGTGGCAGACAAGTCCTTGATCTCACACAGTCATTTTCTCATTCTGATGAGATCATTTATTTTATTAGGTAATGCACCTGAGAATAATTATTTCTTATATAATGATAGCTCTGTTTTTTCTCCCCTGATAATAGTAGTAGTGGCAGTGGTGAAGTGGTCAATTTGGACTGCATGTTGCTCTTGTTCTTTCACATTGCTTCATGTTGTGTTCCATACTGAGACCCGTTGCTCTGCTAAAATAATTGGTGACATACAGAAAACACACTAACCCCTTCTACAAAAAGTCAGACTCAGGAGACTGGTTTAAAAAAAATAGAGATCTGGGACTTGTCTGCCTTTTGACAGCATAATCATCATCCTGGGGATGGGTGGGAGCTGCTCACAGTACATCTCATCATTACATGCTGGTAGCAACTGTGGCAGACAAGTCTCTGAACTCACACACAGTCGCTTTCTCATTCTGATGAGATCATTTATTTTATTACCTAATGCACCTAATAATAATTATTTCTTATATAACCATAGCTCTGTTTTCCCCCTGATAGCAGTGGTAGTAGTAGCAGTGGTGAAGTGGCCACTTTAGACTGCCTGTTGCTCTTGTTCTTTCACATTGCTTCATGTTGCGTTCCTTACCGAGGCCTGTTGCTATGCTAAAATAATTGGCAACATACAAAATAACACACTGACCTTTTCTACAAAAACTCAGACTCAGGAGACTGGTTAAAAACAAAGATGAGGATCTGGGACTTGCCTTCCTTTTTTGGATTGCATCATCATCATCATCTTGGGGGTGGATGGGAAGTGCAGCCAGTACATCACATCATCATTGTACTGGTGCAACTGTGGCAGACAAGTCCCTGTTCTCACACACACAGTCACTTTTTCATTCTAAGGGGATCATTTAACTAAATGCACACAATTAAATAACCACATTGATAAATGTTGCTAGCTCCGTTTTTTTTCCCCTGGCAGTAGTGGTAGTATTACTACAAACTAGTACAGTTATTAACACACTATTATCCCCTTCTAAAAAAATCAGACTCTAGAGGAGACAATTTATTTACAAACTAGAAATCTGGTCTGGGACTTTCTTGTCATCACAGTCACTTTCTCATTCTTTTGTAAGCAATCATATCTGGTAAATGTGCCTTAACCATATTGATTTCAGTGCTGGTAAACTATTTCTGGTTTTCCCCTGATTGTAGAAGGTGGGGGTAGCAGCTGACTGCAGTCTTGAAGTGGTAGCTGGCTGACTGTCTGTATCTGACTGGATGTTTCTGATTGGCTGCCATCTGCCCTGGCCTGGTGCTGTTTGTGTGTTTCTGGCTTCTTTTTCATCACTTAACTAAAACACATCTGGTGCCTGCCTGCCTGTACCTGTTTAGAAACAGAAATCACTACTGTTAATAATATAACTTATACACAGTATTAGTATTACTTTCTTAAATGTCAGAAACAGAAGAGTGATTAGAGAGCATTCTTTACTACTAAACAGTGGTTTAATTGTTTTTTATTCTTTTTTTCTAAAGATATGTTGATTAAATGAAGTTTAAAATAATTTTTTAACATACGCTTACCATAAAACAATAAAGGTCATAAAAGGTTCGGATAAGATTCAGATAAGGATTTGCTTATCAGAACCTTTTATTACCTCAGAACCTTTTGAGGTTCTCCCATCACTGTTTCTTACGATGAGCCTCAGTAGTCTCAGTGCAGGCAGTTTTAGTTTTTTCCTTTCCTTACCACATTTTTAGGAATATTTTTAACTGGTGTTTTAGGTATACATATAGTCGTGAAATCTGGTTGAATTTGTATTGTGTCCTCCATAATCAATGAGGGAGAACCTTCCTGTCTGACTAGTTTCCTCTAGTTTTGCTAAAATGTCATCCAGTTTGAACCCATTAATGGCAATATTTTCCTTAAACATAGAAACATAGAAGTTGATGGCAAATAAGGACTGTAAGACCCATCCAGTCTGCCCATTTTTTCTACCTCATAAATGTGCCATAGGTCTTTACTCTGTCAATGGCCTATTTATTCATACTCATCTGCATTACTCCCTTTTGCCTATACCATGCCTATTTGAAGCCCTGCACTGTATTCATATCCACCACTTCCTGAGGTAGGCCATTCCATGCATCCACCACCCTTTCTGTCAAAAAGAACTTCCTCACATTACCCCTTAATCAGCCTCCCTCTAATCTCATGCTGTGTCCTCTTGTCCGACTGTTTTTCTTATATTGAAACCTGTTAGACTCTCACCTTGTTAATGCCCTTAAGATGTTTGAATGCTTCGATCATATCACCTCTCTCCCTCCTTTGCTCTAAGGAATACATATTGAGCTCCATCAATCTGTCCTCATATGTTTTCTGATGCAGTCCCTGCACCATTTTGGTTGTCCTTCTCTGGACAGCCTCCATTTTGTTAATGTCCTTGTGCAGGTGTGGCCTCCAGTACTGCAAGCAGTACTCCAGATGGGGCCTAACTAGTGTCTTGTAAAGAGGGATTATGACCTCCCTCTTATGACTTGTGATACCCCTACTGGTAAACCTCAACATCCTTCTAGCCTTACCTACTGCTTTAGTGGTCTGCTTGGATGATTTCAGGTGATCTGTGATGATAATGGCCAAATCTCTTTCTTCCCTTGTGATTGCCAGCAAATCCCCTCCCAACCTATAGGTAGCTTCAGGGTTTCTCTTCCCTATGTGCATGATCTTGCACTTCTTTGCGTTAAACCCCAGTTGCCACTCTTCCAACCATCTTGCCAGTTTTTCCAGATCTCTTCTCATTCTGCCCACCCCATCTGAATCATCTACTCTATTGCAGATCTTGGTGTCATCTGCAAGCAGACAAACCTTACCCTCCAGTCCATCTGCAATGTCACTGATGAATATATTGAAGAGGACTGGCCCCAGGACTGATCCTTGAGGTGTCCCACTTGTGACTTGCATCTCTTCTGACTGTATACCATTTACCACCACTCTCTGCTTTCTGTCTGCCAACCAGTTTGCCACCCAGTTGACCAACCTCTAACCCACCCCAAGCCTACCCAGCTAATTAATCAATCTTTTATGTGGGACAGTATTGAAAGCATTGCTAAAGTCAAGCTAGGCAACATCAACTGCACCCCCTTGGTCCACCATTCTGGTTACCCAGTCAAAGAAATCTATGAGTTTAGTTTGACAGGAGCATCCTGTTGCAAACCCATGCTGTCTTGGATCCTGTACTCCTATGGATTCCAGGTGTTGCACTATCCTTTCCATAAGCTTGGGCACTGCTGAGGTAAGACTGACTTGTCTGTAGTTCCACGCCTTCTTCCTGCTGCCACTCCTGTGGAGTGGGATCACATGAGTCCTTCTCCAGTCTTCTGGAACATCTCCTGTGCTTAGGGACTCACTAAACAGTTCTGATAATGGCTCTGCTAGTTCCACTCTTAGCTCCTTTAGTACCCTGGGATGTATGCCATCAGGTCCTATTACCTTGTCCACCCGGAGCTTATTGAGCTCTTGTTGGACCCTTTCTTTTGTGAAGGAACTTGTGCACACCTCCTTAAGTGTATCAATTTCATTTTTAACTACAATCAATTTTTCCAAAATTATAAAATGTGCAGCATAGGGATTTCTTATGAAGTTTTTGAGGTCTTCACTCAGACTAAATGGATAGGAGGTCACTGGATCATTTATTGGCTTACCATTAATCAGGGATTTTTTTCATATATGATTTTTCTGTCCCAATATCTCTACCAGATTTATTCAGCTTCTTAAGCCCACTTACAGTTTCCTGTAATTCACCTGAAATATTTTTTAAATCTGTATTCCATTGTGAGCTTTTGTTAGTTAAACTGCTAGACTGTTCTGGAGAAAAGTCCAGTGTTTCAGATATACCTGGATAGGAGTCATACGACAGACTTATAGACACCACTTTTATGGGTGTTCTACATGTTTTACCCTGTTCAGTAGTAAAATCATTTTTTTAACTGTTTCTGTTGAGATGTTTGAATAGTTACTGCACAAATCAGACTAATAGGATAAACTACTATTATTAAAAATCTTGGGGGTAGAAGATAATCTTGAAGATTCCTGATTTTGTCCATTTTATCATTAAAAGTATCAGAACTATTGGAAGCACAAACTTCAAAGGAAGCATCAGGGAGAGATTGTGATTTATCTTTCAATCCACTAATTTTCCCAAAATATTCATTAATTCAGATTTGTTTGTTTTTTCCCAGTTGTTTATCTCCTTTCCCTTTTGGTTCCTTTGATTGCTTCATTTTCTTGCTTTTTATGATTTTACTTCTTGTTGGACTTCTTGTTTACTAATTGGGGAAGTCCAGTGCTTGGATGTAAATTGCTAAGCTCCAAAACCTGAGGCCCACTATTGGAATCAATTATTCTGATACATGTTGTTTAACTAGGTAAGGTGCAAATATTAACTGTTTGTAACTCAGGATTGTCTATGTCAATACCTGCATTTAGGGCTTGTTTCCTAGTAAAAACCATATTTCGATCCCAAATGTTCTAGCTTTGTGCAAACTTTGCACAAACTGGTTTTAAATACGTCAGTCTAGAAAAATATATGTTTCTATGATCATTTAACTTGGTTTGAACCATAAATCCAATTAACTAACAAAAAAATAAGTGAATTAAAAGTGTTATATAGTCCCAAGAACAGTCCAAATGAGTTGCAACTGCTTCTGTAAATTTCCTTTATCCCTTTGCTTGGGACAGAGAGTTCTCACTCTGCTGTAGAAATCCCCCTCTCCTCCACAGGATTTGCAAGATCAACAGTCAGAGTCTCCTGTAGACTCTTTCTTCCAGAATTAATGTTCACTTTTAAGGACCTTTGGTACTCTGCCAGGTTGCTACTTTCCCCTTTAAGGATAGGTTCTTGTTGTATCGTTAACCTTGACAAGTCCCTCAGCTGCTTTAACCACAGGCTCCTTCCCGAGTGGCACACTAGGTTAAGACAAAAATAACCCCATAAAAAGATGGATGCAGAGGAACAACAAAAAGTGCAAAACACTATACTCAACAAACACTAGCTAATATTTTCTAAGTTAATTCCACTATTATTTTTATAAATACTTAACATTTTTATAGGTCCAGGCCAAAAATACTCTCAGAAAAAGGGGGAAAAACAGGAAACTACTGACCACTACAGAGCACCAAACATACAAAATAAAAGTGTGCTAAAGCAAAATATTGTTAACTGTTATAGAATCCTATTTGCTGTATCAGGTTGCTAAATTATTTGAGCAAGAAGCATAAGTCCACTTTGTCACTAAGGGGACAGCTTACTTTTTAGATTTATAGTTTCCAAGTAGTATTCTGGTCTTGAGGTTATTAGGCTTGTTTTTGTAGTCAAAAACCAGTTATATCTTTGGTTTGCCATGAACTCCGTTGAGGTTACTTCCTTCTGCCAATGGCAGATCAAAGCAGGAGCCCCACCAAAATAAGTCATATGGCCTGAATAGATTACTTTTACCCAAGGAAAAATGCAGCAATACAACTAAAAAACATCTGTGCAGAGGTTTGTATGCTGCTAGTTTTATCACTCAGAAACACTATCAGGCTACCTGTTTTTTTCACAGTGCTCCTTAAAACATTCCTTTATCTACTACTAATCTCCGGCAACAACTCCTTCAGCTACTTCAGGGACCTTCTAAGATGGTGCTTGGCAAGATCTGAATGCCATATACAGGACATGAGCACTAAATATCTACTGGTCATGTGACCCCAGTACTTTCAATAGCGCAAAAAATAAAACATAAAAAATAGTCACTTAAATAATTCAGTTAAAGTCTTAAAATTATATCACAATCCAAATACAGGTAATACAGCAAACAGCACATAAAATTTGGAGTCATGATAACTAAATTGTTGCAACCAGATGTTCCACGCTAAAAATGGGAGCTAAACAACACACGTTTTACACAGTACAAAGAGATTAAAAGATTAAGAGATATCCTTGCTACTTTAAAAAACATTCCTTGAGTGAAGTTGTCCTGTCAAGTTCTTCAGATGCAGTTGACTAAGTCCCCTTACAGAAATAATGATATGAAATGTTTTTGTGCTGCACACATAAAACTTCCCATGTGATATGTGTGCTATAAGCATGATTTAAATGTTAAATTGGAACCATTTGCATGCATGTGCATGCGTACAAGAAACAAGTGGTCACTGATAACTGCACACATAAAATTTAAGTGACTTACTCAGGATCACACAGTATACATGTGGGGGTTGATGAGATTGAAACCCAGGTCTTCAGGTCTCCAAGTCTCCTGGTTTGCAATTCAGTGCCTTTAACTACTAAGCTACAGTATATTGCCTGCACACATATGGCTCTGTCGTACTTCAATACAAATCTGCATACATCTGCACGCATGCCGCATGCTTATAGCCACTGTTATACTTTTTAGTTTTCTTGCCCCCTTCATCTCAGCTGCACAGCTGAACTGCAGCACACATACCAATGGAAACACATGTGGTTTTTCCCACTCCCAACACACACACGTACCCACAGAACTACTTTGTTACTTCTGTCTGGCCTGTACTTCTACTATTTTCTCTCTCTCCATGGTTTTTAATGCTTCCACATAAACAGACTTTAAGGGGCAAACACAAAAGTAGCAATAACTCGACACCCACCCAAATGGCCAGTCCCACTCTATGCACACACAGTGTAGTGGGTGCTGCCATGCTGCTACCGACAACCCACCAAGTCTCAAGTCTAGCTATCAGTCAAGAGTCTCTTACCTTAGTACTAGGGAGCCAAGAGGCAGGAGTCTTTAAAAGATGATGTCCATTGGTCAAAGTGCTGGGGCATATCCCCTTGAAATGTATGGAGTTATTTTTTATTACTGTTTTATACATTATGATAGTGAGTTGGAGAATAATGAAGGCCACTGTTGTACTAACAAGGCCCTTGTTATTTGGGCGGTGGCCTTCATTAATCTCCAACTCTACATCAATAGTGTATAAAATTGTAATAAAAAAAATCCCCATTCATTTCAATGGTGCATGCCCCTGCAGTCTCCCTTGCACTATGTCATAATATACCTGAGCATGGGGATGGAAGGTCAGCGTCACTGGGGGGAGCATAAGCCTGACTATAGTGGGGCTCCAATAGTCTGTGAATACCTTACCACTCAATTGTCCCTGATTGCAAGGGACAGTCCTCATTTTGCCCCTGAAAACTGCTCTGCTTCTCATCCATTCTTCATGGAAAGCATGCTGCTCACACAGAGGAAGTCCTGTAAATTTAAACTTTATGGCAGGGGTGCCATTTCAGATTTCAGCAGGAAGGAGCCAACAACCAGTTGAGGACAGGTGCTAGTTAGCCCCTAGGTAGCAAGCTTTAGAATGTCTGGAACATTTCTAAAAGTTGAAACTTATTTGTTGTGACTGAAAAGTGATATCCAAATAAGGAAAAAACAAATGTTTAAAATTCATCTGTCTATACCCCAGAGCAGTGCATCAGATTTGGGCTTAAACCCACCCAGTTACTAGCCAGTTTGCTTCCTCATTGAAGTTCTGAAGCCCCCCAGCCCCAAAACAAACATTGCCTTGATTTCTCTCCCCAGCTCCATTCCATTCAATACCCATTCCAAATGAGTTGTGAAGCTGCCCAAAGGCACATAAATGTGAAAAAACTGATCAATATTTCAGTCCTTCCTCCTTCTCCAGTCCCCCTGTAAAACAAAATTATTTACTTTTACTTACCCAGCCATCTGGCCAGAAACTGCGGCCTGGCCCAGTGTTTCACCAGCCAGGTTTCAGTCTACTCCTCCTCCATCCTTCTGCCAGAAGCTGGATGCTACAACTGACCATCCCAGGTCCCAATGTGGTCCATGACCAAATCACCTCACCAACCAAATCCACCCAACCTGTTTGTTGCTTCTTATTTGGCTGCTGCCATTGCAGCTGCAACACCGCACTGATCAAGGTCTATGGAGGCCACCCACACCACTGTCACCACTGCTGCTAGGCCTAGCTTGTTGCCACAGGGGGCTTGTGCTGTATTTTTTTGCAAGGTGAACCTAGCAGAGCAAGTAAGTATCCTAGTCTCAAGTTAGCTTCTAGCTCACACTCTGCCCCTTCAGCCACCAAGGGAGATGGAGATTTGCTAAGAGTAGACCAACAAAAATATGCTGCCACAACACTGCTACTGAGAGTTCAGTGCTCACCAACTCCTCCAACCTGTAGTGTGCACCCTGTCTACTCTGTGGCAGAAAAGACAGTCTTGCACTCATGTTACTCATGTGTTCTTGCTTGGGCTGGAGCTCCTTTATGTCATGTGTGATGGCATCACTGCTAATAGGTGGAGAGAGTGGACAACATAACACAGACAGAGATGAGTCCGGAGTGCACCTACAGTGTGAGCACACACAGGCCGGAGGGGGGCACTTACTGTGCAAAAGATTGAATCCAAATGTAATGCCATTGTTGCCACACCATAAGAACAACCTAGTCACAAATGTGGGGAGGGGGGCAAGTGCACCTTCTGCCCTATCTAAATGGCACCCCTGCTTTATCATAGAAATTCATTCTCAGTATAAGTAAATACAATGGTTTCCACTGTATTCTGAGGTACTGTATCTCCATGTTTCAGGATGTGTCCTGATTATGATGATGGTTAGTGTCCCTCATTGTCCCTCATTTTTAATTGTCCATGTCCCTCATTTAAGTGACAAAATGTGAGGTATGGTGCATGCTTCCAAGACCCTACTCAGCACAAAGAGTGCAGAGCATAGCCATAGTGTATATATTCCATGCAGAATGCCAAAGGGAAAGTAAGTAAGCCAAAACAGTCATGGAGAAACAGATTTGTAGCACTAAATATGCACAAGGGTATTTGCATGGCCCAAAACAAAAAGGACAGGCTTGACAACACAGAGGCCCCTCTGTGCACATCTGGAATGGGAGATGTTGGCTGACTATATCCTAGGCATTTAATGCAGTAAGCAAATGGCAATTTAATGACAAAAATCAAAAGCCATTAAACAACCTGTGAAAGGATCAGAATTAATGAGTTTACCTAATTTTTTATTTTATTTATTTATTTAGTTTTGTTGACCGGGTAAGTGCACTAGACAAATCCTGCCTATTTTCAGGCATGACCTGGGGGAAGGTGATACAGATAAATGTCAACTGACCTTGAACCAGATCAAGCTGTTGGTAGTATTTTTAGCAAATGAGGCCAGGACACCGGGGGAAATTCCCCTACTCTTTTCGACAAGTGCCATAGAATCTTTAACATCCACCTGAACTACCACCAATCCAGGCAGATGGGAACTCAGTTTAACGTCTCATCTGAAAGACGGCACCTCAGAAGTGCAGTACCCCTCTTATGCTGCACTACAGTGTCAGTACTGGGATATTAACCCAAGTGCCAGGTGTGGGAACTGAACCCATGGCCCTCTGATGTCCCGGCCTCAGAGGCAAGAGTGCTACCTACTGAGCCACTGACGCTGACAATGGGAAATCAATGAGAAATGCATTTTAATGGCTCTAATTGCTAGCACTAGTATGAGAAAAAGAAACTGATGTGTTTTTAGATGACATTTGCACCAGTTTAGTTACTGCACACATGGCAACCATGCAACATGTGGGCCTGATTTGATTTTTAAATGATGTTCACACCATCTTAACTGCTACACACATGTCAATTGTCAACATGCAAACCTGATGTGATTTTTTGAAGATGTCTGCACCAGCTTATCTGCTGCACACATGTCAAGCTTGCAGCATGCAAACCTGATTTGCTTTTTAGACCTGGTTCACTTAGGTTCACTTTTTGTATGCGAACTGCATGCAAAGATTGCACAATTAAGCATGTGGCATGCATTCTGCATATGTACAGAATACTTATATTTCTGTAAGGGTCTGCTTCTCTTCTCCCCATCGCAGCTGTCCAAATGGCTTCTCACTCACACAGAGCTCTGGCCTTATGAACCAACAACTTACAGGTTTTCTCCTTTGTACAAGTAAGAAAGACAAGAAAGCAGACTGCACAAACTGGTGGAAACAGTAAGATGTGCTGGAATGATTACACCATTCTAGGCACTGGTGGCATATCTTGAGAAAAAAAAACTAGCTGTGTAATCCTGCTTTCTGTGTTTACTCCACAAATGCAGGAGTTTCTCAGCTCATGCAGCAGGTATCTCTCCCTGATTCCAGAGTCATCAGCCTAGACACTAAAAACAAAAAACTTATGTTGAAGCCACATCCATGAATATTTCCCAGACATACATCTGATCTATCATGCAGGAGACAGTAAAAGGCTAATCAGAGAGAGTAATAATAATAAGGTTTGATTCATGTGGAGACTCCATTGTAAACATAGCAGAGTGATTGGACGGGCATTGCAGGACCCTTATGCCAGTGCAGGTAAGGTGATTTTCTTGCCTGCAGTGCAGGTCAGCTGTGTGTGATTGATTTCTAAGCACTGCATGTAATGGGATTAGCTGACTGTTGTGTGAATTGTGATAGGAAGTATGAGTCCATGAAGAAGTCACATATTCAGTGATAGATGTTCCTAAGGGAAAAGATATCCAGAGGGATCGTCTCCAAGGCTCTGATGGTTCTGGGACCTTTAATGAATGACAATGGCATCGATTAGACAAGTTACCTTTTTCTAACATTCTGTTAAAAGAGGAATAATTTTATTTTCTGGCAAGTTAGAGAGCATTCAGGGGCAAGAAATGCCTGCATGCTCTGAATGTGCTGCCATTGTGCTGATAGGGAGTGGGTACTGATCTTTTCAAGGGAAATGAAGTCTGAGGAATGCATATTAAAGGATAAGGGTTGGAGAGTACCACGTGCAGTGGAGTCACCAGTTGCAAGAGTTAGGTGCATAGTTTCACCAGGAAATAGGCAGTTTAGCTGGGTAGTACAACAATAGTAGACATCCAGTTGAAGCAAGGAAGCACAGAGTGTCAACAGTTCCAGACTGAACTCAGGATATATAAAAAATCACACCCAGTAAATTGACAGTACAGGAAGCTGAACATACTTGCAAGTCTGGGATTTAAAGGTGCTCAAAAAGATCTAGGGGTGAAAGAAAATGCCTGGGGCACCAGGAGGGAAGAATTCTGGGTATTCCAATAGGATAGGTTGATAAGAAAATTAATAGGTGACTCTTATCTTAAGGGATTGCATCATTGTAAAGAACAAAAAAGGATATTAGAAGGACTAGTAGTTCCACTGCGTCTATCTGGATAAGCTAAGAGAGAAAGAGGGAGACCAAAATAGTCATCCAGAGAGGAACTGCAGGACTGCAATATGCTCAGTTTACCTTATTGTGTGAAGTAGTGATGTATGCTGTGTGAATGTTAAATTCCACAAGAGGATTCTGGAGACATTTTCTATATGCTACCATAAATATTTGAGTACATTTTACTGATAATTTCTGTTTTTTCCACTGTAAATGTATTTAATTTTATTTTGCCAGGAGAGACACACTAAGCTGAAAGCTTGTTTACAGGTGTGACCTGGGAGCACATGGAAGTTAAGTGACTTGTTCAGGATCACTCAGTATGCAAGTGGGGGCTGTGGGATTCAAACCCAGGTCTCCCTATTTGCAGTTCAGAGCCTTAAACCACTGTACTATACTGCCTCCTCAAAAACATGTAAAATTATTTTTTTCCACTTGTGTTAGATTCTAGGAAACACTGACACTGGATATGCATGGCAAATGTTAAGTCTATACCCACAAGAGCAGAGAAGTCACAAACATCACTTAAAAAAATGTTTTGCAAATCTTTGTAAATGTTTACATAGTGGAATTATGAACCCCATAACCTAAACATTTATAAATCAAATCTCTCTATAGTTAAGTCATTTCTAAAACCATTACAAAATGTTATGCATGCAAATGTTCACATATCTAACTTCAAAGGTGCCTGAGTTATATGCAGATACAAATTTTCATGAGATTTCCCACAAAAAAAAAAATAAATTGACAAATTTTGAGCACCCATACTTCTAAAATAATGCATCCTAATTTCATGATATGTTGTATGTCTTTAGGATACCTACAGTACCAGAAAGTAAAGAGGGCACATCTCAGATCTCTAGATGTATAGATGGCTGAGTTAAGACCTAATTAGGGCATTTCAAAAATTCCACAAAATTCTGATGAAATCCTGCAGATTTCGATGAATGAATTCATGGAATTTCATTGAATTCCATTGGAATTCTGTGAATTTGGAATGTTCTCATTCTGCACAGCTGTATAAAATAAAATTAAACTTCAAGCCCTTCTGATTGTTAAGTAAGGATATCACAGGGTGACCCCTGTAATGTATAGGGGCCCTGGTATTCTCACAAATATTTAACCCCCCAAGGAAAAGAAAGAGAATAGAGTGCCTATGTAAAAGTAGACAAAAAATGGCATTAAATGCCTATCCAAAAGCCTTTTCTCATTGAGCACTGCTGTATAGCAGGTACAGGGCTACATTTGCAGTGTACAGGATAGGAACAGCAATTGGGGCAATTCTGTAACCCTGTCCCTGCTGTTGTATGTCCTCTGGCTTTTTAGTAAAAACAAAAGCCAGCTGGAGTGGGGTCAAGCAGCTCTTGCTGCGCTATTTGGTATTATAAAATGATTAGACCCCTGTCTTGGGGAGAAGCGTACGTCGTACTGTTTATTGGAATCCAGGGAAGGGTACATAGTTGTGCTTTTGTGAAACCCTGGTGCCCAGCATTATAGAGAGAGAGAGAGAGAGAGAGAGAGAGAGTACAATCTCTTAAGTAGTGTGCGCTCACTCCTTGAGTCCTCTCTCTTACATTTTTGGCTAAATTGAGTGGATCGTGTGGTTGGCAAAGTGTCAGATCAATTGGCTTTGCCACCCCTCCATGCCTCTGTTTTAAAGAAAGAAGAGCAGAGAGAGAGCTGGTGGAAAAATAAGACTAGGAGCATGTATGCTCCTTGCTCTTTCACTCTCTCTTTAATAAGATGGATAATAAATTATATATAAAAGTGCAGATGTTGCTCTCAAAGTGTTTCAGAGCAGAATGGTGCTCCGAAACACAATGTGCATCCAGTGGTTCTTGCCGAAAGCTCCTAGTCTGGAGCAGGATTTTAAAGGCACACTTATAGGATGAGGGACAGCGGAGTCCCTGAATTATTAAAATAATTGCAGCAGTACTTCTCCTAGAGGGTTTTTACCCTATAAGAAGTTTTAGGTTTCTCTTTTGTTTTCAGGAGCAAAGCGGCAGTAGTAGACTTCAGCCACCTGCCCAAGAAGGATAAAGATAAATGTTGGTCACAGTCCCTTTGTTCGATGCAGGATGTTTTCTGCGTCAGCACAGGTTGCTCTGTAGGGCTTTCAATAATACTGCATGGTGTGGTTTATTAGAAGTATGGCCCTTGTACCCCCGAAAGTAGAAAGGGGACAACAGGATTTACAGAAGATGAAAGAGGGACTCAATTGAGTAGGGGAGAGAGAGAGAGAGAGAGACACCAATAGGATATATAGATGGGAGCGTGCTTGCTCTTGACTCTCTCTCTCTCTCTCTCTCTCTTTCACTATTGTAAAAGTAAAGCTGGGCAGCAATCGTGCTCTCTTTCCTTTTTTTTTAGCCACCCCACTTTTATAAATAGCTCAGAAGTGAGCATTTTCATGTAAAGGGACAGTGAAGTCCCTAAAGGGAGCTAAATGAATAAAATAAGGCCACAGAAAGAAAGAAAGGAAAAAAAAAGGCCCATATGAAAAAGTAGCCAACAGACTGAGATTTCAGCCATCTGGGAAAACACGGGCTGTACTCCAGATAAATAGAAGCCTCCAGAAGTTAGAAAAAGACAGTCCCTGAATTTACTGGAATACAGCAATGAGTCTTAATGTGAGAGTTAAGGAAAAGCCCCAATGGAAAGTCAAGCCAATGGCTTGATATTTCAATTGGCTTTACTGCTTTTATTATCTTGCTGT
Source organism: Neoceratodus forsteri (assembly GCA_016271365.2). Taxonomy (NCBI): domain Eukaryota; kingdom Metazoa; phylum Chordata; order Ceratodontiformes; family Ceratodontidae; genus Neoceratodus; species Neoceratodus forsteri. The sequence goes on along the minus strand of CM028129.1, from coordinate 640,585,362 downwards.
ATGATGTTATTAAAGCATTACAGGTTTATAAATAAGGTTTGCTTTATGTCCTACTGGAGTATAGAAGACATAATCAGTTATAGATTGTAGATATAAACAGCCTGACCTGGTAATAGGAAGATGTCCTGTGGACTGATTCCTATAGGAGGACAGCATCCCCTAGAGAGCTATTTTTATACAGAACTGTTAGCTCAGTCATTAGGTAAAAGGAGGAGGAGTTCTGGAATATGAACAATTAAGGTTTAGTTATGTTATAAGCTTAGACTAAAACCTAGTATGAAAAGGTGATTCACTCAGAATATAGCCTAAACAAATAATCTTAGAAGTAAACCTTTTCATTCTGTATAGGCTGTGTTACGAGCCTAAAAGGACCTTTTAGATCTCAATTAAACATATACAGGTAGATCACCTGACAGTGATGACACACAAGGTGGATATAAAAAGGCTACCAGGGGTGTTAAGGAAGATAGAGATCCTGATCGAGTGTCAGTCTTGTACTGAAAGTCTGAGAAGGAAGACATGAGAAAGAGAATGGGTGCTTCCACTGAGCTAAGTACTGCTGGGTGCAGCAGTTGTTGTTTGTTGCTGACAAATGCCTGTTTGATGCTAAACTAATACCTATTGGCTTACCTTCTGTGAGCTCTGGAATCATTTTCTGAAATTGAAATAAAATGATAAATGCCAATCTGGCATTTTTGTTATGCACTAAATTATTGTGGTCTGCCTGTATTTCTGCTCCTGAACAGTGAACCTATCACAGTTGGTGCTAGAAGTGAGATGTCCTGGCTGGATGTCTGAGGGATCCCAGGAGAACTCTATCGGGGTACTAGACCTAGTACTTCAAGAGAGAGACAGAAAAGTGCATGACACCAGTAGAGATGAGGATGTATGGTGATGGTGGACTGGGTGAACACCATGTGATCAGAGTATGTACCCAAGAAGCCTGATACACTGGATCCATGATCGTTGGATGGATGCAGAGAGCCATTAGAGGGAGGCTGCTTAGACGTACCTTAAGCTGTGGATCCAAATGGAAGAACCCAGGGAAATATTCATGAGGGAAGTGCTTAAGAGGTTTGAATTGGAGGAGTCCCATTTGGAGTGTGTAGATTTGGGGATTCCTCTCATGCTCATGTTCCCAGGGATGTATTGACTTGAAGATACTGGAACTGTAATGTCCGAGTCCCCAGGTAGTATAGTTCTTGTGAATCAAGGGGTGAAGAGTGAGACTTTAGGCAAGAAAGAAGAGGCTGTAAATGCTGAAGGGACATATTTACTAAGAGGGAATGTAAACTTGAAAGTAATGACCCTTGTCTTGTATGGGGGAAGTTACAGGTAGGTGACCCAGATGTGGCCCACTTGACTGCATCTGTTACAGACCAAGAGAGGATAGAGGTACCAGTCATCAGAAAGTAAAACCCTTGTGGTGGATGGAACAAAAGCAGTGTACCCTATATTACTCTATGTGAAACCCCAACACCAGACTAAGTGATTGTATGCTAGGGCGGTGGTGCCTCATGCATAGAGGGAGGTGGTAATGGAGGATACTTGTTCCAGACACTCCCCACCTTTGATGCACAAGGAAGTGTTGGCAAAATTAACTTCTGCTTTTTACTGGCCAGGCATGTACTGTCAGATAGTGGAATATGTTGAAAAAAGGTGTGTTAAACAGAAGGTATCAGCCAGACACAAGGGAGAGGATACCCACAAATGAGAGGGCCATAAAAATTGGCAACCATGGAGAAAAGGACAAAACTATTATAAACTAGGCAGTATAAGGTGGTAGGCTATATGGGAAAAACTATGACCAGACCCCAGAAAGTTATGGGAAAGATGTATATGAAGTGTAAAAAGGGTAACCCCCAGGGACATCAATAGTTAAGGTAAAGCAAAGATGCCTTACTATATTGATGCATGTTGCCTAAAACCACCTGTATTATATGAGTGTTTCTGAAAATTGCAGGAGATGAAGTGCCTTCTTCATCGAGCATGTTATGGTATTATGAAAAATATACCATAAGGATACTGGTAATTGCCCCAGGGTAAAGATGGATTATAAAGAGTTTGAAATGATAACATGATGTATAATCTAATTAAAGGGATCCTGGAGTGGAGCTTATGGATGAGGGAGGGCCATAGCTCCAACCCCTTCCAGGAAGTGTGAGTGTGGATTATGTCTGCAATATACTGTTTTATTTTTCTCTTCTTCTGTGCTGCAGCAGTTTTTCTTTTCTATCTACCTAGTAATATCTTCCAATGACTGGAGGGTTGGCTGCCTTCAGGCATTTTCTTCTTAATATTCTTCGATCTATTCTAAATCTGTTGATCTACTTATGTATTTTTTTCTTTCTTTCCTCTCTATCCTCAATCATAAAGTGTTCTCTGTGGGTTGACAATCAGAAAAGGCACTCTAGAAATTGGATGCCTGATAGGACAACAGTAAAAATATGTACAGTATGTTAGTGATGAAAATATTTTTTTTTCTGTCAGCTGTTACTGATTCTTATTGTGTGTTACATGAAACTGTTTGCTTAGAGGATGCTAGGTAGAACAGAATAATAACCCCAGGGTAATTGACAAGGCAGTATTTTTTGGTAGGAATGTCCATACTGTATGAACTATTAAAGGGTGGATGCCTGGAACAGCCTTCCAGCAGAGGTGGTGGGGGGTTAAAACTGTAGCAGGATTCAAGAACACGTGGGCTAGACATATGGGAACCTTAGTCATTAGGCAAGGGAGGGCTAAGCCAGAGATCAAGTAGGATCTATGGTGTTACAGAAGGTAGAAAAAATGAGCAGACTAGGTGGGCCAAGCAGTCCTTATCTGCATACCTCTCAACCTCTCAGCATTAAAAGTCATAGCACTGGCCTTCAAAAATCATAGCAAAGGGCCAGAATGTGTAGCACTTTTCTATTTTAAACTATAATATGTCTACAAATAAGGGACCCCATATAGTTAGTGATAAAGAATGTTTCTATTGACTTAGATTGGTGATTTAATATTTTGTGTGTCCAGAAATAGCTCTAACATTATTAAGAACATCAGCAAAGCTATACAGAGTAAGGGTATGTTTGAGTGTGAAAATCATAGTGCTATGCAAAATTAATAGCAGTTGAGAGGTATGCTTATCTGTTGTCAAATTCTGTTTCTTTGTTTCTAAAAGTATATGTTGTGAAGTACACCATGCCAACCAGAGCTCAACAGCTTTAACAGAGAGTGATTCAGAAACTGAGGTGAGCAAAGTGCCAGCCACAATCAAATCTGAATGCTCTGAACGAGTATTGCACCTGTTTGGCTTTCTGTTCCCACTCCTCCATCAGTACAACCAATTGACTGGCTAGAAAATGTTTCTTCACCCAAGGGCCCCATGGTCCCCACAGAGTTTGAAGTATAATTCCAGTCATTTCTCAGTGTGGTAGGGAAGACTGCCAAGGATGTGAGTGACCTGCTACAGAAAGAAGGCATGATGCCCCTGGTTCCTTCTACCAATTCGGCACTTGCAGTACACAAAGGTGCAGCCATTTCTGTGTCCTATTATGACACCAGTTTCTACTGAAGATTGTGCACATTCTCAGGTACCGTCCCACCCTGAGCAAGGAAGATGACTACTACAGTTGGATGAGTCAAGCAACTCAGATGCTTCAAGAGTGGAAGTATTTTGAAGATGAAAAAAGGAGAAGAATAGTAGAAAGCATAAGGGGAAATGCCTTGGATATAATCTGGTCTTTGCATACATTGTACCTTACAAAACTGCCATGCAGTGTTAAAGAGTACATATGTACTTACTTCGAGTGGCACCTATCTGCTTTTCTAATTGAGAGCCACCATGGAGAAAGAGGAAGAGAAATTGTCTTATTATCTGACATGATTGGAAACAGTTATCCAGAAAACAGTTGAGGCCAGCAGAATCACACCAGACCAAGCTGTTCAAATGTTTAAAGCAAGTCCAGAAAGGAGCCATACACTCGTAGATCACCATCTTCTCCCTTTGGCTGATGGACCAAAATCCTCACTTCCAACATGAAACAGTTCCTGGAAGAGGTGTGAGAGGGAGAGTAGCAGGCAGAGAGGAGAGTCAATGAAATGGTCTGGGGGAAGCCATTGCTGTCAGGACCAAGCTCTAGTTGAAAAGACTCAGATGGATTACAGTGGGCTTGAACAGAAAATAATCTGGAGGAACAAATGAAAGTACTGACCACAGCAAATGAACAGCTGACTTATGTCGAACCAAGGCCTCCAAGTAGAGAAATTGCACACAGATTTTCTGCTGGCCCTCAACATAGACCTTAAGTCCCATCTTGTACTAGGAACAATGTATTCTGCTACAGATGTGGGCAAGATGGACATACAGCCCAAGGTTACATTCAGCCAGCAAACCCACAGCTTGTGAATCACAAGTGGGAAAGGCCACTTCCACAGCAAGGAAATGGCATGCAGAGCCCAGTGATGGCATGACATGGGTCTCAGACAGTGTAATGCTCCATGAAATGGACTAAATCTGAAATCCCTTGAGGCAACGATTTTCTCATCAGGACTACTGGGCCCCAGAGCAGACATTCCAATCCTTATTGAAGGACAGCCAAGTAAAGCATTACTTGACAGTGGGTCATACGTTACAATTAATTACCATGCTTTTTACAGCAGCCACTTAAGACACCTGCTCTCATGCCCCTGAAAGGTGTTCAGTACAGTTTGTTTTTTTATTAAGAGTATGTATAAAAATGAATTATTACATACATAGAAACATAGAATATAGACTTTTATGGCAGACAAGGACTGCTTGGCCCACCTAGTCTGTCCATTTCCCTACCTACAAGATAAGCTGCATATCCTAGTTAACCAACAGCCTATTTCTTCTTACCCCCCACAAAAATTGCCTTATGTCTGTCCCATGCATTCTTGAATTCTCCCACAGTTTTGGACCCCACAACCTCCTCAGGAAGGCTGTTCCATGCGTCCACCACCCTCTCTGTGAAAAATACTTCCTCACATTGCCCCTGAACCGCCCCCGATCTTCAAATGGTTTCCCCTTGTTCTTGCACATCTCTTTTTCTGAAAGATGCTACCCTCTTAAACTTTGTTGATTCCACTGAGGTACTTAAAAGTTTCTATCATGTCCCCCCTCTCCCTCCTTTCCTCAAGAGTATACATATTAAGCTCCTTTAGTCTCTTCTCATATGGCTTCTCTTGAAGACTGTGCACCATTTTAGTTGCCCTCCTCTGGACTGCTCTATCCTGTCTATGTCCTTGCGGAGATGGGGTCTCCAGAACTGGCTGCAGTACTCCAGATGGGGTCTCACCAACTGTCTGTACAGAGGGATAACAACTTCCTGTTTTCCGCTGGTGATGCCTCTCCCTGTACATCCCAGTAACCACCTAGCCCTCCCTACTGCCTTCTCACATTGCTTGCTCACATTAAGGTCATCTGATATGATTACCCCCAGGTCCCTTTCCATTTTTGTTGTTGTTAATACCTCCCCCTCTCCCCATTGTGTAATCTTCCCCTGGGTTTTTGTTTCCCAGGTGCATTATTTTGCACTTCTTTGTATTGAATCCAAGCTGCCATACTTCTGACCATTCCTCCAACCTTGCCAAGTCCCTTCTCATCCTTTCCATGCCTCCTTGTGTGTCAACCCTGTTTCAGATTTTTGTGTCATCTGCAAAGAGGCATACTTTTCCTTCCAGTCCCTCTGCAATGTCACTTATGAAGACATTAAAAAGGATTGGATCCAGTACTGAACCCTGCAGTACCCCACTAGTAACCCCTCTTTCTTCAGAGTGGACTCCATTTACGATTAGTTTCTGTGTCCTGCTGTCCAGCTAATGTTTTACCCAGGCTACCACCCTGGGACCCATTCCCAGGCTGGTTAATTTGACTATTAAAATTTTGTGTGGGACTTTGTCAAATGCCTTGTTAAAGTCTAGGTAGGCCATATCCACAGCCCCTCCCTGGTCTACTACTTTGGTCACCCAGCCAATGAAATCAATTAGATTCATCTGACATGACCTTCCTGCTGTGAACCCATGCTACCTTGGGTCCTGTGCCCCACTGGCTTCTAGGTACTCAACAATTCTTTCCTTTAGAAGTGATTCCATCACTTTCCCTACCACAGAGGTCAAACTGACAGGTCTGTAGTTTCCTGCCTCTGTCTTAGTCCCAATTTTGTGAAGGGGAATCACATTCACCTTCCTCCAGTCCTCAGGTACCACACCATCCTCCCATGATTTGTTAAAAGGGTAGTCAGTGGTTTCACTAGTTCTCCCCTTAATTCTTTTAGAATTCTGGTGTGAATTCCATCAGGCCCCATTGCTTTGTCCACCTTCAGTTTTAGGAGTGCTTTCAGAACCCTTTCTTCTGTGAAAGGAGTGGGATCGACCCCCCTGTCCACAGTGTGTCTGTTAATTGGATTAGGCACCTCCCCCTCCTTCTCTTTTGTGAATACTGAGCAGCAATATTCATTTGGTATCCCTGCTTTTTCACTGTCCCTCTCTGCCCACTCTCTGTTCATTCTATTCTATTGCAGTGTCAGTGGCTCAGTAGGTAGCACACTCGCCTCTGAGGCCGGGAGATCAGAGGGCTGTGGGTTCAGTTCCCACATCTGGCACTTGGGTTAATATCCCAGTACTGACACTGTAGTGCAGCATGAGAGGGGTGCTGCACTTCTGAGGTGCCATCTTTCGGATGAGACGTTAAACCGAGGTCCCATCTGCCTGGATTGGTGGTAGCTCAGGTGGATGTTAAAGATCCCATGGCACTTATTCGAAAGAGTAGAGAATTTCCCGGTGTCCTGTCCAAATTTCCCTCATTCACTATAAATACCACCAACAGCTTAATCTGGTTCAAAGTCAGTTGGCATTCATCTGTATCCCCCTCCCCCGGGTCGTGCCTGAAAATAGGCAGGATTTGTCTAGTGCACTTACCCGGTCAACAAAAGCTAAATAAATACATAAATAAAATAAATATTCAGCCTCACTATCCCTCCCTTTGTCTTTCTACACTCCCCGAAGTACCTATAAAATGTTTCATCCCCCTTCTTAACCAAATTGGCTATCTTTTCCTCAGTTTGGGCCATTGCTATTTTTACTTCCCTTCCTGCTTCCTTCTGCCTTAACTGGTACAGCTCTCTGTCCTGCTCCTTCTGTGTTTCCTTATACTTCCTGAATGCTATCTTTTTTCCCTGACCTTCCCCACCACTTCTTTTGAGAACCATAGTGACCTTTTCTTTCATTTTGATTAGTTTATTTGCTTCACACAAAGGCTTGTTGCCTCTGTGATGGCAGTTTTGATGTTTCCCCATTGTTGCTCCACCCCTCCTTCTAGCCTGTTTGCTAGTGCTTTTCTAAGGCACTCTCCCATCTTGCCAAAGTCAGCCCTCCTGAAGTCCAGTACCCTCACTTTTGCATGGCTTGACTCTTTAGTTGAGTTTATTGTGAACCAGACTGTTTGGTGGTCACTTGTTCCCAGATGGCTACAGACTTCTAGATCTGAGATCCTCTCACTGTCCCTATTTGAGAGTACGAGGTCTAAGATTGCTCCCTCATGAGTGGGTGCCAAAACTAGCTGTCTAAACCACAATTTTATACTTTAAATACAATCACTTATTGCACTAGAGCCCTACTATTAATTACCTAATACAAAGCTTCTTCAAACACATTCCATCCTAGAATTTATACATTAGTTTATAAGCATAACTTTTTATGGCAAACATTTTGCGCTTCACTCATAGTGCTGGTTTCAAAAATGTCATTACCTTTCGCTTTATCTATATGTCTGTCAAACAACAGAGGTGTCAGTTTTTTCCTTTCTTCAACCATTTTGGGACAATCCCACAACAAATGAAGGGCAGTTAATTCTGTGGTTTCATCACATATACAGACATTTTCTGCTGGATATATCATATCTGGTTTCCAGATGCTCCCAAATTGTTCAAACCTTAATTTGTGGACCAGGATCATTGTGAGGCAGGTTTGTTAGCTGGATCACCCTCAGGCTTATGGCTTGGGGGTGTCCAGCTGACTATCTCAGACCGGATGTGGAACTTGGGCATTGTATTTGACGATTGTCTGACTTTTAAGTCTCAGGTGTCAGCAATTGTCAAAACCTCTTTTTGTCATCTGAGGAACATCGCCAGGGTGAAGCACTTGGTTCCTCCAGAGGATCTTCCAACTTTGGTCCATGCCTTCATTACCTCCCGCCTGGACTATTGCAATGCCCTATACCTAGGGCTTATGGGGGTTGAATTTCGCCACCTGTAGCTAGTACAGAATGCGGCAGCCAGGCTTTTGACTGGTTCTTCTAGGTCCAGTCATATAACGCCTGTGCTCTGCGGACTGCACTGGCTGCCAGTTTGCTGGCGAATCACCTTCAAGGTCAGTTTGCTGACCTATAAGGCCCTACATGATCAGGGACTTGCTTACCTGAAAGATCTCCTTCGTCCCTACTGTCCCCCCCACTCACTCCGATCCACTGACGAGGGATTGCTAGAGATTCCCAGGGTTCGCTTAAAAACTTGAGGGGCAAGATCTTTTAGTTTTATGGCCCTGACCCTGTGGAATTCTCTACCTCTTCAGGTACGAAATTGCCCGACTGTCCAGAGCTTTAAAGGAGCTTTGAAAATCTACCTTTTAAACAAAGCTTTTAATGACTATTAATTATTTAATCTTAATCTTGTTTTAAATTTTATTTTAAATATTTATTGTTTTATGTAATTTGTAAAGGCGTCTTGGTTTAAGAAAGGTGCCTTAAATAAATAAAGATTGATTGATTGATTGATTTACTGAATGCTCTTTTATGAGTACTTTTTTCACAGAATTTTAAATACCTTTCCATCCCAAACATATATTGTGTTTGCTTCAATTTCCTAGGTCTTGCAGAACCTCTTATATTGGCCAGGTCTCCCTGACTTGCATTATCCGAGACCCTTTGTAAGACCATTTGGAAAAAAGATATAAGATTCATAGAGGGTTTTAATATAGAATTATGTGGTAACCCAATTTGGTTTCGCTCCTGGTTCATCTTTGTTAACCAGCAGGAAGGGGTCTCATTCAGGTTACTAAGCATATCTTTTTTGCAGATATCTAATAAGCTACCTTCTGGTGCACTGAGAAACTTCCTGGAATATACAATGTTTCCACTTTTATAGGAATAGCCCCTGTCACCACTCTTACAGCACTATTCATAGTGTATATAGGAACCCACAGGAGATTTTTCAGAAAAGCCATCTGAAGTAATTCAAGATCTTTTGTACTAATATTAAATACCCATATTTCTGTGGCATAAAATACCTTGGAGTTAATTTTTGCATCAAAACAGTTATAAGAAGATACAAATTCGTCTTTAGAGAAGGATTTTACAAAACGGTTAATCCCCATCATACTATTTTTAACATCAGCCCTAATTTTTGACAGGTGAGATTTCCACTTTAGGTCCCTATTAAAAATAACTCCCAAATATTGAAATTTTTCCACCTCTGCAACCCTTGAGCCATTAATAATCCAAGGAGTAAGTATTTTCTTTTTGGAGCCGAATGCTGCTATTTTTGTTTTATCTATATTCAATGTTAAATCTAATTCCCCAGACTATTCTTTACAGAAGTCAATGCCTGTCTTAACCCCAAAGGTGTTTGTGCAAATATTATGGCATCATCTGCATACATGAGAATTTTTACAGGGATATTATTAAGTTTAGGGCAAAGGGTATCAATTTTCAAGATTTTCTATTAAGGTATTAATGTAGATATTAAAAAGTGTGGGTGCAAGAAGGCATCCCTGTTTCACCCCTGTTTCTGCCATTATCTGTTCTGTTAGCATCCCAAGTTTCGCTACTCTTGTCCTTACTACAGTATCCCTATGCAGCAGCATCAGTATCTCCAATAGGTTACCATCTATACCCTTTGATTTCAAGATACTCCAAAGAGTTTCTCAATTGACAGAGTCAAATGCTGCCTTTCTAGCTACAAAGGCAGCATATATTTTTCCTTTCTTCTGTTTGACATATTTATTCAAAATATAATCAAGGACAAGTATAAGATCTATCATTCACTTACCCTTTTGGAAACCAGCCTGAAAGGGGGAAGGTATATTCCGGGCTTCCATCCACATTAGTAGCCTATTTAATATTATTCTGGAAAATATCTTAAGGCTATCACTTAACAGTGTTATTGGACAATAATCAGCAGGGGTATTAACAGGTCCCTTCTTATGTAGGGCACAATTATTCTTGTTTTTCACTGCTCTGATATGCTTTTCTTTTTTACTATAAATTCAAATAATGGCAAAAATAAATCTGCCCACCACTCTGGGTTGGCCTGATAGATTTCTGCCCCCACCTCATCCATCCCTGGAGCCTTATTACTTTTCTGGGCACACATAGCAGAAATAATGTATTGTCTTGTAAACACCAAATGATTTGTGATCCTGTCCCTGTCTGATATATACAGATGTCTTCTAATGTCAGGCAGGATAATTTTAATTCCATTCTCAGACCAAGCAAATATTTTTTGAAAATACTGCTAACTTTCCTTTTTTTGCAATGACAGCATCAATATTAAATTTGCTCCTCCCCATCCCAAATGCCACCAGATTCCAGAAAGTTATCATATCCTTATTGCTAATTGCTTCCTGGAGCTATTGCCAGTTTAGTTGGTTGAAAAGTGCTTTTTTCTCAATTAAAATCTTATATCCACTTTTAAGGTACTTCATTGAGATTCTATCAGAAATAAAATTATATTTCCTAGTGCATCTTCCAAGCTTTAAAATAAAATTTTTCATATTTATACAATCTTCATCAAACCATTTTGCTTCTTGCCTCACATCCAACCTGTTCTTTCTCTGATTTGGAGCAAGCTGCTTAAGGATTTCTTTCTCCATTTCTTTAAGCTGTTCCCATCCATCTCTCTGTGCTGTATTAGCTAGCTAATTTAGACATCTATTTTTTTGAACCACTATCTCCTCTAGTTCTAAAATTTCTGACACCTTTTCAGCCAGATTTTCTGACCATTTAATTTTCTTGGCGTTATATAACAGCATATTCTGGTCCACTTCTAGCCTTCTTATCTCCTCCATATCCCCTGTAATTATCCATGTGCCAGTTATAATGAGTTCAAGTGGCCTGTGGTCATTATCGCATAGGTCTAAGACCTGGAGCTGCCTGATTTACCCTATTAAGAAAATATCCATTATAAAATAATCAAACTACCTCCCTTTTGGTTGGAAAAGGTTACATTCCCCAATCTATCACCTTGGGATCTGCCATTTATTATCCTCAGGTTTAATGTATTCAAACATTCCAAAAGAGCCCCCCCCCCCGCATATTACTTTTAGAATCCAATGAAAACCTCACAGGTATATCAAATATATCATCCAAGTTCCAGTTGTTATTTTTATTTTCTGGTTGAGCACCAGTTCTGACATTAAAATCACCACCCAATAATAATGTGCTCCCTTGGAATTGTCCCTATAGGACTAATAATATTTCTTCTAGTTTCTGTAAGAATTGAATTGTCATTTTTTGTGTGTGTGTGAGGAGGTGTATAAACATTAACCAATATGCAAGGGGGAGATTTCGCCTCTCAATTTCCACACATACTATGTCAAATTTATTATCTTTATAGATACTATCTTGCATCTAGATACTTTCTTGCATCTAGATGCAAGATGGTCTCTAGATACCATCTTGCATCTAGAAAAGTCACCTGGATGGTGTGGGGGCAAAGTCCAGTAAAGAGCAATGGCTGGCACAGGGGATACGGGGAGGGGAATAGGGGTTCTTCCGATACATTAGGGAGTGGAGAAAAACAAAGGTCCATCTTGGCAGATTGAGATCAAAAGGAGGTTGGGTGGAAGAGGCAAGGGACCAGACAGAGGTATTAATGAGTACTTCACCTCTGTGTTCACTAGGGAGGGGAATGGGATATCTACAAAGTGAGTCATGATGGGGATAGAAGCGGTAGTGAGTGGGATCAGGGGAGCAACAGAAATGGAGCAAGAGGGAAGGAGAGGTTCCCCAGGAGTGTCACATCAGGATAAGGATAAAAAGGCCAGTAAGGTGGCGGAATGGATGATGCTATCTCCACTGAAAGGGTGTGGTTAGCTCTTAAGGCCCTAAAGAAAGAAAAATCTCCTGGGCCAAATGGCATTCATCCAAGAGTACTATGGGAATTAACGGACATACTGGCTGCACCCCTGCTGGAGCTCTTCAACAGGTCTCTTGAGACAGGGAGGGTATCTAGGGATTGGTGAGAGGCACATGTGGTGCCAATCCATAAAGGGGGGTCGAGGGAAGTACCAGGTAACTGTAGACCCATCAATTTGACCTTGGTGGTGAGAAAATTAATGGAGAGTATACTAAAGGAACGATTGGGAGTGTACTTGGAGGAGGTGGGAGGTCTGGATAGTCGGCAACATTGGTTTGTGCCAGGTAGATCATGTCAAACCAATCTTGTGGAGTTCTACGAATGGGTAACATCAGAACTGAACTGGGGAAAGCCTGCGGATGTATTATTCTTGGACATCAGCAAGGTGTTTGACTCTGTCCCCAATAATGGTCTGGTGGAGAAACTGACGGGGTTGGGAGTAGGCCCTTTGATGGTCAGATGGATTGAAAACTGGCTAGCTGGATGTAATCTGAGAGTAGTGGTCAGTGGGGAGCTCTCAAACCTTAGAGAGGTCGGTTGTGGGGTACCGCAAGGCTTGGTCCTGGGTCCGATCCTGTTTAATGCATACATATCGGACATCAGGGAGCGTATAGGGTGTGAAATAAGTCTCTTCACTGATGATACCAAGATGGGAGCAGTAGTTGAGGGGGAAGAGGGGAGGTTGGCCCTGCAAGGGGACCTGGACACCCTGGAAAGGTGGGCTCACACTGGAAATTAAATTTCAATATCACCAAGTGCAAGGTGTTACATCTTGGGTGGAGAAACCCTAAACACAGGTACACCCTGGCAGGGAGGTGCTTGAGGCCTCAACAGGGGAAAAAGACCTAGGAGTCATGGTGGATGCATGTATGAATAACTCTGAGCAGTGCAGGAGAGTGGCTAGCAAAGCAAACAGGATGTTGGGATACATCATAAGGGGGATCACCTCTAGAAGCAGGGAAGTGATTCTGCCACTTTACAATGGACTGGTTAGACCACACCTTGAGTACTGTGTACAGTACTGGAGACCACACTTGAAGAGGGACATACAGCTCCTGGAGAGGGTACAGAGGAGGGCAACTAAGGTGATATGAGGATTAGGGAATTTGACATATGAGGACAGACTTGAGGAGCTCTGCCTGTTTTCATTGGAGGAGAGGAGAGGAGAGATGGGGTAACATGATTGAGGTCTTCAAGTACCACAAGGGAATAAATAGGGTAAACAAAGAGGGGATCTTTAGACTACAGTGGGAGGTATCATCAGAGGGCATGGTTTGAAGTTGGAAGGTGGAAGGGTGAGGCGGGAAGAGGAGGAGGTTTTCCACTGAGAGGGTGGTGAATCCTTGGAACACGCTGCCTGGAGAGCTGATTCAGAGATCCACAGTGATGGGCTTCAAGTGAGGGTGGGACAGACACAGAAAGTGGATGTATCAGATGATGGCCTGGCCCGGGGTGGTGGTGATGGATGATAGGGGTTTCTGGAACACAAAGGGGTGGAGGGCCTTGGTTCTCAACTTGAGATCTGAGGTTTGAGCAGACTCGATAGACCATAAGGCCTAATCTGCTGGCAATTAGTATGATACACTTGGCTTTTATCTTTGAATCTACCTTTATCATAGTACATATTCCTCCTGCAACATGGCCATAAACACTTTGCTTCTTTGCTGGAATGTGCCATGCTTGATATCTTTCTATTTGATAAACATCTGTATTAATAACCCACATTTCCTAAGCATCATTATAGGGTAGTTGTTCAGAAATCTTACACAACCAATATCCTTCAATTTACTAGCAATTCCGGCAATATTCCAGCTAAGAATGGCCAGATCAACTACTCCATCCCTATTTGTTTTCATGAACCGTCAGTTGACTTCTTCATTCTCTGTCAGGCAAATATCAGAGGCTTCACTGTCCATGTTAGATAACTGTGTCTTTCCAACTGAATATGAATTAGAAGATGAGTCATCGGATGAGAATCGAATCAACTTATCTGAGTGCTCCAGGACTACACTTGTATTTATTCTAATACCCCTTTGCATCCTACCTCTTATACATTTTCTCTCTTCCTGGTTCATCCTATCATTACCGGGTTTTAGTTCATGAACTGTTACTGGGGAAACCATATAGTTAGTGATTCTTTGTTGTAACTTACACCAACCTCCATCTCCCACATTTCCTGCCTTTTTTATATTTTCTGGGCCATCCCTACCCGGTCTTGACTAATTTTCTTGAGTTATCATTGTTTCTGCTTTAACTCCTAAAGATACCAACTCGTCTTTTACTGCCAGTATTTTTTGCCTTATAACTCCATTTTTGGTGACCAGATAAATCCATCCTTTCTCTCTACTGGTTTTACATCTATAAACTGATATAATGTCTGACCACATAAATTTCTGGCCTAAGATACCTTTACAAATGTTATAAACTGCCAACTTCAAGGTTATAAGATTTTCATTTCTATTCTTGAGTAATGCTTTCAGGAATATCGTTGATGCTATCAACTCTTGTTCTATTAGTAGTTCTTTATTTGTTGATGACCCACTATTGCCATTTAAGTGCTCCCCTTTTTGGTTGTGGAGATCTTTACCATTAGCACTATAATTAACTGTACTACTTCCTTCTACTTCCATTACCCGGTATCTTTTTTGTTTCCAATTCTCCTCCAATATTAGAATCTTTTCCTCTAAGTCTCTATCACACTTGCCTAGGTTATTTGACAAACCTTCATTTTCACCATCTTTTGAAGGATTTCTAACCTTTTTTTGTTTCCTTCTTAACTTCTTCTTTAGTGTGGTAACATTACCCCCTTCACTTTCCTTCCTCTTCTTTAGCCCTTCTACCAGTCTGTTTATCTCCATCTCTTCGCTATTTCCTATTTCCACTGTAGTCTTCTTTATTAAAGAGGCAGCCACTCCTCCATTTTTCTTTTTTGCTAACACTAAATTTTTTCCTTCATTCTTTTTGATCTAACCTCCACTTCCTTTGGTCCATCTTTTTTACTTGTAACTGAAGTAAAATGAATTAGCAGCTCATTATTAAGCAGTATCCCATTACGGATTTCCTTCAACATTTCTAGGAGAGGGTTAACATTTTCTTTTAATCCTCAATCTTTTTTCTTTCCTTTAGCTAGCTTCTCTCCAGCTTTTCTTCCAATAATTATTTTTTCCCCTTTAAGCTGACCTGTGTAAGTTCCTTGTTAAGAGTCACAGGTTCTACTGATACTGCTTTTTCCTCTAATGGATATACTTCTTGTAATCTGACTCCTTGGGTATAAGGGGTCAGAAAAGTCTCATATTCATTTAAGAAAGAGATGTTATGATTCATATCTGACAGGTGAGCAGTTTCCAAGTCAACAACCTCATCAATAATATTTGATATTTCATGTATATCTAGAAAGTCCCCTGTATTTTCTATCTGGCAAATCCTTACTTCACTACCCAATTCCCCTTGGTTCACACATAGTTCCATGGGCCATAAGTTGTCTTTCACTGTTAAGCTGGTATTAGGCATACAATTGTCCCCTTCCAGGGTTCTTATTGTTTTCATTATTGGGTGTTCATTAATATCCCCTGTAACTAGGGCAACTCCATCTATATTACTGTTAATGGGGGATGAACTACGATTTGGAAGCAATATACTTGCAGCTTTTGTTAGCTACCTTTTTTCAACCATTTTCTGAGCTTTTACGTGAATATAACTTGTTATCTTCCTCCCCCTTTTCCCCACATCCATAGCTGAACCATTCATTTTCTTTTTATTTTTGGCCATCCCTTTTTTGCCTCCTGTTGCTTTTTCCTAGGAGGCAAAGACGTGGGGGTTTTATTTTCTAAGTCCCTTACTGTACACCTTGTTTGTCTTGTATCCATCTCCCTAGTTCCAGGCGACTCAACAGGAAGGGAATATAGTACCCCACAAGCACTTATGCACTCCGTTTAAGGTAAAGAAAAAAAAAACAGTCACACTAACAGTGAAATAATTGTCCTTAAGTTTTAAATACAGGTAGTCTTTACAAGGGTATTCAGCAGTCCTTTTTATATGAGTTCATATGTTAAAACACACAAGGATTTACTGCTCTTCTAGCTTTCCCCTTGTGTTATATCCTCTCCATTGTTCTTCAACTAATATTTCCTGGTTCACTTCACTTCTAAAACCAAAGGCCACCATATAACTGCTGGAGGCCCACACCAGGCTTCAAGTAGACAGTTCCTGTAGAAATCAGGGTGTTTGAATCTATCCAGGTTTTGTCCATATATCTTTAAGTTTTTTCAGGTGAGGTAGATACTTCTTAAGGCTTTCTTCCCAAATTACCATTTTCTCATTAGGAGCTAATATTTATCCAGTAGCTGTGATAAAACAAAGGCAGATTGGACTATTCTCCTCAGCAGCATGTTACCGGTGCTAATTGCTAGCACTATTATTCGATAACTCACAACTTCCAATGGTTAAAACGCTGCTACTGCTGCAGTTAAAAACTCCTCTTTTTAATAGTAGATAAAAAAAATGCTACTGCAATGAAATAGTGAGCAATATCATAGTGGATATCTAAAATTATCTAAACAACCAAGTAGCTGTAAAGAAAAATGCAGATTAAATAAAGCAAAAACTGCCGCATCGGCATGCTATCTGCAGCTCCTGCAGTTTGCTGTTCCATGTCAATTGCTCAGAGGAGAAATGGTAAAATGAAATGACTTTCCCTGTGGGGTCTGAGGGACTCTAGCTATCCTTATGATGATTACTGCATTCTGCAAGTTGAATTCTCTGGAGCAGGTAAGGGAGTGCCACACAGAACTGACACCATAGCACTGATTTGTCCTGAATCCAAGACCATGGATGACACTTCTGTGTTAGTTGTAACCAGCGCTGACATGCTTGGGAGACTGACCCAAATGTGCTGAGAGAGCAGGAGCACAGTGCTTAAAGAATGTGCCATTGCGAGCAACAGTGAAGGGAGTGAGCCTGAAACTGGACACCCTGAAGAGATTGTTGACAGAGGAGCACATTGGAATGATTCAGTGCATCGACAGCAATGAAGTGATCTTGCTGCCCAATGCACTGTGCCATGTAGTCAGTATAACCAAATTCAAGCATCAACCAGCCAGACCTACACTCATCACTGATGCACCAGCTGGCAACAACCTGCCAGAAGGACTGATGATCCAGAGAGGAGTGATGCCACTGCCTACTACCTCCTGGTCAAGACAAGTGACTGTGAGGATGAAGAATGAGACTGAGAAACCCATCATCTTATGGAAAGGCTGAGTGTTGGAGAGTATTTTCCATGCAACAGTGTGACCAGAGTGGACCCTGAAGTAACCACTACCACAGAGATCAACCATGAACTGCTTGACTTTAGACACTTGCCTATAGCTGATCACCACTGGTGGAGCCTGAGTAATAAGCTAATTAAGGGCTAGAAGGTGTTCTCACTGAACAAGTGAGACATGGGATGTGTCTGAGGAGAGAAGCACCACATCCACCTTTGAGACAACTGCCATTTTGGGATAGAACCTAGAGATTCAGTCCTGCAGACATAGAAGATGTCAGGCACCATCTACAAGAGCTACTGGTGGTTGATATTATCAATGAATCTGGAAGTCCCTATTCCTCATCCATAGTGGTAGCCAGAAAGAAGAATGAAGCCATACAGATGTGCATAGACTACAGCACTCTTAATAAGAAGACAGTGATGGTCCAGTACACAGTGTCCTGAGTTAAAGATGCCCTGGCTGGCTTGACAGGAAGCAAGTGGTTTTTGATGCTGGAGCTGCACAGTGGCTACTATCAGATACCCATGGCAGAGGACGATAAAGAGAAGACAGCCTTCATCTGCCCTCTGGGGTTCTTCCAGTTCAAGTGGATGCCCCATTACAATATCTGAGGCCCCAGCTATGTTTCAGAGACTAATGGAGAAAGCAGGAGGAGACATGCACCTGCTGGAGGTGCTTGCATACCTGGATGACTTAATAGTGTTTGAAAGAATGTTGGAAGAACACAAAGCAAGACAGAATCATCGAAATATAGACAATGACAGCAGAAGAAGAAGTCCAAAGGTCCATCCAGTCTGCCTAAATTCCCTATTTAGTCCTGGGGCCTACTGTTCCTCCAGGGTCATAGCCCTTCCCACCCCTTCTTCTCCCTGATTCAGATATCCAAAGCAATCACTTATGCCCTTTGATCTGTCTCTGACATGCTTAAAATCACTATTTTTGGTTTTCACCCACCACCCCAGCTGGCAGCCTGTTTCATGGCTCCACCCTTTCTACAAAATAGAACATATAAAGTAGAATTTCTTCACAACCCTCCTGAACCTCCCTCCTGTTAGCTTCAAATCATGATCACATGACCATGAGCTGGTATTCAAGTTAAATAGTTCCCTCAGTTCACCATGTTAATTCCCTTTAGTAATTTGAAGGTCTCTGTTATATCTTTCCTCTCCCTTCTGGTCTCCAGTGAGTACATGTTCAGTGCCTTGAGGCACTCCTCATAGGACACACCCTGCTGGTTCTGAATCTTTTTTATTACTCTGCGCTGCACAGTCTGGAGCCTATCCCTATCCTTCCTCAGGTGAGAACTCCAAAACTGGGAACAGTAGTCCAGGTGTGGCCTCACCAAGGATCTACAGTATATGGGGAAGTATTGCCTCCCTTTTTCTACTATTGATACCGCTCCAGATACATCCAAGCATACTATTTGCTTTTCTATAAGCCTTGTTACCTTGACTCAATTGCTTTAGGGAGTCAATGATCATAATGGCAAGGTCTCGTTCCTCATCCATGATAAGTTTCACTTTGTCCTGGGTTTCTTATTCCCAAGGTGCATCACCTTGTCCTTTTTGGTGTTGAATTTCAACTTCCAAACCCTTGACCACCACTCCAGCTTTTGCAGATCTCTCTGCATTTCCTTTATTCCCTCATCATTCTACACCCTTCCATAGAACTTAGTGTAACATGTGACGAGACATAGCCTGCCTTGTGTCACTCACCACATGTTGAAGAGGACCAGGCCAAGGACAGAACCCTGCAGAACCCCACTTATGACCTCCCACTATTCTGATTTAACCCCATTGACCATTCCTATTTGCTGCCCCCCCTTTAGCCAATTACCCACCAAGTTTACTATGACCTTGGACACACTCGGATCCTCCATCTCCTTAAGTAAGCATCCATAGGGTACTGAGCCAAAAGCCTCACTGAAGTCAAAGTAGAACAAATCCAGAGCATGTCCACTGTCCAAGTGCCTCATTACCAAGACAAAGAAAACTATCAGGTTAGCCTGACAAGACCTCCCTGCCACAAATCTGTGCTGCTTGCTATCCTGGAGACCATTGCCCTCTAAGTAGTCCATGAGATCTGCTTTGACTAGTGACTCCATCAGTTTTCCTACAATAGACATAAGACTAACAGGCATGTAGTTTCCTTCTTGTTCCTTGTCCCTTCCCATTATGGAGCAGAACTATTTCCACCACTCTTCAATCCTTCATAATCACCCCTGTCCTTAGAAGGCTGTTGAACTGATCTGCCAGGGGATAAGCTAGTTCCACTGCCAATTCCCTGAATATCCTCAGATGCAACCCATCTGGTCCTGGTACCTTATCACTCTTTAGGCTGTCAGCCCTTTCAGCACACTTTTACTAGTAATTGCTAGCTGCCTCATCTCCCAGACCCCCTTAAAGACTGGTTTAATGTCACTCTCTGACATGGGCCTACAATCCTCCCTGTTGAAAACTGAGCAAAAGTAATCATTAAGGGTGATAGCTTTTTGCCTGTTTCAATTCACCCTGTCCCCCTCTGTTAGCCTCACAGTTACCCCTCCATTTTTCCTTTTTACACTAATATACCTGAAGTAATGTATTTTTCCATTCTTGAGCTCCTCCTTGATACACAGTTCTGTGTCTGATTTTGCCTGCCTAACTCTCCTCTTTGCCTCCCTTTTTTTCAGCAGATTGACAAAAGTGGTGGACAGATTGCATGAGCTTTGGCAGCCATCAGTCTAGTATGTGGGCCACATTGTTTCCATGGTGGGTTAAAGACAGACCCAGACAAAACAGAGGCTCTCACCACTTGGCCAAGAACACACAATCTCAGGACTCTGCAGTTGTTCCTTGTGTTCTGTGTATACTACATATAGTTTGTAAAAGATTACTTAATTGATGTCCACCCTCTGAATGACCTCATCCAGAGGTGCCCACCTACAAACAAGAAGAAAGACCATTCTGAGAGAAGAAATCCTCCAAAATAGTATTGGAAAGTCAAACCATCTTTTGCCAGATGGACTGATCAGTGTAAAGCAGCTTTATGAGAAATCATTGAAAGCCTCAGTGTGGCCCCAGTGCTAGCATTTGTAGATTCCACAGAACCCTATATATTGCTTACAGATGCCACTTTAAGTGCGTAGGAGCAGTCCTGTACCAGGAGCACCCTGATGGACTTCATCCAGTGGCATTTGCCAGTTGCAGTTTGAACCCCTTTGAGAAACAGTGTCCTGTGCACAAACTTGAATTCTTACCCCTCAAGTGGGCAGTTACAGAGAAATAAGAAATCATATGATTAATTATACAGGGCACAGTTCAACATATGAACAACCCACTCATCTATGGGAATACTACAATAAAATTGGATGCAGCTGTACATTGGTGGCTCTCACCTTTATTGACATAAAACTACAGTTTAGAGTACTGCAGTGGTAGAAGTAATTTTGACACTGATGCATTATCCCGGCATCCACACCCTGAGTAGCTGGCCTCAAGTATGAAAATTCCAAGTACCTCAGTGAAGACAATGTACTTGGAGTTTGACAGAACTGATCATGCCACTCTTTCAAACCCTCACAGAGCAATTGACATGCCAGGGGTCTCCCAAGATGCCACTCCAACAGCCAACCTTAATTTCACTTGTTTGAACCTTTTTTTTTTGCCTAAGCCAAGATAGCCTCAACTCAAACAACTCAAAGGGAAGACTGTGTTTTATGTGGTGTGATACTTGTCCTGGAGAGAGAACATGATGCAAATTAAGTACCAGTGACTCACCAGAATATCCCACTGTTATTGAGAGAGTGGAACAGATTGTTTCTAAAAGATGTTTGTCTCTAAAAGATGTTCTGCTAGTACAAACCAGTCAGTGCAGTTCCCTAGACAACAATTGGTGTTGCCATGGAAGTACTGAAAACCTGTCATCAGATCTCTACATAATGCCATGGGCCACCTAGAGTTTGACCACACTTTGTACTTAATGTGAGGATGTGTCCATTGGCCAAAGATGGCAAAATAAGTTGGGAAGCACTGCAAAACCTGCCTCAGATGTATCAAAAGAAAGACTTTCTCAAAAAGAGCCACACCTATGGTGGATATAAAAACCAGTGGGCCACTGGAGCTAGTATGTATGAAATTCCTTTCATTGAAGCTGGATAGCAAAAGCCATTAACAAAATTCTAGTGATCAGTGAATGTTACATCAGATATGCTCAGGCGTACCATACAAAAGACTAAAAAGCAGCCACTGTTGTTAAAGTGCTGCAGCAATACATACACCATTATGCATCCCTTGAAGGATCCATTCTGACTAAGGGAGGGACTTTGAAATTAGACTTGTAAAAATCTACTTTGGACAAAAAAATCTGGGAACAATTAAAAAATGCTAGGAATAAAACAAAACAAAAAATCAGGAAGTTAAAGGGAAATACTATAGACAGAAATTTCAGAATACTACCAATTCAAGGCATTACTGGAACTTGATCAAAAGCCTACTAAACCCAGGGAAGAGCCATAATAGTATAAATATAGTGGAAAATTACTGAAGTGCCACACAAGATAGGGCACTGTAGATCTTGGGCAATTACTTCATAAACCTCCCAGAACTAGACTGGAACAATAATTATCAAGTCCCTGATTACTTGGAAACAAGGGCAGACAACAGTAAATTGCAGAACATTCCAAGTTTTAGATCTAAAAAAATCACCACTAGGGAGATTGTCATGGAAATTAATAAATTAAAAACGAACAAAGCAGGAGGCCTGGATAATATTGAGATATGATTTCTGAAGGACTATGCTGTAGTTATAGGGTGGCCTTTAGCTAACCTATTTCATTTGAGCTTAATCCCGAGGATATTCCTTAAGAAATGAAAAATGGCAAAGATTATCCCACTATTTAAGGGAGGGGATGTTTCCAACCCATCAAATTATAGACCTATTGCTCTTTTATCAGTAATTTCTAAATTGATGGAACATTTGGTTCATTCTCAGTTGATGGAATATCTTGAAACATATAATAAACACCTGTCTTGTAAGGATTTAGAGAGGGGCAGTCCATGGAGACTGCACTCACAGATTTTCTTGATTAGCTAGTTTCCCCCCCCCGGGAGAGAGGTGAGCTGTGGGTGCAGTGTTTGTGAACTTGTCAAAAGCCTTTGATTTATCAAATCATCAGATGTTACAGGAGTCCCTTGAGGATATTAGGATCGCATCCAAACCATTAAAATGATTTTCCTCATACCTGAATAAAAATACTCAGCTGGTCTCCACTGGAAGAAATAACTCAACCATAGCCCCCAAAACAAGAGATATCCCTCAGGGCTCAATTTTGGGCGCCCTAATGTTCTTGATTTACTTGAACTCTCTCCCACAATTCATAAAGCATTCTAATATTATGCAATATGCAGATGACACCGTACTAGTAGCTGAAGGAAGAGATAAACAAGAAGTGAAACAAAAACTCCAAGCAGATTTTGATATTTTGCAACAGTGGTTTACGACAAAAAACTTCCTAATGAATATATATAAAAAACAACTATGTTATTTAACACCTCAAGGAGAAAACTCCGAGCACTGAGAATGCACATCAAGTTAAGTCTATAAATGGGCAGACCTTAACACAGGCATTAATCTATAAGTACTTAGGTGTGGAGTTTGATCCAGGCCTTACTTTTCACCAGCACATAGAAAAGCTGAAAAAGAAGAAAAATATGAAATTAGGGCTTTAAGAAGAGCATCCTTCTGCATGACAAGAAAAGATCGACTATTAGTATCAAAAGAAATTCCAATATTGGATTATGGGTGTCATATGTATAATTTTTCCACAAAACGATTGTTGCATAAACTGGATGCTTTGTACCATAAGATAACCAGATTTGTTTTGAGATACGACCCTACTGTGCACCATTGTATTCTTTATCAATCTTTGTCTTGGAACTCATCATAACAAAAAAGAGATAGAGCCTGGGATATTGTACTATACAAAATCTTGAAAACTGAAAAGCCAATTAGGCTTATAAATTTATTAAAATGGTCAAACCACAATTTCTGTTTGAGGAATACCAACAAAAGCTTATTTGTCCCCAAGATATGAAATAATTATGGCAAACTTAAATTCAAATATAGAGCAGCTATCACCTGGAACAGTTTGCCTATTGATTTGAGAGCATTTCATCTATCAATTAATGCATTTAGAAACAAAGTTAATAAGAATTCTGCACATATTTGTCAGTGTTTTAAATAATCAGATTTATACTTTTGTGTGTACTTAATTGGTATATGATTAGTGATTAATTATGTCCTTATTGTATTTGGATTTGGTTTGTCTGAAACATTGCATAAGCAACTTACAGGATTGCCATGAAAATAGGGCTTTAATGAGATCTATGGTGTCAAATTTGTTTGTTAAATTTAATGCCTGCATAAATAAATATGTTTTTACTACTACTTGTAAAAGAATTTCTGGCACCTTATTGTATCAGAAAGTCAAGTACCATACCTTTTTACTCATGGGGGCCTCAACCTGAATATTTTAACAGAACTCTGCTAAATATGTTACACACTTTAGACCCAGCTTAGAATCCCTATTTGAGCCAAAATGTAAGTCATTTGTTTTATTTATTTAGTTTTTGTTAACCAGGTAAGTGCACTAGACAAATTAATGCCTAGTTTCAGGCACGGTCCAGGAAAATTACATCATATAACAGCAAACAATAACTGCAACAATAATACAAAAAGATTAGGCAGATAGTATACAAACCAGCAGTGCTTAAGGGCAGAATTAAGCAATAATGCACGACAGGGTGTAGGTCGTGCTGGGATAACCTTATGCCTGGGTGGTTGGGCACAAGGCCCCAGGCTGAGTGCATCCAGCTTCCCAGAAGTGGGGTTATCCCAGCACTACCCACACTCTGGAGTGCATTATTGCTATTATACAATGGCTCATTGTTATGCAAAATAAAAAAAACACTTAACAATTGTCTTTTGTAGATTTTTAGTGTGGAAATATATATTTGTTTCTTAAAAGAAGATGCAAACATGCAGCAATAAATCAATACAGTGAGGTTGTGCTCAGATAACCTCACTATTGCCAAATGTAGATAGTCAATCAGATTACATGATTTTTAATTGCCATTTTATGCTTAACAATAACCTGATACCATCCAATAAAGTAGTACAAAAGGAAAGTCACAACTGAAGCTGGTGCAGAGCATCAGGTATCTAAGACACAAAAGATCAAGACTAAGTAGACATCAGCATACATTACAATAAGTGCGGGAGAGAAGTAATTAGCAGATATCAAAAACCTTCCCACAATACAGAACAACTGAACAAAATACATAAATTAGTAGGCACACAATATCAAGAAATGGAGCATGAGCAATTATCAAGGGACATAAGGTACTCTCAAAGTTTACAGACAGCCACAGTCTGTGGGGCTCTCCCCACTATTTTGTGACCAGTTTAGTGCATGTAGCAAAACTGAGGCAAAGCAAAGGACTGGGAACAAAAAGCTACCCAACAGGTGCTACTGCACTGACCTAGAGCACCATCTTCCCACCAAATAAATCAAACTCAGCTTACCATAGCTGAATTCTTCTCATTTATTGGGGAAAAAAGTGCCTTCAGATTTGAAGTCACAAAAAGTTCAGAGTACAAATACTAAAATAGAGGCGACAGTTTCATATCGTATCTCTCCACACAAAATAAACACACACACCCACACTACTAAGGTGCTCTCAAAGCAGCATACTGTGCCAGCAGCTAAAATAGAAATGTGCACAAACAGGTACTACATCAGAATCAGCTGACATTTTGCTATAAAGGCTTCTTTAGAGCTGATTGGCTACTTACACCCATGCATTCTTATACACACAAGACATACCGCTGTACAGGTCCCTGGTGAGACTCCACCTTGAGTACTGCAACCAGTTCTGGAGACCTTATCTCAGGAAGGATATAGATAGATTGCAGACAGTACAGTGGAGAGCAACAAAAATTATACACAGTCTCCATAAACTGCCATACAAAAGCAGGTTACAGGAACTCAACATGTACTCCCTGGAACAATGCAGGGATAGAGGGGACATGATTGAGACACTCAAGTTTCTGAAGAGTATAAACAGAGTCTCCACCAAAGAGCTGTTTATGGTCAATAGCACCAGTAGGACATAAATTGTATAGATATTACAGATAAAATAAAATCCTGTGAAGAAACTGAAACAGCATGGCTTAACATAATAGATAATAAAAATACATACATCTTATGAATGTACTATAGACCATCAAATGCTAACTCATCAATCAATAGAACATTAATTGAAGAAATACATAAGGAATTCAAATTTTGGAGAATCATGCTAACAGGAGATTTTAACCTCCCAGATATCGACTGGAACCTACATGCAGCAACTAGCAAACAAAAGAGAGATTTTTTGGACTTTGCTCTGAAGCAAATCTGATACAACATGTAAAGTCTTATACTAGGTTCAATCAATCAGTCAATCAATCAATCAATCAAAATCTTTATTTAACCAGGCAGTCACTGTTGAGCAAGGCTCATTTTTGAGGTGGACCTGGATATAGCAAGTGCAGAGTAAAGGATAATACACAATAGTTGCAATACAATGGCATAAACTGTAAGGATATAAACAGCGATAAGAATATGTGATACAAGTTGAATGAACATATATAGAGCCAAGCAGAAAGTACATCAATATTGTGACACAAGGAAAACAAGGTGATACACAACAATTACAATATACTAGCAAGACAGCAGGGTCGAGAGCAGGAGTCAATATAAATAATTGTACAGCCAAATAAACTGTACAAACAACCAGTGTTGCAGATGGCTTCTGCAACTATGGTGCAAATGCATGGGTCATAAAGGGAAGGTGAGCTGCCTGGAGCCACAAAGTCAACATAAAAGGCTCACTAGGGGTAGGGGAGGGACAGGGAGGGGGAGTGGGGAAGGAAGTGGGAGGGAGTGGCAATTAAAGAGTAAGGTGCACAGTGCAGATTGTGTTATGTGGTCTTCTAGTAGGAAGACTAATGGAGGGCAGGGCGTGAGCGAAACAAGTACAGTACCAGAGCAGGTCGGGGGAGGTAAGAGGAGGAGAGAGGCAAGGGGAAAAAGTGGTGAGAGAGAGAGAGAGAGAGAGAGCCAGGCAGTGGCTGGACCAGTAATTAGGGAAGGCTGCAGCGAGGTAGATAGTGGGCTCCAGAAAATGGGGATCCATGTTCAGGAATGGCAAACACAGGGTTCTGTGATGTGATAGGAATATAGTGTTTTGAATGTTGCTAAGCTGATGACATAGTTTAGTTTTAGATTTTTTTGCAGTTTATTCCATGTTAAAGGCAGCACGTGGCTAATGACTGCACAGCCAAAATGAGAACTGGCCTTACGTACCTTCAAGGAGAGATAGGAGACACTTCTAAGAGCATACCTACTAATAGTGCAAAGTGGTAAGCAACCAGAGATGTAGTTTGGTAGCTTATTTAAGATGACTTTATATGTCCAGATGGTGGCATTTCTTTGTCGCCTGAAGTTGAGAGCGGACCACCCTATGGTTGTGTACAACAGACAGTGTGGGTGGAATAGGGAAGGCCCGTTATAAACCTTAGGGTTCTGTGGTACAGCGTGTTGAGTTTTGAGAGTGCTCCAGCAGGACCTTGATTGTACAGGAAGTCAGCATAGTCTAGCAGAGAAAGAAATGTAGTTTGGACTAGCCTCTTCTTGGCTTCCCTTGGGAGGAGGTCTTTTATCCTGAAGAAAAGTCCAAGCCTCTGGTGGTTTCTTTATCAGTTCTTCAATGTGTTCCAGGAAGGAAAGTTTGTTGTCAAGCCATACTGCCAAGTATTTGAATTTAGTCACATACTCCAACTGCTCACCAAGTATGGTAGCGAACAGAGGGAGAGTCCCAACCGAAGTTGGGTTAGGTAGGTTGGGAAAAGGCGAGAAGAACATCACTTTTGTTTTCTTGGTGTTCAAAAGCAACTTCTGATTAGGAGCTGATGCTGCAGAAGACTAAATTCATCCTGGAGGACTGAGTATGTTATGTCGGGGGAGGGTCCACTGACATAAAGCACTGTGTCATTTGCAAAAAGGTGTATTTGGGCCTTTTTGATGGTGTCGCCTATCCTGTTGATGTAGATTGTGAATAACTGGGGTCCCAAGATGGAATCTTGAAGTACTCCTCTCAGGAGAGACGTTAAGGGAGAGACTTCACTTTTTGCTTTTACCTGTTGTGAGCGGCCTACTAGGTAATTCTCAAACCATCTGATGAATAAAGCATCTAGGCCAATTTGTCACAGGGACGTGAGGAGCAGGCCGTGATCAATGGTATCAAAGGCCTTGCTTAGGTCCAAGAATACAGTTCTGACAAAGTTCTTGTTGTCCAACTCAAGCTGCCAGTCACTGGTCACTTTGGCTAGAGCCAAGATTGTGCTGTCCTGTGCTCTGAAGCCTGACTGTAGTGGGTTTAGCAGGTCCGCCGATTCCAGATAGTTCCTAAGCTGGGTGTTCACAACTTTTTCCAGCAGCTTAGACAGGGTTGGAAGAAAGGAGATTGGCCTGTAATTGTGCAAGTCACTGGGGTCTCCAGATTTGAACAGTGGGATAACATGAGCCATTTTCCAGATAGAAAGAGGGTCACCTTGAGAGAGGGTGAGGTTAAAGAGGTGAGTAATGGGCACTGCCAAGGCACAATAGCCCAGCTTTAAGAAATAAGGTCCAATGTGATCTGCTCCTGTGCTTTTTCTAGCATCCAGATGGAGTAAGAGATCTTTGACTTCCTTCAAAGTTGTAGGTTGAAGGGAGAAGGATGGATTTGGAAATGGGGATCCTTGTTCATTGGGTCCAAGCTGAGTGCGTAGTGTGTTAGCTGGGGAGGTATCAAATGCTAGCCCTGCGGTGGCAAAATGGTTGTTGAAAGAGTCAAGGATTGAATATTTATTGGTGAATGTAGTAGTGCAAATCGAGATTTTTGTCAGCAGTGAAACACCAGGAGAATGGCCTTCAATATCCTTGATTAGTTTCCAAAATTTTGAGGAGCAGTTGGGTGAAAGATCAAGTTGGGAGCGGTAGAAACTAGCCTTTGCTACTATAAAAAGTTTGGTGCACAGGTTCCTTGCCCTCCTGAATAGATTCCAGTCATTCTCAGATTTTGTCTTGCGGGCCTTTTTCCACAGCAGGTCTCTATTATGCAAGGCGTCCTTCAGCTCGTTAGAGAACCAAGGACAGTTTTTTTTATCTGATCCGAGTTTTCACTAATGGTGCGTGTTTATTGAGACCGCTAGGATAATGTCTTGAAAGATATCATAAGCAGCAGTCACAGACTTTGCTAGATAAAAATCTGGCCAATTCACAGAATGTTTTAACTCAGAGATTAATGCATCGGAGTCAAAATTGCATAAGCACCTAATAGTGGAGAATTTGGCTCCTGAGGAGGTGGTGCGGTTGGACCTTACACAGGCAATAAATCAGTGATTGCTAATGTCAGAGAGGAAGACACCAGCATGGGTGAATAGGTGGGGTTTGTTCATGTGGATAATGTCTAACAGGGTGCTGTTAGTAGGATTGGTTTTATTTGGACGTGTAGTTTCATTAGTGAGTTGGGACAGCCCAAGTGAATCATATAGTGATTTTAGTGGAGAAGATGCACTAGATAGCCAGTCTAGATTGAGGTCGCAAAGTAGTATGGTCTTGGTGGATCTTTGTCCAAGGATAAGGCTTAAATGGTTCAGCAGCTGCAACCCAGCAGATGGGGGCCTATAATAACCTGTCACACAAAGTGATGTACTAGGTGCAATCTTGACCTGCAGGGAGAGACTTTCGAACTCATGTGGGATTGAGGTTGAATCTATGATGGAGACCGTAAATTTGTCCTTAACATAAATAGCCACTCTTCCACCTCCGGTCAGTCTGTCAGTTTGGAACAAGGAATAAGAAGGGAGGTTTATTTCATTGTTGCTTGTTGCCAGGTGAAGCCAAGGCTCAGTAACAACCAAGACATCCGGGGTAGTGTGACAAATCCAGGCCTGGATAGATGTGATTTTTTTTAACAAGCTGCATGCATTAACATGCAGGAAGCTTAACCCTTTCAGATTAGGTAGCTCTGCAGGAGATCCAATTTGTGCTGGAGGGCCAGGGTTAAGTTCAACATTGCCAGAGCACAGCAGTAAGAGAAGCAGGATCTTCTTGATTGTTACTGAGAGCACCTTTACGAGCTAAATCCACCTTCACTTGCAGGGGATATGGTTATGGCAGGGAGAGTCCCTGAGGCTAGTACCAAGCTGCATTAATGTTACATAGAACAGGACCTTGCTAGCATGGGACAGGGTAGGGAGAGCAAGGTGAGTAGACACAATAAAGATCTTTAATGAGGGCACATCTACGTTACCAGTTTGCTGTGTGAGTAAGGATTCAGTAGCAACTATGGAGTATTGAGGATGCATAAGACATAGTTGAGTAACTTTAGGGTATCAGCCTAAACAGTCATATGGTTGGGACCCCATATCATAGGAGGTGACGTATCTGATGAGGAGTATGGATGTAAGGGGTGAAAGTGCAGCAGCAGAGACAAACAAAACAACACCCACACTCCGCAGTAGTGGGCCTGTATCCATGGCCAGAGGTGTACTGGGCAGACGACAAATGAGGCAATAGCGGCTTGGTCACCTGATAGGGCAGGGACTTATTGAGAGGCTGGATCAGCTCAGTAGAGTCACAACATAGGGAAGTAGCAGTGAGAGTAGGAGGAGAAAAATATAGGTGGACTTGGTAATGAGCCAATGAGTTGAGATTTAGCAAGGTGGAAAGAGCCAATGAGGAGTGATTTAGCAAATGGGAGGAGAAGGGAGCATTTAAGGTGGCCTAGGAGGGGGGGTTGGGATGGGCCAGAAAACTCCCCAAAGGAACCAGTGCAGGAGTACTGCTCACCATACCTGATGCTGGCCTTGTAGAGCTTCTGAGCACTGTGGGGTGCTTGCTGGATGATCTGACAATGGCTGCGGTCACCGCCCGATAAGGCTACCAGAGGTCTGAAGGAAAAGCAGACGCAAAATTAAATAAAGCCCAGGAAATGAGGGAGGTACAAACAAAAAGATGAAACAAAAGAGCCCAAAAGAGCTGAGCACTTAATTGTGCTGTTAGATCGGGGGGGTGGGTTCAGACAACAGCAAAGCACCAGCTATGTCTGAGAGCCTTGGTTTGTAAAAGAAAGAGAAGAAAAGCAAAATCACATTGGGGTAGACAGGGTCTGAAAAGCTGGCCTTTTTTACCCCAAACAGAATAATGGCTGGCTTGCCGAGGAATTTAAATGTGTGACCAAACAGTCACAGATGCAACTTAATAAGATTAGCTATGCTGATGGCAGGGGTCCAAGCAGGGACTGTCACTTCCCAGGAGTATGGGGACTTGAGATAGCTGCAGCCATGAATTACTTCAGCGCAGAGGGTGCCAGCATGAATGCGGATGGCTTACAGCACTGTCAAAACCTCACTCATTGAGTGGAAAACAGTAGTCTAAGCAGGGAGCGCTATCACCTGCATAAATAATAATCCATCACAGTGTTTAAAACAGCAAGCACAATCAATACAGTGAAGGAGAAACAGGTTTGCATTGAAATCCCGGGAGAGGGAGCGGTCCAATCAGAGATCGCTGCTTGACAAGGTAGCCAATGAGCACAGATACCAGAGCAGTGCCAAATGTTTGAAGTCCAAATAATCAGTCTAGGAAATTCCCCGAGGGAACCAGTGCTGGAGTGCTACTCACGATACCTGATGCTGGCCCTGTGGAGCTTCCGAGCACCATGGGGTGCATGCCGGATGATCTGACTGTGGCTGCAGTCACAACCCGATGGGGCTACCGGAGGCCTGAAGGGAAAGCAGACACGAAATGAAATAAAGCCTAGGAAAGGAGGAAGGTACAAACAAAAAAGTCAAAACTAAGAGGCACAAAAAAGCTGAGCACTTAATTGTGCTGTTAGATCAGGGAGGTGGGTTCAGACAACAGCAAGGCGCCAGCTAATTCTGAGAGCCTTGGTTTGTAAAAGAAAAGGAAGAAAAGCAAAATCACATAAGGGGCAGGCAGGGTCTGAAAAGCTGGCCTTTTTTACCCTAAACAGAATAATGGCAGGCTTGCCAAGGAATTTAAATGTGTGGCCAAACAGTCACAGAAGCAACTTAATGATAGTAGCTTCACTGATGGCAGGGGTCCAAGCAGGGACTGCTGCTTCCCAGGAGTAAGGGAACTTGAGGTAGCTGCAGTCATGAATTACTTTGGTGCAGAGGGTGCCAGCGTAAATTTGGACAGCTTACAGCTCTGTCAAGACCTCACTCATTGAGTGGAAAACAGTAATCTAGGCAGGGAGCCCTACCACCTGAATAAATAATAATCCATTACAGTGTTTAAAACAGCAAGCACAATCAATACAGTAAAGGAGAAGCAGGTTTGCATTGAAAATCCTGAGCAAGGGAGCGGGCCAATCAGGGATCGCTGTTTGACAAGGTAGCCAATGAGCGCAAATCCCAGAGGAATGCTGAAATTTGAAGTCCAAATAATCAGTCCAGAAAACTCCCCAAGGGAACTGGTGCTGGAGCGTTGCTCACAATACCTGATGCTGGCCTTGTGGAGCTTCTGAGTGCCATGGGGTGCTTGCTGGATGATCTGACTGCAGCTGCAGTCACAGCCTAATGGAGCTATCGGAGGCCTGATGCTGGCCTTGTGGAGCTTCTGAGCGCCATGGGGCACTTGCTGGATGATCCTACCGCGTCTGTGGTCACAGTCCGATGGGGCTACCAGAGGAGGTTAAACAATCTATTAAACTTAGTGTTAACATCAGAGGAAATCAACATTAGTAAATGCTCTGCCATGCCACTGTTAGGTAACAGTGATCATTCAACTGTACATTTTATGGCTGATTTCCACAATTGCTCCACTAATGGATGTATTAAAATTTACCTGTACAAATCAGCAAATCTAGAACATATTAAATAAGATCGTAACAGTATAGACTGGGAAAACAGATTGAAAGGCAAGACTATTGATGAATCATGGGAATTTATAAAAACAATACATAAAACGATGCAAAATATATGAAATGAATAAAGAAATATGAGAAGTATGGTATACAGCCAAAATGGATAAACAAAAATATAAAGAAAACTAATAACCAGGAAAAAGAAACAATACCATCAATTTATGGAAAACAAATCAAAAAATAATTGGTTCAGGTTCAAGGAAGCACAAAAAAGTGCAAAAACAAAATAAATAGGGCAAAAAAGAATCACAAATTGTACTTAGTTAAAACTGCCAGTAAATTGAACATTAAGAAATTTTACAGTTACTTAAATTCATTAAAGAGAGGAAACAGTGAACTATCCTCAATTACCGAAAATAATGAGTCTATTACAGATCTGCTCAAAATGGCTACCACCTTTAATAATTATTTCTATTCTGTGTTTTTGAGCCAAATACAACAAACTAAAAAATCTACTAACAAACAAACGATAGGGAAACATATCTTCCCTAAAGAAGAAATAATATATTGCATTAAAACATTAAAAGATAATAGTGCCCCTGGCATTGATGACATCACACCTACAATATTAAAGCTTATGAAAGATGAAATCTGGATACCTCTGAAATTGTTATATGAAAAATCCCTGAATTATAATGAAATTCCAAAAGGTTGGAAGAAATCAAGAGTCAATCCAATATTCAAGAAGGGGAATAAATCAATGGTATCAAACTATAGGCTGATATGCCTTACCTTTGTCCCTTGTAAGATCATTGAGTCCCTGATTAGAAATAGAATACATGATCATCTAAAAATGATTCCATTGTTTGATTTCAATTAACATGGTTATGGAAGGGGGTGGTCCTGTATGACCAATTTTCTATGTTTCTTTTTTTATACTTATTGAGAGTGTAAGCAGCATGACATCACTTTTTAAACAATATTGCGTAGTCAGATATAAATACATAGACCAGTTAGCGTCACATCAGTAATAGTTGCAATAGTAATAGTAGGCCTCAATTTGGGCCTATTTTGTTTTTACAACTATAATAAAAAAAATAAAAAAAAACACAGACAGACAACCAAGACTGGGTAATCTTTGACAAAAATTATACCAATATTAATATTATTGTTGTTGTTATCATTATTATTATTATTCCTGACTTCAGTTTCATATTTAATATCCAAGGGATAGGACTTCTAGCCTAACATATGGCTGCATAGGTTTTTATATTTATTCTGGTCAACAAGCACACATAATATGTTATATCTAATATCTCTGATATATGATACTAATCTTGTTGTAAATCCCATCTGGATCATCTCACTATAAAAGCTTCCTTTCTATTCTGGATTTGAAATGTTAAATCTTCCATTTTCTGGATGTTCCAAATCAGTTCTCTCCATTCACCCAGACTGGGTGAGATTGGTTTTAGCCACTTACGAGTAATGGCTTTGTTATAAGCCATGGTACAGATGTACCATAGACACAATGAGTTGGTACCTATAATACCCTTCATAGGTAGATCAAATACTAAATGATAGAGGGAAAAGGGTTATTCTATCTGAAATAATTTTCTCAGCTGTTCTTGTACCTGTGCCTTAAAGATTTATAAAGAAGGACATGAATAAAATATGTGAACAGGAATAGCACTTTGCTCCCCACACAGTCTCCAGCAAGCTGAGGAAATAGCTGGGTCCCATTTCGCCACTCTATCTGGAAGTCAGAAAAAATCTAACTTTTACCCTCCAGAAGAATTCCTGCCACAAGAGTGAAGAAGTCACTTTAGTTGAATTCCCCCAAATTTTATTCCAGTCCAGTGGAGAGAGATGGGAACCCCCTTCCCCTTCCCATTTTGTGATAATATACTGACTTGTCTTGGCTTTATGAGCATTTAAAAATTGATATAACTTGGTGATTGTTGGTCTGGAAATGGTTAGAGAAAAGAGGTCCTCAAGTGGTATGTGTCCTGTGAGGTCTGTGGGATTTTGTGCAATAATTCTTAATTTCCTTTGGATATATGTAGATATCTGCAAATAATGCCATTTATCTTTTTTAGTCCATCCAAACTTTTGGATACATTCCTCAAAAGACAGCATAATTGTCCCCTTCATTATCTGCTTAGGATATCTGAACCCTCTCACCACTTGGCGCCTATACCATGTATCTAGACCTCCAGGTAAAAAAATCTGGGGCATGTATCAACCAGCAAAATTTCCAGATATCCACCTTAACATTAGGATATTTGCAAAACATGTCCCAGGCTATTAGAGTAGTTTGTATAGCCCTGTAATATTTTATTATAAGGGGTCTCTGTGTAGAAGTTTGGTAGAGGCATAGGATGGGGTATTTCCCTGTAACAGGGTAGTTTCTATATCCTGTCAGTGTGTCCAGGAAGGGGTATGGGTCCAGAGAAGGGCATACTTCACATGGGCGGCAAGCCAATATTCTAGAAAATCTGGTACAGCAAACCTCCTGTTTTTCTTCCTGCCATTAGAAGAGTTCTACGTAATCAAGGTTTCTGGTTGACCCAGATAAACTTAAATATCTTCCCTTGGAAGTCCCAAAACCATTTTTTAAATAATGCAACCAGAACGCATTGAAACAAATACAAAATTCTAGGTAATATATTCATTTTTACTGTTTGGATTCCGGAGTACATAGGGAAAGGAAGTATTAGCCATCTTTTTATGTCTGCTTCTATTTGTATTACTATTGGTTTGTAGTTATCTAGATATAAATAGCTAGAATCTACCCTTAAGATGACTCCTAGATACTTAAGGGTATGCAAATCCCATCTCATTTTATATTTTGCTTGTAGGACTAGCGGAGGTGTATAATTTATCTTTAAAATCTCTGTCTTTGTGGTATTAAGCGTATACCCAGATGACAAAGAATATTCCTCTATGATGTCCATCACTCTAGGCAGAGATATGTCTGGAGATGTCAAATAGAAAGGACATAGTCCACATAGA
This sequence comes from Neoceratodus forsteri, assembly GCA_016271365.2. Taxonomy (NCBI): domain Eukaryota; kingdom Metazoa; phylum Chordata; order Ceratodontiformes; family Ceratodontidae; genus Neoceratodus; species Neoceratodus forsteri. The sequence goes on along the minus strand of CM028129.1, from coordinate 640,549,986 downwards.
CTGAGATCTTATGATTTGTCCCTGCTAAATGTAAACCCCTCATGTTCTGGTCTATCCTTATCCACTGGGACAAGGGCTCAATATATAAGGAGAACAGCAAAGGTGACAGGGGGCAACCATGTTGTGTGCCCCTCCCCAAGTTAATCCTTTTAGAGATCATTCCATTAGTGCGTATGTATGCTTGTGGGTCTGTATACAACCTGGTAATCATGGCTATGAAGGTGTCCGTGAACCCAAATCCGGCAAGTACTCCATACAAGAATTTCCAATTTACCTGCTTGAATTCTTTTTCAACATCCAGGCTGAGTATTAAAGCCCCTTGTTTAGTTCTATTTAGATGGTCTATAATATGTATTGTTCTATGGGTATTATCTGCAGCCTGTCTATTAGGGATAAATCCCGTCTGATCTCTATGAATCAGATTTGATATTATTGATTGGAGTCGTCTAGCTAAAATGGATGTAAAAAATTTATAATCGACATTTAGAACCGAGATTGGCCTATATGAAGAACAGGCTGTTAAATCCTTGCAGGGTTTGGGCACCATGGAGATTACTGCCTGTCTCCAGGACGGGGGCTATATAGCACCCTCCTTAAACATTTCCTGATAGGCCGGTCTTATTAATGGGATAATTGTCTGTTGAAATTTATTGTAGAACTCTGTAGGGAGTCCATCATTACTAGGGGATTTGCATGTCTTTCCCTCTGCTATCACCTTATTAATCTCCTCAGTAGTAATAGGAGCCATAAACTGAGAGTTCCAAGTCTGAGACATCTGTGGAAGTCCCAAGGCCCTCAAAATGATGTGTATTTTTCCTGGATCTGGGTCTGTTCATGGGGCATAGAGCCCCTGATAGTACTCCTTAAATGTTTCTGATATGTGAGATAGGGTTTTGGTCTTTCTCTTAGTATATGAATGTATGATGATATGTGTAATCTGGGCCCTGGCTTGTCTGGCCCTAAGTCAGATGGGCAACAACCGTAGGGACCGAGGACCCCCCTTATAATACTTTTGTTTTAAAAAATGTAAGTTTCTCTCCACCCTAAGGTCTAGCAACTTATTTAATTGAGATTTAATTTTTTTTAAGTTCCTTACCCCTCTCCCTGTCAAGTCTAATTTGTTGTTCCACCAAAATTTTTATTTGCTTTTCCCATAGTTTCTGTTTCTCAGCCCTTTGTCTTTTTCGAGCCGTAGCAATTGCAATCAACTTGCCTCAGACCACGGCTTTAACAGTATCCCACAGAATCCTCTTACTTACTCCACTAGCCTCATTCTCCTGCATAGTCTGGGTCATTACCTGTGGAATCTGATCTAGGACCACAGGATCATTAAGCAGTGACAAATTCAGTCTCCAAAAGGTGGACCTTTGTGGCAAAGAGAGAGATCGATTGTCAAAATTAAGGGTGTATGATCTAATAATCCTAGATTGCCTATCTCACATCTCTGTGTTTGACTGAGACAGTCTCTGGACAAAAAAAATCTAGTCTAGAATATAGCTGATAGGTAGCTACTGTAAATAATGAGTGAAGTCCATTCTCTGACCTTCTGAAAAACTCCAGACATCCTGTAATCCTAATCTTGTTAGAAGGGATCTAACCTGCTTTATTATCTTGTAAGATTTCCAAGGAATTCTAGAAGTGGTATCACTAACATGGTTTAGGGTCATATTCCAATCCCCTCCCAAAATGGTTGTTCCTGCAGCCTTCTCAGCTAAAAGTAATAATATTTTTCTATATATCTCAAAGGGAGAGTTAGGGGTCACATATACTGAGGCCAAGGTGACTTTGTGTCCATTAAGGGAGCCCTTTAATAGGGCATTTCTCCCTTCCCCATCCTGCACCCACTTCGTAACCTCCAGAGGGGTATGCCTTGGAACTAATATGGCAACCCTGTGGTGTCTGCCCTGTTTGTAAGAGGAAAAGCAGATCTCTGAGTAACCAAAATTCAGCAATTTCTCATGTTCTTTTACAGACAAATGTGTCTCTTGTAAGAGAATAATATCTGGTTTCATTTGTTTTATATACTGTAAGGTTTTTTTACATTTAATAGGGCTTATTAGGCCATTTGTATTATATGTCAAGATTTTGATATCCATATCTGTCTAAAATATTTCATTGGTTTGCACCTTAGCCAAAGGCAGAGCCCCCTCCCTCTACATTTATTCCTAGCCAATCTCTGAAGTCGGGAAAGAAGATTATACTCAGTAAATAAAAGAACAGGCTTAACATAAACAAACATCATAAACTTGATATAAAACTTGCTATTGAAATATAATCTTGCTATAACATTTATTTTACATTTTTCACCTCCAAGGTAGGGGCACTGAAAGTTCAGTACCCTCTCTCTGTAAAGGTTAAAGACACCTGCAGAGCTGTAGCATTGTGGGAATCCCCCATGATGGGGATTGCTACAGGGGCAATTCTTTTGATGGAAAAGTGCCTGGAAACATTGCCCATAAAGAACTAATAAAATCCACCACATACACTGTTGCATTACAACTATGTTGTTCTCAGCTGTTAACCCTCCCCCCCCCAGACAGTCATCTTTCTTTTAAGCTCTGCTACTCCAACAAACCAGAGTTCCTTCATTTATATATAACTCTCTATGGCTTCCCAAAAATAACATTGCATCCCTCTCCCTCCACTTCTGCATATTTCACTTCATTTCTTTCCCGCATCTTTTAACAGTGTCAGCAAGTCCCAATATCCAAAATGTAGTCCAATTCAAAATACGTCCCTTCACCTCCCATTTCTGATTTCCCTTTGTCCTGAGCATGTAAATAACCCTCTGTAATGCAAAATAATCTGTTTGGATCTAATTTTGAATTGAAGTAATCCGACGAAAAACCATTAAGATATTACAGTCTCACATCAATGTTTCAAAAGGCCATAATGAAACAGTCTCTAAATACTTATAAGCTTTAAGGTGCGAACAACAGCTAATTCACCAGCATATGTTCACAGTTCAGTACAATCATATCAGCATTACCCACCCTCCCTCATTTCAAGGTTCCAGCATATTTCTTTAGCACTAGTCGTGCCAGAAAGTCACTAAGTCCCCATGGGGGCTGCTAGTAGAATTTTTAAACAGTACCTTCAAAGAAAGGCTTAACTGGTTAAGTGTTTGCACCTTCCTGATCTTTTGTTCTCCTTTGCTAGATAAAAGTCTGCGTTGTTCCAAGACGGTTCCTGAGGGAGCCATATGAGGTCACACCCTGGTGCAAGCTATCTTGTCCCCCTGGGAGCAGTTTACATTGCTGTATAAGGTTCCTGTCTGCTTCTAAGATTCTTCATTCTGGTCTGGTCTCCAAAGGAATCCCTCGATCCTTAAGAGCGGCCTCAGCTTCTTCTGGAGTTAGGTACATCTGGGGGCCTTTGTCCCAAAAAACTTCATTTTGGAGGGGTAGGGAGTCTGGAATCTGATTTTTGTGCTGTGCAGAGCTCTCATAATTGATCTGTTTAGTAATCTCACCCTCTGAATTTCGGGGATAATCCTGGTCGATGAATAGTCTGGTTCCATTATATGTGCTCTCTTTCTGTTGCCAAGCCCGCCATATTATTTCTTCTTTGGTATGATAGCTTGAGAACTTCATCAATATGTTTGTTCACTTGGGAACATAAGCAGGAGGCTGGTAAGGACAGAGGTCTGGGTTTATATTCTGTTTTAACTGAAATATTTGAATAGTTTTGTATGTGAAATTTGTTCTGTGTGTTAAAAATTACTACTTTGAGTTAGAACTGTTACTTGGGCTGTGATATTGTAACTTTTGGGGCTTTTGCATTGTTCACTTGGGAACATAAGCAGGAGGCTGGTAAGGACAGAGGTCTGGGATTATATTCTGCTTTAACTGAAATATTTGAATAGTTTTGTACGTGAAATTAGTTCTGTGTGTTAAAAATTACTACTTTGAGTTAGAACTGTTACTTGGGCTGTGATATTGTAACTTTTGGGGCTTGGGAACACTTGTTTTGCAGTGATAATTAGAGTGAAATTTAAATACTGAAAAGCCACTGGGGGTTGGGATTGAAGGGCTGTGTATTCCTGTTTGGGACTGAAATTTGAAGCAACAGGAACTGGTGGGCCTGTGACATCATATGGTACCTGATGTCTGCATACACACATTGTTAGTGGGACTGGACACACACTGGACTGTATGTGTTTGTGAGACTTGGGAACTTTATTGGTGGGGTTGAAATTGGGTGTGTAAATAACTGCAGTCAGTATAGAGAGTAACTGTATTCCAGGGGGAAGGGACTGAGAAAGGGGGTGTGTGCCATTATAAACAGAGGGGGACAAAAAGGGTGGCCATATTCCACCATGGCAGGCATCTTCAGAAGGGTTGTAGGCTGCACAGGCTGTGGGAAGGCAATAATTCTCAATTGGGCCTGGAGAGAGGGAGGCTGCCCACTCTGTAGACAGCTATCTTGTATCAGGAGTGAAGTATATTGGTTATGGAGTAAGCTGGGGGAGTTGGGGGGTGTCCAAAGATAAGGGATGTGGATATGGGCAGCAGAAGGGTGGGGCTGAGGGGAGGCTGGGGCAATTCTCTGAAATTACAGGATGTTATGTTACAGCAAGCAGGACGGGGGATATTAGGGACAGAGGACCCTTAGATAGGGATGTTGACACTAAAGGGAAAGCGTACGGGGTGAACATTCCAAAGACAAAGAGAGTGGAGGGGAAGAGTCAGAAGGGGCTGTTGTGGGGAAGCCTAAAACAGCAGACTGTGGGAAGGGAGCTCCTAAGGAGAACAGAGCAAGAGAGGAGGAAGAGGGGCAGTTTAGAGGTGCAGTCAGGGGAAACTCGGGTTACTCGATGGAGGCTGACATAGAGTGTCACAATAAATTTGAGCTACTAAGCAACCTAGAGGGGGAGGAAGGGGTTGGTGGAAATGAAGAAACTGATACAGAGGCCGAGGGAGGGAGTCAGATACCCCATACATAGGGCATCACAGACCGGCAATGGAAAGGATAGAAATAGTCCCAGAGGGAGAAGGGGAAACATAAATGTTAAGCAGATGGGGGAGATGCAACATATTGCAGACATAAGGGAGGAGAGCATGACTGGAGAGAAACTGGGAGACAAGGAGGTGGGGAAGAGCCCCTTCAGCAGGGGTTCAGTACCAAGGATGGGGCCCTAGCTAAAGAGGACCCACAGAGAGCCTCTGGAGGTGGGGTACTATTACAAGGGGGGAAGATGGCGGTGTGGGGGAAGGGGAAACCATCAGGGCCAGGATAAATGGTTCGGATAAGAGAGGGTTAAAGGGGACACCTATTCAGAGGGGGTCTGAGTTAAGTGGGCAAAATAATGAGGGAGGCAGAAAGGGGAGGGCGACAAGAGGGTCTCTAATAAGGCAGGAAGACTCCCAAGGAATTGAGACCATGAATAAATGGGGGTGGGGGGCTGAGAAGGCATAGTGGAGGTAACTATAAGGATGATGGTGGTGTTAAGGTTCTGTTATTGGAAGACTCGATGATTAGGGTGTCCAGTGGGAGGGACGGGGGGGTGGATGCCACAGCCAGGTGAAGGTATTGAGTATCTCTGGGCTGACAGTGCACAGAGCAAAGTTCATGGTGTACGAACTGGTTAGGGATTGTGGAGGGAAACCAGATCTCCTGGTGCATTTGGGAACTAACGATCTAGAGAGAAATAGCGTTTTGGAAATCCAAGCAAGGTTCCAAGAACTTGCCAAAGTCTGTCAGGATAATGGATGCAACATTTCCTTTTCGGAGATATTGCCAGTACCAAAAGCCTCGGTGGAGAAAAAAATGAAGATCACAGAGGTTAATGACTGGCTCAGGAAGTGGGGTGAAGAGAGTGGGTTGGGGGTGTTAGGGAGCTGGAAAGAAGTTTGGTAGGATAAGGGACTGTATACCAAGGACGGTCTTCATCTTACCCCATTAGGGAAGGAAGTCCTTAAACAGGGGATGGCTGACTACATTCCCGAAAGATGGGGTTTAAACTTGTGAGGGAGGGAAGGGATGAGGGAAGGGCTGACCAGAAGCCCTCTCCTCCAAATGAGGGGAGTAGCCTTTAAACCCAAGGGGGAGGGGGAAAACAGACTGAGGGTGTAGGTTTCAGGAGGAGCAGAGGGAGGATGGAAGAATAAGGAACCTGGAGGGCTAACAAAGGGATCAGGGATAAGGGTGAGGGTTGGTGTTAGTAAATGCCAGGAGCTTGGAAACAAGTTGCCAGAGTTCCAGGCCATGCTGTTCGGGGTGGATGTGGCAGCGGTCATGGAGACGTGGGCCAACAAAACCATGACTGGGACCCTAAGCTGCGGGGGTACACTATGCTTAGGAAGGATAGAAAGGAGGGCAGAGGGGGTGGAATGGCTATGTTCATTAGAGATGACATAGAAATTGCTAGGGTAGAAGAGGCAGAGGGAAACATAGAGGCCTTATGGGTCACCTTACGCTCCCCAACAGGAGATAAAGTCAAGCTGGGTGTAGTATATAGGCCCCCCAGGATGGGTCATGTTCTGGAGGATGGTTTGCTGGACAACATCATTGCCCAGTGTGGACCAAAAGGGGAAGGAGTGGTGTTGATGGGGGACCTTAATATGCCAGGTACAAACTGGGGAACCATGTCTTCTAAGGTGGCCAAGGAGCAGAGGCTACTGGACTGCTTCCAGGATGTGTTCTTAACACAGCATGTGATGGAGCCCACCAGGAAGGGGCATGTCCTGGACGTGGTTCTGGCAGATGGGGATCTGGTAAGGGACCTGGTTGTAGATGATCACAATACTGTCTGGTTTCAAATAAGCAAGGGGGAGGGGGGTGAGATCTAGGACACTGGCAGTGGACTTCAGGGGGGCAGACTTTGTGGGCATGGGAAATATTCTCAAGGATCACTTGAAGGGGATTACATCAATGACAAATATGGAAAGGAGATGGGAGGTCATAAAACGGGGACTTCATGAGGCAGTCAGGACCTGCGCTAAGGTGAAACGTAAGGGAGCAAGGTCACATAAACCATGCTGGTGGTCCAGTGAGGTTCAGGTAGCAGTCAGAGAAAAGAAGGCGGCCTACAAAAATATAAAACAACAAGAGGGATAGGATAAGGAAATGTACCATCTTGCATCTAGAAAGAATCACCCGGATGGTGAGGGGGGCAAAGTCCAGTAAAGAGCAGCGACTGGCAAAGGGCATACATGGAGGGGAAAAGGGAGTCTTCCGGTACATTGGGGAGTGGAGAAAAACTAAGGGCCATCTCAGCAGATTGAGATCAGAAGGAGGGTGGGTGGAATAGGCGAGGGACCAGGCAGAGGTATTTAACGAGTACTTTGCATCTGTGTTCACTAGGGAAGGGGATGGGATATCTACAAAGCAAGGCACAATGGGGATAGAAGTGGCAGTGAGTGGGATCAGGGGGGCAACAGAAATGGAGCAAGAGGGAGGGAGGAGGTACCCCAGGGGTGTCACATCAAGATAAGGATAAAAAGGCCAGTAAGGTGGAGGGGACAGATGATGCTATCTCCGCCAAAACGGTGTGGTTAGCCCTCAAGGCCCTAAAGAAGGACAAATCACCTGGGCTGGATGGCATTCATCCGAGAGTACTATGGGAATTGGCGGACATACTGGCTGCACCCCTGGTGGAGCTCTTCAACAGGTCACTTGAGACAGGGAGGGTACCTAGAGATTGGCGAGAGGCACATGTGGTGCCAATCCATAAAGGGGGTCGAGGGATGTACCAGGTAACTATAGACCCATCAGTTTGACCTCGGCGGTGGGAAAATTAATGGAGAGTATACTAAAGGAATGATTGGGGGTGTACTTGGAGGAGGTGGGAGGTCTGGATAGTCGGCAACATGGGTTTGTACCAGGTAGATCATGTCAAACCAATCTTGTGGAGTTCTACGAATGGGTAACATCAGATCTGGACAGGGGAAAGCCTGTAGATGTATTATTCTTGGACTTCAGCAAGGCGTTTGACTCTGTCCCCCACAATGGTCTGGTGGAGAAACTGATGGGGTTGGGAGTAGGCCCTTTGATGGTCAGATGGATTGAAAACTGTCTAGCTGGATGCACCCAGAGAGTAATGGTCTGTGGGGAGCTCTCGAACCCTAGAGAGGTTGGTAGTGGGGTACCGCAGGGCTCGGTCCTGGGTCCGATCCTGTTTAATGCGTACATATCAGACATCAGGGAGGGTATACGGAGTGAAATGAGTCTCTTCGCTGATGACTCCAAGATGGGAGCAGTAGTGGTGGGAGAAGAGGGGAGGTTGGCCCTGTAAGGGGAACAGGACACCCTGGAAAGCTGGGCTCACACATGGAAATTAAATTTCAATATCACCAAGTGCAAGGCATTACATCTTGGGCGGGGAAACCCTAAACACAGGTACACCCTTGGAGGGGAGGCGCTGGAGGCCTCAATAGGGGAAAAAGACCTAGGGGTCATGGTGGATGCATGTATGAATAACTCTGAGCAGTGCAGGAGAGTGGCTAGCAAGGCAAACAGGATGTTGGGATGCATCGTAGGGGATCAACTCTAGGGCAAGAGTGATTCTGCCGCTGTACAATGGACTGGTTAGACCACACCTTGAGTACTGTGTACAGTACTGGAGACCACACTTGAAGAGGGACATACAGCTCCTGGAGAGGGTACAGAGGAGGGCAACTAAGATGATACGAGGGCTAGGGGATTTGACGTATGAGGACAGACTTGAGGAGCTCTGCCTGTTTTCATTGGAGGAGAGGAGAGACAGGGGGGACATAATTGAGGTCTTGAAGTACCTCAAGGGAATAAATAGGGTAAACATGGAGGGGTTCTTTAGACTAAAGCAAGGAGGTATCACCAGAGGGCATGGTTTGAAGTTGGAAGGTGGAAGGTGGAAGGTGGACGGGTGAGGGGGGAAAAGAGGAGGAGGTTTTTCACTGAGAGGGTGGTGGAACCTTGGAATGCACTGCCTGGTGAGCTGGTTCAGAGAACCACAGTGGAGGGCTTCAAGAGAAGGTGAGACAGACACAGAAAGTGGATGTATCAGATGATGGCCTGTCCCAGGGGGGTGGGGATGGATGATAGGGGTTTCTGGAACACAAGGGGGGGGGGTGCCTCGGCACCCAACTAGGGATCTGAGGTTCAAGCAGACTCGATAGACCGTAAGGCCTAATCTGCTGGCAAATAGTATGTTAGTATGTTAATATTTGGCATGGCCTAGATGTAGGATCTGTGGGCCGTGGCCCTAGGGTACGATGTGCCCACTCGATTTGAACCTCCAATGTAAGTGGTAAAGCAAGGTTGTCACGGAGCATGCCTTGCAGAAATAGGGTCATATTGTCAGTCTCTGCCCCCTCTGGTAACCCCGATAGCCATAGGTTATCCCTTTGTGATCTTGCCTCTAAATCAATGCATTTGGCTTGTATTAGGTCAGAATAGTCAAATAGAGAGACCAAAGAATCTCTGTGCATAGCTGAGTCCATTTCCAACAATGAGACTCTGTTATCTAATTCCTTCAGCGATGAATCCAAATCAGATAGTTTAAGGTGTAATTTTTGAAACTCTGTTTTATTTTCTTTGCGCAGTGCTTGTTTTTCTGCCAATATTGTATTTATATCTGTGGTTCCTTGGCAAGTGTAATCATTCCCAAGGCCTGAAGCCTGTTGCTGAGTTCATGGTGGAGATGGGCTATGGCTTCTGTCCTGCGATAGTAGTCAATATCGGGAGCCATCCAGTGTCATCTGCATCCTATCTGATTGCTGTTTTGCAGGTTTATTGCTGTCGCTTCCTTTTGGTGGCATTTTAAGGTTTGGATGATGCAATTGCATAGCAAAAAGGATACTTTTTATTATCCATCTGGTGAGGAGATTTTTGTTTAGGCTGCTGCTCGGGCCGTGGCAGAACCAGAAGTCAGTTTTCTATGTTTTTTATGATATAGTTAATTGAATGTTAGATAATGGTATACCACTTGATGTAGCATTATTTGATTTTAGTAAGGCCTTTTACCTTGTACCACACTGGGCTGTTAATAAAAAGCTTTCTAAATATGGGATTAATCAACATATTGTTGAGTGGATAGACAACTGGATGCAGGATAGAACTCAAATTGTCTCCATTAGAGGACATTGTTCTTCTTTGGGATGAGGCACAAGTGGAGTCCCACAAGGGTCTGTGACTGGACCACTAGTATTTCAAATCTTCATAGCTGATCTAGATGATAACATCAAAAGTACAGCTGTTAAAGTTGCAGATGATACCAAATTATGTGGCCGTGAGGAACAGATGACCATATTAAGGACATACAAAATGATATAGATAAAATTGTACAATGGACAGACACTTGGGGGATGAAACTGAATACAGATAAGAGTTGCATTATAAATCTCGGAAATCGTAACCCTCTGAATACTTGTACTCTAAAAAATTAGGCTCTCCTCATAAAAAATCAGAGAAAGATCTAGGTATATTAATTGACCATAACTTTGATTTTATGGAACAATGTGGTTCAGTCACTTCCAAAGCAACTAGAACAATATTAGAAATAAAAAATAAACATTAAGAGTAGAAAGACTGAGGTTCTTTTGCCGCTATATCAGTCCTATGTTAGGCCGATAATGGATTATGGTAGTCAAATATGGTATCCATATACCAAAACTGAAATCAACAAAATAGAAAAAGTACAAAGGCATTACACAAAATTGCTTTCAGTTTTAAAGGATCTTAATTATAAAGACAGATTAGCACTTTTAGGACTGCATAGTTTAGAGTTAAGGAGACAAAGAAGGGAATTATTATTATATTATGATATCTTAAACGAATCATTACTTATGACTGAATTAAACATAGAATATAGCAAGCATTTGTCAATGCAGAATGTTTGCTTGCCGGCATTGGCATTGGTAGTGTAGGAGTTACAGAGCTGCATAATAGGAATGGCAGTGAAGTATTGAACTGAAGCCAACCCCATCACCACCCTGCAGATACTGACAGACACTGGGGTGTGCTATTGGGTCATCAGGCATAACGGCCACACCATTTCACCACACCCTACCCTGCAGACACCGACAAGTGTCACGGTGTGCCTTGGGGTCTTTGGTCTTTATGTTCACCCCATTCCATCAGGAAATATGGTGAGATTGGTGCTGTATAAGAGAATGGGGTGAACTTTGGGGTCAAAGAGTCCAAGGCACACCTTGACGCTTCTCACTGGCTGCAGGGTGTGGGTCGGGGTGGAATGGTATGAGCATTACAGTTGGCAATCCCAAGTCACACCCCTGATGCCTGTCAGTCTCTACAGGGTGGGGCATTATGGTCGGAAACCCTAACACCTAAGGCGTTCATTGGTATTTTCACTCCAAATTTTCAACATTTTTTTTTTGTGACCCTCAATTCATGAATAGTGGCAATATCAGTTTGTTAGTTGAAAGCTGATTTTGCACAGTGACTATGCCATTTGGCACCATAGCCGCAAAAACACATTCCAAACAGGATGTGAAAAATGACAGCTGTACTGTTCATTGGGAGGTGTAAAAAATGGCAATGTTGAAAATCTGCAGAGAAAATATTAAAAAAACTGGTGAAGTCAGGAGCGTGCATAGAAACTGTGCAATGCACACCTGTAATGTAATTAGTTAGGGGACTTTTTACAGCAGATTGTCAACACAGGCATTTTGGGACCTCCACTCTTGAACAGTGTCACTGTGATTTTCTTAATCTGTCCCGAACAGTGATTTCCCACAGTGACCACGCATTTCTGCACTGGAAGTGCGAAACACATTTCGGCCATGGTGTGAAAAATGACAGCTGTACTGTTCATGAGGAAGTGTGGAAAAATGCCAGTGGGGAAAATCTGAACTGAAAATATTACAAATTCATGAACTTATGAGGGTCTATGGAAACTGTGCAGTGCTCGCTCATAACACAGTCATTTTACAGACTTTTGTCACCACGTTTTTAACATAGTCATTTTAAGACCTCTGCTCATGAACAGTGTTACTGTGATTTTCTTAATCTGTCCCGAACATTGATTTTGCACACCAACTGTGCCATTGTGCGTTACATGCATGGAAACACATTTTGGGCAAGATGTGAAAAATGACAGCTGTACTGCTCATAAGGAGGTGCGGTAAAATGACAATGTTGAAAATCTGGAGTGAAAATATCAAAAATTTGCGAACTTACAAATGTGCGTAGGAACTGCACAATGCACACTCATAAATCAGTAATTTTCAGGAATTATTTCACCAAATTTTCAACATAGTGTTTTTGGGGCCCTACCTCATGAACTGTGACACTGTAATTCCATAAATCTGTCCTGAAAGGTGGTTCCACACAGCGAACACAAAATCACCTTTTGAGGCCGATTAACGCCATGGCAGTGCCAGAATTCATGAGGAGGTGTTCCAAAGACCCCATATTGAAAATCTGGTGTCACAATTCCAAAAAATGCCTGAGATATGCATCAAAGTTGAAAAAAAAACTATGTATTCCATTATACAGCTTACCGGCATTTCTTCAGTTTGTGGTCAACTTTGAAGAGTGCAGACATGTTCCTGGTCCACCAAAGATTGTCTCACCGGCCTCTAGAGGTAAGTATGGGGTGAGGTGGGGATGTGGAGAGGGCGAGCGCGGGTTTGGGGGCAAGACAATCAATGAGGGACCATTTTTTTTTCTTTTCAGGTGTTTGTTTTCTTTTTGGGAAGACAACGCTGGACTTGTGCCACACTGGGGTGTGCTCCCAGTATGGCAACTGGAAGATTTTTTTGGGGGGGGTCAGTGGAGCTGACAGGGGATTGGGAACTCCCATTGGCCATACAGATGTATGCCACGCTGGGCTGGGCTCCCAGTGTGGCAACTGGAAGTCTGCTTCTTTTGTGGGGGGTTAATTGAGCTGACCGTGGATTGGGCACCCCTGTCGACATTCTCACTTATGCCATGCTGGGGTGGGCTTCCAGCATGGCACCTAAAACTATGGGGGGGGTAAGGAGCTGATGGGGGATTGGGCACCCCCATCAGCCATACTCTGTGTGACGGGCAGGGGGGCACTATTCAGAGACACTCAGAGGGTTGGGGAATATTATTACAATACTTATCAGGTGTGCCAACAGACGACAACTGTGTCTACTTTTTCTGTATCTTTGGGGTTCTGTTTTCCTGCTTTTGTCAATGCCACTCCTACCCTGAACTCTGACTCAACATTCCAAGGATGGCAATTTGATCTTTTTATGGAAACATTCCAAGGATGTCATTTTAGTCACTTGCCTCCTCCCAGAAAGATAGTCCTAGGAAAAGGTAACTTCAAACTGAATTTATGTTCCAGGAAGAGAAAGCAGAGACATATACAAGCAGAGTTGCCAGCAATATGCTAATCAACACTATCTTATCGCTGTTCACTGAAGTGGTCTCTCTCTTTCAACTGTACGCCACTGCATTTTTAACTGCTGTCATAGACAGCTGAAACATTCATTGGTGAACTGTTGCCACACCTTCAAAAACACTGACTGAATTGGAAGACAGGGTGCCATACCTACAAAAACTCGGATGATGGCAATATGTTTCCTGCACATGCGTGCAAGCAAACATAAAAATGCTAGACATTAAACCCAGGTCATCCACTTCAAGTTAAGCTAGGAAGATTTCATACAAATAAACAAACAATGTTTATACACAAAGAGTAGCTAATATATGGAATAGACTACCCTTGGATGTGATATCCATTCCATGTAAAGACCAATTTAAAATAAACTTAGACAAATACATTAATAGTGGGGGAAATCTAGATTGTTATATCTTGTTTTAACAGTAGCAACACTGTGGGCCTTGGCCTATTTTGCTCCTTCATAGTATAGTGAACATAGTAGGACGAGAGGACATGAAATGAAATTGAGGGGAAGAAGATTCAGGGGCAACATGCAAAGGTTTTTCTTCACAGAGAGAGTGGTAGACCCATGGAATGGTCTACTGGCTGGAGTCATTGACTCATAAACAGTAGGGGAAATTCAAAGCAGATTGAGACAGACACAAGGGGACTGTCTCACAGAAATCCTAAAGAGGGGGGTAGGGCTCAGGGCATACTAGATGGATCTTTGGTCCCCATCTGCCATCAGTTTCTATGTTTCTATACATATGACATTAGTAGGTATAGCCATAGAATTAAATACAACACACTCCTTACACATATATACAAACACATGAAACAATACATAAAAATCCATTTATAAATAATACTGCAAAGGCAGCATTACTCTGGTTACAGTAGTTTGTCACAAAGGTTGCTGGCTGACTATTTTGTGTTTTTTCTTTCTGCATCAAAAGTTGAATTCGGGGTGGGGGCGTGGCTTAGCAGCCAAGATGGAGACAGCTTAAATCTCTTACTCCCTACTATCTCTGCTTATCCTACAGCATCCTATGGATATAAACCTGTCTAAATGGTTCAACAATAACTGAACTAGTACACTACAACTTGAGGCATCTGCAGAACAGCTTCTTTTGGGAATTTCAATTGATTTACTTACCTCACAGCAGAAAATCTGTCCAGGACCAGTACCAGCAGAGAGCCTGAAGTAACACTGCAGCATGGCTTCAGAAACACAGGAGCCCAACAACACACCGTCAGATGACCGGAAAGAAATAAGGGGAATGTTTGCTCAAATGCTCATTGATATTGGAGAAGTGAAAGAACAAAACAGTATATCCAAGCAGGACATTATCTCCATCTCTCAAAGAGTGTCAGACAATGAGAGATAGATCTCTATCCAAAATAACACCACAGACCACATTGAAGACTACATCAGGGAACAAGATGCTAGAATTCAAAATATGATGGACAAAATTGACAATCTAGATAATTTATTTATTTACTGAAATATTTCACCCGGAGGGCACACAGAACAAAAAGTTGCTCATCTCACGGTGCGACCTGGGGGGAAGGATTACATAGGGATGAACACAAGAAGTATACAATATATGGTTGGAATACAGTTACAAATTAAGTGGGAACAGGTAGACAAAATAATACAACTGTGTAAGCACAATACAGACAAAATACAGTTTGTGAACATAATACACAAAAGAGTCCATGGGGTGCAGTACCAAATAACAGGCAAACCAAATAATGAGACAGTTCAAACATTAGTGCGGTGACATACCAGGAGCAAGCTCAAAGTATCACAAGTGCTAAATGAGGATGAGTTGTATGTAAGTGCTGAGAGGCAAGGAGGAAAGGCAGAAGGGAAGGGGAGAGGGGAAAGGGGATTTAGGGGGTTAGAGGTGAAAAGGAGGAATTCTGGGGGGAGGAAACCACAATCCTCTTCTAGATGAGAAAGAACCCCTGCGAGGGTGGCTGGGGCAGGAGGGGGACCACCAACCTGGGAATCCACTTCAGGATGCTATGAACCCTGCAAGGGGATAGAGTTGGAAGGCTAGAACTTGGAATAAAAGAAGGTTGGGAAGGGTTAAAGCAGGAACAGCTGGGAGAGAGGAACTTATAGAGTGCAGAAACCAGCCAAATGGGTGGAGAAACCCTGCTAGGGGAGCTGGGTACTGGAGGGGAGAAACAGCCAATCTGGGTACATCTTCAGGATGCTGAGAACCCTGCAAGGGGGAAGGATTGGCTGGCTGGAGCTAGGAATAAGAGACGTTAAAGAGGGTTAAAGCAGGAACAGCTGGGAGAGAGGAAGTTGTGGAGGGCAAAGTTGAGGGAATAGGTGGTGGCGGAGTGATGTATTTGTGGGGGAAGGGAGTTCCAGATTTTAGGGAGGTGATGGGCAAAGGAAGTGTGGCCAATGAGGGTGGAGCAGTATGGAACCACCAAGGTGCAAGTATCACTAGATCTGAGAGAGTGGGAGGATGGGGGAGGGGTTGAGAGCAAGGATGATAGGTAGGGAAGACATTCACCAAGCCATGGTTTGGAGGTTAATTTGGCACAGTGGGAGACGCATCTGTTAGATAGTGGGGAGAAAGCTAGGCAGCAATAGAGTACACAGTGGTGGGTGTGAGGGGGACAGTCAAGGGCAAAGCAGTAGAAGGAGTAAAAGAAAGTGTCCCACTTGGTCAGGGAAGATTTGGGAGCAGCACCATAGACTACATAAGAGAGATAATAAGAGCAGGAGAAACAACCTCTGGTTTGTGGGGTTCCAGAGGGGACTGAAGGGAAAGATACCATCTTCTTCATGAGCAGCTAATCCCCAAAATCCTAAAGCACTAGTAGCCTGCTCTGCTGGAATTTGAAAGGACTCACCAGTCTCTTGCTCCCCCCTAAACCTGGACAAAGACCTCACCCTATTATAGTTAAAATGCCAATATTTAAAATTAGGAGTGGATACTTACACTTGCCAGGGAGAGGAGGGCCTCTGCACTGGCAACGGCAGTGCATATGCATTTTTCCAGATTACTCTCCAGCACTCTCAGAGCACCACCAACTCTTTACCCCTGCCTGCCATGCACTGATGGAGCTCTGGGTCCCCTACAGCCCCTGGTATCCTGCAATGCTGCGAATCACATGGAATGGGGTCTCCCACTCCTTCTCTGATGCCAACAGCATGTAAGCCTTTATCTGCTGATCCTGACCAGAGGCCTGACTATCAGAACAGGGCAGAAGAGAAGCGGCCACTCCTATGGACTACCAGGCTAGCTTCCCAGGCTGCCCAGAGGCTGCACAGCATAGGTGCCCACCAGCCATGAATTACCTTAGTGCACCCAAGGCACTAAATGATGGCTGGCAAATAACCTCATGAAAAAGGGGCAGAGGAGACTCCAAATAGAGGGACAAGAGGAACAGATCCAGGGAACCATGTCCCCCTCCATGCAGAAGAAGAAGAAGTAGGAACAGGGCCTACATTGTCGGGGAGCTCCAATGGGGAGGCCTATGTGGAATGCAGCCCCACCACTGAATTACCCTAACTGGCCCACAAACAACAACCAAAACCCCAACACTAGTGTTTAATGAACTTACAGACTGGAGCAGCCGGCTCCGGTGATCCTCCCTCCCTCCCCAAAGAAACCAGCAGCGGGATCTCCGAGCTGCTTCACCAACCCTCTCGGATCATATGCGGCTGTAATTGTGGCCTCCACCTCGGCGACTTCTTCTACACCAGTGCAAGGTTTGGGGTGAGGTGCACTACAATACCAATGAACTGGACACTCTAAAACTGCTAATACAGGCAGGTATTATCAGATTGATGGCAAGGCCTTGAAGCTTGACAGTGTGACTATCCCTACCCACTGTTCGTCCTTAAAGAGGAATGCACCATTTATAAAATACAGCAGGGTAGCATGCCTACCTCCTCCCCTCACCATATTCCTGTGATTTTGCCATGGGGGCTTAAGGATAATCACTCAATATTCCTGATGGGGTCTCTATCCCTCCCACAGATACCATAATTTGAGCATCCCCTTAGGCCCTTCGCTATAAGGGCTCACAGCTTGTTGTGCAGACAGGCCACACACCTAGGCACAAGATTTATGTGAGAGGTGGGTACCTCTTCAAATTACAGGGTCCCAATCCATGACTGACATGCCTCACTATCTAAAGTAGAGGGCTGTATAAT